>OU026154.1:39232401-41780402 GCA_907269105.1 Volucella inanis | reverse complement strand
AGCAGCAACAGCAACAAATGCACGTTGTGTAACTCGCTTAAGTCTTTATCAGGACCTAGCCTTATATTTGTTGTAAAAATAAAAATAAAATTTGTCGTAAACACCGTTCACATCCCAGTTTTCCATTGTTTCAGTTCTGACAGTCCATCACTTGTATTGCTTTAAAGTTTTAAAAACGTTCTCTTTCAGATCAGGAAATTTAAATAGCCAATTTATTTGTTATCATAATTAAAGTAAAAATTATTTAAATGTTGTATCTGTACCCTTTGCTCGCAACACCGCTTACCGCAATTTTTATTTAGTGTCATCTTGCCGTCTTTTTAATAAACTTCCAAAATCATCAGAGCAATTACATCTTCTGGAGTGTTTGGAAAATTTGTAAAGCGTTGGCTTCTGGGTATTGATTTTTATGCTTTGGAATGCTTATTCTCTGATATCCTGCTGTAAAGGAGGATCTTCTTATCTATTGTTTTTTTATCTTACATTTCCTCTTTATCATTGTCTCATATTTATTCAATTTGATTTGTATAGCAGCATTAAGCTTTTTTATCATTGTCATTTTATTTTTCAAGTTTAACCCACCAACCGTTAATTTTAATAATAATTAAGCTAATTTAATTGGCATTTAACACTATTTTTACATTTAAGTGAACAAAAATCAAAATGTCACACAGATATATAACTAAAAATTAATAAAAAAAAAAAATTAAATAAAATATATGTACAACATACCATACAAAAAACTCTTAAGGTTTTTGTTATGTCAACTTCTAAAATGCGTATAATTCCGTACTTTACGAAATTACAAAAAATAACAAATAAAAAAAAAAAACACGTCGGTTTCGACAAGCTTGAAATATTTTTCATAGATAGATTTACATGGACATACCTATCGTTCAGGACCTTTCGCGATATGGACGCTTTTGTGCAAACCCCAAGGTGACATCATTCGCGCTATTGCACGAATTATTTATTGTTTTGAAGGCCTGGCAGCTCTATTTCCCTTAAAGTGACAACTGTTTTTAGTAATAACGCTAAGCAAATATTGGGAAAATGCCTGTGTTGCTGGATAAGTCTCAAGCAAATACTACAGAATCTGCAGAAAAAAAACAACATGACTTATTACTTCGAAGAGAGGCTCGTAGGAAAAGAATTTTGGAAAACGCTAAGGGCAGACTTGAAAGGCTGAGTGCTGCAGACAAAAGTTCTTCGCCTAACAATAGTATGTGTTAGTTTAATCACATAAAGCAACCAAATTAATTTTATTTTGGTTTTCAGGAAATAAAAGTTATTCTGAGGAAACGTACTCGGATCCAGAGATTGAGCACCTTGAAACTATTAATAATTATAAGCCAGTATTTACTTCAGCAACGACAACATCGAGCCACATAGATTGGGATTCCACGCCTCTGCTTAGTCCTGCTGTTGCACCCTTAACGAAAATTGAAAAAGCCTTATCCACCCGAGCACATGTCATTGCAGCAAGTGTTTTAACTTACGTACTCTTTTTAGGCATTGATTCTGTGATTTCGCAGAGCATATTTGTGCTATTTTTAACACTGGAATGTTTGGAACTTATTGTTTTCCGTCAAAATAAACCCCTCAGTCCAATCGTAAACATGATCCTTATGTTAAGTGGAATTAATATTGAAAAAGCGGGAGCATATATGAAACTTTTTGGGCTACTTAATAAGATGGTGTGTGATTTGGGATTGTTTATATTTTGTTTTATCTTAATTCATGGTTTTTACTGCGTTATTATTGAAAAGAGTATTAACGAAACGTTTTATTCTTTTTGATGTAAAAGATAAATGCAATAAAAGGTGTAAGTTATTATTATTATTATTATTATTTATTATTATTTTTTTTTGTTTTATTTTATGAAACAGAGTACCCGCTTTTCGTTCAACAGTGGTCCAGCCTTCCTATGATTGCTCTCCGTTGCATACGCGTTTGTGTGAGAATAACGGTGGAGTTCACGGAATTAACGCGGAACTTTCGCGGGTCAAATTCGAGAGCCAATGCTTTGTAAATCTACAGCTGCTTTTGTTGCTTCATTCACTGCATGACATACAGATGCAAGCGATAAAAAATTCACAATGCAACTCTCAAGCAAGCTTATCTGTTACTGCTTGTTTAACATAGAAAACGTCTTTTATATTTATAATGAAAGTGCTAAAATTGTATGACAGACAAATTAATTTGGTTTAAGCAATCTGAAAACTTAGGGTACGTACGAATCGAAATCATTTTCGGTTATTTCAATAAAAGCCTTAATGATTGCGTCTTTGGCAGTGTTTACTAAACCATCCAATGAAGATAACAGGTCGGCTGGACCTTAAATTCGATTTTGTTATTCAACATAGTTGCCTTCGAGAGCAATACAATGATTACTTTCTAGCCTTAAAATAAGCTTCAGTTTTAGCGATTAATTCTTCATTAGTGCTAAATTGTTTTCCAGTAAGCATTCTTTAGAGGTCTGCAAACAGGAAAAATTCACTGGGGGATTGATCTTGAGAATACGGTGGATGGGGAACAATTCGTAGCCTAATTCATGCAATTTTGCCATCGTTTTCATTGATTTGTGACAATGAGACAGCACTTTTTCTTTTTTAAATGGGGTCTTTTTTTCTTTGTTTCATTCTTCAAACGCTACGATAACGTTATATAATAATCACTTTTGATGGTCTAGTAATCAATGAATGTTATACCTTGCGCATCCCAATGTTGATGCCATAACTATCCTCGCTTTGGATTCTGTTCATTGCGTGCAGTCCACTCGGCTGACTGTCGTTTGTACTTTGGGGCGTAGTGATGGAGCCACTTTTCATCCATTGTCACATATCGACGGGAAAATTAGTTTTTATTGCGTTTAAATATCATTAAATATTGCATCGAATCATCGACACGTTGTTTTTGTTCGATTGTGAGCTCGCGCCCACAGCTTTCGCATATCCAAATATTCCTGCACAATATGTCCAGCACGCTTTTCTTATATCAGAGTCTCAGCTATCTCGATCAACTTCATTTTGCGGTTATTTAAAACTATTTTGTGAACTTTTTTCACGTTTTCGCTAGTAACAGCCACTTTAGAGTGTCCACTACGTGCATCGTCTTCGGTGCTCATTTCGCCCCGTTTAAATTTGGCAAACCTCTTCTCAACCGTTTATTTTCCTGGTGCAGAGTCCGAATATTGTTTATCAAGCCAAGCTTAGGTTTCAATGCTTTAGCAGCAATGCTTTATTAACACACGAAACTCTTTTTTTTTTTATTTTTTTCACAATAATAAAAGTTGCTTAATTCACAATACTATATCTTACTAACCAATTGTCCGACAGCTGTCAAATTTATACAGGTGTCGTTTGTAGGTTCGTACTATAAGCAATATGGATTTAATTCTAGTAACACAATCTATGTGTTAGCCTACGAACTTTTCAACCGACCTGTTACATAGGCCAGTTTTTATTTTGTTTCTTTCTAATAAAGATAAATTTCAATGGTCTCGATCGAAATCCACTCCGATTTTAATACCTCTAATTTTTCAAAGTTTCGTTACCTTCCAATGGTGGTGGTCTCCGGTAACTGCATGAGTTGACCGTTACTTGTGCAGGTTAGAATGGCAAAAAATGCTCGGCCAGTATCATAATACTTACCTACGCCGTCATAGGACTCACAACCATATACGGAAGAGACTAAGAAGATGTGACGAACCAAGTAATGGTCCCAGATAATAACTGATTTACTGTTGACGACCATTTAAACGTTTAACGGACAACGCCCTTCGGTTTTAACCCTTAACCCTAACTATGTGCAAATTGCTTCCAGAAATTTCTCCGAATGAGTATCCCGAAATCTCTCAACAATTATGCCGACAGCAAAGGAAACCACAATTTTCGATTGATAACCATTCCTCATTTACGCCGTAACTTCTTTAATAAAGTACCAGTACCCGATTTCCGCACTACTGTCTTTCATAATTTTTATTCTCTGTCATCGTGTTGACTTTTCAATAAGGGCAATAATAATATTGATAATATTTACTAAACAACTAAATTTGTGGCTGCACAACATTAGTTATACCAGACTAGAATCAATTCTTTACGAAATTTTTCAACCCAGCTTTATCTTTGTTTGTCCATTAATTCTAATTAAAAATATTATCTTTATTTTTTATTTTCTTTTGAAATATACGTTAGTTGCGATTTCATAAATGTTTTGTTTGATGCTACCAATTGTTTACTATAATAAACACTTTTAATGTTAACCTTTTTGCTGGCTTATGAATTGCTTTTATTGGGTCGCCCCACCGAAAATTCAACTTTGATATTAAAACAGGGTTATTTAAATTGTATTCAACGCTTTTTTAATATTTCTGTATGTAAAAAAAAAAAAAAAAACAGAATGTCATTACCATTTCTATACTTATTTTTATGTTTATTTTATATTTGTATGTACATATTGTAAAATATTTGTTTAAGTTCAAATGATAGGACTAAGCCCTTTTAATACAATCGCTTAATTCAATACAGTTGCAATTTACAATTCAATAGCTTTTCTCAACCACTTTTACTTTACTTTATCTTTAACTTAAATCACGTTATAATTACTCGTAATTTACATTTCAAATTCCACTTTAAAACTGACTTGCACATCTTGTGAAAAACTGATATTTATACTCCCCTGACATCTTTCGAAAACGTTCTGTACTATCCGGCGTTCACACAACTTCCATTTTACTGGAATATTCGCTAAAAGTTTCCATTCTCCATTCTCTAAGGGTTGAGTCTTTTGATACTCAAATATATGTAGATGCCGCTGTTTACATTCAAACGGAAATCACATTGCTGCCACTCTTGAGTTGTTCATCCAGAATAACTTCGTTATTCATCGTTCCGTTGAAATGGAGAGGGATGAATTTCGTTTCACTTGGGAACCGAACCGAGACTCGGTCTCGGATGGTATATGGTATATGTTGAACTATGAACCACGTTTCAGTGAGTAAATGCTATAAAGGCTCTCATATGGTGTAATTGTGATGCCAAGAAATTCTTCAGTGAAGTAGTTCACATAATTTAAAGCATTTTTTGCTCGAATGGCTGCATATCAAGTGACAGCGAACAAGAAGTATTTATGTTAGCTAAACAATTGGATAGGGTCTCTGAAAACAAAAGGACTATGACTTCCGGCAGCAAAAGCAAGCATAGGTATTAGGTCTACGATAGCTCATCGATTCAAATGAGTTTACATTCGCAATTACGGCAATTGTGTGGGTACAAATGACAGAATTTATGACTTTTAATACAATCGCTTTATTCAATACAATTACAAATTAATCACTTATCTCATCCACTTTTACTTGTCTTTATCTTTTACTAAGCCTCTGAATTACTGCTTAATTCACACTTTAAATTCAACTGATGAACTCCCTTGCATACCTTAAGAATGCTGATATTTAACTCTAATGATATATTTCGAAAAAATCTGTGCAATCCAGCGACCATACCAATTTCCATTTTGCTAGAAATATCGATTCGATTCTCCATTCACCAATGGTTTAGTCTTTTGTTATTCAAGTAAGGAAATCTTCTGATATTGAAATATAGATGACGCTGTTCACATTTAAAGGATAATGCACTGCTCTATCCCTAAAGTTGTTGTCCCAAACAACTTCGTTATTCGAAATTATTCTGTTGAAATGACACATGACACAATGACACAATCTTGGTGATTTTCCTTTCTTATGCAGAGGATTATACCGCCACACAAGATCTCCTTCGTTAAAGCCAGAAGATTTCACTTTGATGTCATACCTAATCTTTATGCGGGTGTTTTCATGCAAGTTATGAACTCTGCTGCGCTCCGTAGGTGAGGATCCGAATTTTGTTTCACTTGGCAATCGAACTGTTTGACCAAATAAGATCTCTGATGGTGTGCGTCCTGTTGAACTATGGATCGCGTTTGGGTAGGCCATTAAGAAGAGAGCATGTGTCGACCCTAGGTTCGCTGGTATTTGCTGACAACCATAGACAGATTTTCATTCAAGGTCCTATTGAATTGCTCGACCCTTCCATCAGATAAAGGGTGTAGTTGTGTTGTCTTAGCCTTCCCAATTCTCAGATATTGGCACAATTCCTGGAAGACTTTTGGTTCAAGTTTCGTCCTTGGTCGGAGTGTAGTTCCATTGGGACCCCAAATCAGCTCACTCAGTTGTCGACTATTTCTTCTGCTGCGATAATAGCCTCTTGATTCGGGATGGCAAACATATACTAAATTATCCCATGACCACAAGGGTGTATCGGTTGCCATTAAATGTTTCGGGAAATGGCCCAGCAATGTCGATGGCTATTCGTTCGAATGATGCTCCGACATTGTATTGTTGCATTCGTCCCTGTAGTTTTACTTTTGAGCCCTTGGTCGCCGCACACCTTATGCACTTTTTGCACTAATTCTCGACATCATGTTTAGTACTTAGTCAATATAAACGTTCCCTTAACTTTTCCAACGCCTTGTTTATTCCCAAATGGCCTCCTGAGATTCCGTCATGTATTTTATGGAGTACTTGGCTAACTCTGGCCCGTGGCACGATTAGCTGCATATGCGATTTTGTTCCATCTGCATTTTCCCATTTTCTCTTCAGCAAGCCATCTTGCACACAAAGCGAGTTCAACTGTGCCCAGAATGCCTTCAGAC
Source organism: Volucella inanis (assembly GCA_907269105.1). Lineage (NCBI taxonomy): Eukaryota > Metazoa > Arthropoda > Insecta > Diptera > Syrphidae > Volucella > Volucella inanis. The sequence continues at coordinate 41,773,712 of OU026154.1, read as the reverse complement.
TCTAGTCCGATATCTTTTGCCAGCTTTGATCTTTCTTCGCTTTCCTTCCAGGCCAATATTTGTTCGATGTTATTATCTGCCTGTTGGGAGGAACGGATTTCCTCTGTACTCCAACCCTCTATTTGCTCAGAACTAATCATTTGGATAGTGAACTGTTCTTTCGCTTCTTTACAGTTGCAGTGCTCACATTTAACTCTGCACGATCGACAAGAGAGAGCATCAGCGTTTGAGTGGAATTTTCCCTTTCGGTTTTGCACTTTAAGGTCGTAACTCTCCAACTGCACGATCCATCTCGCAACTTGTCCTAAGAATAAACTTTTGTCCATATAGGTACTTATGGAAATGCTTCGTAGCCAGAATTTAAGTCAGCAGCTCGCGTCGAGTTACGCAGTAGTTTTTTTTAGGTCTAGAAAGTACCTTTCTGTACTATGCGAAAATTTTCTCTTGACCATCATGAACATGATCACAGTTCCGACCACAACATTGCTAGCGTCTCCGTCCACGACGAACATTTTTCCAGATGTGAGTTAACCCTCCTTAAGCAAGGGTTCTTTTCTCCGACATTCTTACTGTTGGCTGTAGGTCCGAATCTGCGATTCCTCTGATGAATGCGTCCTTTGCCATTTCGTTGATTATTTCGTGGCCTGCGGTGGGGTATGATAAATATGCTAGTCTACTGACGTCTGCTTAGAGCTGTTGCAATCTTTCTCCTCCTTGCTGTATTTGGCTTTGCAGTTGAACCTTGAAATCCTTCCGCATGTGGCTATCCCCAAACCGTATGCATCCGCTTGTACTAAACAGAAATAAAACTCACTGAACAATTTTGAAGATAATAAATCTACTCCAATGGTTGAAGAAGCAAATTTTGCTTTTAATCTTCAACGAATATTTGCCGCCGAAGCCCTAGATAATCTCATTTATACGGGCTTGTCAAATATCTTCGATTATCTCGGTCTAGAGTTCGACTTTAGAGTCAACAAAATCCACTTCAGTGAAAACAAAAGTTTATTTCAAAAACCGCGGTGGTTCATTTGGAGAAATTTTCTACGGCCTGCAACGCACATCTTACAACAGTGCGAAAAGTATCTCACACCGAAAGGAGGTAATTTCTACTTGTCTACTCACACTTATTCCCTACTTTGAGAGAAAACTTAAGACCGAAGTGCAGTGCAGAAGGAGACAAAATGGGAAAAATACCTCATGAAAGCCTTGTATGCCTACAATCTTGCCAAAGCTATTTACACATTCCTCTACCTTAGAAAGTATTCTGCATGCCATTCACTGATTTTTCGATTCCTCGGATTAATCCTTCGTTACCACAAAAGCTAACCAAAAGGGGACAAAATTACACTCTTGATTCTAAAACTCGTCGAGGTAATGGCATTCTTCCTGCAGTTCATTCAGTGGTGGTACTCCAACAAACAGCTACAGAAAATTAGTGGCCTCAGTAATCCCGATCCCATCGAGAGGACGAGCTAAGATGAGCGTCTGCATCCAGCTGAAATATGCACGATTTGCTTGCAGAAAATTTCAAATTCAATAGTATGTCTCATCTCCGGCTACGTCTACTGCTGGAAATGCATTGCCAACCACATGAAGGAGCGGAAAATCTGCCCCGTCTCAGGCTATCACAATGGCACAGAGGACTTGGTACGGGTGTACGAAACATAAAGAACGGCGAAAGGTGATAAATAAAAGCCATAACACATGGGCTGAAAAGTCAGTTCCGTTATATAGTAAAACATAAATTTTTTGCAAAATTCAACTTTATTTATGAATATAGTTGCCTTCGAGGGCGATACACTGATTGAAACGATTTTTCAATCTTTCGATACCAGTTTTGTAGTACGATTTCGGTTTAGCCTCAAAATAGGCCTCTGCTTCGGCGATTACTTCTTCACCGGTCTTAAATCTCTTTCCGGCGAGCATTCTTTTAAGTTCTGCGAACAGGAAATAGTCGCTGGGGGCCAAATCTGGAGAATACGGTGGGTGGGGAAGCAATTCGTAGCCGAATTCAATCATCGTTTTCATCGACTTGTGACACGGTGCATTGTCTTGATGAAACAGCACTTTCTTTTTCTTCAAATGCGGCCGTTTTTCTGCGATTTCGTCCTTCAAACGCTTTAACAACGCAATGTAAAAGTCGCTGTTGATAGTCTGCCCCTTTTGGTGATAGTCGATGAAAATTATTCCATGTGTAACCCAAAATACGAATGTCATAACCTTACCAGCCGACTATTGAATTTTTGGTCGATTTGGACGAGGTTCTTCGCCTGCTCGCCACTCAGCTGACTGCCGACTTGACTCTGGTGTGAAGTGATGGAGCCAAGTTTCATCCATTGTCACATACCGACGCAAAAATTCGGCTTTATTGCGGTTAAATAGCTTTAAACACTCCTCTGAATCATCAACACGTTGTTGTTTTTGGTCGACTGTGAGCAAACGCGGCACCCACTTTGAACAGAGCTTTCGCATGTCCAAATATTCGTGTATGATATATTCAACATGTTCTTTTGATATCTTCAGAGCCTCAGCTATCTCGATCATCTTCACTTTACGGTCATTCGCAATTATTTTGTGGACTTTTTTGATGTTTTCATCTGAAACAGCCTCTTTTGGACGTCCACTGCGTGCATCATCTTCAGTGCTTGTATGAAAACTTTTAAATTTTTCAATCCACTTGCGAATGGTTCCTTCGGCTGGTGCAGAGTCCGGATAACACTTATCAAGCCATTTCTTTGCATCGACTGCATTTTTCCCATCAAAAAGCAATGATAATCAACAAACGAAATTGCTTTGAATCCATTTTTTTTTTTTTAAATTTTAAAAGTTGCTTCACTCACAACGCTATATCTCGAGAACTAATCGTCCGACAGCTGTCAAATTTATACACGTATCTTTTGAAGGTTGGTACTAACTGAAAATGGTATGGATTTAATTCAAGTGATGCCCTCTCTTAGAAACGGACTTTTCAGCCCATGTGCCCTCACCTCCTTGTGTATTGTATGTATGTTTGGCTGTTTCCTCGGTGGATGCTGCCTTTTATTTGGCCGTCCGCTTACAAGCCTCTACTGCTCCTTCGATGCTCCATCGGTGGGGTGCTGGCTTAAAAAAGGGGTCGCCATCCCTTCACTCATCGAACCCAACTTTTAAAGCTGGTACGTCGTTGGGGTGTGCTCGATTGTCTTGGCCGTCTGCCTGCACACCACTGTTGCTCCTTTGTTGCTCCCTCGTTGGGGTGTTGCTATAAAAGAGATCGTCGTCTCTTCACCCCTCGATCACTTGGCTCGTTGCTAGCTCTGGCTAGCTGCATCCGCAACAGTTGTGGGATGTGATGCCGGTGTCCGTACCCACATCGGCAGGATAGGGTGTTCTTTAAGCCTCCTGTTGTTGGCTTTCGTTGGGGTGTCTGGATTAAAAGGACTGTCCATCTCCACCCGTCGGCGACTTTCAGACGTCCTGTCTGATGCTGCCAGTTGCGAGTCTCCCGTCGATTTATGGGCTCCGGCAACGGTGTTCCTGGTAGACCTCCTGTCGCACCCTGGGATTCCTGGTTCGTAGTGAGTCTCCCTACTTTCCTTAGGGCTTCACCGACCGAACCTCATCGTACTCCTTTGCGGGGAAACCCGCCTGTGAACCTATGTGTGTTGTTTTCTGGGATCTGTTGTTGGAGGGCCATTGGCTGATGGGACCATGGCTGCCCTCCACCTATGCCAAAGCTCGGTGTTCCCACACAACGAAAAGAGGGACCGAAGGGAATTGCAAGGAAAAAGAGAGCCAATCTTGTTGCGGGAAAATTTACCCGCAGTCTCTACTATTTTCGATATCCATTGTTTGCAACAATTTTGCTGCAGGACCATGCAAGGCCAGTGTTAGCGCAAAACACTTCTCCCCATTTTCCAAGTCGTTCACACTTGCAGCCATTTCAAACTGCTTCTTATATGTAGACCATGAGATCTGACTATCGATTGAGGGAGGTTTCAGCTCTTCTTCTGGGATCGCTTAAGGAACATTCTCGGCGTTTCTGTTTTCGCACTGTATCAAGGTCTTTTTTTCAGTTGCTCAACTTTGCTTTCGATTTCTTCGTACTTTCGCTGTAGTATTGTATGTTCTTCTGTTCGCCCAGATTTTTTTTTTTTTGTCGTCCATTGTTTATTCGAGGCTTTTCTTTTATTCGTCTAAATATTTCTTTTGTTTGTCCATTTTTGACATTTGAGAAGATGCATCATCGCAGCCAAGTCCTTGCCGACACTCATTTGTTCTCCCTCGTCAATGTCAATGAAGTATGTATCTGGATCATGCCCCTCGTTATTCAAAGCGTCCTGTAGTAGGAGCACTAGTTCACTTTTTTCTCCGCTGGGACTAAGTTTTCACTTGTTCAACTCGGTTTTGAGTTGGACGAGGGTCAGCTGCAACAGTTTTCGACCCATTATAGTTTTTTTTTTTCAAACAACCACCAAACACTTTTCTTTTTTTACACACAATAAGTCCTATCCTACTTCAGACACCAATGAAAAATGTTTCTGTTGATAAAAATGATAGAACTTTCAATACAATCGCTTTATTCAATACAATTTACAATTTAATCGCTTATCTCATCTATTTTTACTTCTGCTTGTCTTTTACTTAAACCTCTTAATCATTGCGTAATTCAAACTTTAAATTCAACTGATGAACTTGTTTGCACACCTTGGGGATGCTGATATTTATACTCCAATAACATATTTCGAGAACAATCTGTGCCATCCAGCGTCCATACAAATTTCCATTTTGCTAGAAAATTCGATTCCATTCTCCATTCACCAATGGTTGAGTCTTTTATTATTTAAGTAAGAAAATCTTTTGCTATTGAACTGTAGATGAAGCTGTTCACATTTAAGGGACATCAGAATACGATCTAAATTGATATTGCGCTGGTCACAATTTTAAGTTAAATATTAATTCCAGATCTGTGGCGTTGGAGTTTGAATTGGGCACCGGTGTCTATTATTGCCATCCATTTTTCCTATCCACTAACTAGTTTTACTATAAAGCTTTCAATGCATCGTTTTGCTAGCGACACTTGGATGATGGTCCTGGGGCCGTCGAATCCTGCCACTCATTTCTACCCCGGAAGTTGGTGCTAAAGCATTTCCCGGATTCGGGAAGGTTGACCGGTTTCTTGATAGCCGTTTCTGTCGGTTTCTTCCTCCATTTGCTTGTTACCACAGTGAGGGCAGCCTTTTCGTCGCATTGGTTCTTTACACTGCCTTTGAAGATGTTCTATTTTTTTGCAGTTCCAACAGCGCATTAGTCTATTAAACCTTGGAGTATCTCGTTCCCCGGCAATAAGTCTTGCGCAGGAGCATTTAATAGATTCTACTTCCCTGGCAAAATGTGTTCTTTTGCAAGCCTGATTGCCTTCTTCCATCGCCAGAGCGAAAGCAAGTGCTTCAGAAAGGGTTTTTTTCCCGGCCATTCTTTTGCTGACTGTAGCTTCGAATCTGCAATTCCCCTAATGAATGTGTCCTTTGCCATTTCGTCGATAATTTTCTGGCCAGAGGTGGGGTATGACAATTGTGCCAGTCTACTCAATAATAGATCGAAAAACATTTCGTCGATAGCCACATGCAGGAGGCTTACAAGGTCCAATTGCAAAGCCGAATGCACCAACGAGAAGAAACACTGCAACAGCTCCAATCAGACGTGAGTAAACGTGAGTGGGACATTTGTCATGTCCCACCGCACGACGGAATTATCGACGAAACCTGAAGCTGAAGCACTCGCCTTCACCCTGGCGATGGAAACAGCCAATCGAATTCTTAAGGAACATATTTCTACTTTTTTTTTATATAATAAAACGAATATATTGGAACAATATGAATAATACCTTTTACTGGTTTTGTCCAGGGCGCGGGCGGGTAGTGTAGTAGTTTGAAACTCATGTGTATTAAGTTTCGATATTTTTCCCAGAGGTGGTTGTCAAACTGGACGGGACGAGCAAGTGCATCCTCAACCAGTGGTTCTCAGTACGTGCTAGTTGTTAGTTCGTTACATTTAGCCCAGCCAGCAACCACTCCAACATCAGTGTTATGCCTTCATGTCAGAGTTGACGCCGACGGGATTCTCATAAAACTACGTGCAAATTCTACGAAAAGACTTTTTCAGAGAATTGCCTCGCACGGGATTCGAACCCGCGACCGTCTGCTTGGGGATCCACGACACCACGGTCACCCCCTAAAGAACCTCTGCTACAGTTCAGAGTATAAAAATCAAGAACAATACTCTCAGCCTCTGTAATTTGGATCAATAACAGCGAATACCGGCAGAAAAACTAATCGGTGAGTACGCTAATATATTTGCTACACAAGACGTAGAATATGGACGTACACATATTCAATGTCAATGTCAACAGAACATTGACACCAAAAACGCCCGAGCAATTCGTCAACTTGCAAGGCGTCTTCTATTGGCTAAAAATTGAAGACTGCGAATTGTCTTTTGAAGCTGAACCCAGAAATGTATGTCTTGTGCCAGTGAAATATCTGGGTCACATTATATCTGCGGAAGAAGTAAGGACGGATCCTGACAAAATCGGAGCCGTGAAAAGTTGGCCTGCCCCTAAAGATAAACGACGAGAAGTTTCTTGGAACTCGCCACGTACTACAGGAGGTTTATAAAGGATTTTGTTATGTTGCGAAGAGCCTACACGAACTTATGGAAAAAGGCCGACAGTTCAAATGGTCTGGAGGGTGTGAGAAAGCATTTAAAGAATTCAAGCCTCAGCTGTGCAATGCCCCCATCTTAGCTAACCTCACACCTGGAAAAATTTTCATCATGGACGGAGACACTAGCAATGTTGTGGTCGGAGCTGTGATCATGTTCATGATGGTCAAGAGAAAATTTTCGCATAGTACAGTAAGGTACTCTCTAGACCTAAAAAAAACTACTGCGTAACTCGACGCGAGCTGCTGACTTAAATTCTGGCTACGAAGCATTTCCATAAGCTTGTCTTTTACTTAAACCTCTTAATCATTGCGTAATTCAAACTTTAAATTCAACTGATGAACTTGTTTGCACACCTTGGGGATGCTGATATTTATACTCCAATAACATATTTCGAGAACAATCTGTGCCATCCAGCGTCCATACAAATTTCCATTTTGCTAGAAAATTCGATTCCATTCTCCATTCACCAATGGTTGAGTCTTTTATTATTTAAGTAAGAAAATCTTTTGCTATTGAACTGTAGATGAAGCTGTTCGCATTTAAGGGACATCAGAATACGATCTAAATTGATATTGCGCTGGTCACAATTTTAAGTTAAATATTAATTCCAGATCTGTGGCGCTGGAGTTTGAATTGGGCACCGGTGTCTATTATTGCCATCCATTTTTCCTATCCACTAACTAGTTTTACTATAAGGCTTTCAATGCATCGTTTTGCTAGCGACACTTGGATGATGGTCCTGGGGCCGTCGAATCCTGCCACTCATTTCTACCCCGAAAGTTGGTGCTAAAGCATTTCCCGGATTCGGGAAGGTTGACCGGTTTCTTGATAGCCGTTTCTGTCGGTTTCTTCCTCCATTTGCTTGTTACCACAGTGAGGGCAGCCTTTTCGTCGCATTGGTTCTTTACACTGCCTTTGAAGATGTTCTATTTTTTTGCAGTTCCAACAGCGCATTAGTCTATTAAACCTTGGAGTATCTCGTTCCCCGGCAATAAGTCTTGCGCAGGAGCATTTAATAGATTCTACTTCCCTGGCAAAATGTGTTCTTTTGCAAGCCTGATTGCCTTCTTCCATCGCCAGAGCGAAAGCAAGTGCTTCAGAAAGGGTTTTTTTCCCGGCCATTCTTTTGCTGACTGTAGCTTCGAATCTGCAATTCCCCTAATGAATGTGTCCTTTGCCATTTCGTCGATAATTTTCTGGCCAGAGGTGGGGTATGACAATTGTGCCAGTCTACTCAACAATAGATCGAAAAACATTTCGTCGATAGCCACATGCAGGAGGCTTACAAGGTCCAATTGCAAAGCCGAATGCACCAACGAGAAGAAACACTGCAACAGCTCCAATCAGACGTGAGTAAACGTGAGTGGGACATTTGTCATGTCCCACCGCACGACGGAATTATCGACGAAACCTGAAGCTGAAGCACTCGCCTTCACCCTGGCGATGGAAACAGCCAATCGAATTCTTAAGGAACATATTTCTATTTTTTTTTTATATAATAAAACGAATATATTGGAACAATATGAATAATACCTTTTACTGGTTTTGTCCAGGGCGCGGGCGGATAGTGTAGTAGTTTGAAACTCATGTGTATTAAGTTTCGATATTTTTCCCAGAGGTGGTTGTCAAACTGGACGGGACGAGCAAGTGCATCCTCAACCAGTGGTTCTCAGTACGTGCTAGTTGTTAGTTCGTTACATTTAGCCCAGCCAGCAACCACTCCAACATCAGTGTTATGCCTTCATGTCAGAGTTGACGCCGACGGGATTCTCATAAAACTACGTGCAAATTCTACGAAAAGACTTTTTCAGAGAATTGCCTCGCACGGGATTCGAACCCGCGACCGTCTGCTTGGGGATCCACGACACCACGGTCACCCCCTAAAGAACCTCTGCTACAGTTCAGAGTATAAAAATCAAGAACAATACTCTCAGCCTCTGTAATTTGGATCAATAACAGCGAATACCGGCAGAAAAACTAATCGGTGAGTACGCTAATATATTTGCTACACAAGACGTAGAATATGGACGTACACATATTCAATGTCAATGTCAACAGAACATTGACACCAAAAACGCCCGAGCAATTCGTCAACTTGCAAGGCGTCTTCTATTGGCTAAAAATTGAAGACTGCGAATTGTCTTTTGAAGCTGAACCCAGAAATGTATGTCTTGTGCCAGTGAAATATCTGGGTCACATTATATCTGCGGAAGAAGTAAGGACGGATCCTGACAAAATCGGAGCCGTGAAAAGTTGGCCTGCCCCTAAAGATAAACGACGAGAAGTTTCTTGGAACTCGCCACGTACTACAGGAGGTTTATAAAGGATTTTGTTATGTTGCGAAGAGCCTACACGAACTTATGGAAAAAGGCCGACAGTTCAAATGGTCTGGAGGGTGTGAGAAAGCATTTAAAGAATTCAAGCCTCAGCTGTGCAATGCCCCCATCTTAGCTAACCTCACACCTGGAAAAATTTTCATCATGGACGGAGACACTAGCAATGTTGTGGTCGGAGCTGTGATCATGTTCATGATGGTCAAGAGAAAATTTTCGCATAGTACAGTAAGGTACTCTCTAGACCTAAAAAAAACTACTGCGTAACTCGACGCGAGCTGCTGACTTAAATTCTGGCTACGAAGCATTTCCATAAGTACCTATATGGACAAAAGTTTATTCTTAGGACAAGTTGCGAGATGGATCGTGCAGTTGGAGAGTTACGACCTTAAAGTGCAAAACCGAAAGGGAAAATTCCACTCAAACGCTGATGCTCTCTCTTGTCGATCGTGCAGAGTTAAATGTGAGCACTGCAACTGTAAAGAAGCGAAAGAACAGTTCACTATCCAAATGATCAGTTCTGAGCAAATAGAGGGTTGGAGTACAGATGAAATCCGTTCCTCCCAACAGGCAGATAATAACATCGAACAAATATTGGCCTGGAAGGAAAGCGAAGAAAGATCAAAGCTGGCAAAAGATATCGGACTAGAGTCTGAAGGCATTCTGGGCACAGTTGAACTCGCTTTGTGTGCAAGATGGCTTGCTGAAGAGAAAATGGGAAAATGCAGATGGAACAAAATCGCATATGCAGCTAATCGTGCCACGGGCCAGAGTTAGCCAAGTACTCCATAAAATACATGACGGAATCTCAGGAGGCCATTTGGGAATAAACAAGGCGTTGGAAAAGTTAAGGGAACGTTTATATTGACTAAGTACTAAACATGATGTCGAGAATTAGTGCAAAAAGTGCATAAGGTGTGCGGCGACCAAGGGCTCAAAAGTAAAACTACAGGGACGAATGCAACAATACAATGTCGGAACATCATTCGAACGAATTGACATCGACATCGCTGGGCCATTTTCCGAAACCTTTAATGGCAACCGATACACCCTCGTGGTCATGGACTACTTTAGTATATGTTTGCTATCCCAAATACAGAGGCTATTATCGTAGCAGAAGAAATAGTCGACAACTGAGTGAGCTGATTTGGGGTCCTAACGGAACTACATTCCGACCAAGGACGAAACTTGAACCAAAAATCTTCCAGGAGGTGTGCCAATATCTGAGAATTGGGAAGGCTAAGACAACACAACTATACCTTTTATCTGATGGAATAGTCGAGCAATTCAATAGGACCTTGAATGAGCATCTCTCCAAGGTCGTCAGCAACTGCCAGCGGGACTGGGATCGACACATACCCCTCTTCTTAATGGCCTACCAAAACGCGGTCTATAGTTCAACAGGACACACACCATCCGAGAACTTCTTTGATCAAACAGTTCGATTGTCAAGTGAAACAAAATTCTGATGACCACCTTAGGAGGTGAACGACTACGTGGATGACTGGCGCAGCAGGGTTCGCATAAAAACACCCGAGAAAAGATGGAGCTAGCAAGCAACCGCAGACCAGGTACGACGTTAGAACGAAATCTTCTTCTTCAACGAAGGAGATCTGGTATGGCTGTATAATCCTCTGCCTAGAAAAGCTAAATTGCAACAGGTTTGGGAAGGTAAATACAAGGTGATAACCCACATTAGTTACGTTATCTACCGTATCCAGTGTGGAGATCAAGGAAAATTGAAGGGTGTCCATATGGATAGAATGTGTCATTTCAACGGTTCACAGTTCACATCGACGTAGTAGGTGATTGAACCTTCGTATGAGTCCTAGCCTGCTTTAATGCACGAATGCATACCAACAACGGGAATTCACTTGTGGTAGTAACGAGGGAAATTAAGCCGGCTTGAGAAGAGTGGGAAAGGAATGACCTATTCAACATCTAAATCTCGAGGAAACGGAATGGAGTTTTATAGTGCCAGCAGCTCCGCATGAAGGGAGCATATACGAAGCAGCGGCCAATTCGGTGAACTATTGCTTAAAATGTATAGTCAGACAGCGAGTGCTACAGTACGAGCAGTTTGTAACATTTCAAATCGGAAGGTTCGGTTTCGAGCTCCAACCTCGCCCGAAAGACATTCATTTTTTCAGTTAACGAAAAAAGATGAATAGTTGATTCAACAACAAGCCAACTTCCACTAAGAATTTAGTCTCCCAATTAAATTTTGGATGCCACCCATAAACCAAAATTAAACACTTAGCCCAAACATCTTTCTTCCTCTCACTATCCCATTTTTCAAAAAACTTAACACATGATGAGGCGTTATACCCACTTGAGTGCTAAATTCTTAAAAAAAAAAAAAAAAAACAAAAACAAAACAAAACACGTCAGTTCTAGTCGGACAACAGAAATAAACGGTTGAACAACTTTTCCCAACTAGAAAAAAGGCTAGTTTTTTTTATTTTGTGTTTGTGTGAGTGTAAAGGTTTCCTTTGAAGCAGCTTCTGGAATCATCCCTTAGAAGATTGAACAGAAATGGTAGCACATAATTCATCATCTTGGATCAAATCCGTACGGGTATTATCACTCTTATTAAAACTTACCATATATGAATTGTAGGTCATTTGCAAATTCTCGAAATTATCATCCCCTATCCCCTGAAGAAGTAAGTAATTCAAAAACCAATTGTGTGCTCAAAAGTCCTTGTTTTCAAATGAAATAGATCGTCTTAAAGCAGAATTGAATTTGTTCTCAAAAAATATACTATTAACTCTTAACCCTGATATAGATTTGTTCGCCGTTCTTCGAGCTGGCGATCCTTTACAAGAGTCAGAATTGTCGTATTCGAAAAACAATCCTATTGTGTTGTATAATGATATCTTATTACGTAACATGAGCACAAGAAACGTTTGCACAAAGGAACATCGTTTACATTTGCTTTAATTAGACAAAAATACTACAGACTTTGATGCAGAAGAAATTTTTTGTGAAAAATTGTACGAGAACATAACTGCGTGAAGTGTTTTTGACAACGCTTCACAACTACACAACAACTAATAGCAAAATTTTTGTGGCAGGGATTTATTTCTCGCAACAATTTTGCAATGTCGGTTGCGATTTTGCAGTTTCTTTTACATTACGTTAAAGTAGCGGTAGAAATCCTCGTTTTTTCAGATTATATATCGCCCTCTTCGTATGCTTTGTGACTAAGGCTATTCATATCGGATTAGTTGGAGGCTTATCGTGTGTAGCCTTTTTACATGCACAAAATCATTTTGTCGCATGTCGTAGCAAACCTTATGAAGCGACAACGGAATAAATTTCCTCAATGCCAAGCGTTTTCTGATCGAAATGCAAAATGTCTTATGCAATCAGCAACATAATTCCATCATCGTATCATAGATCATAATTGCAAGGATAATATTAAGGTTAAATTTATACCACTACCACAAACCGCATCTCCCATATCATTGGAAAATTGGGAGGCTGATGTAAAGTCAGTCAAGGTTTACTTGAAGTGCATCATAAGAGGCACAAAACTAACTTATGAAGAGATGTTCACTCTTTTAGTTAAAATCAAGTCTCTTCCTAACAAAAAATCGTTGTTAGTCCATCACAGTTTTTAATAGGAGAGTTGTACACTGCGGTTCCCCAGCCTTCTGTTCCTAATTATAATATTTCGATAAGTACTAACTAGTCTTTATTACAGGGTTTTGGAAACGTTGAGATACAGAATAGCTAATATCGTTGCAACACCGAACAAAAGGGAAGACGCCGCAATCCAAAGTTAAGGCGATGACGCCGTTCTACTAAAAGGGAGAAATCTGCCGCCATCCAAGTGGGTTCTAGGTGGCATTAAAAATATGGCATACAAATCAGAAGCGATAATTTGGAGATTCGACCAGCAATGAAAGTGACTCCATTGCCTTTTCTTAAATGACCTTCGTTGCCCTTGGCTTCAGAGGGGCTGGATGTTTAGAAATTAAAAACAAATTATGGATCCAATCCACATATGGGCAAACATTAAGAACACTACACTATGCATCTATGTCTACACTAGCTATAAACTCTTTTTATTTATGTTTTTAATAAAATAACCCTTGTGTTGCCAACCGGGTACCCTTTTACAACGCCTACGAAATTCTTAGTAAGAGCCCATTACAACTAAATATAATTATATGCATTCGATCAATATTAAATTACATATTCATATTGTAGGGAATTATTCCTAGCTGAATATAACAATTATGTTAAATTATGTACGGTGACCTTGAGAGTCCTAAAGCAGGTACTATGAAAAAAAAAAATTAAGATTCATTCCTCAAAAGATGAAGCCGTCGAACTCTAGACCGTTATTTTTTGGATTTTTTGGATTTCACGAAAAGATTACCATCTATTCTATGTTTCGAAAACAAAGTAGTGATTCTTCTCAGTACGATGCACAATGAAACTAAAAATTCTAAACCAAAGGTGGCGTTGATACAACGTTCATCAGATATTCAACCCAAAGGCGAACGTGCAGATGGCCGCTGGTATTTAGGATATCGACTGTGTTGCTGCGTACGTTACTTACTATGAAAATAATAATATGATTGCAAAAAACTAACAGACGTAGACTTTTTCTATTCCAGGTCTCAGAAGAATTAGCCATACCAATGATAGAAGAGCGATTTTCTAACCAGCAAGTTATGTCAAATAATAATATAAATATATGATATATATATATATAATAATAATAATAAATAATATATAAAATAATATGATTGCAAAAAACTAACAGACGTAGACTTTTTCTAAGCAGCAAGTTATGTCAAATCATGCAACGAGAATCGCAATCGAAAGTTACTATGAAAGGCCAGTAACAGAAGTGGTAACTGAAAACAACGATCAATAAGACGCTAGTGGTAGAAAAGTTGTAATTTTATTTTACTACATTTGCAACGAGCAGCCTATTCGAGAGAGAAGTCTTGCGATTGTAATAACTATGTTTGTGATCAGCACACAGCAAAAATATATCTGTGGAAAGATTGAAATTTAATTATTTTTTTGTAATTTTTTATGTGTCGGAAATAACGAGGCTGTTAAAGTGGTACAAGGTGACAAAACTGGTAGAAGTCGGCAGTTTTCGTTCATGGTGGAAGCTGAGTAGAGTTGCCAGAGTTTACCCAGCTTCAGATGGCATAGTTCGAACTGCGGATGTACAGATTTAAAATGAATTTCTGATGGGGAAAAGGTCTATTGGCAGGCTCACAGTTTTAGATCAGGAGTCTTTTACCTAAAGTTTCAGACGGGCTCCGTAGTGTCATCCAGCTGAAATAAATTTTAAGTTTATAACATTTTATTTGTAATTGAACTAAGAGTGAAAGTAGCCTATTATTCGAAACACTTTTTTTATATCAATTTGGTTCTAGAATTTTCCCTCAGATTTGAAATATCCGTTCCTTTTTTATCGTATTTTTTGTTGTTAAAAAAACAACCAAGAAGTTGGACGCATCAAGTTCAAGTTTTTTTAAGATTCCCCATCATTATAACCAAATAAACTTTATAAAATTTGTATTTATTTAAGGACAAGAAACTTTGCTAACTACGTGCCTACACAATTTTTTTATTAGTTTTAAGTTTTCTACCTTATTCAATACAACACAACACATCTTTTGATGGCATGTGTAACATGACCAGACAACACGTCCGAAAGAACTACTTCCTTTTCATACAATTCATTTATATCGTTGATCATATTCCATCTATTCAATTAAAAAGAAAGCATATTCCTCTAGTCGTACATGCATTTACAAAATTTCCCAATATTTTGTTATTACCCTGTAATATCAACAAGTGCTAAAGAGAATTTGCGTGTCACTTAATATATGGTATATTTTGATTACTACATTAGACCATCTGGAGTGAACAGTGATAATGTCGCAGTCAATTTTCCGCAAGCTAACGGTCACGTCAAGCGGGTCAACTGTATTCTCACTGGTATGCTTGCTAAGCTTTCTAAGCCACAAGCGACACCTAACATTTGTAGTAGAAACTTATAACGACAGTTTTTAAAAATATTGTATAAAAAAAAAAATGTAAATAATATAGGGTTTGTAAGAAAAAATGACCTCTTACTGAGTACAACCTTTATATTGTGATCATATATTAAGCATTGCAGAACTGTTCGTCATTCAAGAAGCTGTCCTTTCATTGCCTGCGTTTTCTGCCGAAAATATCTGTGCAAGCAAAAGGTTCAAAAACCGAGATATTAATTGTAAAAATTATAAATAATAAAAAATGAAGAGTCTACATCAATTGATCTCATTTTTATTATGTTGTTTGGATAGAATGGCTATATGTATTCAATAAATTTTTAGAGAAGGGCGTCACATTTATGATTGCTATCAAAACTGAACTCTAACCACTTTTTCCTTTTAGATTAAATCTTTCAATACTTGATACTTTTAAATTACTGTAATGTATGTGGATTAGTGGAGAACTGCATATTTTAGTCAAGTTTTGAAATTTCTTACCATCATCCGTTTGCGATTTATTTATTATTATTATTATTTTTTATTTATTATTATTATGTTTTTTTGTATGAAAATTTCTAAATATCATCTCGACTGATTTGACAAAGGAAGTGCTCATGAGTTTTTTTTTTGAAAATGTGTTAAAGGTTAACAAATACTTGCAACCATAATATATTATCTCCGCTGTTCGAATTACTTCTACAAAATCTACATGGATACTTAAATATATTTATATATTATATTATATATTTATATAATATATATATATATATATATATATATATATATATATATTATATGCTTGGAAACAAAAATTAAGTTTGACACACAATACTGTTTGACGTTTATATAAATATGTCAGTACATTCTGACAAAAAATCCAAGAGACATTTTGCTGCTGAAATGAAAACCAAACGCAAAATGTTGCTTTTGAAAAAGTTAAAAGAGGGCCAATGCAACAGTTATACGATATTTTTTTTCTCCGGAGTGCAAAGAGGCTTCTGTCGGCCAATGTTAATAATATGGTGATTTGTGATCGTTTATGTTATGTTATCTTAAGCCATGGCTTTTACTGCCTTACTATTAAAAAGAGTAAAAGCGAAACGTTTAATTCCTTTAATACAAAAAGTAAATGCAATAAACTATCTAAAATATTTTATTTGTTTTAATGCGTTATGAAACAGAGTACCCGCCTTCCAATAGCAGGTGATGTCCATTTACAAAGTTGGATTTAGAACTTAATAAATAAACAATGGAGTTGATTGCATCTTCCACCTCAGCAAAACGAACAAGTGGTATCCGATTCAATAGTGGTCCAGCCTTCCGGGGATTGCTCCAGTTTTGTATACCCATTTGTGTGAGAATAACGGTGGGGTTCACAGAATTAACACGGATTTTTCGCTGGCCGAATTCGAGAGCTAATGCCTTTGTTAGAGAATCCACAGCTGCTTTTGTTGCACCGTACGCTGAATGACCTTCAAATGCTCTCGAAGATGCAAGCGATGATACGTTCACAATGCAAGACCCGTATTTTAGTTTATCTGCTACTGCTTGTGTAACACAGAAAACGGCTTTGATATTTACATTGAAAGTGCTGAAATTGTATTATAGATAAATTTGGTTTGACGAATCTGGGCAATGTGAGAGTACGTACGAATCGAAATCATCTTCGGTTATTTCGGTAAAAGGTTTAATAATTGCGATTCCGGCATTGTTTACTAAACCATCCAATGAAGATACATCGGCCAGTTTTTCTTTTGTTTCTTTCCAGTTATTAAGATCAATTGTAATGGTCTCGATCGTAGGACACTCCGATTTTAACAGATCTAATCTATCAACGTTCCTGGAAACTGCAATAACCTTTGCTCCTAATGTTGACAAGTATTTACATAAAGCGTTTCCAATACCTCGAAAGAAAACAAATTATACTAAAATATGTATTTAATTGGAATGAGAATCAAATACCCTGCCCAGCGCCAGTGACCAAAATAGTTTTTTCCTTTAAATCAGACATAATGTCGATTGAAGAACTGCCTATGGTATGCAAAAATGTATAATCGATAATAACAATAACAAGATAACGCTACGATCAATAATCAATTCCTACCTTACTTGAACTATTAAATGTTTGGAAATAAACTCAGTATTGGAAGCGCGATAAAAAAATATCAGCAAAACAAGCCTACGAATTTGTGAACGTTGTGTAAGTGTTGCCATGCAAATATACAAATACGAATACATAACTCCGCTGAAAGTAGGGTAAAAAGAAATGGCCATGTGTGATAATAGTTCTCATGACTGCAAGGAAACTCTTAGGCCAGATATAAAGGTAACCGGCTATACCGGCACCTGTTCTTCCGTTTTTGTTACTGGTGAACAGTAATCCTATTTGTGTTAATTTTAAAACAAGCATGCTTTTAAAATAATAATTCGGGATTTTTCATTGGCACCTCCGCTGAATTCACCCGCCACGTATTCAAATGGAATATGTAATTACTACTTTTTTCTACTTGTATAATATATACACATGTGAAGTGAAATTTCAAAGATGTTCCATTTGAATGACAAAAAATCTACTTTAAGAAGGAAGAAATAAAGTTTGGAAAAAAAATCTTTGTTTAATGTATCAAAAAAAAAAAAAAAAAAAAATGTATAAAATCCGCATATTTCTTATTTATTATTTTTTAAGGACAACACTCAAGGGTATGAATACAATTATAATCCCTCAACATATGTCAAGTTTTGTTTTTTGAAAAATAAAATGGAATAGGGAAAGAAAGAAAGATGTTTGGGCTCAATGTTAAATTTCGCTCCAACGGTGGCATCCAACATATAATGGCGAGCTTAATCCTTAGTGTAACATTGGTTTGTTGTTGATTTCTAGTCAACTACTTATTTTCCTTGATTTTCATTAACTAAACAAATGAAGGTCCTTCGGACGAATTTGGGTTTTGAACACCGATCGAGTGGTAGGTCCACTACCACTTGAGACACGGCCACCCACAACCCCTTACGATAATAGGTTTTTCCGCTGTTTGTTTTAGTACGAGGTCATAACTATAATAAGCTAGATAGATGCCTAAATGGACTAAACTTTGATAGATAGCAAACTCTATTTATGCGTTTCCAATCCCTTAAACTCCTCGTGAATACACTGTAAGTAAATTACCAAGTATGTTTTTGTAAAGTGCTAAGTTGTTTCCCTTTGGAAAGAATTCTTTCATTTCCAATTCGTTTCACCAAATAAATAAGATTTGCACTTTGCATTTAAAATGCTGCAAAGTTATCAGTAATGTGCAAAAAAAAATTCATTTGTTGTGAAAAGTTAGTTGAAATAATTAAAAAATTAAAATGAAGCGTTGCGAAAACGGAGGTAATACTGGGTGCGTCCGTTCAACTGACTCTTAACTAATTTATAAAATAGGCCATAAACTAATAATAAAGAATTAGTGTTTGAACTCTTAAGCAAAAATATTATTAATTTTATTTGTTCGTATTTATTTCGCGGTTTGGTAGTTTATTTATCCATAAGTTAGTTATTTTTATTATATATTGTATTTGTGACCCTGTATTTTCCAGATTACTGCCATCTGATTTGAGAGGGGTTATCCGTTTAATATTTTATAAGCTGATTTCAAGTGATAAAAAGTGTCACACACGTAACCAAAAAAGTTTAAAGTTTTATTACTGCAAAAACTGAATTTGCAAAAATAAGATAATTTGAGAAAGTAATAAGAATATTATTGTATTAAATTTGAAAAATTTGAAAATTATTCTGAGCCCGAATTAAAAGTCTTTGGGTTGGGTCACATCCGTTACAAGTATGTATTACAATACTTTATCTCTCTATTCTTTAGCTTTTTTTAAATTTTGTTGTTTCTAGATATGAAATTTACCAACAGAAAAAGAAAAATAAAAGAAAACGAAGAAAATTATAAAATCCATCTACAAAAAAAAAGGAACAAGATTCTCAAGGAAGAGAAGCACGTAGATTGTCCAAAAAAAAAATTAATTAGTGCTTAAAAGACAAACATATAGAGAAGAACAGAAAACATGCAGGGAAAGAAAACGAATATGGAAATGACTATCAATTCAACACATGGTCCTTTGTCACCGCCAGGATCAAGAAGATTAAAAAAAAGAAAAAAAAAAGAAGCTGTAAATAAAGTTGTCCCACACTTACCTTAAAGTTCATCTAAGAAAGGTAAAGAATTAAAAGAAATTATCAACCAAGTCGTTCTTTTCAATGTGTCAGGAATCATTTTCTAACATTTCAAAATCCTCGTCGTAAACATATTTCCACAAAAACAATACAAAGAGTAAAACAAATTTATAATAGATATAATAGATATGATATTAGCAGACAAGCACTTGGAATGAAAGATTTCCATATGCAATAATAGAAACAACTAAATTTTATGACTTCCACCCAGACCATATTTCTCCAATAACATTTTTATTAATCACGCGAACTTTAATTGTCTCATTGAAGCTGAACTACATGACTAATGTTTGCTAAGCAATCTTCCATTCGAATTTCGTTTTCCGTGCTCTGTTCAGGTGTAAAAATTATACTTTGTCATATTTTTAAAATTAGCTTGCAACACCCGTAAAAATTTCAAACAAAGATTTTGGACAGTTTCTCACAGACTTATTTCTCATTCCTATACTGATATTAAATATCAACTTTCTGGTAAATATTTTAGAAAGAATGGGACATAGTTTGCATGGAAAATTTTAAACCACATGAGCATCAGCTATTAAATTCACAAATCACAAGTTCACACTCTTAACGCACATAAAATTGGTCTTATAATTAAACGCAGTTTTCCAATTAATTTCATATAGTAGTTTCAAGGATACCGTGCGTTTTATTGATAATCCAAGTTTTATTTTATTAATTTAGTATATTGAACAAATAGTTTATAGGTCCATGGGTTTTAATGGACACACCCTACCTTAATTATGGAAGTTCTTCTGGAGTTTAACTGCAAAGAAATATTTGTTGAAGTCTCTTGCAACAACTTTTATGTACACTACGTTGCATTGGGAATACCATGGATTCGCAACTATATTTGGAATAAGTAAAACTGCATTCTGAAAAGCTAGCATTTACTGGCCAATTTTTTGTTCAAGGAAAATTCCCTTGTGCAGCTGCATGTGTTGACGGTACTATGATCAACATCGATGCCCCCAAGGAACATGAATAGCAGTTTGTCAATAGACATGGAAAGGATACATTTAAAGTGACGATGGTTTGTGTGCCGGACAGACCTTTCTAGATAACTAGATAGTGTGCATGATGAAAAAATATTAACGAATATCGATCAGTTATTTGAAAATGGTTTCAATATGTGACGTGTAATGTTTTCTTGCATTCTAAAACATTTGATTTATTATAGAAATATTGAAGTAAAATGTTCCCTAATCTGGCAATGAAAAGACAAAAAATAGAGTGGAATAAAAATAACGGTAAAGAAAACTATGATACATGGAAGAAATCACAATAGAGGACAATGAACCACCAAATAAAATGCGGTTGCAATTTAATTTTTTTTTTATTAAAATAATTTATAGAAAAAAAAAACAAGTTTTAAATTCTAATATTCAATAAAATTTAGTACATATTCTACACTAAAACAAGAATCTTCTTTGCCGTCGTTATTGAAGCCTTTGGTAAATTTGATAACGGAATTTTCGGCTCAACTTTGAGCTTAAGGTCTTCCAATTTATAGTAGTTTTGTACATTACGACGCTCAACATCTTTTCCTTAAAGTTATTTCTTTATGCTCAGCCTGAGATTTTCTCTTTCTTGAGGAAGGATGCTTAACAGGTGTAACTTAATTGGTTCTGGAATTCGGCTCTGAAGGTGGCATTTCAACTCCATCCCCACCCGGTTCTAACAAGTTCATCCCTTCAACAGTAGGCGAATTAGGCCCTATTATGTCGGTAATCGTCTCATCAACGGCACAACACATCTGAAATGTGAAACTTGAGAGCAAAGTTGAAGTGGTAAGAGTTTCGAATGCTTTTAAAATCCTGATTCATAATGCATTTCAATAACCGAGACCATAAATATGTTATCTATGTCCATTATTGTGTTATCACTAAGATCAGATTTAACATTCGTCGATTGGATTATGAGGCAGTTATTGCCGGCCAGTATACAACCTTGAAAGTGGTACTCGGACTGTAGAATGTGTGTAGCCTAAGGGCTCACCGTAAAACCAGCGGCCTCATAGCGGTAATGAAAATGAAAGAAATGAAAATGATTTCCAATTTAATTAATATGAGTCGTGGCAGAACGAACACAAGAAAGACATCAGTATATATATTTCGCTAATAGAAGAAAATTACTCTACCCAGGAATTTTCAAAGTTTAATCGGCAACACTATCGATAGCTGTTAAGTATTTAATATTGAAGTACCTAACAAATAAGACCATCCCTGACACATGACACATTTGACAACTCTTTTATTTATTTTTAACAATTTGTCGTTCTAAAAAAATAACTTTGCTTCGATTAAGATGTTCAAAACAAGCTCATCTGAAGAAATATTAAATTGGGAAGATGAAGCCAAAGCTATTATTCGTGATGTCACCGAGCATGTTAACTACATTGCTGTGTCCGATAAATTGCAAAGCACATCTTACGAGATATACCTTAACTTACGAACTTTAGAGAACCGAGATTATTGTATACGTGCTTCTGGTAGTGGATTTGAAATCGTTGCTGAGAGGTTTGATAAAGTAATCAACAGGCATCAAAATGAAGGAAAGGACGAACAAATTTATGAAACTCCATATGCCTTACTAAACAAAGTTAGTCCTAGTTATGTAGAATCTTTCGCTAACAAATTGGCAAAAGAATTGAAGTTTTTACAACAACCTGGGGAATAAATATTATAAAACCTTGAGTAGAGCATTTGGGAATATCTTGGTTTCATTAAAAAATTCAATTATTTTTAAATCTTATTGATTTGTTCTTAGTTGATGCATCAAATGTAAATATCAAAACAGTTTCAACTGTTGCTTGTACGAGTAATTGATTTCTAAATAAAACCAGTTATTATCGTGCGCTAAGCTGCCAGGTACCGTACTTTGTATGATAGTATTAAAACTATTACCACATAAGACAAATAGAAAACATAGATATAAACATAAAAGAATATAATCACCTAGCTAACAACTCACTTTTAATTTAGATTTTATTAAACTTTTTTGTCAATATTTATCTCTCAAATTAAATTATAAAATATCATTACTTCATAAATCTATCTTTACAGCTTTCAGGGCGTTGCAAATCCAGTCTGGAACAGGTTCACCATCGAAGTGATTTTTCATAAAATCTTTAACGAATTGCGGGAATTCATCGTGCTTTATCGCCTCTCGCATATCACTCATAAGCTTCAGTTGGTAAGCCACATTGTGAATACTTAACAAGCTGCATGCAACCGGCTCTACAGTAGCAATGTGATGCAAGTAAGATCGGGTGTACGTCTTGCACGTACTGCAAATGCAGTTTTCGTCTATAGGCCGCATATCCAGAGAATATTTTTGTTGCTTCAAATTAAGTTGACCACTATTAACAAGGGCACAGCCGAAACGAGCTGTTCTTGTTGGAAATACACAGTCAAACATATCCACTCCGAGTGCAACACAAACAACCAAATCAGCAGCGAACCCTACTCCCATCAGATATCTTGGCTTGTCATTTGGTAGAAGATCGGTACAAGTATGCACAGTACGGCAAAACTCATGTTTACTTTCACCACCACTTAACCCACCAATTGCGAATCCTCTCACAGGACGTTCGCTAAGCTTTGCTACACATTCTTTTCTCAATTCTTGATCCAAACCACCTTGTACGATAGGGAATAAACTTTGATCATTATCTCTTTGATTGGCTTTAATGCAACGATCCACCCATCGAATTGTTCGATGCATTGCCTCCTCCACTCGTGGCCCTGTTACTGTTGTTTTAACTACATCATCCAATTGCATCATAATATCTCCGCCAATTGCATTTTGAATGGTTATGGAATGCTCGGGTGTAAGCATACATTTTGATCCGTCATACGGTGATTTGAAGTTTACACCAGTTTCACCGATTTCAGCTAGTTGCAAAAGTGAAACCATTTGGAAACCACCAGAGTCGGTAAGGATAGCACGTGGCCATCCCATGAATTTATGCAAGCCACCGGCTTTTTTAAGAGTCTCTATGCCAGGACGGATGCCCAAGTGATAAGTATTGGCCAATAAAATTTGACAATCGAGAGCTATCAATTGATCCGGATGTATACCTTTAAGAGTTCCTTGAGTTCCGACTGGCATAAACACCGGAGTGTTTACATCGCTGTGACGAAGACTAATTACACCGACGCGCGCCTTTGTCGTAGAACATTTCGCTACAACTTTATATGTAAGTGGCGCTAACTGGGAAGTTGATGGAGGCATCGTAGTATAAAAATTTATTTACTTTAAGGCAAAATATTTATAATTATTGCAGTTCGTAAACACATGAATAAAAATGTGTACAAATGCTTGTACTGTAAACCCAGAAAAGTTGCAGCTACCATTTCCATTGTCATTTTATACAGTTCAGGTAATTAGATACCAAGAAAAAAAATTAACTTTAAACTTTTACTCTTAATTCAATTTGTCTACAATAATTCCTAAAACATAATAACGCTTCGGCTTCCGCTTTGGTAACGTTAGCCGAAATAGGTGATGCCAAAAACTTCCTGATAAAGAGAACTTGTAGCATTCTCCAACGGTTTTTGATATCTCTTATTCTATTAGAATTCAAGAAACCTATTACCAATAAAAGTTAGGTCGATCAGATGTAGGACTCCCTGTATTAACAAAATGTTAATAGAGTCCCCTATTTTAAAAAAAAAAAATCGTATTTTGTGAGTTTTTTTTAATGTCTTAAAATTTCATGCGGATTTTGGTAAAAATTGAATGGCCGGCATTGAGCATGAAGACGCATCATCTGACAAAATCATAGTACTATTCATACGCATTTGCATATTCCCAGACATTCTGTTAAAAACTGTGTAAAAAATAGACACTTTAAAGGATATCAAAAATTTTCCATTTTTGGGATGAATGCAAGAACTTCCCTAACAGGAAGTTACAAATTTGTTTGCGAGTTGAAAATTTGTTTGTGTTTAACTCGTTTTATTTGAAAGCATGTGTTTATTATAAATTAATAAGTTAAAATTTTTTAAATTGTTTCGTCCACGACTGCACGAAACGTTTTTATTTATTTACATTTTTTGTTTGTTTCCACAGGTGTTGTTCTTCGCTATGAAATCACTTTGCAATACGTTCTTTATTACGAATTTAAAACTTTAGTCTAAAGCTTATGGCGGAAAATACACCAGTTCAGACAAAACGTTTTTTGTTTCAAGTCAAAAACTTGAAATAAGAATCAATGGAATGTTGTTTCATTAGTCTACAACAAACAATTTTTTGTCTTATCTTATCTGTTTTCAGCCTAAAGCGGCATTGTGATAGAAAGCATTGAGTTCCTATAATCGGACTTGACAGTCAACTGAAGTGGAGCCGAAGCAAAAACGCTAATGTGTTTTAGGCATAATGTTCTCGATTTGAGAATATCAGTTACAATATCCAGGTATCTGGGTGATATGGTAAAAGACAAGTATACCGTAAACCAAAAAGAGGTCTCTACCAACCGTTTATGCCAGCCAATCTACTATTGTCCGTGGATCCCAAGTTTGAAGCTTTCTCGTAGCAGGTCTTGCTAATGCTATAGCTTTTAAAATTTGTTTCACTAAAAAGTGTGAAGATAAATAATCTATTGCATTTGGGCCGCAATAGCAGATTTATGGATAAGAATTGTGCTTGGTGAATAGTTTCCTTCCAAAAATAAATGAGCCAAGTACTTAGCTACAATCGGACAACTTGAATTGAAAAAGTTATCTTTGCACCAAGCAATCCAAGCTCTTATAGCAGGCAAGTACGTTTTCAAGGTTGACATTCTACACCCCTTCTTCAGCAATTCTTTCTATTCATTACACCACTTTTCTATCTGATTACCCCACCTCCAACTCTCCATACATTTAGGTTCAAACGTTCAACATGTGGAGGTGGTCGTCTTGTTGTCACATCTACCAAAACCTTCCGTAGGTTGGTGATTGGCTGTGGGGTTCCAGTGCCCGAGATTTCAGGTTGGTTATCCAAAAAACTTGAATCCATTCGGGGGCTACTACTAGATGGGTTCCCCTTGAATGATTTAGATGATTTAGATGATTTAAACCCTCGGCATCGTTTCAGAAACTCTGCTAAACGATTTCTTGAGTCTATGGACACATATCTTCTTACAACAGCTGTGTCTTTTGAAGCAAACAGATCTACATCGGGTACCCCCATCTCTTGAAAATGAGGAACGTTGCTAATGGAAAAAGATGCCATTCTGGAATGGGCCGTCCTCTCGAAAGTCTGTCTGCTATTTCATTGTACCTTCCCGGAAGGTAGAAGGCAGATATTGTTATGTTTTACTGATCTAAAAGGTGTAAAATTTGTTAAGTCAGATCTAGCAGACCAATAGACCTCGTTCCTCCTTTCTTGCGAATGTAAGCCACGAGATTCCGGTTGTCTGTTTGAAGTGAGATGTGCGAACCCCTTAACTGATCCGTTCGGTCATTTATACATCTCCTTCATATTGTAGTGCCATCTTACCTATTTCCCTGACCATTGGCCTAAGGCTGCCGTACCTGTCACTAAGAAATTTTTTACTGCCAGTCTGTGAATTTGTGTGACTTTGTCTATGGCTCCGATCCACCAGATGATCTCCTCCAAAGCCCTCCGAGGGATGGGGAGTGACCTTCTTGTACGTCTGTGAAACTTTCGAAGAAAGATCTGAATGCAAGATTTTTTCTGAGCCAAGGCACGAAGAAAAAGTTTGATATTTCCTTTCTTTATCTCAGGAATACTCATACAATTTTCTTTTAAAACCCACAGAACGCCAAGGAACTTTATTGCTTGTGCCGGTATCAGAACCGACTTTTTTAAATTTAGCACCCATCCAAGGACTTCTAAAAGTTCTATAGATTCCGTAACCTGAACTGACAGCTTGGAGAAGTCTTGACCATTCAAAAGGAAGTCGTCGAGATAAACTAGAACCCGTATACCTTTCTTTCGAAGAATTTCCGCGAGGGATCAGTTTGAAAGACTTTACTGTTATACAACTGTTCAATGCTTTGAGGTCGAAGATGGGACGAACTCCCCTGCTTGAAATATCTTTGAAATAAAACTTGGGCTGTTTTGAGGGGAGGTCTCAAAAACACTTAATTCTTTCATCTCTTGAACCTGAAGATCCATCCATGAAAGACTTTTTAAAATATCTAGTGTTCGAAATACTAGAAGGAGTCTGGCACAAAAGGGTATCCTGGTTCCAGAAATGCCCTGTAAAATAAAGGAGTTGGCGCCCAGACTCTGCCAGCTGTCTTTGAAGAACTTTAGCTGACCTCTCCTGAAAGATGGCTGTGAGTCATTTATTGCCCTTGGCGAGCGAAAGGAATTGGCGCCCCTCTTGTCCTACTTACTATCACCCAGTCTCTACTAAGTCCTCTTCTTTCTATCGTTGTACGACGGCCGTTGATTATTAAAGGGTTTTTTCTCTAGAATAAGAAGGAGTGCTTAACAAGGACTGAGGGCCGCCAAGTGACTATATTAAAGCCTGGAGCGACTATTTATCAAGTCCTCAGAAGACTTGAAAGAACAATCAATAACTGACTGAAGTCCGATTTCAATAATGACTTCTGTTCCAACAAGGAATTAGAAAGAGCTGCCATTACCTGTTCTGTTGAAGCTAAATAATCTTTTGTCTTACTGACCACACAAAGTTCGTCATTAACTTGCAGCTCTACAAATCCTGGAGTCGCCGCCAACATCTTCATTGCTTTCGAATACCTAACACTCTTCCACGTTGGTAGTCCAAAATGTTGCAATCTAACAAGGGAATCGAGATGTTCCCTTTTTGTTGGCTGTAATACTCTCGCATCACTCTCAATCTGCAATTGACCCAGATTCAATGTTCTATTCGAGCATTCTAGATGACTGAGAAAACCATCCGATGACTACATGTGCAGCCCCTGGCTCGCCTCCTCTTCCTGCGGAATAAACATGCCCATACATTGAGACAAATAACTGACTTGATCTGCTCGTTCACCTAGCCGCTGATCAATGGATGTCTGCTCATGAGATTTGGATCTTCTTTCTTGGCGGTGCTGAAGCAATTCTCACACTCTCAGAGGATGAAGAACTTGAAGACGAAGAGCTCCTCCTTGAACAGGGAGGACTATTATCCTTCTTCTTTGACTTTCCCACTGACGAAATCATATTAAAATTTAATGAATATAACTTTCAATAAATTACGCTCTTTAAACGTGATCAAACGGAACTGCGACCTAACGGCGGCGATGTACACAACGCTATGAAAGAATTTAACGCCGGCTTGGCACTTGCAGTGTTTGACAGCAACAGAGCCGACCTCTGGGCGACAATTCTTTGAAATCATATCATACACAATGGATTCTTCAACAGCGACGCTGTGTTTTCGCCAGGCAAATAATAATTAAATTCGGCCAGAGATTGGCAATAAATATCGCCCTCTTTTGCGAAGAACGACGAAAAAACTGATGATGTGGACTATTTGAGAGGTTTCTCATCTCAGTAAACAAATAACTTCTTTGATGAATTACAAAAACAGCAGCGCTCGTGGGCAAGATAAAGCTTCGCACAAAATATGTTTGAAGTTAAAAAAAAAAAGAAACAACCGTTCCCTCGTTCGTTTATTAGAAGTGCCCACTTTATTTTTATAGTTTCTAAATCTAATTTATGACTGCTTGAGGCGATAAGTGCGCCCAGCAAAAAGTGTGTAAACAGCCGAGACATGCACTCAGCAAAAAGTGTGTGAACTGTATTTATTTAAAATGTGATTAATTACGATATTATATGACTTATTTGTATTGCGTATTTGATGTAAAAAGTGCACTCAGCAGGAAGTGTGAGCATTTTATGTCTGCTATGTGGACATGCACGGATTTCGAACTTTTTCGAAAATTTTCACAGTGTGAGAATAAACCCCATATTGCCAATAGTACTAAGCCAAAGCCATCCAGAGTATACATGATTACCATAAATAATATACCAAATAATAATAAAAAATGACAGGGAGTATAAACATCAGTATCCAGTTCTAAAGTGGAATTTTGAAGGTGAATTAAGAGAAGTGATTAAGTGGTTTAAGTAAAAAATAAAGAAAAGTTAAAAATAAATAAAGTTATTCGCTTTTCACAAAACATTGACCAAAATGAACTGGCTCAACTGGCCATTGGGTTCCCAATCGTTCGATTTGCAAAATGACAGATTCTGAATGACGTAAAAAATTATTGGGCGATTGCATTATTTGGAAAATGACATATCATTATTAGTGCCGGTCATTGCCGGTGTCAAATGTGCCAGACGTTTAATACAAAAGGTTTTGCGATCACTCTGTCTGGTAAAGTTGGCCATACATATGGATTTTTTTGTCATAGGTATAATCTAATCGTATCTCGATGAGATTCATTCTTTTTGAAAGTATCTGCCTATGCTCCTTACAATTCTGTTGGTAGTATCTATGTTAAACTTTTTGAGTTTGATCCTTTATAATATTTTAAAATTAGGGGTATATATCAAAACTATTGTAAAAGTCTTTTAGCTGACAGCAATGCCATCTACACTTCCAGAAAAAAACTGACAATTAAAAAGTGCTTTTAATATCACCCCCAAGCTACTCCACTCAACATTGCACTGTATTTGCAAAAACCTTTTCATCTTTCGTTCAATCGTTCAGTTGAAATTGAAACGCGCTCGTGAGAAGGTAGTTTTTTCTCGTTGGATAAGTCGAACTCGTTTTATCATAATTATTTCTTTAAAATTATACCTATAGCTAATAAAACTAAATATAAAGGTTAGTCAATTTTTTAGCGTCATCTCCCGGTAAAAAAAACCAAAAAAACGCATAACTGAAACGAAAAGGAGAATCATTCTAGTAGTTTCCAGCCCCTGTCCCAACATACAGTCGTTGAAAAATTTCCGTTCGTTTCGTTGTAATTTGACGTTTTGTAGTGAAAAATTTGTTCAAGGAAGTGGTTAACGGAGCAGAGGAGATTTTTCTATTTTTCGTTTCAATTATAGCGTGGAAAAAGGAAGTGAGTTCTGGTTTTTGTTACGAACAACGTTTGGTTTTGATTCCTGTTTTAGGCTTGGAAGGGAAGACTAACAAAAAATAAGAATAATTTGAAATTTGCTGACGGAAATCGAATATCGAAAAGTGTGGAAAAACCAATTTCAATTATAAAGAAAAATGTCTGTGATTGGAATCGATTTCGGCAATGAGTCGTGCTATGTTGCGGCTGCTAAAGCTGGAGGCATAGAAACTTTAGCCAATGACTACAGTCTACGAGCAACACCGTAAGTATTTTCTTCTTTCTATATAAGTTTATAAAAGTTAAATGAAATCATTCCGTTTCTAATCGTCACAAGTGCGGAGACTTGACCTCGTGCTGCTTACTTGGTAAGCTTGGTAGATGCTTGTACTTTGTGTAAGTTTTCGTCACTGTTTCATAACCCCCACATGGGGATATCTTGTGTATGGTGCCCCATTTCTAGTTGTAGAAATTTAAATTTACAATTCCAAGAAGTATCTACCAATGAGACAGCATGTATTGAACGCTTTTTCTTCCTTAACCTCAAAAAGCAGATTGTTGGTGGATAAGTTGCTGCTACTACATGCTTTATTAGTCATTCAAGCAATCGATTTCTGCTTTGATTTTAATTAATTCTTTATATTGATGTGTTAGTGTTATGGGTTAAAGTAAAGTGAGGTGTTCTTATTTATTCGGGAATTCTATAGGAGGATTTTCCTAATTTGACTTCAGGTGCAGGTATTTATTTATTCTCTGTTCTGCTCTTCGTATAGCAAACATATGTTGCGTCAGAAGGGTTTACTCACTCGCTCTTAGTGTGGTTACGGAGAAAAAGAATTTTCTAGATGTTTCGGTTTCATGGTCGGTTGTCATGTTTGTTGCGCTGGAGTTTTTTTTTTTTTTTTTTTTTGTTGCTGACAGTCCAAGTTTGTCTATGCATGGAGCTTTTGAGTCGGTGCAAATTGACAAGGGGTCAATTTATTTGCCGGCTTTTTATGTGGAAGTATTGTTTTATGGTTGGTTTTTCTCGATAATTCTAGAAACGTTCGGTAGAAATCAATTTCGTATGAATTATTTTTATTTTGCTTAGAAAAAAAATTATTGAATGTTTACCAGCTACTAATCTGCGAAATTCATATAAATATGTACATTTATCTCATATATATCTGATCCAAGGTCTTTTCTTAAGTTTTATGTGAAATTAAAGCTTACATCGGTTAATTCGTTAATCCGCACTTCAAGGCAATTAACATACACTACGAACCAAAAGCCATCATACAGCTGCAATCCTTTTATATTTATTATCTTGCATTGTATATCAACCTTTGTTTGACATTTCTCCATTTTAAACAGTCAACGTATGGTTGCTTAAAGTATAAATGTTAAGCTAATAAATTTTTCGCATCGTTTTGTAATTAATATTGCATTATAAATTAGTACTGCTGTTTCGAATGACGATGAGTTTCTAATTCGTTTCAAGAAACCTATTTTCTTCGAAAATATACTGTCTTTAGGTAGTTATATAAAGATTTGAAATATTTGTTTAATTGCTCACATATATGTAAGTTCAGCATTTTTACCACAAATATACGCATCATCCGGAAACAAAACTACTTTGCAATATCTTTTATATGCATATATAGGGTTTTCTAATAACGTCAATTGACAACTTTTTTTTTTTTTTTAATAAAAGGCAAACCATTTGAGATATTTCAAAAACTTTATTATTGGCTTGAAGTACAATCAAAACATTTATGGATGGAACTCGACTTCGTTCATATGGCCACCGCGGGCACGTTTGCAGCGGTCGATTCGTTGGGCTCAATTCTCAACGACTCGGCCACACATTTCGGCCGAAACGGCCGCTCTTTCGCGTTCAATGTTGGCTCTGAGCTTTTCCAATGTCGTCGGCGTGTTGGCATAAACCAATGACAACGTTTACCCTCAGAAATAGTCAAGCGGCGTTAAATCGCACGAACGAGGCGGCCAATCGACTGGCCCATGTCTTGAGATAACACGCTCACCATACTTACTCTTCAATAAATCGATTGTAGCGTGTGCTGTGTGGCTTGTGGCACCATCCTGTTGAAACCACATGTCGTCCAAGTCCATATCTTCCAATTCGGGCTAAAAAAAAATCGGTGATCATGGCGCGATAACGCTGACCATTCACAGTAACGTGACGATCGTTATCGTCGACGAAAAAATATGGCCCAATAACGCCGCCGGCATGCAAACCGCACGAAAGTTCTTTTGTGGATGAAGTGGTGATTCATGAAGAACATGTGTGTTTTCACCCGACCAATAGAAATTATATACCATGCTGTCGGCAGTTTAAATTCGAAACTTCTTTCTATACGAATTTAAAATGGGACATGATGTGTCATTGGCAATGAAAAACATTAATGACGCATGTTATGAGGATGTAGCTGTAAACAAACGCACTATACGACATTGGTTTGGAAAGTCCCGTTTGAGATTTCAACCTGGAAATTGAACCACGTGGAAAGCCGCAAATGTTATTTGAAGACGACTTTTCATTTCATCAACCAGGAAAAACGATAAACGCTTTCGAATATTGTGAGGAAATCGACATATTGAATGTCAAATTGTCTGAAAAGCAACCTGTGTTGGTCAAAAGACACAGTCCGATTCTTTTGCATGACAATGATAGAACCCATACCTCACAAGTACTATAACGGTAAAAAAACTGTTGCAGTTGGGATTTGAAATTCTTCCGCAACCACCGTACTCTCCTGATATTTCCCTAACGGATTACCATCTTTTCCGCAATCTGGATTCATATTGCTGGCAGAAGGTCTTCATGAACCGAGCAAAGGTCATAAAAGCCTTTGAAGATTTTATTGCTTCAAAAAGTCAGTACTTCTACGAAAAAGGAATATTTGACCTTGTATCACGTTGGAAGAATGTCATAGATGCCAACGGATCCTATTTTGATTGAATAAAAATTTTCGAAAAAATATTGGTTTTTAAATTTTTGCTGTATATGTACCATACATTTAAAAAACCCAATATTTGCAACTTCCCCATTATCATTTAGAATCTCGTTTTTAAATTACGCGCTTGATATATCTTTGGCTTTTTCTTCTTATAACAAGATTTTTACTTTTGAGCAGCTGATGAAAGGATTATTTTTTTTTTTGTTTTCAATACGTCCTTCACAATTTTTTTTTTTGCTTGATTTGGAAGTTTATAATTACAATGATAATTATATCTAGGCTTACATGAGTTTCGAAAGTTAAAACTCATTGTTAATAAACTGAAGACAATTTTGAATATAAAGAAAAGTATAAATGCCCGAGGAAAATAATTAATAGCGGGGAAATTTAAAAATACAAGATTTGTCCATTTATATGGAGATGTAGTACCCTGAAAAATACGCCTTATATTTACAGAAGGAGCCGGTGAGTAATGAATTAAATTATGTCTTAGACTCAAAACAAAAAACAAGAAAAAAAATTCTCATACCCTTTTTTTTTTGTTTTTAGTAGTGGATTTTTTTATTTATTACAAATTCATGAATAAAGTCTACGTTCGAAAAAATATCTTTGGTTAATTGTAAGGGGGATCGTGGCGCACTACGCAAAAGGTTCTACGTTCTAATCTCGGTTAACACAGAAAAGCAGGAAAAGTAATTCTTCGCAATCGCCACCTTTTCGATGGCCAATTGAAAATCTCAGAATGTAAAATTTTTTCTGCTTGAAAAAAAAGAAATATATATATATATATAGCTGTGTTCATTGAAATAGCAGTGTAACAGAAAAGAAGAAATATTAATTTTTTTGCATATTCCTTTTAGTTAGTCGATCGCTTGCACATTGTTTTTGTAAAATGGAATATAGAGATAAGAAAAAAGTAAAAGTCTCGTTAGATTTGTAACGTTTTTGCGTTTTCTTGGTATTCTTGGTATATCAGTTTTTGATTTTCTTCAACGAAAAGTGCCGAAAAAATTAATTTATTAAGTTGATTAGTATAATTTAATTGGCAATACCCTATAACAAAGTGTAAATTTTAATTTTAGTGGGTAGAAGACAGCATTGCTCCGAGGAAGAAAGAAATTCGATTCTTAGGTTAGAAAGGAGGGCAACATTTATAAAGAGATACAAAAACTTGTTAATTGTTCTGCCAAAATGGTATCCAATGCCATAATGTATGAATGGAAGCCCGAAAAACGCGGTGCCATACGCAAAACTACAAATTTAGAGGACCGATGTATAGAGCGCTTCAGCAAAGCTAATCCTTTTACATCCTCCAGGGATATAAAAGCAGAGCTGAAATTGGGGATCAGCGGCATGTCTATTCGACGACGTCTGCTAAATGTAAATTTGAATGCGCGAATCCCAAGAAAGGTGCCGTTACTTGGTCATAGACATATCAAAGCCAGGTTGGAGTTTGCGAAAGCCATTTAAACTGGCCAGTAACAAAATGGCGTAATATCCTTTGGACTGATGAGTCCAAACTGGTCTTATTTGGTGGAGCAAATGATCGATGGGATCATGGACCAACACGTGTATGTAAACATACTCAAAAATGTGATGCTGCCATATGCTATGTGGGATATGCCCTTAAAATGGACATTTCGGCAGGAAAACGATCCTAAACACAAGCAAATTGGCTAAGAGTTGGTTTAGCCAAGCGAAGATTGACATAATGCCGTGGCCAGCACAGTGCCCGGATTTAAATCCGAGAGAAAACTTATGGGGGGACATCAAGCGCTATGTATCGCAGAAGTTCCCGACTTCTAGGCCGCAGCTTTGGCAAGTTATGCAGGACACGGGCGCAGATTCGCCTCAATCGTTGTCAGGAGTTGGTAGACTCCATGCCACGTAGGTGTGAGACTAATAGCCAATAATGCTATACGAAATGTTATTTAGTAGGATTGAGTTATTTATAGGCTATGTTGAATTTTGTTATATTTTTTTGTCAACACTGCTATTGCTATACATTGAACAGCATAATGTATCATTTTTATTTTGTTATTATCCATATTTCCGAAAATATTGAAGTTCTAAAAATAAAACAATTTTTAAATTATTTAAAAGTAAATACATGAAGCTGTTATAAAAAAAAAATTTGTCCCATAATAGTGTTTATAATAGGATTTTCTAAATTTAAACGTGCAGACCATAAGCACTGCTATTTCAATGAACACAGCTGTATATGTATGAAGCACTAGATTCCTTTGGTTGTATGAAAGATAGGTAAACCCCTTTCATTACACATAAAATATGGTAACATACAACGCAGTGTGTAAGACTAGTCCTTGGTTGGTCCATCCTGAAATGTGGCTCCAACGAGTATTTTTTAATTGAAAAGATCAATTTTATTAAAATCATGCAAAGCCTATTTGGATAGGTTTCCTTATTCAAATGTAGCCATTGGTTTAACAAGAAAGTAATTTTGTGTAAATTAGTGTGGATTAAAACTCTGTTTTTTATACAACTAATAAACTTTGATCAATTATATAATAGATCATATAAAAATTCTCCGTGGTTTTTTGGTACACATTTGAAAAAAAAAAAAAAAAAAAAAATCTATTTCAATCAAGCACATATTGGTTTATCAGCGAAAAACTTGGCCAAGTGATTTTCAGCGGCTCTTTGGTCGGCCAGGTTTTTACTATCAAGAGAATTTTGCGAAGACCGAAACAAATGGTAATCAGAGGGTGCAAAGCCTGGGCTATACGGTGGATGCATCAAAACTATCCAACTAAGCTCCGTCAATTTGTTCCGGGTCATCAAAAATTTGTACGGCCTAGCATTGTCATGATGGAAGACAACTCCCTTTCTGTTGGCCAATTCTGGTTGCATTCTTGATAGCTTCATTCAAATGGTCGAGTAATGCACAGTAGAGGATCGAATTGACCGTTTCGCCAAGTTCTAGCAGCTCATGATAGACAATTCCTTCCAAGCCTACCAAATACTCAACATAACCTTGTTTGCCGTCAATTCAGGCTTTGAAGTCGTTTGTGGTTGGTCACTGGCCTTTGACTATGATCGCTTGCATTAGATATTTTCGTATTTAATCCATTTTTCATCGCCCGTAATGAATCGCTTCAAAAATTGTTCCATTTCGTTACGTTTCAGCAGCGTTTCACTGATGGTTATTCGGTCAATTATATTTCTTTGTGTAAATTCATGTGCCAACCAAACATCGAGCTTCTTTGAGTAGCAAGCTCATTTAAGAAGATTTAAAATTGTCATACGGTTGATGTTTAGTACCTCCGCTATTTCTAGACAACTTCCGTGCCGGTCTTGCTCCATCAGTTGCAGAATTTCATCGACTTTTCCAGTGACAGGCCGACCAGTGCGAGATGCATCTTTTACATCAAAATTTCCGGAACGGAATCGAACAAACTACTCCTGGAACCTGCGTTCACTCACAGCATGCTCACCGTAAACTGCATGCTTTTGCAACGTTTTTCCCTTGTTAATAGTAAAAAAGCATCACAGCGTATTTCTTCAGATATTTCACTCATATTCAAATCAGTATAAATATAGCCTGACATGTCACCTTTCAAACACGTGTTGTTTGATACAATCTGATTAGTGTTTCCTGATAAATGGACACCAACACCATCTAGTAACAATATACCTCGGAGACTTTATATGACCCTATATTTTCCATTTTATTCAATGAGCTGCTATTTTTCTGGTAACTTCATTATTACAAAACTGGACCAAGTGCGACTTCAGGTTATCATCAGTGGGGTTAAGCCGCATTAATTGCTGGCAGAAGGCTTCCGAATCAGTCGCTTAACCAAGTGATAATATAGGGTGATTCATCGTGAGGTTTGATTTTTAATGTAAAATAAAACACATCAATTTGAAAGTGAACTTAACATTTTTACTATCGGTTAAAAGAACAATTCATGGCATTTACTTTTTGAAAATGATATCATGTAAATGTTGGCCACGACTATGTCTGAGGTGGTCCATTCGGAAGGTCCAATTTTGGGCAACTCGTTCGAGCATGGCGAGTGGTATCTCGCGGGTAACACGAGTAATATTGGCTTCCAAAGCGTCAATCGTAGCTGATTTATTCCTGAAGACCTGAGACTTTACATATCCGCAGAGAATATAGTCCAAAGGTGTGATATCGCATGATCTAGGCGACCAATTCACCGTAACAAAACGTGAAATTAAGTGCTCACCAAAATGATTTCTCAACAAGTCCATTGTTTCACGCGCTGTATGGCTCGTAGCTCCGTCTTGTTGAAACCAGAGCTCGCCGAGACCATGTGCTTGAATTTCAGGAAGCACATAGTCCGTTAACAAGGCGCGATAACGGTTAGCATTGATGGTAACATTCTGATTTGCCTCATTTTTGAAGAAATATTGACCAATGATTCCACCAGCCCATAAACCACACCATACCGCTGTTTTTAATGGATGTAATGGTAGCTGTTGGTACTCCTCGGGTTGCTTATCAGCCCAAATACGGCAATTTTGTTTATTAATGTATCCATTGAGCCAGAAATTGTCGGTCGAGTATCATCCACTAATGTAAACTGGGACACAAATTTGCGAATTATATTGACATTAGTGGTTTTCAGTAGTTCGATTATGGTGCGCAAGTTCCTCGAATCGCACGAAAAACATTTCTCACAGAACGCTGATTTTCGTTATACAGCTCAACAATTTGGAGACGCTGTTATGGTGTGAATCTTTCAATGCTGACTTGCCAAACGATATTGAACAAAAATGACAAAGCAATTTGATAGGAGTAATGCGTGATCTGTCAAAAAAAGCCTTTTGAAAATCAATCCATCAAACAAAATCAAATTTTTTCAACAACTTTGATAACAAACCAATATCAATAAAATTGATCGTCAATGATAAGCCGATCTGTCAAATGTCGAAATAAAAGAATTGACATGCAAGTAAGCGTTTTAAAGTTAAGGTACTTCAAAGTCAATTAAACAGGAAAAGGGCCGATACTTTTTCTCAAACCTAATATTTTAGAAAAAAAAAAAAAAAAATAAAAATAAAAATAAAAATTACAAGGACTACAAAAGGTTCTATAAAATTGTAACTTGCAAACTGCATTAAAGTACTGAGACATATATATTTTAACGTGTTTTAGTCTCGTGATGAGTTTTACTTATCAGTAATTCAATCATGATAGTAGAATAGGGAGCGAATTAAAGCAAACAATTCCAGAAACGATATATAGTATAAATAAACACATTCATACGTTATACAGTAACTTCAGTCAGCAACTGAATGGTTCCGGCTTATTTGTGGTTGACATTATCTAAATATTATTAGTCAACATTGTTCAGTTGTTTAGGATAAGTATGCTATATATATGTATTTTATATATTTTTAGAAGATTTATCTTCTGTAACTGGGAATTTAACCTTCCTTCGGGCCTTGCAAAAGGTGAATTTCAGAAAATGGAAGAGTAAATAAATGGTTACTGATGGCAACATAAAGTCCCATACTCGTATTTCTCTGTGCGGTGCGTATAAGTATAAATACTTTGAAAAATACAAATAAAAACGATTTATCCATACGAATTAGCCAATGGTACTAGAGGGCCTGACAATATATCATTTGTATTATTGGACGTAATTGGATAGTATTTAGTTATAAATTTAATAGCTAATTGATTTATTGTTAATTCATATTTAAATACTATTACCATCCATGCTCTCATTTTCGATATATTGGTCTTCAAATACAAATTATTTTAATATTTTTTAATAAATTTTTGGAAAAATCGCATTTATCTTGGAAAAAAGCATTATTAATTTTTTTTTTTTTTATATTGGTGCGCCATAATGTTATTTACAAATTGACATTATATTTTTATCTGGGGCTTACAGTTTTCTAGTTATACTGTTAAGCAAACGAATCTTCAATATGGCTATTTTTTTATTATAAGTATAGTACACTCTTCTCGGTATAGTGAACTAATAAAAACCAGGTCTGTTTATACGAGTGAGATTGTTCACATTACCGAGCGAGCGAATTATAAGGCATTTATAGTACACGTAGTCAACAAGTGTATACTGTGAATTTTATTTATTTATTTATTTATTTTTTTCTATTTTTTTGTCAAAAGATACAAAAAAGGAAAAAATTCATTAATAAATTTAAATTTATAATAAATCATGAATGAACTTAACTCAGTGTTTTTTGAAAATATTGTAATAAAGCATTTCATTTCAAATATATTTTTAGGATTTGTACGTACATATATAGGTACATAAAAAGAAAAATATTTTATATTT
Organism: Volucella inanis; assembly: GCA_907269105.1. Lineage (NCBI taxonomy): Eukaryota > Metazoa > Arthropoda > Insecta > Diptera > Syrphidae > Volucella > Volucella inanis. The sequence goes on along the minus strand of OU026154.1, from coordinate 41,735,175 downwards.
TTTAAATGTAATTGTTTTTTCATCAAATTTTAATCAATTTGCACTGCCTTTTCCTGCAACCGTTTGATAACTAAAATATCTTCGTAGTGTACTTCATTATATCCTGCCTACTTAAGTACTTGTGAATAAATAGCATCTCTTGAAGAAACAAAACGTGTCGGGCGGTTAGAAACTAGTTGACGCTGTTCTTCAGCTTCATTTTTCCTTTTCCGCTTGCTCAATATCCGATGGCATTTGATCTTCATTCCAGTTGTTGATATAAACGACTGTGTGTATGTATTACCTTAACATTAACATGATTGAGCAAATCAATCACATCATCGGCAACATTTGTGATTGGATATCTGCGAAAAATACAAAGGGGTATATCGTTTTCGTCTTCATAGGTTTCAACGGATCCAAGAAGTTTACTCCAACATTTTTCAAAAATCCCAAGCTGCTCTTGAGTTAAACACTTTATCCTTTATTGTTAAAGATTTTACAGCTTCACACATGTTGTCTGAAATATTGGGTCATATAAAAAGTCTCCGCTTTATTTTTTTTTTTACATTTTTGAAAAAAAATTTTTTTTTCTTCATTTAAAATCAATTTCAATCAAGTATATATTGGCTATTATTATCTATGACCTTTTGCCATTTTCTGGGTATCTTCATAACTACATCGGTGTAGAACTTCTGTGGTTTATCAGCGAAAAACTTGGTCAAGTGATATTCAGCGGCTCTTCGGTCGGCCAATTTTTTACCATCAAGGGAATTTTGCAAAGACTGTAACAAATGGTAATCAGAGAGTGAAAGATCCGGGCTTCCCAACCAAGCTGAGTCAATTTGTTCCGGGTCAGCAAAAATGTTTGTGGCCTAGCATTGTCACGATTTAAGACAACTCCCTTTCTGTTGGCCAATTTTTTGATAGCTTCATTCAAACGGTCGTTGCAAGTTTTGCATAGTAGAAAATCGAATTGACCGTTTCGCTACATTCTAGCAGCTCATAATAGACAATTCCCTTCCAATCCCACCAGACTTTGAAGTCGTTTATGGTCGGTCACTGCCTTTGACCATGATCGCTTGCGTTGGATATTCTCGTATTTAATCCATTTTTCATCGCCCGTAATAAATCGCTTCAAAAATTGTTCCATTTCGTTAAGTTTCAGCAGCGTTTCACTGATGGTTATTCGGTCAATTAAATTCCTTTGCGTTAATTCATGTGGCACCCAAACATCGAACTTTTTTGAGTAGCCTGCTCGTTTAAGATGATTCCAAACTATCATACGGTTAATGTTTAGTGCCTCCGCTATCTCCAGACAGCTTTCGTGTCGGTCTTGCTCCATCAGTTGCATAATTTCATCGACTTTTTTAGTCACGGGCCGACCAGTGCAAACACGTTTACAATAAAAAAAAAAAAATGCCTGACCTTTTTCTGCAGCAAAAAACGATAGCATCGAGCTTTTTCTATAGAAAAGTTTAGTCAGACGAATAACATTCTGGCCCATAGGCTGAATAAGTGGAGTTACATTTGGAAGCATATAAATTACTTTTATGCTACCACCTATATTTCGTAGGTAGAGGAAATCTTTAACTTCGGGAATAAAAAAGTTGCTGGACCAGTCTTTAAAAATGGCTGCAGTCATTCAAACTGATTTTGAGCTTCTGTTAATGTACAGATAGGATACATTCCTGAATGGACGAAGGTTTTTCGCATTGCCTACCACTATCGGCTTCAATTTGTTCCCAACTTTGGCATTAGTGCACGCCAAAAAATGCATCCTTTTCTTTTCTGTTTTTCCTCCAGGAGCAGTTTTCTCAGTTGATACAACATACGTTTACCTTGATAGAAGCTTCCAATATAGCCCCGACTCATCGGCGTTATAAATTTGATCTGGTTTAAGACTAAGATCTTGAAATTTTTTTCTTAAGTTACCTTTTAAATGAACACACAAGTTCTGGTTGTGACAACAATTTTTCCTCAGATATTGTGAGATACCAAACACCAAACCTTGCTATGAAGGTGCACCCGTCACCCTGCAGGCTTCTATTTATGGCAATGGCTTTTTGTTTCAGGATTAAGCCACTAATAGGTAAATTATTTCTCCGCTCTTCTGTGAATCATTTATAAAGTTCAGATGCTTTCAGCGTCCTATTCCCAGGACCAGAGTAAGTATTAGCCATCGTTCCTGTAATATCGGCCTTCTTTTTGTTAATAGCACATATAGTCGATTTGGCTGTTCCATATTCTTTTTGCCAATACTATACCCAAAACGCTTTGAATTTTATTTTAATTTTTTGTGAAATTCGAATGGATCATGGCAAGGACTTTATCTTACCTGCAGACAACTCCTTTAAAACGTAAGTTTTTTCTATTAAAGTTAAATGCTTGTGACTCATTTTTGCCAACAAAATTTCACTGCCTATACTGTCCAAGCCAATCAAACGAATGAAATTGCAAGAGAATAATATAATACAGAATAAACGGCTAATCCGTGCCGTTTATAAGAGAGGGCACCACTTGAATTAAATCCATACCATTTGCAGTTAGTACCAACCTTCAAAAGATACGTGTATAAATTTGACAGCTGTCGGACGATTAGTTCTCGAGATATAGCGTTGCGAGTGAAGCAACTTTTGTTATTGTGAAAAAAAAAAAAAAAAAAAAAAAAATGGATTCAAAGCAATTTATCATTGCTTTTTGATGGGAAAAAATGCAGCCGATGCAAAAAAATGGCTTAATAAAGTATTAGCCGGACTCTGCACAAGCCGAACGAACCGTTCGCAAGTGGATTGAAGAATTTAAAAGTGGCCATACAAGCACCGAAGATGATGCACGCAGTGGACGTCCAAAAGAGGCTGTTTCAGATGAAAACATCAAAAAAGTCCACAAAATGATTACGAATGACCGTAAAGTGCAGTTGATCGAGATAGCTGATGCTCTGAAGATATCAAAAGAGCGTGTTGGATATATCATACACGAATATTTGGACATGCGAACACTCTGTTCAAAGTGGGTGCCGCGTTTGCTCACAGTCGACCAAAAACAACAACGTGTTGATGATTCAGAGGAGTGTTTAAAGCTGTTCATCCGCAATAAAGCCGAATTTTTGCGTCGGTATGTGACAATGGATGAAACTTGGCTCCATTACTTCACAGCAGAGTCAAGTCGGCAGTTAGCTGAGTGGCGAGCAGGCGAAGAACCTCGTCCAAATCGACCAAAAATTCAATAGTCGGCTGGTAAGGTTATGACATTCGTATTTTGGGATACACATGCAATAATTTTCATCGACTATCTATAAAAGGCCAGACTATTACATTGCGTTGTTGGAGCGTTTGAAGGACGAAATCGCAGAAAAACGGCCGCATTTGAAGAAAAAGAAAGTGCTGTTTCATCAAGACAATGCACCGTGTCACAAGTCGATGAAAGCGATGGCAAAATTGAATGAATTCGGCTACAAATTGCTTCCCCACCCAGATTTGGCCCCCAGCGGCTATTTTCTGTTCGCAGTCCTCAAAAGAATGCTCGCCGGAAAGAGATTTAAGAATAAGAAGATGTAATCGCCGAAACAGAGGCCTATTTTGAGGCTAAACTGAAATCGTACTACAAAACTGGTATCGAAAGATTGAAAAATCGTTTCGATTAGTGTATCGCTCTCGAAGGCAACTATATTAATAAATAAAGTTGAATTTTGCAAAAATTTTATGTTTTACTATAAAACGGCGCTGACTTCTCAGCCCATGTGTTATTTACCCAACCTAGAATGCAAAACGTATAACGATGACAGACATAAAGTACGTAAAACAAACGGTAAATTTGCTCAAAAGATTGTGATTTTTTGCAGCTGGCTTATTTGCGTTTAACTATGTTAAAAATATGTGTTCACTCTTAAGAGGTTTACTTGTTCACTCTTTAGAGTAGTCTTACTTTGTTTTTATTTCAAATGAATATACTCGTTCCTTCATCGCTTCCCATACGTAGAAATCCAAAACTGTCAAAACTGGTGATCCTGTAGGCCAACGTATTATTGAATTATTCTTTCCAATCCATCGATTTGGAAACTTCATCCAAGTAGGCTTTAACTTCTCTGTCATAGTGAATAAATTATTCTTTGTGCAACCGAAACACCTAGCAGTCCTGGTTCTTCATTCTGCTAATTTTTTTATTTATTTATTTATTTATTTTTTTTATAATTCCGCGCGCTCACCAAGGGGATATGAATACCCTTTTACTGGCTTTTCACCAGGGCGCGGGCGGGTGGTGTAGTAGTTTTGAAACTCAGGTGTTAGGTTTCGATATTTTTCCAGATGTGGTTGTCAAACTGGAGCCAGTGCATCCTCAACCAGTGGGGTCTTAGTACGTGCTAGTTGTTAGTTCGTTATATTTAGCCCAGCCAGCAACCACTCCAACATCAGTGTTATGCCTTCATGTCAGAGTTGACGCCGACGGGATTTAAATATAACTACATATAAATTCCATGAAAAGACTTTTTCAGAGAATTGTCTCGCACATGATTAGAACCCGCGACCCTCTGCTTGAGGAGTCTATGCATATACCACTACATCACGGCCACCTCTAAATTACAAATAAGTTTCACTGTTTAGTGTTTATGGAAGTATGAAAGGCTTAATTAACTTATTACCAATTACACCTGTGCACACGTTTACTCTGAATCTGTGTATATTGATTTGATGTTCTTGTTGTATGTGTATTTTCATTCGCCCATGTGTTTAGGTTATGGAAGTTGATAATGCCATCTCTACGGTATTGCGATTCATATCTGTCATAGAATATTTTGGATAAATGTATTGTCATCGAAATACCAGCAATTTAGGTTGTTGAGCTAGATATGGTGGTGAATATTTGTAAACGTCCTTTGATTAGACACACCTCTTGAAGGAATTTTTTTTTTTTTTGATACTTTGCTCGCACCGCCTCAGCACTGCCATTACAAAATCCATAGATAAAATGGATGTCTGCGTTCATTCATTTAATTCATTTAATTACTCTGCCATTTTAAAAAAATACTTATGTGATGCTATTCACATTGAATTCAATGTAATGCTATCAAGATTAAATAAATAATTAATAACGATGAACGAAAGTGCACTTAATTTAGTATATATATATTTTTTTTTTAGGAATAATAAAAAATAGTCATATTGGGGATTAAGTTTATTTAATTTTATACCTGGAAAACTGTTAAAAACTTTGTATGATGAATTATAGCGCACCAGAATAAACTTTGTCTCTAAAGTTTTGCATGGTTTAATACTTTTTAGCTCTTTACACTCGGGAGGTGACTCTCACTCACCATTAATGTTTGTTTGTTGCCGAAATATAATGCGCGGTTATAACTATTCCTGTTTTCTTAACTAGTGATATCTTGTTTATGTTTGTGATCTTGTTTTTTAAAGTTCTTTCCTAAGCATTGCGTTATATATGGTAATTTTACAAAGATAACGTAATCTCCCTTTAAAACTAATATTTTCCTAACGAAGATTAGTGCGGTACCATGCATTTTCGGCATAAGTTTGTACTTGACATTCTTGGGAGAAGGAACAGAAAAATTGAAATTTCTGATTTCCATTACCATAGAACTTAGTGATGTGATCCGATAGAACGATCCGACAGTTCTATTAGATTAGTTGTACAGAATCTGAAGTAATACCCTCGAGAATACCGTATATAGCCGGCGACACTCCTGTAGGACCGCACATTTTCATAGACAATAAAGAACTGTTGGATTTTTCCAAACTGTTTTTTTAAAAATGAACTCATAAATGAAATAGTTACTGAAAAAAATAACTATAGTCCGTTTCAAATCACCGTGCAATTTTTTGCTCATGTGCCCTCTTTTCCATTCTATTCCAGTCATCCTTTAAATGTTTTAGACGAAATTCGAGAATAATCATACTTTGATGTTGATTGCACTGAGTCCATATTGAGTCTCAGCGCGTACTGATTATCTGCTTGAATGGTATTGGATAATGTATTGCGGAAAAGATAAGTAGTCATTATTGAAGGATGCGAAATCAGAATGTGGAGAGAATGCATTTACGTGGAAGGCGTGTTCATTGTATATTTTTTCAGTGGAGTTGGCAATGGCGATTTTATGGAAAACACTCTTCACAATTATTATGTTGAAAAGAAGAAATAATGTTTCGCTTATATGAATTTGACTTAAAATATTAATATAAAAGTTGAATAAATTGAAGTTATGTGTTTATTTTTTTATAGTGTGTTGTGTGATCCAACGCTTATTTTCACTTAATCGTCATCAGTGGTATCATCACCCGTGCCGTCGGTTTCAATTTCAGTTGATGAATCTTCGCCGGGTCTAATAACAATTCTCTTGGTGAAGGTATCCCAACTCAGTTCCACTTACATGTGGTGTCAAGTCATCTATTTGATGCTGCGGGATGTCTTTTTTTATTATAAATATTATTTTGTACTAGCCAATTAACCAACTCCAATTTCGTTGCTGATTAATTTGGGGCTCGGTTTTTTAATTTATTGTGATAGAGGGCGTTGTTCATTACTATAACCGTTGGTTCCTCTAGCTGGTCCAGTATCTGATCTCTTAACCATGTTGAAAAATTGTCAAAGTTTATCTTATCATGATAATCACCCGACTTCGATCCAGATTTAAAGATAAGAAGACCGTTTTTGACAAATCCATTTGAACCACCAGCGTGTGCAGTTATAAGCCGAGATCATTTTCCAATAGCCTATTTCAGTCCTTCCGTACTTCCATCAGTCCAAGACATTCCTCTTGTGTGGGAGCTATGTATATATGATTCATCTACACAAATTATCTGATATCCACTTTCACGAAAGTTCCTTATTTGACGGATATATCTTAACCTTTGAATTTTCACTTCCGTCCTTTCACATAGGATTTTCATATTGTCTGGCTTATCCTTTTGATGGGTTCAAAGTCGAAGTCATCTAATTCAGTGATCCAGTGATCCAGTGCCGATGAGGAATCTTCTTGTTGGGTGATTGTACTGTTCTAGTTTGTTCTTTTAATATTTTGTATATGGTCCAATGCGAAACTCCAACAAATTCAGCTGTTTTTCTTACAGCTGCCCTTATAGGAGCTTCATTTGCATTGCATATTCCAAGTTTTCGTGGTAAGCACTTTTTTTTCAGCGTAAGCACTTTTGCTTAGCTTGTTAAAGGCTTTCTTGTATATAAATTAACTTTTTTCTATCTTCTACTACTTGTAAAGGTTAAGGTCAGAATATATATTTTTACCTAACCCTTTTCATAAAAAATGTGTGTCCGAATTGAAACCTTTTTTATTACATAAACATTTATTGCAGGAAGTATTGAATTTTGTCAGAAAAAGTAGTGACATGACAAAATACGCGCATATATGCACTTATGATGCAAATGGGTTAAATATGAAAGGAAGTAGATAAAGTTCAGCCGTTTAATAAATATCAATTTCCAGTGAGCAGATGAGTAGCATGCGCTTCCAGCCTCTCTTTGCGCAGCTTTCCAATTGCACGGTGATTTGAAACAAACTGGCACAGTTATAATAAATGTGGGGACAATGTCATTGGCGAATTTACAAGAGTACTGGTCACGAAATGTCAGTTACATTTCTTTTTATTCAAACAAATTTACCGGAGACAGATTCAGCTAGATTTTTTGGATGCTTCATCTTAAAACAATCCCAACAAGAGATGTAGGTCTAAGAACACGTTTACAGCTAGTAACCTGCTTTCTTGATATATACCATAAATTCTAAACTTTTGAAGTATTTTACGCCGGGAAAAGAAATTTGTGTGAAATTTGTCCACTATCAAATTCAAAGGTAGGATTTCCCTTATTAATTGCAACCCAAAAAAACCAATAATTGGGGTGTTAGAGTTACCACAACATCTGTAGTATTCTTCCTTATTATGGAAGTCATACCACGGAGAAATTGATAAGACGACCTTCCAATATTAGCAAGAATACCTTTATACGATGCTGCTGGAGAATGTGCCTGGTACTGAAGAACACCATATGTTTATCGATTGGTATTACACCAGCTTTATCTTCGCTGAAGAATTATTTAATATGAAATGCCACTCGATAAGAACAATCTTGCCTAATAGGAAGTATTTGCCAAATCAAATAAAAAAAAAAAAAATAAAATTCTGCAAGAAATCGACAGTAGGTTACCGCAAAGGAAATACCTTAGTTTTATCATGGTAGAACAAGAGGGTTGTCACGTACATGCCCAATTGGAATAATGCAGGAATGACTCCTGTGAAAACAATTTTGCGAGGTGGTATTGAAGTTACCGTCAAAAAGCCTAATGCTGTAATAAAATTATATAAAACATATGGGCGGTGTCGATCGTGCAGATCAATTAGCCTTAACGTACTGTTTCTTAAGAAAATTCTTGAAATGGTGGCGTCTTGGGGTCTTGAAGTTTCCACAATAGATTCATATATGTTTTCTTAATACAATTACTAAACAACAGCGAGGAGAGTAGCCGAACCTAAGTTCGGCAATTGACTGAAGATTTTCGTCAGACACGTGCTCGAGCTTCGACTTCAATCTCCGATTCCGAAAACATCCGTCTAATTGAAAAGCTGCATAACATACTAACAGGAGTTAGGAAGGATTACAAAGTCTGCTCTCAAATAAATAACCCCGGCAAAAGACATCAAACAACATACTATTATGATATCATATAAAGCAAAAATTACAAAGACTAATGTTTTACAAATTATGTAAAGATGTGAATATATTGTATATTAAATATTAAAGTTTTATTTGTTATTTTAGGTGTGTAATCATTTTAAGAGAGAGGTAAGAAATCCACCAAAGCGCTACGAAACACTTCAAGTTGCTGATTAGTTGCAAGGGCTTAGTATATGGTTCCATTTGGCAGCAAATTAATATTCCATGCTTCTGATCATTCAAATTGTTTTTAGACACATTTCTTGAACAATAAAAAGTTTTTCACAATATTTTTTAGAGGATATTACCATGCTTTTTATTTTTTAGAAGTACGGACCTCAATGTACGGTACTCATAAGAAATACTTAAAAAAAAAAAAATAATAATAATAAAAAAATAAATAAAATTTTCATTTATTAACGACGTAATTTTTGCATGCATACATAAGATATGTATGTCTTTTAAAGAGGATAAAGTTATTTTCATTTTTAATGAGTTGTAAAACTGACATCCCTTGTAAACAATACTATTCTGGTTTAATTTTGAAATCTAAGACAGCCTTTGTTTCTTAGTCCGTATAATTGGGCTTTACTAACATATATTTAATATTTTCTTAGATATAAAGGCAATAGATTATGTTTAATTCGAAAAAGAAATCACAAAACACTTAACAAATTTCTTTGTTTTACACTTAACCACTTTAACATTAATACTATTGATGTGAATCTGCTGCACTTTTATATGTAATATCATTCATTTCTTGTAATTTACAATAGAAAACATTGTGTCATGTATATAAGTATAACACAATCAAACAGAATTCAAAATGTGATTTTATCATAACATTATAAATATTTATTGCAAATATAAATGACATTTTGTTCCTTATCCTCTTAAAAATATACATATATGCTTTTACCAATTTTTATTGACGATATATGATAATGTAAGTGACGGCTTAATTTGAAATTTGCGTCTATGATATACCTAAATACTCGTACTTAGTCTCTTAGTCTCTATTGTATTGATACCTATTTTTGAATACAATACATTTTATTGTAACCAGTTTTTAATCTTATGCAGGTCCTCTTGAAGTTTCTGTATTCATCGATTGTTTTTCCGTTTATACGGGGTGTCCCAAAAATCAACGTCAAACCCGAAACGGGTGATAGGTCAAGTGGCGTTGGTTATTACAAAATTATAAAAAAAAAATCTAAGTCATGTACTTTTGGCACTCAAAAAAAAAAAAAAATAAATAAATAAATAAATAAAAATAAAAATGAAATAAATAAATAAATAAATAATAATAATAATAATAATAATAAATATCGAGAAATCTGACACCCTGTGACGACCTTTCAAGTACTGTGACCACAAATTTTTACTTTTCTTCGATTTTATTTTATTTTATTTTTTTTATTTTTATTTTTTTTTCAAAATGTGAACGTTTATTTAAGAAAAAACATGTACAATAGTATTATTCAAAGTATTGCCCATCTGAAGCTATGACTTTTTCTCATCTTTCTGGCAATTTGTGGACCCCATCCTAAAAAAACTGCGCTGGCCAATTTTTGATATTCTGCTCTGATGTGAACCGTATTTCAGTGAGGGCGTTCTGCATCGACCGGTACAAATGGTAGTCAGAAGGGGCAAGGTCTGGGCTATAAAGCGGGTGGGGTAAGACTTCCCATCCACTGTTTTCCAAATAGTTCTTAACTGGAATAGCAACGTGGGGCCGAGCGTTTTCATGATGGAAAATTATTGCCTCGTGTCTGGTCGCATATTCCGGGCGTTTTTCGGCTACTGCTCGCTTCAAATGGATTAATTGCGTTTGGTAGCGTTGTCCATTAATGGTTTCACCCGGTTTTAACAGCTCATAATACAGCACACCCATCTGATCCCAACAAATACAGAGCAATACCTTCGCGCCATGGATATTCGGCTTTGCCGTTGATTTGGCTGGTTGGCCGGGTTTCACATATGATTTTTTGGGCTTGGGGTTGTCGTAATGGATCCATTTTTCATCACCAGTAACATTTTGATGCAAAAATGACTCCCTTTTGTGGCGTTACAGCAGCATTTCGGACATGCAAAACCGCCTTTCGACGTCTCTCGGCTTGAGTTTATGTGGAATCCAATTTCCTTGCTTTTGAGTATACCCAGCTGCTTTTAAACAATTTGAAATGGTTGCTTGAGTGACACCCAAATATTCTGCGAGCTCTTCTTGTGTTTGGCAACAATCTTCATAGAGTAATGCTTCCAGTTCTTCATCCTCCAACTTTTTTAGCTGCCCAGGACGTTCATCGTCTTCCAAGCCAAAATCACCACTTTTAAATTGTGCAAACCAGTTTGGCACGTTCGCTCAGCTAGTACATGTTCACCATAAACTTCCACCAAAATACGATGACTTGCGGCAGCAGTTTTCTTCATGAAGAAGAACTCCCCGCAAAAACACTTTTTCAGGCACATAGTTCGACATATTTGAGTGAAAAAAAAAAAATTGTTGTTTACGCTTCAAATGAATGACGTACAATGACAGTAGCTATCCAACGCATGTTCCAATGGAATAATACAAGTTACGCCATCTCTTAGCAAAACGAATTAAGTTATAGCCCCAATATATACAATATATTCAAGGTTTTCTATTGTTTTTAGAATTTTCAAGAATACAACATTTCTTCAGTACTTCAACTACCTGGCGCGGAAGAAGTATTTTCAGCTACCTGCGTGTAAAATTTCGTCCGGTTGGGTTGGGTAAAATATCAGTAAGAAGCAGAAAACCCGGTTTTTGCGCTAAGGGTTGAAGGCTGTTCACAGACAATTATTCAAATTTTTGTTCATTTTCAAGTGTGCTAATGAGTTATAAAGTTGGTTTTGTGCGTAAATATACATTATATAAAAAAGAATAAAAAAAGTAATAAGAACATGAACCGCAGAAGGAACGTTGATCATTTGTTTCTATCCAATATAAGAGGTAAATCCAAATATATAAAAAAATTTTAAAATTACAATGAAAATTAACTTTTTATATATTTTTAACAGATTAACAGATGCTAAAAAAGAGGAGTACGTTCAAAGACTTTTTGATGACATGGCGAAATATATCCAGACACTGAAAATATCAAAGGAGAACAAGAAGAAATCGCAACCGAAGTTACAGTTTCGTGTATTGAAGAAACAGAGGAGAACCTCTGTTATGACGATGCTCTCCATAACATGGAAGGTGACGACCAGGAAATCGACACTGAAGATGATTCTGTGCAAATGAATTTGGATGCAGCTGAATTCGTTGCACGTGATGGCACCATATGGATCACACAACCAAGGCTAGCATGCCAAACCAGACTACAAAATATTTTGAGACATCGAAGTGGCCCGGCAAGATCTACAGCTACAATGTCCATCAGAAATACATTCAAGTGTTATATGAGCGCAGAAATTGTGGATACAATAACATGCCACACAGACAAAAAAGCGGAGGCTACATATAGAGCATACAACGTCAAACATCCGGAGGCGCAACCAAAAACTTGAAAGCATGTGACATTGAGCGAAATGCATTCGTTCATAGGAGTGATTATTATGACTGACGCCAACCGTAATAGCGGCGAAAGTGTGCCGGGCTTGTGCTCGGTAGAAAATTGTCCGCTTTATCGTGCATCAGGCATCAATCGATTCCAAGCAATATTACGATTTATAAGGTTTTACAATTCAAACACAAGAGGGATACGCCAACAAACTAAAAAAGCTGCACCAATCTCCGAGTTATGGACAATGATGGATTATAATGCTGAACATTTGTACAAACCTAGTGGAAACCTTATCATGGACGAGCAGTTGTTTCCTTATCGTGGCCGTCCCCGATCACGCAATATATTTCATCCAAACCTTCAAAGTATGACATTAAAGTGTGGTGGGTATGTAATGCCAAAAACTCTTACCCACTGCATGAGCAAATATATGCCGACCAAGCTGTTACGGGACGGGAAACTATTCAGGGTGAACGAGTGGTTAAGGACTTGGTAAGCCGGCTTTCGTGGAGCGGACGCTATATAACAATGGATAATTTTTTACAAGCCTCAATTTACTTCAAAACATGTGGCCGATGAATTTGACGGCGGTTGTCATTGTGCGAAAACATAAGTCATTCATACCCAAAGAAATGTTGGCGCACAAGAACCGACCCGTAGAGTCGACAGTCTTCGGTTTTATGCCCAACATTTCCATGTGCTCATACGTGCCGAAATTTTATTTGACGGCATTGGCAGCGTACATCATATATTTTGAAAATAGTACGAACATCTCATATATAAGTTGAGGCTATGTATGCCAGTTCATTGCAGAGCGGTCAGTCAATTTAAGTTATAACAAACAATATGTAATTAAAAACATAAATTTACATTACCAACACAAAAATATTTTTTGATTTATATAGTCAATTCATGAAATTGCATTAAAAGTTAGTGGCCACACCTGTACTTGGGTATACGTTCTTGGGGGTCTCGATTTTGGAGGCTCATAGCTGCTCCTCAATGCCTTCACCAGTAATTAATGTGTCAATCGACAAAGATTTATGCCAAAGTGCCAACGGCCCATACCTGTACTCCGGCATAAGGACTAGGGTTAAAAAGAATCGGGTTTTTTTAACAAAATATTTTTTTGGTCCTAAATTAAACATTAGTCTAGCAGGCATACCAGACTAAATTATGACGCCATCTTTTAAAGTTACTTGCCAAAATGACAGTATATTTTTTTGTCATTTCAAGTTGGGTGATTAATTATTTTTAGATACATGGATGGACAAAAAAAAACAATATTTTAGTTAAAATCGTAATAATATATATATATATATATATATATATATATATATATATATATATATACATATATATATAGCGATCACATTACTTGAAAAATGGGTACCTGTTTTTAAAAGTACATGACTTAGATTTTTTTTTAATAATTTTGGGATAACCGACAAATCTCAAATTCAGGGTGTATTCTACTAATTGTAGACGAATTAATAAGTTTGACAAGTGGAATTCCAATAATAATAATATATTGCATTGAAATGCAAAATTTAGATGTAAGTAGATGTAAGCGTCCTTGCAATTATAAAGAAAAAAAATTATCAGAATTGTTCTTGTTGTAAGTAGATAAATTTAAACATTTATCTGATTTTTTTATTATTATCTTTTCTTTAGATCATGTGTTGCTTTCGATGGCAAAAAGCGTATTATTGGTGTTGCAGCCAAAAACCAACAAGTTACAAACATGAAAAATACGGTTGGTGGATTCAAACGTTTATTGGGACGTAAATTTAATGATCCACACGTGCAACGTGAACTTAATTCCATTCCATATAAAGTAGAGCAACGACCGGATGGTGGCATCGGCATACGTGTCAACTACCTTGATCAGGATCAGCTTTTCTCACCTGAGCAGGTGACAGCAATGCTTTTCACAAAATTAAAGGAGACCTCTGTTAATGCATTACAGGCTCAGGTAAATTTTTAAGCATTCATTTAAGTTAAACACCATTTTTGTCATATTGATATTGTTTCAGGTGAACGATTGTGTAATTACATGTCCAATCTATTTTACAAATGCCGAGCGTAAAGCCTTATTAGATGCAGCCAGTATTGCTGGACTTAATGTACTTCGTTTAATGAACGAAACAACAGCTACGGCTCTGTCGTACGGTTTCTATAAACAAGATCTCCCAGAGGACAAACCGCGTAATGTTGTGTTCGTCGACTGTGGTCATTCATCGCTGCAGGTCAGTGTTTGTGCATTTACCAAGGGCAAATTAAAGATGCTAGCAAGTTCTTGGGATCAAATTGGTGGAAGGGACTTTGATTATGTTCTCGCAGATTATTTTGCTCAGGAATTCCAGGAGAAATATAAATTGAATGCAAAAACAAATACCAGAGCCTACTTGCGCCTAGTGACGGAAATTGAGAAAATGAAAAAGCAAATGTCGGCCAATAGTACAAAACTGCCACTGAACATCGAATGTTTTATGAATGATGTTGACGTACATTCAAGCATGCAACGTTCGACAATGGAGGAACTGTGTGCCCATCTGCTTCAACGTGTTGATGTTACATTAAGAAAATGCTTACAAGAATCGAAGTTATCACTTGATGAGATTCATTCAGTAGAGATCGTTGGCGGAAGTTCACGTATTCCGGCCATTAAGGCATTAATTGAGCAGGTAAGCAAATACATAAAAAAAATATTTTAAATATGCTGTTTTATTTTTATCTTAATCATTAACTATTGGCTGATTGCCATGATGAATTTCTTCAATGAAAAAGATTTTTTTCATTGTTTTATTTTAGTCGCAAAAGTTGTGAATTTTAAATGTGTGTCTTTTATTTGCATGCCAAAGGAGATAGTTTAAAATAAGATAATATTTTTTAACGAGACGAACTAGTTATTTTTGTAAAACTAAATAAGGGTGTATGCTTCTGATGCACACTACTGTTTATGTTTCGCAGTGAGAATTTAGACTCTCGTTTTGGTTTCGGTACAATTTAATACTATCTTTAAAACTGTGCCATAAAAACGTGATATATGTAATATAATGTAAGATTAATTAAAATGGTGAAGTAGATATAAATATATAGTCATTAATTTCCAAACTATTATTTACAAGAGCATTGGCAAATAAAACAACTATTTTAATTGCCACGTATGCGTGTTTTTTTTTTATAATAATATCTTTTTATAGACTTTTAAACAACCAGTCAGTACAACTTTGAATCAAGATGAATCTGTGTCACGTGGCGCTGCATTGCAATGCGCTATCATGTCTCCAGCTGTACGTGTTCGTGAGTTTGGTGTTACCGACATTCAAAATTATGCTGTCAAAGTTATTTGGGAACCAGAAGGTCCTTTAACTGGTGGAGAGATAGAAGTCTTTCCCGCTTTTCATGCTGCTCCATTTAGTCGAATGCTTACTCTAAATCGCAAAGAACCATTTAACATGACAATTCAATATGCTCAGCCAGTCCCATATCCAGAATCAATTATTGGCAAATGGCTTATTAAAGATGTGAAGCCAAACGAAAAAGGCGAATTGCAGGAAGTTAAAGTAAAAGTACGCATCAATCATCATGGAATTGTGTTGATTTCAAGTGCTTCCCTGATTGAAAAGAAAGAAGTCGATGAGCCGCAACCGCCTGCTGAAGACCAGCAACAAAATCAAACTGGAGATCAACCGCAGCAAACTTCAGCAGGTGCTGGTGAGCCTATGGATGTATCCCAAGAGGTAAGTCATTTCGTAAAATGTATCTTCCTTATTACTTCTCTTACTTTTTCGATTGCTTTATACTTAAGAGCTTATATAGTTTGTTTATATAATTATTATGATTTTTCTCTTGATTTTTTTTTTTTTTTTTTTTATAATTAAAATCAACAAAACAAAAAAAAAAAACTGAATTAAGGAAGGCAAACAAATGTAAAAAACAAATTATGTATACTGTTGTGTGTTATTGTCGTTGTTGTGTAGGAATATAATGATAATGATGATGGTAGTAGAGATTCGCCAACAGCCTCATCACCAGGAGGACAAGGGTGGGCCCAGCGGGTCAAGGGATGGTTTACTTCGGTACGTGTACACAGTTACAAAGAATCTTAGAAACAGAAAAATCAAGTGAATGAAACGTAAACATTTTTTGCCATCTTATACTTAGAAACTCGTGTGGAATGTTTTTGTGTATTTCCAAACTTCCAAATCACAAATAAGATAAAATATTTAAAAAAAAAAAAAAAAAAAACTTTAAAAAAGTAAAAGAGAGCAAACAAAGTCGATTTCTCCTCCTTGTGTTTTTCTGAAAAAAAAAATAATTTTTTTTGTGTTTTATCCTTAATTTCCTTTGTAAATTTATAAACATTTACATTGTAATTGAATGATCATAAGATGCCCTTTAAATGGCATTTAAATAATTCAAAAAAGAAGACCGCTCATGTGCCTACCCTGTGTGCTCCACAAAATAAATATTTGCTTATGTTAAACAAAAAAATGCCAAATATTTCTCTGCCTTATATACACATACGGATAGTTATTTGTACATATCATATTGGAATATACATATATTTATTTAAATAGTAATAATATAAGTGAACGTTGAAATAGGTTGTGAATAAAAAGAAAATCTAGAAAAAAAACTCCTTATTACGTATTTACTTCATTTGTTTGTTAATTTATTACATACTATTAAATGTTTTAAAATGGTGTTTAGAATCTCATAAAGTTTTTGAAACAACAACAAATTGGTGAAGGGCTGATTGGCATTTCAATGTAATGTAATTTTTAAGAAGTGGATCCATTCGGGGTGGGTATTTTGGAGCTGGATTTTTCAGAAACAGTTTTATTCGTACAAAATTACTGCTGCTGCTTTTTTACAGACTTATCTGAAGTTATTTACTCATATCTTAATTGATTGTTAAACATATATTTATATATACATATGTTTAAATGACGGCAGCCTCATAGGAATCCACCACTCCAAACTAAATCATGTAACACAATATGATATTAGTTTTTAGAAAGTTTGTAACAAATTACGTTCTAAGCCAAATTTTATGTTGCAGCTTTTTAAAAAGTATCAAATATTTAAATCTTATTATTTTTGAAACTTTATTAACTACTCATATAACTTAAGAGATTATTTTTTAATTGTTTGTTTTCATATGTGAATCACTTATATGGTATTGTGAGTTTTCCAATACGAAAATCATCAATATATGATCAGTGAAACTAATTAGAGTTTTGATATTTGATATTGCAGAAATCGAAAACAAAACATATAATGGTTTTTTTTTTTTTTTAAGCGACTCTTGCACATATAAGTAATTTAACTTTTTTGTTTGAAAACGTTATTAAAGAAATGTTAGTCACTATTGGACACTATAAGATAAAGAAGCAGCACGGTTTTTTTTTTTTTTTTTTTTTAATCAGTATTAACACCTCATACACATCCTACTTATTTCCGCAGTGCTTGTCTTAATTTTTTTATTTTCTTTGAATTGGTTTTTAATTATTAAAATATTTGATATTTTAGGGCAGCGATAAGAAAAAGAAGTCTAGCAAATTAATCGAACTTTCAATGGATGTCAAGACACATGGTTATTCTCCAGCCGATTTGACTAATTACATTCAGCAGGAGTCCAGAATGATTGCTAACGATGCAAAAGAAACGGAACGTGTGGATGCCCGAAATGCGCTTGAAGAATTTGTTTATGATATGAGAAATAAGCTACAGGTGAGTGTAGAACACAAATAAATTATTTATTTGCAGAGAACATTCGTTAATATATACATATTATATATCCTACGCCTTAAAATGACACCGTTTCAAAATATGTAGTTTATAAAAAATATTTCAAATTTTGTTTATTCTCTTCGCCGAGAAGTAGCAGAAGTTTACAATTCGCCCAACTTCTTATCAAAATTAAAGGTTTCCATTAGGACTAATGCGTGGATTTTATTTTACATACTCGTTTAAATGAATGAATTCCTTTAAATTAGGTAATAAATTCTATCAGCTTAAGTTATATTTATGCATATACATATATGTATAATAGATGGATGAAAAAACGTTATCACGTGTACTTATTTTAAGGCTTATTAGTTGTCTTTAAAATTTTATCTTGCTGAACCATCGAATTTTTTAGAAAGTTTGTGTTGAAAAAATATACTTGTGTTGGTGCAAAGCCGATAATCCTTTTTCCATTAGTTAATGCCACAATTTATTATGAAATTATCGTTCGAACATTGCACATAAATTAGGGCCGAGTTGTAAAAATAAAAAAAAAAAAATAATAAAAATGGTTATGATCAGATCATAGTAGTTTGTCTTGCGGTTTTTCACTATTTTGTAATACTGTACAATTTACAAAACTACTTTTGCAACAATGATGTAAAATATTATTTTGGAAAAGACAAATTTAATGGAGATTTTCGTTGAGTTGATTAACAGAAAATATGAAAATACATTTGGTAGACAATAAATCAAGGTGTTGAAGCATTCTATTTAAATTATAAACCAAAGTTTTAATTTAAATTTCATAATTTGAAATTGATATTCAAATAATTTTCCTACAAAATTCAACCAATATCATAATTTGAAATTGATATTCAAATAATTTTCCTAAAAAATTCAACCAATTTTCCGTAAATTTTGAAATTTGTGTGTTCTGGTCTAGAAAAATAGAAATAAAATAGATATTTGATTTGGCTCTATAAGGTCCGGCAGTCATATTTTTCGAGCGTGGGTTTATAATCAGCAACAAGCTTATCGACTTCATTGATAAAATGTACAACCGCTTACCATTGGTTCGCAGAGGTTTCACCGTGGTCGCACGTCAGTTTTTGATGAATCGCTTCCTGGGTGGCTCAAAAACGGTTACCACATAAGAAACCGTGGACAAAATCCATGATTTCGTATTGGCGGACCGCCGAATGAAAATTCGCGAGTTGGCTGAGATAGCAGGCATCTTAACTGACTGAACACGTTAGCCATATCCTGCACGAGGATATTATATGTTATAATTTTGGCAGTCTGAATATTTTTGTCTGAATGAGTTAACAAGTTAAGTCGTCTTCTGATTTTTATTTGGTTGTAGGTATGCTAACAACGCTCAAATCAATTTAGACCCTGAAGTTTTTTTTTTTTTTTTTTTTTTTTTTTTTGTTGATTTTCATACCCCTTTTTTTTAATTAGCTAATGTCGTGCTAAAGTATTTAAGAAATGTGGATTATGTATTGTATAGGGCATCATTTTCGCACTCAACTCAAATTCAGAAGAGATATTAAAATATAATTTTGGAAATTTTGTATCCGTTTTTAACACTTTTTTTTTTGAGCAGGGGGGACCATTAGAACGCTATGCCACTGAAACTGACCGTGAAACAATTTGCAGCCAATTGAACGATCTCGAAAACTGGTTGTATGAAGATGGCGAAAATTGCGATCGAGAAATGTATGTTGCAAAATTGAATGGTTTACATGGTCAGACTGATCCAATTAAGGAACGCAGTCAAAACTATGAAAATGGACCGCTAGCATTCGATGAACTCAGGAAAACAATTGATTTTGCACGATCTGCTGTAAACGACTTCCGTTCCGGAGCTCCTAAGTACGACCATTTGACCGAAACTGAGTTTATCAATGTTTCGGAAGCAGCTGATAAAGCAGAAAAGTGGCTACAAAATGCTTTGGCCAAATTTATCCAATCACCACGCACCTCAGATAGTCCTGTCAAAATAAGTGAGATCCGCCACGAATCGCAAGTGCTTAGCTCCAGCGTGAATAGCGTTATCAACCGCCCAAAACCTAAACCACCAACTCCAACAGTTAAAACAACTGAGCAATCACAACAGCAAAACGGTGAAACAAATCAAGAAAATAAAAAGGAGGATGCTAAAACAAGTAGTAACCCAGAAGACTCGACGATGGATGTTGAGTAGGCAAATCGCTTTATTTTATATATGTAATTTTTTTTTTTTTTTTTCTAATCTAAAAAAAACCCTTTAACTTAAATTCTCTATTATAATTATAATTATAAATGCAATTATATTCTTTCTTATTATTAAAATTTCGGTTCTGTTGGACAAGCAGGAAGCTAAGCTAAAGCGAAAATGATTGTAATACTGAAACAATAATATTTTCAGCGATAAAAAAAAAGAAAAACATATAACGTCTTTAAGTTTTTACATAAAATATATCCCTGTGAAGATTAAAGCGAAACAAAACCAATGTTAATATGAAGAAAAAAAAATGCAACAAAAAAGAAGTAATCTAATATTTACAAAGTTTATTTGTATTTGTAATACCAATTCACCATTCACCGCCACTAGTAACTAGTAACAGTAAATGCATCAACAGGTAACTCATTAATCACGTTATACCGTATATCTAACAAACGCTTACGAATTAAAGAAAAAAACTTTAAATATTAAAAAAACAGATCGTGGTAGTATCTATTAACGAAAAAAAAGAAAATCAATATATAATTTTTTTTCAAATCCGAAATAGAAGTTCCTTAAGAAGAGAATTTTTTAATTTCCTTTTCATGCAGACCGACCGCTAAGTAATTTTGTAATTAAATTGGTTACTTATTTATTTATAAAAACAGAAAAAAAAACAAATTCAGATTAAGAGCAAAAAAATTCGGAGAAAATCAACCCAATATTCAAGCAGAAACAACTATGTAAAATTTGATGTTTTGTCGGAAATAAAAAAAATAAATAATTAAATAAAAAACAGAATGTTAAGTTTTTTTTTTCTTGTTCTTTGTTTAATTTTTTTTGTGAATGTGCATATATATATGTACTATGTTTCGAGTCCTGAAGTCGTGTCGTCATAGAATCGTCATTTGTTTTTGAATTGTCCTAGGATGTTGTGATGCCTTTTTGTACAATGTCCAAATTTCTAATTTTGAACTTTGTCTGAAATTTAGAGAGCGCAGACGTGTTGCGCAAAGATGTAATTTTTATCGACTTTTTACATCTTGAACTCGTATGAATTAATTAACATATATTCTGCTGATTACACAAAAATCATCAATGACAGATGTTAATTTGTATTAAAGTCCCGAGTATCCAAGTTGGTCTTTCAAGATGGCACGAGCAGATTTGTGAGAAGACACAAGCTTAGGCAATAAAAATCACCTTGTACGTGTCGAATCATTACACGTTAATAGTGTTATCCATTCCGAGTAGGAGAGTAAAAAAAAAGAAACCAGTAAAGTTTGTGAGGTCTGTTAGTTGTGTCGTTGGGTGCTCTATTTTCCTTTTTTGTTTTATGAAACCGTCCAAATATGAGACGAGAATTTACATTGAACTAAATTTCAATTTTACAATTAAGTGAAGTTATTTGTTTGCATTAGCAGTTCAGCCAGAGTCCAAGTGGCTGATATAATAATATATAATAATAAACTAATATATATATTTATCTTTGTAGAAAGGTACTTTTTGTTTTTAAATACTATTAGTATGATTATTAAAAAAATGTTCAGGTTCAAATCTACTTGTTTTATTGAATATATTATGTTAAGTTATGGTGTTCTACGATAAGATATTCAACTTGTTATTTTAGATACAATGTCGAAACGAAAATATTTTGAAGATTATTTGAAATTCGGTTTCACATCATTGACCTCAAATGGCATCGAAAAACTTCAATGTGCTCCTTGTAGTGTAGCTCTCAACGCGGAATCCACGAAACTAAGCATTAAGACCATATTGATAAGGAATAAGCCTTCTTTCAACGTCATCGAGCTTCTGTTCAGAAACAGAGGTTGGATAGCGGAGGAAGTTTTCAGCGACAGAATTCTGCAGTAGTTCAAGCTTCATATGAAGTTTCATTGGAAATAGCCTAAAACAAGAAACCGCATACCATCAGTGAAACTTTAATCAAGCCCTGCATTCTTGAATCGGTTAAACTTGTTCTTGGTGAACCTTCTGCAAATAAAATAAGCAAATATCGTTATCAAACGACACAGTATCCAGACGCATTGAGAATATGTCGTTTAGCTACTAGTTTACGCAAGATATATACATACTGAAAATATTAAAGAAGTTTCTGTTTTGTGAACCGTTAGAAACTACAACCAAAGGTTAAGATATTTTTGATTTGATCCAAAGATTTTTTCAGTGAGAAGGATTAGATTGGCCCAAGCTTTGTGGCGTTTGCACTGATGGTGTTCCTGCTATGCTTGGCTCAAAATCAGGATTCCAAACGAAAATAAAAGAAGTTGCTCCTCAAGTAATTGGGACCCATTGTATGATTCACAGGTATGCACTTGTAACAAAGACTGCCAGTTCTGAAGGTAGTCCTTGTTGACTTTGTACATATGTATTGTTAACTACATTTATTCGAGTGCTCTTAATAGTCGTTTGTTTAAAGAACTTGTGCAGACATGGATGCCGTTTATCAAAATCTGTTATTTTATTCAAATGTGCGGTGGTTATCAAGAGGAAAAACCGTTGATCGTTTCTTTGAACTGAAAAAAGAATTTGAAATATTTTTAGATATGCAAAAAAAAAATCGAGTTTGTAAACAACTTGAAGAATTATGACTGGCGGGTTAAAGTCGCTTATTTGGCAGACATATTTGAAGAACTCAAAAAATTCAACCTTAAAGTGCAACGACAGGACACCAACATAATTCAATTTAAGGACCAGTTGGAATCTTTTGTTGAAAAACTCACAAACTGGATTAGGAAGGTAACTGAACATAATGTAGTAATGTTTCACAAACTCAGCACAACATTAGAAACCAGCGAAGGATATTCTAAAGAAAATTTGAAAAATCTAATTATCGACCACTTGAATCATTTAAACCAGGAGGCCACTACATACTTCCGTGATTTGTGCAATGTTGAGCTCACACCAGTCCGAAATCATTTCGCTGTAAACTTAAGTGTTTCTGACATTCGGGATACCCTTCAAGACGAATTCATTGAGTTGGAAAAATAACTCTTGCCAAAGATTGATTGAGTTTTGGTGCAGTGTAAGAGAAACTTACCCTAACTTAGCGAATATGGCCTTAAAATTATTAATACCATTCGTAATACCGTCCAAATATGAGACGAGAATTTACATTGAACTAAATTCCAATTTTACAATTAAGTGAAGTTATTTGTTTGCATTAGCAGCTCAGCCAGAGTCCAAGTGGCTGATATAATAATATATAATAATAAACTAATATATATATTTATCTTTGTAGAAAGGTACTTTTTGTTTTTAAATACTATTAGTATGATTATTAAAAAAATGTTCAGGTTCAAATCTACTTGTTTTATTAAATATATTATGTTAAGTTATGGTGTTCTACGATAAGATATTCAACTTGTTATTTTAGATAAAATGTCGAAACGAAAATATTTTGAAGATTATTTGAAATTCGGTTTCACATCATTGACCTCAAATGGCATCGAAAAACTTCAATGTGTTCCTTGTAGTGTAGCTCTCAACGCGGAATCCACGAAACTAAGCATTAAGACCATATTGATAAGGACTAAGCCTTCTTTAAACCAGGAGGCCACTACATACTTCCGTGATTTGTGCAATGTTGAGCTCACACCAGTCCGAAATCATTTCGCTGTAAACTTAAGTGTTTCTGACATTCAGGATACCCTTCAAGACGAATTCATTGAGTTGGAAAAATAACTCTTGCCAAAGATTGATTGAGTTTTGGTGCAGTGTAAGAAAAACTTACTCTAACTTAGCGAATATGGCCTTAAAATTATTAATACCATTCGTTTCAACATAGCTTTGTGAGGCTGGGTTTTCTACTCTTGTAAACATTAAAACCAAATCTAGGAATAAGCTAGAAGTAAAGAACGACATGAGACTGGCCCTGACAAAAACACTCCCAAGAATTACTGAACGGGTATCGAAATGTCAATATCAAGTTTCTCACTAGGAAACTAAGAAAAAAATAAAATTATTAATTAATTAATTAATTACGATAATTAATAAAAATCAAATACATTATATAGGGTGATTCATCGTGAGGTTTGATTTTCAATAGGCTTTTCTTGACAGATCACGCGAGACTCCTATCAAACTGCTTTGTTATTTTTGTTCAGTATCGTTTGGCAAGTCGTCGTGGAAAGTCTCACACCACAACAGCGTCTCCAAATTGTTCAGCTGTAATACGCAAATCAGCGTTCTGTGATAAATGTTTTTCGTGCGATTCGAGGAACTTACGGTGCGCATAATCGACTTATTGAAACCAATATTGCCAATTCCATTCGCAACTTGGCGTATTTTGCGTGAGGATCTCGGCTTAAAAGCGTACAAAATTCAACTTGTGCAAGAATTAAAGACAGGCGATTTGAATTTTCGTCATATTTTCAGTGAATGGGCTCTGGAAAAACCCAATGAAAATCCGGTGTTTTATCGTGAAATTTTGTTCACTGATGAAGCCCATTTCTGGCTCAATGGAATAATCAAAATTGCTGTATTTGGCCTGATGAGCAACCAGAAGAGTACCAAGAGCTACCATTACATCCATTAAAAACAACGGTATGGTGTGGTTTATGTTTCATATTTCTTTAAAAACTGAGGCAAATCAGAATATTGCCGTCAATAGTAATCGTTATCGCGCCATGTTAACGTACAATGTGCTTCCTGAAATTCAAGCATATGGTCTCGGTAAGTTCTGGTTTCAACAAGACGGCGCTACGAGCCATACAGCGCGTGAAACCATGCACTTGATGAGAAATCATTTTGATGAGCACTTAATTTCACGTTTTGCTACGGTAAATTGGCTGCCTTGGTCATGCGATATCACACCTTTGGACTTTTTTCTCTGGGGATATGTAAAGTCTTAGGTCTTTAGGAATCAGCCAGCTACGATTGACGCTTTGGAAGCCAACATTACTCGTGTTACCGCGAGATACCAGTCGCTTTGCTCGAACGGGTCGCCCAAAATTGGAAATTCCGTATGGACCACATCAGACGTAGTTGTGGCCAACATTTACATTATATTATTTTCAAAAAGTCAATGCCATGAATTTTTCTTTTAACCGATAATAGAAATGTTAAGTTCACGTTCAAATTTATGTGCTTTATTTTACATTATAAATCAAACCTCATGATGAATCACCCTATATATGTATAAAAAATATATTATATGTGTATTATTTTCTTTTTTCAAATAAATAAAATTTACGCTCTACTTATAAAAGTTTGTATTTTAATTATCGTTAAGGATTAAAGAAACTAAATCCTTACCACATTCTTACCACAATCTGCAACGTATGCTCATTATTTTTAGCATTCAGTAGTTTTTTGAATACATTCGGTCTCGGAATTTTTGCTAAAAGTCAGTTTTGGTCGCCAGTTAAAAAAGGTTGGAAACACATAACATACTAAAATTTTAAAAGAATATCTCAAATAGTTTTTGAGTTACAGCCTTCTAAAGAGTAGCTGCTTAGCGGTCTGATAGTTACGTTTGCTACGGAGTCTACCAAAGTTATAGTTCGGGCTGTCGTCAACGTACAGCATTATAATACGATTCCGGTTTCTATTGTTGACCTTCAAGTATACAGAAATGCATGAATAGGTCTTGTCTTCAGGATTTTTCGTTTATAACAACGTCACATTTTTTGGAGTCAGACACATTTAGTTTTACTGTGACCGTTATACAGAGCACTTCATAAGTTACTTTATATTAGTAAATATGAGTGGTCAACACACATTCAAACCAGAAAGGAACTCACGACATTCCAAGGCGATCAGTTTCAAGAAAACAAAAGTTTGCTGGAAATCAACATACATTCGAGCAGTCTACCGCGAATACCAGTACATCCACTGAAAATATACCACCTTGATCAAAAAAAATTCGGAATTTATTGAAAAAATTAAAAATACAGGTTTATTCATCTAAATCTACAAACATTGTCAACTTCAAAGTAATCCGCATCGACTGCAATACACTTATGCCGGCGCTTGATCCAATGCAATTGTATTTGGTTTTCGGTATGTCCATCAGTGCTTCCTGCGATTTTTTCATTTCATCCTCTCGGCTGCTGAAACGGTTTTTTAACTCAATTGAACAGAAAGAAGTCACAGGCAGCCAAATCAGGTGATTTCGGTGGCTGTTGGATGGTATTTGTTGCATTTTTCGTCAAAAAATTACGAATAATGATGGCACTGTGCGATGGTGCGTTATCATAGTGCAAAATCCATGAAAACCGTGAGCATTGCCTTATATTTGGACTGAAAACGACGTGGTTTTTTTGGTCTCGGCTCATTTGGTGAACGCCATTCCCTTGCCGGATGTCTGGATTGCGTGTTATACTCATAAATCCACTTCTCTTCTCCAGTAATGATCCTTTTGATGAATGTGGGATCGGATTCAGGATCGCAAATAATCACTTTTGCGACGTCAACACACTCTCTTTTTTGCATGAAATTGAGGTCTTTTGGTACCAACTTTGCTGCTACACGACGGAAACCCAAATTATTAACCAAAATGTATTCGAGGAATCTATAGGCAATGTTCAAGTCCTCCGCTATCTCTCTGATGGTTAATTTGCGGTTATTTACCAACGTTTCTTTTACTTTTACAAGTCGGAACAATGGGAGCACCACACCGTGGTTATTTTTTTTGATCAAGGTGGTATCAAAAAAAAAAATAATAATATTAATATTGTGATTGATCCAACTCATGGATACTGCATT
Organism: Volucella inanis; assembly: GCA_907269105.1. NCBI lineage: Eukaryota > Metazoa > Arthropoda > Insecta > Diptera > Syrphidae > Volucella > Volucella inanis. The sequence continues at coordinate 41,708,304 of OU026154.1, read as the reverse complement.
GTTCAGTTTGTGTCGGCTTTTTATGCAATTAGCAATTTAGTAATATGTAAAACTTGTTAAAAAATGTAACTTTTATTCAAGCAAGTTCGCGAGGTTTAGGATTTAAAATTGTTGTCATGTGTGAATGCGGTGATTCGTACATCAATTCAAAGCCTATGATTGAAATAAATAGACTTTTAGTGGCTGTGATACATCTTTTGGGTATCGGAATAGCTGTAAATTTTATCACCAAACTTTCGCTGGATGTTTCACGAATTTATAGATAGCACAGAATCAAATTGTAAATTTAGTATGGAAGAAACTGTTGAAGAAGAGAAGAAGCAGGTATTAGAAAAAGAAAATTCAGAGACGAATTTGATAGCTTCGGGAGATGGCACGTGGAAAAAACCGGGCATTATTCACGTTTTGGTGTACTAACTCTGGTAGGAAAATATTGTACAAAAATCGTGTGTAAAGTCTTACTGTCAGAGTTGTGTCTTTTGGGAAAATAAAAAAAGACAGTGATGCTGAAGGTTACGAAGCATGGCCCTTACTACACGAAGATGATTGCGACATAAATCATAAAGGACCGGCTTAAAAAGTGGAAGACTACCGTGTAAAAGACATGTTTGGTCGCTCGATAAGAATATACGTTGTAAAATATTCGCGGCATATTGGTGATGGAGATAGTGCCACTTATAAAGGATTATTCGATTTGAATCCATATGATATTCCTCTAGAAAAAGTGTAGTAATATCTACATGTTGAAAAAAGAATGGGATCACAATGCCGAAATGAGCTTAGGAGGAAAAAGTAAAACCACGCTAAAATTAATGTTTAGCTTAATTAATAAACTCCAAAAGTATTACGGTCTAGCGAGCAAGAGACAAAGGTAATGTGGATGAAATGTATAAAGCAATCTGAGCTAGAATTCAACATTTGATTTCGACTGATAACAATTCAAACTATGGAAACTGTCCAGAAGGCGCAGAGAGGTGGTGCGCTTATCACCGCGCGGAAGCGTGAATTGCTTGTTAGATTTAAGAGTAATAATACGCTGAAGAATAACGAAAGATACAATTTTTTACCTTGGCACTTTTCTCCGAAACACCTCCACTTTGGTCTCAAAACTATTGTATTATCAAATTACTTTGCTACTTCAATATTCAATGACCTGCAGCAAGAGATTATGTCGCTAGCAAAGATGAAACAAGACTACGAGTAGCAGTGCATCGTTAACAGGCTGCCTCGAAAGCAGACGCTTTTTGATGAAAAGGAAGGTGAGTTATTCTATATAGCCTGGAATAGCAGATTAGCTCTAAATATAATTTTTATCTATTTATAACAATTAAATCAATCATTTTATCTTTAAACGCATTGTTATCGTCCGATTGGGAATTCAATACACTATCACTTGACCCACGGACACCCACATGTCCTTCATCATGTTGATGACAGTTACATCCGTGACCCTTTTGAATGCTCTTTTCCATTTGATGCTAAAATTCTTAGAATCCTACACACTGCTCATTTTTCCTTAATTTCAATACCTTTCAATGGGACGACTCTGTGGGACATTAGGTGGGTTCATGTCCTTTGGGTCCAAATCAATATTTTTAGCCACGAGCAAATTTAACGTCCTTTGAGAATAGTCAGTAATGTTGAACCTTTGTGCTCGTTCATTAATGGAATTAATGATTAAAAATTTTGATCCGAACTTCTGCGATATTTCTGATTGCAGATATTTCTGATTCAAAAGAATTATAAAACTGCTTACCTGGAAGAGTAATAACGTCGGCCTTAATGTGGGTTGTATTGTAGATTTTCTGGTTTCCAATCAAGTCGTACAACTTTCGGGATCGTGTTTTTATTGCCTTTTTTATTTTTCGGTAACTTGTGGTATTTAGAATGGCCCGTTTTTTGTACCTCTGTGCCAATGTTTGGTAGGTACTACATTTTCGAGCAACATCTTGGAATTATGGTGGTCACGAAGGATTTTCGAGCCATTTGTCGATGATCTTTTTACTGCATTCCTTTTGACTTATCTTTCATAAATATTTACAACTGCACTAAAACAAAATCAAATATAAACTGAAACTAAAGAGTAAACAAGAAAATTTGGGAACAAAACTATATAGTCCTTATTAATATTTACAGATTTTGTTTGGATAAGTCTTTAAAAGAATAACCCCTACCTGAATAGTTATTATTATGAAAAAAATTTGGTATCAATTATAACTAAAAAAACCTATAGTCAATGGCGTTTTCCATTGGACGACAGAAGCCTTCTCTTTGCACTTCAGAGTGAAATAATCTTTAAAAATGTTTCATTAGCACACTTCTCATTTTCTCAGAGTAAGCAAGGAGCAAAGCAAAATCTTGTTATGTCAGAATGTACTAACACATCTATATATATATATTACTCAGCTTACCTATGTTTGTATGTACGCTATGGACTCCGAAACCACCGAACTGATTGAATTCAAATTTGCAAGCAATTTCTGCTATTCCTTAGAAGTTTTGTCAAAATCGGTGCGATTTTATTAATTTTCTTATCAGTGTAAAATGTTTGTGTGGGTTCAAATGAGAACTTATTCCTTTAAATGCAATCGCTTTATTCTATACAATTACAATTTACAATTCAATCGGCTTTTCCAACCAATTTTACTTAAACCACTTAATACACTTTTAAAATTCCACTTTAGAACTAACTTGCACCTTTTATGGAATATCGGTATTTATACTCCCCTGATGTCTCTCGAAAACGTTCTATGCTATCCAGCGTTCCATACATCTTTCCATTTTACCAGTATATTTGGTAAAAGTTACAATTGTTCCATTCTCCAATGGTTGAGTCTTCTGCTATTCATCAGTGAAATCTTCTAGTAACATATTTAAATATAGATGACGGTGTTCACATTTTAAGTAGTGAAGCAGTGCTCCTTCTCTAAATTTGTTCGTCCCGAACAACTTCATCATTCATTCTTTCTTTTGAAATGACACATTCTATCCACATGGATCATATTCATTTTTTCTCGATTCCCACGCTGGATCCGGCAGATTACGTTATTAATTCGGGTTATTACATTTTGTGAAACTTCAAAATCCTTTTGCAATTTTGGTGATTTGCCTTACGCAGAGGGTTATACAGGCACACCAGGTCTCCTTGGTTGATATCGTACCCATTTTTCATTCAGTTCCTTCCTAGTTTCATCTTTTCTTGCAGAGCAAGTCATCCACATAGTCGCTGACTTTCTTAGGCTTCATAGGTGGGGATCCGAATTTTGTTTCACTTGAGAACCGAATTGTTTGACCAAATGTGATCTCGGATGGTGCATGTCCTTTTGAACTATGGACTGCGTTTCGGTGCGCTAGTAAGAAGAGAGGTATGTGACGATTTCAACCTCGCTGGCAGCTGCCGAAGACCTTAGGCAGATGCTCATTCAAGGTCTTATCGAATTGCTCGACCATTCTATCAGATTGATGGTGTAGTGGTGTTGGCTTTGTCTTCCTTATACCCAGATATTTGCGCACTTTCTGAAAAAACATTTAATTCAACGTTTCGCCCTTGATCAGAGTGTAGCTGCATTGAGACTTTTGTTTTTTTTTTTTTTTAAAGAGCATAACACTCAAGAGGGTACTACTGCTCTTAAAATGCAGGAGAAAGTGTTTAGTTTTTTCAGAAAATTGGATAGAGAGAGAGAAAGATGTTTGGGCTCAGTATTATTTCGCTCCATGGGGAGACTAAAATATTAGTGAAAGTTGGCTTGTTGTTGATTTTTAGTCAACTACTCATCTTATTGATTTTTTGTTAACTGAAAAAAAAAAACGAATGTCAGTAGGGCAAGGCTGGGATTCGAACACCGAACTTCCCGATTTGGAAGCAAGTCCATTACCACTTGAGTCACGGCCACCCAAACTGGTAACATCTTGTTTTGCACTTAGACAATAGAAACGTTCCCTTATTTTCTCCAAATGCTTATTAATTCCCAGAGATGTTGTTCCATCTGCACTTTTCCATTTACTCTTCAAAAACCATCTTGAATAAAAAGCGAATCTCACTGTGCCCAATACGCCTTCACAGTTTGAGTCCAGTCAGTTATCTTCGATTTCACTGTCTGCCTGTTGGGAGGAACGGATTTCGTCTTTACTTCAGCCCCTTGCTGTAATAAGCAACTATTTTCTCTTGACCATCATGAACTTGAAAGGTCACAGCTCTGATTCCAACGTTACTAGCGTCTGCGTCTACGATGAACATTTTTCCGCGTGTGGGGTATTCCAAAATGGGGGCATTGCGCAGCTGCCGCTTGAGTACTTGAATTACTTTTTCACACTCTTTAGACCACCTGGACTGTCGGCCTTTTTCCGTAAGTTGATGCAGGCTCTTCGCAAAATCCAAAGAAGCTTCTTAGATATTGCCAGTTTTTTATGACTTCGATTTTGTCAGTATTTTAATATGACCCAGATTATTTACTTCCGGACGAAACAAGGCACACTTTTCTGAGTTCAGCTTCAATTCAGCGCTCGCAGCCTCTTAAACATATATTTTCGGTTTTCTGGGTGCTCGTCGAACGTGTTATTTATGAGGATTCCGTCGTCCAGACACACTAGGCAGGTTTTCCACGTAAGCCCTTGTTCACTCCATTAGTCGCTCGAAGGTGGGCGGAGCTTTGCACAGTCTAAATGGCATCATTGTACACTGCCAAAGACCGCTTCCTTCAGTTAGGTAGTTTTCTCACGATCCTTACGATTAATTTCTACCTCCCAGCAACCGCTCTTGGAGTCAAAAGTTGAAAACTATTTCGCTTCAGAAAGCGTATTTAAAGTGTCATCGATTCTCGGAAGTGGGTAGCTGTCCTCTTTGTTGACATCGTTGAGACATCGCCAGTCTGCACAAAAAATCGTGTTGTCGTCTTTCTTCTTCACGAGCACCACCGGAGAAGCCCATGGAATCTGCGATTCTTTAATCAGCCCTTCACCTATCATCTTTGACTCAATTTCGACAACTTTTGTTTGTTTTGCCAATGCAAAACTCCTTGCAAGTTGAAGGATTGGTCGGACGTCTCCGGTGTCAATGTGGTGTTTAACAAATTGCATACTCCCATGTTCATCTTCTTGTGTAGCAAATATGGTATATCAGCATACTCACCATTTAGTTTTTCTGCCTTTATACTGAATATCATTGGAGATTTACCTTACAGGGACCATGTTGTTCTTTGATTCAACCATGGGCTTTCCCACCATGAAGTCTCTCCTATTTTCTGTCTCCATCAAATAGAATCGGTGGCTATCAGAATCACATTGCACTTTTGCTCAAGCAATTGCTTGCGGCAAGGGCTCTAGAATCTGATTTCGGCAGATGATGATGTTCATGTTCTCTCATGAAATCGGTAGTTATGATGCACACGTCATATATGTCAGCCACCAGAAAATGGGATAGAATGTTTCTAGCCTCCTGGATTTTTGTGAGAACTTTACGCCGTTGCACGCGTAGCTGTTGGCAAGCTACAACTGCAGCCAAGGCTTCTGCACAAGATCGCTCCTGATGATTTAGGTCGTGGCACCGGTGTCTATTTCATTCATCATCATGAAATGATGTTCATCTTTCTTTACAGTTGACTATTTGTACCAGAAGACTTTTATTGCAGCGTTTTGCCAGCGAGACTTGGATGATCGTCCTTTAGCCGTTAACGCCTGCTCCCAACTTCGCGGAGAATCCCAATTGATGGCTTTAGGAAGATTGAGCGGCTCCTTAATAGCCGTTTTTACCGGTTTCTTCCCCTACTTGCTTGCTTCTGCAGTGAGGGCATCTTTTTCGTCCGGTTCTGTACACTGCCTTTGAAGATGTCCTACTTTACCGCAGTTCCAGCAGCGCATTCTTCATCTCTCCCGTGGAGTATCTCGTTCCTTAGCACTAAATCTTGTGCTGGAGCATTCAACAGATACTACTTTCCTGACGGAGTGTGTTCCTTTGGAAGCTCGATTAGCTGCTTTCATCGCCAGAGCGATGGCAAATGATCAACCATCTTTTCTATTGATTGTAGCTTTTCTATTTCGTCGATAGTTTCCGGGCATGGGGTGGGATATGACAAATGTGTCAGTCTACTTACATCTGCTTGGAGCTGGTGCAGTATTTCTACTCGTTGCTGCATTCACCCCCTGCATGATCTTCCGCCAAATCTTTATGCTTATCGATGTCTATTGTTTGGAGCAATTCTGCTGCGGGACCGTGCAAAGCAATTTTTAGGGCAAATCACTTCCCTTCTTTGTCCTAGTCATTCGCACAGGCAGCCATTTCAAACTGTTTCTTATACACAGACCTTGACGTCTGGCCATCAAATGAGGAAGGCTATAACTCTTTTCTCCTTCGACCGCTTAAAGAACATTCTCGCAGTTTCTATTTTTGCTCTGTATCGAGCGCCTTTAGCAGTTGCTCAACTTTGTTGTCCATTTGTTCAACATTCTTCTCTATTTTTTCAAATTTGTCAGTAATTTCATCGAACTGTTGCTGTAGAAAGTTCTTTTTCTCTTCTAGATCATTCTTCTGTTCATATATATATATATATTTTTTGAAGACCGTGGAGACTGTTGTTTTGTTCGTCTACATTTTTCTTGTGTTCATCGAATTTTTGTTCAATGCTGTTTTTCTGTCCTTCCAGATGTTTCTTTTCGTCCATTTTTGTTCAAGGTTTTCTTTTGCTAGTTAATTCTCAATAAAAGGAGCAGCCATGTCATTGCCAGTACTTATCTGTTCTTCCTCGTTAACATCAAAAGAGAATGTATCTGGATCATGTCCCTCGTTGTTCAACGCGTCCTGAAGTCGGAGCACTAAATCACTTTTTCCTACACTGGCGCTGAGATTGAGGCTATAACAACCACGATGGAAACGCGTCGCGTAACACCGGTCGCAAGTGTCCAGAGTATGAATTCAAGAACAAAATTCTCAGGTTCTGTATTTTGAACCGAAAGCAGTGTATCCTGGCAGACAAACTAATTAGTGAGTGCGCTTATATATTTGCTACACAAGACGGAGAATATGGGCGTAGGCAACTTTTTCAACACCACATTGACATCGTAGACGACCGATCCCTCAACCTGCAAGGCGTCTTCTATTAGCAAAGCAAACTAAGGTTGCCGAAATATTTATCGTCTTAAGCAAGGCGTTGGAGAAGCATCGTGAAAATCTAAAAGAAGAATTTGAAAGGTCCGGAAGTAAAATATCTAGGACACATTATATCAAGGAAAAGAGTATTGCAGAAGGTTCGCTAAGGATTTTTCTGGTTTTACAAAGAGCCTGGATCAACTTACGAAAAAAAGGCTGATAGTGGTCTAGAGAGTGTGAAAGATCATTTCAAGAACTCAATCGGCAGCTGTGCAATGCCCCCATCTTGGGTTACCCCACAGCCGGAAAAATGTATATCGTGGACGCAAACACTAGCAACGTCCGGAAGTAAAACATCTAGAACACATTATATCAAGGAAAAAAACGCTAGCAACGTTGGAGTCGGAGTTGTGATTTTTCAAGTTCACGATGGTCAAGTGAAAGTGTAAGGCATAACACCTACAGGCTACAACTATTTGGTTCGGTAAACCAATTCTGAATTCTTACACCACAGCGGTGCTTAAAAGGTGGTGGCGACAGCGTGATAGTTGACTAACTGTAGGTAGGAGCACAACACCAAATTTTTCAAAATCGTTATCACCCTTTCCGCGGGCAATGGCAAACCTCCGAAAATCAAATTCTGCCTATGAAAAAGCTTCTCAGGAGAGCCATTCGGAACCGGCAATAAACAGTAGGCCCTGCTCAGGAGTATAAAAATTTACAGAGTGAGAAACAAAAATGGGTGCGAAAAGCTAGGCCTTGGCCCACACCGGCCTGTAGCGCCAAAGTCTTTTATTTATTTATTTTTATTTTTTTTTTGTTTCAATACGAAATTTAATTTTATTTGGTTAAAATTCCATTTTCGTAAGCAAAATATCCACTATTGCTTTATTTACATAAGCCCCAAACTGGACAGCAATTCGACCTTAAACAGGTTTGAGATAGATACTTTATTTTATATAGTATAATATTTACAGTGTTCACAATAATTGAGCACAGCTTGCACAGTGTTCACAATAATTGAGCACAGCTTGCACAGAGATATGATAATTTATAAAAATCGTTTATAATGAAATAATAATAATAATATCAGAGGTAAAACTATAAGAAAAAATCTCTATTTAAAAGATGAGAAAAAAATATATAAATAAACAATATATAATAAATAGTATTATAAATATTATAAATAAATAGTTTATTATAAACAATAAATAATAAATAATGAGTAATAAGTAATAAATAGTATGAATACTCGAGTGATTGGTGACGTGGGGTGAACACGCTTTTCTTTTGATCTACTATCAAACTTCTTTATATCTTGTTGACGTAAAATTATTCAAAGAAAATTAAAAATAATTTAAATACAAAAATATATATATATATGTTACATGCCTTGCATTTGCGTAATTTGGCTTAGTAAAGTGGATAGATCTGTTTCCAAATTAACTTGTGGCGATTGTGCAAAATTATTTCACGATACTTGTGTTAATATTCTTGATAGTGACGTAGAATATATGGAATAATATAATATAAATTTACGAGAGATACTCGAATCAGACCACCATCTTCGGGTCTCTTTTCATTTCTTTACCACTATAAACCTTACCCAGAGAGACTCTCTGAACTTCTCCAGAGTTATTCCCTGGGTTCGATTCCTAGTATTAACGTTAGCATCTGTTTATGTGAGATCTGTTTCATCCAATGGGTCTCGACCCAATGTTTTTACAAGATCCCTATTTTTCTGCCAGTCAAAGCAGGACAATGACACAATATGGTCAGATTCCTGTTTCAGATTCCTCCAGGCATAGCTTAAAAGTATTATCCTCTCTAAGGCCCATCTTCTTTAAATGATACCCGAAATTACCATGACCTGTAGTAAACTCCACCACTCATTTCAATGTTCCTCGACTCATGCCTAGAATACTTCTTTGAGTGGAGCAGGTCGGCCACTGTTCCTATCACCACCACCACTGCATCTTTTCTTACACATGTCACCAACTCATCGGCCATTACAACAAAAACCAACGCCACTGCTGATCTTGTTACACCAATGAATGTTCTTGGCCTGTCAGTTTCTTTGAAAGACATATTAGAGAAATTTGGGAGAATAAAAAAGTTCTATTGGCCTATTGAATGCGCTTGAGGTACTTCCTGAAGAGAAAAGTGACATGCTCAAACTTATTAATTCGCTGCAGCATAGATTAAATTCGCTTGAGCAAAGTCAGAGACGGAACGTTGTATAGGGTGATTCGTTGTGATTTTTGATTTTCAATAGGCTTTTTTTGACAGATCACGAGTGACCCCTATCAAACTGCTTTGTCATTTTTGTTCAGTATTGATTGACAAGTCATCCTGGAAAGACTCACACCACAACAGCGTCTCCAAATTGTTCAGCTATATTATGAAAATTAGCATTCTGTGAGAAATGTTTTTCGTGCGATTCGAGGAACTGAATTCGACCTACTGAAACCACTTTTGCCAATACCATTCCCAAATTTGAGTCCCAATTTACATTAGTGGATGATACTCGACCGGTGAGACCACATCCAGCACGTAGTGAAGAGATGTATCTGAGAGTGTACGCGAATCAAGAGCGTGACAAATTGATTCATCGTTGTTCTCAATTTGGCGTATTCGACAATTTGGCGTATTTTACGTGAGGATCTTGGCCTAAAATCGTGCAAAATTCAACTTGTGCAAGAACTGAAACCAGGCGACTTGAATTTACGTTATAATTTCAGTGAATGGGCTCTAGAAAAACTCAATGAAAATCCGGTGATTTATCGTGAAATTTTGTTCAGTGATGAATCCCATTTCTGGCTCAATGGATACGTTAATAATCAAAATTGCCGTATCTGGCCTGATGAACAACCAGAAGAGAAGATCTACCACTACATCCATTAAAAACAACGGTATGGTGTGGTTTATTGGCTGGTGGAATCATTGGCCCATATTTCTTCAAAAATGAGGCAAATCAGAATGTTCCCGTCAATAGTAACCATTATGGCGCCATGTTAATGGACTATGTGCTTCCTAAAATTCAAGCACATGGTCTCGGTTTCAACAAGACGGCGCTACGAGCCATACATCGCGTGAAACAATGGACTTGTTGAGAAATCATTTTGCTGAGCACTTAATTTTACGTTTTGCTACGTTAAATTGGCCGCCTAGATAATGCGATATCACACCTTTATAGTAATTTGTCTGAGGATGTGTAAAGTCTCAGGTTTTCAAGAATAAGCCAGCTACGATTGACGCTTTGGAAGCCAACATTACTCGTGTTGTCCGCGAGATACCAGACGCTATGCTCGAACGAATCGCCCAAAATTTTACCTTCCAAATGGACCACCTCAGATTTTATCGTTGCCAATATTTACATGATATCATTTTTAGGAAATAAATGCCGTGAATTTTTCTTTTAACCGATAATAAAAATTTTAAGTTTACTTCCAAATTTATGTGTTTTATTTTACATTATAAATCAAACCTTATGATGAATCACCCTATAGAAATAGTTGGTTTACCTGATCTAACGGATGGACTGGATGTTAATATCAATGAAGATCAAATTGACAACATTTGACAACTAATGAAACTTATAAAAAGGTTACAAATAAAAGGCGCTTGACAGTTAAATTGTTTGGAAACGACTGCAACAGCAAATGTATTTATGTATATAAACCATAGTTTATCTTTTCACACCAACGAACTTCGGAAAGCTGCTCAGGAAATAAAAAAAATTAGACACTACAAGTATTTATGGTTCAATAATTCAGAACTGTTAATGAGAAAATCAGAAGGTGATAAAGTGATTAAAATTAAATGTGTAGATAACTTAAGTAATCTTTAATCAAATGCATTTTGCTAACTTAAGCAATCTTGATCTTGGAATTAATATAATCCCTTCTTGTAGCTTTGATAAAGAATTTTGCAAAGTATTTTTCAAAATATCCATAAATTTTCAAATAGCTTTTTTATAGTTCATCAAAATATTCACAAACTTCGCGTTAATTTTGATTTATTGGTACTGCATATTGAGTCGTGTTCTAATAAGCTTAACTTTATTTTTGTTTCCGAAATTTGGATTTTCGATAATGAAAAAGATGACTATAAAATCCCTGGTTATGCCTTTTTTGCTACATGCAACAATTATTATTTGTCCGGTGGTGTCGGTGTTTTTTATCAAAAATATATACAATACATAAGTTTCTAGCTTTAATGAGCAATCTGCGGATATTATAAAAATATATTTTTTTTAAAAAGATGAAAAAACTGTCTTTTTTGGTGCCTATAGGTGGCATGATAGTATTTAAGATGATTTTTTTCTTGATGAACTTAATCGTGAACGAAAAATCCAAAAACTTAGTTTTCATGGGTGATATTAATATTGATCTCCTCTCTAAGAAAAATTTTGTGAATAGTTACCTAATGTTACTGGCTGCTAATGGTTTAGATAGTTATGCTGACAAGTCAACGCGCATATGTGATACCTCTAGTACATGCATTGACCATATCTTTTCTAGAAGTGGTAGATCTCGTAGTTGTGGTCTTGTGAGTTCTTTAGCTGATTTCGGTATCTCTGATCATTGAATGATAAGTCCTCACTATTTAGACATCATTAATGAAAGCAATAAATCAATTACTAGCAAACCTTTTAAAAAAATTGATTTTGATAGGCTCAACTTCCTTATTCGCTTTGAATTTTGGTTTGATGTCTATAACGAAAGTTATCCTTCTATAGCTTTTGATAACTTTTCACTCTTAATTTAAATAATACTGATCGCAAATCTAGATGATTAAAAAAGTGGATGTCTGGAACTTTACTAAGAAAGATTAACAAGAAAAATAAAGTGGGACTTAAATGTAAGAAATACCCTTTCAATAGTGCATTCAAAATTTCTTTCAAAAAGCTATGTAAAGAGATTATTATTTGTCAAATTATTATTTGTCTGAACTCGATAAAAACAAAGGAAATGTAAAAGGGGAGTGGAGCTTAGCCAAAAAAATTTAAATCGCAAAATCCGTGAAGACAAACCCTTAATTGTGACAGTGGATGATTTGACAGTCGGATCCGACTGCAGTGGCTAATCATTTTAATGAGTTTTTTGGTTTTCACAGCTAATAATTTAGGTACTGAAGTATTTAATAAAAACAATCCTACTATTGCTTTTAGTGAAAGCTGTTGTGAAAGCCATGAAAAGAATTCTAGATTTTTTAAACAAACAACGATTTTTTAGCTATTTTCAGTTTGGATTTTGAGCTGGCATTAAGTTATGTAGTGAGGTCTATGATGGTATCAACCAAAGTTCCTTCAATGCTGCCTTTTTTATTGATCCTACTAAAGCATTTGATCTAGTAGATCCTCACATTCTTTTGATTAAGCTTTATATAGCAGGATTTCGTGTTTTTTTGTATTATTGGTTTGCTTCTTATTTGTCTGATAGAAAACTAGGTAACTTAAAGGTAGGTGTACCACAAGGGTCAGTCCTTGGACCATTCCTTTTTTTAATTTTTGTTAACTCTATCTTTTTTCAGAAACTAAAATGTTACTCGACAGCTTTTGCTGATGACAGTAAATGCAAGTAAATCTCCACTTACCCTAATAGTTGACATTAACATTGAGTTGAATCTTTTGAAACGCTGATTTGCTCAGCATCGTATGATTTTGAGTAATAAGACTAAAGTGATGTATTTTAATTTATCAGGGTCTTCTACTTTGCTTGACTGTAATCTTTTCTATCACGCTTCTGACTGTCTTAATTTTAAAGTTGAAACTAATTCTGCATCGAGCACTAGTACATTTAATTCTAGTGAAACTTGCTCCAATCATTGTTTTGCATGTGCAGTTCATGCTAACAAAATTAACCCTCTGCTCTTGGTCCTTAAACATGTTATACGTATTATATGTAAGAAAATTCAATTGAATAATAGCTTTATTTTATTTCAAGAACTGAAAATTCTTCCGTTAAGACATCTCTACTACTATAAAGTGCTAAAACTTTTTTTCATTAGAAGTGGCTATCTTTCAGTTAGAAGAAATTCCATTCATAACTTGCGAATTCATTCAAATAACTTTGTTGATTTTAAAAAGTTTTTCTTGTTAGTAGCTCCGACAATCTTTAACAAGCTACCCGATTTCATCCGACGTATACGTAATTTGTTACCTTTCCTCACTAAAGTAAAAACATGGCTCTTTGAATATAACCACCAACAGATTGAACGACTTTTAAACATCTTCTTATTAAATTTGTTTAAAATAAAAATAATCCTTTTTCTTTTTCCCCATGCTCATTTTAGAATTAAATATTTGAACTTGAATTTTTGATGGGACATTGGCTGTAGCTGTAGTTCTATACTTAGCTATATGGTATGGTAGAATGTTTCTTTTATTTATATTTCTGGGTATTCCTTTGAATTTATGTTTTTTTTGTGAAATTTACTATTTTTTGAACTTATGTAATCCATACTTCTATATATTGTACCTAGAATAATAAATAAATAAATAATAGCATTGTATTAAATAATAATAAATAAATAAATATTAATAAATAGTAAATAATGAATAATATTTAATAAGTAATAACTAATTAATAAACAATAAATAAATATGTATTATTGCACAGAATTAATATAAAGGACCATGTAATTACAGTGGCGTAAGCTCAGTAACTAGTGTATTTTCAACAGTTAGTCATTTCGAGAAAAACTTCTCATTGAGTATTTCTTCTGGCAACTTGAATTATGCCAGCTTGTTCATGTAAAATCAACATCATTTTAAGAATTTCGTTTTGTGCTATCTATAGTTTCCGTTTTTGCGCAATTCCGCACCCGGGAGAACCATAAGCAATTATTTTTTGAAAAACGGCCTTAAGCAATATCAATTTGTTTTGACGATCTATAATTCATTTTTGATTAATCAGTGGATATTACATTTTGATGGCGATGTTTAATTTATTTGAGATGTTATATGTATACCGAAGTTTAGTTCTGGGTCTAAGTACACCCCGAGGTACTTCACGAAATTAGCCCAAAGTATGTGACTGTTATTAATCGTTAAATTTTTTGGAGGAAAATGGTAAAGTGATCTTTTTCTGGCGAAAAAGGTTGATTTACATTTAACAGCATTAATTATAACTTTCCAATGTTTAAAATATTCAAAGAAACCATTTAGGTCGTTTTGTAAGTGATCTACCATGAATATTTCACTAGTATGAGACGTATACAATGCCGAGTCGTCAGCATAATGTGCTATATGACACTTTGGAATGACAGGAAAATCACTGGTGAGTATATTAAATAAAGTTGGTGCCAAAACCGGGTCTTGTAGAAAGCCAGCAGGTACAACTTTCGCGGTAGAGATCGCACCATTAAGTGAAACAAGGAATGTCGGTTAGAAAGTTTTGGATAATTTTAATGAGGTATTCAGAGCAACCGAATTTTATAAGTTTGTAGATTAAGGCATTTACAGAAGCCCCAAACTGAACAGAAATTCGACCTTTAACGAGTTTGATGCGCTGTCTGACTCCATTCAAAGAATTGTATCCCTGTATCCTCATTCTAAAATCGTTATTACGGGCGATTGATATACAAATCGATATTCTGGACAGATAACACCCGAAGAACGGTATGTTAAGACCTTAGCTACGGAAAATATCTCAACTTAGCTCATAAATGAGCCCACAAGAATACCAGATGTTGATAGTCATACCGTCACCACGCTGGACTTGTTTTTAACTTTTCACCCTGACAAATACAAGGTCAATGTGCTATCTCCTCTAAGCTCGTCGCACTTTTGTATCAGATCATATCAGCTAAGTTCTGGTACACCGATTACATAGAAGAAAAAAGACTTAAAGATCCCGGCCCATAGAATCCGTTGCGTTCGTTACGATGCCGGATAAGTTGACGTTGACTTATTTGACGGGAATGACAATCCTATAGAATCCATCGCAAACGTTACAAAATAATTGAAATTTCAATTAATGTTAATGTTTTCTTTTCAAGCAATTTCAATTAAAGTGCTTACTCTCAATTTGTGAATGCGTGAACCTCAATATGAGAATGTATGGTCCTCAATGTGCGAATGTATGAACTGCCAACTGATCAACGGATTGAAAAAGTAGAAATTAAAACTAATTCATATGTTTTTCCCATCATATCCGTTGCTTATGGACCTATTTCTATAACAAAGGGTATATTCTATCAAGCTGTCAGTCGGTAACGTCGACGCAACGGACGTAACGGATTCTATGGGCCTGGGCCTTAACAGCTTCTTTAGGAATTTTAACTGGTCGTTAGGTTTCCTCTATAACGACATGGGTGCCACTATTGATATGTTTACAGACATTATTCTCTTTGAAATGAGATCCTTTATCCATTATCGGATGAAGAGTATCAAACCAAAGAAAAGGTATGTTTTTCGGTCCTTCAACACCAACCCAACAGAGAAAACTGAAGAAAGTTTAAACGAGCGAGGAATGATCGCAGTGTTTTTCTTAAGCATATGAAATTTCAATACGACCAAAAACTGAAAACCAAACGACCAAATACTACAATGTCCCTAAAGTAGTAAAAATTGTTGGTCGTTCGTCAAAAATATTAGAAATTCTGCCTCATCCTCCATCACAACACTATTTTATAATAACATTCCAGCTGACAACTCTTTGAACAAGGCTGCACAGTTTGCTGCCAGCTCAACACTTCAAGATTTTGCTTTGTCTCCGTCTGCACTTGAGTACTTCAAATCTTCATTTTTTTGTCATGGCGAACCCCGCGAGTTCGGTGTCTGAAAATAGCGTTCCTTCACCAGCTCCAGCTCACCAATCAGCCAGAGACACCAGAAGAAATTTTATAGGTTGCTGCACTTAGAAATTTAAGAATTCCCTCGTTCTAGAAAATAAACCCAGCTCTCTGGTTTGTGCAAATCGAAGCACAATTCCACAACAACAGAATTACCTCAGACAGCAGTCGTTTTAAACGAGGTGTCAGACCTTGTACAAAAACCTCTGCATAAAGATAAGTACATTTCTTTTAAAAATCAGTTGATTTCGATGTTTACTGAGTCCAGAGAAAGTCAGCTCAATTGGATTATGACTTCACTGGAGCTCGGTGATAAACGCCCGTCAAGCCTTCTGAGAGAAATGAGAAAGCTAACTGGAGAGAATATGCCAGGCTAGATGTTGTCCACGATTTGGAGGACGAGGTCGCCAAACCACCTGCGTGGTATCCTCTTTACCAGTCAGCATATCGATCTCACGGCGTGGCATTGGCAGAGATCGCAGATAAAATAATGGATAATATGCCAACCCACACGGTATATTCGACCGAGGTACGCGAAGATGGGCAAAACGACCACGACCACGACAAGCGCCTCACGGCCATCAAATCTATACCGTCCAATCTGAAAGCTCTCTTACAGAAACTCAAAGCCGCCAACTCGCAAAGCAGATCCTGTACACCTTGCACTCACCAAAAAAAAAAGGTCAAGTCTGTTGTTACCTAACGCGGTTGACAACAGGTCGGAGTTCAACAGGGAATGCCGCCTTTATGTTTTCGATAAGGAATTGCGCCAAAAGTTTCTTATCGATTTGGGTTCAACAATAAGCGTCTTGCCTTGTCACAGAGATTGCAAAAACAACAAAAGAGAAACAAAACTTTTGGCAGCAAACAACTCTCCCATCTACACTTACAGGAAGCAGATCCTCACATTCAATCTCGGTCTTCGAAGAGCATTTACTTGGCGATGTTGCCAAGTCTGTCTCTCAGTTTGGCAGATGTTAAGACACCAATAATTGACTTCGGACGGGTCATCGATTTGAGAGCCAAACGCGTAACTGACAAGACAACATCACTTTCTGTTGCTGGGGAAGTTAATACTGTCCAACGGTGATCAAAGCAGTTTCAATACGAACGCCAACAGTGTGCAGTACCGCATAGTAACACAGGTCAGCCAATAACCGAACGACCACGAAGACTTTCCTGCGACAAACTGACGCAGGCCAAAGTGGATTTTGAGGACTTCCTCAAAAAGGGCTATTGCCGAATATCAAGTAGTCCTTGGACGAGCCCAATTCACCTGGTGGAAAAAAAAAATGGTGGATGGAAATGTTGCAATAACTATCGTCGGCTAAATGCCCAAACTCAGCCTGATAGCTACTCGATTCCGCACATTATGGACTTCACCGAAAGGCTTAACAACAAATCCTGTTTTTCAATTTTGGACCTGGACAAAGCTTACTATCAGATTCCAATGGCACCTGAGGATATCCATACGACTGCAGTGACAACACCGTTCGGCCTTTTTGAGTTTATACTCTTGCCTTTTGGACTAAAGAACGCGACACGAACTTTCCAAAGATACATGGACATGGTTCTGCGCGGACTTGACTTTGCCTTCTGCTACATAGACGACATCCTCATCGCTTTCGAATTAGAAGAGCAACATCGCCAACACGTTCGTCAAGTTTTGCAACGCCCCCAAGACAATGGTCTTACAATAAACTATAACTATCTATAGTTATTGAACTCCGTCGATTTTTTGGTGTCGTAAAATATTACCGTCGGTACATCCCAAATAGTGCCCATCTGCAAGCACCATTGAACCATTGTCGGCAACTACTGGACAATGAACTCAAAACAATCCTGAAGCAGAACAACTCGTCACTTCAGTTGAAGAAACTTGCCCTGGAACCCGACTTTAAGATATACTGCGACGTCTCGAACAGTACTATCCGGCCGTACATTCCAGCTTCTCTGCGGCGAAATGCCTTTGAATCTATCCGTGGTCTTTCTCACCCTGGCGACAGAACAACAAGTTTGCAGCTACGACAAAAGTACATCTGGCCGAACATCAGGAAAGACGCATTGGAGTGGTCACGCACTTGCATCCGATGCCAACCTTCAAAGGTACATAAACACACGAAACTAATTCCTGATCCGATTGCAGTTTCAGAGCACTGATTTCAACACGTACACATCGATTTTAGCAGGTGGCCCGAAACTGTATCTTTACCGGACATGTTTGCAGACACTGTGGCCACAGCTTTCTATACACATTGGGTTGCTCGATTTGTTTCTCCGGCATCGTTCACTGCTGACCAAGGAACACAATTCGAGTCAACGCCATAACCAACATCATAGGAATGTCAAGAATCCGCATGTCGCCCTTAAATATTAAAACAAAAACAGATTGCCAACGCAAAGTGACATTTGACATCGACACAAAAAAATCGTAACTTGTCACTGGAGGGGGAGTCATATGACAACTTCAGCACACTACATACTAGTAATCTGCTTTTATATACAGATTTCGCACTACACGACAAATAGAGACTTCTTTCTGAGATTCAAGATAAGTACAACGCATTTTTCATTTTCTGCTAACTAAAAAGTGTTATTTCAAGTTTCATTTATATAGGATGATTCAACGTGAGGTTCGATTTTCAATAGGCTCTTTTTGACAAATCACGCATGACTGCTTTGACATTTTTGTTCAGTATCGTTTGGCAAGTCGTCCTGGAAAGACTCACACCACAACAGCATCTCCAAATTGTTCAGCTATATTACGAAAATTAGTATTCTGTGAAAAATATTTTTCGTGCGATTCGAGGAACTGAATTCGACCTACTGAAACCACTTTTGCCAATACCATTCTCAAATTTGAGTCCCAATTTACATTAGTTGATGATACTCGACCGATGAGACCACATCCAGCACGTAGTGAAGAGATTATAGCAGCTGTAGCTGAGAGTGTACGCGAAGACCGTGGCGAATCGATTCGTCGTCGTCCTCAGCAGCTTATCATGGCGTATTTTACGTGAGGATCTTGGCATAAAAGCGTGCAAAATTCAACTTGTGCTAGAATTGAAGCCAGGCGACTTGAATTTTCGTTATATTTTCAGTGAATGTGCTCTGGAAAAACTCAATGAAAATCCGGTGTTTTATCGTAAAATTTTGTTCAGTGATGAATCCCATTTCTGGCTCAATGGATACGTTAACAATCACAATTGCCGTATTTGGCCTGAAGAGCAACCAGAAGAGTACCAAGAGCTAATATTACATCCATTAAAAACAACGGTATGGTGTGGTTTATTGGCTGGTGGAATCATTGGTCCATATTTGCTCAAACATGAGGCAAATCAGAATGTTCCCGTCAATAGTAACCGTTATCGCGCCATGTTAATGGACTATGTGCTTCCTAAAATTCAAGCACATGGTCTCGGTGAGCTCTGGTTTCAACAAGACACCGCTACGAGCCATAAGCGCGTAAAACAATGGACTTGTTGTGAAATCATTTTAGTGAGCACTTAACTTCACGTTTTGCTACGGTAAATTGGCCGCCTAGATTGTGCGATATCACACTTTTGGACTATTTTCTCAGGGGATATGTAAAGTCTCATGTCTTCAGGAATGAGCCAGCTAAGATTGACGCTTTGGAAGCCAACATTACTCGTGTTATCCGCGAGATACCAGTCGCTATGCTCAAACGAGTTGCCCAAAATTGGACTTTCCGAATGGACCACCTCAGACGTAGTCGTGGCCAACATTTTCCTGATATCATTTTTAAAAAGTAAATGCCATGAATTGTTCTTTTAACCGATGATTTTAAGTTGGCTTTCAAATTTATGTAATTTTTTTTACATTATAAATCAAACCTCACGATGAATTACCCTTTATTTGACAATTAAAATTAATTCAAACAGTATACTTTTAATACTTTTAATGAACATCAACTGTCCAAAGACTCAACTATTGGAGAATGGAGAATTTATAAAATTTTCTAGCAAAATGGAAACTTGTATGGAACGCTGGACGGTACAGAATATTCTCGAAAGATGTCAGGGGAGAATAAATATCAGCATCCCCCAAAATATGTAAGTCAGTTCTAAAGTGTAATTTTAAATATGATTTACGAGTAGTGATAAAGCAGTTTAAGTAAAAGATAAAGAAAAGTTAAAGTGGTTGAGATAAGCGATGAAATTATGAAATATAATTGTATTGAATAAAGCGATTTTAGTAAAAGGAATAAGTTATATAATTTGTACCCACACATTATGATCCAGTCACCGACTTTTTTTTTCGAACCCGTTAGTAGTAGTGCATATCACAAACCAGATAGAGAAAAAAGTAAAAAAATATATTTATTATTATACATCAACTCAACAATCAGTAATCCAGTTACAAACATATATAAATCTCACCTAACACTTCCTACAGCTCAAATATAAAGTTAACAGTCAAGTTATACAAAAAAAAAACACACATCAATTAACAACAATAAAAATACCTCAATAATTCATCCATCCAACCAACCTTTAGATTCAACTTCTCTTTCGAAAATCTTTCCCAAATCAACCTCTCTACAATACATCCTCCCAGGCACATCAAGCTTGCATCATCAACTAAACTCACCATTTCCAGCAAATAACATCATATCAACTCATATACCAAACATTTCTCCCCGTTACACTAATCCAACCGTTACTAACTCCAATTTACCCTTATCAAAATAAAGGTGAAAAAAAGTCGACACCAACAACTACTACATCAATCCTATAGAAAACGATGTTGATAGAACTTAACAACAAAATTAACTCTAACACAAGCGATTTCGCTGCCCATAGGGTGAGACAAGCGGGACATTTCGGTGTCCCTGGTGCCCCACCCACCAACTCTGGCTTACACCAATTTAACTAAACAAATATTGGAACAGAGCTTTCCACCCCAGACAAAACGTATTTAAAAGTTCTGCAATGGAACATAAAAGGCTATTACAACAATTGTTACGAATTACAATTGTTAATCAAAGACCTTAATCCTTCTATTATAATTCTGCAGGAAACTCATCTACAAACCCACTCCTCTCCCGTCTCCCCAAAACAATACACACCGTATTTCCACAACTTCGCATCAAACACTTACTATATGCAAAACAAGGTACATAATTCTATCTCACACATACATTTATCCATTCACTCAAACATATCCACAGTTGCAATAGGAATCAATCTCAAATCTAATATCAAAATTACTGTGATATCATTATATATTCCTCCCTCTCAAGCATTCACTTCTAGCGACTTGTCAAACATCCTTAGCAATATCCATACACCGATTCTGTTAACTGGCGATATCAATTGCTGGAGTACTCTATGGAGTTCCCCTGTAACTAAATCTAGAGTTATGGAATTTGAAAATTTTCTTTTAAGTGCCAACCTTGGCGTTTTAAATGACGGAAGTCCAACACATTTCTCGACACATAAGACATGGACACATGTCGACTTGTCAGCTATCTCACTTCCTATTGCTTCCTAAAACTTAATGGGAAATTTTAGAAGATTTACATGGCAGCGACCACCTCCCAATTGTGACAAAAATAGATCTTGGACGTTTATCTTTCCCGAAAAAAAATCCACATGTAAATTTCAAACCGACCATGCCAACTGGGAATTATATCAAAGTACAATACTCAACACTTTAGACAATAACAATCTTTCTTCTTACATAAACAAAGAAGCTGCTTCGATCACTAAAACCTTACGTGCGGCTGGCAACGTAGCAATTCCCTAATATAAAAATATCCCCCATGACACGGTGGTCTTATGAGTTATCAAAATTTTTGGAAAATCTTTAAAAAACATCCCAGCAATACCAACCTAGTTAATTACCGCGAGGCAAATGCCTTGTTCAGCAGGAACAGTAAAAAAACAAAAAAAGAGAAGATATGGGCAGATATCAAAACTCTATCAGGCAATTATACCTAATTTACAATAATCAACCTAATAACCGAATCGAGACCACTTTATAACTCATCAGATATTTGCGAATAAAACCTGGTCCATGTATTCTAACGACTCTAACTTTCCATCAACCTTCCTCAACTCTAAAGTTCGAAATCTCAATAGCCACCATCATGTGTGCGTCCCTTCCTTGTTTTATCAGTAATTGTACTCCAATATGGTTGATGTAAATGCAGGGATTGTCGGTTCCATAGCTAGTGGTAGTAGTGGTGGAATTCTGCGCGCGATGGTTTAGTCGCCGAAGAAATGGTTTTAAAATATCTCATATAAATTAACAGAGCCTGTGTCCAAAACTTGATGAGTTTAGAGATGTCTTTGAGAAGTCGAATGTAGATGCAGTCTGTGTATCAGATAAAGTTTATTCACTTAACGGCTACAAACTCTTTCGTGGTGATAGACACAATCGTGTTGGTGGAGGGACCGCACTTTACCTTAGAGATAGTATTAGTTATGGGAGAAGGTATTATTCACCTGTTGGTTCTGCTATTGACCATGTGCTTGTAGAAATTATCGGTGGTGACAGCAGTCTGCTTTTGGGAGTAGTCTACAGACCCAACAACTACGTGGATTTATTACCATTGTATGTTTTACTCGAAGAAATGTCCATTAAAGCGGCTAATGTTATTATCTGTGGTGACCTTAATAGCAATCTCATCACTGACAGGCATTTATGCGAAAACATGATTTGCTATGATCTGCATCCTGTAAATAATATTGTCCCAACACATTTTACTGGAACTTCTTGTACCCTGCTGGATGTGGTATTTGTAAGTGACTCTGATAGTGTACTACTATACGACAACTTTCTGCATCAGCATTCTCTAAGCATGACCTATTATTTCTCGCTTACGATTTTATTGTTGATATACGTCCGAATTCATTTTACCATTTCAGAGATTTTAGAAATGTTGACAAGCTTTCTTTGGAGCAGCATACACAAAATATACCATGGGACTCTGTTTATCGAATGCCGTCACTAGATGACCAGGTTAAATTCCTATATAACAATATAAATATTCTCTTGATACTCATGTTCCATTAAAAACTAGGGTATCTGGAAGAAAGTCAACATTATGGTTCTCTCGGGAGATACGGGAACTCATCGCGCAGCGTGATCAGGCCTATTGTCTCTGGAAGCATTATAGGGTTGAAGAACCTTACCAAGCCTATAAAACTTTGTGCAATAATGTCGTACGAGAGATTAGAGCTGTTAAGGTCCAGTTTTATGCCAACCGTTTCCAAACAAATACGGGAGGTCCTGTATTGTGGAAAAACCTACGGGATTTGGGCATAGGAAAGCAAAATTTTTATCGCATTCTCGGCCTGAACTTACGAGAGTGAATTACTCTTTCTACTGTGCAGCACCCTCAAGAGATACGGGTCTTGGTTTTGTAAATGTTGATAGTCGAGATGTTCTTGAAAGCTTTCTTTCTGTAAAATCTAATGTAGTGGGAATTGACGGAGTACATCCAGTGTTTATAAAAGCTATACTCCCATTGTTCTTACCCATAACGCATATGATAAACACGATATTGACAACTGGAGTTTTTCCCCAACGGTGGAAAATGGCAAAAATAATCCCAATCCCAAAAAACTCCATAGGTGATGAGCATAGACCTATTTCTATATTACCATATCTCGCAAAAATCTGCGAACGTATAATACAAAAGCAACTGAGCAACTGAACATTTAAGCCGTAACAACTTGTTGACTCTTGTCCAATCTGGTTTTCGTTTTAAACATAGCTGCACTACTGCTTTACTTAAGGTCATAGATGACATAGGGTCAAATTTAGATGATGATCATATTACGTTCTTAGTCCTCTTAGATTTTTCCAAGGCTTTCGATACGGTCGTCCACTCAGTCCTGTGTCATAAACAACAACACTACTTTAACGTCTCACAGGTAGCAATAAGATTGATATCTTCCTACCTCTACAGGAGATCACAGGCGGTGGCCGTTGATAATAATTTATCGGAATTTCTTCCCCTGACGAGAGGTGTCCCTCAGAGGTCAATTCAATTCCCTCTTCTGTTCATGCTGTATATTAATGAAATCTCTGGTGTCATTAAGCATTCGTCGATGCATATCTAAGCTGATGACGTACAAGTTTATAAAAGTTGTGCCTGTAAAACAAATGAAGACCTCAAACTGATTTTAGATTGGTCAGTAACAAACGGTTTGACCCTGAATCCAGTTAAATGCAACTGTCTAGTGATATCTAAGAAAACTTTAGATTTAACATATTTCGCACCCATTAAGGTAAATGGCTTGTCAATAAATTTTATCAATTCCTCAAAGAATTTAGGCGTATTAATTATAATGTTTTATAATTGTGATGCTGCCAGCAAAAGAAAGTTACAGGTAGCATTTAATAACATCATTCGTTATATATATGGTCTGAGTAAGTATGACCACGTTACCCATTTATCTAAAAATCTACTGAGCATGACTTTCGAAAACTACATCAAGTTTCGGACGCTGGTTCTTTTTTCAATATTTTAAAAACACCTCAGTCATCGTATTTGTTTAATAAGCTCCGATTTCCAGTATCAAACAGATCTTCTTGTTTAATTCTGCCGCGGTTCTCTTGCCTAACATCTGAGAGACAATTTTTCATTGCCGCTACTCATCTTTGGAACTCGCTCCCTCTTCAATTACAGGTAAAAGACGACGCGCTACATTTTAAAAAACAGTTAACTATTTATTTATCAAATCTTAGTAGTTGAATTCTCTCTTTAAAAGCAAGCTTCTTCTTCTTTATCTTCTCCTTTTCTTCCTCTTCTTTTCCTTAAATTTATATGTTCAATATTATTTAAATTAAATTTATATTTATATTTTTATTTATTGTAACAATAACACTTTGAATTCTATATCATCGTTTTTACTAACTCTCATAGTACTTCCATTTTTGCTTTTTAACTTTGATATTGTAAACTATTTATGTAATTGTAAATCTTCAAAACCTTATAAGCTCTGAGCTTACTGTGTAAGAGGTTTATTGAAATAATAATAAATAAATAAATAAATGTAGAAAACCTCAGTACATCTGCAAAACACATTGAAAAACAGATTAGCCACTCTGAAAGGTAAGACGCTAGCGTGTGACCGCATCTTATACCCAATGTTAAAATATGCACCATTTCCTACTCAAAAAGAGAATATTGCTCTTATACAACAATATCTTTGATAAAGACACTATACTGTAGACGTGGAAAGTGGCCAATACAATACCAATCCTTAAGCCTTCTAAAAAATTGTATGATCCTACAGAATCACAATCTCCATACTTTCTTGTGCTAGCACCAAGAGGATATGATTGTGTATTAGGTTTTGATGTTTTTCCCAGAGGTGGTTGTCAAACTGGAGTCAGTGCATCCTCAACCAGTGGGTCTTAGTACGTGCTAGTTCTTCGTTCGTTACATTTGGCCCAACCAGCAACCACTCCAACATCAGTGTTATACATTCATGTCAGAGTTGACGCAGACGGGATTTTCATATAACTACATTTCAGAGAATTGCCTCGCACGGAATTCGAACCCGCGACCTTCTACTTGAGGAGTCTATTCATATACCACCAAACCACGGCCACCCCCGTGGTGGACTTAATTGAAAAAAACAATTATCTAATTCTAAACCAAATCGCATTTAAACATGGACGCACTACCACTGACTCACTTTTGCACATCGATGAGTATATTAACTTTGCGCTTTCATGCAAAAATCACGTCTCCGTACTGTCCCTTGATTTTGAAAAGGCATTTGACATGATAGACAATTCAGAGTAAAAGTTAACAACTTGTATTCAAGTACCATATATAGTATACAAACTGTCTAATGGAGTTCCCCAAGGCTCACCCCTTTCAGTTATCTTATTTATAATCGCCTACAAAGGCATAAGTGATATTATAGTCAAATTCAAAAAAAAAAAGAGACTATTGCCTATACGCGGATAATTTGATTATACGACAATAATCGCACGATTGACTTTTTGCATAACATTTTAGCCGATCTATATCATTGTTGCATTCTATTATCTCTATTATCTCTTCCAATAAAAGCAAGCACCTACATATTTGTAAAAAAAAAAGAAATTGTCCCAACTTTCACATTTCACTATCTTCATCCATAAACCAAAATTTCAACGCAGTAATTATTTTAGGTATTTCTTTTAATAATAAATTTATTTTACGGATCATTGTTTATCTCTTAAGAAAAAACAAGCTACTAGACTTAATATAATAAGATTCTTATCGTCAAAAATATGTATAGCTTGGAGATATAATAATCAAAGATGCCAAAAAATTCTTACACAGTAAAAAAACACCAAAATTCCCCTCTGCCATCTACAGCGCCATATGAGTTACCAACCAACATCATAAATATCACAAATACCAACAAATGTTATATGGAAAAACTGACGAATATCGAAATAATTCATGGGACTTCATATATGGTATTCAGATGGATCCAAATCTGACACTGGTACTGGACTCGCAATCGTGTCGGAAGCTGGTAACATCCTATACTGTGCAAGACTACCAAATTGCTTTTCAATTTATTCCATCGATTCTTACGAAATCCTGAAAGCGACAGAAATAGCAAACACAATTTGGAGAACAAAAAACTTCTCCCCAACTATAACTAAAATCCGTAACAACGTTCTAATGAACGAACGAAAAATTATGCTACTATGGGTTCCAGGGCACTCAGGGATCAAAGGAAACGAGTGCTACCAGAACAACCTCAGAACAATTGAATATACTTTCTATTCCTCCAACTAAGAAAGATTTCCTCAATGTGATCAACATCTATTCCACCATTAACCCAAAGAGAGAGTCGCTGGTATATTCAACAGAAACGACAACTATCATGAACAAATGCTTCCTCCGTCTTCATCTTGGACACACACAAGCAACGCATGACCACCTACTCAAAAAGGGTAACCCCCAGATGTCATATCTGTTAATCCAATCAAATTTTATCCATAAAACATCTCACTTCAGAATGCCCTAAAAAATAAAATGTATGTTAATCGCTTTGTTACAAAAATTTAACTGACTTTCTGTCAACAACATCTACTGAAAACATCAAAAACGTATATGAACTATTACTTGCACTCAAACTAGATTCTATTATCTAACTAACCTCTGTTATTCACAGTACAGGGGGTACTCCTTCGATTATACCCTAGTCGCAGACTTGCTGGCCTCTGATAGCCCCGTATATATATACTTATCATATTATTGTATCTGGAACACTTATCCCAACTAGATTTGTAATTTCCAGCCGCAAGCTTCTTACAGCACTTATTCATATTACTATAATTCAAATTTATTTTATATTGTAATAAATAATAATAATAATAATACATTATGATCGGCTTGAAGGCTAGTTTGTGACTGAGGACTGAGATTGAGATGTACTTTGTTTTAAGAAAGTATGTTTTACATAAGAAAAATTTTAGAAGTATATGCACTAACTGTATATTTTGTAAGCAAATTTTTTAGTTTTAATTTTAAGTAAACCTCAACCTTTGATGAATGGAGAATGGAATCGACTTTTCTAGCGAAATGGAAAATTGTATGGAACGCTGGGTGGCACATTGTTTCCGAAATATTTCATTGGATATCAGCATCCCCAAGGTATGCAAGTCAGTTTATCAGTTGAATTTGAAATGTGATTTAAGAGTAGTGATAGGTTTAAGTAAAACATAAAGAAAAGTAACAGGGTTAAGCTGAGCTATTAGATAAGCGTTAGCACAATCTTATACGGATGTTGGTCCAAATCCAATTCTCGTGATCGGCGCTGAATCGACATTTCTGGGTCTTCTTCGATACTGCCGGCTACGGCGGCTATTTTTCTTCATTTCGGACAAATCTCTGTCTGGTAAGTGGCTTAAGTTCTGAAAGAGTGAACTCAGGCTCAAGCTTTTCCACGGTGCGACGGATTGAAACCTTACGACGAAATTCACGTTTTGTATTTACAACTGAGCCTGAAGTTGATAACATTTTTTTAATAATATCCGCACACTCGGCAAGCAACACATGATGAAATGGCAAACCTTACTGAATATTTTGACAGCTGAATGTTGTTGGTTAATTCAATAGCCGTTGAAATATAACAATTGGGAAAACTATAATTGCTATCTGGTCACCTGTCATATGTATCTTTTTTAAAACAAGCTTTAAAATTTATATATTTATGTTTTTACGTGTTGACAACACCCTAACAAATTGTTTGTTTACATACAACCTACAGCTGATTCACCTTGAATTCTTTTTGACAACCACCGGCTGGTTGAGCTTCTTTTTGCGAACTATTTATAGATCCCACGAACATAAAGATAATAAAAAACAAATTGCATTTTCTTGCTCATATTTTTTTCATGTCCGCCAAAAACACATATTTTTTGGCGATTTACCAAATTTATCAGCCATGATGGCATGATAATGAAATGCAGCAAATTAAAATGACCTAATCCTTTTGATTGTAGCGGCAAAATACTCCGTTTTGAAGCGACCGCTTGGGAAAACGATTTCCTAAAGTAATTGAAGAATCTATATAGATATTTTTTTGGTTTCTGTTTAAATAAAATAGAATTATGTACGAAGTGTCGTCGGAAATATACGGTGAAACAGATTTTCAACCTACAAAGTGTTTAAACGGAAGTAGGTAATATGAAATCGTATGGAATGTTATATAATTTTGTTTTTTGGTGTAAAATTTAATTTTAGGAGTTGTGTCGAAATTCCAGTTTGTATATCCGGACAGTAAAGTCAGCCATACTAAGGACAAGGATGGTGATCTTGATGTAACGCGAAAGAAATTTGGGGTAATTGAAATTGGTAAGTGAAGATGAAAAGGTTTATTTTAAATGTACACATATCATTGGCTTAGAGATAAAAATGCATATGTCGATTTTTTAAATGGTGGTACCTACTCGTACTTTTACTTATTGCCTTCTCAGGAAAGCACTCATAACGCTTTACGAACTTTTTTAATAAGTTTTCAACAAGTTAAATTAATTTATCATTAATGTGAATTAAGGGCAAAAATCCAGAAAATAAACTTGTACTCTAACGTAGGAAGTAATAAATTACACACATTGACTAACCGTTCATTAGTTCATTACAAGTTTAACATTTTCTGGCAAAGCCAAATATTCGGGCTAAAAAAAAAAACTGTCTGGAAACTCAAAATGCAAGAACGAGTTTTAAAAATGAACACAATCTCTCTTTTGCAAGAAATCAATTGTAAATTACTATCGTCTAGAACCCTGCATACCATAACTCATTAGCTGAACATTTCAACTAGGTAAGGCGATAACTCGTTACAAGCTAAACGAAATTCAATGACTAGGTTGTTATCAGATAAAATATACCGATTAACAGTCTTAAATTGTCTAAGAAATGTAGAGTAGTAGGAGAACTTGCCACGTTTCTAACCTAAATACTTATAGGATACTTCTGGAAACGAAGACTACACAATTCCCCAATTACAATTAAATAAAAATTCCCAATTCAGTTAAAACTTTGAGATTAGTCTCTAAATTTTGAAAAAAAAACAGTAAATTGCGGCTCGTTTCTTAGGGAACGTGCCTTACCTATTATTTCAGTAAAAAAGTAAGATTTACTGATTACTGCATCTAAACTCTTTTTTCTTAGTAGCTGAATGGACGAGTAGTAGGAGGTCATTCTCTGATTATCCTTAACATGCTCTGGTCTTCTCAATAAAAGAAAACGTGATTTGAAAGCTTTCTGCCATAAAGGTCATATTGATTTGACTAATATAGACAATAATGTCTAATATGCTTCATCCGAAGATCTAGATTTCTCCTTAGTTTACGTGGTATCAGAATTGATCTTATATTGTTACATTAACCTAACTTAATCAAGTGTCCCCCTTTCATTACCATGAAAGGTGCTTTTGTTATTTTTCTTTTATTTTAATCGGAATGATGGATAGTGCTATTCCAAACAGCTGATTTTTGGTACATGTTTGAAAAAAAATTTTTCTTTACTCAAAATCAATTTCAATCACGTACTTATTTGCCATTATTATCTATGACCTTTTACCATTTTCCGGGTAGCTGCATAAATCAATCGGTTTAGAACTTCTGTGGTTTATCAGCGAAAAATTTGGTCAAGTGATTCTCAGCGGCTTTTCGGTCGGCCAATTTTTTACCATCAGGAGAGTTTAGCAAAGACCGAAACAAATTGTATTCAGAGGGTGCAAGGTCCGGGCTATACGGTGGATGCATCAAAACTTCCCAACCAAGCTCCGTCAATTTGTTCCGGGTCATCAAAAATGTGTGTGGCTTAGTATTGTCATGATGGAAGACAACTCCCTTTTTTTTGGCCAATTCTGGTCGCTCTTTCTTGATAGCTTCATTGAAACTGTCGAGTTGTGCACATTAGTGGTTCGAATTGACCGTTTCGCCAAGTTCTAGCAGCTCATAACAGACGATTCCCTTCCAATCCCACCAAACACTCAACATAACCTTGTTTGTCGTCAATCCAGGCTTTGAAGTCATTTGTGGTCGGTCACCGGCCTTTGACTATGATCACTTGCGTTGGATATTCTCTTATTTAATCCATTTTTCATCGCCTGTAATGAATCACTTCAAAAATGGTTCCATTTCGTTACGTTTCAGCAGCGTTTCACTGATTGTTATTCGGTCGGTTAAATTTCTTTGCGTTAATTCGTGTAGCACCCAAATATCGAACTTCTTTGAGTAGCTTGCTCGTTTGGTTGAATTTCAAGCACGTGTTCGTTTGACAGAATCAGATAAGTGTTTCCAGATAAATGGACACCAATACCATCTAGTGACAAAAAACCGCGGGGACTTTTTATATGATCCAATATATTTATGGAAATTTGGAAAATTGTATGGAAACGCCTTTTTAATTTAAATTATTGCAGCCACCTAGCGAATTTAATATTTTTATTATCATAGCTTATAATGTTATTACTATTATATCATATTATATATTTATCAAAATTTTTCAATGACATATGTCTTATATTATAGAGAGCAAGCTCGAGCTAAACTTGATCATCGTTGTGCGAAATCTATCGAAAACGGCAACCTTCCTTCTTACCACGACTAAGTAGCAAATCTGTTAAAAATCTACCATTTCGTAGTGCAATAGTTTAAAATATATATGCTCCTGTCAACTAATACTATTAAAGAGATATAATCAAATCCTCGTACAAATATTTTTAACATTAAAAACAAAACTAGATTTGATTACGGTCAATATAAATCTAAAATCGGGAACTTTTGGCGAACAAACATTACTTTTTGGGGAATCGTATACATTCATTTCATATGCATTTCTTTTTTCTTATTTCATAAATTTATATATACTTATATGCTAGAAAAGGAAATTTAAATGAACTTAACTACTTTAACGATCTTATTCTGGAACTATGCTGGCCGGCCCTGCCTGGTATGTAGCTTTTTTTCCAAGAATTGTTACCTATTTTTATTTATTTTTTTTTTTTATTACTTTATAAATATTATTAAATCTACCCCTGCCCCCAACTATTCGGGCGACTTGTAAGATTAGTAGTACCACTAATCTGTCCTGTATCAGTCATTTATTATAAAAACAGAAGATTGCCTTTACCGGTACAAAATCCATGGAACGCACATTCTCGTGATATAATCGATCTATTGTACAAGATCTCATTAGGATCGAAATTTGCGTACTCTGACTCTGGTGTTGTGTACAAGCGAAGTTAAGCGCTTTTAAACCCCTAAATTTTCCAGTTGCCGCAATTTGACTTTATTTTATCGAAGTCACGTTGCAAGTTTTTATTTATAATAAATCTTCATTATAAGAAAAAAAAAATATATGTATATATTGGGTATATATATTAATTCGTGCGTTTTTTTTTCAAAATTTGAACGTTTATTTAAGAAAAACATGTACAATAGTATTATTCAAAGTATTGCCCATCTGAAGCTATGACTTTTTCCCATCTTTCTGACAATTTGTGGATCCCATCCCAAAAGAACCGGCTTGGCAACCCAGAATGAATCAAGCCAATTTTTGATATTCTGCTTTGATGTGAACCGTATTTCAGTGAGGGCGTTATGCATCGACCGGAACAAATGGTAGTCAGAAGGAGCAAGGTCTGGGCTATAAGGCGGGTGGGGTAAGACTTCCCATCCGCTGTTTCCCAAATAGTTGTCATGATGGAAAATTATTGCCTCGTGTCTGGTCGCATATTTCGGGCATTTTTCGGCTACTGCTCTCTTCAAACAGATTAATTGTGTTCGGTAGCGTTGTCCATTGATGGTTTCACCCGGTTTTAGCAGCTCATAATACATCACACCTATTTGATCCCACCAAATACAGAGCATTACCTTCGCGCCAGGAATATTCGGCTTTGCTTTTGATTTGGCTGGTTGGCCGGGTTCCACATTTGATTTTTCGCGCTTGGGGTTGTCGTAATGGATCCATTTTTCATCATCAGTAACAATCCGATGCAAAAATGGTTTCCTTTTGTGGCTTTCCAGCAGCATTTCGGACATGCAAAACCGCCTTTCGACGTCTCTCGGCTTGAGTTCATGTGGAACCCACTTTCCTTGCTTTTGAATATATCCAGCTGCTTTTAAACGTTTTGAAATGGCTGCTTGAGTGACACCCAAAGATTCTGCGAGCTCTTCTTGTGTTTGGCAACAATCTTCATAGAGTAATGCTTCCAGTTCTTTATCTTCAAACTTTTTTGGCTGCCTAGGACGTTCATCGTCTTCCAAGCCAAAATCACCACTTTTAAATCGTGCAAACCACTTTTAATACGTTCGCTCAGCTAGCACATGTTCACCATAAACTTCCATCAAAATACGATGACTTTCACCAGCTGTTTTTTTCATATTAAAGTAATGAAGGAGAACTCCCCGCAAAAACACTTTCAGGCACAAAGTTCGACGTGTTTGAGTGAAAAAAAATTATTGTTGTTTACGCTTCAAATGAATGACATATACTGAAATGACGTACAATGACAGTAGCTTTCCAATGCATGTTCCAATGGAATAATACAAGTTACGCCATCTCTTAGCAAACCGCATATTCATATATATTTAACCAACCAAATTAAATAAAACAGTATTTGAGCACTTCTTAAAAATTTATTATTTATTAAGATCACGATTATATCGAATTAAAATTTTGAAGAAAGAGCTAAAATTCGCTTGTTCTCTAAATCACATATCACGACGATGTCACATTCTTCGATATGCTTTGTATGAGTAAACAACTTCGTTCTTCAAATTAGGTCTGGAAGGTACTCGAGAATCCATCCCCCCATCCATCTCTGCCAAAATAGTGTTGCATATTGCTCACTCATCAACCAGTTTCTTTTGATAGCATCTTTATTGTGTACTGGCTTACCACTTATCTTAGCACCGTTTGTTGAGCCCATCAAAAAATGATTGGGTGTAAGTGCTTCTTCGTTCTGGACATATTGTACGTTAGCGGTTTTGAGTTTATTATAAATTCGACCTCTGCCATCATGCTCAGAAATAATTCAACATTTGGTGTTTTGTTAATCATTATTTTCGCCAATGTATTTTTAACACTACATACTAATCGTTCCCAGCTGCCACCCATGTGGGGGGACGACGGCGGAATAAAATGCCACTTAATCTGAAATTCTACCTTTATTGTTCTCTCGTCCAGACGTTGGACTTCTATTTTCAACCTCTCACAGGCTCCACGAATTGGTACCATTATCTGAGTATATTTCTAGTTGCCATTGTCGATACAAAAAAGGGGTTCTAGGCTTTCTCTGTGTCTTATTCGTCGTATCATATCTGCTAATCGATACAGCTGTGTTATAGTTCCCACAAGTCTTTTCCAATTTTAAAAACGGATACAATTAATCGAACTGAACGACTTATCTTTCGCATGTAAGAAACACTGCGATTTCGTATTCATATTCTTGACGATAGGAACTTTGAGAGTCAATTTGCGGCCATTGATCTTCGGTGCTATACAGAAAATCCAGTCCTTTATACAATCTGCTTTCAGATTTGAAACTTTTTTTCACCTTTGAATTTGGTTGCAACATCGGCAACGTTATCTCGACAAGGAACCAAACGCCAATTTTTTTCATCAGTTTCCTCCAAAATTTCTCCCACTCTAAAAGCAACAAAGTTCTTGTACTTGCGATGTTCTGACTTAAGCTATCCCAGAACTATTTTTGATTCAGTCCAGAAATGTTTTCCATTAATTTTTATCTATAAGTTATTGCACTGTTTTGGCACTAACTAAAATGCACTTGACAACAGAACCAAATGAAATCCTTAAATATTCCGCAGCTGCGTAAACATAATCGCTGGCATCCATAAATACATGTAATTGAATCTGAGTAGCTGGTTAAACCGATATATTGGTAAAATAATACCGTTTTTTTATTCTTTTTATAGTTGGGGTTAAATTCAACCATTTTTTCCACTTTCCAAAATGTCCTTCCTGTATTTCCTCGTCCCAAAAGTGGATCAAATATACACTTAAGAGCTCTCAACACCTCTCTTTTGGTTGGAATTCGGCTACCGGAAATTATTTCGTCAAGTAGTTTTCCTGATCGAAACGTAAACGGAAATACATCCTCTGATGGTGACCACCATATCCCAAGTAGTTTCTCTGCGTCCAGGATATTTAAATTAATTAATTTACTTTCAGGGTTTGAAGACTTTTGAGTAAGAGCTGTTAAAATAGTTTGAAAATTTGACATAAAGTTTCGAATGGTAAATCCAGCTTGTTTGTGTATGTATATGACGTCCTTGGCTTTTTTCGTGGCATCTTTTTCCGTCGCACCACCATCTAGAAAATCATCAACATAGTGGTTTTCGTTTATTGTTTTTACCGCTCTAGGAAATCCCTTTATAAATTTTGTTGCATTCTTGCTCTTTATAAAATGAGCGCAGAATGGAGAACAAGTAGGTCCAAAGGTCATAACCTGCATTTTATACACTTCAACTTTTCCGGTAGTTTTGTCTTTCCATAAAAATCTATGTGCGTCTTGGTCTGCTTTGATAACTCTAACCTGTTTAGTTGCTTCATTGTGATCGAATAAGGATTCTATATCCTCTTCTGAAGATAACTACTATACATCAGTATAGTATATATATAAATATTTTTCAAATAATCCTCGTCCAGTTTCTGCAGTGCAAGAGTTGCACGCCGATCAAAATTACTTTTTGCGGTTTTCGATACATTTTAGCGTAGGTTAATGGTCTTGGTATTTTATTTGAATTGCTGACTAATGAGTTATGTTGTGGAATTGTCTAGTGTCATAAATAGCGACTGCTTGTTGAGATTGGTTAGCAATAGAATTTAGTTCTGTTGTAATTTTGCATTCGCTGCAGTGCCATGAATATTTTTTGTCAGTCTTCTTGAAACCTACACATTTAAAATAAAACCAAGCACATTTTACATTACGCGTAGTTTGATTTTTAATCAAATTTGAAGATAAATATGCAAGTTATTTTAATATACAGTGACGCCAATTTTTATAATTTGGTGTTACACAAGTTTGATACATATTAACAATATAAGTAAGTATAAAATAAATATAAAAAAAATATTTAATTTCATTGAAGAACACTCTGGCTCTACGGTACTTAAACTAGTTGGTTTACAAGTCTGGCGAGGAGCTCTTCTATTGGCTGATTTCTTTTTTCACAATCGCCATGAATTCGCTGATAAATATATTCTGGAGCTTGGTGCAGGTGTCGGTTTGACGAGTATAGCTGCAGGAATTTATTGCAAAAACATAGTTTGTACAGATGTGGATATTGGTGGAATTCTAGGCCTTATTCGTGAAAATATAATACGAAATCGCAAACTACTTCTAAGCCAGATCAACGTTATGGAATTTGACTTTAGGGCAACCGAATACCCACCTCAGTTGCAAAGTGTAATAGATTCAAGAGATGTTATATTTGCGGCAGATGGTTAGTTAATACCATATAAATATAGACAATTTTATTTTCAATCTTTTTTGTTTCTTTTTTTTTTAGTAATCTATGATGATGATTTAACCGAATGTTTTGTTTATGTAATTGATCGTATACTAGCCGCAGATATACAAAAGAAAAAAGTGATTTATATTGCTTTGGAGAAACGGTACGTCTTCGCCCTAGATGAACTAGAGACAGTAGCGCCGTGTTTCGAACATTTTTTAAAAATTGTCGATTCAAAACCATGGATTATTACATATATTCCAACAGATTTTCCACAGTACTTTAAATATGAAAGATGTAAACAACTTATACTATTCAAAGTTACGAAGAGATAAATTCAATTTAATAAAAAAAAGCTAATTTTATTTAATATATAATATATAATAACTCACCTTTATTTAATACAAATATCAAACCATTTATATAAAACAAACCATTATTATTATTATTATTATTTTTTTACAAAAGTGATGAAAATTTAAATATGATGCACTAGTCACTACAAATGTTGGTCTATTTTTTTATTTTTACTAAATATATTTTCAAATTTCATTTAAAGCCATTACATATTAATTATTGAAGATATTCAGTCCGCAAGTAATTTTTTTTCAATTGTCGATATAAAATTCCAAGTTTCGTATAAACTAATATTCTAGCTAATATAATTCTGATTTAAAAAATTTTAAGACAATAAAGTTCTTTACTTGTGGTGGTGTTGAACAAAAATATTTATACGAAAAGAATATCAATATAAAGAATATAACACAAAAATTAGTAACAGTTATTAACAGAAAAATGTATCAGAATATCGAAAAAGCTTAAAGGAGTGCAGACTTTAAAACAATTTTTATGCTGTAAAATTATTAAGGATCATCTTCAATATACAATAAAAAAAGAAACTAATTAGTAAATTACGTTGATTCAATGCTAACGTTACTACTGAGTGACATTAACACAATGAACATATATAACATAATATATCTGTAAAATTGGTTTTTTTTTATATATATATATATATTGGATAAATAATGTTGAGATAATTTACGAGTATGGCACACAAATTTGCCCATTAATGTTGTAACTATTTATTTTAATATCTGAATTGTATAAAATCTTATAGATTGCCTTATACGTGTAAAATTCTGAATGAAATTTACCAATTTTTATGCCAATAGCATATAAAGGTGTACTTTCCCACCATCTCTACATAGAAAAAAATGTCGATCAAATATTTCTTTACATATTATCTTCAGTTTTTAAATTCGATTTTGGACATACGCATATACTTATTTGTATATTTAGTTTGTTTAAATCTATAGATTTAAAACACTATACTACAATAAAAAACTTGGTTTTGACAAAACTATATTGGTATTAAAAATAATAGGAAATAAAGCAAAAATAAACATATTCTTTACATTGAACTTAATGAGGGAAAATCAAAGGATTGTTCTCAGCTTTAAATACATAAAATAGTTGATACGCTTTGGAATAATTCATTAATTAATAAATAATAATCTTTTGGCATTTTTTGGTTTACAAATTTAATAGGAATACAAAGACAAATAAATGGTTGCAATATGGTTGTTACCTATAGTAATGCTTTTAAAATCTATGTATCTAGCAATTTTAATTATCAATTTTACAAACAAAGCCATTTGTATAGTTTTAAAATCTTGTATGCTGGTTTTAATTGTATCCAAGATATATCTCCTGACTTATAGTAGACAAATTATTATTATTATTATTATTATTATTATTATTATTTATTTATTTATTTATTTATTTATTTATTTTTTTTTTTTTTTGTAAACACGTTTTAAGGTAGTAGGTAACAGCCGATGTGAATGACTTTTATAAAACAAAATTTTGCATAGTCCCTTCGTTCTTATTGAAGCAAAACCTTTCATTAATAATTATATAATGCATGTATGGTATACAATGTTTGTAGAGAGCTCTAAATTTGAGCGCCAAAAAATATCCCAGAACTGTGGGAATGATAAGGTGCTCAGAAACGTTTAAAATGGAAAAAATCCAATGACATTTTAAAATGTCATTCGTGCAGTTGTGCAATGAACCTCTATGTTTTCTAAGAAATGCAAAAATAAAAAAAGTGCATATTTAATAAAAGGCGATAAAACAATGAGTCGAATTTATGGCTTGAAATTTACTATACGCTATTTTAAGTTGTTTCTTTAATTCATAAAAGTCCTCACATTATTTCGTACTGGGAGGTGAAATATTTATGGACCTTCTGTTAAAAGAGTTTCTTTTATGCAAAGAAGTTTAAAAAGAATCTGTCAAATATATTATATCTATATAGATATCTTAAAATATATGGACTTATTGGGTCTTTTAATTTTCGGTTTCTTTTTGACTATTGGTCCAAGATTTAAATCACTAACACAAATGAGTTTTTTTTTGCCAAGGATTCACCACAGTATGTTGGAATTAACTAGAAATTCTCGTCTCTTATATTGAATATGTATGAAGTAACCTAAATGTCAGTTTAAAATGCCTGTGAATGAAGATTTTTTTTTATTTTTTTATTTTTTTTTTCAATGACAATAAAGTTCTTCATTTTGAAGTCAGTGAATTGGGTAATCATTTCAAGAAGTCATTCATTGAAATGAAGTCTTGAAGTCACTTGCAATTATAATCCTTGTGACTTCAAAAGGACCTCACTGACTTCAACGAAATCAATTTAAATTTTTATGACTTCAAGAAGACTTCACTTGTTTCAACTTCAACTTCAAACAAATTAAGAAAATTTAAGGATTATTTACGAAGAATAAAATAAAAGGCTGAAAGTTCCAAAGTCTTTTGAAACCGACATTGACTATTTAGATCATTAGCTGCAACTCTTAAAATTCATTTCGGAAGCTTTGAACTTTTTAAAAAGAGAACTCTTACAACCAAATTTCGCTGGGTTCAAGGTGATAACCCCTTCCTTTGGAAACAGTGACAAGATTACTAGCTGCACTGGTCAAAAAGTTCCGTCCATACTTTGATTTAAGCAATAAACTCCATGATGCCATCGTTGCATTCTTACTACATACATGTCTTTCGGCCAAATTAAAATAAATTTCAGCTCTTAACCTCCTTTTTTCCGATGGGAAGACTGCCTTAGTAAAGACATTAACAAAAATGGAAAAAATAACGAATTAGAGTCGGTTGTGTAAAGATCCATTAAAACAAATTCGGACTTTTTCAACTTTTCCACAACCGGAAATTCATGTTTGTATATGGCATAATTAAAAACTTAATCATAATAAAAATTTCGAAAATCTCAGTAGAAACAGCTACGGCTGCGAATGCATTTGGTAAAAATGAATACTTAGCTTACCTTGTTAATCCATCCATGTACTTTGTACAAGCTCCTTGATTCTCACTAACTTGAAAAATTCGATTCGGCATTGAATCTATTAAATTCTGCAGAACTTCCTCATTGATCTTCTCTCATGCCTCTCATGTCCACATTCCTGTACTGATTCCCATTTGAGTAAAGCCTTCTGGTCAAGATCCCGCACAAATTCTCGATTGGGTTCAGGTCAGAAATACAGGAAGGCCATGGTGAACATCGTGTTCCACTGACCTCAAACCATTCAGGAATAGTTCTCGCATCGTGAATGGGATCATTATCTTGCTGAAAAATAAAGTGTTCACCAGCCGGAATGTCTCCAAATTCATCGAAGGCATATTCCAGCATCTCCCTGTATTTTTCGCTATTCATTCTAGGTTGTACCAACATCAAAGGGATTTTCCCGAAAAAACCAAAGGCGCCCCAATCCATCAAACTTTCGCCTCCAGAGTGCCGACTTATTTTGATCGCTTTTTCGTCTCTCAAATCACGCCAATAAAAGTTAAAACGGTCAGGACCATCCAGATTGAATTTTTTTCACCACTAAAAATAAGGGATTCCCACTCCCTGGTCCACGCCATTTGATCTCTTGCAAATTTTATCCTCACTTCCTTGTGAGGATAACTTTTCGTGTAAAAAAGGTTAGGATTTGCCTTCAACACTTGCTCCACTCTTCTTACTGTAACTGGGAGATCCAACATCCTATTTATATGTCTAGCATTCAGCTTATTTCGC
Organism: Volucella inanis; assembly: GCA_907269105.1. NCBI lineage: Eukaryota > Metazoa > Arthropoda > Insecta > Diptera > Syrphidae > Volucella > Volucella inanis. Next base: position 41,668,348 of record OU026154.1, on the reverse strand, counting down.
CTCGCTTCGTAAGAAATTGCATTTTTTTGCCCTTTCTTCTGATGTAAAAACGAGTTTCGCGAGGCAAGGATAAATAAATAATTTTTAGCATCATTAAGCTCTAAAAGCCTAAGCTTCCCATATGAATTTAATATTAATAAAAATGAATACCTAATTGCACCCACGCAATCTGCACAAAATGCTGCCACCAAACGTGGCTAGATAGAGCTAGAAAGTTGCTTACGCAGAGTCAAGAGTAAAGTCCTTGGTTGCGATAGGGTGTCGTACCCTATGCTCAAAAACCTTCGAAATTTAACCTACAACTTCAACCTTTAAGAGTGGTGTTATACCACATAGCTTAAAAACAGCACTGAAAAAAAGACATCGACACCATCGATAGCTACCACCCTATTTAGTTACTACAATGCATATCAAAGATGTTAAAGAAAAATAAAAGCCAATCGAATTTTGTGATTCACTGAGTTCTAAGTAGGAAACAAGTTAGCTCCAAGTCAAAAATAACGTAGACGTTTTTCTCCATATCGACCATGTCTATGACCATGTTGTTTGCTCGAAACCATATCTCCATATTGGCACTTGATTTCAAGAAGGCATTTGAACGAATCGGTGTTAACCTCAGACTAAAAAATTTAAACAATTGGGAAACAGGCTCAAAATTTTTGAATATATGTATAAAGTACTCCTTAACAAACAGAATTTTTTTTTTTTCCAAAACGATTCCATTTGACAATGGTGTAACTCATATTGTTCGATATTACTTTCTATAAGTTAAGCACAAATCTAAACAAAATTAAAATAAAAAGATCTAGATTATTATGTTTATGGAGACGATATCTGTAAGCACAATGAACTATTTTGAAATTTTCTCAAAAAAACTAACTAATGGGCCACCATCTTCGGTTCTAAGATCTCACTTAAAATTGAGAGATTAATTGTTATATTAATTCAGAACTTAATAATGCAAAAATTAAAAATGTAAATAGACCTAATATTCTTGGACTAATCATATTTTTTAATAGGCACACCTATTTTAAAAAAATCAATTTTTTAGTCTATAGTCTATTCCTTTAAAATTAACATAATAAAATTTTAAATGAATATCTTAATTAGGTTTTGAATTACGGCCTTCTAAAAAGTATCTGTTTAGCGGTCAGAAATCAATCATTTTAAATTTAAAGGCGTTCTTCTGGAAACTAAACTTTTCAAATTTGCGGCAGTTGTATAGCAGTTGTAGCTCGAAGACAAATCATCCGATCGCTCTGATTTTTTTTGTTTATTTTGTGTATGTTTCCCTATCCAATGACTCTCCAGTTTTTCGATTGTATGTAAAATATAATTTTTAGAAGCAGCAAAAACCAAAAGAGCTTGTGAAAATACGAGGGAAAAAACGATATCGCTTTGTTAAAATGAATATAATAAATGAATAAAATGAATTGAGGATATCAATGGCAAATGCACATGCAATTGATCATTCTGTCTGACACCGAGCATAGGTGAAGTTACATAGATGGCAAACTTTCCAGTATTGGAAATCCAAAACCCGATTTCCACTGATCGTTTCTATCCGTATGACACTGCCGGTAAATACGTGTGAATTGCCATCAATGTCAATTTTTCTTACGTTTTTCACAAACCTGCCCATTTTAGTCAAAAAAATTTAATTAAAAATTTAAAAAACCCCCGACGGAAAAATAACCTCTAAAAAGTAAAAAGTTTCAGTGCTTTAAGAGGTAGGCCACTCTAATATTTCAAAAAATCTATTTTTTTATTGATTCCAATGGTCTTTTAGGACCTCAAAAATAATATCCCAAAAGATTGTGCCAGGGAAATATTTCGAAGTACTTGATTTTCAAAATATAGTACAAGGTCGCCAGGTATGACTTCCTACAACTTAATTTTTTAAGTTTTCCGCAATTTTCATATTTGTCTTTATATTGTCTAAATACCATAAGTACGTAGGATTTTTTTTACATGGCATAGTTCATTTGTTATTAACAATTTTCTGAAGATTTTCCTGCGAATTTTGCAAGTTTGATTTTGGAAGTCAATCAAAAAAATCCTACGTACTCCCAGCTGTTGTTATGTACAAATAAACTCCAAAAAAGAGAGGACATCTGAGAAACGCTGCACAGCCGCCATTTTAAAATAAATTAAATTATTCTATACTATAAAAATTATGTTTTTTGCAGTAAATCATATGTACAATAAACTTCAATCTGTTAAAAAAAAACCTATTTTTACGCTATCTAGATTGGGCTAACCTCTTAAAGTGTATAAATTTCTATGCAAAAACAATCGCAAGATATAAGTTTCTGTAGCATTACATCAAAAAAAAAAAAAAAAAAAAAAAAAAAATAGAAAAGTACCAGATACAAATCCGGAGACGAAATGTAAAAGTTTCTATGTAAGAAATTACATTCGTAAGTCGTCTCAGCCCAGCAATGAAGTTAATAATCACTGAACCCAAAATATTGTTTTTCTCTTTCTATCTCATTCTCCGAAAACTTAAGCATATGCTTAAGTATGTTCATTTTTCCTTGAGTGCTGAATTCTGAAAAAAAGATTGTTACTAACGCTGTCTATCCTTGGGACACCCAATTCACAAAACAATTTTTTTCATATTATTATTTTTTTGTCATAACAGCTAATGTACCCTTTTTTTTTGTATTGTAGTTACGTCTTATTAGTTTATATCGAATTGCAGAATATTGAAGGAAAAGGTGAAGTCAATAACCATAGCATATTTTCTGTTTAAGCAAATAGAACTGAGAAAACTTGTCATAAATAGATTTGTACAAATGTTTATATTGTCATGCGTAAATTTCCTGCTGTCATAGTATTACATTTAATCGATTAACGATTATTATTTAGAAACTATATTCACCATAACGGTGTTTTGGTTTTTAGTGTATATATCTCTTTGGTAACGTTACCAAACAATGATCATTTATAAAATTTACCATTATTAAACACTGAAGTAGAATTTTAGTTTGAAATTGATTTCGAAAATAAATACTTATATACAGCTGCGGAATCAGATAGTTTTTACCAAAAAAAAAAAAATACACTCAAGGAAACCAACCCTCGAAATATTACAACAAAGCGTGTAAAATTTATGTTATGATCTTAAATTTAATACAAAATTGAACACATTTATCACTAAAAATATATTCAGAACGTTTAAATAATAAAATACTAAAATACTAAAAAAAGTTACTTAACAAATGAGTATATAATTTTTTTTTAAACGCCCGCCGTGACTGTAATAAACATATTACAACTTATATTTTTTAGGATTTTTGAAAAAAAACCTTTTCGCCATTATTAAATGATCAATTAAATGAAATAAAAAAAAAAAAAAATCAACACAGTTTATACATACAAATATATAAAAGTGATAAATGATTCGATGCACAATACAGAAATGGTGTACAAACTTATCGCTATTGAAAGAAAATTTTACACAAACACTGAACAAATAAAGTTTTATCCTAAAATTAATTTAATGTCAATATTACATTCGAAGTTTGTGTATACTTTGTCATAGAAATGAAAAATCTATTTGCTTTTGTTTATAAATTTGAATCGTCACGTTCCTTGTCGCGTGTGGGAAATTTAATACTAGGCAATCGATCTTCATTCCCTTCAGTCGGCCACATTTCATAAGCAGCCTGTGTTGATATTTTTATTTATATTAAACATTAAAATATACATATATATATATATATATAAACTCTCTACTTACTGGCTCTTCGATGAATGGAGGACCCATAGGTGGCAATTGTTGTGTCGGTAACGATTGCTGCTGTTGTAAAGTGTACCCTCGTGAAGGTCGACATGAAAGTAGTTGAATTGCTTCGGCTAACCCATCTTGACTTGTTGCAGACGATTGTTGCCACATTGAATCTTATAATGACAAAATTCTCAAGGCTGTAAACAACAATACTATTTAAAATTGCACCATACCTGGTGTAGTACTAGGACTTCTTTCTGAATTCGCTTTTGATGGTGGCACCGCCAATTTTGAAATAGGCATTATACGGGTTTGATGCCATGTTACAGTATTTTTATCAGTCTTTGATGCTTCCCACGGCATGGACCAACGACGCATTTGACTTTCGACATCGATTACAGACTCAACACCACGTACTTCACCCGCAGCCGCTTCTGACCAGCGGCGTTGTCCGTTTAGTGGGAAAAGTGGAAAGTTAAGTGGTGATTTTGAACCACGGTAAAATGGCATTTTCATTCCGAGAAGATGCCCTGGATTTGGTAATGGACCCCGAACATTATCAAGGAACCCTTGTATTGGACTTGGGCCGCGAATTTCTTGGTGTGGAGATGGTCCACGGGTTTGATCCATTCCAACTGTTGTATAAAAAGGCACAAAACACATTAGATCCTTATTAAAAAAAATAAATTGAGTTTCTTACCATAAACATGTTCAGATGACGCATGTGTTGATCCAGAACCAAACATTGTTCCGCGAATGTCGGTGGTGGTTGGCCCACGAAACATTTCTGCTTTCGGAGGCATCATTTGGCCAAAGTGGGGAGAAGGAGTTTGTGATCTCGGTTCAGCAGGAGGACTAGTTAAATTACATTTTCTTAAAAATATTGTTTGCTCTGTTTTTTTTAGAAAGCGTAGCATATTTTTGTTTTTATGATGTTATTTTTTCGTATTACGAAAAAAACACATGTAGGGATTGTTTTTCTCATTTTTGACACCTGTCATTTTTTATTATTATTATCGTCGTCTAAACAAATGATGTAAAACTAAAATTAAATAATTGGATTCGTTTCCGACTTTATATTAAAGGACGTGGCCCAAACTAGCTATACCTTAACGAAACTGTTAAATCCATTTCATGGATGAATAACGCTTCAGAACTTTAGGACTTAAGAATATCTAGATGAGCCCAAAATTTTTCAGTTAACTTTTGTAAAATCAAATATAACTGAAATTATTGTGCATTAAAAGTTAAGTACGTTCCTGGATGCCACCCATAGAGCAAAATGACCTTATACGTGTTTAGACATTTATTCCTTTTCAAAAAAAGGAAAAAGTACTAAAATTTAACAGCAAAATCGAATTAATGCCAATTTTAAACAAGTGGTTTATGATTGAAAAGCATCCTAAATGTATGAAAGCATAAGTATTTTTCGTTATGAATATACACAATAATTTGGCACATTCAAAGTTTAGAACTTCAAAAGATTTGCTTAGAAATGTAAAAAAAAAGACTTGTTTTACATTGCTTTTATTTTACCTTAAATCATTTAAAGTAAAAGAACCCTTTTATAAGGATTAGTGGATTGAATAATATAAACAAAATTTAGTATAAAGCTAGACTAAGCACCTGTACCCAATAACACAATATGTACTCATAATAATTTAAAAATAATAACTGACAAGGAAATTCAGGAAATAAATAGATAGAAATAAATAAATACCAAATATACAAATTGCTATCAACCAAACACTAAATAAAACATTTTAAAATGCATGGTATCGCCTACAGTTCGTACATGTTGGAGAAAGGAATTGAATTGCCGGGCATAAAAAAAAAAAAAATGTAGATTGCATATTATAGGGTCATCCCACAAGAGGTGTCATTTTAAGTCAATAGAAAAATGTAACATTTTTATGAAAAGTGGTGATTTATGTTAATCTAAAGTTAGGTTAGTAGTGGAAAAGAATATCTGGTAAATTTCCGCCCCAGCTCTGTCTACATATATGTAGTAATTTTTTTTTCAAGACTACATACAAAACAAAGATGCTAACGCAGCTGGTACTACCTCAACAACTGATGATGGTGCAGTTCTGCACAGTAATTAATTGCGCAAGTGACTCAACTGTACTGGTGCATAAGTATTATTGTTGTTTGTTTGAATATTAATTTGTAGAAGAAGCTCAGTTGAAGTATGTTATTTAAAAAAACATAAAAAAAACAGAACACAGATGTTCATTTAACAAAAGATTCAAGTAAAAGTGAAAATTAGATACACACGATGAACTCGAAATTCCCAAGGTGGTATATCCTCGTATGAGAATGTTATTTATTTTCTACACAGCCTATAGCAGTGAACAAGTTAGCATCAAGATTATGTGCTGAATAGACACAATTTAGGCAAACGAATCTAAACATTTTGGTGACCCCGACCTGATCGCATTTGGCAATCATACAAATAATAAAAGCGTTCACCGGGGCTAAGCAATTTTAACTCTACGTCAAACAGCTGAATACATCAACTATCAGCCAGGGAGAAGAACGCCGCAGGCCAGAAGGTGACGGGAAACGAGATCAAACGCCTAATAACGAATTACTAAAAGGTTGGGGCAGACAGGAAAACACTTCAGTGCTACTAGAAGTTAACGGCTAAGTTAGACGGACTCTTGGAGAGTTTCGAAGCCAGAGATTTAGCAATATGTGACGAGTGCCCGGGGCAGTTGACACATCCATATTATGCCAACCGGAATTATGATTCCATCAAGAACATATATACAACATAAAGAGAAGAATTTGCTAAAAAAGTTGAGAGCATAGAGCAAAAGTAAATTCTGAAGGCCATACAATTTCACACCTAAATCAGAGTGATGATATTCAAAGGCTCATTTGGAAACAACAAGTGATTATAGCTTCGCTGCAAAGGGCGTTAGATAATGCAAATCTAACGAAAAAAACGAAACCGGCATTGATACAAAAATGTGCGAGTTCTTACGTCAACCCTATTGGAAAAGTTAACTGGACAACCAAACCAGACAAAGTCTCAACCATCAGCAGTCATAAAGGGACTACACGACACCACTAAAGAATGCTTGATTGCACTAGGCTACGTCGGCGTTGACACCATAAAAACATGGGACTCCATCCTTTTACACTTACTAGTAAATAAATTAAATCAGAGTACAAGGCTTTTGTACGAACAATCTGTTAAGAAGTCGAAGGAACTGCAATTAATAAAGAAATTTTAAACATTTCTGGAAAACTAATTCCAGTCACTGGAGTCAATGGATACATCATTCCGGGCCAGTGCGTCGTTAACATCAAGCCAAAACGAAAGGGTCTTGAAAAGTTTGTGGAACTGGATAGCAGCTGTTGCTCGTAGGCAAATATTTTTTACAACTAAACCCAGAGGATCGCACACAAGTAGAAAAAAAATATAACCTGTTCTTTAATTGTTTAAGAACTGGTGCACACAAATACCTTTCAAGAAGCTGCTTAAGGTGCAACCATAAGCACAACACACTGCTAGATCTTGAAAGCAACAGCAAGAATTCAGCCACCATCAAGAACCCATCCATCGCCCGCACTGTGTACAAGCATATATTAAGGGTACCCAAATTCCTTCCTTTTTTTATATAAAAAAAAAAAAAACTGACATGGACGTGAAAAACCATCAAACCACAAATAATAAAGTTATATAGATGTCGCATGCAGAGCAAAATAAAATGACCACTTTTTCAAAGACAATAAAATTCTCAAAACTAAGGGTTGTTGCATCAATTCGATATGAAACTATTTTAAGTTGTATAGTCGCCTATATCAACCATCCTCCAGTGTGTTGTAACTTCGATATACACACATTTTTTTCATATTTAGTTCTGCTATACCCTTTATTTTGTTTTACGTCTCAATAAATCTTGCAAACGAACATATACGATAGACTGACTGTGTCGCTGGTGTTTATCTGAATCGCTACACTGTGGTGTAGAAGGAATATCTTACATTATATACATATGTATATATTTTGAAAGGGACGCCAATGTCGCTTATGTTCGATTTTATTTTTCAATTTCATTTTCATTCGCCGTCAACTTTTGAGGGATTTGGCTGTTTTTGGTTTATGGTTGAGCGATCTTTTTCAGCGATATACTTTTTAAATATTTAGCTATGTGTGATACACGTAAAAGGTTTGGCGTTTCTTGTTCGATTTGTAAAAAATTTGAAAAGAAATTTCCCCGATCTAAATTATTTTTCATGCCCTTGATGCCCTTGTGCATCATTGCGCAATTTAAGTTGATTTATTGTAGTTTTAATTTGTAAATTGCATTTCAAATTTCCAGAAAAGTATATTCCGAGTACTCTTAAATCTCTTTTGAGTGGAATAGTAACATTACGTAGAAACGTCGGTTGCTTCCAACAGTTTATGAACATGGCGAGGATGTCCGGAAGCCAGGGTGTATATATTTTCTGCATAAATACCAACAAATTCGAAGTCATACCTGGGGTTATTAATTTGAAATTTCAGCGAATCGATATAGGCATTGTATATTATTACCGATAGTGGCGATCCTTGTGGAATCGCGTTCTTCATTTAAACTATTGGCGATTTAAAGCTATTAACTTTAACCTGAAAAGTTCTACCTGTCATAAATGAAATGGCAATCTTTAAGATATATTTAGGTATCCCCTATGAACTAAGCTGTTTAGTAGCTGGAATGAACATTACCCTGTCGAAAGCCTTTTTAAGGTCAGCTGATAAGACTACGCTATGTTTCCGCAACGAAAGATTCCTTGCAAGTTTTGCTTTTAATAGATGTAACAGACTTTGGACACCCCTATTTTGTTTAAAGGCGTGTTGTGCTAGAAGTAATCTGTTCACTATTTCCCAACTGATTCGTCTCGCAATGATTTTTTTCAAAAATTTTGGAGAGAACTGGGAAAAGTGATATATTTGTGCTTTTTTTTGGGATGGGTTTAAGTTATGCTCTCTTCCAATCATGTAGGATTTTACCGGCACTTATTATATTGTTGTATAAAGGACAGATTCTTTTTTTTAGATTTTCATCGCAGTGTTTTATCATATTGTATGTTATTTTATCACTTCCCGTTGTAGTTCCTTTCGCGGTACAGATAGTCATTTCTAGCTCAGTAGTTGTTATCTGTTGATGGAAAAAGATGGGAAATCGTTTATCGAGAAATGTTGCTTGCACTTGAATCAAGTTGTCCGGGAAAGTGCTGTCAGAGCTATAATTTTTCCATAATTGGGTAAAGGTGTAGGCTATTATTTCTGGGTCATTAATAAGAGTTTGGTGCGATATTATGGTATGTATGGAAAGTCTTTTTGTGGTTTTGAAGCTTGAAGTGATTTAATTCTGCTCTAGAGAGCCTTAAAGTTTAAAGAAGGGTCCATTGTATAGATGAAGTTTTTCTACGATGCTCTTTTCGCCAGAATTGACGATGAAGCGAGGGATGTTGTTATCATTATTGATTGAAGGTACTCTGTCTCGTGGAACTTCCAATTGTTTCGTTTTTTACTCCGGCCCAATAAACAATCGGACTCGAGTTGGTTAAACCAGTTATGGTCTATAGGGGGTTTTCCCAATTTCATTTCTATTTTGCTTTGTTCTGCTGGCTATGTTGATGTTTGTGCAGAAATAACAGGAACAATTTATTTGGTTGACTTACTCTGAAGAAATAAAAAAGGTTATGAGAAACAGTTTGAGTCAGAAAACTGATTGTATATTTTGTTTTGAAAGACACTATCAAAGTTAAGTTTGGAGCCAGTCATCGTCTCCGAAACGGAGATAGTTGCTGAGATGAAACCTCAGGGCGTCACGGAAGTGTACAAGTTCACGAAAAATGACAATGGTAAGCAAAGGGCAACGGGTTTGATGTTATTCACTTTCGACCTTTTCCAAACACCCAAATCGATCGAAATTGGCTTTTATACCACCAAAGTCACGAAATATATTCCAAACCCTATGCGCTACCATAATTGTCAACTTCTTGGGCACACCACCAAACGCTGTAACGGTAGCACAAAGTGCGAAATATGCAATCTACCACCTCACACCCAAGTAGACTGCATTCGTATCATGTGTACAAACTGTTCTCTGCCTCATCCATCATCATCGAGAATATGTCCCAGATATAAATAAGAAAAGGAAATAATAACTATAAAAACCACTTAAAATTGTACTATGGCTGAAGTCATTTACAATCAACAAAATCCGTCTCAAGCACCAACCATTTCGGAAACATTCGCTGACAAACTCAAGTCTAGTAACCAAAATCCACAAAAAAAAGATCACCTAGCCTCCCAGTTTCAACCAACACATCCTCAGTCTCAACCAACACACCCTCAGTCTCAACCAACACATCCTCAATCTCAACTAGTAAAAGAATTGACAACTAAGAATTCAAAGAAAACTCATACTCTCAAAGTTAACAACAACGGACCGATTTCAAACAAACTACTCACTCACACCGCAACCCAAATAACCACACCATCAATCATCACCCAAACCACCCTAGACTCAAACCCACTCACTCAATCTCATACTCACTCCATTTCCATGAACGCAAACATACCACAGACCTCAAGAAAAACTACTAACACTCAGCTAACACCCACTCCAACTCCAAACACCAAAAATTACACAACACCACACTCTTACTCACCCATAACAAAAGTAACTCAAGCACTTTTTAATAATAAGAATTACTACGTAAACTCTTCAGAAGTAGACGATGACAACTTATAATAATAGATTTCATGCCGCGAGCTCCGATTCTGCTGTTCGAGGGCTGAATCATTCGGGCTCCTAACGAAGCTTGGATGCTTCGGCTCTCGGAAGTCGGAGTCCCAACCTACACCCATCTAGCTTACCCAACCCAAAACTAAAACGGTATAACACCAATTTAAAAATAAAAGTTTTGCAATGGAACATGAAGGGATTCGTCAACAATTATGACGAATTTTGCATTCTGATAAAAGAACACTCACCTATTATTGTAGCCCTCCAAGAGACACACTGCCCGCACCTCTTTACACCCAACATACCTAAGGGCTATAAAGACTACTTCTATAATTTTTCCTATAACACAACAGCTAAGCAAGGCATTGGAATACTAATAAAGGAAAATATTCCACATAAACCAATAGCCATCAACTCGAACATCTTTTTGGAAACCATTTTCAACCAGATCCATACCCCTGTACTAATTGTCAGTGACGTCAACTCCTGGAGCGTTCTATGGAGCTCCTCTACTACTAGCCCCAGAAGGGCTATACTGGAAAGCTTTTTAAATGACTCTAATCTTTTAATTTTTAATGACGGCTCCCCAACCAACTTTTCAACCCATAAGACCTTCACAAATGTAGATTTTACATGCTGCTCACCCGAATTGTACACGAGGACTTCTTGGGAAATTTTAGATGATCTTTATAATAGCGATCATTTTCCTCTTATTTCCACTATTGTTACAGGCCTTTATTCTTCGAAGACAACGATAAATCGTAAATTTAAAACTGATTCTGCTAACTGGGCTTGTTTTAACAAGCACACTTTAGACTACCTTTCAGATAAAACTCCCTCTTTGAACGTTAGTAAAGAAGCTTCTTTTCAAAAAATCCAACGCCAGATTCCGCAGAGAAGTAAAAACTAGTAAAGCTAAGTGCCTTAGCGACTTCACCTCAACACATAACACCAAGTCATCTATTAACACCATCTGGCATAACATTCGGCGTCTGACAGGTAACTACACCTCAAAATCGATAAAATTGATTGAAACTCCTGAAGGCTCTATAGCCACCCCATTCGAGATTAGCAACTTCTTTGCTCAAACCTGGTCGGATCTATCTAACGACAAAAACTTTTCAAGTAATTTCAAATCTAGTAAGACAATGTGCCTCAATCTTACCCCGGATATTAGACTAATTTCAACATCTGCAAGACTCATCGAAGGCCAAATCATCTTGCTAGAGCTTGATACTTGCTTAAGTAGACTCAAAGGTAAAACTCCTAGCAGGGACAGATTATCGTACCCTATGTTAAAAATCCTACCACCATCAACTAAACTAAGACTCATACAGCTATATAATAACATTTTGAATTCAGGTGTGATCCCACAAACCTGAAAGCTAGCGACAATTCTTCCTCTTCCTAAGCCAAATAAAGACATAGATAATATTAATGGCTACCGTCCGATATCATTTATTACCTGCATGAAGGTTCTCGAGAAAATTATTGCTAAGAGATTTCTTTGGTGTATTAATAAAAAAAAACTATTACGTTCAAACCAAGTTGCTTTTCAACCTAATAAAGGTTGCTCTGATGCACTCCTGCACCTAGACTTTTTTATTTCTAACGCCCTATCAGCTCGTAATCACGCCACAATCCTCTCTCTCATCCGCTATCTTCCGTGCATTGACCTGCTCCAAAGAATTTGAAACTCCGATAAACAGGATCTCTGTAAAGCAAACATCCTTCATCATGGACTTAGCAAAACATAACAAAAATGACACCAACAAAGACATATATCACGCTTTGTTCTTTGGAATTACTTCGGAATTACAATCCAGTGGTTGGAAACTTATATTTACTGACGGCTCCAAAAACAGTGACAACACATCCTTCGTAGCTACTTACGATGACGGATCATTGTTCAGCATAGGGTAACTACCTAAAAGTGCATCTGTTTTTACCGCTGAGGCTTTAGCTATTCAAAAAACCACATCAATAGCCAACAAGATGCGTGGTAAACATGTGATATGATCTGATAGCTTATCAGTTCTCAGTGCAGTTAAGAATCCTAATCACAATTCGGAGAGTGTCATCCAGATTAGGGACTGCCTTATTATAAGATCCCCCATCTTGTCTTGACAATCCTGTCCAGTCACCTACTAGGAATAGGTGAATATCGTAACTGCCTACCAACAAACCAACAATCACCTTTTAAATAAACCCCACCACGAGAATATTGTCAAAATTAATAACTTTGCAAATAAATTGAATCTACATACATATTTAAGTATATTTACTAACCCATATTATTTTAGTTTATAACTATAAGTACTATAGAGCCGAAGGCCTCTGCAGCTAGTGCTCGTTTCTTTGTATTAACTTATGTATTGGGTCTATAACTTAATTGTGCGGTTACTAAGAGATGGCGTAACTTGTATATATTCCATTGGAACATGCGTTGGAAAGCCACTGTCATTGTACATCATTTTAAGCGTAAACAACAATAATTTTTTTTCACTCAAAATGTCGAACTTTGTGCCTGAAAGTGTTTTTGCGGGGAGTTCTTCTTCATTACTTTAATATGAAGAAAACTGCTGCCAAGTCATCGTATTTTGGTGGAAGTTTATGGTAAATATGCGCTAGCTGACCAAACGTGCCAAAAGTGGTTTGCACGATTTAAAAGTGGTGATTTTGGCTTGGAAGACGATGAACGTCCTGGGCAGCCAAAAAAGTTTGAAGATGAAGAACTGGAAACATTACTCTATGAAGATTGTTGCCAAACACAAGAGCTCGCAGAATCTTTGGGTGTCACTCAAGCAGCCATTTCAAAACGTTTAAAAGCAGCTGGATATATTCAAAAGCAAGGAAATTGGGTTCCACATGAACTCAAGCCGAGAGACATCGAAAGGCAGTTTTGCATGTCCGAAATGCTGCTGGAACGCCACAAAAGGAAGTCATTTTTGCATCGAATTGTTACTGGTTATGAAAAATGGATCCATTACGACAACTCCAAGCGCAAAAAATCATATGTGAAGCCCGGCCAACCAGCCAAATCAACGGCAAAGCCGAATATCCATGGCGCGAAGGTAATGCTCTGTATTTGGTGGGATCAGATGGGTGTGTTGTATTATGAGCACACGGGTGAAACCATCAATGGACGACCCTACCGAACACAATTAATCCATTTGAAGAGAGCAGTAGCCGAAAAACGCCCGGAATATGCGACCAAACACGAGGCAATAATTTTCCATCATGACAACGCTCGGCCCCACGTTGCTATTCCGATTAAAAACTATTTGGAAAACAGTGGATTTGAAGTCTTACCCCACCCGCCTTATGGCCCAGACCTTGCCCCTTCTGACTACCATTTGTTCCGGTCGATGCAGAACGCCCTCACTGAAATACGGTTCACATCAGAGCAGAATATCAAAAATTGGCTTGATTTATTCTTGGCTGCCAAGCCGGCGCAGTTCTTTTGGGATGGGATCCACAAATTGCCAGAAAGATGGGAAAAAGTCATAGCTTCAGGTGGGCAATACTTTGAATAATAAACGTTCAAATTTTGAAAAAAAAAACCGCACAAATTAAATTACATACCCAATATTTTAATCACACGTTAAGTTATAATAATAATAATAATAAGTTTGGAGCGCTTACACAGAGAGTAAAGAAATATTTTAGAAATAAGAAATCTTTATTAAAAAATCTGTAATTATTTTTTCTTTAAATCACGAAAAAAATACTTTTTTACAGAAAACTCTACGCCGAGGCTGACAAATTGCGAATATATTAAACTGCAGACTTAAAATTCAAAGCTTGAGAGGAAAACTTCGCTCTAGAACTAAAACATATAACGCTCTACGAACTAGCAAAATATCAACTAGTTTATCATCACAATTTCAAATACTTAAACAAAAAATATAATGTTGCCGAAAGAGAACTTTCCCAAAACATTTTTTACAGATCTCAGAACGTTTATAAATTCTTTCGAGGTAGATCTGTATTTAGACTTTCCCACGTATCCAGGCTAACAACCTGGATTCCAAAACAATGCCCACTGTTTTCTGAAAGCAAAGTTGATGCCAACGGGAACGGAATGTGGTACTGATATTTGGTGAAATTAGAATTCGTCCAAATCTCAAATATCAAAAATGACTTAATTGATGGAATTAAAGGTCAAGGAGTGGATCGAAAAAGATTGTACGCCAACGAAATCTGCGTTTTCATGGTTAGCGGCCTCTTTGATAGCTGGAAAAGTATTTTAAATTATTTCGTTTAAACAAACTCTGTCAAAGAGGTTTACCTGAAGTCTATTTTAGAAAATAATGTGACAATTTGCCAAGAACTTGTTCTGAAAGTGTGGACTATAATTTGCTACCATGGACCTAACAACAGAAAAGCTTACCAATAGTGAAAAAATATTTTGTTTTTATGATTTTCCTCATTTATTAAAATCAATGCATAATATTTTACTCTTACCTGATATGATAATTCCAGATGGTAATGTTTCCTTTGATGTTTCTAGAGAAACATTCAATTTACCATAAAAAGAGATAATGTGGCTAAAACATGCTTGAAATTTACAAGTTCATACAAAGCCCCAAATGCATTTGAAAAAATGAGTGTTCGCTTGGCAACAGAAAAAAAATTAATAATCCTTTCGACTGTATGGATAGTCGGTCTCATTAAGATAAAAATATTTTAAAGCGTGGAATTCAGGTCGGAAATCTAGCTAATAATGAGCTTAAACAATTCTGGTCTAACTTAAGATTAATGCAAGTCTCCCAAGGGACTTTTGTGTAATGCAGACAATACTAAGTGGGGTGAATGCGATGCTACTGCATTAGCATTATTAGCTGGATTAGGTATAATTTTAAAATTTAGATACCTCCCAAACTCAACCGCACACATCAAGAACTTTTTTATTACCTGAAACACGCGAGGAAACTGTATTTGATAATATTTTGTTCGAAAAAGTGATAAACGAAATCAAAATTACATGATATCTTACAGAATATCTGGCGTTTAAAATGCTTTTAAAAAACAAATGTTTGTTCGAATTTATTTTTAAAAAGTAATGAACAAATAACATGTCCGTTTTCATTTTTGCTAAGAATTTTTCATAAAATAGTGACTTTAGAAGTCTCTTAGCACCAACTGATGTATTTTTCAGAGTATACCATACAATTTTTAAAGATCGTCCGCATATTAAAAATATAAGGGAGAGAATGGCCTTGAAATGCCTGAGAATAACAAACCTTAGAGGTTCGAACTGAAACCAATGCTTTGAGCATTGCAAAGAAATTCTTTACTCTGCACTTCTTATTCTCTTGCGAAAACGTTGTGCCTGGAAAATCCAAAAAAGAATTACCAGTAAAAATCAAAAATTCAAATTTTGTCAGGAAAACAAATGCAAAACAATCACGAAATTAAACCAACTCCGCCAGAGTGAGAAGCACGGGGAACTCACTATAAATCAACACCCCAAAAGTGAGAGGCACTGGGACTTCACTATAAACCAACAACCCAAGAGTGAGAAACACGAGAACCTCACTACATACCAGCACCCTAAGAGTGAGAGGCACCGGGACCTCACTATAAACCAACACCCTAAGAGTGAGAGGCAGGGACCTCAATATAAACCAGCACCCCAAGAGTGAGAGGCACCGGGACCTCACTACAAACCAACACCCCAAGACTTAAAAACAGTATCCAAAGTTGCTATTGCAAGATACACTTTCCTGCTAATCCCCTCTAACTGTTAAAAAAAAGGAAATAACCTTGAACAAGAAATTCCTTCCACAGAATCCCAACTATGTTAGAATCTAAAATACAAAAACAACAGATAAATGAAAACTAAAACCGAAATAATGAAAAACAAAACACAAAGACAAGCAAAAGCAACAAGCAATTTGTTGTTCCAACCAAATTTGAAAGAACATCATGTCTTATGCACGATTCGAACGATTTCGATCAAACTGGAACGTAGTAGTAAATTCCATTCGCCTGAAAAAGTGACTTTTTTTTTACTTTGCATGCGATATTTATGTAACTTTATTATCTGTGATCAAACACTCAAGTTAATACCAGCTCATTTTTTTTACTTTGCATGCGATATCTATGTAACTTTATTATCTGTGATAAAACACTCAAGTTAATACCAGCTCATGAGTGACATCAGCAGCATCAAAGGAACCAGAAAGACAGCAGTACTCCTCAGCACAACAATCGTTGAGCGGGTTACTTACAATGGACAGAGGCTAGAATGCGGAGTAATTTTGGATTCCAGCTCTCAGATCAACCTGGGATGGAATCGGCTAAGGTGATTTGGTGATAAATGATAGTCACATTCTTCGTTTTTGCTCTATGTAAGATGATAGTTGTTTTGATGATCACATTTTAGTGATAATAAGTCTTCTTGCAGCACAAAACAGTCATAGAGAGACGAAATATCATACGAGTATAGTGATATAAACGAATTTACAATAATACAGTTAACATCGTCAATTGCCAGGATAGATAACGGAGGACTGGCTTGGTGTACGGCGGAAGGGTCTTTTAAGGGTTTAGATGCTGTGGACCTAAAAAGGACACTGTAATGTCTTTCTTTTAAGTAGGAAGTAATCTACTTGGCTTGGCTATCAATAAAAGAACATTGAGTCATACATATATGATGCTCTCGAAAAGCTTTGCAATGGAGGACATTTTCACGATGTTTATTTTCTTTTTATAGAGAGGGACTATGTATGCAATTTTTCATGAGTTAGGAAAAATACTCTGTGAAGTTGAGAGCTGAAGAAGAGTTATGAGTATTAAAATTATGGTGGGCAGACCGCCTGGACCACCAGCGTATTAAGGTATCCAAATAAAAAATTAAAAACATTTTTTTTTCAACAGATAACCTCCAATTTTGTTTGAGTGATGTCACAACAATTATAAATAAAGGTTCACGTACATACTTAGAACCACGGCAACCCGTGCCGACTTGCAACGAAACTTGTCACTACTTGCTTACTAAGGCGCGCTAGGGGTAACCTATCGATATGCTTTATATTATAAACGCAGACTCCGGCTATCCATCGAACAGTGAACATCGTTTTCTTCATCGGTCTGAGCTTTGTACTATTGTACTCGTATATTTTCTTAAGAATTTAATTAAGTCAATTTTTTTTTATCGTTTGCTATGAAACCTACTGTACTTTCGAGTTATATAGTTATTTCGTGAGTTCAGTTTTTACCTCGCTCGAACACATGGCTCCGGGGCCAAGGAAAAAAACCGGGAATCGGTTCGCCGAGCTTTCGGAAGACCCTCCGCCCCTACCTCAAGCCAAAAATCACAAACCCTCATCTTTTTCTGATGAATTTCCTACTCTACCTACGACTTCTTTCCACAAAAATCCTCGTTTCGTGCTTATCTCTCCTAAATCTCCTGATAATCCACTGAAATCGATTAGCGTCTTTCTGCTTAAAAAAGCCATTGACGGGATAAGCACTGAGTATGATCATATATCCCAACTTAGGGAAGGGAACCTTTTGATTTTAGCCAGAAGCCAAAGTGTCGCTGACAAATTTCTTTCAACTAAAACTCTTCTCAACACATACCCAGTCCCTGTGTCTTTGCACCAACAACTTAATTCCTGTAAGGAAATAATTTACGCCCCCTGTTTAAGAAATGTGAAGGAGTCTGAAATCATTTCGGAAATGAAAGAACGAAAAGTGATCGGCGTTTTTAAATTCACAAAAAAATATGATGGTATCGATTAATTCTTTTTACTTTCGACCTTTTTCAACCTCCTAGTACAGTTGAAATCGGCTGCTATACTACAAAAGTAAGAGAATACATACCCAACCCCATGCTCTGCCGTAATTGCCAGCTTCTGGGGCACACCACCAAGAGATGTGCCGCTAATCCAGCTTGTGAGAGCTGTTTTCTGCCACCACATTGACCTTCTAAATGTACTCGTCTCATGTGCGCAAACTGCTTTCAACCTTGTCACCCTTCATCAGACAAAAGCTGCCCAAGCTTTGTTCAAACAAAAGAAACTCTGGTTATTAAAACCAAACATAAATGCACCATTGGAGAAGCAAAGCGAATGTACCGTGAACAAAATCCAACAAATATAAATCACTCTCTAAGCACTTTCGCAGACGTCACCAGGTGTTCAGCTAACTCACAAGTAAAAAATACCGTCTCTAACAATTCAATACAAATTCCCAACACTAATCCATCACAAGAAGAATTAAAAGTTGCTGAAACTGCAAAATAAAAGTCACTCGCTCACAATCAACCATCTCCTTCCTCTGTAATCTCTTCACAAATCGAAGAATCGCTTATTAGCATGCCTAAACCAAGTGAATCAAGCCAGGTATTACTTACAAACATATAACAAGTAAAAGAAAAATCCCAAATTACACTTCCCTCTTCACAAGTTAAACTCACATTAGAAAATTCCCCTAAAAATTCAACAATAGATCTAACCTCATCTAATACACAAACCAACCGAGCTTGCGTTAGGCAACAAACCTCATCAACAGCGTCGCAAAAGTTAACTTCAATCATCAACAACAACTCTTTAAAATCACCTATTTCAACAATTACCAACAAATTACTAAAAACCAACACTACTATCAAACTGCTTCTGACCATGATGATTCCGAAAGCTAACTCTTCCATAAATATTCCGACTGCACATCCTCTGTTGATCAATACAATATTATCGTCCATACTGGACGTCCGTATACTCGACCCGATCAGCGTCCCCTTTCCGAACATCACACTAACAAACTCCCTAAATTCGATCATTTTAAAATTCTGCAATGGAACATTAATGGTTTTATAAACAACTATAATGAACTGAGTATACTTATAAAGAATCATTCCCCAGCTGTTATTGTATTCAAAAAACTCACTGCACCTTTCAATCTATCCCAATCACACAAAGATCTTACAAACCTATTTTACCAATTTCCCACACATCAAGATCTCCAAGCAAGGCATTGGTTTATTAATAAATAACAAATAATGTGCCTCATAAAGAATTGCACATCCATTCTAACATTTTGACCCTCGCTTTTGAAATTCTTCTAGATCCCAAATTCACCATTGTTACGCTATATATACTTTCCGATCAACAATTCACCAAATCTGACATAATAAATATACTAAACCAAGTGCAAACCCCAGTGGTAAAGCCGGGGAAGTTAACGCTTGGAGTGTTTTATGGGGTACCAACACTACCAACTCGAGAGGCGCAGTGTGGGAAGACATAATTTTAGAATCTAACTTCATGGTACTTAATGATGGGTCACCGACACATCTTTCCACTTACGGCTCATTAACTAATATCGACATAACACTGTGTTCCCCGGAGCTATTTCCAAAAATATCCTGGCTTGTTCTGGACGACCTTTGGAATAGTGATCATTTCCCTATTATAACCTCGATCAATGTTTTGCTCCCAAAAATTCAGTAAATTTAAAATTTAGAACCGACTAAGCTAACTAACCTTGTTTTACCAAGCTCATCTTAGACTATTTATCGGCACACCCTTCTTCACCTAATATCAACAAAGAGGCCGCTGTTTTTGTAAGAGCGATTCGAACGGAAGCAAATATCGCGATCCCTCAAAGCAACCCTTGTTCTCATAAAAAACGCTGTATCCCCTGGTGAAACGGTAAATTAAATATCTTAAGAAAAGAGGAAATGGCAGCTTAGCACTATTTTAAAAGATCTCCCAATCAAAATAACCTCATGTTATATAAAAAAGCCAATGCCAAATTTCGTAGAGAGATTAAAAACAGTAAACTACAAACCTATCAACACCTTACTTCTACCCTTTCTCCCCACTCCACACAAAAATATATCTGACATAGAACACGCTGTCTTACAGGTTACTTTGCTCCTATATCCATTACTTCTCTCGAAACTCTCCAAGGTACAGTTACTTCTTCGGCAGCCATCTGTAATCATTTTGCTTCTACCTGGTCTAACCAGTCAAGGGATGAACATTTCTCAATAGTTTTTAATAGAAAAACAAAAAAAAAAAAAAAAAACAAAAAAAACAGCTTCATTAAATTTGTCAGTAAAAACCAATAACGTATCTCCAAAAGCTTAACTTATCGAAGTTCCGATTTCTACATTAGGACTTGAATCCTGTCTATCCAAGCTTAAAGCGAAAACTCCTTTTGGAGATAGAGTCTCATACCCTATGCTAAGGAATCTTTTTTGTTCTTACAAATCCAGACTCATAAAACTTTATAATAATATTCTCGACAGCGGCACTATTCCTCAACATTGGAAAGTTGCTACTGTCCTTCCACCCCCAAAACCAAATAAAAACTTAAATTCCTCAAAAAGCTTCCGTCCGATATCTCTTATACCTTGTATTTCCAAAGTCCTCGAAAAAATTGTGACTAATCGTCTTCTTTGGTTCATCGAGGCAAACAAAGTCCAAATCAACTATTTTTTCAACAAAACAAAGGCTGCACAGACTCTCTCTTACACATGGATTTCTATATATCAAATGCTTTATCTTCCCGCAACCATGTTACTATACTCTCGTTGGACTTTAAAAAAAGCCTTTGACAAAATCGGGATACACTTAATCCTCGAAAAATTAATTTCTTGGAATGTTGGTCCTAAAATGTTTAACTTTATCAAATCTTTCTTAAGTAACAGAAAAATGTGCGTCAAATCTAACAACGTAATTAAATTGTTTGCGCGAAAACATAATAATCGATTACAAGGTCATACGAATATTTCTGTTCAACAGATCCTCGACGAGACAAATTTATTGCGCCTTCTGAAAAGGACTAAGCCTCTCGATCTAGCGCGGTGATTAGCAGCGCAAAATTTTCCTAAAGTACACAGGAATTTTCAATGGAAAATCGCCTGCAGGATATCTTATAAAAACAAAATAAAATGCGATAGAAGAACTGCTTGTTGAGTGTGAACTCAGTCGTGGTTTGCATAAGGGAGGTGTTTTTTTAGTGAGTAAGAATCTCACACTACTATAGGCTCCGGGCCTATAGTGTTTATGAAGATTTCTCACCTTCCCATGAAAAAAAAAAAAAAAAATCTAACAATAATTTTTCCTCGACGGTTTCTTTATTAAATGGAATTCCCCAGGGCTCTCCTTTGTCGGTAGTCCTTTTTATTATAGCTTATGATGATTTAAGCCGCATCTTATACAGCCATTCAAAGCTTAATCACTGCATTTACGCTGATGGCTTATATATTATGTGCAAACACAATGATTTATTAGAGTCACACAATTTTTTTTTCTAATGTTCTAATGCTGTCGAAGATATTATTAAATGGTCCGATTTCTCTTGTGCAAAATTAGCACGCGAGAAATGTAAAACGCTACATATTTGTAAAAAGAAGAATTGTTGTGGTCTAGTCTTAAAAATTAATAACAAATGTATTGAAAATGTTACCTCATTGACTATTCTAGGACTTAAGTTTAGTAATAGATATCTTTGTAAAGAAAATTGTAAAAATTTAAGAAAGAGCCTAGCTGCAAGAACCAGTATTGTTAAATATTTAGCTCAAAAAAAATTTAATACACATGTTACCACTCTATGTCAAATAACAAAATCCTTAGTCTTAAGTAAAATAGATTACGCATTGTTTATCTTTGGTAGAGCATCTAAAAGTACACTCAACGCCATCAAAACTCCATATCATCAAGCAGTCCGACGCAGTCTCAACGCCTTTCCAACTAGCCCGATCAAAAACATGTTAGCAGAAGCAGGTCTTCCAAGTATAGAAGAACGCATTGTACATTTAACAGCCAAACTGTTTCTGAAACTTGACTGATCAAACTCGATCATTGACAGCGAAATTAACTCTGTGATTAATAAAAGTAAATCAAAACGAATTGAATCAGCCATCTCCCGCTCGCTACGTTTAATAGAGGATCTACAAATTTCTATAAGAAGGCTACATCGGTACAGAGCCAAGTTTCCATCGTGGTCGTTAAAGAAGAATTCTCTGGACATGTCGGTGGCTTCAAATGACAAAACTAAAACTCCAGACGCCACATTCCAGAAACTATTCCTTGAGATTTCTGCAGAATCAAAGAATAGAGGCTGGACTTTAGTCTTCACAGATGGGTCCAAAACTAAATCTGGTGCCCCTTTTGCTTCCACATATGTAAATGGCAATCTCATCAGAATAGGCATTTTTAAAACAATCTGTTTCTATATTTATCACCGAAGCTGTTTCCATTCTTGAAACCCTGACCAACCTTTCGAACAAACAAGGGAAATATGCAATACGTTCCGATAGTCTTTCGGTACTAAATGCAATAACTAACCCCAACTACAGAACCAAAGTGATTGACAAAATTAGAGACTATCTAATAAGATTCCACAACAGATTTAGACTTATGTGGATACCAAGCCATGTTGGGATTTTGGGAAATGAGCAGGCCGATGCTGCCGCCAAATATGATCACAATAGCCCAGTCTTCCATTTCCAACATCTCAGCAAGAAGGACTTATCAAAGGAAATAAACCTCAAACTAAAGGCACAATTGCTAACAGATTGGTCCCAATACAAACATCACTACACTTCAATTAATTCGGACAGGTCCTTCCCTAACTACCCTGCTATATCACGACCATCAATTACGACTTTTGTCCGACTACGCCTAGGGCATACCTGCACAACCCATCAACATCTCTTAAAAAAGGAAACACCACCAACCTGCCTCACGTGCTCTCTAACGGTCGACATGATGCACCTACTTGGGCTAGTAGACTGCCCATCCAGCAGACTATTTAAGCAACTGTTAAAAACAAATGCTACTCCACACGAATCTTTACCGCAAAACATTAACCGTATCTGTAATATAGTTAAAATATGCAATTTGAATATTTAAACCACTAAGATTTAAATTAAAGCCGATAGACATTGCAGCTAGTGCTTATTAGTTTTAGTTAGCATTTAGTTTGAACTAATTGTTAATAAATAAATAATAATAATATTATTATTATAAACGCATTGTTTTTGTTCAGTTAACATATCAGTGGAGTTACGCAGTATTTAGAATATTTTTAATACGGGACGTAAAACATGAAATTACGGGTTAAAAACTTACCTCTAATGGTCAAGTACTGGCGGTTATGTTGTGTAATATTCGTGAAGTGAATTTAAGTGCCAATGAAAGCTCAAATCTTAATATTCGTGAGTGCATTATTTATTGGAAAAAGGCACGTGTACCGACTAAATCTTTACCTGTGTTAAGAAGCTAGTTCCTTTATATCAAGTCTGGAGAGATTTGCAAAAAAATGCGCACAAAACACACAAAGTGTTTAAGTGAGCGAGTTTGAGCGTCGTAAAGAACTTATTACAAACTGACAATGAATATATGATTTTCTTGCAGCGCCAGGAAAAGTCAGGTCGACCTGGTTGCTTCTCGAACAAAAATTGAATAGAGAAATGTTTATTTTTGCTTGTCCATCATATCTACGAATTGGTATTAAAATGCGTGTTTTAGGCCCAAATTATTAAAATAACTATAAGCCCTAACATTCCATTGTTTTTAAGTTCCGAGAAAACTGGAAAAATGTCGATCCCGAGAAAATACAGAGCTATACAGAAAAACTATCATGCCTGAATGCTTCAGCAATTGACAAACTGCTTCAATTTAATCGAATAAATTGCTAGAGATGACTATCGAGAATTATTAGACCTTTTAAAATTTCTTGGTGGTGATACAGAGCAGAAATTAAAGATTCGGCCTCCAGACGCCATCGATGGATGGCGAGAGCAAGAAGAACTCTGTGGCTCACTTTACGGTTAGTCTGATAAGTAAAAATTTAATTTACCTTTTTTTTACATTGATATATGATAACTGTTCTCTCTTTTTTTAATTTCAGAGAAAAACATCGATGACTTTGTTTCAATCGAAAGCAAGTTCTTGTTCAATTGACTCAAAATTGATGACAGTTTTCTCAAGGAGTCTCCTACTTTATGGTCAAATAGTACTTCACTAAATGTGTTTAGCAACACGCTAAAACAAAGGTGCTGACACTAAGACCAGTTAACGATACAGCTAAAAAAAAACTGTGGGTAAAGAAAAGAAAAAAATAGTGGGTATGCGTATCTCAAATGTCGCACCCTTATAGCCTGTGACACCCTGCAGAGTATACGTCTTTCAGTTTCTTAATATTTTCTTTTACTAGGTAATTCTGGAGTACTGTCCACTGAAAACAATAATGTTTGTGGACAACTGCTCAAGTAGAAGAAGTAAAGCTGATCAGTGCCTTCGGAGGACGTATTGGCGACTTGTAATGTAGAAGGGTAATTATCCGATTCTCTTTTGTGACTTCTTAGGTCACGCCAATAATTTTGTGAGTTTGAAAATGATTGTATCCAACCCGAAATATTGATACCCTAAATTCGATGTCCAGTGTTGCTTTTAGTCACGCGAAGAGACATGGCATCGTCACGTTCTATTCCAGAGCCTAGACGTATACAACGATTGTTTGTTTTGCAATACTACTTCTGTTCGCGTACTGTTCAAAACTACGAAAAACTATGAAAAACAGCCCAAAACCCGTTCGCAAAAGAGAGCGTAATAAGAGAGCAATTTATTTTTCCACTTTTGTCAAATTTGTTCGGGCAAACTTGTGAAAACTGTCAAAGGGCTGTCTTTTTATTTGAAACTGTCAGCGGGATTATTTTTATTTCGAAATGGAAACATTTTTTTTTACTTTGTTTTGCCAAACACAACGTTTTGGTGGGACTTCTATTTTCCAATTGTGACTTCATGTATCAAAGCTGTTTAGTGAATTTTCAATTTTCGAATGAAAAAAAGAAGAGGTTGTGGGGTGTGCTTACAATGCAAGCATTTTTTTTCAAATGAAATGTATAAAAAGTAAATGTGTAAGGCAAGTGTTACAATATTTTTATGTATTAGTGTCCTAATTCATGATTGTTTACATCTTCAAATACTGTACTTATTTTGTAAATCAAATAACCCTAGTTTCAGCGATTCGATCTCAAAATATTTTCAATGTGAACTTAACCCAGCACCGAACGAAACACTTCCGCGTATGGAAAGCGCTCCAGATTCCTTTTCGTACAGCTAGATGCCTCTCTTCTCTTTTTATCTCGTTGCCATATTTCACATAAAAATTCAACATTTGACAAGATTTTAGTATCACTTATGAGTCTTATCGTACGGGTTTGAATCCTATCTAGCAGGTGCAGAGATGTTTTAAAGCATTGTACTCCAATTTTGGGCGAATGAATGCCTTATATACTGAGGCCAGATCAAAGGGGTGAAATATTTCTTTTATCGCTTGAGGAAACCTAGACGTTTCGCAGTATTTTTGAGACATCGAATATGTGGTCATTCCAACGTAGGTTGTCTTTGACACACATCCCGATAATAAAGTTTTTCGGTTTCGACGATGCAAGTGAAATCCATGGATAATGACTGTTTATTTAGATTTTACTTTTAATGACAGCAGACAGAATTGAGTTTTGAAAGCATTAAATTTCACTCTGTTGATAGTGCCCGAATTGGTTATGCTCTTACCATAATATCGGAATTTAATGAGCTTCTACAGCCGTGAGTCCGGGAACGAAAATGAAAAGCCAAGAGTACTGTCATCAGCAAAGGAATATATTGGATTAGAAATAGCAGATAAGAGATCATTAATGAAAATTAAAAAATGTGTTGGAGACAGAACGCACACCAGCATTTATTTTATGAATATCAGACTTGACGCCATCCAATACAACTTGAATTTAACGTTCCGAAAGGTAATGTCTAATCAATTGAAGAAGAGAGTCATCGATCCCAAAAGCACGCATTTGTTATTGATATCAAGTGCAACTAATTTGCTTTCGCCAGATTGATGTACATTTTGATTCTACTTTTCGGTGAGACATGCCAACAAATCACCAGTGGGCATGTTGCTACGAAAACCATACTGCCGGTAATTGAGAAGTTTTCGCGTTTCGAGATATTTCATGAGCTGACGGTTTATCAGCTTTTCCAAGACCTTGGAAAGAAGGGACGTAAGTGCAGTGGGTCTGTAGGAAGAGAAAGAAGAAGATTCCCTTGAATGCTGTTTTCCATCTGCTCGGAAAGAGACATAAAGAGTAGGTTTGATGATGGTTTTGCCAGCGAGGAAGAAAAGGTTTTCTTCTGCTGCAAAATGTGCAGCAAGCATATTGCCCTTGTCCAAAGAGCAGACAACTGGAATGTCATTGTAAATGACAGTTGGGATGAAGGATGAATCAGAATTTCTAACGTTTTTGACGAACGACCAAAAATGTTTGCTACCATTGGGACCTTGTAGTATTTTTTGACTCAGTTTTTGGTAATATTGGAATTTTACGAAGGCGTTGCAGTCATTCCTGACTCGTTTGAACTTTTTTCGGTTTCCCTCAGTGGGGTTGGTCTTGTAGGACCGAAAAAACATTTATTTAACACTGACAGCCTCTTTTCAGATCGAGTCGTACTATGCCTATTTTTTTCTCCATTCCAAAAAGAATGGTGTCTGTGATCATATCTGCAGCGGCATCCACGTCGTTATCGAGAAAACATAAAGACCAGTCAAAATTCACCGAGAAGTTGTTAAGTTCGCTCCAATTGGTCTTCTCGTATTGCCATATGAAACAGTGGGGATGTCCTAGAGGAGATAGGACATTGACCTTGTATTTATCAGGGTAGAAGTAAAAAACAATGGCGGTATGACTACTAACATTTGGTATACGTATGGGCTCATTTACATGCTGGGTCAAGTTGCTTTCCGCAGCGAAGATCTCAACACATCATCCTTCGGTTTTTGTCTGTCCAGAATGTCCAAGCCACCCAGAATTGTGTATATTAAAATCAATTTCAGTATGAGGATACAGGGATACAATTCTTTGTATGGAGTCAAACAGCTCATCGAACTCGTTAAAGGTCGAATTGCTGTCCAGTTTGCTTCTGTAAATAAAGCAGAAATGGATAATTTGCTTACGAAGTTGGAATTTTAGCCACGAGAAATTGAATTCCGAATTAGAGCACGGATCACATTGTGGTGCAGTTTGGTAATCTACATCACTTTACACTTAAATGGCTAGATCGCGGTGAAAGAAGAATAATGGCAATAGTTCGTAGCCAGTTAGCTTCAGATCAGAGTGATCTGAGAGGTGTGGGCGGGAATTGACCTGTGTTTCACAAAGTGACAAAACAGCTGGTCTGTATTTATAGACATGAACGTACACAGAAAAGTGATTACTTTTTAGCCCGTGTATGTTAGCTGCGTCAACCCTGAATTCCCCAGTAATAATCAAAAACAAATACAGAAAATACAAACACTGACAATGCTAAGCAAGGCTGCGAGGTGAAAATTCTGACGTTGGCTTACCGAATCAAATTGTAAGTGTTATGCCCTTACAACAAAATTCACACTTGCAACCCACTATCCATCGGTTGTTACGTGCACTCAGCTACTCAGCCATTGCCCGCAAGCAACAGTACTATGACCGGGGGTGAGAAATTTGGGATACCCGCACGGTGATTTTTGCTTAATTTTTGTATTATTTTAGACAATGCACTGCACTGCACTGAAAACAGTTTTTTTTTTGTTTTGGCACACGCGCGCTTTTTTTATTTTTTTTTTAAAAAACCACACACGAGCAGCATTACTATATGTTGACGTGTGTGCACTCGTCGGCGGTCAGCACAATACTCTGAGGACTTGACTCTCCAGTGAACAAGTTGCGCTACACGAAGACTCTACAAAAATGTCGCTTTCAGTGTCTGGAGTTAGAAGCCGCAAGAAATTGTTCTCAAGAATGTCTACACAATGAAGAATTTAGATCGTCCAGCAAAGTCTATAGATGTGGGTGAGCTGCAACGGACATTTCCCCACTTAAGGGAACTACCTCTGTGGGATTTACTCAAATCGAAGCCGAAGATTCTGTTTGGCTTAGACCTTGCCAAATTTCTGCTTTGGAAGAGTTGCTGATATGGCAATTACAATGAACCATGCGCTATCAGGACACCCTTAGGATGGATCTTTTTTGATGCATTTGATGATGATTTGATGACGCTATTAAGAGTCAAATGGAAATGCACGAGCTAGTCAGTCATCACTTCTCTACGGAAGATTTTTATGTAAAATCTTACAGGAGCATTTAAATTAAAAAATTAAAATCCGGTAGATTTTAAAACGTGTCGATCTCATATCCCTAGATAGGTCTGTAGACGAACGATACAGTGAAACTTTCGGACAGCTATCCTATAGCGTTGAGGTGGTTGTCAGGCGTGGAACGATCTTTTAAGAAAAGACCTCATTTGTTAGAAGGGAAAAACAATTATATGAGGGAGATGGTCTCCAAATAGTACGCGCGGACTTAAACACATTGGGCCAGAGTATGGTACACCCTAACTATGTTGAGAATCAAAATAAGTTCCCATGAAGGCATGAATCTTAACACTTTTCTTCTAAAGGGCCTGAACACTCTAGTGCCACTTCACGCTGGTCTTCTCAAGTTCCGAGAAATGAAGAAGACCAACAGTGCCAACGTCTTCTATGGAAAGACGGCGATAGCTCTCGGGTGCCCATTGTGTTCATAATGCAAATCATAATGTTTGGTTTGAGATATTCGCTTACCTGTGCGCAGTTCGTTTAGAATTATTATGCTGAACTTTTCCGCAATGCATATCCTACAGCGGTGGACGGACTTACGAAACGCACATATGTTGATATTAGCAGCCGAAACTCTGTGGAAAAAGCCGTAGCTGTGACCAAAGATGCCATCAGGATTTTTGACACCATTAACTTTAATCTTATCGTCGTTCAATACAATAGTCGGGAGGTGCTTCAGCGATTACCAGAGCATAATATTAATTTCAAGTTGGTCAGTGTTGATTGAAGTCCCTGGTGTCGAAAATTCTGGGTATGTTTTCGCTCCCGCATTCGGATGAATTCACATACAGAGGATCTAAGGATGAGGACCTCAATACGATGCTGCCAGCCAAAGCTGTTATTTCTAAACGTCAAATCCTTACGCTGGTGAAGCGTAGTTTCGATCTCTTGGGTCTGATATCATTTTTTATCATCCTAGGACGTTGTGTGCTGCAGATGTTTTGGCGTGAATGACTCAATTGAGATGATCCAGTGTCAGGAAGGTTGAGGGGTCCATAGTTACAGTTTATCCAGAAGTTAAAGGGGACATAAGGACTTCGATGCTTCCATACGAGGTGTACGTCTCTTTAGTTACGGCTAAAGCTAAAGTTGCTGCGGTAAAGAGGCTCGTAGTTCCAAGTTTGGAGTTACAAGCAGCAGTTCTGGATGTGCGTTTGGCAGTCACACTATACGCTTGGATGATATAATATTCTTGATTAATTGTTCAAGTTTAAATTTCAAATTCATCATCAATCGAGTGGTTATGCGAGAGAGAGACGTTAAAAGAATTGAAGAGGCATTAAGTTAGAACGCGTCCAAGTATGAATATGAAGAGATCCGGTGGCAATTTGTTATAGCTTACCCGCTTTGAATGGGAGGAACCTAGTAGCGTCTCATTCAGTCAATCAAGCGAAGCATATCATTCATCCTCAAAGAAGTTGTTCTCGTGAAGATGTTTTTCGAAACGCAGATCAACAGACGAATTTGATGCTCTTTGGCGAGGGTGACAGAGACACGACAGCAGCCGGAGTTTTTTTTTTTATAAAACCGATGCTTTCAGCAGAATTTATAGTCGGGGCTCGCAACACCTAATGACGCAGCTCGTAAAGCGGTGGTACCACGACTAAGTCCCAGAAAACACAAGGGAGCAGTTGAAGTTGGCCAAATAGTCATTTTAGTAGAACCCAATAATATCCATTCATCATGTAAGTTAGGACGTGTGGTCAAGATCTAACCCGGGGACGTTGAGGTGGTGAGGTGCGCAGATGTACAAACAAATGGAAGTAGCATCATGCCGAGACGTGCAGTTGGTCGCCTCGTTGTTTTAGATTTGGAGTCTTCCACCAGAGTTTCAGAGGGGCCCGGGGATGTCAGCGAATCGATCTTATAATATTTTCAGTGTGAACTCAACCGGATAGCGAACGCAACACTTTCACGTATTGAGCGCCCACAGATTCCTTTTCGTTCAGCCAGCTGTCTCTTCTCTCTTTTTTTTCTGTTGCCATATTTTACATAAAGATTCGACATTTGACAAGATTTGGTGTATTCGGTTCGCTGTTGGGACGAGGTTAGAAAAACCGTAACGGACATACATTTTTTCTTGAATTATCAATTTCTTTCTTAGAAAATAAAATTATATCAACTATTCCTAGTCTGAATATTTGGAATTTTAATACCCTAACACCAACAGTTCCCAACGTTTACACTACACTAATAATTTAATTGTCATTTTATTGTACTTACTGAAATAAACTTTTTTCCTTTTCTGAAGAAAAATTTCTAGCAATTATTTTACAAAAAGGTATAAGGTTTGATGACAGAACTACACAAAATTGCGCAGACAAACTTTCTTCAGTAAGTTAAATTTGGGAAATATTTTCTTCCAATTGCTAAAAATATTATACTGCACTTCAGTATTTCAAAATAAACGAAAAACTATTAGGATTGTTCTGATGGATTTAAATACCATCAAAGCCTGATAAGTATGGTATCAAAATTATAACAAAGTGTGATTCTTGAACGTATTTTATTATATGGTCTCAGCGATTACGTACATTAGACAGGAAGTTCGAAATTAAAATGATCCCATAGCGCTCCAACTTGACAATTGGTTTACTTCTATACAATTAATCGACATAATGCTTAACGAAAATAATTTTACTCTTATTAAAAAATAAAGTGGAAGGGCCACCACCTATTTGCCCTATAGAAAAAAAAGGTTCTCTTTTCGCAAGTTGACGCTAAAAAAAAAAATTAAATAATAAATTTTTATAATAATGAATACAAAGAGAGGTGTTGACTTTTGACCAACTTGTACATAATTATGCTGCCGCAAGAAAAACACGTAAATCACCTCTAACATATTTTTATGATATGCTTGCTCAAGCAGGCATCAATTCGATAGTTTTGAACACTTTCAAAAACAACTTTCAAAAAAAAAGAAAAAAAAAAAAAAAAAAAAAAAATAGCGGATGAATTTATCTGCATAGTTTAGATCTGTATTTGGCAAAAAAAAATGCCCACCTGAGAAAAAATATTGGTAATAAAGTTACGAAAATACAAATCGGTTGTAACACTTTTTCGCCAGTTTTAGGGGGCCAACAATTTGATATATACGACACCCACACCCATATGCATAATTAAAAACAAACAAAAAACAAAAAAAAAAAAAAAAAAAAAAACTGTCGTAAAACCACACAGATACCCTTAAACGTGAAGATATGTCGATATTGACAATTTTCATTTTCAGTCTAAATACATTTTCTTAATCAGGAAGTTGAAAATCTATAGGGGCAAGTTCAGTCTGCCGTTACCAAATATGAATTCGATAGTTAATTCAAAAAATTTAAATCAGAGGTTGATTCTATTGAGTACAGTGTTTATTACGTGTATACGACTAAATTTCGTTGGTCCGCTGAACCGCTGAAGAATGTATTTAGCGCCGATTTGTATGTTGTGATATTACCATATCCAAATAAGCAGATTCAATTTAAGCCTTATGTCTGTCGTAGTAATTTAACATCCTGGGCAAACCAACAAAGCCATACGTAAATGTGAAACGGAAAGTATTGTATATAGATGTATTTCTTCCCATTTATAATACACATAATCGTATTCCAAAATCCCTCTGATGTACGCCGTAACCCTAGAAATGGCAGCATATGAATGCAAAATGATGCTACAAAACTAGCTATGGCTGAAAAATAGGTTTAAATAGCCCGGTAAGTCCGTAATCGAGAATCTATAGACAAATACTACCTCAATGCAAGTAAGTTCTATCAGTAGTTTAGAAGACGACCCTTGTATTTTTTTTTTTTCAAAACCATTATAAAGAGTGCATACCCTAATATATCATATTTCCAAAGAATCGTTGAATGATTCCATGCATATTCTAATATATTACATATAGGTTATGAAACACTAACTAGAACTACAATACGCTTCAAAATAAAGCATCGGCGATTGTGTTGGTAACCGATCAAGGGTCAAGACAACAAAATTATTATGCTTCAAACTTCAAAATAAGAATCTTTTCAACAAAAAAAAAAAAAAAAAAAAAAAAAAAAAAAAAAAAAAAAAAAAGAAAAAACCATACAAAACATTCATCATCCATGCATGCAGTAGATGGAAGTCATAGATATAGGAAGTTTTTGGGCATTCTTATTTTTTGAAATAAAAATATATTCAAATAAACATAAAAATCCCTTTAAATATATATAGTTACTCACATTTGTTTCTGTTGAACCATGGCACATTCTTGGTCATGTGGGAAACCAACTGGTGCCTGGCACACAAAACAGCACATCAGCGCCGAAAATGCATCGTAACTTGCCGCACAAAACTGATGTTGAATATTAATCATTGTCTGGGCGTTCTCTAAAATAATTTGCTGATTATGATCCCGGGTCCTTTGCTGATCTTGTGTTTCTTGTTGCTGCAGCATCGGTGGGCCAGACGGTGGTTGTGGCGCTTGCATTCCTGATAGCTGCGGCTCACCAGTTGTATTAGTGGTACTTTGCCCGATGGGTGATGTAATGAAATCTTGTAGAACAGAGACTATGTGAGATTTAACTGTGGATGTAGCTACAGCTGTTGCACGTGCCAAATCGTCCCAGGCACACGTAAAATGAGTAGATGCGCTTCCACTTGCACTTGCGCTCACAGATCCTGTTAATTGGGGCAACGGACCTGTAGCTGTAGCTGGTTGCTGCTGCTGTTGCTGTTCAACACTATGGTGTCCCCAATGCTCTAGAGCGGAAAGAGTTTGCGCTAAGCGATGGCCAGATGCACACAAATTGTTTAAAACCTATAAGACCACCATCCGGATAAGAAACTAAAAATATAACTGAGAGTGAGCTTTGTTACCTGCAAATAGTTCAGCCAAGCTCCAAGGCATTCACTAACGGCAGTTTTCGCTGAGCTCGACGCACTACTGGAACTAGTTGACGGGGAAATGGAAGAGCCGCTACTATAAGAAAGCGCCCCTGAACCCAAAGAACTTCGTGGTGTTATTGGTGGGTGGGGCGCGGTTTCATCCTGGTCACTCATGGTTCTTTGATAAAAATCTATATTCGTCTTTGAGATAATTATAACAGTTAATAAATTTGCATAATTGTAAAAATGAAAATAGTTTCCAATTTATTATTAAAAGGTTTTGTTTTCAGCCGCCCGGAAAAGGACTTTGTTTACAATTGCAAGTGTCAGAACGATGACATTTGTTGAGTCTCTACAGGGTGAATTAAAAATAAATAACTTTTTAGTTTTTTCAACTCTAATAAAACAAGCGAAATGTCTTCCAAACTATATATCTTTAGCGGAAATGCTAAAGTCCATATACAGGTATAAGGCTACAGTCCACACAATTTAAAAATTTCAGACAATGTCGTTCATATTTAGTGCATATTATATAGCAAACATGCATATATACACACAACGTCATTTCTTTAAGAAACTATCTAATACCATAAGCACCTTAAAACCACAAAATTTTCATTTTCGATTTTCGAAGTAAATGCAAGAACTTCAGGAAATTAACAACTTATAACTTTAACTGGAACAATGTTACATTTTTAAATAGCGAGTAAGCTGTAAAATATGAGTACGAATATTTTTTTTTTCCATATCTAAGGTTTATACAGATATGGGGAATCTATTACCTGGTGGTCACATATTAGAAATTTATGTAAACAAATATATTATTTATATTGTACTAATTGTCTTTCAGAAATTCATGAAATTGCCTTCATTCCCAAATTTTTTTTTCTTGAAAAACATTCCTAGACGTTTTTGATCACCATGAGATTGGAAGAAAAAGCTGGTCATTTTTAAGTTCCTGCATTATATGATCTTAATAAATAAATGAGCTTATGAGTAGAACAGTACATTGTTTGAAGAATCCATCGCTTGCATTAAAAAGAAATACTTTTCTTAATTTTTTAAATGTTAATGTAGTAGGCCAATTTGTGTCGACTCTCAAAAATCACTATGTTGATTCTGCGCTAATAGCGGTGTTACGATAGGACGTCTCAGATTTTGTACTTAAATAAGCTCCATCAAAATTAATTTTGTTTTTTTATCACAACAGATGAGACAGTTTCGATTGTTTCTTTTTTATATAATGATAACAGATTTTTAAAAGAAGGTTTCCTTTTTATGACTTACATGAAATTCAA
The DNA here is from genome assembly GCA_907269105.1 of Volucella inanis. NCBI lineage: Eukaryota > Metazoa > Arthropoda > Insecta > Diptera > Syrphidae > Volucella > Volucella inanis. The sequence goes on along the minus strand of OU026154.1, from coordinate 41,633,558 downwards.
ATATAAGGGAGTAAGATTGCATGTTTATCGACTTAATCAACCTTACAAATAATAAAAACAAAACATTAACAAGAATTTAACTTAATACTTGTTATTCATTTCTTACATGGAACAACTGCAGTATAATATTTTTATTCGCAATATCTAGAACATTGCAAGTTCTTATTATTAAAAACATTTAAAATCCATGGCTTGTCATTTTATTTAAATTTTATTGGAAACATTACAAAATATACACATGTATAAAAACAAATATTTAAAAAAAACTGCTCCCACGAATATTTTTTTCTCGACTAACAATAAAGGCGAAAATCACTGAATTGAACACATTGCACTATAATAACATCAATAATGTCATAATTATTAGTAATATACGACTTGTATAGTGATGAGGTCAAAGAAAGACGACGAAGTTAAATTATTGTTGGTCACGTATAGTCGACTCAAGCTACGTACGAAATGTTAAGACATGACAAGAGATTCGTTATTCTCGTCGATTCGAAAGACGGTCGAATTCCCTAATATAAGCGTTTATGGTTTCTTCAATAACTTACTCAATGAGTTTGTTTGTTACTACTGTACTTGTTGTATAAATTATACCATTCACATTGAACAGAATTAATACTTTACATCAAAGTTCAAGTTGTCTCTTTCTAGTAATGTACCAATTAGGTTACTCGCCGTCATTTAGCTGATTTCAATTGCAATTGACGTTCTGGGTTGGTGCGAAGGCTCTATTTTTATCCTAAAAAAAAAAACACGAATAAGTTGATAAACAAAGTGTTTATTTACAAAATAATAACATCAAAATAATTTCGCATTAAAACTGGATTAAATTCGTTAAAATTCTTAAAAGCTTCTAATGACATTTTGTAAAAATTTTGTGTGAAAAGTGTCATCGACCTTTGAAAAAACTAATTTCTAATTCCTATAAAACATCCTAAAAGGAAAACTGCTTGATGCCCCTCATTTAAACATTGTGTAATACAGGCATAATTATGTGCTAACTATTTTAACGACATGAATAAATTTCGGGAAAAACAATCTACTGCGGAAATTCTCATAATCATTGAGAAAAAATTTTACCGATAAGACAACGAAAAGGAGTCGTGTCTCACCCGCGCACTGCTCCCATTCACAGAATATTAACTTCGACTATGATCTCGGTATTTTTTAAATGCCACCAGCACCAGCCGAACGACCAACAAAAGCAGCAATATACTCGTGCATACCGTCATAACCACCAGTACCAGTACCAGCATCATTCATTAACGGTGTTGTTTGTTTTATTAATTGTGTTTGCTGTTGTTAGTTCGTCTAGCGAGAATCATTTTCATGCAGCGCCTGCCACTCAAAATCTAAATCAGCGTAATTATCAAAATGAACACGAAAATGTGGAAACTTTAAATGAGCCAACACCAAGAGGTCAGACAGTGGCGGCAACGGCAGCTAATTGTTGCAATGATACAATAAATATTAAATCCGGTCATCGATTTGAGATAAAATTTAGCACCAAAGTTGTACAAAATGAATATATTGTGGCATTTAATAACTACTATAAATCAACTGCTCGAGAGAATTACCTAAAAGCAGCATTAAATTATTCAAATGTAAGTGTTTTTCATACTCGCATCTGTTGAAATTTTTTTTTCGCTTTAAAGATTTCATGTTTCAAAAGTTCGTAAATTTCTGAAGCTAATGATAGAGAAGGAACATTATGAGAAAGGTTTTTTGTCTGGTGTGGCAATAAAATACTCTTATTGTGAGCGCGAGAATGAGGTGATCGTAGAATGAGATCAGATTTCGCTGTGTGAGCTTTTATGTGAAAGTTACTCGGATAGTTGTGGTTGTGGAATATTTAATTTTTTCCCTATTTGTTTTGCAAATGTTGAAAGATTCGAGCACTTGTTTTTACCCTTTAAGACGTTTATGACCTAATAAACGAATTGTTAGTGAAAGTAAATACGCATTTATTTTTCTATCAGATTAAAAGTTTAAACTATGCCAAGCAAATTAGCAAAACGTCTATTGTATAATTATATTATATATTGTTTAACTACATTTTTGTACGTTTTTCTTTAAGGAAAATGACAATTTTAGCGTTGTCAATTAAGAACTAAAGCAATTGAAATTAATAAATTTTGCAATTGTTTTAATAAACGTAAAGATAAACTACTGTGCTCCCTTGTTATATATGTGCATATGTACTGTTTGCTTATCGTTTATTAAATTGTATTTAATTGATTAGTAGAAGAGCCGGCACATTTTGGCTTGGTATCATGTGTCTCTTCTTTTAAGAAAATAGGTGAATCAATTAATAAAATGATTTCCGAAGTAAATAAGGGTTGTTTTCATCCTAACTATAAGCTGTTTTTGTTTGATTAACTGATCAAAAATGATGTCTTTTGAATTTATAAGTTTGACTTCATGTACTTTAGTACATCCTGTATATTGTAGTGCCGAACACTTGACTCGTAAATTTGCCGTTTGTTTATAGATGAAGTTAAGTATTTATCTTTGTCTTACTTTATAACGACACCAGAAATATCTTAAATTGTGCTTAAAGTTTAGAATTCACAGAGAAAAAAAAAGTTTCAAATATTTTGGTGTACTGGAACTTCAACTTTTCAAATTCCCCAGCTATTTCGGCTGAAAATTTTGTTTTAATTTCACCATGAGTTTTGCATACATATTATTATAACAGCAATGTCTAGAATATCTCAAGCGATGTAAGAAATAATTTACCCTCTCTGATCTGGGCTCAATATATAAGACACTTATCGGATCGAAATTAGAATACACTGCTCACATCTGGTCGGGTGCGCCCAAAACATCTCTGCAACTTCTAGATAAGATTAAAAAAAAAAAAAAGTCATAGGTGATAATAATATCACTTAGACAATCGATATCACTTAGAAATCGCCAGTAGCACTTCAAATTTTTAATCGTAAGATCCGTCTCGCTATGAATATCGTGATTCATTCCAAAGTCGTACAAATCGCTTATGAAATACATTGCCTAGCTATTATTTCTTATTTCCTAGTCATTATAACATTCAAACATTTAAAACCAACGTTCATCTGCATCTGTCCTTCAATCCTAACTGATGGAAAAAAAATTATGTGTAGTCCTTTCGCAACGCTTCATCTTGATGTTTCTCCATTATTACAACCAAGCTTTAAATCGGTGTTTTTACTGACGAGTGCAGCACAAAAGAAAATGGAATTACATACTTGGCCTCCCATAAGATGATCGTCGCATTTATTTAAAACAAATTTTATTCGTCGTTTCCGTCGAAATACGGTCTATTCGTATCGTGCGCATTCTTGGCACTATCGCAGCAATTACCCTGTTGTGTGGCCCAGGAGGCTTGTCATTTGCTCCGTTTTCATTCTGACTAAATCTGAAGATATTCATTTACAGAGATTCTTTCTCTTTATTGACGAAACAATATCCGTTGTTGCTCTCTACTTTTTTTAACTCTCTCATTTATTAGTTTTTTTTTCTGTAAAAAAAAAAGTTTCGTTACTCCATTCTCTGTTCAATGCCTATCAGTAGTCTAGTTTGTTATTATACGAGTATATTATGCCTTAGTCTCATCTTTGGCGTATTTTTACTGTAAACTATCAATGAAATAAGTGGCATTCCAATCAAACTTCTGCATTCAAAAATATTGCGCTCGATAACCACAATAGTGGAAATACAAAATTACATTTTTGAACACGTTATTCGTAGTAGTGTACTTTAAAACTTTCTTTTAGTATTATTTCTTGGATTGTGGCTTTACATTTAATAGTCAACTTACGTATAAACTAAGAATTATATGTCAAGTTTCGTTACAAAAATTAAAATGAAAGAACATATAGGTCTAAAGTAAAGTAAATATACTGATAACATTATAAACAGCTAAAATCAGTTTTATTTAAACCTTGTATATTATTTGGAATTAAAAAGTGGATGACAGGAGGTGAAATTTCAGGTTAAATATTTTATTAGGCATTGTTGGGATTTATACAATATGACCACATATTTCATCATTTCCGAGCTAGAAAGATAAGTAGAAAACAACATCATCTGGTCCGATGAATTTACTCATGAATTTATTTATTCAAAAAACTGACTTATAATATAAAATTACAAGTAAGACTAAAGCTTTAGCAACAAAGAGCTTAAGCTTGTTGAGGTTACACATATTTTTTTTGTGTTATTGTAGATGGTATAATTTACATTGTTTAAAGAAATTTAAAACTGTGTTGATGTTTTGGGGGCTAGGATTGGAAAGTAAGTTTAATGGGTCTATCTGCTGAAATATAAGTTTACTGATTTTTCCAAAGAGCAGCATGTGTTGAGAATGTGTTCGATGGAGATCGTTGAGTAGGCGCATTGATATCAAGCTGTTTTGTCAAATTAATGCTGATGGAAAAGTTTACTGAGTCCCAGTCTGAGTCTAACATCTTAAAATAGCTTTATTTTATTTTCCTCTAATTTCCACTATTGTTACAGGCCTATATTCTTCCAAGACAACGATAAATAGTAAATTTAAAACTGATTCTGCTAACGGCTTGTTTTGACAAGCACATTTTAGACTACCTTTCAGATAAAACTCCCTCTTTGAACATTAATAAAGAAGCTTCGGTAATCCAAAAAGCAATTCCAGTCGCTGCCAATAAATCGATCCAAAGTATCCCTAACACTTATCAGCGTACTGTTCCCTGGTGGAATCCAGAGTTGAGAACTCTAAGACAGGAAAAGATAAAAGCCTGGCGAAGTTTTAAAAAATTCCCTAGCAACTACAATTTAATTCTTTTCAAAAAATCCAACGCCAGATTCCGAGAAGTAAAAACAAGTATATAGCCACTATAGCCACTCCATTCGAGATAGCAACTTTTTTGCTCAAACCTGATCGGATCTATCTAACGACAACAACTTTTCAAGTTGTTTCAAATATAGTAAGACAATGTCCCTCAATCTTGCCCCGGATATTAGACTAATTTCAACATCAGCAAGACTCATCGAAGGCCAAATCACCTTGCTAGAGCTTGATACTTGCTTAAGTAGACTCAAAAGTAAAACTCCTAGCAGGGGCATAGTATTGTAACCTATGTTAAAAAACCTACCACCATCAACCAAACTAAGACTCATACAGCTATATAATAACATTTTGAATTCAGTTGTGATCCCACAAACCTGGAAGCTAGCGACAATTCTTTCTCTTCCTAAGCCTAATAAAGATATAGATAATATTAATGGCTACCGTACTTATTCCCTACATGTCGAAGGTTCTCGAAAAAATTATTGCTAAGAGATTGCTTTGGTATATTAATAAAAAAAAAAAACTATTGCGTTCAAACCAAGTTTCAACCTAATAAAGGTTGTTCTGATGCACTCCTGCACCTAGACTTTTTTATCTCTAACGACCTATCAGCTCGTTATCATGCCACAATAATCTCTCTTGACTTCGAAAAGGCATTCGATAAGATAGGCATACATTTGGTGTTAAATAAACTTATAACTTGGGGCATTGGTCCGATAATTTTCCTCTATGTCAAATCTTTTCTCATGAATAGGAAAATTTATGTAAGAGCAAATAATTGGTTTTCTTCTACCCATCCACTATTTAATAGTATTCCTCAAGGCTCCCCACTATCGATGGTGCTTTTCATCATCGCTTTTGATGATATAAGTAAAATTATAAGTAAACATAAGCATATTGATCACTATATTTACGCTGATGATATTGTATATACATCCTATGTAAGCACACTGATCTAGAAAAAACTAAAACGCTACTAAAAAATACAGTCGAAGACATAGTAAAATGGTCAGACTCATCTGGAGCCAAATTGTCACTAGACAAATGTAAGACCTTACACATCTGCCTCAAGACTTCGTGTAGAGGCTTAACTTTAAACGTTAATAACCTCAATATATTATAGAAAGTGTAAATAGTTTAAGTATCCTAGGTTTAATATTTAATAATAAGTATAATTGGAAAAACCATTGTTTAGAACTAAAAAAGAGCCTTGGTGCGAGAGCCAACATAATAAGTTATCTAGCTAGTAAAAAATGTAATACACACATCAAAACATTATGTTCAATTGCAAAATCGATAGTACTTACCAAGATTGATTATGGCTTACTTATCTACGGTAACTGCCCAAAATCAATAATTAACACCATCAGGGCCCCCTATCATCAAGCCGCACGTAGGATTATTAATGCTTTCCCCACAAGCACTGTGAAGAACATGTTGGTTGAATCCGGTCTACCTACAATAGAACATCGCATAGAAGTAACCAGAGCCAAGTTGTACATTAAGCTGATGTTCACAAACGGATCCATTATTGACAAAGACATTGCCTCCGCTAGGAAAACGAACACTGCAAAGCGTCTTCCATCCGCTATCTTCCGTGCATTGACCAGCTCCAAAGAATTTGAACCCTCGGTAAACAGGATCTCTGTATATCGCCCGATATATCCTCCGTGGTTCATAAAGCAAACATCTTTCATCATGGACTTAGCAAAACGTAACAAAAATGACATCAAAAAAGACATATATCACGCTTTATTCCTTGGCATTACTTCGGAATAAAAATCCAGTGGTTGGAAACTTATATTTACTGACGGTTCCAAAAACAGTGACAGCACATATTTCGCAGCTACTTACGAAGACGGATCATTGTTCAGCAAAGGGTTACTACCTAAAAGTGCATTTGTTTTTACCGCTGAGGCTTTAGCTATTCAAGAAACCACATCAATAGCCAACAAGATGCGTGGTAAATATGTGATATGCTCTGATAGCTTTTACAGTTCTCAATGCAGTTAAGAACCCTAATCACAATTCGGAGAGTGTCATCCAGATTAGGGACTGCCTTATAAGATCCCCTAACAAGCTGAAGCTAATGTGGATCCTCAGTCATATGGGGATTAAAGGTAACGAACACGCCGACATAGGTGCCAATTTTGCACACAGCGCTCCAGTGCACAAATTTGCAATTCACACCAGATCTAACATGTTAAGATCCATCAACAAAAATATTAGATCTAGGCAACTCTTGACTTGGCATAACTACAATCATCATTATTCGACCATCAACACGAATAGATCGCAGCCAATCTTCCCTACCACAACTTCAAAAGACATGAACATTACCTTCGTTAGGATGCGTTTAGGACACACAACCTTCACCCACCAACATCTCCTCAAACGTGAATCTCCGTCATCCCAAATCAACATCAGTCACATCCTAGGAATAGGTAAATATCGTAACTGCCTACCAACAAACCAACAATCACCTTACGAGTTTTTAAGTAAATCCCACCACGAGAATATTGTCAAAATTAATAACTTTGCAAATAAATTGAATCTACATACATATTTAAGTATATTTACTAACCCATATTATTTTAGTTTATAACTAAGTACTATAGAGCCGAAGGCCTTTGCAGCTAGTGCTCGTTTCTATGTATTAACTTATGTATTTTAATCATACGTTAATAAATTATAATAATAATAATAATAGCTTTATTTTAGTTTCTATGTTGATGTTTTAGTAATCAGGTTGATGTTGAGTTTTTTTTTTTTTTTTTTTGACTACGGATGAAAAATACTCAACAATTTCTTTCTAGAGGACTTTGCTTGGTTCACGGCGACAAAAATAACTATTATAACTATACTGAGCTATACAATATATATTGGAAAAATAGAATTTCTGATTTTTCTTTTTTTTAAGCCTGAATTATTCGTTTGGGATTTGTCAGTATATATAAATACGTGGTCTTTGAATTTGCTCTTTATTTCCAGAAATTTTGCACGGAATATTGCCGGAGGTATAAGTGCCTAATAAATTTTCGAATTTAAGTATCTATTACATTTGTATTAAATAGCAATTTTTTTATTTTTTTATTTTTTTTTTGCGTACCTTTGTGTGCAAGTAGGATTTGCTGACATTTTCACTTTTTTTCGACGACTTTCTTTATACATTACAGTACTAAATAATACATAAATCAAAATGTAGTTTCTGATTACGCACTACATGCTGTACTACGATGTAGTACTTCCATGAACTCATATTTCATTTAAAAAATTTAAAAATATGGTCACACCACCTATTGCCGTTTCAGTTTCGCTACGCGTTGCCTAATTTGTTTTCCGTAGAATTTAATAATTAGGTGTCTGAAATTCTTGATTTTTTTTGTTCAAACCTGTTGCACATCTTCTGACGAATACTTAAGCATAAAATTTAATTTTAAAGTACCACCGAGCATCTATAGGGGGTTCTTACTACAGAGTTTGACCAGGAATTACCACTTAATTGCATATTGCATAATGCATATACATGTGTACTTTGTAGAAAGATATACACAGTAATAGAAAATTGGGACATATACTTTATTGAGTTGGTCTAACATTAAAATATTAATTTGGATAAACGCCTCTAGTTGGTCATTTTAACTTAAAGAAAACAAAAGGATAAGCAAGTTTTCTATAATCTGATATATAAATTATAAATATCTAAATTTAATAAAACAAGTCTGCGAAAAAAAAGCTGTTTTGGTTGTTTTTTTTTTTTTGCGTAATTCTAATGTTTTTGGGTGTGTTGAATCTATTTTTTTTTTTAATTTATAATTGCGTAGCAAAACTTATTTTTTTTAATCTAAAATACATTTATTAGTAAGCAATAAACACATTTCTTTTTCTCAGGTACATTTTCGCTTGTGGAAACAATCTGGAAAGTCTCTCTGAAGCGTCCAACAGTAGGCTGCCGTCATTGAGAAGCTTCATCTTCCCTGGTATCTTTTTTTCCATCTCCTTAATTTCTTGGTGAAATTGTTCACCTTGCTCTTCACTCACATCTCCTAAATTTTCTCGAAAAAAGTCGAGGTGGGAATGAAGAAAATGTACTTTTAAACTCATAGTAACCTAAAGATTGAAATGCTTTTAACATTCTTTTGACGATTTGTCTGTAGTTAGGGTCTTTGTTATTGCCTACAAATTTTTCTATGACCTCTTTTAAGGCAATCCACGCTTCCCTTTGAGGATCCGTCATGGTTGTGATGAATATGTGGTCCAACGAAAACACCTTTCTTCAACTTTGCCTCCGAGAGGCCTTTAAACTTTGACACCAAGTATTTAAAGCAATTTCCCTTTCTTGGAAGTGACTTTACAAAATGCTTCATCAGTCCCAGCTTTATGTGAAGCGGTGGTAGAAATAACTTTATTAGAGGGCACTAAAGTTTTTTTTTCGCTAACTTTAAGCTCCCTCTGAAGCTAACACTTTTTGGTCCAGTGATTTGCTCGGTCTCTACTATCCCATAAACACAAAAAGCAAGGGAATTTGGTAAAGCCAGATTGCTGTCCGAGCAACATGCCCAAGATTTTTAAATCACCGGACATTTGCCCACTTGCCAACCGTAGTCTTTATATTTCAATTTGCAAAGAACCGATTTCAAGTTCTTGTAGGTTTGCTTGAGGTGTACGGAATGACCGAGAGGAATGGAAGCATATAAACCACCATGTGGCGCGTTTTGTCAACAACGCACGCGGAGTACTGAGTTTCCATGTGGTCCCCCACCTACGTATTTACCGCGCCCAACACTGCCCGCCCAACTTGACTTGTCATCGAGTTTAGGTATAGCACCATCTTCGTTAGAACTTGGATTTTGGAACTTTGAATTATACCCTTTCACATTACACTAACAAAAGTAACAATCATCACTATGGTTCTTTTGCTCGCGCCTTACCATAGGAATCGCATATCGGAAAGCTTTTTTCTTGCCCTTAAACCAATTTGGAGGGTCTTCAACACATCGTTTGCAGACTTTATGAGGTACCCAAACTTTATCCTGATCTCCAAGTTTTAAGCCAAAATGCGCGAAATATACTTTTTTTTACAAAGTCCGTAATATTAAGTTGTTGCTTTAATACCATATATTTCCCACAAATATAACAAAACATACGAATTCACACACTTCCTCATAGACGACATTGCAATATATTGAACCAAGATCTATAAATAATAACGAGTTAACACGTAATTGTACCGCGCCACTTTCTACACTATCGCAGCGCGCACGTTCAGGATACAACATGTTTATGTTTGTTAATTTAGGTCACACAGGGCGTTCTTTATTTAGAAAGTAATGATAGTTATGGCCGGTATACATTTAAAAACAGTAATCAAAATAAAATTGTACCTTTATTTATGACTTCAAGTTAGCCCGAAAAACCCACTTTTTATAATAAAATTTTGCGTTTTGCATAATAACCTGACGTTCTAGAATTTTTTGAGCATTTTTTTAGTTTTCAGAACACCTAAATACATAGAAATCAGTTGAAAACATCCAGACAGCATTTTTGTTGCAGACCTATGTAATTAGATAGTATGTATACATGTTTGATAGTACAAATCTAAATATCATAATGAGTCAGACCGAATTTAACTAAATCTTGAAAAACATTTTTTTTTTTTTTTTGTTTTTAACTATCGATGCTTACATTTTGCGTAGGAAGAGCCGCAATCTTTTGACCTTAACATTTTGATATTCGCGTGAAAATAATTTAAATAAAAATTCCTCATACTTGTTTCTTCGTTAGAAAAAATATTTGCGCTGTGCTTACTATTAGCATGAATGTGTTGCTGATTATTTTGCTTTGTTAAAAAAAGAGTTCCATCGCACAAACTCGATTGATAAAGGCAAACTTTGGTCGGTATACTTGTATTATCTTATCTTAGGTCGGAAATCAATTGTCTAGGAAATCTAGGAATTATGTAATTAATGTTCGTTTTATAGTAGAGTGTGGAGTGATGAATTGTATAATTTTAAAGTGAAGGGTTAGTGTTTTGAAAATAATTTTAAATTATTGGATAATTTCAATCGCTTTTATAACAAATCTGTTAGCTATATAATATATCATTCACAAATGAAAGGAAAATTAGGTTTAATCATAGATAATTGAAAATTGTACATTTAAAAAAAAAAAAATTATCGTATTCGGATTTTTGCGATGCCTTTTAGTTCTCTACAGACCAATATCCATCACTACGCTCGATTTGTCTGCCTTATGAGACAAGTATTTAGATTTCGTCTCATGGCGTACCTTAAAATACACATAAGATGGTGAAGATGGTTTACGTCGTAAGCTTTGGTCTATCCATTTCTACTTTTTTTTTCATGTAGTAGATTATTGAACCGGTCTCTAATTAAGCTGCTTGTAGAAGATGCGGTACCGATAAAATATCTACATCGAGATCTGTTAACAAAGTCTGCAGCTTCCAGGCGACAAAGTTTAATTCAACTCCTCTAAAGCAGAACCGATTTGTCGTTGCAGTGAAACAGATTTAATATCGTCAAAACAAAGGATCCCACAACAATTCAATTCAATGTTCAATAACTAATAGAGAGTATTTTTACGGAAACAATCAGCAGTTCAACGTTCGTCATTAACCAATTCCATTGAATCTTTGTGAAAATTGTTTTTATATCGGGCACTTAAAAAACTGTTTGTCGATTACAGAGTCGATTATAGGGAAAACATAGCAAGTGAGTTCAAAGAGGGTGATCATGACTTGATCATGATCGTCTTGAAAGGGTTGCAAAAATGCAGTGTTTTGGTTAAAAACTGAAATCAAATACTGCAACAAAAACCTGGGCTCCAATCAATAAACCTCGCCGATTCGCATGGTCTTCGGACTTTGCTTCCAGTCGCGCACTCTAAGATGGTTCAGGTGCACTTATACTTGTGCACGCTATCTAAGAGAGATAGGAATCGAAAACTGTTTTATCCAGACCTTTTATATTATTTCGCTGTATATGTCAACGCCCCCTCAGCCGACTGATTCGCACACCTTTCTGGTTGGCTGAAGAGCTCGCTGTTATATCTCCTTCCTTAAAGTTCCTCTTTTTAGCCCAAAGATTGGCAAGATTAACTCTTCGTTTAATTTTTCATGAGCAAAAACATAAAAATCTTCTTAAAAATTATAACTGTATATTTTAAACTTCTGCCGAACCCACGATGTTGTGCTTTCCTTCTTGATGCCGGTGAGGTTTGGATTATTTTCTTAAATATGAGTTTAAAAAAGTCACATGACAACGCATATCCTGACATTAAATTTATGAAGATGGCTTCCGATCTATACAGAAGAGCGAGCGTTCTCCATCGTCCTTTTGCACGATCAAGCAAACTAGGCATGACACCGTATAGCGTATAGAGTTGGGTGGTATAGATCTCTAGGGTCTCTAGGATCTAACGTATATTTTTCTGTGAACTGGCCGAACCAAAAATCGCACTAGTCTTGTAAGTTTGACACATTTTTTTATTTTTCTTCTAGACATTTCTCTGTATCTTCGATTGCTCGCTTCTCATGCTCTCTCTTATTTTCTCTCCTTCTTTGCTCGAAGAGAGCACGAGTCGCTAGCGTTCTGTTATGAAAAGCCGCATATGGGCGTTTTGTTTTTTATATGTGGTCGCCTACACTCTTCATCAAACCATGATGATTGGGTGAAACCCAACACATCAATTATTCCATTTGCGTCATTTTATGTAGATTGCAATGTCTCTGGCGATTTGTTTAACGTTTAACGTTAAATGTTCTCACGGTATTTTTGCGTTGTTGCGAGGTGTGAGATATTATCTGTAGACGTAACTTGGCTACAACTAGGCAGTGACCCGTTTTTAAAATATTAGCTCGGAATATTCGGACATCTATAATACTGGAAAAGTGTCTTGCGTGGATTGCAACATGGTCAATTTGATTGGCGAGCGCATTTTAGAGTTTTGTTGCTGAATTTATCCTTAATGCGAATAGTTAGAATGCGTTCGCTCACGTTCCGAAGACTCAAGACTCTTTTTAGACTTAACGCTTAGTTTTGTTTTGACACCCATTTCAAAACATTATGTTAGTGTTTCTTGCGACCATGGTTGTTCATGCGAGGAATTCAAGCCCATTCTCGATGGTGTGTATGGGACCCATTCACCTCCTCGTACACCCATTTACCATTGGTTCGCAGTTTCGTTTGTTCCCAAAACTTAAAAGGTTGCTTGCCGGAAAGAAGTACGGGTCGAACGAAGAAATCACCGTCGCCGCGGAGGAGTATTTTGCAGGCCAACAATAGTTGTACTATACGGAGGTGTTAAAAAAGTTGCAGCACTGCTGGGAAAAGTGTCTCGAGCTGAGAGGGGATTAAATTGAAATATAAATTGTCAAAACCTAAAAAAGTTGCGTTGTTCTTTCTACTCCGAGGATTCATCAAACAGCCTTTGTAGACACAAATTTTATTGTTTTGTAGCGGTGACTCCTAGCATGCTATAGTATACGAGGTTGTCACGGTTTTCCATCCTTCTTTTGTCCGGCCCATCCCACTGCACTTCTTAAATAAAAATTATACTAAAAAGACATTAATTTGTTTGCTTATTGTAGACAGCAAACATATTCGGGACATATTCGTCACGCACCTTAAACACATTTTGGAAAAAAAAAATCGTCCATTGCTTGTAAGCTACATATGTTTCGAAAAATTTACAACAGCAAAAGAGAACCCATTGTTGGCATAAATGACGATAACGAAGGCGAGAAAAACAATTTGAGCTAATGCTATTCAAGTATTGGAACTGTCTCGTAATGTTGTGCACTGTTTTGCCTATGCAAAACAGTTTCAGTAGGGTGTACAATAAGTGGAATCCATCTATATTTGTACTTAAATTGTTTATTGGTTGCTTCGCATAATTTTTACATAGTCGGATAATTAACTCATATAAGAAATCCATTAGCAGGAAATATAAGCACAATTGATGTGTAGTCATAGTGAAAGCGCTCGATATCGTCAGCTTGACGTGTTCATATAACAATTGTGTATAAAATTGTTTTTTTATTTATTGTTTTTTTCAGCACTATAATTGGAAAATTTTGCCCCGCCTTAACCCTGCTAGTGATTATCCCAGTGATTTTGATGTGATTTTGTTAGAAGAAGATTCGAGCTTATCGGGGTTAGAAGCCCTAAAAGGTCATCCTGCAATAAAAAGTGTCACACCTCAACGAATGGTTTACAGAAATTTGAAATACATACCAATCAAAGAAACAGCAAGCAGGGCTGGACGAGAAAAAACCCAACAGATAAACGAAGAGATAAACGATGAAAATGATTTAAACATTTTAGAAGAGTTAATTGAAAGCCTTCCTGCGGAAGAAATCAAACGAAAACTACAGCAGGTGTTAGACAATACAGTCGAAATTGTTGCGCAACAACAAAATCAAACAGCAAACCAAACCAAAGATGCAAATAATCAACAACGTCAATTTAATCGCCGATTGTTGCGTGCGATACCTCGACAAATTACATCGATGCTGCGGGCAGACATCCTCTGGGGTATGGGTATTACTGGGAAAGGCGTAAAAGTTGCTGTTTTTGATACTGGTTTATCTAAAAATCATCCTCATTTTAAGCGAATAAAAGAGCGAACTAACTGGACAAATGAAAAATCGCTGGACGATGGTGTAAGTCATGGAACGTTCGTTGCCGGAGTTATTGCGTCAACAAAGGATTGTTTAGGATTTGCTCCAGATGCTGAGTTGCATATCTATCGGGTGTTTACAAATAATCAGGTAAGAAAGCAAATATTTTTTTACTATAGTAATACTCGTATTTCATGAGTTATATTTGATTGAATTCTTAATAGGTGTCCTATACATCATGGTTTCTAGATGCATTTAATTATGCTATCTTGAAAAAAATAAATGTCCTTAATTTGAGTATCGGTGGGCCAGACTTTTTAGATCACCCATTTGTTGATAAGGTTTTGGAGTTAACAGCAAACAAGGTGATAATGATCTCGGCCATTGGCAATGATGGGCCACTATACGGAACATTGAATAATCCGGGAGACCAAAGTGATGTAATTGGTGTTGGTGGAATGAATTTTGAAGAAAATATAGCAAAATTTAGTTCGCGTGGGATGACAACTTGGGAACTACCAAATGGATATGGTCGCTTAAAACCTGATATTGTTACCTATGGTAGTCAGGTTAAAGGCAGTAATGTACGGGGTGGTTGCCGATCACTTTCTGGGACATCTGTTGCCTCGCCAGTGGTGGCGGGAGCGGTAACACTGATTGCAAGTGGAGTTTTACACAAAATGGATGTAATTAATCCATCATCAATGAAACAGGCATTACTAGAGGGTGCCACAAGATTAACAGACAACAATATGTTTGAACAAGGTCACGGAAAATTAAATATTCTTAAGAGTATGAAAATTCTTTCGACGTATGCACCAAAGGTGACATTAAGTCCACCCTACCTGGATTTCACTGAAGACTATATGTGGCCTTATAGTACGCAGTCTTTATTTTACACCAGCTCTGCAGTAATTGTAAATGTAACGATTCTCAATGGGATGGGTGTAACTGGGCGTGTTATAAATCGGCCTACTTGGCATCCATATACAAAACAAAACGGGAATATGCTTAATGTTTCTATATCGGTGTCAGAAGTTTTGTGGCCATGGTCAGGATGGATGGCTGTACATATTGGTGAGTATATCATAAGAAAAACAGTATTTGTTATTTGTTAAATCCTTTTACTTGTTTTCACTCATTTAGTGGTTAACGATAAAGGTTCTACTTTCGAAGGGCTAGCTCAAGGTCATATAACTTTGACGGTACAAAGCTTGGCAGGTCCGGAAGAGTCTGAGGCCCGAAACAGTACTGTAAGCTTTCCTATTCGTGTGAAAATCATTCCAAAACCTCCACGTCACAAACGTATTTTATGGGATCAATACCACAGTTTACGTTACCCACCGGGATACCTGCCACGAGACAATTTGAAAATAAAATCAGACCCTTTAGATTGGCGAGCGGATCATATACATACAAATTTTAAAGATATGTACACACATTTACGTAGTGCTGGCTACTACATTGAGGTATTAGGAGCTCCTTACACTTGTTTTAATGCATCCGATTATGGAACCTTGCTAATTGTTGACCCAGAGGAAGAGTTCTTCGATGAAGAAATTTCAAAGTTAAAGAATGACATTTATGCTCATGAGTTAAGTGTAATAGTGTTTGGCGATTGGTATAATAATACAATAATGAAGAAGATAAAATTTTTCGATGAGAATACTCGACAGTGGTGGATTCCAGATACAGGAGGTGCGAATGTTCCGGCTTTAAATGAACTTCTACGCGAATTTGGGATTGCGTTGGGAGACTTTGTGGCGGAGGGTTACTTTGAGATGGGAGATCACAGTATGTACTATGCTAGTGGTTCAACAATTGTTCGTTTTCCAAAGACAAATGGAAGCATTTTGATTGAAGCTTATCTTCACGATCAGGGATTGGAAGTAAGTAGTAATAAAATAGTAAATACGGATCATATTATAATTTAAGTTATTAATACAAATTATTTAAATAATTTAGTCATTTATTTGTTTTTATTCAAACCTCTCGATCAGTGTTAATATGATTTTATTATTTTAAAACGGATACTAGCATGGTTAAGGTTAGTTTTGTCATCCTTGGTTTGAATTTCTTTATAGAACAAGCGGACATTAATCGTTCTTTAAAAAATGTCTTGAATTTTAACTGATCGCATTGCTCATGCTTCAGGTATAATTAAGAGTTTTATAAAATTGTTTTATTATACCGAAACTGAAAAGGAGAATACTGCCATGTTAAAATTCTTAAAAGCGAAGATTTAAGAATCTACGTTAATTTTTATTTGAATGTAATGCGCAAAAAAGCAAAAAGTTAATTATTCTTGAAAAAATTTCCTAGTAGAAAGAATAAAGCGGTGGTTAAAACTGCCTCTTCTCATATCTGCCTTAGGTTAACACCATTAGGTCCGTTCCAGGACACAAAATTTGTACAAAAACCTGTTCCCGCGAGAAAAAAATTGTAAAAGAAAATGTATTTGAGGAAGTAATTTATTACCCCACCCTGCCCATTCTAACAAATTTCTTCAAGAGATTTTTTGTTGCGAGGAATTGTAAAAAACGCTAAGTTAATTAATTTTTAAAGGAACTGTCAAATTCGTAAAACCTAAAATGTGTGTGATTTGTGACAATTTTATGTACATTAACTCAAAAGAAGACTTTTACATGGGCAAGGAGGAGAAAAAAGAACTTCATATTGAAGTGAATTGTTCGCCTATTACAATAAAACTTATTAAATGCATGTTATATTTATCAATAAAATAGTAAGAATAACCAATTTTAAAATACTGTTTTTCTATTTCTTTTTTTGTCATGTTTTTACTTATTACTTTTGACGTTTCAAACACATTTTACAAAAATGTGTTCCACGAGATTCTCGGTCTAAGAGAAAATTTATTCCTACTCCTCAAAAATTCGCTTTTACAAACTGTTACAAAAATCTCGCACGAACAGACCTATTGACTTCTCATTTCAAATCCATTTACGAATTTAAGAAAAGTCATATATGTAAAAACAATAATAATATTTTTTCTAGATTTTAAAAACCCAAGACCCCAATTTAAAAGTTCGCAAATCTGTCCCTATTCTTGGTCTACTTCAACTGAATCATGATCTCCACAAATTGTATGCACCAAATGATGATATTCCTAACACAATCTACGAAGAGAATGCCATTGATCAGCCAGAAATAGAATTAGAAGATCACCAAATTGACAAGAATCCGATTTTAAATAAAAGAATACTTCTCGAAGACATCGCTTCGAATAAGGAGAATAAAACTAATGAGCATCGTTTGTTAAAATTTGACAATAATGAAATTATAAAAAAACTGGAAAAGTTTGATGATTTTACAAATGATTTGGATAATGGTCACAATCTAGAAACTGAGATAGCGGAGGAGGAAAGCAACGAAAACGAACAACAATTAATTAATCACAATGACGTACCCGAAGTAAAAGCCGCCAATAATCGGTTAATAGAGCCGAAAATCAATCGGGCTGAAGGACGAATTGCCATTTTTGGCGATTCGAATTGCTTGGATTCAACACATTTAGAAAAACCATGCTATTGGCTGTTGGATGCACTTTTAGAGTTTACTATGAACTCTCACATATCGAATTTACTTCGTGATTTGAATAGAATAAATCAAATTTCCATGCCGGGCAATGGGAAGCCTTTACCATCTCGTCTGCCGGGCAGTAATCTTCATCAGTATTCTAAAGTGTTGGATCCAAATAATCCTCTTAAGAAGCGAGAAATTGTGAGTTGTGTGCAAATTAATTGGGAACAGCCGATTTCCCTTAATCTTACTGCACAGCACGATTTAAAGCAGCAAAGTGAGCGTATAATTGGTGCCAATACTCATCATCAGGAAGATGGTGAGATAAGCGCAAATCTGCTGCGAAAATTAGAAAGCCAAAAAGGTGAGGTACGTAGTGGTTGAGGGTGTTTGTGTTCCTTCAAAAGTCTTACTCTTAAGTTTTTATACTTTAGCTTTTGCTTTTATTAATTAGAATTTTCGTGCCTAACCACTACTAAAAACATTTAATAAAATAACTTTACTAAATTTTGATATTTTATTCAACAGCCCTTTTAACTCAAGAGGATTTGGAACTTGGACCAGCTGCAGCTGGAATTGTCTGGCGTGGGAAAAAATCTGAAAATGCTATGTACGTGGATGACGTGAATAATAATTACAATGATCTCCATGTGATGCCTTTGCTACCAGGGGATAGTGGCGGCGGTGATGGCGGTAGTGCAAGTGACGATGTGGGAATTATAAGCCAGAAAAACTCTGCCGCAGATGAAGAGACTCTCAGTTATTCATTGTTAGCTTTAGTCATATTAACATTTTTAGTTTTTATTTTATTTATAAATTGGTTTAAACGACGAAGACTAAGCAGCGGCAGTAGTGGCAGCGGTCGTCCCAGTCGCGGTCGTCGTTTTTCGATTTTAAATCATTTGGGCCTGTAACAAAAAGCAAAATTACAGGCTTTGAATTCGTTGGACGAAATACTAATTTATTGCATATGCATTTCTCATTCTCATAGCTAGCTAAAAACAAGTTCCGTTTTATATTTTCCATAGATTATGTTGTAAAAAATATATATTATTTTGTTTTGTTTTTATTTTTACTACTAAAAATCACGGTTTTTTAGATTGTGATCTGTTATAATAGTTTTACTTTTATTTTTTTTTAAGAAAAGTATTTTTATTTTCTGCAGACCTTATTTCAAGTTTATTTCATGAGATGTTCATATGAATATATATATATATTCGTTTATATATTTTACATGAAAAAATAGAAGACAGACTTAATAGAAAAAAGTGTGAAGTCGTTCGAAAGAAACAAAATTATATACATAAATGAATAAATGAAAAAGCGTCAACAAAAGCTCCATTTCATTTGCCTTCTGATTTACTTTTTATTTTTTGAAAAGGCTCCAAGTAGGTGCAAAATTAGAAAAAAATGTGAAGAATTGAATGTCGTGTCAATACAATCCATTAATCAGATAGTGGTACAGTCCGGGTTGGGTCTGGCTTTCAATCACTTAGCTTCAATAAATTGTGCTATCTGTGATTAACTACACCCAGTTGCGCATGTGAAGTTGGTTGAAATCCCCATGCCTAAGGCGATGTCTTTCTCCACTGAGTTTTCCCTTCAGGTTGGAATCGAAGCGTTGGAACATATTGTACATGTCGTAACGATTTAAGGTGATAGCTCGTTATCGCTGTATAGTTGTAAAGTCAAGTCTATTATCACAAACATGATCAAAACCACGCGAAGAAATTTCTTGACAATAGATTACTCGACTGCTTTCTAAATACATACAACAGCGACTAGCTTAGTTGGACAATCTGATGAATTTAACGGGGATGGTTAAACTAGATATGAATGTATAACTCCTATTTATAGGTATTGGCATATGATGGTCATATGTAGCCATATAATCCTTTTGGAAAACTTCCACATATTGAGTAGCAGGTCGAATTTCTTTTCTTTTGTTTTTATTTCATTCCACTTCGTTTCATTTCATTTACTAAATGAGAAAGTAACCTCCTTAGGAATGAAAAAATTTTTTTTTTTAAATGTTTTTTTATTTTATTCAATATAGTCCCCTTTTTAGTTTGATACACTTATTCTAGCGATTTTCCAACTTCTTGATCTTGTCCGAAAAGTAATTTTCCGGAAGGTCTGCAAAATACTCCTCTGTGGCGTCGATGACTTCGTCGCGTGAGCTGAATTTTTTATTGATGAGCCATCTTTTGAGGTTTGGGAAGAGATAAAAGTCCGAAGCAGCGTTCGTGTTTTTGGTCAGGAGTGAGTATGCGCGGTACCCAGCGGTAGGATAACTTTTTCATATGCAGAATATTGTCCAAAATATGGCGTGTGCGCTCAGTACTAATCTTTGTGGTATCTGCTAGCTCGCGCACTTTCACTTTCCGGTCAGCCAACACCATTTCATGTATTTTTTTAAACATTGTCCTCTGTAACCGCATCGGAGGGCCTGCCGCTACGGAGCTGATCGGTAGTGGAGTTGCGGCCACCACGAAATTCTCGAAACCAATATTTGACGGTGCAATCTGACGGAGCATGAGCCCAATAATATTTATCCAACTTTTCTTTTGTTTCTTTCGCCGTTTTGCCTCTCATAAAATAATGTTTTATGAGAGAACGAAAATCGTTTTTGTCCATACTCAACATGATGCCAAACACGTCAACAACAATCAGCTGTCAAAACAAAACTAAAGACAGTATCGCACTGAAATTTGGCACGTCTGCCTAAATATGAACGGACTTCAAGGTACCATAACCTTTTTTGCAGTAGCAGCGCATTCTGGCGGTCAAAGAGGTTACTTTTCACTCCACCTAGTATTTATTAAACTGTAAACAAGACAATAAGTGACTTTTAAATTTTGCAGCCTAGACACATTAATAGATGTGCAGGTAGTAGAAATAATTAAAATGTTACAAAAGATCTACCGAGTTGATTTTATATACAAAACCTTAAAACTAATAAAAAAAAATAATTCAAAATAAAAACTGATACTTGTATAGCAATTTCCAATGGAAAGGTATTTACAGACCAAACCCTTTTAAGGACAATTTCCCCGGGGAAAAATGGTACTCGTTTTTCATCAAAAGACATCCAGATATAGCCATTCGAGTGTCCGAAACTGTTTCCGGTGCAAGTGCTAATATCTCTAAGGAAAACATTGCAAGTTGGTTTGAAAAGATAGAAATTTATCTAAAAGATGCTGGCGTTTTTGATATACTCAAAGGCCCAAAAATAATTTTTAGCAGTGATGAGACAAATTTTCAGTTATACCCCAAAAACGAAAAAGTCCTTCCCGGAAAGGGAAACAGAAATGATCACGCACAAGCCAAAACTGCAATAACAGTTATGTTTACATTTTCTGTGGCTGGTGAATGTACTCCTAAAATGGTAATTTATCCATATAAAAGACTCCCAGTGGAAATTGTATCATCCGTTCCAAAAGACTGGGGTGTTCGTAAAACGGAAACAGGTTGGATGAAATCTGAGGTGTTTTACGAATACATCGGCATTACAATACTGGTGTACACGGGGTGGCCGTGGTTTAGTGGTATATGCATAGACTCCTTAAGCAGAGGGTCGCGGGTTCGAATCCCGTGCGAGGCGATTCTCTGAAAAAGTTTTTTCATAGAATTTGTATGCAGTTTCTTGTAATATTGTTTGTTAATGGTCACCAAAGTCATTTGACTTTTGAAATTAGCGTTTTATGTAACCAGTTGCATATAATATTAGTAGCTTTGTACCCAAAAATTTGTACTTAAAAATGTATGGAGAAAGGCTGTATTACGTTTGAAGCAAAATTGCCCAAACGAGGGTCTGAAAAAATTTAGTTTCGATTCCTTGAAATTAACTGCGATTTCAAATGGATTTGTTGCATCCGGCTTATATCCCTGGGAAAGTGACAGAACAGATTATTATTCCAAGTGCTTGGGAAATGTCTGAATGGGACGAATAAACAAAATGTCAAATGTCAAAGCGTTCAAATGGATAATGAAATTTGTTACCAGGATTAAATACAAAAAGTTAAACAAAACGATAGCAGCGAGCTCAAAAGTTTACGAAAACTTTGGAAATATGTGTCTAAGAAATCGGAAATAGAAAACTCAGACCTAAAAGTATGTAACAACAATTCAAACGGTACGGTCTGTTTAGATATGAAAGTAATGCCAAGAGGAAATGAAGCTATTAATGTATCAGACGAAGCTATTTTTAAACCGCCTTTCCATATAAAAAAAATTCCTATCATTTTTTAGAGCGATCTGTCTTGCTCTGAAGAAGTTGTTTTACAACCTATTTACCAGTGTTTGCTATAACGAAAATACCCGAAAAGAAAGGAAAAACGAGCGCTTCGTTTTAATTTCTGAGGCATGGCAAGATATACACATGAAGAAAAAGGAAGAAAAAGAAAAGTAAGAAGCTGATTAACACGAACGAAAAAGGATTCGTGAAATCAGGAAAAGGAAAAATAATTCAAAAATTAGTATTATATCTGATATAGTTGTACATCCTCCAGTACCATCTAATGAAAAAGACTTAAAAAGCTCAAAAGAGGAAGATCCTATCCCATGTTTTAGCAAAGGAAAAGATTCAGTCCGTAAGCTCTACTACCAAAACGATTTAGAGATCCTAAAAGATCTCATTTGTAGTGATTCGGAGGAATAGAACATGTTCATTGGAGGGTTATTATGTACAGATAACTGATTTACAAATGTATATGTATAGATGCATGTTTCATTAAGGTGCCAATGATTGGGTTTATTTTATTTGAAAAGTTCTACATATAACGTATTATACCTAAGCAAGTTATCGAAAGTGCAACCGTTTTATTTGTTTTGGATATAAGGAGACATGATTATGTCTTTTTAGATTGAATACTTTCATACCGAGCCATATTTATATATGTATACAATATATATCGTTTGGCCAAGCTAAAGTCCTATTAAATATCAAACCCAGATTCTTAAGAGTCGAAATATTCAATCGGGTTTTCTGATAGTTGAATCGGAGGGAGATGAGATATATCCAACTTGTCTCTGCATATAACAATAGCCGGAGACTTCAGGGCATTTAGATGCAAGTTATTGTTATACGACCAATCTGAGAATTGCTGGAGATCTTCGTTTATCAATATGATGGCTTTGTTCCTAAAGTCAAGCGGACTAAGTTTTTGTTGCCTCCCTTCAAGATAGAAGAGAATCGCAGCAGATAATGAGATTTTGAACAAAGAATATTATGGTCTACAGTTTCGAATGCTTTAGATAGGTCGAGAAGGACTAAAACAGTTATTTGATTTGCATGCATTTTTTTCTGATTTTCTCAACAACTGACAGTAAAGCGGACTTACAAGTATGATTGGGAAACCAGGTTGGCTTGTACAAATTAGATTGTTAACAGATAGAGATAAATGAGATATTTTTTGTATTTGCACTAAGATGGTTTTTTCCAAAACTTTTGTAAGTGGATGTGGTCTTGAAAATAATACTCCAGTTTTTAAACGATATGTAGTAGTAGTATTTTATTTCTAGAAAAAAAAAACAATTTTAGAAAATATTGAATTGATTTAAAATTAGCTTGCCGCAGTTTGTACTTTCATCCACTTCGCTGGCTTGTTTTAAAAGGAAATGTCAATTCATTTGACGAAAGTACAAACTGCGCTTGGAGAAAGAGAAAGGTAATGAGCACTGAACAGTCTGAGTAATAGGTGGCGTTGCGTCGCCATAGGGTGTTCTGCGACATCCCCTTCCCCGTGAATCAGTCCGATCTGCCATCAGATACGCTCAGAGCAGCCAACTTTGACACTGGACGGCGCAATACGCCTGTTTTCGTGCGAATGTCAGCTCTTCTAACCACACCATCTGCAACGCAATAGACGCACAGAACCTTCCCTCGGCACCACTGTTTTCTTGGAATCTAGGCTTCGGAAACAAAAATTAAGTCACCTTCTCAGTCGGCGCCGATAAATTTTTTCCCATCGTCGCTGTGTATCCTCACAGGAACTCCTCGGCGATTTATGAAATTTCGGAATCTCCAGATGTATTGCTCGTACCGTCAAACATGTGAAGAAAGCAACCCAGCGCTTCTCGATGCGGCGACCATTGGAAACTGACAGCGTACCGAAATAATCCAGGCCAGTGTAGGAAAATGGCCTCACGAACGGCGTCACACGATGATCAGGCAGTTGACCCATCATTGGCATAACAGGCGTGGGTTGCTCCATTTGAGAGACAGTACAGCTGGCAGCTATCTTCTGTATGAGGCGTCTTAATCTTGGGACCCAAATTTTCGGCGTATTTGACAGATCGATCCCTCGACGTTCTGATATTTCATTCGGCAAAGATAATGTGTTGCAACCCACTTTTTGAAGTCATGATCAGGCGGCAAAATGATTGGACGTCTACTGTCATACGGCATCCAGCTGGCGGCATCAATCCGACCGTAAACACGTAGAATACCCTTCTTGTCAACATATTGTATAAGCTACTCCCTTTGTTTAGGCTTTGGCCATTAATAACAAGGCTTATTTCGGAAGCGTAGCTTTCTTCTTGAACTTGTCGACAAAGAAACGATTCAGCGTCATCCAACTCGGCAGCAGTGAGGCTAATATCAGCTTCAGTCTCAATTTTGCAACGGCATCAATTCACGAATCGGATGATCCATTCGCTTCAACTTTATAAGGGAAGAAAAACGAGAAAAATTTATAAATTTATGACTCACGGCAAGCATGGCGAACTTCGGATGAAACTCTTCGTTGTCATCTTCCTACAATTATGCCTCTGCAGGATCGCTAGGCCACATGTTCCCATTTTTCTGCAATAATGTTGGGCCACTGAACCATCTTGACGAGGGATTGAAGTCGCTTTGGTGGTTGATACGTTTGGCTTCATCGGCGACAATATCCTGAGTTGGATGGGTCCGTTACGAATTAGAATTTCAGCAGCTCTGTGTGCGACAAATGGTTTACAGCGGCGGCTATGCGATCCAATCCTTTTGACGACTGTCTTGAATAACTCAACTCGCGGGATAGTCATCGGCTTTAACGGCGCACACTTCGTTTTGGCACATATGAGGGGGACCACTATATCCCCGTTAGACTGGACTATCCTCCAATATGCGACTGCCGCAAAAGTCTCCTCGCTAGCGTCGACAAACACGTGAAGTTTAACTTCCTTCGCAGCTGCGTCGTTGAGAAAGTAATGTCGTGGTATCCGAACCTGAAATTCATCGTCGATCTGTCGGCACCATTTTCTCCATGCGCAATCGATATTGTCGGGAAGAGGTTGATCCCAACTCATATCGCACTCCACACCTTGCGCATTATTAGTTTAGCGCCAATCAAAAAGTGGCTTAGGAAACCAAGGGGGTCGAACACTGATATCACTACACTGAGAAGCTCTCTTTTGCTAGGACGTTTGATTCTGGCTTTCTTCCATGTTTCCACTTCCCACTTCTGATCTCTCTGCAATATCAGCCATAACCCTTTTTACTCTGGCTGAATTAGATACGAATTCTCGAAGCTCAAACCCGGCTCCTTTGTGAATCTAGAATAGCTTGTTCCTCGAATTCGAAGCTGTCCACAAAATCGTCGACATAATGATATAGTATAATCGACTTAACGGCACGATGGTCTTGAGAGCTATGTTCCAGGGCGTTCGTGTTTTTTACGTACTCGGCTGCACATGGCGAACAAGCAGCTCTGAACGTCATAACCAACATTTCGTAGACATCTGGCTATCATTGTGCTGATCTATCCTCGTTTCGGACAAGCAACTGGTGAAACATCTAACAAAAATTTCCGCTGATGGCAATCGTTTCTACTCGGAAGTTAAACAATACGGAGGGCATCGGCTGATATTGCTGTGGACCCTTCAGAAGACATGAGTTCAAGGAAACTCCTTGGACGGCGGCGGCGGCATCGAAGACCAGTCGCATTTTTTCCAGGCTTGTTGGGATATATAACGGCGAAACGGGGGAGGTACCAGGTTCTAAAGCTGACTACATTAGCTTCGTACGGCTGAAGCTTACGAGCATAGCCTTTCTTGATGTAACTTTGTATGAACTCTTTAAAAGCAGCGGAAAATTCAATGTCACGTTTCATCTTCCTTTTTTATTCCGACTAGTCTCTTTTTGGCCATGGCAACTCTATATCTTCACTCTTCCATAAAAGCCCAGTTTGGAATCTCCCGTTCATTTTGATTGTGGTTGTTTTCAATATACTGCGAGCGCGAACATCATCCGCGGTTTCTACCACCGGGTCTGGACGAACTTCAAATCTCTCAATGTCGAAGTAATCCATTACAAGGTTTTGTATAGGGTTTTCCAATAGGGACTTGACAACTTTGAATTTAATTTGTAAACGCACTCTTTCACTAATCATCAAACTGTTACTGTCAATTTATTCAGTAAATTCAACATTTTCTTCATGGTAAAGTACACTAACGAGCTACGTTCTCCGATCGGGTTCTGGAGAAGATGCGCCAAGACGATGAATTTCATCGCAAAATCATCTTCAGTGACGAAGCTCATTTTTGGCTCAATGGGTTCGTCAATAAGCAAAATATGCGTTATTGGTCGGGTGAAAATCCACATGTGCTTCATGAATCACCACTTCATCCACAAAAAATAACTGTTTGGTGCGGTTTGCATGCCGGCGGCGTTATTGGGCCATATTTTTTCGTCGACGATAACGATCGTCACGTTACTGTGAATAATCAGCGTTATCGCGCCATGATCACCGATTATTTTTGGCCCGAATTGGAAGATATGGACTTGGACGACATGTGGTTTCAGCAGGAAGGTGCCACAAGCCACACAACACAACAATCGATTTATTGAAGAGTAAGTATAGTGAGCGTGTTATCTCAAGACATGGGCCAGTCGATTGTCCGCCTCGTTCGTGCGATTTAACGCCGCTTGACTATTTTCTGTGGGACTATGTTAAGTCATTGGTTTATGTCAACACGCCGACGACGTTGAAAGAGCTCAGAGCCAACATTGAACGCGACATAGCGGCCGTTTCGGCCGAAATGTGTAGCCGAGTCGTTGAAAATTAGGTCCAATGAATCGAGCGCTGCAAACGTGCCCGCGGTGGCCATATGAACGAAGTCGAGTTCCATTCATAAATGTTTTGATAGTACTTTAAGCCAATAATAAAGTTTTTGAAATATCTCAAATGGTTTGCCTTTTATTTAAAAAATAATTTGTCAAGTCGTTATTAGAAAACTCTATACTATAGTCATCGTCAATAAGCAGGCAGGAAAGTTTTGGCCTTGGCGTAACACTTGTACTTAGGCCAAACCTGACCCATCCTAGTTCAGTCTTGACGGCATACGGACCTTTTTCTTTAAGCTGAGTCGGCAGACCTAGATGGTAATGATCCAACCCAATAAGTATCCTAGGTTTGACTGCAAAATACGGTTTGATGGGTAAATGCTTCATAGTATTTCCGTACCCAACAAGTTACTTTTCATCCAATGTCTGAACTGGCAAGCCAAAGTCGTACACTTTGCGTAGCACATGTTTCTTTTTCTGTTAGATACCACTGACTTCAACATTCACAACTGTTGTTGGCTCCTGAGCTGTCCTTTCTCCAACCCACTGAATGTTCAGATCGCTTTGGCGACCATTCAATCCAAGTTTTTTGGCGAGACTGAGATCCATCATTGTTGTTGACGAGCCTTCATCCAGTAGCGCGTACACGTCAACTTTTCCTTTGGTCCAAACAATTGAACTAGCAAAATTCGGAACAGCAACTTTGGATTCCGGCTCGGTTCAACTACACAATTTAAAACTGAAGAATTGACATCGATCGGCGGACGGGACGAATGGCTGGGGGGGGGGGGGGGGGCTACTCGATTCATGCAACAACTTGTGATGATTTCTTTGACACGACAGGTTCGTGTTAAGTGTCCGGGTTGCAGACAAGTAAAGCATAACCGTAGGCGCTTAGCTTCACGCCATCTTCCATCGATGTCGTTTTTAGAAAAAGGTTTGCAAACTACAATTTTGTGTTTATCGCGACACACAGGACATTCTTGTATATATTTCTCAATTATAGCGTGTAACACTAGTCGTCGATGTTTCGGTTCTCTGACGGTACAAACAGTACAAACAATAACAGCTAATTTGTTAAACCAGTTACTAAAATCGATGATCGTAGGATACGGTTGTATAGGCGCTGCATACATGGCTCAGTCCATTCGCTTGCTCATCGGAAGTTTATCTGTAAGCTCATCGAGCAATGCTGGGTTTGCAAGGTGTTGTTGACCATTGACTGTCTTGAAATAAACGACTAAGTTGTTTACTTTAGTTGCGAAGGGAATCAGCTTTTCAATTAGGCCTTCGGCAATCGGAGTTATTTCTTTGACAGCTCGCTGTTGACTGTGAATTAATTGCTCTGGGCGGTCAAATCGAAATCGTAATTGCTCCATGACCTCATCCACGTTGTCCGGATGTATGAGCAAACACTGAACCGCTTCTCGAGTTTCACCTTTTAGGCATTTTTGGAGGCGTTGACAATTTTAAAAATTCGTGTACTGGTACGCAGTAGTGGTTTCGGTGTAAGCTGTGGCGAACATCGGCCAGTATTCATCACGACCGTTGAATTCTGACAAATTCTGAATTTTGCGCGAAATAGATGGTTGCATTGTTGGCTGAGCATGATTATGAACAGAATTCACTTCTGCAGTTGGTCGCTGTTGGGCAAAGAACAGAGGTGCGTGATTGCGATTCACGGTTGAATGTGGAACCACCTAGCGCCTTTCGTCGTTGGGGAATGATGACGATGTGTTACTTGAAGTTGGTGAGAGTGTAACTGCGGCGGAGGAAAACGTTACTAATGAAGGTGACACAAAGATTACCGTTAACAAAGGGGCTGTTGATAGCGTCATTTAGTTTACAGTTGGCAGCATTATTGCTAGGTCTAATGGTTGTGGCGGCAGAATTCTCTTACTGGAGGATTCGGCTTTTGAAATTCTATTCATTTGTGCTACGGCGGCAGGGGCAGCTGGAGTCCCTTTATTTTCTTGGCTGACAATGACGACTTCAGGCTGAAGGAACCGTGGATTTTTTCTGGTTGGCGTACGTTCCATTGCCTTTCATAAACCTTTACAAATGGCGGATATTCGCAGTACACTTATGCTGAGCATAAGAACTGAGAAATAAAAGATATAGATATAGATATATAAAAGAGATAGAAAATAATAGTCCGGTTTTTAAACGATATGTAGTAGTAGTATTTAATTTCTAGAAAAAAATAATTTTAGAAAATATTGAATTGATTTAAAATTAGCTTGCCGCAGTTTGTACTTCCATCCACTTCGCTGGCCTGTTTTAAAAGCAAATATCAATTCATTTGACGAGAGTACAAACTGCGGTTAGAGAAAGAGAAAGGTTACGAGCACTAAACAGTCTATGTAATAGGTGACGCTGCTTCGACATAAGGTGTTCTGCGACAACTTTAGAAAGAATTGAGAGGATTAAAACTGGTCTATATTCCTTTGATTTTCCATTCATGGGAATGGGGACTTTGGTCTCTTTCTACTTTTTTGGGAAATAGGAAGTTGTTATAATTGTGTTAAATATGTGCTTTGATAACGACAGCATATATGAAAGCAGAAGATTAATAAATTTTGGATGGAATTCGTCAACACACAGCATTAGACTTGATCGATAGAAGTGTTTCCACAACATTTTCTTGCTGTATTCCAATTAGATTAAAGTATGGTCATTCGGTGTCATCCGATGTTTGATCTAAACGGTCACATTCTACTGAAGGGGTGTTTAGTTTTAGCTTTTTTAGGCCGATTTCTCGATCCTTCCCTAATAAATACATCCTAAATTTTCTATTGTAAAAGGCCCGTTTAGTAGTTTTGATTTTGTATACTACTTTATCTCGAAGTCAGCGATATCTATCAAATAATTCACCAATTCTATATTTTTTTCAGCTCTTGAATTCGCCATCGCACTTTCTTACAGCCTGCAGAATTCCTGGCGTCAACCTTTGGGGTGAAAGGGATTTCATGGTCCTTGTTTTCGCGGAAAGATGTTTCTAAAAAAGGTACACAACTCTTTCTTGCAGAAAATTCGTCTGGTCATTAACTAAAGGCATTTGGTAAATGTGACCCCAATTTGTCGTGAAAATATCTTGTTGAAGTGCATAATAGTTTATGTTGTGAAAGTCTCTAAAGTTTATCGTACTTTAAGTTTGTTGAATATCGAACTGGTATGTTTTGAGAAGTCGTGCGCTTTAAGTTTGCTATAAAGTGAAACTTTTTCTTTATCAGATACAATCACTGAATCGATAAGGGTACGTACGAGGTGTGTTTAAAAAGTAAGGTGACTTTATATTTTTATAAAAAAAATATTTATTTATTCATCAAAAATAATGTCGTCCTCTTTAAAGTAATCCCCCTCAGATATAATACACTTGTGCCAACACTCATCAAAGCACTTCTCATAAGCACTTTTTGGTATAGCCTTGAACTTTTCCAGCGATGCCGTTTTAATCTTCTCAATCGTTGCAAATCTCCGTCCTTTCATAGGTCTCTTTAGTTTTGGGAACGGGAAAAAACGCATGGGACCAAATCCGGTGACTATGGTGGCTCAGGCATGATTGCCGTTCTGGACGTTTTTTTGGTATTGCTTTTCGCAAACGGCGCATAACTTCAAGGTAATACCCCTTATTGACCGTATGACTCTGAGTTAAAAACTCCTGGTGCACTACGCCACGGTAATCGAAAAATACGGTGATCCAAACTTTGAATTTTGATTGAATTTTACTGGCTTTTTTGGTCTTGGTGCTGGGTACTTCCATTGAGATGATTGGGCTTTGGTTTCGACGTTATAACCATATACTCTTTTCAGCAAGTCAGGATCATAATTGACGTCATTCAAGAGCTCCTGAGCGGTGCTCATTGACATTTGGAACAATCTTCGCTGACACACGTCTCTTGTCCAAAACATCATAAAAAATTGCATGATACGAGTCGACCAATATGCCAACATCCTCAGCAAATTCTCTTATTTTAATTTGACGATTTTCTTCATAGCTTCGGCGTTATCATCAGAGCGAGATTCATTATTGGCATCCTTTCAGCCATATTGGAAGAGCTTGTACTACTTGTACCATTTTTTACACAAAACTTCATGCAAATTTTTTACTTGATTTTTGTAATAATTGAAAATCGTCGAGCAAACTAAAACACATCTAACCTTTCTTCTGTCAAAAACAAACTAAGTATATACTTACTTGAAAATGTGAACATATGTTCAAGATATGTGTACCAACACAGCAAAAAAAAAAAAATAAAAAATAAAAAAATAATAATAAAACAAAATAAAATAATAATAAATAAAAAAAAATATATATATATATATTGCAATAGAGAAAAAGTCGATAGCCGAATGACGTTGCCCGCGAAATTTCAAAAGTTACTTTTGAACATACCTCGTGTGTGACGAGTGCATTATTGGAACAGACTTCATGAGAGAATTTGGACTAGTAGTCGACTTGGGGGCACAAATCCTGAAATACGGAAACATGGAGATACCACGATATACCGAAACGCCAACACTTCCGTCTTAAAAGTCATCATCAACCGAAATCAGATTCTAGAGCCATCATCGAAAGCAATCATCTGGGCAGAAGTGGATGATGGTTCTAGTAGCCGCAGATTATATTTGATAGAGCCAAAAAATAAGAGAGACTTGTTCGTGGGAAAGACCTTAGGGGAACCAAAGGACAACTTATTTGCTGTAAGGATTCTACATCCAAAGACAAAAAGCGAGCGATAATGAACAACGGAAAAAAATCAAAAACAAAATTAGCCTCTGTTATCTGGATCAAAAGAAAGCTGTACTGGCAGAAAAACTACTCCGTGAGTACGCTGATATATTTGCTACACAAAACAATGGGCTAAATGCGAAATGAGTAAGGATGGACCCTGGCAAAATCGAAGCCGTGAAAAGTTGGTCTGTCTCCAAAGATAACCACCAATCGGGTCTGAGAGTGTGACAAAGCATTCCAAGAACTCAAACGGTAGCTGTGCAATGCCCCTTTTTCGGCTATCCCACACCCGGGAAAATGTTTATCATGGACACGGACGCCAGCAATGTTGGGGTTGTGATCTCTCAAGTTCATGATGGTCAAGAGAAAATGGCTGTAAATTACAGAAAGGTACTGACCTGAAAGGAACTATTGCGTAACTCGGTAAAAGCTTCTGGCTTTAATTCTAACTACGAAGCATTTCTATAAGTACCCCTCTGGACAAAAATTCATTCTTCGGGCAGACCACGCGGCTCTGAAATGGATACTATAATTTAAGAACTTTGAAGGCCAAGTTGCGAAATGGATCGAATAGTTACAGGGCTTTGACTTTGAAGTGCAACACCAGAAAGGAGAACTCCACTCAAATGCTGACGTTCGCTCTCGTTTACCGCGTGGAGTCAAATTTGAACACTGCAACCGCAAGGAAACGAAGGACAGAGTCAATATCCAAATGATTAGGACTGAGCCAAAAAAGGGTTGGAGTACAGACGAAATCCGTTTCTCATTTTTTTTTTTATTGTGATGATGAATTCTAGTTGCATGAAACATATTCCAAAAATTTCACGACAAATACCTGAAGATCTGGAGGAGCACCAGGAAACGATGGCTATTCGTTAGAATGGTGCTCCGACATTGTATTGTTGCATTCGCCCCTGTGGCTTTACTTTTGGGTCCTTGGTAGCCGCACACCTTATGCACTTTTTGCACCAATTCTCGACATCTTGTTTAGCGCTTATCCAATAGAAACGTTCCCTTAGCTGTAACTGCTGGTGACATGAAACCAGTATTTCTGCACCAGATCTCTTCTGTTGATTGAGGCCATGGCACTGCTGTCTATTGTTGTCATACATTTTTCCTTTCCACTGATTACTTCTACTAGAAAGCTTTTATTGCTTCATTTTACCAGCGAGACTTGGATGATGACCCTAGGGGCGTCAACTCTAGTTTCCAACTTTACAAGATAACCCGAATGATGGCTTCGGGAAGGTTGACCGGCTTCTGCTCGTTTCTTCCTCTATTTGTCACCACAATAAGAGCAGTCTTTTCGTAGCACCAGAAAATGTTCTATTTTATTGCAGTGCTAGCAGCGTATTTTGCGTCTGGATTTGATTTTCAATAATCACAATATATTTATATATATTTTTTTACACACAATAAGTCCTATCCCACCTCTGGAACCAATGTAAAATATTTGTGTAGGTACAAATGATAAAACTTATTACTTTCAATACAATCTCTTTATTTAATACAGTTACAATTCACAATCTAATCGGTTATCTCATCCACTTTTACTTTTCTTTATCTTTCACTTAAACCTATAAATCACTATTAATTCACACCTTAAATTCAACTGAAAACTGACTTTCTTGACATAATTCGCGAACAATTTGCGCCATCCAATTTTCCATTTTACTAAAAAATTCGATTCTACACTCCATCCACCAATGGTTGGTTGCAAGTTTGGAAAAGTGGCATAAAAATGTGTCGGATATTATCTTCCAGCAAGATAATGATCCGAAACACACAGCCAAAATAACAAAAGCGTGGCTACAAAATCATCAATATCAAATACTTGATTAGCCACCCCAATCTCTAGACCTCAATTCGATCGAACATCTTTGGGTTGAGGTTAAACGTGCTATTTCGGGTTGGCCTGGAGATTGTCCGGATTTGCATTAATAATGGTACTGCACTCAAACTGCTTGGCAAAATATCACTGCAAATCAATGTAAAAAGTTAATTGAATCAATGCAAAGACGAATAAAAGCGGTCCTCAAAGCAAAAGGAGGCCATACGAAGAACTAAATAGGAACAGTTTCGCAAAGTCAAGAAATTGATCAAATGCCTTATTTTTACTTTTGTTGTATTAAATTATGTTAAAAGAGGAATTTGGTTCTCATTATTTTTATACTGAATTATAATATTATTATTATTATTATTTTTAATTTTGTTGAATTAAAAGTACAAATAAAAAAGTTACGAACAGAAGTCTTTTATTCTGCTAATCATGTGATCAAAAAGTTGAGTCACTGTATATGTTACATGTAAGATATAAATTCATTTATTTGGTACAACTTAAAGAAATTAATAACACACTGTCTGGGGTGTTGACCGATGATCACTCAACTGCCCCCGGTTGACTAGTTTGTTCAGCTTTTATATCTTCCAGTTATCATATTGGAGATGATTATAGTGATTATGATTATGGTGGCTATTGCTGATGGTTTGATTATAGTGTGATTATGTTGTGATGTAGCGTGGTTTTTACATCCGCCCTCCCTATTTACTGTCCGTCTCGGAGGAGTCTTCTTTGGGGTCAGTATTAGCTTCTTGCCTCCATAATTTCATATGGTATATTCGCTGTTTGTTGTCGTTCTTTTAGGTCCTCCCGATAATCAACAACTATGTAACGATTACCTCGACCTTCGGAAATGACTTCATGTGGACCTATAAAGAGAGAAGAAAGTTTTTTTCCACTTGTCTACTGTGTTCGTTTAATAGCCACGAGATCTTCGATATTAAATTGATGGGGAAGTTTGCGTTATTTGTTAAATCTTTTTTGTTTTCCTTATGTATTTTTTCTATCTGTTGCCTGGCCTTTAAACGAGTTTGTTCTCTCTACGCGTTGAAATCTTTTAAAAGCACTTGTTTTATTATATCGCTTAGTCGTAAATGGCCTTTTTCTGTAGTTTGTAAAGATTTCTGTATCCTTCTTTTAATTGCAATCTGTACCCTGGACACAAATTTATACAATTTTTCTGGTGAGTCGGCAGATAGCCTTTTTAAAACATCAAGTATGACGCAGTTCGTTCTCTCGGCCTGACCGTTACTTCGTGGCTTATCCGTGAGAGTGTGTTCAATATTCTCCTCGCTGCAGAAATTGCTAAAACTGTTTGACGTGAATGCCCCACCGCGATCCGTAATGATTCTTGCTGTTCGTAAAGAAGACTTCATCTGTACTCAGCGTTTTTGTGGGATTTATCCACGTGTACTTTGAGAAGCCGTCTACAACTGTTAATATATATTTGTATTGGTTTTCAAAAACATCGATTGGG
This sequence comes from Volucella inanis, assembly GCA_907269105.1. NCBI lineage: Eukaryota > Metazoa > Arthropoda > Insecta > Diptera > Syrphidae > Volucella > Volucella inanis. Next base: position 41,598,467 of record OU026154.1, on the reverse strand, counting down.
CCTATGTTGTCAAGATGTTAGGTGTCCAATGGTCGGTCCCCTTTCGCCAACTGTTCTATGAAACCCTCTTTTTTGTCGTCTTTTTGATTAGCTAGATTGCATTTAATGCAATTAGAGATACAATTTTGAATTTTGTCTTTTATTTTATTTAATAATTCTTGGTTTATTAAGTGTAGTGTCTTGTTAACACCAAAGTGACATTTTTCATGCTTAGGCTTTATTATCTCTTTTTCCATGCTACGTGGGACAACCAGAAGTTCAAAGCCACCAACATCTTTAAAAAGGAACTCACCATTCATCTTAAGGTTTTCAGAATTTCCTTGATTCCTGTGATTTTTTTTAGGCGTACTAAAAGTTCCGTTTGCAACTGATAAATGGCATATCTGCTCAATGTATGCACATGTTTCATTCTTTTTCCTGGCCTAGGATCAACCGTATAGTCAAAATCCTGCAGATAAATTATTCATCTTCTCACGGAGAAGATCGGTTGTAGGATTGCTATACAATAGGTATTTTGTTCCGAGAAGATTCGGAATACTGCATAAATTTCTGTGCATTTTTTGCTTGCTTGCGTTGTTTTTACGGCTGTAATAGAAGACGGAATGGGGATTGTTGGCCTCACCTTGTATTAATGTCTCCCCAATGTCGTCCTGGCACGCATCTATGTGCACCTCAGAGTAGATGTTCTGCTTGTAAATAGCTAGTGGGTAAGTGGCCGTTTCTCAAGTGGTAATGGACTGGCTTCCAAATCGAGAGGTTCGGTGTTCGATTCCCAGTCTCGCCCGAAAAACATTCGTTTTTTTCAGTTAACAAAGATAAAGTAAGATAAGTAGTTAACTAGAAATCAACAACAAGCCAACTTCCACTAATAATTTAGTCTCCCCATTAAATGTTCGATGCCACCCATGGAGCGAAATACCACTGAGCCCAAACATCTTTCTCTCTCTCTATCCAATTTTCCGAAAAACTTAGCACATGCTCCGGCATTTTAAGGGTAGTAATGCCCTCTTGGTGGAGTGTTAGGTTCTTAAAAAAAAAAAAGAAAAAAAAAAAAAGAAACGCAGTTGTTTTATAGGGCTTTCTTCAGTTCATTAAAAATTGGAAATCTACATTATTTTTAATTAAGTCTGATAATGGTTTTGCTACCAACCTCTGATGAATTTCCTGAAAAATCCAAGGAATGCCTAAATATTTTTTTAAAAGATCGTCTATGTACGCTTTAAGAACTTTTCTTACTATCAACTCGTGGAGGATCCAGTGAACAAATTGCACTTAAGCTGCAGGTGCGTTTGATAATCCAAATGGCAGAAAATTTATTTCGAAGTGACCATCTTCCCTGACAAATGCAGTGTATATTTTGCTTGTATTCCCAACCAGAACATGGAAGTATCGTCTTTCAAATCCAGCGCTGTGTACACCCTTGCACTTTCTAGATCGTTCAAAAATCTTCTATCAGCACGTGGAAAAGGCATCTTTAATCGCAGACTTAATCTGCGGCAGTCAATGAAAACCCTTGGTCTTCCATCTTTTTTCCTTACTACTGCAACTCCAATAGCATGTGAGAAAGTTGATGAACGTATGCGTCCTTTGTATTGTATTTTAAACTGATATTAAATTTGTTTGCTTTTGATAATTTTTTCTGGGACAAGCATTTGACATATGTCCCAAACCATTGCATCTAAAACATGCTGCCTAGCCGTTCAGTCCTTCCGCATGTGTTGTGTTGCTCCACAGTTAAAACAATGATTTGCTTCTGTATCTTTGCAGTTTTTTATAGCGGATAAAAAGCCGCCTTTAGAATTCACACTGCTTTCACGGCTATTGGCCTTCCTACCACTGCCACCTTGGATACCCTTATTGTTGTTTCTGCCAAAAAGAAGTCTGATTTCCTGACTTTTTCAAAGATTTCATATTTTTCTTTTAGTTCCAAAATAGTTTTGACATAAAACAGTATCATTTTGTTTTCCGTTCTATCCGTCATGCCGTTTACAACAGGTATCAACGATTTGTCATCAACATCTGCTATCTGACTCAGCTGCTGCATCTTGTAGACATATTCGCGAAACTTTCCCTTTAAACATTCTTCTATTTTGTAATTTATTGTAAATTTAGGCTTTGCTCATCGGTCTATTAAACTCATCACACAGTTTTGCCTGCCTTTTGATCTGTATAAGAGGAGCATACATACCGTCGTGTGAATTCGAGATACAGTGAAAACAAAATTCCACAATTTGCAGTGTGCATTTTCAGAAAACTAAAATTATTATTTTTATTATTATCAAGGGAACGATACAAATTAATTTGTAGATATTAAAGATAACTTGTGCGTTCACAAAGTTGTCAAGTCCCTATTGGAAAACCCTATACACAACAGTTATCATTCTTTACTGTCTATACATTTCTGTAATAGAAAGTCCGGCCTCAAGAAACTCTTTTGTATTGCTTTGACGACAATAGTGAGACTCTACAAATGCAAAGGAGAGAATTGCCTTACCTTGTCTTTCAAATTTGGTGATATAATTGTTCTTGTATGCAATCCGCTTTGAGATGGGCTTGGTACTCCTGTAACTTGGTCTTTGTGAAGATGAATATTTTGAAGGGTTTATCGCTTATGCTTATTGTTCCCAAATAAAATTTCTTGCACACTTGAATTGTGTTATTAGAAACATTGAAGAAATATTTAAATGTATATTTTCTTCTACCATCCGTTGTTTCAAATTTTCAAATTCAAAGTTCAAATTTCTTAGTTGCTGATGAAATAAATTATTTTTTTTTCCTGCAGCGCTCAAAGAATAGTATGCCTTGAATAACTGAAGTCTTTCATTTTCCGTTATATACCTGCAATGTAATTTGCATGTAACTGCGCAATTTTTGGCTGTTTTGATGCATTTAGCTTCAACATTTTTTTTTCTTCCCGAAACATAGGCTTGACCAGCTTGGTAACGAGCTCTACGTATGTTCGTTTTCTACTTGGCAGAGTCTCGCTTTCTTTTTGTTGTCTGTAGTCATGGAGTTGTCAATAACATCTATCATATAGCCATCAGCAGATATTTGGAAACCCGGTAGAAGACTGTAAAAATCCAAGTCAATTTCAACTTTTGGGATTCCATTTTTGTTAAGTTACTACACCAACGAAATTTATGTTATGCCACTTTAAAAACTAAATTAAGTACTGGCTTACTAACGAGCTTTTAAATTTATTTAAATTTATTTATTTCCGGCTGTCAACAATGATATAGCATAAATTAAAGCAACCATTCATGAATAACACTGGCGTATGTAGGTTACATCTAAAATCACACAGTTGCATATAAGAATACAACTTTGATCTAAACATTCGATTAATATTCTTTTAACAACAATGATTTTATGGCATTTTCCCTCCTATTTTGTGTGCTGCTCTCTCGTAGAAAGAAGGAAAAGCTTCCCAAATGCATTAAAATGTCAAATTTGAATTTTTGCTACATACGACCTTGTTATTCTCGAACGGCGACATGTTCTAATATAGGGTTTTCCAATAGGGACTTGACAACTTTGAATTTAATTTGTGAACAAACTCTTTCACTAATCATCAAACTGTTACTGTCAATTTATTCAGTAAACTCTAAACACTCTAAACATTTTCATCATGGTAAAGTACACTAACGAGCAACGTCTGCAAATTATAAAAATTTTCTACAGATGTTCGGAGTCGGTGACTGCAACTTTAAGAGAGTTAACTCCAATTTTCGGTCGTAATTCTCGCCCTAGTAGACAGGCAATAACAAGATTAGTGCAAAAATTTGAGTCTACATATTCGTTGTGTGATGTTGCCGTGTCAGTTAGACAACGGGTTGGTCCAAGTGTCAAAAATATCGCTGCCGTTCAGACGTCCGTAGCAAACGATTCAAATCAGTCAATTCCACGGCGTTCTCAAGAATTGGGCATCGCTCAGACCACATTATGGCGTATTTTGCGTAAGCTCTTGGTTTACACCCATACAAGATCAAGCTGTCTCAAGAATTGAAGCCGATGGACCATTTGAAGCGACGTATGTTCTCCGATTGGGTTCTGGAGAAGATGCGCCAAGATGATGAATTTCATCGCAAAATCATCTTCAGTGACGAAGCTCATTTTTGGCTCAATGGGTTCGTCAATAAGCAAAATATGCGTTATTGGTCGGGTGAAAACCAACCCAATTCTTAAGAACGCCATGGAATTGACTGATTTGAATCATTTGCTACGGTAGTCTGAACGGCAGCGATATTTTCGACACTTCGACCAACCCGTTGTCTCACTGACACGGCAACATCACACAACAAATATGTGGACTCAAATGTTTGCACTAAACTTGTTGCTTGTCTACTAGGACTAGAATTACGACCGAAAATTGGAGTTAACGCTCTTATAGTTTCAGTCACCGACTCCGAATAACTGTAGAAAATTTTCATAATTTGCAGACGTTGCTCGTTAGTGTACTTTACCATGATGAAAATGTTGAGTTTACTAAATAAATTGACAGTAACAGTGCGTTCACAAATTAAATTCAAAGTTGTCAAGTCCCTATTGGAAAACCCTATACATAACAGTTATCATTCTTTACTGTCTATACATTTCTGTAATAGAAAGTCCGGCCTCAAGAAACTCTTTTGTATTGCTTTGACGACAATAGTGAGACTCTACAAATGCAAAGGAGAGAATTGCCTTACCTTGTCTTTCAAATTTGGTGATATAATTGTTCTTGTATGCAATCCGCTTTGAGATGGGCTTGGTACTCCTGTAACTTGGTCTTTGTGAAGATGAATATTTTGAAGGGTTTATCGCTTATGCTTATTGTTCCCAAATAAAATTTCTTGCACACTTGAATTGTGTTATTAGAAACATTGAAGAAATATTTAAATGTATATTTTCTTCTACCATCCGTTGTTTCAAATTTTCAAATTCAAAGTTCAAATTTCTTAGTTGCTGATGAAATAAATTATTTTTTTTTCCTGCAGCGCTCAAAGAATAGTATGCCTTGAATAACTGAAGTCTTTCATTTTCCGTTATATACCTGCAATGTAATTTGCATGTAACTGCGCAATTTTTGGCTGTTTTGATGCATTTAGCTTCAACATTTTTTTTTCTTCCCGAAACATAGGCTTGACCAGCTTGGTAACGAGCTCTACGTATGTTCGTTTTCTACTTGGCAGAGTCTCGCTTTCTTTTTGTTGTCTGTAGTCATGGAGTTGTCAATAACATCTATCATATAGCCATCAGCAGATATTTGGAAACCCGGTAGAAGACTGTAAAAATCCAAGTCAATTTCAACTTTTGGGATTCCATTTTTGTTAAGTTACTACACCAACGAAATTTATGTTATGCCACTTTAAAAACTAAATTAAGTACTGGCTTACTAACGAGCTTTTAAATTTATTTAAATTTATTTATTTCCGGCTGTCAACAATGATATAACATAAATTAAAGCAACCATTCATGAATAACATTGGCGTATGTAGGTTACATCTAAAATCACACAGTTGCATATAAGAATACAACTTTGATCTAAACATTCGGTTAATATTCTTTTAACAACAATGATTTTATGGCATTTTCCCTCCTATTATGTGTGCTGCTCTCTCGTAGAAAGAAGGAAAAGCTTCCCAAATGCATTAAAATGTCAAATTTGAATTTTTGCTACATACGACCTTGTTATTCTCGAACGGCGACATGTTCTAATATAGGGTTTTCCAATAGGGACTTGACAACTTTGAATTTAATTTGTGAACAAACTCTTTCACTAATCATCAAACTGTTACTGTCAATTTATTCAGTAAACTCTAAACAATCTAAACATTTTCATCATGGTAAAGTACACTAACGAGCAACGTCTGCAAATTATAAAAATTTTCTACAGATGTTCGGAGTCGGTGACTGCAACTTTAAGAGAGTTAACTCCAATTTTCGGTCGTAATTCTCGCCCTAGTAGACAGGCAATAACAAGATTAGTGCAAAAATTTGAGTCTACATATTCGTTGTGTGATGTTGCCGTGTCAGTGAGACAACGGGTTGGTCCAAGTGTCAAAAATATCGCTGCCGTTCAGACGTCCGTAGCAAACGATTCAAATCAGTCAATTCCACGGCGTTCTCAAGAATTGGGCATCGCTCAGACCACATTATGGCGTATTTTGCGTAATGGATTCTGGAGAAGATGCGCCAAGATGATGAATTTCATCGCAAAATCATCTTCAGTGACGAAGCTCATTTTTGGCTCAATGGGTTCGTCAATAAGCAAAATATGCGTTATTGGTCAGGTGAAAACCCACATGTGCTTCATGAATCACCACTTCATCCACAAAAAAATAACTGTTTTGTGCGGTTTGCATGTCGGCGGCGTTGTTGGGCCATATTTTTTCTTCGACGATAACGATCGTCACGTTACTGTGAATGGTAAGCATTATGGGGCCATGATCACCGACTATTTTTGGCCCGAATTGGAAGGTATGGACTTGGACGACATGTGGTTTCAACAGGATGGTGTCAGAAGCCACACAACACACGCTACAATCGATTTATTGAAGAGTAAGTAAGGTGAGCGTGTTATCTCAAGATATGAGCCAGTCGATTGGTCGCCTCTTTCGTGCGATTTAACGCCGCTTGACTATTTTCTGTGGGGCTACTTTAAGTCATTGGTTTATGCCAACACGCCGACGACGTTGAAAGAGCTCAGAGCCAAAAGTGAACGCGAAATAGCCGAGAAATGTGTGGCCGAGTCGGTGAAAATTGGGTCAAACGAATCGACCGCTGCAAACGTGCCCGCGGTGGCCATATGAACGAAGTCGAGTTCTATTCATAAATGTTTTGATTGTACTTCAAGCCAATAATAATGTTTTTGAAATATCTCAAATGGTTTGCCTTTTATTTTAAAAAAAAAGTTGTCAAGTCGTTATTAGAATACCCAAGCTGAACCCGTCAACAGTTTCTTATAAATTTGTCAGGTTCTTTCTTCCGTGATTGGAATATTACCACCAGCACAAAATTTATAAAGTAGGCCCCTATTATAAGTGTCGATAGTTGATCGATGAGCTACATCTATCGATCGGCAATTGTCGATCGCAAATTTCGGTATTTTGTATTGCGATCGTGATTGGTATTTGTCAATTTAAAAGTTGTTTTTAGTCAATCACGAATTCGTGGTCGATGGTCTTGTGTTGTAAAGTGAAAAATTGTTGTACGCACGAAATGTAAGTAGTTTTAATAATTATAATGTATTTATATTCAAAACTAATAATTATTATAAATTATAATTCAAATATAGGGCAAAACATTTGGAGCTTCTGGTTTCATTTATGGAAGCAATCCCGATATCGCAAAGAGAGTTTGCGTAAAATGAAAAGCAAAGAGTCGGTGGAAAAGATTAAGCGCGTAGCTAAATGGATATGAACCTCACGTGCATCAATGCATGGAAAAAATGGGTATAAGTAAAGAAAATGAATTGATCTGTAGTTTTAACTTCAGGTTTGGACAGACTATAAATTCAAAACAAAAAAGAAGATGTCTGAAAACAAATTGGAGATGACAGCAACAGGCGGCGGACCAAACAAACTCAACAATTTCAGTCAGTTGAAAGAGAGTGTGATGAGCCTGCTACAGATGAAGACATATGTTGATCCGCCTGGCCTTGAATTTGGACAAAATATCGATGCATTCCCAGAATGCTTAAAAATTAGCTTAATTAACTTAAAATTATCTTAATCTAACTTACTGGCCCCATGCGGGCACTCTAAGATAAGCCTAACGCTTTATCTATGTCTTTCGACGTTTCTTCCAGTCTATTCTTATTTTGATATTAACATTAATTAAGCCTAAAACTAAGAAAACAGATTTTGGCAAAAACTTAGTAAATGGACTTTTTTTTTGTTGTAATATAAAACTTAAAACTAAAACTTACAAACTACCTAAAATAAATTTTAATATACTTAACCTACTTACATCTAATAAACAATTAACTTATATATTTTATACATATATACCTTATATATATAATAAATTTATGCATAATATATATATGTATTTTTTTGTTTTTTTTATTTTTTTTATTTATTCTTTTTTCTTAAATCTAACTTAATCCTATCTAAAACTATTTAAGTCGGCCATGACTAAAATCTAATAGGCTGGCCCACTTTGCTTCACTCGAGGAAGCTACCTAGTAATTGAGGAATTCGACGACGAAGCATCCCCTCCTTCAATAAGTCACCAAAATTGTTGGTGCTGCCGTGCAACATCCCTCATGTCGCGACTTCCTACCAACCTATTGAACCGGAGGCGCTCCGCACTGCCGTGTGCGACGTCTCTGTCGTAGTTGAGTAGCCTGTCCGCAGCTGTTCGAGCAAAGTGAAAGATTAACGGCACCGCTAAACTGTCCTGGATAAAGCCTTTTTTTTATCAAGATACGCTTCTGGTGGCATAAAGCCGTCAAGGCGAACTCTCTCGTGATACATATAATTGGGGTAATAAACCCCAGAGATCAGGTTGTTCGACGAGGTCATTGCTCTTGCAATGTGTCTTCGAATCAACTTAATGACAAAATTGTCCACTTTTATAAGGTTCGCCCTATTGTACAAAACTTCATAAGGGTAGAATTTTATGTACTCAGACTCTGGTGTTCTGTAAAGGCGAAGACAAGCCCTAAGGCAAGACCTCTCAAACACCCGAATCTTTTCCAAAAGACTTGCTTTCACGTTGAACCACACGGGATAACCAAATGTTAGCATAGACCGAATAAGGGCCATGTAGCAGATCACCTTTACCCTCGCATCGAGTTGTCTGCTATAAAACAGTCTCTTTGTAAGGGCAAAAGCTCCTCTGGATCTGGCCAGAGCAACATCTATATGTTTATTAAAATACAGATATTGATCCAGCCAGATCCCAAGGTATCTGACTATATTTCGACAAGCAAGTGGTTGACCGTACTGTCCCACCATCTGAAACTTTCGCCAATTCTTTCTGGTATCCGCAGAGGCCCTAGACAAAGACTTCCTAAAAAGAATGGTTTCCGACTTCTGAAAGTTGATCTTCAACTTCCAGTCGTCGCAATATTGTTCAATTTTATCGAAGTCACGTTGTAAGAGTATGTTTATGACCTCAATCTTTGGACCTAATCTATACGCGATTAAGTCGTCTGCGTACGCTATTGCATGGTGAAGTGAACCTATCAAATCACTTGTGTAAATGTTGAAAAGAATCGGAGAAATTGACCGCACCTTGTTGGAGACCATTTTTAATATGAAAAGTTCCAGTAGAAGTCACATCGCCATTCTTAATGATGAACTGTCTATCTGTGAACATATTGAAAAGAATATACAGCAATGGTTTGCTAATGCCCAGCTTGTTCAGCTTGTAGAAGAGCCCCTCTAACCATACGGTATTGAAGGCTTTCTCCAAGTCAATCAGGCAGGCACCAGTGCACTGTTTCTTGGCTTTGTTCCATTGGATATCGGAAACCAGCTTAGACGCGGCGTGAATAACATCATGCCCCGCCTTGAAACCGAATTGATTATCCGGAACTATATTTTTGTCCTCAACCCACTTAGTCAGAACCCTATTGATAACCTTCTCGAAAACCTTCCTGATGTTTGGAAGGAGACTGATCGACCGGAGATTCGCCGAATTGGAGGTGTCTTTATCCCTTTTGGGGGTGGGATGTAGCACCGCAGTTTTCCAGTGCCCCGGATAATGTGCATTATTCATTGCATTGTTAATCGGGGTGGTATAAATGTCCACCGCTTCTAGAGGGAGATGTCGAAGCACAATGTTCGGTATATCATCGATTCCCACAGTTTTCTTACTTCTGATTGTGTCGAAGATCGTTTGGATCTTCCATCGAAATGAATAGGGGAAGTTCCTTTTAATTTTCGATGACATTATTTGCCATATTCTCGTCACTGAACTGGGTGAAACCCGAGTTCTCGATTCGCCAGTTCACTATTTCGTTTCGAAGGTAGAAATTTTGCACAAGGACTCGATTTTCCAAGTCGTGGTTAGGGCCAATGATATCATTCGCCCTATATACTTCCTGAAAAGTCGCTCCTATAGCCTCAACTTCCTCCTGCGGATCCTCGATCACAAAGAAGTTGTCATCATCAACAGCCCGTCGTTGTTTATCGTTCGGGCGATTTTGAGACATGAAAGGTAGTTTTGATCTTTCCTCTGAAATATTTTATTTATTTTTATTTACAGAAGCCCTGTAATTTTCTTTTATTAATGTTTGGAGGTTTTTGATCGACGACTTTAATGTCATAATCTCCGGCTTATGTCTGTCAGTAAACTGTCTGTACAAGGTTTTTAATCTTGTCAGCAGTCTACTTTTATGTCGGTGCAGTGCGTCAATAGTTGCGTTGCGGAATAAGTCTTCGTTGTCAGTGTGGTGATACCGAGGTATCGTTTTGTTCATTGTTCGTTTAATTGTCTCGCCCATTAGTTTTAGATATCTGTCAATCTCCTCGTTTGACAGATTTCTGTTAGACGGTGGGTAAAGCGAATTCGAGGAGAGTGCTCTTGTCAGTGTCCTGGAGAAGTGTGTCCAACGCACTCTACTATAGTTGTAGGAATGCCGATGTAAAAATTCATCCAGTTCCGCATTTTCGTTTGGAACGGTTATTTCGGTACTAAGACCGCAATGGTCGCTGTCATACACAAAAGTGCGTAGACAGTTTATAGTTTGTTGGTTCGTACCTGTCAGTTGAATTCGTGAGTCGAACAACAGTATATCCAAATAGGAACCGTGTCTAGGAAACGACGGACTATCCGTCGCCTTAAGGCCGAGTCTATACATCACACTGTGCTGAACGCACCAATTGAGTAGTAGGTTCCCTCTAGTGTTTGGTGTATTATTTCCCCAATCTCTGTGCTTGGCGTTGAAATCTCCGCCGATAATAAAGTAGTTTTCTTCCAATTGAAGTCTCAGCAATCGAAAAAGTGTATCGAGCTCTGAGATGAATAATGTGGATTAAGTAGCCTCAGGTGCATAGACAGACACCATGTACAGCCACTTTCCACTTCGGAGAGGGATATATATGATGCATGCCTCCAGTACCTGAAACCTACGTATTACACGACTGTATACTCTATTACAACGCAGTTCTTTTCTAACAAAGATTGCAACCCCTCCTCCTTGGATGGAGTTGGGTCGATTACTTCGTATGATTTTATATTTTCTGTGCCTCATTTTGTGCTTTTTGGATAGCTTATTTTCGCTAACCAAAAGCACATCTGGGACTTGGTCTTTAAGCAACTTAAATAATGCGGCTCTTCGCTCAATCCTAATCAGTGAACTAACTGCAAGGATCTTCAGGGTTAGCTACGCCATGTTCGTGCCCATTACGACTGGAGGTGCGTTAGGTCCGGCAGCAGCGCGTATATTTGATCTACCCGCTTTGCCTGTTCCTGTATTTGACGTTGAAGCTGAGCCATTTGCCCTTGAATAAAGAGCAAAATAGCCAGCATGTCAGGTACAGGTTCCATTGCTCTGGGCGCTGGGGCCTGAGAAGCAGCCTTCTGTTGATGTACCGCACTTCCCTTACCTGCCGCCATTTGGGCGTAGGTGGCTTGGGGAGTAACGGCCGGTGTTTGAATTTGAACTGGTGGACACTTAACTTCTACCTTTTGCTGCCGAGCCAGATTTACTCTTTTTATGTACTGGAATTTGGGACAACCCCAATAGTTTGCGGTGTGCCCCGTGTTCCTACATAAAACGCAAGAGAGTTGTCATTTTTCCGACGCTCCGTCCTTACCTAAAGCGTAATCGTTTGACTTGTGGTTCTTTCCACACTTCACGCATCGAGGCTGCATTTCGCAGTTCGACACAGCGTGCCCGAACCTTTGGCAGCGAACACATTGTAAAATATTTTCGCTCCTCTTTAATTTTTCCCAGTGTACAATCTGGTAGTCTAGGACTTTGATGCTCCTTAGGCCATCCAGTTTGTTATCGGGTCTTAGCTGGACCAGGAAAAACGGTAATTTTCGATTATCCCTACGAATTTGAGCCCTTCGCACTCCTTCTCTTTCAGCAGTGCAAGGAGTCCCTCAGGATCAGTCGACGGCTCTAACCCATCAGCAGCATTTTCTGCAGCTTCTCCCCCTTCGGGGTGTAGGAGAAGGACTCCGTCGTCAAATCCCTCAATAAACTTTTAATTTTGTGGTAGCGCTCTACTGTGTTACAGTGGATCGCGAGTAATATATGCAATTCCGCAATTATCGGTCAATCCACCTAAACCAGCAAGAATGGGGTCACACAATGCAAATCCTCCAATATTAGCAAATGACACTAAAACCAATACTGCAGACTCAACAATTAACGGCTATAAAAACGATAAATCAATTATGGGCAAGCGACCAGTACTTCGTTTATAGCCATTGTTGATCGCAGCGACGCTGAAGACGGCGGGTCATCATAGGCTAAGTTAAATTCAGATTTTTCATAATAAACGAACGGTCCCCGTTGACCAATAGAAAATTTATAAATTGTTTTCTTTCTTTCGGGTCTCAACGCGATACATAACTGGCGCAGTCGGTAATCCTCTATTCGGTGAAGAAGAGGAAGATACGTGAAAGGTCAAGATCGCAACACAGTTCGTAAGACGGAACAACGAAGTGTATTGAAGTAAAATTTACCAATACACGAAGAAACGGGTGAAAGAATTTAAAAGTGAAATACAGTGATAGTTAGTGCGAAATGGTTTAACAACAAGCTTCAGTGGAACAATGTCTAATTACACTAACAGAATTTTTGGTGAGACAAAACCAGCCACAGGGTTGGAGAGCCACAGTAGAAAAAGAGATAAAATTCGTTCAACCATTCAGTGGTTAATCGGGGACGTTACCTTCGTTTTTAGAAACAATTGATCAAACTTTATTAGAATTTGGTGAACAAGCCCCACAAGTGTTTCGGGTAATTTATAACGAAAAAATAATTGGTGCAGGGAAAAACTACTTATCAAGCCATGTTCCAACAACGTGGGATGAGTGCAAGGAGAAGCTTAAACTGCACTACCGACCAACGAAGGACCAGCTCAGTATCATAGAGGACATCAATAATATTAAGGTATTTACTATTAACCAATTATTAGATTTAGTCCAAAACATTGTTAATAATATTACTGAATGTGCTGCCTTTAGTGATCAGGGTCTAGAAATAGCTTCTTGTTTAAACAGTACACTTATTTTAAAAATCAAAGAAGTTACAGCCGGTGCATTAGCTGCCGAAATTTATAATAAATATTCTGGCTACATTACACAAATACATAGGTCAAGATAAATATAACCTTAATATAGAAAAGGGTTATAAATCACACAACAACCAACACAAGACACCAAACTCTAAGAATCAAAAACCACAAACAAAAAGTGATAGCACGTTTAATGACAATAGGCCTCAGAGATCAGGACAATTTAGACAAAATGGAGGAGAGCAATCAAAGCCCCCATTTAAATCAAGTAAGAGTCCAAAATAATTATGGTTATAATAACAATAATAGGGAGAATCAAATGGAAGCAGATACTCTTAGTACTAAAGAGGAAGTGAATCAGATAGAAAACGAGTTTTTTTATCAACTAGCCTCGGATACAAAAAAAATTTTTATTGAAATAACATTAGAAAGCAATAATTTTGTAGCCTTAATTGATAAAGGTTCTACAATCAGCCTTCTAAATTCCAATAGAGTACCCAATGAGTTATACAAGAAGATAGCAGAACATCCCATAAAAATTAATACAGTTCAAGGTCTCGTAAAAGAGAAAACAGAACAAGTAAAATCCAAGTGTCCCGAACAATTTAAAATGCCACATAATGCTAGAATGAGATGGACAAAAATAGCATTGGACAAACCATACGAATTTTTAATCGGAATGGATTGGATATCGCAACACGCTAAAATAAGAGATTTGCAAAGCCAAGAAATCTTATTGATGAGTGATATCCGTCTTTCCTTCTTATCCAAATTACTCAACGAAGTAAATACGTTAGAAGCATGTGAAGCTAGGTACATTCAGACAGATCATCTCAAAGATAAAGAAAAGCAATCCATTGAAACACTTCTTAATAAATACAAAAAAACTGATATTTCGCGAAGGAGACCAGTTGACAAACACGAATACAGTGGTTCATGAAATTAACACTACTACCGATGAACAAATCAATTCTAAGCTTTACAGATATCCACCAAAACATGAAGCGGAAGTTCGAAAACAAATAGATGAAATGGAAAAACAGGGTATTATTAGAAAAAGCAATAGTCGATACAGTTCACCAATTATAGTAATTCCGAAAAAAAATTGATAATTCTGGAGAACAAAAGTACAGAATTGTTGTAGACTATAGAAAATTAAATCAGGTAGATGATAAACACCCTCTTCCAAACATAGAAAGTATTTTGGATAAATTGGGCAAAGCTCAATATTTTAGCACCTTAGATTTAGCTAAGGGATATCACCAAATTCTGGTAGCAGAACGTGATATTCAAAAAACTGCTTTTGTAACACCATCAGGCCTTTATGAATATGTCAGAATGCCCCTGCTACGTTTCAAAGGATGATGAATAATATTTTGCGGGAGTATATAAACAAAATTTGTGTTGTATACCTTGATGATATTTTAATATTCTCTACAAGTCTTGAAGAACATCTAAAGTCTTTAGAGAAAATATTTAAAAAATTGCAAGAACACAATCTAAAAATTCAGGCTGATAAATGTAGCTTCATGAAACAAAACACTGAATTCTTAGGACACATTTTAACTAAAGATGGGTTAAAACCAAATCCAAACAAAATCAGAGAAATCGGAAACTTGAAAATACTAAAAACTGGGAAACAAGTTAAGGGATTCTTAGGTATGACAGGATACTACCGCAAGTTTATAAAAGATTATTCGAAGGTAGCATACCCTATGATAAAATACCTAAAGAAAGAGGAGAAAATAAATATAAATGACCCACAATATATATCGGCATTTGAAAATCTAAAAGCCTTAATTACGGCACATCCTATTTTAAAATTCCCTGAATATGATAAACCATTTGTCTTAACAACGGACGCCAGCAATCATGCTATTGGTGCCGTTCTATCACAAAATGGGCATCCAGTCTGCTTCGTTTCAAGAACTCTAAACGATCACGAAAAAAATTATAGTGTCACAGATAATGAATTTTTATCAATCGTTTACTCTGTTCAATATTTCCGTCCATATCTATATGGAAACACATTTAAAATAGTAACTGATCATGCACCTATTAAGTACTTACATAGCAAATACAAAGGTAAAGAATTTTCTTTGAGAAATCAGAGATGGTTATTAAAACTACAAGAGTACAATTTTACTATAGAATATCTTAAAGGTAAGGACAGTAAGGTTGCAGATTTTTTAAGCAGGTTAGAAAATACACCCAAAATCAAGGAAAATAACGATACCGAATCAAACATGGAACTAACAGAAACCATGCACTCAGTTGAGGAACAACAACTAGATCATATAGGTATTAAAGAGGAAATCGTTAACAAGTACAAAACACAACTTATATTAACTTATAATGCTAAGAAAGAAATTGAAATTTTACATAATAGAAGGATAATATATCTGAACCCACTTGAAGAAGTAAGTAAAATCAAAGATGTTTTAATAAGATTCATAAAGAAAGGAATAATAGGAATATATTCAGAAGTTGAGGATCATCAATACAACATAGTCCAACAAGTTATTATACAGCTATGCTCACGAGATGCAAATGTCAAATTCATTAAGTGTTCACAGAGGGCTGCTGAAATCCAAACCGAGGAGGAGGTACAAAAACAAATTTCCATCTATCACACAAAGGAATCAATGCACAGTGGCGTTAACGAGACGTATTACACACTTAAAGACAAAATCTATTTTCCTAAAGTTCATGAACAAATTCAGTTACTAATTGGCAATTGCGAAAAATGCCAAGAAATAAAATACGATAGGAAGCCAATTAAACCAAAATTTCATATTACAGAAACTCCAACGCAGAAAAACGAAATTGTTTATCTAGATATATTTCACATTAAAAAGAAATCCCTTGTTACAATTATCGATAAACTTACTAAATTTGCTGTAGCTTATACAATTAATGACAGAAATTGGAGATGCAAAAAGGAAATTTTAATGGATCATTTTTCTAAATTTGGAAAACCAAAAAGGATTATTACAGACAACGCATTCAAATCAGAACAAATTATACAGTTTTTGAGAGAAAGTAACGTACAAGTCCATTGGACTAAACCAACTAGCCATACAGGTAATTCAGACGTAGAAAGACTTCATTCTACCATATTAGAAAAATTTACAGGAGTAAAAGACAAAGATCTTTCAGTAGAAATGAAAATACAATTAGTTTTAAATAACTACAATAATCGGTTTCATTCTACAATTAGGACAACACCTAAGGACGAAATTAGTGAACAAAAGTTAAGTAATAGAGTTCAGGAAACAAAAATTAAAAAAAATAATAATATTAATGAAAAACGAGAAAATTACGCAGAACAAAGACAGGTAGGTCCGATTAAAAATTATAAACACGTTAGACATAAAGAAGAAACTAGATATAAGATCAAGAATTTAAACAATGTGCACTTAACAAATATTAAAAGACCACATAAATTTACAGGTAATACTATTGATCATATTATTTACAATACTAATGATACATGCAACACTTCAGATAACACCAATCAATGAGCAGTCAGGGTATTTGAAAATAAAAACAGAGACAGTTCAAATCACTAACCAAACTAATATTATTCTACACCTTATAAACCCAGAGGAAATATTACGAACAACAATTATTCTAAAAACTAACCTTCGGCATATACAAATTGAAAATAAAGACATAGCTTACAAAAGATTAGAAACTTTAATAGCTAAAATTAACTCAATAATGCTTAAGAAAGCAGAAAGACAGAAAAGAGGTTTGTTGAATATAGTAGGAAAGGTAGAAAAATGGCTTTTCGAAACTATGGACGATACAGACAGACAAATTATTTTCAATCATCTTGGAAACATAGAAGAAAACACACAAAACGCAATTTACACAATTAATAACCAAGTCAAAATTAATCAACATTTTAATGAAACCATAACCACAAACCGTTTTACGGAATGATAAACAAAGAATACTAGACACTTACAATAAAGTAGATAGCGTTATAAATAATATTTTAAAAGAACAGTTATTCTTAGATCAGATCACTAAAATAGGTTTTATTGAAAATAAAGTCAACCAAATTCAAGATAATATTGTATCAGCTAAACATAATATAGT
Organism: Volucella inanis; assembly: GCA_907269105.1. Taxonomy (NCBI): domain Eukaryota; kingdom Metazoa; phylum Arthropoda; class Insecta; order Diptera; family Syrphidae; genus Volucella; species Volucella inanis. The sequence goes on along the minus strand of OU026154.1, from coordinate 41,581,176 downwards.
TCATCCAAGTATTCTCACAGCACAAGAAATTAACGAATATAAAATCGATTTTTATAAACTCAAACTGTTAAAGGTAGGAGTTACCAAATAGAGAAATAATTTTGTTGTTATAGCAATAAAAATTCCAAGAAATTATATATTAGTTGAAAAAATGTTATTAACTCCATTACCAAATAAAGAAAATTTTGAAATAGATAATAAAGAAGAATATATTGTAGAAATAGAAAATAAAACTTATAATTATCAACCCGATGTTTCATTAAAAAACTTAAAAATGTCGAATAACATTACTTAATGAATCATTCGAAAATAAACAAGAAACCTTCCAAGATAAATATTTTTATCCCGATAATAACATTAATATTAATTTCTCCAAAACTTTGACTTTTAACGATATTGTGTCTAGTAATTTCCAAAATATTAAAGTAATAAAAGAATTAAGACTACACACAAATATATCTTATAGTTTAAGCTTAAGCATTGTAATAATTTTGATCATTGTAACATTTATTTTTACTTATTATTGTACTAAATCATATAAAGTAAAAATATCGGAAAATAAAATTCAGGAGAATTCACACAAACCGAGGAAGAGTAACATATGCAGTTCCGCAATTCTCGGTCAATTCACCTAAACCAGCAAGAATGGGGTCAAACAATGCAAATACAAATACAATGCAAATACTGCAGACTCAACAATTAACGGCTATTAAAACGATAAATCAATTATGGGCAGGCGACCAGTACCTCGTTTATAGCCATTGTTGATCGCAGCGACGCTGAAGACGGCCGGTCATCAAAGGCTAAGTTAAATTAAGATTTTTCATAATAAAAGAACGGTCCCGGTTGACTGATAGAAAATTTATAAATTGTTTTTTTTCTTTCGGGTCTCAACGCGATACATAATTCGCGTGCCTATCTAAGCTAAGTCTTTTAATATAAAAATTATTTCCTATGGCCGACTTGCATAGTTCTTTACTTTCCTTCAGTTCCATCTTAAAGGTATTAATATGCGGAACCCTATTGTTGTTTCTGCTGTTGTTGTTGTTATTGTTGTCGCTGCTGTTGTTTTTGCTGCTGCTGTTTTTGTTTCTGCCGTTGTTGTGGCTGCTCTTGTTGTTGTTGCTGGTGTTTCGTAAGTTTTTGTTGGTGTTGTTTTCGCACTTGTGCTATTGTATTTGCTTGCTGTTGCTTTTGATTTGTGCGAGCTGGTTGCGTCAGATGTTGCTGTTTTGATTGCTCTTGCTCTTCCCTCTTCCTTCTAACCATTTGTTTTTCTTTAATGGCCAGTACTCTTTGCTGTAGCATTTGGATGCTACTGCTTATTGACTCCATTTCTTCCTCTTCGTCTTCCGATTCGGTTGTCGCCAGGGAAGCGAAACTGTTTTCCCTCGGAGTACATCTGAGACAAATGGTTTGTCGTCAGTTACTTTGTTCTGGTCGTTTCATGGGCGTTGGTAGGGTGGGACGTTGTACCAAGCTAGAAGTTGGTCTTATTTTTCTTTTTCGCTTTATCTTTGGTTCTGCCCCTGCTCGTGTTTGGTTTGAACCACTTGAAATATCGCTTGTTTTCTCCGCTGACTTTTCCAAGTGCATGATCAATATAATGCTAAGTATTAAAAAGAGCTGCACAAAAACAGAAGAATACCATATGCAAAAAAAGCTATTACATGCGAAAAGGTGCAAACTCCATGAAGAAAGAAGGGCAATAAAACTTAAAGTAAAACAAGAGATATCAGAGTTACAGAAAGCCAAACTCAATTATAATGTTTCTCGAGCCTAATACAAAAAAAAAAAAAAAATATTCTTACAATTTTAATTTATTTTCTATAGTTTAATTACATAATGTGAAGATATGAAATGAATTAATGGAGTACTCGTATTACTATAATTTAATTTGTCCTGTTTAGTTCAAATTTATGTGATCTAATAAAATGAAATAAGTTGCAATTTAAAGTAATTTTTATTTAGTTTTATTTTCTAAAAATTGTATCAACATGGTTCTTAGAATATTATCCCTGATTTCTACTGCTTCGCCGCTTCCAGAAAGTTCTTCGCAAAAATGTTGTTCGCCATAATATGCAGCATTCGCTTCTTCATCCAAGGGATATAAAAAAACAGAAATGTTGTGTAGAGTTTCACAAACGGTTATGATTAACAGTAGGTTTTTTGGGGCTGTAGTGCAGTTCTCTCGCTCTAAGCAAACACCTTAACCTATTTTTGAGTTTGAGTTTGAGATTTCTTCTGGATCTTCTGGATCTGTATAGAGTTATTAAATAGGGTTTCAGAGCATATCCAGCATCTTCTAAAAAGATTTAAAGTCAATCTGATGATAAACTGATAATAACCTGTCCGTAATACCTAATACGTAATAACCATGTATTCCCTTTCCCACTGCGGAACCTTTCGTCCAGCATTATCCTTAATGTTGACATATGAAACACATACAAGTCGTGTGCCGATCCGGAAAATTTTGCATTTATATAACGAATCTTCATTTTGCCATCACAAACCTAAGACGAAAATAATAAATAAATGAAAAGAAAATAAATTTGTTTTAATGTTAACTTACCATCATAGCATTTATGCTTTAGAAACCTTTTCGATTGTAATACTAATGTTGAAATTCTTTTTTTGGAGATGAAATTTTGATGTGAGTACCGACAATGCAACGTATTACACCTGGTATCCCACTCCTTTCAGAAAATGTAGTTTTGCCCGACGTACTTCACTTTCTGAGTAATCAAATTTGATCCATTTGAACAGGTATATATTTCTAGCACTTGAAATACCTCCTTTAGTAGATGCGGTGGGTTGTGCCAGTCCCAGACAATACTCGTTGGAATCGCACTCCTTTCAGAAAATGTAGTTTTGCCCGACGTACTTCACTTTCTGAGTAATCAAATTTGATCCATTTGAACAGGTATATATTTCTAGCACTTGAAATACCTCCTTTAGTAGATGCGGTGGGTTGTGCTAGTCCCAGACAATACTCGTTGCCTACACTGGTTTGGTAGGATCCATGGACACAAAATCTTAAAGTGGTAGCAAGTTTTATTATACTTGGAATTGAGGTGTTCCTTGTATTCCGCTTTAACTTCGATTCTATTTCAATCAACGAATCTCTAAATGCTTCTTTAGATAGTCCGAAATAATTCAAAAATCTTTTCAGCAGCTGAATCACTAAACCACAACTCAATAGAATTCATTTTTTTTTTAAAAATAACTTTAAACAGAAATAAATAATTACAAAAACATTATCCAAATAATTGTCAAAGTGTGATATATTTACATTTCGTTCACAATAATCTTTCTCTCTATCGATTGAGTTACACAATGCTATTGCTAAAATCAATCGACACAATCGACGATTGCTGTGATGATCCCTGATCGACAATCACAATAGGGGCCTATATTTTCAATGTCTTTGATTGCAATCCGGTCCATAGACTCTGGTCCACTCCCCTTCTCTGCACTCGGCTTGATCATGTTATCGTTTTTTGTCATCGTTTTGATTAGATTCTCCTCTTTTGTAATGTTCAACGTAGCGTTGTCTTCACAACTTTCAAATTCCGCTTCGCTCTGCTCACCAAGAGCTTTTTGCAGTATCTCGATAAGAACCGATTAAGATTAAGATTAAGACCATCTAGCATCTGTCTCAATTGTTAAACAGTTAAATTTTTTATCATATTTCACCCGCGGAACAGGATTTTTAGTTGGGCCCTTAAATATGTAGGAAACTGAATATTAAAAATATAAATTCATTTATTTGGTACAAAATAAACACATAAAAATGAAAAAAATGTTTGAAAATACTGCTGCACTGCCTGATGTGTTGACCTACGATCACTCAACTGTCTCCGCTTGACTATATTGTTCAGCTTATATACGAGTATCTTCCAATTATCATATTGGAGGTGATGATGGTGATTGGCTATTGCTGACGGTTTGTTTATTGTGTGATTATCGTGTGATGCGTCGTGGTTTCTACATACATATATATCATAGTTCTTTCAAATTACAACGAGTGCACTATATTGCACAAGACGGAATCGCCATGTACAAAGGTTGCAAGTTGGACATCTTTGGACTGAGTGAAATAGGATAGTGGGTACGCTAGAGAATACCTTTCACCAACCGGAAAAACTGAAGTTTTCATTTATTTATTATTTCTTATTTAAATAAAAAAACTTTTTTATGAGACTATATGAAATTACTCCTACCTTGTATTTATAACCTTATTTATGTTATAATATGTATTTTACGTAATTCGATAAAAAAGGTAATGCGGTATAAAGTTCATGGAAATAGAATCGTAAAATGATAAGCATGTGCGATTTGTGGGTTGCGGAAAGGGGTTAATGGACTGTGAAATTATTGTAGACATGTGAAATCTCGTGATGGATAAAAAATCAAAAAAAAAAAAAAAAAATAAATAAAAATAAATAAATAAACATATACCACAAAAGTGTTTTTTCGGAATATGAGTGGGCGGTCCGCTATTTCTATAGCAGGATCAGAAGGTGGCATGTTGTCATCGGACGATCAAACCGCAAAACCAAGCCCAAAAAAAAACAATAACAACAACACAGCTACAACAAAAAGGAGGAGGAAGCTAAGACCAACTCCAAACCTTGTAAAGCGCCCTTCCCTTTCTACTTCTACCGAAAAGCTGCCTGGTAAAGTAAGGGAAGAGGCGCCAACAACTTCAGGAATGGCAGCAGCTGAGTTGGAACACTATGAATACCCATACGTGTCTGATGGTGGGGAAGGCCGCTATATGGGTGGAAAAAATAGCTTCGCATCTCTGGTGGCTTCCGAGTCAGGGGACGAAGAAGAGGAAGTTAAAGCTCTTAACGATAGCATCAAAGAGCTACAACAAAAAGTGCAGTCAATTAAAGCTAAAGAAATTGGCATGAAGAGAGAAAGAGCAACATCAACAGCTCTTGCTTTCGAAGAAAACACCAAAAACAAACGAGACTAAACAACAACAAAATATACAACCAAAATACAAAAAATAGAACAAGTTCTAACGAACAAACAACAGCAGCAGAAGCAGAAGCAACAACAGCAGCAGAAACAACGACAGCAGCAGCAAAAACAGCAACAACAACAGCAGCAGCAAAAACAACAGCAAAAACAAAAGGTTCCACCTACATATAAATACTTTTAGGATGGAACTAAAGGACACAACTGAACTGTGTAAGTCGGCCATAGGCTCCAATTTTTTTTTTTTAAAGGTTTAGTGTAAATAGGCATGTGATCCACTGCAATACAGTGGAGCGCTATAATAAAATTAAAACCTTGTTAAAGGATTCTCCTTCACCCCGAAGGGGCAAAAGCTGCAAACAATGCTGCTGAGAGGATTAGAACCGTCTACTGATCCGGAGGAGCTCTTAAAGCTGCTCAAAGAGATAGAGTGCGACGGACTTAAATTCGTAGGAGTCAAGCTTTTCACTACAGCCAGAGCCAAAAAAGAGAAACGGAAACTACCGTTTTTTCTGGTTCAGCTAACTCCCGATAGCAAGCCGGATGGTCTAAGGAGTATTAAAGTTATAGACTACCAGATTGTACACTGGGAAAAAGTAAAACGGAGCGATAACCTGTTGCAATGTGTTCGCTGTCAAAGGTTCGGGCACGCTGTGTCGAACTGCGAAATGCAGCCTCGATGCGTGAAGTGTGAAAAGAACCACAAGTCAAACTATTGCGCTTTCGGTAAGGACGGAGCGTGGGAAAAAAGCCAACTCTCTTGCGTTTTATGTAAGAACACGGGGCACACCGCAAACTATTGGGGTTGTCCCAAATTCCAGTACATAAAAAGAGTAAATCTGGCTCGGCAGCAAAAGGTGGAAGTTAAGCGTCCACCAGTTCAAATTCAAACACCAGCCGTTACTCCCCAAGTGACATACGCCCAAATGGCGGCAGGTAGGAAGAACATGGCACAGCAAGCAAAGGTTGCTTCTCAGGCCCCAGCAACTAAAGCACCTGAACCCGGAACTGACATGCTAGCTATCTTGCTCTCTATCCAGGGGCAGATGGCTCAGCTTTAACGTCAGATAACCGAATAAGCTACGCGCGTGGATCAAATCTACGCATTGCTGCCGGGACTAACGCACCGCCAGTCGTAATGGGTACGTACATGGCGGAGCAAACCCAGAAGATCCTTGCAGTGAATGTTAATTCACTGATTAGGATTGTGCGAAGAGCTGCACTATTCAAGTTGCTTAAAGACCAATCCCCTGATGTGGCACAGAATGTATAAAATAATACGAAGAAATCGACCCAACTACATACAAGAAGGAGGCGTTGCGATCTTCGTAATAAAAGGTATACGTACTATACACTATACAGTCGTGTAGTGTGTAGGTTTCAGGTGCTTGAAGCATGCATCGTGTATATCCCTCTTCGTAGTGGAAAGCGGTTGTACATGGTGTCTGTTTATGGACCTAAGGCTACTCAAACCACCCTATTCATCTCAGAGCTCGAGACACTTTTTCGATTACTGAGACTGAAATTGGAAGGAAACTATTTTATTATCGGCGGAGATTTCAACGCCAAACATATTGATTGGGGATATAATACACCAAATACTAGAGGGAACCTACTATTCAATTGGTGGGGTCAGCCCAGTATAATGTTTCGACTCGGCCTTAAGGCGAAGGATAGTCCGTCGTTTCTTAGACACGGTTCCTATTTGGATCTCCTGCTGTTCGACTCACGAATGCATCTGATTTGCTCTAACCAACAAATTGTGAACTGTCTTCGTACTTTTGTGTATGACAGTGACCATTGCGGCCTTAGTACCGAAATAACCGTTCCGAACGAAAATGCGGAATTGGAAGAGTTTGTTCAAAGGCATTCCTACAACTATAGTAAGGTGCGTTGAACACACTTCTCTAGAACAATGACTAGAGCATTTTACTCGAATTCGCTCTACCCACCGTCCAATAGAAATCTGTCAAACGATGAGATTGACAGATATCTAAAACTAAATACAACCCGGAGATCATGACATAAGAGTCGTCGATCAAAAACTTCCAAACTTAAATAAAAAAAAATTACAGAAATTCTGTAAGTTTGTATTGGAACAACAAAATTTGGGTTGTGAACACCAGTAACCCGAATATATTCCCGCAAATAAATAAAATATTTCGGAGGAAAGATCAAAACGACCTTACGTCTCTTAAAATAGCCCGAACGACGGACAACGAACACATACTTTTAGCAGCAGGCATCGATCCAAATGAGGCCGTTGATGACGACAACTTCTTTGTGATCAAGGATCCGCAGCAGGAGATAGAGGCTATAGGAACAATTTTCCAGGAAGTGTACAAGAAGAATGACATCATTGGCCCGAACCACGACCTGGAAAGTCGAGTCCTCGTGCACAATTTCTACCTTCGAAATGAAATAGCGAACTGGCGATTCGAGAGCTCGAGTTTCACTCAGTTCAGTAACGAGAATATGGCAAATAATGTCATCGCCGAAGATAGGGTACTCCCCCTTTCATTTCAAAGGAAGATTTCCAAACGATTTTCAAATCACTTAGAAGTAAGAAATCTGTGGGAACCGATGAAATACCGAACATTGTGCCTAGACATCTCACACTAGAAGCGGTGAACATTTATACCACCCTCTTTAACAATGTGATGAATAATGCCCATTATCCAGCGCATTGGAAAACTGCGGTGGTACATCCAATCCCTAAAAGGGATAAAGACACATCCAATCCAGCGAATCTCTGCTCGATCAGTCTTCTTCAAAATATCAGTAAGGTTTTCGAGAAGGTTATCAATAGAGTCCTGATCAAGTGGGTTGAGGACAAAAATATAGTTCCGGTTAATCAATTCGGTTTCGGGGTATGATGTCATTCATGCCGCGACTAAACTGGTTTCTGATATCCAATGGAACAAAGGCCCTTATCAGGCCCATGCTTGTATTTGGATGTCCCGTGTGGTTCAACGTGAGAGCGAGTTTATTGGAAAAGATTCGGGTGTTTGAGAGGGCTTGTCTTAGGACTTGTCTTCGCTTATACAGAACACCATAGACTGAGTACATAAAATCCTATCTTAATGATGTCTTGTACAATAGGGCGAACCTAATAAGAGTGGACAATTTTGCTATTAAGTTGATTCGAAGGCATAAGATAAATAAGATAATTTAAGTAGACTAAGTTGATAATGTTTATTTTAGGTAGTTTTAATTTTTAGCTTGAAGTCTTATAATATAATAAAAAAAAAAGTTAGTTTACTAAGTTTTTAAATTAAAAAAAAAAAATATTTTTTTAGTTTAGTTATATTTAATTCAAAAAATTAATATTGTACTGCAGGTCAAACGACAAAATATAATTGCAAGGTTTAACTTAGAGCGTCCGCATGGGGCCAGTAAATTAGAATAAGATACTTTTTTTTAAGTAATTAAAGCTAATTTTTAAGCGTTTTTTGGTCTAGCATGTCAGAATTAATGAATTAATTAAATAAAAATGCTTTTAAACTGTAAACTGTAAAAAACTGACTCACTGGCTGTCACACCACCTTCCTGAGTTCGTATCCCGGTGGGAGGACCAGGCGGTCGCGCCAAAATATTTTTTTATATATGTGAAATTGAATTGCTTTTTTATCTTTTTTACGCATAATTTTGAGTATAAGTGTGAATATAATGATAAAGATTACGAAACATATGACCAAATCTGTTATAACTTATATATTGTTTGGTATCATTATCAAACTGTATTACAAAATTTTCATTTATTAACTTTGTTTGGTTATTATATTTCAGAACTGCACTATAATTTTTGACAAATATTGTGTTACCATTGAGTAACTAGATTGATAGTAGCATCCGGCGCTTTTAAGAGTTCGCTTGTATTATGATACAATTTTTGAATCTGGTTATTCTAATTACATATCGTTATATCTCATATTTTACAACATTTAGTTTGTAAAGCGCATTGCTCATCCTAATTAATAAGTAGTTCGCTGTTTTCAATATTAATTCTTTTATAGCCTTTTATCGTTGATCTAATGATGAGATAGTTATATTCCAGTTTTCCTGTTTTGGATAATGCTAAACTATAAAGCAGAAGGGAGTCCTTTATAAGCATCATAAACTCCGCATACTCAATGGCTTCGACGTCATTATTGTAGAGAAGCGTCTTTATTTTTGAAAGTATTTTTTTTTAAATTTTGTTCTGTATAAAATATTTGTATTTATTATTCCAGTTTTTGCTAATTGCGTGGCTAACATTGTTTCCTAATTGTTTATTAAACATCATTTCTTCGTTTTCTAAGAACGTGTCACTCCGGTTAGGGGTTCGTTGAATCTGTGTTGGTTATTGTTGTTCTCTACAACCACATTTTGAGATTTTATTAAGCTTTCCCAATCCTAAGCGTCCGATGTTTCGGCAATCCAGTTTCAACCGGACCCAATCCAGTTAATAGATTGTGATTTTCTCTGATTCTTACTAGGTAGCTTTTCCAACAGGCTCCGTATTTATTGAAATTGATGATATAATTATGGTCTTAATAGACTGCATTCATCGATGGATTCTATTGTTGGGATGATAATATTTCCTCATAGTTTGTTATGTTTATGATATGTATGAGTTTGAGGTAACCATTAGTAATATTACTCATTCCTTGTTTGAACTTTGCAGTACAACTAGCCGCCACCAGAACGCTGTGTCTTGTTTTCATGAGCAATTCGCTTGATTTTAATACTCTGCTTCACGGTTCGCTCTATCATATAGCGTTCACGCTTATAGAGGCAATCGACAGCAATAGCTAACGTTTTGAGTCGAAGACTTCTAGTAGACTTCGTGAAGCCACATAAACTTTGCTTTGCATTCGTAGTTAATACTAAAAAAAGTAATTCCCTTAATCATTTGGCCGTTCGAGCTGGGTTAACAATACCATGAATAAACTAGAGAGTATCATCGATAACTTTATAAATATGTATTATCACCCACCTAGAAGAGGTAAGGGTTAACCTCACGAAGCTGGGCTTGGATAAGCGTTCTCCAGAAACGCTTTCGGGGCAGTATAAAAAGGCAAATAGCCTTTGGACTTCTATAGAGACTAAATACACGACTAAATACACCTCCATGAAAAACATAACGAAATAACTACTGCTGAATTCCATCCGAAATATGAGGCAACAAAAACAATATTTTCAAAAATCACGGAGTTGATTAAAAAACATTCTCTAACGTCAGTGCAGGAGGATAATCCAGGATCAAAAGAGCACATAGTTGCGGTTGACCCAGTCTGTTCAGTCGATCCAGGAACTAGCCATGCTTACAAAGCTCCGTCGGCCAGGAACAGCATAAGATGATGAACCACAGATCATCCGACACAATAAAAAAACCTGGAAAAGTTGGCCTTACTCACGGGCAATGGCAACGAACAGCTCGTTGCCCAGCTGCAAGTTCAGCGACAAGAACAGTGGGAACCGATTTACTTCGTGCAAGTTATTGTGTTTGCCCTACAAAATCTCACGGAGTAATGTTAGGACAAGGATACGCTATCAACTCCTCCTTCCACAACATTCGCAAGTCCCACAGCCAAATCAACAGTCAAGTCCAACGAGGACTGGATCGAGAGAACGCATCGCAAGCTCCCAAGGAAGGAAGTGGTATCAAAATTTCAGAAATGAAACTAAAAAAACATGGTGGCGATATCTGGGAAAGCATTAGAGGCAAGTAGTGTTTTAGAATTGCCTGAAAAAAATAATTCTAACGCCTGGGCCACGTTGAACAGAATATTTGACAATCCTACACATCTAGCGAAGGTAGAACTAGAAGCAATGCTAGGGCTACCACAACGCCCAATAATTCCAGGAAATGCCAAATCTATTATTTTATATTGAACTTGCATTATATTGTACTAAAAGACGAGCCTCCAATCATAAGCAGAACAAGATAAATTGAGATCAGATCCTGCCCTATCTTATCTTTCGAAGCCTATATGCCATCATTAAAAGAAGAATGGAAGACTTTGTCAACTGTAAAACCAGATTGCCAACATTTATCCAACACATCATGTTCCAGGAATACCAACACCATCTAGACCATGACGGCAGTCGTCATCTTATCCAACTATCGTATAGAAAGGAATCCTGTAACCAGCATATCAAAGCTCATGTTACGCTTTAATATAATACTGCAACGACAGTCAAGGTGAGGAAGAAGTGCTTCATCTGCGTCGAGCAACATTTAGTTTTATACTGTCCAAAGTTTCTAAGCTCCAAGAATCGAAAAACCCTGCTACGTAAACCCAAAATCTGCATCTATTGTCTCTCACCGCTTTAACTATCGCTCTCGGTGAAGATCCAGAAAGGCTTTAGAATGTGCGAAATGTCACGGACACCACATTACGGAAATTCATCCTCAACCAAACTCCTTCATGGCTGGCCTTTCATCAACAAGCAATAGTCACCTGTGTTAGAATAATTCTGACGCTGCTTCTGGCGTACTACTGCCTACAAATATTGGAAAACACTTAATTAACAATGAAGACATCCCAGAGACCAGAGCAGACCAGAGAAGCCAAGCTTACTACATATCCGAAAAATTGGTTCAGAAGTTGCGGTTGCCTAAAAAACGAACGCTTGGCAAAGTTATTTGCTCTATTGTCAGCATCAAACTTAAGCTTGACCATCATGAGCTGCCGTTCATAAATATAAAGGCACTCGTGGTCAAACGAGCTACAATCTCACTTCCTATTGTAGTATGTCCATCCACATTGTCTGGAATGCCTACTTTGAAAAGTCATTAGCTGACCCACATTTTGACAAGCCAGCACACATTTTACTGTTATTGGGTGAAAAAGTATAATGAACAGTGCTGCGACCAGTTCTGGAGAGAAAAGGTGGACTAATGCTAAAACCTACATATGTACCAAGGCGGCTGGATCGTATCTAGAGACGAGTGTCAGTCTACGCGATACTCTCAGAATTTGAATCGAATTTAATACAATTCTGGGACATGCCAGTCTGCAAGGAGGACATCAGCGAAGTCGAGAGTTCTTTTTGCGAAAAAGTGTTCACTGAAAGACACTCTCGAATAACATACGGTCGATATATCGTCCCAATTCTCTGAAAATTGGCGCTCCAGCCTTGAGTAATTCATGTCGGAATGCTATAAGGCTTTACATCAGACAAGAAAAACTGTGGGTGCAAAACGAGAGTTACAGGACAATGTCCAACCAACCACAGGTTCCCAGTGCCAGAGAGACGCAAGCGTAAACGCTTATTACATTACATGAGTGCTATCTGCACAGATGCTGATAAAACTTATTTGAGGAACGTGTTTGACACTAGTGCGTCTTCAAGTAACGAGATCTCGCTCGATCAACTCATCTGAACCCGAAATTTCAGTCCTATATCTTTGACATTGTAATTCAGAGACGATGATACGAATATATCTTCCCCAGTGACATGAAAGAGATGATTCGCCAGTTCCTAATACCTGACCCAGATCGTGAGAAATTCAGAATCATCTGGCGCCAAAAAAAAGCCGTTAAACAAATACTAGATGAACACAGTGACACATGGGGTTAACCAGCCAGATCGCTGAAGACCAGACTCCAGACCTGGAAACCACAGTAATCTTCAAGACCTCCATTAAATGGATAACCTGTGTCATGGAGCCAATAGCCCTAATAAATACCAAGAGCAAATTGCGAAGATAACCGCAACCATAGAAGCCGGAAAATTATACCTGACAAAGTGGTCATCCAACAGCCCAGAAATTCCTAATAACATGAAAGATAGAAAACAACTTAGCGCCTACAAAAATGGCGCCGATCAAACTATGAAAATCTTAGGGCTTGACTACAACCCATCAGAGGCCGCATTCTTCTTTCATGTCACGATTCCAGACAAATCCCTTTCACTAAAACAGGTCTTTTATCTGTGGCGGCATCCGTTTATGATCCCATGGGCTGGACCCTGCCAGTTATCATGCTGACCAGTACGACTGGGATGACCAGGTGGATGAGAAAATACAGCAGAAATTCAGCAAGATTTTAGAAACTTTATCTCAGCTCAGTAACATTAAAATCCCGCGTTGGATTTGAGGCGGTAGCTTCAATTATTAATTATTAATTATTAATTAACAATTTAGCTTATTAAATTTTGTGATGCTTCCAGTGATGGCAAAGTCGCTGTGATCTACAGCCGAGTGAAAATTGGAGCCATCTAGCCGCTACTTAAGATTAGGGTAAACATAGACAGTAAATTATGCACAACTCACGAGATGGAGTTTGAAGGAATTATCATCCTTACCAAGGTTAGGTTAGGTTAGGTGAGAGTTGCTGTTGGAGACCCACTTAGACCTATTGGCCCGTTGTGCTGCCATGTGGATCTATGATCCTCTTACTCATTTGAGCTTATGATGAAGCGGAGGAGACTGTTAACATCTATATTATTTAGATCGTTTAAGCCATTGTAGAAGAAAGCTCCTAGGTAGAGTTTTCTTCTCTATGAGAGAGCTGGACATTTATAGAGAAGGTGAAGGATACTGACTATCCGAGAAGATGGGAAAGACAGAGCTTCCTTTCCGCCTGGAACACGCTACAGTGATTTAAAAGATGAGAGGAGAGGCCTAGATTTAGCTTATCTGATATCGGTTTTAGATCCATCTATATAGACCTCCTTACCAAACTTTTTGGTCAGATCAGGAACAAGCTTCACTAAACTAAAATCACAGTCACAGCATATAGTACACGGATAGTGGCTTCACCTTGACCTGGGTGAACCAACTATAGGGAAATAGACAATAAATTTGTCAAAAGTAGAGCTAACAAAATAAGAAAAATCATCTGTCCAGCGGACATCCAGTACGTCAAATATTCCCTTAATCCGGCGGATCCAGCTTCACGTAGACTTAATTCAGGACCAATAGCCAGCTCTCTACTCTGGTTTGCAGGACCAGCCTGGTTTTTGAACAACCTGCTTCCACTTACGCTATTGAAAGATATAGGCTTTACCATAACACATGCTGCCAGATGTGAGGCAGAGGTAGACGAAGAAAACTTCATTGAGAAGTTCTCCTGCTGTAAGCAACTTAAGCAACTTAACCCCGGTCTACAAGAAAATAGACCTTGACAATTCCCAGGCTGCGAAATTTTCAGCAAGCTATTTAAAGCAATTTCCCCAATTGAAGTCGTGAAAATAAAGACAGAAATTAATACATTCCCAATAAGAAATATCGTGTTACCACCTAACATCACCAAAAGTACAAACAACCAACTGATCCCCACATTGCCCTCCACAAGACAGAATTCTCAAATGAATTTGACCATAATGATTAATTCCAACAAAAGCATAGGTACAGGTATTAAGGAGCTCTATCCTCAGTTATCGCTATATCACTAGTCTCAACCGTTGCCGTATGCTTATGCCGCGGTGAAAAACGATCAGAGATCCACAATATTATTTACCTCACTAAAGAAGACAACACACCTGAAAGCTGGGGTCGGACCTACTTGAGCAATCGCAATTCAATAGTCTTACAAATCATTTAAATAAAGTTAATAATAGTAGGTTTTTGTTTTTTTTATTATCTTTCCTTCATTAGGAAGTCGTCGGTTAGGATAAAGTCCATTATATCTTTGTCGCGTTCAAGCTTAACTTCCATTGCATAGCTCATAAACGTAAATAATTTCTGCGTGTTCTTGGTTTGTAAATGCAAACATTTCAAACAACGTTTCTAAGTAACTGCAATTTTGTCGTATAAAATTAAAGTGATGAATTAATTTTTGTTTTCTAATCTTTCATACCTTTTCTGTTTAGTAAATTTTCCAAATAGGCCTTCAAATCCCAAACATTGTTACCGTCGATTTAAAAAAAAAAACACGCTTCGACGTCAAGCGGAAGAGTGCCGTATCAACTTGGAGAATGGTCGTGAGTGAAGATGGTATATGGGCGCCATGCGATTGCCCTTTCGTGCGACCTACCACTGGTTAGAACCGCAACTAACCACCGACATTCACGATCGTAACCGTCTCAATAAAAAAAGACCGATATGTACATAATACATGGGCTGAAAAGACGTTTCTAAGACAGGGAACCACATAAATTCATACCATTTTCAGTTAGTACCAACCTTCAGAAGACACGTGTATAAATTTAATAGCTGTCGGACGATTAGTTCTCGAGATATAGCGTTGTGAGTGAAGCAACTTTTGTTAGTGTGAAAAAAAAAAAATGGATTCAAAGCAATCGCGTGTGTTGATTTATCATTGCTTTTTGATGGAAAAAAAAGCAGCCAATGCAAAGAAATGGCTTGATAAGTGTTACCCGGACTCTGCACCAGCCAAACGAACCATTCACAAATGGATTGAAAAATTTAAAAGTGGTCATACAAGCACCGAAAATGATGCACGCAGTGGACGTTAAAAAGAGGCTGTTTCAGATGAAAATATCAAAAAAGTCCACAAAATTATTATGAATGACCGTAAAGTGAACTTGATCGAGATAGCTGAGGCTCTGAAGATATCAAAAGAGCGTGTTAGATATATCATACACGAATATTTGGACATGCGAAAGCTCTGTTCAAAGTGGCTGCCGCGTTTGCTCACAGTCGACCAAAAACAACAACGTGTTGATGATGATGATTCAGAGGAGTGTTTAAAGCTGTTCAACCGCAATAAATAAATATATTTATTGAGTCAAGTCGGCAGTCAGCTGAGTGGCGAGCAGGCGACGAACCTCGTCCAAACTCAACAGTCGGCTGGCAAGGTTATGGCATCCGTATTTTGGGATACACATGAAATAATTTTCATCGACTATCTCCAAAAGGGGCAGACTATCAACAGCGACTATAACATTGCGTTGTTGGAGATTTTGAAGGACGAAATCGCAAAAAAACGGTCGCATTTAAAGAAAAAGAAAGGGCTGTTTCATCAAGACAATGCACCGTGTCACAAGTCGATAAAAACGATGGAAAAATTAAATGAATTCGGCTACGAATTGCTTCCCCACCCACCGTATTCTCCAGATTTGGCCCCCAGCGACTATTTCCTGTTCGTAGACCTCAAAAGAATGCTCGCCGGAAAGAGATTTAAAACCGATGAAGAAGTGATCGCCGTGACGAAGTGACGGCCTATTATGAGGCTAAACCTAAATCGTACTACAAAACTGGTATCGAAAGACTGAAAAATCGTTTCAGTCAGTGTATCGCCCTCGAAGGCAACTATATTGATACATTAAATAAAGTTGAATTTTGCAAAAATTTTGTGTTTTACTATAAAACGGCACTGACTTTTCAGCCAATGTGTTAACTGTCTTTCTTACTATATGTATTATATACAGGGTGAGTTTTTTAACTTGAGACATTCAAATTACTCGAAAAATACGCGATATCGCGAAAAATGTTTCAGACAAAAGTCAGAAGGTTCTGAAGGGAACATAAGGTGGTGACCACGAGTTTGACCTTGAGCCCCATTTTCAAGGTCGAACGAAGGTCACTTATTTTTTGACAGATTCGTAATCAGCGTGAAAAATTATAATTCTTTTACATGAAACAATTTTTCAAAAATGCGTTCTTTTCCCGTCAGAGGGCGCCATAAAACTTAATACATCAAAATTATTCGAAAAGCACGAAATATCGCGAAAAATGTTTCAAACAAAAGTCACAAGGTTCTAAAGTGCACATAAGATGGTGACCACGAGTTTGACCTTGAGACCCATTTCAAGGTCAAAGTAACGTCACTTTTGATATTTCAAATGATAATTCCTGATTTTCATTGCTCAGTCGTATACCTCAATGAGGCACAGGACTTTGTCTCAAAGTTCTTATTCATTCAGTGCTGGATACCACTGCACTGGCACGCCTAAATCATTAATCGGTTTCCAAAGTTGTTAGGGTGTTAGAAGGTCGAGATTTGTTTCGAGGAAGTTATTATTGCCTCGAGTGAAGTTAAAACTCAAAGAAATTTCAGATAGAGACAAATTGTCCTAAACTTATCTGAGAGTGTATGATGTGCACTCTGCCCTTTTTTCTAATTGAACGGAACTGTACTTCATTTAGAAGTTCGATATTTGTTTTGAGGAACTGATTATTATTAGTAACGTTTTCCAGATTAATAATGCAGGCTATTTCAATTCAAGAGAAAATTGAAATGACATTGATTTATGGAGAAAGTGGAAGGAACATCGATGGTGCTGTTGCTCTTTACGTCCAACGTTTCCCAGACCAGATACGATCGCGCGCTTCCTTTAATCGGGTCATCCAACAATTCACTGGTGAAGGAAGTGTGCAGCCAAAGAAAAGGAATCGGTCAGATAGGGTGGCTGGTGAGGACAATGAAATAGCATTGTTGGCTGCCGTTGCACACGATCCTCATATTAGCACTCGCCAAATAAGTCGTGAATTAGGAAATTCTCAAACGACTGTCTGTAAGATATTACATCGGCATAAATACCATCCTTATCATGTTTCAATGCATCAAGAACTTTCTAGTGACGATTTTCGCAACCGGGTTTCCTTTTGTCAATTCAATTCCTTTTAGCACTTCAGCAAATTTCTTCGCCAAGGTGTTATTCTCTGATGAGTCGACTTTCACCAATCACGGTACGGTCAATCGACATAATATGCATTACTGGGCTACCGAAAACCCTTTTTGGTTGCGAAAAGTTGAACGCCAGCACCCTTGGAATGTTAATGTTTGGGCGAGAATTATTGGGGATAAATCAATAGGTCCATATTTTATTGAAGGCAACAAAACAAAGGCAAAAAGCATGCAAATTTCTTGCGCGACCATCTTCCAGTATTACTAGAAGAACTGCCATTGGGTCCGATGCAATGGGATGCTAGATCACCTGATCTTACGTCACTTGATTTCTTCTTGTGGGGCTACTAAAAAAGTGAGGTTTACAGAAAAAATTCAACAACACGTGAGACATGAAAAGACGAATAACTGAAGCTTGCCGGAGATTACGCCAGAAATACTTCTCAGTTCTGTTGGTTCATTAAGAGCGCGGATAGACAAGTGTATTGAAGTGAATTGTAACATTTTCGAGCTTTTGTTGAAATAGTCTCGGAAAATAAACGTCGAAATGGGAAGAATTCAATGATTCAACAGTGGGAGTCAAGATAACCCACTCTAATTAATCACGACGAAGGAAACTAAATACTGCTACGTCTACGTCGTTGTTTCTGGGTTATACTAAACGCAGTATGTAAAAACAAATGACAAGCCTACGAGCAATACGACTGAGCAATGAAAATCAGGAATTATCATTTGAAAAATGAAAAGTGACCTTCGTTTGACCTTGAAAATGGGTCTCAAGGTCAAACTCGTGGTCACCATCTTATGTCCCCTTCAGAACCTTGTGACTTTTGTCTGAAACATTTTTCGCGATATCGCGTATTTTTCGAGTAATTTGGATGTCTCAAGTTAAAAAACTCACCCTGTATATACTTTTTCGTTTTTTTTTTCCTCTTATATACTCGTTCTAGTGTGTTTTCCTTTTGCATGTTGATCAACTCATCCGGTGCGGTCGGACTCCTTTTATTGTTTTACCTATTGTTGGCATGTTCTCTTCATTTCGTTAACTAGGATATACTTTTCAATTTTATCTTCTTTTTTTTAATTTGTTATTTAAATGGACGTCTACTCGTTACGCTGGTGCTAACTCAAAAAAGCCTAACTACTTTTCAATTGTCTATTCGCCCTCTTAACTTCCAACCGGCCTACTTATCCCATTTGCTCTTTCCCGATTCATTGTAGTTTACCTCGCGCCATAGTGTCGCTACTTACGTGATTTGAGAAAGACGTATTCCAAGAAAAAAATCGACTTAAAAATTGGTTCTCGTTGAGATTAGAACCTACACACTTCGCGTTAACAACATATTCTAAAAGGAGATATAAAGAGAATAAAGCCTACTTTTGGGCGAGAAACTTTAAAAAAAAACATAACCTATTTCAATGAACTTTTATGGAACAGGGTAAGGGAATGAGAGTTTTGACAGGTATTCAAATAAATAATTAATTAAGAGTATCGTCAGCTGTTGTTTGAAACGTAGGTAAAAAATCATAAATTCATTTTTTTACCTGCTGCAAGTTTTCCGAAGTATCATAAAATCTGTGGGTTTTTCTGCGTTATGTTCATAAAAAAAATGGTAAAACGTTATGTTAATTAGGTATTTTTTGGAGAAAAGTGACCTCAAAGTCAAAAATTAGCATGGGCAAGTAAAATGGAACAAGTTTAGAAACAGATAAACTAAACAAAATGTCAAACTCTGCTAATACCATACATTTGCAAGCCCGGAACTTTCACACAGACACACTGTAAGTGAATTACCAATCCATTCTCAATTTCTAGAACCTGTTAGAATAGCCAAAAGACAACAAATTTCACGTAATGTTCACTAGGAATATACCATATATGGAAATAAAAGCAAAAGTAAAAGAAAAAATATTTTAGTTGGTGAATATTTATTTCAAAGTGGTGAAAAAATGAAGATAATAGAATATATGGAAAAAAACCTCTTTTTTTCAAGTACACAAAAAGGGGATAGTATCAGAATAAAATTTTAAAAAAAGGAACTAAGAATCATATTTTGAATATATCATTTGAAGATATAAATGGATTGCAACTACTTCAATTTTGAAATCAAACTTAAGCTAGTATTGTTAATCATTTGTATTAGCATTTTTCTTGTTTAGGCACAAACCTTAGGCTCTGGGCATCAATGAAAAGGATTGTTAGCTAAGGGCATTTTTTTAAATTCAATTTCCCTGTTGTTCTTTTAGTTAAGTAATATATAACTAATAAATTAATACTAATAACTACCAAATTAACATTTTTGATCAATTTTAGTTTTTTAGGAAAACATTTGTGATTTTCATTGAATTTAAAGGTTTTCCAAAAATTTCCAGAATGTTTTCTTTTCACACATTCTAAAGTACAAAAGGATTTGTTAAAAAAAAAAATTCCAGAATAGCCAACATACAACGTGCAGCAAGACTTTTGATATCCAAACTTAATTTAATTTTGTCGGAGGGAATAAAGTTTATAATTGTTTTCAACAGATCTGTTTCTTAAAAAGCAATCAATGTTTATTTGTATCTCCTTAGAGCAAAAACAAAAACAGTAATATTTCGTTCAGAAAAAAATAATATAATAATAAAAACGTTCATGCAAAATGTTGATACCCTTAATGAAAAGCGTTAGTTTATATCTTAATTATGCAGAAAAGAAGTTACCTAATATTTTGCTGAGTACCCTTTAATCCTTTTAACTTCTTTAAACCGGTCAAGCATAGAATGTATCAACTTTTACATATATTCACTTGTTATTTCTTACCATTCCACTGAAAATAAGGCTTTTAACTAAGGCTTTGATGTAATGACATATTTTCGTTAGTTCTTTTCTAAATGATTCCAAAGACGTTCTATTGGGTTAAGATCGGGGCTTTGTGGTGGAGTTAGTAGGAAGTGGGGGACTTTATGTATCAACCACATCTTTATCATATGTGTGACATGCTTGGGATCATTGTCCTGTTGGAAGTAATTATCTTTCGCAATAACCATTTTTTGTGTAAGCAAATTTTCCTGCAAATTTTTTAAATATACTTCTTTTGTCATGATATCAATGACTTTGACTAAATTACCAATCCCGAAAATGAACATTTGGCCCCACATCATGGAACCACCACATCCACGCTTTACTTGTTTCCTTGTGGTTTTGAATTCAAAGCTTTATTTGGTTGTCTTCAAGCTGTCGAAGGCCTATTTGATCCGTAAATGTCATATCAATGCCTACTTGAATCTTCTGAAAACAATTCTAGAAGTAAAATCCTTTGTTTTTGTATTTATCATTAAAGTCTTCTCTTATTTTATTTGCTTCGCTGACGAAATGTTTCCTTCTAGCAGTATAGCATTTATATTCCGATCGTTGTGTCAGTCTACGCACTGTGTATGCAGCTTTTGATAGGCCAATTTGATTTCGTTGACATTCACGATAATTCCGACAAATTTTAGCATTACAACAAGTTCTTTGTGAAACGTGCAGCGTTGTGTTTACATTGACTTTTTTCTTCTCGGAAATTTTTGGAAAAAATCGGTCAAACTATAGCGTTACAAAAATAAACATTTTAAAATTAAAATCGTTGACCGTAGACAATTTTTTTTGAAATTTAGAAATTCATATAAGTTAATTATAATATGCCGTGCAATTCACATTTTTTTCTTTATTTTGAGCTTAATGTGTCCAGTCACATCCATATTTTAAAAAAAAAGAATTGCTCAATTCCCTTTTCTACCAAATAGACTTATGAAGCACAATATTTTTTTACTTTGTTTAATATTTTGTTTGTTGGTATTACCAATATTTTAAATTCAATTTTGCAAAAGGTATAAAGTATTGTAAAGTTATATTTTCAATATAAAAACAATTGAAATAATCATTAATTCTTATCTATTACTTCTTACAAAAAATTAATAAAACAATTGAATTATAATACATATATATACTACATGTACTTTCCATTTAATCTAATAATCCAATTTATTCATGAATTGTATTGGTTCTATAACTTCGTGCGGTTTGCTAAGAGAAGGCGTAACTTGTATTATTCCATTGTTATTATTCCATTGGAACATGCGTTGGAAAGCTACTGTCATTGTACGTCATTTCAGTATATGTCATTCATTTGAAGCGTAAACAACAATAATTTTTTTTCACTCAAATATGTCGAACTTTGTGCCTGAAAAAGTTTTTTGCGGGGAGTTCTTCTTCATTACTATAATATGAAGAAAACTGCTGCCGAAAGTCATCGTATTTTGGTGGAAGTTTATGGTTAACATGCGCTAGCTGAGCGAACGTGCCAAAAGTGGTTTGCATGATGGTGATTTTGGCTTGGAAGACGATGTACGTCCTGGGCAACCAAAAAAGTTTGAAGATGAAGAACTGGAAGCATTACTCTATGAAGATTGTTGCCAAACACAAGAAGAGCTCGCAGAATCTTTGGGTGTTACTCAAGCAGCTATTTCAAGACGTTCAAAAGCAGCTGGATATATTCTAAAGCAAGGAAATCGGGTTCCACATGAACTCAAGCCAAGAGACGTCGAAAGGCGGTTTTGCATGTCCGAAATGCTGCTAGAACGCCACAAAAGGAATTTTTTCAAAATTTGAACGTTTATTTAAGAAAAATATGTACAATAGTTATATTCAAAGTATTGCACATCTGAAGCTATGACTTTTTCCCATCTTTCAGGCAGTTTGTGGATCCCATCCCAAACGAACTGCGCCGGCTTGGCAGCCAAGAATGAATCAAGCCAATTTTTGATATTCTGCTGTGATGTGAACCGTATTTCAGTGAGAGCGTTCTGCATCCACCGGAACAAATGGTAGTCAAAAGGGGCAAGGTCTAGGCTATAAGGCAGGTGGGGTAAGACTTCCCATCCACTGTTTTCCAAATAGTTCTTAACCGGAATAGCAACGTGGGGCCGAGCGTTGTCATGATGGAAAATTACTGCCTCGTGTCTGGTCGCATATTCCGGGCGTTTTTCGGCTACTGCTCCCTTCAAACGGATTAATTGTGTTCGGTAGCGCTGTCTATTGATGGTTTCACTCGGTTTTAGCAGCTCATAATACAGCACACCCATCTGATCCCACCAAATACAGAGCATTAATTTTGCGCCATGGATATTCGGCTTTGCCGTTGATTTGGCTGGTTGGCCGTGTTTCACATATGATTTTGGGGTTGTCGTAATGGATCCATTTTTCTTCACCAGTAACAATCCGATGCAAAAATGACTTCCTTTTGTGGCATTCCAGCAGCATTTCGGACATGCAAAACTCGACGTCTCTTGGCTTGAGTTCATGTGGAACCCAATTTCCTTGCTCAGCTAGCGCATGTTCACCATAAACTTCTACCAAAATACGATGACTTTCGGCAGCAGTTTTCTTAATATTAAAGTAATGAAGAAGAACTCCCCGCAAAAACACTTTTTCAGGCACAAAGTTCGACATATTTGAGTGAAAAAAAATTATTGTTGTACAATTATTGACGTACAATAACAGTAGCTTTCCAACGCATGTTCCAATGGAATAATACAAATTACGCCATCTCTTAGCAAACCGCACGAAGTTATAAACATTTTTATAGACAATTTTCATTGTAATTACTATATATGTATTTTGTAGGCCTCGTATATAGGCTATATATACAAGCTCCCGCGTCAACGCGTCTCTTTCAAATTAACACCAACCGTTTACACTAACTCCTCTGAAATATCTAACCCATCTGCACATGACCCAACTATCACTTCTTTCCCTAATTTTGATCTTAAAACCGGAGCGTAATATCCCAATTTCATTAGTTCTCATATTATAAATCCCTCATCTGCAAATGTGTCTAAAGCCCCTTCAATTACCGCTGCTTCACCATTAACATCTCCGTCCACTCGCCCCCTTTTTGACCCCCTTCTGCCATTCGTTGTTAAAATAACTCAACAAACTTTTGACACAACAGAATGTCGTTATGCACTTTCTAGGCTTAGAGAAAAAAGGACGTACGAGAATATACGTCTCCTTCTAGCATATCTGCATGACAAATCAGACACAGTTTGTTATGAGGGAAAAACCAAAACAAGCGTCATGGTTTCCATATAGCAGGAAGGTCTCCCTACTGACCTTACAAGTCTGAGGAACTTATATATAAAGTTCCACGAGATTTTCAATATGTCTCCCCAAAAAGTCTCAGACGACCTTGCTGCTTTCGGTAACTATGAGCACTCAAAAAGGATCTCACACCTCCAACGGAGCAGAGCTGACAACGACAAATTTTTTCGTCCCTAACGTGTTTCGACCATCCACTCCTACGCCCTCTCGAAATAACCTTCCTCTTACCTTCTACTATCAAAACGTTAGAGGACTGCGATCTAAGACCCGTGCCGTCTTGCGCCAATCTTACGCTCTCCCATTTGAGGTCTACGCTCTGACCGAAACTAATCTAATTCCCGATATAAAGAATCAGGAATTATTTCCCCCTAGTTTATATTATTTTTCGAGATGACGATCTGACTCGTCCAAATGATGACTCTCCCTGTCTAGGTGTCCTATTTGCCGTCCGCAATGACCTAAACTCTTCACCAATCGCTGTTTCTACTTCTTCTAAGATTGACTACGTTTCAATAAAGATAACTCTCCCCCGTAGGTCCCTGTACGTTATGTGTTTTTACATCCTACCCGCACAACCAATCGAATGCTACCAACTCGCCATCGATGCAATTGATCAAATAATTAACTTATCTGATCCTCTCGATGATATCATTGTATTCGGAGATTTCAATCTACCCCAGCTGCACTGGACTCAATCTGTTGACGAATCTTTTTTTATCGCTAAGCCTACCTCGAGTAAAGAATGTCTCTTCTTAGACAAGCTCACAGACTCTAGCTTATGCCAAGTTAGTGGCGTCCGCAACTATATGGGTAGGCAATTAGACCTCATTTTCACCACTGATCCCATAAACTCCTCTGTCTCGCACTGTCCCCTTTCACTATCGACCATTGATAACTTTCATCCACCACTTCTTCTTTCTCTTTTCCACCACTCTCCTATTCGCCCCACCCCATCTGTAACTGCCCCCTTTTACGACTTTCATAAAGCGAATTTCCGCAAAATTAACGCATATCTTAGTGAGTGTTCTTTTGATTTCGCCAATATGCCCCTAAAAAGTGCTCTCTCTATTTTCTGTAGAGAATTATTCAATTCTATTTCTCTCTATGTCCCCTTTTCGCGCAATAAGACTCCTTCTACGAGCCCCCCGCGGTATAATCGTAAACTTCGCTCTTTACGTAACAAGAGAAACAAATTATGGTCATAGTTTTTTAAGCTTGTATTAAGCAAAATAAATGGGGGCATTAGCCCCCACCAAAATTAAAATTAAAAAAATTATTTCAAAATCAACCTCCAAAGTGAAAAATATTTTTTAAAAAAACCAAAAACATTAATTTTTTTCACAAAATAGTTTTATTAATATCTAAATTATTTTTCTACATAGTCTTCGTTTAAATCTATACATTTTTGGTAACGTGGAACAAGCTTTTGTATACCCTCCTTAAAAAATGGCACCGCCAGTGCGTTGAGGCATTGATTCATAAGTTCCTCATAAATTCCAAAATGTTGAGTTGCAGTGGATGATTTCAATTGGGAAAAGGTTATAATCACTTGGTGCCAAATCAGGACGGTAAGGAGGGCGATCAAAAATATCCCAGCTGAACTCCTCCACTACAGTTTTTGTGCGTGCAGCAGTGTGTGGTCGTGCGTTGTCATGCAGAAACACGACACCTTTGGTAAGCATTACTCGTCTTTTGTTCTGAATTGCTCTTCTCAACTTACGTAGAGTTTCACAGTAAACCGCTGCATTTATTGTGTTTCCAGGTTCCATAAACTCGGTCAACAATATGCTTTTATTGTCCCAAAAAACTGTGGCCATCATTTTCCGATAGGAAAAAGTTTGTTTGATTTTTTTTGGCTTGTTTGGGGAATGAGTGTGCATCCATTGCTTTGACTGTTCTTCGCTTTCTAAATTTACATACTGGACCCAACTCTCATCTCCAGTCACAAGTTGCTGTAAAAATTCTTCACCTTCCATATCTAAACGTTCGAGAAATGCTTTTTCGATGAATTTGAGCTGAATGATGATGAATGAATTGTAACACATCGGAGGTTGATTTTGGATTACCACTCGTATTTGAATTTACCTCTTTTATTACAAATAATGAAAGTTCCTTCTGCGGTCCATGTTCTTATTTTTTTTATTTTATTTCATATAATGTATATTTACGCACAAAACCAAATTAATAATTCAACAGCACACTTGAAAATAAACAAACATTTGAATAATTGCCTGTGCACAGCCTTCAACTCTTAGCGCAAAAACTGTTTTTCTGGTTTTTATTGTTATTATACCCAACCAAGGCCGACGAAATTTTACACACAGGTAGTTGAAAATATTTCTTGCATGGCAGGTAGTTGAAATACTGAAGAAATGTTGTATTATAGAAAATTCCAGAACCTTGAATGCTAAGGAATAAGTTTGAATGCGCACAACAATTGGAAGCTGGCAAAAAGTATATAAAGGGTGATTCATCGTGAGGTTTGATATATAATGTAAAATAAAGCACATAAATTTGAAAGTGAAATTAAAATTTTTACTATCGGTTAAAAGAACAATTCATGGAAAATAATTTTTTAAAATGATATTATGTAAATATTGGCCACGACTGGTATCTGGCGAATAACACGAGTAAAGTTGGCTTCCAAAGCGTCAATCGTAGCTGACTTATTTCTGAACACCTGAGACTTTACATATCCCCAGAGAAAATAGTCCAAAGATATGGTATCGATCTACTGGGCCAATTTACCGTAGCAAAACGTGAAATTAAGTGTTCACCAAAAATGATTTCTCAACAAGTCCATTGTATCACGCGCTGTATGGCTCGTAGCCCCGTCTTGTTGAAACCAGAGCTCACCGAGACCATGTATTTGAATTTCAGGAGGCACATAGGCTAACATGGCGCAATAACGGCTACCATTGACGGTAACATTCTGATTTGCCTCAATTTTGAAGAAATATGGACCAATGATTCCACCAGGCCATAAACCACACCATACCGTTGTTTTTAATGGATGTAATGGTAGCTCTTGGTACTCTTCGGGTTGCTCATCAGCCCAAATATGGCAATTTTGTTTATTAACGTATCCATTGAGCCAGAAATGGGCTTCATCACTGAACAAAATTTCACGATAAAACACCGGATTTTCATTGAGTTTTTCCAGAGCCCATTCTATGAAAATATGACGCAAATTCAAGTCGTCTGGCTTCAATTCTTGCACAAGTTGAATTTTGTACGCATTTAGAACGAGAACGACGACGAATTGATTCGTCACGGTCTTCGCGTACACTCTCAGCTACAGCTGCTATAGTCTCTTCACTACGTGCTGAATGTGGGCTAACCAGTCGAGTAGCATCCACTGATGTAAACTAGGACTCAAATTTGCAAATGGTATTGGCAATAGTGGTTTCAGTAGGTCGATTATACGTACCGTGAGTCTCTCGTATCGCACGAAAAACATTTCTCACAGAACGCTGATTTTCGTAATACAGCTGAACAATTTAGAGACGCTGTTGTGGTGTGAGTCTTTCCACGATGACTTGCCAAACAATACTGAACAAAAATAACAAAGCAGTTTGATAGGATTCACGCGTGATCTGTCAAAAATAAGACCTCACGATGAATCACCCCTTACTTATGACTACTCAAAAAGTTCGTAAATATATGCAGCTACAAAATTGCTTTCAAAAAAAAAAAAATAAATAAAAAAATAAAATAAAATAAAATAAAATTCTCAGAAAATATAAACAAAAACGCGAAAAATTGCTACGGGACACACCTGTACTTGGATATACGTTCCTGTAGTAAAAGCTGGGTATAAGGACTAGGGTTTATCAATATGAACGCAAAGTAATTATAAAGAGTTATACAATAAACAATTTTCGTTGCTTGAACGGTTTTCTTTTTTTATTATCTGTGTGCACTTTTATATTAGTGGAAGTTAATTCGATCAAAAAAATAATAGATCGACAATCATTTGGCAACCGTGTCCTGGACACCTGGGACTCAAATAAATTGAAATTTAAAAATTTTGTTTTATTTGAATCATACGTGAAATAGAAAAAATAAAGGCATGTTGGTAAACGATAAGAAGTTTTTCCGCGAAAATAAAACGTGCTTCGGTAACCGGACAACTAAATAATTTGTAAAACTATTTCGCGGGTGATGATGAAGCCATAAGCATTCCGGAGCTTGAGGCAAAGCGTGGAATGCTTAAAAACTATATGGTAGAATTCCGCAAAATCCAAACCAAACTAGAAGTTTCTTGATTAAAGTGAAGTGGAAAGCAATAAGCCATTTACATTCGAAGAGAATGGTCTATGAGAAAATGTTGTGTCCGAAACTGATCTGCTGTGTTTTCCAAGCAGATTAGAACAGGATTTTCTGCACTTACACTTGAAGTGGAACAAATGTTTGAGAAGTGTCAAAAACAGTTGTAGTTGAATTTGATTTGATTCCAGCTATTTGCGATTGTAATTTTTCTTTAAAACTAAACATGGAAGAAATTTAACTTAAGTCAGAAAAGGGTAATCTGTGTGCTTACCATACACAATTTAATAGAATGAAATATGTTTTACGTTAAATTTCATTATTTTCCGAGATGATAATTTTTACATGCAAATGACAATAAGTATTTAATACCATTTTGATTTTAAACCGCTGAAACCTCTGAAAAATATGGAAGAACTTTTCTGTTCTAACTTGATCTGACATTCTTCACAAATTTGTGCTGTTTTGTTCTGCTTTTTTCTCACTGAACAAAGCTATTGTGTGCTCAAAACTAGAATTCTTACGCTCATCGGCTAAGAAAATTTCGCCTTTGTTACCACAAGTCATATAATATTCATTTTTTTCATCATACACTTCAAGTTATAAATGTCAATCTTCCCAAATATACGTTGAATAAATTTTCGGCAAGCTACACCTAGTGGCAAAACTTTCAGTCGATGTTCATGATGCTAGTGGACTCAGACGAGGAGCTCTCTGTAGGGGAAGCATTTCAACAGTTTCGTTCAAGTTTTACAGATTCCAGATTCCGCCTCTGCACTATCGATTCTCTGGAAATTACAGAAGCATCTTTGACGACATCTTAGACGACGAAATATATTCGGACACTGAAGATATCAAAGGAGAACAAGGAGAAACCGCAACCGAAGCTATTGTTCCAGATATTGAAGAAACAGAGGGGAATATCTGTTATGACGATGCTCTCCATAACGAGGAAGATGACGACCAGGAAATCGACACTAAAGATGACTCTGTGCAAATGAATTTGGGTGCAGCTGAATTCGTTGAACGTGGTGGCACCATATGGAGCACGCAACAAAGGCTAAAACGTCAAACCATACAACAAAATATTTTGAGACATCGAAGTAGCTCGATAAAATTTACAGCTTCAATGTCCATCGGGAATACATTCATGTGTTATACCATATGAGCGCGGAAATGGTGGATATAATAACATGCCATACAAACAAAAAAGCGGACGCTACATATAGAGCATACAACGTCAAACATCCAGAGGCGTAACCAAAAACTTGGAAGCATGTGACATTGAGCGAAATGTATTCGTTCATAGGAGTGCTTATGGTGCCAGCCGTAGTAGCGGCGAAAGTGTGCTGGACTTGTGGTCGATAGAAAATTGTACACTATCGTACTGCAATGTGCATCAATCGATTTCAAGTAATATTACGATTTATAAGGTTTTATGATTCAAACACAAGAGGGATACGCCAACAAATTGACAAAGCTGCACCTGTCTCCGAGTTATGGACAATGATGAATTACAATTTTGAACAAACCTAGTGAAAACCTAACAGTGGACGAGCAGTTGTTTCCTTATCGCTGCCGTACCTGCTTCACGCAATACATTTAATCCAAACCGGCAAAATATGGCTTCAAAGAGTGGTGGGTAAGGAATGCCAAAAACTCTTACCCACTACATGGGAAAATATGTACCGGCCAAGCTGTTACGGGACGTTAAACTAATCAGGGTGAACAAGTGGTTAAGGATTTGGTAAGCTGCTTTCATGGAAGCGGACAATTTTTTTGCAAGCCTCAATTTACTTCAAAACTCGTGGTTGATGAATTTAACGGCGTTTGGAACTGTGTGAAGAAATAAGTCATTCATACCTAAAGAAATGTTGGCACACAAAGATCGCCCCGTGGAGTCGACAGTTTTCGGTTTAATGCCCAAAATTTCCATGTGCTCATACGTGCCGAAGAAAAACAGTTGTTTTGTTGTCATCGATGCATGACGATGACGCCATCAGCACAAGCGGCAAACCTTAAATTATAGAATTCAGTTCTTGAAGTTGTGGGGTGAATATCAACATTCAAGTTCTTTATTAGTACTTCCTTACATTTTTATTTATATTTAAAAAAATGTCTTGTGCTACTGCGGAGAAAAAGTAGAGCGATCGCAGCTGAAAGTGGTATGCGGAGACTTCAGTAGCCTTTCTCATGCAGCATGTGTCAACGTTATGCCTGCCGACATCGAGTACATGAGGAAGGCAAACAAACGTGGTGCATGAGCTGTACTTCTAGTGCAAAGAGAAAATTATGAATGCGAAGGGAGAAAGAAAAGCACAAGTAACAACAATACTACTTAGCTCGCATGGAAAACCAGAGGAGATGTACGTTAACTAATGTAAAACGCACTAGACACATCAACTATCCAATACTGCATTGTCGCTGAAAGGAGAGATGTGGAATACATGTGTATGGAATAGGAACGGGTCAGTTATTATGCGGAATAAGGAGGGTGATAATCTAATAAGAATATCTTGTGCTGCCGATTTTAATAAACTATGATTTCCCTTAACTCTGTTTCGTGTTTAGTCGATTCTCTTAATTTTGTTGATATTTTTTGTTTACATCAAAACATTCGCAGCATGAGAAAAAATTTTTCAGGTCTGGTAACACAGACTGAATTGTGAATTGTGAATTTGCCTGTCGTAATAATTTTGAGTGAAATATGGATATATGAGAATGAATTAAATTTTTATAATATACCGGGGAATACGCATTTTGGCAATTGGAATAATAAATCCTTAGTTGGCGTCTAAGAATATGTTTAGTAGTTTTGTGTATGATTTTAAATTAACAGATCATTGTATGATGGCACTTAATATATGTTCGGATTCCGATCCATTAAAAAACCAAAACTCACCTGCTAAAAAGAAATATTTGACGGATTACAAATTATTGAAAGAATGCTTAAAATATGAATTTTGGGAGCCGGTTTATGTGGAAAGCAATCCATCAAATGCTTTCGATATTTTTCTAAACATTACAAATACATATTAAAAACTGTACTACGTTATCAACACCTAACGTAAATAGTAAAAAATATTTAAAGCCGTGGATGACGTATAACCTTTTGCAATAGATTAAATAAATATAATTTAAATAAATATAAATATTGTAGAAATAAGTTTCCAGTGAAATGTAAAAAAAAACATCCACAAAACATAAAACTTAAAAAATATTATGGCAAACTTTGTAAAACCGTGCATAAAAACATTGAAGAAACGCGTGATAGGTTTTATTTGGATGGTTTTATACATATTAGCTAGTGTTAATATATGGTAAGAGAAGAATGAAAAGCAGTTGATAGTATTCCGGGTAGTTTCGGAAAAGGTAATTATTTTTCAATGTTCTACCGATTGTTTTAAATCAGTGCAACACTATAAATACCTAGGGTTGCTTATCGGCTTTTACTTAAATTGGAAAGATCACATCCAAATCACTTAATCCCATATGTTATTGGTGATACAAAAAGTGTACTTAATTAAACAATCACAAGTTGGGGTGGTTCGTATACTTACTCTTTTGGACTTTTGTTGACAGTTCAAAAACATTTAATTCGGATTATTTGTAATAATCCAGCCCTACTCAGAGCTGGTCTTTTTTTTAAAGCCCAGAGTGTCTTACCTTTATGTTTTTAAAGTGCTGAGAGAATTCTAGGAAAATATTCCTAACAAGAACTTTTAGTTATACAGTCTACGTATAAATAATATGCATCTTACCAGCATACCAATCGCTTACAAAACACATTTTTCACATTTCTACACCGTTACAGCTCCTAAATTTTTTAATAAGCTACAATTTTTTATCCGGACAGCATTTAATTTTCATTCGTTTCTTAAAAAAGTAAAAGACTGGTTATTATATTTTTAAGTAGTGTATTATAATCATCTAGCACAAGTTAATCCTAAAGTTGTACATATATATATATTCGGATCTTTATTGTTTGAATTGTTATTTTATTGAATTTTTTGTAACTATAGAGTGATTCATAGTGAGGTTTGATTTTCAATAGGCTTTTTTGACAGATCACGCATGACTCTTATCAAACTGCTTTATCATTTTTATTCAGTATCATTTGGCAAATTATTATAAAGAGAATCACACCACAACAGCGTCTCCAAATTTGTGAGAAATGTTTTTCGTGCGATTCGAGGAACTTAAGGTGCGTATAATCGACCTACTAAAACCACTATTGCCAATACCACTTGCAAATTTGAGTCCCAGCTTACATTAGTGGATGATGCTCGTTCGGTTAGACCACATCCAGCACGTAGTAAAGAGACTATAGCAGCTATAACTGAGAGTGTACGCGAAAACAGTGATGAATCGATTCGTCGTCGTTTTCAACTTGTGCAAGAATTGAAGCCAGGCGTCTTGAATTTGCGTCACATTTTCAGTGAATGGGCTCTGGAAAAACTCAATGAAAATCCGGTGTTTTATCGTGAAATTTTGCTCAGTGAAGAAGCCCATTTAAAAACAACGGTTTGTTGTGGTTTATGGCTAGTGGAATCATTGGTCCATATTTCTTCAAAAAAGAGGCAAATCAGAATGTTACCGTCAATGCTAACCCTTATCGCGCCATGTTAATGGACTAAGTGCTTTCTGAAATTTAAGCACATGGTCTCGGTGAGCTCTGGTTTCAACAAGACGGCGATACGAGCCATATAGCGCGTGAAACAATGAACTTGTTGAGAAATCATTTTGGTGAGCAGTTAATTTCACGTTTTGCTACGGTAAATTGGCCGCCTAGATTGTGCGATATCACACTTTTGGACTATTTTCTTAGGGGATATGTAAAGTTTCAGGTCTTCAGGAACAAGCCAGCTATGACTGACGCTTTGGAAGACAACATTACTTCTGTTATCCGCGAGATACCAGTCGCTATGCTCGAGCGAGTTGACCAAAATTAGACTTTCCGAATGGACTACCCCAGACGTAGTGGAGGCCAACATTTACATAATATCATCTTAAGAAAATAAATGCCATGAATTGTTCTTTTAACCGGTAATAAAAATTTTATTATGTATTTTATTTTACATTATATATCAAACCTTACAGTGAATCACCCTATATTTTTGAATTTAAGAATTTTATATGACCTTGAAGTCAATTAGTATTAATGGCGAACTGATTGTCACCACACATGAAATCTTAATTTTTTCACTTTACCATAATTCAGGAGTCATTTTACACTAACTTCTAAGTTAAATATTGATTACTATTATTTAATTCCGTATTTATTAAATAATTTTTGTTAATTAACTTTAAGCTTTGGAACTAAATAAAATGAATACAATAAAATATAATAATGAAACAAAAATAGGAGTGCAAGTTATGAACCAATTGCTTGGAGAATATGGTATACTTGCCAAAGACAGACGAAGCGCTGGCCATTGTCACTATTTTTCAACATGATTGATTTAACGGCATTGGCAGCGTACATCATATGTTTTGAAAATAGAACAAACAACCCATACAGTAAGTTGAGGCGTAAACGCTTTCTTCGCCACCTCGCCAGGTACCTATATATGCCAGTCATTGAAGAGCCGTCTGTCAATGTTCAAATAATGCGCAATTTTAACACTAAACTTGGCATAGCGAGCTTTACAAGTACGGCCTTACAAGACGTAAGTCTAGACAATCAACGTCTGCAGCTGCTGATGGAAGGGAAAAGAAACCCCAGGTTGGAGGCTATTACATATTTAAATTATAATAAAAAATTTATAAATAAAAACATAAATTTACATTACCAACAGAAAAACATTCTTTGATTTATATAGTCAATTCATAAAATTGAATTAAAATTTAGTGGCCTGACCTGTACTTGGGTATATGCTCTTGGGGGTCTCGACTTTGAAAGTTCATAGCTCATCAATGCCTTGTATTAGGACAGTAATTAAAGTGTCAATTGACGCAGATTCACGCCATTTAGATCCGGACTTGCAGTAAAAAATCTTAAGCGGTTTAGGAGGTACATTACTTCAAAGTGCCAACTGGCCACACCTGTACTCGGGTATAAGGACTAGGGTTAAAAGAGCGTAAGACTGGCAAAAGCGGCATGATAGTAGCAAAAACCAGTGGTCATGTAAGAAATTTTATTGTAAGGCATTTGGCTGAAGAATCTAAAGATTTTGAGGAGAGATAATAAAGTTGATGACAATTCAGTTACAATAACTAATTTACAGTGGTAATGAAAAAAAGTAATACATTCATGCAATATTCAATAATGTTTGATAACAACATTTAACTAATAACAGAAGACTAAGCAATAAAGTAAAGCAAAATTGGTTGATAAAATTGTAAAGTGTAGTTGTATTAAATAAGGCGATTGTATTAAAAGGAATAAGTTATATCTTTTGAACCCACACAACAATTTTACAGTACGGTGGTGCAAAATGTGGTCTGCCACACATACGTTAGTTATTGGAAGCGGAGTTTGGCAGGGTTGTATCTTATCACCGCCTCTTTTCCTGGTGATGATTGACAAGGTCTAGATAGGTTAATCTCTTTTGGAAGACAGTGTCAAAATTGTTTAAATCTTTCATAAAGCTTTTAATTTTTCGCAAGAGAGCATTTATTTCCATTCATAAAACTCTTTAAATAAGACAAACAATTTATTAAGGGACACACCTAGTGTGACCATCTCAAAAAGGTGATTTTGGGAATTTTTTTTTTAAAGAAAACTACTGCATCAAATATTTTATAATTTGGAGTATATATTTATGCATAAATAGTGAATACATATACACATTTTCAATCGAAAAAATTAAAATTTTCGCTAACTCATAGTCATAAAAAAAATTCTTTCACCGAGGCTGAAATAAAAAAAAAATTGTTCAACTATATAACTACCCACGATTATGAAAAAAATACTGAAATTTAACGAAATGGCAGAGCTTTGAAAAAAAGTGGAATTTTGTCTGAAAATTTGATAATTTTTGGCCCTCCACTTTCATACAATCGAAAAAAATGGAAGGTCATTGTATAGAGAAACATAATATAGAATAGGCAAAAAAAATAAAAATCAAAGCGATCAGATGGTTTGTTTTCGAGTTACAACCTCAGCAAATTTCTTGGCTTGGTGACAGAGACTAGCATAGATGATTTTTGGTGAAGTAACAGAAGTCGCAATGATAAGATTTGCCAAGTCTCCTTCCGCGGAATTTGGAAGGTTTTCCTTCCTAGGACTTCGTAATAACTTGTGTTTTTTCCAGTTGTTGTATTTCAGCAGCTGGTAACTTTACCAATGACATCCAGGTGTCAAAATATTCAGTAAGGTTTATGGAGATACCATTACCGTCAATGGTCTCAGGTATAAAGCGATGTTAGCCGACTTTCTGTGGTCAGAGCTCGAAAACATCGATATACCCGAGCTATGGTTTCAACAAGACGGCGCTACATGCCATACAAGTGACGCAACGTTCGAAGTTGTGAAGAAGAATTTTGGGTGCTGGGTCATCTCACGACGAGCCGCCACGATCATACAATTTGACACCATTCCATTTATTTTCTCATACGTCAAGTCACTAACAAGTCAACAACTTTGGACGAGCTCGAGACCAACATTCGACACGCTATTGCCAGAATAACGTCGCACATATTAGACAGAATCATCAAAAATTAGACCGGTAGCTTGAAGCACTGCCAGCGAAGCCGAGGGGGGCATTTGAATTATGTGATATTTCACACATAATGGCGTGAACGTAGCTTCAAAATAAAACCAGAATCAATTTTATATCTCACACCGTTGTTATTTTATTTAATTTTTTTCCCTTTCATTCTTTTCTTGTCACACTTTATTTTAAGGCCGTGTAGTGTAGTTAGCAGCATGATCCCCACCGCAGTTCACACTCGTTGACCTTGAACCTTCTCCTCTTATGTTGAAGCAGAGTCCGGTTTCATCAAGGATGAAGCCTTATGAGGAAGAGCTTAAAACAAAGTGTAATAACGAACAAGACGACCGACCTAGTAAAACATTACGCTTTAGTTGTTAGATGACAACTGACTTTATTGTCTCATATTAAAACTAACTTAGCCTAAACTTACATGCTATAATACATAATACTAATACATATACAGTAAATCTCTTCTTTTAATTTATGTAAAGATACAATTTTATTTGCCTTATTATTTTATCTATTAACCGTTCTCATTTTTTGTGATTTTAATTTAATTCTTTTCGAACATCTGAGTGTAACGAATAAATAACGAATAAATCTTTTTCGTTTTTTTCTTCGCTTTGATTATCATTATCGCTATCCGAATTGCCTTCTAATTCTTTTCGATTTCTTTTATTTTTATTCAATAACTCTTCTTTATTTCTTATCGGGTGCTCTATAGAAATTCTAATATTTCTCAATATAAAATATATTCTCACCTTTTTTATGATAAGCTTTCTTCAAATCTCCTACATGTGCCGTTCTCCTAACACCATTTACGTATATTTCATATATGCTTCTACTTAACTGCTAAACTTAACTTAACTATCTGTGCTAGTACATTCTCAATCAATCGGCTTAGACTTACAATAACCTCCTTGGCTTTTCTAATTTGTTTTTACTTTATTATGTTCTTCACTTGTTTTCTTTGCATCGTTGTAGTCGGGGTATTTCTACATTAAAAAAGAAAATTGTCAATCTTCCATTGCATGGGCATACTTTTCATCTCCGAATCTATTAAAAACTTTTTTAAAGAACGCTTTAAAATTTGCACTGCTTGTTCTGCAAATCCGTTAGATTGCGGATGATATAACAGCGATTTTAAGACTTTAAATTTTTATTACAAAATTCTATAAATTAATACGAGGTAAACGTGGTGGCCGTGGTGTAGTGGTATATGCATAGACTCCTCAAGCAGAGGGTCTCGGGTTCGAATCCCATTCGAGGCTATTCTGTGAAAAAGTCTTTTCTTAGAATTTGTATGTAGTTATATGAAAATTCCGTCGGCGTCAACTGTGACATGAAGGCATAACACTGATGTAGGAGTGGTTGTGCTGGCTGGGCTAAATGTAACGAACTAACAACTAGCACGTACTTAAGACCCACTGGTTGAGGATGCACTGGCTCGTCCCGTCCAGTTTGACAACCACCTCTGGGAAAAATATCGAAAACTAATCCACCTGAGTTTCAAACTACTACATCACCTGCCCGAGTTATGATCTACATTTGGGATGAATGTAAAAAACACAAAGATTTTAGTTTAACGTTATAAATTTTATTTGAACTTGTCGTTCTCTATTAATACTTCAGACTAATTACAATATATTGATAATTTACAAAAGAAATTATGGGTGAATTCCAAGAACTTGAGCTGCATTGTTGTCCTCGGGGTCAGAACGTGTTGTTAGAGTTAGGATGATGGTGTCAGGTTGATGGTGTCGGGTTGATGGTGTTTGGATGTGCGGCGACCAGATGGTGTCCCCCCCTTGGAGT
Organism: Volucella inanis; assembly: GCA_907269105.1. Lineage (NCBI taxonomy): Eukaryota > Metazoa > Arthropoda > Insecta > Diptera > Syrphidae > Volucella > Volucella inanis. Next base: position 41,543,800 of record OU026154.1, on the reverse strand, counting down.
AAAGCGACGGCCAGAGTGACATCATTGATGGAAATGACTGAAATGACGTCATTTGGACAGAAGCGGATGAAGAATCCAATGGTGCTGTATGTTTCGGATTAGTTCTTTTGCGTAATCTTATTTTGATGATAATAGCTGATAGGGTAATAGTGATAATTATGCATATGCTGATTGATGTTCCTCTTGCGAAATTGAGCACATTTGTTGTGATTTCCAGTTTGTATAGCTTACAAATAATACAAAATTTGATTGTGGTTGAGAGATTGATTTTATTGAGCTCCCTTGTTACTCATCAGCTTTCCGATACATTGGGAATTGTCAGCATCTTCTTCGGAAATATGTTTTGTGCAGTAGTATATTTTTTCTATCTTGGGGCAAAGTGTGTTAAGATATTGTATGTGTTTTTCGTTATAGTTTATAAATGATTTAGTCATTATTGTTTTTGTATTCTTTATGGGTAAAGGTATAACATGATATAAACAGTATTTTTCTTGTAAAACAGTAGGTATACGTATGTTAAAAATTATATTTGAGCCATTATAATAAGCTTGAAGCTTCAAAAATTCATACACTTGTTCAAATGCATTAATAATAATATCTTGGTTTTGTAATTTAGTTTTAATATTAGAAAGTTCTTCATAAGTTAGTAAAAGCTTAGGAATAATGTTAAGTTTGCTTAGAATTACTGCTTCTGCTATACTTGAAAGGTGGTTAGTTAAAAGGTCAATGTTTTAATTAAGTTGGTTAAGATATTGTGTTTCTATAAGTATGTATTATTTTCTTTTAACTGTGTAAGCTGTGTTTTTGAAAAAAATTTCTATTCTTATTTGCTCTCTATTTATATGATCAGTTATGTTTTTGAATCGTTTGCGTGCTGTGCATATTTCCTGTTATAAGTTTAATTCTTGACCCTAATCCGTCTATTAGGCTACGTCTGTTCCTTCTAAAAGGGTAGAATGTTTCCAGTTTCCTACTAAGTTCATCTAATTTGAGTTTTGTTACTTTGAAAGTGTTAGTTATGGTGCCTGACTTTTCGAAAAGGTTAAATGACCTAATGATATCTTGGGTATTATTATAATAGTCGTTAAGGTCAATAATATGTATTAGATTATGATAGTTGATAATATGTCTCGAAGGCCCTAAGCGAAGTTGTAATAGGCTATGATTTTTTGGCAAGTTGTAAGTTTCTATTAGTTGAGAACTAGTTAGTGGGATTCTAAAATGGAATTAGTAAAATTAAGAGAGTTTAGTATTGTAAAATAGAAATGTGTTTGTTAATAGGAAGCAGCATTCTATGTTTAATTTTTTATGACTTATACTAGGTATTATTAAAGTATTTTTCGTTTTTTTCTTAATTTACTTTTATGGATTTTTCTACTTTCTTTTATCGGAATCGTTATTTTGTTATTTTTGTCAGCTATGTGTTTCGAAAACCTCGGAGTTAATTTATTTCGTCTTGCCTCTTTCCTGGAAACTATTTGATTATCTACTATTTCTTATGGCTCTTCTCTCGACTGATTACTTTTTTCGATCCTCGCGTTAGTAATTTTTTCAACTTGTTTTTGGATTTTCGGATATAGTTCGTTAAGAAATTCGTTGAGCTTTTCAAGATATTCATGTTCGTTGGAAATTGCTAATGTTTTGCTGAATTTATAAGGGCGATCAAAGAAAAGTTCGTATGGTGTGTGTTTTACAGTTTGTAGAGAGTTTACATTCTTTCCTTTTGGAAAGAATTAATCTGTATGTTTCAGTAAAGGTTGAATGTAACCTTTCAACAGGAGAGTTGTTGCTCGTGTGTTGAAAAGATGTGAAGTGGAGGTTAATTTCATGTTGTCTGCAAAAATCTTTAAATATGTTTGACATGAATTCGGACCCTTGGTCGCAAACGATTTTCTTGGGAATGTCGTACAGGCTAATGTATTTCTTTAAGAAACCTAATACGGTTAAACTATTTCTGCAGCTAAGAGTGAAACCGTATGCAAATTTCGAGAATTTGTCAATCAATGTGAGTATTTGGTTGTTGTTGATCGTGTAGAGATCTATATGTAAGATTTCTAGAGGTCTTAGCGGTATTAGGGGTTTTTCGAATTGTGGTGTGTTGTGGGGGGTTTCTATCGCATTTTAAAAGGTTACATTTATCGCAATTATTTATTGTTTTTGCAATTTTATCTTTCATGTTGGGAAAGAATACTTCTCTTTTTAGATGGAGAAGGGTTTCGTTTATGCCCCTATGATTTGATCGATCATGATAGTCTCTAATTGCCTTCTCTTGGTCGTCTTCTTGCCTTATGTCTTTCAGGATTTCGGTGCATCTGTTCTGAGAAAAGAATTTGGCATAAGTCGACTGCAGTATTTGAAATATACGATCCTCTGTATATATAGCACTAAGTCTGTTCAAAGGGAAATGATTCTTTATGATATTTACCATATCTCCTTCATTAAACTGGGGATTCCGGGTTGTTCTTCTTTGTTTATTTCGAAAAATAGTTTCAACTGTTGAAGGGGATCCCTTGCTTGTTTCTTGGAGTATTATTTGGATGTTAAACTCGTTTAATGGTTTTTCGGAAATAATAATGCCATCGTTCAAATTTTCTTGAGCACTGTGTATAGTGCTTGTAGCTTCATCAGTATGAAAAAGTGTCTGGTTTTTAACATTATCGTAATCTTCTATATCTCTGATACGACTAAGAGCGTCCGCGTTTGTATTTAGACAACCTTTTTTGTACACCATTTCGTAGTCATATTCTTCTAGCTTAAGCCACCATCTGACAAGTTTGGAATTAGGTTCCTTAAGACTCATGAGCCAGGTCAACGGTCTATGGTCTGTAACTATTTGGAACTTCTTTCGAAACAAGTATGAGCGAAAATATTTTGTGGCCAAAACTATAGCTAAGAGTTCTTTTTCGATTGTAGAATAGTTCCGTTCGTTTTCCGAAAGCGTCTGGCTTGCAAAAGCGATGGGCTTGTCATAACCAATGCTTCCTTGGGATAAAACTGCTCCCAATGCACAGTTGCTCGCATCGGCAGTAAGAATGAATGGCTTACTGAAATCTGGATGTTGCAATAATGGGTCATTGATTAGTAGATTCCTACATGTTTCGAAAGCATCGGTGTATTTGCTTTCTAGACTGATCTTGGCACCTTTCTTAAGACAGGAGGTAAGTGGTTAAGTGAGTTTGGCTAAGTCCTTAATAAATTTTCTGTAGTAGCCAATTAAACCTAAGAAAGCTTTTATTTCCTTTTTTGTCTTTGGTAATGGGAAGTTTTTAATGGCACTTATTTTTGAAGGGTTAGGTTTAATTCCCTCAGGAGTTATTACATGGCCTAAAAAAGATATTTCTTTCCTTAGGAACTCACACTTGTCCATTTGGATTTTGAAGTTGGACTCTCTGAGTTTTTTGAACACTTGTTCTATGCTTTCCAAATGTTCCTGTAATGAGGTAGAGAAAATAATGATATCGTCAAGGTATACTACAGATCTTGCCGATAAGTTCTTTTAAGACATTATTCATTACCCTTTGGAAGGTAGATGGAGCGTTTTTAAGTCGAAATGGCATTCTGACGAATCCATAGTGTCCACCCTCTACTGCTGTCTGCTGGACGTGTTTGTGGTTCATTTCAATCTGGTGAAACCCACTTGCCAAGTCGAGAGTCGTAAAGTAAAGGCATTTGCCTAGCTTGTCAAGAATTTCGGTGATATTGGGTATAGGATATCGGTCTGAAATCGTTTTATTGTTGACTTTCTTATAGTCAATCACGAGTCTCCATTTTTGCTTTCCGCTCGCGTCTTTTTCTTCGGTACTATCCACACTGGAGAACTCCATGGTGAATAGCTGTTTCTAATAATTCCTTGTTCAAGCATTTTCTCTATCTGGCTTTGCACTTCCGTTTTATGGACATATGGGTATCTATATGGGATGTTTAATTTGGCTAGTGAAAGTTAATGGTTCACCTTCCTTATACATGTTGTCAGTGTAATATCTGCAGAGTTTGTATAACTTTCTGCGTTCTTCATCGTTAAGATGCGCTATCCGAGTTAAGTCACGGATATTATGCGGTGTAACTTCTGTGTGTTTTTCGTTGTTAAAATTATTTATTTCAATGAAATTTGCAGAGTCGTACAGTTCAGCATATAGAGGTTGTTCTAAATCTATTGTGTGGTCGTTTTCCGAAAGGTTTGTTACCTCAACTGTACTGTGCCAACACTCGGTATTGTATAGTCCTTGACTTACATAGAGCTCGGGATTAAGTTTTATTTCGTTAAGATAAATCTGACCGTTTTCTTTGTTAACCGGTAGTTTAACTAGTAATTTTGATTTTGAAGAAATTGTGTATTGTTTTGAGGAAAGGTTATGTTCGAGATGTACTTCAGTTTTGGCATGCTTTGTGATAAGGATTTTATTCTCCAAATCGATTTTTGCGTTAAGCCGTAAAAGTGCGTCTAAGCCAATGAGACCGTCAAAGTAGCTGTGAAATTTGAATAATAAGAATTTTAACGAGCCTGCCTGATTAAATTCTATAAACATTGGTAATTCTGTTTGTCTTTCGATTTTGTATTTTCTAAAGACAGTAGTAGGGTGACATTCAGACTGATTTGCTAGAGATATAAGTTCTGGGTTGATGAAGGAGGTAGAAGCACCAGTATCTAAAAGGAATCATAGTGGGCGTCCGAAAGGTGAGGAAATACGAATAAATGGAAGAGTTTTTGGGTGACTTTTTTTCGCCTATATAGCCTGTTGCTTCTTTGAGGCTGGTGTGGAAAAATTTTCATCTTCGTGAATATTAGTAGTGTCGTTTTCGGATTGTTGGTAGTCGCTGTTATCGATATTGTTCATGTTATGGAAGTTAAAGTTCTGTTTTCTTTTTGTTGTAATTGGCTTGTTTTAATATTTGGAGTGTTTCTTCCTGATTCAGTGTTCCTTCGATCGTTTGTTTGGTGGTGTTTAATATTTGGATTTCTAGTATTCAATTCAAATTTTGGATTTCTTTAATTCACAATTTGTTTGACTACCCATCGGACAAGCAGAAATATAAAACTGATCCATGAAGTTTACCTCGACTAATACGAATAATTAGGTACCAACATTACTCCAACTTTAGAACAAAACGAAACACATGAATACCAGCAAATAAAAAATGTAACCACAAAAAATCAAAACATTATTAGACTTCATACACTCTGCGTGGAAGTGTACGTGACAATCTAAAGAAAAATGAATATTTTACTTGTTAATTCCAATAACCAAATTATAATCAATAGTCTATAACATATAGCGAACGAATTAATAACTTGAAAAAAATTACAAACGAAATTGAAGCAATGATAAAAGAGAACAAAAGTACAAATAAGGAAATGATCTTCGAATTTCAATATAAATTTAAATCTGTTAAAAAACTACAGAATATCAATTTAGTTATTCATTGTCCAAATTAAACATAGTCAATTCACTCATCCTATCAAAGAAGAAATCAGCCTAGCTACTAAAACATTAAGTAAAGAAAGTATTTCTTTTTCTACTATATGTAGAAGAGGCCTTACATTTCGCTGAAATTAAAGTAATAACTAATTCAGTTTCAATTATGTAGGTATATTGTCAATGTTCCAATAAAAGACTATAATATTTATGAACAAATTTTACTTAAAACTGTAAAAAGAAATGGAATAGAAAATAAACTTATGCAAATTATAAAGAATAAAGAGGAAATGTTTGGTATAAATCAATTAATGTTATTCTGGGAATTATATTTCAATCTGTAAAAAACAATATCCCGTAAACATTAAAAACTCTACATGCAATTTAAGAAATAGTCAGCACATTCCCACAATCGAGGTAATATCACCAGGAATAACACTACTGAATGGTTTCAATGGAACTCTCGAAGCTGAAGCCACATACCGAAACCTTACTGGGACTTTTCTCATCAAATATGAAAAAACTAATATCATTAATACAGTGTTTTCACGGCGCAAGAAGTGTCTACGCGTACGATCCTTACAGCAATCTTACGACAAACCCTCCGTGGTGTAGTGGTATGTGCATAGACTCCTCAAGCAGAGGGTCGCGGATTCGAATCCCGTGCGAGGCAATTCTCTGAAAAAGTCTTTTCATAGAATTTGTATGTAGTTATATGAAAATCCCGTCGGCGTCAACTCTGATATGAAGGTATAACACTGATGTTGGTGTGGTTGCTGGCTGGGTTGAGCACGTACTAAGAAGACTCACTGGTTGAGGATGCACTGGCTCCAGTTTGACAACCACCTCTGGAAAAATATCGAAGCATAACACCTGAGTTTCAAAACTACTACACCACCTGCACGCGCCCTGGTGAAAAGCCAGTGAAAGGGTATTCATACCACCTTCTGTACAATAAAAGAATGCTTTAATGAATGAAGTGATATTCAGATTTATCTACATGTTTAAGTTAATTATTCCGAATGACATACTCGTACTACTTACCAATTCACAAACCTTATTTCACTTAAATTTTAATAGTGCTTGAGTTCGGAATATTGAATCAGCTTTACTGATACTTTGCTAAGCAAATCTCCGGATACTTAAGTTACTTTATATTATAAAGAAACAAATAATTTGTGTATATAAAAATTCTCGGTAAGAATATACGTATTTTATTAGATGCACTTCGTACAGTTACTTATAAGTACTATCTATAATTCTATTGCTTTTTGCATTGAAAATTCATTAAGTTGCATACTTTATTATTTAGCTACAAATTAAAAAAAAAAAAAAAAGATCATCATAGGATCTCTTTAAGGCACATTTGTTATGGCAATTATTTATCTTTAGAAATTAGTACTTAGTGAGTTATCGATCAACCGTTAGTGAGTATTTTTTGTTGTGCAAATATGACGTAGATAAAAATTATAATTCATTTGTATCATGTTTGGTTATAGAGTTACCCAAATCACTGGGTATTTTCTTGAGTTCAGCTTCCAGAATAGCTTTTGTGTCTTCAAAGAAAGTTGCTTCTCGGTCACTTTTATATTGAACGTCCATCCCCAAGGTCAATAATTTTTGAGAAGTTACTTCCGAGTCTTCTGTATCAGAGATATATCCTTGGTCTCCGGTGTAGTGAGTAGGATACAGTATCAAGGGAACAGCACTATAAGCCTTCAAGTTTCGAGGTGAAAACGCTTTTGACCAAGTTTTATTGGGATGCCGATTAAACATAACGGGAAGATATTCATCAACTGGCATAAGCTTTTCCAGCGGTTGACTAGCTATAAGTTTCTCAGCTCCTTTCAGCGTAATGACATAACCTAATGTCCAGTATGAGTAACCTACATGAACAAGATTATCAGTGCTTTTTACTCTTAGTTCCTTTTCATCTTTAAGACGCTTTCGTCCGAAGTATCTACAAAATAAATAAAGGCTAACTATACACAAAAAATGGTTAAACAAATTTACATAAGATCAAACTCTCCAGTACTGCGAGCTTGCTCCATTATAGATTCAGCACGATTGCGGAAATACGATTCAAAGCGTATGTCGTCCTCTAAAATAAGAACTTCCTTCTGTTTTTTCTCAACTATCTTCTTCCAAATGCGATAGTGACTCAAAAAGCAACCAATTTCACCCATTGTCATTTGACGGTGATGATATGGATCTTCATAGCCCTCAAGAAATTTTATTCCCATGTCCTTAATAAGTTCAATATTGAGTTTTCTAAAAGAGAATGAGAAATATATGAAAAACGAAAGTAGGTAAAGCAAATACATTTATCAATAAAAGACGCTAAGGGACATTAAGCAGCAGTTCATAAAAATTTTAAAGTTTGTTTCTTGGTCGAATGGTCATGGTTAATTTCAAATTAGAAATACTCGTACATATTTTGTTTTCATACGAAAATTGGTGAAGTAAATGTTTTGAATTGTTGTAAATTGTAACGAATTAAATATTCCACATTCTTGACGGTCGGCATAACAACAATTTCATTAGAACGCTTGTAATGAAAATAATGAAAAAGGGCAAGAGATTTTACTCCGAAGTTGCAACGTGCCAAATAACTGAGACACGTTTGGACCTCCTATGAGTCTCAAGGCTCGATGTTGAATCCTATCTAGCAGGTACAAGGAGATTTGGGGCATCCTTCCAAACGTGCCAACAAACCGATATCGGTAAGTAAATGCATTATATATATATAAAGGGGTCAGATCAGATAGTGTTAAGCATTTTTTATATCACTTGAGGAAACCTTAATTTTTCCATGGCATATGTCGCTCTATCATCAGAATACTGTATTGCGTTTTCGAAGCATTAAATTTTATTCTATTCTTATTTTCACTATCAGTTATCAATATTGGAATTAATTACTAAATGCTGTTGTTAACGTTCTACAACAGAAAACCGTTAGACTGGCAACGAATATGAGACGACGCGTGAAATACTGTCATTAGCGAAGGAATATACTTAATCAAAAGAAGGTGACACCAGGGTGACCAGGATTTATTTTAAGAACATCAAACTTAATATCATCGAAAGCGTCTATAATTGAACGTACCGAAAAGTAATTTCTAATACATTCAAGAAAGATTCATTCATTCGAAATACACGCATTGGAAATGTGAAGCGTAACTATCTTAGTTTTGCTAGATTGGTGTTCACTTTTGTGTCGTATATATTCACTTTTCATATTCACTTTTATATTTCATGTGATAACGACATTTATCGGTTTATTTCTAAAATTCTAAAAAAGAACTGTCGATAAATAAACTTTCCTATGTTTATGTATACGTATATTGATTGTTAATTCCCAACCAATTTGAAGATTAATCAGGGGTAAATTTGGTGATTTTTCAAAGAGACTTTCAGTGCTGGTCTTTTTGTAGTCCTTTCTCCTTTCGTCTTTTCTACAAAGAGAACCTTGGAGTTCTAAATTTACATAATTTATTGTCTTTTGTTATTTATTTCTTAATCATTTTCTTGTTGTTTTCCGTCCAATTCCGTTGAGTTGTTTGTGTAGAATGATAAAGTGAATTATAAAGCTGAAGTTTGAAAAAAAAAATGGGTGCAGGTTTTTGCAGATTTGTTTGTTATTTGTGTTTGAAAATGTGATGTTTTACGCTTTTAAGCTTTTTCTTAAAAAAACCTAAGTTTTGACATACCATATTTGAAGGATCATCCGGTTTAATAGTTTTTACGAAAGATCATTTATATGAGGTGATTAAAACATGTTCTGCAGTGGGGCTTAAAGCAAAATTGGAAACTTAGAAAAATATTTGTTAGACAAGGCTTTTTGTGAAAAGGATCAACTCGAAGAATTAAAAACTAAAATATGTCGTTTAAGGTTTGAATTTAAATTAAAATAATGAAATTTATTTTGACTTATTGGAAGGCTTATTTTATAGATTTGATTTTAAGAGCAGATGGTTTCTTTCTAATAGAGTTGAAAAGGATTTTTTAAGAAAAAATGAAACTTGGCTAATTTGAAATTTTGAAATTCCACATAAATCTAGACCTGGACGGCCATCGAAATCGTTTGATGATCTTTGCGTTCGTAGTAAATGCAGACGTAGTGAAGAACTTTGTTTTGCAACACAAATAAAATTGCGGGAATCTGGTAAGTCAGTATCTAAGAAAGTCCTTAAAGAAATAGCTCATTCTCCAGAAAAAGCCAAAGTTTGTAAAAAAGCAAAACGTTAAAAAATGTCAAATCTTAAAGCGCTTTAAATTTTTGTCAAAGCCGATTTATCCCGAAAGCAATACGAAATTGTAGCAACGAGTGACAAAATACTGTTTCCGAGTTACAGTACACTCAAAAAATCTAAAAATGATTGATATCCTGACCCAGAGTTTTTCACAGTTACTGAAACTCTGGCTGAGGTTAACTTGCAAAACTTGCTAGATCACACCATTAAGCGCTTACTTATTTAATTCCTTACTTACTTATTCCGATTTTGGATATTCGACAAACCTTAACTGAGGACGAAATGAAATCTTTAGAGCTTATTTCACAATGGGGTTGCGATGGATCAAAACAAACCCAATATAAGCAAAAGTTCGAAAACCATTCAGATTCCGACGCAAACATATTTCAAAGTTCTTTTGTGCCTTTGTGATTGTTTGGCAAAATCCGACGCCATCATCACCAATGTATTGTCGACCTATAAGAATCATTTTTACTAAAGAAACTAAGGATATTACCCAAAGTGAGATTAATTATATACAGATAAATTCTGTAATGAAAACGAAACTGGATGGAGCCCATCAAAGTTAAACATACATTGACATTTACAATGATTGATGGCAAGGTCTGTAACGCTGCAACAGATATAAAATCAACTATCAATTGCTATATATGTGGAGCAACATCTAAGGAGTTAAATGATTTGTCAAAATCAAGAGATATTCACAAAAAAACCTTAAAATTCAGATTATCAGTTCTACATGCACGGATTCGTCTTTTTGAAACCAGTTTGCATATTGCTTATAAGTTACCATTAAAGAAATGGCAACTTCGAAGAAGACAGGAAGATAAAGATATTTTCAAAGAAAACCAAAGAGAACTATAAGAAAAATTTAAAAACCGACTCGGTTTAATAGTGGATGTACCAGAGTCAGGTTTCGGTAGTTCGAAAGACGGCAATACAAGCCGTAGATTTTTTTAATCATCCACAACTCTGCCGAATTAACAGGTGTGGCTTCTCAGTTAATTTATAGGCTGAAAATATATATTAGAAATTCTATCCAGTGGATATAAAATCGATATTTTCAAGTTTGGTAAATATGCATTCGATACAGCAGAACTTTATGTAAAGTTCTATTCTTGGCATCCGATGACGCCAACAATGCAAAAAATATTAATCCATGGATCAATCGTGATTGAAAATGCCGTTTTGCCGATTGGACAGCTTTCCGAAGAAGCAGCGGAATCTCGATATAAGCATTTTAGACTCTATCGCCTTAATTACTCAAAAAAGCACTCAAGAAAAAATTGTAATGTAGATACTCTTAATCGATTATTATTAACATCTGACCCCTTAATAACAAGCCTTAGGCTTCATCCTGTTAAACAAACAAAATCTTTTTCGAAAGAAGATATTGAAATTCAAATATCTGAGCATACGATTCCACCTCCATTCAATGACTCTGAAGGAGAAGATAATAATAATTTTGACGAAGAGAGCAGAGCTCTTATTCAGAGATTCTCCCAGAATAGCAATTTATTTAAAAAAAATCTTACAAATGTCAAATAAACGTTTTTTTATTACCCAACAATAAGATGAAATGCATTTTAAACGTCATAAAATATCATTTCAGACGGATATCTAACCATTAAAGTCAAAAAATAATTTTGTTTCGTTTTTTCATGCATTTACTCCATAGTGCACATTACGCTTAACTAAAGGCCATGTCTTATCCGGAACAAAGTCTTCGGAGAATTCACCCTTAGGGTAAGAGTGTATAACAACTGTACTGCAACTTCCTCAAACCAATCGACTTTCAATTAACTGAAATTTTAACAAAGGCAATATTAAGCACTCTCTAAGGCTATATCTAGACTCATCGGGACAACTGTAAGAGATATAGATTTATATAATACATACTCAACCGCAAACGATCAAGAAAGCTGTTCAACCCCGAAAGGAAAGATATCTCCAAGCTCACAAATATAACTACAGGACACTAAGTTTTTAGAAGACACGCATTATGAATGGGACATTCTTTTAATGATCTCAGAAGCTAGGGAATAGAGAGTAAGGGGATTTATTTGGCGGACTCCTTGTTTAACTGCCATGTTTTAACACGTCTCAAAATACAATCTTTAAGCAGTAAGCTAGATCTAAAGATAACCGCATTTAACTGATTCGTCAAGGTTCTCTATGGTTCAAGTAGCGAGGGCATCGTTTTTACCAGTATCACAATTGTCTTACAACTGTTTTAAGTGCGCCCTTCGAGTACCAGATTAGATGATACCATCAGCAATCGACATCACAAAAAGATGCAAAAATGATAGCCAACAAAAAGCTGTGCTTGGTATCATCATACAAACCATACGACTTCACGGAAGTTTCAATAGAAGTTTCGGTACTTGAACTTTAACGGACAACTTTAAGGTTTTAACTGATTTTTGTTCCAAGCAATTGAAAAACTAGGAATACAACTAGAATTAAAGTTTAATTATTTGTACACAACTTACTTGCCATCAACCGCTGGAAAATGTTCAACATCTAATCCAATTTCACGAAAACAATTTTCCATTCTGAATTTTCGTTCTGGTCGTCGTTCCAAATTTATCATATAGATGTGATCTAGAGTTAATTTGCTTCTAGAAATGGCATTCAATTAATAATTGGTTCGAATTCAAATCGACAAGAAATTGTCATTACTTTTCAGGATATTGAATGAACTTTTTAAAAACATCATCCACTAAAACTTCTCCGGATGGATGATCCACAATAATGGTCGCTTTAATGTTAATCATTTGCATTTTATCTCGATTAAGTTGCTCATTGTTGTCCAATGGCTCTAAAATGTAACCGTAAGCCTTTTCATTGCTAATAAACATTTGTACTCCAGAACAATTGGCCGAAATGGCAAAAATTATGATATCATCTAAAGGACCATTAAATAACCGACAAGAGGGATCCAAAAGGCCATTCACTTGCTTATAAATCAGATTTTTCCGATCAAAAGTCAACAAATCAGATCTGGGATAATTAAGGTGAACCAATACAGCGCTGTGCACCATTGGAACTGGAAAATTACCCGTTTTCTCGTTGTTATAGATTTCTTTATATTCATCGGTCCGCTGGTAGTAATATTCACTGGTCATCCCACACCAGAAATTTGAATAAAGTCCATCGGAGAAGAGTAGTGGGGCAACAATTGGTAAACGCAAGGATACCAAATGATTAAGTGTATCAGGATGAGTAAGAAGTGCATCAGCATCAAGGAACTGTATTGATAGGACATTTTAATACATGATTTTAAAGGCAACCTTTCAAACTTACGAATATATAGTCCGACCACAGTTTATGGGCATGTTCAAGGGCTTGCTCCTTAAGTGCAATTATATGATTAAATCTTTCCAGCGGCCAATCTGTTGGAGAACTCTCATTTCGATGATTTGTTGAGTTTTTTTCATATACAAAATTGACATCATGATATCGATCTCGGAATTTTTCCAACCACACTTGTACAACTTCTATACTCTCATCCTCATTGTGATCAGACCTAAACCTATAAAACATAAGACGGTGATTAATTACTAATCTGTTACTTCAATAGATATAGTTTACCATAGTGCGATTCGATCTTTGGGATAATTTAAATTCTGCAAATAGGTCAGGAAATAGGGAAGAGTATGTTCCTTGTTACGAATGAGTGTCACAATTAGAACTGTTGGTAATTTTTCCTCCTCTTCAATTGCCTTATTGCCGAAAACACTGGATGTGATAATAAGTCCACAAAGGCTTACCAGTAAAAGTACAAAAGGTCTCATAGTCGTATAAATTTAAGATTTTACCGGGTTAGAATTGATAATATTAAATAAAATGCATGTAAAATAATTCTCCCGATGGTGTTATAGGGGTAGATCTTATAATTGCTGACGTTTCTTATCATAAACAAAGTTGGAAAGAGATGATAGAACATAGAATGAAGATAGAACGTATAACATCATGGGAAATTTTCGTGGTTCCTGGAATGGAAATAGAAAAGGAGCTCTCAAACTGGTTGCTATGATTTGTATATGGTAGAGTCGGTTAAATTCAAACTACAACGAACCAAAAGAAGCAAAAAGTAATTAATATACGAGTATGTAGATGCGTATGTATATATCAGAGCATGTATGCATATATATTTATTAAACATTTAATTATCATATCATTGACAAATTGCTTTTCATTTTTTTGTAGCAATTCTTGACTCTTTAGAATGCATACAAAGCGGTGTAAGCTTTGTAGCCGAAGACCGGCTTCTAATTAGGAAGCAGAAGGAGCATGAGAAACGCGATGTCGAGGAAATACCAAAAAGTAAAAAACACATGCCACGAACATAAAACCCCGAATCTTAGCCTGTAAAGACGAATAAGTGAACATACATAGTAGTCACAGTCGATGCTGAGGATTTGGAAGAGCATTTTTGTGTACTGTGTAACGGCGATGATGAATCAAATACCGCTCTCACGCTGTCAGACAGAATGAATCTCTCGATCTGAACGATGAAGACCAACAATACTTTCAACCCGGCCATATCTAAACTTAAGTCAAACAAAACTGCTTAGACATACATCAACTCATCTGTAATATATGGGCAGAAGAAAGTATGCCCGATGAATAGAACCTCAGCATTGTTTGTCTGATCCTCAAGAAAGGAAACCCTCTGAACTTCGCCAACTACAAAAGCATCAGTCTTCTTAACAGCATACCAAATCCTATCTTGGTATTGTGTGTAGTTCAGGCCAACATCTACACCTATGTCTCGGGCAGAACTTCACCTTCGACAAATATAACTTTGAGGTACTTAAGGACTTTGTCTACCTAGGCCCCGTCAGAAAACGGATGAGGATGTTCTTGACTGCTTTGAGAGGAAAATTTTTCGGATGAGTTTTGGTTCCGTGTGAGTGAAGTGGAGGTGAGTGGAGGAGGAGATAAATGGATGAAGAGCTGTACAGCGGGATGCTAACCGTATAACGACCATCCCTCTCTCGGTAATGAATATTCAGATAGTTGAGTGTTCAGATTGTTACTCGTAGCACGAGTATTGCTTCAACTGTGTTGAATTAATACTTTCAGGTACTTGTTCTAGTTCCAGAATTGCCTTTTGTTTGGATTCTGGATGCATTGCTCTATTGGATTTCTACTTTCCGAATCCAATGGCTTGAGAATCAGATGGACTATTATTGTTTCTCATGATGCAGTCTCAAAACCCATGGTTTTGAGTGCTGCAAGACCTTCCTGGTTTGCAACTAGTATGACCTTGAGATGGTTTCCCGTAGTTTGGTTACGTTGATAGCTAGCTTAGAACATTCTGTCCAGATGAATAGAATCGATTTTTTTCTGGTTATTGTATTTATTTTTTAAATTTTTCTCAGGCGATCTGATAATTTTTGCTTTATATTGCGAAATTCTGAATAGGATGAAGTAGTTCACCATCTAAATGTGTCTTGAGGTAGTTAATTTTTTAGGTAATACCCAGCGTGACTTTGTTGTGTATTATTGTTGTGAATATGTCACAACGACTGCCACTTTAGATAATTCGTTTTGAATATGGGGATTTTAAGTTGAGGGAGTCGTACCTTAGAAGTGATTGGCGAGTCTTTGGCAATTGCCACCTCAGAGGACCCTGGAAGCCATTTAGAAGAGGCGGTTTTTTATATCATCCTGTAATATGATATATAATAACAAAGAAGTAAGCAGTTAGATGATTCGATCAGTGTGGCGATGATTAAGGAACATAAATACGTGTTTGTGTAATCACGTACACGGTCTTTTATGTACTTAGCAATACAGTGACACAACAATTATTTCGTCAAGGGATATTCGACTACATTTGTGACGTACGAAGTCATTTGACCTTCACCCGATGCATTCGATAGAAACTCGTCTGGAAGTAGGGATTGCAATCCGGAACCATTTGCTGTTAATGTAAATTAGTCCGTCTAAATATATTTTCTTATTATGATCAAATGTAGTATTTTAAATAAAGAACTAAGCGGTTTATTTTAGGATTACAAAATGAACTAATGATATTATGAGTCTTATTCATCTAAAATTAAGTAGGTAGGTAACATATTATATTATTCACATATTATTGGGTTTGAAAAAACGATGTAAGGAAACAAATCGTATTAATAGTGTCGTCTCCCAGTCTACTCCTTAATGGATTGCAAATATAACCTGCGGCCGAAAAGGCTCTTTCGGCTTCAACACTGATTGGTTTAATTGTTATCAAGTAGCCGTACATAAGAAACAAGTATTTTCCTCCGACTCCCTTAACTTCATACGGATTCATTTCTTTCTTCAGTGTTTTCTCATAATCTGTTTCTATTCTAAATTTACCTTTTTTTTACTATAGTTGTCTTTATCTTGCAGAATTTGCTTTTCTAGTTCTCCTTTCAATGTTAAATTTGTTTCTAATGAAAGTGAGTCGGAATTCGAGCGATCTTCTTCTGATAGAGGTAGTACATTTTTATTGTTATTTTTAATGACTTGGTTCAATACTTTTTTCATTTCCTGCCGCATGAGATTTTTTCTTGGGATAGAAATGTACTATCAACTTGTCTTATGTTTTGTTCATATTTTGTTGGATTATTTAAATAGAGTAACATACCTGTTTTTATCGTGTTGCGACGTTCTTTTACTCTTGCACGTAATGCTTCAGATAATTCAGTGCTTAAGATACAAACTAAGATTCTAATGCAAACTTTAATTTTGTTTTAGCGGTAAGAAGGGTTGCATCTCTTCTGCATAGTGCTTCTACAGCTAATTTAAACGATTGCAGCAATTAATTATATATTTCATCGTTGACCACTCTTAATCGGTCAATTTTATCTCAGATTGTATATCAACCAAAGATTTATCTATGCAAACTTTTAGATCATAAAATCTCTCGATCATAATAAAAAGGCTGTTCCAACGTTCCAATATAAGACTCAATTGTTTGCCTTTTTCCTCGATGATATAATTTTAAAGATATTTATCATTTTTAGTGGGTGACTTTTAAATTACTTTATCACTTTCTGCACTTTTTGAAGAAGATAATTGTATTTAGGGATCACTTCAATGCATGAAAAATCAGTTAGATTTATTATTACTGTCCCGTCTATCGCTTCTTCACTTGTTTTACCTGGTACTTCATCGTCATCGTCTGATTCAATAGAAGAGACTTCTATGCGTCGACTTCGCTTTCCTGCTTTTCTTTGTACAAAATGTCGGCAACAGCTAAATGTATACTATGTGTTGTTGGTTACAAGGTTTTCCAACTTTAACCATTATACTTGCGCCGTTAGTTGTTATGCTGATAACATCAGAATCGAAGTCAACAACAAAGCTCGTCAAGCGGTGTTTTACCAAACTGATAGCATGCTCCGCATTACAGGAACCACGTATTCTAATAATTAATTAAAAAATTAAAATGTTTTTTGATTTGATTTAATTTTTGATTTTGATTTATTTATTTATTGTATTTCATAAAATATAAATACAATTATTTCACATACTTTTAATTAAGAAATAAAAATAGTGACATTACATGTTTTTTGTACCATATGGTATTAAACAATGTTAAATGACACTTCAAATAAATTTCAATTAGATACTTATAAAGATAGTGGGTAATGAGTGGGGTGAACCGTAAAAAAATTAACATTTGCGAAATATTAATCAAAAAAAGAGAAAAATGAAATAGTTCCAATATTCAAAAATATATAAATATGCATACCTAAATAAGTAGGACTATTGAAAGAAAAGAACAAAACCAAAAAAATTCAAATGAATTATTACAAAATTTACACCAGGACGTTAGAAGAAATGGATTCTAAACTTGTATATTCAAACTTTAAAAGCCAAAGCTTAAAACATTTCTCGAACCTTCCACAAGACCTTAATGCTCTAATTGGTTGAGGAAGGTTAATAAAAAGTCAGCACGATGAAACTGTATAAAAATTACGCAATGCTATTGTACGCGAAAAGGCACAGTCACAACATTCGCAAAGTTTCTACAAAGGTTATAATTAGATATTAATCAAAAATTAAGATTTTCCGATTTTTCAAAGAACATTTTAAAAATTTAGAAATAATGCAAATGGCGGATTGGAAGAATATTCATGTCACAAATTAAAGGAAAACTGGGATAACGACGGTGTTTTCTGCATATTATACCTATAACATTTTTTTGTAGAACTAAGAGAGCTTGAATCTTGTTTAAATAAGCACCACCAAAGCACGCAATTCCAATATTGAAGCTTAGACTGGAAAATACCAAAATAACTAATTTTCAATAGTTTTTTCGAGCAAACACTTTTTAGGTAGTAGAAATGTCTGAGAGTGCAGCGAAAATATTTCTTTAAGTTTTGCGTGTGGTTAGCAAAACTCAGCTTGGAGTCAATAATGAGCCCTAAGTTACTAAACTCTTCTAAACTCTTAATAAGAAAATAATTTTCACTGCAACAAAGGGTACTAGAAAAATTTGAAGAATTTGCTGCTGAAACACAAGTGCAACCTGACAGTTGAAATTGTTGACAACCAGATCCATGAAAATATAGCTTAACATGGAGACCAGTTGCAGGTGATAAACTAAAAAACACAATTTTAGCTTTAGAGCTGATAATTAATTTATGTTCGGTAAACCAGATTCTAAATATATTAAGGTCGCAGTTTATTGCAGCAGCCAAGTTCAAAACACTTTCCTCGCCGTATACATATCCTATGTCATCCGCGAAGGCAGTAAGTGATCCTTTTAAATTCTGTTCAAAAAGTGAACTAATGTAAACTAGAAACAAAATAGGTCCCAAAACAGAACCCTGGGGTACTCCTAAATTCAAAATTTGAATCACTCTTGGTTTCTTCAAATTTTACTCTTTGAGTTCTATTTGTAAGATAGAATATAAACCAATTTAAAATAAAGCCACAAAATCCGGCCTGTTCAAGTTTCCTTAATAAAATTTTGTGGTCGACCATGTCGAAAGCTTTCGTTATATCTGCAAATAACCCAGCAGTGAACGTTTTACCATCAATACATGAAAAAACGTAAGAGCAAAAGCTTAGAAGGGCATCCTCAGTAGATTTACATTGCTTAAAACCAAACTGTAGCGAACTGAAAAACTTGGTAAATTTCAGGAAAACCAATAATCTCTTCTTTATAACTTTTTCAAATACCTTGCTAAAAATAGGAAAAAGTGAAATTGGTCTGTAGTTGCATAGATTCTCTTCTGAGTACTTTCGAAGCAGTAATAGGTTTGAAGGCAAAACTATTGCTTAGTACCGATTCACCAATATAATCAAAAACCGATCAACGGCAATCCAATGGATTTAATGCTGGAGGTTAATTTAGCATGAATAAATCGACTTTTATAATAATTATAGGGCAATTAAGTATTTCTTTTTTAAGTTGGTAAACATTTTTTTTAACCTTAATTTTGAACCTTTGGTTGTTAGGATTTTTTAATAATTTTAATCTCAACTTGTTTTTTAATTTAACTCTTTTAAGAAGAGAACTTGTAATCCAAGGCTTAAGCCTTTTCGAACTTTTTTTTCAAAGGCACATTAGAAATGCACACAGAAATATGTTTATATAAAGAATCAATAAAAAGAGAATAAGCAAGAGATTCATCATTTTCTCCGTGAACATCATCCCAAACCTCATAAAAAAGGTTCGTTTTAAGTTTTACATAATGAATTTTTGTCATTTGATGAGTAACATTCACAACAGCATCATTTCTTTTATTGATACCAATGGTTATTAACAGACCTATCATGGAGTAGTCGGTGATATTGAAATTAAAAACCCGTTTCTCGCAGGAGCTCACGGAACAATTGGACAATCTTCCATAGAAATGATCTAAGCACTTTCCCGAAACCATTCTACTAGGCTCATTAATAAAACATGTTAGACCATGCGATATCAGAAGTGCCAAGTAGTTCGAAGTCATATCGTTGCTTTCAAGTAAATTAAAGTTGAAATCACCTGATATAATTAGATTGCCCGATTTTAGGTTTTCTAAATTTTTTCATTAATGTCTTGATATTATGCCTGTGCAGTCTATAAAAACATAAAAAAAAAACATAGCCATTAACTTTGTACTCGTTTTTAAATAAAGCAACCTACGCCACCTGCTGTATAATTTTCATTCGTGTTCGCATAAAAATTATAACCAAGCAAATGGTAATCGTTTTTTTTTTTAAATGTTTGCCTTAACCATAATAAAGTCGCACATCGTTCGGCTGCTGTTTGTTTATCGCAGGATTTGTGCGAACTAAATAAAACTATAGAGCATACTGAATTTTTCAAATGCTGAACATTTTTAATTGTTTAATTGCTTGTGTCATAAAACTGAATCTGAACGGTAATGACCCAAGCGTAGATAAGATTACAACTAAGAGATATTTTATTTGTATTAAATCTTATGGTTCACGACAACAATTAACACATCCGGATCCGATAAATGCCGGATCGGTAGGTAGCTAAGCAGTACCGGATTCTCTGGACCGGGTTGCCTATCTGGAAGGTCGGATTGATCAACGAGCATCCTTTGCTGATACTCATAAACTTCTTTGGTATAGTTCCTGAATATTAGCAATTTTTGCAATTTGATTTGTAATTTTTTAAGTCGAAGACGCTGAGTTTCGTTAGATAATGCTACGGACGCCTGCTTTGCAACTTCTTCAACCTTTTCTATTGGATTTTTTTCCCAATTTTATTATTTTATATTTTTTACGATTAATGTAATTTAAATATGTTTTACGAGCTGGATTGTGTTTCCCATCATGTATGGTGTTTCAGGTTTAACCACGTCTTTTATCTTGTCGTTGTTCTTTTAAAATTCCTTCCAAATGTCATCTGTTTTTTAGATACGTTAGTGTTTGTATCGTTATTGTGAAGGATTATACTTTCTTAAATTCGTTTGAGCCTTTTTCAGATCTTCGCCAAGGTCTTTTGCTTTACCTCAATATTAAGAACGTCGTAGTCATTCATGTTTTTTTTTGCTGATTGCACTTTTGTTACGAGGATACTAATTAACATATTACCAATGTATGTATAAGCTTTGATTACGCTTAACTATTTCACTAAACTCAAAAGGCTCAAAGGACCAAAATGCTAATGTTAGTATGAGTGAGCGTTGCCTCCGGTGGGGGGATTTACGGTTATGACGATTTTTATTTGCGAGCCTTACCGCTGGTGGAAGGTCTCACCAAAAGTTCTGCCGTTGATGGTTCTAACTTGATTTAGAAGTCTTTATTTTACAAATTTTCTATTTCTATAGAAATTACTTATCGCTAAATCTTAATACACATGGTGTCATATATCCTATTCTTACAAAATAAAATACAATACGCAAATGTAATACTTTTGCGAATGACACATGAAACTGTCTGGGTCCCACGACATGCTGTACATGAAACCTGAGTCTAGTTGTGCGTCTCTTGTTAATTGTAGGTATATGCGTTGCTGGCATATTTTGGTCTGTTGTAAGTTGCAATAGAGTATTTTTGCAGCTTTCCTCTCTTAAATACATTCTTCCAATTAAGTATGAATAGGCTGGCCCAGGTTGGATTGGGGGTCCAGTTTATTTTACATATCTTTCGAACAGCTGCGGGCAGGTGATTTTTGTGTTTACATGACTTACTTCAAGCGATTGGCATTATCATTCAAATATCAATAGAGCCATTTACATTTTTTTTTTTAATGTGGAAAAACATGTGATCATCTCTTTTTGTATTGCCGATTATGTACGCCAATGCCTTCCGCTGAAAGACGAGGTGGTTTCTGTGGAAACACATAATATTAGTAGACTTTTCAATCTAGTTTAGTTTTTTTAATATGTCAGCGCTAAAAGTCCCAGTTTTTTTTTAATTAGCAATTCTATTCGCTTACTATTATTATTATTCGCAGCCGATACCCCGTGCTCTCCGCGGTACAAAAACTAAATGTGTGTTGCTTGTGATTGCAATTTTTGATATATCGCAGCCGTGTTTGTTTTGATTTTTAAAAAAAACTGCAAACGTTTGGATTGGAAAGGCGTGTCTTATCTTAACTTATCTTTTCCAGTTTGACTCTGTTACAAGGTTTTGGTGGTTGAAGATTGCATTGCAAAATGAAAACTGCACCGAGTTTGAGCTTTAGTTCATGTGGTGGCAACCCGGGTATGTCAAATGAATCCAAAAATTCAGTTGGATAATTGACGGCATTTTTATCTTATTTTACTGAATCAATCGATTTGTATTTGGTTGAATTTTCTGCGATTTGATTCAGTATAGACATTGAGATAATTGTTTTTGGCAGCCAATATTGCAATTTGAATATTTTTTATATTTTTGAACTGCACACAATCAATCAATAAATTCTAAAAGTAAAACATTCTACCATATATGTATGTGATTTTATATTGGAATTGGAAATCTAAATTGGGTTATGTTAACGCTGCGTTGGAATTTTCTTCTAATAATTAATGAATGCATTTCATTTTACTTCTTGATAGACGAAGTACAATAATATTAACTTTAACGTATATTTTTCTACAAATAATTCTAAAATTTTTAATTAACTTTGCCCGATTGCGCATTGATGTGATGATTTTGCCATGAAAAATGTCGTTTCATTGTAAGCTGTTACCGTTTTGTGCTGAGGTAATAGTTTTAAAATTTGTGGCGACCCTTCATTACGTTCAATAGCTACGTTCAACAACCAACCAACCAAATTAACTAACCAACAAAAATTAATGACAGGCATTGGAAATAAAAAACATCCAGTCTATTACGAGAGATGCGGCGTTTAGCACCAGGTGATTTTCCTGATGACATACTCGCAACGTTATGGACGAGCCACCTGCCCACGCAAGTTCAAGCAATTCTTGCAGCAAGCACAAGCACAGCGCTAGATACACTTGCTGAGACAGCTGACAGGATAATCGAGAATGCCTCTGGACCGACAATCTGCGCAGTTCGAAATCCAACAGACGATTTACTTCAGCGAGTTAATGCTATGAGCAAATCCTTAGCCTCTTAGCCTAGTGAGATGACTTTCCACGAACAGAATACCAAGTAAACCAAAAAGCAATGACCTCTTTCAAGTTAATGATACCGGTGTGTGCAAATTTCATCAAAAGTTCGGCATTAATGCGAGGAAATGTATGCAACCCTTCAATTTCAATTCACATAAAAATAATTTTAATTAAATATGCTGTTGCCTAGCCAGACTTCGGACAACAGTTTCAACAGCCGCCTGCAAATTTTTGACAAAGACACGAACCAAAAGTTCCTCATCGATTCAGGATCAACAATTTCTCTCATTCCAGTTCCACTTGACTGTGGGAAACTAACGCACTTGAACAACCTTTATGCAGCTAACAAATCGCCAATAAAGACTTACGGAAACCGGACTCACAGCATCAACTTGGGACTACAAGCAGCCATCATCTGGCCGTTCATTATTGCCGATGTACACGCCAGTTAACGTTGTCGGTCAAGTTGACTCCATATTTGTACCCAATACGCCTTTAGTTGACAGCATTCACAGATACAGCGACTTGCTACACAACTTCCTAGCAAACTGAACCGGTTGACATGCGCCCAGTTCCTTGGTCAACTGAAACGTCAGCAGCATTTGAAAAATGTGAAAGCAGCTTTGGCAATCCAACTTTACTGTTCCACATCGATCCTCACGCCCAACTTATCTTAACAATCAGCGCCAGGTTGGAACAGATCCGAAATAATATTTCTCACCCCATTGGTCTATTCTCCTGCAAGCTGACACCAGCGGAAACGCGCTACAGCACATACGTTGTTGACGATTTAACGATTTAGATTTACTCTGCCATACGTTTCTTCAAATATCTCCTCGACTGCCGACAGTTTAGGGTGCAGACAGATCACAAGAATCTCAACTACGCGTTCCAACAGGATTCAGACAAAGCGCCACGACGAAGATTGAGACACCTGGATTATATTGCCCAATACATCACGGACATTACATGCGTCCCAAGCAAAAATAACATCGTAGCGGCGCATTATCAAGGGTCAATGTAATCTCGGTCCCCTTCACTCTAGATCCGAACGAACTTCAACTGGCACAGCGACAGGACACCAAGTTACAATCGATGATAACCAACGGTACGCAATCATCGCTCCATCTCCTGCAGGTACTTCTGGAACCAGAAAGTCAAATTTACTGCGATACCTCCGGTGGAGTAAATCGGCCATACATTCCCAATCGCTTACGTCGAAATGTTTTCGACTCAGTGCACCCAAGTGGAAGAACAACAAGTCGTCTAATTCACCAAAAAGTTGTTTTGAGAAACATAAGGAAAGACACACGGGAGTGGTCACGCACCCGCTTATAGTGCTAGCGATCCAAAGTTCAGCAATATACAAGGATGGTACCGGAGAAAATTACAGTTCCCAATAATCGATTCGATCACATACATCTAGATCTGATTGTCCTTCCATTGTGCCAGGAAAACCGATATTGCCTAACCATCATCGATCGGTTTAGCATTTGGTCAGAAGCGATCCCACTTAACGAGATGAATGCGGACACCGTCGCTACATTTTTTTTATACACTGGGTCGAACGATTTGAATCTCCAAAAGTTGTCATCACTGATCAAGGCACTCAGTTTGAGTTGGCTTTGTTTAAAGCCCTTGCAAACATGTGCGGCACAACCAAAACCCGAATATCGCCATAGCACCCAGCATCCAATGGTGGAGCGCTGGCACCGATCCCTGAAAGCAGCATTGATGTTCCATGAAGATATGAATTGGATCGATGCTCTTCCGTTTGTGCTGCTAGGACTTCGCGCTGCTTTCAAAGAAGACATCCAAGCTTCAGCCGCGGAGATGGTCTATGGAACGATTGAAGATTTGCCAGTCGACCCCCAGATATTTGTAGAGAAACACCGAGTAGCAATGAGACAGTTATGTCCGACACCAGTATACAGGACCACATCTAGTAAGGGAGCGGATTAACGATTATTTGTTTTCCATCCAACTAATGGACGACAAATAAATGTATCCACAGATAGTTTAAAACCAGCTCATGTGGAAAATCCTTTCAATTTGCACACCAATCATTATTCGTCAAAAAAAAAAATAAATAAATAAAAATCAATTAAAACATATATTAATTAACAAATGAAATGTCAATGAAGGGGGAGTACTGTGGCGTCCTAACGGCACGACGAGCGTTAGGAAGAAGAAGAGTTTGGTACCCACGAGTCGAAATTGGATGAAGTAATTATATAAAAAGTTTCCGCGGTTTTTTTGGTACATTTTTGAAAAAAAAATTCTTTATTCAAAATGAATTTAAATCAAGTAAATATTGGCCATTATTATCTGTGATCTTTTCCCATTTTCCGGCTAGCTTCATCGGTGTTGAACTTCTGTGGTTATCAGCGAAAAACTTGGCCAAGTGATATTCAGCGGCTCTTCGGTCGGCCAATTTTTTACCATCAAGAGAATTTTGCAAAGGCCGAAAGGCTCTTTCTTGATAGCTTCATTCAAACGGCCGTTGCAAATTATGCATACTAGAGGATCGAATTCACAGTTTCCCCACGTTCTACCAGCTCATAATAGACAATTTCCTTCCAATCCCACCAAACAGTCAACATAACCTTGTTTGCCGTCAATCAAGGCTTTGAAGTCGTTTGTGGTCGGTCACCGGCCTTTGACCATGATCGCTTGCGTTGGATATTCTCGTAATAAATCGCTTCAAAAATTGTTCCATTTCGTTATATTTCACAGCATTCTGAACAAATTTTTTGTCATTGTTTTGCACCGTTTTTCCTTTTTTATAGTAAAAAAGCATCTCATAGTGATTCAACAATTCGCAGCTCTTTTTTAATGAAGAAAAATGAAACAAGTTCATCTCTCACTTTTCTCCACGACTTCACCCAAATCTTTTTTTTCTTTTCTTTTTGCAACTCAAATTCATCTTTACACAAATTCAGTAATTCAACTACCACTTCCACGTCTAGACTTATTCCCGAATCCATATTGGGAAATGGTTAAACATGCGAATGAAAATATGCAGCGTGTAAAACCCTAACAACTTCTTTCTTATAAGAACACGTATATTATATAATATGCAACCCGTCAGCGCTCCCTGTATTTCAGATTTCCTAAGTTTTATGTTCACTTTTATATTCATTTATATTACTGACCTAATTATTGACACTTCATTTTTGTTGTTGTTTGCGAAGGGATATTTTACTGAGCTGGGTAGTCACTTACCAATAAAACACAGCTACAACAACAAAAACGAAAAGTGTCGATAATTAAATCAGTAATAGCTGTGTTTTATTGTTAATTAACTACCCAGCTCAGTAAAATACCCCTCGGCAGACCTAACCTGCGAATCCTTCTCTGTGAAAACTCGAACTATTCTGGATCGGTGCAAACTTCTGTCACAGATCAGGACTACGTCGTCAACTTCAAGTGGCTTCACCGGCTGATACCATTTCGCTTTGCGGCACAGGTCAGGCATATATTCTGCTAACCACCTTACCCGAAATCTGTGCTGAGCCTATTGAAGCTTTCGCCATTGCTTTCGGTTCATACGATAGTCTTCTTCAAGCGTATGTGGTGTCTGCTCGGAGTTAGGAGTACCTAGGAGAAAATGGTTAGGGGTTAATGGTTCATTATCGGGGGCGTGGAATGTGAGTTAAATGCCGCGAGATCACGATATTCTCAGCTTCGCACATGAGGCTGTTAAGACTGTGCTCCTGAAGGTTTTCGTTATATAGCGTATGCCCCATTGGCCTCTTCACGCTGTACAACAGCATGAGGATTAAGAGGACAGTTAAAGACCCACTCAATTTTTGAGTTCGCAAGTACGTCCACGATGATCCCGTGGTTCAACTGCTCCAATTGTCGCTTCAGCTCTCTGTCCGCTCCTATCAAGTTTGTGGCGTTGTCGGAGCGTATTCGCACAGGAGTTCCTCTTCGGTTGATAAAATTGCGAATACACATCAGACATGTGTCGGTTGAAAGATCCATAGCGATTTCCAAGTGAATTGATCGAATCGTAAGGCAGGTCAATAACGCGATCCATCTCTTTTCCGTGCGTCGTCCAATTACAACCAAAAAAGATTCCGTGTACGTAGGCGTCGTACGAGAACGGCCTCACAAACGGAGCAAGCCTGTCTTCGGGCAATTGACTCATAAAAGGATTGTTCGCCCTCTCTCTTTTACATACTTGACATCTTCTTGCCGCCCTTTGCACCTGGGTTCGAATATGCGATATTCAAAATCGGCGTTGTAACTGTGCTATGGTTGTACCTTCGTTCTGGTATTTCCACCAGTGGTATGAGTCCACAATCAGTTGAGTGACGTGATGTTTCTGCGGAAGTATTATTGGTCGACGCGTGCAGATAGAAACAGCTTCAGCTCGTCGATGTAGCCGCTTATTCGTAGGATACCTCATGCGTCCAGATACGGAGTCAGCATGAGTCTGCTCGAGCGCTCCACCTGACTTGTGGCCTTCAACGCTTGGTAGTCGTCTGCATATTCTTCCTTTTGAACTGTTCGGAAAATTACCTGTCCCAAGTTCTGCAACTCCTCAGCTGTCAGTCTGCCGGTTACTCTTTCAAGGGGATCCGTAAAATACAATAGTATTTGATGAATCTAAGCACTCAACACATAACTCTTTTTAATGGAGTGAAATTCGAAAATCTATTAGACATTTTGTCGACGTTTATATTAAAGAGGAGCATTTTTTTGTCCCGTAGCTCTACTACGGGTTGAGTTGTAGAGTTCGGCTGGTGGCCATTCGCGCCCATCCGCACCCAAAAATTCGGGACCTTTAAGCCAAAAGGATTCTCTTTTACCATGATCTCGTCCCGTTTGCATGCGTTTGGAAGCCACCTCCACTCCGATATCTCACTGCTATCCAGAATTTCACTCACATGATGAGCTACGTAGGGCTTGTATCGCTTATGATCCCAACTAATCCACCTATCCCACCTATCCACCGGACTACCATGCCACTAAGACGCGTTGACTGTACTGCAGATTGAAGTTCTAACCTGGGAATCGTCGTTAGTTTTAAAGGTACATACTTCGTTTTCCCAGCTATGAACGCCAACTGTACCCTTCCATTCCCATCTGGTATTCTAAAGTAGGCAACTGCCGCATAGGCTTGCTCGCTAGCATCTGCGAATATATGTAACTCGACCGGTGTTAATACGAAGACATCACAATAACAGCGCGGTACGGTCAAGTTCTTAACCTCTTCATCTGTTATTTTCTTATCTCAACCTATCTGTTCACGCCAAGCGCTTTGAAGAGCTAACTTAGCTATTAGTGAATGCGTTTCGTGAATGAATTTCGCGTTTTGTTGGCCTTCTGGATCTCTTAAGTAATCCCGGATCGATCCTACCAAACGCTATGATCAATTTTAGTGCGTCGCGATTGGTGTCCCAGTACAATCCTAATACCTTTTCGTTCTGCCCTGTTTCACCAAACCTTTGAGATACCTGTTTTGAATTCGATACGAAGCATTTTAAATCAAAACCCCCTTGCCTATGGATCCAGACTACCTGCTTGATGATTTGGATTGACTCTTGTTCCGTTGAGAAACTTCAAGCGAAGTCGTCTACGTAGTGATTATATAAGATAGCATTGACCGCTTCTGGAAACTTGTCTTAGAATTCTGCGGCGTTACGATTTTTAATAAAGTGCGCTGAGCACGGTGAACATGCAGCTCCGAACATCATAGATGTCATCACATGCTCTTCCAGCTCATCCTTAGGATCGTTTCTCCGAACAAACCTTTCTGCCCTTTGATCTTCATCTGATGAAACATTTCGACAATGTCAGCGCAAACTCCTATAGGTCTTTGTTTTAGCTTCACTAAAACCATTGTTAAAGGGTGAGATAAGTCCGGACCACTCATCAGTTCAGAATTAAGTGAGACGCCATCAATCTCAGCAGCTGCATCGAATACCATTCGTAGCTTGTGTGGCTTGTTCGGATTGACCACTCTAAGGTGCGGTAGATACCAAGTGCGGTTATCCTTTATCATTGCTACGTCTTTGCTCAACCTTCGTGAGTAACCCTTCCTAGTGTAATAATGCATGAAAAACAGCCATTTACTGGTACTGTCATGGATTCAAGCAACTTCTTCCCCTAGGCACCTCATCGGAGTCCATTATCCTTCCAAAGGCTTGTGATTACAGTCTGTCATCCACAATGTAATTCTTCATCAACTTTTCAATCGTATTCTGTCGTTCCGTTTGAAAAAAGAGCGTACGACCAGGTACATACACAACCCATCCGAGCTTTGTCAAAACCACGGGCGGACTCTTCCATCCGTCAGATACGATCTTGCTGGCTACCCCCAGGTGTACGTTGTCCAATCCAACAGCTCTGGTATTGCACCTTTGTAATCAGCAATCGGAAGACTTTTCATGTGACGATACCGTGTGTGCAATTCCGTAATGGCTAGGGTTTGCGTGGGTAGTTTAAGACCCTTCACTAACCCTTCCTAACGCCTTTGATAATAATCTTCCTTCGTTTCAGTCCCAATCCAGAAATGTCCATGTCCACGCGGCTTGATTACTCTAACGACGTTTTGTTTCCAAACCACTGCAGCTCCAGACTTTCCTCGGTATCTTTTAAACCCAGACGATCTGCAAAATTTTGATTTATTAGTTATACTGTGGAGCCCCCATCTAACAAAGCGTATCTATATACTTCCCTACCTTTTGCGTATAAGATTACTGGCAGTACTTTAAATAGGAGCCTATTGATATACGAACTCACGATTGAGTTGGTAAGAACACGCTGATTTGGCTGACGTATTGCACTCTCATTGGACACCGATGAATGCGAAAGCCCATGCAGCTTCTTACTACAATCCTTAAAGTCAATCCTTAATGCCACTGAGAACAGTTATTACTTCGATGATCCCCATATAAACAATTGAAACAAAACTTCGTTTGTCGCACGAAATGCCACCGTTGATTTGCGCTCATTTCCTTGAATTCCTGGGGCTACTTCTTGGTGGCATATGTTTACGTCTATATTGTCTTGGGTGTCACTGTCGACTTCGTCTTCGTCTTCTTGGGCACGTACTCCCCTCTTTCTCGTTGTCGGTGGTATCTCCCAATGGCAAATATGTGACTCTCTCCCAGAACTCAGCACTCACCTGCTGAGTCGCCGCTCTGTTGCTGGACCTGAACAACTATCTTCCTAGTTTCAGTCTCTGCTTGACGTAATCCCTTTCTGGCGTTGTTGAGTTATCACGAATGCTGGCACGGGTGTTCAGCTTGGTGTTGACGGTAAGATGTTGCTCCGCTCCTACTTTCTTGGACGAGTGCTCCGCGGGTCTTGCTCGTACGGGTGCTTCGCTTGCTTGATGTTGTTTTGGAAATGTTTCGGAAAGGAAATGTTGTCCCTTTTCTGGGCAACCGTTGCAGTCAACCGGTACCAATCAAATTTAGAGCGTGATAGGTGCTCCTTTGCCGGGCACGCTAACCTCAAATTTGTCCCTTACGTAGAAGGTAAAAATAAAAGCTGTTCTGACCGGGAACATCAAAATAAGAACGCACTCTTTTCTTTGTCGAACACTGAATCGAGTATATTATGGTTAATAATATAAGGATAATAATAGATGATAATACTTACACCTTGAGTTTCCCTCCCGAAAATGTCGGGAGTTGAAAGAAATAAAAAATAAATCGGAAGTTTAAGGCAGGAGCCACTGAACTGAAATTATTTACTTTACAAAGGCTAATGACACTTGAAAAGGATGTTCACATGGTGTGTACATTACAAAAGTGAGCAGACTTGAAACGATGCAACAAAGTGATTGTTTAAAAGGAGTAAGTTCTTTCATTTGTACCCACACAAACATTTTAAAATATAATCGGGTTTTTCAACCACTGTGTTTTTATTAAACCAATTTACCACTACTCGTATTTTACATTTCCATTGTAATAGAATATTCACTAAATGTTTCCATTCTTAATGGTTTAGTCTTCTCCTATTCAAATACAGATGACGCTATTCTAATTCTATTTTTAAGTGGTGTGCTCCTGCAGACGATCTGCTGAAGGTCCTCCAAAAAAAGATGTTCTGTGTTGATCACGATATCTCCGACTTAATTCATCTAAAATCAAAAAAACCCGAAAGATTCTTTTGGTGAATAGATAAAACTAGGTATTGATCGAAGGAGTAATTTTAAATGTTATTTTTGACAAAGTGTTTAAAAAAATAGAAATAAAGAAATACAAAATCCTTCGATCTGAGAAGGTTGTGTTAAAATTTCAAAACGATCGGTTGAGCCGTTTTTTTTTAGAAATCTTGATCACCGACTTCGAAAACATAGTTCTGAGAAAAACTTTTTTAAAGTTTCGGAAAAAGTTTACACATAGATGGGCTTTCATAGCGAGATAGGTGTTACGGATAAAAGTTTGAAGAGGCGGAATGCTTCTGGTAATTTCGGTGGTCAAACAGCGATACAACAATGTGAGACAAGGGACGTTAAGCCGGTGTTCGAGGGTGTCGAATGACATCAACTTTGAGTTTCATCTCACGATTTTGGATCCTATCCAGTAAGTGCAAAGGTCTTAGGGGCACCTGATCAGATATAGGCATTGTGTTAGGTTTGATTCCCGGCACCGTTGCCCCGAATCAAACAAACACTTTTTACTTCTGCTGAGATCCCGCTATCCCAGCTGTGGGTTCCGCCAGGTAGCGCTTTGACGGCCGCTAAGACCTGGATACAAAAAGAAATGGTCGCCACGTGATTTTTCGCCGGAATCACGAAACCTTGGAGAGAAAAAAAGAGAATTCTCCCCGAGGAACAGAAAAAATCTGCGAAGAAAAAAAAAACAAATTTTCCCTTACGTTACAAAAGCCAAGTTGGGGCTCGAAGATTTATTTTCAACTTTAGCGGTATACTCACCGATAGAGTGACCCGCTATTTTCACCGTTCCATAAGCACAAAACGTTGACTTACGGGTCGCATGTCTCTTTTATTTTCTTGAATTTTACGCACGCGTTGCCTACCGGAGTTTCACTCACAAATCCAAAAAAAAAACGGTTTCCTGAGTTATTTTAACTCCACTGCACTATACTAATCTTTTTTTTCATCAGCGGTGTTGTGTCCATTTCTGGCACAATCTTCCTCCCTTTTGTCCTGCTTCCCCTATGTCCTTTGTCCTATCCTTCGTCCTTTGTTCCCTTCTCCTTTTTAATGCAAAACTCTAACAATAAAAAAAACTACTTTACTTTTTGACTGAGAAAGAATTTTTTTTATTACGAAAGGATTCCACTGTAGATTAAGATTCTGTTCTCCCAATCGTTCTGTTTATTTAACATAATTAATTAATTATCCAGTTTTTTACTAGTGTGTTATATAATAGTAATAGTAAAAAAATTGTTACATGAAAATATTTATCTTTTCGAATTTAACAATCATGAAATAGAATTCGAGAAAAGGGGTTTAGATAATCTATGGTAGACCCTAGAAATTTATTTCTTTCCTGAGTGATGGTTACCACAGCTTCCGTCGTAACTATAGGTAGGTTTGTCATTGCAACTTTGGCAAGTTTCGGAAATAGAAACGTCAAATCATCCCTAATTTCCAAAGCATCTCTAGGAAGTGCTGTCTTAGTGGTTTGGTTAGACGGACATCGTAACTCGCGTTTTAGATAGTCTGTAGAATATTGTGTTAGTGGTGTGGCCAGAAAGACGTCGTAACTCGCAGGCCGCAGCCTTTGTATTTTAATTAATAAATAAATGAAAAAAAAACTTCAGCACTGTTGTGAATTACGAAACACAAAACATGTGAAGTAACAGGCATGCATACCATAATGTTTTCTGCATTGCCTGTACTTCGAGTTTATTGCTATTGTAAAACAAGATCCCTTTTGTCGGCATCATTAAATGTATATGGAATTTTTCATTTCACCTGCTTTAAGCAGGATGAAGAACATTACGCCGTTATGCGTGGGTAAATAACTGTATGATCGATTAATCTTTCGAAGGACATCCAAAATAACTTTTTTTCTGCTGCCTTTTCCATAGGGGTATGGCCCATTAAAGTTAGCACTGCAATATTAAAGAAATATACATACATATGTCTTATGAATAATCAATCATCAAGTAATCAATTACAATCAAAAAATATATGTTTATTTAATTTATATAAAACCTATAAATTTCTTAAAAAATCTTCACTTGGATCATATTTTGTAAAGTTAGAATTTGGTTCAATATATTCATTCGCTCTTGAAGTCTCATCCGAAATATTACCTAATTTGCTCCAATCTTGATTGCGGTTATCAATCATTCTAGCTAAAGATTGTGTAATATTTTCATCTAGCAATTGGTCCACGGAACTTACAGAGTGTGCAATTGTGAATCGATTATCATCAATAACAGGTATGGTATTGTTTTCATCATATGGTCTTAATAAATGTGATAACTCTACATTTCGTTCCCCGATTCGACATAGACTGCATTTGTTTTGCTCTAATTTTCCTTTCAAATTCTGTAATTCTATGCGTTGTTGGGAAAGATTTAATCTCTCCTGAGATAAAGCAGATTCTTTTTCGCTGACCTCTCTCATTTTCTGTTGTAGGAAAACTATTTTTTCATTGAAATTCTGTTCAGCGGATTTTGCTTTTTGAATTGCTTCATGAGTTCTTTTTTCGCTTGTTCGTACTTGAATTAAGTCCTTTTCCAATTCTTCTTCTTTACAACGAATCAAATTTTCTTTATCAATTAATTCTCGTTTTTGACTTTCAAATTGTCGTTGTAATTTGAATAATCGCTCCCTTTCAACATCAGCTTGACGCGTAGCATCTTGAGCTACTTTTAAGGCTGCCTCAAATTCTAAACGAGATCTTTCAGAATCTCTATTCGCTTCGAGTTTTTTGGCTGCTTCTAACTTTGCCCTTTCAATGTTCAATAGAGTTCGTTGCTCTTGTATTAATTGTATTTGTCTTTGACTTTCTACAAGCTGATTTTCCTTTAGCTCTTCGATTCTTTTTTCATCTCCGGACATTTGTTCGCGAACCAGGTGTTTTTCTTTTTCAAAACTTAGTTTATCTGCTTCTAGAGATGCCATTTTCTGTCGCATAATCCAATTTTGCTCTGACGAATCGTTTGATAGCTTCAAAAGTTGACTTTCAAGAGAAGCAACTAAATCCATGAGGCGGCATTTTTCATTTTCGGCTGCTTCTTCAATTATTTTGAGTCGCCTTTCTGAGTCGTTTAATTTTTTTTCTCGAGCTTCTAGCTTTAGTTCTCTTTCTCGATGAACTATATCTAAATTATTTTGAATTTCGTTTCGCAAAGATTGTAAGTCTCCTGAAACTGATTCCAGATTATTTGATGCCGCCCGGAGAGTTTCCAAGTATGAGCCGTTTTCCTGAACGATTGCAAATTCCAAAATTTTTGATTGTCTTATAGTTTGCAACATTTTTTGATGATCTTCTTGAAGTGCTTGCAAGTGTTCTTCCTGTGTTTTTTTTAGTCTTTCGATTTCTTCTATATGAGCATTTTTTACGGCGCGTAAGTCAGTCTCCATTTGATTCCTTACCTCTTGTTTGTCTTCATCAGCAGATTTCAGTTTAAAAGTGTAAAATTTGTGCAAAGATTCAACTTCGTTTTGCAGTCGACTTTGAGCTGAATCCAGATGATCTTCTAACAATATGATTTGCTTTCTAAAGAAAAAAAAGTTTATAAGAATTACAACTAAAAGTTTACTTTGTTTAATTACTTAAAAGATTTGTCCATCATTTCGATTTCCTTTTCATAGTTAGCATTGATGTTAGACAACAGATCCTCAAGACGGAGTTTTTCAAATTCTAAACGTTTTACATCTGCCTCCAATTCAATAATTTTGTTAGTTTGTTCTTTATTATCACATTGCCTTTGATAATGGGTATTATCCTCTTTTAACGGATAGGAATAACTTTCTGTCTGCGTCATAAATAGTTGTAAATGGGCATTTATCCTCTCTTGCTGAGCTTTAATGTTTTGTTCTAATTGATTTTGTCTAAGAAATTGTTTTTGAAGTAGTTCGTTGAATTTGATCTCTTGCCGGGACAGTAGTTCTTGTTGTCGTCTTTGCATATCCAGTAAAGCTTCTTCTTGGTTTTTTAGTTGGTTTGCAAAAGTTATGTGTGATTCTTGTTGGTTGATAATTTCTATAGCGTTTTGCGCCCCAAGGTTCGAACTCGTCATTAAGAAAGGTATTTGATTCACAGTTGCTGAAAGCTTGACAGGCGCAGTGTCTGCACAGTGTCTGGGTATACTTATGATTTGTTCTTCGCTTTCTCTGAAATTTTTCAAAACATCAATTTTTTTGGGTGATTCTGACTGCTTTATTGTTTCTATTTTGGGCGGTTCTTCTTCCGATTCTGTACCCAACCCAAGCCAATCAGCAGTAGATGCCTTTTTCCTTGCTTTAGGGGTTGACATCGGCTTAACATCTTTTGAGGTCGAAAACAGATTTAAAGGAGTATTATTCGCCGGTGGGGTTGTAGATGAACGCCTTCCAGTAGTAGTTTTAGATCGACCTTGTCCCGGAATTGCAGAGTTATCCGTGGTATCTGTTGACTGCCGGGATATAGTCCCCCTTGTAATTGTTCCATCATCTTTTCGTACACTAAGCTCTTCTGTTTTCGTTGAAACAGCCAAATTCTGTTTTTTTGATTCCACAGAACCCAAAATATCATCAAACAGATTTGATTTTATGCTCACAGATGATTTTGGCTTTTTAGGATCAAATCCCAAATCTAATAAAATGTCGTCGTTTATGGTTGGTTTAGACTTCGGTGTACTTGTTGCAATTACTTTATCTTGTTTAATTCCAGCTGCCAGAGTAGTTCTGATTGGAGGAATTTTAAGTTCTTTCTCAGATTCCTCCTTGATCCCAAACAAATCTTCTATGTTACCCTTACTTCCGATAGATTGGGAAACTGCTGATTTACCAACGTTTTTCTTCTTTGTTATATTACTTTCAAAAAAACTATCATTATCATTACTATTGTCACTAAATAAATTGTCTAATGGATCTTCTAGGTTAAAATTCATTTCGTTTAACAAATTTCTAGATAAGATTTTGTATAAAATAGACAAGGCTTGTAGAATTCAATTTTGTGTATAAACATCGGTTGCTATGGCGCTAATGAAGTGGAAGTAATTATGCGCATTTAATATCTGGAATGCAAAAGTAGTTTATTCATTATTTTTTTATTTTATAAAAATAAAACAAACCAAAACCAAATCAATTTTACAGATAGATTTTTCTTAGTTAGTCGGGCCAATTTGATTTGAAACTGAAATAAATTCAAAATTGATGGCCAACCTCATGATTTTTGCCTGAACGCTGACTGCCACTGGAAACAGAAAACAACTGTCAAATTCACCAACATCAACAGCTGTTTTGAAATAACCTAATCGACGGGATTTTGTAATTATCGTTATTGACTCCAAAAGTTATTTATTTTTTATTTATTCTAAGTTAGTAGATTAATTTAGTAAATTATAATAGAAGTATGCTCAGGTTTGCTTTGCGTCTACATGAAAAAGTATGCAGTTCCGTCACGTATTTGCAAAGTACAAGAGTAAATATTCAGTGTGCTCGAACGAAATCTGTGGGTCCGAAACAAAAAACAAACATCAAATCTACTTTGTATTATATCACTGCCGGAGGAGTTCTTGTGGTGGGATTGAGCTATGCCGCCGTGCCACTTTATAGAATGTTTTGCCAGGTAACAATTTCAGCTTTATTCTAAAATTTGCTCTATTGCAAAAAAGCAGGGACAGTGAAAACAGAATGTCTTGAATTTAGCTGGAAGTCATAGAAATGGAGATACCGGCCGTGAGCCAACTTTTTGGGCGATAAGATAGCGACTGTAGTTCGTTTTGTTTCGATAAATGCAGAAGTGTAACATTAGTTAGTTTTCTAAAATTAAATTATTTCTCAGTGATATCTATTGATGGAAGTAAATTTTCTCTTAAAGTCGAAACGGGATGTTCATAAAGTTGATGTTTAATTTCACCTGATAATAACTGTAAATGTAAGGAAATTCAGTTTTCATATAATAAACATAATGTGTTTTATACGAATGAATTATTAAGAAAATAGAAAAGTTGAACAACTGATAGAACACTAGAAAAAAGACCAAATAAATTACTATGATAATAATTATTTAATTTATAGGGATACCATTGTTAATTTTTCAATTTAATTATCCTTATTATTTCGATGGATCCTTTATTCTAAGGCGAGTTAACACCTGCATAATGGTCTTGTTCACCGTCTCCGCCTGTCCATTGCCTCTAAGGACCCCGGTTATCACAAGATGATGCTCGATATTTCTTTCTAAGCAGCATGTCTCGAAACCCGTAAATGTGAATGCTGATCCCATGTCGGATATGATGCGTCGAAAGTGACCAAAGACTTGATTACATATCCAAGCTCTTGATGATTTCGTTGGTCGTCGTGCTTTTCACCGAGTATATCCAGATGAATTCACAAAATTCATTTACTTTTACAAAGAGATATAGATTTTTTTGTTTTTTGTTTTTTAAAGTACTTAACACTTAAGTGGGTATGAATACACTTATAACGTCTCAGCATGTGTTAAGCTTTTTGGAAAATGGGGAAACTAAATTCTTAATGGAAATTAGCTTGTTGTTGATTTCTAGTCAACTATTTGAAATGTCCGATTTTCGTTCAGTCAGAAATAAGAAGTTCTCGTGTAAA
This sequence comes from Volucella inanis, assembly GCA_907269105.1. NCBI lineage: Eukaryota > Metazoa > Arthropoda > Insecta > Diptera > Syrphidae > Volucella > Volucella inanis. The sequence goes on along the minus strand of OU026154.1, from coordinate 41,506,395 downwards.
CATCTGTACCAAAACTTTAAATTTTCTTTTTTTTATAAAATAAAGTGATAGGTGTTCTTAACATGTGAGAATTCTAGGGTTCGTTACAAGTACCGTTATTTTTTTTCTAGGAATTATTTTTCATGCTGTCGGCAGTTTAAATTCGAACCCTCTTCCTTTACGAACTTAAAATGGGACATAATGCATCATTGGTAATGAAAATCATCAATGACGCACGTTGGTTTGGAAAGTTCCGTTCGGGAGATTTCAGCCTCGAAAATGAACCACGTGGGAAGCCGGACACGTTAGTTTTAAGAGCAACGGTGGATGCGGACCTAGCGAAATCCGTGCGCGAGATTCCACAAAGCATCGGAGTATTCCCAATGATAATAAGTCGACACCTTTCTCTCATAGGAAAGGTAAAGAAATTCGATAAGTGGGTACCCTATGAACTGAACGAATCCCAAAAACTACGGCGCCTAGAAATCTGAGTATCACTTACATTAAGAAACCAAACTGATCCGCTCTTGCACCGGATAATCATCTGTGATGAAAAGTGGATACTGTATGATAATCGCAAAAGATCTGGGAAGTGGTTGGATGCAGATGAAAAACCAAAACATACCCCCAAGCCAGATCTTCACCAAAAAAAGGATATAGTGACAATTTGGTGGACATCGAAAGGCCCAATCTACTTTTTATTTCTTCAACCAGGAGACACGATAAACGCTATCAACTATCGTGAGGAAATCGATATATTGCATGCCAAATTGGCCGAAAAGCAACTCGCGTTGGTCAATAGGATCGTTCCGACTTATTGCATGACAGTTCTAGACCCCATACCTCACAAGTAACGGTGCCAAAACTGTTGCAGTTGGGATTTGAAATTCTTCCGCATCCACTGTACTTCCTGATATTTCCCCAAAGTATTACCATCTTTTTCGCAATTTGGATTCATTTTGTCGGCAAAAGTCTTCCGGAACCGAGCATAGGTAATAAAAGCCTTTCAAGATTTCATTCCTCAAAAAATCAGCACTTCTACGAAAAAGGTATATTTGACATTGTATCACGTTGGAAGAATGTCATAGATGCCAAAGGATCCTATTCTGATTAAATAAAAATTTACGGAAAAATAATAATGGCTTTTAAGTTTTAACTATATAGAAACGGACATTTCATGTGGAACAACCCAATGCTTATCTCACTTGATTTTTGTTAATTGAAAAAAAAAAAACGAATGTCTTTCGGGCGAGGCTGGGATTCGAACACCGAACCTCCCGACTTGGAAGCCAGCGGTTAACCTGGGCAATTTGAAACGCTAGTGACTCCCTCCTGCCAGCGTCCTTTGCAGCAAGGATGAAGGGGATACAATTGCTGACGACATTAACAATCTTACGGTTTAACTGTGGAATAAAAAATTTTTTTTAATTAGTTTATAAATATTACCGAGGCTATGAATGAATTGCTTCTGCAGTGACTTAGAAAGTACCAAAGTGTAGGAACCCTCAGTGTACAGCGCATCGCCTCTGAAATGATAGTCTTCGTAAGCATCCGACTTGGCCAGAATAGGCTCGCTGTGTCTTCTTAATTATTTTCAAAGAGTAGTCTATGGTGTAAACACTAGATGACAGCATAGCGCATCAACGTGACGCTTCGTAGTGCTTTGTCAGTGTTGAACTTCGCAATTAAACTCCTCCAATTGCAATGCCCAACGGGCAACACTTGGAACCGAAAACCTGTTGACTTGATTACTTTTATCCTTGATGGGACAATTGTGAGAATTATGTGAAAGAGTATTATAACATTTGTTCCGAAACTGTTGGTCTGGGCCTTCTTTTCTGGGGACGTTATTTGTATCTGGCCTAGCCGAAATGGCATTCTTATAACGAGATTAGTCAGCTTTCATTCCATCATATGATTTAAGTTCTGAATTCAGCTCCTACAAAGACTTCACATAATAAAGAATACTTTTGTTTAAAACTCATCTGGGACACCTGCTATAATATAAGCCAAAAGAAGAGCTGAAGAGACTATTGTTCCTTTAACCTCTTTTTTTTTTAGGTTAGTTTTATTTCTTGCAGTCATTTTAACGCATATCTTATAAACTTTAATACATATATTCAAATACAAATTCAGATTCAAGGTAAAATATTATTATACTACTAAAAAAATATTAGCTACGACTATTTATATACATTATTATTATCTCAGCTACAATAATATAAAATAAAACACATAAATTTGAAAGTGAACTTAAAATTTTTATTATCGGTTAAAAGAACAATTCACGGCCTTTACTTTTTGAAAATGATATCAGGTAAAATGTTGGTGACGACTACGTTTGAGGTGGTCCATTCGGAAGGTCCAATTTTGTGAGACTCATGCGAGCGTAGCGACTGGTATCTCGCGGAAAACACGATTAATGTTGGCTTCCAAGCGTTAATCGTAGCTGGCTTATTCCTGAAGACCTGAGACTTTACATATTCCCAGAGAAATAGTCCAAAGGTGTGATATCGCACGATCTAGGCGGCCAATTTACCGTAGGAAAACGTGAAATTAAGTGCTAACCAAAATGATTTCTCAACAAGTCTATTATTTCACGCGCTGTATGGCTCGTAGCGCCGTCTTGTTGAAACCAGAGCTCAGCAAGACCAAGTGCTTGAATTTCAGTAAGCACATAGTCCGTTAACATGGCGCAATAACGATTATCATTGACGGTAACATTCTGATTTGCCTCATTTTTGAAGAACTATGGACCAATGATCCCACTAACCATAAACCACACCATACCGTTGTTTTTAATAAATGTTATGGTAGATCTTGGTACTCTTCTGGTTGCTCATCATGCCCAATACGAGAATTTTGTTTATTAACGTATCCATTGAGCCAGAAATGGGTTTCATCGCTGAACAAAATTTCAGTTTTCATTTACTGAAAATACGACGCAAATTCAAGTCGCCTGAATTGCTCAAGTTGAATTTTGTACGCTTTTAGGAAGAGATCCTTACGTAAAATACGCCAAGCCAAGTTGCTGAGAACGACGACGAATCGATTCCTCACGGTCTTCGCGTACACTCTCAGCTACAGCTGCTATAGTCTCTTCGCTACGTGCTGGATGTGATCTAACCGGTTGATTATCAGCTACTAATGTAAACTGGGACTCAAATTTGTGAATGGTATTGACAATATTGGTTTCAATAGGTCGATTATGCGCACCGTAAGTTCCCCGAATCGCACAAAAACATTTCTCACAGAACGCTGCTTTTCGTATTCCATGATGACTTGCCAAACGATACTGAACAAAAATGACAAAGCAATTTGATAGGAGTCACGCGTGATCTGTAAACCTCACAATGAATCACCCCTTACAACCACCATGACGCTCTCACAAGTGGGCCTACTTTTTTAAAGTCAGCTTAGAACCGAATTTCTAGTAGCTCCTTTGGAAAGCACTATGAACTGATTAAGTTTTGTCAAAGTTTGGTTGTGAAGAAATATATTCCATGCAATTGCTGTTATAATTCAGTTATTTCTTTTTCTACATTACAAAAGTGTGTAGCTCAAATATCATAAAATGAAAATAAATTCAAATAGTGTTACATTAGTTAAGATTTACATATCTTTTTACTTTAATATACAGGAACCACCTACGTAAAATACAAAGGAACCTTGTAGGTTATTGTCGATTTTTTTTAAAGGTAATAAACATGCGGATTAAGTTGACAGATATATACAATATATTTCAGCTTACGGTGTGTGAGCTTCAATATCAGGCATGTCAATACTCGCTCACGGTATGTCCATATCTGAATTTAACTCCTCAGGATCCCTGATGTCCAAAACAGCTAGCTTAACCGCCGGCCGTCGTAAATTCCGGTTGATGTTAAGACAGAGTCGGTGTGCATTTGCCGTTTTTGGATTTCTGAGTTTTCACAATACGTCCCTCAGGCCAACAGCTCCGAAGATTATTTAAATAGACGATAAAAACTACATCTCCCACTTCGATTGGTTTGACTTTGGATAACGACTTAGTTCTACGGGCGATTTTCGGAAGATATACCTTAATCCATCTTCTCCAAAACAGATCCGCAGTGTTAAGCAGTCATCCGCCTTGTCGTTTAAAACAGCAAGTGGTTTCGTTTCACATCAACTGGAATATAATTCAGTGGACGGGACATAAGAGATCTTATGTACCTTTAGGAAGTTAGAGAAGAAAGAAAGAGAGATACCGAGAGTAGTTTTAAATGTTTGCAAGTTTTACTGAGCTCGGCAGAGCATTCCATAAGCTAAAGAAAGAATCACGATATTTCAGAGTACATCTGAAGGTGGGATTGAGGGTGTACCGATGAACGTTCATAGCGAGACGGGTGTTACGGTTAAAAGTTTGAAGGGGCGGAATGGTACTGTAAATTTTGGGGGAGCACTGGTGGTGAAAATAGCGATACAACAAGGTGAAACAGGGGACATTATGCCGGTGCTTGAGGCTGTCGAATGATTGTGTAATATTGGTATCACCTATGAGTTATATCGCACAATTTTGGATCCTATCTAGCAAGAACAAAGGGGTCTTAGGGGCACCTGACTGGACATTGTACAAAGCACTTTTTGACAGGGAACCCTGTCTTACACGCTCGGTATGTGATCGGGTCCCTATGACGAAAACTGACACCGAATATGTAAGTACGCGTGACCACATCCCCTTTAGTCGCCCGCGAGCCGAGCATCGTGCCACACGTGTCTTTTTCCGTTCCGCCATGGATAAAAAAAAAATTGATAATATAAAAAAATTAGAAGGGTTCCTTGTTTAAAACTGAGGCACGACCCGTATTTTTTGTGAACCGCATCAGTCTTTCCCAGCTAGTCTCCATGTGGGGGGATGCGGGTGGAATAAATATCCATTTAGTATTGCTGTTGGTAAATGTTTTCATGAGTTAAATTGAATAATTGTTTTTTTTTTTTTTTTTAATATATATGCTTCTCTGAGCTGACTTTAGGCGACCTGAAAATTCGTACCGTTGTCGCTGAACAGTTCAATGGAATTTCCTCGTCTGGCGATGATGTTTCGAAGGGTTAGCGTACACGAGTGGATCGAAAATGGGTATGCTATCTCTATATATACATATAGCTCGGGTGGTAAGGTAAGCAAGACTCCCCAGCTTTTTTCCGTTCTTCACAAGTGGTAAACATACATGGGGTCTGCTGAATGTAGCTAATCTTGCAAGCGGAAGTTGGCACATCTGAGATAGTTTAGGTAGGATAGACGAATTTTTAAAATACTGGCATGACTTTATAACTGTTTGGAGAAGAACTCGATATTTTTTTGTATAATAAAACATTGTGTTGTTGCGCACTCGTTAATTAAAGTTTCGTGATTTTAATGAAGATATAAACGATGAAAGTTTTTAACCAACAAGCTTGTTGTGGGATGCTGTCTCGGAAAAATAATTAGTCGTTTTTTCCAACGTTCATTGTTTCCCCATTTGATCAAAGGACTTCTGGCTTGTCAATGCACGGACATAATGAAGCAAGTCGGCTGGATTTGGAGACAATATCGAACATATATTCTCTGTATATATTTCCCGTTGCGCCCCTCGAAATAGAACACTTTCAGTTTCTTGTAGCTCCTCTTGGGTGAATTATTTAGTCCTACTTAGAGTAAGTTTACGTACTGATCGGTCATTGTGTACAACCGTAAAGTGAATGCCACGCAGCAAGCGATCAAAATCTGAAAACCTCTCAAACATAAACACCTACAAACTGCGATTTGAGCTCCTCACTGTCGGTATACTCTGACATCCATACAGATGACTAATTTTCTGATGGGACCAGCCCCCATTATGTGGCTTCATTAGTTACGTTTAAGTTTCTGGGAATCCATCGCCAATTAGCTAAATCTGTTAGATTCTAGATTTCTGTTACTCGAGAGGCGACATATTGACGATATTGACATATCGTATGTATGTATATGTGTATGTCACTTAAATGCCACCGTTGGAACAATTTAAGCAACAGTTCCGCGAACCGTAGGTTATTTTAACAGCAGCATCTACACCGTTAATTCTGTTGTGACCGCAAAGACTCCTTTTGGATATCCGCTGCAACTTTTTTCGTTAATTTGCATTTTGCTGAATATTTACGGAAGTTTTAAAATTCTAAAAAATACGTAAGTTGAAATACGCACCTATTTTTATTATTTTATTGTATTTCTCTTACGCGTATTTTTTTCTTCACCATGAGCTACGCGAAAGCTTTAAAAAAATTTGTTAAAGCAAATAACGAAGTATTTTGAAAATTACGGCAAACGAGAGAACAAAGAATTATATCTCTAATAGGATTACTTCAAAGCAAGCACCCAACACAACGCCGATGGAATCTGCTTAATCGAAGCTGGAAAGGAAGAGGAATTAGAAGAAATTTTCAACAAGATCAAGGAAACTTACTTGGATTATAAAACAGCTTTATTGGACAACCTGGATAAGCTCCGATAAGTGTTATGATTAGTACCTGTAGCGATTAAAACACAAACTAATTGTATCCTTGATCCTTAACAATAAAACATTATCCGAAGTAGAAAAACTACATTATTTAAAATGAAGTTTAGGGGATGAGGCTGAGCGTCTTTAAAATTATTTAGCCATTGACAATGGGAATTATACGATTAGACCAACGTGGAAAATTCTCACATCAGACTACGACCACAAACGTGTCTTTGTCAAAGCACAGCTTAAAATTTTCTTCGGGCAGGAAACCATTCATCGCAAAACAGCGGCATGTTTGAAAGTTTAGTTGGACAGCAGCAGGATACAATTTCAAACAAGGTCTTTAGGGCGCCTTTGACTAAAACTAAAGCGTTTTATTTGAAACAAAGTCAAAAAATCCAGTTAAGTTACAAAGTGCGCAGCAAAGTAGCACATTCGCCTAGAACCTGCAATCGATTTTTGAAATTGGACATTGCATCACGTAGAAGTGAAGTAAACAAAATCGGCGTCTGTAAAAACTGTCTGGCTTACAGTCAAGCAACAGGGCAATGTCCAAGTAGAGTTTGATGCTATTTCTGCCAACAGCTTTACCATTCCCTGTTGCATTCTAACACTCCCTCACACACGCACCCTAGTAAACACACACCAAATACATAACACTACACCACACATTCACACACATACACCTGGGTCTCTACATTCGAGCTACGAGATCAATACCCGAGCTCTTATTATTCACTCGTTGACCGGGCTTCTTCCGGCCAATGAACTGGCATCAAAGGATTGGAATCATATCAATGGCTTGCTCTGGCTGAACCAAAATCCTACAAACCTGCTAAAGTCGATCTGCTACTAGGGAATGACGTCTACTATGAAATAGTGCTCCCGGAAGTCATTAGGGGAGATGAACCAATGACACCCATTGCACAGAACACATTGCTGGGGTGAATTCTAATGGGCAAAGTGAATAACACTAACCGAAGTTTAAGAAGCTTTCATCAACTGCCAGGCGTTGGCCGACAATTCCAAAAGTTCTAGGAGGTAGAGTAAGCACCTTTTTAGGCCCACCAAACATGCAAAGACAAAGCATATGAGAAGTCCTTCAAGGCAACAACGAAGAGGTTTTAGAATGGACGATATGAGGTATCGTTGCCATTTAAAGCAGGGAGCAAACCTGGGTCTGGATCTTCGAAGAAGTCGCCTTGCGTTGGTTTGTTCAGCTGGAAAGGCGGTTCCGAGTCAGCCCAACACTACACTAGGAATATAAAAGGTGTATGAACGAGTACTTACTACTGAAACACATTTAAGATGGTGATTGCATCAAGGATGAAGCACTAAACTCTCATCATTATTATTTCGTGCCACACACCATGCCGTATTCAAGGAGTCCAGCTCAACTACTAAACTTCGAATCGTCTTTGATGCTGCAGCCAAAACGACAGAAGGGACTTCGCTGAATCAGCATTTGATGGCAGGGATTAAAATGCAAACCGATATAATTGATATTGTTCTAAGGTGGAGAAGACATAAATATACCTTCACAGCAGATATGAAAGAAATGTATCGGCAAATCCGTGTTAACTCCGAGGATTCGTACTATCAGCTTATAGTGTGGCGCGACTGTGACACCAAACCGATCAAGGTGTACGACTTTCAAACCGTCACCATATCTTGCCGCTCGAACTCTTAATCAACTGGCTGGTTATGAATCACACAAATATCCTCTGGGGGCACGCATGGTGAGAGAAGATACATACGTTGATGATCTGTTTGCTGGTACCCTGGAAAAAATAATTAGGCTTCATCAGATAAATAGTTTGCTGTCGAGGGGATCTACGCAAATGGGCAAGTAATTCCGACTATATTTTAGCTCAAATACCCTTTGACTCGTGGGAAGTTGATTTCTCCTTACCCATAAATATTTCTGAACATGTCAAAACTCTATCAATCAAATGGTTTCCAGTAGAAGATAATTTCTCTTTTTTACAGAATACTCAATTGGACTCTGCTGAACCGATGAAAAGGACCATTATTTCCAATATCGCCAAACTTTTCGATCCTCTCGTTTGGATCTCACCCTGTATAATCAAGGGCAAAATTTTGATACAGCAACTGTGGTGTAGCGAGTTGAAGTGGGACGATCCTATTTTTTTTAATTGAAGAGGGAGTGGAACGCATTCCGAGAAGAATTGTCTCATCTAGAAAAACTTCGCATTCCCCGCTGGATCCATACACACGACTCACATAAGGATCTGGAGTTACACGGGTTCAGTGATGACAGACAGCTGGAAACACATTCCGAGTGAGTTGAATCCTGCTGATTCAGCATCGGGAAAAGTAGGGCCTTCTGCTTTGCATTCAAATAGTCTCTGGTGTAATGGTCCGGACTTTCTCCGCGAAGCTTGGGAAATCTAATATCCACAACAGGCGACGAATCTAAGTACAGAAGAGGAAAAACGTTTACTTAAAACCCACATGGTCATTCAGGTATAAAATGATATCCACACTTTAATGCTTGGGCAGATTAGCTTGATCCTTGACGGAGGATCACAACAAACCGCAACATATCTGCGAAACTCCTACTTGATCCTGAAGTTCAAAAGTTGCGTCAAGTGCATCATTCATCACTGTACCACAGAGCAAAACCGTCGCACCAGCTCATGGGTAATCTACCAGCTCCAAGAGTCCGCATATCTCAACCCTTTACGCAAATTAGTGTAGACTACGCCAGGCTGATCGACATTAAGGCGTGAAAGGGTTGAGGTGGTAAAATATACAAAGTGTATTTCGCCATATTTGTATGTCTGGCTACCAAGGCTATACACATAGAATTGGTAAGCGACTTAACCACACAAGCTTTTATTGCTTTTATCTGGACCATAGTCCAGAAGAGGACTATGTTCGCACATCTTCAGCAATAAGGGGAAGAAATTCGTGGAAGCCAACAAAGAGTTAAAGAAATCATTCGAAGCAGCCAAGTTCAAGTGGAAGGATGTTACCGAAAAAGTCTCCAAAGACGGTATACAGTGGCATTTTATTCCTCGGGCTTCCCTTCACTTCGGCGGACTTTGGGAAGCTGGAGTGAAATCAATTGAATACTATCTTAAAAGGATCATCGGAGTAGAGGCATACACGTTTAAGGAGCACACCTCGCTTTTACATCAAGTAGAAGCATGTTTAAATTCGAGCCCTCTATGCCCATTGATCGAAAATCCACATGAACTCGCAGCCCTTACTCCTTGACACTTCCCCATCGGCCGAGCAATAACTACCATCCCTCAGTCTGACTTGTCGGACACCAAACTCAGACATCTGCAACGATGGCAGCAGCTACAGAAGTTACAACAACTCTTCTGGAAGAAGTGGAAATTCGAATACCTGACATGACTTCAATAGCGACCAAAGTGGTTGAAAAGTAAGGACCAACCACATATCGGAGATCTAGTTTTGATCAAGGATGATCAGTTACCACCAGCAAATTGGAGTTTGGCACGCGTTATCAACACTCATCCAGGGACAGACAAGCTAATTCGAGTCGTCACCTTGAAAGCACAGAATGGAGAAATCAAGCGGCCTATCATTAAATTTGTTTGCTTCCTTCCAACAACACATACCTGCAATAATCAAAACAGAAATTGTCATCAAAGCAAAATACACAAAAATTTTGTCATCATTATCAAATTTTCCGACGGCAAATACAACTCTTCAAACCTTACCCTAATATTCTTTCATTCGAAACAATAGATAGAAACATAAAAGAGTAACAATACAACATAATATTTACAACTATAATTTCATAAATATATTTATTTAATCGATATATTTATTCGCACATACAAATCCACACAATTAGTTAAAATACATTTATCAAAATGTTGTATATAATTGAACATCAAATCACATTACGGAATCTTACATGCATTCGTTCTCGTGCAATATATCATCGCATACAACAGATCTATATACAGCTTGTAGCTGACATATCATATTCGCAGTACAACTTACGACCTAATACAAATCCTATTTGCTTTGACGTAAATCAACGAAGCACACACCTGGTTACGAACTAGTGCCATTATTAGTTTTTTACCGCGGTCTCGCCATTTACGTACATAGTGATGTATCACCGAACTCCACCACAAGGTGATCCATTTCCCAATCTGGAATTCAACTTCATGTAGTTAAATTCCACCTCCGTAAGCAAATTATCCACTGCTGCTTTATTTACAAAAGTCCCAAACTGGAACAGCAATTCGACTTTTAACAAGTCATAGATGGCAAACTTTTCAGATATTGGAAAATTAAAACTGGTTTTCTCCTGATCGCCCCTATCCGTGTGAACATGTCCGTGAATACTGTGAATTGTCAACTATGTCAACATTTGAGAAGTGATGTCTCCCATATAATGCTTTTACCAGGAGAGCATGTTCCGAAAAATTATAAATTACAATTCATGAATAAATTGGATTATTAGATAAAGTGGAAAGTACATATATGTATTATAATTCAATTGTTGTATTAATTTTTCGTATTTAAGAAGTAATATATAAGGATTAATGATTATTTTAATTGTTTTTATTTGTGAAAATATAACTTTTACATAAACCTTTTGCAAAATTGAATTTAAAATATTGGTAATAGCAACAAACAAAATAATAAGCAAAGTAAAAAAATATTGTGCTTCGTAAGTCTATATGGGTGTGACAGGACACTTAAGCTCAGAATAGAGAAAAAATGTGAACGGCAAATGTTAATTAACTTATATGAATTCCTAAATTTCAAACAAAATTGTCTACAGTCGATTTTAATTTTAAAATGTCTATTTCTGTAACACTATCGCTTGACCGATTTTTAAGGAGATACAAATAAACATTGATTACTTCTTGTAAAGAAACACATCTGTTGAAAACAATTATAAACTTAATTCCCTCCGACAAAATTAAATTAAGTTTGGATATTAAAAGTCTTGGTGCACATTGTATGTTGCCTACTCTGTGATTTTTTTCAAACAAATCTTTGAAAAACCTTTAAATTCAATGAAAAATACAAATGTTTTCCTAAAAAACTAAAAATGATCAAAAATGTTAATTTGTTAGTTATTAGTATTAATTTATTAGTTATACATTACTTAACTAAAAGAACAACAGGGAAATTGAATTTAAAAAATGCCCTTAGCTAACAATCCTTTTCATTGGTGCCCAGAGTCTAAAAATGGTAACACAAATGATTGACAATACAAGCTTAAGTTTGATTTCAAATTTGTAGTAATTGCATTCCATTTATATCTTCAAATGAAGCATTCAAAATATGATTCTTAAGTCCTTTTTTTAATTTTATTCTGATACTATCCCCTTTTTGTGCACTTGAAACAATAAAAAGAGGTTTCTTTCCATTTATTCTTTTAACTTTTTGACCACGTTGAAGTATATATTTACCAGCTAAACTATTTTTTCTTTTACTTTTGCTTTTATTACGTATACCTAGTAACCATTACGCGAAATTTGCTGTCATTTTGGCCATTCTGACAGGTTCTAGTAGTGGAGAATGCATTGGTAATTTACTTACAATGTGTCTAGTTTAATTTATCTTTGTTTGATACGCTCCCTGACTCCATGCAAAGAATTGTATCCTTGTATGGCTGTATCCTCATACTGAAATCGGTATTTCAATATACACAATTCTGGTTGGCTTCGATATTCTGGGAAGACAGCACCCGAAGCATAGTGTATTGAGATAACTTGATCCAGTTTGTAAATGAGCCCACACGAATACCAGACGTTGATAGTCATACCAATAACATCGACCACACAGTTAAAAAAAAGATTTGTAAAAGAATCGTATGGCAATACGAGAAAGCAATTGGAGCTGACTTAACAGTTTCTTTAGGAATTTCAACTGGTCGTTATGTTTCCTCGATAATGACGTGGATGCCGCTGCTAATGTGATCAGAAACACTATTCTCTTTGGAATGAGATGCTTTATCCCTAATCGGAAGAAGAGTATCAAACCAAAAGGAAATAAGTGGTACGACTCGAGCTGTAAAGAGGCTGTCAGGGTTAGACAAATGTTTTTTCGGTCCTACAAGACCAACCCGACTGAGGAAATCCGAAAAAAATTGAAACGAGCCAAATGACTGCGACGGCCTTCTTAAACGTGTAAAATTTCAAAAACGTTCATCAATCTGGCGAAAGCGAAATTATTGTACTTGGTATTTCTAAGGCATTCAGCAGAGTTTGACATCAGGCTCTATTGCCGAAAATGGATTAGAAATTATCTTGCGGAACGTTAAATTCAAGTTGTCTCTGATTGTTTCAAGTCTGATATTCACAAAATAAATACTGGTGGGCTTCGTCCTGTCTCCAACACTCTTTTTATTAATTTTTATTAATAATCTCTTGTCTGCTACTTCTAATCCAATATATTCCTTTGATGATGACAGTACTCTCGTTCTCGGACTCATGTCCCTTCTCTTCGGCTTTAGAACGGAAACTACAGCGTATGTTAAGCTCATTCAATTCTGATTATTACAGCATAACGAATTTTGAAACTATCAACAAAGTTAAATTTCCTGCTTCCAAAACACGATGCTGTCTGCTGTCGTTAAAGAAAAATCCACACACCCAGCCATTGTCCATAAATTGCACTTGCATTGTCAAAAGCGGTTTTCATTCTCCATATGTATGTCAATGACAACTTACGTTGGAATGACCACATATTTGATGTCGTCAAAAATGTTGCAAAATGTCCAAGTTTCCTCAAGCGATGTATAAAATATTTCACCCCCTCTGATCTGTCCTCAACATATAAGACATTCATCTGCCCAAAATTGGATTACAATCCCCACATCTGGTCAAGTGCTCCTAAAACATTTCCTCAATCACTACCAGTGATCCATTGAAATCGACAGTAGCATTCCGTTTCTTTATATCTTCCTTTCCTTTATATCTCGCTATGAATGCTCATCAGTATACTCTTTCGGATATACTATATAATAACGTAATTCGTTACTTACCCGTAATACTCTGCCGAGCTCTCTATTTCCTGGTCGTTATAACTTGCAAACATTTAAGAACAATGTATCGGTACATCTCTTTTCTTCCTCCCTAAATTTCCTTCGCCCGCGCTGTGTACAAATTTTTTTAGGGTACGCAATTCCCTTGAGCGCACGCTAATTATAAGAAAAAATTCTTATGTATGCAGTTGCCGCAGACCCATTCTCGCTCGCGTCTACAAAAACGTGAGGTTCCTCCCTGTCTAACGAATCATCTTTTTTGTTACATAGCATCTTTGTATTTTCAGATTGTAAATTTTCGGTAGGAAGCAAATCCAAATCAGCTATTTGTTGTACTGTCTCACCTTTGTCCCAGGCAATATCAGTGCGCGAAATTTCCTAGGGATATATATTGGAGACGTATTCCTGTATCTTCCTGGGTAGTGCTTCAGCCACTATCGAAAGTCGATTCATTCGTTTCTTTAAACCAGCTAAACGCTTATTTTCCATCTGTAGATTATCGGGCAAGTGGATGTGATCATATTTCCAATGCAAACAAAATTATATGAGATGGAGGAAAATATGGATGAGCTTTTAAATTAATGTAGGGTTATTCAGATAGACCGATAGTCCAGTTGCCTCAATCGTAGCGCACATGTTCTGTACAGCAATGGCAAATGCCATTGTAGTTTCGAGTTTTTCGATTTTTCGAAAAGGATTTTTACTGCAGAAATCACTTTGAGCACGAATTTAGGAGTATACCGCGAACAGCTTCTAATCCGTTTTCTTTAGGAGCACACCGAGTGTGAAATTTTTAAAAAAATCTATTTCTTTTCTTTCATATTTCGATATTCTTATCCTTTAAAAATAACACTCTAAAATTTCAGCCTTCTAATGAGTGGCCGCTCAGCGGTCTTATCTTTATCTTTTTATCTCTAAATGCGTTTTTCTCGAAACTATATTTTACAAATTTTCTGCGGATGTAACTCGAAGCCAAATCATCTAATCGCTTTGATTTTTTTTTTTGCTTATTTTGTACATATATATTTCTTTATACAGTCTCCAGTTTTTTCGATTGTATGAAAAATGTAATTTTGGTGGGCCAAAAATCATAAAATTTTCGGGCAAAATTCTACATTTTTCTACATTTCTGAATTATTTTTCCAGAAGTCTACAATTTGGTTTTTTTTTTCACAATCGTGTGCCATTGTATAGGCAATACCTTCAAGTTTAATAATCTTTTTTTTTTTAATTTTAGTTTTATTTTTTATTATATTATTATTATAATATATTATATTATTTTTTCTTAATTTTTCCTTTTAAAATTTCAGTTTATAATCAAAATCACCTTTTTTTGTTTTTGCGGTCACACTAGCTATGCCCATTTAGTGCCTTCTTTGTTGATCTGGTGCAGTTCGAAATGAAAAGCGGCCACTTCCGGATTCACTTTAAAGCTCTTCAATTCTCTCGAAACAATATTGTGTAGCTAAATTGTTCCTAGTTAGCGGGGAATAATTAGTCGAGGTACGAATTAGTTGAAGGAATTGCTCTCTCTGATAAAGTGGATTCACTTCGGGAGCAAATTGTCAGCTATAATTAAAATTACGTGTTTCAGCAACAGGACGCGATGATTTTGAAGAGAAGTTGAATTGCCTTGTGTCGCTTGATATAAGGAGGTCGAATGTTGTGACAAATTACAGTGTTTGGATTAGCCAGGGTGATTTTCGTTGCAGTTGTGTACATTGGTGGCTCTAAATGCAATGTTGGCTACTGTTGTTTTTTCAGGACTGACTTTCACTAGTAGTAGTTCCCATGCAAGATGAGTTTATCATTCGTTTAGAGACTTGATAATTTAAGAACTCGATAATTGCTGGCCTAAAGATACCTGTAAACTCTATTTTTGACCCTGTACGTACTTAAGTAAATCAAGCGCCCTAAAGCCATAGCTTTACCTGTGAAGGTGAGTCGTCATCACTGTCTGATTATTCAAACGTCTAACTGAGAATTTTGTGCTTCTTTGTTAGGTACTCCCAATGAAACTTTTCTTACAAAGTTCGCTCCTCTTTAAGCATCTGCATTTTAAGGTTCTGTCGTCTGACAGAAGATGATCTTGAGGATTTAGACCGTTTCGATGATACTGTGGATTCGCATTTTCATGGTGATCCTCTCTCAAGAGAACTATCGACCTGGGCACATTGAAAGTGAAACCATAAATCATATTTTTCGCATTGAAATATGTGATCATGTGAATTTGATTTAGTGCATAATTGGCAATTATTATGGTCCGATGGAGAAATAGTGACGCCGGTGGCAGGTTGACTCAACATCTTAACTATAATTTTTGTAAAATATTGGAGAGTAATATTTCATTTATTCCTTTTTCTACGTTATAAAAATCTGTAATTTAAATGTTTACAATATCATAAAACGAAAATAAGTTCGTTCAGCCTTACTTTAGTTAAGATTTACATATCCTTTTATTTTCATATACAGGAACAATTCACATAAAAAGCAAAGGAACTTTCTAGATTATGGGCAATTTTTTAATAGTGATAAAGATGCGGATTTATTTGTTGCAAAATTTCTTGTAATTTTTTTACGGTTAGTTTTTCTAAATCACGTCCAATCGGCATGTAGCAAATAGTAACAAAAAAAGAAAGTACTCCTTCGTCAGTAGATAACTGTGCACAGTAGTGTACCATCTCTTTTTTCTTCGATTTTCTTTGTTGTCTTTAACACGAGATGCGTGAATAATTACTCTACTTTTGACACAACGCAGAATGTTTTGTTTCCACCAAATAAAAATACAAAAAAACGCCCGTTTCAAAATAGATTTTAATTAAAAGATGAAAAAGTAAAGTTACAATAAAAAGATAAATCGATGTGTACACAGTGCCTGACGCCGATTAATTACCTTTGCTCAGTCTTGCCCACTCTCGGCTGCTGCATTCGCGCTTCCATCCACATATATACATACCACATTCAGGAATTTATTCAGAAAATTAGAAATACAAGTTAATTCATCTAAATCTATATTGTCCCCTTTAAAGTAATCCCCATCGACTGCAACACACTAATACCAGTGCTTGATCCAATCCTCGAAACATTTTTTATTCGGTGTGTCCATCAGTGCTTCCTGCCATTTTCTAATTAATTCCTTATCTGCTGAAACGTGTTCCCCGTAGTGGTTTTTTAACTTGATTGAACAGAAAGAAGTCACAGGGAGCCAAATTAGGTGAATTCTGTGTCTGTTGGATGGTATTTGTTGCATTTTTCGTCAAAAAAAATTACGAATAATGATAATGAAAACGATGTGTTTTTTTTTTTTTGATTTTGGCTCATTTGGTGAACCCCATTCACTTGCCTGATGTCTGGATTGCGTGTCGTACTCATAAACTTACGTCTCGTCTCCTGTAAATATCCTTTTGACGAATATAGGATCGGATTCAGCCTCGCAAATAATCTCTTTTTCGACGTCAACATGGTCTCTTTTTTGCAAGAAATTGAGGTCTTTTGGCATCAACTTTGCTGCTACACGACGGAAACCCAAATCATTAACCAAAATGTCTTGGACGGATCCATAGGCAATGTTCAGTCCTCTGCTATCTCTCTGATGGTTAATTTGCGGTTATTGACCAAAATTTCTTTACTTCATCAATATTTTCGTTGGTTTTCGATGTCGATGGTCTACCACTGCGTTCATCATCTTTGATTGACTCACGACCGCTCGTGCCATTGGTAAACGACCGTTTTCTTTAGAGAATCGTTGCCGTTCGTTGTTGCAAATTTAAATACATTTCTAAAATTGTAAAAAATCACACGCACAGAGATAGATGTACTCTTGGCTACGCAACTTTTGCAAATTTCAAGCTATGACGCTAAGATTTAGAAGGAATGTTAACAACAGATGTACCAATAGGAGCGCCACACGATGGTTATTGTTTTTTTTTTTTTTTTTTTGATCTAGCTGGTATAATAAACTTAAGAAATTATATATTTTCTATTTGTTCGACGACCTTCTGCCATGTTTCTATTAACTGATTAAGCGCTCGGAGAACTTATGGCTCTTATTAACACAAAATTGGAACAAGTGTGATTTCAGGTAATAATAATTGTAGAAAGTCTTACCAATTAAAGAGTTATGTTAACTTCGGAAATTGGAATTTTGATAGTGCAAAGTGGGGGCTGTGTGGTATATCATTTTCCAAGGTTCAATCATTTTCAACAAGTTACCAAAGATGTGTGTTTTGATTTGTCAATTCTTCTTATAATTTCACTTCATTCCGGAGGTTGGAAATCATCGATTGAACTGTTTGTTTATTTGTCACTCCTATAAATGTCTTTTGTTCAAAGATTGAACTATTCTCTTAGGTTTGACAACCATGTCGATCTCTGTCTTTCAACACTTCTTCCTTCGATCTAACCTTGTAGAATTAATTGAAGAAATTAATATTTAATATTCCTCACAATACCATATGCTGTTAGTGCTCAATTTGTGTTTTCTTTATTAAAAAAATTATTTCTCTTTTCGTTCCTGCTCGTCTTAAGACTATCGTTTGTTATTTTGTCAACCTAAGAGATTCCCAGAATATTTCTATATACCCACATTTCGATGAGTTTTACTTTTCCTTTTTTTTCTAAATTTACAGAATGCTGCTCTCGCAGTATATGTTCTCAAATATTTAATTGTGTCTCACAATCTCCGACTAGATGCCGAGCAGTAAACATCGTGCATGGGCTATGTACAATCTCTTGAGTACATTTTGCAAACAAACCACGTTCTCTCTTATTCACAAAAAAAAAAAAAAAAAAAATAAATAAATAAATAAATAAATAAATAAATAAAAATAAAATAAAAATAATATTAATAACAATATAATAATTATTATTATAATAATCTCTTTCGAGAAAGTGACTGCAAAATCTTCGCGAGTGAAGTGACAACGGCTCTTGAAGCCATGGTTAGAGGGCCAATTGGGAGGACGATCTCTCAGATCAGCCTCCCGGAACCCATGCCAAAAAACCCAAGCCCCTCCCCTCCTAACTCGATGAATATCCCGCTTTAAAAAAAAAGCCCTCAAGAAGCCCCTTACTAGTCTAAGACTTTTTCTTCCTGCAAGAAGCCAAAAATTAGCTGATAAGTTCTTAGCCACAAAAAAACTGCTAAACCAATGTCCTGTTTCGGTGTCCATGCGCGACTGAATTCCTGTATAGGCATTGTTTATATTCCTTGCCTTGTTAATGTGAACGAATCCGAAAAAGTGTCAAAGATGAAAACTCAAAATGTACCATCAGTGTACAAATTTACTAAAAAAAATAGGGTATAGAACGCCCCACAGATCTCATAAACTTCACATTTGACCTCTTTGAACCTCCTGAAAAAAATTCTATGCACCTAAACCTCTCTCCTCCTATACCACGAACACTTAAAACTGCGTCAAACATAACCTATCTCAATACACCAACTCAAAAAGAAAACAACGCAGACAATGTGTTCTTAGTCAAGTTGGACTTACCATAGAAATAAATTGCCCAAGCAATGTTGTCTTGGCTCGAAAAAAACTGACTTAAAAAAAAAAAAAAAAATAAATAAATAAATTCTGTATTTATCTTGATTTACGTTATAAACTTTCTCTTTATTATACTTATATGCTGAATGCTAACCGACAAGTGACTACATAATTTTTATCTAGTTCCCATGAAACCTCGTTTTTGGTGCTACTGTAAAATTAACATAGAATTATGATTTTACATAAGAAGGCAATGACTACATAAACTTGAACTTGAATTTCTGCCAATACATTAATAGGATAAAAACAGCGATAGCGAGCACACGTGCTCTTTGAAACAAAATAAATAAATAAATAATAAAATAGTAAAATAAAATAAAAATTATTGACGTGCTATCTACTCAATATAAAACAACTAGTGAAAAGTCAAATTAAAATATCGAAATTGTAAAAGACAAATAAGAAAACCCATATATTAAATAAAAGACAAATAAGTAGTTCAAACATTAAAATTAGTCTCGTTTGTACTTAACAGTGCCTGTGTTCTTGGTGTTGTACAGTTACCCAACGGGTCTTGTGAGCACACAGCAAACGCCAGCATATCAAAAATATAATGAGGCCCTAAATAAAAAAAAGGGTACTGAAGCAAAAAACAGGAAGGAACAAACCAGCCTGCCCCATAGAAGTTTTGGCAATAACATAAAAGTAAATCCTAACATTACTTCTGCTAGCCATTTTCATCAACCTCCTGGAAGCAATCCAAACGCTATGACGTTAAATAACAACAGCTTCAATCAAGGCACAAGCCAGAGCGTCGTGAGGCAATTCCTGGATATGACAAACGATCTCTTTGGCATTGGCATTGAAAAACTCTTCCATAAAATCCACAACAAACGGTTGAATGAACCTACAACAAAAAAGGCTGGAGTATTTAATCCTCCTTAATCAGCTTACCTCCAATTTTAATGAAGTTTAATGTTATTACCTACAATATCCAATCTTTAAGGGACTATAGTAGAAGGATCGAACTATCAAAGATACTTCATACGAGCGATTGCACTGTAGCCTTCATACAGGAAACACACTTAACTGACAAACACAAAGTTAGACTTGATTATTACAAATTTTTACCTAACAATAAGAACCAAGGAGAAGCAATAGCGTTATGCATTGTTAAAAGCTTCTTAGAACCCAACAAAAGGTATTCAAACCACCTTATTTACACTAGAGCTAATAGACCGCTTTTAACTAAATATAATCTTGATCTAATGAAAAGATTCATAGCAAGAACGAGTTACTCCGAAAATGATGTAATCAAAGAAATGTATGTGACCAGAGCGATATTCTTTGGTCTGGCTCTCCCTATCCATCTCCTATCGGCATAATATCAGAAAATAGACTAACCAATGAGGATCCAATTAACTTTTATTTTAAAACGATTTCTTAGCAGAACCGAGGCTAATACGATAATAATAATAATAATAAAATAATAATAATAAACCACTAAATGTACTGGCGGGCAAAACTTTATTATAACCATGGTATTAACAGAAAAATGCCATCTCATTAATTTAATTATCAATGTATCCTACTTACAATAACAATCTATGTAAAATTTGTACAAAAAAAATATAACAAAATCGCAAATATAAATAACTATCCACATAAATGACATACAAATACCTATAGGTAATTCTAAAAACAGCAATATTGTAATTCTACAAGATAAACAACTTATGTTATAAGTAATCCAATATATGGTAAATTAATCCACCCAAGAGAAAAAAGCTCTCAAGCAATCGCTCTATACTAAACTTTCATAGTTAACGAAAGAAACGTTCGTTTCACTCCATAACTAGAAAAGATACAAATATACACCCTATATATCTCGCTCTTTCTATCACATGTTCATAGTTAGTTTTAAGTACTTATTTTGAGATTAAAGCCAAACATTGTCGAAGCAACTGTAACATATACATATACCATATACAAATTGTCAATCCATATTGTCATTCGCAATATGCGTCAATATAATAGAATAAGATGGCCATACATTAAAGCCTCTAACTATCTTATAAGAAACAAATATTTATTATTCTCCAACTATAAATAAACTACTATAAGTCTCAATAAATGTACATAGATAGATTATTACATACAATACATTAGTATGTTAAGATTTTACTTTTATGTACCATAAGTGTATGTTTACATGTATTGTATTTGATGGGTGTTCTATATTTACAATGCTTAATTCCCCAAATCGCCTCAAAAAATGCATCCTTTCTCTTTGTCTTCAAGTCAGCCATGATCAATTTGATGACGGTGAGAAGACTGCTGACCTCGTTTACGTACATGTACCTATGTCAGAGGGAGACCATCTGTTACGAATATGTTGACATTTGTTAACATTCGACTTCGTGTTTTTGTCCGTGGTGGTAGGTGGTGTTTTTGTTTTGTTAAATTAACTTGTAAATTTTTAAATTGGTAAATGTTTTATGTTGTATTGGGAACCAACATGCTCCCCGACCTCAGTGTGGAGATTTCATATATAGAAGCGACATCCATCTTGCTGGCGAAATTCGGATGCCTTTCGTGGGAGTCCAAGTGAATGAGTGACTAAGTTAGTTGACTCTCATCGGGATGCAAATGAAATTGGAAGAAAATATTAGTAAGCATATGTATGTTATAAATGTATAAAAAATGCAAATAAAACCGAGTTCAAATTAAAAATTTTAGTTATCCGCATTGGGAATCCTAATCCATTTGGGTTAGTTGGCAGTTGCTGTTATCATTTATTTACTATAATTGTTCTTAAGCTTATATTATTATTGGGTATGTAATTTAATTCTTGTGGTTTTTATTCAAAATTTGAACGTTTATTTAAGAAAAACATGTACAATAGTATTATTCAAGGTATTGCCCATCTGAAGTTATGACTTTTTCCCATCTTTCTGGCAGTTTGTGGATCCAATCCCAAAAGAACTGCGCCGGCTTGGCAGCCAAGAATGAATCAAGCCAATTTTTGATATTCTGCTCTGATGTGAACCGTATTTCAGTGAGGGCGTTCTGCATCGCATATTCCGGGCGTTTTTCGGCTACTGCTCTCTTCAAACGGATTAATTGTGTTCGGTATCGTTGTCCATTGATGGTTTCACCCAGTTTTAGCAGCTCATAATACAGCACATACATCTGATCCCACCAAATACAGAGCGTTACCTTCGCGCCATGGATATTCAGCTTTGCCATTGATTTGGCTGGTTGGCCGGGTTTCACATATGATTTTTTGGGCTTGGGGTTGTAATGGATTCATTTTTCACCACCAGTAACAATCCGATGCAAAAATGTATTCCTTTTGTGGCGTTCCAGCAGCATTTAGGATATGAAAAACATGCAAGCCTTTCGACATCTCTCGGCTTGAGTTCATGTGGAACTCAATTTCCTTGCTTTTGAATATATCCAGGTGCTTTTAAACGTTTTGAAATGGCTGCTAGAGTGACACCCAAAGATTTTGCGAGCTCTTGTGTTTGGCAACAATCTTCATAGAGTAGTACTTCCAGTTCTTCATCTTCAAAATTTTTTAGCTGCCCAGGACGTACATCGTCTTCCAAGCCAAAATCACCACTTTTAAATCGTGCAAACCAGCTAGCGCATGTTCACCATAAACTTCTACCAAAATACGATGACTTTCGGCAGCAGTTTTCTTCATATTATATATTATATATTATTCATATTATATATTAAAGTAATTAAGAACTCCCCGCAAAAACACTTTCAGGCACAAAGTTCGACATATTTGAGTGAAAAAAAAATGTTGTTTACGATTCAAATGAATGACATATATTGAAATGACGTACAATGACAGTATCTTTCCAACGCATGTTCCAATGGAACATTGAATAATACAAATTACGCCATCTCTTAGCAAACCGCACGACCACTATAGACCCAATATATTGATACAATGTTAAGATTTTGTCTCTTATTTTACGGCGAGGTGTGATAGCTTCTTTTAAGGGTTCATGGGTTCCGATACCGGTAAGGGGGATAATTTTACCATCGTTTCAGTGTCGATATTTGCGTTCTTATCGTCGCGACGCGCGTTAGACCGTCCGAACCGGGGTGTAATTCTATTATTCTTGGGAGTGCCCTTGACGAGGACGGTAGATTATCCTCCTTCACGATCACGA
Source organism: Volucella inanis (assembly GCA_907269105.1). Lineage (NCBI taxonomy): Eukaryota > Metazoa > Arthropoda > Insecta > Diptera > Syrphidae > Volucella > Volucella inanis. Next base: position 41,483,246 of record OU026154.1, on the reverse strand, counting down.
TGTCTCCTACGTTGAGGTTGGAGATATGATACGCTCCATTGCTTCCAAAATTCTTGTAGAAGATTCAACGCCTTATCTTCATTTATCCAGATTACTGACGTGATCGATTAAGTTTTTTTCTGGGACAGTGAATTGGTCCCCCGATGAGAAAGTGACCGGATCTGAGGACATAGGACACAGTGGCTTACAATTGATGCATGCTTCAATTTGACTGAGTAACGTTAAATACTCTTCAAATGTTAATTTGTACTTGCATATAGTCCATTTAGGGTGGTGCTTGATGGATGTTTGCGCATGTACCTCTTCTCGCGACGAATCTTCTAAAGGTGGTTATGAAGGCAGTGGCAGTAAGCTGGCTTACATGCTTTATGTGCAAAGCCTTAGTCGATAGGCAGATGAAAACCGCTAGTTACTTCTTTTTTTTTTTATTTCAATTGGCCCGGCATATTCTATACCCGTATTGGTAAATGGTCTGCAACAACGAACCCTTTCAGCGGGAAGGCTCCCTATGAGTTGCTGCATCTTCGCTTTGTGTCGATGGCATCTCATAAATTTGTGTATTGTGAATTTCACTAGTCTCTTGACGTTTGTTATCCAATATACCTTCCTAACTTCTGCCATCATCATTTGTAGGGTGCCATGAAGTGTTCGTTGATGGATGTCACTTACTATAAGTTTCTCGAAATGGTGCGAATCCTTTAATATTAAAGGATGCCGTTGATTGAACGGAAGTGAGGAGTTCGTCAATCGACCTCCTATTCGTAGCAATCCTTCAGTGTCGAAAAATGGATTTAGGTTAAGGATTATACTTTTCTTTAAAAGAGTTTATTGTTTTCAATGACTTGACATCTTAGGCGAAAAGTTCTTCTTGGACAAGTTTTATAAGTTGATACTGTTCTGACGTCAGTTCATTGGTAGTAAGAGGGTATGTTGTGAGTGGTTTTTTGTTTGTTGTGTTCTTAACATTGACAAGATATCGTCTCAATATCGTTGCGTTGCAAACGAGTCGATATAACGTTGAAAATTTTTCAAAAAATTATCTATTTATTAGGACACAATGTGTAAAGTGAAGTTTTATGGGTGGTAATTGTGAATGATAGAAGCATGATCGAAGTTCATGATTCTGGTTTATACCTTTGGTTTCCAGATTGGTATCAATTGGATTTACTTCTGGCAATTCTGTAAGGGAAACATATAAAAATTTGGGACCACCACATCTAATTGTTAATTAGCTCCTCGGGTGGAAGTCCTCGTGATGCGATGTCTACTGGATTTTCCTTTGCTGCTACATGTCTCCACATCATCGAACTAGTGAGGGTCTGGATCTCAGCAACTCGGTTGGCCACAAAAGTTGTTCTTGTTAGTGGGTTCCCCTTGATCCAAGTCAACGTGATCGTTGAGTCGCAACATGCGAAGACTTCAGGGTTGGTGAACTGCATTGCTCGCAATATGAGACGCAACAATTTTGCTAACAAAAGAGCTGCGCATAGTTCTAACCGTGGTAGTGAAATGCATTTGACTGGGGCTACTCTTGCTTTGGACGCTAGAATGCTAATGTGTTCTCTGCCATTTTTTTGTTGCTCGCGCGTATACAACGGCTGCGTATGCCTTCTCCGAGTCGTCGCTGAAGCCATGTAGTTGAGTATTGGCCGAATTTCCATATTGTTTCCAACAATGTATCTGCATTTCCTCAAGAGCGCTAAATCCATTGCATAGATATACCCAAAAATCTTCAGTCTGCTAGCTCTTGAAGCCACAGCTGCTGCAAAATAAGCTACTACGCGCAATTTTGTGGTGCTACTCGATTCTTTAATTACCGCATGGTTTGGAAGGAAGTAATGTTGGGTTGTCGAGATTCGTCTATTTCTTGGTGCTTCTTCCATGCAACCAAGAGTGAGGTATTCCTGGATACAGTCGGTGTATGCCTTTTGTAGTTTTATATTATCTTTGAACCTTCCTTCTAATTGAAAAAATCTGGCCATTGCAGGCCTTAGAGAATTGCCGAGGTTTGGGCGAATATTGTTTTTAAATGGTAGTTGTACTTCGTATCTACTATCATCTCTTCATTCTATATGTACTTTGGAAATGTTGTTCACAATTTAATTTTCTTTCTTCTAAATCCTCTTCTAATTCCCCAAATCTTTTTAACTGAGTATCCAGTAAATTGAAGTGATTTTGGATTGCTATTTTTGTAGACTGAGCCGCATTGTTTATGTTGCCAGTCAAAATCCACGCTAACTCGGTACATTATGCAACAGGGGTTCCCTTTTCCCCTTATGCAAGACCCTGTAGAATTATGGATGCATACACATCAGCACGATATACGAAGCATCTGCAAGGGGTAAGTTTGCGAGATGGGTCCAGTTTTTGGTTTGGAACTGATGCACTGGCAGCATTGCTATCAGTTGGTTAAAGACAAATGCCTTGACCCCGAGTGAGAATGTTAACGACGTCAATGAAAAGATTTGGTACTTTGATATGCCAGTAGAAGTCTGACCTAGACCAGTGACTTGTGCTAAAGTCTTGTTCTTCTTTAATTGAAGAAGTTGTGTGACGTTTTCGGTGACAAAGGTTGCTTCTAAGCCAGAGTCGATTAATGCCCTTAGAATGTACTGGCTACCGTTGGCTGCAAAAGATTTAACAAATGCTTTCGCTAGTAATGCCTTGGTATGGACTTGACTAGCTAGCGCACAATATGTTTGGTTCTGATCTCTGTGTCAATATTGCAAAGTATCTGTAGCGTTTAGTTCATGTCTTTTGAATAATAACTGCATATTGCGGTTTGCAATTTGCGCATTATAATTGAGTTGATTTCCAACGTGTGATGTCGCGAGGAACAGAGTGCTGACAATAGTGACTGTAGGTTTTCATGTGCATTTTGTTGAGTTTTTTGCGAATCATAGTGTAGCAGTGTATGATGTTTTAAATTGCATTTAAAACAGCGGTTACTGCTACTGCATTTGGATGTATGATGGTCGAGCCCAAGTCAATTACAGCAAAATGAATTTCGTTTGATTGTCTCTATGAGGACTTTGATGTCCATCCTTAAAAATTGCAGTGGCGTAAACTGTGTGCACCTTTACAGAGCCTACAGCGAAATTAATTGTTCGACCTCAATCTTGACATGAAACGTATGAGGAGCGCAAGTCTTGTGAAACGATGACCATGGTTGTGGTTTTTCTATATGTATTTTGGATTCCCTCATGTTTTCAATGGGGCTAAAACGCCCTTCAATGAAGGCTAAGAACGTTTTCCAATCGGGTAAGTTCTTTGTCGTACGTAATTTTGTCTCCCAATCTTTTGTGTCGTGAACGGAAGTTTCTGATATGTAATGTATATTAGGATGGAATCCTGTGCCTCTACATTTAATTAATGGTAGTATCGTGCAAAGATTTTAACGATTCGGCGGATTCGTGGGGGATTTTTTGTTGTTCTAAAAGAATTCTTAATTGCGTTTTTACTAATTTCCTTTTGTTTTGGAACCTATTAGTAAGTATATCCCAAGCTGACGCATATTTTTTGCCATCGATGGGAAGGTGTTGTTTTTAGAAATTGTAATTTCTGAATTTCAGATAGATCAGTGTGTTGGTCTATTAAACTTCTGAAAACGTTGTGGAATTCACTCCACTCTACAAATTAACCGGAAAATGGTTTAATGTTAATCCGCCTAAGACGAATGTCGGACGAAATGTCGGACGAAATGTCGATTGTTTTAGCGAATTTCGACATGATTAAATTGTGATAAATTTAACACTAGCACTTCTTATATTATTTTATACGATTATAATTGTAAATAACTCACTTTAATTTAAATTTATCTGAGGTTTTATTTTTGTTTTGATTTATTTATTTTAATTTCAAGAGAAAAGGAAGAAAAATTGGATCTCCTACATTAGTTTTGCACTTGGTTCAGTGTCTTGCCTTTTTCTGTTTTGCAATACGTTACCCTTATAGCAGGTGTGTACTGTTGGTGACCGTAGATGTCCGTTGATGTCCGTTGATGTTGACCGTTGATGTCCGTTGATACCGACCGTTGACGTCCGTTACACCCGTTAGTTGGAGACGTCCGTTGTTGACCGTTGATCTCCGTTCGCCGATGTCCTTTGAAAGAACGTAGGATTTTTGGATAGGTGTCCAAGATTTTGGTCTGTTGACCGTTGATAATTTCTGGATAGTTGTCTAGAAAAAATTGTTGTGTGACGATCTCTTGATAGTTGTCCGTAACACTTTTTTTAATTGGCCTGATTTATTCAAGGCTTCGAAACTGACTTAAAAAAAAAAAAAAAAAAAATGCTGTATCCACCTTGATTTGAGCTATAAACTTGCTTTTTATTATACTTCTACAGTAGAATCCTGATTATCCGAACTTCGATTATCCGAATATCCGATTATCCGGACTCATTCGTCTCGGCTCTAATTATCAATTTAAAAATGTTTTGACGGCGCAACGAGATATGTTACGACAAGTTTATTCCCGCCTCCGACGGTGTAATCCCGCTCTCATTTGTTTGCGGGATAGTGCTTGTTATTGTTTCATTTTCTTTGATAGCGTTCAACTGAAAGGTTGTCTTTTTTTGTTTACGTTTCGTGTTGGAAATTTAAAATATCTAAGCGAAAAAGAGTAGTCTTGTCTCTTAAAGACAAAATGAAGATAATTGAGAGTATAAAAAATGGTGAATCTGGCAGTAAGTTGGCACAAATATATGGTGTCGGAACTTCTACGATATCAGACATTAAAAAGAATTCTGATTCCATAATGAAATTCACCTGCGCGCTTGAGCAAGAAGATGGAAGCTCGCAACGTAAAGTCATGAAAAAATCTCAAAATGAAATTCTGGAGAATGCAGTTTTTACTTGGGTCTTACAAAAAAGGGCTGGCCCATATCGGGACCTCTGTTATGTGAAAAAGCATTGGATTTTAATCAAAAACTTGGTGGTGATACTTCTTTCAAGGCGAGCTGTGGATGGTTAGCAAGATTCAAATCTAGACATGGAATTCGAGAACAGGAGATTCAAGGAGATAAACTGTCTGCTAACGTTGCATCAGCCGACTCTTTTGTAGACGAGTTAAAATAATTTCTAGATGAAAAAAAAAATACGATTTGGATTTTGTATACAATGCGGACGAAACAGGTCTTAATTGGAAAGCTCTACCATGCAGATCATTAGCATCGCGTCGTGAAAATGCAGCACCGGGACACAAAGTGAGTAAGGATAGAGTTACAGTTGTGGTTTGCGCAAACGCTAAACGAACACATCGATTGCCACTGCTACTTATTGGTAAATCAAAAAATCCGCGTTGTTTCAAAAATATTAAAATACCCTTAACTTACGCTAACCAACAAAAAGCGTGGATGACCACAGATATTTTTCTTACTTGGTATGAAAATACGTTTATTCCTGAGGTGAAGAAATTTCAAAAGGACGTGGGAAAAGAGGGCGATGTATTGTTATTATTAGATAATGCGCCAACGCACCCTTCCGCTGAAACATTAAATCGAGAAAATGGGAAGTTCACGGTTAAGTTTTTGCCCCCTAACGTAACATCGATATTGCAACCTATGGACCAAAGTGTCATTGAAACTTTAAAACGTTTATACAGAAAGCAGCTACTGCGTCGTCTTTTATCAGAATACGACGGTGAAATAGAAATGTTGTTAAAGTTTTTTAAAGAAATTAATTTGAAAGATTGTTGTTATATGCTGGTAGAAGCGTGGAACTCTGTGGAGTTGCAAACATTAAAAAGGGCATGGAATAAATTATTAAAGTTAACTCTATCTAATTCTTCAATTAAACCGCACGACGATTTAAAAGAAATAACAGAAGCAATGAAAATTCTTAGCATTGGTGAAGGGTGCGATGAAGAGAATATTAAGGAGTGGCTGAACTGCGATAGTGAAGACCCTAGATTCCAAATATTAACTGATGAAGAAATCATTGAGAATTTGAACAGTAACGAGAGAGAAGATGGAGAAGATACTGTAACTGGGGATGTATGTCAAGTACCATCTCACGCAGAAGCTTTTGAAGCTCTAGATGTTGCTTTTAAGTGGTTTGAAAGACAGGACGAATCGGATCCCAAACAGTTGTTACAACTGAAGCGCATCAGCGACTTGGCCGCAATGAAAAGATGTGATTCATTACGTCAAAGATCAATAACAAGTTATTTCCAACCAAAATTTTAAATTACATAGGTATTATGTAATTCATTATCTATCGTTATAGCTCGTTTTTTATATATCGTATTATCTAAATAAAACCCATTACATAATAAAAAATTATTAAAATTTAAATATTGTTTGATTTGCTTTGAAATCGGTTATCCGGATTTTCGATTATACGGAATACCCCTGGTTTTATTTGATCCGGATAATCGGGATTCTACTGTATGTTGAATGCTAACCGACAAGTGACTACATAATTTTCAGCTAGATCCCATGAAACCTCGCTTTTGGGTGCTACTGTAAAATTAAAATCGAATAATGATTTTACATAAGAACGCCAATGATACCTTTGAACTATTTTCTCTGGGGACATGTAAAGTTTCAGGTCTTCAAGAATAAGCCAGCTACGATTGACGCTTTGGAAGTCAACATTAATCGTGTTATCCGCGAGATACCTGTCGCTATGCTCGAATGAGTCGCCCAAAATTAGACCTTCCGAATGGACAACCTCAGACGTAGTCGTGGCCAACATTTACATGATATCATTTTCAACAAGTAAATTCCATAAAATGTTCTTTTAACCAATAATAAAAACTTTAAGTTCACTTTCAAATTTATGTGTTTTATTTTACTTTATAAATCAAACCTCACAATGAATCACGTTTTATTATCTGCTTAACACTATGGCAATTAATTCCATATTTCTGGTAGAACCAAAGAGCATCTAGGGTAAAATTGTGTAAAAGTAAGTACGTCATTCTGTACTTGTCCTGGAGAGTTTATTTAATTTTTTATAGTTGAATTTAACCCGAAAAAAGCTTGTTAATACTGTTTCTGTCAATTATAACAAAAAAATTAATCAAAAATCAGAAATAAATATTTGTCTCTTAAAAATTAGCTTTTATTGAATTTAATCCTTTTTACCGTTTATATGAAAATCTACAAGAAAAATTCGATCTACGTCTTAAAGTTTAGGTTACCATTCAGTTTTAGTAGAGTTCAATCCCACAAAAAGATTATGTGCACCTATATAATCTTCCTTGTAGCTGCCGTTAAATGCGTTCGATTCTCCTTATTTTTATCTCTGAGATTAAACCAGCAAACGGTATACTCGTAATTGGTATACTTCGAGTTGCATATTCACTGCTGAAATTGCATATTACCTTTCAGAACTATTGCTTTTAGGTCTGCTTATGCAATTTACTCATATGACTAAGTTATTAGGACAGGTGAAATCAAGGAATATATTATAATTTATGTTTGAATGAGCCACAAAAACAAAATTTAATCGAAAGCAGTTAGTTAGGGAAGATATTCTTTTTCGAATCGTTTTTTGAGGAGACTGAAAGGAGGAAAAGATACGGCTATGATCGTTATTACATTATCTGTATCCACAATCATCCAAGACGCAGAAACACGCATATGAGGCTTGTCATTTTATATTTCAAGCCAACATTTTTTTGCAGCTGCAAGTTAGTTATTACTAGAAACGACTAGTTTACAATATTCGTAATGGAGTATTGCAAGACATTTTCGAGCAACAGTTCCATCACTTTATAAGTACAGTAAATTTAATAGAACCGGCAGTAGTCTCACTTAATTCTGTGTGACAAAATTTATCAGCCTTAGGCCAGTAAAAAAATATATTATAATTATTGTTTTTTAAACGTGGTAAGGTATACGCAATAAGTTTATGTTGCCTACATTTTTGTGTATATTTCAATTGCAAATATACCATAACTACAATGTTACGCTTATTTTTTTTTTTATGTATGAAGGTACTACATAAAATCTTAAAACTAAAAAATTTGTTTTGTGTTTCGTTATAGGCTTACAGCTACGGTGGGACAACCGCAACAGGTCATGATGCTGAAAAAGTCGAAAACATGGAGAAAATTCCTAACCGTGTGATAAAAATTCGTTTTAATGCTGATATTGGTGCCTCAATGCGATGGAATTTCAAACCTCAACAATATGAAATTAAAGTTGCTCCTGGTGAAACAGCCTTAGCCTTCTACACTGCACGAAATCCAACAGATTTGCCAGTAATTGGAATCAGTACGTACAATGTCATTCCGTTTGAAGCGGGTGCATATTTTAATAAAATCCAATGCTTCTGTTTTGAAGAGCAGCAATTGAATCCACATGAAGAGGTATTATATTCTGAGCGCTATCTGATCGAATTCACTTTAAGTATGTATTCCTGCATATTTTTTTTTAGGTAGATATGCCTGTTTTCTTTTATATAGATCCAGAATTTGTGAGGGATCCTAAAATGGAAAATATTGATACTATAACGCTGTCCTACACATTCTTTGAGGCTAAAGAAGGACTAAAATTCGCGGTACCGACGTTTGCTAAATCGCACTAGTTATAACAATAAAGTTATGCGTATAGGATATTAAATTCTCTATTTATATTTTAGAATCGTTTCACTTTGAAAATTGTACATTATTTAATCGCGATTGTAAATAAGTATTTTATTTTTCAGTAAAAAATTCTTTTCAGTTTTGATTATTATTCTCTGTGGCATAGACAAATGTTTATTTAGCGGCACAATAATATCTGAGTGAGGATGCAAAAGATGTTTTCTCGTCTTATCGCGTTTTGTTTATCAAATCTATGTTAAACATTTTTCAATAATCGTAATTTTTGTCTTTTAGTTTCTTTATATCCGCTAATTTTGTAAAATGCGCCTTAGTTAAAGAGACTCATAGAATTTTTAAGATATATCTATTTAAAATAAGTGATAAGAATTGGAGTTTTTCCTTCGTGTAAGAAGAGGTAATTCACCTAGATGTAATCTATGTTTACAAAAATAATACAGGTGTATTTCAGTGTTGCCTTCTTGAGGAACTAACGCGGTATGTTCAAAGTAATTGTGCATACATGTGGTTTGGTTACATTAGGTATACAAAATATGATTAAACTCTTATAATTTATTATTTGTTACTGTTAAATATTTATATAGAACGGCTTCTTCGAAAATGTAGGTGTAGAAGTTGTTGGGCGAGTAGGTTGGCCATCTCTTAACTTAGAAAGAAGTTAAATGAAAAAGTTTAAAATATTAATAAGGAAGCTATACTTTTTCAAGTATGTCGGGCTTACATTCCACGAAATTATTATAGAGGCAAACAGAGATCAATGAAAAATGCAGAGAAATTTTCGTTACAACATGTCTGGAAAATGAAACTTTGTTTGCCTTATCTCTGTTTATTAAAGCAAGAATGGACATATTATTCACTTGCAGACGACGATGGCAACTTGAACTTAAGCGTCCAGAAGATGAAAGGGAGATGGAATTGCGTTATTAAAATGCACGCAAAAGAAGGAAGGAGGAGGAGTTTCTTTAGAAGCGAAAGTAGAACTTCAGAATGGGTGAAGTATGCAGGCAGCTTTTGAGGTAACTGATCCGGTGCAATGTCAATCAGAAGGACTGCGCTACATCCAGGCAATAGATTTGCACACAAAGAAGAAAGGAGTTGTAAAGCAGGAATGCCGGTACGATGCGACAACTAATCAGCTGAATTGTGATCAGATATCTGCGTGACAAGTCGCGTCTAGATGTTTTTTTTTCTTCTTTTTAATAAAACATGTTAATATGGTTTTGGTGTTTTTATTTTTTATCAAAATATGACTCTTAATAATTATGTGTGAAAGATAACATCATTTAAATGTCCACCACGAGCACGTCTCATACGAACATCAAGGACTCCCTCACACTTTACCACAATAAGTTTATCAATTTCAGTTTGGATGTTGCTTTCCAGCTATGCGATAGTTGTTGGCTTTTCCACAGAGACTTTACTTTTCAAAAAAACCCAAAGAACGTAAACTAGTGGTATTAAATCTCATGAACCACTTGGGCTGTTATATGAAATTAATCAACCTGAGAAGCTAGACCGCAATAGCTCAATGCTTACACGCGTTGTGGACTCGTAGCTCCATTTTGTTGAAAATAAAATCTTCAAACATTTATCTATAGTACTCTCCAAGAAAAAAAAAAAAAAAAAAATTAAAAAAAAAAATGGAGCAATGATTCCACCTGCCTAAAAACAACACCAAACAGTACATTTTTGTAGATATGACTTTTCTGGAAATATTCGAGGATTATCTTTCTTTATTCCAGATCCAACAATTTTGTTTGTTCAATGAGAAATGAGTTTCATTACTAAAGATGACTGCGTAAAAAACGAGCATTATGTTCTAACAACCAATTGACGAAAGTTTTGTAGTGATTATGATCTGTTGGGATATAACTGTACACGTGTCTAGTTCACAAATGTCCAGAGATGACATAAAAAAGGTAGCTTTCAGAAATCATTCTTTACTGACATTTAGGCGCGACTTTTGAAAGACCTTCTACTAACAAAAGAGTTACCTTTGTTTTCATGGAAATTGGAAGATCGGAACTTAATTATCAGTAGCTTCGAAAGCCCAAAGCGAGTTTGTGCGTTTTCAAACGAGGAGAACATGTGGCGGCTACAAAGAGCCCTCAACGGCAAAGCGATGGATGCGGTTAAAATGGACCGCCTTCTACCATCTAGAGTTCCAAAAATAATTTCCATATTCCAAATCTTGGCTGTTGGCCAAGATGAAGCCTGAGCTACCTCCCAAAGCTAAGGGGTTGGAAGCCTTAGTTACCTTTGCTTCATCGGTGCGAAATCTGACAGGCACTATGCAAGTTTCTGGACTGATGAACCATCTAAAAAATCCAGTGTTACTCTAGGAGCTGGTGATTAAAATACCATAGTCATTACAACTTAACTGGGCTATGTTTCGTGAAACTAATAAATTTCATCTTGGTGACTATGTAACGTTAACTTAGTATTAACATTAACATACACCAGTAGTTGAGAGGCTACCGTCAAATGTAACATACATGGACATTTTAAGATTAACGACACGAAACGAACTATGGCTAAAGTGAAGGAAAGATATTTTTAATGTGACTGATAACATAAGCTTTTAGATTGTAGCAATTTTAAAGCACTTTCAGGGGAAAAACAATAGGAAATAGTGAGAATCAAGGAATCTGCGAAATACGTCTGGCATATAAAAAGCGAAACGATAAATATCGTAGAAGAAATCAGGATGAACACAATGCCCTTCTGCAGAACGAACCTGATCCTCAAAAGCCGTGCAAAGCTTATCGTCGGTGTTTGTGTTATCTGTGTTTGTTTTTTATAATGACTTGGAAATTGAGGGTAGATATAGCAAACATACGTGTGCTAAAAAGTAATCACTTTTCTGCGTACGTCCGCGTCTGTAAATATAGACTAGCTGTTTTGACACTAAGTGAAACACAGATCCCCGCCCACACCTCTCAGATCATGCTGATCTGAACCTGCCTGGTTACGAACTAGTGCCAATATTTTTTTTGTCACCGCAGTCTCGCCATTTACGTGCGTAGTTATGTTGCTTACCAAACTCCAACACAATGTAGTCCCAGTTCCAATCCAGAATTTAATTTCTATTGCTTTATTTACAGAAGCCCCAAACTGGACAGCAATTCAACCTTTAATGAGTTTATTGCGCTGTCTGACTCTTAACAGCCTGTAAATGAGCCCACACGAATACCAGACGTTGATAATCGTACCGCTAACACCCTGGACTTGTTTTTAATCTCTCACCGTGATAAGCACACTGTTGATATGCTTTTCCCTCTAGACTCGTCTGATCATTTTGTCATACCAGCTAATTTCTCATACATCCATCACACAGTTAGAAAAAAGATTCCTAAAAGAATCGTATGACAATATGAGAAAGCCAATTGGAGCAGACTTAACAGCTTCTTTAGAAATTTAAATTGCTCGTTATGTTTTCTCGATAATGACGTGAATACCGCTGCTGATATGATCACAGACACTATCTGTGGAATGAGATCGTTTATTCCTCATCGGATGAAGAGTATCAAACCAAACGAGAAGGTATAGAACGACTCGAGCTGTAAAGAGGTTGTTAGGATTAGGAAAATATTTTTTCTGTCCTTCAAAACCAACCCAACAGAGTAAAATCGAAAAAAAGTTAAGATGAGTCAGAAATGACTGCAACGTCTTTCTTAAGCATGTAAAATTTTAATACGACCAGAAGCTGAGGCAAAAAATACTACAATGTCCCAAAGGTAGTAAAAGCGTTAGGTCGCTCTGCCTCATCCTCCTTCCAAACGTTTATTTACAATGAGATTCCAGCTGTTAGTTCTTTAGACAAGGCTAATCCGATTGATGTACATTTTGCGGCCATTTTAACACTTCCACATTGTGCTTTGTCTCCGCCTATATTTGAGTGCGTCGTCTTAAATCATACGAATCCACTTTCGCACTCGTGTATTAGCAAGAGTACTTAAAGATCTCAACATACATTAATCCACTTTTCCAGATGGTATATGTATCTCCCCTTTTTCTGAAGAGATTCCATCGATCCTACTCTTAAGGGCTTTTTCCGAGCAGATGGAAAATGGCAAATCTCTCTCTTCCTGCAGGACCGTTGCACTTACGTCCCTTCTTTCCAAGGTCATGGAAACACTGATAAATCGTCTGCTCATTAAATATCTCGAAACACGAAAACTTCTCAATGAGTGGCAGTACGGTTTTCGTAGCAACAGATATTCCGGTGATTTGATGGAATATTTCACCGACAAGTGGAACCAAAGCATACATCAATCTGGTGAAATCAAGATAGTTGCACTTAATATTTTTAAGGCATTTGACAAAGTTTGGCATCAGGCTCGAAATTGTGTGCTTTTGGGATCGACGACCCTCTTCTGCATTGGATTAGGGACTACCGTTCGGAAAGTTGTCTTGGATGGTTTCAAGTCCGATATTCACAAAATAAATGCTGAGGTGCTTCGTTCTGTCTTCGGCACTCTTTTTAATCTTCATCAATGAACTCTTGTCTGGTACTTCTAATCTAATATATTCTTTTGCTAATGACAGTACTCTCTGCTTTTCATATTCGTTGCCGGACTCGCACTCCTGTTCTTCGGCTGCAGAACAGGAATGGCAGCGTATAGTATGTAAAGCTCATTAAATTCCGATATTAAAAGCGTAACCAATTGGGGAACTATCAACATGCTTCCAAAACACAAACTGTCTGCTGTCGTTAAAGCGGAATCTAAACAAACAGCCACTGTACATGAATGGCACTTGCATCGTCGCAACCGAAAAACTTTCCACTCTGGTCAGATGCGCCTAAAAAATCTCTGCACCTGCTGGATAGAGTTCAAAACCGCGCGATAAAACTCATAACTGATACTAATATCACTCAATCAATGGACACCCTTGAACACCGAGAAAATGTCTCGTGTCTCACTTTATTCTATCGCTACTTCCACCACCAGTGCTTCATAGAAATCGCCAACAGCACTTCACCCCTAGGTGTATATGCTGTTATTGTATGAATCTATCCAAAAGTTCCTTGAGACGCAGATCCTTGTGTTTGACTTTAAGACATCGATGTACCTCAAGAATTATCGAATGAATTCGTTCAACCTGACCGTGCACTTCTGAGCGTTGTACTGGTTGTCGGTATCCTTTTATGCCTAGTTCACAAAGTTCATTACTATTGTACTAACAAAGCTGCATTCACTGTCGATAACTAAATGACCAAGGCTCATATGGTATAGTGGTCAACAATTCCTTCTCATTTGCCACATAATTCTCCTCGGTCTTGTTCAGCGACCGTGAGATATATGAGATTGGCCCATCATTTCTTCATTCTCCTTGTGATAACACTGCACCTACTGTCAGGTTGGAGGCGTCAGTCGTAAAGTTAAAGGGTTTATCAAAACACGGGAATGCAAGAACCTTTGAATTTTTAGTTCATTGAAAGCTTTTGGTGCCTCTTAATTGAGATTAATTCGAATTCGACTTAATTTATTTGCCTTCACCTGCGCATTTTCACCTCTACTAAGGTTTGCGTAGTCCCGAATAAATCTTCGGTAATATGAGGTGACGCGAAGGAATGTGTTCAGTACCTATAAATTCTTAGGAGGCTTAACGTTTTGAATAGCATTGATTTACTGAAACATCAGGACTAATGCCATCAGGCGTAATTACGTAGCCCAGGAATTCTACCTCATTTTGCATGAAATGAGTCTTTTCCAAACTAACTTTCAACTTTATTGCCCTCAATTTCGCCAATATGGTTTCGACGTCCTGCAAATGATCTTCCTGGCTACTGCCAAAAATGATTATGTCGTCAATATAGACATAACAGATCTTGACAATGTAAGGTCTTAGAACTTCATCTATCACTCGCTTGGGCATTTTTTTTATAGCCCGAACGGTAATCGAAGATACTTACTTACAAACTTACCATTCAAAGTCAAGAACGCTGTTTTTAGATTATTAGAGGGTTTCATTGGTATTTGGTGAAACCCAGAGGTCAGGTCGAAAGTCGAGAAATACTTGACTTTGCCAACGCCGGCAAATGTTGAATTATTTTCAGGGATAGTACATATACATATCTGGGATCGTTATATTGTTTAATCGCTTACACATTTGACGAGTTGTAAGAGCTCTTCGTTGATCGCATGATAAAGATTGATTCGGCAGTGGTGGTTTTAAATTCAACAAGAATGGATGTATCGACTATTTCTTTCGTATTAATGGGACCACAAAGGGAGTTATATATTTTTCAACTAATTTACGCATTATCGCATATTAGATCTTACATTATCCAGGAGTTTAGGGCCTATTATAAGTTTGAATACTTTTGACAAATTTTCCTCAAGTGGAATTTCGACGTTGGATTTTAGCCTAACCACATTCTCTTTTCTATCTATTACTGCCTTAAGTTTAATGTATCAACTCCGATAATACCTTCAAAAGGATTCAGGTCCAGCAGGACATGGAATTTAATTAATGTTTCGTTACCAAATGCGATTAAATCTGTTCCCTCGACAGATTAAAAGATAAGAATGTTACCAACTTTGGACTCTAAAAGGTTTGTTGAGACGGATCGAGGTTTGTTTGATTTTTGCGCTGATAAAGTTCTTGTCCGCTCCCGTACTGAAAGGAAACTTTAACATAGATCCGTCTCTCATAACGTACTCTATGTATGATACGCTCCTTCACTCGTCTACAGCTTCTATCGCAACATGACTGTTTTTCTCGGTTACAGCTTTCGTCGTATCGTTCGCCATTGTATTCATCGGATTCTCCATGTTCATTTTCTATATGGAACAATCTTTGCTGCTTCCTAGGGAGATTTGCGGACATGACCCTTCGTTTGAATTGGTTAGAAGGACCTGAATTACTAGGATGATTCATATAGTTCATTTGCTTTGAAACAACATCATGCTCTACTTCTATCTTTCCATGGAGCTTCGGTCTTGGCCTTGGTGGTGAACCATTATCCTGGGAAAAAATCCGAATTGTCTTTTTGCACATGGAAAGGTATAAGGGGATCCCTGAGGTGACTGGCTCTGCCTTTATTCATAGGTAAACATCTAATAAATAAGGACAGTAACTGTATTATTCCTAATCGCTGTGTGGAGAGAGTTGCTCCTGAAATTCAGGTTTTGGATCTCGAGACAAGCTAAGTATGCCTCAGAGAGTCTCTTAGGTCTCTGGATAACTAGTATCCTCTAATAATCACCGTTAAGGCCGCTAATAAGAACATCTAATTTCCTAATAACTACATTTAAAAATGTTGTAGAAAGCGTCCGCAGGGCCCCTCACTTTTCCTCGAATTGTTGAAAAATAGCTCGGCAGATCATGTTGGGTTTGACTATATAGAAATTCTTCAGAATATCCTCTACAACTTGCACCCACGATACATAAAGAGCCGGATTTCCATCAAACACCTGCAACTCCTTTAAAAAAATCGGGCAGGCGGCTAATGTCACTAAGTTCAGCTTTAACCAGTGGAGAGGTTAGCTCAATAAATTGACTAACGGCAGATTCTACCAAAGTCGCTTGGACCGTTTCAACTGTCTTGCGTTCAACACATACAAGGCGCGACTCGGTGCTCTTACGTTTTTCAACGTTTTTATTTTTGTTTTACACAGTTAATTTTTTTTTTTTTTACTTATTACTTAAATCTCACTTTCTTTCATTTTTGGAACAATCAATTTTATTTCTTAAAAAATTATTATATAAACAATTTTTTTACAGATTTTTTTCTTTTTGAAACCTTTTCGGTTTGGTTCTATTGGCACGTTTTTTACTCCTTTAAAGATAATGTTCGTAATTAAGGATAACGTTGAATAATTTTTTTTGTACACTTCGTCGTTTTTTTTTTTTTAATCCTTATTCCTGAAAAATAGAAAAGAAAAACACCGATAACTATGTAGGCGTCGTCGCGGCCTGAAGCTTAATCGAAAATATTTTAGTTGAATGTAATGCCTGTGCCTTAACACCTATCAACATATGAAAACACTGGATTGACTCCACCGGTCCCTACTCGGGCGCCAGTTAACTAATTCTTCCTACAGAATCGTAAACGCCAACCAGGAGGCTGAATCTCCGCTAACCGTTCGATTTACAATCAATAAAATGAAACGAATCCCGATTAATATGCTTATGCTACAACTCCTAATCACAAACCATAGATAAATGAAACTAGATGTCAAACTCTACTAATCCATTTGCAAACCCGGAACATTCGCACAGACGCACTGTAAGTGAATTACCACTACAATCTCCATTCCTAGAATCTGTCAGAATGGCCAAAATGACAGCAAATTTCACGTAATGGTTACTAGGTAATAAAAGCAAAAGTAAAAGAAAAAATAGTTTAGCTGGTGAATATATACTTCAACGTGGTCAAAAAGATAAAAGAATAAATGGAAAGAAACCTCTTTTTATTGTTTTAAGTGCACAAAAAGGGGATAGTATCAGAATAAAATTAAAAAAAGGACCTAAGAATCATATTTTGAACGCTTCATTTGAAGATATAAATGGAATGCAACTACTACAATTTTGAAATCAAACTTAAGCTAGTATTGTTAATCATTTGTATTAGCATTTTTCTTGTTTAGGCACAAACCTTAGGCTCTGGGCATCAATGAAAAGGATTGTTAGCTAAGGGCATTTTTTAAATTCAATTTCCCTGTTGTTCTCTTAGTTAAGTAATATATAACTAATTAATTAATACTAATAACTAACAAATTAACATTTTTGATCATTTTTAGTTTTTTAGGAAAACATTTGTATTTTTCATTGAATTTAAAGGTTTTCCAAAAATTTCCAGAATGTTTTCTTTTCACAGATTATAAAGTACAAAAGGATTTGTTAAAAAAAAATCCCAGAATAGCCAACATACAATGTGCAGCAAGACTTTTGATATCCAAATTTAATTTAATTTTGTCGGAGGGAATTAAGTTTATAATTGTTTTCAACAGATCTGTTTCTTTACAAGTAATCAATGTTTATTTGTACCTCCTTAAAAATTGGTCAAACGATGGTGTCACAGAAATAGACATTTTAAAATTAAAATCGTTGACCGCAGACAATTTTTTCTGAAATTTAGAAATATATATATATATAACATAAGTTAATTATCATTTGCCGTGTAATTCAGATTTTTTTCTCTATTCTGAGCTAAATGTGTCCAGTCGCACCCATATTTTTTTAAAAAAGAATTATTCAATTCTCTGTTGTTCCAAATAGACTTATGAAGCACAATATTGTTTTACTTTGCTTATTATTTTGTTTGTTGCTATTACCAATATTATAAATTCAATTTTGCAAAAGGTTTAGGTAATATAAAGTTATATTTTCACAAATAAAAACAATCAAAATAATCATTTATCCTTATTTATTACTTCTTACGAAAAATTAATTCAACAATTGAATTATAATACATATATACTTTCCATTTAATCTAATAAATGCTCTCCTGGCAAAAGTATTATATGGTAGACGTCACTTATCAAATTGTTGACAATTCACACGTATTCACGAACATGTTCACACGGATATGGGGCGATCAGGAGAAAATCGGTTTTGATTTTCCAATGCCTATAAAGTTTGCCATCTATGTTTAGTTTATTTATGTCACAAACTGAGACTTAAAGCTAACTTAACATATCATCTAACCCTAATCTGGCTCTTACCAGGTAATGTGCAGGTTCAAGGGCAGCTTTGACAGCATTCTCTGAGCCTGGGAATGTTTTCATGCTGAATCAAGTGAAAGGTGTCGTATTGCATGCACGCGCAGTTTCGAAGTGTAGAATTTTAGCTCCCGTCTTCTATGGTATGTACAGTGTCGTGTTAACTGTGTCTACCCTTTCTACTGCCACGTTGTTTATTTTAAGTTCATTATTTCTAAGTTCTTGACTTTTGTCAAACACTGAAACGGGCACCCAACGAAGGTGAGGGTTGAACTGCTCTCCGTAAGAAATGATCGGCATTCAAAGGCAGTTTGAGAATTTAATGAGACTGAGTACAGGGACTTGATAGTGGCCTGACTATCCCAAAAGATGCGGATATCCTTTGCAGATACCGCGTTTTTCTTCAGCCAGAACAGAGCTTCTTTAATTCGCCTGGAACACGCTACAGTGATTTGGAAGACAAAAGGAAAGGGTTAGATTTAGCTTATCTGACAAGACACCGCCACGAACCAAGCTATCGGTCTTAGATCTATCTGTGTTAAAGTGGATAGACTTATCCTCCATGAAAGCATCTTCCTCCCAGAAGGATCTAGAGGGGAAGCTTACATGAAAGTCTTTGTTAAACTATAGTTCAGGTATGGTGTAATAGATGTTCTCTGTGACGATTCGTAATATATTAAAAATATTAACGTGGCCAAATAAATTATTTGTCCACTGTGTAAAAACTTTTAGGCGAATAGCTGCAGTCGCAGCTACTTGAAGGAGTAGGATGTAGAGCTCCGCTTATGCACAGCCATGTTGTTTGGACTCTGCGTAGTTTGCTGCAGTTGACTGGTTTTTCTAAGGCCGTCCACCAGACAAGAACCCCGTAGGTGAGTATCGGTCTTGTGACCGAGATGTATAGCCAGTGGGGTAAGTGAGACCTAGATATTTTGCTGTATCGAAAAACAATTAACTGGTACTGTTTATTGAAGGAGGGCCTATTTTATATTTTCTTGAGAAGGGGAAAAGATCAGTTTAATGGGGTTTACTCCCAAACCACAACGATCTGCCCAGCTCAGCCTTGACGAATATTTATTTCTTCTGAATTTTCTCATTCTATATAAATTTTTGCTTTTTGGTTGCATTCTCAATAATTCTCACAGCATTCTTGTCAATCTGTTTGTTTCTCAGGATGTCCTTGACGGTAGGATGTTGAGCTTCGTCGCCATTATACAGTCTGCAGAAAAATTGCTATTCTCTGTGACTGTGACTCTACTACAAGGTTTCCTTCTTAATCTAATGTTTCTATACGGGTCTTCTTGCAATAACACGTTCTTTTATTTATTGGTAAAATATCCATACGCTATCCCTGGAGTATAAACTCTCCAGAGCTCACAAGCGGCTTTCGTCTGTTGGTGGTGCTCTGGTGAAATACAGCACATCCATTCTGGTGTCCCTGATAGCACGTTGGCGGACTTCATGCTGGCGGCATAGGAGTTGTTGAGAGATTTCGAGATACGCGTTCGGCGAAGATTTTGACGGTCTCTTTCGATTGCAGCTTTTCTACGTTACTCGTATATCTTCTCATATACTTCTTTGTCGCTTGAGAAATCCGTATTCGTACCTTGGGTGCAACAATATGTTGATCCGAGTCAGTGTTGCTTGCGCAGAAGGTTCGGACGTCGATCACAAAGTGATCAATTTAATTTAGAATTTCATGATCCATGAGATGAGGAAACCGTGTGTTTGCGGTTTGTATTTGTATTTGTATGTTTGTATTTTATCCCGCAGCAAAGTCAATACGCTTTAGTTCGATGCTATGACCGTGTAGCCCATGCTTACCTACAGTCCCGCTAAATGTTATACTTAGGACATTGCTCATATGTCTTATCAAGGAGGTCGTAGAAGTATTCTTTGGTCATTGGTGGCGTCTCGCATAAAACTGTTTCACTTTGAAAATTGTACATTTCTCTATTTTTGTTTTAGAAATGTTTCGCTTTGAAAATTTTACATTATTTAACCGCGATTGTAAATCAGTAAAAAATTCTTTTCAGTTTTGATTATTATTCTCTGTGGCATAGACAAATGTTTATTTAGCGGCACACTAATATCTGAGTGAGGATGCAAAAGATGTTTTCTCATCTTATCGCGTTTTGTTTTCCAAATGTATGTTAAACATTTTTGGTTAATCGTAATTTTTGTCTTTTAGTTTCTTTATATTCGCTCATTTTGTAAAATGCCTTAGTCAAAGGGACTCACAGAATTTCTAAGATATATCTATTCAAGATAAGTGATAAGTGGAGTTTTTCCTTCGTGTAAGAAGAGGTAATTGACCTAAATGTAATCTATGTTTACAAAAATAATTCAGTTGTATTTCAGTGTTGCCTTCTTGAGGAACTAACGCGGTATGTTCAAAGTAAGGTATTAGGTATACAAAATATGATTAAATCCTTATAATTTATTATTTGTTAAAAATTTATATGGAACTGCTTCTTCGAAAATGTAGGTGTATGGCGATCAGGTTGGATATCTTCTAACCCAGAAAGAAGTTAAATGAAAAACTTTAAAAGATTAATAAGGAAGCTACACTTTTTCAAGTATGTCAGGTTTACATTCCACGAAATTATTATAGAGACAAAGAGAGATCAATGAAAAATGTTTGTTAATACATGTTTGAAAAATGAAACTTTGTGTGCCTTATCTCTGTTTATTAAAGAAGAATGGACATATTATTCACTTGCAGACGACGATTGCAACTTGAACTTAAGCGTCCAGAAGAAGAAAGGGAGAAAGGAGGAGGAGTTCCTTCAGAAGCGTTATAAATTGATGGTTCAAGGAGATGACTGCGATTTGGAAGATAAGGTCTTCAGCCAACGCGAAAGTAGTACCACAGAATGGGTGAAGTATTCAGGCAGCGATTGAGGTAACAGAACAGGTGCAAAGTCAATCAGAAGGACTGCGCTACATCCAGGCAACGGATTTGCACACAAAGAAGGAAGGAGTTGTATAGCAGGAATGCCGGTACGATGCGACAACTAATCAGCTGAATAGTGAGCAAGTATCTGCGAGACAAGAATAGGGTCTTCCATAAGTCGCATGTTGAGAATGAAAAACTATCACTGAATACATTCATCAATTAAGTAAACATTGCAATACTTCATCTTATGAATTATGTCAAATAAACTTATTCTAATTTATAAGCTGCTCTGTTGCACTTTTTCTTAGCAGGTTATGGGCCTTTAAAGTCGCGAATTAAATTAGTTTCAATTTATATTTTGGTAAAATAAATCTACAATTAGACAGTTAAAACGTTTTTCTTCAAAACAAAGTAATTTTTTGTAACTAATCGCAAGTTGGAAGGTAATCGAAACAGGATTATCTGCAGATCCAAAAGAAAAAAATTTGGAATCGAATGAGCGTGCATTGGCTGAAATAACCTTAAGTGTTAAGCCAAATAACTTTGCACATATTGCAATATCTACCACAGCAAAAGGAACCTTGGGATGCTCTGATTTCAGCGTACGATGACAGTGGGCTAACGCGAAAAGTTGAAGTGCTTAAGCAATTGGTACAACTTAAGTTTACCGACTGCGAATCCATGCAGGATTACATAAATACTACGGTTTTAACGTCACTCAAAATACAAAACGCCGGCTTGAATATAGATGACGAATTAACAGCATCTCTGATGTTGGCAGGGCTACCTGATGACTTTCGGGCACTAGTTCTAGCAGTGGAAAATTCCAAAAAGGAGCTTACCGTGGATGTTGTAAAGAATTTACTGCTGCGCTGATAGCGCACTTTATACAAAAAAGAAAGCATTTCAAACCAAATATCGTTGCCACACGTGTAAGCAGGTTGGTCATTTTAGCAAAGCTTGTCCAAATAAGAACAAAAAATCAAACATCAGCAACGACAAGAATAGAAGAGATAAACTGTTATTTGCTCCTCTCTTTGTCAACAACGACAAAGATCCTCAGACTGGTTTGTTGATTCAGGAGCTACTACTCATATGACAAATGAGGAAAATTTATTATAAAATAAAAAAACAGCCGGTCACAAACAAAGAAGTAATCGTAGCGAATAATCACAAAATGTTTGTGAAATGTTCTGGTGACGTGAAATTAGTCAGATGACGAAAAATGGCAACAAAGTGGTTTTTGAACATGATGTTTGTAATATCTATGATAATGAAAGCAAATTAATTGCAACAGCAAGTGCTATAAACGATCTATATCGTCTAAATTGTAAACCCGTAAATGGATCGGTGCAGTACAAACAAGCATTGTCGGTGGCGAATACATACAATATAGTTTATGGCATCGCAGGTTAGGTCATATTTCTAGTAACTTAACCAAGGTAATGAATTCATCATCGGTGTCAAATTCTCTGCGGGGAATGATGTAAAATTTATTGTTTGCATTAAAGGTAAACACACACGTGCACCTTTCAAAGGCACTGAAACTCGGACAAAAAGTGTTCTTGACCTAGTCCACTCCGATGTCATTGGCCCGCTGAAGTATAAATCATTTTCTGGTGCAAGAGTTTTGGTCACATTCGTCGACGACTTTAGTCGCAAAGTATTTGTGGTGCCCCTTCAGCAAAAATCTGATGTGTTTGCCGAGTTTGTGAGGTTCAAAAACCTTGTTAAAAATCAGTGCTCAAAGAAAATTAAAGTGCTCCGTACCGACAATGGCACTGAGTACACTGGAACTATTTTTCAAAGTTTTCTAGCTACTAATGGTATTTTACACCAAAAAACTGTTGCTTATACGCGCGAACAGAACGGCGTCGTGGAACGTATGAATCGCACTAGAATTGAAAGAGTGCGTTGTATGCTGTTGGATTCCGATTTGGACAACAAGTACCAATGACAACAACAATATTAAATCTTTTATTTCACCCTTAGATGACATCTCGAACGATGAAGAGAATACAATTGTCAATTCAGGGGAAGAAATGTTACTGGAATTGCCAACGACTTGTTTGAAAGCTTATCCACACGAAGCTGCATCCAATCATGAAACCACTATGAGCGATTATTCAGATTGTGATGATGCTGATGACAAAACGTTTGTTCCGGATGAGGATGTCACTACCTTAGAAGATGATAAAATGATGCGGCGTTCTGAGCGAATTATAACGCTGCAATAGATCAAATTCAGAGTGATCCTGAAAGTCCAAAAGATGCTTTTTTAAGTTGTGATGCCGATTTGTGGAGGAACGCAATGCAAGAAGAGTTTGACTCATTGCTTTCTAATGAAACCTGGACCTTAACTAAGTTGCCGGATGGTAAGAAGGCTATTAGTTCCATAATGGGTTTTCAAAACAAAATTTGATACTGAAAGAAAACCCATTCGACGAAAGGCAAGATTGGTCGTAAAAGGTTTTTATCAGCAGAAAGGGATCGACTATACGGAAACTTTTGCACCTGTAGTGAGGTACACATCAATCCGTTACTTATTGGCACTAGCGGCTAGACATTATCTTTTTGTGCATCAGATGGATGCTGTAACGGCTTTTTTTAAAGGTGAGTTAAAAGAAGATATTTATATGACTCAGCCAAGCTGTTTTGAAGAAGTGTGTAATGAAAAATGCGATGTCTATCAGTGCATATATAAGGTTTTCTAATAACGACTTGACAACTTTTTTTTTAAATAAAAGTCAGACCATTTGAGATATTTCAAAAACTTTATTATTGGCTTGAAGTACAATCACAACATTTATGAATGGAACTCGACTTCGTTCATATGGCCACCGCGGGCACGTTTGCAGCGGTTGATTCGTTGGACCCAATTTTCAACGACTCGGCCACACATTTCTGCCGAAACGGCCGCTATTTCGCGTTCAATGTTGGCTCTGAAGTTTTAACTTCCTTATAAAAGAAATGAATTTCTTTTGAAATTGAATTAAAATTGAATAGTTCTTCAGGGAAGGTGTTGAGAATGAAAAACTATCACTGAATACATTCATCAGTTAAGTAAACATTGTAATACTTCATCTTATGAATTATGTCAAATATTCTAATTTTTAACCTACTCTGTTGCACTTTTCTTAACATGTTTTTTTTTTTTTAATTAAAGATGTTAATACTTTGATTTTTTTTCTGGTGTTTTTATTCTTTATAAAAATATAACTAGTAACAATTATGCGTGAAAGATAACATCATTTACAGGCTCTTATACGAACATCAACGTTTTCGTTGTTGGCTTTTCCACAGAGACTTTACTTTTAAAAAAAGCCCATGAACGTAAGCTAGTGGTATTAAATCTCTTGATTTAGTTCACCATTACATGAAATTAATCAACCTGGAAAGCAAGACCGCAATAACTCAGTGTTTTTACGTGTTGTTGACTCGTAGCTTCATCTTATTGAAAATAAAGTTCGTTTGTGACTATTTCTTTAATTTGAGGAAAAAAAAACCCTTCAATCATTTGACAATAGCGCTCTCTCTAGACAATAACAGCTCTTTCATTTGCATCTTCAAAGAAAATGGAACAATGATTCCACCAGCCTAAAAACAACACCAAACATGACATTTTTGTGGATATAATGATTTTTTGAAATTATTCGAGGATTTTCTTTCTTTATAGATCCAACTATTTTGTTTGTTGACGAAACCATTCAATGTGAAATGAATGTGAAACTAAAGAAGATTCTGCGTGAAAAACTAGCATTATGTTCTAAAAACCAATTAACGAAAGTTTTGTGGTGATTATGATCTGTTGGCGTATAATTGTCCATGGTTAAAATTGTACACGTGTCTAGTTTACAAATGTCAAAGATGACATAAAAAAGGTCGCTTTTAGAAATCATTCTTTACTGATATTTAGGCGCGACTTTTGAAAGACCTTCTACTAACAAAAGAGTTACCTTTGTTTTCATGAAAATTGGAAGATCGGAACTTAATTATCAGTAGCTGTTATTCCTTGTTCTGTGACCTAAACATTCTCCCATATCGTCATTTATATTTTAAGGTTTTAAAAGCTTTCTTTATGAGGTCTGGTAGTTGTAACTGTGGTTAAATTTCATCGATTAACCTACGTGGAAGCTTGTCTAACAAGTAATCTGTACCTACTTTTTGTATCTCTGCTTATCCTAATTTTTACTCTATTTTATCGTTTCGCTTATTTAACAAACTTCCTCACTCAATCAGGGAAATTTCAACATCTGGTTTGTTTATAAAAATGTTTCTGTTGCACTCTATTTATTACTTACTTGAACTTTTTTTTTTAGATATTTTTAAATTGTTTAAAATATTTGAATTTTATATTTTTTCATGGCAATTTGTCATCCCACCCAAAAACTGAAATTTATATTGTTAAAGTCCTTAGAAGTGACATTCAACACAATATATCGTAGAAGAGATAAGGGAGATCACAATGCCCTTCTGCAGAACGAACCTGATCCTCAAAAGCCATGCAAAGTTAATAAACAGAAAAAGGAATCAAACACAATATTCCGGATTATACCTGTAGCACTGTATGGTAAAGGTAAGTTATTAAGCCCCTTTTTATTTATAGACTCTAGATATTACTAACATTAGTAGAAGAGTATCTAGCAGACCTTTTATTGGTCAAGGGAACAGCAAAGCCTTTAAGTTTAAAGTGAGCTGCTGAGATAGTGCCATACTAGGAGAAGTCAAAAGTATTTCCACTTCAGATTTCTTCTAGGCAAAATGCAGATGATAATTAACAGAAAAGATATTGGCTGCGAGCAGTGCAAACTGTGCAAAATCTGGGGTTAGCGAGGTAGTCCGTTCGTGCAAGGACTGTATAAAAGCGATATCCTTATTTGAATGGTATTTCACTAGCGATATTTAGGGATGCTAAGTCTGGTAATATATGATATATTAATTGGACTAAACAATCAAAAACTTGCGTTAACTATAAAAACAAAGGAAGGAAAGTGAAATGATCCGGTTGCTATCAATATAAGATTGCGTTGAAATTTAAGTGGTTGCGAGATAAACAGAATACATACACTTGGCTCAAGTGGTAATGTATTGGGTTCCCAATCGGACTGTTCGGGGCTCATTACCAGAGATTCAAGCAACTTAAATCAGGTAAGACGAGAACAACAATATATATACAACAATAATTCCAATTACACTATTAATTTAGTCTCCCCATTAAATAACCACTGAGACCAAACATTTTTCTCTCTCTTTCTCTCTCTCTCTTTTAAGAGAACTCTCAACTTTCTGAAAAGGTATTTTATTTTATAAAAACAAAGAGCATAGGTACTTATGATTTGTAAAAATATCGATCTGGTGTGTTTCTGCAGACAATCTCCGGAAAGTTTTCCAAAAAAGGTGAAATAAAAAAATCCGAAATATTTTTTTGGTGGATAGATAAAACTATAGTAGATATACTTTTTTTTTTTTCTTTAAGCACTTGCACTCGAATATCACTTTCGCGAAAACAAAAACAAAACACACGATGTATGTATAACAATATATAGGGTGTCCCAGCTTAGCAACATAATCCTTTAAGGGCATTTCCCTGAAGTTCTGCCGAACAAAAAATTGTATGGCAGGGGTGGGGGGGGGGGGGTCTATTCACACTTCATTTCAAGATTCAGTCCATCAAAGTGGGTGACCTCTAATTTGGAGGTGTAACCACTTTTGTACAAGTACAAAAATAGTTTTACACATTTCGAAAAAATAATTTAGTAGTGCATAGAAGTCTTAAGTACTTTGGGTACATCTGTGCAGCAACAAAAAAGTTATGACTTGTTAAACTCAAAATTATGAAAATTTGCGGTTCTATTTTTTTTTTTACTTAAAACGCATTTTTCTTAATAAGTTTTCTGAAATTTTATAAAATTTTTATATTTGCAAAATTTCCTAAAATTTCTCTGAAAAAGTCTTTTCATAGAATTTGTATGTAGTTATATGAGAATCCCGTCGGTGTCAACTCTGACATAAAGGCATAACACTGATGTTGGAGTGGTTGCTGGCTGGGCTAAATGTAACGAACTAACAACTAGCACGTACTGAGGCCCACTGGTTGAGGATGCACTTGCTCGTCCCGTCCAGTTTGACAATCACCTCTGGGAAAAATATCGAAACCTAATACACCTGAATTTCAAACTACTACACCACCCACTACTACAAGCCCGTAAAAGGGTATTCATATCCCGTTGTTGCGCGCCCGGAATTATAAAAAAAAACGACGATACCCAAATCGTAGAATACCAGGTAATGCACAAAGAAGAGTAGACCCGCACGTTCTTCCACAAATAGAGTATTCCCATTACTACCTGGAATTTCTTAGAGAACGACTGCCGGAGCTCCTTGAAGATTTTCCTCTTGTTCAGAGGAGGACGCTGTTCTCTCAACAAGATGAAGCACCTTTTCGCAGTAGCATCGAGATAACTTCGTTTCTCAACCATACTTTTAACGAACGGTGGATTGGTCGATTCGGCTCCAACCCTTGGCCGCCCAGATCTCCTGACCTAACATCCATGGATTTTTTCTGCCTGTATTTATTAGATCGTTTAAGTCATTGTAGAAGAAGGCTCCTAGGTGGAGTTTTCTTCTCTGAGAGAGCTGGACATATACAAAAAAGGTGGAGGATTGTCTCTTTGCCTATAAGGTGTCCAGTGATGAAACTTATAATGACGCTGAGATGTTTCTTATTTAGAAGAATCGGACTCTTAGAGCGATTCAGATCCATCTTTGGCCAGTTCTGTTTAGTCGCTAGACGTGTTGGCCCACCGGAACATCTGTTCTTTTATTAACATTCAGCTTAAAAAATAACTTGCACGTAGCGATTGGTATACTTATGCTACACTTTTGCGGTAGATTAGGTAGAGTGGTTCCAATTTTGGCCAGTTTGTTGGCCCTACAATTTACTGGAATGTCCCTGCACCCCAAAAAAGGTGAAGGTTGAACTGCTCTGCCATCTCCGTAAAAGATGACCATTTATTCAAGAGCGGTTTTAGAATTTAGTGAGTGAGTCCAAGGACATGATAGCGGCCTGACTATCAGAAAATACATATATATCACGTTTTCCTCCAGCCAGGATAGAGCTTCCTTAATCGCCAAAATTTCCGCTTTGAACACGCTACAGTGATTTGGAAGACGGAAGGAGAGGCTTAGATTCAGCTTATCTGAGAAAACACCTCCACCAGCCCCGCTATCGGTTTTAGATCCATCTGTACAGAAGTAGATAGACTTGTCCTCCATGAAAGTATCTTCCTCCCAAAAGGATCTAGAGGGAAAGCTCGCATGAAAGTCCTTGTCAAAGCGAAGCTTAGGTATAGTGCAATCGATATTCTCTATGTGGATTCCTAATATATTAAGAATATTAGCGTGACCAAATTAATTACTTGTCCACTGTGTAGTTACTTTAAGGCGAATAGCCGCAGTTATTTGCTTGCTGAAGATGTCGATGAGTGTCAAGTGAATGTCAACAGAATGTCTAAGACTCCGCTTATGCATACACATACTTTGGATTCGGCTTAGTTTTTTGCAGTTGACTGCAATGTCAAAGAACGTCCACCAGACAACTACACTACGTGAGTATCAGTCTTATGACCGAGATATAAAGCCAGTGGGTTATTCGAGGTTGAAGGCCCTGTTTCCAATGGCTTTTTTGCAAGAGAATAAAGCTACTGTAGCTCTCTTGACTCTTTCTTGAATGTTAGGTTTTTAGTTTAGTTTCCTATCAAAAATGAGACCCAATAATTTTGCTGTTTCGGAAAACACTAAACTGGTACCGTTTATTGAGGGGAGCGTCTATAGTTGGAATTTTATATTTCGTGGAAAAGAGGACAAGATCAGTTTATTTATTAAGATTTAGCTGAAGGAGTTCTTTGATGGTATTAAGAAGTTTACCTGAGACGGCTATAGCAACTTTGTCCGCATAGGCAATCACCCTGCTCTCTTCCGCTTCCAAGTATATCATCAGTTCAATTACCACTGCCCTCCAAAGGAGGGGCAAAAAGGACACCGCCTTGCGGCATGCCTCTACTAACACGTCTTTAAGCAGAAGTCCCACCCTGTTTGGAGCTGATTATCTTGCTATTTATCATAAGATTGATCAACTCCCCAAGTGAGTCGTCTACCTGCAGATGTGATAGCGCATTCGTGATTGCGAATGTGTCGACGTTGTTAAAGGCGCCCTCTATGCCTAGGAAAGCAACCATTGTGTACTCTCTATATTGTAGAGATCATTCGATGTGGCTAGTCAGCGAATGCGGAGCCGTTTCCACCGATTTTCATTTACAGTAGGCATGTTGCGCCGTTGACTCGAGTCTGGTAGAATTTCAAGAAATTATAAGTGCCGCTTCAGAAGAGATGAGAAGAATTTTGCTGCCCGTTAATCTGCCATCCGAAATGGTTAAACGCGCCCAAAAGTGTGTTCAAATGGAAGAAAGACACTTCGAACAATTGCTATAAACATTCCATAAACTGTACCAGAAAGGTCCTTCTCAAGACCACAAACAAATATCTAAGAGATTTTATGAGTAACTCAACAGGAACACTTCTTTTTGGCCATTTTTTTCTGACAAAAAATGGCTTTTATTACGAAATCTGTTGATCGTACGTAAAAAAGTTTCTAAACATAATTCTTAGAAAACTGTTCAGGGATAAAATTTTTATAAAATTTCAGAAAATTTTTAAAAATGCATTTTAAGCAATAAAAATGTAACCGAAAATTTCCATAATTTTGATTTTAACGAGCCATAACTTTTTTGTTGCTTGCGGATATTCGGCTATGTAATCGCGCCCGTGTACACAATTCCAAACGAACTAGAATATTCGGGATAGAAATGAGCGTCAAGATACAAATGTCTCGATAGGGAACATTTATCTTCAACGGGCCTTAATAATTTTTTGGTTGCTACGACACCTGTCAAACATATTTAGTATACATCAAGTCATTGAGAAAACAACATCATATTTTTTCATCGTGTTAAAAATGTCGAATTTTGTAGCAGAAAAAGATGACTTGCCGAAAGCATTAATTTTTTGTTTTCATTTGATGAAAAGTGCTGCAGAGTCGCATCGAATGCTTGTCGAGGCATATGGCGATCATGCTTTATTAGAAGCAACATGTAAAAGATGGTTCTAACGGTTCAGAAATAACGATTTTGATGTGAGAAATGAAGAACGTGGAAGACCACCAACAAAGTTTGAAGACGCCGAATTGCAAACAATATTGGATGAAGATGACACTTTGAGTCAGAAACAAATGGCGGAAATGCTAAAGCTATGGGAAAGATCCAAAGGTCTGGAAAATGGGTGCCACATGGGTTGAATGAAAGACAGACGAAAACCAAAAAACCACTTGAAAAATTTTGCTTCAAAAATCAGTTTTGAATCGAATTGTTACTGGCGATGAAAAATGGATTTTTTTTTTCGGAATCCTAAACGGAAAAAATCATGGGTTAATCCGGGACAACCATCAACTTCGAATGCAAAACCAGATCGATTCGGCAAGAAGACAATGCTGTGTGTCTGATGGGACCAGAAAGGTGTGGCGTACCACTAGCTCCTAAAACCTGGTCAAACCGTTAATACAGATCGCTACCGATCAATTTGAACCATGCATTGATCGAAAAATGACCAGAATGGTCCAGAAGACACGGCAGGGTAATTTTGCTCCATGACAATGCACCTGTTCAGGATACAACCAAAGCACTTGACTGGGAGCTGCTACCCCATCCGCCGTATTAACTAGACCTCGCTCCTTCCGACTACCATTTGTTTTCATTGATGGTACACGCATTAGCTAGGTGAATTTTTGGTTTGCTTCAAAAGACGAACAATTTTATTGGAGTGTAATCCATAAATTGCCTGAAAGATGGGAAAAATGTGTAGCTAGCAATGCCCAATACTTTGAATAAAATGTTTTTTACTTTCCCATTAAAAATTAGTGTTTTATTTTCACAAAATACGCCCACTTCATACCGGTACACCTGGTAGGCAAAGAATAAATAAATAAAAAAGACACGTATCTTTTATTATTTAAAAACACAAAACAACATAAGGGGTAAAAACTAAATAAAAACCGAACAAAACTCTTGATGTGAATTGCCCCAACCTTACGTTCGTTCCAAATTGACTGTAAAGACGAGGCCAGTAAGTCAGCTTTGAAAGCAAGATTGTCTCAATAAGTACTCCAGTTGGTGAGTTTCTTCATGTATCTAGTTTAACCCTGTCTGATATTGTATCCTATATTCAACCTTACGTGTATATGGTCCGATAAGAATGCTTCATCTGATAAAAACCAATCTTTGATAAAAATATGAAGAAAGGGAGACGAGATGGTGAGGCCAAGGACAATACATCATCTGTTAAACAAATTTTATAAGTGGGTTTGTTACCCCTATTACATAGAATCAGATTTTTGTTAAAAATATAACTTGAAAGTAACTCAACCATTAGTTGTTGTCGCTACTACCCCAGATGTTGTTGTAAGCATTGACATCACATCCAAGAACAAGATGCTAATTGCGATGGTGTAACAGTTCGATCAGATCCTGTACCAGAACATTTGTACCTAAGCATCTGAGGCGTAGGCGAACTCATGCAATGCATTCCTTTGAGGTAGTTCGATGTTTGCTGCCAATAGATCTCTGGTGCTTAACCGTGGAATGAAAACATATTTTATTTTGGAATTGATCAGTAAAGCAAATTTCCTCGCGCAGACTTTATTGTTCGTTCATTATTGTTGAGGCAAAATATCTTACCAACAATAGCCCGAGGTTCTTGAAGTAGTTCCATTGCCCATCGTTGGTTAAAAGCGTACGAGACACGTTTAGCATGGTGCAGGTTTTCTTGGAAAATTTTGAGTGTAGCCATGATCGCTTGCGGCTACATGCAGGTTCCGTATGCTTTTCGGCTTATTATCGACTCTTCCCCGTATGGGAACTTCGCTAGAGGAGTGGCCTTTTGGCTTCTCGTAGGACGAGCTGTATTTTCTGCCGCTTGATTCTTGATTCCCCGGTAGAAGTACAGAAACTCTACTTTTGGGTTTATTCACAGCAGCTGGTTTTTGTGTTAATCGTCTCGTTGGGAGCAGCTCACGTGCTCCATCACCCTCAGTTGTAGCCGTATTAACGGTTTAGCATTGAAGTCTCTTTGAGAGACTACAGGTGTAGGTTGGGTTGGAAGTAGCTAAAATTTTATCTGAGCTCTGTATAGTGCAGAAGGACTCTCCAGATTTTGGTGTTAAGACCTAGGTTTGTGCATACAATGAGCTGTCAAAGATGGCTTCACCTCTTCGTCTCGAAGCTCAATCGAAACAACGATAATTTCTTCCTCGATTTGAGTCATTTGCTCACCACTAAGAGACTGAGGCTGATGTCTTCCGGTATTACACCTAGCTTTACAAGGTATATGGAACCTTGCCGACTGTAGCCCTTCGATATTACAAGCTTGCGAGTACACGGAGAATACGTAATCTGCTATATCAAAGGGAATTCATTAGCCGTGAGATAATTAGTGTTGCCCGTCGGTCACCACGTACAGGCAATAAGTCTTCTGGTATCGGTTACTCTAAAGGATCGTCTCACGACTTTACCCTACAAGTTCGCACCTGACCACCAAGGATGCCTAATGTTTCTTTTCCAGATAGGTATGCGAAGGTCTTAAGAAGACTGGAATGTATCGAGAGGGAAATTTCGAGAGCCCATTCTTCTGCAATGAAGATGCAAGAATCACTTTCGCGAGTTTGGTATTTACCTACATTTATTGTCAAAAATCACAAAATCACCCTCAGTCCAGGGTGTATGCTCCTCAAAGATCTTGATGAATTGAAGGCACTCACTGAGCTGCTTTATGCGTTTTGGACTAACAAGGTGAGAATAGCAGGAGACATTGAAGAAATGTTTCACCAGGCGGAAGTGCGTGAAGTCGTATAGCACTCCCAACGCTTCCTGTGTCGTGACGGAATCACAAACGGCAACCAAAACTTAGACGTTTATATTATGAGACTATTAACATTTAGCGCTACGAGCTCTCCAAGTATTGCTCATCATGTTAAGAACAAGAATGTGAGGGAGATGGCGAACAAATTTCCACGAGTTGCAAAGTCCATTATATACATAGATCAACATTATGTCGCGTGGCTTTAATATTAGTGGATGGTTCTCGAGCCCCAACGAGTAAGACCGTGGTGTCAAGATACTGTCAAATATAGAAAAAGGCGTTGGTTCAACAAAGATATTGGGTATTTTGTGCAATACCAAGGAAGATTTTTTTGGGATTTGACAGAATACTCACATCGGAAGAGCTTTGATGAGCGGATGTTGAATTTGATATCAGACATTCTGGATACCCAAATTGCGTCCTTTAGTTAAATCAGTCAGACACCTATGTTAAGGATTAAGACATAATAATAAACATAACCTGTTTGACAGTCAGGGCCGTACAAATTGAGATTGGACACAGCTTATTATTGAATTCCTGCATCATGTGCATCCGAAACTTCATAGCTTGAAGAGGTATTCTAGGTGAGGTATATTCAAACAATGACACCAATTTCAATGCAGCCGAGAGGGAGCTCCGAGGAAGCTTTTAACGAACTAGAGCCAGCCGAGTTCTAAGAAAGGCTTACGATTTTGGTTACTAAATGATTTTTTAATCCTCCTGGAGCACTACGTACGGGCGGAAGTAGGACCTATCAAGAATGTTCTGAAGAAGGTGATGCCTAATCAGAGACTAGCGGAAAAGCCTCTGGTGTAAATGCTCATTGAAGTTAAGGGATCTTAAATTCAAATCCAATAACTTTTGCGGTGAATCTCGGCGATGAAGAAGCCTTCACATTAAATCATTTCTTGTTAAGAACATAGGATATAAGATTTGACGATGAAGAGTTACTTCTACGTAAAGAGTGGTGAAAGTGTCAGCAGTTAACGAACCTTTTCTAAAAAAGGTGGGTGGAATTCTTAACAGGAGGACGAAGTGGTTGCAAAACATACTATAGAAGTTGGAGACATTACCATCGTAGTACATGAGAATCTACAAAGAGGTTCCTGGCCAAAAGATTTAGTTGTTGGTGTGGTCAAGGCTGAAGATGGTTTGGTGCCCAGAGCGACGGTCAAAACAGCATGTAGACTATATCACCGACCAGTGGCACGATGGCAGATTAAGTGATTAGCTTTAAGGCAGCATAGTCCGAGGGTTCGCGAAACTTTTTGTGAGCAATAGTACCAAGCTGATTTTCATCTATTGATATATATTGTATATAGTCTTAATCAATTATTATTAATTATTAAAACACTTTATTTACATTTTCGCTATACTAAATTTTTGTATGTATTGAAAGTTCACCTTGAAGCGTATCCATTGGAAGCTTCTTCGACTACTCTCCACTCTCTTATTGCTTACCTTTCTGTGTTCGTAGCAAGGGTGATATCTAGCACCTCTTGCCTATTTTCCATCACAAAAGTGGGTGAATTCCCTCTATTACAAATATTATGGTTGGCAGATACAATAAAATCATGCAAACATTCACCTCTTTGGTTATTATTAACGCAATCTTATTGTGTATGATTGGGGTTTGCGTCACAGCCCAGTACCAGCATCCAATTTTTCTGTCTTGCCAAGTCTCTTAGCTTACCCGAGATAACTACGTCGGAGTCATAGGGGAAGTGGCATAAGACCCTGGATCTTGTTTTCCTTATTGATTCAAGCCTCCTACTGCCTTACTGTGCTGCAAGTTTATCTGCAGCACTTCGATCATTTGTCATCATTCCTTGGTCGATGGCTTAACCTATCTACTTTGCCAACTTTGCCACCGTCGTGCATTTTAGCTTGATTCTTTCCCAAGTCTTGCATACTTGGAACTTCTCCTTTACGTTTTCCAACTAGTCGGATAGTCAGGCGACCGCAAGGCCGACGCAAAACGGGTTAAGTACCAGTTTTCACTCCACTACATCAGCCTTCTTCTCTCTTCTTCTTTCCAGAGACGTTAGCCCCCTCATTTAATTTTGTCGCGTAAGAGGTAGAGGGCGCTCCCGCCTTTGCAGCAGCATCACCCTTGCTTGCCGCCTGTTGAGTGAGCGATTTGTTCGCCAGGACAACAGCGGATGTTCCAGCTGCCTTGGCTACACCTTCGACTGAAGTCCTGCCCTGTGCGTCACCGGTATAATAACCAGCTTGTTCACCGGCGAAATCGCTCTCGTTAGTGAGAGTTCTCCTTAACATCTCACTATCGGAGGGAGATTCGCTTTCACTCAACTCTAACTCTTTCTGGACATTGATTGCCTGAGTTATATAGTATTTTGTATTTTGTTTTTTTTTCATTTTTCCATTAAATCTTGTTCACAAGCTCACACTTGTAGAGCTGAATGTCGATATAGAAAGTTTGGAATGAGTTGCTGGTTGTGCATCAAATAATTTGTGGCTATTTTGTGGAAGATTTCCTAATGCCACTTAGAAAAGGACTTAGTTAACGAATCCATTGAGGGGATTCATAAAACCGTAAACCGTTCGATTTACTAGAAACGAATTATTCAAATCAAACGAATTATTTCAATGAAATGTGTACTTTATTCTATCAACTCCTCAGAAGAACTGAACTTAAAACTAACTTAAATATATTTCTACACCTATGTGTACCCATATCCACTGGGCAGCTCTGTCAGCATTCTCCGGCCTGTGAAAGTTTTCATGCTGGGTCATGTTGGTTGTTGATTTGCGCGCATGCAGGGTATCGCCTTGCACACACGAATAGCTGGGAAGTTCAAGGTGACAGCTCTCCTTTCCGCCGGCTGGGCAATGCATTGTGTTAACTGCCCTCCCCTCGAAAATCTACGTCCCGTAGATATCAATGTTAAGGGGAAACGCCAGGGGAGTGTGTTTCCGAACCTGGCAGGTGTATCCTAGGTATGTTCAGCTTATGGTTAATATTGCACCAGATGATTATAGCTGCGGGAATTACGATTAGGAAGAGAGCAACATCGCTCAACGCTGATGACCTCATCCGATTAGTAAGGGTACGTAGTATCGTGACATTACTCATACTGATGTTGTGCACATATTCCACCTCGACCCTGTACCCAATTGCGGTAATATTCGTCAGTGCCGGCGGCAGAGCCTGTAGGGACGTAGCGATGAAACTCGTAAATGTCCTGTTGTTAAGGACGATCGTCTCGTTACAAGTGTGAATCAGGTAGGTTCCAGATAGGGCTTTTGATGTTCCTTTGGTGGTAAGTTCTCCATCAAAGCTGGTAACGAATATGGTATCTTCTTTGACAAGTTTGACGATCTAGGCTGTGTTTGAGCGAAATGTGCAACTTGCATGTCCTCCTTTCAGCAGCCGGGCTGTACAACCGTTTTCTTCCAGTTTTTTCAGTGACTCCTTTTCGCACACCGTCATACTGCCATGGTGAGACAACTTGTTGACAGCCCATAGGTTTCTTCGTAACTAACTAGGACTCTGTCGTATGGCAAGTCAACCTGTTTCCCATTTCTTATTGATGGCCTCGTTAGTA
Organism: Volucella inanis; assembly: GCA_907269105.1. Taxonomy (NCBI): domain Eukaryota; kingdom Metazoa; phylum Arthropoda; class Insecta; order Diptera; family Syrphidae; genus Volucella; species Volucella inanis. The sequence goes on along the minus strand of OU026154.1, from coordinate 41,446,589 downwards.
ATAGGTTATATTCAGTTTCGCCGACCTTTGACATCGATAAAACATACAGCAGCAAGGCATCGTTTGTGTAGACGGATGGTGTACCGTATTATAAAGCTTTCCACTACATTTGTGTAAATACGAGTTTCTACCTCACTGATGATCCTGTTAACTTCCTCCTGATCGAGAAGGTTGGTGTTGACTATTCCGCTTATTGCCATTTGGCAGGCCAGCACAATCTCGTTGACCACGTCCTTGATAATTAAAATTTCGTTGATAATAACCTGTTCCAGCTTTGCTCGGTCTGATAAAGCTACTTCGTTATTCGTTTTTTCAATTACCCAATTGATCTTTTGCGTGATGCCTTCGGTAATTTTCAGGATACTTTCGTTAACCTTATACTGCTGGTTGTTGTTGCTGATTAAATCTTCCTCATTTCGGAGAACTTTGTCCCAATCTTCCGCGTCGGGATTGTCTGCTAACCATTTACAGGCAGATCCAGTTGATTGAACTTGTCCTCCTCTGCGCCTTTCCTTTCAGCTAATCAAGGTGCTCATAAAGTTGAGACAGATGATGCTGTGCCACTATTTCCCTGTCTGGTGTCTTAATTTTTTCCTTCACAACTTTGGTCATTCTTTCGCTCAACTCCTCGAATTTCTTCAGATGTATGATGTGCACAAGTTTGAAGTGTCCGTTGACGATCTATCTCCTGCTTTCCTTAATTGATACTATTGGGGACCGGTATTCGAAGATATTAAGCCCTTGGTCGATGCGAATAAAAAGCTGTGTAATAATGTTTTAAAAGATATATGATAAAAAATGTTCACATGGTTCAGTTTACAAGTTAAATTTTAATGCTAACTGAAACATATGTATGTAAGTCAATTATAAAGTTAAGTTACTTTACTAAATGTTACATGTAGTTTATTTTATTTAAATCTCTTAAGCTATATTACATTTAAAGCCCTTTTTTGAGTTATTTTGTAATATCTTATATCAAAGAATTGTATGTGCTTCCTGCGTCCGTGCAATATATTTATTTCTGTAATCTGTGTGTGCTTTGCTTGGGCTCTATGTGCTTGACTGGTTCTTTATATGCTTAACTGATATGATTTTATGAATTTTATGAGCGCAGTGACACCTGCCTTTTTTATTTTTTTTATTTTTTTCTTATTTGGTGTTTTTTACTTGAGTTTTGGGAATTTTCCGCCCTGTCGTCGTAACCACCATTACCTTATTTTTTTTGGCCACTACCTCTTTTCTATACAATGGCCTATGCTTGCCTTGAATCCTTTTAAAGGAAGTGTAAATAATACCCCCCTTTTTGAATGTCTTGGGTATCGTTTTCCTTTTGTTAAACCACAAATTTTTATTAGCTTGTTTTTTTCGTATCTTTTCCCTTAATTCTTGGTTAACTTTGATTCGAAAATGAGCCATGTTTTGAAAATTTAACTTGGAACTTCTATTAAAGAATATGTGGCACGGCTTTCGCTGTGTCACCAAGTGAATGGTTATATTACATCTACCGACAGATATGTTCAGAGGTTCTCTCAATTTCAAATCCTTTTACTCAGCCTTCAGACATCGGTAGATCGGTAGCTGATTCCGGAACATATTGGGAGGTGCTTCCACATGAGGGATTAAGTCTGTCGAATCTTGGGCTGCGCTATGCATTGTCTCAGTGGCAGATGGGGTTGAATATGTATCATCGCTGACATGCTCCGTGAAGGTTCCGCGCCCCGCAGTTGTCGCTGGATCAGAATTAGCGGTTCCCGTTGAGGAATTATTATCGGAAGCAGTTTCCGTTAAAGAATTGTAGTGTAACGTGTTCACTTGGTATTCCGCTTCAGCATTCACTGAGGCGGTCAAGTCTTTGTTATCAATCTTAAGTCTTGAGAGAGCATCGGCCACGACATTAGATTTACCTGGTCTGTAAATCAATCGCAGTTATACTCCTCGATTCTGGCTTTCCAACGGTTTAATTTTGCGTTGTAGTTCCGGTTTTTTAATGCGAAGGTGGTCAGTGAATATGCGAATTTTCTTTGCCCCATACAGATAACATCGAAGATTGTCTAGTGCCCAAACTATCGCCAGCATCTCCTTTTCGTTTGTGGCGTAGTTCTCCGCGGTCTTTTTTAGCAACCGTGAGATATGAGCGATGGGTTTGTTCTTGCTGTATTCGAGGCATCCGTGGTAAGATTAAACGGTATACTAAAATCTGGGAATGAGAGTACTTCTGGCGAAGTTAAAAGTATCTTAAGGTCATCGAAAGCTTTCAGTGCTTCCTCATCAAAAATGCTGGGAACCCTCTTAGATTGATTGGCCTTCACCTGAGCATTCTCTTCTCGGGTGAGATTAGTAAGAGGTTTAGCAACCTTTGCATAGTCCCGGATGATGTTTTTACAATATGAAGTCAATTCGAGAAAGGATTCCTTCAGATTTTCGGGAGGGTGTATGTTTCGACTGGCTTCGACCTTTTCCATGTCTGGGCGTACACCGTGAGGTGTAATCACATATCCGAGGAATTCCACCTCGGTGTCCATCAAGTGGGTCTTTTCCAGGTTAACCTTCACGTGGGCCCGGCTCAGACCTCCCAGAACGGTGTCGAGATTTTTTAGATGGTTTTCCAGACTGTCGCTAAAGATAATTGTGTCATCTATATAGACATAGCAGATCCTATATATGGTTTCAGCAAATCGTCAATCATCCGCTGGAATATAGCGATAGTCACGCTATTCAGTGTTTTGTAGTCGATGACCATCCTGTATTGCCTTTCGCCAGTGGGTTTTGGTTTTTTCGGCACGAATCAGATTACCGAGTTATGGGGACACCTGGAAGGTCTAATTATACCTACGTCCAAGAGCTTTGTTATCTCTTTTTCTGCTTCACTTCTAAGGCAAGCTGGATACGGATAGCTTTTCGTGTAGATTGGCTCATCTGTATTAGTTCTAATCTCGCCTGAACGGAAGTGTCGATCACTTCACCAATATTAATAGGTTCAAACAGTGAGTTGTGTTTAGTGATCAACGACTGCAACGGTTGTCTAACCTGATTGGGGAGCTTTTCATTAAGAACCACATTTACTTATTTCGACAGCTTTTCCTTCAGTGGTAGCCTTAATATTAGGATATTTGCCTTTCTATCAATAACGGCCTCAAATTCCTTCAACGTGTCATCGCCAATGATACCATTAAAGGACTTGAGTCCGGATAGAACATACAATTCAATTTGGGGGTTGTTACCCATTTTCTCGAAAAACTTGTCTGTAACATATTCTGAAATGGCAATTTTCCCGGCAGAAGATCGCACAAAAAATGGTTTCCCGAGAGGAACGGAGGGCTGCTTTGTTTCGGAGCTAATGAAGTTCTTGTTGGCCCCCTTGTCAACAAGAAATTCCAACACGGCTCCATCCCTCATCACATATTCTACATATGGTACGCCATCCACGTCATAAAATTTAATTCATCCCCCACAGCTTCTTCAGCGATTTGCCGCAATTAACTTCGCATTCCTGGACATCGGCATGGTACAACCTCTGCTGTTTATTTGGGAAGTTGGCTGACTTTGCCCTGCGCTTAAACGGATTTGAGGTATTCGGGCGATTCATTTAAATTACCTGCCGGGTTTGGATGCTCCTATCTACATCCATTTTGTCCACTGGTTTCGGGTCAACTCTAGGTTTTGAGAAGGATTTCTGGACCTTTTCCTAGGCGGTAAAGGAGGTCCTACCTTTAAACTCCTGAACGTTTGGTTACTAGGAGCAGTGATCAAATTCGGACCAGTGGACGTGTGGATGGTATTACTTCTGAAGTTTAAATTTTGTATCTCTAAGCAAGTGGAGTATGCTTCCAGGAGATATTTGGGCCTTTGGATAATAAGGATTCTGGAAATGTCGCCGTTAAGGCCACAAACAAATACATCCAAGGCCCTGTTACGATAGGTTTCTACTATCGCTTTAGCCGTCTCCTCACAATAGGACTCAGTGTTCAGCTTGTTGACCATCAATGATAATTGATAATTAACAGCCGCGTTAAACTCGTCGATCTTACTATTTCTCTGACTGACTTAATTTAGCTGGTGTTCAAGGGTTCTTATATCCCACTTGTCTGCGTAGTGCAAGGAGAGAACCCGTTTCATTTTAGACCAGTCACTGCCAAAAATATTGTACGACACAAAAGCTGAGTCAGCCGATCCGCGGACCTTTCCCCGAACGTGTTGAAGTATTGCATGGTATATGGGTTTTCCCTTAGAATGGCCTCCACATCATGTACCCATGATACATACTGTGTAGGGTTACCGTCGAATACCTACAACTCCTTTACACAATCATGTAGTCGGCTGATCTCTCTCAAGTCAGCTTCGTTTTGCGTTGGACAAGGTCGTACGGTTGGAGTTGGGTTTACATCGATACATCCCGACTCGGTTCAGTCAACGCAGACAAGAAACTTGTCAATTGGTCTATTATGGCAAGAAACTTAGATATTCAATAAAAAGTACGCTTACCTTGCAGGATTAAGGTTTATATACCTAAGTATTTTCACTTATTTCTTATTACACTTAATTCACCCAGGAAACTTCACCAAGTGATTTCATCAATTCAATTCAATTCAACCTTTATCTCCTTTTTTTTTTTTTTGATCTTGAAACTAGGGCTTAATGGCACAGAGCTTTTTTTTATTTATTTTTTTAAACAAAACTCTTTAGCACAATTCAGTAGCACAGTTCCTTTTTAATTTTTTTTTGCACCTCACAGCACACAGATCTCTTTTTTAATATTTAAAAAAAAAAAAATTTTGTTTGCACACTTTTTACCACATTACTCTAAATTTTCTCTGTCAATTACAAAATGTGTATCATAATTATTGTTCTATATATCTTTAGTTCGATTGTTCCGACAGTAATCTGTAAAAAGACAAAATTAGTCTCTATTATATAAAAAAAAACCGAGCCGCATATCGTTAGGGCACCGGCCTTGGAAGCTCCGTGTTTTTCCCTTTTGGAAGCCCATTTGAGATTCTGGGCGACTTCACAATTGATCCATTTATCTGGTCGATCTCCGCGCATGCTCCCATGGGTATGCCAGAATCTGTTACATCGGAGTTAGAGTAGTAGATAGAGCGTACTAACTCGTTCATCCTGTATGAAAGGACCCGTAACTATCGACCCATGAAAAAAATGAATCAATTTTTAGACTCCTTTCCGCCGGCTGGGCAATGCATCGTGTTAACTGACTTCATTTCTTGTTTTTTTTAGCAAACAATTGATGTTTTGTATCCAGTTTTCTGAAGCAAGTTGCCCAACGTGTTGCTAAAATTTCGGCGTCGTCTTTTTTTCTATTTAACAGGCTAAATTTTCAATAGCTTTCAACAGTACTTCATTTCTGTCAAATGTTGTCCTTTTCCTCGCTTGCTACTCATCAATAGAATGATGCGTTGGTGATACTGGGCTCCGAGAAGAAAACATAAATTTTTTTCTTAATTATTTTTTATTACTATTATTTATGAATTTTCCTAACTGTATTAGAGCAATAGATGGCGAACATGTTAATATTACAAAACGGCCGGAATTCGGAACCCTACAGTATTGTTTTGATGGTATCGGTAAATGCAAATGGGTGGAAGCTGGTGCAAATGGAAGAGTTCCTGATGATGGAGCTTTTGCTAATACGACCTTTTGTCTTTATAATGAAAAAGGCAGGTTAAATATTCCAAAACCTACAAAAACTGAAAATTTTGGAAAATATCTTCCATATTCATTAGCAAAACATTTTCAAAGAAAAAAGAAAAAAAAAAACCTCAATTATCGTCTTTCAAGAAAAGCCCAGAAAAAACATTTCTTTAAAGTTTTATTTTTATATTTTTTACTTATTTTTTTCCACACTTAGAAAAATCCACAAGAAGGTTCAAAGACAACAAACCAAAACTCTTTTCCTGATATGGACATAATTTTCTTTCTTCCGCGCTGATATTCACTCGTTGAAATCATAGACGAAAACGAATAATGCTCTAAATTCGTTTGACAAGTGTTCACACACAACTATGTCACATGTTGTTCTACAAAATGAAAAAGTTGAAAGAGTTGAATTACCATACGACCGATCTGTACGACCGTCGAAAGAGCGTCTTCACACTCTACCACCTAGAACATTTTGGTCCATCGTTCGACCCAGCCGGTCGTATGATTTGTGGTACAATGTGAAAAAAACCAACCCAATCTTTTAAAAGATCGTACATACATGTATATAGGCATGTATGTTCCTTTTAATATCGAACTCAGTGTGCTGTGCATTTGGATTTGTGATATATTTAATCATAATAATTATACCCAACATGGAAGTTATTACTCCGCGTTTTGCAAAAGATAAACAAAAACAACTATCCCACTTGTAATTGATCAACTGAACAACTGAATCTTTATTTTTCACTTAGTTATAATATGTATTTTCTTAAACTTAGGTTACAAAAATACAAAAATCATGTAACGTAATCAATACAAAATTCTTAGAATTATTATGTGGGTTTTTATGTGGAAACGAATATGGTAACATTGCACTTTGTAACGTGTGGGAATGGGACGTGGTATTAATGACCTTGTGTTTATATCGACGGTTTCAACAGAAAAGTAATATATATATATTAGATTAATGGTTATTCGGATTAGCAAGATAGTTAAGTGTGAGCTTAGTAATAGTTCAGTATAGGGTGAAACATTTGATAGTTTTCGAACATTGTCTAGATGAAGCTTGTGGAGATAATGAAGATCTAATGTTAAGTCGCTGTCTGTCAGATTATTTTGAAATAAAGGAGATAAAATATGTTAAGTTCTACTTTCCCAGTTCATATATTTGGTCCAGTCAATTTCAATGGACTCATTGTGTTAGCTTATAATAAAGGTATTGTTAAAACTTTTATATTGTATGACCTACCATAAGTGAGGTTGCCGAATAATTAATTTGGTTAGGAGTTCTGTTGTTTGTTTGTTGCACTTTGTCTTCTTACCATTTAGAATTTTAAGCGTACAATCATTAGGAGCGAGTTTTAGAAGTTGGTTTCTTTTGCAAATTTATGTATCTTGAATTTTTCTTTTATACCAAATTTTATTGATTGGAATATAAATATGTTAGTAAAGTTAAGATGTAATCTTTTTTTATTATAAACTGTTGATTGAATTATAATGTTAATAAATGTTATTTCCTTTGTCTATGGCAAGAAAATTATGTACAATAGCAGCGAATTTTTAATTAGCATTATTGGTTCCCAATATTCGATGGCTTGCAACTCGTTTTCTAATGGAAGGGTTTCTGTTCTTGATAATAGGTGGGCAATGTCTGCTTTATTTATCAAATTTGAATTTTTCTTTTAATAGCCCAAGCTTGTTAAAAAGTGTTTGTTCAAATTTGCCCGTGTGGTTTGTGTTAAGTTTCTCGATTATTGTAATTATCTATTAATGTCTGTTATAATCTTTGCATCCTTTGGTGGAGGTGAACTTGTCACCAAACTTGGTTTGCCAAATGCATACAATCAACTGTAATTAGATGAAAAGTCACAGCTTTTATGTACCTGCAGTATAAACATCGGTTTATTAAAAGTTAAGCGATTGCCATTCGGAGTTAAGACGGCAGCCGCAATTTTTCGAAAAACAATGGAAATATTATTGCGAGGGATTCCATTTGTTGCTGTATATCAAGATGATATACCGATAAAGAGAAAGGATATTCAATAACACATTACAACATTGAAGCTAGTTTTGACTAAGCTAAGATCAGCTGAACTTAAGTTAAATGCAAGGAAATGTAATTTTTTTTTAAATCTAAAATATACTACTTGGGATTAAAATCGGACTTCGAGTATCTTATAAGCACCTTTCCTGAAAGATGTTTCTCAGCTCAGAGGGCTTAGCGGTATGGTTAACTTCTATTCGAAATTCATTAAAACTTCTCTAGTAAGATGTTGCCTTTGTATGAACTTTTACGCAAAGATAATAAATTTTATTGGTCAGATGAACGCCAAAAATCCTATGAATTGATAAAATCTGAGATCATATCAGGTCAAGTCTTAGTGCATTTTAACCCTGACTTGCCTATTATTCTAACGACAGATGCCAGTAGCAATGCTTTAGCTGGGGCTCTTTCTCACAAATTCGATGATGGATCTAGGCCGATTGCTTTTGTTCCAAGAGCATTGACAAAAAGTGAGAGTAATTATGGTACTCTGGAAAAAGAAGCTCTCGCTATTATTTTTTGTGGTTCAAAATTGAAACAATATCTCGTGGGAAATAAATTCACTTTGCGAACCGACCATAAACCTCTTTTGGGAATATTTGGCGAACACAAAGGATTACTTCTTATGGCTTTTGCATGCGTGCAAGATTATATTGGCAGGTTTTGATTACACTGTTAAGTATATTAAAGGTACTTTAAATGATGCAGATGGGCTTTCACGAATGCCACAAATATCACAAACACTTAACACCAATGAATATGAAGAGATTACCTATGTAAATTATATTGGGTCAGAAAACGGTTTGAATTTAAACTAGTACGGGAGACAAGACGTAACCCAGTGTGTCGAAGCTCAGTGAAGCCATGTTATCTAAAAGGCAACGAATTTATCCCATTTCGTAGTAAATCTGATGAGTTTTTCGTAGAATACGACTGCATATTATGGGGATATTCAACAGTTGTACCCACAAAGTTACAAAGACGTATACTTGGTGAGCTTCACGCTTCACATTTAGGTATAGTCAAGACAAAGTTGTTGGTACGTTCTTACGTTTGGTGGCCAGGAGTCGAAGTAGAAGTTGAAAATTTAATGCGAAATTGTAATTCTTGTCAATAATCACAACCAAGTCACGAAAAAAAACCCGTTAATACCATGGAGTCCTTCTTACTCAGTATGGAATCGAATACATGCAGATTTTACTGCTCCAATTGAGAACCTTTATTTATTTATTTTTTTTTTTTTTTTGTAATTGACTCATTCTCTAAATGTGTTGAAATATTTAAAATGAAGAGGATAACTTCTTCATTTACTATTAGTAAATTGAGAGAATTGTTTTGTCCTTACAGATTAGCGGACGCCCTGGTAACTGATAACCGTCGAAAATTTAAGTCAAACGAATTTAGTAAATTTACAACAAACAATGGTGTTAAACATATTTTCACCGCACCTGGACATCCGACAACCAATGGTCAAGCCGAGAAAGGCTGTATGGACACTATTTTAAATAGATTCCTGGTTGATTATCGCAACACTAAACATACATTGCTCTGCTGGTGAATCACCATCAAAGATTTTCTTTGGACGTAGATATTCGTACATGTTTACCACAACCTCTGCTCATAAGATGGTGCTTCATCTGAAACGAAAGAAATGTTTTTGTGATGTGAGTTATGAATTTGCTCTCTATTTATAAATGAAATAATATGAAATATTGGTTTTTCTTTTCCTTTAATTTGTTTATCTTTTTGTGTAGATCTTTTCTTGTTATGTCTATTTAATTGATTCTTTTGATTCCGTAAACTTTCGAATTTGAGGGCAGTGTTAGCGATACATATCTTTTAAATCGGTTAAATTTTAGCAGTATATTCTCTGGGATATCGTCAGGTTTCTGCTTGGTTACCGAAATAATTGAATTGTTGTATTTATCCACTGCGATGTTAATAATTTCTTTGATTGTGTAATCTGGGTATACGAAAAAATAGTATTTTTATTATTGTATGTTAGTACAGATTTATTTTAATTTCTATTAGTTGTATTATTATTTATATCTGCGACAACTCTTTTTATGATTTTAATTATATTGTATATTTACTAAAAATATTTTTGTAAATTTCCTGTAATAATGGGATATAATTTTCGGGTATATTATACCATTTAAAATTTGATGGTTAAGGTTTTTTTTAAGCAGTTTTGTTAAGTTGTTTCTTTCAAAGGTTGACATTTTGATGTAGCGTCTATCTTCCTACCTTCAGAAAAGATAAGTTGGTTTTTAAAGACATTTAGAGGAGCCTAGTAGTGGAAAATAAGATCACTGCATCTGCCCATGCATATGATTTACCAGTTCAGTTCAAACCGCCACTGTTTTCAGTCGCCCTCTTACTTTACTCCATAATTTTGTGAATTTCCCAATTTCATTTGTTCCAGTTAAATCAATCTAATAACCTATATTCTTACCCAACAATTGTTATCGCTGACACGCCTTTTTTTTCTTTTATTGTTGACCTACTAGTCTGTTCATTTCGCGACAGTGCTTTTATTATTATTTTTTTTTCCGCAGTTTGCTTTTTGTTTTTCATGGTCATGTCTTCTTGTGGATAAACCAACTGCTCTATTAACGACAATAATAAGGGGATCTGCGGCAAAATATTCCATGCTATTTGTGTCGGGCTAAATAAAAGAAACACGGTCTTCCTTAAAGAGTTCTCCGAAAATCTGCTGTTCTTCTGTGATGAGTGTATCAGTATTTCTCTCTCACATGTGCTCCTTGCAATCAAATGCCTCAGTGACTCAAATGAGTCCAATCATAACTCACCAATGAGTCCAATCACAGTGTTGAACCACTGTTCTATTCGTGGTGAGTTCATCATTAAGCTCACTGATTTTATCGAATATGATATCAAGTATCGACCCGTAATGATTTGAGAGTTGGTGATTGTTTGTTGTAGAGATGGAGATTAGATGTGGATGATTGGATATGGATATCGATGTCTTTCCAGAGAGAGTTGATGGAATTAGATGTTTTTTTGTTGGAATCCATCATTGCGGAACCGATTGAAATAAATTCACTTAATGCTGTATCAAGGTGGCGCTTGTATGTTTCTTCACTTCTGGATCTTGCACTTTCTAGTTCAATTAAACGCGCAATTTGTTTTTCAATGCTATGACCAAAGTCTTCCGCACATCTTACACTTTGTTTAAATATTGATAATTTGTCCGTTATCAGTCTGACAAGTGAGTTATGATTGGACTCATTTGAGTCACTGAGGCATTTGATTGCAAGGAGCACATGTGAGAGAGAAATACTGATACACTGTTTTAGAAAATCTCATTGGAACAGTATGCCATAAAATAGATTGTCTTCCAAACCATCCCCCACCGCACAAAAGTTATAATACTTCAATTTTGACAGAATTGTTACAAACCGAAGCCGAATCATTGTCACACCCATTGCCAACAACCCAACCTCCAAACCCTCGCATCAGCCCATCGATCCAAAAATCATATGGTGATATAACTGCTCCAACGCCAACCCCTCCTGTCGCCGCCCACGGAAACTTGTAACACAATTTAACACGACGTGGACACCCTCAGAGTGGCAAGGCAGGCTAGACCGACTCAGCACAACGAATCAGATATTCACCACTCTACTCATCAAAAGTGCCTCAAATTATGCATTAGTCAATGTACAATACTCCCAACATCCCACCACAAAAACAAATGGAATTTCAAAATTAATTTACGGCTAAATACGAATGGTTATTTGTTAACTCATCCAACACCAACCTCAACCTAGGAAAGATGCGGGTCTCCAAATGGAACGATCAATCAATCAACACAAATACAGATCAAAAATACATCAAAGGATAATTATAAATCGCCCAGACCTATTCCCCATCCACATTATAAACCGGACCCCAACTGGAGTCTTAAAACCAAAATATTTCCCGTTTATATCCCTAAGCAACCCCCTTCACGAATCTCCTCAAAAGCTCCAAGTGCCTCTATTTCATCCAAGCCCCAACGCGTCTCATTTAACTTAACCCCTGCCCCTGATTCTGTCACTGCTCAACCACCCATAGCCCCTCCCACGAATACTAACAACTGCTTTCCCAATTTTGACCTTACAACAGGAGCCAAATACCCTAACTTCATCAGCTCGCATATCCTAAATCCCGCTGCTGGCTCACCTTCTCCCTCGGTTCCTATTTTTGATTTTAGGGATAAAAAGATATACGAAAATATACGTCTCTTTCTCGCATATCTTTACGACAAATCCAACTCTGTTTGCTTTGAGGGAAAAACAAAAACAAGTGTCATGGTCTCCATTCAACAGGAAGGCCTTCCTACGGATATAACTTGTCTCAGAAAGCTTTACTACAGGTACCACGAATCTTCGACACACCTCCTCAAAAGGTTGCGCATGACCTCGCTGCTTTCCGCAGCTATGTTCACTCTAAAAGACTTTCTCACCTTCAGCGCAGTCGAGCTGACCATGATAAATTTTTTTCATTCCTAATTTGCCTTCTTTGCCTGCATCTCATCTACACTCGCCTACTCCTCCACGCAACAAATTACCTCTTACATTTTACTACCAAAACGTAAGAGGCTTGCGCTCTAAAACTCGGGCTGTATTGTCTAAATCACAGTCTCTCTTTCGACGTCTATGCTCTTACAGAAACCAATCTGATCCTCGACATAAAGAGCCAGGAGCTATTCCCATCTTCGTTTAATGTCTTCCGAGATGACGATCACTCTCTCCCTATGGTTAATGACCCTACCATTCCTAAAGTTAATTCTCCATGTAGATATGTCCTACTTGCTATTCACAATAACCTCAACTCTTCTCTCATCGCTATCTCTTCTTCTGCTAAAATTGACTTTGTCTCAATTAAAATAACACTTCCCAATAGGTCCCTGTACGTTATGTGCTGCTACATTCTCCCAGCTCAACCTATCGAATCCTACATCCTTGCTATTAAAGTAATTGGCCAACTAATTGACCTAAGTGATTCCATCGACGATATCCTTATCTTTGGAGACTTCAATCTGCCCCTGCTGAAGAGGATTCCATAGGATGATCACTTATTTTTTACCGCGTCAAATGCCACTTCATCCAAGGAATGTCTTTTCATTGATAGCATAACTGACTCAAGCTTGTGCCAAGTAAGTGGCGTCCCTAACTCTATCGGTAGTCAACTAGACCTTATTTTCACCAGTGATCCTATAAACTCCACAGTAACGTTTTGTCCCTTTATCCTATCAACTGTCGACAACTTTCATCCCCCTCTTCTTCTCTCATTTTTCCATAACTCTCCATCCCAGCTCACTTCTTCAACTACCATCTCTTTTTACAACTTCCATAAAGCTAATTTTCGCAAAATCAATACCTATGTAAGCAAATGTTCTTTTGATTTAACTAACCTATCCTTATCTGATGCTGTCTCCATTTTCTACAGCGAAATATTTAATTCTATTTCTCTCTACGTCCCCTTTTCACGGCAGAAAACATCTTCTATTTCCCCTCCATGGTACAACCGAAGACTTCGCTCTTTACGTAATAAAAGAAACAAATTATGGGCAACTTTTCTTCGCACCAATTCTTTTTACGACTACTCTAACTATCTTGGAACTTACCTGCAATTCACCCAGCTCTATAACTGCCTCTATCAGCGCAGACCAACCTTATCAATGATCCTAAGACATTTTATCAATTCGTCAACTACAAAAGAAAATCAGACGGATATCCCCCCTCTCTCTCGTTCGATAACATATTATCGACCGGCCCACATATTATTGCCAACTATTTTGCAAACTTTTTTAAGCAGTCATTTGCAGACAACTCCTTCGTACCCGACCTCATGTATTTCAAGTACCTTCCCAATTTCTACATTGGCACCCTCTCTCTCTCAACCTTTTGATCCCACCCTTATCGAAGAAAAGTTACAAAATCTCAATGATGAATTTTTATCCGGTCCAGATGGGTTCCCAGCAATATTTCTCAAAAAGTGTGCCTCCAATCTTTCGCACCCACTTTCCTCCCTATTTCATCTGTCCCTCACACAAAGGGAATTCCCCCAAGTTTGGAAAACCTCTTTTATAACCCCGGTTCACAAAAAGATATCAAAGAATGAAGTAACCAACTACCGTCCCATTGCTAAGCTTTCTCACATACTTAAAATGTTCGAAAGTGTTTTATATGATGTTCTAAGCTTTCAGTGCAAGTCACTTATATCAGCCAGTCAGCACGGATTTCTTAAAGGTAGATCAACTACTACATACAATTCGTGTGCTTTGCGCTTTCAGCCTTAGAAAATGGCAACGAAATTGATGTTATTGCTACAGATTTCGCTAAGGCCTTCGATAAAATATCACATCAACTGATCCTTTTCAAATTGTCATCCCTCGGTTTTGACCCCATTTTGTTAAAATGGATATCTTCTTATCTGGAGAACCGTTACTATAGCGTTCGCTTTAGGTCAGCCTTCTCAACGCCGTTTTTAGACACTTCTGGTGTCCCACAAAGCAGCCATCTTGGTCCCCTCCTTTTCTTTCTAACTATAAACGATCTTGAGAGGATTATCAAACACTGCTCCGTATCCATTTACGCTGATGACACTAAGATCTCCAAAACTATTTCTTCACCCCAAGACTTTATTATTCAAGAAGACCTCGATAGGTTTTCCACCTGGTGTCTAAAAAATTGCTTTGAGCTTAACGTCTCCAAATGAAAATCTATGACTATCAATCCCCCTCTAGACCTTATTTTCTGCGTGACCAACCTGTACCCCAGGTGCAATCCCTTCGCGACCTCGGAATTTTATACGATAGAGAGTTAAACTTCCGTTCGCATATTGATGAGACAATCCTTAAAGCCAACTCATCGCTCGGTTTTATCAAACGTTGGTTTAAAGAATTTAGCAACCCTTATGTGGCAAGGTCACTTTACATTACGCTTGTTCGCCCATTTCTTGAATATGCCAGCCAAGTGTGGTCCCCCTTTCAGCGAACTCATATATCCTGAATCGAGAACATTCAACGTCGTTTTCTTCGTTTTGCTCATCGTGGAAAAACGCAGAGACGTAGCCGACATTCTCTTCACTCATCGACTGCTCTCCGGTTCTGTGGACTGCGTTTCCCTTTACAACTCTATTTCCTTCAACACTAATCCTCGTAATTTACGCTGTCCTCGTCTCTTCTATATCCCAACCCATCGCACCTCTTATGGCTCTAACGAATCAATCTCTCGCATGCTCCGTAAGGTCAACTCAAACCTCCCCCTTTTTGATTTTAACCTGAGCACTTCTCGCCTAAAACTTGATCTCCTCCACCACTCCCTTTTTCCCTAACCCTTAAGTTAGTTTTAGCTTTTAAGTTTAAGTTAGTCCTAGTTTTTTAAGTAAGTTTAAGCTTGCATTAAGCAAAATAAATGGGGGCATTAGCCTCCACCAAATTAATTAATTATAGATCAGAAAATAGTTAAATTCTTCAATTCTTGTCTTCCTTGACTGATTTGCCTTGATCTGTGCGTTAAAGCCTTGTTAAGATTGTCAAAGTCTGCTATTTTGGAAAAGTTCCTGATAAACTGTTGGTACTAGAAGGCTGCTCCTAAAAAACTGTTTAAGTCTTTGAGGTTTTGAGGAGGCGAAATTCTTTGGACTGCAGCAATATTCTTCGGATCTGCTCGAATACTCTCCTGAGTAATAATGTACCGTAGGAAATCTACTTCGGTTTTTAAAATTCTCAAGTTCGCTTTTCTTAGTAATGAAAGAACTTCGTCAAGATTTTTAATATGATCGTTCTTAGTCTTTCTAAAGATGACTATATCGTCTATGTAAACGTAGCACATCGTTCTTATGAGAGGTTAAGAACATCATTAATCATGCGCTAAAAAAAATTGAGTAACCCATATGTGCTATTGACTGTGGAAAACGCTGTTTTCGGAATGTCGCTCTCTTTCATTTTGATTTGGTGAAAGCAAGAGGTCAGGTCAAGCGTCGTGAAATATGGTATTTATATTCCCCTAAGCTTGCCAGTGGATTTCTTCGGCACTATCCATAGCGGTGAATTAAAAGGACTTCAAGATGGTCTGATTATACCATTTTCAAGCATTTTCCCAATTAGCTTTTCCACTTCTGCCCTTAAGTTGGCTGGATAAGAGCAGGATTGGTTCGTAAGACGTAGTTTCTGTAGTTTTTTATAAACACAGTTGTGTCTATATCTTCACTATCAGAAATAGTTCCGAATATTGTTTTGTGCCGAAGTAGAACTGTTAATCCTGGATAATCAAAGAAATCGACAATGCAGCGTTTTCATAATCATTGTCATATTTTTCATTGGAAGGTTCTTGCGGATTTTCTTCCGATTCTGTTACAACGTTAGTCACAAAGAAGCGTTGCTGTTTAAGCGGCAAATTTTCCGAAGTTTAGGTTCTGTTGGCCTAGCGAGTGGTAAGGTATTCCACGTTGGTTTCGAAAAGATTGCCGTTTTTAATTTTATTGCAGTTTTAATTTATTGATAAGATTGATGGTGATTGACTTTGGCGCAAAGCTCGTCAATACTTTGGTTACTCGTCGAATAGGTTTTACGAGATAAGGACGGCATTTCCCGGAAGACTAATTTTCTATCGGATGTGTTGAAGTATCGTCCTATAGATTGGCTTGCTTTTGACTATTTTGTAGTTTTTAGTATCGTATTGGGTTGGTTTCAAAAACTTGAAGGTCTCTAATACTGTAAGGTAGGTTCCTAATGTCAGAAAAATCCTGTTCAGTTCTTGAACTTCTGAGGGTAGGAATAACGTTTTGGGGAATGAGAATGAGTCTGCTCAATCTGTGCGTCCAGTGAACCTGTTAGTTGCTTAATTACTTCTTGTAACTGCTTCATCGCAACAACAGAAATAATACCTTTAGGAGTGAGGTTTTGTGTGTTCCGGACAAGGGAACGGATAGGATAAGGTTTGATATTACTTGACTTGATTATAGGTACTTAACTTAAAAAAAAAAATGCAATATTAAAATACGACTATGCTTATGTTGTAGTCACTTGTTTTAATGTTAGAAATGGCATTTTTGAATTGTAATTATGAGAAAATTAAAGATAGGTCATAAATTAACGTTATAAATATATTTAGTAAAATATTTAATATATTTATAATTCACTTTTTTCATTTTAATAGAAAAGTTAATACAGCTTACAAGAAAATAATGTCTGGCAGCATCCTTTTGGGTGGTCCGTGTGGCCTTTTATAATCCTCCTTAGTGGTTACAGCTATCGTTTGGCGTGTTCTTAAATTAATGCCTTTTATATAGCGGAGAGATTGTTATTATTATTATTATTATTATTTTTTTTTTTGGTTGTACCAGTATTGTTCATACACGTCGATTTTGGATCAAATTTCGTTCTTCTGATGTAAGCCTATTCACGATGATAATGATTTGCTGAATAATACTAAACATAAATATCAAAGAAGTACCAAACACGAGAGCTCTATCTGTAAGTTATCTCTATTGGAAGGCAACTTAGTAAAGTAAGTACTTCTTATAAAGAAGGACTTTTTTATAACATGAGGATCTCAGAATTGTTGTTTGAATTGTGTAATGTCAAAAAGCTATAAATATATGTACGATAATTATAAAATTGCAAAATTATTATTATTGCAAATTAATTTGACAAAAAAAAAAAACAAAAATGTTTCTTAAAAAAGATCTAGATACAAAAGTTAAATATTTTTAGCTACTCTTTATAATTATAACTTCTCTAGAAATAAAAGTAAAGATAATGAAATAACATGACAAGCGCAAATCATATAATTTTCAAGTAAACATTTTAAAGTATAAATCAACAAAATAAAGCAAAATATTACCACCATACTTGTTAAGTGTGGGAATCACCGTGTGTTTCCATATTCCGGAAAATCACTTCAAACCTGATAAGAAACTTCAGGTTGGCTGTGGCTGAGATTTCTTTTTGCGTATAGAATTCATTCAGCATACTCGTATATAAAGCTAGATACAATTCGTAACGCTTCAGTAATCAACGAGAGCATTTCAATTGTAGTAACAAAAAACTTATATTCGTACCAAATAAAAATGGTAATAAAGATTATTGTCCTCTGCGGTCTCTTTGTAATCGCCCTAGGAGCCACCATTCCAGAAGAAAATTTCAACGAACATGCAGAGCCTGAACCAGTAAGATTACAATTTTCACCAAACAAATAAACTTGTATTACAGAATAAAAGATATTGATTTATGATAATTCCTATGTTTTCGTACAGGCATCACCGGAAGACTATGAAATTCCAATTCTAGTAAGGAAGGCACGTTCACCACAGAGAAAAGTTGAAATTCGTGGGCAACGTGATTCGCGGTATGGTGCAAATGCAGGTATTGAATATTCGCATCCACTTGGTAAAAACTTTGAAGTTTATGGAGGAGCCTCAAGAAACTTCAGATATAACGATAATAGGGGATATACTGGATTTAGATATCGATTCTAGGCTCGCAAATTATTTACCGTTTTTTCAACATAGAGAAATAAAGTTCAAATAAAATATAAACATTTCTTAAAAGAAAAACATTATTTTCGATTCTTAACACGTACTCTTAATACAGGGTTTGTTTCATGTTTTGGTCCTATTTTGATTTGACAGTCATTTGTCGCTTAATGTTTTACGAGATGGCACCCAAAAGAAACCGAACTTTTTTTTTTTTTTTTTTAATTTACTTATTTAGCTTTAAAACAAAAACCTCCAATTCCCTTTAAAATACCGTCCACTGGCACTAATCCAATTGTCTTATCTTTTATACCATTGTTTAAAATATTTTTTAAATCCAAACAACCTTTTCTTCACCTCAGTAACGACGGCACAACACTTGCATTTCAAGTCCACTGCCACTACTGTGGCTCAGTAATTAGTGTGCTGGACTACTACGCTAGAGGTTCCCGGTTCAATCCCAATCAAACATCAAACTGATTTTGCGTGGCCCCATCTCTCACGATCGTCTGACAAACCTATTAAGATATAAATTGCACGAAGAATCTTACCAAATATATAATCATTATATGTATTATATGCACTTGCATCATCGAAACCGATAAACTTTCCATTCTCGGTATGTGTATCAGTAACAACTTACGTTGGAATGACCAGATATTCGATGTCGCCAAAAATGCTACGAAGTGTCTAGGTTTCCTCAAGCGATGTAAGAAATATTTTACCCCCTCTGGTCTGGCCACAATATATAAGGCATTTATCCGCCCAAAACTGGAGTACAATGCCCACATCTGGTCAGGTGCTCCTGAAACATCTCTGCACCTGCTAGATAGGATTCAAAACAGTGCGATAAAACTAATTGGTGATCAATTAATCAGTCAATCAATTGACACCCTCGAACACCGACGTAATGTCTCCTGTCTCACTTTGTTTTATCGCTATTTCCACCACCAGTGCTCCATTGAAATCGCAAGTAGCATTCCGCCCATTCAAACTTTTAACCGTAGCACCCGTCTCGCTATGAATGCTCATCAGTATACCCTCAAACCCATTTTCGGACGTACTCTAAAATATCGTGATTCTTTCCTAAGCCGTGCAACTCGCTTATGGAATGCCCTGCCGACCTCTGTGTTTCCTGGTCGTTATAACTTGCAAACATTTAAAAACAATGTACATCGGTACCAGTCTTTTCTTTCTCCCTAAATTTCCTTCACCCACGCTTAAGGGTACAAAAAACCTGAGCCACGGTCACCCACAGTTGCTATAAACATTCCATAAACTGTTCCAAAAAGGGTACAGATGTACCCAAAGCATTTTAGACTAGTATGCATTACTAAATTATCTTTTCGAAATGTCGAAAATTATTATTCTACTTGTACAAGTTTAGAACTTATATCGTTTAAAGTGGTTACACCTCTAAATTAGAGGTCACTCACTTTGATGGACTGTAACTTGAAATGGAGTGATAATAGACCCCCTACCATACAATTTTTCGGCGGAACTTCAGGAATATGCCCTTTAAGGATTATATTGCCAAACTCGGACACCCTGTATATATATATCATAATTTTGAGTTTAGCGAGCCATAACTTTGGGTACGGATGTACCCATAGCATTTTAGACTTGTATGCATTACTAAATTATCTTTTCGAAATGTCGAAAATTATTTTTCTACTTGTACAAGTTTAGAACTTAAATCATTTAAAGTGGTTACACCTCTAAATTAGAGGTCACTCACTTTGATGGACTGTAACTTGAAATGGAGTGATAATGGACCCCCTACCATACAATTTTTCGGCGGAACTTCAGGAATATGCCCTTTAAGGATTATATTGCCAAACTCGGACACCCTGTATGTATATTGGCCTTATAATGTCGACGGTTCTGTACGTCCATCCAAAGAGTGGTTATCAATGCAAACACGCTTTGTGGCGGGGGGTACTGAAAACATATTGACAAATTTTCTTGAATTTATTAAGCTCGTCTGACGTTTCAGTCTCAAACACCTTCATCCAACTTACACTGATATATTTTGTTTTCCATTTTTTGCTTTCTACGCTGCTTTCAATAATGCCCTTCAAGTGAACAAATTCGAGAAAACAGTCATTGCCGTTGATAGATGCCACCCTTTCGCTTCAATACAAGATGCTCTTCTCTGTATTAATCCACTCTGGAGCATTGATTAAGGTCATCCAGTCAACATACATATATATATAATCCGATCTTTTTTACCCTAAGGTGTAAAAACACGAACTTTCTTCATGAAGTTATATCTCTTGCTATTGTCTTGCCGGAGTTCCATGTACCTATGTCCCGCTGTTTCAATGATAGTTTCCAATGTCCTGTTCCATGATTTTTTGGGTCTGTTTCTCTATTGTTCCTCACTGATGCTTTCGCCTCCCAAATTCTTTTGACTTATCTGTTTTCTTCCATCCTTATAATGTAGGTGTCCAAACCATCTTAACTTTTTTCTTTTCCATTATTACTTTAGCTGATTCTTCTTCTTATTCATTTTGGATATTTTCGTTTCTTCTTTTATCGATTCTTCTTACGCCTTATTTTTCCCTTAGATATTTCATTTCCATTGCTTGGATGTTTATAGTATGTCTATCTATTAAGGTCCAGTTTTCCGCTCCGTGTAATAAGACAGGAAGATACATTGTTTTGTAGATCGAGATTTTAGTGTTTCTACTGATCTTATGATCGATAAATTTCTTTTTCAATACCGCAAAAATTCTGTTTGCCATTTTGATTTTTGTCCTTAGTTCCATTTCTATATTGCTAATGCTGTATATGCTATATATGTTGCTAATATATATATGATGTCCAAATATTTGTAGCTTGAAACTTTTTCCAGCCTTACTCCGTCGACCGTCACCTCGGTGTTTTACTCTTCTCTGCCGACTACCATCACTTATTTTCCTCCGAATTTTTCTCCGAGTTAGCGAAGGTTGAAGTGGTTTATATCCCACCAGAAAGATTTTCATATTATTTATACCCTGCACATATGAACAAAGGCTTAATACGCTACCCTATGTCACTTCTCTATTTTCGAACCCTTTGTTATGGTGTTACATGTTCTTACTTGTTTTATGCCTCTCTATATATATTATGCTTTTGATCCCCTGGCTATCGTGTCAAATGCTTTTATCATATCAATGAAGCTGGTATTTTTTTCGCTAGATTTTTCTCAATAAATTATTGTACTGTAAAAGTTTGATTCTGGATACTATGGGCTGGTCTGAATCCACTTCCACGATTCCTCTTACTCTTTGTTCTAGTATCGTTTCATAAATCTTAAGAGCAATGGGCAGCAGGGTAATTCCTCTATAGTTACTATATTCTTTTGTCTCTCCATTCGTGTTGATAGGTAAGATGATTCCGTATTTCCTTTTTCTTCCATACTAGATTTAGGATTCCTAAAAATTCTGATTACCTTTTTCACCTATGCTTTTAAGGAATTGTGGGATCATCTCATCTTCATTTTCTTTGAGGTGATTTATTGTTCTTTCTGCTTCAGCACTAGTATATACAGTATGCTCATCCCCGTTCAGCAATTCTTTGAAGTAATCTTTCCATCTTTTCGCTATCTTTTTTTCTCCTGTTGATATTTTTTCATCATCAGCTTTTAAGTTTTGCAGTTTGAAGTCTTTTTTATTTTTAAATGTTTTTAGCAGTCGGTTGAACATTTTTGAATTTTCTTTACTGTTATATTCAATGGTTTTCCAAAACTCTTCCCACGATTTCGTTTTAGCTCTGATCACTTTTTGTTTAATTATTCCTCGCTGTATAGTATTCCTCGTACTTCATGTTACTCTTATCCTGTATGTACTCTTTCCGCAATTTTTTCTTCAATTTAATTAATTCCTTAAGTTTTTCGTTCCACCATGTGGTTGCTTTCCTACAACATTACCTTATTTACCCCTTCTTAATTATATGGTATGCCTTCATTTTTTATTGTATACCTGTGTACCCCTAAAATGTTTGCACACAGCGCTGATGAAGGAAAATCAGGGAGGAAGAAAAGAGGAATACCGATGTACTCGTATACTGTTCTTAAATGATTGTAAGTTATAATGAATAGGAAGAGCTCTGCAAGGCATTCTATAAGCGAGTTGAACGGCTTAGGAACAAATCACGATTTTAAGAGTACGTCCGAAAGTGGGCTTGAGAGTATACTGATGAGCATTCTTAGCGAGATGGGTGTTACGGTAGAAGGTTTGAAGGGGTGGAATGCTACTGGCGATTTCTATGGAGGACTGGTGGTGGAAATAGCGATAAAACAAAGTGAGACAGGAGCATCCACAGGGATCGCGATGAGCCCGTTTTGGTGCCTGGTATCTGTGTGACGACATATCCATTATACCCCTGTTTAACCTATGTCAACTGACTGATTGATGTTAATACATGGGCTGTCCGTGTCGTTTCTAAGAGAGGGCACCACTTGAATTAAATCCATACCATTTTCAGTTAGTACCAACCTTCAAAAGATACGTGTATAAATTTGACAGCTGTTCTCGAGTTCTCGAAATACAGCGTTGTGAGTGAAGCGACTTTTGTTATTGTGAAAAAAAATGCATTCAAAGCAATTTCGTGTGTTGATTTATCATTGCTTTTTGAGAGGAAAAGATGCAGCCGATGCAAAGAAATGGCTTGACAAATGTTACCCGGACTCTGCACCAGCCGAACGAACCATTCGCAAGTGGATTGAAAAATTTAAAAGTGGTCATACAAGCACCGAAGATGATGCACGCAGTGGGCGTCCAAAAGAGGCTGTTTCAGATGAAAACATCAAAAAAGTCTACAAAATGATTACAAATAACCGTAATGTGAAGTTGATCGAGATAGCTGAGGCTCTGAAGATATCAAAAGAGCGTGTTGGATATATCATACACGAATATTTGGACATGCGAAATCTCTGTTCCAAGTGGGTGCCGCTCACAGTCGACCAAAAACAACAACGTGTTGATGATTCAGAGGAGTGTTTGAAGCTGTTCAACCGCAATAAAGACGAATTTTTGCGTCGGTATGTGACAATGGATGAAACTTGGCTCCATCACTTCGTCCAAAACGTCATCCGTATTTTGGGATACACATGGAATAAATTTCATCTACTATCTCCAAAAGGGGCGGACTATCAACAGCGACTATTACATTGCGTTGTTGGAGCGTTTGAAGGACGAAATCGCAGAAGAACGGCCGCATTTGAAGAAAAAGAAAATGCTGTTTCATCAAGACAATGCACCGTGTCACAAGTCGATGAAAACAATGGAAAAATTGAATGAATTGCTTCCCCACCCACCGTATGCTCCAGATTTGGCCTCCAGCGACTATTTGCTGTTCGCAGACCTCAAAAGAATGCTCGCCGGAAAGAGATTTAAGACTGATGAAGAAGTAATCGCCGAAACAGAGGCCTGTTTTGAGGCTAAACCGAAATCGTACTACAAAACTGGTATCGAAAGATTGAAATCAGTGTATCGCTGATTGAAGGCAACTATATTGATAAATAAAGTTGAATTTTGCAAAAATTTTGTGTTTTACTATAAAACGGCACTGACTTTTCAGCCCATGTGTTACATAGTATCACCTATAAGTTTTATCGCACGGTTTTGAATCTTATCTAGCAGGTGCAGAGATGTTTTGGGAACACCTGACGAGATGTGGGAATTGTACTCTAATTATGGGCGGATGATTGCCTTATATTTGAGACCAGATCAGAGGGGGTAAAATATTTCCTATCTCGATTGAGGAAACCTAGACATTTCGCAGCATTTTTTTCGACATCTAATATATGGTCATTCTAACTAAGTTGTCACTGACACATATACCGAAAATGGAATGTTTTTCGGTTTCGACAATGTAAGTTCCATTCATGGATAATGGCTGGGTATTCGAATTTCGCTTAAATGACAGCATACAGCATTGAGATTTGGAAGCATTAAATTCCACTCTGTTGGTAATACCCCAATTGGTTATGCGTCAAGGAGCTTAACATACGCTGCCGTTCCCGTTCTACAGACGAAAAGCAGGGAGCGAACATGAAGAGTAGAGAGTACTGTCATCAGCAAAGGAATATATTAGATTAGAAGTAGCGGACGAGAAATCATTAATAAAAATTAAAAATAGTGTCGGAGACAGCTGTTATTTTGTGAATATTAGACTTTAAACCATCCATGATAACTTAAATTTTAATTTCCATTGTAAAAGAGAGCTATCGATTCCAAACTCTGTTCAATGCTTTAGAAATACCAAATGCAACTATTTTGCTTTCGCTAGATTGATGTACGAGGTGTGTTCATCATCTTCTATGATGGCCATGAATACTTTGAAGATGACGAACGCTCCGGACGTCCCAGCACATCAAGTCACCGACGAAAACGTGAAAAAAGTGAAAGAAATGGTTATGAACGATCACAATCAGACAAGTCGCTGATGGTGTTGGCATATCGATTGGCTCATGCCATAAAATTTTTTCGATTGTTTCAAAATTGTTAAACAATGAACATTGCTGGTTCGTGAATTTTTGACCAAAAACAATAGATAATGTGACGATGCCCCAGCCTCTATATTCACCAGATGTAGCTCCTTGTAACTTTTTCCTATTTCCAAAAATAAAGAGAACCTTAAAGAGCCGTCGTTTGTAAGCATAGATATTAAAAGCACAACGCTGAAAGAGCTAAAGGCTATCCCAAAGATCGAGCTTGAGAAGTGTTTCGAGAATTGTGAGAAGCTGACATAATTGCAAAATATCTAATGGCGACAACATTAATATAGACGAATAATAAAAAAATATATTTTTTAAAAAACTAAAATTATCGTTATTTTCTGAACACATTTCGGACGCTTTGGTTCCAATTTTCAGTGAGACATGCCATCAAATCAACAGGTGAACCTGTGCTACAAAAGCCATACTGCCGGTCATTGAGGATTTTTTGCGTTACAAGATATTTTCTTGGCTTCTGACTTATCAGAGTTTTCATGACCTTGAAAAGAAGGGTCTGCAGGAAGAGAGAGAAGAAGATTCGACTTTTTAGGGACTGTAAAAATACTCGGAAGAGCTCGGAAAGAGCTCTAAAGAGTAGGATTGATAAAAAAGCTTACGCAGCGGTTTTGCCAGCGAAGAAGAACACCTCTTCAGAGGAAGGAGAGATATACCATACCATACCATACCAGCGGATTTGTGTATGTTTTTTTTCTTTTTTTTTTATAATTCCACGCGCGCACCAAGGGAATATGAATACTCCT
Source organism: Volucella inanis (assembly GCA_907269105.1). Taxonomy (NCBI): domain Eukaryota; kingdom Metazoa; phylum Arthropoda; class Insecta; order Diptera; family Syrphidae; genus Volucella; species Volucella inanis. Next base: position 41,421,154 of record OU026154.1, on the reverse strand, counting down.
TTACTGGCTTTTCACCAGGGCGCGGGCGGGTGGTGTAGTAGTTTGAAACTCAGGTGTGGAGCCAGTGCATCCTCAACCAGTGGTTCTTAGTACGTGCTAGTTGTTAGTTCGTTACATTTAGCACAGCCAGCAACAACATCAACATCAGTGTTATGCCTTCATGTCAGAGTTGACGCCGACGGAATTTTCATATAACTATATACAAATTTTCTGAAAAGACTTTTTCATCCGTGATGTGGCAAGATCATCCGTGATTTTGCCACATTTTGGGCAAAAAAGTTGTTTGAAATCATTAAACGATAGCGGGCACCACCGACGGTAATGTTGTTCTCACAATCACCTTTGAAATAATCCGGGCCAATTATTCCGCCGGACCATAAACCACAACAAACACTATATTTTTCGGGGTAAATAGGATCAAATATCGCAGTTGTGATTAGCAACATACCAATCAACCAGAAATGAAGTTTTGGTTATTATCTAAAGATAATTTTTCGATAGGAAAGAGGATCTTCCTCCAGCTTGCTTCCTTCCAAATAGCAAAAAAATCACAATTTATTGTCAATAAGTTCAATGATAGTGATTGTCTGTTATTTGATTGTTATTGTCTGCTTATGAAAGAGAAAGGACTGCATAAATGAAAAATAAACCTTTGCTGAGAGGTTTACAAAAAACTCAATTAATAAATTGCAACATCTTAAAAATTCTTTTTATGGCTGGCATCAGGGAGAGCCATCTGGTACGTACATGAGATAACTTTTCGGATTATAGCAAGAAAAGTTTTCTGCCAATTTTGAGAAAATTGTGGATGCTTGTAAAGTGAAGCATTAGCTTTTTTATTCTGCTCATGTTATGATACTCAAATAATAGAAAATCGAAACATACTTCTTAATGTGGCACGATTCGAAAAATGATATTTCAGCAAAAGGGTGGGTAATGTGGTATACATGGGTAGTCAAATGTAGTATACTGTATCAGATTACCCGAAATATCGACTTAAACGAAACAAATGAAAAAAATTTAATTGCTTTTCGTAGTAATATTACTATAAATTAATATTAATATTAAATTCGCAGCATAATAAATATTCTTTAACAAATCAATTGTATAAAATAGAAAAAAATGTAGTCATTCGATTTTTCATCAATTAAACTTTTATTGCAAAAAAGCACATGGTATTTTCTGTGCGTGGAACATCATACAAATTTTCCATCTCATGATCCATATCTAGCGCACAATCAACAAGCTGATTTGTAAGAATTTCATTAAAAATCGGTCTTCAGCCCAATTTGCTTAAAAAAAACTCTTCAGTGGTTTTTTCACTTCTAGCCATAGGCTTCAGCGGCGTATGCGGTACTAAAAATGTTTTAGATGAGAGCAATATGCCCAAATCTCCACCGCTTACCAATTTAATGGCTTTCTCCACATCAGCTCCTTTCCATTTTCTAATGTCACCTTTCTTAGGCATTGCTATCTAAAAATAATAAAAGTTTAAATTTTAAAAACCAAATCAAGCAACAGTATCGTTCTGGTGTACCACATAGCCATACCATATTAGCCGGCCTAAGCTGTACCACATTAGCTGATTTTCTCTTTTCGTGTTTAAATACTTTTAGACTAAAAACTTATTTCAGCATTGAGAATTTAATCGTCGTCTTATGAAATTTCAATCTTATTATTATAATATTAATGCTAATCAAAATCACTTAACGGGGCATGATATTATTCACGCCGCGTCTAAACTGGTTTCCGATATCCAATGGAACAAAGCCAAGAAACAGTGCACTGGTGCCTGCCTGATTGACTTGGAGAAAGCCTTCGATACCGTATGGTTAGAGGGGCTCTTCTACAAATTGAACAGGCTGGGCATTAGCAGACCATTGCTGTATATTCTTTTCAATATGCTCACAGATAGACAGTTCATCGTGAAGAATGGCGATGTGACTTCTACTGGAACTTTTCATGTTAAAAACGGTCTCCAACAAGGTGCGTTTAATTCGCCGATTCTTTTCAACATTTACACAAGTGATTTGATAGGTTCACTTCACCATGCCATAGCGTACGCAGACGACATAATCGCGTACAGATCAGGTCCAAAGATTGAGGTCATAAACATACTCTTGCAACGTGACTTCGATAAAATTAAACAATATTGCGACGACTGGAAGTTGAAGATCAACTTTCAGAAGTCAGAAAGCATTCTTTTTAGGACGCCTTTGTCTGGGGCCTCTGCGGATACCAGAAAGAATTGGCGAAAGTTTCAGATCGTCGGACAGTACGGTCAACCACTTGCTTGTCGAAATGTAGTCAGATACCTTGGGATCTGGCTGGATCAATATCTGTATTTTAATAAACATATAGATGTTGCTCTGGCCAGAGCCAGAGGAGCTTTTGCCATTACAAAGAGACTGTTTTATAGCAGACAACTCGATGCGAGGGTAAAGGTGATCTCCTACATGGCCTTTATTCGGCCTATACTAACATTTGGTTGTCCCGTGTGGTTCAACGTGAGAGCAAGTCTTTTGGAAAAGATTCGGGTGTTTGAGAGGGCTTGCCTTAGGGCTTGTCTTCGCCTTTACAGAACACCAGAGTCTGAGTACATAAAATTCTATCCTAATGAGGTTTTGTACAATAGGGCGAACCTAATAAGAGTGGACAATTTTGTCATTAAGTTGATTCGAAGATACATTGCAAGAGCAATGACCTCGTCGAACAACCTGATCTCTTTGGCTTATTACCCCAATTATATGTATCACGAGAGAGTTCGCCTTGACGGCTTTATTCCACCAGAAGCGTTCCTCTATCTTGATAAGAAAGGCTTGATCCAGGACAGATTAGCGGTGCCGTTAATCTTTAACGTCGCTCGAACAGCTGCGGACAGGCGACTCAACTACGACAGAGATGTCGCACACGGCAGTGCAGAGCGTCTCCGGTTCAGTAGAGCGGTAGGGAGTCGCGACATGAGAGATGTTGCTCGGCAGCACCAACAATTTTGGTGGCTTATTGAAGAAGAGGATGCTTCGTCGTCGAATTCCTCAATTACTAGGTAGCTTCCCCGAGTGAAGCAAAGTTGGCCAGCCTATTAGATTTTAGTAATGTCCGACTTACATAGTTTTAGATAGGATTAAGTTAGATTTAAGAAAAAAAAATAAAAAAAAATATAAAAAAAAAATAAAAAAAAATAAAAAAAAATATGTATAAAAAAAAACAAAAAAATACATATATATATATACATATATTTATATATTATGTATATATATATATATAATATTTAACTTAATTGTTTATTAGATGTAAGTAGGTTAAGTATATTAAGATTTATTTTAGGTAGTTGGTAAGCTTTAGTTTTAAGTTTTATATTTCAACAAAAAAAAGTCCATTTACTAAGTTTTTGTTAAAATCTGTTTTCTTAGTTTTAGGCTTAATTAATGCAAATATTAAAATAAGAATAGACTGTAAGATACGTCGAAAGACATAGATTAAGTGTTAGGTTTATCTTAGAGTGCCCGCATGGGGCCAGTAAGTTAAATTAAGATAATTTTAAGGTAATTAAGCTAATTTTTAAGCATTTTTTTTTTTTTTGTTTAGCCTATAAGAATTAATATATAAGAAAATAAAGAATGCATTTAAACTGACTGTGCAAAAACTTTAAGGATTTTAAACAAGTGAAAACATGTGATGCATTTTTCTTTTGACTGCACGACTATGAACATAATTAGTTTGGCAAAAAAAATCATTTAATCCGAGATACTACACTATACCATATTTCTCGCATATACCACAATACCCGATTTTACTCTATGTTATATTGTTTCTTTACTACTTACTCTTGTATCTTAAATGTATCTTCAGCCATCGGACACATCTACGTAAAAAGGGCTTTCCAACGTTATATAACCTCTTCTGTAGAAGAGTTTAAATAATTAATTACTTAATTAATTAATAGAATAAATAAGTACAAGACTCGTGTTTGCTTATTAATATATGTATATTGATAAAATAATATACATATACATATTTATATACATTTTGACATCTAAATAAAAACAAATAAACGTATGTTGCATTTAATATACATATGACAACCCTAACAGTTGTTTTCCATTAAAAACAACTTTTAAAAGTAGCAAAAATCAGAAGAGCTTGTGAAAATAGAAGCGAAATCGCTTTAATTAACATGAATATTGGTAACTCTGGTTCTGTTAGAAATTCTATAGGATATCAATGGCGGATGCATATGCAATTGATCATTAGGGGCGGACTGGTCGCACTGGGATTACATTGGATTGTTATAGCAGTTACAACAAATGACAATTTCGATGTAAATCAGTGGCACGGTTTAAATTTGTAAAATTTTAAATCGAAAACTGAGCGATTGGCACTCGTGTTCGAAAAAAATCCATCTCATAAGGCCTCTACTTTATAATTTTCTTGAACAGATCATACTTTGCTCAAACAGTACAGTGATTTAAGTAATTGATGGTGGTTGATTACTTTGTATGCTGTTGTCAGTTCAGCTGCACATACTTATAAATGTTTATTTGAATCAATTTTTACACAGGCAATTGTCTATTTTTCGAGATAAGGGTGCAGATGAAGTTTAGGTGTTGTGTCCAGTTATCTCATTATGATGCTTGATATGGCCTTTACCTCCTTTGTTCATGGAATCGTATATACGTGTACTGCAAACTGTGCAAAATGTTTCGTCATTTGTCGAGCTAACTATGGTATATAGGTACAGTGTTACTGGAATGAATTGATTTGATTTGATTTGAGGCCCGGTTCAACCCCGGACAGATTTATTAAGGCTTATTGCAAGCATACGAGTATTCTTAAAACTCAGAATTTCACTTAAAACTAAAGGTTGGGAGCGGTTAAGGAAAGTTAGGACGTTAGGCAAAGGTGGAAATAAGAATGTTCTTGAGTTAGAGTTTGCTGAGGTTAAGAGAGGCAGAATATCGTTAACTTCACGAAGCATTCTAGACGTTCTCTCCAGATGTCCGTAATTCGTTCTGTAAAGATTGAACCGGAAAAGTGGCATAAACTTAAGATTACGTGGGTTTGTGTTAAAAGAAATAAGTTGAAGTAAAGAAGGGCAGTCAATATAACAAACTAAAATTTGATGAATAAAGAGAATATCGCCAACTTATTGACGTATAGAAAGGGGTTGTAAATTTATAGGTTTCAGTTGATCAGTGTATGGTGGTAAGTTTTAGCTATCATCTCAGGGAAGACCACCTTAAGAAAATCGTAAAAATCTGCGTTTAACAGCTGCTATCCGAAGCATGTGAGTTTTGTAGTAGGGTGACCAAATTTGGCTTGTACGATTAGATTCAAGAAGAGGCTTAACAAAGCTTATGTAAAGGGATTTGTTAACATTAGAATTGGAAAACTCCTTAGACCAGCGCTTGATGAAGCCAAGGACAGAGTTAGATTTTGTTATTATATTATCAATGTGAGAACGGAAATTTAGTTCCTTATCACTGATGAGATCTTAATCACGCAACTCATTCACTAAGGGAACAGACAGATTAAAGATTAGAGCTCAGCGAGGTGAAGTAGGAAGGTGCTTGCGGTTATAAGTTAAAGCCTGATACTTATTGACGTTAAGCTTAATAATGCAATTGACATCATTAATGGTCAGAATAAGTAGTAATAATAGGATTGAATCCATCTTACAAGATTGAACCTTTAATTTTAGAAGGATTATACCATGTTGGTGATGATCTGACGGTCGGCTGACTGGCTGTCGCGTCACCCTACCTAGGATCTAATCCCGGTAGGAGCTTAACAGCAAATTTTCAAACCGTCATCACATTTTCGGCGGGCAATGGCAAACCTCCGAAAGTCAAATTCTGCCTATGAAAAGCTTCTAAGGAGAGCCGATCGGAACCGGTAATAAACAGTAGGCCCTGCTCAGGAGTGTAAAAATTCACAAAGTGAGAAACACAAATGAGTGCGAGAAGCTAGGTCTTGGCCCACACCGGGCTGTCGCACCAAATGAGAAATTCTATCAACTTCATTTCCAAATTCTAGTGCACATGAAGTGTTTGATAAAAATTCCGTTAGGTTGGTGAATGTAGATCTACTTTTGAGAATCCCGTGCTAGTTTTGGGAAACAATAGATTTACATTATGTCACATATAATGCTCACATATAAAGCTTACGTATGCAGGACAGCTTAGCAATTGGTCGATAGTTGGACATATCGTCTTTTCGATTTTTTTTTTATGTAGGGGGATAATCAAATACTTTTTCCAAGTTAAGAGGAAATAATCCCTTGGTGATACAAAACTTAAAGAGAGCTGTAAGAAGTTGGGCTAGGTGCATTTCACATTTCTTTAAAAATAGGGAAGGAAAATCGTCGGGGCCAGCAGAATAATCATCTTTGAGGTTGATTAGTTATAAATAAATGACTTCTATTTCATTTTAAGTAGTTTACAAAAACAATAATTAATAAATCTCTTTTTTTTTGGCATGGCTGATAGCCGTATAGCAGATTGACAATTATTTCTATATCAATATACTAGATATATAAAATTAGTACAAGCAAAAAACTAAACTACGTTATTTAAATAAAGGGTGATTCATCGTGAGGTTTGAATTACCACTTCGATCAAAAAGTTCCCGGTGGCGTCACAGTGTGGTGCTCCCATTGTTCCGATTTGAGTTCTGTTTTTTTTGTTAAGTTGGTACATTTGTTATTGACATTCTCTCTAAATATTAGCGTCATAGCTTGAAATTTGCAAAAGTTACGTAGTCAAGAGCACACCTATTTCTGTGTGTGCTGCCGATTTTTTACAATTTTACAAAAATGAACGGATTAATAGTGCGCGAACGTTTGAAATGGAAAAGTATTTCGATTCTCTTCAGAGTAGCACATTTACCAGTAGCACGAGCGGTTCAAAAGTGGTCGTTGGTCAATCGAAGATGATGAACACAGTGGCAGACCATCGACATCGGAAACCGACGAAAATATTGATGAAGTATAAGAAATGTTGGTCAATAACCGCAAATTAACCATCAAGGCGGTAGCGGAGGACTTGAGCATTGCCTATGGATCCGATCCAAGACATTTTGGTTAATGATTTGGGTTTCCGTCGTGTAACAGCAAAGATGGTGCCAAAAGACACCAATTCCATGCAAAAAAGCGACCGTGTTGACGTTGCAAAAGAGATGATTTGCGAAGCTGAATCCGATCCCACATTCATCAAAAGGATCATTACTGGAGACGAGACGTGGGTTTATGAGTACGACACGTAATAAAGACATTAGGCAAGTGAATGGCGTTCACCAAATGAGCCGAGACAAAAAAAACCACGTCGTTTTCAGTCAAAAAAGGAGGCAATGCTCACGGTTTTCATTAGGATTACAACAGTGTAGTGCACTGTATATACAGAGTATAATTTGGACGTTACGAGACGTTTGCGTGAAGCAATTCGCCGAAAGAGGGCAGAACGGCGGGCATAAAACTCGTGGATTTTGCACCATGATAACGCACCGTCGCACAGTGCCATCATTATTCGTAATTTTTTGACGAAAAATGCAAATGCGATATGCGAAAAATGCGAATTCACCTGATTTGGCTCCTTGTGACTTTTTTCTGTTCAATCGAGTAAAAAAACCAATACGGGGAACGCGTCTCAGCAGCCTAGAGGAAGTAATGGAAAAATTGCAGGAAGCACTGATGGACATACCGAAAACAGAATATAAAAAATGTTTCGAGGATTGGATCAAGTGCTGGCATAATTTGTTGCAGTCGTAGTTTTAATTTTCTAAACTTTTGATCAAGGTGGTATAATGTAAAATAAAATACAAAAATTTGAAAGTTAACTTAAAATGTTTAGTATTGGTTAAAAGAACAATTTATGACATTTACTTTTTGAAAATGATATCATGTAAATGTTGGCCACAACTACGTCTGAGGTGGTCCATTCGGAGGTCCAATTTTTGGCGGCTCATTCGAGCATAGTATCTCGTGGATAACACGAGTAATGTTGGCTTCCGTAGCTGGCTTATTCCTGAAGACCTTAGACTTTACATACCTCCAGAGAAAATAGTCCAAAGGTGTGATATCGCACGATCTAGGCGACCAATTTACCGTACCAAAACGTGAAATTTCACGATAAAACACCGGATTTTCATTAAATTTTTCCAGAGCTCATTCACTGAAAATATGACACAAATTCAAGTCGCCTGGCTTCAATTCTTGCACAAGTTGAATTTTGTACGCTTTTTAGACTGAGATCTTCACGTAAAATACGCCAAGCTGTCGAATACGCCAAGCCAAGCTTATGAGAAAGACGACGAATCGATTCGTCACCGTCTTCGTTTACACTCACAGCTACAGCTGCTATAGTCTCTTTACTACGTGCTAGATGTATTCTAACCGGTCGATTATCATCCACTAATGTAAACTGGGACTTAAATTTGCGAATGGTATTGGCAATAGTAGTTTCAGTAGGTCGATTATGCGCACCGCAGTGTGAGTCTTTCCATAAAGACTTGCCAAACGATACTGAAAAAGTTTGATAGAAGTCATGCGTGGTCTGTCAAAAAAATCCTATTGAAAATCAAACCTTACGATGAATCACCCTTTATAATTTAAAAGTTCTTCTTGATAATACGTCTTCTATAGCGAAACGAATTCAGTGTGAAATTGTACAATAAATCCCATCCTTGATATTCATTCAAGGAATTCCCTTAAGATACGTTAGGTTGCACATATTGCACAGTATTAGTAGTTATGGGCGGTGTGATATATCCTATCAGCTCTCCTCTCAATTAAAATATTGTGCTTATTTTATCCGCTGAGTAGAAATTTAAAAAATATGTACTTTCTTGCAGATGAGGTTAATTATTTTATATTTAACTTGCTCTAAAGTTATAGACACCGATTCCAAAGTTGTTTGTGGACAGGTTTTTAAGTAGAAAAATGGATGGAAATGGCTGGCGAACGCTCGGCTAAACAAAATTGCGAAAAGATTTGCAATACATAATTTGGGGATCGCTCGAGGACTTATCAAGAAAAATTCAGAGATGATGGATAGTTATCCGATTTACTTTTAGTTTTGATAAACTGAAAGAATCGTTGGGGGTCGGAAATCATTGCGTGCTCCATTCGGCTTAAATAGTTGTCATAGATAGAGAACAAAGAAATTTATTTGGGCAAATTGGTGATAGAAATCGGCGTCGGAACGCGATTTTAATTAATATAATAATAATATCAGCTTATTTCTCTTGTTATGAAGAGGTCGCAGTTTTTTATTATACCAAGGTGATGAAGATGAGGGTAAAAAAGTACTGATTGGGAGAGACATTTTGAGAGAAATTTTGGTATAAAGGGATGCGAAAGCATTGTAGACCGTAAGGTAAGGATTATTGTAGAGAAATTTAAAATTGGCTACTGAAGAGGTTGTTCAGTTTGGTCTAGTTACCAATATGAAAATTAAAACTGTTGGAGTACGCACATGAAACAGTTGTCATACGACAACGTCAGAAGAAGGGGAGGGTGGTAACTATCTAATTTAGAGATAAGATGTCTACTTACTAAAACGACGCAGTTATCTGTATCAGTGACGAAGACTAGGTCGAGTTGTTTGCCAATGTTATTGCTGACCCCAATTAGTTGATTCAAACCAGAGTCAGTTTGACAGTCAATGAAAAGACTTTCTTTATCAGAGGTGATATTTGTTGCAGTAAAGAAGGACTGGTCAGTCTGAGTCCATAGAAGCTCAGGTGGATTAAAATCACCTAAACAAATAACAGCGACGTTGGGGTCAGCAGTATTAAAAATACGATCCATTGCATCAACAACTAGCTGATTCCCTTGAATTGGTTGAGAGGGGCGAATATATAGGCTGCGCTTGCATAGAAATTCTACCAAACGAATTCACAGAATGCAGTGGAAGATTTTTAAAGGGTCTAGACTCGAAACAAGAGTGTATAGCTAGAAGCACACCACGGCCATATAAACTCTCCTTTTTATTTAGACCATCTTAAGGTGTGGATCGAAGTCTTGGGAAAATAATTCATTATTCTTAATATTAAGGTTGGGTTTGATTTCTGTGAGGGAAAAAATATCATAGGGTAGAATCTGCGAATTAATATAGGTTTTTCCAATAGGGACTTGACAACTTTGAATTTAATTTGTGAACGCACTCTTTCACTCATCATCAAACTGTCACTGTCAATTTATTCAGTAAACTCAACATTTTCATCATGGTAAAGTACACTAACCAGCTACGTTCTCCAATTGGGCTCTGGAGAAGATGCGCCAAGATGATTATTTTCATCGCAAAATCATCTTCAGTGACGAAGCTCATTTTTGGCTCAATGTGTTCGTCAATAAGCAAAATATGCGTTATTGGTCGGGTGAAAATCCACATGTGCTTCATGAATAACCACTTCATCCACAAAAAATAACTGTTTGGTGCGGTTTGCATGCCGGCGGCGTTATTGGGCCATATTTTTTCGTCGACGATAACGATCGTCACGTTACTGTGAATGGTCAGCGTTATCGCGCCATGATCACCGATTATTTTTGGCCCGAATTGGAAGATATGGACTTGGACGACATGTGGTTTCAACAGGAAGGTGCCACAAGCCATACAGCACACGCTACAATCGATTTATTGAAGAGTAAGTATAGTGACATGGGCCAGTCGATTTGCCGCCTAGTTCGTGCGATTTAACGCCGCTTGACTATTTTCAGTGGGACTACGTTAAGTCATTGGCTTATGCCAACACGCCGACGACGTTGGAAGAGATCAGAGAAAACATTGAACGCGAAACAACTGCCATTTCGGCCGAAATGTGTGGCCGAGTCGTTGAAAGTTGGGTCCAACGCGGTGACCATATGAACGAAGTCGAGTTCCATTCATAAATGTTTTGATTGTACCTCAAGCCAATAATAAAGTTTTTGAAATATCTCAAATGGTTTGCCTTTCATTTAAAAAAAAAAGTTGTCAACTCGTTATTAGAAAAATATATAGCAGAAATCTTACTTCGTAATACTCTTACGTTTTGATAATACAGGGACAGACATTTGGGAGGCTTCAGCAAAAAATTGAGTGGTGGGTTAGGAGCGATGGTAGTTTTTGAAACTAGGCCGTGTTCTCTGAAGTTGTAGTATGCGTTCGGAACTTACGTGAGAGGTAAATGAAAAGAGATCATTAGCCACATCATCAGGAGTCATATCTAATTGCTCATAAAAATGTATAGAAATTTGCCGCAGACCATTATGATTAGTGAGAAGGTGTTCTTGCAGAATGAAATCCATTGCATTGGTTTTCGTTATACCATCGATACAGACAGAGTCTGGCTTAAAATGTAGACAGGCTAGATATAAACGAACATTATCATATAATCTGCGTCTCCGAATCGAGACAGAACATATCGGCCATCCTTTCCTGAATCAGAAAGGTATGGGTTCTAAAAAGAAGGTGGTGTAGTATTAGGGAGCTTAGTGTAGAAGATGGGAAGGGATTTAAAATATGCGAAGGCGTATTAGGTTATGAATCCGAAATGTGCACCATCACGCATGATGTCATTTTTATCAAAAATGGTGGCCGTCCAGCTTAAGTTATAGAAGGCGAGCACTCCAATGTAAAAATTTAAATCTATTTTGAAGGTTTTCAACAAACTTGACGGACAATTTTTGTGCGTGGGGTCCATAAAAAGCTTCTGGAGGCTCACAGACACTTTGCCTCACTACATCAATATTTTCTGGCTTACTTTGGCCACTTTCTCGCCCAGACTTCAATTTAAACCTCAGTTTATGAATAGTGCAAAAAAATCACACAATTTTCTTTGCGTATCTATAATAGATTTAATAACGATACAATAACAATTGAATTACTTCAAGATATTGTCTTGACGATGGATAAATCCATAACAAGTTCTTACTGATTGTTTTTCAAAAAAATAAATGAAAAATAACCTTGAAGATTAAGTCTTCATGTTGCGTCATTACAGCAGGAAGAAGCAAAAATAACAATTTGAATAAATAGCTTTAAAATAGAAATAAATAAAATTTCTCATACTATATTTGAAACTTTTTCGCAAAATTTTTAATATTTCCGTCTTACTTTTAAATTTCTTAAAAAATTTGATCTCGCTGGACAACAAGTGCCATAAAGAATCACTAGCTTACCAGTGTCATAACTTTTTCAAAGATCTCTTCTAGTGCTACCACCTCCACATAATGATTTATTACGCATTCCCATTACGCTACTTTTCTTTATACTCATGAGAGACAGCCAGAAAACTTGCTCGAACTTGGCCCATAAATCAGTCCTACTCCTATATTTTCTAACAGAATAAAGTAGAAAAAAAAATTTCCATCAGATTTGCGGAGGAGCACATATCCAAGAAACACTTTTCGCATACACAACCCACATCACCGCGCCGAGCCGTACATTATCATTCACCGACACGACAACGGAGGGTGGGCCGACCCATAAATTTGGGTATCTGCTCTAGTCAACAATTTAATCAAACGTTTAAATTTGATTTACGGGTCCTGACTTCTGGGCCTAAAAGAGATGGATTTTTGTTTACGTTCTTTATGATAGGCTTGTGGTCGCCATGATACTCTTCTCGTATTCATTATTAATCTCTGCAATTTGAATCGTATAGTCAGCGCCACGGTTCCTAATTGACCTTGATACACGGGTATTAATTTCATGCAGTAGGTTCTGCAAGAAAGTGCTTTTATTAAGTAAATGCGGTAACACTTGAACACTGAACACTGCAAGTGGAAATATGTATGCATTGCAGGTTTATGCATTCAGAACATCAGTGATATGGTTGCAGTTGCTTGTTCAATGAACATGCTCAGAAAATGCAATAATACTTATGGGTGCTTTTGAATTATTTTTCCATGAAGGCAAGTGCAAACATTTACGGCTATGACTGAGAACCATAACACTCCGTTCTTCTTTTATTAGGATTTTAATTAAAAAAAAGTACGTGTTTTTTACACTTAGTTCTTGACGTATTTTATGAATATATGTTTTGTTTTAATGTGTCGACAATGTAATTAATTTGCTATAGATATTATTTCTGAAATTAGTAGAGCTGGGGCCCTAGATGTAATCGATATCTTATGTGATATTTGGTTTTCAATCCTCTTATAAGTCATGACTATCTATTTTTCAACGAAGCTTTGAATTTGAATGTCATCCTTATCAGCAAACTTCTTCGAACAATTGTATTACGTCAAAAACTACGAAGACAATGTCTTCTTTTTGGCAATATAAGTGAGCTCTCTTCAAAACGGGGCTTACTTCCGAGGAGAGTCCTTTTGATCCACACAGTGCGGATAAGATTCATACTATCTTATGTATCGGTTATTTGATGGAAAAAAAGGTGTACTTCCCTCAACTGATTTTGGTATCGCGGAGGTCGACACCGTTTACCTTTTTTTTCGATAGATATAAATGCAAATTTTCTTTGCACGTTTTTGGAAGGTTAAATGCGCTGAAACTTGTGTGGGTCTTAGCCTACAGTATTATCGCGACAAAAAAGACCGACGGAAGATTTGCTAGGCTAGGAATCTATATTAGGTTTATGACTTTTATTAGCAGTTGGGTTTTTTTTGAGCATATTATTGGTAATATTGACTCTCCAGGGTATAGGCTAACCAAACAAATACTTCCTGACTTCTCTAAATAAATTCTTGCTATCCCTCATTAGGAAAGACGATAGATTTGACACCATTAATCGGAAGATTCGGAAGAGCGTGGCATTCGTATTACAGAAATTCGATTTTCTGGTTGGCTCGAAATTATGAGTTGAGATTCGATTTTCGATTATATCTTTCCTCAATATCCAAATTGCACCGAATTCTCCATGTTATCCACAGTTGCAAGCTTTATTCAATATGATAAACCATTCCACCGTATTTATATATTTGTTAAAGAAGAAGAATTGGAGTATCAAATAATGAGATCATTTAAAAATGTATTTTGATTGCAAAGATTAATGCAATATTTTTCCATACCTTGTTGAAAAAATCAGCTTGAGTGTCCTGTCAGGAATCCTATTGCTGTCCTAAGCTTATCCCTTTTATTTTTTTATTTGTTTTCTAAATCTTTTGCCGTCGAAAAGAAACCCTTGGATACCCTGTGTTCTTCAAAACTTGACTATCTTAGGTTGGCAGTCTTTGTGATATTTTCTTCGAAACTGCTCCTCACCACAGAGGGGTTGTTTAATATTGGCAACCACACTATTTTCGAGTAGCCCCCATTTTCTTGCAAGCTCATCTGCTTGTTCATTTCCTTTAATACCGCAGTGTCTTGATACCCAGAACAGTCTTACCCAGTTCTAACTGCATAGTGCTTGGATCACTGTGCAACAGCCCCAGACTGTATCAGAGTAGCTGTGGGTTGATTCTATTGCCTTAAGTGCGGTCTGGCTATCGATGTAGATAGCGATATCTCTTTCGGATACCGATCTCTGCATTAGCTCAGCCGGCCTGAGGATAACCAGTACCTCTGATTGGAAGACACAGTTTGCGTCCAGTAGTCTTGTAGACACTCTTAGTTTTGCGTCTTCTGAGAAGATACCAGAACCGGTTCCTTCATTTGTTTTCGAGCTGTCTGTGAAAATTGCAATTTCATTTGATCTGATTATAGCATTTTTTTCCCAGTACAGAACCAGTTCCGTTTTGGAAGGGTTGACATTGAGACTACAGCTTTTTTCCAAATGCTGATCTCAAGCATTTATACTTAAACTATTTAAGTATTTTCCCTGCACTATTATGACCACTTAATCTGCGTACGCCGTGACACCTATACCCATTGTACTGAGCTTTTTGGGAATGTCATTGATAACCGAGCTCTGCCTAATAGAACCATTTATTTTCCTACTTGCAAGCATGTTGTCAACCCAGTTTTTAAATGACGGTGAACTCCACGTTATTGAAGGCTCCTTCGATATCCAGGAAGGCCGTCATCGCGAAATGTAGACTCTTCTCTATTTTCTCCTCCACCTCGTGCAAGGCGCTTATTATAGAATTTATTTTTATAACATATATGCATGCTGTGAAAAAGTCATTACTGCATCTATTCCTAATGTGAATCTCCAATAGCGGCTCTAGGGTTTTAAGCATGATTGATGACAGACTTATTGGTCTGAAATCTTTTGCTGTTAAATGCCAATGTTTGTCAGCTTTAGGTATAAAAACTATCTTAACTATTTGCATTGTATGTATGTATTTTTATGTATGTACCCTATTTTTAGACTATGCCTAAGAATTTCTATAATTTTATGCATTGTTAAGTCCGGTACTTTCTATAGCATAATCGATAAAATACCATCCGGACCGGGGGTTTGTACGGCTTAATGGACTAAATATCCCACCATAATAAGAACACCTATTTCCTCTTCAGAGAGAGAGAAAGATCAATGTACTCATGCCAGGGTCGTCTTATACTGTGGAAAGTGGGTTTTTACCAGCGTTGTCAATATCTCTTGGCTACTTTCGGCCCAGGTTCCGTCATTTTTCCTGAGATAGCTTGGAACGGTCGCATTTTACTCAATCTAAAAACCTAGTATGTTACTGCGATAGACTCGCAGTACTTCTGCCATGAAGCTCTTTTTAACTTTCTAATTAGGTACTTGAATTGTTTCTTATATTCGTAGTACTAATTTTATGTACCGTCGCTTTTGAAAAGCTTCGCCCTATTATAGAATTTCCTAACGCCTTTTCCTTTTGGGTATTCAGGTATATATTTACCACTTCTGTATACTTAACCCAATCAGTGTTTTTCTTTGAAAACTACATACCCTGTTCTGAAAGTTCACATTGAAGCGTATCCATCGGTGATCCGACATTGACGCTTCTTCGACTACTCTCCATTTCCTTATTTTGAACCCTTCTGTAGTTGTAGCAAGGGTGACATCTAGTACCTTTTGCCTATTTTTCACCACAAAAGTTGATGAATTCTATTCTATTACAAATCTTGAGGTTAAATGATATAATGAAATCATACAAACACTCACCTTTTTGGTTGATATCACCGCTTCCTCATTATGTATTTTGAGCGTTTGCGTCACAGCCCAATATCAGCACCCAATTTTTCTACCTTGCCAAGCTTTAACTTTTTCAGAATAACTATCTCGAAATTGGCCGAAGTCAGAAAGAGTGCTTTGCCACCCTGATTGCAGGTTGCCGCCGTCAGATTTCCTGAGTAGGAATTATTAAAAAAATGTCTCTATTATGATTATCGGCTTTAATTAGCTGATTCTGCACATGGAGTAGTCTCAAGAGGGAAAAGGAACCCGAAACCATGCCGTCGGCAGAGTGTACTTCCTTTACCAACTTTGGAACCGCAAGTTTTAGCTTGATGCTTTGCCAAGCATTGCATACCTGCAAGCGAAGCGTCTGAAGAAATCCACAGAAGGCTTGTTTTCGGAAGCTACAAAATCGCTTTCCAAACTAGCGCCATCGAATTTAGGTTCCCTGTTTACTGTGGTGGGCGTCTTGGAACTTCTCCTTGACGTTTTTCCACGTTTTTCATGTCAACGTCCACATCCTTAATCTAGTCGCCGGTATATATCATTTGTAACTCCCGAGGGCCAATGTAAGTTTATGAAGACGGCCAAATCGTGTGCCATTCTCCTTCGGTGTTCCACCGCTTTGTAATTTACGTGGGTGATATAATAATACATTCAATAGACGAAAGCAGCAATCTTGAAACAATTCGACGAATATTTGACAGCCAGGAACTGCATTTTGTTTAGCTGGAGTAAGTTGAAGTCCTTTAGGAAAAGAATAACTTGTCTTAGACACGTTATAAATCTGATAAGAAATTATTCAGAACCATGAACTATCAAAGAGGCCCAGGGTTTTTCAGCCCATTAGAACAAAATGCGTTTCAGCAATTAGAGGACACTATGTGCAATGAACCAGTGTTTAAAATATTTAATTTGAGTTTTGAGACTGAATTGCATGCGTATGCGTGCAAATATGGCGGCGGTGCAATCCTCTTGCAAAGATGCCCTCACGGTGAACACTTTCACCCAGTCTTTTATTACAACTTCAAAATTAATGAAGTAAAGCAACAGTATTCTAGTTTTGGGCCGGGGATTGCGGCGGGAGTACGAAATTTATCATAAATGCGGATTGTTAAGAGTTCGAAATGACGATAAAGAATCGTGACATCAATTCCACAATATCTCGCTGGGCCATGGTCATTAATGAATTTAAGGCTCCAGTAAAGCACCGAAAAGAAATAGTAACGCAGTACGTCGACGCGATTGGTTGGTGTCCAGCCGTGTTTCTGGTGGAAAATGGATTACTAGAGAGGATACAGAACACGTAAGAAAAGGATGCAGAACGCAGCATCTTCATGGATATTTAAGCTAATCAAGATAGCTTTCGTATCCACATATTGAGAAAGGGCGTCCTTTACTCCTAGTCTAAGCGAAGGAGACTACTTTTTTGTGTTACCTATACTGATGCCGAGAGAAATCATTATGAGGACTCATCTTAATGGCCACCTCAGTGTAAGGCAGTTAAAAAAAAAAAAAATAATCAACAAGGACTACCACTGGCAAAGAAGGTAAACTCTGTAATTAAAAATTGTTTTAACTGTATCTTGGCCGAGCGGAAAATAGGTAAACAAGACGGGCTCCTACACGCAATAGAAAAGACGGACGTATCACTCCATACTTTTCATATTGCTGCTTTCTTCTTCCTTCCAAGAATTACAATTATCTTTTCGTAATTGTCGATGCTTTTACTAAGTTTGTATGGATATACGGTAAAAACCAGAAGCGGGTAAAAGGTAGTTACCGAATTAAAACAGCATAGCGAGATTTTCGGGGCGGCATTTTCTTTTAACAAATTCGATGAATATAACCATCAGTATCAAATAAAGCACACCAAAATTGCGACAGGGGTAACGGCTAATTGGAGCGAACAAATAGAACCAGCATATCCGTCCTTAGTAATCTTTCAGTGGATAATCTTAAAAAGTGGTTCAAGTTTATGCCTAAGCTACAAAAGGCGTTAAATATAAATGGTGGTAAGCATCACAAAGATCATACCCTTTGAACTTCTTTTATGCTTTCCAATACGTGATGGTCTAGGTTACAATCTGGCAATGATAGAGGAAGAGATGGTGTTGCCCAACGAAAAGATGATCTTCGAGATCATGCAAAGGCTCAGATTGTTTAGCTTTAGGCGGAAAATTTAAAGCATTTTAACAGTCGAATGAAAAAGGTGAGGATATACTGCGTAGGAGATCTAATTGCAGTGAGGCGAACACAATTCGCTCCCTGATTGAAAGTCTTCCCTAAGTATTTGGGTTCGTACCAGGTGGTAAGTGTCAATGGCAAAGATCGGTATGATGTGAAGAAGGTAGGGAATCATGAAGGACTACGACAAACATCATCCTCAGCTGATTCCATTCCAAGCCTTAGATTTGTAGGAATAATATTTGTAATAATTGTAAGAAACCCAGAGTACATAAGTCAATAAGATATTAAAGGAGACATACGGAAGGGGCGGCATATTTACGTAACTCATAAATAGCTTTCACGAATTACTTTTTTTCTTCAAATTAAATACTATAAACCATTGAATTAAAATATACAACATACATCTGTCAAGGTGTTGTTTCCTTTTTGAATCCTATAAAGTACAATATCCTGTATTGTACTTTAAGTTTATTATTTCATTGGAGTTAAAAAATAAGGGGAAAGGCTTTTTTTTATCTACGGGTACATTTATCAATAAGCATCTTTTTTAAGTCAACATTCATACATGTCTTATTATGTATTTGATTAGTAGTCTTTATTTTTCTCAATTTTCTGTAGTGTTACATCTCATTTATCCAATATATTTTAAATGTTACATACATACAATTGTGGACAAAAGTATTTTGACAAAACAGTGCAAAATGTTAAATCGCTTATTTAAACTGAGAGAGGTAACGGTATCCATTAAATTTTTAAGAGGGAGATGATATTAAAGGCTTTAAGAGAGCAAAAGATTGCACTGATAACGTAACTCATTTCTTTTCTATTATTATCTGCGTGACAGATTATGATTATTTTCCTGGACAAAAGTATTGCTTATAATTTTCATTTTCGTTGATTCGCTTGCGGTAAAAAATCCGTGCTCTAATTTCTGAAATTGTTTTTGTTGTTTTTATTAATAATAATAACTGTTTGATCGCAATTTTTTGTTATATTATGTGTAAAACACGTGAAATCAGTGAACTTATTAGAAATGAAATGGTTACTAAGTACATATTGGGTATGTAATTAAATTCATGCGGTTTTTTTTTTCAAAATGTTAACGTTTATTTAAGAAAAACATGTAAAACAGTATTATTCAAAGTATTGCCCATCTGAAGCTATGACTTTTTCTCATCTTTCTGGCAATTTGTGGACCCCATCCCAAAAAAACTGCGCCGGCTTGGCAGCCAATTTTTAATATTCTGCTCTGATGTGCACCGTATTTCAGTGAGGGCGTTCTGCATCGACCGGAACAAATGGTAATCAAAAGTGGCAAGGTCTGGGCTATAAATCGGGTGGGGTAAGACTTCCCAAATAGTTCTTAAACGGAATAGCAACGTGGGGCCCAGTTGTCATGATGGAAAATTATTGCCTCGTGTCTGGTCGCATATTCCGGGCGTTTTTCGGCTACTGCTCTCGTCAAACAGATTAATTGTGTTCGGTAGTGTCGTCTATTGATGGTTTCACCTGGTTTTAGCAGCTTATAGTACAGCACACCCATCTGATTACACCAAATACAGAGCATTACCTTCGCTTCATGGATATTCGGCTTTGCCGTTGATTTGGCTGCTTGGCCGGGTTTTACATTTGATTTTTTGCGCTTGGGGTTGTCGTAATGGATCCACTTTTCATCACCAGTAACAATCCGATGCAAAAATGACTTCCTTTTGTAACGTTCCAGCAGCATTTCGGACATGCAAACCCGGCTTTCGACGTCTCTCGGCTTGAGTTCATGTGGAACCCATGAACCCTTGATTTTGAATATATCCAGCTGCTTTTAAACGTTTTGAAATGGCTGCTTGAATGGCACCCAAAGATTCTGCGAGCTCTTCTTGTGTTTGGCAACAATCTTTATAGAGTAATGCTTCCAGTTCTTCATCTTCAAACTTTTTTGGCTGCCCAGGACGCTCATCGTCTTTCAAGCCAAAATCAGCACTTTTAAATCATGCAAACCACTTTTGGCACGTTCGCTCAGCTAGTACATGTTCACCATAAACTTTCACCAAAATACGATGACTTTCGGCAGCAGTTTTCTTCATGAAGAAAACGAAGCTCAGACTTATCAAGAACGCGTGAGGAGACGATTTTTTCTGGTTTTTAAGTTCATTTAAAGGAAAGGTTGCCATTGGGTGTGGTGAGTTTGGGGAGGGTTAACAAATGAGTGGGACAGTTGGCCATCTTTATTATTTGGGACATTCAAATTTTGGCGCCGACATTCCGGCCACGTTGATGCGTTGCAAACCGTCAATCGTCTTCATTAGGCAATGGTGCTATCTTTGTGATGGGACGTCGGTAGCTTCCGGAACTATTTTTTAGCTGGATTACATCCATCATCACCCTTGATAGTTTTGGTCACTCTTGCTAGTGCCCATTTCTAGGGCGGAACGTTGTCTTTATGGACGACTACCAGACTTCCTACCTCGATGTTGGGTTGGGCCGTTTGCCACTTAGCTCGCACCTGGAGATTTTCGAGGTATTCTTTCAGCCATCTCTTCCAAAAATGTTGCTTGATTGCAGATATTCATTGCCATCTGTTAAGATAAGAAAGTTTATCATTTATTAAATTTGGTTCCTGGAACGAATTGATCGCCTATCCAATGAGGAAGTGTCCCGAAGTCAGAGCGCTAACATCGCTGGGGTCTAATGACACTGGATTTATAGACCTCAAGTTTAGGAGTCCTTCGATTTCAGCTACCGCCATCGCCAGTTCCTCAAACGTCAACAATGCGCTGCCCAAAGTATTCTGCAAAAGTCTTTTTGCGAACTTCACTGCAGTTTCTCAAAGCCCCCCGAAGTGCGGCGCGCAGGGAGGTATGAACTGGAACTTAATCATTTTTTCTGAAGCGAAATTAAAAATATTGTTTTGATTAAGGCTTTTATAAAATTTGTTGCGAAATTATACTAACTTTGTCTTAGCGCCCACAAAGTTTGTTGCATTATGACAATAGATTTTATTTGAACAATCTCTTCGCCCTATCAAACGCCTTAGCGCTGCTATAAATGCGTCCGAAGTGAGATCGGAAACAACCTTTAAATGCAGAAATGTAGTTTTTGTAAGGCTGTTTCCCACGAATTTTCCATGAAGTAAGGATTGGCCCACAGAAATCTACGCCGCAAATTGAAAACGGTCGGTTGGGAGTTAATCGATCCATAGGTAAGTTCCCCATGATTTACTCCAGTAGCTTTGGCTTATATTTTCTACAGTGCAATGGATGCAATTATTTACGACCTGCCTTACTAGTTTTCTGCCCCCAATAATCCATAACCGATCTCTCAAGAAGTTGAGTAAAGCCCGTGGCCCGGCGTGAAAGTTGATGAGGTGTAAATGCTGAACATAAGTCATAACGAAGGCATCATCTTTGGGAAGTAACATTGGAAACATTGGATTCGACCACCAACTCTTAGGATGCTCCAACCTGAACTCTCCTCGATGAATGGACAAAACTGTGAAACTTTGCATTTGAAGAAGTTTCTCACGCCTTTAATTCTGAAGTATCCGCTCGAAAGGATGCTTGTTGCATGCAACGTACACCCGCCATCAACGCCTTGTTAAGGTTTTCGGCTGAAAGGTTCATGTTTGGCTTCCGATTTTAAGACATATGCGACTATTCGTATATTTTTTGTAAACGAGCTATGCCTGTAGAATATTTGTAAGAAGTTCTTTTTTACCTTTTCGCATATGAATACACCTTTTCTCTTCTTCCGATTTCCTGCGTCGATTTCTTCCAGTTGTTCGTTAGTTGTCCAGTAGATGCAACTCTTCCTTAGGAAATCAGGCCCCGCAAATCAAGATGAGTTTTGTAAATCCTCTACGTTGCATCCGCTTGAAATAAGATCTGCAGGATTGTTCTCGGACCTCACGTGTCTCCAACAAACACCTGCACTTAACAATTGTATGTCGCTTACTCACCTAGAGATGCATCCAGCCAGCACAGAACTATCACAGAATAATTGAAATGAATGAAAATTTTTTATTTTATTTTTACAATACTTTCAATTTACAATAGTTTACCCACAAAGCAAAGTGCTTATCTGTAGGCGGATACCAACTGTAGTATTATTTAAGTTTACAAGTGATTAAAAAGGTTCAGTTAAAATTTATGTTTTAATAATGTTTGAAATATGGTTTTTAGTTTATTTTATAAATAAAAAATTTAGTTTAAAACTTTAGTGCATAATAATAGTGGTAGTTAATTATATATCTTATATCTCACAAAGAACAATTCTAGCAGATATTTTTTAATTTCTTTCTTTCTTTTCTTGAAGTTCCGAATATTTTTTAAATTTTGTAGTATTTGGTATATTATCGTCGGAATAATAAATCTAAGTTCCCTGTTTCCGTACACGTTAAACGTTGTCGGGAATTTAAACATCTCAAGTGCTCTTCTTCTGGTGTTTTGGTTATATCTTATTAGCTGTAGAAACCTTTGATCATCCATATAATGTTGTAATGCAGTCATGCGATAAATTGCGTTTATATCTAGAACTTTAAAGTTGACATTATTACGTTAAATCAGTTTAATTAGACGATGTTGTAGGTTCAGTATTTTGTCTAGATGTGTTTTGGAGGCGTTACCCCATGCCAGGATCCCATATCGGATTCGTGATTCTGCTAGTGAGTAGTATACTTGTTTAAGATCTTCGAAGTTTGAAAATCTTTTTGGTTAAACTAAGGCAAACAGGGTGCTTTTGAGTTGAAGCCGTAAAGTATTTATATGTTCACGCCAAAGAAAATGTTCGTCTATTGTGACTCCGAGATACTTCACCTTTTTAACAACTTTGATTGACTTGTTGTTAGCTGACAATGGACACTGGTCGTTTCGGTGATATATATTGAATATATCTTCTCGCTTAAATGGGTGGCGTATATGCATCACTTTTGTTTTGGTAGCATTGATAATTAATCCATGATCATGACACCACTTAAATACATCAACAAATTGCTCTTGAAGTATTTCTATTGCTGAGTTTAGTTGTATCAGGCTACGATTAATTATGGTTTGTACTACAGGCGTCAGAATTTCGGCATTTATTTTGAGATCGATTGGTCGTATGTTATCTGCTCCTTTATTGATGTTTATTTTGCTCAGGATATATCTTCCTCGCTAGCTTCTTCAACGTATATACTTTCTGGTATTTGCAAGTTCTCATGGATTGAAGGTTGTGTTTTAGTATTGCACATATGCATAATGTTTGGTACTTGGTTTGCGAATTGGTCCGGAAATTTTTCCACAATATCGCATTCACCGTTGACATTTGTTGAAGAGTTCGTTTGTATATTTTCATCAATAGAGGGTTTTTTCTTCTTAAAATTTCATTTATAACGATCCATGTTTTTCTGGGGTCATGTGCACTTAAGAATTGTTGTTGGTAATAGTTGGCTTTTGTGATTTGTATATTTTTGTTTACAATGTTTCGGAAGTTTTGTATTCACGTTCATAATTTTGGCTTCTTGTATTATTTTTCCATCTCCTATATAACACATCTCTTTTTTTACACATTGTTATTAATTTACTATTAATCCACGGCTTTTGTATTCGTTTTCCTTTTGTTTTCTTATATTTACTTGATTCCGTATATATGTTGTTTATTTTCAATACGAAGCTGTCATATAGCGTTTCAATGTTGTTTTCTTGAATCATATTTTCCCAATTTGTTTGTTGTATGAGTTCGTTAACTTTCTGTTAAAAATATGTACAGCATTAGTTTCTTCGATCAATCGCTCATCGTGTAGACCTTTTGTAGCATAAAATATAGCATAATGGGCGGCAAGATCAGTTTCCACAACTGCTGAGAACATTTCTTGCGTCGTGATGCTTACGTATATGTGATCTATAAGGGTGGATGTATTTCGTCTAGGATCGACACGTGTAGGTCTTTTTATGACATTTGTAAGTCCTTTTGATGCCATCATCTCCATATATTTCAGAACTATTGAGTTGTTTTCGTCAAGTAACACATGGGCTGAAAAGTCCGTTTCTAAGAGAGGGCACCACTTTTACTAAATCCATACCAACCTTCAAAAGATTCGTGTATAAATTTGACAGCTGTCGGAGGATTAGTTCTCGAGATATAGCGTTGTGAGTGAAGCAACTTTTGTTATTGTGAAAAAAATGGATTCAAAGCAATTTCGTGTGTTGATTTATCATTTCTTTTTGATGGGAAAGAATGCAGCCGATGTAAAGAAATGGCTTGATAAGTGTTACCCGGGCTCTGCACCTGCCGACCGAACCATTCGCAAGTGGATTGAAAAATTTAAAAGTGGTCATACAAGCACCGAAGATGATGCACGCAGTGGACGTATAGAAGAGGCTGAGACATCAAAAAAGTCCACAAAATGATTACGAATGACCGTAAAGTAAAGTTGATCGAGATAGCTGAGGCTCTGAAGATATCAAAAGAGCGTGTTGGATATATTATACACGAATTTGTGTACATGCGAAAGCTCTGTTCAAAGTGGGTGCCGCGTTTGCTTACAGTCGACCAAAAACAACAACTTGTTGATGATTCAGAGGAGTGTTTAAAGCTGTTCAACCGGAATAAAGTCGAATTTTTGCGTCGGTATGTGACAATGGATGAAACTTGGCTCCATCACTTCGCACCAGAGTCAAGTCGGCAGTCAGCTGAGTGGCCCCCAGCGACTATTTCCTGTTCGCAGACCTCAAAAGAATGCTCGCCGGAAAGAGATTTAAGACCGATGAAGAAATAATCGACGAAACAGAGGCCTATTTTGAGGCTAAACGGAAATCGTACTACAAAACTGGTATCGAAAGATTGAAAAATTGTTTTAATCAGTGTATCGCCCTCGAAGGCAACTATATTGATAAATAAAGTTGAATTTTGCAAAAATTTTGTGTTTTACTATAAAGCGGCACTGACTTTTCAGCCCATGTGTTATGTCTATATTCATATTACACATTTTCCTTTTCTGTGTTGATACCTGTATTCAGTTCTTCAATGAAATGAATTGCGTTTAGTTTTGGTCGTCTGTATATTGCATGAATATGTTTCTTTTCGTTTCTATGTGTTATTTCCAAATGAATTCCTTCATAGTTTATGGGGTTCATAGATATAATTTCATATGTTATATTATTTTTTATAAATATTGCAACACCCCCGCCTTTCATTCCCTTTCTATTAACAAATTCTGAATTGAATCCATCTATGTGATATATTTCATTTTTACTTTTAGGTATGTTAAATTCATTTAATACTAAGATGTCGACATAGCTTAGCACATTTCCAATTTCAGCTATATAATTATCCCAAATTTTCGTAAGAAAATCTAAAAATAAATTTGATCGAACGTAAATTCAAACGTCCTCTTTATCTTGTTCCAAAGTTTAGCTAACATATGAGTTGCACATAGTTCTAACATTAGCAGTAATTGGTGATTTTACTGCAGTGATTTTGCAGCAATTAGATTAACCGAGAAACGCCGAATTCATCTTCGCACCTTGTGTACAGGCAGCACCTGTAGGCCTTGGTCGACGCGTCGGAAAACCCATGGATTTGAACACTCCTACGATTAGCTTAACATATAAATCTGGGAACCGATATACAGTTGAGCCTTTGCAAGTCAGTGGTATACTCGTTCCAACAGGATTCGTATTTGCTTGGTAAAGGATCGTCCCAATCTAGCTTTTCTATCCACAACGATTTCAAAAATATTTTTGCCCTGACTGGACAAATTAAACCGAGGGGATCAAACAACCTACTCGCAGACGACAATATGGTGCTCTTCGTAAGCCTAAACGATGAAAACGAGTCCTTATATGAGTACTGAAAAATATCCTGTTTGGGATTCCACGAGATTTCAAGCGTCTTTGTGGTTTTCAGATCTTTAATGTTTAAATCCACATTAGTTGATTCGATGGACAAATTACCGGGTGCATTAGATTACCATTTATGGAGTTTGAAATTACATTTTTCAAAGATTGCAGTAACTTCTCGCTGAATCTGATTTAATCCATCAAACCATCATAGCTCCCGTCAACAGTTCGTCGACATAAAATCCGTTAAAACAACCTTTGCCCCTATTACAAACTCCTTCTCGCAACTTAGCCAATCTCATTGAGACACCGCGTTGCGAGAAATGGTACTGACGAGGTACCGTATGTGACGGTATTCAGCAGAAAAATTTGGATCAGTTCCATCGGGTTGTCTTGCCAGAAAACCAACTGAAACCGTCTATCATCGGCATTGACTTCGATCCGACGGTACATCATTTGCGGTACATTTTTAATGTCCGCAGTAAACACGTTTCTGTGATATCTGAATCAAAGAACAATCATGTTCATTTCTTCCTGAATGGTTGGTCCTACCATCAAAATGTTGTTAAGCGACAGATTAGATGTAGTCTAACATGATGCGTCGAATACTACTCTAAGTTTGGTAGACGAACTTTCGGGTCGGACAACGCACTGATGTGGCATGACATAGTGGGGCACTCGTAAATCGATTTTAGTTACCCTTGACATGTGCCTCAAGTCCAAATACTCTTGAATGAATTTGAAGTATTCAATTTTTAGCTCCTCGTTCTTTCTTTCTTTCTTTCTGGCTATTTCCAGAGAGTTGAGCCGGGCTATCTTTAAATGGAAGTTTTACCATAAACTTTCCGCTTTCAAGCAACCTTGTGTTTTCTATAAAATGCTGTTCGCAAATGGTTTGCTCGGGAGTGCGAATGATTTTGCTTTCGATCTCTTCTATTTCCCAAAACCTTTCTCCCAGTCTGTTCAACGTTGGCTTACGTGCACGTGCACTAGTTGCTCCCGATACTATCCATCCAAATACTGTGTTTTGATCCAGCTTGATGTGGTCCTATTCCATGAGATTGAAGAATACATCTGCTTCCAGCAACATATAAATGCATTGAGGCTTATGGAATAATGGATCTGCTAAATTTATATCGAGGGGAATTTTCCAATCCTTTATCGGTAGCCGATATTGCGGTTGTAACTCCGTAATTGAGCGCGCTATCCAGAATTCGATACTTCTGCCGAAGCCTTCCAACCTTGACTTTACTGTCGTTCTAGTTTTAGAATGAACCTTTGCGTTGATGTTTCCTACCTCATTTATATCGATCGGACTGTTAATCGAATGGAGACAACGACTCTTTGACAGTGACTCAGTCATTAAATTTATTTGGAAACTTGAATCAAGTAAAACTCTAGCCGAAACGAAGGCTCCTGCCTGATTACTAACATTCAATACTACTGTCGCTAAGATGACTTGTGGATCAGCGCAATTACTGACAGCACTATGTAGAGCCTTGCTTGCAGCGATGTAGATTGTTCATCTGGCTCCTTGGGCGCATTGTACCTGTGCAACAAGAAATAACGAGGATCCATGCAAAGGTCATGGCCTCTCTACGCCTCTTTGAAGAGCAGTTGCTCACTTCGTGTCCCTTTTTTTAACAATTAATGCATAATCATAAACGTTTTGCATTTTTAAACCGATCATAAACATTCAAGCGCTTAAATTTGTTGCAATCTGCAATCGAGTGATGTGGAGATTTGCAGAAATAACACGCAGAGTTCATAATTGGTATGCGATAGTCTTCGATGATTTTGCCTTGACTTCTCCTCAAACTTCCCATTTTCAGCAAATAAACATTTGGACTCCCTGCTCTCTAATAATTGAAACGCCTACTCAATACTGCGGCACATTCCGACCACTTCGGTAAGTTCGCATACTCTGACGATTCGTTCCATTTAATTTGAGTCTCATTTTCGACCTTCGACATCACTAAATATATTATGATTGCATTAGAAATGTCTGCGTGATTGCCTAAGATATTAAGGAATCAAAAAGTGCTGACACATTGTCGACGAGCCCTCTAACCGGCGACGCACTCTTCATCTTCGGAAGGTCAAAAAGTTGCGAAATATACTCTAAGAATATTAGGCATTTATTGTCGTTACACTCTTCGAGTCTCTTTAGCCCCTTCGGGTAATTTACTTCCGAAATTTGAAACGCTTTTAGAGTCCCAAGCGCTTGCTCACTCAAGCACGAGACCAAATGATTAAATTTTTCAATGCCTGTGAGCGACGAATCATTATGAACTAGTGTCGTAAATGTTCAAATGAAATTTTTATAATCGCTATAATTTCCCGAAAATCTGGGCAACCTAAGTTGAGGAAGCCGCGAAATCAGCTGCTGAGGAATAGCAAACGAAGTTTCTGTCATACTAAGTTTCTTCTGCTTTCCCATCAACGATACTATCTCACCACGGCAATTATCTGCTGATGTTAACTCTTCTATTCGAGTTTTATAGCTTAGCGCTTACTTGAAATAGGATTCTACGATCAATAGCCGACATTGTAGATCTGCATACTCCATAGTAGCTCGCTTCGAGTCTATTATGCTTTTAATCCGAGATAAATTACCCTTCGAAGAAGCCCTACTGGTTTGCAATGCATTCAATGCGTCCAATGATTTTTCTGCTTCTACATAGTGGCTACGTTGTTTCCCTTTTTTTTTACGAACAGCTGATTGTCAGTACAACAAAAGCTTTCCCTTCCTTAACAGGCGGCGGTGACAAAAAGTTTTAGCAGCGAAAATTCTCCCAATTGGCGAATCGACGAAGAATTAAAAATCGAGTAAGGAGAAAGCACGCAATTGGAAATGCAGCAAACCAACTTCAACAGAACGAACCACGATGAAACCGATGAGCTTTAGAGATCTTTCTTCCTCTCCACTGCAGCGAAATGCTCTAACTTTTCTTTCGGTCCACACGTCGGCGATGCGAGATGCGACGAATACGAGATCTGATCAGACGAATGTGAGACGGAAACGAATTCGTTTTGCAGAGCTGTACATGCATGTGCGTATGTGTACATGCGTAAGGAATAATGTAGCAAACTCAACATACGGCGACGATTTCAATACAACTAGAGAATTTATCTACGCAATGAAAGGGTTAAAGGCAATGATTATGAGTTCGATGACTTCTAGCTAACAACGGTTTGGCGATTTGTCTAAACGGAGTGCTTTTATTTTGTAAAGCGAAACAAAACTAATACTCAGCGTGGGGAAATGGTGGCGAATGGTTTAATACGAGTATGAGTGAATTTATTGTATTTGTAAGTACCTCAATTATTAAAATAATAAGTGCATTTAATGTAACTTGTGGGTGTTTTATATGATTTAAATTTGAAAGAATCGTAGCAAATGTTTAGTGTTCAATTTCCACGTATATAGGAAATGATACGGACTATCAATTGTATGAGTGTGACGAATAACGACAAAGCTGTGGTGGATTTTCCTTCACAAAATATTTGTGGCGTATTTAAATTTGTATGTTCGATTTGAAGGAATGACGATCTACAATTTTGACGTAGATAATGATAGAGTGGTTAAAAAAACTTAAAGAACGATACAGACTCACTAATATGTTTTAGCTGTTCCTGTTGCAGTATAGCCTATAGATGTATGCTTGATCGCGGAACTGTAGTCGAACACTTTGAATTTGTTAAATTTGAATTCTTAGAACTTTGTCCGTTTGTTCTTTTTTCCGAAATTGTCACTGTCTATGAAGGAAATACAATAACTATTTACTTTGTTACTCAATGTTAAATGGCTATTGTTCAACGAAACGTCCTGTCACGGTCGCCATAAAAAAATAAGGTCGCCAAATAAAACACTACTTTACCACGTTATAATAATTAAGGTACCTTATTTAAACGAATACTCCGTACGCTTTGAAGTAACACAATCGAATCTTTCTGGTTTGTAAGTTCATTTAAAGAAAAGGTTGCCTGCCTTTGGGTGTGGTGAGTTTGGGGAGGGTTAAAAAATGAGTCGGACAGTTGGCCATCTTTATTTTTTGGGGAATTCAAATTTTGGCGCCGACACTGGTCAAATCAATTCATGTGCGCTTGCAAAGGAATTTGACATTGATGTCAAAGTAGGGTTTACTTTTAATTAATATTTTTGTTATTATCACCAATACTAACTTTTTTCTCCTTTTGTTAAGCAACATTGAAATATGAAAGATCGACGTTTTTTTTAACTGTAATATTAAAAATTAATTTTTTTTTTTGCATTTGAAGAACAATTATATAAATTAATATATTATTTACAAATTTAAAAGTTGTTTAAATTTATTACCTCAATAAATCATAAGAAATCGACGCAACAATATTATTTTTATTTTTATTCTTAAATATTATTATTATTTTTTATTATTTTTCTAATGTCAAAATACTTTTGTCCACCATTGTATGTTCTTATGCATGGATTTAAGTTCGAAAAAAGCTCTTTGGTGTGCATTAAGTACAACTTAAGCCATTATGAATGTAGCATGTAATAATCATTTCTACACATGTGTATCTATTTTACATATTAAAGGTCGAATGAATAACATACATGCATGTATGTCCAACATATAAAGCAAGGAGATCGACATTTCGAAATCAAATAATGGTAAATTGATTTCGTTTTGTGTACTGTGATTGTACTGTAACTGCTAAAAGAATAGAATAAGATACTCATATGTATGTATGTTATATGCTAGTAAGGACATTCATTTGATTCAATTTTGATTTATCTACAGTGACTGGTTGCACGAACTAGATAGTGAAGGAGGTTTGAGACCTTCCATTAACTCTTTCATCAACGGATGTCAGGTTCTAAGAAAATATTCAATTATGGAGATTGGAAGACATGTACGACCACTGTTTTACTCACATTTCTCTTAACGTTTGTTTTTGCTTTGTTTAGTTTTATCGGGGAGTAATTTCTTTATTAATTTAGATTTCATAGTATTAATCGACACCACAAGATAAAATTTCTTTATCTGTAAAAAGTATTTCGCTAAACAGGCATATCAAAGTTAATATAAGATGAGTATGTTCGGTCTGATGGACATCAATGGTTCTTTCCATAGAATGCAATAAAATTAAAAAAAAAATCACTTCAAGTTGGCCGACTCTTTAAATTACGCTTACTCTATATATTTAACTGTAAAGCTGCTGTTTGTCTTTAAATTTTTTTTTCTAACTCGTACTTACATTCTTTAGTATCCCTTAATGCAAATTCGGCTATGTATAGATCAATAACTTTTACTAAAGCGGTGATTTTAAATTATAGATGTTGCTTTTAGCCAAAAAAAAGTCAGTAATTTGTAGGGGTCTTTTTAAAATTGATATTTTCGTTAGTATCAACATTTATATTAGAAGCGAAACATCTTGTTGAGGGTGTCCCAAAATTCGCGTAAAAAGTAATTTTGATAAAAAGACAGGGTAAATGGCCTCCACACCTTTGCTGGCAAATACGCACTCTTTTGTCGAAATTTTTCATGACAGTTTTGCATAAATTTGGCTAAATGTTCTTGAGTCAGTGCTCAAAGTGTGTGCAGTCGTAGGCTTGTTAGCATAAACTTAAAACTTCAAAAAAACTCCAAAGAAAAAAAGTCCAATGGGGTTAATTCGCATGTTCTCCACATCTTGCAATATATTCACAAAAAACTCGTAGTCGCTAACGGACTGTCTAAATGATTACGTGTGTTTTAGTTTTTCATTTTTGGACCGATTATAAGGCCAAATTAGCCGAAGTGGTAGCAGTGTTCTGACTCATAAAAAACTTTTTAATTTTTATATTTAAAAATAAATACGAGTAAATAACGAATGTTAAAATATGCATAACCAGTTGATGGAAGACAGGAAGAAGTCCACTTTCAACAGCCGATATGACAGTGACAACAGACCATGCATCAACAATTGGTAGAAGGAACCTTATTAAGCGCCTCTTCCTATCAACTTCACCTGAAAAGCTGCCAGCTGAAGTAAGGGGCGATAACGTCAGCAGCAGAAAAAAGCCAACAACACATTACCCATACATTTCCGATGGTGGAGAAGATCACTATTTGGGGCAAATAATATTTTCGCCTCTCTAATCGATGAAAAAGTCAAGTCTCTCAACAACAGAATTATACAGCTGCAACAAAAGGTGCTGCTGCCCATCATAAATAAAATATATAACAACGTAGCGAAAATCAATATATAAATCAATTAAATACTCGTATATTGTAAGAAATTTTGTGAATTTTCAACTGGATGTTTATAGTACCGGGTGAGGATGACGCTTTTACTTACGGCATCGAGTTATAATATGAGTGATCTTTAGCTAACTGCTTCCAGTTGTGCAGGCAAAATAACTTCAGGTTCCCTTGTGCGTGCCACCTAAGGTGAAACCTTCATCTTATGGGTCGTTTTCGATTTGAAACAACCTATAGAAGTGGTTTTTCCATACTTGGTGCTACCACTGTCTTCTTGAGAAGATATCCTTTTTAACATTTGGTATAACTTCCGAAGGTTTGTCTGAAGCAGTACCCTCTTATTCCTCAATCGCTCGTTTCTCATGCTCTTTTTTCTTTCTTGGATGTAGAATAGAAAGCCGTTCTCGTTCTTCTCTTCGCACCCATCATCAAACTACATGATTCGTATTTGTTGTCTGATGAAACATAGCACATAAATTCCAGTATTTCGGACGGCTTCTTTGAGAAGATAGATGTGTGATCGGCAAAAGTTCTGGCAGTTCTGGTTTGTTGCCAATGCAATCCTCTTACAATATTTCAATTTTCAAAAATCTATGAAATGAAAACAGTGCCTTACTTCGATTCCAACATAATCATTAAGTTGATTTTTTAATGGTTGGCTATCTGCCACGTTTATAGATGAACTAACATAGATAGCAAACTTTCCAGATATTGGAAAACCAGAACCGGTTTTCTACTGATCGCCTTTACTGTATCACCCTGTCTGCCTGTGAAGATGTCCTTTTTTCATATTTTGGCCTTCAATTCGCTTAAAACGAAAAGCTTATAGAAGTCATCTTTGGTAGCATAATCTTTTTCCTTAGTGCAAGCATAAGCGCATTCTTGTTTCGGCGTATTTTCTTGTCAAGTCGAAATAATTAATCGGGTGACTATTAAATACTATGTTACAATGTCATGAGTTGCTGAAACTGGCAAAAGCATTCTTGGGTTGCATTGTTTTTCAAATCGGGCCGAATCTATGCTATTACCAACTGCAATATTATGTAGTTGCAACAAACTGCTAATGTAAATAAATGATCCTTCAAACTTGAAGAAAAAGACAGAGTCCGATAATAACGATAACAAAACTTTTCCCAGGGAAATGACGTGAAGTTGTAAAACATTCAAACTGGTTGGTTGGTATATAGTGTAGAATGTGTGATCAATAATTCTATTTATAACCATAGTGTAGAGAAATCACATAGTAAACGTTTGTTCCATGTGGAGCGACGGAGAGAATTATGGAACGTTTAAACTCTAGATATTCTTCGTGATCTGTCCAATAAAAAATAAATGATTAACAGACTTAAGAAATATATTGTCATTTGAATCATTTTCTAAGGCACAGATGGGAACGAATAAGAAGTTTTTAACAAAATATCGTAGACCTTGTGTGAAATATTAAATATAGGGTTTTCCAATAGGGACTTGACAACTATGAATTTAATTTGTGAACGCACTCTTTCACTAATCATCAAACTGTCACTGTCAATTAATTCAGTAAACTGAACATTTTCATCGTGGTAAAGTACACTAATGAGCAACGTCTGCAAATTATAAAAATTTTTTCGGAGTCGGTGACTGCAACTTTAAGAGCGTTAACTCCAATTTTCGGTCGTAATTCTCG
Source organism: Volucella inanis (assembly GCA_907269105.1). Classification (NCBI taxonomy): domain Eukaryota; kingdom Metazoa; phylum Arthropoda; class Insecta; order Diptera; family Syrphidae; genus Volucella; species Volucella inanis. Next base: position 41,387,237 of record OU026154.1, on the reverse strand, counting down.
CCCTAGTAGACAAACAATAACAAGTTTAGTGCAACAATTTGAGTCTACATATTCGTTGTGTGATGTTGCCGTGTCAGCGATACAACGCGTTGGTCGAAGTGTCGAAAATATCGCTGCCATTCAGACGTCTGTAGCAAACGATCCAAATCAGTCAATTCCACGGCGTTCTCAAGAATTGGGCATCGCTCAGACCACATTATGGCGTATTTTGCGTAAGGATCTTGGTTTACACCCAAACAAGATCAAGCTGACTCAAGAATTGAAGCCGATGGACCATTTGAAGCGACGTACGTTCTCCGATTGGGTTCTGGAGAAGAAGCGCCAAGATAATGAATTTTATCGCAAAATCATCTTCAGTGACGAAGCTCATTTTTGGCTCAATGGGTTCGTCAATAAACAAAATATGCGTTATTGGTCGGGTGAAAACCCACATGTGCTTCATGAATTACCACTTCATCCACAAAAAATAACTGTTTGGTGCGGTTTGCATGCCGGCGGCGTTATTGGACCATATTTTTTCGTCGAAGATAACGATCGTCACGTTACTGTGAATGGTCAGCATTATCGCTCCATGATCACCGATTATTTTTGGCCCGAATTTGAAGATATGGACTTGGACGACATGTGGTTTCAAGAGAATGGGGCCACAAGCCACACAGCACACGCTACAATCGATTTATTGAAGAGTAAGTATGGTGAGCGTGTAATCTCACACATGGGCCAATCGATTAGCCGCCTCGTTCGTGGATTTAACGCCGCTTGACTATTTTCTGTGGGGCAGACGACGTTGGAAGAGCTTAGAGCCAACATTGAACGCGAAATAGCGGTCGTTTCGGCCGAAATGTGTGGCCGAGTCGTTGAAAATTGGGTCCAACGAATCGACAGCTGCAAACTTGCCCGCGGTGGCCATATGAACGAAGTCGAGTTCCATTCATAAATGTTTTGATTGTACTTCAAGCCAATAATAAAGTTTTTAAAATATCTCGAATGGTTTGCCTTTTATTTTAAAAAAAAGTTGCCAAGTCGTTATTGGAAAACCCTATATAAGGTGATTCACCGTAAGGTTTGATATGTAATGTAAAATAAAGCACATAAATTTGAAAGCGAACTTAAATTTTTTACTATCAGTTAAAAGAACATTTCATGGCATTTGCTTTTTAAGAATGATATTATGTAAATGTTGGCCACGACTACGTCTGAGGTGGTCCATTCAGTAGGTCCAATTTTGGGCGACTCGTTCGAGCATAGCGACTGGTATCTCGCGGATAACACGAGTCAAGTTGGATTTCAAAGCATCAATCGCAGCTGGCTTTTTCCTGAAGACCTGAGACTTTACATATCCCCAGAAAAAATAGTCCAAAGGTGTGATTTCGCACGATCTAGGCGGCCAATTTACCGTAGCAAAACATGAAATTAAATGCTCACCAAAATGATTTCTCAACAAGTCCTTTGTTTCACGCGCTGTATGTCTCGTAGCGCCATCGTGTTGAAACTAGAGGTCACCGAGACCATGCGCTTGAATTGCAGGAACCACATAGTCCGTTAACATTCTGCTTTGCCTCATTTTTGAAGAAATATGGACCAATGATTCCACCAGTAGTATAAGTAGTTCTTGGTACTCTTCGGGTTGCTCATCAGCCCAAATACGGCAATTTTGTTTATTAACGTATCCATTGAGCCAGAAATGGGCTTCATTACTGAACAAAATTACACGATTAAACACCGGATTTTCATTGAGTTTTTCCAGAGCCCATTCACTGAAAATATGACGCAAATTCAAGTCACCCGGCTTCAATTCATGCACAAGTTGAATTTTGTACGCATGTAGGCCGAGATCTTCGCCAAGTTGTCGAATACACCAAGCCAAGCTGCTGAGAACGACGACGAATCCATTCGGCACGGTCTTCGCGTACACTCTAAGATACAGCTGCTATAATCTCTTCACTTCGTGCATGATGTGGTCTAACCGGTCTAGTATCATCCACTAATGTAAACTAGGACTAGGTTTTAGAAGGTTTTAGTTCCTCGAATCGCACGAACAGCTGAACAATTTGTAGACGCTGTTGTGGTGTGGTTCTTTTCACGATGAATTGCCAAACAATACTGAATAAAAATGATAAAGCAGTTTGATAGGACTTATGCGTGATCTGTCAAAAAAAGCCTATTGAAAATCAAACCTCACGATGAATCACCCTATATATAACACATGAGCTGAAAAGTCTGTGCCGTTTTATAGTAAAACACAAAATTTTTGCAAAATTCAACTTTATTTATCAACATAGTTGTCTTCGAGAGCGATACACTGATTACAATGATTTTTCAATCTTTTGATACCAGTTTTATAGTACGATTTCAGTTTAGCCTCAAAATAGGCCTCTGTCTCTGCGATTACTTCTTCATCGGTCCTAAATCTCTTTCCGGCGAGCATTCTTTTGACGTCTGCGAACAGGAAATAGTCGCTGGGGGTCATATCTGAAGAATACGGTGGGTATTTGCCATCGTTTTCATCGACTTGTGACACGGTGCATTGTCTTGATGAAACAGCACTTCTTTTTTCTTTAAATGCGGCCGTTTTTCTGCGATTTCGTCCTTCAAACGCCCCAACAACGCAATGTAATAGTCGCTGTGACATTATGGTGACATTATTCCATGTGTATCCCAAAATACGGGTGCCATAACCTTGCCAGCCGACTGTTGAGTTTTTGGTCGTTTTGGACGAGGTTCGTCGCCTGCTCGCCACTCAGCTGACTGCCGACTTGACTCTGGTGTGAAGTAATGGAGCCAAGTTTCATCTATTGTTACATACCGACGCAATCGGCTTTATTGCGGTTGAACAGCTTTAAATAATCTTCTGAATCATCAACACGTTGTTGTTTTTGGTCGACTGTGAGCAAACGTGGCACCCACTTTGAACAGAGCTTTCGCATGTTCAAATATTCGTGTATGATATACCCAATACGCTCTTTTAATATCTTCAGAGCCTCAGCTACCTCGATCAACTTCACTTTACGGTCATTCGTAATAATTTTGTGGACTTTTTTGATGTTTTCATCTGAAACAGCCTCTTTTGGACGTCCACCACGTGCATCATCTTCGGTGCTTGTATGACCACTTTTAAATTTTTCAATCCACTTGCGAATGGTTCATTCGGGTGGTGCAGAGTCCGGGTAACACTTATCAAGCCATTTCTTTGCATCGGCTGCATTTTTTCCCATCAAAAAGAAATGATAAATCAACACACGAAATTGCTTTGAATGCATTTTTTTTCACAATAACAAAAGTTGCTTCACTCACAACGCTGTCTCGAGAACTAATCGTCTGACAGCTGTCAAATTTATACACGTATCTTTTAAAGGTTGGTACTAACTGAAAATGGTATTGATTTAATTCAAGTAGTGCCCTCTCTTAGTAACGGACTTTTCAGCCCATATCTTATAATGAATTATTATTTTAAACTGCGGTGACAGCTGGCTAACTCTAGTCAGCTACGTTAAAACTGCATGGAAATACCGTTCCCAAATAATAAACGAAAGTTTCTGATAGACTCTTAAATTATCTGTTAGATATTATTATGTTAGATAATTTCAAGAGTTGCTTTGTTAGTGAAGGATGGACGTTTCCAGATGCTCAAAGCTATCTGCAGTAGAGAGAAAAGAAGAAGTAATCAAGTCACTCGAATTGTTCGATGTGCAATTCAGATAAGAATAAAATTTGTAGCTGTAAAAATTTCTTGTCATTTTCACATGAAGATCCCAGAAAAACCGAAGACTAGAAGCTCTGCAGAGATTGCCTTCATCCAGGAAATTTCTACTAGCTATGCCAAATTAGTTAGCGCCAAAAATGCGACGACATGCACAATACTATTTTACACCTGAAGCAGTAACCTAACTACGGAAGTACCAGTAAATATCCGGCAAACGGTAGTAGTGGGAAGTCTAGCCCATTTATACCTAAAATTCAATCAGTATATGGGTGAAGGGAAGAATTGAAAATTATAACAAATGTCTAAAACTAGAATTTTAGGTGTGAAAAAGTTTAGAACCTATACTGCAATAAATGGCATTGGGGATCGGGCTTGCCGTGGTCAATACCAGGTGTACCGGTATAAAGTGAGCCTTTTTTTGTGAAAATAAAACACTAATTTAATTTAAAAGTATTGGCCATTGCTAGCTACACATTTTTCCCATCTTGCAGGCAATTTTTGAATTCCACGCCAATAAAACTGTTCGTCTTTTTAAGTAAACCAAAAAGTCACCCAATTTTCGACTTTCTCGTAGGATTCGAAGTGCTGCTCAGCTAAAAACTGCTCGATAAAAACAAACGGTAGTCGGAAGGAGCCAAGTCTAGTGAACACGGAGTGGGGTAGCAGCTCCCAGCCAAGTGCCTTGGTTGTATCCTGAACTAGCTTTGCTTTGTGTGCAGGTGCATTGTCATGGAGCAAAATTACCTCGCCGTGTCATGTAGCCCATTCTGGTCATTTTTCGATCGATGCATGTTCAAATTGATCATTTGTTTTCGGTAGCGATCTGTATTAACGGTTTCACCAGGTTTTACGAGCTCGTGGTACACCATACCTTTCTAGTCCCACCAGACACACAGAATGGTCTTCTTGCCGAGTCGATATGGTTTTTCAATCGAAGTTAATGGCTGTCCCGGACTAAATTCATTTTTCATCGCCAGTAGCAATTCTATGCAAAACTGATTTTTTATCGTGTTTTTGAAGCAAAATTTCACAAGTGGTTTTTCGGTTTTCCATTTGTCTTTCATTCAATTCATGTGGAACCCATTTTCCAGATCTTTCCCATAGCTTTTAAACGGTCAGAAATTGTTTGTTGTGCAACATTTAACATTTCTGCCATTTGTTTCTGACACAGAGTGTCATCCTCATCCAATATTGTTTGCAATTCGGCGTCTTCAAACTTTTTGGTGGTCTTTCACGATCTTCATTTTTCTCATTAAAATCGTTAACTCTAAACCATTAAAACCATCCTTTGCATGTTGCTTCTGAAAGAGCTTGATCATATGCCTCGACAAATGAAAACAAAAAATTAATGCTTTCCGCAAGTCATCATTTTATTGTACAAAATTCGACATTTTTAACACTATAAAAAAACAGAATGTTGTTTCCTCAATGACTTGATGTATACTAAATATGTTTGATAGGTGTCATAGCAACCAAACAAAAAAAAAAAAAAAAAAATTAAGGCCCGTTCACAATAAATGTTCCCTATCGAGACATTTGTACCTTGACGATCACTTCATATCGGTACATCTAGTATATTACAACTATAACATTTGAATTCTGACCATCATCATTTCACACAATTATATTGTAGATGTTGTTATACTACCAAAAATTACATATTTTCCGCCAAATGTAGAAATTGACGTAGAGAATTGAAACATTCCATCCAATGTTCACAATTCCAACTTGTGAACGCACCATTCACCAAAAATCAATGTATTGATATGCGTATAGGAGCCGAGGTATTATTTGAACTATATAGTATCTTCAAGGTGAGACTTGCCCCCTGACAACCTTCTAGTCTTACACAACACAAAATTAGATTGGATTGTAACAGAGGCTACATTTCACAGCAATACAAAATTGTATCAAACATCGCAACAAAACCATCGTTATCATGGAAACGATAACGACTTATGATAGTCCTTCGAAAGTCATGTCAGCAGAGGAAAGGGAAACAATTCAAAGAAAACCCATCCACAATCTTAAGAGCATTAGATGAAATGTCGAGCAAACTGTTTTTGGCATTATAATAAAAATTAATGCGTAACGAAGTTAAGTCGTTCAGCCTGATCTTTTAACAGTAATAATAGGATTTAGGTAACATAGATATGTACTCGTATTTACAGCGGACATAAGTAAAATGTATCGACATGCATTGCTACATCCAGATGATTTACCATATCACCTTATCAGTAATGGAAATATAAACATATCAGCTGAATACCAATACGTATAGAAAAGATTCAGCTAGAAATAATAAACTATATGTCTTGTTAAGTTGGTGAACGATAAATGATACCCTGCGGCTGCAGAAGTATATATGAGCGATATATATGTGGATGATTGTTTCGAGATGTCCCGAATATACCATATATACCATATGTTTACAGTTTCAAGTAATATAAAGCATACTTATTTTTGGTTTGGTTTGCTCGGCGATTTTCAATTATTCAAAAAAAGTGGAGCAAAGAATTCGCATAAAATTTTGTGTAAAAAATGGAATCAAATGCTCTAAAATTTAAACACTTAAAATGTTGACATTGGCATACGGTGAGTCTGCTCTAAGTAAAAAAAAAATATTTACAAGTAGTACAAGCTCTTTCAAGATGGCTAAGAAGATGCTAATGACGAACCTCGCTCTGGACGCCCCAGCACATCAAGAAAAGTTGATAACGTCGAAGCTGTGAAAAAAATAGTTTTGAAAAATCGTCGAATTACATTAAACGATGTTGCGGAGGATGTTGGCATATCGTTCGGCTTGTGTCATGCAATTTATTCGGATGTTTTGGGCATGAGAAGTATATAAGCGAAGTTTGTTCCGAAATTTCTTAATTTTGATTAGAAGAACCGTCGCATGGGCATCGCTCAGAAGCTCTTAAATGATGTCAATGATAATCCTGACTTGCTCAATAGAGTCATCACTGGTGACGAATAACTGGTCCAGTTCTTAAAACTGAAGAGATCTATGAAAGGACGTAGACTTGCAACGAGTGCTTACGAAAATTACTTCGAGATTTGGAAAAAGCATTGGCACAAGTGTATTATATCTGAGGGGGATTACTTTGAAGGGGTCACCTTAATTTTTGTACACACCTCGTACTTAATCGCGTCGATTGCCTACTAAAATTAGATCATTTCAAACTCAGAAAATTTTGATCCATTTGTCCAATTGTATTACTGGCATACTTAAAAGACAAAATCGACTCTGTGATTCTGCAATCGAAGAAAATTATAGGCACCATAGGCATATACGGCTACCATTTATACACGCTTAGCTATTTGGTACTTGCTGGCATGGTAGGATTGTATTTTTTTTACTTCTACATTCTATTTTTTACTTTTCTACCGTAAAAGGATGAATCAACAGCAAAAGCCGAGAGTTATTCTTTAAAAGGGGGAATATATTAAGTTACTTTTAGTGTAGTATTTAATTCAAGGTAAATTCAGTAGAGTTCATATATCTTGTAATTAAATTAAAAATTCAATGTTAATCAAAAAATTAATCCAATTACTTAAGTTGGTGCTACTGTTCGTGGTGGACGTGGGCCCTAACAAACAAGCATCTCCAGTCAGCTCGAACCTTCGCTAGCTGCCTCCAGTTTCACATGCTCAGTTGGCTGAGGTCTCCTTCCAATCGCGCGCGTGCGTTACCCATCTAAGTCGAGGTCTTCCCTTACTGTGCTGTTCCTCCGAAGCGGATTCGAAGAATTTTTGGACCGGAGCGTTAGTGTTCATCCGCTATACATTACCCAGCCATATCATTCGTTGGACCTTCACTCTTCGTGCTAAGTCGATGTCGCTGTATTGTCAATATAATTTCTCCTCAACTCACCGTTTATGCAGACAGGACCGAAGATCACCCAAAGAATTTTCCTTTCAAAGCAGCCATACATTTTTGATAAAGTCCATGCCTCTGCGTCATAGAGCAGAACTAGATTAAATTGGTAGTAAATTACCTTAACCCAAAGAAGTAGCGACTGGCTAGAGTTATTTTTCGATTATTCTTAGCGCCGGTCTCGTTATCTGAATTGAAAGCAAAGCCCTTAACAAACACCCAAAGTTATGTATGACTACGAGTATATCTGTCGAGGGTAATGTTCTGTCCGAGACGTCGGTATATTGCAGACAGCAATATATGACTTGACATCACACACCTTTCTTCCGATTATATCAATATCATCGGCGTATGCGAGTAATTGGTCGGACTTTTGAATCCTGCATAAACGGAGGGGTTTGGAAGAGATGCCAAAACTAGACATTGCTCTGTATATCGGCGAATAGGTGGAGCTCACAGGTTTTTTTTTTGAGATTTGCCATGGTGTCAATATTTGGTCCATGGTGGTTTTTCTTGGCCTGAAGCTACACTTATATGGACCATTCAGGCTGTTGGAGAACGGCTTCAGGCGTTCACATAACACGGTAGATAGAATCTTGTAAGCGCTATTAAGAACACTGATGTTTATGTAGTTTGCGTGGTTCAGAGGTTCTCCTTTCTTAAGAATCGGAAAAAAAAGTACTGAGGTTTTATTCATCGAGCATACTTTTGTCCGACCATATTTGACAGATCAGTTGGTGTATGATCCTTACCGTTCGGTTCGTCATTGCTGCTAAACAGTCTACAGAAATGCTCTTTCCAAATCCTAAGCATGAGACTCTACCACTACGTTCCCTTGTTCGTCTCTACAGACCATTGTAGCCATCCGAAGTCGAACTTTCTCACATTATTACCTTATCTTTGCGATACTCGAGATACCCGGAACCGTAGCTTGGATACAACAAAATAATGGTCCGAGTCGATGTTGACCACTCGGAACGTTCGGATATCCACAATACTAGAGGAGTACTTGCGTCGATCGCAAAGTGAACGGTTGATTGATCAAGAGTTCTCCAAGTCCCCTTATAAATATCATGATGTGGGAACCGCGAACTAGCTAGACAATATTTTGCTCCGCTGCAAAGCGATACTACCAAAGATACGCTCTCTTCCTAGCTTTGCATTAAAGTCGTCGAGTATTTTCCATCGTTTTCAGATCTTTTTTTTCTTGATTTTGTTCCCGCTTTTTTTAATTATTTTTCGAATTTGTGCTTAATCTTGATCCATTCGATATGATTTATTTTTTTGAAATTTTTTCTTCTTCTTAAGCTCTGTAACAGTCATTTGTAATTTTTTGTTGTTTTTTTCCAATTTCTTTTGTTAGGTCATTGACAAACTAAATTCACTTATTACTTAAATCTTTTAATTTATTTTTATTAAACATTATGATTTAGTTTATACGGAGAGACATAAACCCCCATTTGTTTTAAGTGGGTTTGCCAAGACGGTAGAGGGTAGAGAAAATCAATCTCACTCTTGAAAAATTCTACCTTTACTTGGTTAAAAAGCATACTCGTATAATAAAACTTATAATAATAATAATAGACTAGAATATATGGCGTATTTATTTGGTGCTTAAGTTAATGTTATAACTTGTTATCCTTGCCCGAGGTGGACTAATTGTCAGCCGAGCTGAGCCGTAAACTTCAGTTACAGAAGAGAAATTAAATGAGGAATGATTTTTATTAACCATTGATTTAAATGAAGCAAACATCGGATGATTGAGTTTATGGCAACTGGAATATAAAGTTCAATGCAGGACTGTACTTTAAACTACCGTAAGTGGGGTTGGCTAAATTTGAAAATCTTTGAATTATTCTACAGGCCACTATATTTTAATCAAATCAGTCCTGAGGTAGCCAAGAGTTTATTTAAATTTTCGCATTTTACTCAAATTATTTTTCCTTCCGTCTCTTCTTTGTTGATCGCATAACCAGCTAATTTTGTCAGGAAGTTTTCCCACTGACGGTGGCTTTTGCAAAAGAGTGTACTTATTACCATAGGTGACGTTTTGTTACAGCCTCTGACATTCTTAATATTTTTATTTTCATCGTGTATTTTTTTTTTCTTTTGATTTCTTATAAACATTTCTACGTGCATGTTAAAGCTGAATCAACGACTGTCATAATACATTTAACAAACCGTCATCTTCATCGTTATCATTATTTCCGAGCTTAAGTGGTAAGTATTTTTTTTTCCACAATTTGGGGCGTTGACTCTTTCTATATAGCGGATATGAATTGGGTTTGCGAAAAGTAGAGAAATTATTCCGAACTCGTTAAGTGCTCCTTCAATACAAAGTCGTGCAACGGGCTTTATACAGTACATTACTTTGTACTTCAAAATCTCCTGTAAGTCTTGCTATAGTGAAATGAAAGAAAAATAACTAATAGCCTGTCCGTACAAACCGCTCTTTATAGAAAATATGCAGATTTTTCTGCTTCAACAAGTAAAGAATATCTGTGGCTATAAGTGATAATCGCTTAAGTCAATTAAAGATGAAAATGAGTTTTGGCTGCTACATTATTCGGCAGATGAAGTTCCATATATAGTCAAAATATGGAAGTCTAATTCTTATTTCTATTGTAGTTATCCACAAAAAACATGATAGCTTATCTAATTAATCATCAAAAAACACATGCAATAATCACTTAAGTGAAATTAAGAGATATAATAACAAAAATATATTCTTGAAATATAAGCTTATTTAGAGTTAAACGAGTATTGTTGGTTAACAACGTTATCATGTGCCTCAAAACAGGGAGTTACTTAAAAAATTTTATTTGAACTTAGGTTTTCATTGACAAATAAGAACGCTTGTAAGTACACTCATTATTCGAGATAAGCTACATTATTTTTGTATTAACTAACTTTAACATAACTAAGAACGTTATCTAAGCTAAGATACTGTTGCATGCAAGTGGTGTGACCAACTTCTACACTAAATACAGTTAGGTTTTTAAGTTCAATAAAGAACAGATCAGCAAGTTTCATTTAAGTTGAGAATGTTATCGGGTTAAGTTATTCGTGTCCTATTTTTAAAAAAAATTTTAAGTGCATTTTCTGTGCATTATGTTCCTCAAGAGATACGAGTAATAACAAAAATGAAGAAGAGAATGGTAATAAATTAATTATTTTTAAATTCAAGAATTCTTAATTATTTCATTTTGCAAACAAGCCAAGAATAACAGGACAAAACGGACACTAATTGACTCTTATGATTTGTCAGATATGGACATTGATTCCGACGATTATTACTAAGATCCGGATTTCCAAGTCGGAGAAGTTCAAGCGCCAGAGGGATCAAAAAATCATATGTGAAACCCGGCCAACTAGCCAAGTCAACGGCAAAGCCGAATATCCATTGCGCGAAGCTAATGCTCTATATTTGGTGATATCAGATGAGGTTTGCTGTGTTATGAGCTGCTAAAACCGGGTAAAACCATCAATAGACAACGCTACCGAACACAATTAATCTGTTTGAAGAGAGCAGTAGCCGAAAAACGCCCGGAATATGCGACCAGACACGAGGCAATAATTTTCCATCATGACAACGCTCTGCCCCACGTTGCTATTCCGGTTAAGAACTATTTGGAAAACAGTGGATGATTACCCCACCCGCCTTATAGCCCAGATCTTGCCCCGTCTGACTACTATTTGTTCCGGTCGATGCAGAACGCCCTCACTGAAATACGGTTCACATCAGAGCAGAATATCAAAAATTGTCTTGATTCATTCTTGGTTGCCAAACCGGCGCAGTTTTTTTCGGATGGGATCCAAAAATTGCCTGAAAGATGGGAAAAAACCATAGCTTCAGATGGACAATACTTTGAATAATACTATTGTACATGTTTTTCTTAAACAAAGGTTCAAATTTTGAACAAATAAAAACCGCACGAATTAAAATATATACCCAATAATTTGTGTTTTTAGCCATGAATATTAAGTTTAAACAACCTAAAGCAGACACCTGCAAAACATGCCATACAATGAAAATGAAAATAGATATTGCCAAAATGGAAAAAAGTACTGATATCCTAGAGGTCCTTGAAAATAGCATCATGCAAAAGCGGAATTTGCTTATGAATCAAAAAGGTTAGACAAAAGACTTGGAATTAATGAGCCTACAATTAAAATGTATACGTTTGATCTATAACAATGTTTACCCACTCCACATTTGACAAATGCAATTTCTTTTTATAAGAGGAAACTCTGGACAAATAATTTGACGGTTCATGACTGCTTGACAGGAAGTCTCTATTGCTACATGTGGCATGAGGCGATGTCAGGTCTAGGCGGAAATCAAATTGCGTCTTGTATTTTCAAACACATGTGGAATATGATTCAGATCACGCTGTCATAGAGCGAAAGAAAAAAAGAATCGACGTTAAAATAGACTATCCACATGATTGGTATAATTTCATTAGAACAGTTGGATCAAAGTGAAAATTTAATGTAGTTGAAATGAAAAGCAACGAGTTCTTTAATTTTTCTTTATTTTTAAAAACCAACTTTATGTGGAGAAACAGAAATGAGGATGGAGAAAATTTTTCTTGGAAACACATCAGATGGCTTTAATACCGCAGGAAAATTTTGGAATCTTTTTTTTTTATAAAACAACCTTAAATGCACAAGAAACTTTTAAAGTTCTTAATATAGTAAAACGGGGATTTCTAATTCTATTCTATTCTATTCTCAAGTGGTGAAAATATCTCCAAAAAAGGCAAAATATCTCGAAGATTTGTTACTATTTATTGATCCATCTTTTTATAAATTTTACAAATCTCTTCCTCCCGAAGACACAAAGGATATTCATCCTGATTTGATTGAATATGAATCGGATATTGAATAATGTTTGATCTTTAATTTTTAAATATACCATAGTTGACTCAAACCGTTTTGCATCAAGAGAATTCGATGCTGTTACAATTTTTTCAATTTTATTAATTTTTTGAATTTGTTAAAATGCCTATAGACCTAATAAAAGTCCTTCCTCTTGTGGGTAAAATCGTTTAATTGATGGTTTTTTATTTTACAATAATGAACTATGTTAACTTGAGATAAAATATGTGCAGCGTTAGTCATTCTATATGTTTATAAATTCTGTAAAATTACTTGACTCTTTTAGTTCTTTACTAAGTATATGTAAATCTTACATTGATTTTAAATTTCATGGAAGTATTTATTTTTAAATTTAGTTTAAGTCGCTATTTCTATAACCAAACGTTTTTGAATTAAGCGATTAACGCTTAAGGCCACAGATATAGAAATTATCATGATTTAGCAAATTACCCGCATTTATGCTCACAAAGATAAACAAAAAGGTCTAAAGACCACTATGTGTGGAAAACAAAAAAAAAAAAAAAAAAAAAATGTGGCCTGGCAATCATAAAATAGAAGCACATAACGAAGTTCATATATGAACTCCATCGCTGATAGGTTTAACTCTCCTACCAGCAACCTGTATTAAAAATAAAGATATTGAAAGCTTCTTGACGCTGTTTCCTTTTAATGTGAAAATAATAATAATAAATAATAATATAATATATTGGGTCTATAACTTAATTCGTGCGGTTTGCTAAGAGATGGCGTAACTTGTATTATTCCATTGTTATTATTCCATAGGAACATGCGTTGGGAAGCTACTATCATTGCACGTCATTTCAGTATATGTCATTTGAAGCGTAAACAACAATAATTTTTTTTCACTAAAATATGTCGAACTTTGTGCCTGAAAAAGTGTTTTTGCGGGGAGATCTTCTTCATTACTTTAATATGAAGAAAACTGCTGCCGAAAGTCATCGTATTTTGGTGGAAATTTATGATGAACATGTGCTAGCTGAGCGAACGTGGCAAAAGTGGTTTGTACAATTTAAAAGTGGTGATTTTGGCTAGGAAGACGATGTACGTCCTGGGCAGCCAAAAAAGTTTGAAGGTGAAGAACTGGTAGCATTACTCTATGAAGATTGTTGCAGAATCTTTGGGTGTCACTCAAGCAGCCATTTCAAAACGTTTAAGAGCAGCTGGATATATTCATAAGCGCGAAAATTGGGTTCCACATAAACTCAAGCCTAGAGACGTCGAAAGGCGGTTTTGCTTGTCCGAAATGTTGCTGGAACGACACAAAAGGAAGTCATTTTTGCATCGGATTGTTACTGGTGATGAAAAATGGATCCATTGCGATAACCGCAAGCTCAAAAAATCATATGTGAAACCCAGCCAACCAGCCAAATCAACGACAAAGCCGAATATCCATGGCGCGAAGGTAATGCTCTGTATTTGGTGGGATCAGATGGGTGTGCTGTACTATAAGCTGCTAAAACCAGGTGAAATCATCAATAGACGACACTACCGAACACAATTTATCTGTTTGACGAGAGCAGTAGCCGAAAAACGCCCGGAATATGCGACCAGACACAAGACAATAATTTTCCATCATGACAACGCTCGGCCCCACGTTGCTATTCCGGTTAAGAACTATTTGGAAAACAGTGAATGGGAAGTCTTACCCCACCCGCTTTATAGCCCAGACCTTGCCCCTTTTGAATACCATTTGTTCTGGTCGATGCAGAACGCCCTCACTGAAATACGGTTCACATCAGAGCAGAATATCAAAAATTGGCTTGATTCATTCTTGGCTACCAAGCCGGCGCAGTTCTTTATTGATGGGATCCAAAAATTGCCAGAAAGATGGGAAAAAGTCATAGCTTGAGATGGTCAATACTTTGAATAATACTATTGTACATGTTTTTCTTAAATAAATGTTGAAATTTTGAAAAAAAAAACCGCACGAATTAAATTATATACTCAATATAAGCCATGGAACCACAAAGAGTACTGAGTTTTTCTTAGCGCGGTGCAAATATATTCTTTTTGCGATGGTTTTTTACTATAAAAAAGTTCAATCCTACATACTTCATTTTAAAAATAAAGTTTTCGACAACGTATAAAAACTCAATTTACATCAATTACGTCAGTCTTGCTTAAAATTAACTTACTGAGTGAATTAAGCTATAACTTTTTTTTTTATTTTGAATGCTTATACAATTAAACCCCTTTAAGTTGAATTGATTAGCAGCATCAAGCACTTGCGCCATCATTATTTCTCAGCGGAGCAGAGGTGCTGGAAGTAACGCTCTCTATTACTTTGATATTTAAGCGGGTGCAATGGCAGTGATTGATTGTAGATTTTTCCATCTATTATGGGGATGAAATCCAGAAAGATGAAATTTCCCCTATAAAACGACAAGTATGGCAGCAATTGGAACCCAATCATTACCATAGTGATGTCAAAAATAGGGATGGGAAAGCAATCATTAGGCAGTTAACACCCTATGAGTAATTGCCAGCAAGTGATGATTTATTTTTGAGCTCGCGTTAAATAAGAAAATTGCGTTTCTCCATCATCTTGGATAGACTGAGTTATGTTGGTAGGCTTTCGTACAACTTTGTAATTGTATTTCACTAGGGTGGACCTGTAGGCTACTTCCGCATGACTTACACTTACAGAGTGTTGTGAATTGTTACCCTTATTTTCGTATATATTTTTGATTTTTAAATTTTTTTTTTTTTGACAAAACTTAAATGCCTGTCTTTTCTGCCTTAATCTACCTAAACTATGTAGGTATGGTATGCGCCAAATTAGAAGGAAACGACGAAAGACTTTCCACCTATTCAGTAAGGCAGAAAAATAACTGGTGTTGCAGAGCCATGCCCACTAAATCACGACTCCCTACCGCCCTGCTGTGCGAGTCGCCTGACTCGAAAAGAAAAAAAGAAACTTCTGTGTCTTACATATGTAGGTATTTGTTATGTGTTACAAAAGTATTAATACAATTTTTATGCTGATTTCTTACAAAAACGTGTGGAAGAAAATAAATTTTGATACATTGCTATGAGACAATTAACAAAAACGCAATGTGAGCCAAACAAAAGTTAAATAAACAAAATAAGTATTATGCGAACAGATTATTGATATGTGACTCCTGGTTGGGTTGTACGAGTATGTAACTCCTGTCCGCAGCTTCTCGAATGACATGGAAGATTAGCGGCACCCTAGTCTATCCTCTAGTCTATCCTCGATCAGCTCTTTTTTATCCAGATGGATATCTGGAACACAAATCCTGTAAAGCGCACACTCTTGTGGTGCATGTGATTAGGGTAATATATAAGCCCAGGTGATCAGGTCAGATTAATGATGAAATTGCCCAGTCGTATTATGTTCTCTCCTTTGTATAAGACCTCAATTTTAATAAACCTGGTCTGAAAGATGCCTTAAGCAGCCATATTTAGGGTTTCATATGGTAGAACAGATCAACCATTCTTGAACCAATGCTCGAATAATTGCTGAATAATTATTATTTCACTGCTATCATTATCAATTTCTTATCATGCGGTATCATGATCAAACAACCATTTCATAAATGTCAAATTCAAATTCACTCAACTGGCCAGCGAGGTCCAAAAACTTCGTATCAGATGATTATAACAAGTTATGCGAATAAACACCTACGCTCTGGCCCGAAAAGTTTTACAACATAATGTAAGCAACCGGAGCAAATAACGCAAGACTGCCGAATGAAGCGTGATATTGACTGACACAAAAATTCAACCTGGATTGTAAACCCATGTCATTGTGTAAGTGAGTGTTCCGGGGGGATCAATAAGTACCCATGTTAGGAATGAAAACGCAAGTTTTTACCAAATCGTTTTTTATTTATGTATTCTCCTTTAGGACGGTATACTTTTTCTAACGAGTTAAATTTTTTTTTCTGTGAACCACGTTTTCTTGTTGGGAAATAAAAACATATTCCAGGGAGGTAGGACGGGCGAGTAAGGAGAATGCGGTAGTAATTCGTACCGTTTTTCATGCAATTTGCCCCGAACACCCGGATGAGGGAGATGATTCATTGTCATTTTGGAACGGGACTTTTTTGCTAAATGGCACTCCATGGTCCTCCATGGTCCTCCAATTCACTGCACTACTGCATTATTCCCTTCAAATCTCAAAAATTTAAGCCATGATCTTTTCAGACTATGGAACCGTCTTTGTCTTTTTCGTGTCTCTTTCTGCTTCTAGACTCACAGCCGCATGCGCTTGTTGTTCACTGTGCGCAATGGCGGCACGGATCGGGCCGACAGTTTTCCCATGCTTAAAAAATAACTAAGCGCTGGTCGCTGCTATTTCGCTCACTTTCGTTCGACGATCAGGAAGAATCATGTTACGGATATTTTCAAAGTTTTTCTTTGTAATTACGTCTACCGGGCAGTCCGGGCAGTGAAAATCTTCTAGTAGACACCACGAGGATCGCAAGCGATCCTCACTAAAAACACCTTCCTACCGTATTAATGTTTATATTACAGAAACTAAGTTTCCACTCATCAAGTAGTTTTTTTTATTCATAGAATACCATAGACATATTTCGCAGGTGACTTTTTAATGAAATTCTCTGCATGTTTCGCTTTTAAACGCGGTTTAATAGGATTGTGTTGCTAAAACCATTTACTCATTATTTCTTATTTCATATGTACCACGGTGCATGGACAATTGCTCTTCGCACTTTATTTTCAAAAGTTTGTAAAATATTGTCATTCGTTTTCTTGGTACAACCCCAAAGTTGTGTACCATAGGACCACATCGCTTTTAGCACCTGCTTTTATATGGGAAGCTTATTTTCGATGCTAAGCTTGGAATGTTAACTAAGTAACCAGTTAAATAAGTACGCTTTTGCGTTAAGATCGGTAATGACAATATCGTTCTTGAAAGAATTATTCGAAACTCACAAGTTAACTTTAGTGGCACCATCTTTCAGAATTCTGTTCAGTTACTCGTATATGCAGAAGGCATTAACATAATGGGAAGAACACAGGAAGCTGTAACTATTGAAGCGGAAGCAGCGATCACTGAAAAAAAAAAAAAATAAATACATGTATTGGTTATATAAAAGTATCCGCGATTTTTTGTCACTGTGGGCTTGGTGTACATTTATCTGGAAACACTAATCTGATTGTGTCAAACGAACACGTGTTTGAAAGAGAGCTGTGTAATTCGTTGCTCCTGTAAAAGTTACACTGATTTGAATATGAGTGAAATATCCGAAGAAATACGCTTTGTAATACTTTTTTACTACAAAAAGGGGAAAAACCCTGCAAAAATATGCCTAAAAATGCTGTGCGTAAACGCCGGAATCAGGAGTGGTTTGTTCGATTTCGTTCTGTAAATTTGAATGTAAAAGAAGCACCTCGCACTGGTCGGCCTGTCACTGAAAAAGTCGATGAAATTTTGCAACTGATGGAGCAAAACCGGCACGGAAGCTGTCTGGAGATAGAGGATGTACTCAACATCAACCGTATGACAGCTTGCAATCATCTAAAATGAGCAGGCTACTCAAATAAGCTCGATGTTTGGGTGCTACATTAATTAAAGAAATTAAAGAAAATTAATTGACCGAATAACCATCAGTTAAACGTTGCTGAAACGTAACGCAATGGAACCATTTTTCAAGCAATTCATTACGGGCGATGGAAAATGTATTAAATACGATCGGTCAAAGGCCGGTGACCGACCACAAACCACTTCAAAGCCTGGTTTAACGGCAAACAAGGTTATGTTGAGTGTTTGGTGGGATTGGAAGGGAATTGTCTATTATGAGCTGCTAAAACGTGGCGGAACAGTCAATTCGATCCTATACTGTGTACTACTCGACCATTTGAATGATGATTTTAAGAAAGAGCGACCAGAATTGGCCAACAGAAAGGGAGTTGTCTTCCATAATGACAATGCTAGGCCACACACATATTTGATGACCCAGAAAAAATTTACCGAGCTTGGTTGTGAAGTTTTGATGCCCGGACCTTGCACCCTCTGACTACCATTTGTTTCGGTCTTTGCAAAACTCTCTTGATGGTATAAAATTGGTCGACCGAAAAGCCGCTGAATAGCACTTGGCCAAGTTTTTCGCTTATAAACCACAGAAGCTCTACACCGATGGAATTATGAAGCTACCCGGAAAATAGAAAAAGGTCATAGATAATAATGGCCAATATGTACTTGATTGAAAATGATTATGAATGAGAAAATTTTTTTCCAAAAATGTACAAAAAAAACCGCGAAGACTTTTTATATGACCCAATATATACTGTTAAAAAAGAGGGACACACAACACCGACGCCTAGGACAAAACGTCTCAATAGGCAGCTACAACAACTTTGAGGAAGTAAGGGACTTTTTTTACCTCGGCTCCGTTGTCAACTCCTACAAAGACACCAGTGCGAAAATCATGCAAAGAATGTTAATTAGATGGGATTAGAAGGCGATTGAGTAGTAAAACCTTCTCTTGAACAACCAAAAAGACATTAAACACGATAGCAATCATCCCATTGCTTCTTTACGGCGCAGGACCGTAGACATTGTCGAAAGCAGATAAAAATGTCGTCGGTCGCTACGAGAAAAAAGAAAAGAAAAAATTTTCGCACCCGTTTACATTAATGGAAAATGGAGGCGACGCACGTTTCAACTGGACTTCAGTCAACTTTGTATACGCAACTGGATGCAGTGGCTCAGATGGTACTGTATTGGCTTCCAAATCGAACAGATCGGGTTTCAATACCAGCCGCGCCCGAAAGATATAATTGTTTTTAGTAACTGAAATCACGTAAGATGAGTGGATGCCTTGAATGATTTCAATGATTACACTATTAATTTAGACTCCCCATTAAATGTTGGATGCCACCCATGGAGCGAGACAACCACTGAACTCAAAAATGTGTCTCTTTCTCTTTGTCCCATTTTCCTAAAAACTTGACATATGTTTAGGTACTTTAAGCGTAGTCATACCCACTTGAGTATTAAGTTCATTTAAAAAAAAAAAAAAAAAAAGCTGACAAAAGACCGCGATAGCTAGACAGACATGTTAGCTAAGGCCCTGATCCTCCTGGGGCTACCATAATCTAAGTAAATAGTCTCAAAACAGAAAAAAGGAATTATTTTTTAATTCCAGATATTGCGTAGTGGTGAATTGCAAAAATAGTCCTTTCCAGTTTATATATGTATATAAAAAGTAGCTCATATTTTACAGTATTCGCATTTAAGTATAAAGGTAATCGAGTTACCGCCAGTTAAACAGTAGGTAAAATACGCATTGCTTTTACGAATTTGATGCAATTTACTTTGTGAAATGAATGCGTTTTGCTCTCTTGTTTGGATTTATAAAGTGAAATGTTTCTGTTGAAGTGAAATTGTCAATTTTGTCAATTTTGTCCTGAAAACAATGTTTACGAGTAACACTTCGATCGAAGTGAGATCAACAACACTACTGAGGAATTTATCTAGAGTATATTTAAAGATGATTTTACTTAAGTAGCTGTTTGTAACACGCTGGGAAGTGTGCTCGATTTATGACAACAGCTGGAGCAAGAAATAATATAATATAAAAAGTAGTTTTATTTATACAGAGCTTTATTTTCACAGTCAAATTTGAAACATTAATCGTTGGTGATGTGACTAGTAGTGGCTTTTGTTTCCTCAGATTATTAATACGTATTTTCATCACTTTGAGCTTCAGTCTTTATATGTTTACATCTGCACTTGCCATCATTAAGACGCCCGGAGCCCAATAATATCTTCTTCCCATTTATTGAGTTTATACCTTCTGAAGCCCTTGGAAATCCATTCACTGTTTCTTTGACGGTCGTCATTAGGACAGGCAAATACATTAGAAGCTCTTTCATGTGGCTTACAACTTGATTGTAGTCGATATTTGCAAAAAACTCGCCCGGTACTTCGGAAGGTGCTGAAGCGACCAGTTGGAAGCCTAAAAATTGGCAAGTTAACAATTAAACTAAATTAAAAATTGATAAAAATGTATATTATTGTACTACAACCGATGAGTGAGATAATGAAGAATAATTGAACGTAATTCATTGCTGGGTAGATTTGAACTGTTTGCTGGACACTGTGGTCTTCAGCGGCTTTATAAGAGCTTTTTTATTTTGTTTTATTTTGCTTGCGAAGGTTAACTTATGCCATATGTTAATGAAAACGCATACTCAGCTCAGTGTAACGTGGGATTGAATTAGGAAATGAAATATGGAATAAGTCACAACCAAGTTGTCTCAGGTGACTCAATACAATTGACGTATTTCGTCGAATCACTGGTGTACATATGTAGACGATTTGTTTTTCAGAAACTAAATAAAGCTAAGTCTTGCACATCTAGGTCAATGTTTGCCAGCTTAACTTAGTCAGAACATTAACATACAGTTCAAACTATTTGTCAGTTGAGATGTCAGCAAATTTGTAATAGTATGGTATTTTCACTGCAGCTGTAAGTGCACTTGAGCATAAATTAATAGGAACTAGAGGTGAATAAACGTTTGGATTTAAATTAATCTTTAAAACAAATCCACTTTGACCTTGTTTAAATTGAATTTTTAAATGTTTCTATGCAATGACATAAATGGTGTATTAATTGGATTCTTTGGGCAATTTTAATTTAAGTTTTGTTCACTGTAGGTTAATAGTAACTGCCCACTGATATTAAGATCTAGAATATAATTTTTGTTAAAATCCAGGAATTTTTGATTCGCATTTGAGTTTCTCCACAGCTCTGATAACAATCAAATAATCTGTGACTCAAACATATTCTTATTTATTTAATTAGTATAATCAAAAATGTTGCGAGTTATGTGCGAATAGAAATTTTCACTTGACACCGTTCTGTCTACCGAAATCTTCGATAATATTGGGTATATAATTATTTTCGTGCGGTTATTTTTTTTTCAAAATTTGAACGTTTATTTAAGAAAAACATGTACAATAGTATTATTCAAAGTATTGACCATCTGAAGCTATGACTTTTTCCCATCTTTCTGGCAATTTGTGGATCCCATCCCAAAAGAACAGCGCCGGCTTGGCAGCCAAGAATGAATCAAGCCAATTTTTGATATTCTGCTCTGATGTGAACAGTACTTCAGTCAGAAGGGGCAAGATCTGGGCTATAAGGCGGGTGGGGTAAGACTTCCCATCCACTGTTTCCCAAATAGTTGTTAACCGGAATAGCAGCATATTCCGGGCGTTTTTCGGCTACTGCTCTCTTCAAACGGATTAATTGTGTTCGGTAGCGTTGTCTATTGATGGATCCATTTATCATCACCAGTAACAATCCGATGCAAAAATGACTTCGTTTTGTGGCGTTCCAGCAGCCTTTCAAACATGCAAAACCGCCTTTCGACGTATCTCGGCTTGAGTTCATGTGGAACCCAATTTGCTTGCTTTTGAATATATCCCGCCGCTTTTAAACTTTTTGAAATGGCTGCTTGAGTGACACCCAGAGATTCTGCGAGCTCTTCTTGTGTTTGACAACAATCTTCATAGAGTAATGCTTCCAGTTCTTCATCTTCAAACTTTTTTGGCTACCCAGGACGTTCATCGTCTTCCAAGCCAAAATCACTACTTTTGAATCGTGACAACCACTTTTGGCGCGTTCGCTCAGCTAGCGCATGTTCACCATAAACTTCTACCAAAATACGATGACTTTCGGCAGCAGTTTTCTTCAAAAACACTTTTTCAGGCACAAAGTTCGACATATTTGAGTGAAAAAAAATTATTGTTGTTTACGCTTCAAATGAATGACATATACTGAAATGACGTACAATGACAGTAGCTTTCCAACGCATGTTCCAATCGAATAATAACAATGGAATAATACAAGTTACGCCATCTCTTAGCAAACCGAATTAAGTTATAGACCCAATACTATTTATAATGTTTTCTGCCATGATAATTTTAAATCCGTGATAGTGGAATACTTGTTGTAGTTTAATTAACGTTTTCCGGCAAAGAAATTTAATTGCCCAATTTGGATGCTGACTAAATCTGCTTTTTAATTGATATCGAAAGTATAGTATATGATTTACATTATTTGTATCGAAACTTATATACTATGAGGTATGTATTACATTTTTTTTAAAATTTCGAATTTGTAAGCAATTATTGTTCCGATTCAATTATCTTATGTGCTCTTGGCGATTTCAACGTTTGTGATGTAATTTGGTCTTGATGTGAAGTGCTTTTTTCATAACTTTTGTGATTTTATGTTTTCAATCAAATTATATCAAATTAGTTCAATTGCAAATTTGCAAAACAATTTTTTTTTAATTAATTTAATATTTTACTAATAAAATTCATACATATAAACAATCATAAATAACTTATAACTACTTCAAAAATTAATTACACGAAATACATGAGAAAAATAGTTACATCCAATGTTACCTACTAATATAAAACAGTGTCGAATGCCAAATCAGTAAAATTTACAATTAGAACTTACGATGGGTTTGCGGGGTGACCTTTTAAGAAAATACATACATATGTAAGTGTAATTTGCATAAAATAGAGAAGAGAAAGAAAAAAAAAATAACAACAATGAAGAAAAAATTGATTAAGTGAAAAATTGTAAGCAATTAAAATAGTAACAATTATAAATCTATCATGTGGATCCACTAAAAATTAAAAAAAAAAAAAAAAAAAATCCCCAAAAATAAAATCAGAGTAACGACTAAGATAGAACATTGAGTAACGATTTAAAACTTTGGTAGTTAAAATCAAAGAGCCAACTTTAGACGTCTCAAAAATATAGCCAAATGTCTTAGGGATATAAGCGACTGAGGAAACCTATTAAAAAGACGACAAGATGACACAGTATAAAAATTACGGTAGGCAGTAGTTCGAAAGACATTTGATTACCGCGTAGATTGAAGTTGTCAAGAATTCTACAATTAAGATTTTCTGATCTAATAAAAAATGTTTTTAAAACTTTAAAACAGTATCTGTCATACTGGAAGAATTTTCAAAATACGAAATAATGGAAGGCTATGATAAAAACTAGGTTTCCTGCTTATTTTTCAGGATTCAAAATTCATGTGACAAGGTGTTTAATTTAAAGAAATGACTAGATTGATTTGAGATCATCAAACGACCTTATGGTGATGGGTTTGTTACCTTCAATTTTTTTCATAATTTTTTTTTCATAACTTTTTGAATGCATTGTAAAAAATAAAATAGATTTTCACATCACGAGTCGGGTGATTCGACAACGTCTAATCTGGTCTAGTTTACAACTTTTTTGATAAAGTCTGTTGAAAGTGGATGTCAGGTAGATTTCTTTTCTATAGGGGCTTTCGTAAAGCTTTTTATTCTGTGAACCCTGCATTGCTGATAGGGAAGCTTAAAAAATTTGGATTCCATTCAACAATGCTGAAGTGCATTTTATCTTTTTTAGTTGGTAGATCTCAAAATATCTGTCTGGATAAGAATCATTCAAGATTAAAATCTTAAACTTCAGGAGTTTCCAATGAAGTTATATGAATAAAGTTAAACATATAGTTGGATAATAAGTAAAAAAAGTTCTTCTTTTTATCTTATACAATTTTATTTCCATTAATTAGTTATTTTGGTAATACGCTCGTGTCGGAAGCCAAGAGAAGAAGGAAGATAGGTTTCTTGGATCGAGGGATCCATGGCTCAAACTTTTCTTCTTGTTTCTTTAAGAGAACAGTTTAGAGTAAAGAGTCATTGGTGGCAATGTCAAGGAAGTGTGAGCGTGTATTTTAGCTTAAAAATAGGGGGAGATTATGTAGAAGTAACATTTATTATGTAACAACTCCTTTATCTAAGTTTTTTTGGTCCCCAAAAAAGTTGAAAATTATATCTTATGCATTTATTATTATAACTACTATATTACAACATATCAAATTTATTAAATTAAATTCTATAAATTGTATGTTGAAATTACTCTTTACATTATGAACTATATGTAACTATTGCTGTAATCAATAATTTTGCCGCTATTCTTTGACAATATGTATCTTAATATTTCATTTTAATATATCCATGATAATAGTAACAATATAATAATAATAATAATATCTTTCAAAGCTTATAAAATAACAGGTTTGGAATTACAATATATCTTCTTTATTTTAAATAATAAAGTAAGAATGATATTATATTAGCCATTTTAAACATTTTAACAAAGTAACATTAATAATTAAATGGATTTTTAATTTATTTAATTATTTTATTACAATAAAAAATTTTTAAAGTTTGATTTATTTATAATAATATTTATAACTATTTATTTAAATTTATCGTTATTACAATTTGTTCATTGAACAGGGCATCTACCTAACATCTGCTGTAGAATATGTCAAACGGGAAGTTTTTTTCTGTTTTTGCAGAGACAAGATTGTTACTTTAAATTCTTTCCTTCAGGTACATAGCTATGTGCGTAGCTCCGAAAACATTGCATAAACTACTTACTTCCGCTTCTAGTTTTAGCGATAATAACTTGTTTTTCATTTATTTAATTTTTTTTTAACTATTTTTCTAATAATTGTTTTTAGGAGGAAAATCATCACTGGGTACTGCCCTACTTTGATATAAGATGGGGTATATCCAAACACTGGAGATTGTTTGGAACGGAATGGAAATTTGGTGTGTTAATCTTGATATTTATATTTTCATTTAAACTGATTTTTATAATACTTTATATATCTTTAGTCGAAATGTCTGCAATGTAATTGTAATTTATTTAATTTTTTAAATTTAGGGCTATTTTTTGCTATATTTTTGTTATTTACTACGTTGTCATGCAGTTCATAATCGTGTGTCAGGTTTTTGTTCAGATAGTCTCTTGTTTAAGTTCCTCAATTTTATATTTGTCATAACATTTTGTTATAAGATCAATTGACTTTAACTTAGTAGTATAACGGATGGTGTTGTTATAAAACATAATTGCCTTAAATATTTTATGTTCGAGATCGTCATTGTTATTGTCCAATGTCATTATGCGTAAATGTTCATTTAGGGTGCCGTAAAAGTGCTCTACATAGGAATTACCTATGTTATTACCTGATGTACAATAGTAAAGTGCAACTGGATGTTGTTTTCATTAAGGAATAATTCTACTGCACTATGAGGAATACGCTTTTTGTCTATTTTGCCTAAAAATTGTATTCTCTCTTTTAAACCTTTTAAGGTAGATAAGCAGATTCTGTTACTGAGCTAATGTATAGTAGCATATTTACTAAATTTGTCAATAGTCGTTAGGTACATTACATTTTACATGAAAACCAAATGTCTATATGTACAATTGCATTAAAATTACTAGTAGTTTCTGTTAATCTATAGGCCAGTTTCCAGATCATGTTTGGCTAGTAAACATACTTCACAGTTATTAATGTATTTAATAATAAATTTCCTTAAGCCTGGATAATAATATATTTGTTTCAGTTCCTGAAAAATTTTATTATTTTTTCTAAGATGTTCGCTTTTTATCAAATTCAACATTTCTTCCATATCGGTTACATCTACTAACTTTATGTTCGATTTTTAAAAGTTTTAGATTTTTATTATTGGCGAAATAGTTCACATAAATGTCCTGGAATTTGATAAATAGTGAGTTATCTTTACAATAAATGCACATAATGTCTTACAAATTACTATTTTTATCCCTAATAACAAGGTTATGGACATTTTATTGAAAATTTTACAAGATATTTTTTCCTTCTGACCTGTTGATAATTATATTTGGTTTTTATACAGGTTGGTGGGTCTTTCAGAGACATACCATATGTGTTTTGGTTGTCATCTTCCTTTCCACTGTGAATAGTAGTGTTAGTAGACATAATGTCGTCGTTATTTATACTGTGTGTTTCATTAGTAAAAATGTTAAACAGTGATGTTCCTGCTTGTTTTTTAATAAGCTGATCTTCAATGGTGTATCTGCTCAATCCATAAGACGTAATTTTCTTTGCCTTTCAGGTATTCTATCGAAAAGTCGTATTCATTTAGCTGTATTCTTTATCATTGTAGCTTCAGATGATTATTAAGCCAAACAAAAGTTTTATGGTCTGTTCGACTTATAAATTTCCTGCCATACAGATATGTTGGAAAATATTTGACAGCCCAGATGAAAGTAAGCAACTCTTTATCTTTTGTTGAATATTTTCTTTCGTAATTATTCAAAGTACGTGACGCATAACAAGTCGGGTGATTATTTTGGGTGAATACAGCACCCAGATAATTAGTGGACTCATTAGTGAAGTGACATTTGTCTACTTGGATCTTTAAGTTTGCGTCTCTAAGACACAGATTTTATTGATGAATTCTTTCAAGACATTATTCATGAGGCGTTGAAACGTCGCTGGGGCGTTTCGTAGTCTCTTGTTGAAAATGCCGTCTTAGCACGACCTTTTGGGGAGACTTCGATCTGTCTTCTTCGCTAAATCTATGCTAGAAAAATATGTACATTTTCCAAGCTTATCGAATAATTCTTCTTTATTCGGCGGAGGAAATCGATCGTCGATTGTTTGATCGTTGAGTTTCCGATAGTCCACAACCATTCGACATTTTTGCTCCTCGGAATTACCAGATTTTTTGGGCGCAACCGATATTGGAGAATTGTATGGGCTCTTACTATGCTTAATGATATTCTGATCCAGTATGTCTTGAATTTGCCAATCAACTTTTTCCCTATGTATTTCTGGGTACTTACATAGCTTACAATATATGGGAATTTATTCTTTCTCGCTATTTCATGCTGAATTGCATTGATAAACGACAGCCTATGATCTTCCTTAAAAAATACGTCCCTAAAAGACATTATTAATGTTTTTAATTTTTAGCATTCTGGAAGTTTATATGGTTTGCGAAGTTATCGATTGGAATGTAATTGGTAAACGACTCTGAACTAAAAACTTCTAATGCGTTATCGGTATATCTATTCTTGACATACAATTTTTCTTTGTTAAGATAAAAGGTAATCCCTGATCGTGTGCGTAGTAATCGTCCTCTATTGTCGATTATCGCGTCTAAATCAACCAAAATATTGTTCCCATTAATGCCATGAAATACATCACAATTTTATACTCTAAGAAGACAATATTATAGTTTTCTTTTTCATTTAATTCTTTGAATAAAGAAACTTTAAACTTATATTGTTTATTAATAATAACGTTGTGGCCTAGAGCGTTTGTTGTGCGAATTTTTGGAATAATTTTCCACATAGGTTTGCAAATAAAAGGATTTATTTTATTACGCTGTGTTCTGGTCTACTGTCAATAATAAATCGCATATTACATGTTGCGCTTCCTATAACTATATACGGTACTTGTTTTCCTGGTTGGTCTGAAAATTTTGAAGATTTTCAAGATTCTGTTCTGGATATTCGATATTGTCAATATCCATAGGATCAACCATAGGGCTTTGTGGAATATCATTATGTTGTCTATTGTTTTTATTGTATATATAATTACTATATTTATTATTGGGAGCCCTTCGATTTGTATGCCTTGTTTGTTTACTTGTGTTGTAACGTTATTTATTTGATTGTCGAGTTTGACCACTTCGTGCGTTACTGCTGTTCTGCGTCATCGGGTTACTTTGTGAGTTATTATTGTCTTGTCTGGGTATGTGTTGCGTCCCTTGTTCATGCGAATAAAAGTTTTTTTCGGTAAGTATTTAAATAATGCTGGCTTTGTTTGTTTACACTGTTGTATTGCTGAGCAGGGTCCGAAAGTTTGGTGGTTTACTTCTAAAATCACCATGTATGCATTGTGTTATGTATGCGGATTTCTTGCTAGGATTATAGACTCAGTGGGCTCTGGTAAGTTACTTTTAAAGGAGTCTAATGCTATCCTGTTATCAGATTTAATCAATAGTTCTACCATATATTTTCGGCGTGGTCTAATAAATATTTGTTATTTATTCTACTGAGTAAAATACTTAAAATGAGTATGCTTCAACTGTTGTAATTACCTTAGCTGCTCAATTTTTTCAATTAAATCATTAACCGAAATTTTTTCGTCAAAACTATTTTTAGGAATACCATATGTTTTATGTCGCTCCATGAGCTGAGCCTGCCGTACTTTTGAAGCTCGCACATAGCTTTTCCTATTATTTTATCACGAATATATTCTAGCAGAACTAATTTATTGTTTTCATCAAAACATTCTATGGCTGTTGTCAAGGCATCTACTCTGTCCAAGGATTCAATAAGATAATATTCTTTACCATTAAAAGAAGGTACTATAGTTTATTAATTAACTATAACACTAATTTAAATTTTTCGGCTTCAGTTAAACTTTCCATAATTGGTATGTATCACTCTCTCTTCCGTTTCTGTTCAGTTTGTTCAGCTTTGAGATGAATGTTTTGTATGCTGTGCGTAGAAGTTGTTGCAGAATTTATTGTTGCCTTGCGTTTGGAAGTTTTCCTTAAGTCGGGCTTTTGGAGTTCAATTCAAGCCAATATTGTGTTTGATACGCGTATCGCGAGTCGCATCATACTGTGACGAGAACTTAAGTTTAGTTGGGTTGTTTTCGAGCTAACTAGTTATTAGATTTAAGCTCTGTGTTTCTTTTTCACTTTCCACAAAATCCATTTATAGTATAAACAAATATTTTATTTTTTTTTTTCCGGGCTTTCGAAGTTCAGTTTAAACTATTGTTGTGTTTGATAAATGTATCACGAGTCGCATCATACAGTTGCGAATACTCGAGTTTAGCTGGGTTGTTTTCTAGCTAACTAGTCCCTTTTTTATAGCAACTCCTGCTAGTTTTATTAAAAGATTTTTTTTTCACTTTTTTATTAGATTTAAACTATGTGTTTCTTTCTCACTTGTCACAAAATCCATTTTTTTAATTTTTTATTTTTTTTTTTTACACACACTAAGGCAGTAGATAGATAGTACTTGGCCTTAACTTTGTTTTTGCTTCAAATTTAAACTGCTATAAATTTCTTGACTAATTACCGACTGCGCCAGTTGGATAATAAGTAAAAAAAATTCCTTATTTTTTATTATATTATTTTATTACCATTAATTAGTTATTTTGGTAATACGCTCATACTTTCTTGAAATCGATTGTTTCGGAAGCCAAGGAAAGAAGGAAGATAGGTTTCATGGACCGAGGGAACGATGGCTCAAACTCTTCTTCTTGTTTCTTTCAAAGAACAATTTAGACTAAAGAGTTATTGGTGTCAATGTCAAGGAAGGGTGAGCGTTATTTTAGCTTAAAAAAAGGGGGAAATTATGAAGGGGTAACATTTATTATGTAACCATCTAAAATTTTTCCACTGTCTGATGTATGAGAATAATCTCAAAATATTTTTAAAAGTTAAAAGTCTAGATGATTGTATAAACATTCAGAGAAACCTTAACAATTTATTGAATTGTTTCATCAGTAATTGCTTAAAGTTAGAAAGTACATAGCTCTTTCACAAGATTTCAAATGCTACATTCATTTAATTATTGCATTGAACTCTTGCCCTTAATTAAAAATCTTGGTATAATTATCGATGTAAAACTAACATATTAAATACACATGTAGTTGCGAAGGCTAATACAATAGTTGGGTATATTAAAAGATATTCGATAGATTGTTCTGATCCTCACACTTTTTTATCGCTATTTATTGCTATTGTCAGGTCAATACTTGAATATGCCGATGTCGTTTGGAATCCAAGCTATTCGACACTTTCGGATCGTATTGAACGAGTTCAGTTCAATGTGTTGGAATTTTGAACCTTCTTATAAAGCTAGATGTCATCTCTTGGGTATAAGGACACTATGTCCACGATATAATGTTTGTGAAAAACGTCATTCGCTCCCGTTTTAATAGTCCTATTCTTATATCTATGTTCCCACGATACGGATGTCTTCTTTGTTGGGTCCGAGGAGGGTATGTAGTCTAGGTTTGGCCAAAAGGAGCGTGATGTGACAAAGTCACTCCTGGAGGTCTATTATTTTTGGATCTTGGATATTTGTGTGTTATTTCTTATAACTCTGGCCTTCTAGACATGCCGGCTGATGCATTGACAGCAGAACTTCTGCTACGGCTGTCTTTTAAGCAAAGATATATACATTCCTGATGGCAACGAACAATCTTGTGAAGAATCGGTGGAGGGGGCAAGCATTTGTATCTCTAGTGACAGTAAAGGTGCGCTTAAAGCCTTTCTGAACCCTCTTATGATTCCCAAGCTAGTTCGAGAATGCAAAACTTCATTGAACGCAGTCAGAAGGTTAAGTTAACTCGTCTGGCTACGAGGTCACAATGGGAACACGTGAAATGGGTAATTAATACGACAAAGTCATATTGTATAGTTTTAATACAGGTGGATTTTTTTTTATAATTACCGTGCGCGTAAGGGATTTGAGCACCATTAAGATGTTTGCACTTTCAGCGGGTGAAAGAAAATCAGGGAGGAAGAAAAGAGAAATACCGGTGTACACCGGTCTTAAATATTTGCAAGTTATAATGAATAGGAAATAGAGAGCTCGGCAGGGCATTCCAGAAACGAGTTGTACGGCTTAGCAACATTTCAGAGTACGAGGGTGCCAATTGACTGACTGATATAAGTATCAGCTGTGAGTTTTATCGCACGGTTTTGAATCCTATCTAGCAGATGCATATATGTTTTAGGAGCACCTGACGAGATGTGGGCATTGTACTCGGATTTTGGGTGAACGAATGCCTTACATTTTGATGCCAGATTAGAGGGGGTGAGATATTTCTTACATCGCTTGAGAAAACCTAGACATTTCGCAGCATTTTTGGCCACATCTGATATGTGGTTATTCTAACATAGGGAGTGACTGATACACATAAAAAGATTGGACAATTTTTCGGTTTCGACGATATAAGTACTATTCATGGATAATAGATGGGTATTAAATTTCAACCCTGTTGATAGTTCCTCAATTGGTTATGCAATTTAATGAGCTTGACATACACTGACGTTCCCGTTCTACAGCCGAAGAGCAGGGACGTGAATCTGGAAACAATTATGAAAAGCAGCGAGTACTGTCATAACCAATTAATATATTGGATAAGAAGTAGTAGACAAGAGATCATTAATGAAAATTAAAAAGAGTGTCGAAGACAGAACGGAGCATTAGAGAAACCAGCATTTATTATGTGAACATGAGACTTGAAACCAACCAACACAACTTGGATTGAACCTTCCGAAAGGTAATTTCTAATCCATTGAAGAAAAGACACATCGTTCTAAAAAGCACGCATTTTCGACAAAAGAGCCTGATGCCAAACTCTGTCAAATACCTTACAAATATCAAGTGCAACTATCTTGCTTTTGCCAGATAGATGTACGCTTTGGTTCTACTTTTCGGTGAGACATGCCATCAAATCATCAGTAGACCTGTTGCTACGGGCACCATACTGCCGGTGGTTGAGAAGTTTTCGCGTTTTGAGATATTTCATGAGTTGACCATTGACCATTTCCATGACCTGGAAACCAAAACGGTAAGTGCAATGGGTCTGTAGGAAGAGAGAGAATAAGATTCGCAATTTTTAAGGAAGGGCTGGACAAATGCTGTTTTTCATCTGCTCGGAAAGAGCCCTTAAGTGTAAGACTAGTGAAAAAGCTCATGTAATGTTTTTTCCCCTTCAGAAGAAGGGGAGATATACCATCTGGACCAGCGGATTTGTGTATATTAAGATCTTTAAGTAACCTTGATATTACACAAGCTCGAAAGTGGATTCGATCCATTGAAGATTCGACACATTAAAATGTAGACTGATTGAACTGACCGCAAAGTGTGCTGCAAGCAGATTGGCCTTGTCCAAAGAGTTTACAGCTGAAATGTCATTGTAAATAAGCGTTGGGATGGAGGATGAATCAAAATACCTAATGTTTTTGACGAACGACTAAACATTGTTACTACCATTCCGACATTGTAGTATTTTTTGCCTCGGTTTTTGGTAGTATTGAAATACTACACGCTTAAGAAAGGCGTTGCAGTCGTTCCTGGCTCGTTTAAATTTTTTCAATTTTTCTCAATCGGTTTGGTCTTGTAGGACACTGACAGCCCCTTTACATCTCGAGTCATACAATGCCTTTCCTTCGATTTTAATACTCTTCATCCGAAGAGAGATAAAGGATGTCATTTCAAAGAGAATGGTGTCTGTGATCATATCAGCAGCGGCATCCACGTCGTTATCGAGGTAACATAACAACCAGTTAAAATTCCTAAAGAAGCTGTTAAGTCCGCTCTTATTTTTTTTGCCATATGGTTCTTTTAGGAATCTTTGCTCTAACTGTGTGGTTGATGTACGAGAAATAATTTGATATGAAACAGTGGTCCGACGGGCCTAGAGGGGATAGCACATTTACCTTGTATTTTGAAAAACAAGTCCAGGGTGTTTTCAGTATGACATTCAACATCTAGTATACGTGTGGGCTCATTTACAAGCTGTGTCATGTTATTTTCAGCAACGAATATCTCAACATACTGCGTGTTGTCTGTCTAGAAGCCACTCAGTTTTTTATATATTGAAATCGTCCGTAATAACGATTTCAGTATGAGGTTATGGGAGTACAATTCTTTGAATGGAGTCAGACATCGCATCAAAATCTACCTTTGCTATGTTTCGCAAAGCAAACGTGAATGTGGAAAAGTGATTATTTTTCAGCCCGAGTATATTAGACACGTCAACCCTGAATTTTTTAGTCATAATCACAAACAAAGACAGAAAACACAAAGATCGCCGATACTAAGCAACTCTGTGTCCAAATCCAAGCAACAGTACTATGATCGTGGTCGGGATAATTTAATAGAAACCCATTCGCAATATTGTAAAAACCCGTCTTCAATAACTAATCATAATTAAATTAATGAAAGAAAATATGTTGAGGCTTCTTTTTTTATCATTAATAGTAGAAAATTCAACTGGAATTTAATTTTTCTGTTAGTCGATGTATGTATTTTACAGACGCTAATAAAAAAATAAATTTTATATTTCAATGGCCAAAAAGGCATGGAGTTTTCATATAGATTCAATTGAGTATTACCTAAAATAAAGATTTCATTAGTCCTCCTTAGTTTGTTATCCAACGTGGAAACGGTGAATGGAGAAAATTTCACATACGAAGCGAATTCGTATAAAAGTGTATTAGTATGAAATCCTTAGGTACCAGGGTTCAAAAAGAAATACAGTGAAATTCTTATGACAACTTCCTATCAAGAGTTAGCTAAAAGTAGCCTATCGTTGTCTAATCTTATTTATTATTTTTTGCAACACATGTCACAAATCCATAATGCAAAGCTTTCACACTTCTTAGCTCTCAAATATAATTGCGTATAATTGATTGTATTTTAATGTTTCTGTCGAAAATAATATCATAAGTTATAAATTCAGAGATAAACACTTAATGGTTGTTTTCATTCGTTTTCAGATTTCTTTCCAAATATTGATTGCTTTGATGAGTACTTGCTAAGAGGGAAAACTGTTGCACCAAGTTCAGCAAACACGTAATTGCAATAAAAATCGCTGATACTAACATATGAGCACGTTAGTTTGTTCAAATAAATAAAAGGTGATTTGAGTTTTTTTTTTAAAGGTGCTTTTACAAGTTCAGCTTAAACCTTTTAATAAAGAAAAACCTGTAGACTACGGTGGACTTTGTAAGATATTGCTGAATCTGTCAGTTACAAACTTCTATCATCGACAAAACGTTTTTTCAAATACATATGGTATGCATAGATCTGGACAAGATTTTATGTACGAGTATAATGATATCCCAAATTTAATTGCTTAAAAATACATGATGCTGACCTTGATGTTTGACTTTGAAGTTGCTCTTAAACCTGAATATGGATCACTGTAGTAATGTTGGGAGAAATAGAATGGAACAACAAAAATTTTGATTTTTTCTTAAAAAAAATCGTAGGATGGTTACGAGCAGTTTGGAACTGTTTTCTTACATTGTTTCAACAGAACATACCCAAGTATAGTTACATAATTCGATGTCATTATGTGTTATAACAAATGTGCTTACCTTTTTGGCACCATGTGTTGTACCGAGAGTGTTCTTTGTAACATTTAACTTCTTTCTTAGCCAAAAGAATCGGCGGTTTTCAAATGTAACTCTTCGTTTGATGAATAAAAAGATGTCGTTATCGAAGTGAACGAAATCCCTAACTTCATCAAAGCAAACATTGTATGATGGATTCGCCTTTATTTACATTTAAGCCTACTTTGTTCAGTTATGTTCAAGTTCATGCAAATGGATATTGCACTGAAATTTTAAAATTTGTGCCTCTGGTGTTGGCTTGCGAGTCTCAAACAATTTTCTTAAGAATTAAGTTGCAGCAGTTACATTACATAAACTTGTCTTAACAAGCAGCTCTCGGGGAATTGATTCGGTCTTTTACAGGGCAGCGAAAATACTCTACTGTCATTATAATTTACCGACATGACTCTGTATAGCTAGGCTAAGTCCGCAGTGATAGGGTAAGTAAGAAATTAGAAGGGTGATGCTTTTTATGGCGACAATTTAATGCCTTTGTTATGGGTGGCATAAGTTATCTAGCAAATCATCTTCCGTTGCTTTATAAAGGGTGATTCTTCGTGAGGTTTGATTTTCAATGGGCTCCTTTTGACAGATCACGCATGACTCCTATCAAACTGCTTTGTCATTTTTATTCACTATCGTTTGACAAGTCATCGTGGAAAGATTCACACCACAAGAGCGTCTCCAAATTGTTCAGCTGTATTACGAAAATATGAGAAAAGTTTTTCGTGCGATTCGAGGAACTTACGGTGCGCATAATCGACTTACTGAAACCACTATTGCCAATACGATTTACATATTTGAGTCCCAGTTTACTCGACCGGTTAGACCACATCCAGCACATAGTGAAGAGACTACAGCAGTTGTAGCTGAGAGTGTACGCGAAGCAGCAACTTTGCTTCTTGGCTTAGCGTATTCGACAACTTGGCGTATTTTACATGAGGATCTCGGCCTAAAAGCGACTTGAATTTGCGTCATATTTGCAGTGAATGGGCTTTGAAGAAATTCATTGAAAATCCGGTGTTTTATCCTGAAATTTTGTTCAGTGATGAAGCCCATTTCTGGCTCAAAGGATATGTTAATAAACAAATGCCACCAT
The DNA here is from genome assembly GCA_907269105.1 of Volucella inanis. NCBI lineage: Eukaryota > Metazoa > Arthropoda > Insecta > Diptera > Syrphidae > Volucella > Volucella inanis. Next base: position 41,351,641 of record OU026154.1, on the reverse strand, counting down.
TACATCCATTAATGGTGTGGTTTATGAGCTGGTAGATTCATTGCTCCATATTTTTTCAAAAATGAGGCAAATCAGAATGTTATTGTCAATGGTAACCATTATCGCGCCATGTTAATGGACTTTGTGCTTCCTGAAATTCAAGCACATGGTAGGCTTTGGTTTCAATAAGACGGCACTACAAGCCATACAGCGTATGAAACAATGGTATTGTTGAGAAATCATTTTGGTGAGGACTTAATTGCACGTTTTACTACGGGAAATTGGCCGCCTAGATCGTGCGATATCACACCTTTGGACTAATTTCTCTGGGGATATGTAAACTATCAGGTCTTTAGGAATAAGTCAGCTACGATTAACGCTTTGGAAGCCAACATTAATCATGTTATCCGCGAGATACCAGTCGCTATGCTTGAATGAGTCGCCCAAAATTGGACCTTCCGAATGGACCACCTCAGACGTAGTCATGGCCAATATTTACATAATATCATTTTAAAGCGGTAAATACCATCAATTGTTCTTTTAACCTATAATAACAATTTTAAGTTCACTTTCAAATTTATGTATTTTATTTTACATTATAAATCAAACCTCACGATGAATCACCCTTTATATGACAGCTCAACAGCAACGTTGTCTGTGATAAAACCATAATTATACACCATTGTGACGCTTCTGATAACTTCTTTGCATCTATGACACTAATCTTCAGCACTTGATAATGGCAAAACAGGATTTTTTGAGGGCTCGAAGTATGAGAATCGGCAAAGTTTCTAAGCGCCTGTTTCTTGTTACAGATCAATATTACCTCACAATATTTCTCTATTGCTCTGGCTATTGTGATATCAATAGACATACTTTGCAACTGGGTATTTTGGGTCTATTTTGACCTCTCGGAATACATAACCATCTAGTTACAAAATGTTCCATGTAAGTTCACTGGGCGTGCGCAAATAGTGGATAAAGGGCATTACTTACATTCAATTCACAATGTCGCGTTCGCGTATTCTTGCTTTGATATATCAAATAGAAACAAAGCAAACGAAACAGCAAAGCGAAAGTAGACCTACTCCTTACTTTATAGCATCAAGAACATCCCTCATGGTCCAAACATAGTAACAACAACAACAACAACAACAACAGCAATGTCAACAATATCCCACGATCAAGACAAGCTCTCATACGGTACAACGACTCAACCATCCCATCCGATTTAACAATCTCCTATGCAAGAGATTATCTCAATTGACAAATCTCTCATCAATACAATTCCATCAAGCACCGAACAACTTTTATACAGTTACACTTCTACAAAAAAAACCGCAAATGTCATTGCTTTCAGACACTGAAGTGTATGACTCTTTTCCCTTCGTTTCCGCTAAATCGTATACAACTTTAACCTCTACCAATCAAAAAACTTACAAATTTAATTCAATAGACAAATACTCAATTCTACTCAATAGCCAAACTTACTCAATTTCTAATACTAACTCAGATAACAACATTCCCAAAAAACAATAATAACTCTGTTGGATAATGGTTTTTCTATCCTCTAATGGAACATTCAAAGCTTTATTAATAACAAATATGCCCTACCACAACTAATCGCTGAATACAATCCAGACATTTTTGTTCTTAAGGAAACGCATATAATTTTAACAAATTCATACATGCTTAAGATTAGAAATTATAAACCATTTTTACATAACAAACGTTATGACTATTCTAAAGCAGACAGCTATTTTTATGAAAAGTAGTTTATATACATATATAAAAGTAGTATATAGGGAGCATGATGTTTTCATTACAAGCGAACTCCTAAGGTACATTGAAATAAATAACAACCATCATCACCTGATTCTCGGAGATTTTAATACCAAGAACAAATTATGGGGATCAAACAACACCAATAGGATATGAGGGATCACTAACTTTATTAAATACAAAAAACACATTCTCTGCCGTCGATGTCACTCTTACATCTGATGACTTGGCAGCACTACTTCAATGGGAAGTATTTCCAGCTGATAGTAGAGATCATATTAAAATACTGATACGCACTCGTGAAGGAAAATCTCTGAGGAAACAAGCTACAAGTTTTAAAAAAAGCCAAGCAAACTAGAACCTTTTCAGATTGTCAACACACATTTTATCATCAACTATCTCGGAATCTAACAACACCAACCAAGAGGCAGCCATAATCAAGAAAATTATTAGAAACGCAGCTCCAAAATCAATGCCAACTTCTATACCACAAGAGAACAGTGGTCGAAAAAATCCTGTATGGCTTAGCAGAGACATTACACTCTTAATTAAATGAAGCATGGAAAATAGTCAAAACTGCATTGCTTATAGAAAATCCAGTGCCATGCTTAAATATGAGTTTATTAAGGTAAAAAGGGCATCCTGAGAACATTGTAACATTTCCTGAACACAATGGATCCAACCCTAGACTCAAAGAGCCTTTGGAATCGAAAAAAATCCCTGAGGGCCCCAACATCGACACAAAATTTTCCATTTATTTCTGGTTGCTTAAAAAATAACCCAGAAAAACAAACTCACTTGTTCTTAACAAGCACCTTTCCAGAAAATGTCAGAAAATGACATTTAATTTAAATGACCTTCCCTTTTAAAACCCTTGCAAAGTACTCAGCGATGAAATCTCAAGAATTGAGTTCAAAATTACGTATCAAATTGTTAGAGCAGCTGCGGACGGTCTTAAAAATCTGATTTATCCCTTTATAACAACATCCTTCGGATTGAAGCCGATCCCTTAAATGTCTCAAAACAAGCATGAAATGCACGGGTATCGACCAATATCCCTCCTACCTATTTTGTGCAAAACCTTCGAGAAAATTATTGGACGCAATTAGGCTGGCTGATGGAAAAAAGATTAAGCAACGTGCTTTTAGACCTAATAGAGGAGTCCAATCGCCAGCGCATCTTATGGAAAACAAATGATCAGATAATCTATCATCTCGCAAGCTGAACTCGAAAAGGTCTTTGATCGTCTCACAGCTTTTCCGGTTATAAAACAACTTCATCATTGGGGTTTTCCTCAGCGGATGTTGAACGTTATTTATTCCTTTTTATAGGGGAGAACTTTTCATGTGGATGTTAACGGCTTTTCATCAAAACATTTAAAAATAGATAATGGTACACCACAGGGGTCTCCTTTATCAGTGTACCTGTACAATGCCTACATAGACGGACTCATTCAGAAACTAGCTCAACCAAAATACAATCTGGATTTAACAACACCTTACAATTTGCGGAGACTACAATTTGTAATTGGATCCAAAAAACTGGTGCTATTGTCCCTCCCTCCAAAATAGAGGCCTTACGTCTTTGTCGGAAAAAGAAATGTTCTCCCACGCAACTCATAATACGGAATTCAATAATCTCACTCAAAAGGAACTTGGGGTTCTTGGTCTTACTGTAAGTGGTAACTTACATTCACATTAAAAACAACACCCATCTGGAATCGAAATAACGCACGTAAAATGATACCATCCCGCCGGAAAAGACCACACCTAGAAATAGCTCTAAAAATAACAAAAACACTAGTTGAAGGCACTCTCCAGCATGGCATTACAAACTTTATGTGAACCTCGAAGAAATACTTGGAAAGTGTCGACATAGCCATAGATCAACGCTGCAGAACATGTACAGGTGCACTGAGAACAAAACCTGTGGAAGCCATGAGAATAGAATCCGGGTACAAATCAGCTAACAGATTAGGACAAGAGATTAGTACAGAGCATGTAATTTAATGAGCAAAGCACTGTCTGACATTTTCCATCCGCTTTACACAGTTTTGCAATTTAATCTACTCAGGAAAAAACAAAACAGGAAAACTTCGATATCTTCCCTAACTAAAATGTTAGGTCCAATTTTGTCTCATGGATGTTTACCGCCCGAAACCCTAAGTGCTCTCAACTCTCCCCCTCCATGGAAAAGACACTTACTACTTATCGACGACAGTCTTTCCAGGCATAAAAAAAGGAGCACATCAAACATGTATTTATACATGCTTCACCGAGAGCTTATCGAAACAAACAATCCCGAAAAGACTCTGTATACAGACGGTTCCTACAAGAACAAAACTCCACCTATGCAATCATAAAATCTAATGCCCACAATGAAGATGTTATTGTTTTTCAAGGGCTTCTTCCGGAAGCAGCTGGTAGTTACCTGGCTGAAATTGCCGCATTACTAAAAGCACTAGCAATTACACACACAAGCTCAGTAAGAACTCTTTTTCTCACTAAAAGCTTGAGAGTTTTTACTGGCATTAAAAACGCAAATAGTAATTGCTATACTTTCAACTATATGCGTAGCATTCTGTTCAATAATAGCAACATAACTCTTGCATGGATTCCAATTCATAAGGGAGACGAGGTTGCAGTTCGGATACAGGATACAGTTCGGTATCCTCTTATAAATTAATTGCCAAATAACCCTCAGTCATCCGGAGAGTTTTTATAGCTAACGAAAATAAAGAGCTGGTAACTTGACTTAAGGAACAGAATTTTCTTCGGCAACATCAACCAAGCCATATCAGAACACCATTCAACAAAATGTTTACTAGAAAACAATGTATCTCGCTGTATCGTATCAGAGTAGGAAAGACCTTGTTTACTAGTCGGCACTATTTTACCAATGAGCCTCCTGAGTTATGTACACACGCAGGGAAATACTATCCATCTGACACATCTTGTCTGAATGTCCGATATCCAAACTGATAACAAATACTGGATCACCCGAAGAGAAGCAGAAGCAACTTGCAAGAATCCTCAATCCACGCGATGTTAGAACTATGGTACGCATCAAAGAAGTTACAACTTTTCATAACTAATTTGAAGACCTGATTTTTTCTTTAAATAATTGCTTTAGAAGCAGATAACTCACTATGTTAATTACCATGTCTTAAATGCCAATTGTTAAAAATCACATTTCCTTATTTAAACAACAGCGTTGATGACCTTGTTACCCTGACGTTTTTAAATAATTAAAATTAATAATTTATAAATTTATTCATTGTAAATTATTTTGTATAGGGTGATTCATCGTGAGGGTAAACTTTCATAAGGCTTTTTTTGACAGATCAGGCATGATTCCTATCAAACTGCTTTGTCAATTTGGAAAGACTCACACCACAACAGCGTATCCAAATTGTTCAGCTGTTCAGTGAGAAATGTTTTTCTTGCGATTCGAGGAACTTACGGTGCGCATAATCGACCTACTGAAACCACTATTGTTAATACCATTCGCACATTTGAGTGCCAGTTTAAATAAGTGCATGATACTCGACCGGTTAGACCACATCCAGCACGTAGTGAAGAGGCTATAGCAGCTGTAGCTGAGAGTGTGCGCGAAGACCGTGACAGGCGACTTGAACTTGCGTTATATTTTCAGTGAATGGGCTCTGGAAAAACTCAATGAAATTCCGGTGTTTTATCGTGAATGGATACGTTAATAAACAAAATTGCCGTATTTGGGCTGATGAGCAACCCGAAGAGTACCAAGCGCTACCACTACATCCATTAAAAACAACGGTATGGTGTGGTTTATGGGCTGATGGAATCATTGGTCCATATTTCTTCAAAAATGAGGCAAATCAGAATGTAACCGTCAATGGTAACCGTAATCGCGCCATGTTAACGGTAAATTGGCCGCCTAGATCCTGCGATATTACACCTTTGGACTACTTTCTCTGGGAATATGTAAAGTCTCAGGTCTTCAGGAATAAGCCAGCTAGGATTGATGCTTTGGAAGCCAACATTACTTACGTTATCCGCGAGATACCAGTCGCTGTGCTCGAACGAGTCGTTTAAAATTGGACCTTGCGAATGGACCACCTCAGATGTAGTCGTGGCCAACATTTACGTGATATCATTTTCAAAAAGTAGACGTCATGAATTGTTCTTTTAACCGATAATGAAAATTTTAAGTTCATTTTTAAATTTATGTGTTTTATTTTACATTATAAATCAAACTTCAAACCCCTATATATACAAGATCAATCGTGTAGATAATCCAGCATCGTGTATCGTTGTTATTGTAAATTCCTCTTTAAAAAAATCTTTTAAATACTTAAATACAACACAATATTTATTTATCATATTTGGAGTAAATTCTGGCCTGAAGGTTGGTTGCTCACTATTAACCATTTAAATTAGTTGGTCTTGTGGTTCGATGCTATGCAGATGCCAAAAGTACCTCTCAATGAAAAACACGTTACAAACTGTAATCGATTTGTGGCAACATCAGGTAGAAGAAGTTTTTCATACACTTGAATTTCGTTACGTTTTAGTTTGTAACTTTTTTTTTCCAAAATATTTTTTTTTTTTTTGAATTCTAATGAGGTTTGTAGAATTTAAACACACATATGTTGATACCTTTGTAGATGCATGCGATTGGTAGAAAGGTTTTGGTGGGGGTTTTGTACATGACACTCATACACAGTACACATCCCAGATTCACTTTTGGTTTTAATTTAACAAAAAGTTGGCTTCCACGTAAAATTTGGTTAGGTTTTACTGTATAAATTCGAACACGATGAGGTATAAATTGGACATTGTACCTGTACTTGTCCTTATTTACATATGAAAGCTTTTGTGTAACATGTGCAGAGTTATTTGACAGGGGAATGCTAAAAATGTTGTATGCTGTGCATACGTATTTGGAAAACGTATGCAAAAATGTTCTTTAATAATGTAATTTACGACAAGAAATGAAATAATTAAACTGGAAAATCTGGCAACTTAATTAATTTAAGAATATGGGCTATTCTACTATGACCACAGCCCGGGGTAGAATTTAGCAGTCTGATTTGCACGCCGACTTTGATGGCACAGCAGACATTTTCCATCATCACTCTGGCATTATAAATTTTTTCTCGGTAAACGCGGGTTTTAAATCGATAAAGATTGAGATTGATATTGATTTCAAAGTCATAATTCGTCCAATATCTGTGTCATTTAGTATCTGAGCTACGGTGGACGGTGTGGACGGACCTCTTGCCTTTTATCGTTCGGGTTAAATAGTTCTTCTGTCTGACAGGGGAATTTGAGTTATCTTTGCTGTTTGCAGAATTAGTTTCTCCGTATTCTCAGTACCGACTGTGACTCAACTAGTATGTTTTTTCTTTCATCTCTTCGGATCTCTGTTCTGATCTTATTGCCTTGACACGTTCTTTTTACTTTTTAATAAAATTGTCGAACACTGTTTTTCTCCATATATTTTCGGTTGCGTGCTTCTTGAAAAATATAGAAAATATTATTCATATGATAACAATAATTCCTTGAAGCTTTCAAAACTTCCCTTCATTTCGATTTCCGTAAAACCAATTACACTAAGCTCAACAATATTCTCAAAATTGTTGACTTTAGTTTTCTACACAACAGTAACGTTACCCCAGATTCTGTTGTAGTTATCTTCTACGATAAGATCTTCTATAGTATAATGCAAACTTCTCCTTTTATTCGACGGAGAAATCCTTCGTCATCCCCTCCCTGGTATAACAAAGAACTTCGTGCACTTCGTAATAGGTGAAAAAAGGTTACGGCACCAACAAGTTAAATCTGGTTCTGACTTTCACCAACGAAACTAACATGTCGGCTGAAAAGTTCGTAAGCTAACATATTTTTAATTTTTTTTTTTGTAAAATTCGATTTTATTATTCAACATAGTTGCCTTCGAGAGCAATATAACGATTATAGCGGTCATGTAATTTTTCGATACCACTTTTAGTACTATTTTTGCCGGATTCGTCGACTGCCTTTTAAGTGTGCTGTTCCTATCGTCACCCTCTCTATTTCTACTACTCGATTCAAATGCTGGAAACAGTTTATTCGACACGTGTTCTTTATTTTAATAGTGTGTACTGCTTCCATCGTTAGAAATAACCTCGAAAATTCTGTTTTTCAAAGAGTCATACAAACTTTGAAGATGATTCAAAGAAATCTTGGTCTAAGAAGCTTTAATCGCCGCAATCAGCTCTTGATTGTCTTGATATTGCTTGCTTTCTCTGTAAATTTCACAGACAAGTTGTACCCAAACATTTTCAATGATATTGAGATCAGGCGAATAGGAAGGCCAGCCCAATATCTGTATATTCTCACTGGCAATCCATTCTTTAACAACACCTGAATTGTGTATAGGCGCGTTATCGTGTTGGAGTATCCATGATATGGGAGCGAAAAATTCCTTTATTTCGATAAAGCGGTTTCTGAAAGAGCTTTCTAAGAAACCTCAGTCATTTTGTTGGAAACGATCACCAATTTAAAAGCAACATTGTACGAAATTGCACCGCATACGATGACTTCACCTTGACTTGAATTATGACGATCTGAAAATATACTCTATTTTCGGAGATCATAAAAGTGATAGTTGTAGCTATTAGGTCCATCTAAGTTAAATTTCTTTTCATCCCTAAAAACACAATTGCTTCAATTTCTTGAGACCGCTTCAACGTCCACATCCTAAATCATATGAATCTTGCAAATTTAAGGCGCTGTTGCTTGCGTGCTCGATTAATCGGTGGTTTTTTTTTTTGTAGTTTTGTGAGCTTTGAGTGTCTATCATACGACGCAGAGTGGATTTGCTACAAGAAACATCAGCTAGTTCCTTGATTTTGTTTGTAGATTGAGTGGAATCTCTTTTTTCCAATTATTTTTTCTAATAATTAACTTTTTACTGCTCGTTGTCCAAGCAGTTGATGCTAACTAATCAGTGTAACCGGTGCAAATATTCAAATGAACCGAAAAAATGCTTGCAGTTTTGCATGGTAAAGGAAAAGGAGAGTAAGACTACCGTTATAAGACTCTTGTCAAAATTGAAATTATGTTTCTCTTACTCAACGCAACTGTACCTCCCTCCTGAATACGTTGTTTTTATCTTTGATCAACATAAAGCGAACAAAAATCAAGATCCAAAACGTAACTCTGGTGTGTCCATTCAAATGAACCGCACTGTATATATTAAAGGTGGTAACAAATCGCACGGATATCGCATAAATAAAAACATGTGTAGATATGTACGAATGCATTACATCAAGCTCAGTTGAATAAATCAAATTTCCCTACGTCAGAAAAGTTTAATAGATTAAGGAGAGGCATTTTTTCTATGTAAGTATGTATTTCAAAATCGACATCAGATAGTTCATCTTATCCATTCGTTTCAAATTCTTCTTGAAATGATTGATAGATTTTCACAACGGAGGAGCTGGTTTGTTTCGTTTGCTAAAGAGCAATTAACCTTGTCAAAAAATTAATACTAAAAGAAGTAAACTGATTTTTAAAAGAAAGAGGATGAAATCTTTTGTTAAAATTTTCCAAATGTATATACATATATACAAATGTTTTCCAATAGGGACTTGATAACTTTGAATTTAATTTGTGAACGCACTCTTCCACTAATCATCAAATTGTCACTGTCAATCTATTCAGTAAACTAAACATTTTCATCATGGTAAAGTACACTAACGAGCTACGTTTTCCTATTTGGTTCTGGAAAAGAAGCGCCGAGATGATGAATTTCATCGCAAAATCATCTTCAGTGACGAAGCTCATTTTTGGCTCAATGGGTTCGTCAATAAGCAAAATATGCGTTATTGGTCGGGTGAATACCCACATGTGCTTCATGAATCACCACTTCATCCACAAAAAATAACTGTTTGGTGCGGTTTGCATGCCGGTGGCGTTATTGGTCCATATTCTTTCGTCGACGATAACGATCGTCACGTTACTGAGAATGGTCAGCGTTATGGAAGATATGGACTTGGACGACATGTGGTTTCAACAGGATGGGGCCACAAGCCACACAGCACACGCTACAATCGATTTATTGAAGAGTAAGTATGGTAAGCGTGTTATCTCAAGACATGGGCCAGTCGATTGGCCGCCTTGTTCGTGCGATTTAACGCCGCTTGTTTATTTTCTGTGCGGCTACGTTAAGTCATTGGCTTATGCCAAAACGCCGACGACGTTGGAAGAGCTCAAATCCAACAATGAACGCGAAATATCGGCCGTTTCGGCCGAAATGTGTGGCCGAGTCTTTGAAAAGACAGAAGCAAATTTTTCAAAAAGAGAAGTGAAAATTTGAAATTTAACTCCGCATCCTTGATCGATTTTGAAGGCATTAAATCTGAATAATGGTATGCTTATTGGTGGAGGTTTGATTTCCCGATGTGTTGCTACGTCTCGTTGGTGCTATCGTAGTTCTACTTTTTTTAATTTGGGTATAAACATCTTGATATATCTGCTCCAACTCAATGAATTCGTTGTTGAACACGTACTCCTACTCGTAATCGGCTTCTTCCAGTGAGGACATGATCTCGTCGTTCATTGTCACCAGCTTTGACCAGTATTCTTTAATCTGATCCAATTTGAATGATAGGTAAATTGTACTCTGAGTTACATTCAAGCTCTCAATAATCCGTATAAAGTTGTTCTTAATCAGATTCAACTTTGCAAAACTTGCTGGGCACTTCTTGATGTTCGTTGACTCTTTAGTTCCTTCTGGATCGGATGTTGATAGTTCAGTTGCTGCATTCGGGATTGGACTTCGATTTACCGGACGAATCTGTGAAGGTGAAATGCTTGCATTGCATTTTCCTTATTAACTCCAATTTTGCCTTGAAAGTACTCTTAATATCGAGATACCTCGTTTCAAATTGGCTAAAATATTTCTTCAAAAAGTATTCATGCTGCGGGTTTGCTTTTCGCAAAACTTCCAAATACCCGTTATTTATTTGGAAGTTTGTCCAGTGTTGTTCTAAATACTCTACCGAGTATCGAGATTCTCCATCTTTTTTGAAGTTAATCCATGCACTTCCTTCGTGATTCTTGTCTGATACAAAGCAATGTCTTCGATTTCACTCATTTTTACTTCATTATTTACTGAAGTACACGATCTTAACTGGGCACTGTGTATTGGTCGAGTACCAATATTTACAGCTCACGTTTCTCTATTCCGGCTAATCCGGCTCGAAGGATAATGGAAATTCTACTATTTAGAATTTTAATACTTTTTATTCAATCGCCTAATGCAGCCTCACATTAAGAAGTAAATAGGCTTGTTTCGGTTAAATAACAAGACTGACACGAGGTAATTTTATTTCACTTAATTTGTACAAAAATTTTGCTAGCATAAGCATATAAGGTGCAAGTTTAAAGAATAACAAAAAAATGTTGACCTAAACATAAAAATACCAATATTGTTTATTTAAGCAGTAAAAGCGGATAAAAAATGAAAAAAAAAAAGATGTAAGAAATATTTTCTTTGTTGATGTCATCAACAATAGCTATATATGATGGATCCGAAATACCCTACTTAATGACTCAGCCCAATGCGTTGCCGCAAGCTTCTTTAACCTGCCAAAAAAGGCGACAGCGTTTTGTAGGCTTTCGATGCAAACACAAGCCAGTGCACTTGTATTACAATTAAGATTGCCCAGTTATTGGTAAAGGTATGATACAGAGTGAATGTTTTCCGATTTCAAACGAGTAATTCAATAAAAAAAAATCGAAATAAATTAAAAGGGGTAAGAAGTAGATCTTCTATGTTCAGAAAACCCTAAGAAAGGTATAACAACACCCTCGCTATAATTATAAGATACATAAAAACACCGTTAAACTTTAAAACACGAAATGTACACCCTGACTGACTCGAACTGCAACCAACTTCAAACTGCTATAATTTCCAAACCGTTACTGTGAGCTCAAATTTTGACACATGACAGATAATTATTATTTTTATTATTTACAAGCTTTTTAAACGATTTGCGTCTCAGTTGGTTGGCAGAAATGGTTCGGAAAGTGAAGGCTCGAATTGAGCGAAATCTGAAAACATACTGAAAAATGAGCTTGGGCTCAAGCCATTGAAGTTCCAAAAAAACGCACGATGAAGAAGTTGCTACGCTTGCACGAAAGTGGTGAGTTGCCGAATTTGGTTATCGCCATTTGTTATCGAGCAATATGTCAATAAACAAAATGACCAAGTTTACTTGTCAGAGAGGTCCTTCGAAAATTTACAATATCGGACGGCCACCAGAAAGCAGACAGCACCGATGGTGATGGTTTGGGCCGCCATAACCGCCGATGGTCGCTCTCCGCTCGTATTTTTGGACCGTGGCGTCAAAATTAATGCGATCGTATACCGTGAAACTGTCTTAGAGATAGTATTGAAGCCTTGGGCAAGCAATCATTTCGGTCGGGAGACCGGGGACATTTCAACAAGACTCGGCACCGCCTCACAAAGCACTCGTTAACCAAGATTGGTTAAAAAATAATGTTCCACACTTCATTCCGTTGGATTTCTCTGTCTGGGGTATTTTGAAGGCGAATGTTGGCACTAAAAATTACCAAAGTTTGGACCACCTCAAACAAGCACTTCGCCAGGAACGGGCCAAAATACCACAGAGCCACTTGCGTGCAGCGTGCGATGCTGTCTCAAGGCCATCATTCGCGCCAAAGGTTGAAACATATTGAAAACTACTACTACAATTTGAAAATTGATGTATGTTCCAACATTTTTTGCTTTGGCACAATAAAATTTATCAAAAAATAAAAAAATTATAGCATTTTAAAAAGTTACAGTTCGAGTCAGCCACCCAACCGATATTAAGATTTTCTGTAATAGTACGAGTATTTATATTTCTGAAAATATACTGTGTCGGTTCTGGTGTATTCCATATTTGCGGACCTCAACACTATTTTATAATCCGCTTTATTCAAGATCATATTCTCTGTGAATACAAGAGTAAGCCATTGTCTTTGAATTTGTGTGACCAAATAATTTTGCCTGTTTTTGGCTTTTTATTGACAGGCGGTTGAGTTTCAATTGGCTGCTGAATAGGATTTCAAATTAACTTCTCTTCTGTGGCAGTATCAGCAGATAGGCAAAAACCTTAAGTTGTTCAACTATTTAACGTTAAAGTGAAGGATTTAACATATCCATATATTTACATTTGATAAGTCCGCTGATATTTGAAACACTTTTATTTATTTCTTAAACGATGATCCTTTATAGTTTTGGTATAGATGTCGTGTTAGGCAAACCATTGAGTCTACGTAAACCTACATTTTTTATAATACAAATATTGAGTAATTCCAATTCGTTGTCCGATAAATTCTCATCGCAGTTTCATTGATCCATGAATCGACTCAATGAACTATGATTCATTTATTTTTATTTGTATGTGCGTATTTTACTGTAGCTGAATAAGCGAGTTCAGAAAAAAATGAATGCAGATATTCGGTACATACGTTATTTCGGGAAAGATTTGACTTTTTTCTTATCAAACATACACAAAAATGAATATTCGAATATAGTCAAGATTTGCCACCTACTCATCCATATTCTGACACTTTTGAACCATATTACCATACATAAATGGTTAATGGTTACAAAACTCATTAGAGAATAAGTACTTGACTTAACGATCTTCAGTCTTTTTATATATAAAATACGCCATAGAAGTCAGACTCCCTTTAAATGATCACCGAAAATTGCTGATAACCGTCCAAGCAAACAAAAAGACAAGAACATTATCCCTAAGCTGTTTAGTTTTTTTCTAAATCGTATCGTTCGATTTTCATATTTATTTCACAGTTATTTCTTGCTTATGTGTTTCAAAGATTTTTGACACGTTCTCAAACACGTGGTTCAGAGCAATGTTTTAAAGCCAAATTATGGCAACTAGGAGAAATCCCCATGATAGTATGTGAGTCAAAGGGATGCCTCAATTTTTTACCTCTATAGCAAGGACTATCATTACAAAGACCTTTGTGGTATGGCGGAAAAAAGTTTATCCAAATATATTACATAAATTATGGAGTCATGAGGCTTTTAAATATAATCATGTTTCGGTATGACAAAATCCAAGCGTACTCCTCCCCTCCCCAGCAGGTCAAAAGATTAATTTTCTTAAATCTTGAAACTGTATACTGGCAAGAAATTGCCATATGCGGCGAATCCTGATTTTTAACCCAACATTCCCCTAAAGAGGAATTAGACAAGCGTGAGGAAAATCCGCAAGCATTTCATGGATGGCCTCCTCCGTTCCACAAAATGAAGACTATAAAGGATTTATCATAATTTGGTTTGAAGCAAAAAATGTTGGTCCTCATAAACGGCCAACACAATTCGTCATTTGTCGTATTGTGCATACTACATGGTGGTCTAAACGTTTCTGTACAAGTTACCACAATGCATTGCCAGCCGGCGGAAAGGAGAGCTATCCCCTTGAACTTCCCAGCTATTCGTGTGTGCAACGCGACACCCTGCATGCGCGCGAATCAACAACCAACATGACCCAGCATAAAAACTTTCCCAGGCCGCAGAATGCTGGCACAGCTGCCTTTGCAGGCGTAGGCTGCCTAGTGGATATGGGTACACATAGGCGTAGAAATATATTTAAGTTAGTTTTAAGAGTAGTTCGTATTGGGAATTGTTAGAATATAGAACGCGTTTGGTTTAAATAATTTGTTTAATTTAAATAATTTTTGCTGTTATCATGGGAACACAGCTAACTATTCTAACTCCGATGTAACATACCCATGGGAACATGCGCGAAAATCGACTAGATAAATGAATCAATTGTGAAGTGGGCTTCCAAAAGGGAAAAACACGGAACTTGCAAGGCCGGTGCCCATACGAAATTCGGGTTGTTTTTTTTTTTTTTTTAATAGAGACTAATTTTGTCTTTTTGCAGATTACCGTCGGTACAATCGAACTAAAGAACAATAATTATGATTTACATTTTCTTTTTATTAAGAACGACCGTGCAAGGGCTTAATATCTTTGAATACCGGTCCCCAATAATATCAATTAAGGAAGGCAAGGGATGGATCGTCAACGGACATTTCAAACTCGTGCACATCATACATCTGGAGAAATTCGAGGAATTGAGCGAAAGAATGACCAAGATTGTGAAAGAAAAAATTAAGACACCAGACAGGGAAATAGTGGCACAGCATCATCTGACAACTTTATGAGCACCTTGATTCGCTGAAAGGAAAGGCGCAGAGGAGGCCAAGGTCGATCAACTGGATTAGATCTGCCTGAAAATGGTTAGCAGGCAATCCCGACGCGGAAGATTGGGACAAAGTTCTTCGAAATGAAGAAGATTTATTTAGCAACAATCAGCAGTATAAGGTCAACGAAAGGATCCTAAAAATTGCCGAAGTCATCACGCAAAAGATCAATTGGGTAATTGAAAGAACGAATAACGAAGTAGTTTTATTAGACCGACCAAAGCTGGAACTGGATATTATTAACGAAATTGTAATTATCAAGGAAGTGATCAACGAGATTGTGCGGGCCTGCTAAATGGCAAGAAGGGGAATAGTCAACACCAACCTTCTCGATCAGGAGGAAATTAACAAGATCATCAGTGAGGTAGAAACCCTTCCTTATACAAATGTAGTGGAAACTTTACAATACGGTACACCATCCGTCTACACAAACGAATCCTTGCTGCTGTATGTTTTATCGATGCCAAAGGTCAGCGAAACTGAATATAACCTGTTACTAACGAGGCCATCAATAAGAAATAGGAAACAGGTTGACTTGCCATACGACAGAGTCCTAGTTAGTTACTTAGAAACCTATGGGGTGTCAACAAACTGTCTCATCATGGGCATTATGACGGTGTGCGAAAAGGAGTCACTGAAAAAACTGGAAGAAAACGGTTGTATAGCCCGAATGGAGAACTTACCATCGAAGGAACATCAAAAGCTCTATCTGGAACCTACCTGATTCACATTTGTAACAAGACGATCCACCTTGACAACAGGACATTTACGAGTTTCATCGCTACGTCACTACAGGCTCTGGCGCCGGCACTGACGAACATTACCGCAATTGGGCAAAGGGTCGACGTGGAATACGTGCACAACATCAGCATGAGTAATGTCAAGATACTACGTACCCTTACTGATCGGATAAGGTCATCAGTGTTGAGCGACGTTGCTCTCTTCCTAATTGTAATCCCCGCAGCCATAATCATATGGTGCAAGATTAACCGGAAGGTGATCATACCTAGGATACACCTGCCAGGTTCGGAAACACACTCCCCTGGCGTTTGCCCTTAACATTGATATCTACGGGACGTGGATTTTCGAGGGGAGTGCAGTTAACACGATGCATTGCCAGCCGGTGGAAAGGAGAGCCGTCACCTTGAACTTCCAAGCTGCATGCGCCCGAATCAACAACCAACATGATCCAGCATGAAAATTTTCTCAGGCCGGAGAATGATGACACAGCTGCCCAGTGCATATGGGTACACACAGGCGTAGAAATATATTTAAGTTAGTTTTAAGAGTAGTTCGTATTGGGAGTTGTAGAAAAAAGAACGCGTTTGATTTAAATAATTTTATTTTTCAGTAAGTCGAACGGTTGGGGGGAGGTACAGCCTCCCCGTTCGCGGTTTTTTTTTTATGAATCCCCTTAAGGGATTCGTTAACTTTCACCACAATTTTTGTTTACACTTAAAACGTTTATTTATTTTATTTAACACTATTTAAATTCATAAAAGTTGTATATTAATATTTTCAGTGGGGCCCGGAGTTTAAGTGACATCCAGTATTCTACGTCAAAAGCTTTCGCACAAAATATGTATTGTAAATGTTCGTTCATTATAGGGTCCCACTCCAGCCTAGCTCTCGAAATTAACCGGGGTTTCTTGGCTTTGGACCCCTTAAAACTTACTGCTGAATTTCAACCCAAAGATTTTCTGGTCGTACACCCACACAAATACACAGTTTAGGATAACCTTAATAATGGTGTCACCATTGGTTGCTATCGTGCTTTGGTGAACGTTGTTAACGTCTCTGGAAAAAAGTAAAATTTCAATTTTTGTTTTACATTTTCATGGTTATTTTTATTGAATAGAATTTCCTTTGTAATAAAATTCGTTTACTTTTAAACAATTACATTATTTTGTTTTTATGAAATAAATATATGTTCATGTATGTATATATAGATTACTAAATATCTATTCTGCATTTTGTATAATTTAAACTTGATTCTGAACGAACGACTTTTTGTTTTGTTCTTTACCTATTTATTAACGAACTCGCTTTTATTCTCTCTCCCTTTCTATTACTCTATCTCTCTCGCTGTCTCACAATGTTTTTTTTATTATTTTTATTACTATTAAAAATTCCTATTTCTACAGAAAAGAAAATGAAAATTTCATCCTCATTATACTTATCATTCGTATACAATTTAAATCTGTGAAACCAGATAAAATAAAATTATCCTTTTTTTGCTTAAAATAATTTTGTTTTGTTTCTCCCTAAATAAATATTTCTTTTATATCGTTCCGTCTTTTGTTTTTCGTTTTCTTTTCCATTTGCCTTCTTAATTTACAATCTATTTTGTGTACTCTCTTTTTTGTGTTTTTGTATTTAAGATTTAATTTAATTTAATTTACTTGTTTTATTTTCTTTCATATAAAATTGTAAAATTATTGTTGGGATTTTATTTTTTAATTTTTGTGTTATATTTGATCGTAAAACTTACTGTATCACCTAGAAATGTATGTATGTATGTAATAATAATAAAAAATATCATCTTACAATTTTATAATCTATTTAGCGTATTGTTTTTACGTATATTCGTTACATTTGCATTAAGTTTATTAATAGTTTTCAATAAATGGATGGTGAACCAAAAAAAAAAAAAATTTCAATAAGCGCAATAAAAATATAAATAAACTTATTTTTCTATTATATACCATTTAACACAACATTGTCCCGTTTGTATACGAACTATAGTCATAATCTAAAATTAAATATTGTTACTGAGTTTTAACATTTTCAAAACGTTTATATTAGTTAAAATTTCTTTTCGCTTAGCTTAAAAAATAGAATTTGTAATTTATTTTCCTACAAGCAATAACACCCAATATTAAGCGAATTTATTTATATACTAAATATATGTAAGTATTTTTTTTTTTAGGAAATCTGCTCAGAGAAGAGAAAATAATTTCTTAATTATCGTAAGTTTTGATTTTAAGTTAAATTGAAGTTGATGCAAATGCCAATGCGTCCTAAGGAAGAGGCCCAATTCCGGCTGCTTTTGCAATAGAGTAAAAAGTGTTAACTTATGTCTTTTCATCATGCATGTTGCCAATTTTATGAATAAGGCCATAAAATAGTGTTCTGAAATTGCTGAAATACGTTATGCGACATAAGTGGAAGTTTCAAATACTTCTACGCCTTACTTTTTATAAGACGGAAGCTTTTGGGTAATTAGAATGGCAATAAAATATTATTGAAGAAAGCGCGGTGGTTACAAAAATCGAGACACAAAAATAGACCCAATCTGTAAATGAAGGAACCCCAAAATAAAAAACTGGAAAACATTCCTTATAAAAGTGGAGAAGAATAACAGGAAAATACAAAAACAGGCACAAGGGAGAAAATGGACGCAATTACAGAACTTTAAAGAAAAATGCGCGCTAATGAGCTTGCGTTTTATAGATATTACAAAAAAGGAAGTGTCTGTTGTAGAGTAAGAAAGGCCTCTCTGATGTTCGGAGAAAACGAGCAGCAAATGGTAGAAGGTCTCATTATAAACTCACTTTCCGGGACTGCATACGAAGTCAGAGTAATAAGCAAATTATGCCTTATTGTAATACATTAATTACTGCGTATTAATTCTGCGAATTACAGAAGGTATTATAACGGATGATTAAATATACTGGGCATTTGATATATTCTTTGCCTTCAAATCAATTCCCTGGAAGCAAAGACAAAATTCTAATTATGCTCCAGAAGACAAAGGCTATCATCGCACTAGCTTTCAAACAAATTTCTACACGAAACCTATAAGTGTAGATATTCTCGTTCATTCTGAAAGCATTTAAAATTGAATGAATATTTACTCGTATTTTATAATTGAATCAATAGCATATACAATTCTACGATACAAAATGCTTACATAAAACGAGCATTTACCATGTGCAGGGAATAGAATAGAATAGAACAAAATTAGTTAAATGATATTAAAAGAAGGTCGTAATCCATATGCGCAAAATACCAAGTATGGCACGAGTGCTGTTTTATTCATAGAATAATTAAATGTACATAGATCAATTCAAACAATTACACGTAACATATTGTATCAATGACGGCGATATCACGTAATTTTATTTCTTCAACAGCCATGTGTTTACACATTAAATTTTTTGTTCTTACACAAAATCCAAATTAGTTCACCGCTGTTTAGAAGACCTAGAGGTTTTGGCTCATAGGATAATATTTGCTGCGTCAATATCGACAGCAATATAGCCGATAACGAAAGAGATAAAATGCTTTACGATATATCACGATCGGTCACTTCGGTTTCTTAAATCACAGCTCTGCGATCTCGGAGGACGGATCAACAACCACATGTGACATATCATAAAAGTTTGAGCCAAAGTATGCCAAAAGGCAGTCTAATATATATTTACCGTATGACAGAGCATCATTGTCTAAATGGTTTCAAAGTTCAAACTTCCAAGGGAAACACAGAATAATGTGGAGGCCGCACCTATATCAGGATAGGTGGACACTATTGGAAGATCAAGTGATCACTGAACAATAACAAAATTGGTTCATAAGGACTTCGTTTTGGTTGAGTAGTAGAACAATAGTTTAGACGTTGATTTTCACCGGCGATCTCTTATAAATACGGTTTGACTAAAGCGTGTGGCACGTAAAAGTTCGTTTTGACGCAAGTTATTTTAGTTTTAGCTTAAACTATTTCTCTTTTAATGCGCAGTAATATTTGCATCACGGTTTTGCAGGTTTTAAAACGTATTGGATTAATGAATGCTCGATATAGGATTCAGTTTGAAGCTGTATATTCTATTGCTTATATAAAGGGACCAAACTCAACTCTTACAGCTGTTGTTAAGTATATCAGAAAGTGAGGTAATGAGAGAATCTCTATTATATTCACTCTATGCAAGGCCAAACGCTTATCTTCTTAACAGAAAAACAATAAAAACAATTGCTTAAGTGGATTCATAATTAAAAATGGATCAACATAAGTTTTACTGACGGAGCTAAGTTTTTTTAAGCAATCCCTTAAGATGTATGTTAACTACGCATGGTAAAATTGTCATCCAACGAACAGTGAAACGTTTGGCTAAGTGTATGTTCAAGCCCAAGAGCCTATAATATCACAAAGGATTAGCATTAAAAATAAAATACATTTCTGAGCAGATTTATATTTAATGTCTTCAAACAAGTTTTAAAAAAGTTTATGATTTTCAATACATTTAGCAAGTATACATTGAAAAGCATTTTTTGTAATTACTAGTTCAAAAGAGTATAGCACGCAGATATACGATATGTTCTTGTGGCTAAAAATAAGTAAAAGAATTTTTTAAATTGTATATGCATGCGAAAAAATATAATCTACATTTAAAATGATAAATTGAAAATCATAAGACAGTCGTCAAATTTTAACTAAATAAATTTTTAAAGGAAATTGATGTTGTTTGTTATTACAGTTTTTAAATAACATTTTAGGAAATGAAAAATTAAAATCGATTTGTTGCTATAAATAGAATTTAAAGAGTTCTCACTCATGCTATATGTGTGCATCAAGTCAAATAAAATAATAATGAAAATAAAATTTGTTTTGCTTTTTGTTTATAACAAAAATTCGATGAACGACCAGTAGCTAATAATGCTTGTTGCATTTACTCAAGCGAAAATTTGTCGATCCCTAGGATTAACATACATTTTTTTACAGTTTTCCTCCAACCTTCATTGATGGCGTCATCCGGGTGTATGCATAATATACTTGTATTAACATTTACGGGTATATAATTTGGTAACGACTAGCAGGTAGATTGAATCCCATCTGCATAAAAGAAACTTTTTACTTTCGTCTTAAAGTGAATTCACTTCTTTCCTTACATTGTTAAGATTTTAGATAAAATTTCGTTCTAGGTCTTCTTTATACTTTGGATCAACATTTTGATGTATGCACAATATATGACCAAGCAACCACTCGTAGTAGTTTAATAGTCAATTTTATAAGTTCACCCAATCCCGACTATCCCACAAATCAGGGAGAATGAGTTCATTTAAGCAAACCTTTCCATATTTTTTTGGCAATCTGTAAAACCTTCGGTTAAAGAAACTTGGCGAGGACATTGACAAATTGCTTTTAAAATTTGGAACCAAAAACGGGAAACTACACCCTGACTGACTCGAACTGCAACCAACTTGTTCATTGATCAAACTGTTCATTGCTGTGAGCTCAAATTTTGTCGCATGACAGATAATTTTATTATTTACAAGCTTTTTAAACGACTTGCGTCTCAGTTGTGTTGAAAAATTTTAAACCGCGATGGAATTCAAACGTGATAGTGTGATTGATTTATATTTGGCTTTAAAACCACAAATAGCTATCGTTAGAGCCCTCCAGCACGTGAATTAAGCATTTATGTCTCTAACCAAAGCTCGTTACCGTGATACTGGCAGCGTTGTAAAACGCCATTTCGGCAGAAATGGTTCGGAAAGTGAAGGCTCGAACTGAGCGAAATCCGCGTCGAAGTGGAAGAAAAATGGCTCGTGAGTTCAACATATCGCTGGAACGGATGCAACACATACTGAAATATGAGCTTGGGCTCAAGTCATTGAAGTTCCAAAAAGCACACGATCTTACTCCGCAACAGAAAAAAGTTTGAGTCGAAAGAACGAAGGAGTTGCTACGCTTGCACGAAAGTGGTGAATTGCCGAATTTAGTTTTTTCCGATGAGTCGCCATTTGTTATCGAGCAATATGTCAACAAACAAAATGACCGAGTTTACTTGCCAGAGAGGTCCTTCGAAAATTTACACCTTCGGACGGCCACCAGAAAGCAGACAGCACCGATGGTGATGGTTTGGCCGCCATAACCGCTGATGGTCGCTCTTCGCTCGTATTTTTGGACCGTGGCGTCAAAACTAATGCGTATACCGTGAAACTGTCTAAGAAGCAGTATTGAAGCCTTGGGCAAACAATCATTTTGGTCGGAGACCGTGGACATTTCAACAAGACTCGGTACCGTCTCACAAAGTGCGCGTCAACCAAGATTGGTTAAAAAACAATGCTCCACACTTCATTTCTTCGACACAATGGATGGAAAATTCTAAGGATGCAAATCCGTTGGATTTCTCTGTCTGGGGTACTTTGAAGGCGAAGGTTGGCACTAAAAAGTACCAAAGTTTAGACCACTTCAATTGCACGTGCAGCGTGCAATGCTTTCTTCGGCCGTCTCAAGGCCATTATTCGCGCCAAAGGTGGACATATTGAAAACTACTGATACAATTTGAAAATTGATGTATTTTCCAACATTTTTTGCTTTGGCACAATAAAATTTATCAAAAAATAAAAAAAATATAGCATTTTAAAAAGTTGCAGTTCGAGTCAGTCACCCTGTAGATTGCGAAATTTAAATAAATTTAATAAAATTTAAATTGATTTCTAAAATCAAGAACAAAACATTTAACAAAGCTTGTGCGTAAATTAAAATAAATACATATGGTATGTCGTTGTTTAAATTGAACACGTCAATCCAAATTTTCAAATTTTTTTTTTAATTTGAATGATTTTTAATGGTGAAATTAGCAACTAGATGGGGAAGATCGTGCAGTTCTCTCCCTTTTTTTTCTTGTGAATTATAAATATTTTGAGCAGAAAGAACTATAATATCTTTATCAAAAGTGTGTGGCATTAAGTTTTGATGAATTCGAAGAACCAAAGTATAACTCATGGTTTCGATCCACTCTAATTGTATTTTGCAACAATAGACGACGTTGGGTTGAAATTGAAAGAAAAAATCTTTTCATCGGTGAAATAAGTTGTACTATTATGATATTATTTAGTGGGGTCCTCACTACTAATTTTTAATTCAAATATTAGAGACGTTCGAGTTACCGACAAGAAATTGATGCGACAAATTTAAGGCTGTCTATTTTAAAATATAAAGTTAGACTAGTACATCATACCGCATAGATTCTTAAACGTCTTTTGGTCCATCTTTTGTTATACAACAAATTCAGATAAAAATATTACTGACCTTATTAAGAACCGCATGAGAAATGCTCCATATAAAACTGATCACAAGAAAAATTTACGATTTAAAAAGATAAAAACTGCTTATTAACGTCACTATACTGATATTGTTATGTACCATGCATATAGATTTACAATGAAGATAAGAAGACTGACTCGATAATGTCTGCATTCAAAAAACTTTTAGGAATTACGGGATGGATTCCTAAATCCTTAATAAGGATGTATGTTTGACCGACTCCTAAAGACTCGACTTGCAAAAAAAAAAAAAAAAAAAAAAAAAAATAGAAAAGCACACTATAGTTAGCTCAAAAATTAGTAGAGCCTCTTAAATTCAAGGCTATAAAATGCACTCAAACAAAATAAGTGGAAAATGTGCAATTATAGGACTAAAAACACAATCGGTTGATTCTTAAAAAAAACCAATAACAACAAACGAAAATCTAGAAAAGACAAAAATAAACAAATAAAAAGAAACACAAAAATAAAGTTAAAATATAAGTATATCTTTTTATTATTTTTTTTTTTAGTTTTGTTTTCTATTTAACTCAAAAATCACAATATTTCGCTTTAAATAGAATTCTGCTTTTAAGTTAATGAATTCTTTTTGTTTTCTACATTTTTTTTATTTGAAATAATAATTTACTTAACTTAGAAAAAAAAAAAAAACAATTTGCATAATGAATTTTTACATGGATAACAATATGTTAAATATAAAAATATGTTTGTGTACGAATAATTCTTTCAAAATGAATGTAAATTTCTTAGATATTAATAAATAAAACTATAAATTAATATGGCCAAAATAGATATAAAAAAGCAGTTAATAATTGGTATCACTTATAGAGAAATTATATTATAAAATAATTTCTAAATAAATATCATTTGAATTATGTTTGTTTATCGAAAAATAAGTGTATTACATATTTTGAAATTTAGTTTCTTAAATTTATTTATTTTGTTTGTTTTTTATTTTTACCTGTATCTCTATCGTGTATCTAAAAAAAAACATTTAATCTAAAGAGATAAACGTTTTTTTACTTGATAGCTGTTTGTTTGATGCCTTTTTTTATCTTAAGCTTAAGTTTAGATCCTAATTTTAATTCTTTCCCTTATTAGCTTAATCTAACTTTATACACAGAAAATATATTGGGGTCGTTTTCAACAGCTACTGTTTCATTAATTTCTTAGTGTTTTAATGTTAGTTTTAAGTTAAAACATAATTTATAACGAATATTTACAGGGTTGAATTACATTTTTTTTTACTTTTGAAGGGTTCATTTGATTTTTTTATTTGTAAATTTCTTATTCGATTCGACTTTGAAAATATTTACTTATAATTTCCTTATTTGTTTTTTTCTTTTATTTTTTGGCAGTGTTTTGTAACCTGCATAATGGCGTCCCTCCTTATACTCAGTCATTGTTAATTATACATATTTATATATAAAAAAATTATAAAAAAAATATTACACTTGGCCTACCATTCAATGGAGAGGCATTTGTTTTATTGATTTGTTTTGTATAGATTATTTATAGATATTTAGAAAAATAAAAAAATAAAAAAATTACTTAATTGTGCATGTATTTTACGTTTTCAAAGAAAACTATTCAATGGACTAGATAAATGGGGTGTTTGTCGTATCTTTTTTGATTTTTTTTTTTTTTTTGTGTGGTAAGTGTTAACAGTGGCGTCTAATAGAGCAGCTTAAAGTTGGCTAAAGCTACTTGTTGACACCCAATGGGCGGTATATGGACGTGCCGTTAACTATATAGGACCATAATCGCTCAATGCTTGCCCATGCTGAGGTCCGGGCAACGTTACAACAACTGATACTGCGCGAGAGTCTACAACAGAACCGGGAGCCGTACTTTGTCCGCCATAACAACCACCTGTAACACCACCGCCAGGTAACATAACACCACCACCGCCGCCACCATTATTGCCAGGTGTTCCACCACCAACACCACTACCAATTCCACCGCCGCCACCGCTTGTCATCATGCCAGGAGGAGCTCCAACTATACCACCAACGCCACTACCTACCATACCACCAACGGTACTACTGCTGATGCCAGCACTCATGGGCATACCACCGCCGTGACCACTGCCAAGAACACTACTACCGCCGATCGTACTTCCGCCTCCACCCATTGGCATACCGCCAGCGGTTGAAGCACCTCCTGACTCGCCAGGTCATACATGACTGGCCGGCGGTTGTTTTAAGACATGGTGGTGCAAATGGTGATGGCTGGTCGATGCAACACTGGCTCCTGCCTGAGTATAAGGAGTTGCCAATAGAGAACCGGCAGCTGAGCCGGGCACGCCCATTCCAGACCCAGCATATGGATGCGGTACTGGAGGGCGTTGTTTTATGAGAGCCTGATTAGCACCTGTATGATCTGGAGATCCAAATAATCTTCTCCAGAAACGACGCCAAGATTCCAGAGTTTTGCCAGACCAAATCCAAACGCCCGATGTTATACCAACAGCGAGCGCCATAAAATATTTCAGCATAAGAACGGAGTACAGAGGCTTTTTGGCCGGTCCTTTCAGATTAGCGCATGGACATGCCAGTGCTTTGATCCAATCTTCAAAGTAAGCCGCTTCGTAAAGGTAGCATCCAATGACAATAGTCGCAGGGACGGTATATAGGACGGAGAAGATACCAATTCGAATCATCAGTTTTTCCAGTTTATCAGCCTTTACGCCAGCTCCAACGCCCCCTTGCTGCTTTATAACTGATCGAATACGAAATAAAGAAACGAATCCTGCCATCAAGAAAGTCGTTCCAATCACCAGATACACAAAGAGAGGGGCTAATACAAATGTCTTCAAATGATCAGTATTAAGATTACCAACATAGCAAATTCCCAAAATTGGATCACCATCAACTGCCGACAATAAAAGCACTGCTACACTTTGTATTGTTGGAATTAACCAGGCGGCCAAATGGAAATATTGCGAGTGCTTAGTGATAGCTTCATTGCCCCATTTTAACCCTGCTGCCAGGAACCAAGTAAACGATAAAATTACCCACCAAATCGAAGAAGCCATTCCGAAGAAATACACCAGAAGGAACACCAATGTACATGACTGTGGCCCAGTGGAAGACTGTCTTAAAATTCTGCCATCGCAAGCAATTTCGTCGTTATTCATAAAGGTTTTTGAGAGATAACCCACAGCAACCATAAAATAGCAGGCTGAGAGAAATACTATCGGTCTCTCAGGGTATTTGAACCTTTCGGTGTCGATGATGAATGTTGTGAGTGTCATTAGAGTGCTGATGAAGCACAGACCCGACCAAAGAGCGATCCATATTCCGGCGAATTCCTTTTCGTCGTTTGTGAAGAATGGACCCTTGCATGGTATTCCGCAATTTGAAACGCCGGCTACCCTTCCGACAGTGGTGTTGTACCAATGGTTTTCCTTCCCCAGGAGTATCAGTGGTGGACGGCAACTGCATGTGCACTCCTTTGTTCTTTCTCCTAGGGAATTTTGGCAGTTTTTTGAATTCTTTCCTTTACATTTAGCCGATTGCGACTGCTTGCGATTCGATTTACCACCAGATCCTCCTGAGCCTACACCCGAATCACCTCTTGATGAGCCTCCTGATCCACCTGATCCACCAGAATGGCCAGTTCCTTCATTTTCTGTATATGTTGGTTGTTCCATGCAAAGATTTTCTGGATCTCCGTGGTAAGGCAGGTGTTCACAAGCCATTCGCTCGGGCCACTCAAAACTATATTGCTGCATTATGGGTGCACAGCCAGAACGTGCGCGCTCACAAACCGATCGGCACACGGGCAATGGTTTATGGTAATCTTCTAAACATATAGGCGTATACATGGAGCAAAGGAAGAACTTTAAATCTGGGGAGCATTTAATTTCGACCAACGGCCAAAACTGATGTACTTCAAGACCGGCCTCATCCTGTGTCTCGTGATTCATTTCATTTGGGAATGAAGTCATGTTGTAGCCGATTCCTCGGCACATTGGTATGGTGATTTCTTCACAACGTGAATTTGGATCTTTTGGCATTGGTGGGAGACCAAATGCAGGTGCAGGGCTAACTTCCATTGACATACTGCTACCACCCATACCGCCAATACCACCGACGCCGGCGCCGCCACCGCCGTTATCTGTCATGTGCTGCATTCCATCGGCCGTAATTTGACGTACAAGTATTCCCAAGACTAGTGCGTGAATGAAGGTTCTTATGCTAATGTGCGTTGAACTTTTTCTTCTACTATGTTTGGCAGACATTTTGACGAGGGCTTCTGATTGACTTGGATTGTTCATTTGATTTAGTTGATTTAAGAGTTCAGAGGTGCTGCACTAAAATCAGGACGAGCTGACTCTGTACACTTTCTGTCGTTCGTTGCTACTTGAAGTTATATATTTTCCTTCTTTCTTTACAGATGACTTTTTTTTGTTTTCCTTTCGCTTTTTTGACTAAAGATGTGAAGTGAAGAGTGACAACTTTAACAACGTCATAATGCTCGGAGAGTCGCATCAAATAACTCGAAATGCTGGTATCTGAAAAAAAAGTAATAGAGATATGCATTGAGACAAAGTTTTTTTTTTCAATCGTTTTTATTATTTTTACAAATCAATCAATCATAATGAAGGAAGAAATATTATTTTTAACCTAACCAAAGTACCAAAGTAAATAGAAAAAGAATAAATAACTAGAAAGCAAAGCAGAATATAAAAAAGAACAGTAGAAGGGAGCTATACAACAGCTAAAAAAGGGGGCTATATTTCGGATTTAATTGAATTTGACAGACTCCAAATTAAAAAAAAAAATTTTCTCACCTTTTATTATTTGAAATTATTCGTTTCGGAGATGCTTTAGATCTCAAAAAATTCTACAAAGTGTCGCAAATATTTTGGCTTGTAATATCAGATTCTTTTCTTCTTTGAATTTTGCTTCTAGTGGTCACAACTTACAAAAAAACAGTTTTTTTTTTTTTCAATAGTGCGACTGTTTAAAGTGTTTTTAACTTTTTGCCAGCATTTTCCCATCGTGTGTGGTTGTATTTTAAATAATATTATTATCAGCTCATTTTTTAATTGTCACTGGTTAGAAGATAATCTTATTTTTCTTAACCACAAATGAAGATAAATTGCTGTACCAGTCTTTAGCTACTGAAAAAAGGCAAAAAAAAGAAGTAGCAACGTTGCGGTTTAGCATAAGATCTTTCTGATTTTGGATATTAAATTTACAGAGACCACAATGATTTGATTTTACAATATGTATGTATATGTATGGGTTGCAGTATTATATACTTTTAATAATGTTCTCTACTTGAGACAGACTTTAAATTAGGTACATTTGCTTGGTTGGTTGTTTTTTTGTTTTGTTTTTACTTTTTAAAATAAAAATCAAATATCTGTAAATAACAATGTTTTATGAAGACCTTCATATACACGATGATCAATATTATCCGTGCGCAAACAGTCCTGGATAATATGTTCCGACATCTTGATACCACTCTATATCTGATCGCATAGGTCATGCAAAGATGCTGTCTCGTTCGCCATATGATGTTGCCTCTAAAATTACACCCTGTTATGCCACAGTCTGGTAGTCACGGGCTTGATCGTGATCAAGAGATCCTTAACATGATCAAATGAAAACAGTATCGCTACTGGGAAGTAGCATTACCATTTTGTAATGTTTGTTTATTAACTGCTCGAACACAGTCAAGATGATCGTCGTGAAGATCAATATTCTTACTGATCATACAGGGCAAAAGAAAATAGACAAAAGTGAATGACACCTGGACAGAAAAAAATCATTTGATGGAATAAGTAGTGTAAAACAAACAGAATTACAAAGGCAAAAGTTCCGTCATCAGATTTCTGGTATTCATTTTTTTTTTCTTTTTTTGCGACCAGGATAAGAATCGCCTGGTGACCAGTAATTACGAAGTGGTGCGGTTATAAAATTTGTAAGTTATTTTAAGTATTAAGTTATGAGTATGTTGGCCAAATGATGTTTAGTGCAGACCAACTGCGCTCAGACAATTTAAAAAATAGATGAAACCTAGCGGTTAGTTCTTAAATTTGATAGTGTCGAAAATCTACATAAGAGGCAAGTGATGGTTACGCTCTGGCTATTACAGAAGTTATTGAAGGTGTTTCCCATCTTATTGGAGTGGTTCTAACAAGCACCTTCTCACACCTCTTATGTAAATATGTACATATATATTGGCCATAAGTTGTACGGCATACATATATATAAAATTTGACATTCTTACTCAGTCGAAGGCATCAGCCTTTAGGAACGCTTTTGCTAATTTGAAGAGTACTGGTAAAAATTTCACCTTCTCTTCGCAGTAAACTACAATATCATATGCACTTGACACCGATCTAATTTAGGAATTTGGGGTATTGTACGACTAACTTACCGGCTGCATAAAAAACAGTTCAATGATAAATTAGAAAAGATAGAACAGGCAGAACTAATGAAAATCTCTACTCGAACGGCGTGATCTAAATTCTATTTTTCATCCTTTAGTTCACAGAATTGAATCTAAAATTATCCAATAGTAGCACCGACAGGCAAAATAGTAGTATG
Source organism: Volucella inanis (assembly GCA_907269105.1). Classification (NCBI taxonomy): domain Eukaryota; kingdom Metazoa; phylum Arthropoda; class Insecta; order Diptera; family Syrphidae; genus Volucella; species Volucella inanis. The sequence goes on along the minus strand of OU026154.1, from coordinate 41,321,988 downwards.
TATTTCTAACGAAGCTGTTCGAGTGGATTTTTTCCAGACAGGTTATTTTAATAGCTGTTGGTAAGACTGTTCCGCAAAGCACGACCCTGAATATCATTATGAATATAACTACGGCTACCAAAGGCAAAGTCGGCAAATTTTACTTTTCGAGAGACTTTTCTCTGAGAAGAAAGAACTTACGATGCTCTTCTTGTTATCTAGAACTATGCCGAAGTATTTGATGTGATAGCGAATTTTGGTTTCATGTCATTAACTTCTGGAGGTCTAGCGCACAATACAAGGTGTCTACTTGAGCGACGAGCATCAGTTTGAACATTGTTGAACCCGCCTGATATGTATGTATGTATATTGTACATATGAGTGAAAATACATCAATATACATATTTTTATTTAAGGAAGTAGCTAAAATGTTAGATAAGAATTCCTCTATGGTACCTTCTAAAGATTGCAGAGTTGTTTCCACCCATGTCTCCTTGTGCATTGCTTAAAAAGAAGTATATCACTTAAATTGTAACCTATATAAATGTAGATGTATAATAATCTAACTAGTGTTCTAAAAAGTAAACAACAACACAGTAAACAACACTGTCCTAACAATCGCTGTAAGAGCTCCGAAGGCAGTTAAAAGCAGAAGAAACCAGAAATTGCAAATTTTATTCCAAGTTTGAAATGCACAAAAATAGTCTTCTCAGACAGTGAAGTCGAATCTTTTCGGTAGTAGTGATACCAGATTCCTTATTAACATAGCGAACAAGTTGCAGGTGAAGAGAACGAACCACAAAGCTACGACACTCTATGGAACGTAATGTTCAGCTTCAATATTTTCGTAATTGGTTCCATAAAATTTGACCTTTACTATTTCCAGTTCAATTATATATTCAGAACAAATTGAATTCAAAAATTGACTTCTTTAACATGTTTTCTTAATGTCTACATTAATTCAAAAGGCAACGCAAAAACAAAAAAAGAATTGAGTAAATTCAATTTTCTCCTCACACATGAATAAGTTATGAGACACTTAGAATGGAAACAAATAAACCTAAAAACAACACTTGTAAATACCTTCGTTGACTGTATGTGATTATCTTCTTCAAGATTTACTCTTCGATTGCAAAAGTCACAGAAGTTGTAAAAAAAATTTAAGTATATTTATGCATTGAAAAAAATATCACAACATTTCCATGTTGAAAAATAATAATAAACTCTTCGACTACGTAGTAAGTGTCAGTAAAATACCAAAAAAGGCTCTAGACTGTTTGCATTGCTCTCGATCGACGCTTGTCTTCGTCGTCTTGGCTATCATCTAGGAAAAACCAGCAAAACTAAAGAAATGAAAACAATTTCTATGAACCATCCGTATTCTTATGTGCAACAAGAGGTAAGTCACGTTTCCAAGCCCAAGACAAGTCAGTACAATACCATCGCCTCTTTACCCTTAACAAACTCTTCATAACAACTGAAGGAGTAATCGAGCGCCCATTTCAAATATTTGAAGTGCTATAACAAAAACAATAAGAGGGATGAAGAAAAAGGTGTACGCATTACTAACGAGATGGAAGCTAAAGGTTGTGGTGAGTACCATGCCATATATCTGGCTTATGAGTCATTTCACTTATGGCATAGTATATGTTGTTCGAACATGCATACTACACTTTCCAAATGAGTGGCGAAGGAAGAGGAGCAGAAGTAAAGATGCGCACAGATAATAATCAAACAGTGAGGGAAAAATGGGGATTCTGGAATCTCAAAGAAGTTTTGTGGTATTGTGATTCCTTAGGTAGGTTATACAGTAAACAAACAACAAATTATCGAATTTCTGGTCAAAATGTTAATTTTTATCTTTCAATATGTTGAATTTATTTATCTATTTTACAGAAGAAAAATAAAATTCATGGGATAGGGGATAGAAGTTCTCACTAAATGGCACTTTTAAGATAGATTTCATCAGTATCGCGTTGGCATCGGGCTTGAAATTTGACGTAAGCTTGTTCTTATTCCCATTTTGCCAATATCGTTTTAAAATATTTATAGCAATATTGTGAGACTACTTCAACATTTTATTTCATTTCTTTGATCCTTTTATAGATTACCAAGAGGTATGACAATTTTTGAATGGTACTTCGAATATAAAAAGACTTGCCTCTCTTGACTTTATTTTATTTGGCACAATAAGGCAAAAGCATTTAGAACTTCAACATGGCAGCCATTAAAAAAATAGAGATACACTCTCATTTTTGAATGCTTTACCAGGTGGTTCTTCTTTGTATTATTTGAACTTTCCTTTGCAAACTATTAAACAAACTCATTGAAATGTCAATGAACCTTTAAATCGACACCGAGCCCAAGCAACCTCATGATTGCTTTTACTTTGATCCTTGTCAAAAGTAAGACGAAACGATGAAATGCATCTTTTCTGAGGGTTTTTCCGTGGTTATAAAATTCCATCAAAAGTGCCGCAACCCATGGAAATGGGTGAGACCTCCACAAAAGCTTCCATGCCCCCATGTACTCGACTATACAAAATTATAATCCGCAAACGTCAAACAGCAACTTCAAGTTCATCTCTTAAGGTCCTTTCGGCTATGGAGAAAATAGAGAGAAAAAATTATATTTTGTATGAAAGGGAAAAGGATTTTCTTTTGCTTTACTTCTTTGAAGTTATTTTTTTTCCCATATCCTTCTGTATTTGAACTTAAAATAAAATTTAGAATTGGGCGATGAAAAATATTCCAGCGGTTTATTTTGTTATATTTCAAAGAAAAGGAAGAGTACACATATAAAAAGTGTGATGTGGAATTGAGAAAACGGAATTAAAAGACATACCAGGTGGTTAGAAAAGTCTCGAGACTGACACATAGATGAAGACTCTAATAATTTATCCATACGATTTTTAAATAGTAATTTTAAACGATCTGTTTCAAAATTTGATGACATTTCGTATTGAAGTATCATTGCCGCATCTTTTGATATTTTCAAAACTACGGAAAAAGAACGAGTTTTTTACGTTGTTAAAACACTGTTACTTGATGGGAAAAATACCGGAAAAGAACTTAAGAGTTACTTGAAAAGTGTTAGAAGAAATCTGTTTCGTCGTAAGCAACCATTTGTTGCCAGTTTGCTGAATTCAATCGCTCATGTACAAGCAAAAATAATGTTGAACGTTAAGAGCGCCCAGCTTTGGGTATTATGTCGGAAAACATAGACAAAATCCAAAAAATCGTTTTGAACAACCGTAAACCGAAAGTCCGTGAAAATGCTGATATCGTGTAGGCATAAATAGATCATGTACATCATATTTTGCACAAGCATCTGGGTTTGCGAAAGCTTTGTTCGAAGTGGGTACCGCGTTTACTCACAGTTGAAAAAAAAAACAATGTATTAATGGTTCAGAGCACCGTTTGGAGCTGTTTAAGCGAAATAAAAGGAATTTTTTTCATGTGGTATGTAACAATTGATAAAACATGGATTCAAACCTCATAAAAATGTTTGGCCGGAAAGGGAAAAATTAAGAAGTTGGCATATAAGAAAGGCATATATTTAAATGTTACAGTGGCGCTGATAAGATTGTATCACTCTAGACTATGTTGATGAATAAAGTCAAATTTTGAAAAAAAAATCGGTTTTATATTTGGGCTTTGAACTTTTCGATATAGTTCATAGATCGCAAAAGAGTTTCACTTATTTATTTTTATACACTTATCAAACGGAAAATGATGGTACCTCTATAGTACTTAAGTCTTACTTTAGAAAAGTTTATCTTCTATTTGAAAACCATGTACTTTTTCAATTAATAAATATATACATATGTATATGGATAGTTTGATGATGAGTAAGTAAGCTAGTAATTTTATAAGTAACTGGGTATACAGTGATGTAAACATATTTGTGTATATGTATAAATGTATGTAGTGCACGTACATTCAATTAAAAAAAAATAAATTATTCTTGTTATCAATTATGTATTACAAGATCTTAACTCAACACATTTCTATAAACAGCGTTTGTGTCTTTCCTTCTTTTGCAAGGACACGAAATTTTTTTGGATTGTACACAACGCCAGTGTGAGAAAGCATACCACATAAAGTTGGCCATGAGAAAATTACGGTTTTTCTAAATGCACGTCAGTTAGTTTTAGTGTTTGACCTTGGGCTTTGTTTATAATCATTCCAAAATTAGTTTTGAATTGGGAATCGCGTTCTTTTAAATTAAAAAGGCAATAAGTCAGTATAATTGGGATTCACAGAATCAGTATACTTTCTCCTTTAGCTGTGCCACTAACTATTGTATAATAGTCCTAACAATATTTCGACACAGATGTGAAACGTATAAATGTGAATCGTTACATAATCTGGGCGCATTTAATTTTCGGTCTTAGAGGACCGGAATACCAACCTTTAACCTTAATTTATGAGAAGGCACTCCTGACAAATCCAAAGAGTTAAGAAACATTATAGGGTATAGGGTGAATTGTTCCATGTCCATAACATTATCCACAGACGAATATTCTATAATATCCCCTTTTACTTGTAATATATTTTTTTCATTTATCTGCCCTATATCGCATTAGTTGGCGCCAAAATTCCCCATAACCATTTCCAGAATTCACGATTTAATATAGTCGGCTCTCGGACACCATTGGTTTACATTGAACTATGCCTTAAACAGTTGTGCAGTAGCACATTAGACGCACATACAGTGACATGTCATCGCACTAAATTTTTTTTTATTGTTCCTCCATTTTCATCAATATATTTTTTTAAAATATATATATATATATCTAATTAAGGTATAAAGAAACTGCAGTTTTCAAAATATGTACTTCAAATAACTTAAAATGTATCATGTAAAATTGTACTAAGCACGTGTGTTAGTTTTTATAGAAAACAATGTTCTCTGATTTTGCAGAACTAGTTTTACTGTACATGTGTTTCAAGCATTATTTTATTTTACAATAATGTCAAGCAGTGTTTTGTCATTAAAGTATATTAACTATTACATTTTTTATTTAAATTTAGTCTATGTTCATACCCAATTTTATCAAAATCGGTTTAGCTGTTTAGCCGTGAAAACATAGCAGATAGAGAGTTACTATCTCATTTATAGTATTAATACTGATTTGCTTTGTTTTTCTTTTATATGGGAAAATAAGTTTGGATCTGTGAATGCGAAATTAGGCACTGGTACAGAATCACTCACAGAATATTGACTAATTTGGCAAATAAAATGGACAACTTTTACAATGTCACATCTTTTTGTACCTATTATTATTACCTACAACCGTATTTTTTGGTGCTGCTTATTCATATGGTTTCAGACTTGATTTTCGACTACCTGATTGATTCTGAACAATGTTCCCTGTTTTTAAACCCTAATGACTTAATTTAAGTATTACTTTTCGATTTCCTTAAAGTTTTTAATATGTTAATCTTTTTCGGATTATAAAGATAATACTTTTTGCAAAAAAATATGGCATTATAGCATCACAATGAAAAATGAATAGTCTTACCCCCAAAAAAAAAGTTCCAATAAAAAATGAACCAGGAACTCGCACAATTACAAATTTAAATGATTTCCTTTTAAAAATTCACAGATCAAAGACAGTCTTGCAAGATTTTGAAATTTAGATATACCATTTGAGAAATTTTAACTGGTCGTCATGTTTCCTCGATAACGACGTGGATGCCGCTGCTGATATGATCATAGACACTAGTCTCTTTGGAATGTGATCATTCATACCTTATTGGATTAAGAGTAACAGACCAAAAGAAAATGCATGGTGCGACTCGAGCTGTAAAGAGGCTGTCGGGGTTAGAGAAATGTTTTTCGGTCCTTCAAGACCAACGCGAAAGAGTATAACCGAAAAAAGTTCGAACGAGGAGGAATGACTGTAACGTCTTTCTTAAGCGAAATTCCAATACGAACGAAAACTGAGGCAAAAAATACTATAATGTCCCAGTGGTAGTAAAAATATTTGGCCGTTCGTCAAAACATTAGAAATTCTGCTTCAACCTGCATCCCAACGCTCATTTACAATGACATTCCAGCTGTCAGCTCTTTACAAGGCCAATCTACTTGTTGCACACTTTACTCAACACTTAAAGATTGTACTTTGCTTCCACCTACACTTGAATGCCTTTAATATATTGTGCAATGGAACGAATTCACTTTCGCACTCGAACCAAAGAGTACATAGTTTGGCGAAAGCAAGATAGGTGCACTTGATATTTCTAAGGCGCTTGACAGAGTTTGGCATCAGGATCTTTTGTCGAGAATGCGTGCTTTTGGGATCGATGACTTTTTTTAATGGATTAGAAATTACCTTTCGGAACGTTTAATTCAAGCTGTTTTGGATGATTACAAGTCTAATATTAACAAGATATATGTTGGTGTGCCCCAGTCTTCGACATTCTTTTTAATATTCACTAATGATCTCTTTTTTGCTACTTCTAATCCAATATATTTCTTTGATGACGACAGTGCTCTCTGCTTCTCATATTCGTTTCCGGACTCATGTCCCTGTTCTTCGCCTATAGAACAGGAACATCAGCGTATGCTAAGCTCATTGAATTCCGATATAAATAGCATCACCAATTGAGGGACAATCAACAGAGTGGAATTTAATGCTTAAAAAATACTGTGTTGTCTGCTGTCGTTAAAACGAAATCCACACACCAAGCCATTATCTATGAATGACACTTGCATTGTTAAAACCGAACAACTTTCCATTCTCGGTATGTGTGTAAATCAAATGTACGTTGGAACGAAGACATATTTGATGTCGCTAAAAATGATTTGAAATGTCTACATTTGTTCAAACGATGTAAGAAATTCTTTTCCCCCTCTGATCTGTCCTCAATATATAAATTGGAGCACAATGCCCATATCTAGTCAGGTGCTCCTAAAACCCCTCTGCACCTGGTAGACAAGATTCAAAATCGTGCGATAAGACTAATAGGTAATTAATTAATAATAATTAATTGATAACCTGGAACACCGACGAAATGTCTCCTGTCTCACATTACTCTACCACTATTTCCATTACCAGTTCTGTATTGAAATTGTCAGTAGTTTCCCGCCTCTTTAAGCGTGATACCCGTCTCGATATGAATGCTCGCCAGTTTACCCTTAAGACCACTTTCGGACGTATATTGAAATATCGTGATTCTTTCTTAAGTCGTACATCTCGCTTATGGAACTGCTCTTAATTTCCTGACCATTATAACCATTGCTGCGAGCAACAAAAAGAAGTACATGTTTTTTTTAGTACTAAAGAAAATTTAATATTTATTAAAATTTGTCTATTTTACTATTGTAGTGTTCTGGATTAGAAGCTTTGTGTAAAAGTTGTTCCAATCACGAACCATGTTGGCTAAGCATATCAGCGGCTCTCGATGCATTTTCTCTGATTTATAGTTCTGACAGGCGCGATTCACGCTGGCGGGGCGTTACAGCTGTTTTGGAAGTGGAAGCTTTCTGGCGAAGCTGCTCCAGTCGCGAATTACTCGTACGACGCACAGTGGATAATAATACGAATCTACTTGGACAAAATTATTTTTTAATTTAAAATCATTTATTTATTGGTTGTCATCGATATTAAATTGTTTTAAGTAAAATAAATGAAAATTTTGTTGACTTAAGAAGAAAAACAATTTATGAACGCTTTTTGTTACAGCCTCGATACCAGCAGAAAGCCATTTTTTTTATGTTTAGGATTTATTTAATCAACTTTAATACATTCATTACTTTTTATTTAAAAAAAAAAAACAAATTAATCGGAATCAAAATTAGAATCAGAAGAATTTGAATGTGAAAAATCTTCAGATTTCGACACCGATATATCAGTTACCGAAACTTCTTCAGGAGATTTTAGTAAACTAAGAACTTCTGAGTAATGGTGGAAAGCTTTTTTTTGTCGATAAAAGCTTACAACTTTATCAGAGGTTATAAGGAGCATATGGAACAAATCTTCCATAGTGCTTCCATACTGAATTTCCTTGATGTTCCCGATAAAGTTTGAAGGCCTTATTTCTTGCTTTTTACGCTTCCTCTGTCAGCTTATGACATTTGGTCCATATATGAGCATCTTATGCACATTTGCAGGCATATAATTCCATGGATACAAATTTACGCAGTATTTTTGCAATATTCCCCGAATTTATCAGTATTATTATCAAATCCACTGGAAATTGTGTTTAGAATTGCTGATTTGGACGGATTTTTAAGGGGGTGTTCTAGTCAACAAATTTGAAAAAATATTTTTTTTTATATTTCCAAAGTTTACATATTTATAAATAATCCGCCAAAAGGATTTTTCAAATTTTTTTTTTTTTTAAATTTTATTTTATGAGTTACAGTTTTTTTGTGACGCGGCGTCTGCTCTGGCCTGACCGGAGCAAATGAACTTTAAACGCGTTTTTCGATTTCGATTTGGCGTGCACGATATCTCAAGTTCCAATGAACCGGTTTATTTAAAATTTGGTGTGAATATTTTTTGAACATTCCTCTCTCAAACTGAGATCAAAATTTCTAATTTTACTATTTTTAAAAAATTCGGAATTGTTAAAAAAACATGCCAACAAAAGAAAAAAAATTCAAACGGCCGCCATTTTGTGAAATTTTTTTTCACAAAGAAACAGTTCGGGCTATAGAGGCTTCTTTACTAATTATGTAAGAATCCGTTCGGCTTTTTTGTTTCAGATGACCAGAAGGGTTCAATGCACGACAGGGCACCATTTTTTTTTTTTTTTTTTGACCAACTATGCTAGTTCATAACTTTGTGAATTTTGAGTTTTTTTTCCGGTTAGTTTTTTGTGTAATCTTAAAATATCAATAAAAAATGATAAGAAAATGGATAGTAAAAGTTTTTTGTTTTGTATCCCATCTCAGAGTATAGAGCTTCAAAAACCGCCTGAAATTAATGCCTTTAGACTAGAATACTAGAATAGACTAGAATCGACGAGCAGGTCCACTTTCCGGTTTCGGAACATCAACGAGAACGGATTTTTAATTCAATTTCTTTTTTTCGTTCGCTCACTAACATTTTTCTTCCTATTGAAGCGGTTTTCCATCCAAGCGTGGAATATCGACAATCCAAGGCGTAGTTAGATTTCATTTGTTCATTTCTTTTGGCGTAGCTTTGCAAATAAAGCAAGTTTGCAAAGAACAACCGGTTAGAGCCCTTCACACTTTTCCATTTGTTTAAAGTAATTTCAGATAATTATGAATTTTCTTCACACAATTACTTCGTTTGAAGTTAGTTAGTTAGTTAGTAAGACCATTTGAGCCTGTGTGTTGTCTCTAATCTTTTTACAATTAGTGCAGACCCCTCTCGAATGCAATTTTAATCGGTCTAGAGTATGGCGTCGATGCAAGACTAGGGTTGGACCAGAAAATTATATCAGAAGATTTTTAAAAAAGTTTAAGATGAACGATAGAGCCCGCAAACGTATCACAATCTGTTTTTTCAGGTCGTTTGTATAATCTCTCACTACAACTTCCATCAAATACCCGTTTAAAAATCAGAAAATACTTCGTCTGGATCCATGCGCACAATTCGCCAAATAGAGTGGTTTAACAACGATTGTAGTTTCACTTCTGAGGCACTTTCTGTTATGACAATGTTTTTTTGTGATTGATTTGCACCACTTTGAAAGTGCTTTTTTTGGTTAATATTGGCTAATTATTATATTATTATACACCAAATGAATGAAACGGTAAAAAAGAGATACGTTCCCGCTAAAGATTTTTCAGAAGTTAGTGTGTTTTTTGATTTATTTGTTTTCAAAGTATGGAAATATAATAATATACACCCTGCCTGACTCGAACTGCAACCAACTTCAGACTGCTATAATTTCCAAACCGTTTATGACAGTGAGCTCAAATTTTGACACATGACATGACATTATTATTTACAAGCCTTTTAAACGATCTCAGTTGTGTTGAAATTTTTTTATCCGCGATGGAATGATTGCTTTATATTTGGCTAGAAAATCACAAGTAGCTATCGTTAGAACCCTCCAGCACCTCAACGTGAATAAATCATTTGTGTCTCAAATGTGTGCGATGCTTTCTTCGGCCGTCTCATGGCCATTATTTGCGCCAAAGGAGGACATATTGAAAACTACTGCTACAATTTGATATTCAATGTATTTTCCAACATTTTTTGCTTTTTCACAATAAAATTTATCAAAAAATAAAAAAACTATAGCATTTTAAAAAGTTTTAGTTCATGTCAGGCAAGGTGTACATTTTGTGTTGTAATATGAAAACTGTGACACAATTAAAATCAATCACAAATGGAAACATCACACTGTTTTATGTAGGCTGCACATTTGCTTAAAAACTAATGTGTGATACAATTTTAACATTAATCGAAGATTTAGTATTTTTCAAGATTGAAATGTTTAGTATTTCATTGGACCAATGCGTAATGGACGAAAAGAACTCACTGCTTCTATTTCGCTCAATTAATAGGTTGTTGCATGCCTTAATTATAAGCAACATAGTTGTCACTCGAAACCCCTTGCACGAATGAAAATTAAGAAAATTGCCTGATTGTGTTCGTTTCCCAATTTTAATGCACTATTGCGTTCGTAGCGCCATGGTTGTCACTTGAAACAATCACACAAACAAAACTAATTAAAAACGTAAAGCAAATAAAATAAATATAGAATTGAGCGTCAAATTTAACTATATCAATAACGTAAAATTTACTCGCTTATACGTGTGTAAACTGTTGAAAAAATTGGCCGTTGTTTTTTTTTCGCAATTTTTTTACGATTTTTTGTTTTTTGTGGTAGAAACTAGAAAACTCCAAATTACAGTTACAGCTTTGCAGTCCAATGGCTTACCGTTTTTGAGTTTTGTTAGTAATTTAGAAAAATGCACTGAAATTTACATAGATCGAAAAACTTGTCTCATTCCAAATACAGTTGTGAATAAACTGCTGAACCAATTTTGAGCTCAGTCGGTTATGTGGTTTCGGAGTCCATAGAATACATACGAGGTATGTTAAAAAAGTAAGATGACTTTTGAAATTTTGCTGGCAACCTACATTACATTACACATGTCCCGAACATATGTTCACAGTTCCAAGTATATAGCATACTTAGTTTGTTTATGACAGATAGAAAGATTAGCCCTATTTTGGTGTGCTCAACGATTTTTACTATAAAAAATGGAGCAAAGAATTTGCATCAAATTTTGTGTAATAAATGGAATCAAGTGCTCTTAACCAGTTGAAATGTTGACAGTGGTATACGGTGAGTCTGCTCTAAGTAAAAAAAAAAATGTTTAAAAAACCTCAACAAAAGGTGATAACGTCGAAGCTGTGAAAAAAATTGTTTTGGAAAATTGTCGAATTACCATATCGGTCGGCTCGTGTCATCAAATTTTTGTCGGATGTTTTGGGCATGAGACGTGTGTCAGCGAAGTTTGTTCCGAAACTTCTTAATTTCGGTCAGAAGAACCGTCACATGAGCATCGCTCAGGAGCTCTTGAATGATGTCAATGATAATCCTGACTTGCTCAAAATGGTGACAAATAACTAGTTGGAGATTTGCAACGATTACATTTTTTTTTTATAAAAATATAAAGTCACCCTACTTTTTAAAAACACAACTTGTAGGTACATATGGTAGGGACATTGAGTTTTATACTCGTATATGTAGATTATGAAAAATTTATTGAAATTTACATACATACATACAAGATTGCCTGAAAATTAGAGCTCCATCAGTTCAGTGGTTTCGGATTTCATATCATACATACAAACATAGGTACATATACGGGGTGTTCTCTAATTTGTCAATAATTTAGGAAATGATTTTGCGTATATTCTAAGAATTAAATATGATACAGTACGGGTCTACCTCCAATGTTGACATAATTTATCGAAGATTTAAGAAAAAGCTTACTTTGGTGTACCCTGACTGAATATTTTGGAATACGCATCAAAAGTTTTTAGAAACGGGAGCAGTTTCAATCAGCATCAGACGCATAGCTTTGCAATTCAATGTTTCCAGACATTTTCTAATGTGCTGCATGTTATGCCTTTATGTGAGAGTTGACGCCATTGGGATTTTCATATAACTACATTCAAATTCTATGAAAAGACTTTTTCAGACAATTGCCTTGCACGGGACCCTCTGCTCGAGGAGTCTATGCATATACCACTACACCACTGCCACCCCCACATAAATGTAGGCAGGTGTAAATGGAAACAAGTTGTAACTACCACCTAGGCTGGATTCTACAAATTATCTGCAGTTTTTTCGAAATGATTTATCAGAACTATTGACGGACATTCCACTGATTCAACTACCCTTCGATATTATTTATACATAGTGAACTTTATGAACGATTTACCAGAAATATTGAAGGACATCCCGTTGAATCAACTAGCTTCATCATATTTCCTACAGGATTGTGCTCCAGCCCACTAAGGTCGTGAGGTTAAGAATTGGCTTAATAAAAAGTAAAGTAATCGTTGGGTTCAAAGAAATGGACCGTAACAGTATGGTAATTTTTTTGTATGGACGCTCTACCAATAGTATTAACAGAGCAACTTCCGTTAACATGAGTTAAGGTACACCAAAAAAAACATTTTCTTAAGTCCTCGAAAATTAATGATATCAGATATCGGAGATAGACCCTAACTGTAAAAGGATTTTTTTCTTCGAATATACCCAAGAATCATTTCCCAAATTATACTTGAAGAATTGGGGACACAATGTATATAGCATGTACATATATTGAATTATTGAGCAAACGGATCGGGTCATATACCATTCGCTGTGTGGATGAGAAACTCTAAACTAAAATGACTTGCTTGATTAAACCAGGAAGGTGGTGGTTTCTTGTTCCACTGTATAAAGACAAAGACGACACGCGAAACTTTAACAACTATTGATCGATGAACCTATGCAGATATGTTTCACAAAATTTAAATGTACTAGCGATTCTAGACTGTATGCATTTTAGATTTTCTATTAAAGCAATACATCGAGGAGTGCGGTACCTATTATTTCTTTACACATTGCCGGTAATAGCGAATGCTTTATATTCAATTACAATACATGTGACGACTTTTCAGACTCTAAAAAATGGAATAAACTCGCCAACAGATAATGCTTTACGAATTAATTCAAAGACCAAATACGAATTATTTATGAACCAACAAACCCAGATCCAGAAATCGTAATCGTAATCGTAGCAAAGTGCGAACAGAGAAATAAATACCTGAGCAAAGTCGCAAATCAACAAGGAAATTTAACATTAGATCGAATTAGAGGCGATATTTATTACAACAATTAATAAAAAAGAATAGTTAACAGATAATTGGGTAGCGAATGAAGCTCCGTCATCAGAAATTTTAAAATAAGCCATTTGGAGTTTGACTAACGTTTTTTAAGCAAGGTTTACAACCCTTTAATGTACTATAGTATTTTGTAAAAAAAGCTTATTCTTTTACACATTCCTTCGTAAAATAAATATTCTCTTCTCTTATCACGTGCAATATAAAAAATTTGAGACTAGATGTGAATACCATTTAAAGTTTTATAATATCTTTGAAAACGTCAACCCCAAAACACGTTATAAAACTTCATTAAAGTATGTTTGTTTCATATTTTACGACTGCTTGTTAATGGAATTATTTGCGGAAAGTTTGCTTGAAAATACAAACCACAAATGAAACTTTAAGTTTAAAGGCACTTACAAAAGAAACTTTACGATTATAGCTTCAATATTCCATTGAATTTTAACGTAAATGATTTTACACAAAGATTAGTCAGATAAGTTCGTGTCATTGCAAGAAAGATAATTTCGGATTGAGGATATCTAAATCAAATGCTGTTAGAAACTAAATTGAAACTATTTGCATAAATTGATAAAAGTCATTGCAGGCATTTTTGTTGAAATGGAAATATGCCAGCGGAATTGACTCTTCAACGCTTGATTTATTAGGCGCCAAATCGATTGAAAAATAAAAATGGGCAGCCCATAAGGTTGGAAGAAAAACGTCCCATAAAGCGCACACACCTATTCATGAGTACGTCGTATCCATACGTGAGAACACTTCACATTTAGATTCAATTGATACCAATCTTATGTGCGGGCGAGCGTTGGTGTGAATGTGATTGCGATCATTAGTGCACGAGAATACTGTCATTAGGTGTGGCATTTGTCAATGAATCTCACTGGAAAGTTGTTGTCATTATGCGCACTTAGTGTTGTTGGTTGTACTGCAATGCTTTAGTAGTATTTCCATCACTCTTGAGAGCCTTTAAAGTATGTCACGATACACTTATTTATTTTTAGCGAGTTTAACTTAGTTTAAATAGAACCGCCCAGGATTAATCGGAAAGCGCTAATAAAAATCTTTCATGAAAAATAAAGATATCGCATAAATTCATGTCTTACATTATTAAACAGGCTTTGAAACTCGGTGCATATAAAATACTTTAGGCATTTACTCACCGTCCAATTAGAGACAAAAGAGGCCGCCGATACGGTAAAAATTGTCAGAAAAACATTCTATTGAATATGCTATCATCCCCTGCTAGTCGATCGGGGTTGTCGCCCCGCATCTTTAACAGTTTTGTGCAAGTAAAGAGAAGAATGGAATATTCTAACTATTTATATGATCTGAAAGATAATGAGAAGTTCTTTAATTTAAGTTTTTTTTTTTTTCAAATAAATAATGGATTTATAATGGAGAACACATAGATAAACTAACATAGATGGCAAACTTTATAGATGTTGGTCAATCCAAAGACCGCTTTCCACTGATTCCCTTTACCGGTGTGACCCTGTCTGTGAATACGTGTGAATTGCCGACAACAGTCTGAATTCCCCTTACATTTTATACAAAGAACTTGATTCATATTACACATACATAGTGAACTTTATTTGTAAATCTCTGTAATTCTAGCAAATTTTAGCAGTTTACAGGCTTGGAAAACTGGTGGTTATTCACTAACAGTGTACCACCTTGATCCCGGTGGCGTCAACGTGTGGCGCTCCCATTGTTCCAATTTGAGTTCCGTTTTTTTTTTTTTGTTAAGTTGTTGAAACTTACTCTAAATCTTAGCGACAGAGCTTGACATTTGCAAAAGTAACGTAGCCAAGAGTACATCTATCTCTGTTTGTGTTGGCGAATTTTTACAATTTTAGAAATGGATTTAAATTTGCAACAACGAACTTGTATTAAATTTTGTGTAAAAAACGGATTTAATGGTGCGCGAACGTTGGAAATGTTGGAAAAATGTTTCGGCAACGATTCTCTAAAGAAAACATTCATTTACCAGTGGCACGAGCGGTTCAAAAGTGGTCGTGAGTCAATCGAAGATGTTGAACGCAGTGGCAGACCATCGACATCGAAAACCGACGAAAACATTGATGAAGTAAAAAAAATGTTGGTCAATAACAAATTAACCATCAGAGAGATAGCGGAGGACTTGAACATTGCCTATGGATCCGTCCAACACATTTTGGTTAATGATTTGAGCTTCCGTCGTATAGCAGCAAAGTTGGTGCCAAAACAGAGACCGTGTTGACGTACGGCACGCAATCCAGACATCAGGCAAGTGAATGGCGTTCACCAAATGAGCCGAGACCAAAAAAACCACGTCGTTTTCAGTCGAAAAAGAATGCAATGCTAACGGTTTTCATGGATTACAACGGTGTAGTGCATCATGAATTTTTGCCAGAAAGCCAGACAGTAAACAAAGAGTATAGTTTGGGCGTTACGATACGTTTGCGTGAAGCAATTCGCCCAAAGAGGCCAGAATGGTGGGCATAAAACTCGTGGATTTTGCACCATGATAACGCACCGTCGCACAGTGCCATCATTATTCGTAATTTTTTTGACGAAAAATGCAACAAATACCATCCAACTGCCACCGAATTCATCTGATTTGACTCCATGTGTCTTCTTTTTTTTCAATCGAGTTAAAAAATCACTACCGGGAATGCGTTCCCGCAGCCGAGAGGAAGTAATGGAAAAATCGCAGGAAGCACTTATGGACATACCGAAAACCAAATATAAAAAACGTTTCGAGGATTGGATCGGGCGCTGGCATAAGGGGACAATATAGATTTAGATGAATAAACTCTTATTTATTTTAATTTTCTGAATAATTTTTGATCAAGGTAGTTTAATTATAAGGAATTGCAAAAGTATAAGCAGAGTTTGCTATCTATTCATCTATGATCTCCCATCGGTCAGTAAGGCAAAAACAACTCAGATATAGCTTGAAAACTATGCGACCGACTTAAAGCAGCAGAAGTAGTTTAAAATTCAACCCTCTGGATTACAGACAGCGTATATGTACGTCTATCGTGCGTATACGTTCCAACGGACGAATACGGAGTACTTTGGTTGATGAGTGACATGTACAACTCAAAGCTAGAATTATAGCATCATTATCCTTTTGAGAAAATAAAAAAAAGAAAACTCTTTTCCACTTTAATTACAGAATGCATACTACGTTACAATACAATACATTTTTTGAATACTGCTCACGCTAGCAAACATAAAGCTCTTAATCAAAAGGGTGAGGCAACACTGTAAACATAACTTGGTTTGGTTTACTTACATAAACGCTATAAAATTAAGCCAATGTACCTTAATATGTAATATACACCCTGCCTGACTCGATCTGCAACCAAATTCGACTGCTATAATTTCCAAACCGTTCTTGACAGTGAGCTCAAATTTTGACACATGTAAGATAATTTTATTATTTTGAACGATTTGCGTCTCAGTTGTGTTGAAAAATTTTTATCCCCGATGGAATTCAAACCTGATAGTGTGATTGCTTTATTTAGCCCAGCCAGCAACTACTCCAACATCAGTGTTATGCCTTAATGACAGAGTCAATGCCGACGGGATTTTCATATAACTACATACAAATTCTATGAAAAGACTTTTTCAGAGAATTGCCTCGCACGGGATTCGAACCCGCGACCCTCTGCTTGAGGAGTCTATGCATATACCACTACACCATGGCCATCCCCGATGAGTCACCATTTGTTATCGAACAATATGTCAACAAACAAAATGACCAAGTTTACTTGCTAGAGTGGTCCTTCGAAAATGTACACCTTCGGGCCACCAGAAAGCAGGCAGCACCGATGGTGATTGTTTGGGCCACCATAACCGCCGATGGTCGTTCTCCGTTCGTATTTTTGGACCGTGGCGTCGAAATTAATGCGATCGTATACCGTGGAACTGTCTTAGAGGCAGAATTGAAGCCTTGGGCAAACAATCATTTCGGTCGCAGGCCGTGGACATTTCAACAAGACTCGACACCGCCTCACAAGGCACGCGTCAACCAAGATTGGTTAAAAAACAATGTTCCACACTTCATTTCTTTGACACAATGGATTGCAAATTCTCCGACTGCAAATCCGTTGGATTTCTCTGTCTGGGGATTTTTATTGAGTTTTTCCAGAGCCTATTCACTGAAAATATGACGCAAATTCAAGTCGCCTGGCTTCAATTCTTGCACAAGTTGAATTTCGTACGCTTTTAGAATGAGATCCTCACGTAAAATACGCCAAGTTGCCAAATACGCAAAGCCAAGCTGCTGCGAAGGACGACGAATCGATTCGTCACGGTCTTCGCGTACACTCTCAGCTACAGCTGCTATAATCTCTTCAGTACGTACTTGATGTGATCTAACCGGTCGAATATCATCCAGTAATGAAAACTAGGACTCAAATTTGCGAATGGTATTGGCAATAGTGGTTGCAGTAGGCCGATTATGCACAACGTAAGTTCCTCAATCACACGAAAAACATTTCTCACAGAACGCTGATTTTCATAATACTGCTGAACAATTTGGAGACGCTTTTGTGGTGTGAGTCTTTCCATGATCGCTTGCCAAATAATACTGAACAAAATAGGGCAAAGCAGTTTGATAGTAGTCACGCGTGATCTGTCAAAACAAGGCTATAGAAAATCAAACCTCACGATGAATCCCCCTTTATAAAAGAAACTAACATTTTACTCGTATCATATGTAGTTTGTCACATAAAAGACGGTGATGTTGGGGCTAGGCAGAGCCAAAAGGTGAGAAGGGATGCAGACGTGCGGCAGCCTTAATAACTTTACGAGTATAAAAATTAACCAAACGTGTAATATTTATAATTTACGACATAATTAAAGCAAGGATATGTCCAATAGTACCACAAAGGATATATCGCTAGCAATAAACCTGCCATTAATTTTTCTCCATATACTGTAAGCTGTTGAACTTCACGTAGATGGGAAAGAAGTTATATGATGTAGTAACTACATGTGTACATACAAATGTTTGTATAAACAGGGTTTGTAATTACAATCTTTTTGTTAAGGAATAAGGGTACAGAGGTAAAGAAAGTACGTATGTGAACTATTTTTCAGGATTTATTGCATTCAGGCCAGGTCTTCTTACACAAGTTACAATCTTTGAACATATAATTTCTTGCACTGTCACTAGCGCTACGATTCCTTTGGCATAAACATACAAAGAAAGAGATGATTCTAACTGTAGCATGGCCATTTAGTACTTACAAATGTACATATGCATAAGAATCAGCCAGCTACACATTTGACATAATGGGGAACAAGCCGGAGCGAGTAAAAATTGCTAAAACATCCAAATATCACAATCTACTCAAAGCCTGGCAACTCAGATGTGTTGGAGATGAATTAAGTTTTAAGGATTCATCCGTACTGATTGCATTGATTGAAATGTGAATTCCCAGTAGCTGGACGTAAATGTTCGCTTCACTATCCCTTTTAAGTGAGAAGTGGCATACAAATTGTAGGCAGAACATCAGAGTCTCATTCAAAAACACTAATTCGAGTGAATGCAGACATCTGTGGTCCAAAAACACTTTATTCGTTGACATTTACCATACCGTGCGCTTTTGGTAAATGAACATTTCCAACCCTACTACTCAGTATTGTGTGAATAAGTAAGTAACGAAACTACGAATAGGTACGCTTACGGGTGTGAGTAAGTAGTTCCTTTGGATGATTCCGGTTTGACAGCTGCTGTTAAACGATGATGGAATACTTTTGGTAATTTTCGTAGATGAGAATAATGGCTCTGCTGGGTGGTGTGTGTTATGTGCTATGTGCTGGGTATTGAGTGAATGGAATGACATTTTAACTAATACGGACCTTGTTCCTAATGTTAAATTATGTAAATAACACATATGTAAATGTAATTCAATAGATGGATGAAATCAGAATGAAAGGAAAATACATACAACAAAAAGCGTTTAGCAACATTGTTGTAGGTTGTGAAAATTTTTGTTTAGAAGTCTACACTCAAAGTAAGTATCAAATTATTTTGTTCCTACCCACTTAGTGATTCATACTTATGTGCATGAAAATTTTTGTTTAGAAGTCTACACTCAAAGTAAGTATCAAATTATTTTGTTCCTACCCACTTAGTGATTCATACTTATGTGCATAAATACATACGAGGTGTGTTCAAAATGTAAGATAACTTTATATTTTTATAAAAAATATAAATGTTGTCCCTTTCAAAGTAATCCCCCTTAGATATAATAAACTTGTGTCGACGCTTTCTGCATTCTTGATATAGCACTGAGCTCTTCTTGCGATGCCGTTTTTATTTCTTCAATCTTATCTGCAATCAATGATTGGTACATAAAAAATTCCCTACTTCTTAATCCACACAAATGCTTGACATTACCTATATCAAACAGGTTCTTCGAACTCTACAGTATCAGTGATATATGGCTTGCGAGTTGCAAACTAAAAGCAGTGGAATCGGTAACCTGCCCTGGTTTCGTTAAAAACAGCAAGCTATCTTACTATACCCATATTAATCTCATGGTTAGGCGTATTTACGGGTGCTTAAGAAAGCTTTGGCAAACCGGCAGTTTCATTCCCCTTGAAACTCGGCAAAAGCTTGCTCGCACTCTTATTACGCCCTTGGTCACATATTTGGAAGCTGTCTATCCTAACCCTGATTCATTTTCCATGCACAAGCTACAGGTAGCTTTTATTGATATGGTCCGGTATGTTTACAATCTCCGAAGGTATGACAGAATATCCGCCCATGCCAATCAGTTCTTAGGATGAACTTTAACTCAGCACATAAATACCAGCAACTGGAACGTTAAATGTATCAACAGAGTCAAAACTTTTAGTACCCTCTTTTAAACTTCAATCTCATCAACTCTAGTCTTCCTTTCTAACTTCTTCCCATTCTATAACAATTTTCTTTAATTTCTTTCTATATCTTTTTGCTTTTTCTTACTACGATTATTCTATTGCAATTTTTCCTAATTTCTTTCTTTTTATTTCTCTTAGATTTAATGTAACGTATAAGTAATAACAAATGTAAGTTTTAGTATGAATTTTTATTATATAATGCTTACTATTTAGTACTACAAAAGACCACGTCTTAATGTACACACGCTTATTTTTTGTAAAATAAATTAAATTGAAATCGTTATATTTTTCCACAATTCCGAACTTTTTTTCGAATTGCTTCTAGCAAACGGCGCATAACTTCAAGGTAATACTCCTTATTGACTGTACGACCTTGAGGTAAAAACTCCTGATGCACTACACCACTGTAATTGGAAAAAAAAGGAAAAAAAATAGTAATCAACACTTTGACATTTGATCGAACTTATCGTGCTTTTTTCGGTCTTGGCTCTCCCGCGTGCATCCATTGGGACGATTGATCTTTGGTTTCGACGTCATTTATCGGAATTTATTCAGAAAATTAAAAATACGAGTTTATTCATATAATTCTATATTGTCCCCTTCAAAGTATTCCCCATCGACTGCAACACACTAATGCCAGAACTTAATCCAATCCTCGAAACATTTTTTATATTCGTTTTTCGGTATGTCCATCTTTACTTCCTCTCAGCTGCGTTCCTCGTAGTGGTTTTTTAACTCGATTGAACAGAAAAAAGTCACAGGGAGCCAAATCAGGTGAATTCGGTGGCTGTTGGATAGTATTTGTTGCATTTTTCGTCAAAAAATTACAAATAATGATGGCACTGTGCACTGTGATGACGTGGTGGAAAATCCACGAGTTTTCTGCCCACAATTCTGGTCTCTTTCGGCAAATTGCTTCACGCAAACGTCTCATAATGCCAAAAAAATACTCTTTGTTTACTGTCTGACTTTCTGGCAAAAATTCATGATGCACTACACCGTTGTAATCCATGAAAACCGTTAGCATTGCATTCTTTTTTGACTGAAAACGACGTGGTTTTTTTTGGTCTCGGCTCATTTGGTGAACGCCATTCACTTGCCTGATGTCTGGATTGCGTGTCATATTCATAAACCCACGTCTCGTCTCCAGTAATGATATTTTGAATGAATGTGGGATCGGATTCAGCCTCGCAAATCATCTCTTTTGCGACGTCAACACGGTCTCTTTTTTGCAGGAAGTTGGTGTCTTTTGACACCAACTTTGCTGCTATACGACGGAAACCCAAGTCATTAACCAATCGTTGCCAAAACACTTTTCCAAAATTTCCAACGTTTGTGCACTATTAAATCCGTTTTTTACGCAAAATTTAATACAAGTTCGTTGTTGCAAATTTAAATCCATTTTTTAAATTGTAAAAAATCGTTAACTCACACAAGATAGATGTACTCTTGGCTACGTAACTTTTGCAAATGTCAAGGTATGACGCTAAGATTTAGATGAATATCAACAACAGATGTACCAATTCAAAAAAAAAAATAAAAAATAAAAAATAAAAAATAAAAATAAAAAAAAAAAAAAATGGGAGCGCCACACGGTGGTTATTCATCACCAGTTATGACCTTTTTGAGCAAGTCAGAATCATCATTGACGTCATTCAAAAGCTTCTGAGCGATGCTCATGCGACGGTTCCTCTGATCAAAGGAAGTTTCGGATAAGCAGTTTCGGAACAAACTTTGCTGGCCCACATCTCATGCCCAAAACATCCGAAAAAATTGCATGACACCAAGGGACCGATATGCCAACATCGTCAGCAACTTCTCTTATAGTAATTCGGCTATCTTCCAAAATAATAATTTTTTCACAGCTTTGACGTCATCATCTTTTGTTGATGTGCTGGGGCGTTCAGAGCGAGGTTCGTCATTGGAATCTTCTCAGCCATATTGGAAGAGCTTGTACCACTTGTATACATTTTTTTTTTTTTTACTTAGAGACAGACTCACCGTATCCCACTGTCAACATTTCAAGTATTTTAGAGCACTTGATTCCATTTTTTACTCAAAATTTGATGCAAATACTTTGTTCCATTTGTTATAATAATTGAAAATCACCGAGCATACTAACTAAGTATGCTATATATTGTATGTATGCTATATATGTATTTGAAACTGTGAACATATGTTCCGGACATGTGTACCAACCAAACAATAACAAAAAAAAAAAAAAAAATAAAAAAATAAAAAAAAATAAATAAAAATCGATAATCGAGTGTACGTTGTCCGCGAAATTTCAAAGGTCACCATGTACATATGTGCATTCTATACATACCATATGCATGTACACTCAACAAAGAAGCATGTTTTTATACCATATTTATACAATAGAACAAAGATTTTTTTTTTTTTTAATTTGGATGTCTTGCGCAGCTTTCAGCTTTGAGGTGATCTTGAAAATGGAATTATTTTCTCAGCTTTATATAGGGTTTTCCAATAGGGACTTGACAACTTTGAATTTAATTTGTGAACTGTCACTGTCACTCAACATTTTCATCATGGTAAAGTACACTAACGAGCAACGTCTGGAAATTATAAAAATAATACAGATATTCGGATTCGGTGACTGCAACTTTAAGAGCGTTAACTCCAATTTTCGGTCGTAATTCTCTATTAATCGTAATTGTCTATTAGGGACAGGCAATAACAAGTTTAGTACAAAAATTTGAGTCTACCACATTATGGCGTATAATTGAAGCCGATGGACCATTTGAAGCGACGTACGTTCTCCGATTAGGTTCTGGAGGAGAAGCGCTAAGATGATGAATTTTATCGCAAAATCATCTTCAGTGACGAAGCTCATTTTTGGCTCAATAGGTTCGTCAATAAGCAAAATATGCGTTATTGGTCGGGTGAAAACCCACATGTGCTTCATGAATCACCACTTCATCCACAAAAAATAACTGTTTGGTGCGGTTTGCATGCCGGCGGCGTTATTGGCCCACAATTTTTCGTCGACGATAACGATCGTCACGTTACACGTTATCGCGCCATGATCACCGATTATTTCTGGCCCGAATTGGAAGATATGGACTTGGACGACATGTGGTTTCAAAAGGATGGTGCCACAAACCACACAGCGCGCGCTACAATTGATTTATTGAAGAGTAAGTATGGTGAGCGTGTTATCTCAAGACATGGGCCAATCGATTGGCCACCTCGTTCGTGCGATTTAACGCCGCTTGACTATTTTCTGTGGGGCTACGTTAAGTCATTGGTTTATGCCAACACGGCAACGACGTTGGAAAAGCTTAGAGCCAACATTGAACGCGAAATAGCGGCCGTTTTGGCCGAAATGTGTGGCCTATTTTTTCATGATAGCGATAACTTGTTTGGGAACGCCAAAACATGTATAATTTTTTGAACAAATAGTTTAAGCCGATAGCCGTTTTTTAAACCGCTGATACCAATTTCAAAAAAAAAAACGCACTTAATATCTCGTGGAAGAGTTACACTTCCACTTGCTGATATCGGATAGGAACAAACTGATGAATAAGCTTTTCGAATCAACACCAAGTATATTATATTGGCAGGTGACTGATAGACAACATAGAAAGGAAATAAGGAAATGGTCGACAAGTTGTCGAAAAATGGTAATCCGATGCACTACAGAAACTGGCGGTGTATATAAATCCATTTCCAATATCCATTTTATTATTAACTAATAGGTAGAATATAGACCTCCACTTGAAATGGTTTTATCGACGTCGAGAAGGTTTTCAATGGCGTAAATCATGTGGTTTTAAGACGAGTTTTGTGTCGGGGTGTTGCTGAGAAAATCATCGCTGGTGTTAGGGCTACATATGAAACCGCAAAACGTGGTATTCTACATGACAGTAAATTGTTAGATGATTTTGGAGTCTAAAGTGTAATGTAACAGGGCTAAGTTTTATCACCGCTCCTTT
Organism: Volucella inanis; assembly: GCA_907269105.1. Classification (NCBI taxonomy): domain Eukaryota; kingdom Metazoa; phylum Arthropoda; class Insecta; order Diptera; family Syrphidae; genus Volucella; species Volucella inanis. Next base: position 41,297,832 of record OU026154.1, on the reverse strand, counting down.
AACTAATAATAATCAACCATATCATCGGCGCATAACTGCCTTAGGAAAGCACAATTTAATAGACAATGATGTCTTACCTTAAACACCTGAACAGCGTTATTGACAACTCTCGGCTTTTGTGTAAGTTTCAAATTTGAAGCGAGAAGAGTAGGGTTTTAAAAAAATGTATTTTAAAGCGAAGTTTTTAATTTTCCGATTTTTAACATCTATCTTAACAATGCAGGTCAAAAATGTTAATACTTTTCTTTATATAAGAAGTATCGCCTCGACTCTCAGTGATACCAAAAACAAAGTGAACAGCAGAATCGGTAAGGCAAAATCTCACTTCGATTTGCAACCCAACCAAAGTTGCATACTGCAAACGTAACTTTTGCAGCACTTACACCAAGTTGTGTCCTTAAAACTCTTAATATAAGCTGTGATTCATCGTGAGGTTTGATTTTCAATAGGCTTTTTTTTTGACAGATCACGCGTGACTCCTATCAAACTGCTTTGTCATTCTTGTTCAGTATCGTTTGGCAAGTCATCATGGAATGACTCACACCACAAGAGCGTCTCCAAGTTGTTCAGCAGTATTACGAAAATCTCGTTCTGTGAGAAATGTTTTTCGTGCGATTCGAGGAACTTACGTTGTGCATAATCGACCTACTGAAACCACTATTGCCAATACCATTCGCAAATTTGAGTCCTAGTTTTCATTATTGGATGATATTCGACCGGTTAGATCACATCCAGCACGTACTGAAGAGATTATAGCAGCTGTAGCTGAGAGTGTACGCGAAGACCGTGACGAATCGATTCGTCGTCGTTCGCAGTAGCTTTGCGTATTTGGCAACTTGGCGTATTTTACGTGAGGATCTCATCCTAAAAGCGTACGAAATTCAACTTGTGCAAGAATTGAAGCCAGGCGACTTGAATTTGCGTCATATTTTCAGTGAATGGGCTCTTGAAAAACTCAATGAAAATCCGGTGTTTTATCGTGCAATTTTATTCAGTGATGAAGCCCATTTCTGGCTCAATGGATACGTTAATAAACAAAATTGCCATATTTGGGCTGATGAGCAACCCGAATAGTACCAAGAGCTACCATTACATCCATTAAAAACAACGGTATGGTGTGGTTTCTTAAAAATTGAGGCAAATCAGAATGTTACCGTCAATAGTAACCGTTATTGCGCCATGTTAACAGACTATGTGCTTCCTGAAATTCAAATGCATGGTCTCAACAGCGCGTGAAACAGTTGACTTGTTGAGAAATCATTTTGGTGAGCATTTAATTTCACGTTGTGCTACGGTAAATTGAAAACCTAGATCGTGCGATAACACACCTTTGGACTCTTTTCTTTGGGTATATGTAAAGTCTCAGGTCTTCAGGAATTAGCCAGCTACGATTGACGCTTTGGAACCCAACACTACTCGTGTTATCGAACGAGTCGTCCAAAATTTAACCTTCTGAATGGACCACCTCAGACGTAGTCGTTACCAACATTTACATGATATCATTTTCAAAAAGTAAATGCCATAAATTGTTCTTTTAACCGATGATAAAAGTTTTAAGTTCACTTTCAAATTTGTGTGTTTTATTTTATATTATTAATCAAACCTAACGATGAATCACTCCTTATAAACGAATGCTGTTTAAAAACATTATAATAAAAGGCTTCTGAAATTTACGTGGGACAATTTCGTTGGAAAAAGCAATATAATATGGAACTCTGACACGCTTTGTTGCAGAAGACTGTGTAGATTTTTTACTTAAACGAGTTACTGAGTACCATATTTCTAAGGTTGGTATTTTGACAAAACTCTCATTACATGCACATATGCAGAACAAATATTGAATGGAAATTACTACATTCGGAATACACAGTGTAGAAATAATATAATTTCATAACAGAGCAAATACTTAACAAACAAAAGTAATTTAGGTGTTATAAAGTCATCGTTTAAAATCTAAATTTCCACTTTAAATATTGTGAAAAAAAGAATTTAATTCATTTCCCAATTTATATGCAATTAAAATTTAAATTCCATTAGCTTCTTTACCGTTTAAACTTTCTGGCTTCACTCGGTGATAAATACCTAATGGCTTCAAATTAATAAATAAGGCAAAGTGTTAAAATTCCTTGAATACTTATTTCTCATTCCCACAGATGTGATCCCCCCTTGGGTAAGAAAATATTCATTCTAACAATCAACGTTTTCCATTTCGACAAATAATTTATCCCTACAACAAACTACACCTTGCATCGCCCCATATCAGAAGAAAAATCAGAATCATAACCACGGCCAGATTCAGAACCCCAAAGCAGACACAACAAAACGTCTGCTGAAAATAGACAGTTCCTCCCAAGACAAACATCATATTCCCAAATACACCGCACAGAACATATAATTGACGCTGTAAATCTGTTAACACCGTATGCCTTCAGCGGAGACCATAAAAGCTGTTAACTTGTCATGTTAAATAATCTTTGGCACCGGAATTCCACATTTATTCACCTCCCCGGATAGTGGTGTATGAATACGACGACACGAATACACTCGTAACGTCAATATGTAGTCGCCTCCGCCCCTAAAACGAAAACAAAAATGGAAAAAATAATTGCACGCCAGTGGTAGTCCATCTTTTAGTTCGACTCCCTGATACCTTGCGCGGGCTTAGCTCAGTGGGTGCTCCTTTAGGTTTGATAATGGATCTGAGGGAACGTTGATGCGGATGGTAATACTAGAGCCATCATATCGTTCACCGTCTCGTCTCGTCTCCATCTAAGAAGATGTAGGCAGGAAAAAAGCAACATCGTCATATGAATCAAAACAGAAACTTGGTTTGGTGAAGAAAATCTATCTACGCACTTGAGGATGGGGTTTCTTAGATACATCAGCATACAAGATGGCTTCAGTTTCGGCGGCGAGGTAGTGATGTTCATTCAAGAACCATAGCTCACCATTAGATCTTGGAGTACATTTGTTTTGTTTGTTTTTTCCGACATTTCACTTTTTTTTGTTTTTACTGTTTTGTTGTTTTAAGACGTTCAGTTTTTTTTTGAGATATTTTTATTGCTTGTTGAAACGTGTGCTGCTTTACGAGAAAAACAATCCACCATCAGAACCACCTCCAGCACTCGCGTTTAATGTTGCTTTGCTTTCAGCGGTGAAAATGTTTAACTTTAAAGAAGAGTTTATCAATTTATAGATGCAGCACGGGCCAAATGTCTGGAATTTAAAATCATATCATGTCAACAAATGGGGTTAATTACATTCGAACAACACTACGTCTGACGCTGTAGGTAGTCGACAGCAAACAATTGCTAGGAAAGTTACTTGAACTCATACACCAATCCAGAGAAGATGCAACCGATTCTTCGATTTTTGAATACACTTCCCTAAGTCCGATCGGACGGAACATCATAACTTTCGAGTTGTTAAATTACTTTTAAATAGCCAAAAGGTCAATGTATTTTTTCACCGCAGTCAACGTATACTATTTCGTGATTCACGGTGCTTATCGCTTTTTATTTAGTGTTTCCTTCCCTTTGCTTCGCCTCGTTTCCAATGAAAGCTAGACAAAATCGGTCTCACAGTCTGAGTTTACGAGTACGTCTATTCAATTGATTTGTTGATTGTAGGTAATATTTGAAAAAAAAAAAAAATCTTATCTTTGTTGGTATGTGCAGGAGGGACAGGCATTACAAATATTTTTCGATATCGACAAAAGCCTATTTGAAGGCATATTGAAAGCAAATATGTATATATATTGCTGTCCCTCATATTGAATTAAATAGGGACCTTCGGTTCTTTTCTGGGTAAACGCAGAAGACGGCCAATCGCTGCAATAAATCAATCCACTTTTAGAAGTGTTATCGGTTACGTGAGGGAGGCACGTAAAGCTGTATGCCCGTAAATTGCATGTTGCTTCCTAGTACCATGGCTAAATGGCTGACAATCAAAATAAAAATGGCACCCTACTCGGGAATCCATCACTGCAGAAGGTAGTTTTGTATGAGGGAAGGGTCGGAATAATTGAGATCCTAGTTCTCTAAGATGATGAAAACTGCTCCATCGCCAGCTTATCCAAATTCTCTATAACGTCAACTGCATCCATTCAGAATAAAAAAACGAAAAGCAAGTTCTGCGATAAAAAGGTTTTTTTTTTTTTTTTTTTTTTTTTTTTTTTTTTTTTTTTTTTTTTTTTTTTTTTAATGTAAGAACAGAGCATTTAGACAAAGAAATAGTCTATTGTACGATAAAAAGGCTTAGTAAGACAAGAGCTAAGGGAATTCGAGCGTAATATTTGTAGCGCGACTATGATTTTCTCAACTATATGGCCATAAGGGAGAGCGAGTCTATTGCTCGCACATTAAGAACCCAAGTCAGAGACCCTATGGACCACAAACCTGTACCCCAACCGGATCAACTCTAAAGTGACCGAGTCTATTGCTCGTACCTCTATCAAGAGGACTCTGGTAGAAAAAAGCACAAGAGAAGCGATAACTAGTTACAGTCCCGGAACTTTAAGCTGCCTCATGTTCGATTCTAGGATCAACGAGCCCATTGCTCATATGTTAACTTTAAGAAAACGACCTAATACAGCGAAAACCATTCAGATAAAAGAAAAGTGAAGTGAATAAAGCCGACCCCTTCAAAGCGTCAGTGACAAGAGTGAACGAGCCTATTACTCGTGCCTCTTCGGGGTCAAGTTATCAAGCCAGGATAACGACGAAGAGAAGTCGATGGGACTTCCCGAAGGCCTTTTCGGACCTCGCAAGCTTCACTAAAGAAGATGTAGACGACACTAAATCGACGAAAGGGCAGGGAGAAATAAATTCAATCATGCTTCAAAAAACGAAGAAAATTATGATAAATAGATTATTCAGCAATAATATTAAGTATGAATATGTGCCAAAATGCTGCAGGGAAGTTAAGGTAGTACTGACTCCCAATGTAGGTCAGCCCAGCCGTACCCATCCAAAAAAAACTGTCAAACACTAAAAAGCCCGACATACAAATTGATGTAATATTTTAAGAATTTCGAGCACATGATTCCATAAAAAAGTTATAAAATATTTCTCACTAAAATATATTATATTTTTTGTTTTGAATATAAGGATAATTGCAATAAAAGAAGTTAGTATGAATTTATTGTTTGTTATATTACTGAATAAATAACATTACATAGATTTTGTTAATAATCTTAATGTTTAAATGAGATTCGCGAATAAGAAAATGTGTAAAGTCGTTAGATTCCATGTTCCTATGTAAGAGTATTGTTGATTTCCTAAGGCCATATTTGGTAACAACAGAGTCTGATTCTGGTTGATCCTCTGCAACTTTAGAAATGTTTGTCAATCAGGCTTGCAATAATGCCTGAGTTGGCTGGGATTGTCAGAATGGCCGTGAAAACCTCTGTGTGGGTCTTTGAAATTGATTAGAACTGTGCCGAACTTTAAAAACTATTAGAATTTAATGTAATGGGTATGTGGACATTGTTGGGATTCTATATATTACTACATTGAAATAGCGATGGGTCTAATTCCATTCGTAAGGGCTTGGATCCTGTTTGGATAACAGAAATTTGTCTGTAGTGGGCTGAATGGTGAAGTTTAAATTGATTGTCGTTGTAATTCCGTCTAGGTAGGATGACTGTCGGACGGTCACTTCTAATGGAAAAAAGAGTTTGCAAAGTTATACCGTGTATGCTTCTCTTCAAGCTCCTGTGCAAGAGCAAGTACTCCTATCATATCAATCGGTCGAGGCGAAAATAATATGTCGCACATAGATTTCTGTAGCCCAGAAATAAAAGTTCTCAACGCGTCTTGCCGATATTTTTCAGAAAGAGATGCAATTAAGATCCTATTGCCCTCGTCAAGTGTTATTATCTTGTTTTTAATCAGGATACATTTTATCTTAGTTTCATCGTAGAATCCAACAATCGACAATCTATTTTGGCGCACAGTGGACATTTTCTAATCTATGAGATAAATTGATCTCTTATCTGAATACGTGCAATCCAGTTTTGTTGTAATTTCTTTAAATTAAGACAAAATCAAATCTGCAGAACCGATAATTTTATTTCTTATTATGCCCACTACCTGGTTGTGCCTTGAAGATCCCTTACGATATATGCTTAACCTATTCGTAACCAAACTTGGGCAATGGCTTCACTAAATCTAACGGCTTATCACAGACTACACTAAGTTCAATGGTAACTGGACGATATTCTTCAACAACCATGGTAGTTTCTTATAACTTTAGTCTAGTCATCAATGCGTCAACTTTTTTGTCAAACGCTTGTCTGGTTTGATGAGCTCGATTTGCAGCCATAAATATTACTCTTATCTTTTCTGCGTCCATCATTTATCCAGAAAAAAACAAGAAAAAAATTCCTCTAATATATCATAAGCTAATTTTAATTATTAAAACTAGCTAATTAAATTCAGGAGTTTTTCAAAAAGTTTAGTATAGTTTGTTATCTTTTATATGTTCGTAGTAATTTAGGTTCCCATTTATTAGGTTTTAATTCACATAGAATGTAGCGTTTGTATAATATTAATATTAAGACATTAAAATATGTAATACTTAAGTAGTTTAATAATAATAACTGTTATAAGAAGCTATTACGGATTACTCCATGTGGATGGGTAGTCTATTTTTTCCTTTGACAACTGGTGGTGACTTCGGAAGATGAAATGATAATATTGTCTTATTGATAATAAGACATAATAATGTCTTATTGTTTTTACCTATATTTCAAATCACTTTTATTTCTTTTATATGATAGCTATCTTACAATGAAGATAAGCCTGATCTCTGAATAACACTTCATACAATGTTTATATAACATGTTTATATATGCGTTATACTCAATAGCGTGAGCTATTTATTAATTATTTTAAATAAATACAATATTTTTGAAATCACTGCAAGTTAGGAGCCAATTACTAATAACGAAAACACTCAAGATATTATTTTATTATAAATTTATTTAATTCTGTATCAAATAACTTTTTTCCTCTATGAGGAAGCTTTGTGTCATTTTGACTGCATTAGGTCTTAGGTTAGGTTGTCCAGCCTCAGTAATTTGAAACAAACAATTTTAGGAAGTTACTATCTCTGAGTTATATGCTACTTCATTTGCATCTTTTTCCAGATTTAAGGGCGCAACAAGATGGCTTAGATCCGCTAAAGGACCAAACGACAACCAACGCGAGATGGGAGCCGGAAGCGAAAACTAGGAACAGCATCACTTCTCCAAATTCCCTCACCAGGGCATCACAATGGGTCTAAACAAACCTAAGTTCGATGAGGTATAGAGTGCCTGCGGCTCCAAATATCACATAAACCAGGTATCCTAATATAACCTGTTGAAACCAGAAATCGTCGAGACCCAAATCACTCAATTTTAAAAAAAAAAGCCGGTCAACATGTTGCGGTAACATTCTTTGCTTACTAACGTACCCATCTATCCAAAAATTGGAAAAGTTCACATTCGATGACAAATTGTCTTGGCGATCCAGCGTCCAGTTGAAAATCGGCAACGTAGATAGTTCAAAGGCTTCAATTGTTGTGTAGTTTAGATTTTATAGGCGTGCAAGTGAAGATCAATTTTTAAAATTTGCCATAAAGTGCCATAAGTGAGAACGAATTATTGCCTTCGGCGACGATGTGAGGTGCCTGCCTGGTTTTGAACATTTTCGTTCACAGTGGTGATGTTTTGGCGTGCACGTGCTAGTTGAGCATGCTGATATAGAGTTTGCCCCGATATCGAAGTAGTTTCTTCAAAACGCTTTACCATTGCTTGTATTCCAGGCTCACTAGGGCGATTATGTTGACTGAAAAATTGACGAATTTTTCAAAATGTTACTTTTACAGATCGCCCGTTTTCGTAAGATTGAATAACAAAAATGCGTTGTTACGTGATTAACGACTCCATGACTAAAATTCCCAAATATTGTATGACATCCGTCAAAAAGATCAACGACATTTAATTCAGTAAAATTGAAGGCAGTAATTGACAGACATGTACACTATCTAATGGCTCGCCCTTTACTTCTCATTTAATGATCCATAACGTCTTAGAAGATTTTATATGCCGGTCAATTACCAACTACCGGAAAACTTATTGGCCAAAATAAAGAAGAAGACTGTTAGAAACACTATCACTTGACATGAAAGTCAGGGAATTCACCCTGGCTCTCAATCAGGCTATGGCTGCTTCCTGCCATCTGATTCAACCTAGGGGCAAGAAAAAGCCGCACTAGGACCGCTTAGAAACACCTGCAGAAAAATTTTCAATCTTGCAAAAACCACAAGAAAAGTGACTGATTTGGACTCATTCAAAGAATCCCTTAAAATATATATAAAAAAACTGAGGAAAGCAAAGCGTCAATCTTTAAGATCGTTCTATGACAAAATCCTAGAAACCTCTGAGGAATCGCGGCTTAGAAAAATCCTTTCTACAAATCCTATGATGCCTAATTGTTTGAAAAAACCGATGGCTTTTGGACAACCTCAAGTGACGAATCAGCCAACTTGCTACTGGATACCCACTTTCCAGGTAGCTCCTTATATTATCTTGCCTACGCTAGAAAATATCATGAGGAACTGTGTAGAATTGACCCAGATTCCAATATCATGGAGGAAGTTAATGTAGTTTTAATTCCCAAAGACAGGAAATGCTCTCATAATGTCCCAAAGGACCTCAGACTTATAAGTCTTCCATCTTTCCTTTTAAAAACTCTAGAACAATTGATTGATATCCATATTCGAGCTAAAATTGATCCAAGACTTTTGTCAACGGCTCAACATGCGTACTGTAAATGAAAGTCGGTGGAAACAGCTCTGCATACGTTGACTAGCCACATCGAAAGATCCACAATGGTTGCTTTTCTAGACATAGAGGGCGTCTTTAACAACGTCGACACATATGCTATCACGACTGCGCTGTCACATCTGCAGGTAGATCGAAAGATCCACAATGGTTGCTTTTCTAGACATAGAGGGCGTCTTTAACAACGTCGACACATATGCTATCACGACTGCGCTGTCACATCTGCAGGTAGACGATGTGACACTTGGGGAGTCACAAAACTGATCTTGTCCTCTTTTCCAGGAAATATTAAATTCCAACTATAGACCCTCCCTCAATAAACGGTACTAGTTTATTGTTTTTCGATACAGCAAAATACCTTGGTCTCATTTTTGACAGGAAACTAAACTGAAAACCTAACATTCAAGAAAGAGTCAAAAAAGCTACAGTAGCTTTTTTCTCCTGAAAAAAAAAAAAAAATCCATTGGAAACAATCGGGATTTCAACTTCGAATAACCTACTGGCTATACATCTCGATCATAGGACGGATAATCACCTATGGTGTGGTTGTCTAGTGGACGGCCTTAGACATTACACTCAACTGCAAAAAACTAAGCCGAGTCCAAACAATAGCATGTCTATGCATCCCTCCGCGACTTCAGACATTCTTTTTGACTTGACTCCCATCAACATATTCAGCATGCAAGTAGCTGCAACTGCACCTACACAGCGACTTCACTGTGGACAAATAATTTATTTGGCCACGCTAATATTATTAATATATAAGGAATCCACATAGAGAACATCGATTACACAATACCGTACTTTCATGCGAGCTTTCCCTCCAGATCCTTCTGGGAGGAAGGCGCTTTCGTGGAGGACAAGTTTATCCACTTCTATACAAATGGATCTAAAGCCGATAGCGGGGCTGGTAGCGAAGTTTTCTCAGATAAGCTAAATCTAAGCCTCTCCTTCCGTCTTCCAAATCACTGTAGCGTGTTCCAGGTTAAAATTTTGGCAATTAAGGAAGCTCTGTCCTGGCTGAAGGAAAACGTGATATCTGCAAGGGATATACCTGGACTCGGGATCGATTATCTCTTACGGAGATGGCAGGGCGGCTCAACCTTCACCTTTGTTGAGTGCCGGGCCAAGGAACATTTTAGGAAATTGTAGGGCCGACGAACTCGACAAAATTGGAACCACTCTACCTATTCTACCGGAAAAGGGTAGCATAGGTGTACCAATCGCAACGTGCAAATTATTAGTTAAGCTAGAAGCTTATAAAAGAACAGGTATAAGATGGACCGATGGCCCAACATGTGTAGCGAGTAAACAGATCTGGCCAAAGCTGGATCTGAATCGCTCTAAGAGTCTGATTCTTCTTAATAGGACACATATAAACGTCATCATAGGTGTCATCACTGGACACTGCCTTATAGGCAAACATGCAAGAAGGCTTGGCGCTTTAACAAACGATCTCTGTAGAAGCTTTATGGACGAACAGGAATCCTCCACCTTCTCTGTATATGTCCAGCTCTCTTCAGAGAAGAAAACTCCACCTAGGTGCTTTCTTCTACAATGACTTAAGCGATCTAAAGGATACAGGCGTTAATAGTCTCCTGCGCTTCATCATAATCTCAAACTGATTTCGTGAGTAAGAAGACCATAGATCCTTGTGGCAGCACAACGGGCTAATAGGCCTAAGTGGGTTTGTTTTCCAACCGCCAATCTCACATAACCTAACTTAACCTACCAACTTATATTCATCTTTTGAATGAGCTATGTAACGGCATCAGAAAGCTGTTTTCGAGAAGGAAAACTCAGTCTACACTCCTGGCTCCTTAAACTTTGGCAATAAGTCAGGGGTGATTCTTTTAGAGGTACTTTTTCCAGTGGGGACTAAGTCCAGAACAGTGTCTACAAATTATTCAGCTGTATTATTGTACTAAAATCAGTTATCTATGAGGAATATGTTTCGTATGCGTAGAGAAACTTATGGTCAACATAATTGGCCTAACGAACGCACTATTAGCTATACCATCGAAAAGTCTGAAACTCAAATTTTATTATGGATAATACGCGACCAAATAGTCCACATGTAGCACGTAGTGAAGAAAATATAGAGGCGGTAGTAGAGAGTGTACGCAATGACCATAAAGAATCGATTCAGCATGTTCGATATTGACTACGCCAATATGCGAAATAGTCGTATTTAGGGTGCGGAGCAACCCGAAAAAGTTCAAGATCTGGAAATACATCCAGATAAAACAACGGTTTGGTGTGGTTTATGCGCTGGTGGAATCATCGGTCCTTATTTCTTAAAAACTGATAAACAATCTCAAAGTCGCAACCTGGAATACAAACGGTCTACTCCAACACATCTGAGAATTTCAGGTTTTCCTATGCAATGAGGAAATTAATGTTTGTTTGATTTCTGAAACCCACTTTAAACACGGAACAAAGATAAGAATTCTCTGGTTCCTCTGTTATCACTTTCCTCATCCAGCTGACAGTACGATGGTGGTCCCAGAAGTACCCGACCTGATCAAGACATATAGGTAGGTGTTTGAAAATATCACGCAAATAGCACGCAGTCTATAAAGCATATATTTCAAGTTTGAAAGCGCCACGTTGTTTAGTTTGGCAGCCATCAATAGAAAACATTGTCAGTGAATTTGTGAAAATGGAGAAAATTGGTCATTGTTATGTGATACAATACCTTTATTTGAAAGGCCTCAGCCCAACCAATATAAAAGCTGAACTGGATTCTACTCTGGGTTTACAACAGTAAAATTTTGGGTTGCTGAGTTTAAACGAGGCCGTATGAGTTGCCAAGAAGAGCATCGCAGTGGTCGACCAGATGAGGTGACGACTATAGAAATGGTGAAGAAAATGCACAAAGCGATACTGGATGATCGTCGACTGAAAGTGCGCGAGCTAGCAGACATTGTAGGCATTTCAAAAAGTGCTGTACATAGCATATTATTTAAAAATTTGGATATGAGAAAGCTGTGTGCAAGATGGGTGCAGCATTTGCTCACACTCGAGCAAAAACAGTGTCATGAAGATGTTTCAATGTTTAGAGAAGTTTCACAGCAACAAAGGAGCCCCTCGGATTATTTTCTGTTCCCAAACTTGAAAAAATGGCTCAGTGGTTAAAGATTTTTCAACTATGAAGAAGTGATGTCGGCAGGTAATGGCTATTTTGAGAAAAAACACAGTTCTAAATATAAAAAGGGTATCGAACTGAACACAAAAGAACGAACTGTTGAAAATTTAAGGAACTTCTCGAACAAATTATTAAATTTGAGTCTCCACAAGTCGCAAGTAGCAACATTGATACCAAGTTGGAACAAATTATTGCCGATATACAACAGGCAGCGGAAGATAGTACACCGAGTTATCAATAAAAGAAACAAGCATCGGAAGAAAGAGCTCATAGGAAATGGCAAATGACAAGATATCCTGTCGATAAAGCTTTATTCAGTAGACTAAATAACCCACTTAAGAAATGTAGCGGTATTTTTAAAAACGGATCTCTTAGCAAATACCTCCTTAACTTATCTGCTGACAAAGTCACAGACTACTCCCTTTGGAAGGCTGCTTAATATTTAAAAAGACCTCAAGCGCAAGATTCTACATTTAAAACATCTAATGGGAAATGGATCGAAGACCCAAAAGAAAAGGCCCAACTTTTTTCGGAGCACCTGACAGATGTCTTTAAACCTTTCCCACCTCGAGTGGCAGATGACCGTCTTGAATACTTACTTAAAGTAGATGAAGACGTAATCACTTATGTTTCGCTAAAAGAGATCAAAACATGTACTGTACATTAAGCTTATAATAAATGCTTGCTTTCAACAAAGATATGTTCCACATCACTGGAAGCTGGCAGAGATTATTGTTATACCTAAACAAGGTAAATCTCTAACCGAAGTTTCTTCTTACAGGCAAATCTCACTGTTACCGGTGTTATCAAAAATATTTGAAAAACTGCTTCTTAAAAGACTAGATGGAATCATAGAGCAAAGCAGGCTTATTCCCACTTATCAGTTTGGGTTTAGATGTAGGCACTCGATAATAGACCAGGTTTATCGTATAACTAATGTTATACGAGATACTAAACTTTTATATTGCAGATAGATTTTTTAGAGTTCGCTATGACCCGGCGTATTCATAACTTAAAGAAATATAACCAGGTGTTCCACAGGGGAGCGTTTTGCCTAACCGTGTATTTATTATATACCAGAGATATACCGAATGCGAGTGATACGATGATTGCCACATTTGCTGACGACACTGCTCTTCTATCAACTGATGGATGCGGGGCTAAAGCAACAGAAAAACTAATTCAGTTGCCGAGACATGTGATTTGACGCGACGATGGCGAATTAAACTTATAGAGTCAAAGTCCACCCATATCAACTTCACAAATAAGAAAATAACGAATGCTTCTTTAATAACCAAGTAGTTCCTTATTCTAATACAGCTAACTATCTAGGTATGAATCTGGATGCAAAACTGAGATGGAAGGTATGTATAAAAAAGAAGGTAGAAGAGCCTAATATTAGACATAGAAAACTTTTTTTGGTTGTTGGAATATATGGTAATTCAGATATGTCTACTGAAAATAGTAAATGTCCCATGGTACATTAGAAATAATGAATTGCATCGTGACTTGCAGATTTGATTCTGTAGCCAATGTTATCAAATGGTACGCATCTCGTCATAACGAGCGTTTGCAAATGCATATCAATCTTGAGGTGGAAGTCATCTTAAATATACGAAATAATATTCGGAGATTAAAAAGAACGAAACCTCACGAACTTTTAATTTAAAAATTATGAGATCTGGTATTTAAACTATAGTACCTTCTCAAACACAACTTAACGTTAGAAAAAAAATCACTTGTCGATGTCTCTTTGATTGGTCAGGATATGGAGATGGTTTTTAGTGCAGTTAGAGTCCTACACTACTCTGGGTTGAAAAACCCCAAAGTGTTTTTTAAGATTTTCAGCTTCAGAAAAAAAAAAAAAAACTGAGGCGACTGGTAAGAAACTGTGAATGGCGCCCGTTATCATAACATGATAACGGACTATTTGCGGCCTGAAACTGAAGCCCGTGACTCGGTGACATTTGGTTCCAACAAAACGGCGCTACTTGCCACACAGCCCGTGAAACCATGGCTTTATTGCGAGAACGATTCGGTGAACAGTTAATTTCATGATTTGTATCGGTGAATTGCCCGCCTAGATCATGTGAGATCACACCTCTTAACTTTTTCCTTTGAGGCTAAATAAACTCCAGAGTCTACGTAGATAAGCTGGCTACGAATGAAGAATTGGAGGCCAATATTAATCGAGACATTGGTTAAACACCACTCGCAATGCTCAAACGCGTGATAGAAAATTTAAACTTCAGAAAGAACCAGGTTACGGCTAATATTTGACAGAAGTAATTTTCGAAAAATAAACAAATAAATAAAATATTGTTTATGATTTACCTATGAACTATTTTTTTATTGTTTTTTAAATGCAAAAACTATTTAATACCAAAGTGTTTAGCAATAGTTGTCAGATTAAGTGCCCTAAGACCTTTATGTTTTGAAATAATGATTTGTTGACATGTGAACTTGTTTGTCAAAACAATAGTATCGGTGTACTTTAGTTGTAATTATACCGGAAAGAGCATAGAGCGTTTAATCCCCATTTTGGAAAAATTATTAGGCCGACATTTCGCTATATGCCAGGTTTTCAAATAGTTGATTGACACAAATTTATATTTGTAAGCTCTTAAAAGGATCGCAGCTTTGATTTTGCATTATTGGTGATGTCGCTTTAGATACGAGCATAGGTCAACAATCTGACAGGGGTTTCATTGGTAACCTTTTACTATTCAGATCTAAATTATTTATTGTCAATGTCATTTTTTTTGTCGTAACGATATTATCCACAAATATGCGACAGATCCCGGCATAAAAAACAGTAAATAATCTAAATCGACTTTGAATTTTATATTTTTTTTTATTCTTCAATGTCTTTTACTATAAAATGCACAGATAATAAAATGACAAAAGAAATCGCGGAGACAATCTTCGGCTAATCATAATAAAGAATTCCTCTCACATCAAATAGCTATCAATCACGCGTCAATTTTATTTTTAAGTATCGACAGAAGACAGGACGACATTAACTGTCAACTGTCTTATTGCCTACCTGTCTGGTGACCATAAATGATAGAAGTTAGCATTGGGTAAAGCAAGTGAAAAAAATTGAAAAATAAATTATTCGCCAAAGTAACCCAAAAAGATCATAAAAGTTGAGAGAGTGAGTTTTTGAATTGCTGGGTAGATACTTTGTACTTGAGTGTATGCAAGACGTTGCATTTTTATTTTTACATTGTTTAACTTTAAAAATTTAAATCTTCTAAACGACGACCGAGTCGTAAAAGAAAACCTTTCTTTTATGTAAAGTTCTAGAAGTTGGTTTAAAACAAGGTTTGGTTATAAATTTTATTCGGGTAGGGGTGTGGATATGAGAGAACACCATTTGGCACTTCATCAATTTTAATATGAAGTAAGTAATTTTAAAAGAACGTTGGCTTATGGTTTAAAATTTAAAAGCCTTTAAAAAGACTCGTAAGTTTCGAGTGAAACGCTCATTCAAACTGATTTGCTTTTTGATACTAAACTATGGATTTTAAAGCAATAGATGATAATTCTCACACATATGCTTGTATAATGACGTATTAAAACCACAAAAACCTCTAAATATCTGTTGCCAGTGAATTGAAAAAGCAGTGTTATTGTAAAAATATCCAATTAACAGAAATTAATTGTTATCGTTTTCTGTCTTTGGTATAGATAGTCGTGTTTTTTTATAATCCCGCGCGCGCACCAAGGGGATATGAATACCCTTTTACTGGCTTTTCTCCAGGGCATGGGCGGGTGGTGTAGTACTTTGAAACTCAGGTGTATTAGGTTTCGATATTTTTCCCAGAGGTAATTGGTCAAACTTTTTATTTATTTATTTTTTTTTTATAGTACCGCGCGCGCACCAAGGGGATATGAATACCCTTTTACTGGAGTTTTCCCCAGGGCGCGGGCATGTGGTGTAGTAGTTTTAAACTCAGGTGTATTAGGTTTCGATATTTTTCCCAGAGGTGGTTGTCAAACTGGACGGGGCGAGCTAGTACATCCTCAACCAGTGGGTCTTAAGTACGTGCTAGTGGTTAGTTCGTTACATTTAGCCCAGCCAGCAACCACTTCAACATCAGTGTTATGCCTTCATGTCAGAGTTAACGCCGACGGGATTTTCATAAAACTACATACAAATTCTATGAAAAGACTTTTTCACAGAATTGCCTCGCACGGGATTCGAACCCATGACCCTCTGTTTGAGGAGTCTAGGCATATACCACTACACCACGGCCATATCCTCGTGCAATTTACATTTCGCATATAAAAGAAAAACACGTTCGATTTGATCAATTGGTGGATAATTGTTATTAATGTTGCGCCCCACAAAGAACAACAAACAAGATGTTCGATAAACATGCTGAAATGTGAATAATTAAACTATGTATACATGTATACTAGATATATATGTATAATAATTAGACATTCCTCTGTCGATTTAGCAGACAACTCAGACTAAGCTTTTAGTGAACTAGACTCGAATAGGAGATAGAGTACCTTATATGCTCAGTTTGTTACGACTAAACTCCATTTAAACAGCCATGTGGTTGATATTGACCACTTGATTTGGGAAAGCGAAAAGACTAAACGAGCTTCAAAAGAACTATGTTTTAAAGAACCAAGACTTACGGTCTTACATTTGGCGGGAGTTGTGTTTGTTTATACGTGTTTCTACTTATATACAACTTCATATTTGTTTAACTCTTTTAATAACCATTGAAAATATATGTTTTATATTTCCAAGAAGTTTAAACGAGGCGGTAAAGCACTAAAGTAGAGTCTAGAAACTTCATACATAATTTCGAGTTGGGATGCACGATATCTTAAGTTCCAATGAACAGATTAATTTAAAATTTGGTGTGATTGTTCTTAGAACATTCCTCTATAGCCTCAAGTACGCTCAAGGTTCGGACGGCATCTATACTAATTAAGAATCCGTTTGGCTTTTTGTTTCAGATGACCAGAAGGGGTGAAATCATGCACGCCAGGACATCCTTTTTTTTTTTGACCCCCCCACTTTGCCAGCTCATAACTTAAAATATCAATAAATAAATAATAAAAAAAAGGATAGTAAAAATATTCTTGGTTTCGTTTGTACAGAGCTTCAAAAACTACCCGAAATTCATGCCTCTAGAGTAGAATATCCCCTTAATGTAGGTAAAATAATAAACATTAAATAAAACCTTCATACAGAAAACTTAGAAAAAGATAAAAACGGTGTTCAGTTGCATTCAAAAAAACTGTACCGTATTTTGAGGATTGTACGCGGGTGGCATCATCGGTACTTATTTCTTTTGTTTTATTACTTATTTTTTTCTTATTTCTTAAAGGTCGGACCACAAGTCACTGTTAATAGACACCGGTACAATGCTTTTATCAACGATTATTTGTTCTCGAATTTGCTTAACATTAACATGGAAAAACTGTGATTGTTCCAGTAATATAGCGATACACGACCGCAATTGGTCGAAAGAGTAGTCCAAAATTTCACTCCTAGAATGCTTGTATATGGCTTGTACGGGGCAACCGTGATCAACATATGCTCAAAGCTATTTTTAGATGTTAATTTAAATAAATTTTCGAACGAATTTAATAAATCGTCATCAAGTCAATTTTATTTAAGCAAACAACTGTAAACTTTTATAAAGAACACACTATACATATGTATGTACTCGTACATCTATTAGATATCTTACAATAGGGCATCTGTTGGATACATTTTAATAAAAACAAATTTTCGTTGGACAGTTCAGTTCGCCGATTACAAATTAATTGAGGGCTAACCGAAGTAATCTATAAGAACCACACTCTAGTAATAATGAACGAATGTTAAAAAAAACTGCATCGGGGCAGACAGTGAAAACAATGATTCGGAGTAAAGAAGAAGCAATAAATGATAATACAATATATCAAAGATTTCCTTTCATTATTCAGCTGTGCAAAGAAATGCAGAAAGCGGAATAGTGCCATGAATATTAATTTCAACTTGAACTATTATCTGCAAAAAGAATTTCCGCTCCTCCACCTTAGACATTGATACACAACCATGAACAGAAGAAAAAAATACGCTCACAACTTCATTTTCGGTTGCAATTTTATATGGATTGTAAATTGGTTTTAACAAAACCTGCCTTCTACTGCTTGAAATTAATAAAAAAAAAAAAAGGTTTTGTTATTTGTTTAAGCCATGACAAAGTTATGCTCCAGAATATATAAGACCGCCTCGGGCGAGCTTGTTAACAACGAACACAAGACGTGTTCTTTCATTTATTTTTATTTATTTTGTTTTAAGGAGAAACTCCATCAGAAAAGGGTGGAAGATGAAAACAAACAATTTAATTCGGCCCTTCGGTGGCAGCATCAACACAGTAAATATGCAAATAAATTTTTAAGCGATCCAAGCTAAAATACCTATATGATACAGAAAGAAACCCAACAAGAGCCAAATAAAAATGCATTAAAGATGGAATGCGATGCGTTTCGATCCTGTAAGGTGAATGTATAGCAATGCATAAAAAAACATTGCTAATTCTTTTTGCTTCATATTTTTTTGGAATAAAACTGCATTACTAAAAAAGATGCGCTGTACTTTAATATGTAATGTTTAGCAGCCGATTTTATTTTGGTTTTGGAATTTAAACATGTTTGGTGATTTATTCACTGTTCGCTGTTGTCAATTTTTTTTTCTACATTTTAAGGTATGTATATGAACATAGCTAACTGTTTAGGCACTTTATTGATTTGCAATGCCTTTTGTTCTTAACCTTAGTTTATACAAATAATAGTAATAAAAAAAAACTTAGGAACTTTAAAGTGCATACCATAACATATAACTTTATACAGACTTGAACGGTGGCTACTGGGATAAGTAGGTGCCGAGAAATAAGGCCATTAAGGGTATGTCAACAACTGTCAGGCAGGCATCCATATAATATGTTGGAGACAATATAAGAAGCATGTTTGGAACCGCAGGAAAGGTTGGCAATGACATGAAAGTGAAGAAATCAAATTGGTAAAAAAACTTGACCTTAGTACAATTCTTTTTTGATTTTTTTTTTTTTTTAAATAAACATTTTATGATTTGCCCCTTATTTAACTTTGAATTGGTGAATCCGTTTGGCCTGATTTCACTTTCGTAAATTTGTAATTTAAAAGGACCGCGTTTATGAAAAATAAAATTCCATAGTTAGTAGCACTTAACTACTATATCAGACATAAGGCCGTTGTTTGTTTACAGCAGTTGATTTAGTTAGTCTACTTCAGTAGCCGGCAAATTTTACAATGAATAAAATTATTGAATAACTATTTATGCTTAAATTAAAATACTGACTGCTAAAAATGTAATAAAAAGCTTATGGTGAATCAGTTATATCAAAGACATGTGCCTTTAGGAAGGGCCGATAGATCGAAGAAGACATGCCTCAGTCTGGATGACCTTTGACTTCCTCAGCTGATGAAAATATTGAAAAAGTAAAAGAAACTATAAAAAAATAATCGCCAATCCAGCTTAAAGGAGATATTTTGGGAATAGCACGGGCCGCTGCACGACTTGTACCAAAAAGCTGAATTTTTTGCAATTCTGATTCCAAAACCAATAAAAGCATGATAGCTGGTGATGAGACATGGGACTACGAGCTTGACATGCAAACCAGTCAACAGTTATCAGAATGGAGGACAAATGACTAGTCAAAAACGAAAAAACCACCTCAAAGTCAGTCAAATATCAAAGTGATGCTGATTGCTTTCTTTAAAATTTGGGGTTTCGTGGATCTCGGATTCATTCCAGCTGTCCATAACTCTGTCAATAAAAAAATTTCTATTTAGTTTTATTAATGCGTTTTCGAAAGAAAATCTATCAGAAACGACCAGATTTGTGGCAGAACAATTCGTGGATTTTACACGACGATAATGAGCCACCGCATAAAGCAAATTTAAGGCCAACAAACTACTAAATACCACCGATCAACCACAATGTTCACCAGATCTGGCCCCGTGTGACTTCTTTTTATTCCCGAAACTAAATTTTACGTATAAAACAAAATTTGCGGAAGGAGCTTAAGACCATACCGGAAAGTGATTATATAAAGTGTTTTGAAGAATGAAAAAACGAATAGTTGTTGCATCAAATGGGGTATACATTGAAGGTAAAAAAAAAATGTGTTAGTTAACAATTCGCGGTACTGTTTTTGTAACAGTAGTATATGTGTTTAAAGAGCGGAATGTTTTTATTGTTATAACATTTGGAGAGCTTGTTTGTTGGACTGACTGTAAAACAATAACAATATTTGAGTGGCCCAGAAATAAAGTAAAACAAGTTCAGTTGAATTTTCAGAAAAAATATGACTCTGAAGTTTAGTTTTTTCAGAAAATACAATTCAAAATCTCAAAGTTGAAATTTATTTTCAATTTGTTTAACTAACATCTTATTTTGAGTACGACAAAATGGCAAAGATTTTTTAGCATCTGCGGTAAAAATAATCAAAGAAATATGTATAGTTCTATTCAAAACAGTTGACCAGTCTACTGTTCAGATCTTTTGCTCTCACAAAAATATTTTTTTTTTCTTTTTAAAGGGAACTTTACAACAGCAAATATACGAAAATGATCGCTGAAAGAGTGGGAGAGAAAGAGAAAAAAAAGTGGAGGACGTGCGCAACCATGCATTTTCATTCTCTTACTCTCTCTGCGCATGTAGCCGTTGCCCAAGTGTTTTGAGTAGTACTGTACATTAAGGTATGTTTAAATTAGTTTAGTTCAACTTTCCAATACTCATTCATAGAAAAGTAAAAATACTACTATTTATATTATTTTAACTACTCACCATATTTTCCACTTCTTTAGTTGTTAATTTAAGTTTGATACGAATGGCATGACTTTCATCACTTTCTGACACTTTTCTTCGCTAATGGAGCAACCTAAAATATAAGAGATAACAAAATTATTTTTTACATTTTAGAACGCACCTAAAAATAAAATTAAGCATATACAATAGCGCTTTTAGATGAATAAAAGTAAATTTCTGACTCTAGTTTTCAGTAATTTAAATTGTTGATAGTTCAAGTATGGCATGAATATGATTGCATGCATATTGTTTCTGCTTAGACAGGTTGTCAGAAACTGATTTAAATTCATGGTGGAGCTTTTTTCCTTCAATATAACGTATACTTTTAAAAGGCAAAACCGGATGAATTTTTATAAAAATCCCCTGTACTTAGGTGTAGTTACTTTCATTGCTAATCAAGGAAATCCTCTAACTCTAAACTGAAAATGGTCGCTAGTTCACTGTATAAAAGTGAAGGGCAATTCTATATGCATGAAATCACTAAAGGTCAATGGGTAAGATTAAGTCAAAGAAGATGCCTTATAATCAGAAAAAAAAAAAAAACTTTAAGTCTAACATTCTAACCTTCTTCTGTGAACTCATAAAGAAATCTTGCTAACTCTGACAATATGAACATACATTTTGGAGAGATTTCGCCTAAAGACGCCAAAATAATTTTTCAATAAAAAAATATAGCATCAATTAATAAAATGCTTTGGTGATCATTCTCAAAAAATGAGCAGAAGAACGATAGAGGCCAACACAAGTAGCGAGAGAAGAGTATCAATATAAAAGACTGGAAAGAAAAAATCTGCATAAGGGCTGTAGATCGCTCCCAGATCAGGGAAACCGGAGAATCTCGTGTTTGGACCAAAAAAAGGCAAGAACGATTAAGCTGGAAGGAAATACAAGCACACATACACACACACACACACACACACAGTTTACATATAGTGGTTATATTTGTTAAAAAGGAATAAAAATATTAATCTCAGCTTGAAAACATACCGATTTTTCAATCAATGCTAACAATTTTGTAAAAAACAAAAATCCGGTGCTGTTTCAAACTAGTTTGCTACGAAAATAACGATGTTCGCACAACACGTCAAATATAGTAGAATTTTATAAACATAGTATGCAGTATAATGACTAAAGTTCTTAAAATACAAAGGATCATATACAGGGTGAGTTTTTTAACTTGAGACATCCAAATTACTCGAAAAATACGCGATATCGCGAAAAATGTTTCAGGCGAAAGTCACAAGGTTCTGAAGGGGACATAAGATGGTGACCACGAGTTTGACATTGAGCCCCATCACTTTTGGTTTTTCAAATGATAATTCCTGATTTTCATTCAGTGCTAGATACTACTGCACTGGCACGCCAAAACCATTAACCCTAAAAACGTTATTAATATAGGGTGCTAGAAGGTCGAGATTTGTTTTAAGAAAGCCATTATTGCTTCGAGTGAAGTTAAAACTCAAAGAAATTTTAGATAGAGACAAATTGTCCTAAACTTATATGAGAGTGTATGATGTCCACTCTGCCCTTTTTTTCTACTTGAACGGAACTGTACTTCATTTAGAAGTTCGATATTGGTTTTGAGGAACTGATTATTATTAGTAACGTTTTCCAGATTAATAATGCAGGCTATTTCAATTCATAAGAAAATTGAAATAATGGATTTATGGAGAAAGTGGAAGGAACATCGATGGTGCTGTTGCTCTTAACGCCCAACGTTTCCCAGTCCATGTACGATCGCGCGCTTCCTTTTATCGGGTCATCCAACAATTCACTGGTGAAGGAAGTGTGCAACCAAAGAAAAGGAATCGGTCAGATAGGGTGGCTGTTGAGGATAATGAAATAGCAGTGCTAGCTGCCGTTGCACACGATCCTCACATTAGCACTCGCTAAATAAGTCGTGAATCAGAAATTTCTCAAACGACTGACTGTAAGATATTACATCGGCATAAATACCATCCTTATCATGTTTCAATGCGTCAAGAACTTTCTAGTGAGAATTTTCGTTACCGGGTTTCCTTTTTTCAATGGGCACTTCAGCAAATTGAACGAGACCCCCTTTTCTTCGCCAAGGTGTTATTCTCTGATGAGTCGACTTTCACCAATCACGGTACGGTCAATCGACATAATATGCATTACTGGGCTACCGAAAACCCTTTTTGGTTGCGACAAGTTGAACGCCAGCACCCTTGGAGTGTTAATGTTTGGGCGTTAATTATTGGGGATAAATAAATAAGTCCATATTTTATTGAAGGCAACTTGAATGGCGAAAAGTATGCAAACTTCTTGCGCGACCATCTTCCAGTATTACTAGAAAAACTGCCATTGGAGTTGCGACAAGCAATAGGGTTTCAACATGATGGTTAACCAGCCCATTATTCCCAAGTAGCCCGGGGCGTATTAAACAATGTTTACCATCAACGATGGATCGGAAGAGAGGGTCCGCTAGACCTGCTAGATCACCTGATCTTACGTCACTCGATTTCTTCTTGTGGGGCTACTTAAAAAGTGAGGTTTACAGAAAAAGCCAACAACACGTGAGGACATGAAAAAAAGAATATCTGAAGCTTGCCGGAAGATTACGCCAGAAATACTTCTCAGTTCTGTTGGTTCATTAAGATCGCGGATAGACAAGTGTATTGAAGTGAATGGTCACATTTTTGAGCATTTGTTGAAATAGTCTCGTGAAATAATAAACCAACAGGTGGAGACAAGGGGACCCACTCTTATTAATCACCCCGAAGGAAACAAAATACTGCTACGTCTACGTCGTTGTTTCTGGGTTATGCTAAACGCAGTATATAAAAACAAATGACAAGCCTACGAGCAATACGACTGAGCAATGAAAATCAGGTCAAAAGTGACCTTCGTTGGACCTTGAAAATCTCAAGGTCAAACTCGTGGTCACCATCTTATGTCCCCTTCAGAACCTTGTGACTTTTGTTTGAATTATTTTTCGCGATATCACGTATTTTTCGAGTAATTTAGATGTCTCAAGTTCGGATTTGAAGCATGATTTGTCACGTAGATGAACTCTATTGAGATCTCAATGCCATACTAGAAAAAACGTTTGACAAGACATTTAATTTAATGGCTCACCTGTTTTGTATATTTTCGATAGCTGAGCCAATCTTTTGTGAACTGGCAAATGGACATATAAATTTTATTTCAAATGATGACTCAAATGATTCGTTGATATCACCGAGTTGGGTTGCAAAGATATTTCTTAGAAAGCTAGTCGTAGTTTGCTTAATTCAACAATGACCCGCAGAGTTTGAAAAATACACAGTTAATACTTAGGTAAATTACGCTAATGCAATATGTATGCATACCAAAACATTAATTAAAAGTGAAAAAAACTAATAATTTCATATCCGATAGCAAGAATATCAGGTACAGATGACCCACATGTCCAAAAATTGGATCCACTATTGGTGTACTTCTTTGCCAAATGTTGCTGGACTTTCGGTCTAGTGTATTGGGTTAGTGTCAGAAGCTCTTTCAGAGCATATTAGTGAGCACAGATTAGTTTTTACTAGAAAAGTAGTTAATAGTTAGTAGTTAGTTAAATACTAGAAAAGGCCAACAAGTGTCAAATAACCTACAGTGTGTTCCAGAAAAACGTGCGTTAAATTATTGTACTTATTTTATTTTACTCACACACACACATGATTGTACCCAAATTATTTTCTGCATTTAATTGTCGATCACGCATTATATTCATTTGCTCAGTATATTTTCATACTTCGGCGGTATAACATTATTACAAAATTAGTGCAGCTTTGAAAAGGCGTTTCGAAAGTGTTTTTTTTAATAATTCAGCCAAAAAACAACAAATGAGTATTCAGTCGGCTGCAAAATATTTAAAAACATCAGAGACATTTATGAGAAAGTGGATAAAAAGGTGTAAGAAATGCGGTAATGTCAATAATGAATTAGGTAGAGGAATTAAAGCAAGCACATCTAGTAAGGACAATAAGAAAAATTGCAAAAAAAGGGATTAAAATATTATTTTTCAATACCATTTTAACAGAGGTACCAAACCTAAGCCGCTACAGACCTAAAAACATATTGAAAAGAGATTAAGTTGAGCAACGCAGAATTTAGATCAGGATTGGAACAACATCATATTTACAGACGAGTCATCTTTTTTTGTTTATAATTATTGGAAGAAAGCCTGGAAAAAACAAGATTCTGCAACGCACCGTAAAACATCCAGCAAATGTTAATGTTTATGTACGCTTGTCGGCCAAAGGGTTCGTAAAATTAATAGTATTCACACAAAACCTGGATCCACAATTTATGGTAAAATCTTGACGAATCTTTTTATAAGAATAATGATCCAAAACACCTAAGTCGCCTTTGCACGGGTTAGAAAGAAGAAACTGGTATATATACCTTGGATTAGACTTCCCAAAGTCTTGATGCAAATCCAATAGAAAGCGTGTGGTGTTAAATGAAGCATAGACTTAAGGGGGAAAAAATAGCCACGATAAAACAACTTGATTGCAAATTCTGTGAGGTCTAAGTTCAGAATATGCTCACAGACTCAGTGAAAGTTGCACTAGAAGATGGCAAGTAATTATAAATAACAATGGTGACTAGACTCGCTACTAATATAATTGCGCAATTCGTTTTGATACATGCTTTTAAAAAAAATTATGATTTAAAAAAATTCTGGAATTTTTCAGTTGTTTTTTAGACATACGTTTTTGGTGAACGCGCTGTATTCGTCGATTTTAAAACCACATACAACACCGTTCATTGACAGGCGTTTTAGAGAACTGAAAGTGCTCTACAGATTTTATTAAAATTTAATATAAATATGTTGAATAAGTCGTGACTGAACAACTTGGAGACTGCTTAACGAATCTTTTTTTTTTTTTAAATGTAATGGATTTTGACAACGTAACTTTTGTAACTTTTTCAAAACATGAGCAGTAGTTAAAAAACGAAAACAGTTACATACTTGAGTTTTTTTTAATACACAATTCTGTATTTAGTCCTGCCATAAGTTCTGTTACACAAATTCCAACGATTATCGTTCAAAACTTCTTGCGGGAATAGAACCGTTAACTTTTTTTTCCAGAACACATGCACCAATCAGCGAAGAATACTAGTCAGTTTGGCTTCAGTTTGCAAACTATTAACATGGAGTGGGGTGTTAAAGAGAATCGAGTCGAGGTAATAGCGTTGCATATGTGCGGAAAAGGTGCTGGCCAAAATTTCGAGTTGCTAAAATCACTCGGAATATCGAGACTATTAGTTTAGAGAACATGCCAAGAAGTGGTCACCAGCGCGTCGGCCGTACGAATACGGTAGTAAAGGCAGTAGAGGCAGTGCGTGAAGGAATTTGGAGAAATTCACGTAGGAAGCAGAATATCATTTGATTTATCAACCAGATCCATCTCTACGCTGATTCGGAATGATCTGCATATGAAAGCCTATCGTCGGTCCACGGGTCATCTTCTAACTCCTCAACTAAAAAATTAGACTTGAAAGATGCAAGCGACTTTTGCAGTGGTACGCAGACAATGGCCAGGAAAACATTCTGCTTACGGATGAGAAAATTTTTACCGTGGAAGAACTTTTCAACAAACAAAATGACAAAACTTATGCCACTTCATCTAAGAAGCGAAAAAAGCTGTTCCAAGGGTTCAACGTCGACGTCATCCCGCTTTCGTAATGGTTTGGTGAGGGGTCTCTCATCATGATGTCACATTCCTCCATTTCTGTGAAAAGGCTTAAAAACTGGTGCAAAGGTTTACCAAAAAGATGTGCTAGAGGCTGTTGTGAAAGATTTGACATTACCCTTTTCAATGGATACAGACGGATCTTCCAACAGGACTCTGCTCCAGCGCACAAAGCCAAAACCACGCAGAGGTTCAGGCTCAGAGTCAATATTCCTGGCTTTATAGCAGCAGAAGATTGGAAGTCGGGAAGTCCAAATCTGAATACACAGAAATTTGGAAAGCCTTAAAACAGTATTAACCAGAGCAGCTTAAACGATCTCCACGGAAAACCGTACGTACCGCTATGACCCAATTGTCAAAGCGTTTGAAAGCTTGTGTTAAAGCAAAAGGCAGTCATTTCGAATGAATCCAACGTTTAATAATAATCAATATAGTGGTCTAATAAATGAAACAATTTTGAAAACAATATGCTTAGTTTTTTTTTTTTTTATAACGCTTTATATTTGTAACAGAACTTATGGCAGGACTAGGTATATCATATTTTAATTATTTTTTTTTTATTATCTTAACATGTAAATTACATTAATTTGCGATAAGTAAGTTCTCGATAAAAAAACTAACTTTACGGGAAAAATATCGACACGAAATGAAAAATGTTGTTTTTTTTTTTGCAAAACTAATAAAGCTTATTTGCTTATCAGTTTTAATGACAAGAAAGTCTTCATTTTGGTTTAAAGAAAAACTTGACAATTTTATGTTGAATACAAATATAGTATTGAATGACAGCCGGATTTAAAATTAAATAATCTACATTGTGTTAAAAAGAAAAGTTGAATACAATATTCAAGACTTATGATACAAACTAGACCACTATTGAAGTGTAAAAATTTATAATACCAGTACAGCGGCGTTAAATTTATTAATAAAGATAAGAAGCTATAGGAAAATAAGAAAAAATCGCTGAAATCAAATATCACAGTAGCTGAACTTTGAGACATTTCCAAAAAATGCTCTGCTGATAAGAAGGCTGGACACTTTCTTATTCCTTATCAACGTTATCAAACTATTTTTTATGTTATATATTATATAATTAAATATATACGACAAAAAATACAAGTGTAAAAAAAAAAATATTTTTTAAGGGTGAATTATGAATGATTGTTATCGCTTCCCCTTCAACAAACTTCGCATGAGTCAGAGGAAGAGGTTAAGCTGCAATCCAATGATTAAAACAAATCGTACGATTAATTTTGTCTTCGCAGAGCACTCTTTTCAACTACGTATGAGTCTTCACGATAATTAATTTGTCAATTTATGACATTTTTTTCACTTAAATTAAATTACGCCTCGATTACAAGGAAGGAAGAAGTACAGCCGAAGGTATTCCATAGACAGGCAATACATCTATTAAAGAGGTACAGACCACAGCATTCTATAGATAGGCAATACATTCATCCATGATGATTTCAAGGTAATCACGTTTTCCAAAGCTTGTGTGCCTTTTAAATGTTCTGTGACTGTTAAAGTTTTTTTTTTAATATTTAGGTACATACAATAAATGCTAAAACTCAATAAATTCAAATTATCAGCAAAAGGTTAACGATTACAAATTTAAGAGGAACATAACTGCCAGATTGACACCTAAGCTTATATCATATACGTGAACATATGCTTATGTGCTTCCAATTTGCAACCCAAAATCTTGCCAAAAGTATCACGTAAACCGGTGTTTTTAGATAAGATAAATTGGAGTACTTTTTTTTCATAGAAACGAATACTAAAAATAAAACTCGCGTGATCAATGCTACCAGTATATTACTACGATTTATTGGAAATAAAGCAAAAAAGATTACAATCTTAGACTGTCAAAAAATAAATATATACTAGAGTGCACAAAATTGAATACCTACCGATTTTTTTATTTCTTTTGATTTTGATTTTGTATGTTTCTTTGGAGACACCTATCATTTAAAGGAAAGTTTTTAATCTTATCGGAAAATGGGAATGTGACGCAACATCATCTTAAAATAAATTTCTTAAATGTCTAGGAATTTCGAATTTTCGATTTATTTAATACCGAGTTATATTTTGAAATTTCTTGAATTAGTTTACTTTTAATTTTTTTCGTGAGTTATCTACAGACCGAATACATCTCATTCGATTAATCGTTGCTTATGACTGTGCTATTAATGAAATGTGCAAGGAAATTAAAAAAACTCAACTGTGGCTTTGTAACCGCACTTATTTATTTGGGATTTATTAGACTTATATAAAACTATTTTCGGTCGGAAAATAATCAACTGCCAAAATTTTTCACTCTTCTATGTGCAAGAATAGATTCAATTTGTTGTTCGTCCTTACTATTTCTGGTGTAGTTGCATAGCAAAATTACGAAACTTGCCACAGAAATACTAATGGCACAGTGTTTGTTGATAAAACCAGATAAGGAGCGTGCATCTTAACAACTAAACTTTAAAAAGACTGATAGATCGCCAATAGGGTTCCAGTTATTGCACATGTATTCATATGGATCCGACAGATCGAACTTAACGGTATACCCATATAGCACAGAGCATAAGACATCGGCAAAGTAAATAAACACAGGGATTTCGTTTCCTTTCGATTATTGGGTACATCCATATGACCTTCTACACATAAGTCATCGTATTGTATGATATTTGAATATCTTATGTATCGACATATTTACACTCATACTCGTATATGCAGATCCTTAACGACTGCATGCTAGAAACTGAATTCTTTTCATCGGTGGCCATCTGATTTTACCATTCCAACTCTGCACTTTATCTGGATAAGACGGAGATAGCTCATTTAGAATTAGGGGCCACAATCTCGTCTTTGCCAATCTAAGTATAGTTCTAGTTGCCATATTAATAAAGTAAGAAGGCATAATTTAATTAAAATTTAAAAAAGAAATTTAGAAAACTAAACGGCATTATGCTCGTATTTTGGTTTTACCAATAGAAAAGGTATACCACAATAAGCAAAGTGAACATGTTATTATAATCTTTAATTTCATTGTAATCCTTTAGCTTGAATTGTAGCATTATTACTCCCATACGGTGATATTTCTTGTGGGATCTAGAGACGCTAATTTAGAGAAAGCCTTCAAAGCGATTGTAGATGCACAATTTTAAAGTCCTTACAGCAGCACGCTATTTGAATTTACGGTGGTTTTGATAATTCAAAATACGAGATTCTTGCATCTGTTACAATATGGTCAATTAGGCTGACAGTTAATTGATCAGAATACCTGGCTGGATATCGTTATCAATTGTTCTCAGAAAGATGTCATCCTTTACTCGATTTTTTTCAATAACTCACAATATAGATCGCTTTGTATTTTACTGGGTGAGAATACCCATAATCAGTTGGTGCATGTCCTTTATCGCTACTAATCTCAGTCATGAGATGAAGTGAAAAATGCGAATAGCTGCCACGGTAAGTTTGGCAGCAGTATTGCCGCCATTAAGGTAAGAACTGTTACTTTTTGTCACTTTTATGACCTGTCAGGAAGCTTGCAATTAAACGAATTTATGTTCTATTAAGTTGTATTATATTAGACGGGAAAAATCACTGATATAAAACAAATTAAGTATCTATAGCCAAACAAAACAGTGCAGTTATTTGAAATTCAATCCTTCGCATATAGTATACATATCCTTTGAATTGCATTCGATTTGGATGACATTTCCTAATGACACATCGTTAATTGTCACAGACACACATTTCGCGTATCAAGTAGTTATAAACAATCATGACTATTTATAAGCAACAAACTGCTGGCTCCATACACAAAAACACTATAAATATCTTGTTCGACGATTTCTGAGAAAATTTCAAACCAAATTATATAAAAATCTTGTTTGCTTTTGTTTTCTTTCATTCACATTATTTTGGCAACAAAATTTTATTACCGTCATTTGATATCTCCAAATAAGTAAAATTATAGTGGATACACTCAATAAATTTTTTTTTTTTTTTTTTTTTGAATTCTTCGTTTGGGTCTACTTTAGTTAAACGTTTTATTTCTTCTTTCCCATTTGAAATGTTAATTAATCAAGCATCTATTATTTAATATGGTATATTAAGGAGAGGAACTTTAGTATAGTTTCGGACGTATGCGTATTATGACAATAATGATGAATGAGTACTTACATTCTCATTTGGCCTAAAGAAATTGGGAATAATTGCTTTATTTTGGGGGGAAAACTTAAAAACCTTACAGCTCAATGATATGTCGTACATCGTATATACTCGCATCATATATCATATGTACACATCTGTATCTGCACGAGTATATTTTGCTCGATTTCCAGTGAGAAATCCCATGAAAACGTTGAACCGTTTTTTCCCCCGAATTGTATTTCCATTCGAGACAATTTAAATTAATTATATTTCGATCTGTTCTTAGTTGGAGACAGGCTAATATATATATATAAGAGCTATCTACTAAGAAGTGCCCATAAGGCAAAAACAAAAGAGAGAACAAATATAAAATTGGATCCACCGAAAACAGAGATCACAGACAATGATTTCGACAGTGTGGTATAGACAGTGCTGTGTTTGGAATATTTTTGTATCTTCAAATGTTTTTTTTTTATTCTCGATTCCTTTTTGGAATCTTTCCGTATTTGTTTTAAAGTTTCATTTTACGTTCTTCTCAGCGACAGAAGAAGGAAAAAACGATGGGTGATTAATTAAAATTAATGCCTGCAGATGCACCCTAAAGATTGTGATGATGGTAATCCGTTTCTCTGTTCTTTTCGCTTCTTTATTTAACAATTTGAAATTTTATTTTTTGTTTATTTAAATATTTTAAGCTTAATGAGGAAGGAAGATAGTTGTGTAGTTAGGATATCTGTAGATCTTGTTTTACTCATTTTATATGCATGTTAATCCTTTTTTGTATTCCGCGATGTTTGTTTAACAAAGGTATAGAGATAAGGCTCCAGGTACCACACCGGTTGCTCCAAAAACTTAAACATTAAATATTGTCTTATAAAAACCACTTAACGAAAAATTAAATTAAGCCTAGAGGTGCTTATGTTTACATGCTACAATTTTGAACGCATGTACTAGTTTGGTTTCAAAGACTCCGATTGTTTGTTTTTCAATGTGTGTTTTTTTGTGTGTGTTTCGGGAGATTAATTCTATAGTAAACATGGTAGGCAATTGGTTATCGTAGGAAGTAAGTCCACCTTTATTTAGTTTATCGAGAGTTTTGTGTTAACTACATAATTAAGATGTACACAGCTTAAGTAGTGCAGGTTCGAAGGACTGTTCAAATTAAAAATTATTTGCTTAGCAATTTGAGCTTACTAATTTTACGAGTATGGTGGCATGAAACAGATATCAACTTGTTTAATTAGCATTAAAAACGTAATAAGTTTTTCTGAATAGTTTTCTTCTTCATAATTGTTGAAGAACATACCAGGAGATTCTCTGTCAGAAAACCGGCAGCTCTATAGTCCCGATTTACATGTGCTACGCTTTTTTTGCTGGGTATTTCCTAAAATTGATAGTAAAATTGGTGAGAAGTGGAGGGGAATGTCAAACATGGATCGTTTACAATTTTCCATCCATTTCTTGCATTCTCTTTTGTGGGTCTTTTTTTACATTTTGTTCGTTTTCCTTATTCTTGTGTCGAAGTTGTAATGGTTAGACGTATGATGGAGTGGATGCCAAAAAATTCTTAATTTTTTTGAACTATTTAAATGTTTGTATGCTAAGTTATACTTTTCTCCGATTTTTTCGTTGCAAGAAAATTTGAAGTAGCTCCTAATTTTTCTTCATTTCTTTAATTTTTGTATTTTTTTAAATCGCTTTTCACAACTGATAAAATTAAATTAAATTTGGACTTCTATATTCTTAAGTAATATGCGAAATGAGGCTTCCCCTTCTTTTTGCAATTCTCTTATCAAAATCAAAATGATTTTTCTTATTTTTTATGCGTTATTAAAATTTCTTCACAGCATTCATACAAATTACTAGCTCTTTTTTTTTACTCGTCAATTTTTGGACCCATGCTACCACAAATCAATTTTGCAAACATGAAACTCAGACTTTCAAGTCAAATTGATGAACCTTGAGGTGTGCAATTCAATTCTGAGTGAGTAAGAGTAGTAACAGCTTTCTCCGATTTTCGGTATAAAATTTTCAGTTCCAAGAACAAGAGGTTGTTATGAGTAGCCGGTTGCGATCTGGTTCTGATCTAGAAAAGGATTTTCGAGTATGACACTGAGAGTTAAGAGAACTGCTAAAGTTGCTGTCGTTTTCATCTTTTAAAAAGATAACAATCTCCTCTGTTCTTTTCATCTATACGACGTGGGACTTATGTTTGCTTCAAAAGCTTTGCTATTTTATTTTTGAATGTTTCAATGATACGTACCGTTATCCATCACAACGATGAAGTTGGGTTTAAAATATTTCAAGACATTTTCAAACCACTTTTTATAAACTGAGACATTCATATAGTCATGATATGAAAAAGTCCATCCTGAACGAATCCAGTCGAATTTCCGATGTGGATAATTATGAGTCTCTTTCTTTTTCCGGATCATGGAGTTGTTTGTGTATGAATGAAAACGAAAACGATTTATTCATTAGATAACCAAGTTATAAAACTTTTATTATAAGTACCTATATAACATCATAAATGTGGGCTTATAATAAAACTACTTTAATTAGCTTCATGTCAAGAAATTGGTAACACAACTATTGTACAATTTAGTTACGAATCTAATTACCAAATTCTCAACATACATATGTTTGTTTAGTTTTAAGCATCTACTTTCCCTTGTATCTGACATGTATCTTAAGCCAATCATATTTACCTGTTATAAATATTAAACATATTTGTAGTAAAGATATACAAATATTTAAAAAAAATTTTATTAAAAAGTTGAATATTTAGAGTTGTGGTTTAAATCGTTTTGAAAATTATATCGAGTGAGTAACGGCTTGAACGTTTCTTTTTAGGTCGTTCCCCCCACAAAAAGAAGTCACAAGGAGTCCAATAGGAGCTTCAATGAGATGAAGCGCAGCGGGAAGTGCCGTCAAGGGATCATGGGCCGTTGCTCCGTCCTCTTGAAAACATATGACCCCTAAGTCCATTTCATCAAGTAATCAGCAGTGAAAGTTCAGTGGTAATTTGTAGTATTTTAAACCGAAAATTGAGCCATAAGCACCCATAAGGTGCATGTATGTATACATAATGAAAGGTTCTATTCCAAATACTTATCTTTGCAATATGTAAACATGAAAATTTAAAAGATGATTCTTTGTTCTAAAACCACTATCGGCGCATATTGATGTACTTTATAGTTACTACAATATATAAGTTTTTGATCGTTTATCCACACGTTTCACATGCTAATGACGGAGAGTAAAGTTTAAGGTCTGTAAACAATAATCCCGAAAGTGATTCCCTTCGAAAAGTTTATATATTACTCAGAAACTCAAAAACTACTTACAAACAAAATTATTTAATTTGCTATTTCTATCGCTCACATTTATTAAATTGTTGTTTTTTGAGTAGTAAAAAAATAAAGAAATTCATTGAAAAGAATGCTTCATGCATTGCGGGTGATCGACCAAAATCAATTAAAAATTATCTCTTTTATTTTAATGTGAAACTTTCCAAATGCATGTACATAGTTATGGACTCATGTTTCTCGTAATTCAAACAGTATTCGTACAGTAAAAGACAGGCGTGGGACTTGTTGTCTTCACTGGCTTATCCACAAAATTGTCTCCTACTTTGACACCGTGACATTGCATAGCACGAGTGCGAGTACTAGTATGAATACTCGCAATAACTAGTATGTACACTATGTAGAGTTTATTTTCACATTGTATACTACCACGTATGGTCACGTTAATGACACGCGTTAAATAAAGTACACAGTTTATAAAATTGTGTCTAGTGTTGGAATGAGCTACAAAATCCAACCGAAACTGACTGAAATCGTGTCTATATGGGCATAGTGGGTGTGTGCAAATAGTGGGTTATAAAGTGTAATGCAAACAACTTATGCACATGTTTATTATAGTGATGGTTTACCCATATATGTATGAAGACCACCTCCTCGTATTTCCTGACTTTTATGATCTACCCAAATCTAAAATAATGATCAATTATTCGTCAACATAAAAAAAGAAATAAAACACTCGTATAACCACCATTAACCACCATGTCAGTTCGACTACAAATCATTTTTCATTTCCAGAAATTTAAACAAAAATACACTCGAATCCTAATGATGTCATAAAAAAAAAAGAAATAATCAAAGAAACCTCTAATGAAGAATCCAAAAAGTTTTCCAGTGCCTTGTTCTCGGGAATCAGACATTGAATTAATAAACGTATTGGTATCGTTTGTGTATTTTATAACAGGCTCCGAACAGTTATATATTGATAGACAGAATAAATAGAAATCTGGTACTAGTAGAACAACCTGCTGTAGTCAGTATCTGTATCCGACTGGTCAAGAATGATTTGGATACATGGTATAAAATTTACTACCGATCCATGACCGAAAATGCTTTTGAAATTAACTCCTTATCCACGTACTGCGATTAAGGCTAAGCTAGTTTCAAATTCAAAACATTGGCGTCTAAATAAATTTAATTTACATACACGGACAGATAACTGATTTTTTTCCAAAGAGTAGGTATTTAATGCTGCCTTGTATTGACAACAATTTGTATGAATGAATTGGTAAAAATTATAATTATTGGGTCTATAACTTAATTCGTGCGGTTTGCTAAGAGATGGCGTAACTTGTATTATTCCATTGCTATTATTAAATTAGAACATGCGTTGGAAAGCTACTGTCAGTGGATTGGAAGTCTTACCACACCCGCTTTATAGCCCAGACCTTGCCCCTTCTGACTACCATTTGTTCCGGTCGATGCAGTACGCCCTCACTGAAATACGGTTCACATCAGAGCAGAATATCAAAAATTGGCTTGATTCATTCTTGGCTGCCAAGCCAGCGCAGTTCTTTTGGGATGGGATTCAAAAATTGCCAGAAAGATAGGAAAAAGTCATACCTTCAGATGGGCAATACTTTGAATAATACTATTGTACATGTTTTTCTTAAATAAACGTTCAAATTTTGAAAAAAAACAGCACGAATTAAATTATATACCCAATAATTACTGGCAAAAGACAAAATATATTTTCGTTAAACTTTGTTAACATAAATGAGAATGTTACTGCTACTCGCAAGCCGGATTGATTAAGAGAGCTAAATATTTATGGGAAATGGTGTATCCGGTATAAATATTCCTTTCCTAACAGATTTTTTATTTATTTATATATATATATATATTTTTTTTTGCTTATAAACTATAATTTTGTAACAATCAAGACTGTAGGAGGAATAATAATTTCCTAATAGGACTAACGATTAGATATATGATGAATCACATTTAAGTAAGAAAATTCACCTTTCTTTATACTGTTGGACTCTATGGCCTACAATAGGTCACTATAAATGTTAATATTCACATGCGTATAGGTAGTTCGAAGGGATTTACGCACATTTCGTACATATCAACGTCTCATGTCTTAAATTTTTGCTGGCTCCAACATGTACTTAAACCTTTATGAGTAAGCTAACTACAGCACCTTCAAACAAATCGACAGCACAAATCAGATTATATACTTATATATAAAATACACACATTGCGAGGCAATTCTTGGAATTCAAAGAATAAAATTTTTCATAAAAATCGTGTTTTTCGCTAGCTCTTAATGTTTGACGATTAATAAAAGTATGTTATGTGATTCATCAGCAAGAACTTTAACAAATTATCGAATATAGATAGTGAGAGTTGATTTGAGGCCATCGTAACATAAGATAATCCATAAATTTTAAGTTCAAGAGCGGATTCTACAATATAAATATCCATTTATATTTTAACTTTTTTCCTCGTCATAGAAACAGACTGGGAAACACCAAGGATGTCTTACATTGACTCCATAAATGTTATGTTCGGAATTTGCAAAACCAGATCATGACGATCAAAGGGAGTTAGCGATTAGTTGACCAGAATCGCTCATTGAGTAAAGATGGCAATTCAAACGATGAGAAACAGCTAAAAGCAGTTAGGCAACAGACGAAAACCGTTAATGATCATTTCATTTTGGAAAGGTGATTTGACAGAGAACTCTATCTGTTCTATAATATATAATTTGATACCTTTATATATTTGCAAAGCTATGTCTAAAACTTAGTTTCCCATGCAAGGCAATATTTACTTTTGAAAGTCTTTGGAGGTTTTCGAAAGAATGCTCCGTTGCTCTGCGTCTGTCAAGTTATAATCCTTGAAAAGCGAGCAACTTGCCTAAACATAAGGTGAAAAAACTCTCTTACTAAATTATGAACAGCGACGTTTTCATTCATTGTGGTATAGCGAGCGATTATCAGAGCCGATTTCCTTAGGCACTATCTGATGGTGGATTTGTGAAAAAAAAAGCAACTGTTCGACACCAACAAAGTATCATTTTGAGGTATTTTAGCTCTCAGACATTATTTTCAAATAACAAACAAAATTTGCGAATACCCCTACAATTTCTTTTATTCCGAATTTGACATCACACGTTGCCGGCACGTCCAAAAACAATCGCGAATTATACAACGCATCATATAGTGATACGATTATATCTAAGGGGAAAAGGAATGGTAGAGATTCTTGCTAACACTGAACCTGATAGATATCCTGTCCCCCAAATACAGGATTTTATCTATTTTGTCGATGGTCAAAATATTTGTTCTATAACGAATCGACACAATTTAATAATCCAATTAAGATTCTTCGAATTTTATAAAATGACATTTGGCATTAGAATGATGGACAAACCTTCCCGAGTGTGGTCGATAATCTTTCAAGACCTTGAATTAGCAAAAGCATACGACATTCAATAGGTCGCTGGAAATGAATTATAACAGATGGCGATGCCTCCTCAAATCTAACATTTTTTTTTTTTTGCATCTTTCAAAAGAAAGCACCCAAATTTTCAGATATTGGGTATGTATTTTAATTCGTGCGGTTTTTTTTTCAAAATTTGAACGTTTATTTAAGAAAAACATGTACAATAGTATTATTGTCCATCTGAAGCTATGACCTTTTCCCATCTTTCTGGCAATTTGTGGATCCCATCTCAAAAGAACTGCGCCGGCTTGGCAGCCAAGAATGAATCAAGCCAATTTTTGATATTTTGCTCTGATGTGAACCGTATTTCAGTGAGGGCGTTCTGCATCGACCGAAACAAATGGTAGTCAGAAGGGGCAAGGTCTGGGCTATAAGGCGGGTGGGGTAAGACTTCCCATCCACTGTTTTGCAAATAATTCTTAACCGGAATAACAACGTGGGGCGGAGAGTTCTCATGATGGAAAATTATTGCCTTGTGTCTGGTGTCTGCAGCTCATAATACAGCACACCCATCTGAACCCACCAAATACAGAGCATTACCTTCGCGACATGGATATTCGGCTTTTTCGTTGATTTGGCTGGTTAGCCGGGTCTCACATATGATTTTTTGCGCTTGAGGTTGTCGTAATAGATCGATTCTTCACCACCAGTAACAATCTGATGCAAATATTACTTCCAGCAGCATTTCGGACATGCAAAGCTGCCTTTCGACGTCTCTCGGCTTGAGTTCATGTGGAACCCAATTTCCTTGCTTTTGAATATATCCAGCAGCTTTTAAACGTTTTGAAATGGCTGCTTGAGTGACACCCAAAGATTCTGCGAGCTCTTCTTGTGTTTGGCAATAATCTTCATAGAGTAATGCTTCCAGTTCTTCATCTTCAAACTTTTTTGGCTGTCCAGGACGTTCATCGTCTTCCAAGCCAAAATCACCACTTTTAAATCGTGCAAACCACTTTTGACACATCCGCTCACCTAGCGCATGTTCACCATAAACTTCCACCAAAATACGATGACTTTCGGCAGCAGTTTTCAGTAATGAAGAATAACTTTCCGCAAAAACACTTTTTCAGGCACAAAGTTCGACATATTTGAGTGAAAAAAAAATTATTGTTGTTTACGCTTCAAATGAATGACATATACTGAAATGACGTTCAATGACAGTAGTACAAACCGCACGAATTAAGTTAAAGACCCAATAGATCATTCAAATAGTTTTGTCGTGATAGCCATTTTAAACAGACGCCTACGAGAATTTTCGTTGAAATCATTAAACATTAATATAAAACATTAAACACATTCAAACCAAACAAAAGCTTTAAAATTATTGAGGACTTTTCACCTTCGATTGGAACCATCTACCAATGGTTTACTCAATTTCGGTGTCCACACAAATGATGCCGAAGTCACCACATAAATAATGGTCGATAAAATTCACGATATTGGACGTGAGTTAAAGTGCGCGAATTTGAAGAGGCTACAGGCCTATCACATGGAACAGTGATTTTAGTTTTGCAAAAATATTTGGATATGGAAAAGTTCTTTTTCACAATTGAAAACAATTGACAACTTCGAAAAAATCTTTGGCATTGTTTGGCGAATAAGTTTTTGCGCCGTTTTGTAACCGTGGACGAAACATGGATTCATCACAACACGCCAGAGACCAAGGAACAGAAGTTGACTTCTACTGATGAACCGAAATGAAGAAGTCCAAGGTGCGTACGTCGGCCAACAAGATTATGATGACAGTTTTTTGGGATGCGCGCGGTGTCATTCACATCGATTACCTTGAAAAGGTGATGCTGGTGTGCCCCAGGGCTCCGTTCTGTCTCCGACACTCTTTCTAATTTTCATTAATGATCTCTTGCCTTCTACTTCTAATCCAATATATTCCAATATTAACAGCATAGCCAATTGGGGAACTATCAACCGAGTGGAATTTAATGCTTCCAAAACTCAATGCTGTCTGCTGTCATTGAAGCGAAATTCAAATACCC
Organism: Volucella inanis; assembly: GCA_907269105.1. Taxonomy (NCBI): domain Eukaryota; kingdom Metazoa; phylum Arthropoda; class Insecta; order Diptera; family Syrphidae; genus Volucella; species Volucella inanis. Next base: position 41,258,334 of record OU026154.1, on the reverse strand, counting down.
AGCTATTATCCATGAGTGGCACTTGCATCGTCGAAACCAATAAACTTTCCATTCTCGGTATGTGTGTAAGTGACTACTTACGTTCGAATGACCACATATTCGATGTCGCCAAAAATGCTGCGAAATGCCTAGGTTTCCTCAAGCAATGTAAGAAATATTTTACCCCCTCTGACCTGACCACAATATATAAGACACTCATCCGCCCAAATGCCAACATGTGGCCAGGTGCTTCTAGAACATCTCTGCACTTGTTAGATAGGATTCAAAACTGCGCGATAAAACTCATTGGTGATACTAATATCAATCATTCAATTGACACCCTCGAACACCGACGTAATGTCTCCTGTCTCACTTTGTTTTATCACTATTTCCACCACCAGTGCTCCATTGAAATCGCCAGTAGCATTCAGCCCATTCAAACTTTCAACCATAACACCCGTCACGCTATGAATGCTCATCAGTATACACTCAAGCCCATTTTCGGACGTACTCTTAAATATCATGATTCTTTCTTAAGCCGTACAACTCGCTTATGGAATGCCCTGCCGACCTCTGTGTTTCCTGGTCGTTATAATTTGCAAACATTTAAAAACAATGTACAATGTAATCGGTACCTGTCTTTTCTTCCTCCATAAATTTCCTTCGTCCGTGCTGTGTACGAACATTTTAAGGGTACAAAAATCCCTTGAGCGCGCGCTGATTACAAAAAAAAAAAAAAAAATGCAGAGCTGCTGAATCGGTTCGACGCCGATTTAAAAGGAAAACGACCGCATTTGGCAAGAAAAACAGTTCTCTTCCATCAGAACAATGTACCGGCGCACAAGTCGTCCGCAGTCGCATTGGAAACATTGCATGATTTAGGGTACGAATTGCTCCCTCATCCAGCATATTTTCCAGATTTAGACCCCTACAACTATTTCTTGTATCCAAATATGGGTCGAATAAATAGATCAATACAACTGACAACTCACCATGATGGTTGATTTGTCAGATATCACGGGACGGCTCATAAGCAAAATCTGGCAGTAATCATTGTCTTTGTTTTCAAAAATGCTAGTATAAAAAGCTGCTTCGTTCTAATTTTGGGTCAAGATACTTTCAATATTTGTTGAAAGGTCGTCGCTATCTTATCTGTGGAGTGGCTTATGGATTGACTATTGCATTTCAACAAAAACCAGAGAAGACACACAGTTTAATTTCAGTAGCATATTTAGTATAAACATGAAGTATATTTCGGGTATATTCATAACAGATAGTTCTAGGATAAAACCCGAAGATCAACGAGTAGACAAAAAGTTACAGACGTTAATACCCAAAGAATCAATATCTTTGCAGGTAAAGCAGTCTGCTGTGGCTGGATATTACAAAGACAGCATTTTCCACGATGTGTCAACAGTTAATTTAGTTTGTTCCCACTAAACTAAGACGCCCTGCGTTTGATAACGTGGGTAAATCACACTCTAGTATACCTGACTTGCCTGGCCAAGTATCAAAATAGTATAGACGCTGACACCGAAATGCCATTCTGCATATTCAACATACAAACTTCGATATAGTTGGCTCTTTAGCACCAGAGGATTTCGCTACTGTCTCATCAGCATCGACCAACTAGGGAAGTGGCACTCTATTGTTTAACAGAAAATAACAGTGGAAACTATAACTCAAGTCCTAAAAAATAGATGGTTGGAATACCATAATGAATAACGAATGACAGGGGTAGACAACTCGAGAGCAACGTTTTTCATGAGCTGATGAAATTATTTGGTATCAAACACTTAAAAGTAACTAAACACTATCACAAATCCAATGGTTTAATCAAGGGGTGGCAATGAACTCTAAAGTACTCAATAACATGTCACACCTAATTGAAGTGATTAGCTGTTTATCTGCTGCAGTCAGTGTTGTTAGAACTTCGAATTATCAATTAGAAGAATATTAATGCAATGAGATGATCTTTAGCATTACACTGGCAAGCGCATCAACATTAAAGACCTTAAAGCAGCGTTCACTAATAAAGTCAACGAAGACGGGTCGTCAAGAAGCCTTGATTTATCCGACTATGTTATGTTACTTGTAAAGGTGAAAGTAAAAAAAGTAGAGTGAGATTTCAATGCACTCACATAAGTGCACTCCACATATCAAATGATTGAAGATCTGAAGACTACGAGGATACATTTAAGAATATTGAAGTAGTAGGCACTGTCTTCAGTTCCACCTAGGTATTTTTATTTGAGACAAATTAAGCAACCATTGCTTCTTACTTTTTAAATATGGTTGGGAAGACTGACTGACTGATTCTCTTATGAGGCAAATGAAAAATTCAGAGCGGGTTTTCACATATCCGAATTAGAAAGTTGTATTACTGACGACTAGTGAACTCAGTTTGTGTGAATGGTTATGCTTTAAAAAGAAAACAGAAAATGGTAGTAAATGTTGAGAAATGTTAGGAAACTTGGTACTAAAGTTTATTAACACAACTCGTGGTCATCAATTGAGCACTCTCCAACCATAATATCCCTGTCTACACAAATAAATAATTTACAGATCAAGCATCTCCACTAGACTAGTCATTAAGATATTTCATTATATGTACTTGTATGTATGTATGTACAAGATACTAATTTAACTCCAACTGAATAATTGGTTAACAAAAACCAATCATCAATCGTCAGGTATCGGCATCAAAAAATAGAAAAAACAAAAAAAATTTAATGCCTGCCTATGAACTTCAACTCTTCTATTATCAACCCAAAGAAAAAAATAATTAACTTAGACAAAGGAAGAGAAATGGAACAACATGTATATAAAAAGAAGACGTACAGAATAATAACACAAACCATGTTATTAGTAATTTCCCAACAAATACAAAATCAAACAACTATCGGTTATAGATACTTTTTTTTAAATTTTTACTTATTTTTATTTTTTATATTTCTTTATCATACCGCTGCCTGGTTGATTCACGTATAAACTAGTGATGATTTATGACCATCGGCAGTACAGTGAGCTGCATCAGAAGGCACCGGGATACTCCTGTGCCTAAAGAAGGTGAAGAAGGAAATATGTAAATAAGCTCAAGGAAGAATACAACATGAGTGTAAAGTAAAGAACATGAAATTTTTGTGTTGAATATGAGCGAACTAATCGAGAGTATTTATTAGAAGATTAACGATTTTATTTTCTGTTTGTCGAGTGAGACACGATCTTCTTGATTTAAGAAGTGATAGTCCATGAAAGAAGAAAGATCACTGAAGACAAAAAACTTGAGCATATTAGATTGATTTTGTAAACAGCTAGATAGGAACTTTAATCATACGATTATTTTATAATTAATTTTGAAAAAAATGCTTTGGAATAATGTGGTGTTTGTGGTAAACTGCGATAGGGGATTTACTCAAATATATATGTATGTATAGTAAGTTCGTGAAAAAATCAGGACGAACCAAAATAATAAGAACAGATGACGGTTGGTAACAACATTTAAATCTTACTCATCTGCTTCTATTTAGAGAATTTGATCTGCCACAAACATGTGCAAACACCATAGTTCGAAAGTGTACCACGGATTTCATAGCTTATTCAAGAAGATATTAATCAAAGCCTGATTCAATTTTAAGCTCGACAAGTACATATGTGACTGCCATTGTCAGTTCTCAGGATACCATAAATTATAACGAGAGAGTGTACTGCGAGCCAGTTTGTAAGCTCCCTAGTTAAATTCTGTCATGAAGAGCGCTAAAGATCAGCCATAGTCAGGAACTACAACTAAGCTCAAGTAAACTCAAGTAAACGTAACTATTCGTACATTAAACAAATATGTAGAAAAAACCAGATAAAAGTGCTAAACTATTTGGATGAGATATGTATGTAGTCTGTTCATTTCAGTTACAAGCAAACCTTAAATTTTGATGACAAATGATGTGCAAAGAGCTAGAATAGATGCAAGAACTGGTTCCAATGCTTCTGTTTGATAAGAATTTGTTTAGAAAAACAAAGAAAACGAAATGACATTGACATAATTGCAGTTTCTGTTATGATAGGAAAAACCACAATATGGTATATACAAGTTATACATATTTGTACATTTGTAAATATAAAATAATAATATATATATATAAAAAAAAATACTAATTTAGTTAAACCTAATAATACAAAAAATGGCGTCACGTTACGCATATGGTAATTTTTTCCTTTTACTTATACAAGCTACAAGTCTCTGACTCGTTAGAGAGGCTATCCAAATGGTTACTTACCACAAAATAAAATAAAAAAAAAAAAGAATCATTAACTATACGACAGGGAACGAGAGATAAATATCTCCTCCTTCGATCCAGGTATTCCAAAAGAGATATACAGATAAAATAAATGATAAAGGGACAGCAAACAGTGCGAGGAGTATCTTTTACCCGATGGTGGTTACCTGTGTGACGATGTTGATGATGGTTGTTGCACTTCTTCTTAACTTATAAGATTGACATCAGAGATACCCTGCTCATATCGAAGCTATAGGTTAGAAACGAGCTACCACAGATATCCAGATAGACGCCTACCTACACGTACATATTTATGAGCACATATATTTTGTCTATTAAATTTATGGCAGGTACCGTAGAACGGTGCGTGCGACGTCTGGTTCTATGGATATGTATTTTTTATAAAAAAAAAAAAAAAACATGCAGACAAGTTAGAAAAAAAAAGTCCCAAGCACCACAGATACAATTTCCATAGAATATATCGAATTTCTATTTGTATAGGAAAATTGAAAAAAAAAAAAAAAAAAAAAAAAAAAAAATCCAAAACGAAAATCAACAAAAAAATTGAAGAAAAATGGTTCTTGTGGGTTGACTTTGTTCCCTAATATTTATCAAGAAAAACGATACAGGGATGGATATCCCAGAGATAGGCTCACAAATTACTCTCAATTGTGCACTTAAAGGAGAAGAATAGCAAATTGCTTTGTTGCTGCTTTTTCCCTTCATCCTACTCTTCCACTTCTTTCCAATTTTTTTCTCTCCGGCTCAATGTTTTCATTACGATATTAGATTTTCAAGAAAATTGTACAATGAATTTGTCCTTTTATGTTTTTATATGGTATACGTTTATATATATCGTATATTTGCAACATACCAAGAGCTTGGAAAACGGTGTATAATAAAATTTATATCCCTGTGGCGAATTGTTTCCCTTCTGTATTAAGTATCCTTGTGAAATGAAATATTGAATCGATTTAGCTTCGTTTCTGTTTTTTGCGTACGCTCAACCCCCGAAAGAAGGTTGTCCAACAATTAAAGAATTCACCAAAACGGGAGATAAATAAGTAAATATATAAGATATCCTTTTAAGAAGGCACAAGGTGGTTATAAATTTTCCAGGCGGACACAATACATAAACATAAATCACTTATTTTCACCAAAACCATCAAAATACATATGGATTTTTTAATATCGTATATTTTTTTTATTCGTACAATTACACTTGCACTTACACTTATTTAATAGAATTTTCAGTATTTATTAGATTATTTCCTTTTGTTTCCAAATATTCTTAGATCGTTTATCATCTATGTTGAAAATATGTGTACTTACAAAAAACTGTTAAAACATAAATATACTAAAAAATGCCCGCCGAATTTGTATTGTTTCTAATTTTCGAGTGATAGACAAAAATCATAGAGACAAGATCCGTAAAATAACCCCACAACACGATCGCTATAACCTAACTGCAGCTACAGTATTTTTCGCCGGTATATTGACTGAGATATTTTTAAATTCGAGAGAAACGGAGAGACTAACGAGAGTTATTGAGCAACCAAGAGAGTAGCGTTGAAAATTATATAAATGAAGTTCTCTCACACTTTGTTATTTTGCTTGCGTTTTCTGGACAAGATTAAGTATAGTTTACTTTGAGTAGAATTGTATCTATCTATAGACTATACGTAAGCAGTTTGGGTAGGTGGCAGTTGACAGTATTGCCAGACGATTATGGATATTTCGTTCACTCAAATTTAAATACGATCAGATTTTTTTTATTACATACAGAGAAGAAAATACAAAAATATTTTTTTCTTTAATATACAATATATATATACATATCTACATACAAATATGCATTGTCCTTAAGACTTTTTGTATGTTCAATGGTTGTAGCGGTCCTATGTAATATAAAAAACAACCAACCCTCTCAACTTAGTAGTTAGTATTTTTACTTATTTCTCAGATACTCAAAGAATTACCTTGGCTCGTTGTTGCAGCATGTGCTTCGGAGAAATGTGCTGTCAACAATCAGCGAAGTGATGTTTCCTATTCGCGAATATGGGTGTTTTCTAAGTGTTTTTCTTTTCAATAAATTTATTCAGAAAATCAGTTCTCTACACCATAGAGCGTTATGCCAAGTGAGTCGGCTTTTCGCAATAAAACTGAACAATTTTGCTCTGCATTTACTCCTTTGTTCTCCTAGCCATTGAGAGTAATGTGCAGAGTGCGCACTGACAACAATAACGGCGCCGTTTAGGTTAGTGTTGAGGAAATTCCTAATTCGTCGACCGTGCACAAAAACCTAGCATGTGGAAGTTTTTGAGAAAAATTCATGGCTTAGCCTGTAAGATTCAAACGTTGCAAGAATTGAAGCCAGGCGATCATCGTTTTCGTGGTTACATACTTCGCTGATTAAACACTTTGATCAGTTGAAAGTCGATACACTTTGATACAGTTAAGTTTTGTTCAGCGATGAGGAAATCTAAAGGTTTGTTTAGTAGATGCGACGCAAATCATTTTTCATCGCTATTACCATTAGAAAAAAATATCTCGTTTGCTTAACTTGTGTGTATATTATTTCAATTTGAAACTCTTAAAAAATCAGCATTTAGAGATCGGTTTGAAATTAAGTTATTCTAGAATTAAAATAATTGTATTCATTTCAAATTTAAAACTATTCAAAAATCTTACCAATAACGTTTTCGAAAATAAATACATATACAGAATAGGAATAGGAATATAACGATGCATGTTTCAGTAACTCACTAAAATTGAAAAATTCACCGCACAAATTTCGTTGAAAAAATTTGCGACATGTATATGATAGAAAGAACTGAAATCATTCCTGTAAGAAATGGGAAAATTGCTTTTGTAGCTCAAAATGTGACCAAAAACCCAAAAACAGCCATAACTCTGAACTAGACACGGATTCGTCTACTTCAGATTTGCTTTTTACACTGATTATTGCAGTTATCATTTGCTGTTTCTTTGGCCTTAGGCAACTGACTATAATAGTGTGTAAAGAAACACTAATTAAGCATTTGAAGACATCGTATTAGATGGCGCACCCAAGTGAATGTGTTCTTCAACCGAGTGCATCGAAAAACGCAGTGACTTGAAAGACTTACTAGATAAGGGACATTTAAATGTGGAAGTAAGTAAAGCATAAGGGCTACGATAATGAGTGGACATCCAGCAGTTTTAGAACTTAGACCAAGGGCTTGCTTTTCTGATTTTTTTGCTGGCTGCTATATATGTTATACACCATCGTAAGCGGATAACTTGATAAGGTTTAACTTCGAACATTCCCACGTTCAATACGTTAAAAAAAAGAAAAAATTCTTATAGTTGTTCTATAGTGCCAGGGGCACCAGTTTTTGGTTTAGGAATGAAAACCACATAAAATAGATCCAATATTTTAGTACAAGCATACGCAAAATTTACGGTGGAAATGCTATGCAGAAAATAGATTGCTTGATCCGGAAGATATTTATGTTTTTAATTGATTCGCCACAGCCATGTTTTTTTACTATTTTGAGAATGCGTAAAATGAGTTAAGCTTACATATTGGGTTATGAAATTTTTTATCAACTAAACGAGTATGTTCAAATTAAAATTTTACTGGCAGATGTAAATATCTTCGCCTTTACTTCTCTATAAGAAATTCGAGGCTAATAAAAAACTACCATGCTCTGATACTGCTTCAGCAGGTGATTACGTCCTGAGACTGACACATAGATGGCAACTCTTAGTTATGATTCATCTCTCAATGAAACATAACTAAATGATTTTTAGTTAGTATCAACCTTTAGACAATACTTGTCAAAATTTGATGTCATTTGGAGATATTAAAGTCTTAGTGACGCACCTTTTGATATTTTCAAAATCATAGAAAAAAACGAGTTTGTTATGTTAACGGTTATTTGATGGAAAATATACCGTTAAAAAACAATAATGTGTTGAATGGTATTATAAGGTATCTGTTCCGTCAAAAGCAACCATTTGTCTCTAGTTTGCTGAATTCAAACGCGGTCGTACAGACACACATGATACCAAATGCTCTGGACATAAGGCTGTAAGGCTGTTACAGCGAGAAACATCAAACAAATCCACACAATACGGTATGCGAAAGTTCTGTTGATGACTCAGACCTCCGTTTGGAGTTGTTTCAGTGAAATAAAAATAATTGTTCATACTGTTTGTGAAAATGGGTGTTCTCTTACCCCTCCGGAAAGAAATATCTATGGAGAGATGATCACCAAAACTGAAGCGTATTTTGATGGATTGGACAAATCGTTCTATAAGAAAGGCATAAGAATGTTAGAGCAGCGCTAAATAATTGTATAATTCTAAACTATTCTAGACACTATATTGATGAATAAAATCAAATTTTGCGAAAAAATTGTGCATTTCTTTCATAAAATCATAAGTTGAAAGCTAGACGTAGCAACCGGCATGTTATATTTTTAATTAATGAGTAGAGTGTGAGTCTTTCATCAACATACTAAGCTCATTAACAATAGTATGCGCATTTAAGGATTATATCTGGCAGTGCTGCAAAGTTATGCTGATGGAACCAACCAAAGGAAACTATTGTACATACACGCCATCATCATTGGCATGGTTTCGCTTTCGAAACTGCACCATGAGGTACACGTGCACCCAGCGGCGTTTATAGTGTAAGAAACATACGTCACTAATAGGATCTATAGAAAACCAGAATAAGATTTCGAATTTGGATCTCTTCTCTTTTACTCAACGATTCTCCGTCTTCCCTTTCACGATCTTTTCTGGAGTGTACCTTTTAATAGGCTGTTGCTTACTTTTAATTTTGTTATTGTAAGATATTTTTGGTGCTTCTTTGTTTGTTTTGGCTGCAAATTAAAGTTGGAAATGTTTCCTTTGCCGAAGGAGTAACTAAAACTGAAACGCAACGGGGTACCATGAAATCGAATACATGAACGATGGCTGAAAACTCTGACATGTTACATGAGCAAGACACCCTACCACGTTTTGTGCTTGAATTTTGACGTGAAAGGATAAGGGATTTGTGAAGGTACTTAAAATGTGTGTGCTGTCGCTACACGGTGTTATGTATTAGTTTACACAAAAATAGAGATAACCGAAAAATATCAGATATTTTTTTATCAAAAATAAATAATGATGCTTAAGGAAAATAAGCCTACCAGTATGTCAGATACGTTAAGTGGTGGGTGTTCGGGCTTGATCGCAAAGGTGTGTCATCTCTCAAAAATTCAGAACTTAGTGTACTACGTTAAACCTTGATCCTTTATAAGATTGCATTTATAGAGTTTGGCGCTGCCTCAAAATCAAGTATACTTTCTAAGCTGCTTTCGACTTTCTGATCTTTCTTTTGGGCCTTGGCTTTACTATACATTGGCTCTTCCCCCCACGATGATTTTGAGCATAGTTTTTAAAAAGACTTTATACATATTATTTATACATATTTCTGAATTAAGACTCTAAAAATAAAGCCCAATTTTTAGTAATGCGAAATTCAGCTCCCATCAACAAAATCTAAGCAAAGCAGATTGTTTCACTTTTTACAACTGTTTTTCATCTCTCAAGCTATTTTCGATGGAAACCCTATAGTTTGATCATATTGGATCAAGTGTTATTTTAATATGTAGAAGGGATCATCTTTCGAAATATCCTTTCGATAAAATCCTCGTGGCTGTACTCATTTAAAATGTATATTATCATATAATACGTTGATCAATAATTTAAATCGTATAGATCTTGACATATTCCAAGTCAAGATACACACATAGATGGCGCTAAGGTTCGGAGTGGACTTGGGCCTTAAGTGATAAACTTATCCAGTTACTGAAGTTTGTGGGTAATTGCCTTCAGCTACGCATTCCAAATCGGTTGGCAACTTTTCCACTTGTTCGGGCCCTCTGTGGCGAGGTCTTCCTTTAATGACTTGAAGGGGGTTTTATCTATTCTAACCATTTAAGGCTATTTATGCACATTTTTCCGACCATTTCGATATCACTTTACAGTACTTAAAGTTTATTGTTAAATCTCCTCCTTTAAAGCCAATCAATGCAAACAAGACCGAAAAATTTTTCATGCTAAACGACCAAGGATATCTTCATCCGCATTCGTCAAAGAACCTGACTGAGGTGATAATGGTTTGGTATCGTTAGTGTTACTAAGCTGTGTTTCAGCTTAGTATTGGTACACTAAAATAATTATCAAAAACTTCGTTATGATGGACGAAGACGGATGTATAGAAATGCCAACCATTCATGTTTATTTTAAAATTATCAGAATAGGTACATACATATATACCTTTCTTGCTACTATTACTCTCGATAATCCAAGTATATAATCGCCTCATCTACTCATCTGTCGGAACAACCAAACATCACAATTAGTTTTCTCAAAAGACAGGAAATAAAGCAAAAAAAAAAAAAATCAACAATATTTTCTTTAAGGTTATTTTCGTATTAGAAAGTTTTTGAATTGACTCGACCCTGTCCAATTGTTCTGTCACAACACCAAGGACCGCATTTTCATATGACCTTTTTGGATAATCTTTCTCTCATGACGTACTGCTATACCTTAAAAATTGCCATCTGTGCATCCATGTATATCCTTTGTATATGTACGAGTATGTATTTCATTCAATGTTTTTTCTTTTTTATTTTAAAAAACTTTCCACTGTTTCTCACTAATACGTAAATAACCAAGCTATGATTGCGAAAAATCATTTCCGTTTTTTTAGTTTGTGCTGCCGTTTCGAATGAATCTTAAAAACTTCAATATTCTGACAGTGCAGACGGAATTTCTATACCCTTGGCCATGTTTATGGAACTACAATACATACATCAAACAGTTAAAAGATTGTACTTACTGAAAATTTCACGGAAATCGTTGATTTCATTCAACCACTTGGCAAGCATTGACGATGGAGAACGTGGTGGAATGCAAAATGCGTGTACAACAAGGAATCATATCCCCGCAGACATGTGACATCAAAATTATTATCCAATGAGACGGTGGTCTCGCATACCTACATACATATTCGTATAGCTAAATGGTGGAACATAGTGAGATTATTCGCAAAACATGACAAGCGTTGCCGGAGATAAATGAGCTGCACAGGATATTGGAGAAAAAAAGGAAATTACTTTGCATCGGGTGCGATTTTATGGAATTGATTTCAGCGCTGTTTTATTTAATGAACTGATACCAATGTACATTTCTTTACAGATATGTTGTAAAAAAAAAGATTAAAAAAGAAACAATTTCTAAATAATTAGAAATTGTTGGGTAAAACTTTCGACAACGTCTTAGAACGTAGGAGTATAACGTTGGCATTGAACAACACAATCATACTTTTCTTCAGTTTATTTTAATCAGGCGTGATGCAAAAATAATTATTTCCCAGCTTTTCCATTATTTTCCACTTCCACGAGTATAAAAATAAAGCCTCCAACACATTGACACTTTTAAAGCAGTGGCCCTATGTCGCATAAATTTACGTCGATTTTAATATATGTACGTGAACTGAATACTCAAGTGTCAACAAGCATTTAAACTGAAGTTTAACAATGTTTTTCTATTTTCGAAAACTAAGATGGCAATTTACCAGACTTATGTTTAGGAATTATCCTGGATAACAATAACTTTTAATCTGCAGGTATGAAGGTATGCTTATTACAAAATGTTTTTTTCTGTTCAAGATCGATAATGTAAACGAAAAATAATTCGTGAAATTCTCGAATCGGGAAAATTGTTAGGAGTATCCCATGTAACACGGTCTAGTTAAAACCACATGATTGGGAAATATCACCGTAACCTTCTTACGTTGCTCGAACTAACTAAATACCTACAGTTGCACCAGCAGAGCTTGCTTGTCTATATGAACTGCAGCGTGTGTACTCATCTATTGGAGTGGCTAAGTGAGTCTCTGGTTGTAGCCGTAAATAAAAACTTACTTATATATATTGTTGGCCAAATCAGCTATAATATTTATGTAGTCATAATAAGAAGGGCATTCAAGACGGGGCAGACAGTAAGCAATAAGTGCCAGTATTAGTATACAAAATCTACACTGTCTTAGATCTGATAATCTTATTTGAAAGAAAAGTTTACGTGTCAAAGACAAAAATTTTAATTTCACTGTGGACAACACATGTAAATGTAATGAGGTCAAATACGGTTGAGTATGTCCTTTATAAGACTAGTATAGACAACCTATAAAGTAGATATATCCGTCACTTAAGAAATCTGATGGGATGTACAAGAAATCAATCAGAAACTGCGATATTTTTCTACACTCTGTCCAACATAAATTGGCAGTACATATCTTATCGGGAAGCTTTTAAAAAATCCAATATTTTTGCACCATACTAAATTGAAAGAAACTCCCCATAAAAAGTGTTTACCCGCCAGTGAATTTCCAATTGTACACTGATTGGCTGTGGCCTGTGGCTGCTGCTATTCAACCCCTATTAAATTGATGTCCATTTAGAGTTACCAGTGTCCGTTTGGTAACTCATTAATTAATTCCATTTTCCTTGGATTTCTGTTGGGGAGCTTTTGGTTTTAGAGCTTTGAAAAGAGTTCTTAATGATTAATGTTATCGTGGAGATCTTGTTTTGACATTTTTGCATGTTTAAAAGGTGTGTTTATTTATTTATTTATTATTATTATTATTATTATTATTATTTTTTTTTTTAGTTTGATTAAGTGTACTGGGGATACCCTTCAAAAACGCGCCTTTTATCTTACCTCTTGTTGGTGTGGAAAAACAAATTATGTAAATGAAAATTTCAATCCAAAAAAGGACGGTAACTCTACATACTTTTTTTCAGATTTTTGCTAATTTGAAATGGTTACTACGGAGAACCTAAGAGCTTTTGTTGGAATAGCACTTTACGGAAAACAAAAGAGTGCGAATTAAAGACAAACATCCCTAATTTCCCTGTATTGCCAATTTATGTTGGACAGAGTATAGGTTCATGGTACGCGCGAAGCAGGTGTTAGATAGAAGTAAACTTTAGATAACGTAATCCGACACACATAAAAGCGAACATCCTTATGAGGAATAAATCCACCAACACAGCCTCTTTTGTGTGCATGCCTCAACGACGAAAAAGGGTGATGCTAAGAAACAAGGCTGCCGGAAACAACATATAAGCAGTGTGCAATGTACATCAACAAAGTAGAAAAGAGGACACCATAAACAAGACGGGAACAGGCTTATATACTCGTATCTTTCAAGTGGACGGAACATTAACGTAAAATAGACGTTTCCCGCATTTTATCATCAAACGGCCATATGGCGGTCTTTTGATTAAAACACAGGTCAATTTATTTACATTGTCACAGGTCAAAAACAAGTTGTTACATTCAAAGTGCCAGCAGTGACTCATTACTATATAGTCTAAGCCAAGGTGTAAATGTGGATGTCAAGGCAGTAGGGCTACGAAAAAATACAAGTTTGGAGGCTATATATCGTTGCTGCCACGAGACCATCAAAAGTGTTACCTCTGATGGAATAGGTTTTACAAAGCGATCACAAATAAGGAACTCATAGTTTCACGATTAATTCTGCCGGGCACCCACAGCCAGGGCCTGTCGAGTAACGCTCTATGTAAACAAAAAGACTGAGATGGGGACTGTTGTTGACATATTGTCTATAAATTTTTGAATTTTGAAGACGAGAAACACATCGCCGTCAAGCAGAATGCACCCTTCAATCAACACTTCCGTTCTGCCATCCAAATATAAGATAGGATACTAAAACTCAAATCTAATAATCTTGCATCTTTGATTTTTTGCTTTTAAGTATTACGCGCAACTCAACATTAAAATAAGCCAAAGAAACTAGTAGACTGCCCACCAGTAGTTCTTTTTGTGTATTGTGTAAGAAGCAGTAAAAATGGATTTTGCAAAAAATGAAACTAAAATGTTTCCATGAACAAAGAATTGAAAAATTGAGTATTAAAGGACTATCTTGGGCAGCAAATAAGATGCTTTACAAGATAATTATGATTCCTGTAATGTTTTGTACCGTAAAAGCATATTAATCCTTCAGAACAGGTAAAAACTCCTCGAGTCGTTTAAAGTCAACGATTCAATGACAAATTCTCGGTCCTGTTTGCGTGAAAACCCGAAATATACAATTGAAAAAAGACCTTACCTAAAGTCGCAGTTGTAACAGGACCCTCAATCAGCTCAACAGAGATTTAAAAATTGACAATCTCACTAGGACATAAAGAAGAGTCTTTTTCAAAGTTAAAAATTTAAAATATTGTAGTATTTTATCGTCTACGGACGAATACTTAACATACAAATTTTAAAATATGAAAGATTGCTGATTGGTTAAACGACTAGGTGCAATAAGACGGTGGTACCGCAAGGAAAACGGGAAGAAGGAAGAAGGGGTTAGTGGGTAAAAATCCTACGCTATTACTAAGTACGGACTCAGTTTCGTCTATTGAAGATCACCACCTCCAAACGTAAAGGAAATAAAAAAAAAAACAGCTCGGCATGCGTATCTATGGGCAACTATCTAGAGATTACAATGAATGAAAAGTCATGTTGATTGAGTCTACCAATAAATCAATCTATAGGATTTTTTTTTATTTTTTTTTGAAAGAGGATACAAATACATTGCTATTAATTTTTTGTCACATACATATCTATTAAGTATTTAAGTGAAAAAAAAAAACAACGTCATGGTGGGCAGTTATATGTATGACAGTTTTGTGTAAGCTGTAGAAGTCGTAAATTTCATCTAAATTCGTAAATTTTTTCTTAAATTGTATGGTATCCGTAATTGGAGGATATACCAATTAAACCAATAAGCATTTATTTATTTATTTTTTTATCCTGAAGGTGTTAAAAAAAAAATATCTCATTAGGTTCAAGATGCAGAATTTAAGGTCTATTCACAGCTCAGCGAATTGTGAATGAAATGATCACGAACAATTTATTTTTAGTAGTACATTAAAAGGTAGGCAAGTAACGCTTTTTCTATTCCAAAACCACAAAACATAATTTAAATTTGGATAAATAAAATAAAAACCAAAACCAATTACGAGTAGTTTGTGCGAAGAAATCAATGATTCGTTTATTTCTCCGCGAATATGATGGCTTTAAAAAAATAATGCTCCTTATGGTTAATCAGCTATTTTAGGCCTTAAAGTAATCCTTCCTCTTATGCAATAAGACGGTGGTACCGCAAGGAAAACGGGAAGAAGGAAGAAGGGGTTAGTGGGTAAAAATCCTACGCTATTACTAAGTACGGACTCAGTTTCGTCTATTGAAGATCACCACCTCCAAACGTAAAGGAAATAAAAAAAAAAACAGCTCGGCATGCGTATCTATGGGCAACTATCTAGAGATTACAATGAATGAAAAGTCATGTTGATTGAGTCTACCAATAAATCAATCTATAGGATTTTTTTTTATTTTTTTTTGAAAGAGGATACAAATACATTGCTATTAATTTTTTGTCACATACATATCTATTAAGTATTTAAGTGAAAAAAAAAAACAACGTCATGGTGGGCAGTTATATGTATGACAGTTTTGTGTAAGCTGTAGAAGTCGTAAATTTCATCTAAATTCGTAAATTTTTTCTTAAATTGTATGGTATCCGTAATTGGAGGATATACCAATTAAACCAATAAGCATTTATTTATTTATTTTTTTATCCTGAAGGTGTTAAAAAAAAAATATCTCATTAGGTTCAAGATGCAGAATTTAAGGTCTATTCACAGCTCAGCGAATTGTGAATGAAATGATCACGAACAATTTATTTTTAGTACTACATTAAAAGGTAGGCAAGTAACGCTTTTTCTATTCCAAAACCACAAAACATAATTTAAATTTGGATAAATAAAATAAAAACCAAAACCAATTACGAGTAGTTTGTGCGAAGAAATCAATGATTCGTTTATTTCTCCGCGAATATGATGGCTTTAAAAAAATAATGCTCCTTATGGTTAATCAGCTATTTTAGGCCTTAAAGTAATCCTTCCTCTTATTCATACTGTCCCAGTTGTACAATTTAGTGCATTCTACAATCACCTAAATCAATTGTGTGTAGGTGCGTAGATGATACGATACTCGTAGCCCACGTATAAAGTTGATTTCGAAAAAGCCTTTGCGTACCATATTCTGCACATGTTTATCTATTAAAATAAATATTTTTGGGTTGAGTTTTATCTACATTTCTTGTCTAGTGGGAATCTTAACAAAATGACAAGTTGAATGAATTCTCATTTATTCTAATCAATTAATAATAACAGTTGCTTAGGATTACTATAATCTTGGGGAGCTACTTAAAATATCTTACTGTTAAAATATCATGAACAACCAATTAATTCCCAAAATGATGAAAAAAGAAGATTAAAAATAAATCAATGACATGAATATACTTATATGAGTACATGCCTAAAAACAACATTTAATTCTGTTAGCCAAAAACAAAATTCAACATTTAATCATCTCGAGCACGAATGAATGTATTGAAAAAAACATTTTCTTGGAATCAGAAGGCATTGAAATATACGCCAATGCTCCAGAGCCTGTGTCGATAAGATTCATTGGCACCAAACTAAAATAAAGTTGCAAAAAGGAATAGAAAATTAATACATCACTACACCCAACTGAGCAACAATATCATTTGACAACCAAAGGCATCAAACCTTTGAATATTTGAATACAATCCGTGCAACCACTCATTTAGACTTACTGCCTGGTTTATTGCTTTGACAATAAAATGTAAAAACCTAACTACATCCAGACCCAGGCACAGACCAAGCCAGAGCCTATCATCATTGACAGTGCGAGAGTCAGACCCATATCCTTCGTCCTCCCCCATGTGGAGATTTCAAAAAACCAAACACAATTTTCAACTCACATTACCCAGTCACAGATACTAATAATATCTTGGAAACTGTCGAATGATT
Source organism: Volucella inanis (assembly GCA_907269105.1). NCBI lineage: Eukaryota > Metazoa > Arthropoda > Insecta > Diptera > Syrphidae > Volucella > Volucella inanis. The sequence continues at coordinate 41,241,122 of OU026154.1, read as the reverse complement.
TATTGCCACGTAGTGACAATCTGTATTCTCTGGCTCAGTTTGTCTGTTCAATATTCATTACCTTTATGGTTGTGTCGTTTATCCCAAAGGAACCTGCTCAAAGCAAACGATATCTCACCTTACATCGTTGCACAGTCAGAAGTGGAGATGTAGACGGTTCCGTATTTTACCTGGTGGACTGACTGGGGCAGTTTGTTGTGATTGTTTCCTTTTGTTTCGTCTTAAGGAAAAAGATTGAGTGCCATGGAAGTCAAACAGGGCAAGACAACTGTGTGCAGGTAGTCAATTGGACAGCTGCCTTTGTGAAAGCCTAGCAATAGAAAAAAAAGCACATGCAATGATGTGCACCAGGCATTATTCCTTTTCACTGGATATTTTATTATTGCTAATGCTAAATGGAACGAATATGGTGTCTGAGTATTTATTTTCCTTCTGTATGGCAAACTGATGTTGAAAGAAGATATAAAAATAATTTTTCATTGAATAAATATGAAACGCGGAATGAAATTATTGCAGAAACATTACACCAGCTTTTGAATAACCTTCAGAAAAATTAATAGAACCTAATCAAAGTCCAAATGCTTTGGTAGCTTTGGTAACTACACTTTACTGTCTGCTAATATATTTTTTTCTTCACCTGTGTTTATTCACATTAATTCAGAGCTTATTGCGATTTTAATGAGGAATTAAGGTGCACACCTAGTGTGACTGCCAAAAAAAAGGTGATTTTTGGGAATTATTTATTTATTTTTTTTTTAAAGAAAACTACTGCATCAAATGTTTTAAAACTAGAATATATTTATACATATATATATATACATTGAATATACAATGAAATTTTCAAAGGAAACAACTAAATTCTCAGCGATTTAATCGCTATCTCCCAAGTCACAAAACACTGTTGCAGTGATTGAGGCCTTTCCGTGGCTGAAATTAAAATTTAACGAAATGCCAGAGTTTTGAATTTCGAATTGTCGAATTTCTGTAGTAAATCTGAAAAATATAGTTTCAAGCAAAACGCATTTAAAAAAAAAAAATTGATTTCTGACCACTGAGCGGCTACTCTTTAGAAGCCTGTAACTGAAAAACTTTTTGAGATATTTATTTGAAATATTAGTATGTATGTTATTTTTAAGGGCATATATGTACTATAGACATATGAAAAAAAAAATGATTTTTTTTTGTTAAAAATTTCTCTAGGTGTGTCCCTTAATTATGACTATGATTAAAATTCTCCTGAATTTTATTAATAAATTTAATTATTATGCTTCTTTGTTTTAACCAACCGAAACCGCATTAGACGGGATCGTTGTAGATTTTAGTAATATTATCTAAAGAATCCTCCATTGCTACTTAAAAAGTGAAAAAAATAAAAAAAAATATATCTTGTGTAGAACGGTCAGAAATATTGAAAAATAATAAAATTTTAAAAACGTTTTTTTACATTCGACAACATTTTTTTTTTTAATTTTTTGGATTGGAATATTAGCATATTATTTATTGTATTTTGCAACTCTTAATTTTATGTGCTTTAGCTTAAGGAAATTTATTTTTTTAATTTTCAATCTCTTCGTCAGCAAGAATGTTGGGGTGTAATATATTTCTCCTTCCGGATACTATTTTATCCTGAATGTGTTCTATATATTTTAATTTAAATAATTAATCGAAATAGATTTGTTTCATTACTCACTCACATAGCTCACTTTCTATTCTATAAATTGAATTAATCTGCCTTGAAATATTGCAATATTCTGGTCACTCTCAATAGTTTGTTTCAAGATTTTAAAAATATTATTAAAATATTCATTTATTTGAATCTGTTTACAATATTAACTACGTTTATTGAAGTACCACTATTTTGTAGTAAGTAGTCTAAGGGTCCTTCTATTGTTTGTTTGTCCTCATCATCCATTATTCTCAAGACCCATTTTTGTGTGGTACCTCTTACAATAAGTAAGCCTCTTCTCTATCTAGACCCATGTTATCACCCGAAAATATAACGGTATTTTCATATTTGCAGAATGAATATTTTTCAATTAGGTTTTTTTATGTATATTTGGGATTTGCTTGTGCCTGAGTGCCCTGTATGTAGTTTTTTTTCTTTTTTTTAAACCTGTAGGCCTATTTTGTTCATCCTCAAGATCCTCTTTGATCTTATTAAATTCTATTTATTTCTTTTCCTTGGTTTTTTCTATATTTTGACGAATTCTTTCTATGCCAAACTTATGAGTATGCGCGTCTAAAGAGTTGCATTTAATGAGTGAAATACTATATATTATATGATTATCATTTCGAACGGCTTTTTGTATGATTATTTTTATTGAATGAAATAATCCTGAATGTTTCTGTTATAGTGTTGCGAAACCGCTTCACGTTTACATTCCTGGTATGACTATTTAGTTTTGTAAGATGCAAAATAATACTTTTCTTTTTTAAAAGTAACTGAATCGGAACCGCTTTAAACTCATTGTCCGCAATTAATTTTGTCGGCTTTCCGAATTTTGCAAAATGCTATTTTAATTGCGCAATAATAGTTATATGATTCTTATCTGTTAAATGGTATGCTGAACTAAATTTAGAGAATTTGTCAATTATTGTAAGGACACTTACTTTTCGTACGACATATATGTGAAGAATTTAATATCTGAAGGTGTTTCAGTTTTATTGAACTTAGCTTTAATATGAATAAACTCCATAATATTTGGTAAATGTATTTTATATTTTAGTGGATTATATGTTTCTTGTATTCCAGAATGCTAGCTATTTCTTGCACTCTTTAGCAAATTTTAAGCGGTTATCATTAGAAAACATTTCAATAATTTTTTTTTAACAATATTATAGGTGTGATCAGCAAAGTCTAAAAAAATTTCCAATTTTTCTTTGCGTTCTTTTTGAGGTATCTGTTTATATGGTAGATTGCGTTATCTTTGGGTAGTCACATATAAACTTCCTATAGTAGCTTGTTATCCCTAAACAAACTCCTTATTTGTTTCTGTGTTTTAAGAAGTTCTATTTTTTCTATTACCGCTATCTTGTTCGGATTTAGTTTTAGTCTGTCTTTGGTCAGAATATAACCTAAAAATTCGGTTTCCCTCTTCATTCTTCTGGTTTCGAGTTTGTTCTTGGAAGTTAGCCTTAGACTAATGAGTCTTTCGGAACTCTGGCCTGATTATTATTTTTATTTATTTTCTGTTCTTTATAGTAAGCGTGCACTCAAGGGACTTGAGTACCTTTAAGATGTTTGTACACAGCGCGGGCGAAGGATTATCAGGGAGCTAAAAAAGAGAAAAATTGAAGTTCGTTGATCTTAAATGTTTGCAAATTATAATGAATAGGAAATAGAGAGCTTGCAAGGGCATTCCATAAGCGTATTGTACGGCTTAGGAACGAATCGCGATATTTCAGAGTACGTCCGAAAGTGAGCTTGAGGGTATACTTATGAGCATTCATAGCGAGACGGGCGTTACGGTTGAAGGTTTGAAGGGACGGAATGCTTCTGACGATTTCTGTGGAGCTCTGGTATTGGAAATAGCCATAAAACAAAGTGAGACAGGAAACATTACGTCGGTGTTCAAGGGTGTCAATTGACTGTCTGATATTAGTTTAACCTATGAGTTTTAAGGCACGGATTGGAATCCTATCTAGCAGGTGCAGATATGTTTTAGGAGCACCTGACCAGATTGAGCATTGTACTCCAATTTTGGGCGTATGAAGGCCTGAGGCATATGAGACCTCAGGGGTGGAAATATTTCTTACATCGCCTAAGGAAACCTAGACATTTCGCATATACCGAGAGTGGAAAGTTTTTCGGTTTCGACGATGTAAGTGCCATTCATGTATAATGTCTGGATACTTAAATTTCGCTTTTGTGACAGCAGACAGCATTGTGTTTTGAAAAAATTCAATTCAATTCTGTTAATAGTTCCTCAATTGGTTATGCTGTTAATATCGGAATTTAATGAGCTTAAAATACGTTGCCGTTCTACAGGCGAAGAGCAGGGACGTGAGTCCGGGAACTAATATTAAAACCAGAGAGTACTGTCATCAGCAAAGGAATATATTGGATAATTAGTAGCAGATAAGAGATAATTAATTAAAATTGAAAAGCGAGAGGAGACAGAACGGGGCACAGCAGCAGTTATTTTGTGAATATCAGACTTGAAACCGTCAAAGAAAATTTGAATTGAACGTTCCGAAATTTCTAAGCCAGAAATCGCCCGTAATAACAGTTGCAGTATGAGGATATGGAGATACAATTCTTTGAATGGAGTCCGACAGCATATCAAACTCGCTAGAGGTCGAATTGCTGTCTAGTTTGGGGCTTCTGTAAATAAAGCCGTAGTGGATAATTTGCTTCCGGATATGGAATTTTAGCCACCCTTCCGGATTGGAACATGGATCACATTGTGGTAGAGTTTGGAAAACTATATCACTATGCACGTAAATGGCGAGACCGCAGTGAGAGAAAAATAATGGCACTAGTTCGTAGCCAGGTGACTTCAGATCAGAGTGATCTGGGAGGTGTGAGCGGGAGTCTCCTTTGTTCCACTGTTTTCAACTGTCAAAACATCTGGTCTGTATTTACAGACGTGGACGTACGCAGAAAAGTGTTTATTTTTTAGCCCGCGTATGTTAGCTACGTCAAACCTGAATCCCTACTCATAATTACAAACAAACACAGAAAACACAAATGATGACGATGCTAAGCGAAGTGAAAATTCTGACGTTGGCCTACCGTTGTTGTAGATGTTATGCCCTTACAAAAAAATGGAACCGTGCACCACAAAAATCAATTTTGTAATAGGGCCATATCAATAGGGTGGGTTCCTGACCTCACACTGATTCAGCGAGCAAAGGCAAAACAAAAAATTGACTATGAAAAAATTTCGTACTCTTCGTTAGTTCGAAGTTTACGAACTTCTTGGTACGCCTAATAGTCCTGATTAAGAACTATTGAGCTGCGGCCTTGTAGCTGACATAATTTGAGGGATATTATTCCTTTAGGACAGGATAGAGACCGAGATTAAGTTCATCAGGAATAATTTCGTCCCTTTGGCATGCTACTCACCATATCGTTTCTACCAGTTTTAAACAGATCAGTTAAGCCACCCGCTCCTCCAGATGTCTTGAATTTGAGTCGAGGCTGCCGTTAACATGGCCACCATTTGATTATCAAACCGTCAAGCAAACTGATCATGTTGCGATCGACAAAAGATACTCTTCAAGTATTATAGGCGTCCGAACATTACGTGCGGCGAATATACCATAAACTCGAGCCACCACCAAAATTGAACAAAAAAAATTATCATGGAAAAGCGTTGCAAGAACCTAAGAGCACGAGCATAATTTCTATACAGTTTTTGCATCAACCTCTGAGTACGAGTACGAGTCTGAGTGCGACTTTTGATATAAATTCACGATGCGGACATTTCAATGACAGTAGTTCCATTGAGCTATAGGAGGCCACAAAGACGATATCCAAAAAAGTTCTGGATATTTTGAAATCTGGTCACCCTCATAATATTACGACTATGTTTTAAACTTACTTAAACTCAACAGAGTGCAGGCTGAAAGAACACACAAAAAATATCGATGCCAAGAAGCCATTGATGTGTTGTATTTCACCCGGTCAGCTCCACGAAACCCATGGTTTGAAAAAGAATCAGATAATTATACGTCGGGAAATAACTCTCATACAAGCAAAAGAGGAGGGTTCTCGGCTTCTCCATAGCAAAATAAAGACCACAAGAAACGCGCGATCGAGGAAATAGAGAGGTGCTACAACAAAAACATTGTTCGGAAGTTTTACTGAACGGTAAAAGGAATTTTTTTAAGGCAACAAGACCCAAACAGAGACTGTAGAGACGAAAAAGAAACCTAAGTAGTAGTAGAGTCATTATTGGTAATAAGAATATGGAAAAACAACTTCTGCAGGCTGTTAAATGGCGAGGATAACCCAAATTCCGCTTAAGGCAGAATAACCAAAACGGTGAATTTGTTAAGAACACTAGCTGCTCCGTAAAGGTCGAAAATATCTCCGATTCTAGCCTATTTGAAAAAATTGTGCGAAACTCGCAATACAACACAAGAGGCACAATCTTACAAAAATTTGTGCAATTGTTTGCATGCGCCAGTATTGCAATAGAAGCGGCTTAATTGAGTTTAGTCGTGAATGAGAACGAATCGACGAATCGGACAGAACTTCACCCAGCTATACTCGTGTACCTCGCGTTCGCTATTAAATCTGATCATGACATCTCATTACAAATCAAACGAAGAGTTACTTTTGGCAATCGCTGTTTCGTCGCCCTAAAAAGGGAAATGAGCAATAAGACTTTGTTGAATGGTACAGAAGCTTTCAATGCTTTCAACCCGAAGGGACAACACAGCAGATGAAGTACTCGCCTTAGGTGGCACGTGTAAGTGGACGGGGACTTCAACCAACTTATAATGCGCAACTGAAACCAGTTAGATAGAGATCCTGCTAACTGGAGAGGCCAACTGGTTGAGACCCAGGTCCGGACTGCAGCGATATCTAATTTAACGCTGAATCGGTAGGTTTTCGGTTACCATTAAGCCAACGACGTGCTTACATAAGTACTCCGATATGAATACCTACATAAACCGGCTTGTTATCCCAATGTTTAAGTTTACCCAGGAAAGTAAGAGCTTGCCTAGAATAGAAGCAAATTATTTTTAGCAACATCAGAGTTAATATAATAAGATATTCGTATTCCTTAGCATTTTTAAACAAGTTATTTATAATAATTAATAAACAAAAGGAAACAAAAAATTTTATTATTATTTTTATTTATTTATTATTATTTTTTTTTTTTTTTGAAAAATAAGAGGATCTTCTGTTTTTAACCGATTCAGAACGGCGAGAATGGCATACATTTTACAGGGAGAAATTTGACACTCGAAAGTTTGCCGTTGCCCGTCAATAGAAATTATTTATTGTTTTTCACAAGCCAACATTTAATCAGAGTCTTAAACCTTAATTTTTGTCTCTAAAGACAACTAAGATCTGGATCATTAAATATTGTACTTTAAAATATGTAGGGTGGAGTCTACACCTGTATTGTCTGAAATAAGATAGATGTATTTGCATTAAAAAATAGATTGCAATATAAACACACCAATACTAGATTACGGATTAAAAAAGTTGTTTTAACAAGGGAATACACATATTAATCACCGAGCAGTTTAAAAATTTACCTAAATGGGGAAATACGGTAATTTGATAGGTGTATGTTTTAAATATTTATATGCTTTACGCACCTGGGTATCCTTAGCTTAGATAATAAAAACTACAGAAATAAACGACATACAGTTTCTCTACCCATTATATTTATCAGGAGGGTTTAAGGGTGAGGCGAAAAACGTACTACTTTGATTTCAGTTTGCGAGGGTTAAATCCAACATTTTGTCCACTAAGCTACGTTGACTTACAATAAATCAAGACCAAGGAAAAGACCGCATACGCAACGTTATGCAAAATAAGATCACATTTAAATCTTCATGCCTTTCTTGCAATTAGAAAAAATTAACAGGATCCGCATTTATTTGTTGGCGAAATATAATTTTATCAATTTCAACATGAACATAAGAAGACGATTTATTAAACGACTTCTTCGAATATTTAATGCGAAGTTAAATTTCAATTCGTATTGACTTCTGTTGTAGTTTTATTTCAAGTCGTGGTTTTTGATGTTCTTTCCCTTACATCCTCTATATGGTATATAAAGACTACTTATTTTCGTTTTGGTTGAAACAGATATGTTGATATTTTTGATACTGTAATAAAATGTGAAACCTAGTGGAAACAGTTCGTGATGAAGTATTATTAATAATAATTTGGTTATATGCGTATTTCAACTCCGTATCGCTAATCGTCGTCAGATAATAATTATTTTGTTCGGATTAAGCAACTTATCTTTTTGCGTTACGATTTCACAACATCTAAACAAATCACAAGGCGCACCCTGACTGATTTATCAGTAACTCAAATACGCGTGTGTGTTACTTTACGTATACCTTTAAACCAGACCACCAGAGCAGGGACGGCAGTTAAATTTTTTATCTCACAAACTGTTCAACCAATATCACTTCTCCATAAATCAATTTACATTTATTTTCAGGCAATATGCAATTTGTTTAATCACAAGAGTGGCACAAACAACTTGAAATAAAATAAATCTACATTACTTCGTCTTGTCAGAGAATCTGTGTTTGCAAAGTTAAATCGCATATAGAAACCAATTGCTTCCAGATAAATAACTAGAGAACCGCATCCATCTCGAGCTACGAATATGTTGGTATGCACAATTCCTTGCTTGGCAATGATTAATAATAATTCCTCTTGGAAATGACATGGAAATTATTTTCAATTAACAATTTTTTTACAAATGTACACCGCTCGTTCTCTCTAGTTTCGAAGGCTTGCAAACAGAACAATGCCATCATAGGTTAATGTGAAATTTCAATGAGGTTTATAAGTATCCTCTCTGCTAGACGCACTGACTTTTCAAAGTTCAATTTGTGCGTGTACATTGCGTCAAGGAAATAAGCTTGTTTCGATCAGTACTTTATCAAGGGATAAAAAAAACTCTTTCAACAACAATGCGTTCATCTAAAGATGAGGTTGGTTCTTAGCAGTTAACCCCCGAGTCTTAGAAGTCCATAGGCATACACTTAAATGGAAATGTGATTTCTAATCGTTTTCTAATTTAAATATGCACTTAAGGATGCGCAGTGGCATAAAAATAGTATCCAGATATACGGGTTGGTGAAACAATGTATAAGTGAGAGTACTGAAATTGATTGCAGTTGCAGAACTGTGTCTATATGAAGTTACATATAATCATAAAGTGTTATGAAGCTGGAGGGAAGCACATATTATGGATTTAAATTTGTTTTACGATACTAATCTAAAACTACTCGTTTTATATAGGAAACATTTCAAAAAGTCACTTAAATGCTCACACGTCCTCTTAAGGTGAAATAAGTATTTTATCAAGATGATTTTATACGGGTGCATATAAAGGATCTAAGCTAAAGGGTGTCAATCTAATATAACATCGCACGCATTACGTACACTGCTGTCAATAAGTTTTCGGACAAATAATTTTTTATATGTTTATCTATCTGTGCAAGACTCAAACGATTTTTTTTTTTTCAAAACAGATGTAATAGCGTAAAAAAAAACATTAAATGATAAGAAACAAACAAAGAAGTGAAGTTTAACATTTTGGCATAACAATTTTCGATAAGAAGCCAATTCAGTGAATACTATTGCAGATAGGACTAAAATATCGAAGTCCTTAGAGCACAACAAATTGCGCCACGTTAAAGACTCGAACCAGAAATGGAAGTCACCAAAACAGAAGGATTAAACTATAAAATTAAAAAACAAGAGGTACTGCTTGCTGTAAAAATCTATCTAGAGTTCAACAAACGACAGTTCGTAACAGCGTAACACCAATATAAGTTTCTTTACTTTACTACGCCCAACCAGTTAGATTGAGGAATAGAGCAGCAGGATTAGACATCATTCGACCGTTCGAAAATTGTATGAACGGACGAGTACAAAAAAGATGTTTTGGACAAAAAAGAAAAGTTTACATTCGTTTGAAGAAAGCTAAGGTGCGACAAAGCAGTATTCGATTTAAGAGGTGAACAGGTAGAGGAATGAGAAGGACATTGGAAGCTGGCATTAAACAAACTGAAAATTAAGCATGATATATGTATGCACTCGTACGTATGTATATTTAATGATTGGGTGACTAGTTTTAGGATTCGTAAATGAAGTATTTTTCGACGAGGGTTGGTTTTTTATATAACAAGAAAAAGTTTTGCCGCCTGAAACCTGCACAACACAACAACACAACTGTAGGAAAGTATAAAATAACTACTCTGCAACTATCGATTTTGTAACGTTGAAACCATCCTTGACTTATTAAAAGAAGATGTTCAGAAAGCCAGACTCCTTAAACTAGAGAGAGAATATGAGGTACAAGATGGACATCTTGGGACTGAGGGATATTAGATTGTCAAATGCCCGTGGGTACTTCTCATGGTTTGGGAAGACTACTGAGCATATCTTCGTTAGCTGATGGAAAAAAAAATGACAATTCCCAAAGAAATTGAGAAAAGTTCAACTTGTCGAAGAAGTGTTAGCGTAGAGAACATATTCGTGGACAGTTTCAAAGTATTCACTTTATCTAATTTTTTATTTAATTAGTTAGCAGATAATTTTGAAATTAAAAGTGGAGTAACGCGAGCTTCATGGAACTTAAGGAGGATTCGCAGCCTAGAAGTTGAACTGAACCTTCCGATTGGGAAGCCAATACACTACCACTTAAGTTACGGCCAATGCACTTACTTCATCAATAATTACTTACATATTAGCGCCGTTTGTACGGTTGGTAAAGGCTTATAAAATCTATACCCACCAAATTTCGCTCTTCAAAATGGGAAGAACAGTTTACATAGACATACCCGGTGAAATCCTGTTTAATAGCTGAAAGAAGCTCTCACATATATACATATTTAGATATACATGTATGTATGTATTTATTATATGTAAAAGGACTTCTAGAATAGTCCTGGTAATAAAAATGGTATTAACGTTTCTGAGACGTGTTTAGTCTCTATTTACTGACCGTAAATCCTTTTTCGGTTTTTCAAGTTATTTTTCTCGAAATTGAAACAACAAGGAACGTTCTAGGTTGAGACATTCAAAAAATCTATTAATATCTGAAAAACTGAGGCCAAGATCTTAAGTTAATTGAACTAACTTCCTTCGTTACTGATTATTACTCACTTAAATACTATTTCAAGAGATTCTAGCTATGTTTATAAAACACAGAATTAGACCAAAATGTGCGGTTTTTCCAAGTATCATAAAACCTGTGGGTTTTTCAGCAAACTTGTTGATGATTTTTTTTATTATTGCTACGTTCATAAGAAAAAAATTGTAAAGGTCACCTTTTCTAGGGAAATGTGACCTCAAATTAAGTCAAAAATTAGCATAGGCAAGAAAAATGCAACAGGCCTAGAAATTGGATATCTGAAGACTCAAACAAGATATCAATATTTACCTAAACGCAGTTACAAAGGCTGGTTTTTCTTCTAAAAGGAACTCCTAAACGAAGTTTCTATTATTAGTATTAACAGAGTAATTTCCGTTAACATGGATCAGGGTACACCAAAGTAAGCCTTTTCTTAAATCCTCGATTAATTTATATATATATTGGAGATAGACCCTTACTGTAAAGCGATTTCTTTCTCGGAATATATACGTATATATAAATCATTTTTCAAATTCTCCTTGACCAATTAGGTGATACCCTGTGTATTGAAAAGTAAAATATAAGTTACTTAATTTCATTTCAATGTTACTATATGTAGTGTCTACATATGAATTTACATTTCTGGCGGATATTACTGACATTCTTTAATATCCAATCTTTCATTCTTTGAAACAGTAATAGCATTTGCTATTGCCTTTCTATTTTCCATCATTGCCCAGTATAATATTTACTCAGGGACCCAGTGGGGAAAAATAGCTACAAATTATAACAAATATAGCTGTGCATGCTATTGTAAATATACATACATGGTATCTATGTTGAGTTATAGATTATTGTTATCAAGCTTACCTGCTGATGTATTCCTACTATATACATAAGTGTATGTATTGTACAACATATGGACAGACAATAATCAGTATAATATTGTATGGTATACATAGATTGTAAGATCTTTTCTTTTCTTAACATTCGGTAAAATCAAATGTTTTGGTTTCTTGTGAGTAAAACAAATAATTACAACAGAAAACACAAGCTATTGCGTCTTGAACACAACGTGAGCCAATGTTTCCTTCAAAATCTGATTAAAAATCAAGTGATGTGTTTGCTGTTGCCGGGCAAAAGTTTTGAACGTTATGTCCTCATTTGTTATTAATTTATTTTTTGGACCACACTACCAGAGGTGCATTTACGTTCTACTGCTAAAGATATTTTATTGCTTTGTCTCGCGATAAAATACCCAGACCCACTTGTCCCAGTCTCGGGTTCCAGATTCTCCAATTGCATCCTTTGAATGATCTTGAAGTTATTTGCCTTCTTACAGTTCGTGGTAATCATGGTTATGAGAGCCAAGCATGAGGCGAGGAATCGATTATCTCGGAAATATATCTCGACAAAAGAAAACGCCAGAGTAGTGAAGGGGCATTCTTAGCTAGAATTCATAACAGCTAAGCATTTCTTAAACAATGTTCGTGACAAATTTATAAATATTATTTTTCAACAACCCACGAAGATAACAAGAATTATGGACATAGAATTGGGTGCTGGTTACAGAAAAGATTTTCTTTTTTTTATATTTTTTTGTAGAATGCACTTAGATTTATTCGTATATGTATCTTTAGAGTAATGTAATTCATTTTAGTTAGGAAAGATCCAATTGAACGATATGGCTTTTTGTATCTCAAGTGTTATTTATGTTTGCTTGTGTCAAATGGATTTTGAGTTTAGGAAATTTTTTTGATTACTATACCGATATACTGTTGTGCACCGGGGAACACTTATGATTAAAGTTGAATTATGGCGTTGAGATTAAAATTTGGTAAGTGATGTCGTACATAAATTGTTTCATTGTTTTGTACAACTTTTGAGTACTTACGTAGTGAACATACGAGTACATAGATTTTTATTTCCTATAAAATAGCTATCAAGCTAGATATGATATTTTGATTTTTAAAATTTATAAGGTACTTCCTTCGGTGGAAAAGGTTTCGCCATGCCTAAATCAAATATGCTGTATTAGTTTTTTTTTTTTTTAATGTTAATTTTTATTCATTTTTTCAAGCAACCAAATGTTGGTTTATATTTGTTATAATTGGAGCACAATTTGATTGAAGCGCACTTCTCAAAGACAGCTACACTGATTCCATTAAAAACCTCCTCAAACAAAACGTAATAAAATTGGAAATTATTTCTGGGGTTTGCAGACTTTCGTTAGAAATTTGATACTTAGGATAGTTTGAAATATAAATTGTTCCCAATTTTTGCATATTCATTAGAAGTCGCATGTCATTAACACTATGTATATAATTCACTTATATAGGGTGATTCATCGTGAGGTTCGATTTTCAATAGGCTTTTCTTTGACAGATCACGCGTGACTCCTATCAAACTGTTTTGTCATTTTTGTTCAATATCGTTTGGCAGGTCATCATGAAAGGACTCACACCACAACAGCGTCTCCAAATTGTTCAGCTGTATTACGAAAATCAGCTTCCTGTGAGAAATGTTTCTCGTGCGATTCGAGGAACTTACTGAAACCACTATTGCCAATACCATTCGCAAATTTGAGTCCCAGTTTATATTAGTGAATGATACTCGACCGGTTAGACCACATTTAGCACGTAGTGAAGAGACTATAGCAGCTGTGGCTGAGAGTGTACGCGAAAACCGTGACGAATCGATTCGTCATCGTTATCAGCAGCTTGGCTTGGCGTATTTTACGGCTGATGAGCAACCTGAAAAGTACCAAGAGCTACCATTACATCCATTAAAAACAATGGTATGGTGTGGTTTATGGGCTGGTGGAATCATTGGTCCATATTTCTTCAAAAATCAGGCAAATAAGAATGTTACCATCAATGGTAACCATTATGGCGCCATGTTAACGGACTATGTGCTTCCTGAAATTCAAGCACATGGTCTCGGTGAGCTTTGGTTTCAACAAGATGGCGCTACGAGTCATACAGCGCGTGAAACAATGGACTTGTTGAGAAATCATTTTGGTGAGCACTTAATTTCACGTTTTGCTACGGTAAATTGGCCGCCTAGATCGTGCGGCCAATTTTGGACTATTTTCTCTGGGGATAGAGATATGTAAAGTCTCAGGTTTTCAGGATTAAGCCAGCTACGATTGACGCTTTGGAAGTCAACATTACTCGTGTTGTCCACGAGATATCAGTACCTATACTCGAACGAGTCGCTCAAAATTGGACCTTCCGAACGGACCACCTTAGACGTAGTCGTGGCCGATATTTACATAATATCATTTTCAAGGAGTAAATGCCATAATTTGTTCTTTTAATCGATAATAAAAATTTAAAGTTCGCTTTCAAATTTATGTATTTTATTTTACATTATAAACCAAACCTCACGATGAATCACTCTATATATGTAAATATATTATTATCTCATTCCTAAAAGATATTTGTTTTGATGTTTGGGTGATCTATTAAATGGTACACAACCTGTTAACACCATAAGGCATTACAGCTCGTTCTCAAATGTATCATATAAACATAACTTAATTAATTAAAAATTAACAAATATTTAAATAACGAATTCATGAACTTAATCTGTATTGTACCAAACCTGACTGGAAAGATAAATTAATAACGAGGGGATTATCAGGATTGGTGTATGTTTCTTTGAATTTTGCATTAAGTTTATGTACCTATTCTATCTAAAATCAATTCAACTTTTGTTCCTTTGTGCAGATCTCGCGTAAAGTGATGCCACGGAGTGTTAGATTTGCTGGTTTTTTTAGATGATATTTTGCACAACTTTCCCATACCTGACGATCATAGAGCAGAATTGCTTGAAACACTACTTTGTGTAAAATTATTTTGTTTTCTGGAGATAATAACGACTTTCTATTAATATAGAGATATAAAAGTCTAGTACCAATATTAGCCTTGTTCAGGGTTTAGGTGATATGATGGTTAAATAGCTCAGAATCAAGAAGAACCCCCAGGTACTTAACATATGACTCCCATTGAATCAAAATATCACTTATTCGTAAGTAATTTGATGGAAGACATATATATATAACTACAAGTATTCACGAACACATTAAACGAATGTTGGGACAGAAAACTTTGAACTAACTTTCATAAAAACGGTGGAAAATTTAACCTTATTATTTTCAAACTAATCCTGTTATGCCATACAAAATCAAAGGCTTTTTCTATATCAAGCAAAACTATCCCCGTTTAAATGCGTGCTGATCTTTAATGTTTTATATAATTACTTGTTCTGAAGACTTGAGAAGTACTATTAGGCGCCTAAATCCAAATTTTTCGTTTCGTAGAATATTATTATTTTTTGTGATTTGAAAGTTTGTCCTTAAGAATTTGAGTATGTGTTTGAGAAATTTTTCAAAGGTTTTACTCAAGCCAATAGAGATGCTTATCATTCGATTGCTCTCTAGTTAACTGGGAGGCTTAAGATATTTCATCTAAAGATATTTCTAAAAAGTTTTGTGACGGTATCGCTGCCAATCTCTTCTTGTCACATTTCTAGATTTAAATATATCTAAAATGCATTTTGGAAGCTTAATATTATGGTATTTTCTCCCAATTTCTGGAACTGAAGCATTAAGTGAACTATGAATATGGCAAGAAAACTGCGCCACTATGGAGTTAATATCTTTTATCTAGCTGATCTTTTAGAGATCTGTAGAAAATTTATGCAGTTTTAAGTTTATCTGTTTTCGAAAAATGGCCCATTTAGCATTTCTTATATCTAATAAATATTCAGTCTTATATTCTCCAGAACATTAAGTGCAGTTACAGTGGCTGGTTGTAATAAATGATTAAAGACATTTGAAATAAATAGGTCGAGGACAGATGGACTTTTACGAAAACATACTTACACTAGATGGAAAAAATATATTAATTGGAAGCGAGTTACAAAGATTAGATTACCCAAGTGCTTAGCGAAGTTTCACAGCAACAAAGCAGAATTTTTGCACCGTTTCATTAAAATGGATGAAACATGGGTTCATCATTTTACACCCGAGACAAAAGAACAGTAAAAACAATGGATTCAAAAGCGAGAACTGGCTCCAAAGGCAAGGTCATAGCGTTAATTTTTTGGGATGCGCGTGGAATAATTTTTATTGACTATCTTGAAAAAGGAAAAACTATCAACGGCTAGTATTATGCGAACTTATTGCAACCTTTGGGCGAAGAAATCAAGCAAAAACGTCCGCATAGCTAAGAAGAAAGTGTTGTTTCATCAAGACAATACACCAGCTTATAAATCCGTTATTGCAATGGCCAACATTAATGAATTAAAGTTTAAATTGCTACCTCATGCACCCTATTCGCCATATGTAGCCCCCTCGTATTATTTTCTGTTCCCAAATTTGAAAAAAATGGCTCAGTGGTCAAAGAAGTGATGTCGGCAGTTAATGGCTATTTTGAGAAGCAAGACAGTTCTTGTTATAAAAAGGGTATCGATTTTTTTTGAACATCGCTGGAAAAAGTTTGAAAAATTAAATAAATGTGCGATAACACTTAATTGTTCCAACTTCGTTTTACAGTAATTTATATAACTAGTGAATTGTGTTCTTTCATCGTATATAGATTTTTGACATTGTTGTTCGACATACTCGTATTGTTGCTTGCAGCAGTTGAGGTACTCTGCACAGTAATTGTTCTCTTCCACACATTATTTTGTTAATAAATATCTTGTCCTATGTCAGTCAACGAATTTAGCAAACCGGGTTTTGCTGACAATTCTATTGTGTGAGAACAACCCACTTTTTTAAGTTGAAGGAGAAACGGGATGCAATCCTGAATCATTAATTTGATTAATGATTACTTACATTTGGGAGAAGATGCACGCTTACATTCAGCAGTTTTGAAGGAGTCGGCACATGTAGCACAGTAAGTTTTAATGTGACAGTTCTTCTCTCCATGGCCAAATATTCGGCATTTATGGTGCTGTGTTATTTTGTTTTTTGCCTGCGATTAATACCCCAATTGACTGGAGTGTGCAAAATGGAGCGAACGCGTTTTTTAATATCGTTAAATTTTATTGAACTACTTTCAAAAGATAATATATACAGAAAATCTGTATGGCCCTACGAAGAAATCCCTGGTTCGATGATGTATGTCGACGTGCAAATCTGAAAAAAACACCAAATGAACATAACGGCACGACAGAAGAGAACGAGAGGGGCTTACTACCTCTACGAAAAAAGGGAGAGCACGAAAAATGAAGGCATATCCCAAGCAACAACGCAGAAGTGTAGACACTGACGAAAAAGAATAAAAACGCCATCGGTCGATACGAGAGAGAAGTTCTTCGGGTAATTTTAATTTGCATCAATGAATAATGAGGGAAACGTTTCAACAGTAAATCCGCCTTAGCTGAAGCACATTAACATAAGCCTCCCAGCCCGCAGCTGAGGACGACCTTATCCTACGTGGCGCACACATGTGGAAGTACGACCTCAACAGATGGGAGAAGACCGTTGGAGAGGCGTTATAGGTAAGACTCTGGACCTCCTCGGATTGTAGCGCCATCTAAGTACAGTAGTACTTAGTCCGGACATTCGCTAAATCAGATACTCTAGTAGTCGGACACTGTTACATTTCGGACAGTAACCTCTACTATCCGGATAGATTATTCATACATATATGTGTTATAATTTGACTGTTCAGTGGAAATATGTTTGTTCACACAATTACGCGAACTCCCCTATTGTTCTTTTCGTTATGTAGTAGGCTTTTTATCACCGTTGCAATTTTTACAATGCGAGTTCAAATTTGTTGATTTTTCTTTCGCATTCCACGAAAATTTTGTAAAAACAAGACGTATTTTGTGTGGTATGGCTTCCTTACTGAACATATTTTCAAAGACAGTAACCCTATTTATTTCATATTTATCATGTCTTCTGGAAAGAAAAGAAAGCAATAAAGCAAGAAAGATACTTTCTGAGAAATGCAAGATTCTAGATAAAATTGAAGCTGACAAATTAGTTAGGAAAGTAGCTGATATTTATAAAGTCTCGAAATCAACTGTTTTCGACATAAAAAGTAACAAGATCAAGGTAAGATCAAGGATCAGGTAAGCTGAGAAATTGAGTTCTAGGAATATGAATCTACTTTCATTGACATTAAACAATTGACACAACAATTAGAAGAAGCTTAAATGACATGGTTTATCCAACAAAGAAATCACCATGTGCCAATTTCAACCGATGTGATTCAAACCAAAACCAAACCAAAAGATGACAGGGAACGATGATTTCGCAGCAAGTTTAGGTTGGTTGGAAAAATTTAAATGCCGGCATGGAATTCGAAATCTTAAAATTTGTGGCGAAAAAGTTTCCAACGACGTTGCTGCTTCAAATCCTTTACAAGAAAAGTTTTTGAAAATGATGTAAGAAATAAACATAACCGAAAAACAAGTTTATAGGGTTGATGAATCAGCTGCTTTTTGAAGAGTTCTTCCAGAAACAACATGGGTTCATGCAAATGAAATACCTGCATGAGAGATCGCGTTATTTTTATGCCATGCTGTAATGCTGCAGGAACTCATTAGTTGCCCATTTTAGTAGTCGGAAAATCAGTAAATCCAAGGGCATTTAAGAACGCTGATTATCCAGTAATATACATATAAAGCTACTAAAAAAGGCTGTATATCGATAACGATTTATTTTTTTTAAATGGTTCAAGAATTATTTTATTCCAAATGTAAGAAAGTTTTTGGCAGACATTAATATGCCATTAAAAGCGCTTTTGGTTTTGGATAATGCCCCATCTTTGATACCAACTTCAGAGTTTTATTTCTACCACCTAATTGTACGGCAGTATTGCAACCGATGGATCAAAATCTAAATTCAAAATATAAAGGTAGCATATAGAAATCAACTGCTGACCCACATTCTACTAGAAAACGATAAAAATATTTCAGCAGTCTTAAAAAAACAGTTACGCCAAAAATTGACTCTGATTCATCGCTTGGTGATTTAAATAAAATTCATGGGTTAATTAAAATCATTGACCCAAATGGTAGCACATCTACAGATGAAATAAGTAAATGGGCAACTGGTCAAAATGCGTTATTTTACAATTTTTCCGATGAAGACTTTATCTAGTCTGCTTTAGTAATCCAACAAAATGTTAAGGAAAATAACGAAGAATTACTATCTATTACAAGATCAAAATAAAAATAAAAAAATTGCAAAAGTTTCACGTCAGGGGCATTCAGTGGGCTGAAGAAAATAATGCATCGCAAATGGATATTCTTCTCCTAAAGAGGTAAAGACGTTCTTTGCTACTCTTTAAATACGTATTTTTAAACTATACATATGAAATATGAAATTTATTTTTTTAATAAAAGGTGTTTGTTTCCCGTTGCCCACTTTATTTTAGGTTTTCTCTATAGTCTGGACATTTCGCTACTCCGGACATATCCGAAATTTTATGTGTCCGGACTAGCGAGGATGTACTGTATTTAAGATGATTGGGTGGAGTTAGTACATATCTCGCGTTGTCACTTTGGAATAGATTCGAAGACACTACGGGGTGTAGCGGTGGTATTCATTCACTCAACATGTTTTAGCTATTAGATGGAGCCAAAGGATTCTATCCCTATAGACCACAAATCTCGTTGTTATATCTTCTTCTTCGAATTCAGCTTATGCTAAATAATTTTTCTTTCAATATGGTCTGTTTCAGATAAAGTCCATGCAATCGAAGTTGGACGATACAAAGGAGATGGAAAGACACAGAACATTTTTAGTTGTTCGTGAGGGGGACTCAATTGTTAGAAACAAAGAAACAGCGACTGGCGACAGTGATTGTTAACTTGATCTCTACAGTGGTTTCGTTGTTTAAGCCCATGTAGAGGAAGTCTTTTACCAGCTCAAAATTATAGTTTGCCATTGTGTCATGATTTGCAAGCTGGTGGTGCTCCGGTTATTCGCTGACTTTTTCCTGTAGTATCAATTTAGCCAGCGTATACTGCCAGTCGTGCAGACTTTTGAAATATTTTGCCTTATCTATTAACTTGCGAGTTTCACATAATTTGTTCAAGTATGATGTTAAAAAAATCGCATAAAAGCATATCAACTTGTTTAAAAAGTTTTGACGTCAAATGGCTCGGTGGTGTCAATACTCACATTTAAGCTGTAGCGAGCGTTCTTCTGTCGACGTGTTTAGAAGGAATGCTAAAACTTGACATGACAACATATTGATCGTCTCTATGAACGCTGTACTACGTGGCCTTAAAATCAATAAAAAGATGGTGGGTGTCCGTTTTAAGTTCCAGGGTCTGACGTAAGCTGAATATCTGGTCGATAGGCGACTTACCAGGCCTAAAACCTTTCTGATAAAAATTTATCAGACAGTTTAAGGTATCTGACTTCTTGAATCGGGCAATCAGAGCTGGAATTCCATTCATCGGTCATACGTACATAAATCCGACCATAAATTATAGATGAGTTGGTATCATATACAACTTCTTACTAAGTTAATAAATTAATACCCGCTGCTTTAAACGATTCAGCTAGTAGTCCATCTATTTCTGTAGCCTTGCTGGACTCTTCTTGTTCGGGGTGATGAAGTTATTGTCGATCATCGTCCACGGTGAAAGGTTTCTTCTGTCTGACAGCGCAATGTTGGTCATATTTGCTGTTTTTTTAACAGGCTGGGGAAGTAATCCTTATAAATTCCAGCATCGACTGTGGCTCTACTACTATGTACTCATCTTTATCTCAAAATTCGTGCCCTTGAAAATTTCTTACTGAGACTGGACTAATAAAAATAATAATGCAGTGGGATTGGCTGAAATTTTTCCAGCAACGAAAATAATAGGCGTTTAGTATCTAGGTAGTATAGTGCTTGGGTGAATAAAACGATATCTTAATCAACTTGTGTTTTTACTAAATATTGCTAAAATCTAGTACTTTTGATGAAAAAATTAATTTTAACCGAATTTCTATAAATTAGCGAATCGACAAAAGGGTCTCTGCACCATTACACAATTCAGCTATCATGAGATGTTTGAAAGGTTTTATCTAAAATACAATAAGGTGCAAAGAACGCCTTCCAGGCATATTCCTCCAACCGACTTCCTATACATAGTTCTGGTTTATGTATAGGTTTAAAGGAAAAGCAATTTTTAATCTAGAAATAAAAACCTCAAACTTTTTTGCAAGAAAAGAAATAAAAATAAAAAAAAAAAAAAAATAGAAGAGAAGAGAAGCGAACAAAACAAAATGTATCCTCATCTTCTATCCGCCCATCCCCAAAAACTGGTGCCGACAACGACGACGGCAGCATTGTTTCTTAGCAGTACTTTGCCTTCCGGTGCATTTGGCAAGAAACAACAACGTTAAAAATATCGTAAAGCTACGGCAAAGGATCTGTGGTTTGCCTCCTGTGTATTGAGTTCCTAAAAAAAAGAAAGGAAAGTCAATGGAGAGAAGTTGTCGAGTGCGACCAGAGAACCTTTCTCCTTAACGTTGGACGAGCTAACAGTGGCACTTGTCCTTAAACTGCTTGGGCAGAACAATCACCCAGGGATCAAAGAGTAAAATTGAAAAGTTTTTCTACTTGACCGCCTTTTAAAGCTTTACTTTTACTAGTAGATGGTTGCTGTCGGTTTTACCTTAAGATGATTTTTACCGATACAGGGATCTATCCCGCGAAGTGATTTGCATTAAGGAAAATTTTTCTGCATGAAAAAAATTGAAAACAAAAGTAGACTTTTCTACTTATGGTGCTTTGTACTTAAGCCGATAAGGACAAAGTTTTTTCCTCAGACACTTTTTTTCATGGCAAATCACTCGTTCGATTAATAATATATACATATACATATATGTATATGTATATATATTATAAATATTTTTTTTGGGTTATCGTGTGGGTTATCGGACCGACGCTACTGATTGTAAAATATGAAATATGTGAGTTTCTTTCATATTTGCACGTTTAATTAATGAACTCACATACGAGTCTATTCTTATATGTACGAGTACATTTAGTAGATGAAATAAAAGGAGCTGCTTCATGGTTTAAATTAATTTTCAAGATATTGCAATGTCGTGTGTCGGTTTAATTGGAACGAGTAACAATAAACACTGATAAGCTTGCTATAATAAGGGGAATGAATGTCATCGGAAGCAGTTGATAGTGGGGTTAAGAAATATGTCGTCGAGAACTACGTTCATACAGAAAGTCTGGGTCATTTGCGAACAATAGTAAGGCTTTGTCACATCTATTCACATACACATGTACATTCAACGCTGAAGTGAGATTTTAGATTTGCGTCGTGTGCTACTATTCTGATTCGAGGTTATCGTGTTTCTATTGTAGCAAAAATAAAAGTAAAATGAGGTCATCTTATTTTTCATGGTAGATGCAGTTCAGTGGGATAAATATTTTCATGCAGTGTTACTTCCATACGAATATGTGGTTTTAAAGAATATATACAATACTTAAAGTACAAAAAACCAGAAACAAACAGAAAAGCCGGATATGTGCAGTGGAAAACGCATAAGTAATACATGAAAGACTTCCTTATCCTAGAAGTGTTTAATTGGCGTGTGATTATTACGGCTAGCGGAATAATGTTACCGTATTTTTAAAAGAAAACTACAAAACTGTTACTATTATTTTTTTCATATCCACAACATGTGGTTTTTTAATTTTAAAATGAAAATTTTGAAAAAAATAAGAAGATTGTGATAATCACTGGAACGCATTTGCGCAAGTGCTGGAGGTGGTCATTTGACTGACATTAGTTTTCATCATTAATGAGATTTTGAATACATGATACATGTTTTTTTTTTATAATTGGCTCGCGTACAAGGGTTTTTATATACCCTTAAGATGTTTTCACAAGGGAAGTTAGAAAAGGAAAAGAGAGAGATACCGGTTTGCGTTGGTTTTAAATGTTTGTAAGTTATAATGAGTAGGAAATAGAAAATTCAGCATGGGATTCCATAAGCGATTTGTACGATACTGTACAATAATCTGTCGGAGAAGACGAACCCTTAGGAGAAGGACGTAGTGGATGATTTCACAAAATTGAATCAACGATGGTATCAATAGTCAGTAGCGTGGATACCTTATACAAAGTCTGTTCAAACGTAAACAGGACATTTTAAAAATAGGTATTTATAATGAGCCATCTATTGGCAATTATATGCATTGAAAAGGTAGACACTTCACTGATACAATGCCAACATTTTATGACAGAAGGAAGATGGCGTTCAGTGCACGATATCGCATTTTAACTGTCAACCCTATCCGTATTCGCCGGATTTGGCATAGTGTGCGACTTTTACCTTTTTAGCAAAATGCATACCGTTTTGTGGCTGTAGAAGCCATCTAAAAGTCTTGTACTGACGTATTAAAGGACATCCCCCGACAATCGAAACCACTAATTCGACCTGCGTGTAGACCGTGCTGTATTGATGCGGAAGGGGACTATTTTGAATAAAATAAATCGGTTTTTCCAAAAAATCTTTTTTGTACCTATTTTAAAAAGTCCTGTTTACTTTGGAGCACACCTTCTATATGTATTCCAACATATTTGGAGGATTTTTAAGGAGTAGTGCTGAAATAGATACGGTAGCGAATGAAGTACGAATGTACGAAAGTACGAATAAGTACATCTGCAAATAAATTAATGAATACTGTAAAAAGATTTAAGAGAGATTCTTGCAAATGCAACAAAACAACAAGCTTGTTGTTACCGTCAATCTTTCGACAAGTCCCATGCTGAAGTAGCATCGATTGCAAGAAGCGCTCAGAGCAACTGATGTACTGGGATTCACTAAACTAGCCCCACGAAATACTTAGTTTTACATGAAGAGTCTAAGAAAGCATATGTAGAAAAAAAACTTGTGTACGAAACAGGCATGAAAGGACGAGATTGAGTCGAGACATAACTTAGTGGAAGGCATGTACTATACAACCTTATTTCCAAGTGTTAAGAAAAATATAACGTAATATACTTGTATCAAAGTTCAACGCACATTTATTCTGTAGACTTTGATAACATAATTAAATTTAATTTTTAGTTCATTGTCAACATATTATGTAATTTAATAGACCTCAAAACGTGGGAACATAATCGGAAGTCTGCATGCCTTCAGAAATTTCTGTTCACACGCTTTGATCGGATCAGATTAATTTTTTGCCTTCTATTTTCTTTCCAATTTCATATTTGCAAATCTTGGTCATTTTTGTTTTTCAGTCAGTTGTAACTCAGCCTTCGAACATCAAAGTCTAGGATAATTGTTGTATTTGAAAGTGTATTAAACACCAAGATTTTGTCAAAAGAAAATACGCCTGATAAATGAGAACTCGAACATCGATTGTCCGATCACCAAGAAAAATAAGTGAGGAGAACTTCTTAGTCCCGTTAAGTTCACGACAAATCGAATAATGTGAATATTCGTTGGTTTATAATTTCACGAAGAAGAATGTTTACTTGAGTCCGCTGAACAACATTATGCCAAAACAGCTAGGTAGAATCAAGTCTGCAGTAAATTTTGACGTTGCAGATTTATCTGTCATAAAAAAATTAGCACTTTCAAAGAGAAGTTGTATAAACACTGGTAACTATAGTAAGCGAAATTAAAAGTGCGGTCATTAACAACAGAGCCAAAGCACCTGAGTGAGTTTTTAAACTAAATATTGATCACTTCAGTTTCTACATCTTTCCACTTTCATAATTTTATTTTATAACACTTTTTTTTTTCGCCTACGTGGATATGTATACATTATTCGTATTCGTAACTACACTAGGATGTTATATGTATGAGCATTCCATTCACTCAACATCCTGTAATAACGATAATCTCACACACTGCACCCTAGAAACGTGATTGTCTGCATACAAATTCCAATAAAATTTGGATAAAAAAATTAATGAAATCTCTTCGCTTGAATAAAATATACTTTTGATAGCAAAAATACAACTACTTCAAACATGAGTTGTTTGTGTGCTATTTCCTGGGATACATTACCGAAGTCATAATAGATGAATTCCTAAGTTCTCTGTTGGATGACTGAGTTGGATACTTCATAAGGTACGCATAGCAAAGCAAAAATTTTCATATGCGCCTTGCAACATTCCTTGCGTTTTTCCAATATTTTATTCTATAATGCATGCAATGCACTCATGCAGGGGAAAAACGGATTCGTGCCTATTTACACCCATCTACTCCACTTGGTATATTCACCGTTTGCTAGGCATCCCAGCATTTTAGTATGCAGAAGAAGTTTCCTCGGTGACATGTGCACGTTTTGTGTGTAATTTCTCTGTGTTGGTAGATTTCGGATGCGAAATACGAATCCTTATTTGCAACAACTGCAATTCTTTCACTCGCCAGCCTGAGAACCACGCGGAGTTTTAATTGTTATGCATTATCTTGTATACTCTCCGGAGATGCGCTTGCACTCATCTTATTCCATAGATACTTCTGTAATTAATTACATTCAAGTCCAACATAGTAGATTCTATCAAACTACAACCCCCCAAATCGTTTGTATGAATTGTGTGTGCAATTTTTTTCTGCAAAAACAAAATAAACAAGAAATAAAAGGGGATGGACGAATTCATGGACACTCGGCTTGATGTAACATACATAGATTGGGTTTCTAGATCCCCGCAAATAAGATTGATTGTGCATCTTTAATTGTCCGAAATGAATTACACAAAATTTGTAGATAGCAGCTAAGCATGGCTGGAAATCAAGGGTATATTGTACGAGGTGTGTTCAGAAGATAACGGGAATTTTGGTTTTTTGAAAAAAACAATATATTTATTTATTCGTCTACATTAATGTTGTCGCCTTCAAAATAGTCCTCATTCGAATCCTCGAAACATTTCTGAAACTCGATCTTTGGGATAGCATTTAGGTCTTTCAGCAATGTCACTTATGCTTGTAAAACGACGGCCCTTCAATGTTCTCTTTATTTTTGGAAAAAGGAAAAAGTTACACGTAGCCATGTCTGGTGAATCGTTAAAGTATTGTTTTTACCGAAAAATTCACGAACAAACGGACAGGTGAATTTGAAAAAAATTTTTCTGCGACGCGTTTCATACCCAAAACATTCGAAACAATTTTATGCCATGAGTCAATAGACATGCCAACATCATAAGCGACTTCTCTGATTTAGATTTAACATGAGATGAGATGTGTACGATATATGTTTAAACGGCGAATACAGGGTTCAACCAACTCATTTTATAAAAAATCAACAAAATACCATTAATGAATCTGTAGTCAGTTCTTCATAGATGGCTTCCATGATTTAGGATACGATACTGTTCCCTTTGTGGACGATGACAAAGTATAATTTCATTACTTGTTAAGCAAGCTTGCGTAAGCGTTTAGTACTCGTATATGGTATGTAGCGACAGCCAAGCTGCGCGTACAGCTTTATTGAACACTATCATGACTTCCAAGCTAGTTCGAAGATGCAAGTCTTCACTGAATCCACTTAGAAAGCTCAATTTACTGCCTATTTTTGTTCCCAGGTCATAATGGGATCACGAGAAATCAAATCGGCGATGAAGAGGATTTTTTCAGAATAGGAACTTCGTGCATATGTGTGAACGATCTAAGAAAAACATGATAAAAATACGAGTACGGGTATATATAGTATTTAAAAAATATTATTAATACAAAAATTAATCGTGCAACCGTCTTTCGAAAAACAATATCAAAATTCAAGTCAAGCGCTTCCATAAAACATTGTAAACGAACTCTAGTCATAAAAACATTTCCTTTCGACATCGCGTTGCTTATATTATGTCTCAGTATCGATCTTTTAATGGTTCTCTTTCGTTTTGCTTTCGATTTTGAACAGAATTTTGTATGGATTATTATTTTAGAATTATTCTAAGTACGTGACAAAAATTGTCAAAATCCTTGCACACATTTCAAATTTTTTTCGAATCAACTTTGCTCGGGTTAGTGGAAAAATACACACAAATATAGTACAGATCGAGTAGATGCATCACTCATATAATAGACCATACTGAGGTCTCGATGCTAAATTCCATCAAAGTGTGCTTTACCCCTTTTCTTGTGTGTTTATTACACCCTTGGTCCCGATTTGGAAACAGACCCGACTACCACGCGCCACTTAAACACGTAAGCAAACAGTTTCTGGTTGTGCATTCTAAAATCCGAAATACAACATCCCCATACACGAGTTCCCGAATAAATATAGTAAATAATCAAGTGGCACGTACGACGGAGCAATCCTACTCTGCCCCTCCTGAAACTGAGTTTGAATATCTAGAGGCATAGATAAGAGTATAAAATGCATACGATCCTTCATTTTTACGAAACATAATTCAAGGTATAGACGAATGTGAGTTGAGTATATTTTCCAATAATACGAGTAAAGGGTTACAAAATATTGGATTTAATTTCGTACAATTTCAAGATATTCACATTTGGGTGCATAATTTTAAAATAGAGAAAAGTGTACCACATTCGAAGGCATGTGATTTATGAGGTTAGAGGATAAGCCAGAGGTATATACCAATATTTTCGTCATTTTACTGTTACTCTTGAAGGTTATTTAGAGCTTTATGAGAATTGTTCCGGTGTCTGAATGAAACAATTAAAAACGCATTAAATGTGATCCTAAATGGGATTTGGTTCTCCACAGATATATTTTATGCTTTAAATATAAATTCCTTTGGTATTTACCTCGTACCTCAAGGAATATGTTGTCCTTTTGGGATGGATTAAAGCGAGTGTCCGGTATGGAGCTGAAAATAAATTAAATATTATTAACAGGTGTGAAATTTTTGGTTTATCAGATTAAATGACTAAAGGTTATATAAAGGACTAACACTTTGTTAACAATAAATAAAATTAGGTTTTCAAGCAAAGGATTAACTGAAATAATGGGATTAAAATTAAGATGTTCATACAAAAAAATTAGAATATAAAAAAAGATTCCTCATTATTGATGTACATACGTAGATGGGTGAATAAATGCTAGTTTTGGATACAACTTTTATTCTTTATTATTTATGTATGTTTAAGCATAAAAACTATGCACTTAATAAGTTTAGCGGCCTTTAATATCACACCTCTCACATAAAGGCTAACAATATTGAATATGCTTATGTATTTTATTTTACTGATTTTATTGTTTATATATTTATTTATATAATTTTATACGAACGTATACAAAGTCTGTTTACAACATACGCCAAAGGGAAGTTCGAGAGGTGCTCAACTCTTGGGAATAATTGCAGTCAGTGGACTTTTATATAGCCACTATTTTCTGGCACTGAAAAAACCGAGTTCAATTTCTTCACTAAACGTTCAGTTGATCGCTATACTATAGCTATTACAGCCGATTTAAACAATTAATTGGTATACAATCTGAAAAACAAAATATACGTTTACAAAATCAAAATCAAAATTAGTTTTGATTTCCAAGCAAGTTATACGGTTATAACGTTAGCACTTCTATTATCGAATCATCTCAATAGCTTTCTGCTACATTTTTATTGTCCGTATATTTAAAGGGTTGCTTTGCTAAGAACGCAAGGACCAACGTTCGTAGTTGCACCAATATTGGCTTTCTAAGGCCTGCATGATTTCTTTGCGCTTTCTAATTTCTAAAGTCAATTCCAAATAGTGGTGCTGTCAGAATACTGTGATAATACTTAAATATTGCAGTAATTCTCTTTACTCTTTAATGAGTACTGAATATTTTCAATTGGTCGGTATTCCTTAATTGCGCGGACATATCTTTCCAAGATCAAAACGGTGATGTGCTATCAGTTCATGAAATATCCCGAAACATGAAAACGGGTCAATTACAGTGAGTAAGCCTTTAATTGAAACAGATGTACTGGGTATTTGATGACATTTATCACCGGTAACATCAAAATAGTAAGACTTTATATTTCAAAACGTTTAAAAAATATTGACATCAGGATTTTTTGCCGAAAATGCTGCCGAGAGTACTCTCAGCATTTTATAGTCGTTTCCGGATTTATGTACCTACTCTCCAGCTACAGAACGGCAGCATATGTTAAGCCCCTTAAAATCCGAAACCAACAGCATAGCATAATTATTTGGGGAACCAACAATAGAGTGTAATTTAATTCTTCCGCAACACAATGCTGTCTTCCGTCGCTAAATCAAAACTTAAACACCTAGGCTGGAAATCCATGGCTGGAATTAGGATTGTCGAAACTAAACAGAGTTTCATTCTCGGTATGTGTGAAAATGATAGCCTACATTGGACTGACCACAAATTAGATTTAGGCGAAAATGTTTCGAACTATTCTATGTTTCCTCGTCTATTCTGCCATCAACACGTAAGGTCCAATACTGGCCAAATGCTCCAAAACTTTCTTGTATTTGGTAGAGTGGATTCAAAAGCAGGCTATACCGATGTCGCTTGTCTTGCTTTATTATATTGCTATTTTCACTATCAATGCGCCAACGCACCGTAACATCAATTGCAGACGTAATCTAAATTGTAATGATAATTTTCTTAGTCGTACAACTTAGTGCTAAATTCTTCATGTTTTAGTAATTGTAGCCTACAAACATTTAAAACCAATATACATCGGTATCCTTCGCTCGCGCTGTGTGCCATCTATTTAAGTATGTTTATAATCTCTTAATACGGTGTGGTTAAAAAAGCATAATAATTAATAGAAACTACATTTTCCAGTCCCTATTCATGAATCTGATGTTAGCAAAAATGATGAATATTATTGTGGCAGTTGGAAGCTATCAGCGATAGCTCATTTTTTATATATTTGCGTTTTTGACAAAAAGTATTTGTTTTTTTTTTTTTTGGGTTTGTGTAAAAGGTAAAATTAATGTAATCTATACCGACTTCTCAGTAAAAATATTAAATCGGGCGATTATATCATTCTTCTTTAGAAACTTCAGTCCCTCGAGTTTCATTCAGAAATATATCGCCATGCCTATCACTCAAACTTCCTTGATTTGAATGTAAAATAGCCCAAATTTAGAAATAAGACGTGTTCCATTTCGGTCATCTTCAGCAGATTTAAATGTATGTTACAAAATAAGCTACAGATTACAAGGACAAGAAGATATAATGTTCGTTATTGTAAAAATTTCTAGTTCTGTGTTGGATGGTTTTTGTTAATGCGTCAAGTAAAACCTTAAGAACATCTTAAGAGAATCTTTTTATTCAAAATAGTCAAGAAATAATTAAATCCTAAAAATGAAGAATTTTTTAGAGCCATTGGTAGAATTGTGACATTAGCAATAAAAACCTTTATAGGCTTGGGTCATAAACCAAGTCTGTAAGCAAAGCTCAGTGTAGTATTGCTGGGAATATTTCAATTCCTAAGATCGTCATGGAATCAACGAACCTTTTTGAGCCACACTTCGAGGTACAAAAGCAGTATTGACTGTTCTTTTTAAGATACAGAAGTTCTTTTACCTTGTGTCCAAAACTAGAGTTGTTCGATCGATATACAGCCAAAAAAATTCAGATCTCTTCTCAAGTTAGACTTACCCATAACGGCTTCTGCAGAAGCTGTCCGGATGAGCTCCTGTCCTCTAATATCTTAGGGTAGAACAGAGAGTTTGGTTACTTTCATCTTCACAGAATTGGGGAATCTACGTTCCTTACGTTCTTACATTTTCAAATTTCACTATAACTATTTCACTATCTGGGTTGTTCCGATTGAGCTTTATACATTTCCGAAAGCAATCCTACTGTCATATGGAAACAATGAATCTTCTGCTTGGATAAATGAGCAATGATGAAATGAGCAATAAGTTTACATATTTTTCCGTACTTTCATTCACATGAGCGATGTTTTCCTATTCTTATAATAATAATAAATAAATAGTTTGGTTGATGGTTATATAGCCTACAATAGCTCTGCTACCAATTTTCACTCTGAAATAGTACGAGGCCAGTTGGATTCAAGAGTCGTGCGAATGGTGTTCGCGATATTCGAAGCAGGAAACATCACATATCCCCTAGTATTTGAAAAAGATTGATGAATAAGCAGCAAGGATGTAAGTTGACCTACATAGAAATATGTATGGAAGGCACCGCCTACTTCATGAGCAACCAATGGAGAGTTGCAGGCCCATCCATCCGCACTGCAAGAGTGGATCCTCTCACTTCATTATACACAATTAAAAGAAAAGTTAATGCGATCACCTCCGTCCGTCATAATCCAACAAGCTCCGTCATACAAAATAATATTACTAAAGAATTTAAAGAAAATAATACGAAGTGTGTTGAAAAAGTAAGTTGACTTTATATTTCTATATAAAAACTATTTACTCATCAATATTAATATTATCCCATACAAAGTAATCCCACTCAGATATAATACACTTGTGCTAAAGCTTTTCCAATCTACGAAGCATTTCTTATAAGCACTTTTTGATATAGCCTTGAGCTCTTCCATCGATACCGTTTTTATTTACTCAATCGTTGCAAATCTCTGCCCTTTCATACGTCTCTTCAGTTTTGGGAACAGAAAAGAGTACCATGGGACCAAAGTCGATGAATATGGTGGCTGAGGCATGGTTGTCGTGCTGTTTTTGACAACAAATCTCTTACAAGCAAAGATGAATGAGCAGGTGCATTATTGTGATGTAAAAGCCATGAATTGTTTTCCAACACGATAACTCAAAGATTAAAAAAGTTTATTCCAAAAAATAATGTCAGTTTACATCTGTGACATTTTCCCAACGTTCCACAAAAGCAAAAATGCCTCTTTTAAAAAAAACTCCTTATCTATCACTTCGGGCTAAGAAGTCCTTAAAGTCCTGTTAATTGGCATCTGCGCTATGATGGAATGTCATATCTGACTGAATAGTCGTTTTTCCAATTCGTGCGGCAAAAGTCAGCAAAAATCTAATTGACAATCTGCTAAATAAACAATTAAACGTGCGAAATCCTAAAGACTAGTTCTGTCTGAATATTTCTAAAGAAAAATATCTCTATCTTTATTTTCTTGCTGCTGCCTTCAGTGAGGTATATAGTATGAATGAAAAATCAATAATTTCAATAATTTATTGTAAGTCAACTTTACAATTACAATTTTTAAATCCAGTGGACCTAGTGTTGTGTTTATTGCTGTTGAAATAAGTGGCTGTAATACTAAGTGTCTCATCTCTTATAATTGTTTGTGGAGAAAAGTCTTTCAGTTGAAAGACTCAGTGTCCTCTGCTGGTCTGAGTATAGTTAATACCATCTACCCAACACGCTTTGTCCCAGTCTTCTTGACTTTTTAAAGTCTCAGATCCTAAGCTCGTTCTTCTTTCTGGCCAGATATCTTTTGATATCACTGATCATGACTTTATTTTCCTGAAATACAATATGAATTTATCTAAATGTTCTACTACTGACTCTTTCACTTATAAAGATTTCAATTCTGTTGATATATTATTAGCTACAACATCCGCCTCTTGGATGCAGTAGATGGAAGCGCAGATCAATGCATGTCAATTGGGAAGTATTTAAACCAGCCCGAAATCTTAATGTCCCTTTACCCGCCAAAACACTTTGGAGAAACATAAAAAAAATTTGTTTCTCTAAAGTCCATAATCCTCAAAGTGCTCTCGTCCCAGATCTTCTTCATAACTTTTATATAGGCGATCAGCTCCATGATAATGATCTCGATTCAAACCGCATATCGGCGCATTTGGAAGTTCGGTGCAAAAACTAGAAGATTTTGAAGTGGTGAGTGAAGATGAAGTTTTTAAATGCAAAATGGCCGTTAAGTCTGACGCTATCGGAGAGGATGGTTTATCAATACGGTTTATTAAACTAATTTTGCTTTATATTGTTGGCCATCTCACTCATCTTTTTAGCTTTTGCATTACCACATCAACTTTTCCTATGGCTTGGAAAATTGCAAGGGTACTTCCAATCGCCAAAAAAAAAAAAAAAAAAAAAAAGGAAATTCCCCTTCTGACTACCGACTAATTAGCATACTACCTTATCAATAATTTTTGAAAAAGTCTTAGAGAAGCAAATCCTGAACCATGTAGCTACTAACAACTTTTTCTACCCGAAACAATCAGGGTTTAGAGTAAATCACAGTTGCTCTACTGCTATGATAAATCTACTTGAAGCAATAAGGTAGGATTATGACAAGGGCTATGCAAGTCTTCTTTGTCTGCTTGATTTTTTGAAAGCTTTTGATAGGGTAGATCACAACATGGATCTATAAAACTTGTTTTATTTCAGTGATAGGGCTGTCACTGTAGCTATTTATTATTATTTCAGAGAGCTACCTCTGGCGGAAAATTCTTTTCTTTTAAAGCTTTAGTTCAAGGAGTTTATCAAGGAACAATTCTTGGGCCATTATTATTCTGCATGTTTATCAATGATCTCCCATCAGTCTGCACACAAACATCTATGCATCTTTATGCTTAAGACGTTCAACTTCATCTAGGAAAACCCTTTAACTAGCTCTCTGAGCTTACTCTTCTTGTAAATGAAAATCTTTCCCGAATATATGCTTGGTCCGTCGTAAATTGGTTGCTTCTGAACCCACTAAAGACACAAGTAATACCTATATCTAAAAGAAAATTGAACTTGAATATCCTACCAGATATATGTTTAAGCAATAATAAAATTACTGCTGTTGAGCATTGCACCAGTCTTGACATTGTTAATGATCGTACTCTATCAGGCTACAGCCATACTCAAATGGTCAGACGCAAGTTCGTACTAGCATTAAAAGTCCCAATCCCAATTTTTTATTTGATTCAGTTTGATACACTTATTCCAGCGATTTTCCAACTTCTTGATCCCGTCCGAAAAGTAATTTTCCGGAAGGTCTGAAAAATTTTCCTCCGTGGCGTCGATGATTTCCTCGCGTGAGCTGAATTTTTTATTGATGAGCCATCTTTTGAGGTTTGGGAAGAGATAATAATCCGAGGGAGCCAAATCGGGCGAATACGGTAGATGTGACAGCAATTAGAGCCGTAAATCATTGATTTTAGCCATGGTTGCGATGCTCTTGTGCGCCGGTGCATTGTCTTTCAAAAACAAATTTTTTTTCGCTTCATGTGAGGCCGTTTTGTAGCGATTTCGGCCTTCAATCGCTCCAATAATGCACAGTAATACTCGCTGTTGATGGTTTTTCCTTTTTCGAGGTAGTCCACGAAGAGTATGTCATGACAATCACAGAAAACCGAAGTCATAAGCTTTCCGACCCATCGAGCCTCCCTCGGCTGCTTCGGAGCACTCGTGCTGGCTTCAGTCCATTGCCGGGCACTCATTCTGTTCTTTGGTGTTTAAAAGTTACCAATTGACGCCAAAAGTCCGCCCGATATCGCATCTTTCGAAGTGCTCTCGCGTTCGTGTTTTTGGTCAGGAGTGAGTATGCGCGGCACCCAGCGGCAGGTAACTTTTTCATATGCAGAATATGCAGAATATGGAGTGTGCGCACAGTACTAATCTTTGTGGTATCTGCTAGCTCGCGCACCTTCACTTTCCGGTCAGCCAACACTATTTCATGTAATTTTTTTTTTGACATTATCCTCTGTAACCCCATCGGAGGGCCTGCCGCTGCGGACTTGATCGGTAGTGGAGTTGCTACCACCACGAAACTCTTGAAACCAATATTTGACGGTGTAATCTGACGGAGCATTAGCCTCACAATATTAATCCAACTTTTCTTTTGTTTCCTTCGCCGTTTTGCCCCTCAAAAAACAATGTTTTATGAGAGAACGAAAATCATGTTTGTCCATACTCAACATGATGCCATGCACGTCAACAACAATCAGCTGTCAAAACAAAACTAAAGACAGTATCGCACTGAAATTTGGCACGTCTGCCTAAATATGAACGGACTTCAAGTCACCATAACCTCGTAGCAACGCATTCTGGCGGTCAAGGAGGTTACTTTTCACTCCACCTAGTATTGTATTTAGGAAGTAGAAGTATCATAAAGCACATTTTGCTTTTATTCCGTCATAGGTAAGAAATGTTCATCATTCAAGCTTTGGTTCCATATGACTACATTTTTTGCTAACCTTATATATTCTTACAAGGACATAGGATTTTGCCCTTTTGTCTTTTGTGAAATCATTCTGAATACTCCATAAGTTACACTGTTAATGAAGGCCTTAACTTTTTAACTCAAAGGATTCATTCACTTTGAGTAACGTACTCATGTATTCGTACATTGATCAATTTCAAATGAGTTACTACGTACCTGGTTCCCATTAACATAAGACTTACCTTACCTATGCACTTCTTCTAATTAAGCTTTGATTGAGTACCTTTCCTTTCTTTAACTCCATCAAAGTAAAAGTTTTATTACATAAATAAACTCAGCCAACTTTAGCAACTCACAGAGTTTTAAGTCACAATCTCATTATCTGTTATTTTATTTTTCCATTTAAAAGATGTTCGCCGGTAAAGCTAAACTGGTAAAGCTCACTGCTACATTCAGAAGAAACAATTTTTTTTATTCATTTTAGCAGTGAATGTTTCAGTCAATGCTCCTTCATCTATGGTATGAGTGAGGAAAATGAACTTCGTTTATCGTTTTGCTTATATGCGTGCTTGTGACGAAGTGGTTCACTGGTTGTCGTTGTCGTCATCGGCTGTTAACACTCTTTTGCTCCGTAGTTGTCCCAACACCACATATTTTTTTTTTTTTGCATCCCCCTGCTACTAGTACTACATACATATAATCCAACAAGGGTTTGTATGTTGTTTCCTCTTTCATAAGTCACAACCGCCAGACTGGCCTTCTGCTTCTAGACACTTCTGGGACATGCCCATCTCGTGTGCTATACCATGTGATCAGGGTTGAGGCAAGAATCAAGGGAATTTTTTAATGAGAGCACATAAATTCAATTCTGAAATATTCAGCCTTTTAACGGCATCGTGCAGAAACATCCATCGAAGTGCCAGTAGTAGAAACGGATGGGTGTGTATCCTGAGCAATGTATGCTTGGCTTCGTTTCATTTCCTTTTCCAAAGCTCTTTTGCGATTCTTTAATATGAAACCATTCCCTGTGATTGTGATGGGGTGGTTGGTAGAAAACCTGAGGAAAATAATATCCGCAACGAGTACCTACTATTCCATAACTACAGTAATGGAAGGCAACATAGGAAAAAGCAAAGAACGAGTATTTTTGTTGGGCAATAGACGACTTAACTCCCCGTCATATGGAGTTTTAAACATAGCAGCTACATAGTCCGGAGGGAGGCGACAATTGGGATGTATTTTCTTTTGTATCAATGTACTTGGAATAGCCTTTGCAGGAGATTTTAACACAAAATTTCTCTAATGCCTAACTCGGACAGGAAAACAACTTTACAGATTTGTCTAATTGAACTGAATACAGAATTTAGTTAAACAAACCAAAATTATGCTGTGAAAAATTTGAAACAAATCAGAATTAAAGGCTCAATGGAAAGATGGTAGTTTATGGGAACAACTAGGATTGTACAAATCAAAATGTATGTTGCACTATTAAGGTCTTTTCTTGAGCTTTATAGAGTACCTCCATACTGTTTTTCTCCAGGACGAAAAATTCAAAACTGTTGATAAAGTTGCAAAAAAAGTGCCAAACCAAAGCGAAGTCAGAAATGACCAGGATTCTTAACATACTCGTATAGGTAGAGGTATGGGTGCAAACGCCAGTTTGTTTAAAAAAAAAACTTTATTTCGTTTTGAGCTTTTACTTAAAACTGAACTAACATATCATTTTTTACTTATTCTTATAGCTACATTTTTGCAAACGTAATGATATTTCTAAAGGAAAAGAAACTGTCTGCTGTTGGCTTGTCACTTTTTATTTTTTTCATTTTCAATGCATTTTTATTAGGTTCAATTCTAAATTAATTAATTCTTATATGCTCTACAAAAAACGCTTAAAAATTAGCCTAAATAACTTAAAACTATCTTATTTTAACTTACTGGACGTATGCAGACACTCTAAGTTCAACCTAACAATGAAATTTTGTCTTTCGACGTACCATACAGATATTTATTTTTAGCCCCCTGATGGAGTTATCCTGCACATCCCTCATGTTGCGACTGCCGTGTGCGACGTCTCTGTCGTAGTTGAGTTGCCTGTCCGCAGCTGTTAAAGCGACGTGGAAGATTATCGGCAACGCTAAACTATCCTGGATCAGACCTTTTATATCGAGGTAGAGGAACGCTTTTGGAGGAACAAAGCCGTCAAAGCGTACAATCATAATACATATGATTGGAGTAGTAAGCTCATGTAAGATCATGTTATTCGACGAGGTTATTGCTCTTGCAATGTGCCTAAGAGTCAACTTAATAACGAAATTGTCCACTCTTATTAGGTTTAGAATTTTAGAATTTTATTCATTCATGTATGAATGTATTCACATGTATTCACACTCTGTATAAGCGAAGACAAGACCTAAGACAAGCCCTCTCAAACACCCGAATAAACTAGCTCTCACGTTAAAACACACATCCAAATACAAGTATAGGCCGGATAAGGGTCATTTAGCAGATCACCTTCACCCTCGCATCGAGTTGGCTGCTACAAAACAGTTTCTTTGTAAGGGCAAAAGCACCTCTGGCTCTGGCCAGAGCAACATCCATATGTTTGTTAAAATATAGATATTGATCTAGTCAGATCCTAAGGTATCTGACTTTATTTTACAAGAAAGTGACTGTCCGTGTTGTCCAACGATAGAAAACTTTCGCCAATTCTTTCTGGTATCCCTAGAGGCCCCAGACAAGAAGTCACATCGCAATTCTTCACGATGAACTGTCTATCTGTGAGCATATAGAACACAATATACAGCAGTGGTTTACTAATGCCCAGTCTGTTCAGCTTGTACAAGAGTCTCTCAAACCATACCCTTTCGAAGACCTTCTCCAAGTCAATCAGGCTGGCACCCGTGCAATGTTTCTTGCCTTTGTTCTATTGGATATCAGAAACCAGTTTAGACGCCTTGAAGCCGAATTGATCATCCGGAACTCTATTCATCACTTTTTGAAAACCTTACTGATGTTTGGAAGGAGGCTGATCGACCGGAGATTCGCCGGATTGGAGGTGTCTTTATCCCTTTTGGGGACGGGATGTACCACCTCAGTTTTCCAATGCGCTGGATAATGTGCATTATTCTTTGTATTGTTAAACAGAGTGGTATAAATATCCACCGCTTTAGTGCGAGATGTCGAAGCACAATGTTCGGTATTCCATCGGTTTCCACTGATTTCTTATTTCTAATTGTACCGAAGATCGTTTGAAGCTCTTCCTTCGAAATAAACGAGGGTTGTTCTCTTTTATTGGCGGTGACATTATTTGCCATATTCTCGTAACTGAACTCGTTACTGAACTGAAAGCCGAGTTCTCGATTCGTAAGTTCACTATTTCATTTCTTCGGTAGAAATTGTGCACAAGGACTCGATTTTCCAGGTCGTTGGCCAATGGTGTCATTCGTCTTGTAAACTTCCTGGAAATTCGCTCCTACAGCCTCGGCCTTTTCCTGCGGATCCTCAATCACAAAAAAGTTGTCATCATCAACAACCTCATTTGGATCTATGCCTGCTGTTGAAAGTATTCGTTCATTGTCTGTCGTTCAGACGATTTTAAGACATGAAAAATCGTTTTGATCTTTCCTCCGAAGTATTTAATTTATTTGCGGGAACATATTCGGGTTTTTGGTGTTAACAGTCTGGATTTTATTGTGCCAATACAAACTAAGAGATGCTCTGTAATTTTCTTTTATTAATGTTTGAAGGTTTTCAATCGACGACTTTAATGTCATGATCTTCGAGTTATGTCTGTCAGTAAACTGTCTGTACAAGGTTTTTCGTCTTTTTTTTTTTATAAATCCGCGTGCACACCAAGGGGATATGAATACCCTTTTACTGGCTTTTTCATCAGAACGCGGGCGGGTGGTATAGTAGTTTTGAAACTCAGGTGTTAGGTTTCGATATTTTTCCAGAGGTAGTTGTCAAACTGGAGCCAGTGCAGCCTTAGTACGTGCTAGTTATTAGTTCGTTACATTTAGCCCAACCATCAATCACTCCAACATCAGTGTAATGGCTTTGTGTCAGAGTTGACGCCTACGGGATTTACATATAACTACATACAAATACCATGAAAAGACTTTTTCAGAGAATTGCCTCGCACGGGACTCCAGGCCACGACCCTCCGCTTGAGGAGTCTATGCATATACCACTACACCACGGCCACCCCCTTGACAGCAACTTATATTTATGTTGGTGCAGTGCGTCTGTACGATTAGTTGAATTGCGGAACAAGTCTTCGTTGTCAGTGTATTGATACCGAGGTATGGTTTTATCCATTGTTCGTTTGATTGTCTCGTCCATTAGTTTTAGATATCTGTCAATCTCCTCGTTTTACAGACACCATGTATAACCTCTTTCCACTGCGGAGAGGGATATACACAATGCATGCTTCAAGCACCTAAAACTTACGCACTACATGACTGTCTATTCTCTTAAAATGTATAACTTTTCTTACGAAGATCGCAACGCCTCCTCCTTGTTTGAAGTTGGGTCGGTTTCTTCGTAATATTTTATACCTTCTGTGCCTCATTTTGTGTCTTTTGGTTAGCTTAGTTTCACTAAATAAAAACACATCAGGGAATTGGTCTTTAAGCAACTTGAATAGTGCATCTATTCGCTCAATCCTAATCAGTGAATTAATATTCACTGTAAGGACTGGAAGTGCGTTAATCCTGGCAGCATTGCGTAGATTTGATCCACGCGCGTAGCTTGATCGATTATCTGACGTTAAAGCAGAACAATCTCCCCGTGGATAGATAGCAAGATAGCTAGCATGTCAGTTCCAGGTTCCGGTGCTTTAGACACTGGGGCCTGAAAAGAAACCTTCGCGTGCTGTGCCGTGTTCCCTATTTGGGCGTAGGTAACTTGGGGAGTGACGACTGGTGTTTGAATTGGAACCGGTGGACGCTTGACTTCCACCTTTTGCTGCCGAGCCAGATTTACTCTTTTTATGCACTGGAATTTGGGACAACCCCGAGAGTTTGCGGTGTGTCCTGTATTCTTACATAAAACGCAAACGCTTTTTTCCGGCGCTCCATCCCTACCCAGAGCGCATTCTTCTGATTTGTGGTTCTTACCGCACTTGACGCATCAAAGCTGCATTTTGCAGTTCGACGCGGCGTACCCGAACCTTTGCCAGTGAACACATTGTCAAATGTTTTCACTCCTCTTTAATTTTTCCCAGTGTACAACCTGGAAGTCTATACTCCTTAGACCATCCAGTTTGCTGTTGGGACTGGACTGCTGGACTAGGTAGTTTCTGCTACTCATTTTTGGCTCTAGCCGTGACAAATGGTTTAACCCCTACAAAATTGAGCTCTTCACACTCCTTCTCTTTCAGTAGTGCAAGGAGCTCCTCCGGATCAGTCAACAGCTTTACTTGCAGTTTCTCACGCTTCGGGGTGTAAGAGAAGAACTCCGTCGTCGTATTTAATAACTTAATAGCAAAAAATACATTTTCTAGTTTTATAATTTTCTGCTGGAATAATCGATATCGACGAGTAACTTGGATCTGTTGATGAAAATTCATGTTGCGAATAAATTTCATTAGCATCTAGAAGATTTGTTGGATAACTTATTCGGGTCTAGAACAAACAAAAAATTAGTTAATACTATCCAATATGTAAGCTACTACTGTTTTTACTTCACAAGCAACTGAACTTGTATGCTCATAAAC
This sequence comes from Volucella inanis, assembly GCA_907269105.1. NCBI lineage: Eukaryota > Metazoa > Arthropoda > Insecta > Diptera > Syrphidae > Volucella > Volucella inanis. The sequence goes on along the minus strand of OU026154.1, from coordinate 41,200,616 downwards.
TTCTCCAGTTTGATTTGCATCTAAATGTGTAGAAATATAAAAAATTATAAAAAAGGGACCTACATATTGAAATTATAATAGTTCTGGGAAAAGTGTATGCTGTAATGATGTATTTTCTAGTGGATCATCAGACATCGAACATAAAGTGCTTTGTTGAGTCTAAATTAAAACAAATGATACAAATATCGCATATACGTATATATATTTTTTCTAAATTCAAGAGAAGTTATATTGTACGCTTAAGAAAAAATTACTAGAACAACGTTAACCTTCTATCAAAACTTAATTTCAAATTATAATTCCCGTATTTAAAAGTCGTTCAACGATTATTCTAAAAAAAAGGACTAACTTTTCGATTTAAGCTAGAAAATGTGAACAGTGCATCCGTGTCAAAAAATCTTACAGTGTGCACTATTCTTAAAAGTTGAGAAGTGTATTGCTTGATAATAACAGCTAAGTCAAACAGCTGCCTTTATCATAGACTTGAACGAAGTTTCAAGGTTATTGATCACGCTGATCATCTGCATATCTACTTATATACAATCACAAAACTATACAAATGTAATTACAATTAGCTCAATGTGAAATGTTCTGCTTCGTTTTTGTGATGCTTGGTTTTCATTTCATTTTACGATAACACTGTGTATGATAGCCAAATGTGGCTCTTAACTCAGAAGATAGGTAAATATCTCCATATTTAAAGCCATTAATTTTACGAACTGTTAGTATATCAACACATTTAGTTAAGATTTCATCTGTAAAATCAATAACTTTATGAAACTCCTCGCAAATTAAACACTTTTTTATTTCGAAATTCATAGTTTCAATAATAAGTTCAATACCAGGTGTACCGGTATGAAGGATGAAGTTTTTTTGCGAAAATAAAACACTAAACACACACAATTTCTTTTTAGATTGGGCTCAAAAGTACAAGTCACTTTGAGTTTCCAGAGAACTAACCTTGTAATAAGATCTTTCACAATAAATATATAGATTTACTTATCAGTAGTGGAGTAATATATTTTGACTTAGCGGTAACACTATTGGTATAAAGGGCAAGTACATGATCGACAGAAGACTAATATGTTATGTTAAAAGAGTTTAGTTCCGCTTAATTTATAATAATCCATTTTCATTTATCAATAGCAGTGATTTTCGTCTGTTGTAATTTGTTTTTTTCTTAGGTTAATTATCAAGATTTTAAAAGAAATGTTAAAGCACAGCTTAGAGTATTATTAAAAGCTTTGTCAGTAAGAATTTTTGTTACAGAAAACTTGATTTTTTCTGTGAAAAAAAGCAAGCAAATGGTCAGACATACTCATTTGAGGGGCTTTTTTACACCCAGCTTATATATTTCGTATAGTAGAAACTCAAGGCTTCGATTTAGTACTACTTCGAAAAACCGATTTTCAGCTTCAAAAAAATTAACGTAGTAACGTAAAAGTATTTTTGGTAAAAGTCGTCGGAAACAAGATTTGGCCCAGGTAGTGTTTGTCCGACTACTGGATTCGTAAAGAAGAAAGTCTAAGTTTTGATTTATCTATTGACCTGTTGAGGTAGGTCAACATCAAAAATACCATTTTTGAAAGCGGTAGGACAAGAAGTAAGGCTCGGATTTTGTTTGTCTGACCAACTGTTCTGAGATCGACAAGAAAATCTCTATTGAAGTACTTTTCATTGACTCCATGGTATAACTCACCATAAAAAAAAACGGTACCGGAAGTAACCCTTTATTGGGTAAACGCCCGCGAAAACGTTTGTCCGACCAGCAGTTCTGTAAATGTTTCACCATTTACTAAAAGGTATTAAACGAATTTTCCATTGACCCGATGAGGTAATCCTACAGTCGCCTCCCTTACTATTGTATATTGAGTGCAAAGTGTGCATATGAGCTATGCGTCATATAAGTAAGCAGACAGGTAATACATATTTGCATGGTAGGCTTATGAAGATGGCGAAGTAAACAGAAAAAGTGGGCGGAAAAGTGGAGGCTCCTGCATTCGATGCCTTTATTATTGGTTAGATTTGCAAGAGGAGGTAGGGAGACTAGAGGGATTAAAAGGGAGTGATCTCTGAGACGTAGCTCCTGCTCTCATACGATTCTGCTACGAAGAATTAATGTTCTGAACTTTTATTATAACATGTGTGTGATCTTTTGTTGTGGCCGTGGTGTAGTGGTATATGCACAGACTCCTCAAGCAGAGGGTCGCGGGTTCGAATCCCGTACGAGGCATTCTTTGAAAAAGTCTTTTCATAGAATTTGTATGTAGTTATATGTAAATCCCGTTGGCGTCAACTCTGATATGAAGGCATAACACTGATGTTGGAGTGATTGATGGTCTGGGTTAAATGTAACGAACTAACAACTAGCACGTACTAAGACCCACTGGTTGAGGATGCACTGGTTCGTCCCGTCCAGTTTGACAACCACCTCTGGGAAAAATATCGAAACCAAACATATCTGAGTTTCAAACTACTACACCACCCGCCCGCGCAATGGAAAAAAGCCAGTAAAAGGGTATCCCATATTCCTTTGGTGCGCGCGTGGTATTATAAAAAAAATCTTTATTTTTGTCTTTAAAAATAATGATAACGAGTGCAATTATGATTAGAAAGGCCCGGTACTTCGGAAGGTGCTGCAGCGACCAGTTTAAAAGTTTAAAAATTGGCAAAAACAGTTAAATTAAATTAAAAATTGATAAAAATGTATATTATTGTACCACAACCGATGAGTAAGATAATGAAGAATAATTGAACGTAATTCATTGCTGGGTAGATTTGAACTGTTTGCTTGGCACTGTGGTCGTCAGCGGCTTTATAAGAGCTTTCTTATTTTGTTTTATTTTGGTTGTGAAGGTTACCTTATGCCATATGTTAATGAAAACGCATACTCAGTTCAGTGTAACGTGGGATTGTATTAGGAAATGAAATATGGAAAAAATCACAACCAAGTTGTCTCAGGTGACTCAATACAATTGACGTATTTCGTCGAATCACTGGTCTACATATGTAGACGATTTGTTTTCCAGAAACTAAATAAAGCTAAGTTTTGCACATCTAGGTCAATGTTTGCCAGCTTAACTTAGTCAGAACATAAACATACAGTTCAAACTATATGTCAGTTGAGATGTCAGCAAATTTGTAATAGTATATATAGCATAGCAGTTGAGCATAGATTAGTAGGAACCAGAGGTGAATAAACGTTTGGATTTAAATTAGTCTTTAAAACAAATCCACTTTGACCTTGTTTAAATTGAATTTTTAAATGTTTCTATACAATGACATAAATGGTGGATTAATTGAATTCTTTGGGCAATTTTAATTGAAGTTTTGTTCAATGTAGGTTGAGAATTTTTGATTCGCATTTGGGTTTCTCCAGAGCTCTGATAACTTTCAAATAATCGGTTACTCAAACATGATTCGCATTTGGGTTTCTCCAGAGCTCTGATAACTTTCAAATAATCGGTTACTCAAACATATTCAACATAATTAGTATAATTAAAAATGTTGCGAGTTATGTGCGAATGGAAATTTTTACTTGACACCGTCCTGTCTACCGAAATCTTCGATAATACTATTTATAATGTATTATCATGATCATTTTAAATCCGTGATGGTAAAATACTTGCTGCAGTTCAATTAAGGTTTTCCGGCAAAGAAATTCAATTGCCGAATTTGGATGCTGACTAAATCTGCTTTTTAATTGATATCGGGAGTATAGTATAGGGTTTACATTATATGTATTACATTTTTTTTAAAATTTCGAATTTGTAAGCAATTATTGTTCCGATTCAATTATCTTATGTGCTCTGGCGATTTCAACGTTTGTGATGTAACTTGGTCTTGATGTGAAGTGCCTTTTTCATGTTAAAAAATATGACGAAATAACTTTTCGTGATTTTATGTCACGAATCAATTTATATCAAATTAGTTCAATTGCAAATTTCCAAAACAGATTTTTGTTTTTTAATTAATTTATTATTTTGCTCACAATCATTAATAACTTATAACTACTTCTTGTCAACGGCCTCGCCACACTGAAAGCATCGGTTCCCACTAGATCACCGAAATCAAGCAGTGTTGGGCGCGGTAAGTACGTAGGTACTCCGCGTGTTGTTAACAAAACGCGCCCGTTACCCCGGCGTTAAATCCCGGACCCAACAAATTAATTTGTATCGTTCCCTTGATAATAATAATAATAATATAATTAGAAAAATGGTTACAGAATTTGCATATTCATAAATTGTTTTTCCGTTTTTTTAATTTTTCTATTAATTTTCTGTTTTCTACATTTTTTATATGTAACGTTTATTTATATATAACAATATTTTCAATTGTTATATTATTAAGGTTTAGTATAATAAAATTATCTTATGTTAATATTTAATGTTATTTATTTTAATTTCACAATTTTCAAATCGTATTATATTATAGTTATAATATTATTACTTAACTGTTTAATTACAATACTACATCTTTGCTTTCCTTAAAGCTACATGACACACTTTGTTTAGACATATTTGAAATACAACTATCTTTAATTGGTTTTAAATTCTTAAAATGAATTGCTCTGTATACATCATGGTAATTATTCTCATTGTTTGTTATAAATGTGTTGAGATGCGAAATAAGTTCTAGTTTATTTTTGTTTGGTATTGGTTCTATTACTATTCTGTAAAATTTTACATCTGAGTATTAATGTATCATTACAATAAATACTGTTTCCCTATCATATATTATAACGGAACTCTTTATATTTGTTAATTTCACAATTGTTATATTCAATTTCCTAATTTCTTCCGGCAGTAATAGATTTCTTCCTAAAATTCCTAATTGACTTGCCAGCATATTTTCTTTGACTTCTCCTACCTGTATGTCATATTGTATTTGAAATACCTGCTGCATATGTGCGATTTCTGAGAACTCTCCTAAATTTTGTAACTGTCCTTTGATTTCTAATTGCTGTCTGTTAATATGTCTTGTAATGTTTTCTATAGGTTCATGGAAATGGTAATTAATGTTGATTTGTTCATTTATTTCATTAATAAATGGAATAACTTAGACTACTTCTTTCATTGACTTCTGGATTTTTTCTTATTTCCTGTTCGTTGCAAATTGTTACGGCTCCTAACACTTTCTTGCTTAACATGTCCTTGTTGCTTTTGTCAGCTGTAAATGTACGAATATGACAGAATTCCTGGTTTTATTATAAGGTGTAGTAACATGTAGCTCGACGTCATTCTCTTTTAAAAATTCCTTTCTTAAGATTGAAGAGAAACCGCCTACACCGTCCACAACTATTTTCCGAAGAACTCACAGAGAAGCGAATCTACATTTTGAGGAGTGCTATCCATGTACGATGTCTTATTTCCTGAACTTTTACGCGTTTTGTGAATTTGTCGATTAACATAACGTATATTAAGTTAGTATTTGCATACCAGATATCGATATGTAGAATCTGTCTAGGTTTTTCTAGGATAGTAGTTAATTTTAGAGAGATTTTATTCAGAAATCGTTCGTCCAAACATAATTCGGACTTGTTTATAAATTTCTGGACTTTATTTTTTAGAATCGGAACGCAATATATATGTAATTAATGCCTCTTTGGTTCAAAAGCTTATGTGTGTTTATAATTGCTTATGCTAATTTTTCCTCGTCAGTAAGGTCGCCTAAAAAATTACTGCATTTCATTGTTTTAAATAATCGATTTTTACTGAAATATTTGATATATGTGTCCTGAAACTTTGCAAAAAAATGGCCGTAATTTAAAAATATATCTACTATTCCTTTAGGTGAAATAAATTTTTACAAAATATCTAAAACGTAATTTTCTTAGAATTCTTTTAAATCTATAACAAGTCTTCTTTTGCCAAATTCTGTATATATTTTATGTGTATTTATCGGGTCTGAATTATTGAGAATGATTTGAGATTTATAAATATTAACTGGTGTCTGGACAATCGGGATATATTCGCTACTATCTTCGTTAGCACTATGGATTGTGGCAATGACAGATTGGTCGTCGAGATTTATGTTTTCTGCGCTTGTAGTTCTGTTGACTTTGTTAAGGTCTCCCAAATTCGTTACATCGGCTGCATTTTTCCCCATCAAAAAGCAATGATAAATCAACACACGAAATTGCTTTGTACGCGTATTTTTTGAAGGTTGGTACAAACTGAAAATGTATGAAAGGTATGGATTTAATTCAAGTGGTGCCCTCTCTTAGAAACGGACTTTTCAGCCCATGTGTTAGCTTTGTCTACTAATTTACTTTTTATAATGTCAAAGAAAAAAAGCTGATACTATTGTCTTCTTTTTTTTTCTTTTTATTTTTGTATTCGCATTTACTGCCTTTTTGTTCACTTATATTTTTTTTCAATGAGTTTTTTTATTTATTTTTTTTTTACTTGTATTTTAATTATTCTTTAAATACTGTTTTTCTTCAATTCTTAGCAGAGAGGGAAGAAAGTTTCCTTTTTTCTTTCTCTAAATAAACTTGTTTTTACATGGATTTTTCACCTTTTCTATTTTATCAGTGTTTTCGTCATTTTTTCACCTTGTTCTTATTTTTTCACTTTTAGTGGCGTTTTCCTCCTTAAACGAATCTTTTCACCTTGTTCTTATATTTTCACTTTTAGCAGTGTTTTCGTCCTTAAACAGATCTTTTCACATTGTTTTTATTTGTTTCTCCTTTATCGGAGCGGAGTTTTATTTATTTCTGTTTGAGGAGTAGGACCGACTGCGCTAGTTATTGATGCAAATGCAAGTTTGTTTAAAAAAAAAAAAACTTTATTTCGTTTTGAACTTTCACTTAAAACTGAACTAACATATCATTTTTTACCTATTCTTATAGCTACACTTTTGCAAACATAATGATATTTTTGTGGGAAAAGAATTTGTCTGCTGTTGGGTTGTCATTTGATTCCAAGCAGATGTACTGATCGTGCACTATTGAGTGCAAAGTGTGCATATGGGATATGCGTGATCATTCAAATGAATAAACAGACAGCTAGTGCGTATTTGCATGGTGGGATTGGAAAGATAGTGAAATAACGGGAAAAAGGGGGGAAATGGTGTGTTATTTAGCTGAGTCTTTGATTGACTGGCTCTAACTGCGCATTTCGAGTTGTTTCTGTTTTTTATTTTCCGCGCCATCCTCTCGACCTCTTCGTCTAGTTTGGTCATTAACTAGCTGCCTCGAGTTAAGCACACCAGTTAGTTAAGATCTGTTCCACTTGAGTGCTTCTTCTATTCTCTTCAATTCAATGTCTATGTAGATCGCGCAAAAAGTCACCCAATATTTTTTATTTTTTATTTTTAATTTTTTTTTTTTTTTTTTTTTTTTTTTTTTTTGTTCAAAAACTAGTTCGGTCTCATTCCTTATTGACAAAAAATACGATCTTGCACTGAGATAACAAGGTTGAAATGAATATGTAAAAACTCTTTAGTTGTTCGAAATAGAGCCTTAACATGCATGTCTTAACTAAACTTGATAGGGTATAGTGCATTTCACATTATCATCCTGCACAATCGGACGGCATAAATAGTATTTTTTTTTTTTTTTTTAGTTTAGACTTTCAATTAATTTCTCAAACAAATTTATTTTCTTAAGCTAAGTTTACCAATCCAATGATAAGAAAGTCTGAAAAACAATTTGTGACAATCAGTATTTTAAAATATAAATAGTATTGAATTCCACTTCACAAAGGTGAACTTTTTAATTCAAAAATATAATATAACAGTTTAAGGAAAAACAAAATTCATTGAATTAAGGAATCTATACAAAAAAAAAAAAAAAAAGAAAAAATGTAAAAAATTAAAAAAATTTAACCTAGAAAAACATGAAAATATATAAATACATATAAAGATATGTATATATATACATAAATATACAGAAATAAGAAATAGAATTCATGAAAAAAAAACAGAAAAAAAAGAAAAAAAAAAGAATATATATGAAAAAAACCGAGTTGAAATATCCTGCAGATATTTCCGTATATACATGTAAATTTATTATCTGGGACTAGACATTCAGAAAAATTTTGAGATCAAATACAATATTGTAAAACCAATTCTTTAATTTTATCAGAAACAAATTACGCCAGTTAATTGCTCTAAGAGACTGCGTTAAATTTTTTTTAAATAAGCGACAAGCAGACATGACATAAAAATTACAGAAAGAAGTAATACGAAATACAGGAATTGATACCAGATGCCGATAATTTCCACGGTAACCGTCCGGGACCCTAAATTCAGATTAAAAGATGTATGGTATTAAAAAAATATCTTTAACATTTTATGTCACATGGCCTTATGTCACGGCACCATGTAAAACTACATAGGATTAAGGCGGATGTTTAAAACTAATTTTTCTCACAACATATCTTTGTACCGCAGTAGCGTAACAGCGTATTGCAGCTTAGAATGGAATAGTCGATAGTAAATTGAAGTGAGTAGATGTGTTGAACAAACACTCTACGAGTATAAGAAATACCTTAACATACTGCGAAGAATAGTATTTTCGCAATGTCTTGGTGTGACAAGAAAAAAATCATCTTGGCATCTGTGATAAGCACCAAGTACTTGAGTTCATCAACATTCTCAATCTGACAACAATTCTTATTTGCATGAGCAAAGTTTCAGACTTTGAATTTTAGACAATCTGGTACACGACAAAAATTATTTGCATCAAAAAAATTCAGTTCAAAAAAGCTGAAAACGGTAATTTTAGTTTTAGGATTAGTTACCAATTTGTTTCCAGCAAGCCATGGTCTCAACTGGTTCAAATCCGAATTTATATTGTATCTGCGACTAGACCTAGACGATAAAAATATGTAAGCCAAATCAGCAAAAGCTCCTATAACTCCTTTACAATTGAGTACAAATCGTTGATGTAGATAAAAAAAAGTATTGATATAACCGCACCTTTTTCCCACTTCTAGTTTGTTCTATCTATGTATAGTACACCCTTTGTGATCTATTTTCTATATAAGCTGTGAATCAATCAAGCATAAAACCCCTATGCATAAAATGGAGCATTAAGCTTTATTAGTAATATATTATGGTTAATCATATAGAGGGCTGTGGTATTTTTTTCTATCTAAATTTGGGTATATTTGTAAAAGAATATCTAAAAGAGCATCTTCAGTTGATTTGCCTTTTTGAAAACTAAGTTGCACAAAATTAAAGAATTAATTTTTATTAAAAAAAATTAACAACTGTATTTTTGATAACTTTTTTAAAAATTTTACTTACAAATGGCAGAAGGGAAATTGGTCCGTAATTTCTAACACAATCACAATCTGGCTCGCCATTTTTAAAGAGTGGTACATACACATCAGCATATTTACTGTATCATTTTATTAAAAAAAAGGCTAGTAAACCAACCACAAACCAAGCAATAGATACGGTTATTACGACATATTGTCCGCAAAAATTTAAAATTTCTAGGTTACTAATGATTCTTAATAGCTCAAACGCAGTTATACATATTCATATAAAAACCATTTCCTTGAAAAGATTCACCTTAATTGGAATTAAAAGTAGTACTTCATGGAACATCAAATTGTGTTTGAAGTGTTTCAGCTATTATGGCTAAATATTATCAGATAATAAATTTTCATTTCAGCGAAGCAGAGTAAATTTTTTTAAATATGGTACAGTTAACTTGTTCAAGATAATATTAACCATTTTCCACTCTTGTTTAATATTTCGCTTAGTAATGTCAAATTTATTTTTATAATAACTAACTCTGCATAAATGAATTTCCTTTTATATTTCAGAGCACAGTTTCTTACACTTTCTTTGTAAATTATCGATATTGTGAATGTTTGAAATTTTTAATTTATACATTGCTGCGTATAGTTCACCTTTATAAAGGCGGCCTTTAAGTTGATAAAATCATGAGCCTTTTCCAAGATCTGTCGTAAAGTGAAAATGTATTCTATGGTGGAGTTTCTTGGCCTAAAACCAATCTTGTTGTTAAAAGGCTTTAAGCGCCCACAAAGTACAACAGATTGAATCTTGTACACGATTTCGAGTAGCAGCTTCATGTCGGGATTGTTGGTTACTATCATCACGATTGATAAATTCCACCTAACAGAGGGATTTTGCTATTCCCATAACCTCTAAGATGATTGTGATTTTACTATTTTATACCCTTTTTCCTATGTTCTTAGGTCTTTAACCTTTGATAAAAATAAGCGCCGCTCATTCTCCGTCCTTTTTTCCTAAGAAGTCGGTGGTTGCGGTGGTGAAATGTGGTTTTCAGAATTTTTCCTCGAACCAAGGTGGGCAAGGCAAACCAACCACATCAGAGGCGACATCTACTATGTCTTTCTGACAACGCTGCCAACGTAGCTAAACTCTTCAAAAAACTAAGCGCTACTGGATCAGAAAGACCATGATGATATTTTGGGAATGTATTCGTTCGATGTCAATCTTCCTCTAAAAATTTTTTGTCTTTGCGATATTCGAGGTATTCGCAACCCTGTTCCTTGGTTACAAAGAGGTAAGGGTCCAGGTTAATGTTAAACTTTACTCGGCGATCGTTAGTCCACATGTCGAAAAGACTAAGTGCTGGTAGCAATCGCGTTGTGTCTATATGCCGCATATATAGCGTTTATGTGTTTTGCAGAAGTCTGGTTGTATCACAATGAGGAGATCATTGCTGAGCTCCAACATTTTCAGTTCCATGCTAACGACTTACATAAGTAGTAAGAATTCTCTACCTTGGTCGTTAAAAAGACGAGGCTAGTCGAAGATACAGATGTGCCGAACTTTTCGAAATCCAATGTGCTTTGGCACGATTTATAAAAAATTATCGACAAAAAAATGGTAGGCCAACAACAATTAATTGGAAGTAATAAAAATACGGCTTCATGACTACCAACAATTTAAAAGAAACTAGGCCAATAAACAATTTTGCACCCCTTTTTTCTGCTCCCCGACAAAATGGCGCAATCTTCAATGAGATCTCAACTTTCCCGTAAAGACACCTTAATTGCAAACATCACCCGAAGAATCTGATAAATCGTTTCACATCAATCATATTTAAGTGCAGCCAACAATCGATATCGTATAGACGTCGATAGGCGGGATGTACCCCTTACCGCTGCCATTAGCGTCGTCACCGTCGAAGTCTTTGTCTTCAACACTTCGACTTTAACAACTTCTCCTAGCTTCAGGGCTTAATACGACAACAAAACTGATTTCCATATCATTCCTTTGACACATGACACACTGCTCTCTTTGTACACATGAGTATATTCGTTCCTATGATGTCTGTCTGACTTTCTGTTTGCCTTACGTCGATTAAAATTTGTTCATTGCCGTCGAAACTGCTGCTTTTCAAGTCCCCGTGGCTTTCAAATGGGGAAGTCGATTCAATTGATAGATAGATGGATAGATACTCGTACATTCTGGGTATTGTATCCCTGCGGTGGTGGCGGACGTGAAAGTACGAAAGAAATAAGGATTTGCGTAGAAATCGAACAAATGGTAAGAGAGAGGGAGAGGAAGTACAAAATTGAAAGGATATACACCTCCGCACAATTCACTTAAATTAATTTTATTGGCAAAAGTGTGTGTACACATATACAACGCCTCCGCTACCGCCTGTCGCTCCGTTCGTTCGATATAAACAAGCAAGAGTGACAACAAACAAACAAATCCCGCAAAAAGTGAAAAAGGATAAATTCTTGCTATACAAGGTGATACAGGCATAAGACACGGCCGAGACGACAAAGGCTTTGACTGTAGCAAAGGCAGGAGAAGATGGGAATGGTGATGGGATTGGTTGCAAACCAAAAAACATTTCAAATTTGCGCTACTTCACGCATGGAATGGTAATTGTTTTTCCTGTGACTAGGTTTCCTTCGTTTGAGTTTGTACCTAATAGCAGGCGTGCGCGCGGTTTGAGACAGGAAACAATTTCAATTTGAAGAGGACATGACATTGGGGAGAGTCCTTTTGGTTACGTGACATGAAATTCGATTTTTTTTCCGGACGCTCCCCAACATACAAACATACAGACAATTCGCAATGTTTGAAAAGAAGATTTATTTTTAACTAGGGATTTTCCAACAGTTGTTCCAAATGAGTCCGGCCTCACCGATGAAAGGTGTGTTCGTATTTGTAAATTCTACTCCTAGCATCTGGAGAACGTTACGAATTACTAAGGAGAAATACCTTCACTGACAACAGAGAGATTCCTGTGCAAATAATTCAATCGCCAAATCCATTCCATGTCAATGGTAATAAATAACACAGATATGATGTAGGGACTTCGGCTCACCGCAACACCGGCACACTATGAGTGTTGACCAAAAATAGGAATCATAAATCGTTGTTACTACCATGCCATTCTCGGGAAAGCAACATGATTCCAACTGAAACAGAGAGAAATGCTTAAAGGTTTAGGATTTGTATTAGGTGTGTGGGAATCAACACAGATGAGTAGCAAATTGAAAATAAATTATTTGTTCGAGTGTGGCGTCCTGCAGTGTGACAGCTAGACATTGGCATGAATTAGGAGCGGGATACCAAGCGATTGACGAAAATAGTTGGAGTACTCGAAAGGCATCACAATGAATTTTTTGTAGGACAAGTTGTTGAAGTCTAGATAATTAATTTATTATATTACAATACATCTGAACGCCTGAAATTCTAGCAATAGCATTATGTTTTCAATAATTTATTAGAAGGTTTTGTTGGCAATTTTATCGGGCATCATCATCACCTGGTAAAATATGAGTACATATCTATTAGTTAAGAAGCTTTCGAGAGAGCACTGAGCTGTAGCTTTCGTTACAAGAACGGATGAGATTTTTCTTCTATTCTAAAAAATGCTCGAAGAACCACACAAGTTTAAACGCAGAGTCTGTGGGAATCCATCTTTACTGACCTTTAATTAGTCACCAGTGGCTTTTAATGGAAACGTCAACTAAATTTATTAGCTGCAGGATCAGTTTTAATAGGATATGAATTTTGCTTCCTGTTATAGAAATAACATTTTGTTGTATTGTAATAAATAATCACCTTACCTTTGGTAGAGGGATAGCTATTTATTTGAGATAAATATTCAATTGAACTGTGAATTTAAGCCTAATTTTATTTAATTAAAGTTCTGGTCATATATAAAATTTATTGATTGGTTATTCTAAGTTTAAAGTACTTTAACTGATTCGTCGATCTTAGCCGACGCGGCAGTTTGCTTTGATTGACTTGGTTCTCGTACTGACTGCAGTCCAACTGCTGAGACGTCATTTTGGTGGTTTTTGTTTACTTCAGAAACGATTCATAAACACCTCACGAGTAAAAGAAACTTGAAAACTAAATCTCCAGTAGGGTGTCATTTGTGGAATTTACTTCGAGATAGATTAACTTCTTAACTACCTAAAATTAGTTTAGTCCTAAGCAGTACAGATACGCTTCTTTGTTTATGGACAATATGAACTTAGCCTCGTATTTATTTACTATAAGCCCACCACATCGTTTCACCAGTTCTATAATTTATTTAAAATTTCCCTAATAGAACGCAGGACTATCCCATAATTTCGATACCATCTGCATATCCCGGCAGCTGGCAAGAAGTGTTGGAAATGCGGTTTTCCACGTGGACTCCTGCTCTGCGCGGTACTGTTTCATTGAGAAAGTAACATTTGGTGTGCATCTTACATCATGGTCTATCTCTTACAAGTTTGAAATAATTAAAGCGATCTGTTTCCAAACTCTGCACATTGCATTGCATGTATGTTTTCCAGCACTTTGCGTCATAGCTGGATTCATTTTGGCTGTAAGCTGATGAAAGTGATAAGCTTCGACTTAAGATGAATTGATGTTTCCCAGAGTACGTTTCGGTGTGAAAATTTGATCTGCCGACAACTGTTGCAACGAAATACACACTGGTAGTTATGATGTTCCAGTAAACGATAGGATCTGACACGGAACATTCAGCAGGAACGTGCTTCGACACCTCTTACAAATCGATCTTACTAGTTTTCTGCACAATAAATGTCTGGGGAAGGGGGACTTGTTCTTCGTTGAATAAAAGTGGAAGCTCTTGGTCGTCTCAGGTTCAAAAGGGTGGTGGGGAATCGCGATAAGAGGGAAGTCGTTCAGCAGCACCAGCATTTCTAGTGGTTGAATGATGGAGAATATGTTTCGTCATCGTTTCCGTCAATTACGGACCAGCCTCACTAATGAGTCAGAGCCGACTAATGTATTTGTCCTGTTGATAGCGATGGCCAGCTTACGTAGGTTTAGGTTAGCATTTAAGAAATATATATATATATATATATTGATATATACAAAGGTATATACCATACCAATACAATATATGTATGTATAGAATTTTGTATAATGTCTAGGTGTGTATATGTGTGTTTTGTATATGTAGGTTAGGTAGACTAAGGTTTATTTTAAGTTACATATTAAGTTTTTATAAAAAAATAAAAATTATGCCCATATGGTAAGTTTTTTGTTAACAACTTTTTTTTCTTAGCCTTAAGTATAGAAAATAGGAATTTAAATAAAATGTAAATAAAGTTGAAAGACATAGATAAAAGAATTTAGAGAAGCTTAGAAAGCCTGTGTGGGGCCAGTAAGAAGTAAAGGGTGATTTATCGTGAAGTTTGATTTATAATGTAAAATAAAACACATAAATTTGAAAGTGAGCTTAAGATTTTTATAATCGGTTAAAAGAAGAATTCATGGCATTTACTTTTTGAAATTGATTTCATGTAAATGTTGGCCAAGACTACGTCTGAGGTGGTCCATTCGGAAGGTCCAATTTTGGGCGACTCGTTCGAGCATAGCGACTGGTATCTCGCGGATAACACAAGTAACGTTGGCTTCCAAAGCGTCAATCATAGCTGGCTTATTCCTGAAGACCTGAGACTTTACATATTCCCAGAGCAAATTGTTCAAAGGTGTGATATCGCATGATCTAGTTGGCCAATTTACCGTAGCAAAACGTAAAATTAAGTGCTCACCAAAATGATTTCTCAACAATTCCATTCCAGAGCTCACCGAGACCATATGCTTGAATTTCAGGAAGCCTATAGTACCGGTAACATTCTGATATGCCTCATTTTTGAAGAAATATGGACCGATGATTCCACCAACCCATAAACCACACCATACCGTTGTTTTAAATGGATGTAGTGGTAGCTCTTGGTACTCTTCGGGTTGCTCATTAGCCCAAATACGGCAATTTTTTTTTTATTAACGGGCTTCATCAATCAACAAAATTACACGATAAGACAGCGGATTTTCATAGAGTTTTTCCAGAGCCCATTCACTGAAAATATGACGCAAATTCAAGTCGTCTGGCTTCAATTCTTGCACAAGTTGAATTTTGTACACTTCTAGGCCGAGATCCTCACGTAAAATACGCCAAGTTGTCGAATACACCAAGCCAAGCTGCTGAGAACGACGACGAAACGATTCGTCACGGACTTCGAGTACACTCTCAGGTACAGCTGCTATATAGTATCCACTAATGTAAACTGAGACTCAAATTTGCGAGTGGTATTGGCAATAGTGGTTTTAGTAGGTCGATTATGCGCACCGTAAGTTCCTCGAATCGCACGAAAAACATTTCTCACAGAACCCTCATTTTCGTAATACAGCTGAGTCTTTCTATGACAACTTAATAAAACGATACTGAACAAAAACGACAAAGCAGTTTGATAGGAGTCACGCGTGATATGTCAAAAAAAGCCCATTAAAAATCAAACCTCACAATGAATCAACCTCTATAAGATTGTTTAGTAAATTTAAGCTAGCATTTAAGTGTTTTTTGTGAGTATGTAAGAGTTAATGAGTAATAAAATAAAATGCATTTAAAACTAAACTTAACTGTGTCCGCCTTGTTTGACTTTTTAATTGAGCTCCTTTCATTGTACTCAGAGACTGCATATACAATCTTTTCGTAGGATTTTCTTTTCTTCCTTTCTTCAGGTTGTTGACCAGTTCCGCACACGTTTAGCTTTACGCTCCACTGCATTAAAAGTTAATTTTTCGGTCGCTTCATGCCAGTAATTACGAATATTATCATGTCGCGGGTCTATTTGTGGACTGGAACTTGTAGATTCTGTTACCTATTCGATGATATTGTGGAACTGAATCCAATACGAGTTGCAGTCGGTGGAGGAGGTGCACAGCAGAGAATCGTTTACCCTGAAGTTTGAAGTTTCCTTTCGTTTTAAAATTGTGCACTCATTTTCGTCAGAGTTGATATTTGGTGTCCTTAAATGTACATACACAGAATGCTAGATTAATGACTTTCGTTTGGTAGCACTTGGTCAATTTGTGTTACAGTTCGCTGGAGTTAACCAAATCGTCCGATGGATGTGTAGTTTTTGGAAACTAGGCCTAATTATCATCATATTACTAGTTGATGGAGTCTAATGCGGTTTTCGTTTACCGGAGGTTGTACGTTCCAACTAATTTTAGTACAAAAGGGCATAGAATTTTTATTTGGAAAGATTTTCCGCCTCGTCGGCACAAGCGATCGCTTATGGGTTAAAAGTGAATAACGAGGCGAAAAAGCATTCTAAAAAGCACAGCTTTTTATGCATGTTTCAACTAATTCATCGTACATATCATATATTTGCAAGTCATACGAGTTTGTGTCTCTGTTAAAAGCGATCCGAGGTTTGAATCTCTCTCAAAACTGTCTTCTTATTTGTGGTAAGAAAGTTAACCTGACGGCATAGCCAACAACCTGTTAGTGGTCAGCACAAACGCATGTCTGCAGTTACCATTTGGGGACGAGCGCACTTATTTTGTCCCCGTGGCTACCACTTGGAAATAAAATAGTCTTATATATAACACTGGGCATGGAAATATGTATTAATGACATTCAGTCTCTATCCTATTCCTACAGCGTCCAGCAGTGACTGACATGAGAAACAGAAAAACAGTAGAACAACACGAATAAAACGACGGACTAGCGGCCTTACTAGCAGTTATAAAAACAAACTGTGATAACGATATTGAGTTTTCTTTAGAGATGACATAGATGAGGCTTGGAAATTTTAAAGGTTTGCTACTAGTATACATGACAGTCATAGGCTGGGCTTTGACATATCGAAAATAATAACATCCGAATATCCGCAGGTTTATTAAATCATAACCTAATTATAAATGTGTATATTTGAGGAAGAAAGCGAAAAAAAAAATCGAAGTTATCAACAGATGTTGTCATGTTCAAGGAGGTTCGTCGAAAAATCCGGTCCAAAAGGAAAGAAAGAGAAATAATTGGATTACTCAAATGGCTCTTGGTTTTAATAAGGAAAAGATCTAAATAAGTTTGTAGAATAGAAATAAGGTTTTCAAATTTAGTTTAACCCACAAGCAGTACAGTGGCTGCTTACAACTTTACAGGGTTAATAAAATAATAATATTCTCAACCTCTTTCGATACTTTCTATGAATAAGTAAAGTGTGATAAGCGTATGCACTATTACCATAGATCTCGTAATGTCGTCGATCTTGCAATCTTAGCGGTACTCTTACTTTGCAAAAATTATTCACATCAGAGATCCGCAACACCATAATTTCAACGCCTTATAACTTTTTTATAAGACAAAATACATTTATGTTACATTAAAGAAAATTACAATAATAAAACCTGGAAATTCAATGAAGAAGGTGAAGAACTTAAAGAACGAAGATTTGGTGAGAGTAGAAATTGTTTTTTTTTTCACCCTCAGTCTAACCAGGCGACTTGTGCTAACTCAAGTAAATATAAATTACCACTTTCAACTAAGCTCATGCATCATATAAATAATTAGTGAAACACGGTATGAATAGAAAAGTAATGTTTTAAACTTAGAATCCATTGGAGTATCGAAATAATTTCAATCACTATGCCGGAGACGTACCTATGACTGGTTCGAAAGAACTTATAATAATTCACTCTATTCAAAGCGTCGGTGATGTGTTAATAACGATTATCAATCACATCAATTGTCGTCCTGATTTAAATTACTAATTCAGCAATTTCTTTCAACATCGATTTACATTACCACCTACACTAATAAGCAATTGTAAATGGTCTAAAATTTCGTATTCAAGTTTTTCACTCACATTGTGCTTATCGAACTTGTCAACAAATGTGAATTAATCAAACTACCCATTACAGAATTTTTAATATTTAATTAATTTATTCAATTAAACTATCCCCAGATTGAATAGTCACTTTCGCAATTGCAAGCCGTCGATGCACTGCTAATTGACGCTGTGCCTACATTTAATATACAACTGAATCCAAAATGCAAATCCGATTTATTAAAACAGAAAAAAAAGACATATCCGAACGCCATTGAAATGAGTTAAGTGGTTTTTATAATTACCAAGCGTCAAGCGCACCAGTCTTTTAAAACTCCGCATGCAACATATTCACTTTCTAGTCACGATGTTGCGGCGTCTATGGCGGTATTTATTGTGCCACTTCCTCTCCCAGAACACGGAGCTGGAGTAACATGCATGCTATCCAACTCATAGAAAACCACAAGGAGATGTTAATTTTCACCTTCGTAGATATGGGAAAATTTCAAAATTATCTTAAGAAACGAAAAAACAAAAAATTTGCCAATAATCACCATGACGTTGATAAGTGATTATGTATGGTTACTCTACCTGATCATATACTGAGCATTAAACCTTACTAACAAGAGGAGGAGTTGAGAATGCCACAAGGTTACATGTATCCATGGTACGTTCATTTCTGCTGCAGCGAACTATATGGTATACAAACACATGCATTTTTATGTAACGAATGAATGTATTGGCCATTGTGGAAGAGGCTGCAATCTATGGAATATGGCGTTTAACGTTAGTTGTGGTAGATATCACCCCTAGGGCATTCTCTTAAATAGACTCGGTATGGTCATAAGCAGAAGCAGAAGCAAGAATAACATCATCATTATTGTTGGATGTCTTCGTCGAGGTTTCTCTTGTATTAAACAGAAATTAGCTTTTCCTTCGATTATTGAAAGGAGAACATTTATCAAGAACTTGATTTCATGTAAGCATAGGTACAATAATCGCAGCATAGAACACATTCTATTACACATTCTATTTTTATGAATATGAATAACTTTTAAATGGCACTGTAATTTTTGGCAATTCTTTGGAATTTTTGTTCAGAACTGTTTGACATATAGTAATAAATAGTTTTATATTGAAAGAATGCTTCGGGTTGCGCTTCGTCAAAAGCATCGAGGAAGCTATGCTCAAAGAGCTAAGCCATTCTCTTAGGCAGCTTTTCCTAACACGCCTTTGTATCTTCACTTCGTATTTATTCAGCAAAAAGTGTAGTATCGGAACGGAAGAAGAAGTTGTATTGTACACTCTGAATTTATAATACCCCCAATTTTAAATTACACTGATTCAGGCAGCATCAGCGCGGTTTGTGCATATGACAATGGCTCTTAAAGAGGGAGATGAGCCTAACAGCGAACAACGAGCAACATGTACACTTTTCCCTGGATATGGTGTGGGTCCTTAGCTAGTCTACGCTCATCAGGAAGTTTTCAAGGCATCCGATGTTCCAGTTGACTTCGAGTCGTATTTCCTACAGTCAACTCTGTATTGAATGTTAAATTTAATGATTTTGTCGCTTCAATTTCAAAGAACAGTCTGAATTAAGGGCATTTTGGTCACTCCTGACTACAGCGTTGTCGGCGACTCTAGAGCAAGAATCAGTGCGCGGTGTAGTGGAATGTCTAAAGATTATCAGTCTATCACAAGCGCATTGCCAAATTAGCTTTTGATTATGCCATTAAGAATAACCGAAACATCATGAAGCTGGGTGATGGTTTGTTCCTGCGTTCATGCGAAGAGATGGCAAACTTATACACCAGGATTCAGTTTGAGAAAATGATAGTCGGCAATACCAAGATGCACTTGGTGTAGAATCCCAACCAATTTGATGTCATAGTTACGCCAAATTTGTACGGCAATATCGTCGTAAACATTGCTTATGGACTTGTTGGTGGAGCTGGTGTAGTAGCCGGAGATTCATACTCAGCCGAAGCTGTCGTTTTCGAGGCTGGTGCACGTCACACTTCTCTGAAACTGTTGGAAAAAACGTAGCAGGCCCAACAGCTATAGTACTTTGCGTTTCCAAAATGTCACGTCATATCAACTTGTAACAATATTGTGACAAAATAACAAATGTCATAAATAAAGTGCTCCTCGATGGACCAAGGATCTGGATGGTCAGTCAACCACACAAGATTTTACGCGTGCCGTTATCGACAACATCCACTAAACTGTTCCACAGAAATCTAGAATAATATGTACTAGTTAACTGCTGTCTCAAAAGAGAAAAAGTCTTTGTTCAGGTTTCTCTGTATACTATTTTTTCATTTATTTATCTAAACCGCTTTTCTCTATTACCTGCTCTGAATCAACTAAACCTACCTTCAGCTTCGAACGTTTTCGAGCTCTAAACTTTGACCAATGCATGAGATTACGAAATCAATGTATTGTTGTATTAATTTTTTAAAAAAAATTTGCCCGCAGTAACTTATTGTATTCTATTATAAATTGCTCAACCTTACATAAACAGAGTATCTCTCCCCTTTTAAGTTTATCCAATATTTTTCTTTGGTTATTATTTGTGATTCGTTTTCATTTCTTTTTCTAACACAACTGTTGCCCAAGTTTTCAAAACATCTTCTTGGTTGTATCGCATTGATTCACAAGCTAGTGAAACTTTTGGGGAAGTAATATAATACATATTTATTGTTTGCTTACTCGATTATTCTGTTCTAATAGAGGAATAACATTCTGGGTGGAATCAAAGGCTTCCAATTTTTATATTTATTACGATTATATCTTCAATAATGCGACGCTCTGCACCATGAATCTAGTTTTTTTGAGCAGCATTTTGAAATCTTAAATATCTACTTTCTGGAAGCCTTGGTTAAGTTCTTCTTCTAAAGACTAAGTCAATGATCTTGAAAATCAAGACAATTTTAGTAATATACCATTTAAATCACGTATCTTAAAAACGTATCAAGTTTTGTTTTTATAACGCCTTTCTTCTATAATATAGAATTTTATTTTCTAAAATGAAGAGGTGCATAAAGTACGAATATTGTATAAGGAGTTCAAAAGAGGTAAAACAAAACGTTTGTGCCAACAGGAAACAGGGAACAAATTGGTAATGATTTGGTTTTTTTTTCTTCAGATTTTCGATATTATCTATCGAAAAAGCATGAAAAGATTATCCCCATTGCCTCTGTTATAAATGATTTTTCAAATAAGCTAGAGCTACAAGGCTTTATTTTAAACAGGAACAAAATGCCAAAATACTGAAACAAGTTATAAACAATTGGATAGTCAAACACCTTGCATCCTTATAGAAGCAACCGTATTCTTGCTTCTGAAGCACTGATAGATCCGAGTTTTTAATTCTCAGCCTGTGCTTTTTGCACTTTAAGATATTACATTTTTATATATTAGATCAGATTGGATACATTGTGTATATTATTTCATAAAGTTAAATTTATCTGTCTTGCTCCTCAAAAAAGCTATTAACTGCCAACATCACTTTTTCATCGTTGGAAAATCTTTGACCACTGAGCCATTTTTTCAATCTGGCGAATAGAGTACATGAGGTGGCAATTCAAACTTTAAATCATTAATTTTGGCCATTGCAATAACGGATTTGTGAGCTGGTGCATTGTCTTGATGAAACAACACTTTCTTCTTAGTTGAATGCGGCCGTTTTTGCTTGATTTCTTCGCTCAAACGTTGCAATAAGTTCGCATAATAATGGCGGTTGATAGTTTTTCCTTTTTCGGATAGTTAATGAATGAATGAATGGCCTTAACTGCAGATGAAACGGTCTTTGCCTTCTTTGGAGCCGGTTCTCCCTTCTGAATGCATTGTTTTGATTGTTCTTTTGTCTCGGGTGTAAAGTGATGGACCCATTGTTATGAAGCGGCGCAAAAATTCTGCTTTGTTGCTGTGAAACTTCTCTAAACACTCAATCGAAACATCTTCACGACACTGTTTTTGCTCTAGTGTGAGCAAACGCGGCATCCATCTTGCACACAGCTTTGTCTTGTCCAAATTTTCAAATAATATGCGATATACCACACTTTTTGAAATGCCTACAATGTCTATTAGCTCGCACACTTTCAGTCGATCATCCAGTACCGCTTTGTGGATTTTCTTCACCATTTCTGGAGTCATCACCTCATTTCGTCGATCACTGCGACGCTCGTCTTGGCAGCTCGTACGGCCTCGTTTAAACTCACCAAGAGAAGAATCCAGTTCAGCTTTTATATTGGTTGGGCTGAGGCTTTTCAAATAAAAGGATTGTATCACATAACGACATTTTCTCAATTTTCACAAATTCACTGACAACGTTCACTATTGATGGCTGCCAAACAAATACTAAACAGCGTGGCGCTTTCAAACTTGAAACATATGCTTTATAGACTGCGTACTTTCCAATACAGTGATATTTTCAAACAACTAGCGCCATGTCTTGGTCAGGCCGGGTTCTTCTCAGGCCCTCGTACACTGAAAGCTTAGCATTTAGTATAAAATACTTTCGAATATTTTAGACATGTTAGAAAGTTTATCAATGGGACGGTAGTTAGTTACAATACTTCATTTTTAATCCCTTTTTGTGGACCGGGGTTATAAAAGAGGTCTTCTGAACTTAGAGGAATTCCTCTTGTGTGAGAGATAGATGAAATAGGGAAGTAAGTGGGTGCGAAAGATTGGAGGAACACTTTTAGAGAAATATTGCGGGGAGTCCGTCTAGCCTGGGTAAAAATTCATCATTAAGATTTTGTATTTTTTCTTCGATAAGTGAAGGATTAAATGATTGAGAGAGAGAGAGAGAGAGGGGAGCCAATGAAAAAATTGGGAAGGTACTCGAAATATATGGGGTCAGGCACGAAGAAGTTGTCTGCAAGTGATTTTTTAAAAAAGTTCGCAAAAAAGTTGGCAATAGTATAGTCGGTAGAGCATATATTATCGAACGAGAGAGAAGGGGTATAACCATCTGATTTTCTTTTATAGTTGACGAATTGATAAAAGCCATATGATCGTTGGTGTGTCCTGTGTCGAGAAAGCGCTGATAGAGGCAATTATAGAGTTGGCTGAATTGGATATAAGCTCCGAATTAATTAGAGTAATCAAAATGAGAGTTGATACGAAAAAAATGCCTATCATTTGTTTCTATTGTTTTGTAAAGAACGATTTCTTGTGTAATATCAGAGAGGCAAAGTAGATGATGTTACATGGAGAGAAAAGGATCCCCTTTAAAAAGAAATGAAATTAAATATTTCAGCTTTATAGAAGTTTTAAGAAGAGGGAGCAGGGGATGAAGTGGACTGGGGTGGAGAATTACGGAAAAACGAGAGAAGAGGGGGTAATAATTATCGACAGTTGATAGCATTAAGGGTCAAATTATTACTGTGGAGTTAATTGGATCGCTAGTAAAAATAAGGTCTATTTGCAAATAAGGTCTTCTTGACACATCTTGAGCCTATTATGCGATCAATGAATAGACATTTTTTGAATGAACTAGCGTTTGACGCGATAAAAAAGAAGTGATCTTCCAAAGGGATCCACTTCAGTAGAGATAGATTGATATCACCAAAGATCAGGATATCGACGATGGCACTTAGATCAATAAGATGGTCAATCGCTTTAACAGCAAGGATGTAGGATTCGATAAGTTGAGCTGAGAGAACACATAACGTCAAGACACTATCAATACAACAGCCTTCTGTTAATTTGTCCACAAACCCACCAATTTTTAGATAGATAGATAGATAGATTTTTATTTCGTATAAAAATAATTACATTGGTTTGTTACCACACATTTTACATTTTACACAGATATGATATTATATACATCTTTCTACTGAAACATTATTTGTTTGTTGTAAAGGTAGTGATTACATTTCTAAATAAGATTTGTAATTTGGAGGCAAATATGAAAAGAAAACCTCCATTCAAAAAAAGAAAGAGTACATTAATAGTAATAATGAAAAAAAAAAAAAGATTTTTATATAAAAGAGAATAAGTTAACTGAAATCAATAAATAAGTACATGAAAGAACAGATGAATAAATAAATAAATAAATAAATAGGTAGATAAGTAAATAAATAAATAAAGAAATTAATAAATTAATAAATAAATAAATAACTAAAAATAATCAAATAAATAAATAAATTGAATATATAAATAAATAAATAAATAGATAAATAAAAAAATAAACAAATAAATAAATAAGTAAATTAATAACTTTAATTAAATAAATTTGATACAAGGCAAAACAGATAAAGCACATATTTTTTTAAAATTTTTAGTAAGCTTTTCGCTCTTTTATGGACGTCCAAAGTAGAATGTTGACAGAAGAGGTTGAGCATCATTTTAAGTAATTTATTTTGTGATACATGCATTTTTTATTATCGGTCTGTGCACAGTTTCCCCATACCGGACATCCATACAAGCGTAACGCTTAAAAGACCACTCTGTGTATAATAATTTTGTTTTCTTTTGAAAGGGCAGATTTTCTGTTTATGAAGGGATATAATATCCTAATAAAGTATTCATCGTGAGGTTTGATTTTCAATAGGCTTTTTTGACACATCATGCGTGACTCCTATCAAACTGTTTTATCATTTTTGTTCAGTATCGTTTGCCAAGTCATCATGGAAAGACTTACATCACAACAGCGTCTCCAAATTGTTCAGCTGTATTACAAAAATCAGCGTTTTGTAAGAAATGTTTTTAGTGTGATTCGAGGAACTTACGGTGCGCATTATCGACCTACTAAAACCACTATTAACTATACCACTCGCAAATTTGAGTCCCAGTTTACATTAGTGGATACTATATTATATAGCAGCTGTAGCTGAGAGTGTACGCGAAGACCGTGACGAAGCGATTCGTCGTCGTTCTCAGCAGCTTAGCTTGGCGTATTCGATAACTTGGCGTATTTTACTTGAGGATCTCGGCCTAGAAGTGTACAAAATTCAACTTGTGCAAGAATTGAAGCCAGACGAATTGAATTTGCGTCATATTTTCAGTCAATGGGCTCTGAAAAAACTCAATGAAAATCCGGTGTTCTATCGTGAAATTTTGTTCAGTGATGAAGCTCATTTCTAGCTTAATGGATACATTAATAAACAAAATTGCCGTATTTGGGCTGATGAGCAACCCGAATAGTACCAAGAGTTACCATTACATCCATTAAAACGACTGTATGGTGTGGTTTATGGGCTGGTGGAATCATTGTTCCGTATTTCTTCAAAAATGAGGCAAATCAGAATGTTACCAGTAATGGTAACCGTTATCGCGCCATGTTAACGTACTATGTGCTTCCTGAAAATCAAGCACATGGTCTCGGTGAGCTCTCGTTTCAACAATGCGGCGCTACGAGCGATACAGCGAGTGAAACAACTTGTTGAGAAATCATTTTGATGAACACTTAATTTTACGTTTCGCTACGGTAAATTGTCCGCCTAGATCATGCGATATCGCAACTTTGGACTATTTTCTCTGGGGATTTGTAAAGTCTCAGGTCTTCAGGATTAAGCCAGCTACGACTGACGCTTTGGAAGCCAACATTACTCGTATTATCCGTAAAATACCAGTCGCTATGCTCGAACGAGTCGCCCAAAATTGGAATTTCCGAACGGACCACTTCAGACGTAGTCGTGGCCAACGTTTACATGATATCATTTTCAAAAAGTAAATACCATGAATTGTTCTTTTAACCGATAATAAAAATTGTAAGTTGAATTTCAAATTTATGTGTTTTATTTTACGTTATAAATCAAATCTTAAGATGAATCACCCTATAGCTAAGTTAACCTTCTGTAAGGTTTTAGCAACGTGTTCATGAAAGGTAAGTTTGGTGTTCAGATGAATACCAAGGTATTTAACGCAATTACTCTAGTTTACTGCCGATCCATATATTTGCAATTAACTGTTTGGTAGATAGCAAGGTTTTCTTTTTCGTTTGCTCGCGTTTTATTGCACAGTTTAATTTTTATTTCCATCTTTTGTCATACCGTTTTAATACTTCCATCGCATTTCGAATATTTGTCTCAACATTGAGAGCAAATTCGTGCGATGACATTTTGCATTATTAAACTCGGAAAATCTGACGTGAACAAATTGTGCAATAAAGGACCAAAGACAGAGCCTTACGGCACACCTGACTGGATACTAATGAAACTAGAAACACTTCTATTGACAACTACTTAAAAAGAGCGACCTGAAAAAAAACTTTGGACTATTTTACAAGGAAATTGAGGAAAGTTGAAGTTAATCAATTTGTACATGAGACCATCATGCCAAACGGAGTCGAAAGCTTTGGCAATGTCCAAAAGGACCATCCCTGTTGATTTTCCTTGCTGACGATTATATTTGATAATATTGGAAATTCAGAGTACTTAGTGGGATATGCTATGTTGTGGCCTGAAGCAAAACTGGATGTCAGGATATATGCTGAGTTCAGTTATGATCTCAGTGATCTTTTGCTTTAGAACTTGTTCATATAATTGACTTATATATAATTTCCCAGCCTTGAGTATAGGTACCACCTTAAATATTTTCCAAGCGTCAGAAAAGTACTGACGTTAATGTTAGTTAATGATCTAACTCCAGCTTTCGGTAGATGCTTGAGATACAAATTTTTAACATGATCAAAGCCACCTGATTTATTATGACACATTTTCTTCCTTACTTTAGGTACCGAGTCGTCTATGGCCTCAATGATGAGTTTGTTGAATCTATTAGCAAAAATTTCAATTGCTTCCCTATTGGAAATACTTCCAATATACGCGGGTCTTTGTTCAAGTCTTGTCTTAATTAAGGGACCGGTAACGTGTTCAGTTTGCATTTTTTATGTCCTGAATGTATTGCACATTTACTTTACCTGCACGAACAGCATACATGAGAGTGGATTATAATTAGAACTTAGTGCGTTTAACGATATGGGTTGAGTTGTAACGATTTCTAACAAATGTCAAGGACAGAGGCACGACCACGAGAGTTAGCTGAGAAATAAGTAGGAGATGGGGGATATAAAATCGAGATAGGAAGTGTGTAAGAGAGGCAAGATAATAAATTTCCCGACACTTGCTCTAGCACAGCCCCAATATCTGTACCTACAATACAATTCAGATCACCGCATACCAGAAAATCGCCATTATTACAAAAAAATTTCTCAAAACCTTTTTAAATGTCATCTATTTTCTATTTTCAGCTGTCTTGATATTACCGGCGAAATAGACTTCAGGCTTTGCCTTTTAATTAGTTCAACCACAATTCCCACATTTACTACTAAACGCGTTTGAACAATTGACAATGGCGAATGTTGAATTGATCTTCCAATGAATATAGCAACACCTCCACCTCTCCTAGCTGTCTTACCGTTCGATAGCACTTAAATTCAGGGGTGGATAATTTATCATCTTGGTTAAGCCAAGACTCTGTGACCATAGCAATATGATGCAAGTGACGTCAGTAGACCTGTGGTTTTCATTGCAATTTGCGCATTTAAGTATGGTAGGATTGCCACGCTCGGCAGTAATATGGGGACCAGCGCAGATAGCACAATATGTTTTAACGTGGCAGTTCCGTTCACCATCACCAGATCATTCAATGAAGTGGAACCACTTTCTAAATATATTAAATAGATGTGGTCTGTATATTTAGACTTGTTTATTTTTTTTTTATTAATGCACTTTAGTCCTTGTATAACAAGTTCATCCTTAAGCGAATCAAAATCGATCTTACTCATTCCGTAGAGGACAACTTTAAATGCTTTTGCCCTTTGCGAAAAAAACTGACAACTATTAGACTTTATTAGATAAAATAATTTTTATCCCGATTGATACGTTTTTAATGTAGTAGTCAGTTACATTAATTAATGTCATTAATTGGTGCACATAATCACTGGATTTTTGTAAAAGTTTTATCGATGGTACAAAAACTTTTTGGGCAATGGTGCAATAATCTCGTCCATGCTTTCATTGTCAGCATTATCATCATCCGGCTAGCACTGCAAGGGACTCCAGTAATCAAAACTAGAGTTCCTTTTATTAGCACTTTTACCGGACATATTTAAACAGAAATTTTTGCCCCAGGACGGTCGATCACCTCTGAATCGGGTAATCCAACTCGTTTACTAATTTTGCCGATTACAAGAGACTTCATACGCACATAAAAGCTCCGAACTGACTTAGCCCACCAATTTTTAATGTGCGAGCAAATATTCTTGAACTTGGTAGCTTTTTTTCCTTTCCATATATATTAGGAAACTCGTAACTTTATTGTATTGTAACTTGAATGCAATGTGTTCAGACAGTTGAAGTTCGGTAACGCACGGTAAGCTTCGAAAATCACTATCCTACATCATTTCTACTATAGGGGTACCAGTAAAAGCATACATACGAGTACATTATGTGTGGAGGCGAATACATCAAATCTCTATATAAAAGTGGATACGTTTGTAGATACAACTTTTCATTAAATAGGTAATCAAATGTCTCAGAACACCATATGACTACTACCTAAAGGAGTCATTGCATACATTTTCTTTATGTTCTGCTGCTTTACAAAGGAATTTATGATGTTGGATGCCTCCCTTGCTGTAAGAACCTGTTCCCTGATTCTGAAATAAAAAAAGGAAAAAAAAAAAAAACGTCAGAAGGCAAAAAGGTTACTGCACGCAGATTTCCGCTCCACACGTATGCATGTGCACAATATGTTGTCCGATGTTGCTTGGGCGAAACCATGTTGCGCCTAGTGTTACCGAAAAAAGGTATGCCGTCTCGGTTCCAATCCCAATCCAGGCACCATTTACAATTTTTCTGGTAAACATTCAGCGCTAATAGGGCCAATGTCCCTCGTTTACTTGGTAGTTTCACACCGCCTCCAATCGTTTGAATAAGAGCTTGAAAAATTTACGATGACATTTGTTTATTTGTCTCCGCATTTTAAACGGTGGCGTGAAATTCTCCTTTTGGTCTTATTTTTCCACTGAAATCCGTGGATGATGTCTAAACTTGTTTTGATGTGTTTAGATATCATATCGACTTCGATAATAAATACAAAAATAGATAATAAAATCATAATAACAATAACTAACATGAAGGCTTCAATGTGTCTGGCCCTGGGGTTGTGTTCATGTTTGTAGAGTTTGTTTGGATTGAACGGCAATTCGTGAGTTGAATGTTGTCGAAAGTACCTACATAATAAAGAACATCATTTAGTCTATTTGTTTTTGAATTAAGTAAAGGAGAATTTCTCGGAAAATGTTTTTTTTTCTTTCCTTCTAAAGAAAAAAAAAAAAAGGATGGCATCAAGTGAAGAAAGAAATATTGAAAATTTGAATTGCAAATGATGCTGTCGAAATCGTTTAAGCTCACGACTAAATTTTAAACTTCAGTTCCAAAGATTTTTCTTTTTCTAATAGTAGCACTTTACAATATTTTGTAAAAATTAAGAGATAATTTATTACTTTCCAAAGAACGACGCTAGTCGTTAGGAAACTAGAAAGTTAAGAATATGTTAAGTTATAATTTTTGAATAATCTTCAATATAATCGCTCAAGATCCCCAACAGACTTAAAAATAAAAGTGAGCCGATGTACTAATGTCAGCTTAAATTTTCTAGATTTAGTTTTGATTAAGATTACCTTTTATATTATGTAAAGGTTAGGTCAATAGGTATTTCATCTTTAGACTTTTTTAGACTTTTTGAATCTTCACAAAATTGTTTGAATTCTTATTAGTCTATCAGCTAAAAACAGTTACTTACAAAATAATATTTTAACCTTAAAAATAGCAAATACAGGAATGGTGATATATAGTAAAATCTCGATAATTCGTACCCCGTTAAATCGTAGACCCCGCTTAAAAAATTTCGGTTAATCGTAAAAAACCAGTGCATTTGGTCCCCTCGTTAATTTGCAATGATTTCCGTATGCAAAGTTATAAAACGTCTTATACTTCATTAGTTTCTGTTGACAACCCCGTTTATTCTTAAAAAAAATCATCTTTTTCTCTGTCTTTAATTCCCTTTAAAGGATTATTACACATGTTTATGTTTGAATACAAAGAGAAAACTTGGGAAGCGAAAGCAAGAAGGATTGTCTTACACTAGAATGTGTGTTAAATGGCGACACCCCCATGGGGCAGCAGTTTCTGTAACGACTAACAACTTACATATTATTCTAAGTTTTAGTTCAGTGTTGTTTTTTTGTCTGAATATGGATTCAAAACTAACCCATAAGTGTTTATCAATTTCTGAAAAAAAAAAAAAACAATTTTAAAAGCCTATGTGGCAAAACGCTTTAATATTCCACATCATTGCCGAAATGCCTTCCAATAGTAAAATGAAGCGGCACAAAACAGCTGAGTTCCCTGAGATGGAATCATCACTTGTCGTATGATTTTCCCAATGCAGACAATTAAATGTGCCACTTAGCGGAGTGGTGGTAAGAGAAAATTCCAAACTTTTTGCACAAAGATTAGGCATTGAAAATTTCAAAACAAGTGAAGAATGGTTTGACCGTTTCAAAAAGAGACAAAACATTGCTTTTCGGAAACTTTTTGACGAAAGTGCGAGTGTAAGCGACACTGTCTGTTTGGAATGGAAAAAAAAGTTAAGCGAACTGATAAAAATTTATGAACCTTTGAATATCTTTAACGCTGACGAAACAGGCTTATTTTTTAAGTACCTCCTTGATCGGTCAATGCATTTTAAGGACGAAAAATGTCATGGCAGCAAAAACAGTAAAGAAAGAGTTACTCTATTATTGACCGCAAATATGGATGGCACGGCAGTGAAACTTAGATGTTTCAAACACATAAAATCATTCCTCATCTTTTACAGGAAGGCGTGGATGACGTCTGAATTATTCAGTGAATGGCTGAAATTATTAAACCGTGACATGGAAAGACAACAGCGTAAAATCCTATTATTCATCGATAATTGCACTGCCCACAATGACACTTCCGTTTTTAGTCATGTGAAAATAGAGTTTTTGCCGGCGAACCCGACCTCTAAACTTTAACCGCTTGATCAGGGCACCACAAAAAATGTTAAGACCCATTATCGCAAGGAAGTGGTACAGTTGCTATTAGATTGTATTGAAGATAGAAAGGAGGACAATCTCAATACTCTCAGCTATGAACATTACTGACAAAGCGTGACAAAATGTAAACCAATCCACCATACAAAATTGTTTCCGTGCATGTGGTTTCGTCGAGAAAGGACTGCATTTATCAGCTGGTGATGAAAATATGTAGACTACTGTAGACTCTTCGTAATGGAATCGCCTGCCTTAAAGCGAAGATATCACGTTTTATGATTTTGTTCACTTTGATGAAAATGTGGCCGTTGCAGGAATTCTTACCGAAGACGACATTTTGTAGCTAACAGAAAAAAACGATGTGAATGAAAGCAGCTGTTTTATTGTACATATATAAAAGTAAGTATTTTATATGAAATCTTATTTATATGAAAAAATGTAATACTTTGTACTCAAATTAATTTTTAATAAAACAAATTTAAAGAATTTTTATTTCTCAACCCTCAATAATTCGTAATCTGGCTAATTCGAAAACCTCTTTAATTCGTAATAAACTGTAGGTCCCTTGGTATTACGATTTATCGAGATTTTACTGTAGTTATGAAATGGAGTGTATATAGTCATTACCAATTTAAATTAAGAATAATTACAGGTACAATTTGTTCAAATTATCGAAAAATATTGTGAAAACGGCCGTACAAAAGAAACTGTATATCGCGCACTACGTGATTTTTTTGGTATTAATAATCGACGAATAGAAATTTTTTATGCGCTGCAAAAATTCGAAGAGACTGGATTGTTCAACACAAAACATTGAAATCATATTACTTCCATTTTGATCTGTCAATTAAACCATTCCTACGTAATTAGGTAATTAGATGCATCTACCCGTATATACATAACTCGTAGATATGGAAATCACATTGATACAAACCTCTTCGAATACAAATTCTTAATATACTTAGGTAAGTCAGTAATTTGAATGACTACATTTATTAAGTTGCTAGGTTCTGTGGTATGTATAAGACTTAAATATCTAGATATATTATATGAGTGTTATGAGCTAATGTTTGCTTATAGTTTTTAACTTAGCATAAGATGGGGCAAATTAATGTCATTATGTAAGTGTGCTATAATTTTTGCAAATGGCGTCATGTGTCATTGTGCTTTGATATGTATGTTGTAGACAAATGGAAAATTAGTTGACAAACAAGCAATAAGGCGATACACACTTTCTTTTCGCTGTCCTGCACCATGTGCGCGTACAATTAAGCCTTTAGATGAGCGCTTCGTACAAACTGGGTTTACTAGAGGTGATGCAAAAAGTGGCCAGCTCCGTATTGCTCGTTCGACCGAGAATATCACTGCAGTGGCCGAGAACGTCAGACAAACATCGACAAGATAACGATTCATACAATTTGGCATCATTAGACGTTCTTTGCGTCGAGTTTTGATGAACGGCCTGAAAATGTTCCCTTATAAAGTGCAAACCGTTCACCAATTGCTGCCTGCTGACCGTCATGTGAGATTAATATATTACCATATTCTGTTAAACTTGGTGCAAGAAGTGGATGACTTCGCATCAAAAATCATAATGAACGACAAGGGCCAATCCCACTTACTTAAGTGGTTATGTGGATAAACAAAATTTGCATTTCCAGGGCACGGAGAATCCTTCAAAGCGACTGTTTGGTGCGGCATTTGCAGTGAAAAAGCGATTGCCCTAATTTTTTTGAGGAGGTTTTTTTTTTGCTTGTAATTGCTGAATTGGTTGTCGAGTATTGTTGGTTTTAGCAAGACGGAGCAACTGTTCATACAGCTCGGGCAACGATGGAGACGTCGAGTTCCCAATTTCTAGGCCGTATGATCTCCCGTTTTGGCGATTTCCACTGGCTAGCCATATCTGACGGCGACAGATTTCTTCCTTTGACGCTTTTTGAAATCTCACGTTTACCACAACAAACCATAAACCTTACAAGTCCTGAAAGTCAACATTAAAAAGAAATCATCAATTTTTAGCCAGACGTTTTGCGAGCAACAAATCAAAATCCTGTGAAACGAGCACAAATGTGCATCAGCTCAGAAAGTGGTCATTTGACCGAATTCATTTTTTTGAACTTAGTATCAATTTTACACTTTCAAGTAGCTCAATGGATACGTTAATAATGCTCATTGCCGTATATGGGCTGATGACCAACCCGAAGAGAACCAAGAGCTACCATTACATCCATTAAAAACAACGGTATGGTGTGGTTTATGAGCTGGTAGAATCATTGGTCCATATTTCTTCAAATATGAGGCAAATCAGAATGTTACAGTCAATGGTAACCGTTAACGCGCTCTGGTTTCAACAAGACGGTGCTACGAGTCATACAGCGCGTTAAACAATGGACTTGTTGAGAAATCATTTTGGTGAGCACTTAATTTCACGTTTTGCTACGGTAAATTGGCCGTCTAGATCGTGCGATATCACACCTTTGGACTATTTTCTCTAGGGATATGTCTCAGGTCTTCAGGAATAATCCAGCTACGATTGATGCTTTGGAAGCCAACATTACTCGTGTTAACCGTAACTCAGTCGCTGTGCTCGAATGAGTTGCCCAAGATTGGACCTTTCGAATATACCACCTCAGACGTAGTCGTGGCCAACATTTACACGATATCATTTTCAAAAAGTAAATGCCACGAATTGTTCTTTTAACCGATAGAAAAATTTTTTTTATTTTCAAATTTATGTGTTTTATTTTACATCATAAATCAAACCTCACGATAATTCACCCTATACTTTTACAACGTGAATTCGACATCATTATACGATATTGAAATCAACTTTCAAAATTTGGAAACCAGAGCCTCCGGAAAGAATTGGTAACATTGTTCAATCGTGCGACAACGTGGACAGCCACTTGCTGGTCGAAATATACCTTGGGATCAACGTGATAGCAAGTTTATCTGAAAATATTCGGGTGTTTGAAACGGCTTGTTATAGGGCTTGTCTTCGCGTTTACAGAATACCAGAGTCAGAATAGTCAGAGAATACATATTTTAATGAGTTCATGCACAATAGAAAGAACCTAATAAGAGTGTACAATTTTGTTATTAAGTTGACTCGAAGGCACATTGCAATAGCAATGACCCCACTGAACAAACTGATCTCCGGAGCTTACTTCCCCAATTATATGTATCTCAAGAAATTACGCTTTGACGGTTTTATCCATTCAGAAGTGTTCCTATACCTCGATATTAAATATCTAATCGAGGACACATTAGCAGTTCCGCTAATCTTCCATGTGGCTCGAACAGCCGCGGACAGGCGACTCAACTACAACAGAGACTTTGCACATGGCAGTGAGGAGCGTGTCCGTTTCAGTAGGGTGATAGGATGTCGCGACATGAGGGATGTTGCTCGGCAGCACCAACAATTTTGATGGCTTGTTGAAGAAGAGGAAGCTTTTTCATCGAATTCCTCTATTACAAGGAAGCTTCATTAGGAAATAAAGTCGGTCATCAGTCTAGTTTATTAGCCGTATCTGGCTTACATAACATTAGGTAGAATTAAGATAAATAAAAAAAATATATAAAACTTTAAAAAAAAATAAACAAGTAAAAATAAAAAATAAATAAATAAATGAAAATTACAAAAAAACTAAAAAAACTAAAAAAAGAACAAAAGACTTACTTACAATTTATAAGTTAAGGATATTCCATATATAGTACAATACTAAAAAATGTTGTAGCATATTGTAGATTCAATAAAATGGAGTAATTAAGTTAAGTAGGTTAAGTTTTATTTTTAGGTGGTTTATAGGTTTATAGGCTTTAGTTCTAAGTT
Organism: Volucella inanis; assembly: GCA_907269105.1. Taxonomy (NCBI): domain Eukaryota; kingdom Metazoa; phylum Arthropoda; class Insecta; order Diptera; family Syrphidae; genus Volucella; species Volucella inanis. The sequence goes on along the minus strand of OU026154.1, from coordinate 41,165,686 downwards.
TTATATAAAATTCCATGTACTAAGTCTTTTTTTTTTATTAAACCAATTGTTTGGTTAGTTTTACGCTTAATAAATATAAAAATATAAATATTTTTTTAAAGAAACGTCGAAAAACATAATATAAATGTTAGGTTTAACTTAGAGTGCATGAGGCCAGTAAGTTATATTAAGATATATAAAAATTAATGAATTAGTAGAAATAAAAATGCAATTAAAATGAAAAAAAAAAATACTTATTGAACTGGCTTTTAAATCGGAAGGTTCGGTGTTCGAACCGCTACCGAAAGATATTCATTTTTTCAGTTAAGTAAAATCAAGTAAGATAGATAGTTGAGTAAAAAATAACAACAAGCTAACATTTACAAACAATTTAGTTTCCCCATAACCACTGAGCCCAAAAATTTTTTTCTACCCCATCTTCTAAAAAAACATAACACATGCTGATTCAACCCACTTACACTGACCCTGTTGTATAATATTTTTGTTTTAATTACCTATACTGAATATACATACATACGTATATACATTTATACATGTTTATATGATCCAGCCTACATCAAAGAAGAAAAAAATCATTATAGACGGGGTTCAGGCTATTAGTATGCTATGGATTATAGATTCTTTGTGGGTTTCTTTTTTTTTTCAGAGTAAGCCAGATCCATCTGTCCAGGTTGCAGGTTGTTCCGTCTTGCTATCTTTCACTGGTCTTGTCGATCAAACATCTAGCATATCTTGATTATAAATTTATCCGTAGCGAGTGGTATCCTTGACCACTTAGGTATGAATGCACATATACCTAGCAGATATAACATTCTACTGCAGTCAAGAGCCTTTTTAACTGACAACAATACTCCCTGAGTACACTACAGTAGTTCAGAAGAAGAACTCGATGAGGGCTGTGAGGAAAAATCACCACCCCTCAACCCTTGGAAATATTGTATTTTGAACGAACATTACTCATATAAAAGCTGATAAATTTTATCCAGAGGTAAAATATGGAATAGCAAAGATGTTTGACTTGTTAGTGGAGCTACTCGTAAAGTAATGTAACTTTTGAAGTTACGCGGGCAACGTACATTCGATTATCGATTTTTTTGTTTTGCTGTGTTAGTACACATGTCCCAAATACCATATATGTTCACAGTTTCAAGTATATAGCATACTTATGAGAGAAACATCAGCCTGAAATAAACCACGACTGGCTGTAAAACACAAATGCACAGTTAGCAGTATGGTTTCCGCCCGATGTCATATTGAAATGAGCACCGTAGTCCCGCATTCGAATGTGTGCGAATGGAGTTGAAAATATTAAAGAGCTGTATTAAAATTGGGAAGTAGTATAATGGTCTGCAAACACATCAACTACAATAAATGAATGGATAACCGATACCAACTCCCAGGTAAAATCAAATAAAAAATAAGTGTGAATATCAAACCTATGCAACTAACATTGTGCTATATATAAATAAATTTAATTAGGACAATTTCACGTAACAATCATTTTTTACGTTAACAAAGAGCGAAATGTGGTAAAAAGTAAGGACAAACCTGGCGTTGAGCTCATGACATTCACCTCTTATATCTTTAAGATAATACTTGAGAAAATTGTGCCAAACTTCCAAACCAATACCAGACGCACAATTTTTCAAAAGTCAGTGCAATTATCATTGGTCCCAGCCAAACTTTACTAGTGAGTTTGTACTAAAAGTTGGTTTATGTAGCTATTAAAATCAGGTTTAACAAGAGTATCGGGCAGAAGCTCACAATAGACAACTATAACTTTAAGGTACTTTGAGATTGTAAAGAAGGAGAGAGAGAAGTAGATTGAGACTTTATACGAAACTCTTATTGTCCTAGTCCTAATCTATCACGCAAAAGCGTCTACGTCAGCAAAACAACGAAATTATTTACTTTGAAAGGACCATCCAGGAGACCGTTGCTCCTGACCAACATGCCTTTATAAATAAAACACAGAAACGATACCTTATGCAGTTGTTCGTACTTTTTTTTTCGCACGCTCAAGGAATTTGAGTCTCCTTAAATGATTGCACACAGCCCGGGCGAAGAAAAGTTAGGGAGAGAGTTACCAATTCACGTTCGTTTTGAATGGCTATAAGGATAAGGAAATAAATAGCTGGACAGGGTATAAGCGAGTTGTACGGCTTAGAAAAGAATCACGATATTTCAGTGTACGTCCGAATGTGAGGTTGACGATAGCGTTATGGTCATCCATAGCGAGACGGGTGTTACGGTTAAAAGTTTGAAGGGAAGGTATGCTACTTGCAGTTTCGGTGGAGCACTAGTAGTGGAAATAGCCATACAATAAGGTGAGACATGAGAAGTTACGCCGGTGTTCGGAGGTGTTGAATAACTCACTAATGAGTTTTATCGTACGGTTTTGGATTCTACATATCTAGCAACTGAAAAAATGTTTCAGGGACACCTGACCAGATAAACGCCCAAGCGGTGAAATATTTATTACATCGCTTGAGGAAACCTAGACATTTCGCAGCATTGTTGGCGACATCGAATAAGCATGGTTAACAAATTTAAATCCAACCAGATTTTCTGAATATACAGAACAAATTTGTTATTTCTAGGCGGATGATCCATATCCCAGTTATAATCTTCTGGGGGCCCATACGATGAATGTCACTAAGGACTAAAGCTGAAAAATATCGCGAGGATACCGTCAACTATCTGTTGTCTATTCTTAGAAACCTGTGGCAAAGAGTGTTATTATGATACTGCGTCCATGATCTTGCAGAGTTATCTTATGTTATGTATTCGCAAATGTTTTCAAATTCGCGTATGAAATGGGATAACAAGAACTTTTTCTAAGTATAAAGATCAGGATCAAATGCCAATCAACACGAGATGACTTCCAGCGATGGATAGCCTTTTACAATAAACACCGCATCTATTCGAAGTCAGTGTTTACTTGGAGAGTTATTTAATCCTGTGTTTGCGACAGAATTGAAAATGTGAAGGTTGTTTTTTAAGAGATTTTAAATTTTTGGTTAAAAAAATAACAAAGAAAATTATTTGATGACGATTTATTTAACTCATTCGAAAGACTAATTTATGCCATTTAAAATTTAAAAACAAACAGATTTAAGAACAATATCTTCTAATATTATTTTTAATAAACAATAAGATAAAGTTAACAAGATTACGACCACTCCGTTATGGGTATCGGACAAACTGGCTAGCTTCCATTCTTCATATTTGCAAAGTTTGTTCAATTCAATATTTAAGACCCTTCTTACTATGTAAATATGTTACTGGTTACTGTCTGCTGTTCCCACTATTTTATAGAGTCATATAAGAGCTATGCATGTTGCCTGTAGAACGTTTTCAAATAGGCAAATTACAAATATTTCTCTTAGTGATTGAGTTTTTAACCACTGTGGCATTAAATTGGCAATTTTTGTCGCTTTAAATTAGTAATTCTCTCATTTAAAGTACTGAAGGAAAATTTTCGACAGAAAACTATTTGGATATATTTTTCAAAAACGTGTCTGTATTAATTAAAGTAATAAAGCTTGGTTACACTCTAATATGTGCATATCCTTCCTCGGTTTATAACCATAGATACGGCACATTATTGTCTAATGGCGCTAGTATTGCCCTTCTAAGTACATATAGTATGATGTAATATAAAAAAAAAAAAAAAAAAAAAAAAACACCTATTTACAGTGTCATCAATGCAATTTTATTATTCCTCAGTTGCATGCCCATAAAACGGTGATTTAGGTACAAATTCATTGCTTTATAACAGACAGCCGTCCGGCCGACCGACCGCCATGTGACGCCTATAATCGTGCAGAAGACTTTTATTACCACAAATGAATCCAAACCAATCTAAATCCCCTGTGCCACGAGGCAAGATCAGAACCATTACTATCAGACCACCGGCACTCCATGAACATTTTATTGCGACCGCTACGTGCTTCAGCCCCATAAAATCATAGTTAATAATAATTGATATACTTGTACATATTATTCATTCAAAAATTGTTTTGCTTCATTTTTAGAAACTTCGAAATAGGGGACACAGCCTTAGGGTGTTAGATGGATCAGTCTGTGTTTGTACACTCACAGATAAATTGATTAATTTGTTTAGACACTAAACGCGACTGTCTGGCAGATTGAAATTTTTAATTTACTGGAAAATTGATTTCGTGTTGACCTAACCTCATAAATTGTTTATTGTGTTAAAGCATCGCGCCAGAGATATGAGGCCGGCACGACATTAGTCCTATACACCGAAATAGCTACGGATGTGCGAGTACAATATGAGTTAGCAAGTGTGCTTTATAATGTGTTAATGATGATGTTTGATTGATTTATAGACAAATTGACAAGCACGAGTAATAATGAAATGAATGTAATTATGAGTGAGGATAGATCTCTTTCCATTTAAGTTCCAATTCACATGTGAAATCAGTCACATCTTCCTTAGAGCGTCTTTAATGTGATGACAATGAAATGTTAAAACTTCATGCTTGCTGATGTTGAAAGTACGTGAAGTTTTGTAACTTTTGGCTCCTTGGGGCCGGATTGGGTTTCAATGATAGACTACTTTGAATAATGTTCTCTTTAATACCAATTACTTAATCCTAGTGAATCATGTACGATGTGTTGTCCAGAAGAGTAACACATCTTCTTCTTCTGATAGCACTAGGGTGTCGTTCTTTGTTCTTATTGTATATGAACCATCTGCGTTTCTTTTTGCGGTATTAATTTGTCTTTCTACTTCTTCTATCAAAAATTTTTATATTGTTTTCGTCTGATGTTGTCATTGTCCATATATCTGTGCTTTAGGTGATTATTGGTCTAATTAAAATTTTGAATAATCTTAGTTTAAAAACTCTGCTTAATAGTCTTAATTTTAATAGTTTTTTGTGTGCGAAATAGTATTAAGAGGCAGCCTTTAGTCTATCTTCTATTATGACTTTGATTTCTTTTTGTTGCTTATTAATGCTTCTAGATATTTAAAGCTGTCAACTCCCTCAAAAAAGTAGTGGTTTATTGATATGTTTTGGCATCGTCGTCTGTTTTAATTTTTAGAGAATTTCAGGTATTAATTTTACTTGTGTTTATATGAAGCCCTACCTCCTTAGCACTTTTTTCCAATTTTTCAATTATCTCTTTCATTGTGTTGTAGTTTCTGCTATTAGAATACCGTCCGCAAAAGCGTGTATTTAGTAGGATTTGATAAAAATATTTCCGTTATTCACAAGTTTACATATTGCGTAATGTAGTACGATATTAAATATGAGGGAAGATAACGCGTCTCCTTGTTTGACTCCCGAATTGTTAGTAAACTATTCTGATATTTAATTTTGTGACGCTTCAAAGAGTAACACATAACAATATGAAAAAAGCCCAAATTTTACTCAATCCTGCAGGTTTATTCTCAATAATGTTTATTCTTTTTTTTCTCTTTCATTAGAGAGACAACGACAATCAAATAAAAAATGTTTATTATTCATTTTCTGGAGAAAAGTAACTTTAAAGTCAAAAATTAGCATGGGCGAGGCTTAGAAATTGGATATCTAAAGTTTCAAATAAGATATCATGCAAATTAAATAATTATACAAAAAACTGTTAAAACAAACACGTCTTTATTTTATTGCTTGAGTTTTACAACTAATTTCTTCAGCTAAACTTAATTATAATATTACATATGCTTAACCTAATGCATAAGCAGAGTTTGTTGTTCCCGCGATAGTCGCTAAGTGCAAGGTTGCATTTGTGCAATTTTCGGTGCTCAAGTGTCGGTCGCAAAATACTTCTCCGTGGCGTCGATGATTTCCTCGCGTGAGCTCAATTTTTTATTGATGAGCCATCTTTTGAGGTTTGGGAAGAGATAATTGTCCGAGGGAGCCAAACTGGGCGAATACGGTGGATGCGACAGCAATTGGAGCCCTAAGTAATTGATTTTAGCCATGGTTGCGATGCTCTTGTGCGCCGGTGCATTGTCTTGCAAAAACAAAATTTTTTTTCGCTTCATGTGAGGCCGTTTTTCAGCGATTTCGGCCTTCAATCGCTCCAATAATGCACAGTAATACTCACTGTTGATGGTTTTTCCTTTTTCGAGGTAGTTCACGAAGAGTATGACATCATGACAATCCCAGAAAACTGACGCCATAACCTTTCCGACCCATCGAGCCTCCCTCGGGCGCTTCGGAGCACTCGTGCCGGCTTCAGTCCATTGCCGGGCACTCAATTCTGTTCTCTTGTGTTCAACAGTTACCAATCGACACCAAAAGTCCGCCCGATTCCGCATCAGCAAGTCCAAACATTCTTTCGAAGTGCTCTCGCGTTCGTGTTTTTGGTCAGGAGTGAGTATCCGCGGCACCCAGCGGCAGGATAACTTTTTCATATGCAAAATATTGCCCAAAATATGGTGTGTGCGCTCAGTACTAATCTTTGTGGTATCTGCTAGCTCGCGCACCTTCAATATCCGGTCAGCCAACACCATTTCATGTATTTTTTTGACATTGTCCTCTGTAACTGCATCGGAGGGCCTGCCGCTGCGGACTTGACGTGTAGTGGAGTTGCGGCCACCACGAAACTCTCGAAGCCAATATATGACGGTGTAATCTGACGGAGCATTAGCCCCATAATATTTGTCTAACTTTTCTTTTGTTTCCTTCGCCGTTTTGCCTCTCAAAACCATTGAGCCATTGAACTTGTTGAGAATGAGAAGTCCTGATGTTACTCTCTCGACCTGAGGGATATGGTGGCTATTCGTTACATTGCATGATGCGTTTTTATTTTCTAACAAGCTTGTGATGCATTTATCATAGCTTAAATCTAAAACATTTGAAATTTTACATAGAGACAAATTATCGATTATTTTACAATCATTCCGTATATGTTTTTATTTTTTCTTAAAATATTTCTATGAGTGATTTTGTGAACAAGATTATTACTTCTTTTTATTGGTATTAACATTAATTTTTCATATTAATCCGATTTTGTTTTTGGTACATCAATAATATAACGCTTGCTCTATATTTTCGTATGGTATATTATCTTTACTCATTTTATCTATAATTATATCTAATTCATTTTTTGCTAATATACTCGAATTTATAATGTTACTTTTTGCTAGTTCAATTGCGTATATAATATTAGTTAATTCTTCTTTTATTATTTTTATTTTGTATAGTAGGATTACATTTACTTGATATTCGATTATACTTTTTTTTCTTATACTATTTGTAATTTCATTTGTTATTCAAGTTGGATTATTAATTCTTTCTTCATATTTTTTGTTTTTCATTGATTGGTTTTCATTGATTTCTACTATGCTATTTATTTTATTTATTATTACAATATTAAAATCTTCGTGGTCGGGATTACCCGCGATCCACTCCCATGCTGTTCCGATGAAATCGAGTGAACGTTTTACTCTTTTTAATTTCAAATTTTTGATGAAATTGCCTATATATGCGACTTCGTAGTGTAGGATAGGGAAAAAGGGATTAGTTCCTGATAATTGATTTTTTATAACGGTTATGACTTCAGATAGGAATTTTTAGTACTGTGCTATTTCGATAGTATGGATAAATGTAATGCTGCCTTCTGCGATTTTCGCAGTTCCATTGTCTAGGACGATGATGGGAGAATTAGTATAGTCAAGAATTTTAACAATTCCTTGAGTAATTCCAACTAAACATCTGTTGAGTTATAAAATTAGAATTTTTTATATTTGATTTATGTACTATTTTTTTTGATTCTGTTACTACAGTAATAGGCTTATTTTCTTTTACGATTTCTTTACTATATCTTGATGATAATTTTGAACCTAGCCTTCTATTGATTTTTATGTATATAGTGTCTCCGGGTAAATACTTTTTAGTGGAAGGTTTATTTTCATTATGGTAAGCCAAATCAGTGTCTTGTTTTAATTTTAATTTGTTTGTAGTTTCTTCGTGTGCTTTCATGATCTGTTCGGGATCTGTCCCGATATTTCGGCTAAAAAATATATCGGCAGGCTTTTTGTTTGTAACTGAATGTACGGAAAAAATTTAGGCATTAACGGCGGTGTCTAGAAGTTCGGTGAAGGATCGGTATATCTTTTCAAGATTTTAGACATCTCATGATTTCGGCAAGAGTCGAATGAAACCGTTCCACTTGACCATTTGATGTACTTGTGTAAGGGGGTGTCGTGAAGACTTGGATACCTTAACCATAAGATTACCATAACCAAAGATTATTTCTCGTAATGGCTGTTTTATGTCTTCGACAGCTTTTGATTTAACACTTCTAAAAAGGGCGTATTTAGAAAACTTGTCAATCGCCGTAGAGACCAATTTTTCTTCTGTAGAGAAAATATCAAAATGAATTATTTCGCCAGGGTATATTGGAATTGGTGTAGGTTGGATCTGTTCTTTGTTAGGGTGGCGGCCATATTTACTCTTCTTGCAAATCGATCAAAGTTCGGTTACCTTTTTAATTTTTCTCGCCATACCAATGGAGCTTATTTTCTCTATTGTTCCTATGAGCTTGATTGTGTGTATGAATGATAATATCATTTTGTTCTTCTTCGGATTTTATATCATTAACTTGAATTTGTGTAAAACGGATGCGATATGCATAAAAGTGTGTCCTTGAAATGTTCTGAATCATACCCATTATATGTTCAGACGTTTTAATACAGTTTACAACTGTAGGATTAAGAGGGGTTTTTAAAATTTAAAAAATATAATTTCGATTTTTTGACTATGGGATGTGCCTTCCTGAAGTAAGATCTGTTTCTTAAAAGCATTTATAAGTGAATCAATACTAGGCCATGCGATAAACTCTTATCGCTGTGAATTGTTGGGGTTATCGAGTTAATTAAGTGCATCGACTACTACGTTAGTTCCACCGGGCTTAAATTTAAGTTCATCATTGTAATCCTCTAACAGTGCTTTCCATGTTGTCAGCTTAGTGTTGTTGCTGAGCGCGTGTGTTACAGGTTGATGGTCGGTAAAGATGATAACTTTTGCCTGTCCGTATAGGAAATTTCTGAGGGAGTTCAAGGCCCATATGATGGCTAACATCTCCTTCTCATTTGCGGTATAATTTTCCTCGGCTCTACTGAGTGTCCGAGAAATGAATGTGATTGGTTTGTTCAGTTGGGATAGATAAGGGCTTATGGCAAAGTTTTAGGCTTTTTAAAATCTGGATGGATTAGGATAGTATCCTCTGATACTAAAGAGTTTTTTAACTTTTTGAAAGCTTCCTGAGCGGCATCATTAAGATGAATTGGCTTTTTACTGGAGATATTTTTGGACACGCGTGCATCCTCCCCTCTTAGAGAGATGTCAGGGTTTAGCGAGCTTGGCATAGTCTCGAATAAATCTCCTTTAATACCCTGATAGGCCAAAGAAAGACCTTGAGTCTTTCAAAGTTCGGAGAGCTGGGAAAATTTGGATTGCTTTTACTTTTTCAGGGTTGGTTTTAATTCCTCTTGAAGAGACGACGAAACCTAAAAATTCAATTTCTTCTTCAAAAAATTCACATTTATCGTTCTGTACTAACTTTTAAGTTAGCTTTGTGTAAAGTCAATGTGCTCATGGAGTAAATCATCAAGAGTCCTTTGAAATATTGAAGGGGCGTTTTTTAGCCCGTCGTGTGAATTCGTACTTGCCATGGTTGATAAAGAAAGCTGTCTTTTCTGTATCTGATTCCTGTAGAGGAATCTGGTGGAAACCACTTTTAAGGTGGATAACTGAAAACCATTTGTTTTGTCCCAATTGAGACAGGACTTTGTTGATTTCTGGTATCGGATACCGATCAGCTACTGTGATACTGTTCAGTTTACGATAATCGATTACTAGCCTGTATTTTTTCTTACCAAACGCATATGTTTTTTGGGTATAATCCATACAGGTGAATTGTACGGTGATCTTGATCTTAAGTATACTTTCAATCTGACTCTCGAATTCATATTTGAGAGCCATCGTGTAAGGATAGAACTTATTATTGAGAGGATATAGGATTTTTGTTGGTGGGACGTGTGAGTGGTTTGGATGTTAACGGAATTAACGGATTCTGCCATTAGCTGTTTCAACTTAACTTTCACGCAATTATTTACAAGCATATAATCATCTTTTGTATAGATAATTGCAGAAAGCTCTTTTAAACTATCATTACCAAGAATAGAATGAAAGAATAGCATAAAGAAAAAATTTAGTTTAATATGATTTAGGCCAAAAAGGTTTAGAAAAGTGTGTTGACTGATTTTTATGTTTCTTCCAAAAGGTTTTTCGTTTTGAAGAGGGGTTTTAACAAGATTGGGCTGTATATAACTCTTGTTTGACCCGGTATCAATAAGAATTTTTAGAAAATCTCCACTCCCTGTCCTACATTCCAAATATGGGAGCGAAGAGCAATTTAATCTAAAAAATAGATGTTATTAAATTCTAGTTGCTATGTAGATTTAAGGCTTCTCCGCCAATCTCCATGCAAGAGACCTTATTTAGGATCAGTGCGAGGTGTGAATAAACCTGCTGATAAAACTGCTGTACCAATGATGTCATTTGGTACTCTAGCGTGCCGAGATCTCGCTTATCGCCATAGTGTAGCATGAGGCATTTATTAATGCAATCCCAATTTAAGGGGGTGTTATAGAATTCTAAGACGTGGTCCGCGTGACCTATGATCTTATTCCTTATGACATTAATTATACCGAAATATTTCGGTGAGCCTTTCATAGATTCATATATTTTAAGAATCTTTTCTATACTTTTTCGCCAAGAGTTTAATTGCGCTGATCTTGATTTATCGTTTCCTCAGTTCCCGCAAACTGTTTGGAATTTGGATTAATTATTGACTGAATAAGGGTTCTGCCCTCGGAATGCAGAACCTCGCTTACAATGGAAGTCACAAGAGCTTGCAAAGCAGGGTGTGAAATGGGATATTGTGGTTAGGCATTGTCGCGTCTTATCTGTCTTATCTGATAATATTTGTAAATTTTTAGGAATATTTATATATTCTATATATATTTTTTTTATATGTTTCTTAATAAAAATATTTAAAATGTATTTTAATTCTTGATCGGTATTCAATAAATTTGTTAAGATCTCACTTTGTTTTTGATTTTCTTGTTTTTATATATATTTTTTCCTTAATATCTTAATCTAATCTTACATAAAGATGATGACAACTTGTTTGTCCATCTTCTTCCAGTTGAGCGGCTGACTCGTCCTTGAAATCGAATTTTTGCCTTTGTGGCTACTGAGGGGCCTCGTTCTCATACACAGAAGTTCTTTGTTTTCTTCACTTAAGTCTAGACCGAAAGAAATTAGTTTAACTTCACGGTTAAGGGTTTTTCTTAAGTCTACATAACGAGAGATCACTTAACTTCGCGGTTAATGGTTCGGGGCAGGCAAATTTACTGGTTACGTGCGGGAAACCAAGCACTAGTTGAGGGCTTTCTTTACAGGTAAACGCACCACACTTTAGCACTACTTAAGGGCTTTATTTATAACGACCGCGGCACTAACACTACTTAAGGGCTTTTTTTTCGCTTACTTCGATATTACTGAAAGACTTACATCTTCGCAATGTGTCATGGATGCCTGCCCCACGTTGGGCGCCAATTAAACCATTATACAAAAGACTGTGTTAAAAAAAACCCGTCTTTATTTTATTGCTTGAGTTTTACAATTAATGTAAATGTAATCCTGTACACAGGATGTAATATTTTACCTGTGTACCCATTGTTCAGGTTGATCCAGATGTTGCGTCAGCAGAAAGTAATCCTGTGCGATATTTGGTATTCAGAATTTTTAAGTATTAAATCGAAAATCCTTAAATGAATTACCACCAATAATTCTGTTAGGAAAGTCTTCGTGGTAAAAGAAGAACTGGCCTCAAGTGAAGCAAGCAGACCAGGCAAATAAGTGAAAAAGATTTTAACCAGCTTAAGGAGCGCAAACATGTAAACATGCGCTAAACGGATTTAACCTGAACTGTAGCATCACTTGACTTGGTTGGATACAACCAAAAATGCACAAGTTGTCGAGTGCACCGCGTACAATTTATTCGGTAATAAGGAGTGTTGTTTAATGCTGAAGAAGTGCTTTATAGAGATTACCGGGTTCGATCTTTTCTAACATGTACGATTACCTATCTACCTATCTGTACCTTCGAATTTCTAATTCTTTATACTTAGGTGCTGGATTTTGTTCCTTCTCTAAGAAAAAATTGCTTTTATTTATACATATGTGCGAGTATATCCTCTTGTATTATGATATTTACCCTAAATCAAAAAGGTAGATGCAGCCAAACAACCCGATCGCAATATACATAACATCGACGGGTATATTCAAAGTTTGTAGAAATTGCAAATAAAGCAATTTGAAAATTGTGAAAAGAAATGTAACTAATTAGAATAAATGCTCAGAAACGTCGGCAGAAAAAAAATTTTTTTTTTCGAGATATCATATACATGATATGCATAAAAATACACTGATTTGAAAACATGTGTAAAAAAAGGAATTTTCTTCTTATTCTCAAGGAATAGAGATGTACAGTAATGAAATAAAGAAATAAGTGTTAACAAACAAAACATACAACCTTTATATTGTTGGCTTAGTCTGAAACTTTAGAGAATAAGCACTTTTGCAGAATACAAGATGTAAGGCACATCCACCAACATTTCAAAATTTGATTGTTGATTGTTGTATTTTGTGATTACATAACAATGTCAAAGTTACCAATGACAACCAGTTGTCAAAATATTCAGTAAGGTTTGACATTTCATCATGCATTGTTTTACGCTTGCCGAACGTGCGGAAATTATTAAAAATATCGATGTTCCGGCTCAGTTGTAAATACGCAACGTATGGCTTCAGTATGCAAACAATTAGTTGCACGTAGAGTGTTTGAGTGTGAGTACACTTTTTTGAACATAAGCCACCAAACAGATAGAGATTGGTGCGAAATCAAAAAAAAAAACCAAGAAATGTGGATTCGGCGCCGATCAGCTGAATTGGGCATCTTCAGAGAGCCAACCCAGGTTATTTTGCAGTTGGATTTGGGCTTACATCCGTTTAAAATTGTTCAGACGCAAGAATTGAAGCCGGACGACCCTCGATAACGCCTTGAGTTCGCTAATTGGTGGCTGGACATGTCGGCCGGAGATCCCGATTTTGACCAAGAAATAATCTTCTCGGACGAGTACCATTTTTGGTTCAGTGGCTAGCAAAATTGCCGTTATTGGAGCGAACACAATTCACAAGTGTCCGGCCAAGCATCAATCCATCCACAAGGTTGGTGCGGTTTACAGCATGGCGGCACAATCGGACATTATTTCTTTAGAAATGAGGAAAGAGACACTGTTACCGTCAATGGTCTCAGGTTTAGAGCGATGTTAATCAACTTTAGCTCGACAACATCGATACATCTCAATTATGGTTCGAACAAAATGGCACTACATGACATGCAAGCGAGGCAACGCTTGAAGTTGGGAATAAAAAATTTGGCGATTTGGTCATCTCACGAGATTTTCTCTAGGGCTACGTCAAGTCCTAAATTAACGCTAACAAGCCAACCAATTTGGACAAGCTCAAGGTCAATATTTGGCACGCTATTGCTGGAATAACGCCGTACATATGGAACCGAATCATGAAAAATTGGACCAACCGTTTGAAGTACTGCCAGCGAAGCTGGAACGGCCATTTGATGATGTGCTATTTTACATATAATGGCATAAACGTAGCTTCAAAATAAAGACAGATTCAATTTTATATCTCACACTGCCGTTGTTCTATCGCCCCAATTCTACATGTCTCATAAACAGGTTGATTGATCTCGATCGTAAAAATATTCTTTTTCCAGATTTGCTGAAAGTAATACCTATTTAATTTAATAATTTTTATAATAACATTAATAATTTATTTAAAAACATTGTCTACACGCGATATCAAAGATATTTACATAAATAACGAATAAAATCTAACAACGCACAACATAATAAAATCTTAAGAGTGGCGCCTGCTTCAAAATTAGTGAGCCTTTGTACCCACACCCTCACAACCATTTATTAAATCGTCTTCTCTTCTCCCATAATCACTATACTACTAGTACATTGGGAGAAGTTTTGGTTTGGGCAAAGGGAAATAGGGAGCGGCAGGTCACTTAACGAAGAGCACGAAGGAGTACCCGGGAAAAGACAGAAAAAATTGTTTGTGACTGAAATAAATTGTGCAGTACCCTAGGACTTTTTTTTACTCTATATACAAATAGGAAAAGCAACATGTGAAGTGTACTAGAAGGGGTGAATAGTAACCTCCTTGGGGGATGAAAACAATTTTTATTTAAAATGTTTTTTTATTTTATTCCATATAGTAGCCTTTTAGTTTGATACACTTATTCGAGCGATTTTCCAACTTCTTGATACCGTCCGAAAAGTAATTTTCCGGAAGGTCTGCAAAATACTACTCGCGTGACCTAAATTTTTTATTGATGAGCCATCTTTTGAGGTTTGGGAAGAGATTATAGTCCGAGGGAGGCAAATCGGGCGAATACGGTGGATGCGACAGCATTTGGAGTCGTAAGTCATTGATTTTAGCCGTGGTTGCGATGCTCTTGTGTTCCGGTGCATAGTCTTGCAAAAACAAAATTTTTTTTCGCTTCATGTGAGGCCGTTTTGCAGCGATTTTTGTTGATGGTGTTTCCTTTTTCGAGGTAGTCCACGAAGAGTATGCAATGACAATCCCAGAAAACCGACGCCATAACCTTTCCGACTCATAGAGCCTACCTCGACCACCTCGGAGCACTTTTGCCGGCTTCAGTCCATTGCCGGGAACTCATTCTTTTCTCTGGTGTTCAACAGTTACCAAACGACGCCAAAAGTCCGCCCGATTTTATATCAGGAAGTCAAAACACTCTTTCGAAGTGCGTCACCCAGCGCCAGGATAACTTTTTCATATGCAGAATATTGCCTAAAATATGGGGTGTGCGCTCAGTACTTATCTTTGTTGTATCTGCTAGCTCACGCACCTTCACTTTCCGGTCAGCCAACACCATTTCATGTATTTTTTTGACATTGTCCTCTGTAATTGCATCGGAGGGCCTGCCGCTGCGGACTTGATGTGTAGTGGAGTTGCGGCCACCACGAAACTCTCGAAACCAATATTTGACGGTGTAATCTGACGGAGCATTGTCCCCATAATATTTATCCAACTTTTCTTTTGTTTCTTTCGCCGTTTTGCCACTCAAAAAATAATGTTTTATGAGAGAACAAAAATCGTTTTTGTCCATACTCAACATGATGCCAAACACGTCAACAACAATCAGCTGTCAAAACAAAACTAAAGACAGTATCGCACTGAAATTTGGCATGTCAGTCTAAATATGAACGGACTTCAAGGCGCCATAACCGTTTTTGCAGTAGCAGCACATTCTGGCGGTTAAAGAGTTTCCTTTTCACTCCACCTAGTAGTACGCAAATGTTCATTCAAATATAAGTTTTTGCAACTAATCTGAAATGTTTTTCAAAGATTTTAATACCAATGAGGGATTTTGTACAAGATGCAGCAGAATTGTGTTATTTATCCTATTTAATGCTTTGGAGTAGGGCATCTTTGACGCATTTTGTTTAAAATTTGAATTTGAATTAATGTCAAAATGTTTATGTGGAGTTTTTGACTGAAAAACACAAATATTTAAATAAAATAAATATGTTAAATTTGAGTAAATTTGATGGAATTTCAATCCCACAAAAGAATTTTTCTAGTCTTTGTGGCAAATGAGGAAACATACATTAGAGGACGATCCTAGTAAAGGCAAGTAAGATCTTGGAACATCGTAAAAGCAATTATTAACAAAAATCTATTGAATTAATCCATAAAATATCCAGACAAGTAGTTATGGTAAGTTTCTATCAAATATTTATTGTGTGAGAAAGGAGAGAAGAAAGGGTTTTTTTTCACCGGTTTTTCGTCATTAGGACTTGATGTTTTTGCAAAAACCGCTCTTAAAGGCCATATCAGATTCCCCCCAATACATATATGTGCCTTTGTTTCATAGGAAAAGATAAAAAAGGATCGTTAATTGTTATTAATAAAACCCTCCGTTATCATGATTTCAGGTCCTTTCTGAAAAATGGATAACTTTGAAAAAGTTAAAAAATCTTTTATCTTTTTTTTTTCAAAACAATATTCAATTGAATCTACCCTATGAAAGCAAGGTGAAAACAAATTTAAAAAAAAAAAAATAAAAAAATAAAAAAAAAATTAAAAAAATTAAAAATAAATAAATATATAAAAAAATTAAATTAAACCGCTTCAACAAAAGAAATGCTCCCATAAGTTATGACTGATACGGAAAAAAACACGAAACAAATGGGGCAGGGGATTGCCAGCTACCCAACAAGATCCAGAAACTATACATGTGTTGCCCGTGATACAAGTATTAGCTTGATGAGGGAATAGGCGTGACATGTGTGTGGGGAGCCAGGAAAATGATTAATGTTTGCTCAACTTATTAATTTACATTTCGGGTGAATTGTTGTTATAGGTGGTTTGTTTGCCACTGGGTTTTACACAACGTGTTTGCTTGCCTCTGTGGATGCCAGTGGCCTGGTGGAATGCATTCCAAGGAATAAAACAGAACAAACATCGTGAGCCTGTGAGCAGATGTGAGCAGAAGTTAGTGTACAAGTCGCAAATTACTCTCTGGTAATTAGAAACAGGAATTTAGTCATTTGAACGAGATTTAATTTCGCACTTTTGCTTCTGCAGTAGTTGTGTTGTTTCGATATGGCAATAAGGAAAGGGATATGTGGTATGCAATTAAAGTTTAATTAGATAGCGAACGAGATTGCTTTTTCTTTGAGTGTACGTTGAAGTAAAATTTATGTGATTTATGTTAGCATCAGCTCAGTGTACGGGTAGAGGAAATTATATGTCCATTAAATAATAACACTACTTCAGACTGCGCAAAAATACTATAATTGTTAAATTGCAATCAAATTGATTTCTCGTTTATATAAAACGATTCAAATTTGAACTTATGTTTGACGTATTAGGACTCCCTGTAACTACGATTAATATGGGCTATAGTAATTATAATTTTAGATATGCACAACATGGTCTCCAAGTGTGATATTATGTAAATGATCTGATAAAAGGCAAGACCGAAGCAACAAAAATGTTGACAGAAGCAGCAGACGCTTTGATGTTAAAAGTGGCCCTTTTAGTGTTTCACAAAACTTTTATGGTCTTTAAGAGTAGCTCTGATCAGGTTATATTCGCTCATATTGCCATCCATATTTCATATTTCGTAGATCGTATTTGTAGATATGTTACATACGAGTATCTGTTTTGTAGACAAAATTATTTACTTTTAAGGTGTCTATGAATAGTGCTTTTGGACAGTTTTGAACAAAATGGTTGTGTATGTGCGGGGTGTGTGTTTTAAGTATGTGTATGTTTGTGTATGCCTGCGTTTGTGTATATGAATGTGTTTGTGTATGTGAATGTGTGTGTGTGTGTCCGTATGTTTAAATTTTTTTGGCCCACAGTGGCTCGCGAACTAATAGTCCTATCAATTTGAATTTTAATCAGATAATGCATTTTCATGCCGAATCGCGACCATTAGCTTTTGACGAGAGTCCGCTGATGAATTTTTAAGTCAAAAAAAAAAAAAAGAAAAAAAATATATACAAAATACAATAACTTTTTTCTTTAAAATAGGACTATTTCGTAATTTTTGAGGTACTAGCCGAAATCTATTAATATAGCACACATTTGAAGATAATTAAAAAAAAAAACGGGTCAGAATTACTGATTTGTTCAAACACTTTAGAACCGCCAATGCAGTACTAAGTACGATTTCGTTAATACAGATAGTCCTATATCTGACCTGTCGAATTTTTATGGGTAATACATTTCCTAAATTCTAATAGGCTATAAAATATCAGAAACCATTGGAAAATACTACAAGTTACCTTTATCAGGAATTTCTTGGCGTGCCCCATCTGTAGTTGATTAATTACAGATCATTAAAGAAAACTGATTCAAGAACAGCCATGGCAAAACTAGTACACATGCTTCAAGAACGAAAAATAATCAGAAAATTCGTAGAACACTTAAAAAAACGCTAATTAGGGACCTTGCAGAGTATTTCTTGTAAAAAAAAAAACTATAAAAGAAAAGGAATATGTTATGGCGCAATAGGAAACAAAATACAAAAATAAACAGGATGCAGTTCGTAAAATATGATACCTAAAAGGTGTTTTTTACATGCAATAGATATTTACTAGGCCATCTAAAAAATATCGGTCAAAGAATGCGGAAGCAAGCTAAGATATTAATTCGGTCGGATGTGTTAAATGCAGCATTTCATTCGGTTGTTAAGCCAACAGCTTTAGATTATAAATAAAAATGTAAATCAGATTTGTAGGTAGATTGAAGCTAAGACAGTCATGGCTAAAAACTATCCATAGACCCGCTTTGCACCGAATGGGGTTGCCTAGGAAGTGAAGGAAATGACCGAGGAGTTTCTTCCACTTGACTAAGCCCCCAAAAGTTCTTAGTGCTGCCGAGTAACATCACTCACATTTCATGTCTCTCACACTCTACTGAATCGGAGAAGCTCCACACTAGGACATGCGACGTCTCTGTCGCAGTTAAGTGGCCTGTCGGCAACTGTTCAGGTAACGTGTAAGAGGTGCCGCTAATTTGTCCCGTATCAGAACCATTTATCAAAATATGAGGAACGAAGCCGGTAAAGCGCACACTCTGGTAATGTAGATAATTTGGGTAAGAAGTCCTGGAATTCAGATTGCTTTCCTGGATTATTGTATTAGCAATGTGCCTTCGCTGCAACTTAATGACGAAATTGTCCCATCTATCAAAGTATGAGGAACGAAGCCGGTAAAGCGCATACTCTGGTAATGTAGATAATTTGGGTAAGAAGTCCTGGAATTCAGATTGTTTTCCTGGATTATTGTATTAGCAATGTGCCTTCGCTGTAACTTAATGACGAAATTGTCCCATCTATCAAAGTATGAGGAACGAAGCCGGTAAAGCGCACACTCTGGTAATGTAGATAATTTGGGTAAGAAGTCCTGGTATTCAGATTGTTTGCCTAGATTATTGTTCTAGCAATGTGCCTTCCCTGCAACTTAATGACGAAATTGTCTAATCTTATTAAGTCAACTCTGTTGTACAATATCTCATAAAAAATAAAATTGTATGTAGGTACAACGAAATATTTTCCAATTTTCTAATAAGCCTGCCCTCATGTCAAACCACATGGGACATCCAAATGTAAGGGTCATGTAGATGATAATTTTCACTCACACATTGAATTGGCTAATATAGAATAGTCTCTTCGTAAGGGTAAAGTCAATTTTGTTTCCGACTATACCAACATTTAGTTAAAATATAAATATTGATTTAGACAGATCCCAATGTATTCTTCGACAAACAAGTAGTTGTTCGTTTTTGTCCCAACAAAAATATTCGCTAATTCTTTTTATTGGAATATCCGCAGAACATACAAAGGAGTTCTAAGAATAATAACTTCCAAATTTCGAAGTAATGATGTTCAACTTTCAGTCAGCAAAGCATTTTTTAATCTTATCAAGGCGAGGTGGAAGGAGCCTTTACAAGGGTTAAAAAGCGAGCAAGAAACAATATTAAGAAAAAAATAAAGTTGAGCAAAGTATTGTCGATTTGATATATGTTACTAAATTTCAGAATAGTCAGTATAACTTCAGAGCACTGTTTGGTTATCGAATTAAAATATTTAATATCGTCTTCGTTAAATAATTTAAATATTTTGGACATCTGAGGGAAAAACTTTCAATTATGGTATTACAAAACCGGGACTGAACAATTAAGCAACTGCGAAGTAGTATAATAATAGTCTCGCATAAGGTTTATCCAAACTACTTGCTACTTTATGTGCTAACCGAAATGGATCATAAAGGACCACTTCCGGCCCTTGTTTCTTAAGGCAAATACCTCTTTGTTATTACTAAAGAAGTTTGCGGATCCATTGATAAATATTTTAGCTTCTAAAGCCAATACAGATCGACCAAATTAAAGCCATTTTGAGCAAAATCAGCGAACCCGTGAATCATGTAGAATCATGTAGGTTGATCAAGTTATCGTATGTTGAATATGCCTCAACAATACAAGATATGCCTCAACTAAAGGGTCACCAAGCAGACTGCTTTGTGATTCGAACTAGAAGGTTTTGTGATTATTAAAAAGCCACAGGAACACAATGTAAATTGTTTTATGAGGCATAGCTTGCCAGCTTAAATTTATTCAGTTGATGATTTTATCATTGTCAGGAATCAACAAAGATATATGTTATTCATAAGGTTCCACCAAAATATCGTTGGTTTATAAAAGCTGTTGAAAATTGTGAACTAACTAAAATATTTTATGGTAAAGTTGTTGAGGCTGTACAGACACGGAGGTGGTTGACACCAACTGGGAGTTTGGGTACTGCAGTGGCTGAGAGCGGTAAGCAACATGATACCAATTAATCAGATTGACGAAGTTATAATATACTTTAACGATTTATTTTTGAATAATCTCTTGTTTATTGTAACTTTGTACTGACATAGTTAGCCATTTTCATAATATTATAGAAGGAATAATTTCCGTTTTCAATTTTGAGTTTATAACTTCCTTTATTAAAGAGAAAACAAAACAGTTAGAAGAAGTTTAATTATTTGACATCCTTATAGAAATTGTAAAATATGTTATTAGAGTCGCCATCTATGGGTATGTGTCAGTCTCGGGACTATTCGAACAACCTGTTAACTATAAAAAAATTACTTAAATATATCAAAAAACCGAAATGCAAAAAAAAAAAAACGACGTAGATACAATCTACGTGGCGGACACATTCAACCAATTTCTATTTAAACCATACGAGTATACTCTATTATTATCTACAAAGCAGCATAAGCTTTTCCGTCTGGATTCCTCGATACTTTTTTTTTTTAAGAAAACTGTGTTCAAACAATTGTACTTTCTTTATGCTAAAAATGCAGAATTTGTTTGCAAGAAAATATTTTTTTTTTAACTTATGCGATGTTACAACTTCCAACTTCCTGGCAGAGGGGTTCCACATAAGAGCATACCAGTATAACTCCGCAGTCTTTTTTAATTTTTAAAAGAATTTTTATGCAAATATATTAATCGATGTATACTTTGTTTAGTGTATAATCTTTCAACAGTTCAAATGTTTAAAATCATCTCATGAAATTATAAAAAGCAAAAAAGGCGATCTGATTTAAAAGCACCTGTTCAAAAGCAATAAAATTGTCCACCGAAGATAACATTGGGCAAAAAATATGTTTATACAAAAGAACAAAAATAACTGAGTTTTGAAGGCAATTCATTTTTAAAAAAATACTCCGAGGACTTTTTGTTCGTTTTGCTTATGCTCATAATTGTATGACGGATAATCTGGTCTTAATGAAATCTCACCCCGTGCTCGACGCTTACAGCACCTATCTATTGGAACTTGAAATAAACTCCCCACGAACAAAAAAATTCAGGATCGGTGAATTTGAGCATTTTCAATTCATATTGTAAACTATATAGAAGAAGTATACTATCTTTAAAACTAAAACGTATAAAAATTAACACTAGAAATAGCACGAAATTAACTGTAGTAAGTGTTGTAGCAACAATATCGCGCTGAAAAAATACAAATCGTGTACTTACAAGTAGCAATCTTGTTTTTGTCAGTGAAGTCATTTACAATACTATTTCGATATATTTTCAAAAATTATGCTGTACGTATACGAGTAGTAAATCATATATAAGGTTTTCCAATAGGGACTTGACAACTTTGAATTTAATTTTGAAACCACTCCTTCACTAATCATCAAACTGTCACTGTCAATTTATTCAGTAAACTCAACATTTTCATTATAGTAAAGTACAGTAACGAGCTAAGTTCTCCGAGTGGGTTTTGGAGAAGATGCGCCAAGATGATGAATTTCATCGCAAAATTATCTTCAGTGACGAAGCTCATTTTTGGCTCAATGGGTTCGTCAATAAGCAAAATATGCGTTATTGGTCGGGTGAAAACCCACATGTGCTTCATGAATCACCACTTCATCTACAAAAAATAACTGTTTGGTGCGGTTTGCATGCCGGCGGCGTTGTTAGGCCATATTTTTTCGTCGACGATAACGGTCATCACATTACTGTGAATGGTCAGCGGTATCGCGCCATATCACCGATTATTTTTGGCCCGAAATGGAAGATATGGACTTGGACGACATGTGGTTTCAACAGGCCACAAGCCACAGAGCACACGCTACAATGGATTTATTGAAGAGTAAGTATGGTGAGCGTGTTATCTCAAGGCATGGGCCAGTCGATTGGCCGCCTCGTTCGGCTGGTTTATGCCAACACGCCGACGACGTTGGAAGAGCTCAGAGTCAACATTAAACGCGAAATAGCGGCCGTTTCGGCGGAAATGTGGGCCCGAGTCGCTGAAAATTGGGTCCAACGAATCGACCGCTGCAAACGTGCCCGCGGTGGCCATATGAACGAAGTCGAGTTCAATTTATAAATGTTTTGATTGTACTTCAAGCCAATAATAAAGTTTTTGAAATATCTCAAATGGTTTACCTTTAATGTAAAAAAAAAGTTGACTTGACAACTTAGACAAATTAGAAAACCCTATATTAAGATATTTCGATGTAATAGAATTTTTTTTAATTATTTTTCTGTTAATACTTATACACAATAGATACCGAAAAAGTATAATTGGACTTATGACAAAAAGTCGTCTTGACTATTGTAATTGAACAAATTCGGGAAAGACAGCACATAGGCGTTCGATAATCTGTGACAAGATGTTATTGTTGCTCAAAATGCATATCATACATACAATGTATTCTTTATTAGATTCATCAAGATAATGATAATGATTTGTTAGTTAGAATGCAAGAATTTTGAAAAGCTATTATTTTAGCAGTCAAATTCTAGAAAACTTAAGCTAGACAAATGAAAGCAAACTGTCCAAAAATTCAAAAACATGAAAAAAAAATGCACTTCAGGCACAAACCCAAAGAAAATTTTGTTAGTTAAGTAGATGCCATCGCCATATTGTCATAAAAGTTAACAAAAATACTATTGTCCAAAAAGATAAACCAAAATATATTCCTCTCTCAAAAATGCCCAAAAAATTACAAATAACTAATATGTTGATTAAATTCATACATATGAGTATTTTCAAAAAAGCGATAAAACGCAGACAAAGTTTTGCGGTTTTATCTTAAACGATTCGCATTAACAGTTCTATTGACCACAATTCTAGATAGAAACTTAGGCCAATAATTTATTTAAACGCAAATCCGCCTCTACTTTCAATAGACCCATTAGGAAAGTCCAAACGATTAGAAACCATCTACAAAATATCCAAACAAAATAATTTAAATGTTAGTCACTTTAAGATACACCTTTCATTGAAAAGATATACTTATAGGTGTTCACATGTACGTAAATATATGGGGGTTGATATATTTATTTTTTCTTCTCATTTTTTATATATATTTTTTTTGTATGCAGAATCAAAGATCTAAAAAAATTTCACCCACAGATGCGTACAAGTTTGTATAGATTTCTTTAAATAAATCAGCAAGTAGATCAAAGGAATTCGGAAATTTATAAAAAAACTAGGCAAAATATGTGAGAACTAGTTGACTCCATGTGCACTATTGTTGCACAGTAGAAATATCTTTAGTGTTTCTCTATCAGCCTAAGTAAGTTCTATCTGCTAAGCAAATTTCATATAAACGTGACACTTCGAGTCTTACGAGTACCAATTTAAAGCTTTATTCTTTAAATTTGGTATTCCTAGTGGCTAACGAATAACGATGGTACCTCGTGACTTTTTTATTTAAAGCATACTCTGGAGAGTCAAACACGATTGAATTCTAATTGTAAATTTTTTGCTGTTCTGGTTATTGCTTGGGAAGATAAATTGGCTGCTTTGGCCGGCAGCGGGAGCAGCGTTTGAAGTTTAGGTGTGGTTTACGGTTTTCATTTACATAATAAGGTGACTTTTATATCGAAAACATCGTTGAGGCTCATGGGAGAAGTTTTCAACTCATATCAAAATGAAATTCAATGCTCGATCTAATGGTGCGAGATAAAGTATGTGATAAGTTTATAAATTTCGAAAAATAAAACGGCGCAGTTTGAAACTAATTACAGATTTTGCAGAAGTTTGATAATTATTTATAAAAAAAAGAGTAATTGACGAATACTTACTTACTTAGGTGGCGCTACAGTTCTGGGTGAACCTCCGGCTCAACTAACAAGCCCCTCCAGTTAGCTGATATGCTTCCAGTTACTCACTTTAGGTTGGTTGAGGTCCCCTGATATTGTGCGCACCACCATTCGCTCTATCATATATGTCCTAGCCATCTCAGCCGACTGAAGCACAGTATTCTGATTAGGTCGATGTCGTTTTGCAGCAAATATAGTTCGTTGTTGAATCTTCTTCCCCTAAGCTCATCAACGTAAAGGGGTACGAACAATTTTTCTGTCAAAGCGACTAAGGATATCTTAATCCGCTTTCGATAGAGTGAATGCTCTAGCGCCAAAAAGTAGGATTGGGATGATCAAGGTTTTATATAGAGACTCTTAAGTTTTTTGGGATAGGGCCTTACTACTCAATTTGCATCTTTGCCCAAAGAAACAGCGACTAGCAAGAGTAATTCTTCGTTTTATTTCATGTCTTACCCTGATTTACCGATAGATTTTAGCGGCGTTTCAATATCAGCGAACGAAACAGTGACTGAATTCTCCCACTGTTATCAACATCATCAGCATACGCTAATAGACTTTTGAAATATTGTGTCTCCAATGTTTGCTTCTGAGTTTCGCAAAATTTTTTAAAGTTGAAGAGGTCACATGACGACGCCTCACCTTATCTAAAACCTTTTTTGACATCAAAAGTCTCGGTTAAGTCGTTTCCGCGAACTTCCTGGGGGATTGCCGGATTTCTTGGTTGTGGTCACACATCAGTTGAGATGTCTGAGATGTCACATTGGCAATGTTGTCCGTGGTCGTTGATACCTGATACTGACGGCATAGGAATTTTTCAGAGATGTCGCGATTTTAAGCGTTCTACGCTATTTTACGTAATTCTTCTTTGTTGTAGCCGCATTCGCACCTTGGCTGAAAGAAAGTGGTAATTCGATTCAATATTATCTGCCAAGAACGTTGGGACGTCCAGA
The DNA here is from genome assembly GCA_907269105.1 of Volucella inanis. NCBI lineage: Eukaryota > Metazoa > Arthropoda > Insecta > Diptera > Syrphidae > Volucella > Volucella inanis. The sequence continues at coordinate 41,140,440 of OU026154.1, read as the reverse complement.
ATACTGGAAGCATGACCTACGTCTATCGCAAAATGATCAACTTGAATTTACATTTGACGATCCAGAGACCGCCATGTTCTTTTGTATATATTCAGATGAAGAAACCGTGCGCTTGCTATAGTAATATTTCATCCCGCCGAAAAGTCAATAAGACTAAATCCATTGCCAGACGTAGAGTCGTGTAGGCTATGCTTATCAACTGTTCTACTAAAGATGTTTTACTTTCCTATACACTTCGGACGTTACTTATATGTCTTGTGGAAGACCTCCTAGAAACATTCCTTGGTGGCGTCATCCTTGTCTTCCGCAAGAGCATAGGCGCATATTAAGTTTATGTTGCTGAATGAATCCTTGACGCGGATTGTCATAAATCGTTCGTTCACGTGTCGGAAGCTCAAGACTTCTTGCCTTAGTCTGTCGCATATAAGAAATCTCTCTATAGTATTTACCATAGAATTGCATATATTACAGTATTTCATCCTCTTTTTTTCCAGTCCAACCCATAGCATAGAGGTTCTGGATAGCGGTGATATCTGCATGGTAGCAGTCAAGGCCTTCGCTAACTGTTCGGCTGCACCTGGTCCGAATGTCGTTGTCCTTTAAATGTTTGGAAGATTCATCTGTTTTTATCCGAGGCCAATAATTGGTCCTTCAAGTGTTTTTAATTTCTTCCGTATAGGGTTGTGAGCTCTATGATGGTGTAGGTCTATGAACTTGGCTCAAAACAAATTATAGGACAGTCAGCAGTTTTCCGAACAATTACCGCACATGTAACGAATAATTACTTAGAAAAAGATAGTGTATATCCGGATGAGTCAACTGGATAATAGCATTCCATTTAGTATTTTAACACATTTATCGTTTTAGCACTCCATACTTCCTTATTTCGATTTTTAACAATATCATAAAAAAGTTATATATATAGCTGTATAAAAATATTGGTTCATAGGAAAATATACTTAGAAAAAGGATAAAAATAAGATCAAACATGAAAAAGCTACATATGTACGTAAACATTATATCAGTTATCGCACCATTGGTAGATAAAATGTGAAATGAGACTATGTATCAGTACGAGTATCTTTCTTCCACTGCACTGTCTAGCCAAAAATAATGATTTTAGTTTAAATTGTCATCACAGTTTAATGATCTAATTAATTTAATTACTTGTTCAAACCGAAGAAGTAGTATTGACCTGCTCAACTTTTATTCTTTACAAAACATAAAATGGGACTAGGATTTGTGTATTATTCTGTATATGAGTATACCATATACTCATATTTGAAGTAGGGGCATGTTCTTAAACTAAAGCCTGTTGTCCTTAGTTAGTGCAATAGAGAATTTAATTCTTACAAAAAACGCTTTTATTCAATATATTGGGTGCATTGGTTCTTGTTTAATCGTGTACATCAGTTTGAAGTTCATATACTGTTTTTCTTGCAAGATTTTATTCTAAAAAGTTTTAATTTAGGTAAAGAAATAAAGCTCATTAAGCGTATGTTTCATAAATATAGCCTATTGTGTGAAAATTTATATGTAGCTTGAGCTAGAGCTGAGAAAATGTACGTACAATTCGTCCTAAACTAAGAACACCTCAGTCGTTAGATGCCATTTAGCTGTATTCAACATGATCTGCAGTTGTATCATTTTCTTTATGCGATTTGAATACAAAACTATATCGAAAATCGAAATTGTTTGAAACAAGCAGTAAGATTTTTGATTCTAATGATATCTCCGCAAAAAAAAAAAAAAAAAGGCACAAAGTCAAATCAGGCCTGTGTTTGTCTCAGTTGTTCTTGAAATAAACTTTCGAAGAATATTTAACCAATTCGCGGCGGAAATATGTAAGAATCTGTCTAGCATAATGACTAAAATTAAACACTTAAACAAATTTAATAAGACTCAATTTTGAAAACTCATCATATGACGCATTACAACCGTAAATCTTTTGCCCTTCTAGTGTGATTTTTTTTTATCCACGTGTTTCTTAGCCTAAAATATGAATCTTGAAGAGTTCAGTTTTCAGTTTTATATGCATTTTATTTTCTTAATCATTAACTCTTCCATACTAACAAAAAATACTTAAATGTTAGCTTAAAATTGCTTAACTTATACTAACTTACTGGCCTCACACAGGCACTCTAAGCTACTCTAAATTCTTACATGTATGTCTTTCGACTTAATTAATCTTGAAGAATCAAGCACCGAATGGTATTTTTCATCAATCCATACATATATTCTTTCTTCTTTCTGTTAAATTTACGACAATGATGCCCTCCTAATTGATGCGATGTCCTTATGTTATTTAGGATCCATCGTAAGACACAGGGATTTGCAAGTTTAGAACATTAGCAATTTTGTCAAAAAAAAATTATAATTCCCAATATTTTTTTTATGTTTAAATACTCTTTCAAATTAAGGTACTAAAAATGTTCAAGTTAATTCAACTAGCTTTATTGCTACGGTCTTTTCTTTAGAGGTTCAAACGAAAAATTTACACTCGAATATTAATTTTAAACCCAAATAAAAACTGCGCAGATATTGTAGTTTGATATTCTTTAAAAACATTCGGTATGTATTCTTGTAAGTAATCTTAAGCTCATTATTATCAACTTTTTTTGGAATTCGATTAGTGATGGAAAAACTTGTTCGCTCTCTATACATGGAACGTTGTGATTAAATACTACATCTGCAAAATTCGGTATTAGACACCTTTCTTTGAATGTATTCTATTTTTTAGGTGTTTATCGGTAATTCAGAGTCGCTTACGGTGGGGCATTCTTTTTCTTTTCCTAGTAATACTCGTATATCATCATTTCATTATTCATAGGAGTCCAAAGAACAATATTTTTGAAAACGGGTACTCAACTTAGACACAGGGCTTACAACCAATATAAATGATAATGGTATAAAGCGAACCTACTGCAATCCAAACCACAGCGCTAAACGTCTTTGAAGTACAACTTCTAGAAAGCCATAATATAATTATATGAAGACCAGTCGTTGCACCAATACAAGGCTTAAGGATGCTAACTAATGGGTGAGTTTTTCAGCGTTTGGTTTTTAATTGTAAAAAAAAAAAACACCGTAAAATGCAAAAGTGCATACAATTTTTATTTGAGCTGATAAATCAATTTACTTTTTAAAAAATATTTCATGTAAATGTGTACCACGACCACGTTTTAAGTGGTCCATACGGAGTGTCTAATTTTGAATCACTTCGTCTAACATATTTATTAATTAATTAATTAATTTTTGACAATTAAAAACCAAACGCTTAAAAATCACCCATTATAAGGTACTTAAACAGTCTGTAATTCGAAGACATTCCGATCTGTCTGTTCTTATTGGTAGTTAAAACATTTTTTATATATTTTTTTTAACTATCAATTTAAAAGCACGCCGATGTTAATGCTATTCAATGTTGAGTGCAATTGGATGGATCAAAAAGAGTTTGGAAACGTTGTTTGTTTCAAGAAAAAGATCTAAATAAAAACATTTTGAAATTTTTCTGAAACAATTTATTGTGGACACAGTTTCACGTGCAAACTTTAAACTTTTGCTGTCTAACATGTTTGTTCTTACGTATTTGCTAGTGCCCTCAACATCTTTAGATCTCTCTTTAAACAATTTTCTACTACATCTCTACCGCAATACTTATCGAAAATATTTGAAATGTCGTTAAGTAGTCTTTCATGGTTTATTCTATCACAGCTTCCGTACGGCAGACATCTTAACGCGAGCGTCATCTTCAATGACGTCGATGCGGAGGCTTAAGTCGCAAAGACTCAACCAACTACGATCGGCTGAGAAGTGGCGAGTACCTGTCTGATGGATTACATCACCAAGGCAATATTTATACTTATATAATAATACTTTCAAAGGCTTGCTTCCTTCCCAGCTACATAAGGAAAAATGACGGAAACTGGGCCATTTTCCGGGATACTGGCATGCACCGCCATTAAACATGCTCTGGTGGATGCTAACATTAAACAGGGCATTACAAACTAGATTTGCAACATGCTTGCAAATAGGAAATTAAACTGTTTTATTGAGCAGACTTTGATTAGAATATCCTTATCGTGAGTACTGGTTATCAATGGTATCCTCAAAAAGCTCAGTACAGTGGGTATAAGTACCACGGCGTACGTAGATGACGTGGTCATAATAGTGCAGGGAAGATACCTAAATATTTTAAGCGGCATTATGAAGGTTGCCCTGATGACGATCAGCACTTGAGTAAAAAGCTGTGGTCTTAATACCAAACCTTCTAAAACGGGACTGGTTCTTTTTAGCAGAAAGTATAAGATACCGCAACTCAAACTCTAAAAACTCAACGGAGTGGAACTATCCTTTTCGAACAGCGCGAAGTATCTGGGCGTGATTATAGACAAAAAACTGAACTTAAATCTTAATTTAGCGGAACGAATCAAAAAAGCATATAATGCTCTTTTTATCTGCAAAAGAACAGTAGGTAAACTTTAAGGCTTAAAACCTGTTATGGTGTAATGGCTTTATACGGTGGTGGTAAGGCCTATACAGACATACAGCGCATAAGTTAGGTGGAAAGCAAAAATAAGAAAACGGTTTACGGAAAATTAGCTTTCAAAGAACGGCTTCCATAGCAATTACAGGGGTGCTCCGAACTACATCAATGGCAGTATTGAATATCTTTCTACACCTAACACCGATTGATTTACATATCAAAAAACTTGCAGGCAACAGTGCACTCACTAATCTGGGTTACTTCAAGAGCATTAGTTTCGAACATTGCACGGTCCTAGGGGAGCTACTGCCAAGCAATTAACTTCCAAAAGATGATATCTCTTTCTTGGTCGAATTCGCCATCCCTTATGATATATATATATGAGGGAGGACTGAAAAAAAAATGTAATAATCAGGTGAAATAAAATTGCAATTTTCACTAACGGCTCAAAAACAGAGGAAGGAACAGAATATCTATATGATTACCGGACGCAAGCAGTGTTTTCCAATCAGAGGTTCTGGCTGTCCTCAGAGCGGCTGAGTTATTGCAGATGAGATCGGTATCTGAAAGAAATATAGTTATCTACATTGATAGCCAGGCCGAACTCAAGGCAATGGAATCAACCAAAATCAACTTTGACACAGTCAGGAGCTGTTGTACAGCGCTCAAAGGACTATGCAGTCAAGAGGGCAAGCTGACAAGCAGACATACGGATAGCAAGAAATGGAGGACTATTCGACAATAGTGAGGTTGCTAACATCAAACCACCCCTATGCATAGTGAAAGGCACTATCGAGGAAAAACTCACAAAGACTGCCAACCGCTTTTGACGGCAAAGAACCTAGAAGGTAAATAAAATTAAACAGGGATAAGCTTAGGATAGTAATAGGAATCCTGATAGCACAAAATATGTAGTGTGCTGCGGAAACACGCAAAGAGACTCAAGTCATCAGATATGGATATTTATAGGTTCTGCGGTGATCTGCAAGCAGTTGAGGACATAACACACATACTGTGTAAGAACGAGGCAATATCATGTAGTCGGAGAAAAAGCCAAGAGGAAATAGACGGTACGGACTTAAGAGGCCTTATTGGCTTTTGCAAAAAAATTGAGTATTTCACAGTGGGATTGTTTAGGTTTTTGCCATTCGAAGACAAATTCAACTGTTTCCACAGGGATAACGATGACCCTTTTTTGGTGCCTAGTGTCTTTGTGATGGCATGTCCATCATCCCCCTGTTTACCCTAACTTAACCTATTCCATGACAATGCTGTAGAGGCTCTAAGGAAGCCAATTAAAATCAACAAAAAATGTCTTGTTAGAATACCATAAAACCCAAATCAGATGTTTTACGCAAAATAGTTCCAACATCGATCAAAGGCAAACCATTTAAAATACAGTGAGGTTTTAAGTAGTAGTTTTAAATTAAATATATATATTATAAAAATATCAGTTTAAACTGTAAATCTTTTACAAATAACTTTTTAGTATCATATATGTACTTGAAGTAAGCACTTGCTTTCTCACAAAATTACACCCAAGGTGTTATAACCTCGAAAGGCAAAATAACATCATCACCATCGCGTCGTCATCGTCAATTGTTTCATACCTAACTATGTGCCGAAGAGGTTCATCGCATACAAAAATACTGCAATGAAAAATTTAACCAAACGAGCCACTTACTACATATTAATTCGCACCTGTTCTCTTGAACGTAGCTATGAGTACTTCTGGCGTTTGAGTTCGACACAAGGAACTTATCTTCGTCGCTTTTTCTTCCTTTAGTCGCACTTAAATTACTCTTTAACATAGGAAAAATTACAAGCAGATCTGAGCACTTTTATCCGTAAGCCCCTGCCGGTACACACAACACAAATACAACGTGTCCCCTTGCCCATCAGTATCATCATCAGTACATTCAGTGTTGTTTCGTTATATTGCCATAGTCATGGCATCATGGCATCATGACATCCTTATATTCTGCACAGACGGACCACATAAAAATAAGAAAAAAAAGTAAAAAAAAAAATCTGGATTTTTCAACATGAAATAACCTGAGGCATGTCGGTGTGGCCTGTTAGCCGTACATTTCATCGCGAGATACGCTTATGTAAATCACAAGGGGCTGCCTTTTATACTGCCTATTGGTAGGATATTTATTCTACAATAATCAGTTTGTGATGAAAAAAACAGTTCACCATAAGCTGTAATCGATTACAAATGTAATTAATGCTTCAAGTGACCAGAAAGCTTAAGGTATTCATTGTCATTTCTTAACAGGGATAATTTTTTAAAAAATATTTCAGATAAATCTTAATTTTCTATGTTATTGCTTTTTGTATGTTAGGATTAATTATTTTAGAAATGTTTACTCTTGACTCCTTCACAAACCTGTTAATGTGTAAAGGGTGTCCCTTTAGATAGAAAGGGGAGTTAAATCACATGATTTGGACGACCAAAACAGGATAACCAAAACAGGATCACCAAAACAGGAAATTACACGGCCAGCAAATGACTCTTGCAGCAACTGAATTGCTTCTTGGATCGTACGAATCGTATGTGGCATCGTCTTGTTGACACCACATGTCCACACCCATATATTACAATTTGAGCACAAAAGTTGGATTAACATGTCGCATTTTCAAAGAAGAAAAGTCAATGATGCATCCAGCCGAAATTCCACACCAAACAGTGACACATTGTGAATGCATTTGTTTATCAATAATTACTCGTGGATTTCCCAACCCCAAATTTGACAAGTTGGACTATATATAATATAGGGTTTTCTATTAACGACTTGACAATTTTTTGTTTAAATAAAAGGCAAACCATTTGAGATATTTCAAAAACTTTATTATTGGCTTGAAGTACAATCAAAACATTTATGAATGGAACTCGACTTCGTTCATATGGCCACCGCGGGCACGTTTGCAGCGGTCGATTCGTTGGACCCAATTTTCAGCGACTCGGCCACACATTTCGGCCGAAACGGTTGCTATTTCGCGTTTAATGTTGGCTCTGAGCTCTTCCAACGTCGTCGGCGTGTTGGCATAAACCAATGACTTAACGTAGCCCCACAGAAAACAGTCCAGCGGCGTTAAATCGCACGAACGAGGCGGCCAATCGACTGGCCCATGTCTTGAGATAACACGCTCACCATACTTACTCTTCAGTAAATCGATTGTAGCGTGTGCTGTGTGGGTTGTGGCACCATCCTGTTGAAACCACATGTCGTCCAAGTCCATATCTTCCAATTCGGGCCAAAAATAATCGGTGATCATGGCGCGATAACGCTGACCATTCACAGTAACGTGATGATCGTTATCGTCGACGAAAAAATATGGCTCAGTAACGCCGCCGGCATGCAAACCGCATCAAACAGTTTTTTTTGTGGATGAAGTGATGATTCATGAAGCACATGTGGGTTTTCACCCGACCAATAACGCATATTTTGTTTATTGACGAACCCATTGAGCCAAAAATGAGCTTCGTCACTGAAGATGATTTTGCGATGAAGTTCATCATCTTGGCGCATCTTCTCCAGAACCCAATCGGAGAACGTACGTCGCTTCAAATGGTCCATCGGCTTCAATTCTTGAGTGAGCTTGATCTTGTATGGGTGAAAACAAAGATTCTTGAGAACGCCGTGGGATTGACTGATTTGCATCGTTTGCTACGGACGTCTGAACGGCAGTAAATATTTTCGACACTTCGACCAACCCGTTGTCTCACTGACACGGCAACATCACACAACGAATATGCAGACTCAAAGTTTTGCACTAAACTTGTTATTGCCTGTCTACTAGGCAAGAATTACGAGCGAAAATTGGAGTTAACGATCTTAAAGTTGCAGTCACCGACTTCGAATATCTGTAGAAAATTTTTATAATTTGCAGACGTTGCTTGTTAGTGTACTTTACCACGATGAAAATGTTGAGTTTACTGAATAAATTGACAGTTACAGTTTGATGATTAGTGAAAGTGTGCTTTCACAAACTAAATTCAAAGTTATCAAGTCCCTATTGGAAAGCCCTATATATATTTTATTTTATTGTTATTTTTTTTTGTTATTTTTATTATTCTTGCTTATGTTACAAAATTTAATTTACAAAAAATCGATTAGCATGTCATTGAATATATACACAAATACAGATATCATTATGAAGGGAGCTTCAATGACTCTTCGCAAATGGAAAACTAGTAGTTTGAATGTTCGAAGACAATTCATTGGAGAGCAGAGATTATCGCAAACGCAGAGGGTGTTGGGGGTAAGTTGAGTCACATCTACACACGAGTTAGTTGTCGATTTGGATCGAGTTTCCACTCTGATAAACTCAGGTGATCTACGAGTTACAAAACGCAACATTCTAAATGTAATGGCTAAAATACTTGATCTTTTAAGTTTTCTAGGGCCAGGAATCGTACGACTAAAGATCTTTTTCCAGTCTATATATATGGCGCAAGAGAATGGATTGGGACGAAACATTGCCTGTTGACATGTTGAAAGTTTGGATCATCTGCTGCAAAGAAATAAGTAAACTCAAACATTGATAGTAACATTTCTCTACGATTTATCTGTGTTAAAAATAGAGAAGCACCGCTCAACAGTCGAAACCAGAACGAATTTACCGTTCCAAAGTTGGAACTGACAGCTGCTATAGTCGTCGTACGTACGTTTGCTTGATTACTTGCGAACGAAATTAAGGGTTCAGTTAAATGAGGAATATTTATGGACATATTCGAAATTTGCGTTGTTCTGTATCTCAGGAATTAAAAAAAAGCTGGAAGCTATATATCAAAAATAGAATACGAGAAATTAGATCGCTATCGAATGTTTCAAATTGGAGACGTTGTCCGGATTCGGACAATCCAGCAGCTGTATTAACCAGGGGTACAGCGCAGCATAGCTTTTAGCTTCATCTCTTCGGACAGCTGGACCATATTGGTTGAAAGATGACCCATCTAAATAGCTTAAATCAGATGAAATCAAAGATGCAGCTTTTACGGCCTGTTTAACGTGTGGAAATGCTAGCGAGTTAGACAATATCGACTTCAACTGATAAAAAACAGCTCACAAATTGTGACGAATTTAGCGATTGGAATCGTCCGTGTGACTGCTTACTTTTTTCGTGATGTTCATTGTTTTAAAACGAAGATGATATTTCCCTTATTACTGTCAGCAGAAGATATAAATAGATCTGAGTAATATTCGATTAGCAACGTTCAAATGTTGTACTTCCCGAGTGAAATTGCCACACTTACCTAAGACAGAGAATCCAAACTTACTAACGCTTTCTCGCTTTTTAGATGAGCTCGGTGGGTTACTGAAAATTTTTAAGTGGCCTGCAGTTTATTAATTTGGAGACATGTGAGGCACATCCGCTGATATTGCTGAAGTCATCGCATGTCACTTAATTGGTATTCGTTATCAAAAATTAAAAATTGCATTGTATACAAGGTGCTTCCAGCGAAGCCTGCCTCACAACCTTTTGCCTCCTTCCACGGGACTGATTTTTTCAATACTAGTATTGACTTCGCCGGTCCTTTGTATATCTAAGATAATGCAAATTAACGAAAAGAAGCTGTTAACTTGCGCCGCTGTACGGGCCGTATATCTAGAGGTTGTTTGACGACTAAAAGGAAAGAAAATGTATTCCCAGGAAAAGAGTGTAAGAATCGTGCTTGCGAGATTCGTGCTTGTACAACTATTATATCCTTTAGAAATAAGAAATAAGTAATTGATTGTCCAATTGATTCCAATCTAGTCTAGTGAATATATAATCATATATATATATATATATATATATATATAATTTCTCAGTACTAGAGAAAATGTTCCTGAAACCAATGGCCCGTCAACGAAAACGGGACTTAACGAAGAATTTATCTCTCGAAACTACGAGGATATCTTCATCTTTATTCGATAGAACCCATGATTCAGCGTTTTAAAGTAGGACTGGGATGAACAAGGTCTTATATACTATAGAGCCTCCTTAGTTGTTCGGGATGGAGCCTTATTAGTTATTACTTTTCTTCTTATTACACAGAAAGAGCGATTCACAAGATTGATTATTTGTTTTATTTCTACTGAGGTGTTGTTGGTTAAATTGAAAGCAGAGCCAAGGTAGCCCATTACTATTTCGAAGGTGCAGATGTCGATTGTGACATCTTGTTTATTTCGTCGAGGTGGGCTAAAATTTACTTTCCTATGTAAAAAATATCTATTTTATTTATATTTTTGAGTATTTTTTTTTTTTTTTTTTTGCAGACATAAGACTTGGGAGATTCGACATGGAGCAAAACACGATCCCACTGCAAACACAAATCGTCGTATAATTTTTGGTCGGTCAATAATTTACACTCAAGGTACCAACCGGCAATTTTTTGGAGTTCGTAATTCTCCAACAGCTCCCACTATTCGTGCAATTATAGCCAAATTTGAGCAATATGAGAACGTTGGTGATGTGAGGCGTGTCGGTAGACCTCGTTATAGACGATCGGCCGAAAACATTCAGGTGGTTAGTGAAAGTGTTGCAGCCGATTCTGAAACATCGACACGACAACGTTCAACACAGTTAGGTATATCTCGTAGCACGATTCATCGGATTTTGAGGAAAGATCTGCACCTATACCTTTATAAAAACCAGTTGGTCTAACAACTCAATCCTGGTGACCCAGAAAAACCTTTGGAGTACTGCAGAACTGGCCCTAACATCGCCGAAAATGACCAAGAATTTTTAGAAAATTTTATGACGAGCGACGAGGCACATTTTCATCTGAGTGGATTTGAAACAAGCAAAATTGCATCGCTACAGAACAATGCTTCGGGACTTCTTTTTTCCACTCATGCAAGCAGAAAAACAATGTAAAGCTCATGTGGTTTCAGCAAGACGGAGCTACCGCTCACACTGATCGTTAGACGATGAATTTATTGCGCGAAAAGTTCCCAAATTGCATTATCTCAAATAACGGTGATATTGAATGGCCACGCAATCGCCTGATTTGTGGGCTATAGAATTTTTTATGGGGTTACCTGAAGGAAAAGGTTTACATTAGCAAACCATACACTATAGAGGAGCTGAAACTTAGCATTCGAGAATAAATCGGCCAATTTCGCCGGCAACACTTCAAAAAGTCATGGAAAGTGCTATCAAAAGAGCCCATGAGTGCTTACATTGTAATGGCGGCCACTTAACCGATGTAATTTTCCATACATAATAAAAAAAGTCCATGAAATAAACTTTTATTTGTAATTTATTTCATTACTTTTTGTTTTTTCATTCAAAAGTTGTTCCAGACTTACTCAGGAAAGGGACTTTTGATCCACCCGATACATACATACGAGTATAAGAGTAAATTTCAAAAAAATATTTATAACCTTTCACTCCAGTTTACGAGCTTTTATATTAATCAACTTTATTGTATGAAATGTTTTCCATAAAATCTCACTTTAAGATACAAGGGCGAATATGAAATAATTTTTAATTAAATATAGTTCTTAAATCAAATGAATACACTTAAAGCGCACAGGTCGCTCTTACAATGTTTTTTAAATTTTAAAACAACCCCACGCTTATATACCTCAACTCAAGTCCAGTCATGTCGTGGTTCAGGATAATACAAACCGCAAATGAAGATCTAAAAGTTAACCACTTCTGTTGAACAAAAGCAAAAACCCCCCATAATAAACGAAAACAAGAAACGTACGAAAAAGGATGACGAATAAACCGCAGTGGCTGTCATAAAAATAAAGACACACAACACGATGCGGAAAACGGGATATAAACACAAAATTGTTATAAATATCGGGTTTGCAAAAGAAATTCCTTTATGTGTAGCATCAGAACGAAATTTGATCTTTCAATTAACTTGCAAATACAATAAAATAAAAGTTTTTTTTTTTTATCCTAACATAAGATAGCGTCCAGGAGAAAATTAAAATAAACAAAAATCCAAGAATATGCCTTTTTTTATGCTGGCATGTTTTTAAGTAAATTTTGTTAATTCATTAACTAATTATTAAATAAATGGGTCACGAAATCCTTTAATCCGTTATAGGCAAGCAGTTGCGACGGAACTTTTTTAGTTTTGATTCCGAAAGGTCTGATTCCCATTTTCCCAATAATGATTTCTTTACATATGTATATAGGTCAAGCTTCAATGTGGGATGAATTTCACAAGCTAAGTTGTAAGTATTGCATATCCACAAAGCAGGTAACAAACCTAGCCAAAAATTTTATCGTCTCACAATCATGACATATTTTTATTTTTTATTACTTTTTTTAAATTGTACACAAATTAATAGGTGTATACATATATGAAAGACTACTAAGATAGAAGTCAACAATCGTATTTCAGTCTATACAATACAAGAACAATGTAAGATCAACGGAAAGCGCCTTTTTGAACTTTATCATAAATAAAAGGTACCTAACGAAGAAACGAGACCGCCTTATGTACTCGTATATATGAGAGATCATTCACTGTTAGATATGACAACACGGGATATTACGATTACTCTGTATCTGAAGGAGAAAATAGGGTTAGACGGTTCAAAAAATCGATTTTTTTTTTATTTCATAAATCGTTAGTAAAACTATTGAAAAATATGTCCCCAAAATTTTAAATGAAAATTCCGACTCGTTCTATTTTTATAAGACAGATACTACGTAAAATGCCAGCAAATGTCCGTTTATGTATTTTCACAATAGAAACCTCAGGTTGAAATTTCTAGGCGCATTGTAACTTGGTATCTGTTGAAAACGAAGCCTTGGTTTTCATCAGTGTTGTACAGACTTTATGTTGTTGGTGAATAGCAGATTAGCCTGCAAGTAATTTAAAAAAATTTATGACTGTCTTGACTTTGTTTTCCTTGGAATAATTTTTTCAAAGGCGTTTTTCTCGAAACGACGTTTTTTTTAACTTTAAAATTTAACTTTTAAAATTGACAGTTACTTTCTTCATAGTATTGCGCTCTATATGAAAATCGGAATATTATCATTATTTGATTTTTTTTTTTTTGTTTTGACCTCTGTAAAAAATTCAATTTTATCAATTTTTTTTGATAGCATTTAGGTTTATATAGAAGAGAGACATATAATAGAAGTAAATTCCAATTTCGTTTGATTTCAGATGAAAATTGCGGCTTCCAGAATTTACGCAAAATGCTGAGTCTGAAGCGATCGAGCTCACCTACCTTACATATGGGTGAGAGAGATACCGAGAGCTGTTCATTCGACGATGTCTTGTGCCTAACAGGTGTGTTCGATAAAATCTCTCTAACCTAGTGAAGTTATTCTTTCTTCTCATTAACCGCGTAGAACTCTGTTTTTTTTTTTTTTTCAGGTATCTCTTATAGAAATAATTGAAGAATTCTCCAACGGTCCAAAATATCTAGGAATTGTTATTAATTGTTTCTTACTCTTAATCTTACTAAATTGTAACTTATTTATAATAGTTTGTTTGCAGTGTTAGACTTTTTAACAGGGATTAAATGTCAAATCAACTATCAAATTTAGCTGCCAATCTTCAAAGATTGCCTACAAAAACGATTTCATCCCGTTGAAATTCATTTCTAAAATCGCGAAACTTATAGAGCGCTTCAATTTACGGTAGATATCATCGGCCTTCAGAACGTGGTATTTAACGAATTATTAAAAAACTTTGCATCTAATTCACGCTACAGTGCGTCCTTCGTAGCATTTTGGCCTTTGTCCATCCACTTGGATGGTTGGATCTTGGTTGTAATGAGCTAAAGCTGTGTGTTCGTTTATTGCGTCGGATGTTCAGCGATTGGGTTTCAAACCGTAATCATTTTTCACCGTAAAATTTTGTTCAGTGATGAAGCTTGTTTCTTGTTAAACGACTACGTGAATAAGCAGAAGTACAGTACTTGGAGCGTGGGTATCATCTGTCCTTTTTTTTTCAAAAATGAGGCCGGAGCACAAGTTACTGTTGATCTTGTGTATTAGTATTAGTATTTGTTTCTAAACTTGCCTGATATCAAATTAGAAGAACAGTGGTTCAAACACAAGAGATCTCATTTTATGGAGAACTCGATTTTTCAATAGAATCATTTCAAGAAATGGGCCCGTCAATTTGACATCTTTGGATTATTCTCTGTTGGGGCTGCGTCAAGTCACTGCTTTATGTCGATAAACCAACAACGACTGACACTTAAGAGCAAAACGGTGTTCCAGTAATAGCCCAATACGCCAGTTGCTCGAAAAAGTGGTCGAAAATTGGGACTTTTAAATACACTTTGTATGAGGCAGGCCTGAAATATGCCCGAAACTATTTTCAAATATCAAATGACATGACATAATTAATAATTTAATTAATTTAAAGGGTCATCAAATGCATTTATTTGTACTTTATTTAACTTAAAAAAAAAATTGAACCTTTTAAATCACACCTTTATATATCTTATAAACCACACAAAGAACATCTGGTGTAAAACCCGCAAAACCCCATTGCGAATACACAATGATGTTAAAACCTATTTTTTCAAGCTTATATTTATTAAATAAAAATCATTTACCAAGAAATGTGTATATTTGAACGCTAATCAGTGTACGAGCCTACCACAGTGAAACCTTGGCAAAGTTAATATACATATGAGTACTAGTCAACGTGAGGACTACTCTTTTCAAGGATTTGACGTCTGCATAAAGATGCACAGACTCGTGAAATACCTGCCTCCATGATATTTCGCTCATTTCTTTAATGAGAAAACAGAATGCACTCCACATTCAAAGGACTGAAAGTGCGAGTGCGACAATAACTGAAAATGAGACCCACCTCATGAGATACCTTTTCGCTGATATTCGAATCCGAATAAATATGCACTCGGTTGCAAAGAGCGTTAATGAATGACGACGAAACAATTCCGCATAACACATTTGGAATGCAGATACAGATTATAGTCGTATTGGCAGGTGTTGGCGCGTGCAGTGAATGGAATTGTTTTCATTTTTGCAAACCCGAGTGGTTGCTGCTTTTATTTATTAATCCTAATTTTTACACTCACCGGTTTATGAGATGTTATCCGAGCTTGTTGATTATCTGCAAGAAACAAGTAAGAGAACATTTTAATTAATTAGGTCACACTTTTTTGTTGTATTTGTAGCTTTGTTAACTTTTTAAATATGTACACAAAAAGGAAACTTTCTGTTTTGGAAAGGGAATAAAATTTTAAACAACGGATTAAGAAAGCAATTTCTTTGCAACCTGTATGTAATGTTTTCAAGCTGATACAGTTTTGAGAGGTTAATAGAAATGTTATGAACAGGTGAACAGAAAAAAACAACAAATTTTTATTCTTTATTCTTTATTGAAGAGAATTTAATTATAAGTTGATTACGCTATGATTGTTCAAACCAAAAAGACGCTGTTGAGTTCCAAGTCACCTGTATTTGAAGCATGAGATTGCTGACTGTGTTTTCCTTTGTTTGTTGCATATTCCAAGAACTGATGGACACTTGTTCGTTGCATCAGGTGTCGGTAATGTGCATGAGAATATTTTCAGTGATTTCTAAGAATCAGGTAAATTGGGTCACAACAGTTTTGCTTAATTTACATATTTATATTTTATATAATGTTCTTTATTGTTTCTACTTTAACTCCCCCTCCACTAGCCCGAGGCTCCGACGAGGTTACAATTTTAATAACTTTATTATTTTTACAACATTTTTTTATAATAATAAATACAGTGATTGTTATTATAAAGAAGTACATCAATTATATTGAATTTCTCACGAAATGATTTGATTTCTTTGATATTATTTTCTATTATTTTCTATATTTTGCTCTTCAAATTTTAAAGGTTTTCTTGTTTTTTCCTCTTTTACTTTAGAAATAAAATAAGTTAGTATAATATTATCGTTAAACTAAAGGAAACAATTTTGAAATGTTACATTATTGATTTCTAAATTAAAATTTTCAAATTTAATTAATTTATTTCCTTTTTAGTCTGTTTTAAGTTTGTTACAATTATGTCTTATATTCACCTTTCCAATGTTTCTTGGAATAATTTCATCAACACTAAATCTGGTCATTTCTCCATGATTATTATTATACAAGTACCGTTTATTATTTTAAGGTTTTCTTTTAAATGGTCTTTTACAGTAAAGTTATATATATTGTTAGTTTCTCAAATTATGTACGTTTTTTCTTTATGTAAAATTGTTTTGTTTTCTTTATTTGGCACTGGTTCTATGATAATGGACTTGTAATACAACTATTACAATGAATTTATATTCAAATACTACGGCTATTTTGAGTTCCTATAGAATTGAGTTCCTGTTCTGTCAGAATATTCCTAATCAGTATACCTTATTTGCTTGCCGAAATGATTTGTTCAATGTCGTCTAAGTGATTTCTAAGTAAGTTGATGTCGAAGTTTATTTGGTAAATTTCTTGGTTGTAATCTATTTCATCTTGAAGTTCAGCTGACTGTCAACCTGTGCGGACGTGTTTTGTCTTGTATACCGAATTCCGAATTCTGTTACTTTTCCGATTTCCTTTAAAGCAACGTAAACCTAGATTCGTTCGACCTAGATTCGTTCGACCTAGATTCACCTGTGCCAGTTTTGTACCCCAAAGAAAAAAAAAGAAAAATAAAAAAAAAATAAAAAAAAAAAAATAAACAAATAACCCTAACAAAAATTAACTGTGTCAATAAGTGTTCGTAGCCCAAATAAAAAAAAAAAAAAAAAAAAAAAAAAAAAAAAAAAAAATGGAAAAGTGCTGTGCCAGTGTTTTGTGCTCAATTGTTGACCCCAACGCGGAATGGGTAGCCTGCAATGGTCTCTGTGGAAAATCATTCCATGCCATATGCATCGGTCTTACCCGGAGATCCATTACCTACCTCAAGGAGTATTGCAGTCTCTTCAATTTTTACTGCGACGAGTGCAAAGAGATCACCTTGGCTCATGTTATGCTGGCAATTAAATGCAATAACGAGTCTATCAATGCGATGCTAACCGAAAACAATCATATTAGCAGAACTATTCTCGACAGAATAGAGAAGATTGAAGACACAGTGAACTGCATTGACAGTAATGTGGAAGCTTACAAGTCCACAGGAAGACTGATAGAAAAACAACTGACAGCGATCTACAATCTGTCCAAAAATCAATCTCATCACGACAACGAGAGCGAAGTGATCAAACATCACCTGGATGGATTAAAAGCTTTCCTCAAAACAAATTTTGCCAACCTCCTTAAATCCAACGTACTCACACACATAAACGACTCTATCAATCTTCTCCGTACTGATCTCGACTTGCTTTTTCAAACCTCCTCCAAAACAATACATCCCACCCCGCATCCATCAGACTCTACGCTAAATGACTTAACCCTAAAAATAATAGACGTCAACGAGGAACTCATAGCAACTCGGTTGACCGTTGCCGAAATCGGTAAAGAAGTGAGATTGGCTTCCCAAAAAATCGATGGAATCCCCGATCAAATTCAACTTCAAGCTAGTTCCCCGTACAATGTCTCAATTCATAATGAATTAGTAGACACGGAGTCACTTTCAAATACTCCTCCTGCCGCCCTAACAACGGAAACCGAAACCGCGCTGCCTATCCCGCCCGCACCCGCCCCACAAAAACCGCTCAAACAATTCGGAACTTCATGGACCCCCTCCGAATGGAAAAGCCGACTCGAAAAGTTGAAAGTGGGAAACCATACAGTATTCTACGTTGAAGGGGCTCCTCAACACGCTGATGTTAGTTGGGTGCGGAATTTCTTTCACCGAAATTATGCCATCACCATTAGCGAGTGCGAGATGATTTCCCCTGCTGACTCCAATAGTTCCTGCAGCTTCAAAATCAGCATCCCAACCAAATATTCATGGATATTCCCCACTTCCCCTGGTAAGGCCACTAAACCTGGGAAGATAAGTATCACTAAATGCTTTGAGAAACGAGAAAACCCACGTGTCGACGACAACCAAAATTCTAAAAATAAACGTAATGATAAGCTTAAAAAAAGACCGCTCACAAACCCCCTTCCAACTAAAAACCACGCTAACAAAAAACGAAGCTCTAATCCCGATCCCAACTGGAGCTTCAAAACGAACTTGTTCCCCGATTTCAGCCCCCCCTCCTCACTTATCCGACACAAAGCCCTTACACACCAATCCTCTAATCCGCTAATTTCCAATGTTCCACCCAAGCACCCGCGCCAATCGTCTCTTTCAACTTAACCCCAACCACCCATATTATCCCATCTCAATCTTCTACGCCCCCGATCCCAGCAAACAACTCATTTCCTAACTTCGACCTACAAACTAGAGCTAAGTACCCTAATTTTATTAACTCCCATACACTAAACCCAACATCTCATCCGGCGCCCAATTCCATATCCAACCACGAATCTCCATCTCCCTCCCCCACTGCCCCTATTCTTGATCCTCTTTTTCCCCCTACAGTTAAACTAACCCAGCAAACCAATGGAACTACAGAAAGTCGCTATGCACTCTCTAGGCTTAGAGAGAGAAAGATATATGAAAACATTCGTCTCTTTCTCGCCTATCTACACGACAAATCGGACTCGGTCTGCTACGAAGGGAAGACCAAAACCAGCGTCATGGTATCCATCCAGCAGGAAGGCCTCCCTACCGACCCTATCAGTCTCAGGAACCTTTATGTCAGGTACCACGAGATTTTTAGCATGTCCCCTCAGAAAGTAGCAGACGACCTTGCTGCATTCGGCCACTACGTTCACTCTAAACGAGTCTCACACCTACAGCGAAACCGAGCTGACCACGATAAATTTTTTCGTCCATAACGTGCCTTCCTCGTCAGCACTTAAACCATCCCGCCATACATCTCCACCACACAACATCCCTCTTACATTTTACTACCAGAATGTAAGAGGTCTTCGCTCTAAAACCAATGCTATCCTACGTCAATCGCATTCTCTTCCCTTTGATATTTACGCCTTGACTGAAACCAATTTGATTCCCGACATAAAGAACCAGGAATTGTTCCCCCCTACTTTTAATGTTTTTCGCGACGACGATCCTACCCGCCCACATGATGATTCCCCCTGTCGAGGCGTCTTACTGGCGGTCCACAACAGCCTTAACTCTTCTCCCATTAGCATCTCTTCATCCTCTAAAGTCGACTTTGTCGCTATAAAAATATCACTCCCCTTCAAGTCCCTTTACGTTTTATGTTGCTACATCCTGCCAGCTCAACCTACCGAATCTTACCAACTTGTTGTCGATACGATCGACTATTTAATTGACCTGTCTGACTCTACTGACGATATCTTTGTTTTCGGCGACTTTAATCTTCCTCAGCTACAGTGGATTCCATCAGACGATCAATCGTTCTTCATCGCTTCAAATGCCAACTCAGCTAAGGAATGTCTCTTCTTAGATCGCTTAACAGACTCAAGTCTATGCCAAGTCAGTGATGTATCCAACTATATGGGCCGGCAATTGGACCTTATTTTCACAACAGATTCCATTAACTCCTCAGTCTCACTTTGTCCCCTATCTCTCTCTACAATCGATAACTACCACCCCCCTTTTCTTCTTTCATTTTTTCATAACTCTTCTTTCCAGTCCAATCCTCCCACAACTCTCTCATCCTACGACTTTCATAAAGCAAACTTCCACAAAATCAGTGACTATCTTAGCAGATCCCCCCTTAACTTTCACAACCTAAGCGTAAATGATGCCTTATCCATTTTTTATAAAGAAATATTTAATTCTTTCAGCCTTTACGTTCCTTTTTCTCGCCTTAAAACATCATCTACTAGTCCTCCCTGGTATAATCGCAAGCTTCGTTCCTTACGAAACAAGAGAAACAAGTTATGGGCTGTTTTCCTGCGTACCAGATCCTTGTCCGACTATTCCAACTATCTTGGTGCTTATCTTCATTTCACCGAACTTTACGATTCCTTTTACTAGCGTTACCTTAACAATGCGCAAGTCAACCTTATAAATGACCCTAAGTCCTTTTACCAATTTGTTAACTACAAAAGAAAGTCCGATGATTACCCTCCTTCCCTCTCTTTCAAAAACAAGTCATCAACCGATCCACTCACCACTGCCAACCTATTTGCCAGCTTCTTTAAACAATCCTTCACCAACGACTCCTTTGTACCAGATCCCTCCTATTTTCGTTACCTACCGAACTTCTCCAACGGCCCACATCTCTCTCACATCTTGGATCCCTCTTATATCGAATATAAATTACACCAACTCAATGACGAATTTACACCAGGTCCAGATGGCCTCCCTGCCATATTTCTTAAAAAATGTTCTTCGTCTCTTTCCCTTGCCCTTTCTGATCTCTTTCGTCTATCCCTTTCACAAGGAGAATTTCCTCAGGTTTGGAAAACCTCCTTTATAACCCCGATCCACAAAAAGGGATCAAAGAACGAAATAACAAACTATCGTCCAATCGCTAAACTCTCCCATATTCCCAAACTCCTCGAAAGTATTTTGTATGAAGCTCTAAGTTTCCAATGCAAATCACTTATTTCCCCTAGACAACATGGCTTCCTAAAGGGTAGGTCAACCACCACAAATCTTGTTGAATTCGTATCCTTTGCCATCTCTGCCCTAGAGAACGGCAACGAAGTCGATGTAGTTGCAACCGATTTTAGCAAAGCCTTCGATAAAATCTCTCATCGATTAATACTCTTCAAATTGTCTGCCCTCGGCTTTGAACCCATACTGTTAAAATGGATATCTTCTTACCTCGAAAACCGTTTTTACAGTGTTCGTTTTTGGTCAGCCCACTCCACTCCATTTTTGGCCACCTCTGGAGTTCCTCAAGGTAGCCATCTTGGCCCCCTTCTCTTTATATTAACCATAAATGATCTCGATAGGATCATTAAATACTCCTCCGTCTCCCTTTACGCCGACGATACCAAATTTTTCAAAACCATTTCCTCTCCCCATGACTCCTTCCTTCTTCAACAAGACCTTGATAGTTTTTCGATCTGGTGCCTCAAAAATTGTTTGGAACTTAATATCACCAAATGCCAGTCCATCACCTTTTCACATAAGCGGCTCAAATCTCCTCCCCGATTCTACCGTCTCAACAACCAACCGATCTCCTCCGTTGAATCTCTTCGCGACCTCGGCATTTTGTGTGATAGGGAGCTCAATTTCCGTTTTCATATGGATGGGATAATCCTTAAAGCCAACTCTGCACTAGGTTTTGTAAAACGATGGTCCAAAGAATTCACCAACCCATACGTGACCAGGTCCCTCTATATTACCTTTGTTCGTCCCCTTCTAGAGTACGCTAGTCAAGTATGGTCCCCATATCATCGCGTTCATATCTCGAGAATCGAAAGCATCCAGCGCCGTTTTCTTCGATTTGCTCTTCGAGGTTTGCCCTGGGATGATTCTTTTACTCTGCCCCCCTATCAAAACCGTCTCAACCTTATTAACCTAAACACCCTTGAGGAACGCAGAGACGCAGCCGACTTTCTCTTCATTCATCGACTTCTTTCAGGTCAGGTTGAATGCATGTCCCTTCACAATTCTATTTTCCTCAACACTAACCCTCGCAATCTACGTACCCCTCGTCTCTTCTATCTCCCAACCCACTACACCACCTATGGCGCGAACGAACCAATCTCCCGCATGTTACGAAAAATTAATTCAAACCCTAGCGTCTTTGACTTCCACCGCACCACTTCCTACCTCAAATCGGTTCTCCTTCACCACAACAACCAACCTTAGTTTTAAGTATTAGTTTAAGTTTAATTTTAAGTTATAGCTTGTATTAAGCCGAATAAATGGAGGCTTTCGCCCCCACCAAAATTAAATTAAAATTGTAAAAGTCCCTTCCGTCTTGCTCACTAAATTTGTTTAGATACTGGGTTATATTTTCCTGTTGTGTCTGAATATGATCAGTAATGTTCTTAATTTGTTCAGTTAATTTACTGTTAAAGGAGACCTGTTTATTGTTTTCTATAGTAAGTGATTTAAGTTTCTAATTGGTCTTTTATTTCTGTTTCGTCATCAGCGTCCATTGAACCTGCTCAATATTTCAAATCTTTTCCTAGAATGTTTGCTAGTGCTCGTTTAATTTTTGAGTGTGGTTTGAGATTAGATACTTTTTGTTCTAAGAGTCGAAATTGTGTATAACTGTACTAAACATTGGGCTAATATTGCCTTTTTGCTTTTCAATGATATGTATACTGTTCAAAATATAATTTCTTGTTTCTTCAATTTCCGTTATGTTTATCACGTGAGGGGTTTTCCTAAAGTTTTTAATAATGTTAGTGTTGTCTTTCTTAATTGTAATGTAGCCATTATTGTTATCGAGACCATGTATTTCTTAGGATTGTTCATTTACCAGAGAAGGTGTGGTTAGAAGGAATAGGATTACGGTTTAAAATTCCATCTGTAAATTAATGTTCATTTGCTTTATTTGGTTTTGGTTTAAATTTTAATTGATAATTTACATGTGATTTATAGTATTTCAGGCCAGTTCGTTTATCTACTACATGACTTTCGTCTAATTTTGCAATTTTAAGTTTTCTGAATTTGGAATGATTTTTCATCTCCGCGTTCATCTTTGATGAAATTAGTATCTAATTCTTCGTCTATCTCTTCCCTATCAGTATTAAGTCTATTTATGGTTACTTGTTTTTTCTTTATGACTCATATTCGTCGTTCTTCATAGTACCATTCTTGAAATCAATAGGCTTCTTATTGGTGGTATGCTGTTATTGTAAAAAGTTATTACTTTGAGAATTTTTTCTTCAACAGATGTTCGTTTTTTTAATTGTGGAGTCTTTCTATGTCCGCATTGGATGAGTGATTATTATTTGAAGTACAATGAATTTATATGTTTTGGTCTTGTAGAAATTCTCTAAATGGAAGTGCCTTAAAACCTAACTCATTGTCGACAATTATTTTTTTGATTTGTCTTACTGAAGAAAGGAATGTAAGAATTGCTCTTTGGAATTCGGTCCAAGTTCGTGCAATTATTCTGACTGCTTGAGAGATTTTGCTAAATTTATCCATAAAAGTTACGAAAAGTTGTTTTTCTAGTGTATAGAAAACGTATGCATGATTCACTTGGTTAGGGGCTGATACAAATATCGCAATTGTATATGAACTGAACTATTCTGTGGTTAATTTTGGAATGATAATATCGCAATTCACTATTCCCCTATGATAATTCCGAAGATGTTATTTTTGTATTATTTCGGCTAATTTTTTCTTCATCTGTTATGTCTATTAATGTGTTTTCTGTTCTAATGATTTTCAGACGTCCGTCTGAAAAGTTTGTGTGTAAAATATTTTCCAATATTTTAAAAAAATCCGTGTCATTCACGTAAATACCATTTAGACATTTTGGGTTTAAGTGTAATTTTAAGAGGGTTACTGCTGTTTCCGTG
Source organism: Volucella inanis (assembly GCA_907269105.1). Classification (NCBI taxonomy): domain Eukaryota; kingdom Metazoa; phylum Arthropoda; class Insecta; order Diptera; family Syrphidae; genus Volucella; species Volucella inanis. Next base: position 41,116,561 of record OU026154.1, on the reverse strand, counting down.
TCTAAGGTTTTAAGGTAAATAGTTTCCCTGGATTTGTTGAAGATTTTAGTTTGTTTAATATGTACTGAAACTGAGTTTAATTTCAGAATCGATATTTGAGTTTTGAAAACATTTAGAGGAGATTTGCTAAGAGCAAAAATGGTTGATTCGTTTTCGGTGTATGTTTCCGTAAGATTGATTTCTATTCGGAAAAGAGCATCTGCATTAACATTTTGTGTATCTTTTTTGTATTTGATCTCATAGAAAAATTCAGATAGTTTAAGACGCCACCTCACTAGCTTTGAATTTGGCTCTTTTATAGGAAAAAAAAAATTGTAAAAGTTTATGATCCGTCTCGCTTATAAGCCGTCTACCGAAGAGATATGGGCGGAAGTATTTGGTTGCCCAGACTACAGCAAGGAGCTCTTTTTCAATGGTGCTATAGTGTTGTTCATGCTCTTTTAGTGTGCGGCTAGCATATGAAAAAGGATGATCTTCCTGTGATTAGAAAACACCTAAGGCGTATTGACTTGCGTCAGTGGTAAGGGTGAATGTTTTTTCGAAATTTGGGTATTTTAAAAGGGGTTCAGTTATTAAAAGACGTGTTAATGTCTCGAAACTTTGAATGTAATTTGGATCTTGTATATTTACTTTTTGGTTTTTTTTAAGGAACACAGTCATAGGTTTGGCAATTTTGAAATAGTCCTTTATAATTTATAAATTATAAACCTCGTAATTTATTTGGGGCTTTTAGGCATAGGGAACTTTTTGCGCATTCTATATTCGAGGGGTTATGTTTGATTCTATCGAGTGTTACTACATGTTCTAAGAATTCTGTTTCCTTTTTCAGGAATTCAGATTTATCCAATTGGATTATTAGATTGACATTTGTTCTTCGATGGAGAATAAAAATATTATGATTTCATCCATATATATCAGACAGATTTTGTTGATGTACTCTTTCAAGACATGGTTTATAGCGGAGGCTCTCTTCAAGTCAAAAGGCATTCGCAAAAACACAGTGTCCATCTTTAACACTAAAAGCGGTTATGTGAATGTCTTTTCCATCAATTTCTATTGGATAAAAACCCTTGGCCAAATCCAGGGTTGTAAAGTACTGACTTGTTTCTAATTTCCCAAGTAACTCCTCGATATTTGGAATAGGGAACTTATCATCGATTTGTTTCTCTATATATGGGAATATTATTAAATATTCGGATTTTGTATTTTATCATATTTGTGAAGGTTAAGTCAGAATTTTCATTGTAAAATATATCGGAGAAATGTTCTATAATTTCGAGCAATTCCTTTATATGATTGGTTCGAATCTGTTCGAACCATGGCTTTTTCCTTAGCTTCGATTATATTGAAGTTTTCAATTGTAATCTTTTTCGTTTAAAGGTATTTTTCGTTTAAAGGGGGTAAAATTTGCAGAATATGATCTTCTACTTCGTAAATTCCTTCATTTACGACTGCCTTTCCATCTTTCGATTTCTGCTCGTGTAGATAGGCAAACAGTTCTGCGGGATTCTTCCTTTTTACTTCATAACTAAAAATGTTCTCCTTATGGTTGTAGTTTAGTTCTATTTTTTTCGTTCCGATACTAAGGACGTGGGTTTCAAAATCAATTTTGTCCTTTAAAGGAATGAGTATATCACTCCCAATTTATCCATCAAATTTATTATGAAATTGATAACGTACATTTCTACTCTAATTTTACTATCCCCTAAGACTGCCTTTTGTGTAATAGGAACTTCTTGACTTATCGTTTTTAGGGGTATACTGTTTTCTGAATATGTGATAAGATTTGGTGAATAAAGATTTGGATATATTATCGAATGTGTTTATGGTAAGTTTTAATGGTCTTATGTAACCGTTTACTATTTTATATGGGAGTCGTTGTGAATTGTTAACTGGGTTAAATTGATATCCATCGGTTCGGGGATTGGGAATGTTGGTGATTGATTGCTGGCGAATCCTTGGGATGTTGATGAGAAAACATTGTCAGTATGTGTTTGTTGGCTATAATTGGGTGTGGATTTTAAATAGTTATCGTTCGAATAATATGACTGTCGAGGATGGTTGCTTGTTTGCTGGCTAGAGTTATTTTGCCCGTTTTCGTTATATTTATTTTGCTTATAGTTTCTATTATTATTATTATTGTTGCTTTTGGGATTGTTACTATTGCACTTATTAGTAAGTATATCAGTTTCGTTCCTGTGATTGTTTTGGTCACGTTTATCCGAGTTTACGTGTGGATTATAGTACGCATATCTCGACTCGTGTAAAATGTTTACAGCTGCTTCGAGTCTGTCGGGATCTCTGCAGTAAAGGATCGACCGAATTGGTTTCGAGACTTTATTTTTAAATGCAGCTAGAGCTGAAATTTTATTTTGAGCAATGTTTGCAGAAACGCTTTCTGTATTGTCACCCATAGTTTGTTTTGTTTTGACGTTAAGTCTGCTAAGAAGGGCTTTGGTATTGTAAAATTCGACTGAATGAGACTTAAATTTTACGGATCTTAACTCGTCAAATAGTTTCTCAAGTGTTAACGATCACTGAAATAATTGTATAACACTTGTTTCTCCTCGAACCATTTTTTTATATGGTTATTAATGTGAATTATCTCCCGCGCTTTAGCTCTTAGCTTTGACTTAATTGTGGGACAATTCAACGTATTTTGACAAAATAGGATACACTTTGTCAATAAGATCGACGAAAATTTGTAGTTCTCTGAAGTCTCCGTTAAATTCCGGTAACCTAGAGAGCTATTTTAGTGGGTCAATTTGTAGCGAAAGTATGGTTTGTGTGGTGTTACTATTGGTCGTAAAGTTAGGTTCGAAATCTGTCTTGATTGTTCCCTAACAATTCCTACCTGCTCTTCAAAAGTGGACATTAAAAATAACTTACAATAATATAAAACGTTGCCAATGAAAAAGAAAAAAAAAAAAAAATTAAAATCAATTATTTAATTTCTTACATTTAACGATGATGCGGATACTTTTAACTGTTGACACTGTTGATATATTCGTAGATATTTTTGGGATCCTGTTTTTCTTTGTATTTGCTTTTTGGCACCTCTTTTTATATGTCACCTAAAACTTTTTGCTGTTCGCTTTTGTAAGACCTTAGATTTTTTTTTTAATAACGCGGTAATCCACTCACCCGCGATTATATTTAATTTGAAAAAAAAAATTTGTTTAGGATTTGTAAAACTGTAGAACGCTTAATACCGCCAGATCCTACCGACTGCGTCAGAAATATAATGTATTGGAGGTGCAAGAAAAAAACAACAAATTGTTATTCTTTATTCTTTATTGAAGAGAATTTAATTATTAGATGATCACACAATGATTGTTCAAATCAAAAAGACCCTATTGAGGTCCAATTCACCCTCTATGTTTAATATAATATAATTTTTTTAATTAATTAATTATGTATATGCCAGTGTTGCCTGGTGCGAACAAAAAATGTTATTGCCTAATAAAATAAATGGCAAAACTAGTGGATTCTACAAACTTTACAAAGCATAGGCGTTCCTTCCTTTCAATATTGATAATACAGAGCATTAGACGATTAGACGATTTTTTTTTTAAATTCCATTGGCGTATTGTTGAGTGCGTGTAGAGAGAACAACCAGTATTGATAGTCATGACGGTTGTCTGTCTGAATATTTGAAATTAAGTATAAGATATGATGGAGAAATATTCGCTTCTATGAACTAATTCTCGATCGAAATCACGGCGATACAATATATATTGATGTGCTGAGTATAAATGAGTAAAACGTTTTATGTGTAACTGTTTAGTTAGGTCTCAGATATTGATGAACACCCTAATACTGGAGCAGTTGATTATCTTGTTTAGCTAAAAATAAGTAAGTGTTTTCACGTTTTGCTATGAAACATATTCGAGTAATCGTATGTTATAAAACCGAACATCTTTTCCACTTTGAGTCACAGGCCATCAAACTCAATGTGGATATTGGACATCTATTCAACCTAATGTAAGCTAGCAAAGAGAAAAGGTCGCATCGGACAAATTTTGTTTTATCTGTGAATTAATGGTTTAGAATGTGAATAGTTTGAAGGCCTAAGAGATAAGCAAAGTTTCGAATGGCCTATATCAGATGCTCGTTACTCCATAAACCAATATTTTGAATTACATTTCGAATAGCAAATTAATCGCATCGATTGGCACCAATCACAGGCTGTCTGCTCAATTATGAATTATTTCGTACAACCATGCTAATTTTTGATAACAATTTGGCACATGTAACCTAAAAAATCCCACAGAAACCATTTGTCATATTCGACTCGAAGCATTTTATGTTATTCATTTAAAAATTAAATTTTGATTGGTTAACACTACGCGATGCCAACAGCGCATTGCTCATAAATAATGTGCACGTCGTTTAGAATTATCTAAAATCAGTCGAATTATAACGTGCTGTTGGGTGGAAATCCCCATTTTCCAAATCAAAAACAACTTCAAAAAAAAAAAAAAAAATAATAATACAAAATAGTAAAATAAAATAAATAAATAAATTTACAAATTGACGTCTCTAACAGCAGTCATTTGCATTTTTCAAATGAATCCATTTGAAAGCACAGAGGATAATATTTTTTTGAAACAATTGAAAGCCCACCGTTTAAGGTTGCTGCTGCTGAATTTGTATCATAACTTCTAATTTTAGAAAAAAACAGAAAGAACATACACCCATTGAAGTGGTCACAATGTGCACTTAAATGTGAGTCAGTGCAATTATTAAAATTGTAGCAGCATTACTATATTACTGAGGCACAGCAGTTTCTGTTGTTTGGATGAAGAAAATAGTTCTTTTTTTATTTTTTGGAAGCAATAAAGCACTAGGAATTTAGAAGAAAAAAAAAAAAAAAAACATGAACCAAGGAAAACATTTAAGTTTCAACATCATCATCCACACTGAGGCTGAGATACAAACTGCTACCAGGCATTAGCTCCATCATTCCATCGTCCGATGGGATTAGATCATTGCGCTGCGGAAGGAAATTGTAAAAACAACGCGTGTTTATTTGATTTTCTTTGTAATACGCACGCACGCACCAATATAGCGCTAGCTTGCAATTATTTTGATGATAATAAAGATTCGGTTTTATTGAAAAATTGATTTCAGATAAATTCAATTCGATTGAATTGAAATTGAAACGCACGCCAGAAAGCGCCCACTTGGACATTTACTCTAGAGTAATTAGTGTCTTTCTCTGAAGCAAAGATGCTAACGGGAGAACTTCTGTGATGTTGAAGAGATTTTAAAATGGTTTTCTTCTATTTTTTACTTCCATTTTCATATAACCACACAGTGATGAAGTAATGGGTTTGCACAAAAATAAATAATTCAAAACCATACCGGCTGGCCCAATAAATATTATTATTTGTACAGCAATCAGTGAGTAAAGCGTACAATTGGAAACTTCTTACGAAGTTTCCACGACAATCTATTTAAAAGGAAAGCTAGTCAAGCTAGTCTACAGATTTTTTTCTTTTCTTAATATCACCATTAACGTACATCGATTGTTTGTATAATATAAATTTTATAAAATCAGAGAATATAAAAGTCACGTTTATTCTATAGTTTTACATTTTATCGGCAAGAAAATCCAATTTTGTCGAGAGTAACAACCGATTTTGTAATTCCATTCCTTAAATGGCCTAAAATGTACATGCAATATTGAAATTTGTTTTGCGTTTGCTTTTTTCATAGCCATCACAGTTTTTAACTTAATGCGGAAAACATTTCAAAAGATTCGGGAAGATTTCGGAAATAATATGCATTTTAACACATGGGCTAAAAACTCAGTGGCGTTTTATAGTAAAACAAAAAATTTTTGCAAAATTCAACTTTATCAATATAATTGCCTTCGAGGGCGATACACTGATTGAAACGATTTTTCAATCTTTCGATACCAGTTTTGTAGTACGATTTCTGTTAAGCCTCAAAATAGGCCTCTGTTTCGGCGATTACTTCTTCATCGGTCTTAAATCTCTTTCCGGCGAGCATTCTTTTGAGGTCTGCGAACAGCAAATAGTCGCTGGAGGCCAAATCTGGAGAATACGGTGGGTGGGGAAGCAATTCGTAGCCGAATTCATTCAATTTTGCCATCGTTTTCATCGACTTGTGACACGGTGCATTGTCTTGACGAACCAGCACTTTCTTTTTCTTCAAATGCGGTCGTTTTTCTGCGATTTCGTCCTTCAAACGCTCCAACAACGCAATGTAATAGTCGCTGTTGATAGTCTGCCCCTTTTGGAGATAGTCGATGAAAATTATTCCATGTGTATCCCAAAATACGGATACCATAATCTTGCCAGTTTTTGGTCGTTTTGGACGAGGTTCGTCCCCTGCTTGCCACTCAGCTGACTGCCGACTTGACTCTGGTGTGAAGTGATGGAGCCAAGTTTCATCCATTGTCACATGAACAGCTTTAAACACTCCTCTGAATCATCAACACGTTGTTGTTTTTGGTCTGTGAGCGAATGCGGCACCCACTTTGGACAGAGCTTTCGCATGTCTAAATATTCCAACACGCTCTTTTGATATCTTCAGAGCCTCAGCTATCTCGATCAACTTCACTTTACGGTCATTTGTAATCATTTTGTGGACTTTTTTGATGTTTTCATCTGAAACAGCCTCTTTTGGACATCCACTGCGTGCATCAACTTCGGTGCTTGTATGACCACTTTTAAATTTTTCAATCCACTTGCGAATGGTTCGTTCGGTTGGTGCATCGGCTGCATTTTTTCCAATCAAAAAGCAATGATAAATCAACACAATAACAAAATTTGGTTAACTCACAACGCTATATCTAGAGAACTATTTGTCCGACAGCTGTCAAATTTATACACGTATCTTTTGAAGGTTGGTACTAACTGAAAATAGTATGGATTTAATTGAAGTGGTGCCCTCTCTTAGAAACGGCGCGGCCGTGTATTAAGTTACATAAACCTAAGGTAAAATATACCGAGTAATATGTATATCATCAACTGATCCGACAAGGGTACCCTGCTACCCCAGCTTTTTCCACTAAAACTTGGTTACAAATCAAAATCTACCTTATCTGGAACATTTCCATTCACTCAATCGACACTTAATATCGTTTGTTTTGTTATCGATTCACTGGGCTGAAACCCACACTGATAATGATTTTGTAGGCGACGTCCAGGAAGGATGTGCCTGTGGGGTTGTTGCAAAATGGAATATCATCCTTTTTGTAGACGAGAAAGACAAAACTGATATTCCAGAAGTCGGGGATGCTTCAATCCTCGTAGCTTATGAGTATTTATAGCTGAGCAGATTTATTTTTTGAGGGGTGAGGGTATTTTATCGACCAAATCTGAGCCTCCTGAGTACCCCCAATCACCCTCTTTTTGTAGTGTCCTTTTGTAAAAGCATGCCGCTGAACTGGATCCTCGATCGTCGCTAAGAAGACTTTTTTCTTTTTGCGCAGCAGCTTTCTGGTGTGCTTGAGCGTACAATGTTAAGCTGCCCGTGAAAATCTAAAAAAACCCACGATTTAAAAGTTTTTTCGCTTTTGATAAATCTGATGTCGATAATCTAGTGACCACCTTTTTTCGATTTCAGACCTAGCTCTGTTTCCAAACATATATGGTAGATTTTGGTGACAACACCGCAAACAAAATATCTCTTCAAATTCTCAACAGCTAGAAAGTAAGTATATGAACTTTATAACATCAATTGAATATTACCATCATTAATGGAAGATACGTAACTTACATTATATTGAGAAGAACCGGTGGAGGTATCGGAACATTTGCATTTGTAACTTGCTGAGCCGGGTTACGACTTCCAAGCTTGTTCGGGAACACAAGTCATCATTACACGCAGTCGAAAGGCTAGGTTCACTAAGACTTGTCTGGGTCTCAGGACAAGGCTCAACGAAGACGTAAGATCTCTCTGCGTCCTCGATTAAGGCTTTCATTGAGAGTTGGGTCACATATGAGCACAACTGCAGACGGAATGACCCTTCAGATTGCCATCACACTTCAATGTGATTGGCATAAATGATATTCAACATCCTGCGACGCTTGCTGTGAAACTGATAACGACACCGCGGAGCACCACCTTTGTGAATTTTGGGCTTACGCTCACATCAGGCTGCAGGTACTTGGAGCTAACGTGATGGGTGCAGGTACTGTACATTTTATAACTGAAGCTCTTCGAAAGACGGAGTAATTCCATTAAAAGGAACTTACAAGGTGTACAATGGACTATTCTTTGTCACAGTGCTCTGTTTCGACAGAAAGAAAGTGCACATTAAGTTTTTTGGTATTCTAACTCTGAAATGTAATTTCCATTTTTTTATCTCACATATTATTATTATTGTATTATTGCTTGATTTTATGAAAAGAAAAGTCTTGCGATGTCGTATTTGCAATATGATGAATAAATATAATGTATGTCAACGGAAAAAAAATCCTTTACACAGATTTCTTTTCTACAAAAATTTGAATTATGTGGGTGAACGGCGAGAAAATTTACGAGCACTCATAAATTTAAATATGAAAATTGGAATGAGATATTACCACCTACTCCAGACGAGGTAAAAATGAAAATGACGCAAATGAAATAACGCGCAAATAATTAATTTTTTTTTATAAAAACGCACCACCAAAGAAAAACATAAACTCAGGAATGTTTTTCTGTTTTGTTTATCGTAAAACGGTATGCAAAATCAACTCGTGTGGGATAATATCGACATGTCGGTCTTGTCAACAAGTCCTGAAATTTACGTACTAAGTATCATTAGCAATAGATTAATTTTTTCAAAAAATTCTAAATCAATAAATAATAGAATTTACTGAAAAACTTTGGTACATAGATCTTGTGAAATAAACCATTATCCAAGTCAATGGCCTCGCCACACTGAAAGCATCGGTTCCCACTAGATCGCCGAGATCAAGCAGTGTTGTACGGTATGAACGTAGGTGAGGGACCACCTGGGAACTCAGCACTCCGCGTGCTGTTGACAAAATGCGCCACATGGGCATAGTACCCCGGCGTTAAATCCCGGACCCTACAAATTAATTTGTATCGTTCCCTTGATAATAATAATAATAATAAACCATTATCCTAACCGCATAACAAATTCAAATTTGTCTTTCATCGGTTTCACAATACAAACATCTTGTAAGTTTTAAAATTATTATTATTATTATTATTGTTCATCTGTTTAAATTCATCTGTATAAATATGGGTGTGATCTGATAATCGATTAATATTTACCAGTAGGTAATCATCCCATACATATAATCATAACATCTACTGAATGTAATCTTTCTAAGTGAACAATTTAATTCCGAGACCTATCTTTGGAACACTTAAACGGAGAATTCGGATACTTGGCGACCTCCAGGTTAGCTAATCTTATTTGTAGGTACAGCAGATTTATATACAGATGGACCATCCTTTCTCCGCTACTCCGACTACCGAGAAGGCTCCTTCATTGCCAGATAAGGTAAAACTGTGGCAGGCCATGGTGCACTATCCTCAAACGCAATGAGCCTAAAACCAAATCTTCAAGGAGAGATAAGACTGTGGCAAGCCATGTTCTTATCTCTTATTCAAACCCTAGCAGTAGCAAATTTGTGGAAGGCCACGTACTTTCCACTGCTTCAAGAACTCCTCCCCTAAGGAGGAATCAGGGGCCCAGCCGCATCGGCAAGTCCCATCTAAGGCGTTCTACTCAAGACGCCGAACACGCATAATTAAAACCTTCGGATCTATTCCGGAGGTAGAAAGAAGTGCGGACATTACGAGCAAGATTAGGTGGGCCAACAAAATTATAAATAACAGATTGTCCACTCCTCCCACTGAATCCATGCCAAAGGGCCTAAAACCGTAAATACTAAAATCCTTGGGCCATCCAAAACCACATCACTGAGGTCCTTTAGCAAAATCATAAAAGACGGCATGACGATCGCGGTAATTGATAGAAGCGACCCCGACGGATCGATTACACCTGACCTTTCTTGACCTTTTCACGAAAACCCTAGGTTGTTTAGGAGATATTTGCCCAAGTGCAAGGCTATCCCTAGAAGGCCTAAAACCGCACCTGGACTTCAGCCGAACCCTCCTCTCCAGAAAGCATTATAGAGATCATCAGACTAGAAACGAAACGAAACTACAAATTCAGCCTTAGATCTGGGAGCATCGATATCCTTTTTCGAAATGGACAGCAAGAGATCCTACATGATCAGAGGAGGAAGATGAGCTCTTGAGCTCATTGAAACGGTTTCTCCAGATAAATGTCCACCACTAAAAGAAGGCTTCGGCCGCACTTATTCTGCGTCTGACATGCGTATGACATCATCTTAATCCAGGAACCATGGATTGTGGAAGGCTTGGTTCGTGGACTTGGGACAACTTTATACGCGCAACTCTATTCAAAAGACAAAGGTAAGATTAGAACTTGAAAAAGCCGCACTGATAAACTTCAGCACTAGGACCGCTTAGAAATACATGCAGAAAACTTTTAAACCTTGCGAAAAAGTACAAGAAAAGTGGTTAACTGGGACTTATACAAAGAATCCCTCAAAATATATAAAAAAGAACTGAGGAAAACAAAGCGGCAATTTTGGAGATCGTTCTGTGACAAAACCGCAGAAACCTCTGAGGCATGGCGGCTAAGAAAAACCCACTCTACAAATCCTATGATGCCTAGTTGTTTTAAAAAAAACCGATGGCTTCTGGACAGCCTCAAGTGACGAATCACTCAACTTGCTACTGTACACCCACTTTCTAGGCCGCTCCTTATTCGCGGCCAACACTAACCAAAACAGGACTACTGCAAACGTGAACAAAATTAAAAGTTAAAAGAAAAAGAAGTTAATGTTGTTTTCATTCCCAAGGCCAGAAAATGCTCTCATAATGTCCCAAAGGAGCTCAGACCTATAAGTCTATCATCTTTCCTTCTGAAAACTCTAGGACGACTGATTGATATCCCAATTCGAGACTTTCGTCAACGCCTTAACATGCTTACTGTAAAGCAAATCGATGGAAACGCTCTGCATTCGCGCGGCAAGGCGGTGTCCTTTCTCCCCTTCTTTGGAACGTAATCGTTAATGAACTGCCGATATCCTTGGAAGCGGGAAGGAGCAGGCTTATTGCCTATGCGGACGACGTTGCTATAGCCGTCTCAGGTAAGCATCTTAATATCATTAAAGAACTCTTTCAGCTAAATCTTAACTTGGATTCTGGGAAATATAAAATTCCAACTATAGACCCTCCCTCAGTAAATGGTACCAGTTTAGCGTTTTCCGATACAGCAAAATACCTGGGTCTCATTTTTGATATGAAACTAAATTCGAAACTTAACATTCAAGAGTCAAGAAAGTTTTATTCTGTTGCAAGAAAGCCATTGGAAATAAATGGGGCCTTCAACCTAGAATGACCCACTGGCTACATATCTCGGTCATAAGAACGATACTCACCTATGGTGTGGTTGTCTGGTGGAATGCCTTAGACATTGCAGCCAACTGCCGCCTTAAAGCGGCTTCAAAGTGGACAAATAATTTATTCGGGCACGCTAATATTCTTAACATATTAGGAATCCACATAGAGAACATCGATTACACCATACCTAAACTTCGGTTTGACAAAGACTTTCACGCGAGCTTTCCCTCTTGATTCTTCTGGGAGGAACATGCTTTCATGGAGGACAAGTCAATCCACTTCTATACAGATGGATCTAAAACCGATAGCGTGGTTGGTGGCGGTGTTTTTTCAGATAAGCTAAATCTAAGCCTCTTCTTCTGTCTTCCAAAGCACTGTAGCGTGTTCCAGGTGGAAATTCTGGCGATTAAGGAAGCTCTGCCATGGCTAAACAAAAACGTGATATCTGCAAAGGATATCCGCATCTTTTCGGATAGTCGGGCCGCTATCAAGTCCCTGGACTCGGTCTCACCAATTTGTAAAAGCGCCCTTGAATATTGATCATCTTTTAAGGAGATGATGAGCAACTCCATCAACTTTGTTAGGTGCCGGGCCACAGAGACATTCCAGCGAATAGTTGGACCGACGAACTCGTTAAAATTGGAACCACTCTGCCTTTTCTACCGGAAAAGTGTAACATAGGTATACCAATCGCCACGTGCAAGTTATTAATTAAGCTGGATGCTAACAAACCTTAGATGGACCAGTGGGCTAACATGTCTAGCGACAAATCAAATCTGGCCAAAGCTGGACTGAATCGCTCTAAGAGTCTAATTCTTTTAAATGGGAAACATCTTAGCGCAATTATAGGTGTCATCACTGGACAGTGCCTTACAGGCAAGCATGCAAGCAGGTTTGACGCTTTTACAAACGATTTCTGTAGAAGCTGCATGGACGTGGAGGAAGGGGAGACAATCCTCACCTTCTCTGCCCAGCTCTCTCCCAGAGAAGAAAACTTCACCTAGGAGCCTTCTTCTACAATGACTTAAACAAATCATAGATCCATGTGGCAGCACAACGGGCTGATAGGCCTAAGAGGGTTAGTTTTTCAACCGCCACACTCACCTCACCTAACCTAACCTATCTTTGGAACAAAATCTTTCAACACATGACCTCGAGGTGAGCGCCAAAACAAGTGCCACAAATAACATATTATGGCTACAGAAGAAGCCTCTGACAGGACTTAATAATAATACTCGGATATATAAGTTTATTTCGATATTCTACGTACACCATACATACATCCCGTCCAATAGATAAGTTATGAATTTTTATTACCCAAAGGAATATCGTGAATAAATTGCAAATAATAAAAATCTTGTTGATTTGTTGTTATTGCTAGCTGGTGGTCAGGTTAGTATTAATTTTAAAACTCATAGTACAACCACTGCTCAATGTGAATAAGATACCATGCACCATAAAGAATGTCAACATGTTTTTCAAAAGTCTTTAATAAGCAAATTTTATTATGAACGTTGTTCAGAGTGATGTGGTGAACGAACACCATACATGTGAGACGGTTTCTTGTTAATAACTTTGTTTAGCTTTGTGTGTAACGCATATGAAGTATATAAATGACTAAAAACTGACAGTGAAGTTTCTTCACGACTGTTCTGTCATAAAGTTTCTTTGTTTTTGAGACAACTGTGCTTTAAGGATCAGCTTTTATTAGTTTATAACAATGCTGTGCGTTTGTTTCAATGGCGTTAATTTGCTGTTAAGTTGTGACTGCTTCCACTTTATCTTTCAAAAAATACTCTGAATAAGTAGGGACTTTGATTTCGTCGGTAGGCCAAACCGCACATTCATTAATGACTATCATTGAAAACTAATATTCAAACAAATAGGACCTTATTCTTTTTGTAAATACATTAAAATTCATAACAGTTTTACCATATTTCTGTCGATGTCAATTGAATGCGTATGACCTCCATGTATAACAAAATTCTTAGTTTATGCGCCACTTTTCTATCAAAAACTACTGTGTAGTTTTTGCACCATTTAAGCTACCTCACGATAACTCTATATATGACATTGTCAAAGTTTATGTAATGGTTTACGTTGGAAGATAATTATTTACAGTTTTGGCATTTGCGAATGGTGACTCCTGTAAACAGATGTCAGGAGATGGGCTTGCAGGTTTAGGTGACTCTTAGTACGATCCATTATTTTCCAGAGCCCTTATTTAGTTATTATTAAGAGTTGTTTGGAGGAGTGCTACGTCGTTGCCTCTAAAAGCGCTATCATAGCGCTGTCGTACTCAGTACACTTCGACGTTCCGGAGGGTCGTTTTTCAGCTACTGCTTTATTGATCACTTTCTTACCCCGTGCCCAGTCTAATTCAAGACTCACTTTACTGCTATTAATAAAGGGCATTTAGTCGTCGCTTGAAAGGCTCATCTTTTGTCTTTTTTCGACATTTTGATGTGGTAAAAGACTAAGTTCGCTACCACGTCCGCAATTGTAGTGAAAAATCGAATAATCATTCTTGTCAATCGTTTTTCTTTGGATTACAAAGGCAACTGTGAACTGAGTCGATTCGATTATTCGTCGTCATTCGTTCGTTGTCCATTCATTAACTGGAAAATTTTTGTCCCAAGGCTTATATCGTCCAATTTGTGCAAGAGCTTAAGTCGCGTAGGGTGTTCAATGACTGGACTTTAAGTCAACTGGAAGTTTTTTTTATTTTTTTTTTGTAATCCAGTAAATTAAACAAAAAACAACATTTATGTATAAAAGACTTTTCAATCTTTGAGCTATAAATTTGATATACTACTGTAGATGGATGAATTTCAGTGTTTTTAATATTTTACAATATGTTGAATAAATTCATAAAAATGAATTGGATTAGAAAGTGACCTTACTAAAGCTATAATCAAGTACAATAATTTGAAATTGATTATAAGTGGAAAAAGAATAATTTTATTGGAAAATGTAGAAGGATATACAAAAAAATAAGATCGCAAAAGAAAAGCCGCCACCGATTGACGCTCTAACGTATGCACAAGCAGTGTCGCAAGTAAATAATAAAAGCGGTGTTACACCAGATCCAGTGGCACACGCTTTCTCACTAATTCTTACGACAAATTAGAATAAAGAAATTCTTAGTTGAAGAATTAAGCAATCTCGAGAAAGAAATACGTAAAACTCGATCTCAAGTATGAACATGAATCAGCTGCTTATTAAAAAACTCGACGAACTGGAAGAGTTCTTTCGAAAAGCCAACATTGACATTTTCTTGATTTCTGAATTTCACTTGAGGAAAGGATCTCGTGTGGAACTAAAGGGATACAATAACTATCACACATACCATCCATCAGAAAATGCTAGAGGCGGATCCTTACGGTTCACTTAAGATTGTATTGAGAATTCTATATTTATGATGATTGAAAGCGACGCAGTGCAGATAAGTACAGTTCGCGTAAAACATAACCACCTGCATTATACCATCGCATCCATTTATTGTCCTCCGTAATGCTAGCTAGAAAAGAATGACAAGCTAGAATGAATGAATCTTAGATTGGTGGTGATTTTAATTCGAAACATATCTTCTGGGACTCAAGATGTAATACAACGAAAAGCAGACAACTTTATGAAACAGGTATGCAATCTGGAGTTGACTTTTGCTCAACAGAAAAACCAACATATTGGTCTTCGAATATAACAAAGGCACCCGATCTTGTAGACTTCTTTGCCACAACGGGAGTAGCTAAAATTTCTACAACCATCGAGAAAAGTTATGATTTTTCTTTAGATAACTCACCAGGCATTTTGACATAAAACATACGTTTAGTTAAGAAAGAATTGGCGCGTAGATTTACTAACAACTGAACTAACTGGGACGGTTTTTGAAACTACTGCAATGAACATATTGTTCTAAAGGTGTCTCTAAAAACACCTAACGAAATAGAAGACGAAGTCGACAGATTCATCAAAGTCTTGCAGAACGCTGGCTAGAACAACACTTTCACTAGGAGAAAAGAGAAAGCGAGTAGTGAAATAAAATATCCGCCAGAATTTAAATAACTATTGAGAAAAAATAGGAGAGCACGCAAAAGATGGCAACAATCCCGTGCTCCCCAGCGTAAAACATACTTAAACCACTTATGCAAAAAATTGAAAGAAGCAATCCGAGATTACAAAAATCGAAATATCTCTACACATCTCGAAAGTCTGACTTGCCGAAAGAAGTTCAAATTACTCCCTCTGGAAAGCCATGAAAGGAATCAAAAAGCCTTAAATGCAATTTAATCCAATAAGCAAAAATAATGGCAGAAGAAACGTTTACTATAAACCTTTTGATGGACAGGCGTTAACAGGGGGTTCTAGTTATACAATTACAGCACCGGACAACTTTACTATAAAAACAGTGTCGCTGGGAGAACTTAACCAAGCAATTAAAAATTAAAAAATAATAAGGCCCCTGGGTATGGTTTAATAACTGGTCAAATTCTCAAGGAGTTGCCAAAGAAGGCCCTGATCAAACTGCTCCAACTTATAAATGCCGCGCTAAGATTATTAAACGATCCAAGCCAATAGAAAGTTGTAGAAGTTATAATGGTTCCTAAAGCAGGCAAATTCCTAAACGAAAAAAGTCCTACAGACCCATATCGCTTCTGCCGATAATATCTAAAATATTTAAAAAAAAAACTCCCACTGAAGCGCTTGCAACCGATCATTGAAGAGAGACGTCTATATCTTGAGCATCAATTCGGTTTAAGAACTAAGCACTCCACAATTGACTAGATTTATAGAATTACAAATGAAATTGAGAAAGAAAAAAAATATTTTCTAGGCCTTCAATAAGGTATGGCATGAAGGCTTGAATTTTAAGCTAAGTCAGTTTCTTCCGAGAGAGTTGCATAAGATTCTGAAATCGTACTCGTTAAACATGGCACTAAATACTCGGAATTTAAATATATAGCTGCTGGAGTTTCGCAAGGAATTGTACTTGGTCCGGTATTGTTTTTACTCTATACTAGAGACATACCGGAAGAATCAAATACCATAGTAGTTACGTTCGCAGACTATGCGGCTATACTAGCTCCTAGTATACAACGGTATACAACTTTGGGGTTGTACTAAACCAAGCAACTGAAACATTCTCCAAACCTATTAAAACAAAGTTTAGATTAATCGTGAACGCCCCATGGTATATCAGAAACAGTGATATCCACAGAGACTTAGGAATAGTTACCGTCGAGGACGAAATAATGAACTTTGCTCGCAAACTCCGTATTCGTCTTCATGGTCGTTTTATTAATAAAATACTCCAAATTCTGGACGAGAAAAACATCGATTACATGAATCGATTACAAAGAATGAGACTGTCCGATCTGGCACGATAAGGACTATCCGCATATAATAGCGCTACTAGCAGATGACTTTGCTGGAAAGCTACCCACAAAAAAAAAGAACAAAAAAAAATTTAACTACTCGTATAATAAAGCTGTCTTATGTTAGGAAGGAGTGAATTCCAGAGACGAATAGCGTGAACAAAAAGTTGCCGATCCAACTTGATATGCAGTGCGCGGTACAATTACTATAAACCAAACAAACCATTAGATTGCGAGAAATCTAGCTTGTCGTATAGATATTGAGGCTATTTGCTGGTATTTAATTGTGCAGTAGTCCAAATATATATCGAGTGTACATCCAAAGATATTCTTGATGTACGCCGACACATGAGCGTAGCGTTTCAGGCCATATACGTAGCGTACAATATTATTAAAAGCAACATTTTATAAGAGCACAAGTACAATAAAAAACTTGCAGCCATACTTTATCAAGGGAATTACTAAGGTCTTCACCAACAGTATCTACGTTTTAACTGGTGTGAAACTTTGAGATTGAGACAAATTTCTTAGGTAGCCATATATTTTTCTGATGACTGAACGGATATAGTCGTCCAAATGAATGACGAACTAAACTAGACGCAGAGATTTTTATCTTTGCTTGGAAATTCAATTGATACATTTCCAAGCTGAAAAAGAGGGAGACTATTTGGGATAATTTCGATTTATAAATAAGCCTTTCGTTTTTGTCGAATTGAGTTGCAATTCGCTTAAGGTCATGATTAAATTGTAAAGTGGCGTGATCAATAAGGTCATTTTTAAACTTTAAATAATACCTTTGCAAAAAAGCAAGGGTCCTAGTATTGATCCCTGTGGAACACCTGCTGCAATTTCAACACAAATCTGACCAAAGATTATTCTCGAAAACCGCTTGTTTTCTTCAACTAGATACGATCACATGATAAGCTTGTTAGCTTGAATATAAGTAACTCGTAATCAACTGTGTCAAAAGCCTTAGAAAAATCTAGTAGAGCAAGGAGTGTTACTAATTTTTTGTCAATTGCAACTCGCGTTTCTTCAAATACTTTAAGAAGAGCTAATGTACACGCTGTGGTGCTTTCGGAATCCTGATTGATAAGCACTAAAAATTCCTTCACGCTGTAGAAATTTAAAAATTTGTTTCTGTATGATTTTTTCGAAGACTTTCGATGTATGAAAGAATAGCAATGGGTGTGTATTCCATTGATGGGATACCTGCTCTTTTCAAGCACTCGGAAAAACTGATTTCGTTATAATATTGTTGAAGATATATGTAATTACTGAAAGTACGTATGGTAATATTATTTAAATAAAATATGGATGAATTTTGTCGATACCAGCAGCAGAGGGGCTCCAACTCTGTTCCTCTCTGCGGAGTTGAAATGAGCCAGCCAGTGAAATTTGGATTTATTGTGGACGAATGCCCAAATTCATTTGAACTTTAACGAATTCTTTATTCAATTCATCAGGATCGACTTGATCTACCTCTGATCTTAGTTTAGGTCCTACGCCTAACTGTTTGAAGTTTGTCCATAGAGTTTTAGCCGGAAGCTTGAATCGAAACGTTTAGCATAATAACTACACTTGGCTTCTCTAATTTTTGCATTTACTTTATTTCGTAATAATCGAAAACTAACAAAAAACTCAGGAATTCTAAATCGTTTCCATTTTTGTTACGCAGCACCACGTTCATTTTTAAGATCAGTAATTTCTGGTGTAAGCCACCTAACGTTGTTATATGGTATTTTACAAATTTCGTTTTAATGGGAACATGTTTATCAAAAAGGTGTGTTACCATGTTGGGGAAATGTTCAACTTCGACATCAACAGATGCTCGTGAAATATTTGGCTGCTAACTAACGCGTATAAGATCTTGTTTAAATGTCTAAAGACTCTAATTGTATACGTCAAGGGTTTACTAGTGGAAGTTAAGTTCGAAGTGTGAAAAATAAGATCATGTCTAGAAAAAAACAGGAGCGGAAACCTGGGTAAAAAATACATCTTGGCAATCATTGGTGACGAAAATGTCCAAAAGAGTGCTGGTAGAACAGGTAAAGTCCATTGCATCTATAGAGTTAACAACATCGAGATTCAGCATCAGTACGGACTCAATAAATAAAGACGAACTTGCATAATCAAGGATATTACAAAAGTCACCACCGAAAATATTTGATTTAATTTTTTTTACCGTAAAATTTTGTTCAGGTTAGAGAAAATCAGAGGTTCATTTCTGGTTTCGTAGACTACCAGAATTTTTGTATTTGGAGCTAAGAGAATCCTCAAAAAGTTCACCAGATGCCATTACATCCAGAAATATTTACCGTATAGTGCGAATTGTCGGTACTATCGGTAGCATCGTCGGTACTTATTTTTTTGAAAAAATGAACCGAAGCACAAGTTACAGTCAACAGACTCCGGTAAAATGCGATGATCAACGAGTATTTGTTCCAAAATTTGCTAGACATAAATATGGAAGAACTGTGGTTCCAACAGCATGCCGCTAGACCCCATACTTCCAATGAAAATATTGCTTTATTAAAAACACGATTTGGCAATAGTCATTTCCGGAAATGTACCCGTCAATTTGACGCCATTAGATTATTTTCTGGCGGAGCACTAGTTTTCGCCGAAAAAGCAGTAACGATTGACGTTTTGGAGCAAAACATTGTTTGCCAATTGCTCGAATAAGTTTTCAAAAATTATTAAAATTATCGATAATCGGACATTCCTGTGAAAACTCAAATGCATCGATATTCAGCAAGAGTTGTTTTGTACTTCGCTATTTGACCTAAAATTGGCTTAGAAATTATGAAACATAGTTTTGAAATGGTTGAAGGGATTAAGAATTGCAAAAGCTTATTACAGATAGGACTCACGTTGCAGCTTGAATAAGCCGCTACTCTTTGTTTATAAGCTATTTTCAGTCATTTAACCAAAAACTGGATATTAATGCCTTAAAAGTGTATACTGGATGGTATTTTAAAATTACCAAATGTATTCACACAATTGGACAATATTAAAGAAAAATCTGCTATCAAGAAGTCATAACGTCCACAAAATGAAAACTACCGCCCTTGGTATTACCTCCGCTTTTCACAAGTGATGAAATTTTTTTTTTATGTTAATCTTGCGCCAAGGATGTATCATTTTGAGAGTTGTTGATTATTGCAGAATCAGAATCATCATTTTTTGGCTTGTTAGGAGTTTCACACCCAGTTGGTTCTACGTCAGACACACACTATGTTGTTATTTGTGGGGTCAAAATTAACTTCGGGGTAGATGTAGAATCGCTTTGTAGACCACCAAATGATGAATTTTATCTTTTTATCAACGGACTTATATTCAACGAAAAATTTGTGTACTACGAGCACTTTATTGTAGGTTGGATGGCCCTTCGCCCAATTATATATATACAAGGCCTAGTTTCTGACGACAACGTCTGGTGCCTTTGATAATTTATTGGTGATTGTACGGCACTAGGTCTTCTCCTCGGTGATTTGCATATAAAAGGCGGAACTTCTGACTGAGATCCTTAACCAGTTATTTGGAAAAAAAAAACTTACTAAGAGGCCAAGGAAGTTGAGGAAAACCCATAAACGATCGGATGGGAGCTTGATAAGTTGGGTGGACTCCAGCTGACCACTAAATGCATCCGAATTAGAAACGATTTGAATAGATTATTATGGTTACAAACTTCAAATTGAAAACCAAAATAAGTAACATGAATGCTGTTTTGCCCAAAATATGCAAAAACCACTACAACATATGGTTAAATTAAAAAATGTCGCTTAACCCCTTATATCTCAGTAAATTTACCGTGTAACTTATTGTTACTTGTTGTAACTGAAAAGTGTAGTTGGAACAAAAATATGATAAATTATCCCAAAAATAACTATTGCCAAAAGGGCTATCAACCGGGCTATCAAACAGGCACCAACCGATCGACGAATGAATAAGGTTGAATATCCTTTTAACATTGGATGTCTATGGAACCCATAAAATGGGGCTACCAGATGTGAGTTCAAATCAAAGAATCAGACAGAATTTTAAATAATCACATGCATACTTTGAAATTTATTGCTTCTTCATAAGAATTAAAACAAACGAATATTTGTTTCCCAATTACAATTTAGTAAGGATATATGAAAAGTTAAAGTTAACTTATCTCGTTTTTTACATAAATGATAGAACTTCTAAAAGGAAGGAATTCCCATTATTGATACATCGAGGAAAAAGAGAAGTGGTAGTGATGGACAAAGCGATGGAAAGGAGTGATTCTGATTTCCGAATTACTGATACTGGTATTTTTTGCCCTAATATAGGGTGATTCATTGAAAAGTTTGATTTATAATGTAAAATAAAACACATAAATTTGAAAGCGAACTTAAATTTTTTATCATCGGTTAAAAGAACAATTCATTGCATTTATTTAATGATATCATTAAAATGTTGACCATGACTACGTCTGAGGTAGTCCATTCGGAAGGTCCAATTTTGGGCGACTCGTTTGAGTATAGTAATGTTGGCTTCCAAAGCGTCAATGGTAGCCGGCTTATTCCTGAAGACCTGAGACTATATTCCCAGAGAAAATAGACTAAAGGTGTGATATCGCACGAACTAGGCGGTGTAGCAAAACGTGAAATTAAGTGCTCACCAAAATGACTTACGAGCAAATGTTGCAGAACTACAAACAAGTTAGAGAACGAATTTTTAATACAATATTTCGATTTTAAATCCACCTAATGTACGTAAAAATATCCTAAATGCTAGAACTAAGCAAAGACTGAGAAAAGCTTACAAGAAATTAATTAACGATTTGGGACTTGATGAAAGACCCTATCACTATCAGTTTACAAGTTCGCTAGATGAAGGGATTATTGCATAGTGGTGCTTAAATCTCATGTCTCGGGAAAAATTCCGTCGAGATTCTTGAACAATCAGATATCCCAATCCTTAATTTGAAATCACTTGCTCAAACAGCTGGTGGTGACGATCACAACAATAAAAGTGATGATAGAATATAACAACCTTCGGATAAAGCGATTCCCAATGCAGTCAGGGATCGCGTTTTCGTGTATCTTGACGATCTCCTGATTATATCAGCGGATTTTTGCCAACATCTTGAGATCTTAAGTAAAGTTGCCAGTTGCCTAAAAAGCTAACCTTACGTTTAAGGTGTCGAAGTCACATTTTTGTTTCAAAAAACTAAGATAATTAGGATATATCAGTGGCCAAGGTGATTTAAAACCTGATCCCAAGAAAGTGTCGCCGATCCAAGATTTTCCGATTCCTAATTCTCAGAAACAGATGAGAAGATTTTTAGGACTTTGTGGATGGTATCGTAGGTTCATACGACATACGAGACTTCGCTGCCATTGCGATTTGCTTAACTGATACATTAAAAAAGAAAGTACTTTTTTCATGTCAGCAGATGCTATTTCGTCTTCCAAAGTACTAAAAAAGGCTTTAGTATCACAGGACTTCTATTTCAGCATGACGAAGAAGGTAATGGAAAGCCCATGGCTTTCTACTCGCAGAAACTTAACAGCTGTCAACTTAACTACAGCGTAACTGAACTTAAATGTTTTGCGGTGGTAAAAGCTGTTTATAAGTTTCAACTATATATTGGGGGAACAGAATTTACGTTCTTAACAGATCATGCAAGTTTGAAAAGGTAATGAATCTAAGAGATTTAAGTGGACGTCTTGCGAGACGGTCCTTAAAATAATAAGCTTTTTCATTTAAGATAGAACACCGGAAGGGAGCACAGTTACTCTGTCTTGCATGTTCATGGAAAGCATCACAAAAACCTCAGATAACATTGAATTTAAATCTAATGGTTATCTAGAGTTTATTAGCGTAATTACAGATAACCAAGCGAAATTATCTGATTTAAAAGTTGTCGACCAGCTTGTTTACAAACGCATGTTGCCACTAAAATAATTTTCAAGCAACTCTGGATTCCATCCGGGCTTACAGAACATGTTATACGTAACGCGCATAATTTTCTAATTGTGCGAATGGCGGAATAAAGAATACTCTTGAAAGAAACCGACAGATGTACTACTGGCCAAATATTACCATCCAGGTAAGAAATTTTGTAATTTCATGCGAAGGCTGCAAGAGAAATAAGTCTGCTAATACCATATTGAGACCACCGATGGGAAGATTATTAGAAATGGAGCGTCTATTTTAGAAAATCTTTATCGATTTCATGGGTCCCTAACATATGTTAGAACCAAAAAGGGAAATACTAACATTTTCGTTGTCCTCGATCAGCTTTCCGAAACTGTATTTTTAAAACCTTTGCATAAAGCAACTACTTAAGTTGTAGTCGAGGTCCTTGAGAAAGAAGTTTTTCTTAAATTCGGGGTACCAGAGTTCTTACAAAGTGACAATGGGAAACAATTTATTTCCAATGAATTCTTGAAATTTCTAAGTCGGTTAGGTGTGGTACACATTAAAACGCTCTTTATTCTCCCCAAGCGAGCGCTTCGGAGGGAATCAATAGATCAATTTTATCAGCTATAAGAACTTATATTAAAGAAGATCGTCGAGACTGGGATGAGCACATATTCGAAATCCACTATGCCTTGAATTCTCATGTCCACCAATCCATTGGAATGAGTCCATACTATGCTCTGTATAGGTTCAATATAATCTCGCATGCAAGCGCATACAAAGTTGCAAGAAAATTAAAGGCGTTGAGTGATAGCGCCTCGACTTTTTACCAACTTCGAGCCTGCTCTCCTTAATCCGAGAAAAGGTCAAAGATAATTTTCGCTTTGCTACATAGAGGCAAAAAAAAATCATACAACCTCAGATGAAATCTTTCGCAGGAACTTTTTTTTGAGTGACTTCTCAAAGTTTTTCAGCGCTAAACTGTGTCCTAAATTTGTGAAGTGTAGAATATTCAAACAATTGGGAAGATCGTTGTACGAAGTTGAAGATATAGGAGAATATGTAATAATAGGCCGCGGGTCGATTTAAAGAGTAAAAATATTATAATATTTCAGTTGCAACTAAACACTTATACTAAATTCGAAATATTTGGCCTAGAAAATTAAAACAAATATTTCATCATCATTTAAACAGAGTATCAAGAGCTTTACTCAAAGATAAAGTGCCATAATAAATTTATTAAGGAGAGAGTCAAAATATCAAAAATCACGATTAAAAAAAATTAGACCCTCTCCTCCAGCATTGGCTTAATTTACAAACTCTCTTCACTCATGTTTCCAACATCACTTATACGCATGATTAGTAGTTT
The DNA here is from genome assembly GCA_907269105.1 of Volucella inanis. NCBI lineage: Eukaryota > Metazoa > Arthropoda > Insecta > Diptera > Syrphidae > Volucella > Volucella inanis. The sequence goes on along the minus strand of OU026154.1, from coordinate 41,092,489 downwards.
TTTTTTTTTTTAAATTTCAAATATAAATTGGTTCTGAGTACTCAGATGAATTTCCGGTGCTCTCAGGCGTTCCCCAAAGATCAACTCTGAGTCCCAAGTAGTTCAATATACAATATATTTGAAAGACTTTCCTCTCAAGGATCCAACTACCATTGAGCCAGGAGCGATCTTCTTTCCTGATGACACATTTATCGTTGCTAGCGGCACTCGACCTCACAAATCCTTAAAATAAATTAGATATGAGGCTTAAGCATAAAAACAGCGAAATGTGGGCTTACGTGTTTGAGGAACACCTATAGAAAGGGGTGTAAGAAGAAGCGGTAAAAGAAAGCAAAAATTTCTCCTTATATATAGAGGGCAATGTTATACCAATTAAAAGTGAAACACGATAACCTAGGCATTAACTTCCAAAATAAATTTGGTTTTAACAAGCATGCAAGGAAAACGCTAAATAAGTCAAAATGAGAAACTTCTGTTCTAAATAAATAAATAAATAAATAAATGATCAATAGCTTGCAGAAAAAATTGCAATGTACTTCAACACACACCACACCACACATCCACTTATAAAGGCATTGTGGGTTACTAACGCTAATGATTGCTTGTACAACCATTACCACCTATCACCCTTTAGTTTATTGAACAGTAGATCCCGTCCAGAGTTACAGTTCGACTTTAGTAGAACGGTAATACAACCCTTTAAAGAGAAAGCTTCAGTTCCAAACCTTAGAGGATAATACGTAGAACTTAGTTTGAGTAAGTTGAGACATTTAAAATAAATAACCTTTGCAAGTTGTTCTCCTATATCTATATATAACGATTATATAACAATCAAAGCTTCTATGAAGCTTTCCTTCAAGCTTGCTCGCGAAATTGTTAACTAAAATTTATTAGATAGTAATGTTTTGCATAACTTGCATTGTAAAATCACCTAGTCATTAGTTTTAAGATGGCCTACTTGAGCCTAAGTGAATATATGCCGGGAGCAAGCATATAACATAAATAATAATGTTAAACAAAAATATGTATATTCGATTATTTTTAAGTAACAGATACTTATGCTTGAACTAATAACTTTGTAGTTAGCCTGATATAATTTTAAGTCGGCTGTAATGAATCCATTGTTTTGAAATATATATACATAAGCTATACAGGGTGAAGTTTTTTAACTAGAGACATCAAAATTATTCGAAAAATACTCGATATCGCGAAAAATGTCTCAGACAAAAGTCGCAAGGTTCTGAAGGGGACATAAGATGGTGACCACGAGTTTGACCTTGAGATCCATTTTCAGGTCACTTTCGATTTTTCAAATGATTATTCCTGATTTTCATTGCTCAGTCGTATTCCTCAATGGGGCACAAGACTTTGTCCCAAAGGTCATATTCATTCAGTGCTAGATACTACTGCACTGGCACGCCTAAATCATTAATCGGTTTCCAACGTTGTTAATATAGGGTGTTAGAAGGTCGAGATTTGTTTTATGAAAATCATTATTGCTTCGAGTAAAGTTAAAACTCAAAGAAATTTCAGATAGAGACAAATTGTCCTAAACTTATCTGAGAGTGTATGATGTGCACTCTGCCTTTTTTTTCTACTTGAACGGAACTGTACTTCATTTAGAAGTTCGATATTTGTTTTGAGGAACTGATTATTATAAGTAACGTTTTCTAGATTATTAATGCAGGCTATTTCAATTCAAGAGAAAATTGAAATGATATTGATTTATGGAGAAAGTGGAAGGAACATCGATGGTGCTGTTGCTCTTTACGCCCAACGTTTCCCAGACCAGATACGATCGCGCGCTTCCTTTTATCGGGTCATCTAACAATTCACTGGTGAAGGAAGTGTGCAACCCAAGAAAAGGAATCTTTCAGATAGGGTGGCTGTTGAGGATAATGAAATAGCAGTGTTAGCTGCCGTTGCACACGATCCCCACATTAGCACTCGCCAAATAAGTCGGGAATCAGGAATTTCTCAAACGACTCTCTGTAAGATATAGCATCGGCATAAATAACATCCTTATCATGTTTCAATGCAGCAAAAACTTTCTAGTGAGGAGTTTCGCAACCGGGTTTCCTTTTGTCAATGGGCACTTTAGCAAATTGAACGAGACCCCCTTTTCTTCGCCAATGTGTTATTCTCTGATGAGTCGACTTTCACCAATCACGGTACGGTCAATCGACATAATATGCATTACTGGGCTACCGAAAACCCGTTTTGGTTGCGAAAAGTTGAACGCCAGCACCTTTGGAATGTTAATGATTGGGCGAGAATTATTTTGGATAAATTAATAGGTCCATATTTTATTGAAGGCAACTTGAATGGCGAAAAGTATGCAAACTTCTTGCGGGACCATCTTCCAGTATTACTAGAAGAACTGCCATTGGAGTTGCGACAAATAATGTGGTTTCAACATGATGGTTGTCCAGCCTATTATTTCCAAGTAGCCCGGGGCGTATTAAACAATGTTTACCATCAACGATGGATCGGACGAGAGGGTCCGAGGCAATGGCCTGCTAGATCACCTGATCTTACGTCACTTGATTTCTTCTTGTGGGGCTACTTAAAAAGTGAGGTTTACAGAATAAAGCCAACAACACGTGAGGACATGAAAAGACGAATAACTGAAGCTTGCCGGAAGATTACGCCAGAAATAATCCTCAGTTCTGTTGGTTCATTAAGAGCGCGGATAGACAAGTGTATTGAAGTGAATGGTCACATTTTCGAGCATTTGTTGAAATAGTCTCGTGAAATCAACGTCGAAATGGAAAGAATTCAATGGTTCAACAGTGGGAGGCAAGGGGACCCACTCTAATTATTCACCCCGAAGGAAACAAAATACTGCTACGTCCACGTCGTATATATTGCCTACGAGCAATACGACTGAGCAATGAAAATCAGGAATTAATATTTGAAAAATCAAAAGTGACCTTCGTTTGACCTTGAAAATTTGTCTTAAGGTCAAACTCGTGGTCACTATCTTATGTCCCCTTCAGAACCTTGTGACTTTAGTCTGAAACATATTTCGCGATACTTTTCGAGTAATTTTGATGTCTTAAGTTTTATGGCGCCCTCTGACGGGAAAAGAACGCATTTTTGAAAAAAGTGTCTCATGTAAAAGAATTGTAATTTTTCACGCAGATTACGAATCTGTCAAAAAATAGGGGTGCCCATTAAAAAATCAAAAGTGACCTTCGTTTGACCTTGAAAATGGGGATTAAGGTCAAACTCGTGGTCGTCATATTATGTCCCCTTCAGAACCTTGTGACTTTTGTCTGCAACATTTTTCGCAATATCGCGTATTTTTCGAGTAATTTGGATGTCTCAAGTTAAAAAACTCACCCGGTATACTCCTAAGCTCATAAGCTAAATACTATTGTAATTTACCTATCTCAATAAATACTACTGTTACTTCTACTACTACTTTTATTCCAAGGTTCTGGTTTTCGTGTCATTGAAACAAGCTTACCGCCTTTTTTCAAATTCTCGATTTTGTGGCAATGCTTTTCTAATAAAATTGTTTTAAAACAAAGTGAGCGAGTTTTAGCTTACTTTACAATCCTAAAACAGAACAACCCTAAGAACTAATAATGGAAATTGGCAACCGTGTTTTTTTTTAATTTTTTTTGTAATGGCAGACCTGTTCTTCCGGCATCCCACAGTTTTTCTCTCTTTCTCTCGCCCGCCACCGCAAAGGGTATGTGCGGGCTGTAAAAAAAAAAATTTAATTTAAAAGTTTTGAGTTGTTTCTTTTACTTCTGTATTCAAAGACATTCAGTGGAGCCTTCGATTGTCGTGGGAAAGATACGGCAATTTTAAAACCTCAATTTGGCTTAAACTTTTCCAGAAACACGTGCCTTAAAAAAATCGTTGAAAAGTTTTGGGGCTAGTTCAGTTAAACCAATTATTCAAACTCAATGCTCATTCCCAGCGGATACCATATCCAGCAAAATTAAATGAAGAATAATCGTGCGCAGCGCACTTTATGTCAAAAGATCATTCAAACTCGAATATTCATCATAATTGCAATCTATCTCTGTACACCCTACAAAAAAAAGATGAAAGCATATACAATACAATTTCTAACCTAAGTAAAATTAATTCCTAACCTACAATTTCTAACTTAAAAACCTAACCTAACTTTAAGTGAAACGTGTCAAGTGTTATCAAAAAAAAAAAAATAAATAAATAAATAAATAAATATAAAAATAAAAATTAAAAAAAAAAGAAAAAACGTCAGCGATCCAGAGTGCTCTCCTGATTTGCGGTTGATCGAGATAAGTAATGAAATTTTTAATTTTTTTTTTAATTTTCTTTTTATTTTACGTTGAAATTACATACTTACCTTTTCATATTTGATGGGTATAATAATCAAATCAAAAACTACATTTGCTGAACCTTAGTTTTCATTGTCTTAAAGAACCGAGACATTATTATCAAATATATATTACAAATCGTATCCTAAGAAACAAGATTTTGTACTTAGCTACATACTACATACTTATCTATTCGCAGCTGTAGAAAACGAATGTTTCATTTTGTTTTATTATTATTTCAAATGAGTACTGAATGTCCAATCATTCGATAAATTTTTTGTGAGTAGGCTAGTGACAACAAGATCTTCTTGCCAATACGACGAGCTTCTCCTGTGCATTGCCCGCGTGCCATCCTGTTTTCACAAGGGAAATATACACCCTTACCCTTCCGGCACAAAGTATAGATGACATTAAAAGAGCATCGCTAAAAGAGCTAAAGGCTATCACGAAGATCGAGTTTGAGAAGCGTTTCGAGGATTGGAAGAAGCGCTGGCACAAGTGCATTATATCTAATGTGGAATATTTTGAAGGCGACAACATTAATGTAGACGAATAAATTAATATCTTTTCCTAAAAAACTAAAATTCCCGTTATTTTCTGAACACACCTCGTGTCGAGGATGCAAGAAGTTGAATCCTACGCGGAATTAATTTTCATGAAATTTATAAAATAATACAATAAGCTAAGTGAAAGCGATATGTGCAGACTTTGCTATGAAATTAATAGAAAATACAAAAAAATTGTTGCGTTGTATTGGAGTTTTTTGATATTTTGCAATATGTATTACGATTGATAATCCTTTTACTGAAGTTACAATGAAAATATCCAAAAAGATTAAAATGCTTCATCGTTAAATGCTGTTGCAGTCCCTGCTGCCATTTATTTAAATTGGCTAAAGTGTTTCTCAGTAAAAATGTATCGATTAGAACACCAACCGATTAATAAGATGTATAAATTAAGTTAAACTTAACAAAACAAACGTTTGTCTGCTTAGAAAAAATTCTAACATCTTTATTATTGTTATATCAAATATCATCAAAAAAAAAAAAAAACTTTGGAAAATACCAGCGATCGAAAGTACACACAATTAACCAATTTATCAAAATTTATCACTGTCAAATAGCCAAAATAATCTGCTTATATTGTTCAATTTATTAAAAACCTTACATCTAGCTGCCTTTGATTTGAACACCCTTTAATACGTTTCTTCCTGGAAACTAAAACCTGTCTTGAAAATATGTGTATTTAATACTCGAAAACGATTCATTTGATTTGATAAAGTCTATCATCACAAGAACTTCTGCATATTAAACAATATTAAGAATTTTTTGGCACACATATATGAATTTTTGGTTTTCATATTTTATGGTCAAATGCCTTAAGGCAGTTTATTAATCAATGAAAACTATTCGAATCCCATAAAATTCAAGTATCTGCTTTTCTCTAATGCAAATTTAATTCAAATCATCTTCAACTGACGTATTAAATTAAATTTTCAAAGCCAATAAACAGACACCAACATCTTGCTAAGCTTGCCTAATTTATTGGCCTAATCCCCGTTAAATTACATCCTCAATAAGTTATGAGAAAGTCAAAATGGATAACCACAAGTGGGTCTACATGAAAAAAAAAAACGTAACTTTACTCTGTAGAAGATACATACATATGTAGCTACTTCACAACTCATTAGTATTAGGCATACAAAGGCAATAAATAACATTGACTAAAATCATAGCATCATGTTTTCCGTGTTTTTGTTGAAACACAAACTTTAAACGATGATAATGATGATGAGTTATGACATAAGAATAAATTCTGGGGACCCTCTTATTCTTCAAAAAAGTTGACTCACTTTAAAATGCACCACATGAGAACATGACCCCGTAGTACGAGCTCGGACTGATTTTACGAGCCCATTATTACCAGAAACGACGTGTTAAGTTTTTTGTGTTTATAAATGTTAATCATCTTAAGTGTCATAAAATTTACCGTCACTGAGTGTATCTGGAGATAGTAATCGTTTAGATAAAGGGACACAGAAACGACCAAAAACATCAACTGTCGTGTGGCGCCTATTGAATGTATTTCATTAAAGTTTGCAGCGTTTTAATATGGAAAGAAATAAAATAAAGCATAAAATATTTTTATGTTTGATGTTCAAGGAATTTTTTATGACGTATTTATTGATGAAAAAATTTTTGTGAGCAGAACGTGAGAAAATGGGAAAATTTTTGAATATTTGTAAACAAAGTATTTTCCATTTTAAAGACTGAAACAAATGTTACCATGTTGTACACCTGTCAAATTGCAGAGAGTCGGTTCGAGTCCAAAAGGTCGGACTTTTGTCTTAATTTTGTCATTGTAGATATTATTTTTCAGGATTCAAAAATAACATGAGACTCAGACAATATTAGTAGATCACAATCCGGGAGCTTTCCCTACATTTTGGTCACAGCTTGCACAATGATTTGGTCCTTCCTACTCCGTTCACCTAAGAATAATTTCCTTTTATTTGGATTTTAAGAATATTATGCAGTTGCAATATTAAATATATTTATACAAACAATATACGAGTATATGTACATATATAAAAAACAAATCGAGATAAATTCGGTTTTTACGAACTAGGCATTTTCTTTTTAAAATATGAACAATTCTCACTCTTTATCTCCTCAGAAAACATGTAACACATTGAAAGAAATACCGTTTTTACTATGCGCCTTCATGACGTATTTTGATCCTCTGATGTAAACACAACTAATTAAAATGTCAAATTTACAATCGTTTCTTCGATGTTTTTTTTTTTTTTTTTTTTTTAGAAAAAAGTGCATTTTAACTTAACAATAAAATACCTCTTATAATTCCTACTGATTTTTGTACTATTGAACAATAAAAAAGCCATTGTACGGATTGAATTTCGACTAAAAATTATAATATGCGGTTAGTTATAATTATGCATAATTGTTGCCCTTTAGGTCTTGCTAACATGGCTAACCATAATTTAGATAGATTTTAAGTTTTTAGGACCACATGGATACTGGCTTGATTATTAATGCTACAGGTGACTACTCATTGGTCAAGAACTTCACTTTTAAGGGCATAATAGGTTGGGTTTGCTATGCACAAGAAAGTTTAGCGGACGAAGTTCTAATAGCTATTCTCTGGCAGATGGAGATGATATGACTGAATTGTTTGTCTGTCGAATAATGTTTAGCGAATCTTCGATCCAAAACAGAGATACCCATATGCAAAATAGACAACTGACATATTACAAACAGGCTTTGTACATATAATTTTTTTAAAACTGAGGTTAATCCTTCCATTGATGTGAGTCAGTTATTGTTCAACTGACTTTATTTTCTGGGTGTTATATTTTTAAGTAAACTATTTTTTAATTAGCATCCCGAGCTGTTAAGAGGCTGTTAATTTTCTGACAGTATAAGGGAATAAGGCAGTGAGCATACACAGCCTGAACGATATTAAATCCAAAAACGAACAGAGACTAATTTTCTTTGCAAGTGAATAAAACATTATCGTAGTAAATACTTGTACGTACTAGTATATAGCGGTCACCTATTCAAATCAAAAGTCAGATGAATGAAAAAATGTTGTGAGAAGGTTTGACAGCCACGTTTTCCATATATTTTCGACTGTTTGACTGAACAGACAAATGAAATTCAAAATAAAATGGCCATAAATCTGCATGGACATTTAGCAAAGAATAACTCTTGTTAACCATTGTTTCTTTGGACTAAAATAGTAATTGAGTAACGAATTTCTATGTCGGGTAGTAAAGAAGATGCTACAACTAATAATTCCTATCCTTTTATACGGTACATTGGCAATTAGACTCCCCAGAGGAGATGGGAACTCTCTTGGCTGCTTTGAATGAGAAATTTTCCGTGTGATATTCGGATATTCTGCAGAGACCCTCTATAGCGGTCGTAGCCACTGATTATATGATAATGTTCGTTTATATCTAGCCTATCTTCATGATAAGCCAGATCCTGTGTGTATAATGGATGGCATAACGAAAACCAATGCAACGGTTTTCATTTTGCAAGTAGGCCTCCCACTAATCATAATGATCTGCGGCAATTTTTTATAAGTGACTTCTGGAAATTTGGTTAATGATCTCTCTTCTTTTGCCTCTCCCATAAGTTCCAAACGCATACTACACCTTCAGAGAACACGGACTATTTTCAAACACTACCATCGATCCTAACTCCACTCCATTCCACTCAATTCTTTGCTGAAGCCTCCTAAATGTCTGTCCCTGTATTATCAAAACGTAAGAGGATTACGAACTAAAATTTCTACTATACCATATATATTTATTTTCAGATTCTGCCCTAGAACATTTTCGCCTTAACAGAAACCAATCCCACCCCTAATATTAAAAATAATGAATTATTTTCCCAAGACTTCGGTCTACACCGTGATGATGGTCTTAATCAACGGTACCCAAACTTTTTAAACTGTGAAACCCTAAATAAGGCCCAAATATATTTTGGAATTCCAACTCTTAGCAATAGCAATAAATGAAAAATAACACATTTCAAAATCTTTTTTTTTTATTTAAGATATTTTATCAAGGTTAGTGTGAAGAATGAAACTGTTTCATAGTTTGATTTATAATTGTTTTAAAATTGACTTCTATGTCCAAAATCTGTATTCGCATATCTATTGCAGCATCCAATGTCGATCTGTATTTAGTTTTTGCATAAATATACGCTGAAAAGCCTGTTTCACAGCGATATGTTGTGACAAAAGGAAGGGAATTTAATAAAGGCTTCTTGGCAAGTTTAGGGTATTCAACCTAATTCAACCAACCCAAAATTCGTTCAATGATATAGAATCAAATACATATTTTGATGAAGAACTCTGCAGATCTATAAAAGTTTCGTTTTCCTGTATGCTTAGTATCGTAGGCTGGGTTTTCATTAGAAATGGATTTTGTACCCACTCGATGTCCGTATTTGTATCGGAAAATCAATCTAACGAAGATCTTTTTAGACTTACCAAATGTCCAGCGATTACATTGCCAATATCTGCTCTGAGATCTAGCATGTTTCTTTGCAAGAATTTATGTAAAACTGGAAAATATTCAACACTGTTCTTTTTTACATAGGTAAGCCAGAAATTACCTTTTCTTTTCAAAGCTGCCAGTTTGTCTCTTGCAAAAAATATGTTATGGATTTTCTCTGCAAAGCTATAGCAGTTTCGTTGATCTTTTCAAAAATGTCTGCAAAATAAGCTAATTTTGTAAAAAGGTTTGCAGATGAAATCATATTTTTATCCACTTGAAATAACCTATACAAAGCTTTTCCTCTGGAAAGCCATCGAATTTTAGTGTGAAGAAGAAGCAATTTGTACTGACTTCCCATATCTTTGCACACTTTTTTGAACAATCTCGATTGGAGAGGACGACTTTTCACGAAATTTACAATCTTCATAGCTTCATTAAGAACTTTTTTCAAATCAGTTTGCATTCTTCTTTCTACAACCGCATAACTCCTGTTACTTCCCGGCGCAATGTTTTTAATTTTGGACACAACCCCTTTAATCTTTCCTAACATTGCTGCAGCTCCGTCGCTATATAGGTCAATACATTTTTCCCAATTAATGCTGTATTTATTTATGAAACAATTTATGGCCTTGAATACTTCTTCGCCAGTTGTATTGGTTTCCAAAGATGTGCAGATGAGCAAATCTTCTTGAATAGATATATCGAAGGGATACCACATCAATAAAAGAAGGATTGAAAGGCCGGCAACATCCGTGCTTTCATCGAGTTGCATTGCAAACATATCCCAAGGATTTAATCTGCGAACGAGTTCATCTTCAATGTGGTTCAATGTTTTAACATTGAACTGATGCAACTTTTTTGCCGCGGCTTCTGCAGTGGACAAATAATTTATTTGGCCACACTAATATTCTTTATGTATTAGGAATCCACTTAATGAACACCAATTTTTATCATACCATACATAAGAAGGCTTGGCGCTTTCACAAACGATTTCTGTAGAAGCTGGATGGACGAGGAGGAAGAGAAAACAATCCTCCACCTTCTCTGTACATGTCCAGCTCTCTCCCAAAGAAGAACACTCCATCTAGGAGCCTTCTTCTACAACAACTTAAACGATCTGAAATAGGCCTAAGCGGGCTGGTTTTTCAACCGCCACTCTAACCTAACCTAACCTAGCCTTCGCCAAGTACGCAACGGATTGTTTCTAACATACAAGGTTTAATTAAAGAGTCTGCAATAGTGTGTGGCTTACCAGATCGAGCTATCCTGTAGCTTAGGAAAAAAGATGCTTCAGTTGCATTTTCGTTGTTGCAAATGTAGTCAAATTGGACATTGCGGATTCATACATATCTTTTTGTTTTTGAAAAAAGCTGAGTTTTTCTCCTTTAAATTTTCGTGAATTGTATTTCGTGAAACTATTAATTAAATTTTTTTGCAAACAAGGTACAATGCATCAGGTTCTTCTGAATTTCCAAGAGGTATACATCCAAAAGACAAATAACAGTCATCATACCGCCGTTTTTTTGAGTGCAATTTTCTTTCATTTTCTTGTTTATCTCTAGTTGAACTTAATGCCTCGTTTTCTGCAGCCTAAAATTTATTTATTAAGAAAAAAATTGGTTGAATTATTATTTCCAATGATATATGTATGTATAATTGTACATATGCATATAAATTGGCTATTAAACGCGAACGCTACCCCTTCTCCGCTTCCGGGAAATAATTTTACCAATATTCCAAATGCTTATCCAACTGTGTCGAAGTCAGAATTTATCGGTAAGGATTTTTAAAGTTATATAGTTTCATAATTTTGTGGCCATAGATCAGACAGTGTTAAGTGTATTTTTACATAAATTGAGTTAAGTATACACATTTGATCCGCATAGTATTCCCTAAACACTGTCTGATCTATGGCCACAGAATTAAAGTACCTTTAATATTTTTAACATACATAGGATGGTACGGGTGAAGCATCCATAGAACTCATTTAACTTGTTACATACGGATTAATCTTCCATAATGCTACTTAATAAGTTATAATCGCCAGTATTCAAGAAGATTTTTTACTAACAGCCATTGTTTTTGATATTATGGCTTGTTGCGAAAGGCGTCCTGTCTTAAGCCAGTTATCCATAATAATTTAAGTTTTAGGAGTATGACGAAACGTAATTAGAATTTATAAGATCACAGTTAATTAATTTAACTTTAATAGTGTTTTCGAAAAACACAATATACTTACATTTATGTTTTCCAATTAAAAATATTTTACTTACGCTGTAGCCAGTTAATAATTATGTGTTTATGTGTTTAAAAAAAATATTAGTGTAAATTGGTGGATTTACAAGCAATATGGAAGCAAACACACAAGACGCAAATTTGGAAGTTTATTCCAATTTCCCAATTTCAGGGATGATTATAAATCAGTATGCGCTGCAACTCAGTGCAATCAACATCAAAATATGGTTATGTTCGAATTTCGTACACTTCCAGGATTACTGGAATTGACTAGAAAAGAGGGCATATGCGCAAGAAATTGCACGGTGATTTGAAACGGACTATAGCAGCTGTGCATGAATGATACCTAATATACACGTATGCATATTTGTGTCAAATGTTCATTGCATGCATAATATACTTCATGTGAGTTGTTGTATCATTTATCTTGAATTACAGGTATCTTATATTTCGATAAAAAAAAAATGTGAACGTAAGACATTTTTTTTTTTACATACTTACAAAAATTATTTTTGTGTTTTCACTTCAAGAAAGTCGTGGAAGCACGAGAGTTTATATTGCCGTGGCGTGCTTCTAGCTATACACTCAAGTCCCGAGTCTAGACCCTTTAAAAAATCTTGCACTGCATTCATTGAATTCGTTTGCACTAGAATTCCTATTTGCAAGTACAACACATATTTAGGGTGATTCATCGTGAGGTTTGATTTTCAAAAGGCTTTTTTTGACAGATCACGCGTGACTCCTATCAAACTGCTTTGTCATTTTTGTTCAGTATCATTTGGCAAGCCTTCATGAAAAGACTCACACCACAACAAAGTCTCCAAATTGTTCAGCTATATTACGAAAATCAGCGTTCTGTGGGAAGTGTTTTCCGTGCGATTCGAGGAACTTACGGTGCGCATAATCGACCTATTGAAACCACTATTGCCAATACCATTCACAAATTTGAGTCCCAGTTTACATAAGTGGATGATACTCGACCGGTTAGACCACATCCAACAAGTAGTGAAGAGACTATAGCAGCTGTAGCTGAGAGTGTACGCTAAAACCGTGACGAATTGATTCGTCGTTGTTCTCAGCAGCTTGAATTTGCGTCATATTTTCGGTAAATGGGCTCGTGAAATTTTGTTCAGTGATGAAGCCTTTTTCTGGCTCAATGAATACGTTAATAAACAAAATTACCGTATTTGCGCTGATGAGCAACCCGAAGAGTACCAAGAGCTACCATTACATCCATTAATTTTGGTGAGCACTTAATTTCACGTTTTGCTGCGGTAAATTGGCCGCCTAGATCGTGCGATATCACACCTTTGGACTATTTCTCTGGGAATATGTAAAGTTTCAGGCCTAACATTACTCGTGTTATCCGCGGAATACCAGTCGCTATGCTCGAACAAGTCTCCCAAAATTTGATCTTCCGAATGAACCACCTCAGACGTAGTCGTGGCCAACATTTACATGATATCATTTGCAAAAAGTAAATGTCATGAATTGTTCTTTTTACCGATAATAAAAATAACCCTATACGAGTATTTGTTGCTGCTATATTCGCCCCTCTTAACCAATTCAAGCGCACCAGCTAGATGTTGATGCAATAGATCGTATTTTTAATGCTGCTGATACCAACGACGTTGTTATTTTGATTTTAATCTACCTGAGCTTCTATGGACTCAGACTGACTAGGCCTTCTTTACTGTAACAAATTACACCTCTGATAAAGAAAATCTTTTCACCGACTGTCAAACTGACTCTGATTTGTATCAATTAAGTGGGGTCAGCAATAACATTGGCAGACAACTCGACCTAGTCTCCATCATTGATACAGATAACTGCGTCGTTTTATAAAGTTAGAATGTACACATCTTCTCTCTGAGTTGGATAGCTACCACCGTCCCCTTTCTCTAACGTTGTCGTATGACAATGGTCCTAATCCCATTTCATATGAGTACTCTTACACTTTTAATTTTCATAGGGCTAACAACGCCAAAATGATCAACCCCCGAGTATGGCCAATTTTAATTTTCTCTACGATAATCCTTATCTTGCGGTCAACAATGCTCTCGTCTCTCCCAATTAGTAGCTTTTTAACCCTCAACTTCACTACTCTGGTATAATAAAAAGCTGCGACCTCTTCATAACAAGTGAAATAAGCTCTGGTTTATCAAAACTAAAAGTAAATCGGATAACTATCCATCATCTCTGAATTTTCTTAATAAGTCTTCGAGCGATCCCTAAATTACTGCAAATCTTTTCGCAATTTTTTTTAGCCAAGCGTTCGCCTTCCATTCTCAAGAGCCAAACCACTTAATTTTCTTACTTAAATAGCTGCTCACAAACAACTGTGTTTATAACTTTAGAGCAAGTTAAAGATAAAATAATAAACCTCAAAGATGAATATTCTGCTAGCCCGGGTGATCTTTCTTCTACTATATATTTCTGAAGAAATGTGAAATGCACATAGCCCAACATTTTACAGCTCCCTTTCAGTGATTATTTTCCTCAACCTGGAAGAGATATTTTATTATTTTCCAACATAAAAATGGTCGAAAAGACGGTATATCCAATTACCGACCAATTGTTAAGCTGTCCTACATACCTTAGCTTTTTGAGAGCATTATGTACCACATAATATTGTAAATATATTGTTTTCCAAAACTAGCACGGATTTCTCAAAAGTAGATCTACAACCACCAACCTGACGAAATTTGTATTGAGCACTTCATGTGCACTAGAATTTGGAAATGAGGTTGATAGAGTTTCTTATGGTATAATCCCTTTAAAGTTAAAGGCTCTTGGGTCCCCAATGAACCTTTACATGGGTTCAATCCTATTTAGATAATAGCATTACTATGTTCTATTTGGGTTCATGGTTTTTGACCCAATTAAAGCCTCTTCTGGTGTCCCTCAGTACAGTCACCTTGGTCCCTTATTATTTATTCTGACCATTATTGATGTTGATTGCATCATCAAAAATTATTCCATATCTCTTTACGCGAAGGATATGAAAATCTTTATATATATTATCTTCCTCAGACAGCCTACAGCTGCAGAAAGATTTAGACAGATTTTGTACTTGGTATCAAAAGAATTTCCTTGACCAGGCTTTAAATTATACTCGTAAGTACCCTCCTACATCACCTCGCTGCTAACTAGTCTTTAATCTGCCTGTTTTCTTAGTTAATGAGTTGTGTGATTTAGGTGTTATATGTTAAGGAATTCAATTTCCGTTCTTACATGGATAATATAATAAAAAGAGCCAACTCTGCCCTTGGCTTCATCAAGTGCTGGCCTAAGGAGTTTTCCAAGTTTTATGTTACCAAATCCCTTAACATTACCTTTATTAAGTTTCTTCTTGAATACGCAAGCCAAGTTTGGTTACCCTACTACAGAACTCACATCCTCCGGATAGCAGGTGTTCAACGCAGATTTTTACGATTTGCTTTAAATGTTCTTCCCTGGGATGATAGCCAAAACTTTCCACTATACACTGATTGACTGCAACTTATAAATTAACAACTCCTTTCTATACGCCGAAAAATTGAAGATATTCTATCTATTCATCAAATTTTAGTTGGTAATATCATATTGATTGCCCTTTTTTACTTCAACATATTTATTTTAACACAAATCCACACAATCTTAGGTCTGTGCCATCTTCATCCATCCATCTTCACAAAACGGAGTACGGATATCTGGATATCTATTTCGTGGAGTTAACGATATTCTGCGTTTCTTCGACTACTACCTCAGCAAAAAAAAGAAGAAGAACATTCTTATTTCCACATATGCCTCACGTCCTGACTTTCCTTAACCGCTCCCATCCTTTAGTTGTTATCTTTAGTTTTATGTAAAACTGTTAGTTTTGAAAATATGCTTGCAATAAGCGTTCATAGATCTGCCCAGGGTTGTCCCGGGTCTCAAATTAAGAAAACAAAAAAACAAAAATGCAGTCTCCTTATTGTGTCCCATTTTCCGAAAGACATGCTCTGACATTATAAGTGTAATCATAACCACTTGAGTGTTAACTCCTTTCCTAGCTAAAAAAAAAAATTAAAGGTAATGTAAAGCATATGGCAGGTAAATCAGGGAATTATAGGCAAGATAGAGGCATCTTATAGTTGGAGATTTCACATTTGACGCAATGACACAGGAACTCTGGACTGCAACTTTGGCCACAGTCTGGGTTGAGAAAAAATATTAGTTAGTTGAAATTTTAATGGACAATAACATGAATTCATGAGTTGATTTTCGCCCTTGTTGCATAAAATACATGCTAATTTTATATATTTTATAAGGAGTATATTTCCTTATCTTAATATTCTACTCCGACCGAAAAAATTAACGTAATAATTAAATTCTAATATTTGTGTTGTTTTTTTTTATCGTAGTCACGGAAAGCTTTCTTCTTTAAGCGTATTTACATAAATGAACAAAATATATAAAAGCAAACTATGGTAATTTATCGGGTTTTTAACAAGAAGGTTTTTCTATCAATTTGCTTAGATTAAAAAAAAAACGTTATATTGATCCTTAATTATGAACTCTTGACGTTGTTGCATACATTTTTACAATATTGACAGATATATTTTTAGATTTTATGTCTGTTATTTATTTTTTATTTTTTTTTTTATAAATAGTTACAGGGCACATTAGTAATAGTAATTTCGAATTTATTTGTTTCAATCTACGATTTAAGAATCAACTGATTTCAAAATTCAGATAAGACTGTATTTTAAACATAACGTGAAATAATTTAACAATTCATTAATAAAGAAAACACATTAATTTATTTTTGAAAACATTTCTGAGCAAAGATAATATGAATTCTGAGATATATATGCATATTAATTATTTTGGTACAGAAAGAAATAGGTTCATGTTGTTCATATAATGTATTATGAGGAGTTTCAAATAGTATTGGTCTAGGTGTCTTAGCACTCTTGAAGGAGTGTACAAATTCAACCATCTAAGCAAATTCTTACGGTCAAGGGTCGCATGATCAACATGACTTTGCCAACAACAGACATTTATTCTCACTAATCTCGGAATGTCGAAATTGTTCCTGCAACCTGGGACAAAAACATTGTCTTGGTAAAAGCACTGTTATTTATTTTCTAGATGTCGACAAGCTAATGTTTTTAGCGTTTCTTTTAGACTACATTAACATCTTGATATAGATTACTAAAGTTCTATCAAACGACGCATATTATTCTTAAGAAGTAGGTGCAATATTTTCCTGCTCATCGTCAAGCACTCAAAGCCTTATAGTAGTATGACAGAGCGTTTTTCAAATTTACCGTTTTAATAACTTTGTGCCCATTTCTTTTGTCAAAAAAAAAAAATAGCAATTTTCTAAGGTAAGTCTTCTTCGAATCTTTGCTGAAGGGTATATACCGTTATGTAATAAAAGGCGTTAAGGTCGCAAAGACGATTGGCTGGTGTATTTCCTATGAAAGTTCTTATTTCTTCCGCATTAAAACGCTGGCAATTTTGGAAATACTGTGTTCTTGTCCAGAAGTTTTACGATTGCATTATTAATATGCTAGTTTAATCGAACGTTGTGGGTTCCGAGATATCTGTATAAAACGTATTTTCATATGAACCAGAGTGCATAAACAATAATTCATAGCATATTATTTGTAACAGTTTCTTAAATATTGACATTTATTTACTTACTACAACTTAAAGTTGTATGGTATATTATTTTAACCGTCAATACTCTTAATCTTTACCTTATTAAAAACATACAGATATGAATCTCAGTTTACGAATATCATTGGAAAAAATTACATCAAGATTACATCTTCGATTTCTTAATAGCAATATGAAAATATTATCTTTCTTTGCATATTTATTTTCTTAACATTATTTTGGGTATGTACACATATACATATATTTCTCTACTTTCCAAAGGACCGTTGATTGTATGCTTTACGAATTATTAGGGTTCCGTTTGTTATTCATCGAAAACCTTAATTCGATCGAATTTCCACATTACACTTTCTAAAAGGGGCGGTTTTTTCCAGCTTAATATCCAACATTGTCGATACAAAATGAAAATAAGAGGAAATATAAATGGGGTTCAACCTTCGATGATGAAAAAAAGGGTGGTCATTATGATAAATTCAAAAGAAACGCAGCATCATTTGATGGGTTCCCAGTCTTACTTATACCTGCTACAACGTCTAGTTTATTTTGGAGGTTAAAATTGTAATTTCTAGATTTTGACTTTCTGATAAAATCCATGCTACCGAAATGAGAAAACCAGCACCATCCGCTATGGAGCTTAAATGATAATCCTTTATCGGGATTTTCACTCATGTGCTAATTTTCATTTTTAGATACAGCAAAAATAAGGTTGCTTTCGCTGTCATCCTGACCTATAGATATCAGATACTCATTAACATACAAAACCCTCAATTCTCAAGTCTCCTATAAATTCAAAGTAGACCTACATCAAGTCAAGAATATCTGATAATAAAAAATGGGGAAAATAATAAATACAATACATAAATATTAGATACATTTTTACTGGCAATAAGTTAAATGATTTCTGGGAACCAACGAATTTAAACTGTCAGTCTGGCGCCAATTATGCTCAGAAAAACAATATTGAATAAATTTTCCAACACTCCCATGGTAAATGGAGTGGTCGAAATGCCAAATTGTCGATTAATTTCATATTAAAATTCTATAACCATCAATATCGTGGCGCAGAATAGTTTAAATTTAAATTCAGACCAAATAGCTCAGATACTTTGCTAAATAAGTTAATATATAAAATCTCTTGTGAGACCCAATACAAAACCTGGCTTTTAGATATGGTAAATGTCAGAGACGCAAAATGTAAAATTTTTCTTATTTAGGCAAATGCTACCTACGTGCGCTACATATGATAATACAAATGTAGGAACATAGGAAGGTTTTCAGAAAAAGAGAAATAGTTAAATTTCAAGCCATATGTACAATGTACATACACATTTATGGATGCGTCTAAGTTACAAACATTATTATAATTTTTTTTTTTTTTTTGTTTGCTTCAAAGAACAACAAAATATTCAACAAACTGCTATGATTTAATTGAATGCTTATAAAACAGCTGTTACTGTTCTTATTCAGAGTTATAGTTTTCAAAGTGCATACGAGTACGTAGGCGTTTCTTCGAACCGTCGATATTTTGTAAAATGGTAAAGTTTTGGATATATTATTGTTATTTAAGTCTATGTTCATTAAAGGGGCATAAAATACGAAGAGGATATGTATAGCTCATAAAGGGTGAATTCATCGTGAGGTTTAATTTATAATGTAAAATAAAACACATAAATTTGAAAAAAAAATTTATTACCGGTTAAAATAACAATTTATGGCATTTACTTTTTGAAAATGATATCATGTTGGCCACGACTACGTCTGAGGTGGTTCATTCGGAAGGTGCAATTTTGGGCGACTAGTTCGAGCATAGCGACTGGTATCTCGTGGATAACACGAG
Organism: Volucella inanis; assembly: GCA_907269105.1. Taxonomy (NCBI): domain Eukaryota; kingdom Metazoa; phylum Arthropoda; class Insecta; order Diptera; family Syrphidae; genus Volucella; species Volucella inanis. Next base: position 41,073,417 of record OU026154.1, on the reverse strand, counting down.
TAATTTTGGCTTCCAAAGCGTCAATCGTAGCTGGCTTATTCCTGAAGACTTGAGACCTTACATATCTCAGAAAAAATAGATAAAAGGTGTGATATCGCACGATCTAGGCGACCAATTTACCGTAGCAAAAGGTGAAACTAAGTGCTCATCAAAATCATTTCTCAACAAGTTCATTGTTTCACCGAGACCATGTGCTTGAGTTTCAGGAAGCACATAGTCCGTTAACATGGCGCGATAACGGTTACCATTGACAGTAACGTTCTGATGTTTGAAGAAGTATGGACCAATGATTGCACCAGCCCATAAAACATACCATACCGTTGTTTTTAATGGATGTAATAGTAGCTCTTGGCACTCTCCGGGTTTCTCATCAACCCAAATACGGCAATTTTGTTATTAACGTATCCAAATACCGGATTTTCATTGAGTTTTTTCCAGAGCCCATTCACTGAAATAATTCAAGTCGCCTGGCTTCAATTCTTGCACAAGTTGAATTTGTACGCTTTTATGTCGAGGTTATTACGTAAAATACGCCAAGTTGTCGAATACGGCAAGCCAAGCCAAGGTTCGTCACGGTCTTCGCTTACACTCTCAGCTACAACTGCTATAGTCTCTTCACTACGTGCTGGATGTGGTCTAACCGATCGAGTATCATCCACTAATGTAAGCTGGGACTCAAATTTGCGATTGGTATTGGCGATAGTGGTTTCAGTAGTTCGATTATGCGCACCATAAGTTCGTCGAATGGCACGGAAAACATTTCTCACAGAACGCTGACTTTCGTAATACAGCTGAACAATTTGGAGACGCTGTTGCAGTGTAAGTCTTTTTATGATGATTTGCCAAACGATACTGAATAAGAATGATAAAATCACGTGTAATCTGTCAAAAAAAGCCTATTGAAAATCTAACGTTACGATGAACCAACCGTTATATTAATATTTAATTTGCCGATTTGTAGGCATTTTTTATAATGTTTAGTCTGAAAGAGAATTATTCAGTTGCAACTATTTACAAAACTAAATTCAGTCTAGAGAAAAGTCTCAATTCCAGAAATTTTTGTGTTTTTATTTTAAAAGACACAAGGGTTAAAAATATTTCATCTTTTATTTTTTTTTTTTATGTGGAATGTCGGAACAGAACACTCAGACAAAGTACTAGTTCATTGTACTCTTTGTAAAGTTCCTTTTAATTTAATCTTTCAGTCTTACGAATAAAGTGAGCAAGCGCTTCAGTGATAAGGTGCCTACAGTACCAGCACCCAGTACGTCAGCGCCGAGTATCTGCAGCCTGATGCGAGCGTAATCCGGACATTCACATAGTTCTCTGCGGTGTCGTCATCTCGTTTTCAGCAAGCATCGCAGGATGTTGTGCCACTTATGCCACGTCGGAAAGCATTCGCTTGTTTTTCTTGCATCCCGAGAAGCTTTGTCGTCTACAGTTGTAGTAAATATGAGACTCAACTGTCAATGGAAGCCTAAACCGAGGATGCAGGTAGATCAAACGTAGGTTCCGGTCCTGAAAAACTCTACTCTGAGTCATGCCTAGCAAGTTCATCGACGATTTTATTTCCCGTGATCCCATTGTGACCTGGGACCCAGACAAGGTCACTGAATTCAGTTTTCCGACTGTGTTCAATGATCTCTTGCATTCTTGAATTAGCTTGGAACTCGTAAGAAGGTTCACCAAGTCTCTAGGCGCAGATTGGCTGTCACTACAAATGCAAATGCTTCGCATCCTTCACCGGTTCTTCGCAATATAGTTCGCTACCATCAGCATTGCGTAAATTTATGCTTGGGAGATAGATGAAAGCTTTCCTAACGTGAATTGAAATCTAACGTTTTTGTCCGCCAGTAAAACACCAGCGCCACATCTTACGCAATGGTTATTAATTTTCAATGTTGCCAAAACGTCTACCACGAACGCAGCCCATTCAAAATATAAATAAATTGCTGACCCTGACGGTGGACGTCAGTAATATCCCTACATTCATTATATTGTCCGTCGCAAAATTATGTGCACGAATAAGAAACACATAAGGTTTTTTATTCAGACTGGATGGTGAAGATCTGCACACTAGATACCTTGTCCCTTCCCAATGAGGATTGTTTTCGGAGGACTATAGACATATAAATTTGGCAGAATGTTTATAAAAAAAACTCAAATTTCAAAGTTTCGATAATTAATAAAATAAAAAAATAAAGTGATATTAAATTCTGAAAAATACTTTTGAAATATCTAGATATGCCATTAAACCTCAAGTGAATCTTTTACTAAGAAAAAATTGCTGCCGATAGTTGCGAAGTTTTTGTGCTTTGCGACATTTTATAAGCTGGCGACTTATTAGTGCTTTCATGACTCTTGACAGAAGGAGAGTTATTGCAACGAGAGTGCAGCAATGAGAAAGAAGATAATTTGCTTTTTTTAATGGAAAGAGTCCTAGAGAGTTAAGTTTATGAAAAAGCTAACGAAATGATTTTGTATATGGTTTTGCTACTGCATGAGTGCGAAGGTGGATTAATTGAGGTTAGACGTGTTCAAATAACATGACATGGCCAGAAAGCGTTGAATTAGTAGTAAAATGCAAAATAAGCAGATTAGTTTTGTTCAAAGTGCTAACAACTGGAATTTCATTATAAATAAACCTTTGGGTGGAAAATGAGGCAGAATTTATAGAGGAATTTGTTAGACGAGCGACCAAATAGTTTAACTAAATGAATGTACATAAAAGAAAGTTAAAATTCTTAAGGTTTTAGCTTCTTATTATTTGTTACTTGAAGATAAACACGAAACCATTGGATCGCCAAACATTTTCTCGACTGCATATTCAAATGTGATCCTTTCACATATACTCGTATCACAGCCACTAGTTACAGATCGCTGAGTTATGCCAATGATGTCAGTATTATCAGCGTATGCAAGTAATTGTAGACTTTCGAAAAATTATCCTTCTGGTGTTGACTTGCGTGTTTTGAACAATTTCCTCAAGTGTGATGTTGAAAAAGTTACGTGACAGCACATTACCTCTCCTAAATCCTAAAGCAAAGGTCTCGGAGAGATTGTTTCTGAATTTTACGGAGCAGCGAACTTTCTCTATCGTTATTCTATACAATCGACGAGTCGGTAATCATACCAGAGCTAGATTCAGCCTATGTCGTCTCTATAGATGCTGTAATATGTGGTCTTAAAATTGATAAAGAAGTGATGCGTATCGATTTGGACTTCTTGGGTTTTTTACAGGATTTTGACATAGTGTGAATATTTTTTTCCATTAGAAACTTACCGACCCTAACAAGCCTAACTAAGCTCACTTTATTTTAATCGGGTGGACAGATCGCCACCGTCCAGGTTGAATGGTTTATTCTAGCTGATACCGGAATTTGAGTTGGCGAAGACAACTCTGACAGTTTGAAGAAAATATTTACAGAAGTCAAATAAAGAAAAAATGATTTCATTCTACTGAATTCTAATGCGAATAAATATATTCTTTTTTGTAATATTATTCACATATATTTTCATAATTGAAAAGTTTGCTAACACTTAGGTACCTTGCATTTTAATTCAGTTGTCTCATCGTAATGTTTAAATTTTATCTAATATTTCAAATATTTTTAACTTTCTACAAAAATTAAATTGGTCTTTAAGGGTTAGGAACCTAAGTCTATCCCTAGACAAGTTATTGCAGAAAAGCAGTCGTGTGCACCAATTTTATGAAAAAAAAAAAATTCTTAATAAAACAAAGAAAAACTTTTAAGTACTCGTATAAAATTCCTCAGCTGATTGCGGTCACATTTGCCATAATTTTCTAATTTAAAAGATTAATTACACTGGACTTCTTAGGTCAACATTGGTAAACGTATGTACATATTTTCGTTGCATTTCCATTTTAGTTACTCGTATTTATCCAATTAGTAATGTGTGTCCTACAAACTTAACAAACGTCAATTCTGTCATGCTCATGTTGTTCCAAGTTTTCAATATGTTCCTTTTTAAAAAATCTTGTCCCCTCTTCATGTAGTCTCGTTCAAGTCCACCCCTGGTATTCGTAAGCACCATTTCTTTGGTATCTTTTTTGTTTCTATTTAGGTACTGAATTTTACCCGATTTATACAATCGTTTGATTTTATAATATCCAGTTTATTGATTTTATTCCCATTTTTCCTCATTTCTATTTTGTATTTCTGTTTTTTTACCGACAAGTTCTCGTTTTTTTTTTTGCTCGTTTGATGTGACGATGATAAAAAATAACATAGAAATGCAAATATGGTAAATACACAAATCTCGCGGTTGTATTTATTTTCCTGACATGGCAAGGGAGTCGGAGCCTTTTGTGAAAACACTTTAATATATTCGCGATTATGTTCCAGAATTAACTTTTAACGTATTTTATTTTTACCAAATGGAAAAAGCTGAATAAAAACTAAAATTAGCCAAGAGGAAACCAGAGTTCATGTTTGGAATTTTTAATTTGACAATAAAAAATAAAATGGAGCCCACTTACACAGTTTGTGTCACTTTCATAATGAGTTTTGCTTGGTGACGAAAATGTTACCATATTTATTTTTTTTTTTATTGTAAATTATTACTAGGCTATGAACTTGTTTTTGATTAGGCAAAAAAACAAAAAAAAAAAAATACGTTTACTTTGAACCATTACAGTTGTTATTTTGTTTTTGTTTTGTGTATTTAATTATTAGCATTTATTTAGAGTGTGATAAATTTTAATTAACAAGACAACATAGTGAGAGATAATTTTTGCAAATTTATGTAATCATTTTTGTCCTGATTTGTGTTTGTTGTTAAATTCATTTTATTGCATGTTCGATTAATTAATGAGGATTATATTGATACTTTGGTTTTGGTAAAAAATACATTTTTTCGTGGAATCCAAAAAGGTAGTCAGCATTTTATTTCGATAATGATTGTTTTAAAAAAAATATATATACCATATTTATATATCAGCAAATACCATATGTTGCCCATTAAAATATTAATGAGTATGAATGTGAAATACAGAATAGTTAGTAGTTTAGTTTAGAATATTCAAAATCGATAAATACGAGTTTGTATAATTTTTTGTCTCTTTTAGAAAAAGTATGATTTTCATTTCGCAACTCGTGTTCGCACGTTCACCAAGCCTTGGAATAGTGACCAACATACATATTCGTTCACTGATATTACTTCTTAAAAATTCTAAACAATACAGGGTGTCCCAGTTTAGCAGTATAATCCTTTAAGGACATATTTCTGAAGTTCCGACGAACCAAAAATTTGATTGGAAAGGGGACCTATTCCTACTCCATTTCAAGTTACAGCCCATCAAAATGGGTAACCTGTAATTCTGAGGTGTAACCACTTTAAACGCTATAACTTTTAAACTAGTACAGGTACAAAAATGGTTCTAGACATTTCGAAAAGATAATTTATTAGTGCATGTGTCTTTATTGCTTTGCATACAGCTGTGCAGCAACAAAAAAGTTATGGCTCGTTAAACTCAAAATTATGAAAATTTGCGGTTCCATTTTTTTTTAAATTTTTACTTAATACATTTTCTGAACTTTTATAAAATTTTTATCCTTGCAAGATTTCTTAAAAATTATCTTAAGAAACTTTTTTACGTACGATCAAAAGATTTTGTAGTAAAAGCCATTTTTTGTCAGAAATTCTAGGCAGATTTGAAGAACAAAACAAAATCAACGAACTCTTGTTTGAAAAATTAAGCGAGCTCGAGTCTAAACCCCAAAAGAAATTCATGAAATGAATAAAAAACCGTTAATTAAGATTTCTGAAAAAAATCAAAGAACTTAAAATTTTTCTTCTAAAAAATCATATTGACATATGTTTGATTTCGGGAACCCACTTAAAAACGGGAGCTAGACCTAAGATAAGAGGCTACTACTACCACGTGTACCACTCTTTGGAAAGCGCGAGAGGCTGAGCCTCTCTTTATATCAAACATTGGCAGACTCCTCAAGCAGAGAGTCGCGGGTTCGAATCCCGTGCGAGGCAATTCCCTGAAAAAAAAATATAAAATTTGTATGTAGTTATATAAAAATCCCGTCGGCGTCAACTCTGACATGAAGGCATAACACTGATGTTGGAGTAGTTGCTGGCTGGGATAAATGTAACGTACTAACAAATAGTACGTACTAAGACCCACTGGTTGAGGATGCACTAGCTCCAGTTTGACAACCACCTCTGGGAAAAATATGGAAACCTAGTATACCTGAGTTTCAAAATACTACACCACCCGCCTTCACGGGTAAAAGTGTACTCATATCCATCTTGGTGCGCGCGCGGGATTTTAAAAAAAAATTGCATTAAGCACACCGAGAACATGACAATAGAGACAATTCTGTACAGTTTCTATAAAAATAAATCACTTAGACTACAATATAGCATCCTGTTATTTCCCTCCGAGATATAGGATGGCAAAAAACGACCTAGCCCGCTTGAGTCAAATTTTATCCGCGGTGGTGACCAACGCGAAACATTCGTATTGGGGCTCAAGATGCATCTCAACGAAAGGCAGACTACTGTACAATGAAGGCCTAAAACGTGGTTTGGACTTCTTTTCGACGGGTAAATCAACATATTGGCCCACCGACCCAAATAAAATTCCTTACCTCGTCGAGTTTTTTATTGCAAAAGGGGTACCTATATACCTCGAGAATACTGTAGAATGCTATAACCTCGGCTCAGATCATTCACCAGTAGTTCTAAAAATCGGCAGGAGCCGATTTGCTAAAATCAAAAGAGCACCTAGATTAATGAACAAGGAAACGAACTGGGACGGCTTTAGAAAAACCTGCAAAGAAAACATTGTCCCAAGCGTACCACTTACGACTCCCATTGAGATAGAAAACGAAGTCGATAAGTTCGTGGAGGCTATTCAAAGGGCTACGTGGAATAACACACCTTTTTTATACGAGGACGGATACGAAATAAAAGGCAAATATATCCGCCCGACATCAAGAACCTTCTACGTGAGAAAAGGGAAGCACGAAAGAAGTGGCAAAAATTACGTGCACCCCTACACAAAACCTATTTAACCTACCTTTCAAATAAGCTAGGACAAATGCTGCAGGATTTCAGGAACCGTGTAACATCACGTTACTTTAAAAGCTTGACTGCTGACAAAACATCAAATTACTCGCTCTGGAAAGCCATGAAGTCTACCAAGAAACCGAAATTGTACTCTCATACGGAAAGCCAACGCGAATGGGCAGAAGGAAACGTAGAGAAAGCAAACTTATTTTTCGAACACTTGGAAGAAACTTTCCAACCGTTCAAAGGACGACAACTTACTGAAGATTACGATTTCAGCACAGGATCTGACAATTATAAAATAGAATATGTATCACTGAGCGAGCTTCAGCAAATAATACAATAGCAAAATTAAAAAATAATAAAGCTCCAGGATACGATCTGATTACGAGCGAGATTCTAAAAGAACTTCCCGAAAAAGCGTTTTTCATATAATAAATTCTTCAATAAGACTTTTATACGTTTATAGCCTATGGAACGAAGTTATAATGGTTCCGAAACCAGGAAAAAATCTTAACGACAAAAAATCGTATAGACCAATTTCGCTCCTGCCGATAACTTCAAAAGTATTCGAAATTCTTTTGCTTAAAAGGTTAAAGCGTGTAAGTGAAGAGAGAAGACTAATTCTGGATCACCAGTTCGGCTTTAGGGTCAAGCATTCGACAATAGATTAGGTATAACGGATCACAAATGAAATTGAAAACGCCTTAGAAAAAATTTATTTATTAATTCTATAAATATTCCGTATGCAAACGAGGCAAAATATTTAGAAATAACTTTAGATGCAAAGCTGAAGTGGAAATCACACGTTAAAAAGAAACGTGACGAACTCGACATGTTTTGGCTTGTTGGAAGACATTCCAAACTAAGCTTACCATATATAACAAACTGCTTTTATATAAACAAGTACTTAAACCGTGTTGGACGTATGGTGTACAACTTTGGAATTGTACTAAACCCCAAATTCTAAAGAAGTTTCAGAACAAAGCGCTACGACCAATTGTGAATGCTCCATGGTATCTAAGGAATAACGATGTTCACCGTGACCTAGAATTCGCTACTGTACTGTACTCGTCTCGTGCATTACTGCAACCCAGAAATAATCCGAACATTGGACGAGACCAACTTTATGCGTCGACTACGTAGAATACGGCCGTTCGACTTAGTACCGTAAGAACAAACCGTAGGAATTAACGGAAATGGTAAGTGTCTTCGTAAGATGGAACTACTTGTTAAGAAAACTTAGTCGTCGCCTGGAAGAAAATGGGAGGTTTTTTCTAAAGGTTTTAACCTACCCACGAAAAAAAACTGTGTTGCTGCGTACGTAACTTACTATGAAAATAATGATATGCTTGCAAAAAAAAAAAGCTAATAGACGCACACTTTTTCTACGCAGGTCTCAGAAGAATTAGCCATGCCACTGATACAAGAGCGATTTTCTAACCAGCAAGACATACGAAATCACGCAACAAAGATGGCAAACGAAAGTTACTATGAAAAGCCAGTAACAGCAGTGGTAACTGATAACAACGATCATCATGCTACCAATTTGCAACAGCAACCTATTCGAAAGAGAAGAAAGACAAGGAAGTCTTCCGCCGACTGTAATAAGCCCGTTTGTGATCAGTACACAGCAAAAATCACAAAATGTTGGAATGGTAATCATTGATTTCTAATATATCGGTGTAAAAGATTGAAATTTAATTGTTTTTTTTTTTTGTAATTTTTAAATAGTATTTATAAATTACTGTGCAAAAAACGAAAACTCTATGATTTTTGTCCAATAATCACATTGCAAAATGTGACAACAAACTTTTGAAGTTTTAGGGTTATAATTATTTTTGCAAAAAGAAGTATGGTACATCTATTTAAGAAAAAAATGTATTTTTTTTTTAATCCTGTAAGAAAGTCTGGTGTATTTAAAGTATGGGGTGGGTGGCACGCTTCGCTCGCTAACAGGATTTTAAGAATATGTCAGTTTAATTATATTTACTTTGGAGTATTTAGCAGTACAATATTTTCAGTCAATAAAAAAAAAGAAAATATCTAAAAAGATAGAATTGACTTTAAATTATAACCATTCCATTACGGCAGCTACTCCGAGAGTAAATGAATGTCACGTGTAAACAAATAAATGTTTTGTATTATGTATTATATTGCATTAAGTATAACATATTTGGTATCGTTGAAAAGGTCACGAAATAAAGTTGAATAAAACGCTGAAAAAATATAGCCTTGCTATTCATTTTGCTTTAGAAATAAATTATGTATTTAACAGTTTCTTTTTCTTAAATAGGTGTATATCTTTTTGCAAAATTAATTATAACTTTAACACTTTTTAACGGATTGTAACGGTTTATATCTCAACTGAAAGTATTCAGTTGTAGCTTTACGCTAGAAGATATTTTAACTACCTACTACTATCTACTACACATAGAAAAAATTTCAAGCAAATAAAAGGTGAGTACTTTTCGGAACTTCACCCCTTTTTAAGTTAGAACTTTTCTAAAAATATGTTGAATGAAAATTCCGATAGAGAATCGGTCAAATCATAGGGATTCGAGAAGATTTTGCCCAATCTTTTTGGGAAAAAAATTATTCAACAAACCGTAAGCCGATTGGTAGGTACCCGGGTGGCAACATTAGGGTTAAGAGCTCTTTCATATTAGGGATTGTATCCTCATATAGTATACCACCGTACTGAGATTAGCAAATTCCACCATAATTTTACAATTTTGAAGAGAAATCGATACCGAAAACCAGTACATGCACCATTAAGTGCAGATATCTCACATCTTATTTTTAAATTACAGTGACGATTTTTTTTTCGAATACGAGTAAAAAAGCGGCTTCCCAAATCTACAAAATTTGCAAAATTTTCGCAAACCTCCCAGAACTCCAACAAAAACTCATCAGAATATATCCCTTTTTCAAAGGAAATTAAGGCTGTTCCACACAATCGAGAGAAAAAAGCATCCAATACCGCAATTCACCACATGACGCATTCATACGGAAATTTTAGAGTGAATAGAATTTACATATAATTTAACACCCAGCTCACTCTTAATATTTCCTCTGACGGCAAAATGATGGAATATACTGATAAAGGACAACAAAATTAGGCTAAAAAACTCTCGGCCCTAAGATTTGAAAAAAAAAAAATAAATAAATAAATAAAAAAAATAATGCGAAAAATACCATTTCTTCATCTTTACATTCTCTCCATCGTCGACCGTTCTGAAACAGATGGTGCAACATAATCAAATCCTACGGTCGAAACCCAGCGATAATAATATTTCTACACTCACAACCAAAAAAAAAAAAAAAACCCGACCCAGAGAAATTGATTATACAGCGCCGACGTCACTTTTGCCTATTGTCTCTACATCATCGCACGTTCTGCTTTCACCTCTTATTTCTTACCCCAGAAGAGGAAAAATAGAGTTCTCATTTTCGAGTAAGCTTTTCCTCCTTTGCTTCTTACGACTCTACTTCCTTATAATTTAAAAGCAGCATAAAACCAAATGCGTGTAGTAGTATTCTGCTTAGATACCCTTACCCAGCCATAAACTCTTATAGGCAAAAGGAGCCAACCCTTAAGTCTGAAGGGATGATGGAAGACTAACGAACAAAACAAAGATTAGTTTGAACTCCGTTCCTTGCGGATAGGATCCTATGCCAGGGTAATTTTCCTTTACACGTCAAATTTAAGAAGTATAAGGGAAATTCTTTTGTGCCTTTGAATTATGCCCTTATTTCAGTCATAAATGTGGGTGCTTAAGAAGGACTTAAACAAGACACGCATAATGGGGGTGAAGGATTCGAGTTAAGAAGAGAAATGAAGAAAAGACCTCAGGCAGACACACGAATTGTCTCTTTATTTCACTTTTTTTCTGTATATCTCTGCCAACTACAATAGTTAATGGAAAATTGAAAAATCAACCTCTTAATACTTCAGAAAAACACTATTAGATTTGAATGACCCATCCAGATGATTTACAAAGATTTTTCTCAAAAAATGTGGAACACAGTTGCACAGACGCAAGTATCAGTACCAATACATGAAACCAAATTTTTCTCAATGGTTCGATCCCAAGTTCGTGGTGTTATTTAATTTTGGCTCTCCATTGCAATAAAGAACAATATGAAAACATTTTGAGAACGAGGGTTACATTGCCGAAAAAAACAAGAAAGACTACCTTGATGATGACAATGGTAAATGAGCATATGAATGCACATATATATGTACATCTGCATATAAAAACTTAGTTTTTAGAAAAGTGTTGAGGTGCAGATTTTCAAGAACATGAACTAAGTTACTCGTATCCCATTACTTGGTACCTATATGTATATCATACATTTCAGGAATAAAAAAAATTTGAAAAGATAATTTCTCTATTAAACGCTCTTAAACTATTTCAAACGTCCATTTGTTGGACTTATTGGACTCCAAGGATTATTCTATAAAAAAAAACGCAAAACATAAAACTCTAATCTTAATATCTATGTAAACAGACATACGAATACAAACATATATATATACAACTGAAAGGACAACTGTAATTTGCTCTGTAAGAATTTATCATTTCTATATATTAAAAGGTCTTAAAAAAAAGCGGATGGTGCTTCAGATTAAGTTTAAGAAAGAGACTTAAAATAGCTCCCAGAACAAACATGACCCAAGATTCGGAAATATTTTCTTCAAATGAAATCATTCAGAATTATTCATATTTTTCCTGCATCTACTTAAAATATAAAGACCGTTCTTTAGCAGTATATGTCTGAACTGAACCGAACTGAGCTGATACATTAGACAGCTGAAAAGAGAAATACTCGACATTCACCACATTTGTTATGTGTAATTCACATTCGTCTGGGAAATGTGTATAAGATTCCTGCACAACGGGGTCCACTCCAAACGATCAATTTGCAACCAAACAGAGTGAGGAATAAATAAATAAAATCTGCAGTAGCGCGATCGGTTAGCACATAAGGACGATTCGCTAGCCTGATTGTTCAATGCCAGGAATATGCCTACGTTTCTAAACCACATTCTACATACTTTGACCACTCGCCCTAAGGAACTGCCGTTAGGTTATTACTCCGCAGGACTGGTAAGCAATCTTTTATATAGCTGTATGAGCACGTCTTATTTTTACGATCCTTCGCAGCTCGTTTTCCACGTTTGTTATGAATGTGCAAATTTCCATCCAATTTTCGACTGACCGCAAAATTTGACTAATTATTGACAGCGGGAAGTAGTGCGAGTTAAGGAACCTTATACACACCAAAACAACCCATGCTTATCATTTGATGCCGTATCAATGATGAAACGTAAATGCACTTATCGACGGTTTCATTATCAGTAGAAGAACATAAACATGCATTTATCCTAAAATAATAACTAACAAAAAACAACTAATAATTCCATTACAGCCACTCAGAAACTGTGTGAATAGCTCTAAGATATCATATTAAAGTTAGTCTTAAAAATATATCAAATAAAGCAAGGGCGTTTAAGTGCAAGCAAAATATATATTTTTTTACTCATTTCCACTAGCTATTCAAACAGCTTAAGAGGTATCCTCAAAATATAGGATTCGCACAAAATCGAACTACGAAACCAGGAAATGAAAATATTATTCTCCCTCAAATCTTTAAGATGAAAGCTAAAAAAGCAGCAGCCATGCTAAGTAGCAGCAGTAACAGCTGAAATTGAAATTGATGCATTTCGAAACATCACAACATCCCGAGATTAGACTTACAATCTCCGATGCGAACGATATAAATCTTAAGGTATTCGAAGCCTTGCCTCAATTTAATGGCAACAAAGCCGAGTACAGATCATGGAGAAATCAAGCCTGGAAGCTAATGGAGGATATAAAAAATTTCCAAGAAAACCCTCAGTATTACAGTGTTCTTGTTATACTACACACTAAGATAGTGGGACCGGCAGTAGGCATTCTTACTAACCATAACACCAAGATGAATTTAAATTCAATTATAAATCGCCTATATATAAATCGACTATAGTTACGCTGATCATAGGCCGTTGTATGCACAATGAAATGAAAAAGATAAGACAAGGAAGGAAAAACTTGTCCGAGTATCATGATGAGATTAACCAAGCACTTAACCTTATACTCTCGAAAATTGATATGCCTAAGGAAGCTGGGAAGGAATCTCTTATGACCTACGTCAACCAGGATGTTGCCCGTACCTTCACTAAGGAACTTAACAGTTCATTCTTCAGAAGAACATTGTATTCCAACAATCGGAAGAATTTAGCACAGGCCTACGTCATTGAATGCACAATATACCACGACAATGAATATCAACATCTTGACACACAACCAGGATACACTGAACAACCAGAAAGGCGTCCACAGCCACAACGCCCTAAGTTCAATCCTGGCATCCAAGTGCAAAAGATTTCGTACCACAATGCGTCCAATGCGTCCAACATATTACAACAACCAACAACCTAGATGGAAGAACGGACCCAGACAAAATATCCAGATGCCGCGGATAAATCAAACTAAACAAGCTGAATTGTATTCAGTAAGACCGCAGTACGAGAGCTATACGAAACAGGAGGAACTTTTTTAGGCGAATAAACGGATTACCTGGTTCAACAAATAATAGTTCTAAGTGCAGTATAGGGACTTCTATAAACATTAAGCCTATAAAAAACAAAGTCATTACATGGTGAGTCGAATGTAAAAAAAAGTAATAACATTATTTGATCAGCATTTAACATTTTATGAAATTGATGAGCTTCAAGATTTCGATATGATCCTGGGCGATCAAGGTTTGAGAGCTATTAAAGTAGAAATTAATTTATTTGATTATGGACTAAAATACAATATAAAGAAAAGGACATGTGAATTTTGAACAAAAAATAAATTACACAGTAGACAATGAGAAATATATAAGAAATAATGAAAAGCAATAGGAAATTAGTGACATCATGCCCTTCACTTTAACCATTCAGACTACAAGAAGGACGAAACAATATCCGTATCCCATAGCTGACAATGAGTTTGTTAACGAAGAAATACAAAAATTATTAGATAACCATATAATACAAACCAAAAACGCGCATGGTTGTAAATTTTCAGAAATTCAACACCGAAACTATAACGGATAGGTATCCAATACCAGACGTGAATATGAAAATACAAAATGTAGGAAAAGCAAAAATTTTTTCAGTAGTTGATCTGAAATCAGGATTTCATCAAATACAAATAAGAGAAAACCGAGTTTTCAGTAAACGGCGCTAAGTATGAATTTACCAGGATGCCATTCAGACCTACGAATGCACCTTCAATATTTCAACGATGCGTAGATGATATTCTCCGTCAGTTTATTGGAAAATTTGCATACGTACTTATACATAAATGACGTGTTGATATATTGTTCCTCACTTGAAGAACATATAGAGTATATCAGAAGTATAGAAAACGCTTTGCACAACGTCAATATGAAAGTCTCTAATGAGAAATCTCATTTTTTTTCATGACTCAGTTAAGTTCCTAGGTCACATAATAAAATACAATAAAAAAAAACAATATCCAACTCCAAGTACTTTAAGAGAACTCAGATCCTTTTTGGGGCTAGCCAGTTACTATATAAAGTTCATTAAAAACCTTGCAGCTATCACTAAACCTCTGACTGTAAACTTACAAAGGGAAAATGGCATCATTGGCAAACATCAAAGCGCTCAAGTAGAAGTTAAAATAGATGAAGCAGCTTTTGAAAAAATTAAGAATGCGTTACAAGCTCAAGTAGAACTTTGTCAACCTAACCTTTCAAAATCATTCGATTTGACTACAGACGCCAGCAATTTCGCTGTATTGTCCCAAAACAGACAACCTATTGTCTTCACATCAGGAACACTCAATTAAATCGAGCAAAATTATAGTGTAAACTAAAAAGAACTGTTAGCTATTGTATTGGCCGTCTGTGCGGTATAGCTAATTTAACAACATATACAGACCACCAATCTTTAATTAACTCTTTATCTGAAAAAAAAATCCTTAATAGCAAACTAAAAGGTGGAAAAATCTAATGGAAGAATACGTTGTAAAATTTGTACATAAACCAGGCAACAGAATGTAGTCGCTGATGCTTGACAAGACAGCAAATAAATATTACCACTGATTGTTCAGAACACTCGGTGGAAAGTTCACCAGTAAAGCAACTGAAACAAGTAAAACCGCCTCTTAATTCGTTTAAAAACCAAATTATA
This sequence comes from Volucella inanis, assembly GCA_907269105.1. NCBI lineage: Eukaryota > Metazoa > Arthropoda > Insecta > Diptera > Syrphidae > Volucella > Volucella inanis. The sequence goes on along the minus strand of OU026154.1, from coordinate 41,058,119 downwards.
CCAATATTGGAACAGTGTAGAAACGAAATTATTACACACACACAATGTTTAACGGCCGAATAAGATATACTATCTATTACACACACAAAAATGAACTTATCTTTAACTTAAAATATATAGCTATCAAATGCTATCAAAATAGACGAAGGATTGTTGTTTAACATCAAAGATGAAATCTTATCTAACCTTGCCTCATGTACAATAGTCATAGCACAAACTCTACTAAAAGGCATAACTGATATTATCGAACAAAAAGAAATAATTATAGGTACAAAGATTCAAAAGAGCACACAGAAACTACAAAATAACACAAAAGAAATACTTCTCCAATATTTTTGGCCCAACACACGAGATATGTGTAAAAATAAAATATGTGTTTACAAAATAAAACGAATGAAACCCAAACAAACAGCCAATAGAAAAAACACCCGTGCCAACACATGTATTCACCTACAGATATATCTGTATATATTAGCTCAATATGCAAATACTCCAAATATTGCTGCCTACGTAAAATAGAAAGTTAAGTAAAGTGTCATGAGTGTATTGAAGAAATACTAACGGAAATATACCCAACGCTAAACACTTAATTACTGATAACGACAATATCTTTATCAGTAATGTAGCAAAATATAACCGACTGCAACTACAGTACAAAGCCACCCCAGTATATCAATGGACAACAAACTCACAAGTTGGACGGATTCACAGTACGCTGATCGAAATTTCCACTGCTCTAGCCCAGGAAAATAAAACAGCACCCGGAGAGGAATTATTTAATGCAGTTAAGCAATACAACAAAACCATCCATTTAACTTCAGGACATATTGTAAATCAGAAGATTTTTTTTAACCGTGAAAAATTTCCTGAAATAGAAAATACATTGTATAAAATAAAAAAAAAAAAAACTTTTGAAATATCAAAAAACAAAAACAAAAAAGTGATCACATTTAAAAAAGGAGACACTGTTTACGTAAAAATAGGCAGATGCAAAAAACAGGCAACAAAATACAAAAAAACATAAAATTTCAGGAGATCGTGGTAACACAATTTTAACAAATAAAGGAAGTTATACGTAAAGACAGCATCAGACAACAAGCATCATGTGAAAAGAAAAATTATTTTTTCTTTAATTACTCTCACGCTCGGTGATCGCATCACTGACCTAACAAATAAAAAAATTGTACTGACTGAGACAGATTCCGTGTACCTATACGAAAATACCACCTACCTGTACCACATGACTAATTTAACGAAAATATTAATACCTTATGAAAACACAATAAGGTAAGCGCGATAACGGTTACCATTGATGGTAACATTCTGATTTGCCTCATTTTTGAAGAAATATGGACCAATGATTCCACCAGCCCATAAACCACAACATACCGTTGTTTTTAATGGATGTAATGGTAGCTCTTGGTACACTTCGGGTTGCTCATCAGCTCAAATACGGCAATTTTGTTTAATAACGTTTCTATTGAGCCAGAAATGGGCTTCATCACTGAACAAAATTTCACAATAAAACACCGGATTTTCATTGAGTTTTTACAATTCAATTTGCTATAGTACCTCTGCTACGTGGTAGATGTGGTCTAACCAGTCGAGTATCACCCACTAATGTAAACTAGGACTTAAATTTGCGAATGGTATTGGTAATAGTTGCGGTTTATGGCATGTATGGCAGCATCATCGACCATTATTTCTTTCGAAATGAGGAAGAAGACACCGTTACTGTCAGTGGTCTCAGGAATAAAGCGATGGTAACCGGCTTTCTATGGTCAGCGCTCGATATGTCCGGGCTGTGGTTCCAACAAAACGGCGCTACATTCCATACAAGCGACGCAACGCTCAAAGTTGTAAAGGAGAAATTTGGCGACTGAGTTATCTCACGACGAGCGGTCATCAATTTGACCGCACTTGATTGTTTTCTCTGGAGCTACGTTAAGTCTTTAGTCTATCTTAACAAGCCAACCACTTGCATAAGCTCGAGGACAAAAATCGACATCCTTTAATACAATAACGCCGCACATATTGGGATGAGTTATCAAAAATTGGACCGACCGCTTGAAGCACTGCCAGCGAAACTAGATTACGCTTATACAATTTCAACTATTGTAAATTCAGTTAGCTTAATTTAAGTATTTTAGATACCAAATCTAGTCCTTTTTAGTATAGTTCTTAGTATTAAATAAGTACACTAGCACCACTCTGTTCTTAAATGTCATATTTAAAAAATTAGTATGACTTTCTCAACATAAAAATTTAGATCCATACTACACTAGAGCTGACTATTAAATTCGTTGTTGGTACAAACATTTTGGAAAGTGTAGCCATTATACTTTACTGTATACTTAATTTGATTGTTAGTAAGACACTTCAAGTCACTGGTACTGAAAAATCTATTGCATAAGTATGTCGGCATTCCGAAAGAAACTTCTTAAAGACCTTCTTAATTAATTAGCGCTTTGTTTGATTTTATGTACTCCAATACATGTACTGCATAGTACATGTACATTTTTGTTGTATTGTATAATATGCATATCTTAACAACGAGAATTTCTCAAAATTAATTAAAAGCAAAAATCCTGTACACACAGCACACAAGAATAAATACGGAAAGGGGGTGAACAACTAACATCGGCTTTAAACCCTGAAATTTTGTTCTAGGCAACAATTTTTACATGAAATAAGTTAGTTATTCACCGCATACATTCAAACAAGAGTTCGGTGGTATCCCTTAAATATAGTGTCAGCTGCTGGGATGGCAACTCTTTCTTTCTTTAGCTGCCAATGGAATATGCATTCCACTGGACTGTTGGCCTCCCGCCCGACTGTCAGAATAAACTAAATAAATTTAACTGAAGTGTGGCAACATTGCGTTGTATATATTTACGTGCATGCAAACCTATATGGATGTGTTTGCCGCTACAAATATGTATATACATATGTATATCTGTAAATAATGCAACATTTTGTTATTTTTTTTTTCGAAGAGAGCTGTTTTTCCTAGCAATACGATGTGTTGAACCAAATGTGGTAGTGAAAAGAAGGGAAAGTATCTTTAAAAAGAGGTGGCGGTGCAATATAAACTTTTAACCCCCAAACTCCAGCCAACCATATGATAGATTGCTCTTAGTGAAGAAATTTCACTTGCGCTATTACGAGCAAGTATACAGATACTCGCGCTAGCTATGTGCTCATATCAGCAACTGGCAACTGTAATAACGGGCGATAATGGTGGTTGAGTGAATGATTCTTGACGTGTGGGTGTGCTTAACTTGATGTGTGTAGGTGTATTTATACTCCTGGACCTTTTTTGATCTTTGCCGATGAGATACGACCGACGACTTTATCAAAAAGGGGGTCGTGCAGCAAAGCTATGCGATGTCATGTGATGAGATTCTCCATGTCTGGTGCGAATTTCTCCCCTTTTGCTTTGTTTTTGTCGAACCAAGTCGTCGTCGTCGTCACAATCATCGTTATCATCGTCGAAGTCGTCGTCATCGTCGTTCTTGGGCTAGGGTTGTATCTATTTACTCAGGCTGAAATAAAGGTAGACATAGAGTTGGGTGGAATTTCAGATTCCACCTCCCTTAAATTTTGCACTTTGTTCAGCTGACTGAGATCTACTATGGACTTGGATTCTCTTTGTTATTCATAGGAAGTCCTGAATAGTATTGATTTAATATTTTTATTTTACTTTGTACGTTCGTAGAAGTGTTTTTGTTACTTTTATCAGGAGCATTTGATTTAGTGTTTTGTTCTTTGTTTCTGATCTTCGATTTATTGAAGTAAAACAGAAATACAAAGCCAAATGGAAATTTGTTTGTTTTTTGTTTTTGAAGCTCAAATTAAGCGAGTATTCCTGATTTATGTTTCACAGGAAGTCAGTTAATATAATGTAGATTGCAAAGTTTAACGACCAAATACCTTAAAAATCGCTTATGACGATATCGGTTATAGCGAAATATCGGTTATTACGAACCAATCTCAAAGTCGCTTATAGCGAAATATCGCGTATAACGAATGTATTAGCAATAAAAACAAAACGAATTATCGTATATAACGAATTTAGTAAAAAAAAAATAAAGGCAAACATAGGATTTAAGTTTTCATAATTCTTATTTTTGGGGATTCTCCGTTTAGTGCAGTTTCTTTTTCTCTCATTTCGAACCTAGGATTTTTCGTTATTTATTGGTGAGCATTTGCCGAAAGAGAGCTAAATTCTACTGTGCTATTATGCTCTAATCTGTAATTATGCTTTTAACATAGAATAATTTTCTGCATAGATGAAAAGGCTTCAATTATTAGAAGACTGGGAGCGATTTAATCTAATAAAGCATTGGCAGCTGAATATCCTGTGTGGCCGTCAACCATATCAACGATTTAAAATGACAAAGATAAAATCAAAACAAATTTTGAGAGTTCCCATTTGAAAACAAAAATATTTAGGTCCAATCATCATCCGGACAACGAAGCCGCTTTGCTTAGTTGGTTCAAAGCCCAAAGAAGTGTAAATTTTTAATTAGTAGACCAATATTGCACAGTAAGGCAGAAGAATTTGCAATCGTTTGCAAACTCGGTTTTATCTGCTCACCACCCTGGATTCAGCGCTTTCGAAGGCAACATAATATTGTTGGTGGTGGAAGCCCAAACTCTACCACTATGCCACAATATGCACCAACCGAACTATTTCCGTGATGAACACAGTATTGTTTAAATAGCGACGTTACTGAAGCTACGTGAGGAGCTCTTGCAATTGAATTATATACCACATAGGGATGAGCTAGTGATACTTCGTAGTTTGTGCAACATGGCGGAGAGGGAACATGTTTTGCACTTTCTCGAGAATCTTCAGGGAAATAAGGAGGGAAATCTTTGAAAGCGATACAATAACCGAAAATAAAATCTTGCGATTTATTAATAAAATAAACTTTCTAAAATTAAATAAGGATTGTAAGAAGCATTTCAGTATCGCGAACGGATTCTAAATGAAAACTTTTAATACGTAAAAAATTCCTCTTTAACCTATAATATTCTAGTCTATTTTAATATTATTTTGTATTGGGTCTTTAAATGGATTATCAACATTATTCTAAAGCTAGCAATTACAGGGACCCGAAGAACTACAGAGGAATCACATTTTTAAACACTTCAGTCAAATTTTTTGCTTCATTAATTTACAAAAGATTGTATGAATGGGCACAAGAATATAACATCCTTAAAAAATTCCAAGCTGGATTTAGGAAAGGTTATTCTACAATCGACCAGATATTTTGCTTAACAAACGTTGCAGAAACATACAAGAGCAAGAAAAAGTTGTACGCCTTTTTTGTAGATTTTTAAGCAGAGTTCGATTCAATACCACGTGAAGCACTCTTTTACAAGATTTCCAAAATCGGTGTTTCAAGTAAAATTATTCGAATTCTGAGAGCCTTGTATGAGAATAACATTGCATATGTATGGGATTGAGACTTAAATTCTGAAGAGTTCAAAACTGCAATGGGTGTTAAACAAGGCTGTATTTTAAGTGCTCTGCTTTTTATATTATACATCAATGATATAACAGATGATGTCAAAGGTGGAATAAGATTCAACGGTATATCAATTCCTGCGCTGATGTATGCTGATGATATAGTCTTTCTGGGTGACACAACCCAAGGTATGCAGTTAATGATAAACAGGCTTAATGCTTTCTGTAAAAGTTGGAATCTCACTGTAAATCTTGATAAATCAAAAATGATGATATTCAGAAATGCAGGAGGACGCTTCTCACACTTGGAAAAGTGGAAGTTAGACGGGGAAGAGATTGAGGTAGTATTCAGATGCAGATACCTAGGTGTCCTTATATTGTCCTCCTTAAATTTCAAACCACACTTTAAGGAAAAATTAGCTGTTGCTAAAAGAGCTATATGTTCGATTTGGGAACGTTGCTTCAAAAAACAAACTTTGTTCCACTCAACCGCAGCGTCGATAATGCTTTACGGAGTTCAGGTATGGGGTTACAAAGGCTACGATGTAACATATACCCCGAACTATATGCTACATCTTGAAACGGGAACTGCTCCTTTGCTCTTATACACGCTGAAAATGCACTTCAACTATATCCTAAAAATACTAGAAATGAATGAATGCAGAATACCAAACGTAGTTTTAAGAAGCATAATTAGAACAAACGGAGGCATTTGCGAGGAATGGAAGAAAACAGCTTCTGAATGCGGAGTAAATCTGTCTATTCAAGTGAACGAGCATCCTCATCTTTTAAAATTTAACTTGGTTTTGAAGAATTTTGGCAGACATAATATTGACCAATATGTCGAAGAAGCTGAATCGTCACTGTTTAGGAACTATTACAGCAAACTAAACCATTTTCTAAATGAAAAAAACATACTTCCTAGATAGTCACGCAGTTGACAAAATAAGTACTATTTTCAAACTGAGAGGGGAACTCGTTCAACTAAACTTTATACACCATAGACCAGATTTACCAATACTTTGTGACCTCTGCAACATGAAGAAGAGAGAAGACATCTTACATTTTCTTGGTGTTTGTCCGATTTTAAAATAATTTCGACTATCAATGTTCGGAAAACATGATTTAGACGAAGATGAAGTAATGAGCATTTTTAATGGAGAAAAAGGATGGAAAGTCTTATATGATTACTCAGTAGCAGCACTTTGTTATAGAAAGCGTATCATAGATGGAGATTTTTAATGTAAAACTAAAGTATGTATTTTTTCAACCTGGTAGACGGCCACGGGCCAAACCATTAAAGTATTAGGTTAATCGTTACATTGTACAATATTTATTGAAAATAAAAGTCAACTAACTAACTAATTAACTAAAAGTCTCAAGTCCTATATTTTTTATTGGAAGTAATCCATTTAAAGATAAATTTTTTAATTGCAGTGTGTTTAACAAAAACCGGTAGGTACATGTGTATGTACACAAATATGAATATGATTCTTTCAATATTTGCAATTTGAAAGATGCTTTTCATTTCTGTTTCAATCGAGATCGATTTGGGCTTAAAATATTAATGAATGCGAAGCACAACACGTAAATGAATTCTCATTATCCATTGGCTAAACATGAAGCAAAAATACGAGTACATACACATTATAACGTCTTACGGTAGTGAATTTTTGGGAGGTGTACGAGTAAGTTCGTAAATTCGATTGTAGGAACATCATTCCTACATAGAATCAAATAATTATAATGTTTGTCATTTATATTGGTTTCCTAAATGTAAGATTAAAAATTGTGACAAATCAGGTAAATCAATAAAAGTGGTAACCTTTACAAGCTGTAAGTTATCAATCGCGTTATCGCGACCAATCCAATTTGTTCTTTAAGTTAACTTTACTTTTAAAATAAATTGAGTTGTATAAACTGAAATACCAATTAATAAATGACCTGTGCCGTCATCTCGTAGGCAAGTGCCCATTGTATGTATGTACTCGTCTGTTCATATTTTTTCTTATTTTTTAGCTCCGCAAAACGTTTAACTTTTTCTTTGGAGATTATTACTTGCATACAGATAATGATCATATGTACAATGAAAACTCCAATTCAGTTATTTGACACAGAAATCCGTTTTAATTAATATCACTTCTGTCTGAACGCTCCCTTTTTACGTTTTAAACAAAAGATTTTTAAGAGGTAATAATTTATTTCCTTCTGTTAAGGAGAGAATTCTAACCCTTTCTGCGCAATTGGTTTGACGGAAAAGAATCAAGCGCCATGTTATTGTGAAGTTTAATTCAACCCTTGAATATGGGATATGGCGCAAAATAACAAAAAAACAGGGAAAAACCATAATAGGAAAACATAATAAACCACAACTTAACCCTTAGGTTTACTGCGTTGTTGTTATATGAGAAATCCAATAAACTAAAAGTGGTTGTACGAATATGTTGATGGAGAACGGGAATGGGCTTAGGATAACATTGAACCTGTGCCCTAAATAGTTTCTTCACTTATCTCTTATTGTTTCAGTTTTTTTTTTTTTTTCTATATGAAAGGCCATGTGGGAGGTGGAAGAGAAAACATGGAACTGGGTTTCTGCACACAGTACACAACTACGAGTAACAATACAATTTGCAGAGCATTTCCGTTTTGTTAAAAAACAAACAATAAAACCAGATACTTTTTATCAAATCTTGGGGGAACTATATTCGTTCCACTCACTAAGAGAGTGACTGGTGTTCTACATTCGATTAGGAAGTATAATATTTAGTTACTCTTCTGACATTCATAAAAAGTGTGAAATCTGGTTCAGATGTATTTGGAACATTGTATATAGATTCGTGTTTCATAAAAAAGGCTGCTTTTAAGAGGAGAACGTTTTAACGATCTCATAATGGATCAGGTATTTTATTTAGTACATATTATATGGAAACAAAAGGATAAGGTTTCTGTTAACATTTGGGGATAAAGTTACACAAAAATTATACTGGGAAATAACAATACGATACGAAGGCTTCAAAAAAACACAATTAGAGAATAACTTTCGTATGCTCTTGAGTTCAAAAATGGGTTTTCGTAAATCTTTAAACTTATGTAATGTGAATGTGGAGTTTCTATAAACCTGCTTAATAATCTTCTTTTCGTAAAGTCAAGTAAAAAACTAAGGACAAAATATTTTAGGTAAGCGCGGTAATGATATATTCTAGAATTACAGAATATATTTATATATACGGAATACATTTATTTATAAATTTATTTTTCCCAGAAATTTTCGCCTTTGCAGTAAGGGGCGAGGGGAAACTCACGATGAGAAATCATTTCAATCACACTTGTCTGGTTAAAGACTGGGGAGAGCCCTTAATTTAGCAAAACTGGTACAAATATCATATAATTATAAGATATAAGAATGGCTTTGAGAACTATACTCGTTGCATGTAACCGACATCTACTTGTACGAAAGTTCTGGACTGACTTATCGAGATGAAGCATACAAGGTTTTCAATGTTCTTATTAGTAAACTGACTTTGCTGATATGTCATATTTTAAGATCTAAAAAAAAAGTCGACTGCTTTTCAATCAAGCTTATACCACCAGAGGAACCTCTGGTTGTGAATCTTATATGAGCTGCAAGGTTTTGTTTTCTTGTTAGTTAGTCAACAAGCTATTTACATTTATAGAAGGGGAATAGGTATTATTTCCAACCATCGGGATACTTTAGGAGGCTTAATGTAAAACGCTCCAAGCATGACTTCAAACTGCAGCCAAAAACGTGTCTTTCAAGCATGTAAGCCAAAGTAAAATCGAATAGGTCCTATTCACCAGAAAATACAAAATACCAGGTAATTATTTTATTCAGATCTCAACTCGATTTTTTCAAAGAGGCAATATTTTTAGGACGATTTTAGAAGGTAAATTGAACGGGAAACTAAATATTAAACAATGCATGATCTCAGTAGATCAGTCCCAAAACACTGCACTCAACCATCTTCAAATAAAAAAGTTAAACTCGGAAAAGTCATTACTGTTGTCGATAACAGAATCTCTCTACATACGTACACACTGATGGCTTAAAAACGAATCAAGTCTGTCTTTTCGCCAGTCAAACATTTATAGCGTATTTTAAATAGAAATTTTGGCAGTGGAAAAAGCTGAACTATGTTAGGGATATTTGCGTTTGCTCTTATAGTTAAATAGCTTAAAATCCCACAAACCGGTCTAAACATCACTAAAAAAAGTTTTAAACTGTACCTTACGGTATCACCACAGTCCACTGCAAAATTCGGAGACTTATACTTTTAAATATTTTAATATTTTTTGCTACTGTGCAGATGAGGTGCTCTCTCCACCAGAAAAAAAAAAATATATATATATAATATAATATATAATATAAGTGAGGTGCAAAGAGATTTTTAGTATCACAAAGTGAATTCTCTGACCTAATCTAACCTTACTTAACAAAACTTGATTACATTAGTCTTTCTTTAAGTATCACCGTAGACATGCACAAAACTTACAAATGCACAGAGAAAATTTTATGGGAATCGTCATGGGAAGCTTAAAGTCTAGTAGTTAGAAGCTTCGTTCATTTCCAAACAACTTCCAAAACGTTATGCGAAGGAACTCAGGCTCAATGTTTGAGATAGATAGACTCAGGAATTCTTCGAGCTTTTTAAACTAACCGACTTAAAGTCGGTTCTCAAAATTGAACTCAAGTATACAAATGATTCCCTAGAATGAGAAGATTCACATCATAAAGAAACAAGATGTCGTCAGTTCCCAATTTAACATCAAACAAATTTTCTTATAAAAATCATGATTCCAATGATTCACATTCCATAATTATTGTATGTAGTTTCTGTTTGACCCGGTTTGATTTTCTGAATTTGTCAAACTCATGGTAATCTAAAATTTTCGAATTGTTTGTGACATACTCGTATATGAAACGAATAAAAACCAGAACTATGATATAAAGCCACTGAAATTACACAGCAGTGGCAACCTACTCCTTAGTAGTCCCCTTATGATTGTTATATATGTATTTATTATGTCATGACTGCTATCAGTTTATTACCGGTTTATGGAAAATTTGTCAGCAAGGAAAGTTGCGTATACATTGAGTATTTTGCGTGCCAAGACAATCTAGAGGCAAATCCTGTTCTTCAGTTACAAACACTAACATTAGCGAACGTAACTGTGAAACGAATCCTGTCACAACCGTATAGTACGCGAAATATTTACATTTGTAGAATGAATAATGATTTTATAAAATTCATCGATCAAAAGTTGGAAATGAAGAAAAACATAATATGTGCACAAGAAATAACTTACATAAGTGAAAGCCTAAAAATTTTCTTTATCAAGCTAACGTTTATTAGCTTTGATTACTGATTGATGACGTAAATACCTTACCTTTTTCTGACAATGAATATTCTTTCAAAAGAAAATAAAATTGATGATAAAAAAGATTTCTTACGTTAGATTTACGACCAAACCTCGAAAGCAACGAAAAAGTAAAATTTCAAAAATTTCAAATCAAAGACATATGTTTGTAGAAATTGACTTTAAAATAACGAGAAATGTACATAAGAATCAAGAGTTATATATATCAATAATTTAAAACCAATTTAATTAATATTTATATATTATAATACTTGTATAAGAAATATGCACTCTCATACTTTAGTTAAAAGAAAGATAGTAAAAGGTTATCGTTTATTTTTTTCTTCATGTATGTATAAAAATTATAGATGGATACTCATACATATATATAAATAGTACTTACAAATATTTGTAATCGGTAAAAGCTTTTTCTTCGATATTATAAAAGTACCATATAGTAAAACATACTCGTCCAGATAAATAAATAATTTTCATTTATGTGTTAAAAATTCAAATTTGATGAAACTATCAGTACTATCATCATAATTTGCTTATAAACTACATATATCTAAGGCTTACAACCAATTACTATTTTTTTAAATTGCTTTAAATATATGATATATACATATATATTTGAAGTTTTAGCTCAGATTTTAAATCTAAGTTAACATAAAGATTATCGGATACCTTAAATATTGTAGATGCAAATTTTATTTGAATCTTATGTTTTACGTACAAGATCCATGAACATACAATTAAGACCCTGTGTTATGAGACACTTTTTATCCTATTCTTTTAATTTGTATAATACAACCTTAACACGCAAGTTATTCTTGATTTGTTAACCATACTGACTTATATACTTTACTGGCTTACCTCACTTGAAAAGTACCTGCAGAAAAATAAAATTCGTTGAATTGAAAAAGATCATCCTTGATAGAATGTTCGGAAGATACAGTGTGCACAACATGTTATCCCATATTCGATGCAAGCTCGCCGTTGTTTTTTTTTTTTTTCTGCAAGTTGTCAGAATACCTACAACGTACCTGGTCTTTCTCAATTTCGCTGTTACTGATTAACAGTGTTGATTCCTTGGTGACGAGATGGAGAGCAAAAAATTCGCGGGAACTTAATCGAAACATGCATAACTGGCACAAAAACAAAAAAAAAAAAACATGGACGTTGCCGTTAGCATCTACATACCATATATGTATATTGCTCCAACGAAGCACATTTTTGAGTCTTGGTTTTCCAAATTTAGCTCATTTCGGAATATCAGATCCGTTAATCTGGAAAATAGTATAAGAGAAATAGAGCATTGTTGAAACACTGCTGGACTATGAGTCTCTACGGTGGGTAAATCAGTAAACTTGAACTGAATGCAGCTTCACGATAAGAATGAAAATTCATTACGGGCGATAAAAAATGGATTAAATACGAGAATATCCAATGCAAGCGATCGTGGTCAAAGGCCGGTGACCGACCTCAAACGACTTCAATGCCTGGATTCGATTCTTTAATGTGCACAATTCAACCGTTTGAATAAAGCGGGATTGGCAGAAAGAGCGACTAGAATTGGCCAACAGAAATTGAGTTGTCTTTTATCATGACAATGCTAGGCCACACACATTTTTGATGATCCGGAACAAATTGACGCAGCTTGGTTGGGAAGTTTTGATGCATCCACCGTATAGCCCGAATCTTGCACCCTCTGATTACCATTTGTTTCGGTCTTTGCAAAACTCTTTTGATGGTAAAAAAATTGGCCGACCAAAGAGACGCTGAAAATCACTTGGCCAAGTTTTTCGCTGATAAACTACAGAAGTTCTACGCCGATGGAATTATGAAGCTACCCGGAAAATGGCAACAGCTCATAGATAATAATGGCCAATATGTACTTGATTGAAATCGATTTTGAATAAAGAAATTTTTCTTTTTTTTAAAAAAGTGTGAAAAAAAACCGCGGGGAATTTTTATATGACCCATGTAACAGTCAAATGCAAAATAATCAGAAAATCTTTTTCATTTCATTTCATTTTCATCATCATTTTCAAATATCATTTCTATACAAATTGCAGGACAACAACATTTTCAATACCGTGATTCCCATATACATCTTTACACTCTCATAAACAAGTCAATAAATATAACTGAATCAATTCGTCTAGTTCGAATTAAATTGTTTCTTATTTTCTAACGACCTTAAGGAAAAAAGACGGAAGTTATTTTGCTTACACGCCATTGATGGCTTAATCTGTTTGGTAAACTCCCGAGTACTCATAAACTCTAACTATTTAATCTTTTCAACATGTTATTTCACATTTACAGCCATTTTACAGTTCACGGATACATAAAATTCATCATGAATATGGAACCACCTCTATGACGAGTGGCGTCATAAATTTGCAGACAACCCATAAAACAAAGACTACCCAACGCCTCATACACACATCGATAAAAGCACAAATTAATACTAATTCTCCGGACAATTTTACACCACTAGTAGTTGGAATAAATGGAGTAAAATGCACATTTAAGAAGTGTAAATATTCAATGTAATGTCGCAACTTCCATTACAGTAAACATCTGATGATGGTCTTTTGCCGGAAAATGTTCGTTTGGTCTATTTATTCCCAAAAAATCGAAACCATTACTCATACGTATCGTAACTATTTCATATGTACACGTATGTATGTATGGAAAAATCCGGCAGAAGTTGAATAGCGACGGCAGTAACAGTCTCTTCGCTATTTTAACACTTGAAACGTGATATATCAGCTGGAGACAAGGATACATAAATATAACGAATTTTATTAGATACCAGTTCCACAGCATGCTGACATTTTATTACAACCCTACCCCCTAAAGTTCGGGACTGTCTATCGGGTGCTTAGTTTTGAGACCATACACAAACAATAAGAGGAAGAAGAGAAAGTATGTTAGAACTGACTGGCGCCGGAATAACAATGTTAGAAGCGATAGACATAGTTCTCTGAGGTTAGTTTTATTATTGTTATTATTCGCTCTATCTCGGCCTTTCTATTCGTTTTGGTGAAAATTTATTTATGAGCTTGTTGGTGTATCACTTCAAGTTATTTTTTAAACATTCTGTCGAACAAGACTAGTCGAACATACAGTGCGCTTCATATAACACATGGGCTGAAAAGTCCGTCCGTTTTATAGTAAAACACAAAATTTTTGCAAAATTCAACTTTATTCATCAATATAGTTGCCTTTGAGGATGATACACTGATTGAAACGATTTTTCAATCTTTCGATACCAGTTTTGTAGTACGATTTCGGTTTAGCCTCAAAATAGGCCTCTGTTTCGGCGATTACTTCTTCATCGGTCTTCAATCTCTTTCCGGCGAGCATTCTTTTGAGGTCTGCGAACAGCAAATAGTCGCTGGGGTCCAAATCTGGAGAATACGGTGGGTGGGGAAGCAATTCGTAGCCGAATAAATTCAATTTTGCCATAGTTTTCATCGACTTGTGACACGGTGCATTGTCTTGATGAAACAGCACTTTCTTTTTCTTCAAATGCGGTCGTTTTTCTGCGATTTCGTCCTTCAAAAGCTCCAACAACGCAATGTAATAGTCGCTGTTGATAGTCTGCCTCTTTTGGAGATAGTCGATGAAAATTATTCCATGTGTATCCCAAAATACGGATGCCATAACCTTGCCAGCCGACTGTTGAGTTTTTGGTCGTTTTGGACGAGGTTTGTCCCCTGCTCGCCACTCAGCTGACTGCCGACTTGACTCTGGTGTGAAGTAATGGAGCCAAGTTTCATCCATTGTCATATACCGATGCAAAAATTCCTTTATTGCGGTTGAACAGCTTTAAACACTCCTCTGAATCATCAACATGTTGTTGTTTTTGGTCGACTGTGAGCAATCGCGGCACCTACTTTGAACAGAGCTTTCGCATGTCCAAATATTCGTGTATGATATATCCAACATGCTCTTTTGATATCTTCAGAGCCTCAGCTATTTCGATCAACTTCATTTTACGGTCATTCGTAATTATTTTGTGGACCTTTTTGATGTTTTCATTTGAAACAGCCTCTTTTGGACGTCCACTGCGTGCATCATCTTCGGTGTTTGTATGACCACTTTGAAATTTTTCAATCCACTTGCGAATGGTTCGTTCGGCTGCTGCAGAGTCCAGATAACACTTATCAAGCCATTTCTTTCCATCGACTGCATTTTTTCCCATCAAAAACCAATGATAAATCAACACACGAAATTGCTTTGAATCCATTTTTTTCACAATAACAAAAGTTGCTTCACTCACAACGCTATATCTCGAGAACTAATCGTCCAACAGCTGTCAAATTTATACGCGTATCTTTTGAAGGTTGATACTAACTGAAAATAGTATGGATTCAAGTGGCGTCCTCTATTAGAAACAACTTTTCAGCCCATGTATTATATAACTCTATTCAAAAATCATCAGCGCTGTATTCGTTTATATAAAATTTTTTAAAAAAACTGTAAGAGAGAAACAATACGACTGCTTGGCATAGTTATTTAAAAAATTATTATTAATAATAATAAAAAAATAAAAAAATCAAGTGTTTCATATGCATATATAACCCACGGACACTGGCCAATTTAGTACAACACTAGCTAGTTATGTTGTTACTATTAAAAAAAAAAAGTAAAATCAACCACCCAAATAACGAGAAACAACAACAAAAAATTCTTTAATTCCGTTACTTTATCAATAGGAAGCATTCAACGCAATGCATAAAGCTTTGCTCACTCTCGATTTTGCCTTTCGCGCGTTATCAGGTGTTTATAAAGTGTTGTAGTGAAATAAAAGTGATATAATTATTTGTAGCAAATATGTCAGTATGATGTTGGTAAATATTTTTAAAATCAGAGTATTTTTATTAATAAAATAAGTAAGGTTCCGTCATTATGAACTTAATGTGGTGGTAAATTTTTTTGTAGTGGCGAGATAACTTTTATCTATTTGTTGGTCCATAACGAAAAAGTACGATAAAGTGACATCGTGAAACTTTTTCCTTTAAAGATTGGGTTATTACCTTTAAAGTAATACTTAATTAAAATGCCGAACTCAACGCAACATTTTTTTTTTTTTTTTGTTTATTAAGAGTGAAAACCTTTTTAAGTCATCTGTAACGTAATGTCAAAACAGTCAATAACCGTTCTTGATGAAGCTGCTCATAAAAATGCCTCGAATAGAGTTAAACTTTTGTATCACACCTTTTTAAAAAGTATAAAGATAAAGAACGAAAAATTCTAAGCCTTATGGAAAGATCGGCCGAAAAATCATCATTTGCTGTTGAGTTTAAGCTTTAAATAAAAGGAAAGCGTTCTAAGGCCAAAGTCGTAAAAAGGGTTGTCGAGTGTTCTTCTAAAACACTTAAAAAATAAATAAATACTTTGGCACCACAGCCCGGTTTTAGCCAAGGTCAAGCTTCTTCCACTCATTTGTGTTTCTGACTATGTCAATTTTTTCACTCCTGAGCAGGGCCTACTGTTTATTTCGGTTACGAACGGCTCTCCAGGGAATTTTTTTGATAGGCAGAATTTGATTTTTGGAGGTTTGCCATTGCCCGCCGAAAGGGTGATGACGATATTGAAAATTTGCTGTTAAGCTCCTACCGGGATTCTATCCCAGGTAGGTTCGTGCGACAGCCAATGAGCCAACCATCAGGTCATCGACACCACCACACTTAATACACTTAAAAAGCTTAAAAAAAAAAAACCGAAACTTCGAATACGATCAAGCCATATACACCTGAAGAAGTCCTCGCCCTTATAACAGATTTGAAAACGACAAAACATCAATATAAGCAACTTCAAAAAGGCGCAAAAGAAAGAAATGCTAATATTTACAAAGTCTACGATTCTATTTTAGAGGTAAAACAAGAGTGTTATCCAACAAGTAATTTTTTGACTACAACCGAAACCTTACGTTTAGTTAAACTATAGTCATTGTTGGACTTGACACTACGTTTATCTGCTGCAGAATTTGAAACTTTTGAGAACCAGTTAGAAAACGGTGATACTTTAGTATTGTATGTTCGTGGAAATGGGGCTCTGATGGTAGTGGAGGGCAATCGCGTTATAAGCAAAACTTTTTTGAAAATCCTGAAGCAAGTAGTTCTGATATTATGCTAACATGCATAGTACTTTTAGAAATAAGTAAAATTGGTTCTGGGACCGAAAATATCTGGATAGATTCAAGAACATCTTCTCCAAGATATTGCCGTCCAATACGTTGCGAATTCGCAAAGAAAAATATTGAGACAATAATAAGAGAGTTCAACTGTATGGAAGTCGAAATAAATTTTCTAGCAGCCACGAGGTTAACCTTTAACGACAAAGCTGTTTTAGTTAATTATACTTTGTTTGAAACAGTGGCAGTGGCAAAATATGTAATGATTACTGAGAACAGGACTAGCTGAATTTGCTATATATGCAAGTCATCTCCTAAGGACATATACAATATTGAACTTTGCTAACAAAACTCTTCTAACACCACTGCCTATTCATATGGCTTACAAAGTCTTCATGCACACATTAGATTTATAGTAGCACTGCTACATATATCTTACAAGATTGAAAATGAAAGCTGAAATGCAAGAGAAGCTGAAAAGAAATCAGCAGTTAAAACTAGAAAAGAATTATCACAAAATGAACTTAGATCTGAATTTGGAATGGTAGTAGATTAACAAAACAAAGTAAGGGAAACAACAATGACGGCAACACAGCTCGACAGTTTTTTAAGGATCCAGCAGAAACTGCTGAAATAAAAGGCTTAGACCCGAAACTGGTAGAACGTTTTTTAATTGTTTTAAAGACATTAACTTCACGTTTGAAAATTGATACCAATAAATTCCTTTTTGTTTCCAAATATAATTGGTACAAAATGCCTGTAAGTATCCACACAATTCTGCTACACAATCGGACAGCTTTCGGAAGATCAAAAAGATTACAACATTTTTCGAAGCGCGTTTTCAAGAAAGATATTCCGAATCGCAACAAATACTGATGTGCTCCATACCATGTTGATGTCTTCTGAAGTCATGGGAATTAAATTCGAATTAATTCTAGCTAATGACCTAAAATCGACCACTATGCCTTGAAAACCTTTGGCATCAATTAATTCATATACACTTGTTTTCATGGATTTGATTAAATTCTCTAAAATCTCTTGCTCAATTTGAAGCTACCCCTGAAAGCGGGTTTAAGATCTGGTATTGACTCATACGTCTTTCCTTCAGGGTATATTCTCCTTACTAGGATTCCCTAAAGGTTTTCAATTGGATTTACATCGGAAGATCATGCGGAAAGTTCATTAAGTTGACAGAATTTATTCTTAATCAGTTGATGATTTCCCTACTGGTGTGAATTTAGACATTGTGGAATTGGAATCAAACTTCGCCGGAGTACTTGAACATAATCTCTGCTGTTTTTTTTTTTTTTTCGATCGCATTTCCAGGCAAGCCTTTGAAGAGAAAGCGACCCAAATCATCACCAAGCCACCAACAAAATTTCGCTTTTAAAATATTGAGTCTTTGATGTCTTATAAGATAGTCAGGGTAGGTAATCACGATCGATATAAAGTAATTAAGATGGGGAATCATGCCCGACCAGGGCGAACAACCGCCGCTACTTATGGTATGTAATCTTGACGAAATCATTCGGGGCGAATAATTAAGAAGAATGACCTAATGTGAGATTCGTTAAAAAGACAACAGGCGAAATAAAGACGATAAAGACGATAAGGACGATCATGCCACTAAAACAATCCATGCATACGACGTCAGGACGCAGTACGAAGGAAGTACGCACAAGGAAATAAAGGTCGAACAAAATACAGACACATTTTATTTTTGCAGCATTAAACATTAGCACATGTAGCCAACCCTTACTTATGTTGCATAAAACGATGAATTTTAATAAACAGTCCAATTTCAAGATATAAAAATAGAAAATCGACGGTTAAGTAAAAATAATGTTGCATTTCGGAAACCGATGTTCACACTGTTTAAAAAAAGACAATTTACGAAATGTCGTCGCTGGAAGAAATATAGAAAGTAGTTTATAATCTAAATGACCTATTAATTTGATTTTTAAATCCTATTTCGTTTGCGTAAGACTTTTTTTTAGTTTTTTCATGTCAAATTTTTTTATTAGATGGCAGGTATACATATGTGTACTGGGGTCTATCGTCACAGTGCACGGAAGAGACTTAAAAAGCTTTCAAGTTGTCTTATAAAATACGTTTACTAAAAAGCAAATTTTCATATAGAATGAGCTTAATCCAGAACAGACTTTACAATCTAAATTCCAGCAGAAACATAAATATATTTGAACATTTTTTTAAAAACATTCTTATGAACGCTTTTTATAGGGTCGGATCATATGGTGCTACATACCTAAGAGTATGTGCTACACGCAAAACAACTAACAAATTGGCGATGTCTGATACAGAACAGTCAGTAAATCTCTCGGATCGTCTGTTAGATTTCTTTTAAAATTTCCTTTGGCGTTACGTGGAGTTCCTGATTAAACTGTGATTCTCATTCGTGATATTTAAAATGTGACCAAAACCGGTGACTCCCGGTCGACATTTGTTCTAAGCAAAAAACTTAAATCAAAAGCAAATTTTTGTATTGTATTATTGTATTTCTTTTTCGAATTCAAAGAATAATTTTCTGATTGCAGTTATGTAAATTTATAAATTATTTTGGAAAAAGAAATATGGAAATTCAACAGAAGTAAGTTTTCTTTTAACGTGTGCCACAAATTGGTATCAGATCAAAATAAACATTTATATGTATTCATATTCCGCATTTTCAATTCCATAGCCCTTGTGAAACTGTCTACACCCTTATAAAAAATTCATAAAAAAAATACGCCGGATAAACTTTAACTTTGCGTGACTGCACCCACCACGCCAACGAAATAGAACATCATTGTACCAAAAACTTGTCAGACATTTACTTATGGTATGATATGGTACAACACGATTAGATCTGCTCTACCTTTACTAGTACTCGTATGTACTTTTATACAAACATACAGTAACTAGGATTCTTCAGAAAAGTGAACGACTTTTTAATCACATTTCCCCGTATCTGACTACAAAGAGAGCTAAGTTATGGAAGCTAGTCGATTGGATTCTCCATGGATGACATATGGTTACGAATATTTAAGTTCGATTTCCCTGTAATTATGTTGGGCTTTCATTTATCCTACGGGCACATTGAACTTTTCCGGACATGTATGCTAATCAAATATTTAGATCATCGTAGCACAGTCTGTCATAAGAGTAGGTGGAGTGCTTTACCCATTTGTGTGTTAGCAGCGTATTTACTTGTATCTAGATATTGTAGTTTGTAATTTATAACGTTCAATCCTTTTGGTATGATGGAAAACTAACAAAGAAATACCCATGCCCATTAAAAAGATAATAAATCAATTTAACTTTTATTTTATCTCACAAGTGTCACAGCACAGAGGCCACAAACTTATTCTAAAATAAATAATGTAGGGGAAACTATACTACTCGTATACTTTTAGTCCTATCAGAAAGAGCTACTGCATGTAGGATGTAAGAAATTTCCGTTTCTGGGTCTGCTTATATCTTAAAGCTTCGCACTGGAAGACAGTCTGTAAAACAAGCAGCTATCGTAAATTATTTTGTGAAAATAAATGAACCAGATGTGGTCCCAAAAGAACACAGATACAGAACTTGATACAAAGAGGTAAAATTCAATGAGGACAGCTTTATATGTGTGCTTAACCGAAGAAAATTCAAAAATCTGAACAAAGTTAAAACGAAAAATAAAATTTCTAACAAAACAGTTGCTCTTGCATTATCAGGTCCAGTGAAGTCAGGTTAACCTTCTATGTTATTCGCTTAGGACGCCCCGTTGAAAATGAAACAATCACAGAGCCAAGGTTAGAGAAATTGTTTAGATAGTAAACATCGCGGGATGAATTCATACCGAACAGCATGAGAAATCTTTGAACAACGAGGAAAAGGAGTGAAATTTATCAATTTGTGTGGTATTCGGCTTATTATTTGGATTTGACTCCCTCCGACTCCTCTCCTACCAAATATGATAAAATCGCTTTCTCGAAATGTCATATGAGATGAAGATACCACCGAAGAAAGAAAAAATATATTTTGCAGACTTGGAGAAATATTATTTTTTAGGCAACTTCAAAAAATTGGAAAAACTTTGGTTTAAGAAAGCTTAAATGCTCGTATATTGAGGAAGAAATAAAAGTTTTATCAAAAAAGAAGTAATTACGATCGCTGTGAGGGGGTTCTTCTTCTTAAAACAAAAATAGAACATAGCCCAGACCTCTCGAATCACTTATATTTGAAATTGTTTTATTCAATTTTCGTAGCTTACCAAACTTTTCTAATTACGAGTAATTCAGTTCAGTGTTCAGTTCTGAGCTTCGTGTAATTAAAATTCCATCTCCGTAAGCTTTAGTTACTGAAATCCAAAACCAACCAGCAATCAAATTTCAACGACCTTCATACAAAGAATTGTATCCCTGCATCCTAGTGCTGAGATCGTTATAGTCGTCGATTTCAATATACAATACATACTTCCATATTCTGGACAGACAATACCCGAAGGGCAATGTGTTGCGATATTCCCTATAGAAAACAAGCAGGCAAAGCTTGAAAGTAGGCCCCAATACTGGACGTTTACAGCGAAAACAACCCCCTGAACTTATTTTTAACATCTAATTCTAACAATTAGACTCGTCGGAGCTCGTAAGTTACAAATTCTTAAGATAACTATTGTATATGCCAATACAAGGGAGCTAATTGGAGCGAACTTTAAAGCTTTCTTAGAATTTTAAAATGGTAGTTATGCTTCCTCGATAACAACGTGGTTGCGATGCTGATATGGTCACGATGTTTTATAGAGTAAATTGCTCCATTCCACATCAGATAAAAAGTATCATATTCAAACAAAGAAAAGGTTGTCAGAGAAAAGCAACAGTTTTTTTCGGTCTAACAAGACAGAGAAAAAACAAAAAACCGGGAATAACTGCAATTACTTATTTGTTATATTTGGTAATTGTCAAACACATAGGAAATGTTGCCTCATCCTCGATCTCAAGGTGCATCCTCATTCTCATCCTCCATCCAATAGTGCCAATTTAGCTGTAAGTACGTTAGACAAGACTGGCTGCGAATTGCTTGCCCCTACACTTGAGAGTTTCAAATCTACAAATTGGACCAATCTACTTTCGCACACATATAGTACCAAGACTACTTAAGTGTCTCACTATACTATACGTCGCTTCTTTTCAAGGTGAAGAAAACGCTAGTAAACCATCCGTTCATAAAATACCTGGAGACACGAGAACTTTGCAATGACCAGCAGTTCTTATAGCTAAAGATCAACTGGTAATTAGGTGCCATGTCTCACCGAAAAGTGAAATCAAAGTCTACATCAATCTGGCGAAAGCAAGATACATAGGTGCACTTGATATTTCATATGCTTTTATAATACAGTTTCACACCAGGCTCTTACGAGTATGTAGAAATAAATTCATTTAAGATTGACTGATCGCTGCCTGCTATTTCTAAATAGTATATTTCTTTGCTAACGACAGCACTTTCTGCTTCTCATATTCCCTCCCAGCTTTTCGGCTCGTACGAGTATATATATATATTAAAGAACTTTAAGAACTTTAAAGACCACTCAAGAGGGTATTACTAATTTTTTTTTTTGAAGACAAGATTGTCTGTTTTATTTAAGACTGCTCTTTAGGTTACTTATCGATGACTCTTTTTAAATCCATTCGATAAATTGTTATATACAGGGTGTCCCCTAATTCTAATTTTTGCTTATTTTTCTAAATAATGCTTATATTAATTTTTGAATTTGAGGTCACTTTACTCCAGAAGATGCCTCATAAACATAACATTTTATCTTATGAACGTAACAAAAAAAAAAATCAACAAGTTCGCAAAAAAACCCATAAAATGTTTTTTTTTTCTTACGACTCTAACAACAGTTGCCAAATCAGTGGTGTTCGTTTGTTTGACTGCCTGTCAAAACTCTCATTTCCTTATCCTGTTCCTTAACATTTCTTAGGAAGGCTTAGTTTTCGGTTATGAATACATATTTACCAAATAAAAATGGTATAAAAAGTTACAAAAAGAAAAAAATTAAATAAATAAATAAAAAATAACTCATCAGTTTAATTTCACGTCAAGGTTACAGTTCCTTAGAAACCCTATTTGAAATGGCTACACTTACAAACCACGAATACGCAGCATAACAAACTGCATGGAGAAAATCTTTATCCATACCATCATTCACATGTGCAAGAACTGCTTCCCGATGATTTGGAAAAGACTTCTAACTGGATGACAACGAGAATTCTTTGGACACACGAATCTCAATTTACAAGAGATGGGATCACATCTCACATCACATTTTCACAATATTTATACATGTGATGCGGACAATCCACATACAAGGAGACATAAAACATTTCAACACAAATTCAGCGTCAATATGTGGGCAGGTGTAACTGAAAGCGAATTAATTGGCCTCCAAAGTATCCCCCATCGGGCGCGTCCTCAGGTGGCGGATAGGAGGCCCCTGTGTGTAGATAGGGCATTAACCTATACATATACAGGGTTAGTGGAAATAGCAACGTAGACCAAAAAAAGTGGCAAGAGCGGAATTACTCTCAAAATAAATTCAATGATGGATAGTGAGACGGCGGTGGCAACCGCGACAGACGTCGCGATAGACCCGTTCAAGAAAAGTATAAGGGTCACGCGTTCACCGCCAAAAACAAATGTTCTGAAGAACACTTAATAGAAAACTGGCGAATCAGTCCCAAAGTGGTAGATCGGAGCCCAATGGTCACGCCAACCACTGAGACTCCCCTTCAAACGGGAAATAAAATGTTACAACTGGGTACAAAAATCGATGAGTTGACTGCTTTTTATAAAGACAAGCATCGGAAGTTTAATCAAGTCCGCTTTTCGAGGCATCTAATCTGCGTTGCAAAGTTTCTCGAATGATAAGTGCAAATCAGTAATCTTCGTCTTGAGGAACGCTGAGTACCAGTGGCATCGTTGCCAGAAAACAACTCAGCGCAGAGTTGAGAAATCGCTAAGCCCAACAATTAAACGTGACCGTCCTGCAAAGAGGGTAAGGGAAGGTGACAGACTTAATAACGCTGAGGAACAGCGTGTTAAGTCTCCACCTCCAAAGAAAAACCGAGGAATAGCGCCAGAAGAACCATGCGATTAAAAACGCGTTCAAAAAAGTGACCGCATAAATCCACAGTCGACTCCCTCTAAGACGGAGCCTCTTAGAGAGAGAAATGTTGCCAAAATGTGTGGACAAAGGTCGAAAGAGGTACTCGGAAAAATCATGCAATAAGACGAAGCGTCCCGAAGCAATTATTATAAAAAAAACAGACTTACAAACTGAGGAAAACTTTTGGTGGAACTCAGACGGATCTTCGATCAGCCTGTCTTAAGGCACGAAGAAAATACCAACGGTCTAGACACGAAACGGATAGACAATCGAGAGGGTTAAAGATTTAAAAGCTGTTGGTCCAGACGGCATACTAATAGGGCTTTAAAAATAGCGATGAAGGCCCGCCTAGACGTTTTCGTTAGCATGTATAATGCACGCTTAAGTAAGGGAATATTTTCGGAACTATGGAAATACCAACGGTTGGTATTACAATATTACCGAAAGGAAATAAACTACCGGAGGAACCCTTATCTTACCGGCCGCTCTGTATGCTCGACACAATGGGCAAAATATTGGAGCGAATTATATGCAACAGACTACAGCCTATCATTGAAACCAAAGATGGACTTGCGAAATATCAGTACGGCTTTAGAAAGGACCGATCGACAATCGACGCGATTAAAGTCGTAATAAACAAAGCTCAATCAGCCATAGAAGGTAGACGATTTTACACTTGATGTGAAAAATGATTTTAACTCGGCGAACTGGTCGCGTATTTTACAATACCTTGAAAGATCAAATGTACCGAAGTACATATTAAGATTGATCAGAAGCTATGGTACTTTTTTACGACTCCGACGACGGGACAAAATTGTATAAAATTACAGGGAGCTTACCCCAACGATCAGTGTTAGGTCCCGTACTGCGGAATGTAAGGTATGACGACATTCTGCGACTCCCAGTCCCCAGGGAAGCCTCCATTATAGGTTTCGCAGACGATATTACTATTGTAGTCGTGGCGAAAAGACTTGAAGAAATCGAGTTACATTGCAACGAGCAATAGCACTGATTAATTAAAAAATATTGATTCTAAAAATGAGATCCCATCTTCATTGCAATGTAAAATTGCATGATTTTTATTCAAGCAGAGAGCCTGCTCATCATCCGAGCAAACTCTTAATAATCGAGGGCATTTATAGTACAGAAATGTACAGTGTCAAGTTTGAAGACTCATTTCTTGGTCGATCCTTACTGTCTTACTGGGCTCAGAACTACATTCGCAAATGACACTATCTACGCACAGTTTAAACCTGTCATGTATTGACACTAGTTGTAATTCAATAAATTACAAAGATGTGATAGTTAAAAATATTTAATTCCTAACTTGAGAGAAAATTCCAAAAATTGGAAAACGTATTTAATGACAGGGAAACCATATATGAGTATGTGTTTCTTGGGTCTATAACTTAATTCGGTTTCCTAAGAGATGGCGTAACTTGTGTTATTCCATTTGTATTTCCAACTTGCGTTGGAAAGCTACTGTCATTGTACGTCATTTCAGTATATGTCATTCATTTGAAGCGTAAACAACAATAACTTTTTTTCACTCAAATATGTCGAACTTTGTGCCTGAAAAAGTGTTTTTGCGTGGAGTTCTTCTTTATTACTTTAATATGAAGAAAACTGCTGCCGAAAGTCATCGTATTTTGGTGGAAGTTTATGGTGAATATGCGCTAGCTGAGCGAACGTGCCAAAAGTGGTGATTTTGGTTTGGAAGACGATGAACGTCCTGGGCAGCCAAAAAAGTTTGAAGATGAAGAACTGGAAGCATTACTCTATGAAGATTGTTGCCAAACACAAGAAGAGCTCGCAGAATCTTTGGGTGTCACTCAAGCAGCCATTTGAAAACGTTTAAAAGCAGCTGGATATATTCAAAAGCAAGGAAATTGGGTTCCACATGAACTCAAGCCGAGAGACGTCGAAAGCCGGTTTTGCATGTCCGAAATGCTGCTGGAACGCCACAAAAGGAAGTCATTTTTGCACCGGATTGTTACTGGTGATGAAAAATCATATGTGAAACCCGGCCAACAAGCCAAATCAACGGCAAAGCCGAATATCCATGACGCGAAGGTAATGCTCTGTATTTGGTGGGATCAGATGGGTATGAACTGCTAAAACCGGGTGAAACCATCAATAGACAACGCTAACGAACACAATTAATCCGTTTGAAGAGAGCAGTAGCCGAAAAACGTCCGGAATATGCGACCAGACACGAGGCAATAATTCCCCATCATGACAACGCTCGACAACAGTGGATGGGAATTCTTACCCCACCCGCCTTATAGCCCAGACCTTGCCCCTTCTGACCACCATTTGTTCCGATCGATGCAGAACGCCCTCACTGAAATCCGGTTCACATCAGAGCAGAATATCATTCTTGGCTGCCAATCCGGCGCAGTTCTTTTGGGATGGGATCCACAAATTGCCAGAAAGATGGGAAAAGTCGTAGCTTCAGATGGGCAATACTTTGAATAAACGTTCAAATTTTGAAAAAAAAAAACAGCACGAATTAAATTACATACCCAATATTATTTTTACTTTGTATGTATCTACCTATTATTTTTACTTAGAAAAAATCATTACAATTACTATTGTATAAAAATTAATCTTCATACTTAAACCAACGTAGGAAAACCGATTTCAAAAATAAAAATAATTTCGTAATGTCGTTTTCGATACCTTAATCAAATTTAAAAAAAATATTAAAGTATTCCAATTGAATGAAATCGTATTTTCTGTCATTTGTAAACAAAAATTGAAATGTCTGGAATGTTTCGCATCGCAAAGATGCTTCTGTCGTTTACCATAAGTTACAGTCAGTCAATTACTTGAAACGGATACGCTAACTATATTTACATGAGTCGATGATAAGAACCAAAGCGTAAAGGGAAGTACTAACGGACCTGCCAACCAGCCAGTCAGGCTGAAAAAGAACAACACATTTTCTAACAAACCCGCAGACGCACACCGGATGGGCAGACATAAAACTTTCAATGGCAACTAACAATGCTGTTAAATTCTGTAAAATCACAACGGACTACTACGGGTGACTGGAGCATTTGCTCTGGGTAACATGCTTCTACATGTGTGTTGAAATAGATAGGCTGTCTGGCAAGTGCAATTTTTAGAGTTGCACTTTCTTATTCCTTCTAGCAATGAATATTGTTTTTGTTCCATTACAATAACGAAATCGATTTTTGACAACCGAGGTCATTGATATCCATTTTTACGAGAACCACCTTCAGTCTCTGAAGTTATGTATTGTTCAGTAGTATAGATGGTGGCCGTCCTATTGGAAATTGGCAGGATTCAGAATATTTTTTTTTTTAATTTTGCTTTTTATTGACTGAATAACGATGCAGACCGTGCAGACAAAACATTGAAAAGAATCCAAAGCAGTCAGAATGCGAACGTAAGAAAAAAAAAAAAAAAACTTTGCATTGAACTCGCCTTGTGCAGGATGAAAGTGTGAAGTAAAGTGAAACTTCTTGAATAGGGCGCTGCGTCAGTGTAGAGTTTCACACGATTTCATACCACCGGGATTAGAGCTTGGAAAAGGATGCTTATTCGTTCGGATGTGTAAACTAAGGAGATGCGAAAGCGAAAGTGAAGTGGTGCCATTAGGTGTGAATTGAAGGAAGTCACAATGGAACGGAAGGAATTAAGTGGTATAATGGATTTAGTAGTCCCTAATATCGGAAGCTAATTATGGAGGACAATTGGATGGCGCTTTAATATATTTAGCTCGCATGAATGCTTTTTACTTAACTCGCAGCTACTAAAGGGTATATTGCTGTGGAGTGAACGAGGTAAATTATTGGTGTGAGGCACGATAAAGTTTTCCTAATTATAAGTGAGTTCATTCAAAAATCAGAGGTTCTCTCGTTTCAATGTGCAATTATTATCAACGCTAGCGTATACGTTATTTAAAATATAAGTTTTACTGAATAATGATATTTCAACAATTTGTCAACCACATCAACTTGGAAGATAGAAAAAGATAGAAATAATGAAGTTAACGTGTCTTTTTGAAATAATGGGCTTTTAAAATATCGAACATTTTGTTCTTTGTTCAGGCGAGGACATCAACACATCTCATATTTGCAGGGAAAAGTTGTAAGAAAAGTATAGGTTTTGAAGTTTATACTGAAAATAGTTTAATATTTCTTGGTGCTGGTACTCATATACGGACTTATTAAGAATATCTAAAAATCATATTTAAAATTGTAAATGCTTTAGATGCACGGTATTAGCCTCATAAGGAAAAATATTTTTAAGTTGATGAAAATATAAAAAGTTAAAAGATACTAGCGCTTAAGTTGATTATTTATTATTCCTAAAATTAGAGTTTTAAAAATTAAAGCTATGTATTAATGAGAAAATATGTTTTAAAACGCCTTGTTTAACGGTAATGAAAAATTTGTCACCTGCAGTTATCCCCAGTAGCTCCAAAAGTTCCTACCTCATAACTTTATTAGAAGAAAACTCTTATATAGTACTACAAAACTAAAGCTGATGAAAAAGAAAACAGTAAATATAAAACGCTTAACATCTTAACTATTTGGAAACGAGTACAGCAATAAAATGGTTATTTACATCAATGGCAGTTTACGAGGGCGGTCTCAGAAGTACCCGACCCAACAAAGAAAACACAAAAATTTTGGAAAAGGAATTATTTAGTTTTCAACATAATGTACTAACATACTAATAGCTCTATACACTTTTCCCAGCAATGTTCAAAAAGTTCGATACCCTTTTTATAATAAGAACTCTTTTGCTCCTCAAAATAGCTATTAACTGCCGACATCACTTCTTCATTGTTGGAAAATCTATGACCACTGAGCCATTTTTTCAAGTTTGGGAACATAAAATAATCCGAAGGGGCTAAATCTGGCGAATAGGGTACATGAGGTAGCAATTCAAACTTTAATTCATTAATTTTGGCCATTGCAAAAACGGATTTGTGAGCTGGTGCATTGTCTCGATGAAACAATACTTTCTTCTTAGCCGAATGCTGCCGTTTTTGCTTGATTTCTTAGCTCAAACGTTGCAATAAGTTCGCATAATACTGGCCGTTGATGGTTTTTGCTTTTTCAAGATAATCGATGAAAATTATCCCACGCGCATCCCAAAAACTTGACGTCATGACCTTGCCTGCAGATGAAACGGTCTTTGCCTTCTTTGGAGCCGGTTCTCAAAAATGAGGCAAAGAATTTGCATCAAATTTTGTGTAAAAAATGCAATTAAGTGTTCTAAAACACTTAAAATGTTGACAGTGACATACGGTGCACTAAGAAAAAAAATGTTTACAAGTGGTACAAGCTCTTCCAAGATGGCTGAGAAAATTCTAATGACGACCATCGCTCTGGATGCCCCAGCATATCACATGATGTCGAAGCTGTGAAAAAAATTGTTTTGGAAAATTGTCGAATTATCATAAGAGAAGTTGCTGAGGATGTTGGCATATCGGTCGGCTCGTGTCATGTCATTCTTTCGGATGTTTTGAACATGACATGTGTGTCAGCGAAATTTGTTCTAATACTTCTTAATTTTAATCAGAAGAACCGTGCTCATTCATCGTTGGTTGTGAGAAATTTTTGGCCAAAAACAACACGATTATCATGCTTCACCCACCATATTCACAGAATTTAACTCCTTGCGACATTTTATGTCGATGGAGGAAATAATAACGGCATCGAATGAAGAGCTCCTGGCTATACCAAAAGGTGGTTATTAGAAGTGCTTCGAATTAGAAAATGCGTTGGCATAAGTGTTTTAAATCTAAGAGGGATTGCATTGAAAGAGACAACATTAATATTGATAAATAAATTGTAAGAGTTACTAATAGCTTGCCTACGGTGAACTCAGAGAAAAGAAAACGAGATGTTTTCCGTGAGACGTCTTTATTGCAAGTAATTTAATTTTAACAGTTGGCCTACGACAACAGGTTCAGAGTCAAGTACAGTAATATGCACTTGATCATAATAGTTCGAGAGTACAGTAGCATTAGTACATTATTTGATTACATTAGCATATGTACATAAGAAAGTACTAAAATCAATATAGGGTGACAACATATTATTATTATTATTATTTTTTTTTTAATTTATTGTACTATGACTCTTACAAAATACATATTTCTTTTATAAAGAAATATAAAGTGATTTTACTTTTCGAACACACCTCGTATGGTGTACCCTATTTTGTTTATTTTTTCTGGATAATATTAAATTATGCTCTTTTTTCTTTTTTCCGCTTTCAACATCTATGATATAAAGATATAAGATAAAGTGGTACCTGCTTTTGACGTGCTCACTACTTATTTCTAGGAATTGTTTAGTATTTCAAAGCTGGTCTCGAAAAACAAGGAACAATTTTAAAGGATCTGCAGTAGATGTGCACCCAACGTAATCGAAGTCGACAAATTCTTAAGGAAAAGGTAAATAAATATAGCAAGCCCCACATACTACGGCGGATAGAAGTTTTTGCATCAATATTCAGATATCTATAGTTTTCAGATGAAACACTTTTCAGTATCACAATCGTAAAAGGTATGGGCTACAATTGAATGGAAACGAAAAACTAAAACACACCTTAAAATCCGATTTGACTAGCATAATTACGATTATACTAGGTGGAGTGAAGAGTAATCTGCTACTGCAAAGGTTATGGTGCCTTGAAGTCCGTTCATATTTAGGCAGACATGCCAAATTTCAGTGCGATACTGTCTTTAGTTTTGTCTAAATACTGTCTGATTGTTGTTGACGTGTTTGGCATCATGTTGAGTATAGACAAAAACGATTTTCGTTCTCTCATAAAATATTATTTTTTGAGAGGCAAAACGGCGAAAGAAACAAAAAAAAAGTTGGATAAATATTATGGGGCTAATGCTTCGTCAGATTACACCGTCAAATATTGGTTTCGAGAGTTTTGTGGTGGCCGCAACTCCACTACCGATCAAGTCCGCAGCGGTTCGAAGAAAACGACATAAATGCTATGAAGTTAAACCCACAACCACAAAACCTCAATTTTTGATAGATCATTTTTGAGGGGTCTTAAGCAAGACTCTTCAAAATCAGAAATATTGACCATTTCTCACATGTGATCCAAGAAACTTGTAATGCTATTCCAATTGAAATACCCAGAGCACTACTCGAATCCTTGCCGCGTATGTATTTTGTTGTGTTAAAAAACAACCGATGATCTACTAAATATTAAGTTATCAAAGATTTTTTAGACATAATGTAAGTAAAATTTAAAAAAAAATATATATATATATTTTCATCGTCTCTACTATTTTTGCCAACCTTACCACTTCGTTAATATTTTTTTTCATCTATTCGTATTCCTAATCTGCAATTTTCAAATCTTTTTCGAAATTTAAAATGTGCACTCATACTTTCAATCCACTGAGCAGACTGAACACCATTCAATGAGTAAGAATAATTTTAAACCAGGAAGTAATATAAATAAGAGTTGTTTTATTAAGTTCGGCGCCCATATATTTCCATAATATTCAACACTGATGAGTTGGCTTTCAGATACGAAATACCATACTTTTGCATGTTGTTACGTATGTAGATATTTTAGTTCGTGTCTTAATAAAGAATTGACTGCGCTCAGGGCAGTGTTACAAAATGTTTATCGTACAAATAGGAGTATGCGTCTTTTGCTACAGCTCCATATAAATAAACAGTTTTTTTTCCGTTTTCAATCTTAGCAAGATGAAATTATGTGGTGTGCTGTACTGAAGTAGAAACCACATTTTATTGCCATAACAATTTCAACCTTGTACAGAACTGAAGCTGGCTTGATATTAAAAACAACAACAACAACACCAATTACAAATAATGTACCTACTCCATGCAACATATTGCGATTTCTTGATTGCGAACATAATAACGAGTCTACCGTTGACGACAGCCGCCCTATGGCTAGGCAATTCATCAATATGTGTATGCGGATGGATAATGGATTTTTCAAAGAGTGTTCGCCTCCTGTTTGTACTATACTCCGACACTGTTGCTACTATTGATGAGTGTCTGCTGGGTTGTAGTTGGGATTATGATATTCGATACATAAGCTTCCATGTAAAGTAACACCATGACTCACACACTAGTTTACCCTTATTGGGGTGAACACCATGAGGTCGAAGTGCTGATGATGTGTGTGGTGTTAATATTGCTGCAATTAAATCATTGAACTGATATTGCTGGTAGCTGAATTGAAAAAAAAAATAATATATATGTTATATATATATACATATATAATAATAATACCTAACTAAAAAAACAAAACGATAAAAGTGAAAAAAAAAAGAATTGAACTTGAAAAATACCCCTAGGAGGCAGACATTGGGCGCTCAACACTGTATTGTGGTCCTGTAGATGTTGTTACATGACTAGCAGTGTGAAATTAATTTTTCAATAAATCAGGTCGTTGTGGCAGAAGGATTTTACAACCAGACGGTGCGCAAAAGCCATTGACAGATAGATGGGTGCAAAAATGCAGTGCAGATTTGTAAAGTTCGATAAAATCTTTTACAGCGCTAATTTTTATCTGAGTAATGTGTTTATTGATTTGACTTTTGATAGGATGCAAACAATGACGCGCTTGAGATACTGAATCGGTATTTTAACATACTTTGTGTAAACTTGTCATCACACTTATTGTTCCAACATCATCCACAAATAAGGAGTCATTAGGATGCAATATAAACTATTCAGCAATTCAGCATAGCTGTAAGGCATTTGTTGTCATAACAAAAACAATAGATGAAGCACAACATCTTATTAATTGTATCAATTGAACTTACTTACATTCAGAAACTTGAAAAAATGTCAATTATGTACGTATATGTATGTTTTGATACCTAAGTAGGATTATAACGTTAAACTGAATCAATGAAGCAATATAAATTTGACCAAGCCGCTGTTATAACGAAACAATGAGGATCTGAAATCTCCCAACTTGAATTTGAAAAATCCGAGAAGACAAAATCTCTTAAATCAACCTTCCGAAAAAGAGGTTGTGGAAATATCGTTTTTTTCGTGCGAATAATTCTGAGATAAGTTACAATCGTCCACCTTGTTGAAAAACTAAAGATATTAAGTGAACCACCCCTGACCAACTGATTAACAAACCTTTGAATTTATGTAAAAACATTAAAAAAATATATATGAACACTATAAGTTTACAGCATCATCTCTACTGTAGAACGATTACCAATGAATATATTAAGGGTTAAAGCTGCCAAAAGGCTGATAAACTACGAGTACATTCTACATAATACCAAGAAAGAGATAAAGAGCAAATTGTTTTGATAAAATCTTTCACAACCTTCATATTCCCGATATGCGTCGAAGATTGCTGAATTGTTGACTTTTGTCAACGCAAAAGAGATTAGCTTTTCATCAGCAAAATGAAGATGGATTTATACAAGAATTTATGTTAGGGGTTCTTTGTACTTGCGAAAGAAAATTCATTTGACTTACGAGTGAGTGACACCTGAACTTAAACTAATTTAAAACGATATGATTCAAAACTAGCTTTGGTTCAAGATCATCCCATTCTATCCAAGGCGTTTCAAACCTCGCTTATGTAAATAAAAGTCGCTTCAGTTCATTAGGGGAATAAGTTTCAGTGTTTTTTTTTTTTTTTTTTTTTTTTAACTTATAAACCGAAAATCCGATTGGTAAGCTTCGTAGACTTCAAGTTCCGAATGCTTATTAGCACACCTTGAACGACAGCAGCTGTCATCGGCTGGCCTCATTACATTGCCACAACGAAACAAATTGACAGGCAGCCGATCAACACTTCAATACGCATGAAAATTCGAAATAAATTATTTGAACCAAAATTGGATGTTTAATGCAAAATCTCACGTCCTATTCGTGAAGTGAGAATTGAATTTGAAAATAGCACATGAAAGATATCTTTGTCTACGACTATGAACTAATGAAAGTGTCTGACTGTCTGTGGACTGTCACAACTGTTCGCATCTAATCAAATCGAAGAGTATCCACGACTAGAAGGAATTTATCTGCTTTTGAACGAAAAGATAATATTGGACTAATTAAACTATTTTGTTTTTATTATATGTACGACTAAATATGTACTGACCTGCATGACAATGAAATGTAATTTATGCTACTGCCTGAACAATGATAATGCGATTTAGCTGTAGGATTTTTTGTTTTTATTTGAGAAAACATTTGAAAGATTAATAAATATTATATATCAGCTATAAAGGTTTTTTTTTTTAATAACTTAATTATATTCATTCAAATGAACACCTGAAAACATGCTCTTTGAGTTAGAATTTGCTTTCAATAGCAAACTTTGATCACTTGACTTTCTTTTTGGCATAATGAAAACTGATAATGATACAGCTCAAAACGGGATTGCCAAAATTGTAACTATACATTTACTTGTAATATGTACAGTGCGGTGCAAATATAGAGTTCTTTTGTTTTGTTTTATTTCTTTATAAATTAGCGCGCGTTCAAGGTGTTACAGTATCCTTAAAATGTTTGCAAACAGCGCGGCCGAAAGAAAACTAAGGAGGAAAAAAAGAGAGGTACCGAGAGTTGCAACCGAAAGAACCGAAACATTGTTTGTAATGTATTTGTAAATGGAAAAGAAAAGTCATAAAAAAAAAATAGAAATAAAAAAAGTACATTTAACTAGCGAAACGGAGCGCGAATATAAATAAAATAATAAAAAATCAATGTGCACTTTAAATCGAATAAATTAAAAAAAAATCAAATAGCAGTGAAAAAATCAGAACGATTGAGTATGCAGTGGAAAACTGTGGCATGGAATTTGTAAAAAAAAAACATGGACATATTTGTTTCAAAAAACAAATTTAAAAAATTTCTCATTAAGACCGATGTAAGGCTTTACTGCTGAACTTAAATCAGATTCGTCAAGAAGAATCTAAGTTTAATCTTATGGAACGTAGATAGCCAATAGAGAGGTTTGGTGATGAGTGATATCTCCGAAGGATGAACGCGAAAGCTATGCATTAATGTAGAAGTGTAATTGCCTGGAAATATTTTTCCTGGAAAACAAAGTGCTCAGAATTGTGAGACTAACCCATAGGTAGCGACTCTAATAACATATATGTAAATGCGATTTTAAGTTAGTATTAACCTTAAAACGACACAAGTTAATACAATATTTCGACCAACCCTCGTTAAGATATTGCAGTTTAAGTGACGCACCTTTTGATATTTTCAAAACCATAACAAAAAAAGAGTTTAATGGTTGTTAAAACATTGTCATTGCATGGGAAAAAATACAACTAAAACTCAAGAATGGTTTGAAAAACGTTCTAAGGAATCTGTTCCGTCGAAAGCAACTATTTACCACTGGTTTGCTGAATTCAAACGCGATCGTATAGACACAAATAATGCTGGACGCTATGGGCGCCTAAATCGGGCTCTTACGCCGGAAAACATCAATAAAATCAAAAAATATCGGTTTGAATAACCGTCAGATACCTGACATCTTTAAGAATAAGTGACTCCATACAAAGAATTGAATGCCTGTATCCTCATACTGAAATCGTGATTACGGGCGATTTTAATATTCTGAGTGGCTCCGACATTCTGGACGTACAACACACGAAGGACTATATGTTGAAAACTTTACCGCGAAAAATAAGTTGACACAGCTTAAAAAAAAATCAACTCGAATACCAGACGTTGAGAGTCATACCGCCAATACCCTGCACATGTTTTTAATTTCTCACCCTGATAAGTACACTATTGATATGCTTTCTCCTCTAGGCTCGTCGGGCCACTGTGACATATCAGCTAATTTCTCGTACACCAACTGCTGCTGATATGACCACAGGCACTATTCTCTTTGGAATTAGACCCTTTATCCCTTATCGGATTAAGAGTATCAAACCAAAAGAAAAAGCGTGGTGCGATTCGAACTGAAAAGAGGCTATCAAGGTTAGAGAAATATTTTTTCGCTACAAGGGGTTTAAACCGAAAAAAATTTAAACGGGTCAGGAAGGACTGCAACGTTTTTCTGAAGCGTGTGAAATTTCAATATGTCTATGAACCACATCCTCCATCCTAACGCTCATTTATAATGAAATTCCAGCTGTCAGCTCGGCATGATGCACACTTTGCGGCTAGCTTAACACTTCTAAATTGTGCTTTGTCTCAGCATACATTTGAGTGGATCGAATCTAATCGTACGCGTGTAGTAGAAAGAGTAATTAATGATATTAACATTCACAAATCCGCTGGTTTAGATGGTATATCTCTCTTTCTTCTAAAGAGGTTTTCTTCCACGCTGAAAAAACCACTGCGTAAGCTTTTTTATCAATCCTACTCGTTAGAAAATTTTCGGAGAATTTGGAAAACATCATCTGTCCAGCCCGTCCCTAAAAAGGTAAATCTCCTTCTCTCCCCTACTAGATACTAATTGCACTTACGCCTCTTCTTTCCATGGTCATGGAAACGCTGATAAATCGTCACCTACTGAAATATCTCAAAACACGAAAACTTCTCAATAACAGGCAGTACGGTTTCCGTAGCAACAGGTCCACTGGTGATTTGATGGCAAGTGGACAACAAAGCATACATCAATCTGGCGAAAGCAAGATAGTTGCACTTGATATTTCTCTTTTGTCGAAAATGTGTAAATTTAGGATCGACAACTCTCTTCTTCAGTGGATTAAAAATTACCTTTCGGAATGTTCAATTCAAGTTGTCTTTGATGGTTTTAAGTCTGACATCCACAAAATAAATGCTGACGTCCTCTCCATTCTGGTGCTGGGATCCGTTCTGCCTCCGAAATTATTTTTAATTTTTATCAATGATCTCTTGCCTGTTACTTCTTATCTAATATAATCCTTCGCTATCTGCTTTTCATATTCGTTCCCAAACTCGCGTCCCTGGTCTTCGGCTGTAAAACGGGAACTGCACCATAACAAGTTGGAGAACTATCAACAAAATCTGTCGCTGTCATTTAAATGC
Organism: Volucella inanis; assembly: GCA_907269105.1. NCBI lineage: Eukaryota > Metazoa > Arthropoda > Insecta > Diptera > Syrphidae > Volucella > Volucella inanis. The sequence continues at coordinate 41,020,965 of OU026154.1, read as the reverse complement.
TTAGCCATTATCCATGAATACCACTTGCATCGTCAAAAAGAAAAACTTGTGGCCTGATTACAGGGATGAAACACTTCTTACATTGCATGAGGAAACCTAGACATTTCGCAGCGTTTTTCACGACATCGAATACGTGAGTATTTCTGAGTGAAAATTGAAGGTTTAGTTTTCAACAGAATAAAGGCTTAGTTAAACAAAGCGTCTATTGAAATCTATAGGAACAGTCAAACTACGTTTGGATGAGCCTTAATGCTTAATACCATACTGAGAAAAACGTAAATAAAAGTTAACTTTTACTTTTAAATTGAAGATTTAAAAAAAAAAAATATTTTTATTATTTCTAAAGGAGAAAAATATATCGAACATATCGATGGGTTGAACTGGTCAGGCTATAATTAAAGCAAATGTAAGTGCGAGAAAAGAAAAAAAAGAGATGAAACCCAAAAAGTATTATAAACGTTTTAAGAATAATGCGGCAAGCTAATCCACATCTTTTAAACATTCTTTTTAGCAACTTAGGCAAAATAATTTAAAAAAAAGTTTGATAAATCTGAAAGAGAAATCAGTCTGTCATCATATTATCCGCAAATATGGTATTAACGAGGTTAATAGACACACATTTGCTCAAGAACTTACTATGGGGCTCTCGAAATTGTATGTACAGTATCTAAAGGATGTGTTAGCAGTTAGATTGAAAGAATTTTGAAGCAATGTGTTTTGCTAAGGTCCCACCTGAAAAAATCATCTGCATGCACATTCATGAAAGTGAATGACCTATTTTAGAAAATATGAAGAAAGGGCTAAACTTAAGACCTTGCTGAGCCACTACTACTACTGAAACGCAGCCTCGATCTGAAAGCTATTTCACTGAATTAATACGAAGAGAACTCAAAGTGGCAATAAAGACCAGCAAACGCCGCAGATTGGTGGTACTGAGGTACTGAACCCGCGCAGAAGAATTGCGGAAATTAGTTAAAGACTTATTCTCAAGACAAAAGAGAAATTAATTGCAGAAGGAACTATCCACAGCAGAATAACAAATCCGTAAAGTCACAGCCGAAGAGATAGGTACTTGACGCTCCTGGGCCAGGTGGTATACCAAATATAGCATTTAAGGCTGCTGTCAAAGGCAGAATTGACATCAAAAAGAGCTGTGGGCATTTATAACGCTTGCTTGAACTAAAGAGTCTTACCCACCCAATGCAAGAAACAGAAGTTCGTGTTACTATCGAAGGGAGGCAAACGAGCATGAAACCCATCAGCCTACCATTCAGTATGTATGCTGGATACGGTGGGAAAAGTATTGAAGCGTACCAGCTCTAATAGATTAGAAACAGCCATTGAAGAAACCACCCAACTATTGATGTCATTAAAGCGGTTATTGATACAACAAAAATGGTTAAAGGACGAAGAAGCACAAAACAGTACTGCTAACTGAAGAGTTAGTGAACGACAACGCTCTCGTCGTAACAGCGAAACTTTAAGAGAAAGTTGTCCAAATAAGCAACGATATACAATTTCAATTGTATGACGGTGGCTAGCATCATCTGATCTCAAACTAGCTGAACACAAAACGGAAGCGATATTAAGAAGAAGTAGAAAACCAAAAGAATTTATTGTGCTCCAAGTGCTTGAGATAGTATTCAAGTCAGCAATAAAATATCTTGGCGCCATAATTTACTCAAGATTGTGTTTTAAACAACACCTGGAATATACATGTGTTTTGCAAATCTTCGCGGGTGAGTTTTAACATAAAATATATTTCAAGAACTAAGGGGCCTATAGTGAAAAAGGAGACAAAGCTAGGAAAACGCATGAAACAATGCAGTGAATGCGAGAGGACAACATCAGGCCAACCATCATAACACAGCAACGCACGCAAGACAGATAAACATGCGCGAATTTATACGGATACAACAGCACGAAAATGCGTAGAAGAAGGCAAGATGCAAGAAGAATGAACACCGCTCCAACGAGGAGCATTCAACCGTAGCACCGTTTAGTGATAGAGCAAAACGACACAAACGTTAAAACTCCAAACTTATTTGCAAAAATCCACCAAAACGAATATCCGTACACATGCGCACATACTCTACACACATGTACATAAATCCATTCACACCCATAAACACATTCACTTAAAAACACGTAGGTTTTCGCTCACAATCTCTCATACTGACATTTAAACGCCTCCACACTACCACTCACACATCTCATCGACGAAACAAGTGCAGCCACAAGCAGATATACCGATAGTCTTCGGTCAAATAAATCCACAATGACAAGAAAACAAGTACTTTAAGAAATAAGCCCTTGATTTCTATCTTGAAGCTACTTCCTTACCACACGGAGTAATGCCTTACGGCGGTTCCGTGACTAGACCGATGATTCTTTGCATAGGTTAGGTTTAGTGGGTTAGAATGTTACATTTGCATCTGCACGTGGTGAAGTCTACATACTTTCCACTCCGAACAACAGAAAAAACTTCCTCTCTTTCCAAGTACCCAAATAAGAATTCGACCTTGCGAAATGAGATCGCTGATAGCTTTGTAAGCACAGTTCAGACGAGGACTTTTCAGAACCTGAATCTGCACTTTGAAGTGTTAAGGGAAATATCGCAAGTGTTTTGCACCAAATGAAAATATCTGCGATTTCCTGAAAGCCAATAATTTTTAAGGGGAAGTGAAGAGGTTGTATCCTACAGAGTTATGTTAACAAGAGTTACGGGTTATCAAGCCAAGGGAAATTATGAAAGGAAGGGGGTAAAAATGTAGTTTTTTCACATAACATGTTTTCACATACTCGTATGTAGGCATGACATGCAATGAAACTAGGACAATATCTCTAGTCATCCATAAGGACAGAATTGGTCCTTTCTATACAATACTTTACCAGTAACTACGATTATACTTCTAGTAAACGTTTTCTTTAAAATATATCATTAACATACTATAGTTCTTTGACTGCACAAAGATTTTCCTTTGCAATTAAATTGCAAGCTACCAAATTAAACACTTTTCGTCCTATTGAAAAGCTGTACATATTGCTGACCTATAAGCGCCCTCTGTGTGACCATCCATAAAATTACAGAACGTTAATAGCATCTCAGCCTTTTAGTTGGGATGCCTTCGGAGCTACGAGTATGTATTTTGTTAAATCAATCATTCAACAACTGATGCAAGTGACTAGACTAGACTGGTCCAGAAATGTAAGCAATGACTCCGCATTAACGTCAGCACAACAATTTCTATTGCTAATTGATGGTAGTGCCAGAGCGCATCCTGTGAATTGATTGAGTTCATTCACTTCCATTGACAAACTACCATGCTCTAGTTAGTTATGCCATTTGAGTAAGACCATTCTATTGATTGTTGATTGAAGGGTGCATCGTTTACCAAATTAAATCAGGTCTTAAAAAGAGAATTAGTAATAATAAAATTAACGCCTATTACAAAAGACCAGAAAAGAAGTCGTCTGTGTGTAGTTTCTAGTAGAGATAGAGAAACTTTTCATATCCGCAAGGTGTTAGCTCTGTGTCTTGTAACCCCAATAGATACGAAAAAACACCAGTTTTTCTAATAAATAGAGATTAAGATCTTTTAGAAAATCTGGACACTTTATGATTGAACATGTAGATTGAAAAATGGAGGATTATCTTACGCTCCTGGTGTTATTAGGGTACCATTATGCCATGTGTACTCTACGTCCATATTAAAACAAAGGAACATACAAATTGACACGTTGACTGAAGATTGTCTCACACAATTTCCTTTCTTTTTAATTTTAAACATGTCATTAATTTAAAATTTAACTGAAAAAAACGGTTAATAAGTATTTAAAACAACGAGGTCTTCCGACATAAACATAATTCAAACGATATTTATGGTACGAAATCCTATCTTGATATTTTCCAAACTGTCAATTTTAAAAAATTATAAAGGTTTGTACTTGTCTTTTTAAGCCTTTAAACCGTTTTTTTTTTTATTGTAATTAACATGTTACAGTTACATAAGTTAAATAAGGTCGCAATTTATTTCCTCAATTGCGCATGCAAGGCGCAAATCATACAACACCAATTGCCTTTGAACAACGCAGCGTCTTTGCCTGCGACTTAATTTACCCCAGACTGCCTCGGCGACAATCTTTTTAAGGATGGATTCATAGGGGCAGTTTTTAATATTCAGTGGAGTTTTTATTGTCAAACACAGAGATTGGGAAAATAATATACCACAAATGAGAGAGAATCAAATGTGTTCAAATGGTGTTGTCAGAATAATACGACTCGGTCATTTCTCAGACATAGACGGCTCCTATATGGATGTTATGTTGCTCGACATAAATACAATAGACAATTACGAACCAACATACTATAAATTGTCTACATACGTTTATCTATGACAGTGATTTCAGTTTCGAAACAATCGTTCCAAACGAAATCGCGAAATTGGAAATATTCCTACCATTCGATGTTCTTTAGAACATTAACTAGAGCACTCTCCTGGAACTCACTCTATACAACAGGAACCTGTCGAACGTGTAGATTGTCAGAAACCTAAAACTTACGGATGAGGCAGAGCGTCTCATGCGATTTTTGTGAATGCCTGGCCAGCGCTCACAGTCAATTCGGAACCTGTGTTGGAGATAAAAGGTTCCACACTCGGTGGAAACGCGTTTTTCTCGAAACTCCAGTTTTCAGATTTGCTGCAGTTGTAACTCGAAAACAAATCATCCGATCGCTTTGATTTCGTATGAAAAATGTAATTTTGGCGAGCAAAAACCCATCAAATTTTCGTGCGATTTTTTTTTCTTCAAAACTCTGCCATTTCGTTAAATTTCAATTTCACAATTGTGGGTCATTGTATAAGTAATACCTTCTAGTTTGACAATCTTTTTTTTCGTTTTTTTTGATTTCAGCCATGGCCCCCAATCACTCAGCAGTGGTGGACTTTTTTTTTGTGACTTTGGAAATAGCGAATAACTCGGCTAAAGTTTATTTTTTTCCTTTGAAAATTTCAGTGTACATATATCCATTATTTATGTATAAATATATCCTCCAAATTTTAAAACATTTGACGCAGTAGTTTTCTTTTAAGAAATTCCCAAAAATCACCTTTTTTGTCCCTTAAGCCATAGTTACGATGATGCTTCCGTTAGGGAGCCTACCACTTTCAAGTCAGGCTCGGACCGATGTCCGAGGGACCCTGACTCCCATAGTACCGAGTTTTAAGTCCTGGCAGAGGTACCGGTAGTCCTGCCACCCAACAGAAGCTTGTGACCGACCGCTTGTAACTGGTCAAATCGTGAAAGGAAGGAACAACTCCAAAACCATATACGATTTTCGGCAAAATCAAAACCAATAAATTAGTGGCATTAGTGGAGCATTGTAAAATAGATCGACATCATCTTGTTTAAAAATCCAAAGCGATTTTTGGCTCATCCTATTCTATTCCTATCCTACAAGGTCTTGTGGGATCACTTCATAATGTTAGACGACTTAATCGGTCATAAATAACCGAGTATTCTTAACATATAACGTGCTTTCGATATAAATAAATGATATTGCAAGGATTGGAAGTGATTCTTCAGAAGCCAGAAACCTTTGATTTCAGGACACCTGCTTTTTCGTCCAGAGGCAAGGACACCTTCTGCTAGGGTGAAGGTAAACTGTGTGTAAACATAGCCTCATTCGGCCCAATTTCGTATTTGGATTTTTGCTGTAATTCAACGCAGGAGCAAGCTTGTTGTAAAAGATTTCTGTATTTGAGAAGTCTGGCACTAAAGTTTATCTTCGTTTGTTCAAACCACTAGAGGCGAAATACGCAAAATTCTATCCTCGTGAGGTTTTGTACAGCAGAATAAACCGTATAAGAGAATGATATCAACTGCCTTATTCAGCTAATTCGATCGCAGCTCCAGATAGGCGATTCAACTATAACAAAAATGTCACATAAGATAGTGTGTCATGTTTTAGTCATATACAGCTTACATAGTTCCAGGAATATCCAACTTCTGACGCTTCTGTTTAATCAAATTAAATTTGGTTTTTATTGTTATGTCCTTGACATTCTCAACAAATTATTATATTATGCCACAGCATGATATTTGTGAAAGGTATATGGTTATGTTTATATTTTTTTCTTCAAATTGATACAAGAACCGAGGCAACGAATTCGCATTAAATTTTGTAATAAAAAAGGGACTAAAACGTTGAAGAAATCAGAAATCAGTCTCAGAAAACACGCCCTTCGAAAGTTTTGAACCCCAATTGACTGGCTGTCGGTGCCTTGAACGGATACATTCCTGTAGCTAGAAATTTTTGATTTCATTTCCGTTTTCTTCAGTTGTTGATGTCGATAATATGCCAGAACGGTTGCCATTGTCGATGGCTTCACGAATAATTCCAAACCGTGGATAACGCTGTACATTTCATAAATGTGAGACGCTTTGGTGAAAATGTCGAGTTAAAATGTGTTGAGTTTTTGTTTATGCCCATACAAAACAATAAAAGCAGGTAAGGAATTTCCCTTTCTAGGAATATTAAAGCCGATTCTAGATCGAAATTAACTTTGAGAATAATTTCCAACTTTCACTCACTCACCTTGACAGTATAATCAAACTAATATTTGAAAATTTCCAAAAAGCTCACCTGAAAAAAAAAACAAAATTAAGATCAAATCAATTAAACACTCGTATATAAAAGCAAATATTATATATTTTATAATAACAGTAATCAAGTGTCACAAATTGTCATAGTGTCATGTCAAATATAAAAAAAACTAAATAAAAGTAGCAACGAAGCTGACAGCTTTCATCTTCGACACCAAACCGGGATTTACGATTCCCAAGATTATCATTATCTCTAATTATTGCGCAAATTATCTAACAAATTGAGTGCTTGTCTATGCCGCATATAGGGAGCCGTGTGACACAAACTGCCACTTGAAATACGAAACATATTAATCCATTATTTTTTGCTAGTTAAGTGCTAGTAAGTGCCCATTTGTGGTGTCCATCAAAGTCTATTACGACTGTGAGGGTACTGCAATGGTCTTTGACTGGAAAAAACAAAAAAATTTGCCTCTTATGGTATGACACGGTCAGATAAACTTATTGATTAACCATTTGCGGAAAACGACTGAGTTTTTTGGTCATTAAAAAGAAGCTATATCTTTTAATTTAGGCAATGTAAATATTTTACTCTTGAATCTGTCTATGTTTAAATATTTTGTGCTTTTCAGTATACATATTAGGGCTCTCGATTTAAAGCGTGTATGTAATTACACGTGTATTCCTGTCACGTGTACACGATTAGTAAGAAACTTTTTCACGTGAACATTTAAATACACGTGTTCTTTTTTAATATGCGTGTAAATAAAATAACACATGTAATTACAACACGACGTTCTTTCGATTATTGGATGTAACGAGTACTTACCGAAATAGTTATTTCTGTTCAAGTTAATTTTTCTATGTTTATTTTTCTATGTTTTATTGAGATTAAAGTTTAATCATTAAACCGGTTTATGAATTGATGACGAAGAGCTTCTTATCAGTTTTAGTTGAGTGTTGATCTCGAAAGGCTGATAAGTATATCTTTTGCTAATTCAAATTGTTAAAGTGATAACATGATACCAAAGAGTTGGGTATGGCAATATGCACGTCAAGAAGGTGATATAGCCTTCTGTGATTTGTGCAGTGAGGACAGGAACAATTCTTTCTCCTGTCGTGGTGGTACGACAGGGTCATTAGGACAGCATTTGCAAGGAATTCATTCAATTCAAACAAACATAAATAGAGAAAATCCGGTTTCTACTCAAATCAAGTGAATAAAAATAGATTAACACTTTAAGGTAAAAAATACTTTTTGTGATTCAAATTACAGCATGATTGATAGAGATTCGTCAAGAACTGAAACCAACGATGATAGCAGTCCTGGACCGTCCTCTTTCAAAAAACGCAGAATACACAAAAGGAAGGCCCAAGAAGTTAGCAATGCCTGACCATGTTCGCCGGATAGGATGGAAGAGATCCACCATTCCCTAGCTAAAATAATTGCGTTAAACCAAATTCTAATTTATTTCTGTTCAAGCCGGTGTTTTCTCCAATTCATGACTGTTGTTGAACCGAACTATAAACCGTTGAGTGAAGAGGCAATAAAAAATCGAATGCAATCACTTAAACAGGAATAAAGGACAAAATTGGTAGCGTTAGTGAAGTTTCTTGCACGTCTGATTGTTGGACGTCTGCCGCGCAAGAATCATATATGACAATAACGGAACATTTCATAGATGACGATTGGGTACCTCAGTCTTTTACACTTGAGACAAGTGAAATTAATACACGTCACAATGCAGAAAATCTCATGAACAAGATGGAAGGCATTTTTCTCGATTGGGGACTCAATGAAAAAGTCACAGCAGTAGTCACAGACAACGCTGCAAATGTGGTTAAAGCTGTGGAATCTATGAGGCAAGTAGAGCAGAATGTCGGTTTGACATGCGCAGTACAGTCTTTAGTTGGCAGTAAGGACATCCATGTCTTCTGAAAATATAAAAAAAATAATTGAGAAAGCCAGTAAACTAGTTTGCCATTTTAAACATTCCAACGTTGCGAAATATGCTTTGCAAGAAAAGCAGAAACAATTGAGTCTACAAGCACAATCCCTTTTACAATCATGCAACACTCGGTGGAACTCAATCTTTTTTATGCTTCAGCGTCTAACACAAAACCGGAATCCACTGTTAAATGTATTGACAGATCGCACAGTCACGTCTTCAGCTATCGCTACAAAGTTGGAAATTTTAGAACAAGAATGGGCATTCAAGCGCTTATAAAGATTTTCAGCAATGTAAAATTCGTCTACATCCATGGTGCGACCTCTTATGCTAAAAATTCTAGAGCAACATATGAATTTTTCCGCAAGCGACTCAGACATGATTACATCGTTTAAAATCAGTTTACGTAATGATATACGAAATATATTTGATTTAAATCAGAGCAACACAACTGATATTTCTGCAAGGCAATTAGCTTCTTTTCTTGACCCACGATATAAAGACCTAGAGCATGAGAGTGTTGATGAAAAAATGTCTATAAGAAATAAGGTCAAGCAGCTCATGACAACATATTTACCTTCCAAGAATAATTCGGAAACAGAAACTGGATCCACTATGAATTTTACAAGTGACTTAGACTTTCTTTATAACACACATTGAACTAAGCGAAAGAATATCCAACATCAACTGGACATTTATTTAGCTGAACCTCAATTGAAGTTTGACCTAGATCCATATGAATGGTGGAAAAATAGACATGATAAATTTCCGGCTATCGCAATTTTAGCGAGGAAATATTTGTCTATACCAGCTACATCTCTTAGCTCAGAACGCTGTTTTCCCACGGCTGGAAATATTGTCACATCTAAAAGATCTTCATTGCTCCCTGATAATGTAGATTTGTTGGTATTTCTTTATCAAAATAGAAAGTGTTTCTAAAATAAGACCATACACATACTTTACTTAAGAATGAATTTAATTTCGACAGATTTTTGAAATACTCGTAATTTTTAAAACGGTTCATTCATGTATTAAAATGATTTGTGAAAGTACATGCGTTCGTCTTATGCTTTCATCTTGTCTTCATGTTTGGATTGCTCATATGAGTCTATTGTGCAATGCGTAAGCGACAAAACAAATTGCTTATTTGTAAATATTTATGATAATTTTGGCTTGAATTCTAGAGCAAACATGAAACAAATTATATGCTGTAACAAAAAAGGCTAACACCCCAAATTTGGCCAAAACTTCAAAACTATAGGCCATGACTATAACATTGAAGCATAAAAAATCTTCAATTCCGCCTTACGTGAATTATTTCAATTCTCGAATGTGTTGTATTCCAATCTTCTTATTATCCGCTTTTCGAGTTAAAATTGTTCAAACAATTGTTGAATATATTATTTGAAAATTGCATAAGAACGGTGTTTAGCTTTTTCTTTGCAATTAAACTGAATTTTATCTTTGATAGTGAAATCAACTCTGATGACTAAACGATGCTTTTGTTCAATTTGCAAATTACGTGGTTTCTCAATCTTAGCTTTAATTCTCCTATTTCCCGGGCCATATAATAAATAAGCAGTGGTCTGATCTTCGACATGATATTTGGCAACACATGTTTTGTTTTGTAGTGTATAAAATGTTTCTTGGGACCAACGAAAATGCTCAGTAAAACTAATTTTCAATAAATCACCTATGGGATTCATTTTCAAAATTCCGTTTTTCATCTGCATCGTTAATGCTAAAAACAGTATTATTCAAATCTTATGATAAAAAAAAGAACTTATACAAAAATGTGTATGTACACCATTTATGTAGTCGGATGAAGTGGCTGGCTCCTAAGTATCGATACCAATTTAATCAATTCCATTTAAAGTGATTATAACCCTTGAAAAAGTAATTTATGAGATTTTTGTTTTACAACACAGCCTAACACACGAACGGAGTTACTTGCATTCCACTAAAGAGTTCTCGCCTCATGCCATCCTTTTGAATTGAATTGATTTCAAGTCAAGAGCACAACTCAACACACCACACACAATGGCGTACACTGCGCACTATGTCACCAATTGAATTTAAGTATCTTGAGTATTATAATTTACTACATGTTTACCCACGCAATATTTTTTATGCAGCTCACATGTGTGGGATCAGGGATAGAGTACAAAAGATGCTGAATCTGGACCGCTAGGCCATGCCCAAATCAAACTCTGGACAATAATATATAATTGTGTCGCATGTTATAAGTGACTTGGATTTTAAATTCTAAATAACGACTTATTCCGAAAAGTGAATGTTGGTCGTACATACATTTCTAAGTGACACATAAATAATGCAGTTTTAATGTGAAATCGTCTTTTTTATTACTTTTGCTGGTATACATGCGATACATGTGCCTAGCCATCTATGGTAAGTCGCGATCAAATCCATATCGCTGTTCAATCTACCTTTTTGTTCATACTTCCTCCACAGCGAAGGGACCGATGATCATACGGAGAATTTTCCGCTCGGAAAATTTTCATCCCCTCTGGAGAATGTCTATGTAAGGGGTGATTCATCGTCAGGTTTGATTTTCAATAGGCTTTTTTTGACAAATCACGCGTGACTCCTATCAAACTGCTTTGTCATTTCTGTTCAGTATCGTTTGGAAATTCATCATGGAAGGACTCACAACACAACAGCGTCTCCAAATTGTTCAGCTGTATTACGAAAATCAGCGTTCTGTGAGAAATGTTTTTCGTGCGATTCGAGAAACTTACGATGCGCATAATCGACCTATTGAAACCATTATTGCGAATACCATTCGCAAATTTGAGCACCAGTTCACATTAGGGGATGATACTCGACCGGTTAGACCACATCCAGCACGTAGTGAAGAGACTATAGCACCTGTAGCTGACAGTGTACACTAAGGCCGTGACGAATCGATTCGTCGTCGTTCTCAAAAACTTGGCTTGGCGTATTCGACAAATTGGCGTATTTTACGTGAGGATCTCAGCCAAAAAGCGTACAAAATTCAACTTGTGCAAAAATTGAAGCCAGACGACTTGAATTTGCATCATATTTTCAGTGAATGAGCTCTGGAAAAACTCAATAAAAATCCGGTGTTTTATCGTGAAATTTTGTTCAGTGATGAAGCCCATTTCTGGCTCAATGGAAACGTTATTAAACAAAATCAATAGTTTTGTATAGCTATTAAAACCTACTCCACTAAAACTAGGGTATGTAAATTTTCCATACTTATGCACAGACAGGTTCAAAATGACCCCTATTGGTTTAAAATTAGATTTATTTATATTTTCGCTTAAAATATGTCTGTTTAATACAAAACATGAATAATATAGTATTTAATGTAATCATATTTAAGAAAAAAAAATGTACATAAATATAAATATCAAAAGTAAAAATGTCTTAAAAAAATAGTCATTAGAAACAAGTGTGTGATCACCACAAATTGGTTTACTACATATCCTTATTATATGAGCAGTCCGCGCATCTTTTTCTTTTGGGAAGTGATTGAATGGGGGTTGATGGACAGGCAATTTGAATTCCACATTACTTCATGGCCTCCTCGACATAACGGCGTTGTGCTGTTTCACTCCGTCTCATCATATGAGACATCATAAGTTCCTTCCTCCCTTCACGTTTGTTTTGTCTTGTTGTTCCAACCAGAGTCACTCATTTTTGAAGAAGCCCTTCTGCCAGTGGCAAAAAAGTAAAAAAGTTTTCAGTTGGTACATTCCTACTACTATTTACTTATGTTGCTGTTAGTTCAGTAACGATGGTTTGCCCCAATTTTTTTTTAAACCTGTTTTCCTGGTTGTCGTCTACAGTAAATCTACCATCAATGGCGTATGAAGTATTTTTTAGATTCTTCTAAAATGTTTAAAATATCTTTTTCAGAATAATTTGCAGGAAGTCGCATCGTTTAGGTTTTTTTTTTTTTGTACACCACGAAAACTATAAAACAAATTCAAAAAATAAGAATTTATTGAAGCAACTGAACCGTTTGAATATAACACAACGACTGAGTACGAATTTTACAGAGTTGTAAAATCGTACAATGCAGATAAGCAGTTACGCTTCCCAGGCAGATTCATTGCAATTGACCAAAAAAACCCTGAGTTTCTTGACGTGCATACAATAACGTGTTCACACTATCGATGTAGGCTATCAATAGCCTAATTGTTACATGAACCGATTGCGGCGACCCTTTGCTACTGATACATGAACCAGTGGCACGCAAAAAACCAACAGACCGACTGATAAAGGATAACCAGGAAGCTGGTACGTATGTACCATATAACAGGTAGCACTGCGGTACCTGACTGGCCGGCTCCATAATACAGTGATAGCGTCAAAATGAACCTGTTTGTGCATTTGATGGGTATCGTACAACTTTCAATTCTTGTTCTGATTACATACTTTTTTTTGCCTTTTATCTTAGAAATTTAGTAAAAATAACTGCCTAAGATGTCGTTAAGGCTGAAGTTGAAAGAAAAAAAATTCAAGTTATAATAAAAATCAGTGTGTGGAGGGTCAAAATGACTCTGTTTTTACAAGTTAACGAAAACTAGGCGCATACTTTGGAAAAACTGGAAAAACAATAGCATCGCATATCAATTCATAATTGGAACACCTGCGCAACCCAATCCTAAACTTCCAGACGAGACCCAAGACCGCATCCACTGCACAAATTGCAACGAACGTGAGAAATAAATGCATTCGTTTCTTTATCGAAATTTCTACCTAGGTGTAATTTTCATTATCAAAAACATTGTTAGCTCAGTTCAAAGTGGAACCTCAAATAATGAAGTTCAGGGACCACAGGATAATTGGTTCGGTGTAAAAGTCCATAAGTAGCGCTTAGTTTCGCAAAAAGTGTCGTTCATAAAAGTCCTTAAGTAGTACACATGTACGAACTCTTTACGAGTGTGAATCTCGCCGAAAATAAAATTCCGTAAAATCCTATGGTTCCCCCGCGTGTGTGGTGAAAAATTTAAGGGCCCCTAAAGGAACCGAACGGCAACTGATAACTCGACCTCTGGACGAAAAGGAAGTGTAAACCGCTAGCCGCACCACGTATCGCAAGAAGTCAGGACAAATGGAATTCCTGCATATTTTAGTATTGTAAGCCTAAAATTAAGATTCGAAAAGAATATATATTTTAATAATAATAATAAAAACAAGAAAGAGAGTGAATAATTAAAATAGAAAAAAAAGAGAGAGTAGAATTTAATAAAATATAATTTATACAATAAATATACAATTTAAAATTCTCTCTCTGAACAAATTCATATTTAGTTCATAAGAAATTAATTTTATCTACTATTTCCATATCTGTTGAAATACATAATTAAAAATTATGGCTAACCAAAACAATTTAATCTGGCCCCCAGTCCTTAACCAGCCAAATCCAAACCTAACCCATCAATTTCAAATCCACCCCAAGCTCATCCAGACCTACCTATTGATTACATAGAACCTTTAACCCAAGAACAAACAGAAGGAAATGTCACTGAAGTAATTTCCAAACTTAGTGACGTACATTTTGTAGGCTAACAAGCTCTTCGTTGCCTTACATTGAAGTAAAAACAGAAGGTGGCGAAGTGCTAAAAATCCTTATCGACACTGGATCTTACAAGAACTATATTCAGCCATCCATAGTAAAAAATCCTATTCTTAATGATGTACAATTCTACGCGAAATATATTGGAGGAAATTTAAAAATTACCCACCACACTTTTGTCAATCTATTTGGCCTAAATGACCTTAAAATTAAATTCTTCCTCATGCCACACCTAAATTCGTTTCATGGGATCCTTCGTAATGATAGTTTGAAAGAACTATCAGCCCTAATATATGCACGACATAGCTACATGACTATCAGAGAAAATATTAAAATACGAATTAAACAGCTCGCTGCACAAGCCGTAAATACCGTATCCTTTAGAACAGAACACATAACGTTGCAACAAAAACGACACGACCGTCGTAAAAGGTGAGATTCGAACCCAATGGCCTTCAAAGATGAGGTTGAAACTCAAATCCAAAAACTTATTCATGATGGTGTAATAAGACCTTCGAGATCACCGTACAATTCATCGGTGTAGATTTTTCCTAAGAAATAAGACGCCTCTGACAAGAAGAAATTTCGATTGGTGATCGATTATCGTAAATTAAACACCATTACTTAGTATTGCTGACCGGTACCCCATTCCGGAAATTAACGAAGTGCTCGCACAACTAGGGCAAAACAACTTATTCACTGTTATTGACCTCAAGAGTGGATTCCACCAGTTTCCACTTAAGGAAAAGTACATTGAAAAAACAGACTTTTCGGTAAATAACGGGAAATATGAATTAACCCGCTTGCCATTTGGGCCGAAAAACGCCCTCTCCATTTTTCAGAGTGCGTTCGATGATAAACTGAGGGAGTATATAGGAAAAATATGTTTCGTCTATATAGATGATATCACTATATTCAGCAAAAACGAAGAGAAATATCGAAATAATATTTAAAACCCTAGGATCTGCAAATATGAAAGTACAGCTTGACAAATGCGATTTCTTCAAAAAAGAAGTCGAATTTTCGGGTTTATAATCTCTGCCGACTAATCTCAAGACTAATCCAGAAAAGGTAAACGCGGTACTAAATTTTCCCTGCCCTAAGACGCTGAAGGACTTATGTTCTTTCCTTGGCTTGTCTGGGTACTACCGCCGTTTTATTAAGGATTATGCTAAACTTGCAAAACCATTAACCATTAAAATACAATAAGGTACTTCAGAATTATTATTTTCCCCAAATGATTTCAAAATTTTATAAAACAGTCAATCAATGTCGCATATGCCAAGACCACAAATATGACAGTCATCGTAACAAACCTGAGCTCAAAGCAACACCCATTCCTCAATATCCAGGTCATATTTTACACTTAGACATCTACTCAACTAAAGGAAATCTGAACTGGATAGATTGTACTGCATTGGACAAATTTTCTAAATATGTTCAGGTGAGAATCTTAAAGTCAAGAGCTGTAGAAGATATAAGAGAACAACTGAGACAAATCCTTTTCGCCTTTGGCGTAACAGAAGTTGTTGTCTTCGACAATGAAAAATCCTTTAATGCAGCCCACTTTCGTTTCTTATTGCAAAATCAGTTAAGAATAGAGATTTTTAAAACCCCCTAATATGCTAGTACAGTTGACGGGCAAGCCGAGCGTTTTCATTCAACGCTTTCAGAAATAATGCGTTGCTTGAAAACTGAAAAAATCCATAGATCCTTTTTAGAGTTGTTAGACCGATCCACGTATGAGTATAACTGCTCAATTCACTCAACAACAGGAAGAAAGCTCATTGAGATATTCTTTGAAAGATTTGTCAGCACAGACTCTGAGCAATATGAAATATCACAACAAGAAAAACCATAAAATAAAAGATTATTCACCAGGTGACATTATTTATACTAAAATAAACAAGCGATAAGGCTCTAAATTATCACCTCGTTTTTAAAGAGAAGTAGTAAAAGAAAACAAATCGAAAACCATAATAACCGAATCCGGCAAAGTAATTAATGAAGGAAATATTAAAAATTGAAATTATTCTTCTTATCTCCACAGGTATATCATTTCACTGATGCGTGCAGATCTGATAATCCTGGATTACTTTAAATCAGAGATAATCGTCCTAAACAAAATCGTCCTAAGCGAAAATCTAAACAGGAAATCTGAAATTTATCCATGTTATTAAAATACTCCCATACGAAGATTTTGTTTCAAAAACTTCATCCCTCATGTACCAGCATATCCCCAGGAAAAACCCATTTTCCCCATCCTTGAACACGAACTTAAACATACCAAAAATCTTATTAACAATATCAAAATCCATAGACCAAAAAGAGCCATAAATTGTATTGGTACAGCGTGGAAATGGGTCACGAGAAATCCCGACCACGACGGTTATACAATAATGGTAGATTAAATTAACAAAATATTAGAAAACAATAATAATCAGGTTTTGATAAACAAGGCATATATCGATAGAATAAATAAACTAACCAATATAACTAATGACATTCTTAACCAAATAAAAAAGGACACAACATTTGAAAATGAATTAGTATTAAGCTTACCTTATAAGACCAAATTAATAAAAGAATTATGATCTCAATATACGCAGTAGAACTCGGGTAAATTAAATATTGTAAGCTCTAACATATTATCAAAATTAAAAATAGATATAATCATGAATAAAATAAATAAAAATAAAACTAATGTACTATTCGAAGATATTGAACAGGCACTGTTCATAAATTGTATAAATCCATCTAGTTTACTTCATATTATAAGCATTCCAAACACGGAAGATATGATTTATGAAAAAATAATTGTCAAATCGCTAAAAAAAAAATTACATAAATAAAATTGTAACTGAAAATATTTTAAAAAGAAACAATGTTATATTTGGAATTATAAATAGTTGTAAGACAATTAACGAATTATCAATATGTAAGAAATCAAATCTTATAGATTTTAGTAACGACAAATGTATTTTTAGTTTAATAGAAGGTAGAAATGCGACGTGTAAAAGAACGAATAGCCATCATATCCCTAAAATGGAGGAAATAACACCGGGAATGATTTTATTAAAAAACTTCGATGGGAACATAGAGATCAACAACTACAGCCAGCCACTTACTCTGGCTAACAATTACGCTAACAATAAGGAATCAACAATACACTGCTGAAGAAATAATCCATATCCATGCATTGCCACCACTGCATCCATCTTCCAACGGTACAGAAATAGAGGAGATTCTATAGCTGGAACTTATAAAAGAACTTCATCTTAATAACACGAAACATATCAACATAATTCAAGCTGAAAAAGAGATTCATCAATGGGTTAACTATTCAATTCTTGCAGCCATATTCCTTAGCATCCTGTTTCTAAAAAGAAATGCAACCCCAAACCATGACCTATCCTAAAATAACAGAACACCCTAGCATTTACAGTCTTACTTTTAAGCGACACGAGGACGCACGCACTTAAGAGGGGAAGAGTTAACGACAACTAAGCGCATTCCTTGGAAAAACTGACAAACAAACAATAGCATCACATATCAATTTACAATTGGAACACCTGCGCAACCCAATCCTAAACTTCCAGACGAAACCCAAAATCGCATCCACTGCACAAATTGCAACGAACATGAGAAATAGAATTTGCATTCGTTTCCACACCAAAACTTCTACCTAGGTATAATTTTAATCATCAAAAACATTGTAAGCTCAGTTCTAAGTGAAACCTCAAATAATAAAGTTAATTTTTTTTTAACAAAACTTGTACTCAATAATTTAACTTACATATTAGGGTTAGATAAAATATAAACTTCGATCTTTTGTGCATTTATAAACCGCACAAAACCATTCTCTATATCATAAGTCAGATACCCTGACCTATAAGCAAATTGGTCAGCAAAAGCAAACTAAGGTTCTTTTATAGCTCATATAAGTTTTTTGGTGGGATTTTGCTTTGATGGCTTTTTTTTCAGCGTCATTAACTTCCGACAAATCCGCATAAATGTTGTATCATATGTGCCTACCACAACGAAAATTGTTTATAGTGAAGCAAGCAGTATTATCAAAACCAGTCTCTAATTCTAACAACTCTCGTTGACAAAGTCATAACAGCTACTTAAAAACAGTCCATTCTAATAATTCTAAGAATAAGGCACATTTAATCCACATTTTAGGGAGAGCAATAAAAATATTTGTCATCACATTTGGCTGGCGTTTTGCCAAAAATCGATTGAAAATTCCTCTTTGACTCTTGGAGGTTCAGTGAACTAAAGCATTTGCCGAAATTCTAAGCACATCATGTGATTCTTTTTTCTTTTATGTAGTACCCACTTAAGGGAAGCTCCTCCAATAAACATTATTGCACTGTTTTATATCCTTATGAGTGCGAATATATTTCGCTTTTGGGTAAGCCCCCATCAACCCCCAAAAATGCTATTAGCTTAAGTCAAACGACAGCAATTCAAGCTAAAATAAATAACCGACACATTTTGTACTTCCGCCATTGTCGTCGATAGAACACAAGAGGAAAGGAGAAAACAAAAGTAAGGAAACGACATTCGAAGAGTAAAATAATCGAAGGACGAAGAACAGAATCCATCTCCGAATCCATTTTTATGGAAAGCAGTTACATTAAGCGAGATTTTGCCCTCTGCGCTATTCATCTTAAATAACACTTTGTGTGGGACGAGGGTAGAACAGTAAAGTTATTGGATTAAATCTTGAGATCAGAGCTCCTACAACACTGGATAATGTGAGAATGGAATATCCAGCTTATCCTTGTGAAAAAACCATTTTCTGGGCACTCAAGGTCATGGGAAATCGTTAGGTTTTTCAATACATTATGCACATCACAAATATGTACGTATGTTTTTTTTTTTTTTTTTTGTGTAGGGGCTTCGTGCTCATTAAGCTGTAATGTGCGTTTTATGCTCCTTATTGTTCTAAACTGCTCAAATTTCAAATCAGTAATGAATTTAGAAGAACTTGAACGACTTCCATACAAAAATTAAGATCAAGGCGCATTGATTTAGGGCATTCTTCTGTTTAAGTCAAAAGTTACCAGATTGTAAAAAAAAACTTACCGCACCTATGTAATTGTTTTTCAGAAATTTGGTAACATTAAACAGTCATATATTTAATTTGTAAATTATATCTCGAAGCTGGTTTATATAAATGTATGTTGTATGGACAAACGTTAGTCTCAAGTCATATGTATTTAAGCCTTGTCTGGCCCAAGAAGCTAGCCTCAATGATACCATAACACGTTTTTTGAATTTTGCAATAAAACTATGGCGCTTAGAAGTGGGTCACACAATAGCAACCCTTTTATCCTAACATTATCTGGAATCAACCATAGCTTAAGAGGAATGGTTAAATGGTTAAAGATAGATGCTCATTGTTTCTCTAGAGACATATCCAAGCCCATGCTGATATGACCCAAACCGAACAGTAATACTAGGCGTTATTTTAAAAACCGCATATTGGATCCGAAACTCTGTGGCAACCATATGGGAACAATCTGAAGACGTTGCAGAGGATTCAATATGATTAAGATATTTTCTATGCTATAGATATGTTCTTCTAAAAAACATTAGAACTCTGTCACAGTTTTCCATTAACCGATAACGTATCCCAAAACATATACAAGACTTGAATTGTTTTACTTTATTTAGATATTCCGTTCCACTGTAAAAGGAAGAACGAATAGATAATAAAAGGAAACAATAATGAAAAAACCATTCTCGTTATATGGACTACTAATTGGGAATTGTAATCAATCAATCACATTTATTGTTGACAACTTTTTTTTTTCTTCGCTGCCTGCGTAAAAGTATGTGTGTGTACTTTAAAACTGCTCACAGATCACAACACCAGAAAGTGTTATTCCGTACTTTAGTTGGAAAAAAAAAAAAAAAAAATTCTTCACTCTGTTACAGGATAGACAACTGACTAGCTAGATTGACCGTGGCAACAATTCAGATCTAAAATAACAACAAATCAACGAAGAAGACCATCCATATATTAAGAACCACTTGGAGTCCGTGACCTAACAACAAGCTAGCAAAACATAATTTACTAAAAAAATAAACGTTCAATATGCATCACAGTATGGGTACATAGAACAAAAATAACAACAAAATATATCTTTTGCCATCTGACATTAAGCCGCAGCACTTATACGAGAGGTATGTAACATATGTACAGGAACGCGTATTTGTTGCTGTTGCTTGATTAAAGAAAACAATAATGAGATTTCAATTGCGAATGCTTGTCTTGTGGCTCAGAGTCTATTCTTCGTCTTAATTAAACGTGCAATTTGTGCAAAAATGAGAGCGAAACGAGTTTAACTACTGTGAGTCAGAGATTTGTAAAGGACAGTTTTTCAGTGCGAGTTCACCGAGTCTCGATTTAACTCTAGAAACATGTTTTTTCCGTCAATTTTATTTCTGAGCTAACACCGAGTTAACCCAGCAAATTTGCTGAGTTAACTCTGGATTTACTGAACCAATTTTTTTTTATAGATACTGAAAATAGCAAGGAAAAAAGTTGATTTCGCTTATATTTTTGTGAAATATTGCTGCTTCTTTTGCTCATTGTTATTTTTATGCACTAAAAAAAGAAACTAAACAATAAACAATGAGCAGATGAGTATGACAGATCTCGATAGTGTTTTGACAACTGAACGATACAATGGCAGTGATGTTAAAATTAATCCTTCACTGCAAATAGTCGCAGCAAGGCGGGATAATTGCTTATGGCTGTGTACCCACAGTCTGAACCACAAATAAGTAATCAATCTTAATTACTCATATCTATGTACAGATTACTTTGTTGACCAGTGAAGCTAGTTACAATTTTTTATATTTATCTTTTTTTTTTTGTTATTTACTTATTTGTATTCTTGTTATTGTTTTCTATTGTTACTTTTACACCGGTTGAATCAATTATTGGTATGCATGGAACGTTTAGCATTAAAATGCATTAGACAACAAGTAATGAGTACTAAGACGCGAGTAGATTGATTGTCTGCATACGTAAACACTTGGCATTGAAGTAAGGTACGAATATTGGCATGAACTCAATGCCTAGCGCCCGACAATCTTCAGGCTGAAGACGACTTCTTTTTATTTAGCGAATTGTAAGACAGACAGCATACATCCTTGGCTGTCTGCGAAATGTCTTAATTTACAAAAGGAACCATAAGGTGTTAGACAGTGTCGCCAATCAGGCAGCTGTTTTATCAGCGAGAACGATGACCAATTGAATTTGAGTTCTTATTTATGTCATTGCATTGAACGGCTCAGGAAACCATAGACATCGTCATCAAAATTTACATGTGAAATTTTTCCAGCATTTTATGCAAGAAAAAATAGAATAGAAAAGTAAATACCAATGATATTGGAATACATAATGCACTCCTCAGTGAAAAGCTATTGGATCTCAAGTACCAGAAATGAGGAGTTCATTATCTTAAAAACACGCCATTCAATTGTCCTATATATGTCCTAGTATTGTCAGGCGACTGATACGTGTTTTTCAAATCGTGTTGATGTCATTGTATAGCTCGTAGAGTTAGCTTTTATAAAGCAAGTTAAAACAAACGGAACCAAACATCACTCGAAGAAACATGTGTTCAAAACAAACAAGCATACGAGTATGTTTACCAGCCTTTGCCAACGTCCATGCCTTTACACCATAGAGCAGGACTGGGATAATAGGAGTCTAATAAAGTGTCTCCTTAGTGTTTCTTGACAAAGCATTATTACTGAATTGCCACCTCTGGCCAAAAAAAAAGCTAGTGTTACTCTTTGTTTTGTATACCAAAAACAAAAATCCCTAACTACCTCAAAATTACACCTATACATTGTGACATTCTGTCTGATTCGTGAAGTTTGTGCACACTTTTTTATTTTAGCCGCTTCTGTTTTAATACTTACTTAATTCACCAGCGACAGCTTACTGCTACGTTCAAGTAGTTGCACAGATTTTTTGAAAATCGTTCTTTGGTATCAGCTTCCGATCTTGCTTGCAAAATCTTATTTAATATTCTTCAGTATGATGTTTAATCTCTTCACCTTGTCAGCGAGCGTTCGGAAGTTATTCTCTCAGAAGTCGATTTGCACTTCTAGAGTTTTATCTAAGATCGTCCGTTGTGTGAATAAAGGGTTTATTTCATTTTGGTCGTGTGAACAGAAATGTTTACGTTCATCCATCAAGCTGAGTAGTTTATTTATTTTATTTTATTTGATACGAGGATTATGGATATCCTTAGTAAATGATCTTGTAGTTTTGATGCAGCAGTTCTCAGACCATATGCTTCACCGACAGAAAGAAAAGATACAAGAACAATACAACTACTCCATAAGCTGATGTGGAAAGAATCAAATGCATCTGGGTATAGACGGAAACGCGAGCTCAACTTGCAGACAACTGCTCAACTTGATCTAATGGATATCGACAATTTAATAAAAATTTCTTACCCGCCAAAATTCCAAGCTTATCAAAAAAGATACATTTTTAAAGAAAAATGGTTTGACACTGAGTGTCAAGAAGAATATCTTTTCGGTGGCTAAAAGTTTTTCGAAAATTTGGAGATCAGTTCTTTACAAGAACGTACTGCCAAACAAATACAGCTTTTAAGCAAATATGTATGAAGAAAAGGAAAAGATTTTTTGAAAACGAAACTCTAAAATTAGTGAACTGTACAGATACACAGAAGTTCTGGTGTGCGATTAAATCATTCAACTGTAGAGCACCCCAAATTGGCACTCAGCTAGACGCAAGAGCACTGATGAATTAATGTCAAACGCTGTTGAACCCACAAAGTACCATACTGCCGTTTCACTACGCAATGCCATTAATTAAAATGATGAATAAGATGCACCTATTACACAGGGAGAAATATGTAAGCTTTTGAAAAAACTTCAAGATGGGAAGACACCAGGAGCTGATCGGATACTCATGGATTTATTTAAGTATGCGACAAGAGATTTTATCGACAAAATAGCGGTGATTTTCAATGGGATGCTGGAAACAGGTAACCTACCGCCACAGTTCAAACAAGCCATAATATATCCGATTCACAAAAAAGACAATATAGCTGATCCAGGAAATTATCGTTTAATATCCTTTCTTAACTCATCTTACAAGGTTTTCACAAAACTTTTAAATGAGCGTATGTCAATTTGGATCGAAAACAACAATTTGATCAAAGAATTCCAGGCAGGTTTTCGGAATGGTTATTCAACCGTAGACAACATTTTCGTACTGCAAAACATTGTTGGGACACTCCTCAAACAAAAAAATAAATTATTCACCTTTTTCGTTGATTTGGAGGCAGCCTTAGATAAATAGATCGAAAAGCTTTAATATTCAAACTTTATAACGCTGAAGTGAGCCAAAAGTTTGGGAGGGTTATCGAAAATATATACGAGGGTATACGAGGACCAATCGAGTGTGTGGAGCGGGACCGCAACATCATCAGAATACAGGGACCGAAACATCAGTACACCAAGCCCATATCTCTTTGCTTTGTACATCGATGATCTCACCGACTTTTTACCTGGAGGAATGGAGATTGCAGGACATTTGATAAAGGCACTTTTACTTTGCAGACGATGTGGTTCTATTTGCATATTCACCAGAGTCCTTACATTTTAATTTGATTAACCGTCTTGATTTGTACTGTCAATTATGGAATCTTACAAATTACAAAATCAAAAATTATGATCTTTAAGAAGGGAGCTGGTTGAGAGCGCAGAAATGAAAAATGACATCTCAACGGACAGCCCATTGAAATTGTGAAAACCTATAGATATCTCGGGGTGACAATAGCTAGTAGTCTCATCTAAACGAAAGACTAATAAAAGCGAAAAGTGCCAAAGCTAGCAACATACTGCAGATTCGAATGCAATTTAGCTAATGGAAACGAAAGATACCGGAAGGATGTGCTTGGAAATCTTATTGCCAAAGTACATGAACAATACAGAGCTGATTGCGTAAATATGACTTCATCGTCCGTTCACCGAGCTACATACAGCGTTTTAAAACACAATCTGTCTGAAAAAAATTATTTCCACAATGACAACAGCAAAGAACTAATTTCGGCTGTTTTTAAGATGAGAGGCAAACTAATACGCCTTAATTACATCCCACATCGTCCAGATCTACCAATTTATTGTAGTCTTTGCAACTTATCTGAGAGAGAAGACGTCATACATGTCATCGGAAGATGCCCCATCCTTAAAGAAATAAGAAGATATTTTCTAGAAACGACACAATATCTGAGGAAGAAGCTATAGCCTGTCTAAACTGCGAAAGCGATGTAAAACAACTTTTTTACTTCAATAAAGCAGCAATCAATTACCGTAGTAAAATTATAACTGAGAACTTTCAACTTTGTAAAAAATCAAATTAGTATACTATTTTTTATTATTTACTTTTTTACATATCTTTATATCTCTTTAAATTCAAGAATTGAATATATATTAAAATAAACTTGTTATTAAATGTTTAATTTCATGTCAATCAAGCAGACGGCAAAGCCATGCTTAATGATTTTTGTAACATAAATTTGTATTATAAACAAGAAAACAAAAAATAAATCTAATCTAATCTAATCTAAAAAAATCGAGTTTATTTTACCATGCAAGTTTGGCTCGTTCCCGCCACATAACAATTTGTAGAAAGGGTTTTTCCTTACCATAACCTTAGCATTGACTGCGACTGCGACTAAATGTTCTTTCTAATTTCTTCATGTTCGGGTATTGTTGGCTTGACAAGTTGTTTTTACCTTTTGGTGAAATTATCAACTATTTTAACGCCATAGTTAGAGAATTACTCGTAGGTTTGGTCGAGAATATTGCTTTTAGTGTACACAGCCTTCGGTGTTCTATCTCGGTCGTCTATTTTTTCTGTGAGAGCTTGGACGCTGGTTGACACACACAAATATATGCTTCTTTTGTTCTCTATTGCAATCACCGTAGAATACGTAAGATATGGTCGCAATATATGCTTTATACCAATCGGGCGCCTCGGCTAGTCATGCGGCTGCACGTAGGATGCTTAAGGTCCATACGTTTTTAATATTCCGGGACCACCAACCCACTTCGTGATTTATCTTATTAAGATTAATGTCATTGCTATTTTCTCCTTATCAACACTTATGCTTATAACTTTGATAAATTAAGCTAAGTTGGACGACACCAGTAAGTCATTATCATAGCACCACTCAGTCCCAACCTTCCTACATCACCTAACCAAGAAATATCTATTCTAATTAGAAAAAAAATATTCGTAGCCTTTTGAGTTTTTTTTTGGACTCCTGTTTCACAGGGTGAACATTATGGTTTATGCCGGTTTTATTTGATTATTATTGGCCAAAAGGCGATTAAAATTTACTATGAAACACCCAATATTGAAACAACATATTAAAGTTATTTAAATAATTCTTCAATTGTAAATATGAGAAGAAACTTGGGTGAATTTTAGGTGTTTTATATGTCCCAATATGTAAGCAATAGTTTCAAAACTTGGCTTGTATGCAAATTTTCCAATTACCATTTTCTTTTAGATTGCATTCAGTCATTTCCATTTATACTACACCCAGAAGCATAAAATATGATTTGCTTTCATAATGGTTTATTCATTTAAATTAATCAGTTTTTAAAAGCAGAATACATCCCCAGTTGTTCAGCTTTAAATAAACATAATTTTCAAGATGATTTCAGAATCTGTGTTTACCACATACCCATATGCACGCACTTCTTGATACACCGGCGACTAGATGAATTTCAAACTATTCCAACTCCAAAAATGGAATCCAACAAGCAATTAATGACTTAAACAGCTTACTACAATTGGCGATACATTCTGCATACTAAATATGAAATGAGAGAACGATTGTGAAACTGCGTTTGGCAAACTAACCAGAGTAAAATCTGAAACCGAAACTAAATTTAAATCCGTTAAACCATTAACAGCGCACGCACGTACTCAGCAGAAAATTGTAAAGTTTATTTATTTTATTTTCTTCCCTTTGTCTTATCTGGGAAATTTCAGAAGGAATATCACGCGATTGAGAGGATACCACCAAGGATGATGATGATGCGATGGCTGTAGAGCCCTTGGAATTAATGTCAACCGCAAAAACCTCAAGTAAAATTCGAACTCAAATTGAAAAAGGAAATGAACATATAATGCCTACTTGATGATTTAAAATTGAAAAGCTGTCTTCTGGGTTAAGACTTTAGATGCCGAAGTAGCAACGCCTGTGAGGTTTCATCGGGTTATTACCCTGTGACTTGATGCAAGATATGTTACATTTGAGATTTGTTGTTTCTGTATTTGTTGGATCAATATATTTTACCTTGTTTATGGATCTCAGACGTATGGAGTCGAACGGTAATCCGATTAAGTAAAAATTTTGAAAATTCGAAAAAACGTAGGTCAAAATAGATTAGATACATTTTAAAATTAAAATGATATTTTAGCGTAAAAGTAGTATTAACTAGTAGGTAATTGTAATAGTATATATGTTATCAGGAATAATATATATTTTGATAAAAAAAATTTAAAAATAAAAAGAAAAAAATCTAATTTTTAGAATTGGTTTTCTTAAGCAAAGCTGTAGATTTTCTTAAAAAAAATTTGAATTTGGGTAAATTATTTTTTTATTTTCAAAATTGGAAAAATATAAAAAATCTTCTTTAATCAAACCAAATGCATAAATATTCTTCTTCTTTCCTAGTCAACAATTCAAATACATTTCGCGTTTAATTACATCTAATACTATTAATTTGCGGACTCAAGAAATATCCAACAGGCTGCTCTAGTTTGGATCACTAATAGTTCGTTGATTATTTTGTATTTTAATTATCCTCGACTGAAACTACAGCTCTAATGTATGGCAAAACCGATTTAAATGTGAATGCAGTTTTTACACTATCGGTTTTATATTGGATGTATAACTTCGTGCGGTTTGCTAAAAGATGGCGAAAATGAAGCGTAAACAACAATAATTTTTTTTCACTCAAATATGCCAAACTTTGTGCCTGAAAAAGTGTTTTTGCGGGGAGTTCTTACTTTAATATAAAGAAAACTGCTGCCGAAAACCATCGTATTTTGGTGGAAGTTTATGATGAACATGCGCTAGCTGAGCGAACGTGTCAAAAGTGGTTTGCACGATTTAAAAGTGGTGATTTTGGCTTGGAAGACGATGAACGTCCTGGGCAGCCAAAAAAGTTTGAAGATGAAGAACTGGAAGCATTACTCTATGAAGATTGTTGCCAAACACAAGAAGAGCTCGCTGAATCTTTGGGTGTCACTCAAGCAGCCATTTCAAAATACTTAAAAGCAAGGAAATTGGGTTCCACATGAACTCAAGTCGAGAGACGTCGAAAGGCGGTTTTGCATGTCCGAAATGCTGCTGGAACGCCACAAAAGGAAGTCATTTTTGCATCGGATTGTTACCGGTGGTGAAAAATGGATATATTACGACAATCCCAGATGCAAAAAATCATATGTGAAAACCGGCCAACCAGGCAAATCAACGGCAAAGCCGAATATCCATGGCGCGAAGGTAATGCTCTGTATTTGGTGGAATCAGATGGGTGTGCTGTATTATGAGCTGCTAAAACCGGGTGAAACCATCAATGGACAACGCTACCGAACACAATTAATCCGTTTGAAGAGAGCAGTAACCGAAAAACGCCTGGAATATGCGACCAGACACGAGGCAATAATTTTCCATCATGACAACGCTCGGCCCCACGTTGCTATTCCGGTTAAGAACTATTTGGAAAACATTGGATGGGAAGTCCTAACCCACTCGCCTTATAGACCAGACCTTGCCTCTTCTGACTACCATTTGTTCCGGTCGATGCGGAACGCCCTCACTGAAATACAGTTCACATCAGAGCAGAATATCAAAAATTGGCTTGATTCATTCTTGGCTGCGCAGTTCTTTTGGGATGGGGTCCACAAATTGCCAGAATGATGGAAAAAAGTCATAGCTTCAGATGGACAATACTTTGAATAATACTATTGTACATGTTTTTCTTAAAAAAACGTTCAAATTTTGAAAAAAAAAAACCGCACGAATTAAAATATATACCCAATAATAATATGTATAATTCTACGAATGTAGGTTCTTCTTATTAGAAAATGTATTTTCATACCCTTAAATTGGGTAATATTTGAGAATGAAATAAACAGCTCACTTTTTTTTTTAATTATGGTGTTATGGAGTATTTACAATTTCATTCATCTCAACCCAATTTTGCAGTAAAATTTCCATGTTTGAGACTGTGCCCCCATTTGCGGTTGTCGAATGTTAATCGACTCGACAAAAGTCGATTGTATCGATTTATTTCATCTTTCGTATAGTGTAACTCAATCGATAGAAATTTTGCATTATTGTGAACTACGAACGTGCATGTTGTGAATATTATACATTTTGACAGTTGGTTGTGTAAACAATATTGTTCCTGCTGCTTTTCGTGAATTTTATTTTTAAATAAGTTATTAAAATGAGTTCAATAGAGCTGTGTTTCGGTGAATCCGACGAAGAAAGTCGAGCGAATTGGACGAAAGACTGTGAGTTTTTTTTTATGTGGAAATATTTTTAATAGCTTATTTCTTATCTTTTGCAGGTTTCTTAAGTATTTTCGTCTTTCGAAACCAGCATTTAGAGAACTTTTAACAAGCTGAAACCAATAATACGGGTGTCGTCAATTCCCAATATCATCAAACTTGCTACTGCTCTAAGGTTCTGTGCCCATGGATTTTACCAAGTAAGGGTAGGAAATGAATCCTGTGTTTGTCTGGCTCAGTCAACCGTATCTCTAGTGCTGAAGGAAGTACTAGAAACACATATTTGTCCCAAATGGATAAAATTTAAATATTCGGAAGCAGAAAAACGTCGAACGCGAATGTATTTTTTTTTTAAAAAGTGGACTACCTGGCGTAATAGGATGTATAGACGGTACGCATATTAAAATTGCATCACCTTACAAAGACCTTCAACACACCTATTATAATCGTAAAGGTATTTATAGCGTAAATGCCATGATAGTAGGTAGTTCCGTGGAATAATCTTTGTTTATATGTATATTCAATGCTTAATGACTTTTGTACAGGTTTGTGATGATACCATGAGAATCCGCTATATCAACGCACGATATCCTGGATCGGCACATGATTCCTATGTTTTCAACATGTCGGGATTAAAATTAATTTTGGAAGAGTATCGTCACAATGGGAATACTAATACTTGGCTTTTAGGTATGGCAAAGTTTACATACATAAGTGCATATGAATATTATATACACATATTTTCTTCATCTTTAATTGTTAAATTGGAGAGTGCTTTTAACAAAAGACATGCAAAGGCAAGAGACATTGTCGAGCGCTGAATCGGAGTCCTCGAAAATAGATTTAGGTGTCCCGCGTCATCCATATCTTCATTCACTGAATGATCTTGGCGAATATTTTCATTATTTTCTTCATCACGTTCTTCACCAAACTCAACCCCAGGTGGATCCACCATTCTATTTATTTCTAGAAGACATATTACAGTTTCTTCCAAGTGGCTGAAGGTATGGAGCTTATTTGGGCCACCACCAGTTGCTTTCATTTCCACATTATTATCACACTTCTTCTTCTTGATCTTGAATTTGAAATCAGTCCAAACCTAAAAAAAAATTTACACATATTATGTTATATCATATGTTAATAAATGCATGATTGTTTTCTTATTACCTTGATCCATTTTTCCAATGTGCGTCTAGGAGGACCTTAACTATTCAATTCTATTGATATTTTCTCCCATCTTTTTTTTGCTCAAGTTTTTGTACAAATACCTTTGGCAATATCCACATGTTCCTCCATGAATTTCACAAGTTGCCCCATCTGTTTTTTATTTGTTATCATCTTCGCCCTGCATAATAATTTTGATAAGTTTTCATTAATAAAATATATGAAGGAAGAACATTTAATATCAATTACTTACATTTTGTTCACAAAATAATTGTTTGGCTTCACAACACGCAAACCATCGACAAGGAAATTGCTGTCGACAACGATCGATTGTCAAATTGACAAATGTCAATCATAATCGACATTCACAATATGAAATTCAACAATCGATGATCTACAATCGATAAATGTCGTTCATCAATCAATTGGTCGACAACCGCAATCGGGGCCTGTATTTTACCAATACCTCCCCAATATTGTGTTTACATTACGAAATTGTTTTTAGAATACTATTTTAACAGTACCGCCCCCCCCCCCCCACCGCCAAAGAAGAAACCAATGTAAAAAAAAAAAAAAAATTGGTTAAGAAAGAAACCAGTAAATGAACCACACATAATGGGAGCACAATAGACAGGTTCGTCGACTATTACGTAAGACAGGGTTCACGTCTTAGACAAAACTGAAAAGCGGAAGGAGTCATCTTCAACAAACCTAGAAAAACGGATTATCCACCATATGAAAAAAATTAAGTTACCCGCACTTTGAAATCAGCAAAAATCGAAGGTCCCCTAACATTGTGCGTTAAATAGCTATGCGAACAACACAGAAGTTCGTGAGATTAAACCTTGGTCAAACCCCTCACCTACAACGTTCTTTATTTAAATACATACGAGTACATATACGAGTAATTATCACGATCGGGATCAGTGTTAATAATATTTCCTCCTTTTATATACATTCCTAAAAACTGCTAAATTATCTCAAAAATGTTTTTAATTAAAATAACTTAACATAACATTTTCAGTTTTTTTATGAATTGTATTCTTCTTTAAAAATATTCACACACCCTTTTTTTTTAGAAATATATATTTTAGAAATAAATCACCAAATTGTCGTCATTTTTAGAACAATTTTCACTGATGGATAAAATTTAGATATTACCACTTAGGTATGAGGAGAAATAGGGAATACATCGCAACTTTAAACATTGCTGTAGGTTTTGTCCCTGCTGGAACAAAGCAGACCGATAAAACCCATATTCTTTTCCGTTAAATATATGTTTATTTTTATTCTTGTTTTCAGTCTTTCGTAAAAAGTTAAAAAAGATGCTTATTTTACTTTTCTATTAGAGATAGGTGTCGACTTGTTGTCGAACTTCCATGTACTGTGCAGTGTCCGGCACCGTTTTTGTTGGGTCCGTATCTATCGTTGCTTTTAAAACATTGTCGTCAATCACCGTTTCTAGTCTTCCAAGAACCGGCTAAGAACCGCTATATCCGTAAATGTGTCATTAATTTTTTTCGCTACCAAAGGCACCTTATATTTCAGTATAAATTTATAAATTAAGAGAGTCCGCGTTTGAGACGTCGACAGAATGATAAACAATTTCTAGAAAAAGTAGAAGTTGCAACTGTTACTAAGTTACCTGTTACCTCACTTAAAGCTGACAAAGCTTAACCGATTGAAGAACTGTCAAATCTGCTTAGACGGTCTTAATTGGATTTAATATTTGATACTTAACCTTATTATACGCATATTTGAATTACTATATTAATAAAGCTGAATCATATTAAATAAATATACATATGGTATGTGTTCCAACAGACATTTATCAGCAAATACATAACAAAGTGATGACGAGGACTGGAGTTCCAAACAGCAATATTCATAATATTGAACAACAGAGCACGAAGTAGGTGATTTTTACACTACATATGGTATATTACATACATTACGAATATACATATAAATAATATAAATAAAGTTCACTTATAACGTGGCTCAAATCGAACCGGCGATCGTCGGCATTTCGGTCTGTGCTTGCCAGACCTTTCATCCAATTATGAAAATCTTCAAAATATAGGGAATTGTCGAAGACTGCAACTTGCAGCATTTGATGAAGCAAATGAAACGTTCGAATCATACTTGCGAAAAGCAGAATATTATCTGGAAATGTGTGATCTTAAGGACAACACACCAGAAAATTATAAGAAGCGAGTGCAAATATTTAT
Source organism: Volucella inanis (assembly GCA_907269105.1). Taxonomy (NCBI): domain Eukaryota; kingdom Metazoa; phylum Arthropoda; class Insecta; order Diptera; family Syrphidae; genus Volucella; species Volucella inanis. The sequence continues at coordinate 40,988,841 of OU026154.1, read as the reverse complement.
AAATTGTTTAGGTGGAAAAACTTTATTATACATTGACGTGTCTAACTGCACCAGACGAAACAAAAACAAAAAAATATAAAGATCTAGTTGAAGTCCTGCAAAATTATGTGTGTCAGAACAACATAATTTACTTTACGTAAATCTGAAATTTCCCAGCGGATCTGAAGAAAATAGCGTCCAAGTACAATTTTGTTTGCGAAAGCTGAAAAAAATCAACAATTTCTATTCATTTACGATCGCAGTTCATTAGAGGTATACGAGACAATGAGATAAGAAAACGTTAATTACAATAAGAATCATCAGTGACGTTTGATGTTATTTGCAAAAAGGTTTTGGCCGTAAAAGCATGGAATGTGGAAAAGAAATTAGATGTCTAGACAACAAGCATTATATTTCATTGGCAAGAGTGGGGACAAATCTAGCGACACATATGATAAGAAAAAAAATCAAGCTTATAGGAGTAACAATGCCAAATATGAAGCGGTGAGGAGATTGCAGGGAAAACGTTTCAAGTGCGGAAAAATCAACCATAAGCCAATGCATGCAAGGAAAAAAGCGTACAAAGCGTCTGTTTAAAGCACGGACTAGCAGAACAAAAGTATCGAATTGGCATGTTTAAGTTCAATTAATATAAAATATTGAAAAATATTTTCCTGGATGATATTGAATGTACGTTGGAGCTAGACACAGAAGCAGCCGTTTCAACAATCTCTTCATCTGTTTTTACTAAGTGTTGGCCTAGGAAAAAGTTACAGCCGACACCGATTAAAATAATAACATATACGGGAGAGATCATTAAACCGGTTGGAGTGAATGAGATGGAAGAGCTCACGCAGTAAAGAAGGCAATTGGGGAGTTGTATGTATTACCATATGATGTGAAACCAATTTTGAGTCTTGGGTGAATACGGGGTCTAAAGCTGGAAATTAATTCGATCGATGAAGTGTGCAATACATCTGATATTACAGAGGATGGTTGCAAACACCAAATTAACAAGCTCCTTAAAGACTATGTTGACATTTTTACAGAAGAGATTATTAAAAAAATCTTCTTCTAGTTGGTGCCCGAAGGCGGTTGAATACAATAATATTAAAAAGTAAGAAAACTTTTTAAGAATTATGGTGGCCCGTAGTGGTCCGATTTTTTTTTTTTTTTTTTATAAAAAATGCGAATTTAAAAAGGTTCGAAACAATCACTTCATAAGGTTTATTGGATTCGTTAAGAAGAATTGTGACATACGATTATGTGCCGACTACAAGTTAACAATCAACAATCAATCTAATTAAAGATGACAAGTACCTCATACTTCGCATCGAAGATGTCTTTGCCGAAATAGGGGGTGGTAAATATTATTGTGTCTTAGATCTTCACCAAGGGTATCTGCATCTGCCAGTAGATGATTTTACCGCTTCGCTAGAAGCACTCAGTACTCATAAAGTCAACCGTCTTATATTTGGAGTGAGGATTAGTCTATATGCTTAGCAAAAATTCATTTTTGAAATGAACCTAATGTTTTTTTTTGATGATATTCTTATACGGGGTCGAACCATCCGAGAATAAGCTATCAATTTGAAGACGGTTTTACAAATATTACGTGAAAAGGGGTTGCATGTTAACCGAAGTAAGAGTCAATTTCTATTGATCAGGATGGTATCGAACCAATGTTACGAATATTTTTAGGGCTGATACTCTATTATCAGAAGTTTATTCCTACAAAATTATCTCCACTCAATGAACTGTTACATAAATATAAATCCTTTGTTTGGAGTGAGAAATGTCAATTGTCTAAAAAATGCAATTACAAGCCCATGGGTCCTTGTACAACCCAGAATAATATTAGCAACTGACGCATCTTCAACGAGGTTTAGAGCTGTTATTTCTCACTTGTCGTCTAGTGGGGAAAAGAGGCCGATTGCATTTGCCTCCAGAATACTAATAAAATCTGAGAGAAATTATTCTCAGTTGGATAAGGAAGCAACGGAAATCTATTGCGGTTTACGCAAATTTTTTCAAGATTATTATGGCTGAAAAATTACGCTTTTGACTGACCACCAGTCTTCAACTAGAATTTTACATCCCAATAAGGATTTGCCAGCGTCTATTGCATTATGCGAATTTTATGTCCAGATTCGACTATGATATTAGATATCGAAACACCAAACTGCATGCCAACGCTGATTTCCTTTCTCGTTTTCCTCATGAAAAAGCGCAAGCGATGATGACTTAGATAAAGACTTAAAATTTTGAATGAATCACTTTTCGATTTTACCTGTGACTAGAGATAAGAAGACTATCAAAGATTTTGAATGCGTTCGATATTACACTGCTTTACAATCAGGGGATCCTTTACCGAATAATGAAAACGCAGAAGATTTTTCATTACAACACGGATGTGTTTTCAAGCGCATACGGATTATGATTCCTGCAAAAAAGTGTTCGATGAGCTGCACACTGCGCAAACAGTATACATGCGCACCATGAATGGTGGAAGAACATAGGCAAGGATATTGAGCAACTTTGCAGGAGTTGTGTTAACTGTGTCAAGGTTAGACCTAACGTTAAAAAGGTGCAGCCTTATCTATGAGATTATAGAAAGACTCCTTGGGACCTTTTATGAACAAATCATTCTTAATTGTTGTCAACGCACATACAGAGTGAGTGGAAGTGATACCACAAATTCGAGATTTGGGCTTCCTTTTGTCACTGATAATGGGCCACAAATCCGATCCTTTGAATTTGCTGAATTTTTAAAATTAAACGGAATAACTCAATATTTTTCTGCCCTTTACTATCCAGCGACAAACGGACAGGTTTGTCTACATAATAAAGCAAGAACTACGGCTATGGAGAATGAACCCGGAAATTTGCAGGTGAAGCTGTGTAAGTTTTTGATGCTGCGGAGGAAATTGTCAAATAGAGCTTAGGAAATCAGTTCTGCCGAATTCATGTTCAAAAGGCAAATCAGAACAAGAATAGATCTCGTCAAATGGGAATCACCAACCAAGGTTGAAAAAACTGAAAGCCCTACAAAGATACAGCAATATAACGTTGGGGATTTACACCAAGCTCGAGCTTATGCTAATAAGACTTGCAAATGGAGATTTGGAGTTATTTGGGCGAAGATTGGAAGCTTTCATTATGAGGTGATGATCGACAACAAAAAGTATATCCGACATATTGACCAAATATGATAAAAAGATGCCCAACGTGAGATGATTGATGTGGAAATTCAAGACGATGTAACGCCATTAAATACCGGCTCATCCGATCCTAGACCTATTTCATCAAAAGCTGTTTACCGACGTTCAACACGACAGAGGAAGCCCCCTAAAAGGTTGCAATATATAAGTTTTCTTTACGAGGGGAAAGGTGTTAAGTCCTCACTTAAAGCTGACAATGCTGAAAGCTTGACTGATGCGCTCAGACTGTCGACCGTATGTATCTTGGACTTCATCTTTGATACTTATTTGAATTACTGCATTAATAAAGCTGAACTACACATATTAAATAAATATACACATAATGTGTTTCAACTGAATTTTATGATCTAATACATAACAGCAACGAACCCTAGAGTTTCACACGTCAAACAAACCTATCACTTTATCTTACTAAAAAAAAAAAAAAAAAAATCCACTTTCTGCTACAGATGTTTGCTAGAGAGCTTCTTATTGTGAACTGAGTGAAAATCGGACATTTTATATGACAGAACATAATACAACAAATTGTAAATCCAAAAACTACAAGAAATGATTTAAATGTTTCGGAATTAAAGGCCACAATTTGATATATCAATTTTAAGATCAGGCCAGAGTAATTTGCAATTGAAATTCACAGTGAAAGAATGCCAATTATTTCTGGCACTTAATCAGTTTACGCGTTTTGTTATCTGCTCAGCACGCTCAGCAATCTAATGAACTCTGGCGCAAGTGATACATATGTATTATAATTAACGTGGCATAATTATAATCATCACTATTAATAAAGTTTAACAAAATAAAAAATTACCTCGGAGTCACATTTTATGAAGATACAATTAGAACAATTCCAAGCAAGAGTCGCTTCAAAACTGGCGTACAGAACTAAAATCAAACAGAATAAAATGTTAAGTGTTTTGCAAGCATATGCCTCAAATCGCTCCTTAAATCACGGTAGAACACAACTTACAAAAATGAGCATTATATATATTTGCACCACAAATAGTATGTTGAGTATTAATAGACCGGAAAACATCTGTTGCAACGTTTTCTCTTATGTACTTCTAATTCAGAATACGAACACCTTCTCACCCTACAAATCCCCCTTCCGTAACCATATTGCTCAATTGCTAATCAGAACAAGTTAAGAACGCTTCAATTTGAGTTTCCGTTTAGTAATAACGCCAACAGCAGTAGGTAACTAATTTATATGCGCATGCAAAATTATTTTCCTAGCTTTTTTCTTTTCTTTACTGAAAAATTAAATTGATTTGCACCACCCATATTCTAAAGTAAAACCAATTAAAAGTTTTTCACTTAAGTGGCTTAAAGGGGGAGGCTTGGAAATTGTAGGTGACTGTTTGATTGGTGGTTGGGGAGGATGAATATGCTTGAATGAGAGTTGATGGAAGGATACTCTGCAAAAGTCGTAATATTTAAACGGTTCCTACTCGATGGGAATTTAATTAATTCGAAATGTTGAGTGGCGTGTCACTACTCGCACCTCGTTGTGCAAGTAAAAATATATATATATCGAATTGAACATAATTACAACTGACAAGTATAATTAAATTCCTTTTTTTTTTCTCGTTTTTTGATATGTAGCAAATCCTCTTTGCTATTGAGTTGAATGATGACAGCGAGTAATATGATGACGCCACGATGAACCGTGTGAAAAAAAAAAAAATTAACACCTAGGCAAGTGAAATTTCCAACACTTAAAGTATTGTTGGCTTGGCTGACAAACCATCTACGTGCAATGAGTCTTTGTATTTCCAATTGTTTCCAATTAAAATTCTCAGAAAAATTAAAGCCGTCATTGCCATTGATTGCTAGCTAACATAGTGAGCTATCTCTTCGCTGCACATAGTTTGGAACAATTTTTTTCCCCACTGCTGTTAAAACCAATTTACATTAGCCTTAAGACAAAATTTGCTGATTAAAAAAAATAGATCAAAGGAAATTTAATGCAGGGTGCGTTTTATATAAATTATATCAATTAATTATGGAGCATCTAATGCTCCAACAACGTGTCAAAGATATTAAAAAAATTTATTCAAATTATTGGGTTACGTTGCTTCCAGTTTACCTACTGCCGGCAAACGTACAGTCAATCTATACAGTTTTTCAGCTGTTGGTTAATCTTAATGGAGGATTTTTAGTTTCACAATAGTGGCCTTTCTGTTTATTACAAAGTAAGGTCAAAAGAAAAATAATTTGATTTACATACAAATGTAAAGACAGCCTCACAAACAAGGTTATCCAAAACAAAATGACGTTTTGTTTGATACTATGGTTCGCAAAATTAGCTACCAATAGGAGCATCGCAGTGGCAACACAGACATATGGGAGAAAAATGTGACATTAGATGTACGAGGGCTGTTTGATGAATACCTGGATCAGAAATGACACACAACTTTTTAAGATTTTGACCTCCGCGGCAGCGATAACTTCCTCATTCGACCCGTACTTCTTTTTGGCGAGCGATCTTTTAAGGTTTGGGAATAAAAAGAAGTCGCGAGAGCCAAATCCGGAGAATATGGTGGATGGCGTAGCAGTTCGTAGTGCAATTCGAACAATTTGGCTATGGTGGAAGAGCACTTACTTCTTCGCCAGGTGTGGTCTGCCTCTGCCAACTCACGAATTTTCACTCGGCGGTCCGCCAACACGAGATTATGTATTTTGTCCATGGTATCTCTGTGGTAACCGTTTTTGGGCCATCTGGACGCAATTCATCAAAAACTGACGGCCACAGCGAAACTCTGTAACTGTATAACTGATGTTACACGGTTGTACAGGAAGGTAATGGATCCCATCAAGAATGGACTTGATTTCCTAGCAGGTTTTGCCACTCAAAAACAAGAATAGGATCACGAAGCGACACTATTCTTTTTCCATGGTCGCAAAATACACTAACACGATGTTTTGAAATGCGTATCAAAACAAAATTAACCGTCGGATTATCACCAAGTTTTGACAAGCGGGCTAAAAGAAGTTACACTAAATGATGGTATACTTATTATGGTTCAGTAGGGCGACTTTTTTTCAAATCTGGGTACTCATCAAGCAGACCTCGTATTTAAACATGCTACATATTTAATCAAATAATATTTACATATTTAAATTTTTAGTGAAAGGAGGTACAAAATGATCCTGCTCTTACTCTAGTGTCTCTTCTAAAGCTGCAGTCTGGAAAATTTGTCTAAGGAATATTATACAGCGTAAGGAGGTATTGTAGATTTTACTTTAAGTGGTAAGTTATTGCACGCTGGAAAGGTTTTGACGTAAAAAGGTAGATTACATTGTCTACTTTGGATGTTGGCCGAATAGTAAACCCAGAGAAGACTTTGCGCCACCTCAAAACCAGAATATATAACATTTGTAATTCGGAAACACGAAAAGTAAGCGTAGGCGACACTGCTAATAGTAACAAATCCCACCATTTTCATTATTGGAAAATAGCTGATGAAAACAGCAATTTAAAATTCCCTTAAATTACTTGGGCAAACAAATAGAGGTATCAAGTGTTTAGTTCATACGGGATAACATCTTAGTTAAACACAAAACCACTGTGAGCTAAAATATTTGAAGCACGTTTAGATTTAAAACTAATCGCAGCTACATATCTGCTCTCCATGGCTCGATTAAAATCTCGTGTTATCGCTACATGTTCTTTTGTTTACTTGTGTGAAATCTTGCGTTATTATAATGAGAAATAGATGCTTTTAACGGGTTTTGATAATTTCTGGAAATGAAATCGTTCGAACTCTTTACTTACCAAAAATACATCATCTCGTCCGGACCAGATCCATTTGGGCATACTATTGTTATCTCACTTTTATTTTTTATAAAGTTACGCTGTTTTAAAATAAAAAAGTTTTCATCTTATTCAATTAGTATAGAATTTTCCAATAGAGACTTGATAATTTTGAATTTAATTTGTGAACGCACTCTTTCACTAATCATCAAACTGTCACTGTCAATTTATTCAGTAAACTCAACATTTTCATTTAGATAAAGTACACTAACGAGCAACGTCTGCAAATTATAAAAATTTTATACAGATCTTCGGAGTCGTAAAATCATCTTCATTGACGGAGCTCATTTTTGGCTCAATGGGTTCGTCAATAAGCAAAATATGCGTTATTGGTCCGGTGAAAATCCACATGTGCTTCATGAATCACCACTTCATCCACAAAAAATAACTGTTTGGTGCGGTTTGCATGCTGGCGGCGTTATTTCGCCATATTTTTTCGTCGACTATAATAATCGTCACGTTACTGTGAATGGTCAGCGTTATCGCGCCATTATTACCGATTATTTTTGGCCCGAATTGGAAGATATGGACTTGGACGACATGCGGTTTCAACAGGATGGTTCCACAAGCCACACAGCTTACACTACAATCGATTTATTGAAGAGTAAGTATGGTGAGCGTGTTATTTCAAGACATGGGCCAGTCGATTGGCCGCCTTGTTTGTGCGATTTAACGGCGCTTGACTATTTTTTGTGGGGCTACGTTAAGTCATTGGTTTATGCCAACATGCCGACGACGTTGGAAGAGCTCAGAGCCAACATTAAACGCGAAATAGCGGCCGTTTCGGCCAAAATGTGTAGCCGTGTCGTTGAAAATTGGGTCCAACGAATCGACCGCTGTAAACGTGTCCGCGGTGGCCATATGAACGAAGTCGAGTTCCATTCATAAATGTTTTGATTGTACTTCAAGCCAATAATAAAGTTTTTGAAATATCTCAAATGGTTTGCCTTTTATTTAAAAAAAAAGTTGTCAAGTAGTTATTAGAAAACCCTATATCATCGAGCTCGTATGATGCCCAAATATCGAACTTTCCCACATTATATGCCAGCTTATTTTGGTGCTCTCAGATGCTTCGATGATTGACATTTAATGTTTCTGCGATATTATGTTGTATTAATCGGTTCCAGTCGATCTATGCTTAAATTGTGGATGTACTCGTACATAGCTGTGGCCCAAGTGGTAATATTTTGACTACAATCCTGATATATGAATCCCGAATGCCAAAATTTCTTCTTTTTGGACTCCTAAAACCGACTAATTTCAGTAGGTGTTTAGCTAATCTACATCACTAAAAAATCAAACTCCTCATAAAATAAATATCCCACTATTAAATGTGTACATATACACACACACACACACATATATATATATATATATGTGTGTGTGTATATATATATATATTAATTCCAAAACAGATTATAGCTAAAACATTAAACAGTTTTAGTGATATTATTTGTAACTTTGAATCCTTGCTACTCTTATCAGTTAAGCATTTATTGAATAACTAGGTAGCTGGTTTACTTCAATGATAAGTAATTAGTCAATCAATCAATCACTTTGGACACATTTTCCTGTCACCCAAAGAACAGTTCCTTCTGACATTTACAGATAAGCCCTGAAAAATTTCACAAAAAAATGAATTGACGTCTAGGTACACACACGTGCCCACAGATCCAAAATATAAACAAGGGAGAGCCTGTATACTTCCATAAATCCCTGCATCATTTCAAGGATCCACATCATAGGCTTGCTTCATGTAAGCACACATGAGCGATGAGTGAGAGCTGACGACGATATCCAATGATTAATTATGTACATCCCCATAAAGAATGATCAACTTTCTTAACTTACAAAAAACCAAAATATGTTAGCACTTACACGATACGACACTCATACGAACTGTTGTAGGTGTACGAGTATATACGGAATATATCAATTTTGAGTGACATGTTGTCTAAGATGAAGCATAACGAAGGTTTTTCTTTATTTAATTTTGCATAGGATTTCATTTAAACGAGTATAATTTCATAAACAAATACATTTTTTTTGGCTTTTTAAGATAAAACAATTCAGAAAATAGTCCTTTTTACTTCATAGAAACCAACTGAATGCAAGTAGAAAACTGAGTTATACTTACTAAATGTGTGTTAAAGATTTAGTCTCAAATCAAAAGTACCTAGAATGGGAAAAAGGCACAGCGTTATTTTTATTTTAAAACAATTAAATTAAAAAGGAAATATTAAAACTTAAAGAAAGTTTCATAAAATATATGGGGACATCAGCAGCGACGAAGTGAAAAAGATTTAAAAGAAGTCCAAGAGATAAGAATATCAAAAACCTACAATAAAATCCACCAATTTATCGCTCTACTTTATATATCCCTACCAACATAGTTACAAAATTTTCAATGTCAATTCTGGTTAATTGATTTTTTTAACTTAATTAATTTTTTTTACACTGACGTAAACTTATCAAGTAAGCCAGATTTCAAAGGACAAATATTGTATTTACAAACGCTGCATGTCTTTATTACCTTAAAAACACCAATTGTTCTTAGATCGACTTCTAATTGAGTTTCAAATATGTACTTCCAGCTCTCGAAAGATATGCCAGCAATCAAGGTGGAATACCCCACAACGAGTATTATCAACTTATTTCGATTTCAATTTATTAGAAATAAAGATTTTTATATATACTGTATATATTATTAGGCTAAATAATAAATTCCTAAAACTAACATAATTGTATAGGTTGATTTATAGGGTGATTGGTTACATAAATTTGAAACTAAACTTAAAATTTTTATTATCGGTTAAAATAACAATTCATGGGATTTACTTTTTGATACTGCAATCATGTAAATGTTGGCTACGACTACATCTGAGGTAGTCTATTCGGAAGGTCCAATTTCGGGCGACTCGTTCGAGCATAGCGACTGGTATCGCGCGGATAACACGAGTAATGTTGGCTTCCATAGCATCTATCGTAGCTAGCTTACTCCTGAAGACTTGAGACTTTACATATCCCCAAAGAGAATAGTGCAAAGGTGTGATATCGCACGATCCAGGCGGCCAATTTACCGTAGTAAAACGTGAAAATAAGTGCTCACCAAAATGATTTCTCAACAAGTCCATCGTTTCACGCGCTGTATGGCTCGTAACGCCGTCTTGTTGAAACCAAAGCTCACCGAGACCATGTGCTTGAATTTCAGGAAGCTCATAGTCCGTTAAAATGGCGCGATAACGGTAGCCATTGACGGTAGCATTTTGATTTGACTCATTTTTGAAGGAAAATGGACCAATGATTCCAACAGCCCATAAACCACACCATACCGTTGTTTTTAATGCATGTAATGGTAGCTCTTGGTACTCTTCGGGTTGCTCATCAGCCCAAATACGGCAAGTTGTAAAAATACACCACGTTGTCGAACACGTCAAGGCAAGCTGCTTAAAACGAGGACGGATCGATTCGTCACGGTCTTCGCGTATACTCTCAGCTACAGCTGCTATAGTCTCTTCACTTCGTGCTGTATGTAGTCTAACCGATCGAGTATCATCCACTAATGTAAACTGGGACTCAAAAGTATAAAAGAAGGGAATTAAAATTAAATTTATTGTTTGCAATCAGTATGAATTGCGAATTAGTTGGATGTATGTATTAGTACCAGATCTTTACTTAGTAAGAAACCGTGTTTTTTTTTTGGGTCAAATGAAGCTAACGAAGAACTGAACAAACGTACACTGATGAGTTTTTTTTCAAAATAAAATTGATTCCTATATTGATCCCTGAAGTACCCCTTAAGAAATAGGTTTAAGAGCTAAGGGATCAAAATAGATCACCAGGGATAGATGGCATTCGAGCGGGAGACATTCAGATGTCTGCAAATGTATTTGCTTCAATTGTCACAAGGATCATTAACCTAAACCTACTCAACATTTAATATAAAAAAGCAAGTGTACTCTACCTTTGTGGAGTCCAAACTGAGATACTGCATATTAGCATGGGGTAACGCCTCAACTACGCATATTAACAAGCTGTAAAACCTTCTAAGCTCCATTGTGAACAACAGAAAAAATTGATATCCGGACAACAACAACAAGTGTAGAGGTTGCTAAGTGTCCAAATAGTATAGATAACACTAAATTTATGATGACACCCGTTTCAAATACCCGACAGATCATCAGCGACATGGAAAAAGAAGAGCCCAAGGAATGTTGAAAATCCCGATGATGAAAGATGCGTGCGGTAAAAAGGAGCTATGGCACTGCTTCAGAGCTGTATTTAACTAGATGCCAAAATCCGAACATTCAAAAGGCGAATAAAAAAAATACAAAAATAAAAAAAACAAAAACATGGCAAGATAACAATGATAGTTTTTCCAATTGTTATGTTTCAGCAGCTGTCAAAGTTACCAAGTAAATAAGGTTTGCTATTTCATCATGCATCATTTTAACGCTTGCCGAACGTGCGGAATTTATTAAAAAATATTATCGAAATTCCGCCAATTTCGTGAATTTCGTCATAAGGTTGGTCGTCATCATGGCTTCAGTGTGTAGGCAATGCGTGGCACGGTGGAAAAGTTTAGGCGTAAGTACACTCTTTTGGATCTTAAGCCACCAACCACACAGATATAGTGCAAAATTAAGAAAATATAAACGCCATAGCGACCATAGTGGCCAGTATCGAAGAAGACCCAGAAATGTTGATTCGGTGCCGATCAGCTTAATTGGGCATCATCAGAGTGTCAACCCGGTTTATTTTGCGATTGGATTTAGGCCTACATCAGTACAAAATTTTGCCTACGTAAGAATTGAACCCGGACGACAATAGGCAACACCGTGAGTTCGCTAAATCATATTCTCGGTCGAGGCCCATTCTTAGTTTAGGGGCAACTTCAACAAGCAAAATTGCCGTTATTGGAGCGCATACAATTCACAAGTGTACGGCCAATCATCAATGCATCTCCAAAGATTGACTGCTTGATGCGGTTTATGGGATGGCAGCACCATGGGACCCTATTTCTTCGGAAATGAAAGCAAAATTGCAGTTATTGGAGCGAACACAATCCACAAGTGTTGGGCCAAGCATAAATGAATTCACAAAAATTGACTGTTTGAAGCGGTTTTTAAGATGACGGCACCATCGGACATTATTATTATATTTGCCTCTTTGGAAATGAAGAGGGAGCCACCGTTACGCGTAATTGGTTAACCGACTTTCTGTGGTCAGAGCTCGACAACATCTATATATTCGAGTCTTGGTTCCAACAAGACGGCGCTATAAGCCATACAAGCGACGCAACGCTCGAAGTTGTGAAGGAAAAATTTGGCGACTGGATCATCTCACGGTAAACGTTCATCAATTGGCCGCCACGATCATGCTTTTTGACACCACTCGATTATTTTCTCTGAGACTAGGTCAAGTCCTTAGTCTACGCTAACAAGCCAACCACTTTGGACAATGTCGAGGTCAACATTCGACACCCTTTGCCAGAATAACGCTGCACATATTGGACCGAGCCATCAAAAATTGGACCGACCGCTTGAAGCACTGTATTCTCTTGTTAAAAAATCTCCTTTAGATAAGCCAAAAGGCTTCGCAGAAAACCAAATGTATACTTATATATATGTAAATGTATAAATTTTTGAAAAACAAAAATTTTGAAAAAAAAGGATGCTAAACTTATCTGTGAAGAAACTGTGGTTGGAACGGAAATCAGACTTCCATGAGTTAAGTAGCTAATGAAGTAATAGGCGTTCATTTATCGTGTTTGTAACAAGTTTCCCAAAAACTTTTGATAAACAAAAAAATATGCTGATTGGTTATATTATAAAATTATAAGGAAGGTGGATGTCATTAAGCAATGATTTATGATATAATTACTGTGAGTTATTAAACAGGGCAAAATATGTTAATTATTATAAAACGGGTTGGTATACGGTCTTGACTTAATGACAGCTACATAAGCAATGACTTCATCCAACTACAGATAATTCAGTGTTTCGCTAAAGTCAAAGGAAGTAAGGTTATGCTAAAATAATGTAGTCGGCTATAAAAAAAGTCGTTTTGTTTATCAGGATCGAAATTACTTTTTGTATCTTTTTTTCACCAGAGACACCGATTTTGATCAAATTAAATTGCTCACAGTTTTTTGAGGTTATCGGCGTGTTAAACTTGCAAAAATAGAAATTTTGTTTGCACTATGAACGAAAAATGTTACGTTATACAATACAATATTATATGTGTTAGTTAGTTTTGTTTCTATTTACTACATAATTTATTTTCAGGGGATATCAGAATGAGTAAAATGGATGTTATCCTCGTAGGCACAGGAAATAAGACCATGAGCAGAAATGAAATCCAACGAAAGTTTGTCAGAGACCATAGTCGATCGTATATGTACAATAAAATTTATGGCAAGGCGATTTTTTTTTTTGTGCTATTGTATTCTTGCAACTTCATGATTCCGTACGATGACCTTCTGGCCACTTCATAATTCCGTACTTATAGAACTTATGGTCTTTATTAGCACAAAAGTGAACCAAGCGCGATTTCAGGTCATCATCATCGATGAGATTTTGACCTTTCAAAGGGTTTAGCAAACTTCGAAAAAAATGGATATCTGAAAGTGCAAGGTCAGGGCTATGGATATGACATCAAGGTTACTTAAAAATTTAAATGCCCTTTTCTAGTTAGATCTTAACCACTGTAACAAACATCAGATTTCCCATGTTATTGCTTGATGCTATAAAGTCAGAAGCATTAATTCGAATGTAGGTGTCAGCATTCTAGACAAGTATGTTTTGGACTACGCAATGGATGAACACATAATGATTTATATGGAAACAATCAGTTATTTCTTTTGCTCTCTCCTTGTTTCTGCTTGGACTTTTGAAAATAAGAAGGATTTTCTATGATTAGTATTACAATTACCTTGGTGATTTCTTGCGATCCTACATGACCTATCTATACTTGTTTGGAAACAAATAGTTTTAGGAACACTCCGATTTATTTCGACGTTCACTCTTCCAATTGTGTGGAACTTCTGCTTAGAAACTAAAACCCATGTTGATGCAGAATGAGTTAGTATGATCAAAGCTCTTATACATTTTGACTTTGACTGATCGAGAATGTGTCGTACAGTTTTACCAAAATATTTGATAAAAAATAACGCCATACAAAAGATATTCTTCATTGATTTTGTTCTTAGAATTGTTGTCAACTCGAACTTAGTAAATGATTATTCAACCACGTGAGAGCTGAAGGATAATTAATAGTATACATATGGTATATAAAATAAAAAAAATCCTTTTACTCTATTTGTCTATGATGTTCTGCTAAGATTTCCAATGATAGAGTAATGCAATGAAAATACGACTACAAGCCTTGCTTAAAAAACTTTTGATAGTGCACATGAAAAGTTGACAGAACACATATATTATGTACATATATGTATATACCATATTATAATCATACATACTAGGATTTCCGTTTGTGATATTTTCGAAACCTGGCATACGTGAAACATACATATGTGTTCGTCCAGTACACTTATTCGAAAATATTGCTGCTATTGGAGAATATGTTCGCATTATCTCCAGTTCATAAAGTCATCATATAATCCAGCTTACCCAAATATGGAAAAAAATTGATCACTGGCTTCGTTTTCGCTACTACTTTTGAACCTTTGAGCTGCTCGAAATTGGCATTGATTTCGCTTCAGAAATCACATTTTTGGATGAAATAAATTTTTATCTCGATGGCCACGTAAACAACTTAATATGAAGTATTTGAGTCTCGGAAGATTCAGGCGTCGTCCTAAGGAAACTAATGTATCCAAAGTGTAATTGGTCTGATTTTTGAATGCTCGGCATTATTAGCTCATTCTGCTTCGAAGATGAAGATAGGAACAACGTTGCGATCAACAGTCAGCCTTAAGTTATTAATTGTGCTATTGGCTTGGACACCACGAAGCTTGCGATTGGGCTACTGCTGTCTAGGCTCAAGCAGTTTAATTGAAATTAATTTCAATAACCAATCAAAAAGTTTGCTCTTTTCAAAAAAGCAGTTGTTTTTTTTCTAGATGCCATGATTGCTGTTATTCAATGCTGCACTTCTCTGATTGGTGGCCTTCTGTAAATCCATATTTTTGCCTTGACCCCAAATAAGCAATTATCACAAATGAAATCCGCCTTTTTAAAAACTCACATAAAATTCCAGATAATCGACCTTCTCTGTATGAAGTACTCATATTACAATAAAACTAGAGCTTCCACGTGAACGTATTCTCAAAATATATTGGGTGGCATAGAAAAACCCTTTTCTGGTTATGGTATAGAGTTCCGAAAGAGAATACCGATTTATTTCTTATAACTGTATCCAATATTTTTGCTTTTGGGATGTTCATTATCATTGTGTAGATATTTGATTTTGAGCAGCAGTTTATAATTGCTGTCCAACGGTCAGCTGGATGTAAGGAAGCTATTATTGTTTCTGGTAACAACGCAAGACTAATGCATGATGTTATTCTAGAGTATAAAGTTGCAACACTAACAATACATCTTAGGAATCTCGATATCGTGAACAAAGTGTAGTGGGCCTGGGCCGCCAAAACAACGCCCCGACAAGATAGTGAAACACCCCAGAAAGAAAAACTGAATCATTTGACAACTGCTGTGGTCGTTGCCGTTTACGTTAATGAATATCTAGATTTTTACGTAGACGTGCTCAGGGTTAAACGACTATTAAGATGTTCAGTAAAAAAAGAAACATTAATCATTTCAATAGAAACAAACAACTGGATTTCGGGAAGCGTCACGTTCATTGGACGAGCAAGAAATGGGCTCAAATTTTATAGAGTGATAAAGGCAAGTTTAACTTTTTCTCGTGAGATGGCATTCGTTAAGTTCGTAAGACTTCGAGACAAAGGTATAGCAACAGGTATCAAGTTCCGACTATAAAATACAGCGGAGGATCAACAATGATGTGGGATCAAATCAGAGTTCTAATAAAACTTAATCTAATGTTTATTCTCTCGTCAAGGGTCAATCAGTCAAATGTACCACGAAATATTGGAAAATTTAATGCTTCCATATTTGCGATCAAATATGCCTGTAGACAGTAGCCTCTTACAATATTTGTATGATATCGGCCCAAAACACACCAGCCGTTTGGTCCGAAGTTTCTTGAAAGGACAAAATGTTAAAAGGTCGGAATCGAAAAAATTTCTCCGGATTTAATAGTTTCCCTAGTTGACGCAGTGCCTTCGAGATTATTGGCTATTATGGATGACAAAGCGTACGCGACTAAGCAGTGAGTTTTAGTTTGCATTTTTTTGGTCGGCCTCAAAGCTACGTTTTCGAACATTCTTAATATTACAAATTTCTTGTAATAAGATTTGTTAAAAAAAAAAACAATCTGTACAAGAAGTACTTCATATGTATAATATCAATGGCTTACATACATATGATAAATCTCTTAGAATGGGAGAATATGATAATGAAATAAAAAAAATGAACCAACCACACCAAGAACTGGTAACGATTTCTACCAAGGTCCTCTCTCAACCATCATACCGCATTTTGGATAAAGACGTGTCTATGCAGTGGCATACGAAGGGGGTACACACGCAAAATCATCGCTACTTTGTTTTGGAACTCATAAGGTATTCTATTGATTAAGTACACAAAATGAGGCTCTGCGTAATTTGGGGAAAAAGGCAAGTGAAGCTGATCGCAGATGTGTTGCACGATAACGCACCGACTCATACGGCATATGTTACCAAAGTTACAGTGAGAGAATGTGGCTTCACACAAATTATTGTAATTAAGTGGGAAGGGTTTCAAAAATTTCAAAGTGTATTGAAAAATAAAATTATTTTGATTAATCACCGAGAATACATTGAACGTTCATGTAACAACCATTAACTTCCGATCAAATCCCAGACGTTAAAAGGAAGTTCTACTGTTTATTTAATAAAAGTATAATCAGAATAATCAGAATAAGACAAAAAAAAAAATAAATAAATACAAAAGAAAATTTTTACCTTTGAAGGGTTGTTTTCAATTATCATCCCGAGTTAACACTTTACCTTCTTTCTTATACATTTTGCAGAGTTTAGTATTTATAAAATTTATAAAATATATGTGGTGCGATCGCTTAAAGTTCTAGATAATTAAAGTAACACCAACAAGAACAGAACAAAAAACTAAAAACAAAACAATTATTTTTAAATTTAATAAACAACCACATATTGTTCTTTTAATCTACATTTTCATTTAGCTGATGAAAACTTCATAACACAAAATACAAAACATCATTAGAACGGAACTAAACGATACTAGCAAATATAACAAAAAAAAAAAAAGAAATATGGAAGCATCTATATCTTTCCATTCATGTTCACCACGCATACTTACTCGTATAGTATTTAATATACAACATAATTTACAACTCCAGTTAGTGTCGGCGTTTTTTTTAAATAGCGTCTCTGATCTACCTATTTAACTAACTGTATGATCAAAGTCGCTATGCCGCGCTCGGTTTTTAACGAGCAATGCCAAGAAAGCTAACGAATGAAGAAACGCAACCGCTTTCGCAGTCTACTGATATGTCCCACGCTTGTACACAAATTAGCGTAGCTATAAAAAATTTTCAATAAATAATTTTAAGTTTTCCGTTTAACCAATAAAAATCACAGACTTGTTGGTAGCCTCCTCTTCGTAAACTTGTTTATTTTACATTATTTCTGTCCGTAGTTTTGCCGGAAAAATACAATATCATTCCCAGAACTAGAATAATTAAAAAAAAAAGGTATTAATTAACGTCTACCACTCAGGAACAAAAGCACTTGAATTATCTATGTCAGCAAGTGCTGGTTCAACTTACGAGCATACTGTCCGTTGTGCTATTCTGCCATTGATGCGATGACAGATCGCATTACACCACCCTTATGGGACAACTCATAATTTGTATGAATTGTCAAATATTTCCCACGTGTCATACCAGCAGTTCGCTGTATGGAGAGAGGAAGACAGATATAACCAAATGCCCTGGACTTAAACACTGTAGTTGATATCTTGACAGATCTTACCAAGCAAGTCCAAGCAAGCTTCCACTTTCTTTTTTATTTCAACTGTCAAATGCACAAATGACATATTTTCCGTTGATTTTCATAATTTTGATATTGTTTTCGATATTTGAGTCAAATTGTGAGAGAAATGCCTAATGTTGGTATTGATAAGGATATGAGATATGGAGAATTTATAACCACCTTATTTTTTTAATGGAACCATAAACTCAATGATGGTGCTTTACACCGTGTTATTTTAAGTTAGCTATTTCACAGTGACGACTAGAAGTTAAAATCACTTTATCAAAATGATAAAAACTGATTTTTTGTTTCTGGTCATTGAACCTGTCCACACGGTAAAGCGAAAAAAAAATAACACCTAAGATTAAAATAACACTTTTACAATAGGTTTTGAATAAAAATTGATAATTTGATAATTTTAAATTAAGTAAGTACATAAATAAATTTTGTGGTAGTTCAAAAATAACGTATTTTCATTAGCAAAAAGACATAAAAAAAAGAAAAGGTAAATAGCGCGGTCAGTAAATTCTGTGAAAACTCCTGTCTTGGCTTTCGAATTAATATGCATAGTTAGTTTGGACAACGATTTCATACCTATTCCACGGTTATACTAAATGACAAAAATTATTAAAATTTTATTGCAACTTCAGTTAAACAACGAACGAAAAAATAACACACATATTTGCACCATTAACAATAAGATCACTTATTTCGATAGTGAATTCACATTCATTTAGGAACAAGCTCTGCCAATAATTCCGATCTTACTTAATTGGTAGCAACTTCAAAAACTGCTTGCATAATCATTTACATATTGATATAAAGAGGGTATAACTAAATATGCACATAACATTTCCTGACATGCCTCGCTGATCGATTGCCAGCAGTGGTCAGTTTCGCCAAAGAAGTTGGCTTATGTTTTTCGTCACTTTATATGTAACCTAAGAGAATTTCTTCCTTTGATGCAGCTTTCTTCCGAGATAAATATAAAGATTTTTAAAATTGAAAACTTCCAATCCATTGTGGAGTTAACATGTCCCCGCCATGTAAGCTGCTATATTGTTGTTCTTACAACTCTCACTACTCTAAAAGTACATTGTGAAAAAACCAATTTACTTTTGATAGATTTATCGAGAAATTACTTAATTTTAAGATCAATAAAATAGCTACAATCATTTTTTATGTATATTAACAGCGGTACGTAGACATTAAAACTTTGAAAACATAGTGTTTCCGACTCACATCTTTTTAGTTGACGTAAATAAAATGATCGGTTTTTTTATGAGTGAACAAAAAATGTTAGAATATCATTCGATATATAGGTAGTAAAGGGTCTTTCAAAAGTCGCGCCTAGATGTCGGTGGTGGATAATTTCTGAACGCTATCTTTTTTTATGTTATCTCTGACATTCTTGAAATAGATTTTAATAGATTTCAACTATAGACAGTTACATACTAGAACAACGCGTTAGTTATTCAAAATTATTATGAAAATGGTTTGTCTTTAAATACTACATATGGTATCATAAATTCGTGACTTTTTTGTTGCAAATAATCGTCCAAATTATTCAACAATTGAAACGTTAGTGAAAAATTTGAAGAAAGTGGTTCTGCTGAGAGTCAAAAAAGGTCTGGTAGACCAAAACGTGAATGCTCTACTGAGAACATTGCTGCTATAGCACAAAGTGTCGCTGAAGAAACTTCAACATAGAAATCACGATGTTCTCAGGCGATTGGCATTCATCCGTCGACTGTTTGACGTATTTTAAATATGCATTTTCATACTTACAAAAACCGATTAAAACAAGAATTGAAGCAAACAGATCATAATGAACGCAGAAGTTTTGTCAATTATTTTAAGAACATAATGCTCGTTTTTCACGCAAAATCTACTTTTGTGATGAAGCTTATTTAACATTGGATGGCTTCGTCAACAAACAAATTTGTCACATCTGTGAAGAAGAAAATCCTTAAATAATTTCAGAAAAATCATTAAATCCACAAAAATGTACTGTTTGGTGTGGTTATTGGAATGATTTCTTCGAAGATGCAAATGAAATAGCTGTCAATGTCAACGGAGAGTGCTATAGACAAGTAATTGAAGATTTTGTGTGGACTCTATTTAAACAAATAGACACAGACGATCTTTATTTTCAACAGGTTGGAGCTACGAGTCACACAACACGTGAAAAATTTGATCTATTGCGATCTAAGTTTCCAGGTCGATGAATTTCATGTAATGATGACATAAACTGATCATGCAATTTGAAACCATTAGACTATTTTCTTTGGTTCTTTTTTTTTTAAGTAAAGTCTATGTGCATAAAAACATCAGAAAACATCTGAGTATTTACATGTTTTATTAAAAAAAAATAAAATAAAAAAAATAAAAAAAACCTTTCCGCAACTTTTGAAAGTTTACAGATGGATAAGCAACGAACCCATTTGAAATTGCTTATAACGATTTTTAGGCATCTATACTTGACTTACATATATAGTTATTCGTCACCTTCATGACTGAATGATATCTTATGCCCAATACCGGAGTATTGGTTTTCATCAGCACTCTCATTTCTATGGAATTATTCTTTCCACATTTTCAGCACCGATTGTGACTCTCATTTTACTGTTTGTCTCTCACTGAGCTCATTACTCTCCTCTTCCTCTATAGGGTTGTTCTTTTGTTATATGCAACAGCCGCATCCTTTTACAAGCAAAGGATTGTGTTGATCGGGCAAAACCCAGGACGTTAGGAGCTGTATAGCTTCTGTCAGTGTTGTACCTGCTTTTTTTGCATTTGATGATGGTGGTGTAGGATTTTTCCATAAATTTAGGAATAACTCGAACGAAAATTATTTGGCAGTTTTTTTTCAATTCTAGAAGTCCAACAGTACACTTCAATTTTTCACAGGCAGGCCTGCGTAACTTGCGGGAACCAAGTATAGTACTGCAGATATTTGAACAAACCTTGATTTTACTAGATCTGCACAACAGAAAGAAATAATTTGCCAGACCAAAACCAAGTAAACATTTTGTGTTGCACAAAGATCAAGCCCAGGACTTGTGATTGCAATAAAATATTAAGCCCACGACTAATATTTAGATCACTTATGCAAGAATAGTGTGTAATTTTTTTCACTGGAATTGAATTTGCTATATGCTTACCATCAGAATGTTATATAAATTGCAGCTCTAGGGATGGAATGCGTAGTAGGGTACTTTTTTTTAATTTATTAAAAATGTTATGAATTATATTCGAATTAAAATTTACATATTCGGAACGAGAGCACTCAAATAAGAACTGGTCAATTGTACTCCATATGTTCTGCGGTAGAGTGCTTACTTTAAAGCTATTCTACCAAACACCATATTTATTAAAATCGCTCTTTTTCTATATGCTTATTGTTGTATTGTGACTTTTTGTATGTACTGTAAAACGACATAATAAAGCAAAACAAATTATAGTAGCAGCAGTAACTCACTCACCGATAATGCTATTCTGAGTAAACACAAGACCATAAGTTACTCACTGTTCTCCAGGTATATTTGTTTTAGTTTTCCTTTTTTTTTCTGTGGGTGGTGGCTCTACATTGCACCATCTACTGGTATATTATTTATGTTTATTTTCTACGAACTTAAGATAACGCAATGTCAGAGAATTGTAATAAAAAAATAAAAAAAACAAAAAAAGCTGTCGTATATTGATTAATGAGCATTGCCTTCGATTGAATTGAGGTTGGTTTAGTGTTCATAATCTAAAAAACATTATGAAAATGTAGATAGATACTTTTTCGTTTGGCACTGAAGCCAAAATAATGGAGGAATGTATCCATGAACTATGTACAATCAATATTTGTTGAACTTTTTTTATTCCACAGAATAATAAGTAAAGCAATAAACACTATTACCACTACTTGTTGAAGAGCTTGACACAGGTAGATAAACTCATTTAATTTGAGTGTAGCAAATTCCAAATTAGGTTAAAAAATCCTTTAATAAAAGTATAGATTTAATTAAGCATAGGCAGATACACGATGCATACTAAGCATCTTATACATACGAGTATGTATAGATATAATTTTAGTGAATAGCAATTTCTGTTAAGGTGTAATAGGTTAAAGAAAAAAACTTTATGTCGTGTCGTAACAACATCAACAATTCTGCATTTTTATCATCCAGATATACCATGCAGAGGAGTAATACAATTAAATTATAATTTTGCGCCAACATCTACAAATCTTTGTCAATAACATATTGTACGGTAGCAGCATATGTTCTTAGTCCAAAAACTTCACGACAGGTAGTCTGATAAGTTTGTTTAAATTGTTTGAAAAAAAGTAAGAGTTCGTCGTTATGATAATGGATTATTAAAAGCTCACCAATTTAGCAACAAAATTTACAATTGTAGGAACCCGATTAGGAACTCCTTATATTTAAAAGTTATTCAACGAGGCCAATGAAGCCGTCTATTAACAACAAGTCACCAATTTATTTATCAACATGTATATCAAATTAACCATATGTTGTCGAAAGTATGATAGTAATAGTGATAGTAAATACATGCAAGCACAGGGATCTTTGTAGGACAAACATTTCATTTATTTATTTATTTATTTATTTTTTTTTTTTTTGCATTTCAACAGTCTAGCTCATTTGTTCTTGCATTAACTCGTTGTCTTCTATCGATTTCGGTCTTGAGTATAATATTTTACATCATAATTCCCCCGAGGCTCCTACGAAATGTAAAAGCTACCCATATTGAATGTTGCTGGATCTTTATTTATAAAGAAGAAGAAAAATGAGTATGCTTTGAGGGAAAGCTGTGCATGCACAGAAATAACAGAAATCTGTTTTATCCACAAATTCCCTTTACCATCAAATGTTTGCTCACAAGCAAATTTATAATTATGTCAACATAATCGTGAAGGTGAAGTTTTCAGTATTGATTTGTGCTGAAAAAAAATCTTAGTTTACTTACTTATGTTATGTATTTTTCATGCAAGATGATGTGCAATTTTGACATCTTTTTGAAGCTCTATTATCTTATGTGAAAATAATCATTTCATATTGGTTAAATTGAAAGATGGTTGAATCCCTTTTTGTTTCCCCACTGTCTAGATTTTAATTTTGCCGAGTTTTGTAAGAAGAAAAACGCAGAATATCATCAAATACACTACCGAAACCTAAGACCAAGCTTAAGTCCCAACATTGGCATGCAAGAAACAAGCATTTTGTGTGTGTGTGGTAAGGGCATACCGATGACGCTGAAAACCTTAACAAAGAGGAATTCTATAACTTCCGAGACAAAAACCCGTAAAAAGACATATATTTGGCGGTACTAAGTTTTCATACTTTAGGATCCACCCAATAACTTGATCAGCTTGACACATAACTGACCACGTGCTAAAAGATACATATGTAGATACACCTAGTGTCATGAACGTGCAAACATTCGGAATTCTTAATTTCGACTCTGACCACTATCTTAAATAAATCAAAAATTCGATTGACAAATAAAAAGAATATACATGGATTAGCCAGATCTTACAGAAAGTACCTACATAAATCAGAAGCTTTCCACTGTGCATTCACCTTTCAAAAACGCCGACTGGTTGTTGTAAATTCGCATCATCAAGCATATAGTCGAAACTACCGTGAGCTACCATCATCAACAAAATGCCGTTGTATGACAATGAGTCCAAAAAATTCCCTAACTCAAGAAAGCCCAAGCAACTGGATATAAACAGCAACTGCTATAAACGCGCAAAAACATTTTCTTCAAAACAGCAAGCGAAACGAATAAGCAGCATGCTTGAGATAAAAAGGAAACCCATTCTAAGTCAAAGAAAACGCTGGTGTCCCTTTTAGCAAAGAAATAGAAAGCTGCTAACTGTTGTCACAGAAAAGAAGCAACCCTTCCCTTTTTAAGATTTTTTACAAGAATATGTCTAGTATATTATGTGAGTCCATGATGCCCTTTCACAGCACAGTAATCCGCATTCACAAGCAGCAACTTCACACGACGATGAATTTGGGACAATTATGTTATCAACATTCTAAACTCCCTCGACTGAAAATATACAAAACAATGTTCATACAAAACAGAGTTCCCTTCTCACAATTCTATGAACGACAGCTTAATAAAAAAATTTTCATGAAAAAACAGTAGGCAATTGCTGTAACTTCGGTTTGACAAAACAAACTTGGGAGTAGGGTTCAAAAAACATATTACAAAACCCTTATCATTTCAGTTCTGCTATATGACGCCAAGTTCTGGGTGATAGGAAGAGCTGTTTATGAATGTGCGCTGTAACTTGAGCCAAGCTGCGTCAATTAGTTTGCGTATGACAGCCATTGAAAAAACGTGTATTTCATGTGCTCAACCTTGAAGGAGTGACTGGCGTCGTTCAACCGTTATGCGGACTAGTTTATAACAGTGGACGAAACATGAACCCATCACAACACACCGGAGCCTAAGCAGCAGTCGAAACAATGGGTTTCACCGAGCAAATCTGCGCCGAAGTAGGTCAAGGTGAGTCTGTCGGCCAATAAGATATGCGAAAAAATTGCTTAGGATGAGCGCAGCATAATGTACAGCAATTACCTTTAAAAAGGAAAACCAATAAATGACAAATATTATGACATTTCAACGACAATTTGAAAGATAAGCGACAGAATTGACTTAAGAAGAAAAAGCTATTCCATAAAAACAATGCACGCGTGGTCACGTGCGTAATTTGGCAATATTTTATGCTACGAATTGCTCCGTCATCCACTATATTTTTCTAATTGACCCCAGTGACTATTTTCTGCTTCTAAACTTGAAGAATTGGATTCGCGGAAAGGGATTTTACTTCAAAAATTCAAACAGATGCCTATTTTTGAGGACCACGATAAATCTGATTAGGAATAAAAAAATTGGAGAAACATTTGACGAAGTGTTTTGAGCCCAATTAGGTTTTATTCGAAGAACGATGTTTCATTCAAAAATTCTTGTACTTACGAATCCACCCCCTTATGTAAATGAAACACTAGGCCTGTTACCGCGAGTTTAACAAATTGTAAATGAGAATTTTTTGCTTAAGTTTGAGCAGCAGGAACATAGGAACACAGGAACACGTTTTTGTTAATTGTGTTTGAAACGTCAAAAGTAACAACTAAAACCGAAACAAAAAACAAATTGTAAAATAGGTGGACGATTTTAACAATATATTGGTTATTATTACTATTTTATTGCTGTTAACAATTCGCTTCAATATGAAGCTCTTTTTTTCTCCTCTCTGTCCATGCCCAAGTCATCTTTTGAATTAGGTAATTTGGATAAAATTGTCACAACTCATACAAATTGAACTTTTACAAATTTGACAGTTCTCTTAAAATTTAATTGATTTGAATTTCTTAACAATTGTGTGTAATCCTAACATATACATATATAGTTGCATTTGTCGGAAGGCCACGATTAGCATCAAGAAATTCAAGAAAGCGGACAAACGCGATGTACTCGCACTACAAAGAAGATGAAACTATGAGCACGCTATGAAAGTAAACGCCGTTTACACGTAAATTGAATTTCTTAATTGAATAACTTTAATTTTTCTTTCATGTAAATAGAACTGGAAAAAATTCGCCAAAAGTTGTCAAATGCCGAGCCTCAGAAATTGAACCTAAAAAAAAAATCCTTAAAATAAGTTTTTTTTTTCTTTTTTTTTTCATCACAACTAAAGTAAAAACGTCAAATTGTAATTTAAATTAATTTCCTTGTACCGTTTTTCTCAGTTTTTTTGCCTTTTTTGGTTCGTCATCATCCACAAAGGGGGAAAACCATACACGAGATAGCATTAAGAAAACCCCAAAACGAAAAGTTTCATTCGAACACGACGCTTGCACGTATTATTATCCCAAATTCGGCCTAAGGGATTTTTCCAGTTTTTCTTTGCTTTTCGTGTACCCTTAATTTTTGTCCCGCAAAAGGAAAATTAGGAAAAAGTAGAAAAGGAGCAAAACAAAGAAGGACACTAACAACACCAACACCGCCTACACACATAGGTATATACATACATATATTGCACGCAGGGAATATTTACAAAGGCTCAAAAATAAGTCTCTCGGCGGCGGTGTTCTACAACTTTCAGCTTCACTTAAACGGGAAGCGAGAACGGAATGATTTTCTCTTTTTTTTTTGTCTTTATTTTCTTGCCTTTTTATGAAATGTATGATACTTTGTAATGTAGAAAGAAGAAAAGCACGAAGACGAATTGTAGGGAGCAAACCAACGGCAAAGTCGATTTTTCTTGATTTCCCTGATTTTTCTCCATTTTTCTTATGATGATTTCCCAGAGTGACGAAGACGGCAACGATATCGGCAGCAATGGCGACAACGATGACAACAACAGCAACAACGATTCGGGTTATGTCGTCAAATGGGGTTGCTGTTTATTTATTTCATTTGGATTTTGTTTTCTCCTATGTAGGCAAAAGAAAACTCGAGTTTACTTTGTCAATTGCATACATGTATGTGTGTGTTGGTTCTCTTTTACATTTGTACCCCACACTGTAAATTCTAGAATTCTTAAATTCTAAGTTTCAAAGCGAGAAGGACATAGCACTCGGACCAATTTATTGTGAAAGTTAAGGAGGGTTGATAGGAAAATGTTGCGCCACTCGTAGTTTTGCTATGTTATGTTTTTTTTTTAGTTCTTTCTCGCTTGTGGTGCTTATGCCTCTGCAGTACAAGTGAGTGTTATAGATGTTCTCAAATGAAAAATAGATTCCCTTTTTTCCCTTTTGCAATTTTAATTCTATGCGCTGGTTTACAAACACTGCAGGTTGAAAAGGGGTTTTCTTTCGGGTTATTGGAAACGGGAATGATGGATAGGATAGGAGAAATTTAAACTACCGAGCAGGGAGAAAAGAATTACATATTTCTATAAGTTTCGGGGTCGAAATAATTGTCTTCTCCTCCTTTTTTTTTTTTTTTTTTTTGGATTACTTGATTAGGTTTTGGTCTGATGAAAGGACGAAAAGGAGTTGCAAGGTTTAAAAAAACAATAGAGTGCTCGATGCGGTTCAAGGACAGAAGAAATGTTTTTCCTATCTTATGAGTAATCAATATGACTCAATTATAATTTCTTATACTCATTTGTTATAACTTTCATTTGAAATTTATATTTTTTTTTTACTTTTATAAATTTTGTAGTAGTAGTGTCTTAAGACGCTACTAATAGGTAGGTTTTTTTAGCGCAAGAACATCTCATATATCATTCCGATATCTTGTATTTTTTCATGAAGAAAGTGCTAACCGGAAAATAAAACATATTCACTATTTATTTCCACCTGAACCCCTGATACTGTATAACAGCTCACAGTTTTATGAGATCAATTGTTACACTAATATAAGGTGATTCATCGTGAAGTTTGATTTATAATGTAAAATAGAACACATAAATTTGAAAGTGAATTACTTTTTAAAAATCATATCATGTAAATTTTGTCCACGAGTACATCTGAGGTGGTCCATTCGGAAGGTCCAATTTTGGGCAACTCGTTCGATCATAGCGACTGGTATCTCGCGGATAACATGAGTAATATTGGCTTCCAAAGCTTCAATCGTAGCTGGCTTAATAGGTGGAGTGAAAAGTAACCTCTTTGATTGCCAGAATGCGCTGCTACTGCAAAATGGGTTATGGTGTATTGAAGTCCGTTCATATATAGGCAGACATGCCAAATTTCAGTGCGATACTGTCTTTAGTTTTGTTTTGATAGCTGATTGTTGTTGACGTGTTTGGCATCATGTTGAGTATGGACAAAAACGATTTTCATTCTCTCATAAAACATTATTTTTTGAGAGGCAAAACGGCGAAGGAAACAAAAGAAAAGTTGGATAAATATTATGGGGCTAATACTCTGTCAAATTACACCGTCAAATATTGGTTTTGAGAGCTTCGTGGTGGCCGCAACTCCGCTACCGATCAAGTCCGCAGCGGCAGGCCCTCCGATGCGGTTACAGAGGACGATGTCAAAAAAATACATCAAAGGGTGTTGGCTGACCGAAAAGTAAAGGTGCGCGAGCTAGCACGCCATATTCTTTGCAATATTCTGCTTATGAAAAAGTTATCCTGCCGCTGGGTGCCGCACACACTCACTCCTGATCAAAAACACGAACGCGAGAGCACTTCGAAAGAGTGTTTGGACTTGCTTATGCGGAATCGGGCAAACTTTTGGCGTCGATTGGTAACTGCTGAATACCAGAGAACAGAATGAGTGCCCGGCAATAGACTGAAGCTGGCACGAGTGCTCCGAAGCGGCCGAGGGAGACTCGATGGGTCGGAAAGGTTAAGGCGTCGGTTTTCTGGGATTGTCATGGCATACTCTTCGTGGACTACCTTGAAAAAGGAAAAACCATCAACAGCGAGTATTACTGCGCATTATTGGACCGATTGAAGGCCGAAATCTGGTTTTTGCAAGTCAATGCACCGGTGTACAAGAGCATCGCAACCATGGCTAAAATCAATGACTTACAACTCCAATCGCTGTCGCATCCAACCTCAAAAGATGGCTCATCAATAAAATATTCAGCTCACGCGAGGAAATCATCGACGCCACGGAGGAATATTTTGCAGACCTTCCAGAAAATTACTCTTCGGGCGGGAGCAAGAAGCTGGAAAATCGCTAGAATAAGTGTATCAAACTAAAAGGGGACTATATTGAATTTTTTTTTTTTCATTCCCAAGGAGGTTCCTTTTCACCCCATTTAGTATTCCTGAAGATCTGAGACTTTACATATCCCCAGAGAAAATAGTCCAAAGGTATGATATCGCACGATCTAGACGGCCAATTAACAGTAGCAAAACGTGAAACTAAGTGCTCACCAAAATGATTTCTCAACAAGTCCGTTGTTTCACGCGCTGTATGACTCGTAGCGCCGTCTTATTGAAACCAGAGCTTAAAGAGGCCATCTGTTTGAATTTCAGGAAGCACATTGTCCGTTAACATAACGCGATAACGGTTACCATTGACTGTAACACTCTGATTTACCTCATTTTTGAAGAAATATGGACCAATGATTCCATTAGCCCATAAACCACACCATACCGTTGTTTTTCATGGATGTAATGGTAGCTTTTGGCGTTTTTCGGGTTGCTCATCATTTTCCAGAGCCCATTCACTGAAATATGAAGCAAATTCAAGTCGCCTGACTTCAATTCTGGCACAAGTTGTCCAATACGCCAAACCCAGTTGCTGAGAACGACGACGAATCGATTCGGCATAGTATTCGCGTACACTCTCAGCTATAGAGTACACAGTACACAGCGTACACAGCTGCTATAGTCTCTTCCCTACGTGCTGGATGTAGTCTAACTGGTCGAGTATCATCCACCAATGTAAACTGGGACTCAAATTTGCGAAGGATGTCTGCACACAATGGGAGTGAGAGAAAATAAAAGAGGAAAAGAAGAAAGATGTCTTAAAAGCATTCTTTTTATACTATGCTGTTAATCTTTGACTATTTAATAACTAATTCAAAATTTGCTAATTCCATGGTAAATCGCATTACATTCAGATGCATTTATTTCCCTTTTATTGACATTATCTTTTTAAAGGTCGCAAATAATTAAAGAAAAAAAACTATAAAAGTAAATAGTGTTACATTGCAAGAATATAAAAAAAAAAGATTTTGGTTTGTTTGCAAAAAGGCATTGTAAATTCTCTGTAACTCGCGTTACAAATTTGGACGGTATGTTTTTAGCAGGTTGTTCCATTGAATTGAAAGAAACGGTGAACAGAGATATCTGTGGGTGTATCCAATAAAAAGTTTGAATTTCATCTTGAACTATGCATGTGAAATTTTCCGAAAAGTCCACCTGCATCAAAGCAATGGCAGGATCTTATTTATCTGACGATACAGCTAACTTATCCTGATGGTATGAGTTGGCTTGGCATCTCTTGAAGTATGTGTGCTCAAAAAATTTTGGAGACATATCCAAAGCATGTTTTATTAGCTTAGAAATAATCCCAGTTTCCTGAACTTTGCTTATATTTCCGTCAACGGTTATCCACACATACCATGTTACTTCCGGACGTAAGTTATCGCACTTTTCAACCCATTCGTCCAGTTTATTTTTCAGTTCTTCTTTGCAGAGCTCACAAGCATTCAACCAGCATTGTTTGCTTGACTTGTCACAAATCACATTATTTATGAAATCGTGATTATATTTCGGACCGCCAATTGCACTTTGGACTGAATTAAATGCTAAGCTATAATTTTTATGATATTTGCAAAAGCAAACATTATGAGGAAGTTTATATGATAGTAAGACGTGTTTCGGCCACAATTCTGCAAATTTGCTTTATCCAACAATCACTTCACGTTATTTAACAAACAGTGCAAGAGTTTCAGATAGTGATAAGTATGGATGCCGAATTTGGACCTTTTCCTTTTTCTTGTTTTCAAGGCAAATGTTGATGAAATCCTTGAGACCAGGAGATTGTCGGCTTATATCGTCACATTGATAAAACTCTTCAATTTGTTTTCTTATTACCTCATTTAGAGCTGATGCATTTTTCTTTTCGATTGACTTGGAGCGACAGGCTTCTGCAGTATCACTGGTATCAAGCAGTTTTTTTAGTTCTAACCTCTTTTTAATGGGACATTTTGGCAAAGATTTTCGAGCCCGTGCTGTGGCCTTTCCTAATGATTGTGGTGTTATTAAGGGTTCATTGTACGAGTCATTTTGAGGAAGTGTCTTTTTCAGTCTAAATCTCGCTACTCGTTCTTTTGTTTTCCTTCTTTGATCAGTGATTAACTCCTGGTTTTTATGAACTGAAAGACCTTCAATTTCCAATTTTTTTTTTTCAATCTACTTTTTCTGCACGTCTCTTGATTCTTGTATTTTCGTATTTTCTTTCTCATTGTTGTTTTTCTTTCCTTCATTTCATTTTTTCAGCGGCTGTTAAAGGCATTTTACCTTTAAAAAAAATTAAACCACAAAAAAATCTTTAAAGAAATTATGGTTACAAATAAGGTAACTTGTGTTTTACAACTGTAACTCCGGTAACTTGCGTTATAAAAGAAAAATGAAATTTTCAGCGAAGGTAAAGTTGATAACAAAAAGTATTATTTGTTTTTCGAAACAACACAGCACCCGAAAACAAAAATATAGAAATCAAGTGAGTTGGACCAAATAAATACAAAATACAGAAAAAAAAGAAGCATTCATTGGTAACTCGCCTTACAAAATTTACATACTATTTTACGCAATAAACATTATTCGAATAGCGATTTTAATGTAAAACTAAAAAATGATCTTATTTAAAACGAGAATACAAATTTTGCTTACTAATTTGAACAAAATAAACACTGAAATTCTGATACTTTAAAATACGTCTGTGTCAATACTTGGTGATGTCTGCACTTGTAATTGTGCATAATAAAAAAAAGTGTTGTATATATTTTATAACATCTTTTAAAATTTGAAAGTAATTAGCAATGTTGCCATGTTTAATTAATTGTTTGACATAATTGAACGTTTTGTTGTGAAGGAGTTGAAGATTTAGTAAAAATCGATGGCAGGTTGAACGAAGAGGGATATAAAAGCATTTTGTTGAACAATGCTATTCCATCAGGACGTTGTTTGATTGGGGACAACTTTTGGCTCCAACAAGATAACGACCCCAACCATTCCTCAAAATCTTGTAGATAGTACGTTTAATCCCAAGATTAACGAAAAACAGTTCAAAATGTGATGTCGCCAGCTGAAATCCTAGACCTTAACCTAATAGAAATTCTATAGGACGAAATCGATAGGAAAGTACGAAAAAGCCTTATACAAATTAATTGAAAAAATTCCTTGGATTTGTAAAGGAATGATCAAAAATAAAGGAAATTACTTTAATGAAAAGAAGTGTTACCAGTATTACCATTAAAAAAAGTAGTAATACTTTCAATAATTTGTGCTTTCTTCTAATAAAAAAAAAAAACAAACAAAATATCTCTAATCGTTTAGAAGTTATTTCGATTTCAATTGTCAAATATTCTTTTACCCCAGACTTCTGAGTGGTAATGTATGTTGGTTTTAAATGTTTGCAGGTTATAATGACGATACTCCATAAACGAGCGGTACGGTGAGAACGGTAATAGAAATAGCGACAGAACAAAATAAGATAAGATACATAACGTCAGTATTGGAGAGTGCTTGTAGACTCTTCAATATGCCGTCATCTTGAATTGTTTTCGAATTCAATCCAGCAAGTGCAGAGAGGTTTAAAGAATAACTGACCAGATGTGGGAATTGTTTTCCAATTTACACTGGTAAAATGCTTTATATATTGAGCCCAGATAAGGCGGGGTAGAGTCATTCTATTGGGTCGATTCGTTGGACCCAATTTTCAACAACACGGCTACACATTTCGGCCGAAACGGCCGCTATTTAGCGTTCAATGTTGGCTCTGAGCTCTTCCAACGTCGTCGGCGTGTTGACATAAACCAATGACTTAACGTAACCCACAGAAAATATTCAAGCGGCGTTAAGTCGGACGAACGAGGCGGCCAATCGAGTGGCCCATGTCTTGAGATAACACACTCACCATACTTACTCTTCAATAAATCGATTGTAGCGTGTGCTGTGTGCCTTGTGGCACCATCCTGTTGAAACCACATGTCGTGCAAGTCCATATATTCCAATTTGGGCCTAAAATAGTCGGTGATCATGTCGCGATAACGCTGACCATTCACAGTAACGTAACGATCGTTATCGTCGACGAAAAAATATGGCCCAATAACGCCGCCGGCATGCAAACCGCACCAAACAGTTATTTTTTGTGGATGAAGTGGTGATTCATGAATCACATGTGGGTTTTCACCCGACCAATAACGCATATTTTGCTTATTGACGAACCGATTGAGCCAAAAATGAGCTTCGTCACTGAAGAAATTCATCAACTTGGCGCATCTTCTCCAGAACCTAATGTTTTGATGAAAATGTTGAGTGAAAGAGTGCGTTCACAAATTAAATTCAAAGTTGTCAAATCCCTATTGGAAAACCCTATTTATGTATAAAATCATAATAATAACGACCAAAAATTTCTACTATCTATCTATCTTTGGGACAATGTAGACTTTATATCAGTTTTCCTCTGTCGAATTGATCTTATAAAAGACCGATCTCACTGTAAATAGGATTTGTAATTATATCAAAAGTGGCTGAAGAGCCTGTTGTTTAAAACTTAAATAGTTTAGTTTACTTGATCAAGATGTATAAAAGTTTTTTTTTTATTGTTGTATGTGCAATGATTTCAAGTTGGTTGTTTTTGGTATTCGGACAATGTTCAGACCAGTGGGGAAGACTTTTCGTATGCATGTGTTTGCTAGGGTGACCATGATAGTCAATTAGTTGCCAACAGAATTAATTATTTAAATGCCTCAACTGTTTAATATGTCGCCCTTTTCTCAAAGTAAAGTATTTTGGGAAAAGGTATTTCAAAAACTCTGTGTAAGTCTTTGCTTCTTCCTCTGAAATTTTCAACAATTGTAAACTTTTCGAACATATTTGGTTTGCATCTTTTAAAGAAAATTTTCTCCTACTCATTTTTTTTTCCTACGCTGATCCAGCTTGAATGAAGGGTGACGGGAAACAAGGGATGAGAGTCCCATTTTCATAAATTTGCATAAATAGAATTTTAAAACTCCAAGTCATTTAATTTGGCTCAGAACAACAACAAAAAAAAACCTTCAATCATCAGTTTATCAATATAACACATTTTAATAAGAAAATAATATATAATCGTATAAGCGTATCGGACCTTTTGTTTTTTATCAAAACAGATTGAGTTTCATTAAGTTTCAGGATTTTCCAAGAAATGAGTGCGGTGAAGTAAATCTCGCAATTTAACTACTTCTCTTCCACTTTTATACCAGCGAATCGGTTCAGTTTGTGTACCAAGTAATGAAATAAAAGAATCCCCCTTAACCGTCGTACGTATAAAAGTCGGAAGTTGAGTTTGACATTGAAGAATTTGAGGTTGAGCTGACATGGTGATAGTCAACATCAAATGTTGATATATTGGGAGCCGGACAATGTTACCTTTAAAAGTGTAACAGGACCTACATGTACTCTTACGTGGGTAGCCAAACAAGATACTGAAATTACCCTTAAAGATCTTCCAAAATATTGCAAGTGCTTTATTTTGTTACTATTTTTTGAATCATTAAACAATCAAACAGTTTGGCTGCATCAAGTTCCTCAAGTAAATATATTTTACTCGTAGCATCCAAGGAATAATGAAATTTTCTTCCGTTCAAAGATTTTATGAAACTCATTATGCTTGTTCTTGTTTCATGGGACAACTATTCATTTAGCATCACCAAATTCAACAAGTTTTCTTTAAAGTTGGAACACGGCGATTAGTGTTGCAGAGTAAAGACTGAAATGCACCTGTTAGCACCTGGTAACAAGCTATCTACATTTTCCCGAACTCTATAACTATACTAAGACTGACTGAAACTTGCCTCGGCTTCAGGGATCTGAATCCGCCTTCAGGGTTCCTATTCCGCCTTCAAGCAACAAGCGAAGAACTGCCAAATATTTGTTCTAAGCATTGTAGTCCCCTAACTGATTAAAATGGTATGAAAACAGCTTTAGCAAATGAACTTGTAGTGTTCTTCGACTTCATGACGGGTAGCACGTATTTGTTTATTACGTTACTGATTTTGACAGTTTTTCTCTTTACCCGATTGACCACTTCCCTGAGATGGAGCAGTATCACATTACTGATGATATCAAACAAACGAACTAAATCGACGACACAACTTTACTTCACGAAATATCACTAAACACTCGGCACCAGTACAATGTACGCCAAGCTTGAAGGTTTTGGGACTCTGGTGGTCCTTATCCGTCAGCCAGTGGAAACTGATCGTTCTTTACCCGTACCTCATATTTTCATATTTTTCCCCTTTATTTTCGTCCGTCCGGTGACTGTGCTTTCCCGGTAACGAACCAACAAACCATGCTTCGATTCGTTCCGTAAAAATCTGAAAGATGGCACCCGTCACAATTCAAACACATATAAACCTTTCAGTTAAAAGTTAAAATCAAAATAAATCTTAGTGAGTTCAAATTAAAACCAAGTGATATGACAACGCTCCTTTTTTATTCTTGATTTTAATTTGCGTAATGACTGACGACTAAAAGGCAGTCAAAAAAAAAAATTCATCTTGTATCCTTTTTTTGTAATGATTTCCTTCTACTCCCATTCCTTTTTGCTTTGTTCAAGTTTATTGCGTTACCGCTTTTCTCATTCTATAGTCGACTAATAGACAAAAAAGCGCAACAGAGAAAAAATGCTCAATTTTAATTTCAAGTAAAAGATACATTCATTCTACTGGGTGGTATTTTATTGTTGGAATTTTTTTTTTTTATATTAGATCATGATAGGAAAGCATGGTTCTTGGTTGAACATACTCCTACTCTTTTGTAAGTCGCCTGAGTTGTTAGTTATTTTTTATTTCCTTATAGACAAATTGGAGACACAAATTCAATACGATTGAATTTTCGTTAATTCTATCATATTTTTCTACGAAAGATAAATGATGAATGGAAAAATCTGTACGCTTTGGAAAAGAGAGTTAAAATAAATTTTAATTTTGGTTACACCCTTTCTGACACGAGTAAGGATGAACTTGGCTTTTATTCACAATCTTATAAACAAGCATATGTAGATGTTTGTTTATTTGCATTATGCCATCTTAAGAACAACATATACATACGAGTACATACGTATTTGCATGCGAATGAACTTGAACATGAATGAAGATTATGTTCAGGTACATTTTGAGGTCTTAGCGAAGAACTCTTCGACTAAGAACACATGCATGCCTTCCTTATATTAGAGACGCTTTGCTTCGAAACGTTTCGCATATGGCTTTTTAGAATTCTCTCGTATATTTTTATAGTTAGCAGAAATAGATTCACCGATCGGTAATTTTCGCAATTTCAACAGGATAGCTCTCCCTCCCTCCCTCTCCATTTTGTTTAACATAATCAAGAGTACTGCCCTGAAATTAAGTTTGTGTATATGTATATTGACATAGATTCAGTGTTTCATAGAAGCAAATGTAGTTTTCATTGTTAAGGACACCGTTTTTTCCAATTTGATTTCAGCGTCAATTGATCTCCGAAAGTCAAACTAAATATTTTAAGAAAATAATTAATAAATTAATTATTTCAATAAGTAACTAATAAAATAATAATAATAGAATTAAGAACTTGGCGAAAGCATCTGTAAAGGACATTAAAATAAAGAAAAAACATTTTCTCATAAAAACTAGACCCTTAAATGGTTCTTAAATACGCCTCAAAAACCATAACATTACTGCACATGATTGTTCAAGTTAGTAGGCTAAAAGGGTTATTTTCGAAATTCGTTAATATTAATATTAATAATATTACTCAGAACCACATTTTTCCAACTCATTTAAGGTGCAACGTGGTATACATTATAGGAAAACTCTTCTCAAACTAAGATCGAAAAGTATATAAATATGTAGTGGAATTTATTATTGAAGTCGTTAGAGTTATTTCTAGTACGTGTCTACAAATCAGCAATAAGAATGCTACTCGTAAATATGAACTATTAAAATCAAAGTTAGCAGGCTATTGCTCAAGAGATCCGGGTTCGAGTCCAGCCGGTACACAAAAACAAACAAAAATAGCACAAAATTCTGAACACAATTCAATAGTCTATCACTCTCGGTGTTCGAAATTACCAAAAAAAAAAAAACAATATGGCCTTATGTATTTACAATATGATAACGCGAAAAATATGAGTATTATGGATGTAGGCTGGACTCTATAGCGTTATTAATTGATTTTTTTTTATTTATTTGGCTGATTATGTTATAGCGTGAATCCTTTTAGCCTTAAGTAAAAATAAGGGGATTGTACACAATTATACAATTTTTAATTATATGGTAGATGTAAATAAAATAAAAGACGTAAAGAATAAAATTTAATTATAAAGTTTTTTCTGTCTGTCAAAAAAAAAATAAATAAATAAATAAATATATTAAAATTTTTGTGAACTTCATACAATGTGTTTATTTCAAAGGTAGTAAACTATTTAATTTATCAATTCTTGTAACTATTTAATTTAAAGTGTACTGAGGGAAATGATTTAAAATGGTAGAGAGAAGAAACTACACCCGATGACTGAATCCTCAATTCTAAAGGTGGTATTTACATTAACGACAAATCTATTACTTTTAAGAAATATAAATGGATATTACTTTCATAAGCTACTTTAAGAAATCCTCTTAAGACCTTTATCATCTTTGAGCGCATAAATGTGCAATTTGGAAACATCTATTCAGAAATTTAGGAACAATTGACGCAATAAAAAATAATATTTCTGCACCGTTATAGTTTATTTAATTAAATTTAACGTTCTTCAATATATAACGTTATATATATATAAACTTTATAGAAACAAACATATTACATACAATTTTTTAAAATTCGAGAATATAAGTTTCTTATTTTAAATACATACACATATTTGGCTATAACTACATATTAATTTATGTTTATGTGAGATTATGAATGATCAATCTAATTGATCATTCTGAAATTTCCCCAAGTAAGGAAAAATTGGACTATACTCGTATGTTATAATTTCCCAGAAATTGGAGTTCAACATTTTACGACGATTAATTGAAAAATTATTTCTGGCCCAATCGTCACCTATTACGTCTAGGAATTCCTGTAATTAAAAGCAAACAGACACTACTATGATTGGCCAACGACATAAGCATAAAGTCAGCCAAAATGCATGAAAACAGTGCTGACAGGATGCTATTTTACGGAAAACCCTTGTTCAACCTCGCCAGTGCCGAAGTGTCGCTCTTGAAGCCAGAAAAGGGTGCAACAGCGTATTTAATGGCCTCATCCGTTACCTCCATCGATTACAAATGTCAATTAGGACAGATTGTCCTCAGCTCAGTTGCAGTTGTGTTACTAGTTGTGAGCCAGTTATGATATGGCTATCCGCGAAGATTCATTGTAGGACGCTTACATTGTTTTGAGGGTTTATAGACAGGCTTTTAACTGCTCGACAGATTTTACTATGCAAGTACTTCAATCTTTTTGTAAAAGTGCTTACAGCAGAAATTTTTCGAAAACCGATTTATCATACGAATTATCATGGAGCGCATAGCAAGGCATTTCTGTTAAAATGTTGTGACGCATTTTACGAGCTCTTCAAAAGCATATCAAGTAGCTTTTTTTAACAAACTTATGCGCTCTAGTTGGATTAGCTTTCAGGCTTAAAAATTTAAAAACAACATCGACAATACTGAACTAAAACAGGAAGAATGTTATTTCCACCTAATAAAATTGTTTTTGTGAAGATACACCATATACCATATGATTATTTTGGAAGTAACAATGTTATGTGAACAAAGCTCGACCGGTTTACGATATGTACTACCGACTACTACCGACTTACTACCGACTCTACGAGTATTTCAATATTCCTCTAAACGCCAGGGAAGTCAGCCTATGTATGTATATGTGTTAAATTAATAAAAGCACATCTGGTTCGTTCACTAGTTTATAATAGACTGATTCTTCTTCAATATAAGAATATACACATGTCCAAGAGCATAGTATAAGAGTTTTATATATATCGGCGTACTAATACAAACTCGAGTATATAATACATTATACAACATCTTCCTTTGCAGATATATTATTTATAATATAAAATTAGATTTATGTTCAACATATTAAAGGTATTTTATTTCATCATATTTAAATGATTCAAAAATTCAAATTATATGTATATACTCGTAGAAGAAAAGTAAAAGTTTTTTTTTGTAATACTAATATAAAAATACTATACTATACTAATGCTAGTTGAAATCAAAATAAGTAAATTTATCAGGTGGTTTTATTTGCCTTCCATAGCGAGTTGTAATAAAATCGTTATTCGCGGATGGTTTTGGAGAACACATAATTTCCTTTTGAGTATCCGATGTTTCTTCGTATGATTGATTGTTTTGTTTATTACAGTTATTCTCCTCAGATAGGAGATTCAAAAATACGCTGACGAGATCGCCTGTAATGAGTACCATTCTCATCACTAACCAAATAAGATCGAGGTTCTCGACATTTAGATACAATTGTACCCGGAAACCATTCTGAATTCAAAGTTTTCCCGTAAAATATACGCTCACCTTTATTCAATGGTTTAAGTGCTTTTGTGCCTTGGTTAAAATACGATTCCACTTTATTTTGTTTTTCTTTCGCAAGCTTTTGATACTTTTTAACGTTAACTAACTGGGCTTTAAAAGTATCTTGAATAGCAGGAAGCTTTGTTTGTAGTTTTCGTGATATTAACAGACAGCTCTGACGGGGAACTCATATTTCCCTTTTTAATGGTTCTATAATGCAAAAGCGCTATGCAAGAATCAGAACCTGTTTTCACACATTTAACAAATAACTTTTCAATGGTTTGAATAGATCTTCCGGCAAGTTCATTAAAGCGAGCCAAATATGGACTTGACGTTAACTGATCGATACTCCATTCCAAAGAAATTTTTTTAAATTCTTCGGAGCTGAATGTTGGACCATGATTACTTATCATAACCTCTGGTATATGGTATCATGGCGGACAAATATGGACTTTAGTTGGGTGATAACAAAGCGACTTGAAGGGCCATTGTTCAAAAGTGCAATT
The DNA here is from genome assembly GCA_907269105.1 of Volucella inanis. Classification (NCBI taxonomy): domain Eukaryota; kingdom Metazoa; phylum Arthropoda; class Insecta; order Diptera; family Syrphidae; genus Volucella; species Volucella inanis. The sequence goes on along the minus strand of OU026154.1, from coordinate 40,949,004 downwards.
TCTATGTACTTCGCAAAATAATCCAAAACTAATAGGAAGGTAATCTTTTTAAATTCGAATAAATCAATGCCAATTTTAAACCAAAGAATTGAGATGACCTAGTGAGGTCTTAATGGCTCTCTTGCAAAAGCATTCCTTTTACGGATACAGGTATCACAATTGCTGACAATATTTTCAATTTTAAGATTTATGTTTGGCCAAAATATATAATCTTTGGCTATGCCCATATGACTTTCGGGTAGAAGTAGGAGCATTTCGTGATTGGCTAATTGATCAATTGTTGACTTGACGTCAATTTTGCAGAAGCATACGCGATCGGAGAGCAATCATGAGAAATTACTGCTCCTAGTGCGTTCTTAGATGCGTCTACAAACAAAGAAAAGGTTTCTTCGGGTCATAGTATGTGAAAACTAAAACTATACAGGCAAGATTTTTCAGATTCTCGAATTCTTCATCATGTTTAGAAGACCAATGCCATAAAACATTTTTTCTCAACAGCTGATGCAGATTTGTAGTTTGCGTAGACAAATTTTTAATAAATGCTCCTAAACAATAGACCATTCCTAAAAATCTTTGGAGGTCAGACCAATTTTCGGGACGTGACATTTGCAATTGGCTTTTAATTTATTTTCGTCAGGACGTAGTATTTTCGGACTAAGCACATAACCAATAAATTTAACTTTTTTTTGTAGAAATTTCGACTTAGATAAGTTAAATTTAAGCCCTATTGACTTTGCTCTCTCAGGCACGATATTAAGTGTTTTATTTTGCTCTTCTATGGTCGATCCCAATACTAGAAAATCGTCCATGTATATAAAAACATTTTCAATGTCTTTAAAGTTTTCTTTCATTTCGGATTGGAAGATTTCTGGCACTATATTAATGCCATATGGTAGTCTTAAAAATCGGTATCTTCCATAAGGAGTCATAAAAGTGCATAGTTTTGAAGTCTCTTCATCAAGTGGTAGAACCCAGAAGGCCGAATTAGTATCAAGAATGGAATACAAATTTGCATTTTCAGAGCGAGCTTTGCAGTCATCAATATTCGGGAATTAAAAGTGAGATCTTAGCAAAGACTTATTTAAATTTTGAGGATCAAGGCACAATCGCAGATCTCTGAACTAACACAATAGACCTTATCCATTCAGTTGGTTCCTCAACTTTGAAAGTAACTCCTATATCTTGCATTCTTTTGAGCTCCTCTTTAAGTGGCTTCATGAGACTTAATGGTATTCGCCTCGGACAATCAATTATTGGTTCGACATTGGGTTTTAACTGTAAATGAATTTTCTTTTTTAAGCAGCCAAAGTCATTAACAAAGTTTTGAAATTACTTAGAAATCCTATTTTTTCGTTATTTAAAAAATAAACAAATTATTTTCACTTATACCGTCTTCAAAATTTAACTCATTTAACGTCTAATTAAATTTATATTGATACAGGTTGATAATCCCAATACTATATGACAATCAATCTAAGATATATAAAAGATTAGGACACTTTCTTTGTTCAATGTGATTTCAATTTGTCCAATAATTGGAAGAAGTTCTTTACTAAATGTAAGAATGCGACTCATTGTAGGCTGAATATGGTATTACAGCCATTTAGTCTAAGTAGACCGAATGTTTTATTTGACATCACGTTACCTTGACATTTGATGATGTTTAAGTATACCATATATTCAAAGATACTGATGATGATGACGTTTCAAGAAGACTCATGAACAGCATTTCGGACTCTGGTAATGACGTGTCAGACTGGGCTTCGACATTGCGGATATACAGATTGGACTGACACATTTTAGCGTAATAATTTTTTTTTTTCACGCTTGTTGCATGTTACTCCTGAGGCAGGACACCTGTATTTGTGCGTTTCACGGCACCTCGAACAAATATTTGAGTTCTCGGCTTGAAAATTGTGACGTGGTGGCTGGACGGTTGTTTAGGAAATCGAGATGACTGTACTACTCGACTGCTTGATGTATTCTGCTGGTATGATTGGTGGTATGCGTGTGACTGCTTCCGCGGCTGCTGATATATATTTTTTTTAGCTTTACCGTATTGTAAAGCTTCGTTGAGTAGACTTTCCTTTATATATGTATAATTTGCATGCAGCCCACTGGTTAAACTGTTAAAACTGGTAGCTAAATTTATTACTAATAGATCTTCAAAAACGGATAACTTTCATTGTGGCCAGTTCATTTGAGATTGGCAAATCTTGCTAAATAGACTGCACCTGAACTCTTTCATATCATTCAAAGTTATGCATTTTGAAAATGGATCTCCAATTCAAGAATCAAATAAAATATTAAGAGATTTCTTTCGATTTCCATAATTTAAATGAGCTCATTATTTGTCGTGTTGTGTATAAATGTTGTAAAACATACTTAAGTAAACTTTATGAAAAAATATGCGAAATAATCCGTATCCGGATCCGAAGCCCGTATCATATCCAGTTGATACGGCACTAAGGCCAAGCGACCATGGTTTGCTTTTGCTTCATGGATTTGTGAACGTGTACACTTACCCTCTCAAATCGAGAAGCGATTTATAAGACTCATTTACACCCAGCCCACTTTTAGGTTCGGTCTTCACGTTTGGCATCAAAAATGAGATCGGAGCTAGCGATACAGTCAATGGTCAATATTATCGAACACCTTTGATCCCGATAATATGTATGTCGTTCAAGGAGGATGCAAAATGTATTAATGAATTTGTCACCCACCGCGATCGTGTGATCTAGCTCCACTAGAATTCTTCTTGTGAAAATATTAAAGTTAATAAGGCCTTGAGGACAATATTCAACAGGATATCGAAAAAATGCATTTGGTCAAAAACAACTTAAGAAGCCATATGCTTGAAGTTGAGTTCCAACAAAAGTGAACCATTCAAACTCAGGATTTGAACTATTAAGTTTCGAGAAAGTTCTATACTTTGTTGACCGTTAGTAAATAATCTGATGTTAATAAAATTAATTTAGTTAAAAATATTGCCATGCAGTACGTTTTAATGTTTTAGTGAAAAATTGTTTAGCATTCAAACAAGAGACATTGTACGGGTAACATATATTTTATGAGTTGCAGAAATGCAATAATACGGTGCAAACAGAACAGAACTTATATGCAGTGTTCACATAGGTCGCAGTAACAGATCGAATAATCCACAGATGGTTTCCAAATTCCATTTGAGAAGCTCGATGTACCTCGATCAGGATCAGGAAGACAGTCAAATATTAATGATGAAGTTCTACGCAATATGATACGATTTAATTAATCAACTTCCGCAAATTAGGCTTTCAAACTTGAAGTTTATCGAAGAATGGCGTTGGGTTGCCACAAAAGCCTTGTCAAAAGAAATGTGTAAAGAAAACTTTATGAGCGGAATTTTCATTTGTGCCATCGACAGAAAGGAAAATCATGTTTAGATCGCATCGATTCTGGACTTGAAAAATCTATAATTTATAACAATGTTAAAGCCTATACATATTTATAGAGAAAGTAATTTTGCTCAATCGATGGAATGCAGGGTCTGGTGTATTATAAGCTTCTTAAAATAAAACGATATATGCTGATCGTTTTATACTCAGCTCTATATTTTCAACACAAAAATTCAGCGAAAACTTTCATACATGGCCAGCAGAAGGAATATAGAAATCACCAAAACGGCCACCTGTGGCAAGGAAAAACATCCAAAAAATTGTGGAGTTATGTTTAACCTTCACATTCGTCTGATATAGCACCATCGGATTACATTTGAATTTAAGAGAAAATATTCCCTAGCTTTAAATTGAATAGTAATGGTTTGGTTTTTAGTCAAAAAAAAAAAAAAACAGGAAAACGGTATACAATTTTTATTTGAGTTGATAAATCAATGCTTGTCATTCACTTTTGAAAAACTACTTCTTCTTAATGTTGACCACGACTACGTTTTAAGTGATCCATACAAAGAGTCCAATTTAGAATCACTTTTTCCAGCATATTGGCTGGTATCTCGCTAATATCTCTGTTACAACTTCCATAATGCTAATTTTCGCAAAATCAATACCTACGTAAGCAAATGTTCTTTTGATTTTACTAACCTATCCTTATCTGATGCTATTTCTATTTTCTACAGCGAAATATTTAATTCTATTTCTCTCTACGTCCCCTTTTCAGGGCATAAGTCATCTTCTATTTCCCCTCCATGGTACAACAGAAGCCTTCGCTCTTTACGTAATAAAAGAAACAAATTATGGGCAACTTTTCTTCGCACCAATTCTTTTTACGACTACTCTAACTATCTTGGAACTTACCTGAAATTCACCCAGATCTGTAACTGCCTCTATCAGCGCTTTCTCGACACAGCGCAGACCAACCTTATCAATGGTCCTAAGACATTTTATCGATTAGTCAACTACAAAAGAAAATCAGACGGATATCCCCCCTCTCTCTCGTTCGATAACTTATTATCGACCGACCCACATATTATTGCCAACTATTTTGCAAACTTTTTTAAGCAGTCATTTGCAGACAACCCCTTCGTACCCGACCCCATGTATTTCGAGTACCTTCCCAATCTCTCCATTGGCCCCTCTCTCAACCTTTTGATCCCACCCTTATCGAAGAAAAGTTACAAAATCTCAATGATGAATTTTTATCCGGTCCAGATGGGCTGCCTGCAATATTTCTCAAAAAGTGTGCCTCCAATCTTTCGCACCCGCTTTCCTCCCTATTTCATCTGTCCCTCACACAAGGGGAATTCCCCCAAGTTTAGAAGACCTCTTTTATAACCCCGGTTCACAAAAAGGAATCAAAGAATGAAGTAATCAACTACCGCCCTTTGCTAAGCTTTCACACATACCCAAAATGTTCGAAAGTATTTTATATGTTGTTCTAAGCTTTCAGTGCAAGTCCCTTATATCACCCAGTCAGCACGGATTTCTAAAAGGTAAATCAACTACTACAAACTTAGTTGAATTCGTGTTCTTTGCGCTTTTAGCCTTAGAAAATGGCAACGAAATTGATGTTATTGCTACAGATTTGCTAAGGCCTTCGATAAAATATCACATCAACTGATCCTTTTCAAATTGTCTTCCCTCGGTTTTGACCCCATTTTGTTAAAATGGATATCTTCTTATCTGGAGAACCGTTACTATAGAGTTCGCTTTAGGTCACCCTTCTCAACGCCATTTTTAGCCACTTCTTGTGTCCCACAAGGTAGCCATCTTGGTCCCCTCCTTTTCATTCTAACTATAAACGATCTTGAGAGGATTATCAAACACTGCTCCGTACCCATTTTCGTTGATGAAACTAAGTTCCCCAAAGTTATTTCTTCACCCCAAGACTCTATTCTCCTTCAAGAAGACCTCGATAGGTTTTCCACCTGGTGTCTTAAAAATTGCTTTGAGCTTAACGTCTCCAAATGCAAATCTTTGACTCTGGCTCGTAAATCAAATCAATCCCCATCTAGACTTTATTTTCTGCATGACCAACCTGTACCCCAGGTGCAATCCCTTCTCGACCTCGGAATTTTATACGATAGAGAGTTAAACTTCCGTTCGCATATTGATGAGATAATCCTTAAAGCCAACTCATCGCTCGGTTTTATCAAACGTTGGTCTAAAGAATTTAGCAACCCTTATGTGACAAGGACACTTTACATTACGCTTGTCCGACCCTTTTTTCAATAGGCCAGCCAAGTGTGGTCCCCCTTTCAGCGAACTCATATATCCCGAATCGAGAACATTCAACGTCGTTTTCTTCGTTTTGTTCTTCGTGGACTACCCTGGAGTGACCCATTTATCTTACCTCCCTATCGCGACCGCCTCAAACTTCTTAACCTGAGTACCCTCGAAAAACGCAGAGACGTAGCTGACATTCTCTTCATTCATCGACTGCTCTCCGGTTCTGAGGACTGCGCTTCCCTTAACAACTCTATTTCCTTCAACATAATCCTCGTAATTTACGCTGTCCTCGTCTCTTCTATATCTCCAACCCATCGCACCTCTTATGGCTCTAACGAACCAATCTCCCGCATACTCCGTAAGGCTAACTCAAACCTCCCCCTTTTTGATTTTAACCTGAGCACTTCTCGCCTTAAACTTGATCTCCTCCACCACTCCCTTTTTCCATAACCCCTAAGTTAGTTTTAGTTTTTAAGTTAGCTTTTTAAGTCCTAGTTTTTTAAGTAAGTTAGGGCATTAGCCCCCACTAAATTCAAATTCAACACGTGTAGTGTCGCCGGTTTATCGGCATAGAGGAGTGATTTGACGTATTAGACGTATAGTCTAAAGGCGTCAAAACGCACGAATTAGCCGGCCAATTAACCGGTTAAACACGAAAGATAAATTGCTAACCTAACTCATTCTTCAATTTATCCATTGATTCGCATGCTCTGTGGCATGTAGCGCCGACTTGCTGGAACCACATGATCTTACGGTCATCTTTGAAAAAATACGGGCATTTTTCCGGGTGCATTGGCAACTCTTGTACTGCCTGAAGTTGCTAATCGGATCAAATTTTGTCTATTAATATACCCATTCAACCAGAAATGAGCTTCGTCGTTGAAGACAATTTTTCGATTAAAGCGGATCTTCCTCCAGCTTTTTTAAGGTCCATTCACCAAAAATTCGACGCTGTAGCAGGTCGTTTGGCTTCAGTTCTTGCACGAGCTGTATTTTTTAAAGTTTTAGACAAAGATCATTGTATAAAATCTTCCATGTAGTAGAGTAACACAATCTTAACTACTGCGAACGGCGACGAAATTAAGTGATCGCGATGTTTTTGAACTTAAAACAGGCGTTTAAAATAATCGGGATATCTTGGTACAAAAACAATAAATATACGGCGTGAAAGCTATAGAACTTTACTGGTTTAATTTGCATTTATCGAGAATGTCTCAAAGAACCAAAGCCTTGAATTGGGTGTACCACAAGGATCTGTTTTGGGAGTAATTCGTTTTCTTCTATACATTTATGATATTAAATATTGTGTTAAATTTTGTAAGATTTTTATTTTTGCTGATAACACTTTGATTTAAATTAGTGGTAAAAATGTTGAGTGCATGGTTTCAATAGAAACTAATATTGTAAATGTACGTGATATTCTACCATACAATTTAAGGAATGCCAACAACAGTGTACAGCAACAGTGCTCAGTGTTATATTACGTACAGGATGTACAAATTTTTTAACAGCCATCCAAGTTAAAGTAAATTTGGAATTTTATTGTGTTTAAAAATACGCGAGTGCGGTTTGTCAAAAATCATAATTATAATTGAATACCTTTTACATATGTTACTTAGATAAATTTAGTTTTAAGTTAAGCTTTTATTTTGTTTTATTTCTTTTTTTATTTTCACCAATTTTATAAATAGGATTTTGAAATTGTAAATATGGTTGAGGATAGAGTATCGGGCCAATATCTATTTACTTGACCTTGAAGTGTCACAGCTTTAAGAAGGTTGATTGCATCTGTCGCATTTTTTTTTTTTTTTTTTTAAGTTGACAGATTATAATCAATTTCATTGGAATTAATACGTTGTATGAAATTAATGTTTATTTAAAAGCAAAAATTAGTAAAATTTCGAGGAAAATTTGGTATATTTAATAAATTAATACGATTCAGGGAAGAATGCGGCGCAGAAAAAAACACTCGTTCTGGAAATTTTGATGTGAAAGATCCATCTGACTCTAGTCGGCCTATTACAAAAAAAAGTTGATGAAACGTTAAACAAGACTGGTACGTAAGCAGTTCTAGGCTATTTGAAACGAGTTGGTTGCAAAAAGATTGATCAAAAAACAGTTTTAATCAATTTAGAAGAAGCTGGTTATAGAAAGAAGTCAATGTAGAAACGAAACGACACTGAGCAATTTTTGAGGCGAGTAGTAACAAGTGATAAAAAATAGTTTCCAGCGAAAACAGTTTTGGTTGAAAAATTATGATGGAGCTTTACAAACAGTATCAAGACCAGGATTGACGGCAAGAAAAGTAATACTATGTTTTTAGTAGGATTGGAAAGATATCGTCCACCATGAAGCCAGGAATTAATGCGGTTGAACCATGCAGAGGCCATGTTGATCAAGGAAAAATGTTGGGTTTCACATGAAAATTACTGGCGTAATAGTAGCTTCAACATGAACCAGATTTTCAATTATCTAAATCGTTAATTCATTAATACAGTCCAATGAAGTCCAGTCAAAGATCATTCTTAATGCCTACATTTTTTTTCAGAGCACACACGAATAGAAGAAAGACCAAAACTAATTTCCATTTTCCTTATAATCAGAAAAATTACTTTCACTTGAATGCTTATCATTTAATTGCCTCCAATTCAATATTGTAATACGGTAAAGCTCGCCTTTAACAAAACGCCAGTCAAGAGAAATCCTTGACCGCGTAAATCTACGTGTCAAAATAAACATTTTGATGGTAAATTAATTAAATTCTGCGTTACGTATACCTACGATTACTACCAGTTCAGCTCAATATTTACTAACCTTTGAAAGAGTGAATGAAAAAAAGAACCACAGTAGAGTATCTGTGTTTTGGAAAATATATGCATATAAAGCTTCTAATTCTTAATTAAATAGTATAGAATTATGCGCTTAAGAGTATTTACTCCTTCTCAATTACGAATTTTTTGAGACAAATTATTATATGGTATGTACAAACCATACATTATACATAAATAAACACAAAGGGAAAATAGGTATGCATATTACTTCTCTATGAATTTTTTTACAAAATTATTACCTTGCTTTAGATGGATAAACATTCACAATGAAACTGGGCTTGAAAATGGGATGTGTCCCCTGTTAAAAGGTTTATTTATATATATATATATATATTTTTTTTGTAGATAATTTATCCAGTTGCAATTGTTTACGCGACGGTTAAGACAAAAATGCACCGGCTTTCTAAAAAGATAAACATAAGGCGCGACATTCTATGAAAACCAAAGAGTATAGCGACAATAAATTAAAGAAATAGTTAGCACTTTTTTATTCAAAAAAACGTAGGCGGAAGAAAATTAACGAAAGAATAAAACAAAAATCGCGCACATCTATCCTTATCTATATGGACTAGTCGTATGTACATAGATACATACATATGTATATTGTTTGCGATATTAATCCATGTCTAATGAATAATATTCTGGATGAACCGGGAAAATGCACATGAAATCTAGTTGAACACCAACACTATGCCAAAAATCTATTTGTTATTGTTTTTATTACTTTTTTTTTTTTATTTATTTATTACCGTCGGCTTCTTATATTATTGTTACATCCAAAAAACCACATGCGACAAGTACGAGTAGAGAAAAAAAAAACAACACTTTGGAGGAAATCTATGTACCTATATCACATAAAACGCGCACACACTTTCAACTCCGATTCGGATTCAGGTGTGAAAGTCAATGATTAACTGACTGGTAACAAAAAAGGAAATACAGCCACAAACAATTTTCGTTTTTTTATGTTCTTGGACGGCTTTTTGCCCGGACTCTTTCTCATTCCCTATAGCATAAATTGATTGCGGATCGTTGTTTTATTACAAAATGTAAGCAGCAGCAATAATAAAGCTTGCACCCACCGCACACCGCAAGCCAAACACACGTTCACACCAATCTTTCCACCTAAAAATCCATAAAACAGTGACGATGAAGCCGGTATCTCAACACACATAAAAAACACTCGAGTGTGTGGATATACTCGTCTCTTCACTTCTGAAGTCAGGTGTATCTACGATATATGATTCACATGCATTAGGAGTGGAGAGATACAATATTTAGTAAATTGCGAGAATGTACAGAATTCCAATTAGACATTAGCAAAAATAATGTTCTTATCGCGAAAATTTTGTTATGAAAACGCCAACAAAAACAACTCCAAACAAAATAGCTAACAATATATACAGAATCTCAATTGTTCTTTTTTATCGCAAGAAAGATAGCCACTCACACAACACTCACTCAATAGCTGTTCAGTGTTTTGTTTGATTTTTTTATAAATCGAATCGAATATATCTTCTTTACTCCGTTGTCAATTCGAAGAATTAAGAATTTTCCGCAGCCATTGTTATTCGAAATTCCCCAAGATTTTGCTCTAGGCTTTTAGTTTTTCTAAAACAATTTAATGCCAAAAACCAAAACAAAACAAAAAAAAAAAAAAACAACTGCACGTTATTTTTGCTGATACTGAAACATTTTTGCTTAATGTATCATTGAGTTTGGTTTATTTTTATTTTATCTGACGTAGAAACACACACGGGGTTTGAATCCAGCTCCCTGAAGCGATTTTTACGTACATACGCACACACACACCCTCACGCACAAGCCAGACTGTTTGTTAAATTTTTATTGATTTACTCTGCTACAACCGTGGTGTAACGTTTGCTCAACCAACGGCGTTAAATGACAAAAATCAAGGCGGCTCTGCGTACGGGTTTTATATCACAATTTTCAAATTTGTTTATAATTTTTTATTTTTATTTTTTTCTCAAACAGAATAGCACTTTTGATGCCGGTACGTTTGCACACAAAGAGCTTATACATATATTTTTTTATAAATACAATTGGAGAAGAGATAGTAGAACAACGTCTTCCTCGAAAATACACTACACCGTCCGACTTAATTCCAATTCGAATTAGAGCTCTCCATAAACTGATTTATTGTGTGATGTATCTTTTGCTCAAATTCTCAAAAAATTTTGTTGATTTGTGTGCGTGAAGAAAGAGATGGAATGGATGACTGGCAGAAAAGTTGAGTTGTGTGCGAATTTGAATAGAGAACGCAACACACACCATTGCGCAGAATATGAGCTCTGCGGCGGTCTTATTTAGCTGCCGATTTCGAAATTCGAATTGGGAGAACTTTTCGAGTGGAATTGTTTGCAATTGCGTGTGGCTTGAGTGAGTTATTTTTAAGTTGGTGATTGGATGGAATTGCATTGAAAAGTAATGCCAAATCCGTCATTCTTCTGATATAACTTTTATAGTGAATATATTATTCGAGTAAATGTCGATAAAAATATGATATATACATAACATAAGCATATTGTGCGTAGATTTGTATTGAATATTTCTTTTTTATAATGAAGTAATAGCATTTATTTAAAAATGTTACTTGCGAAATAAGGCAATCTGTGTAATGTATTGTGAAGCCCATTGGGGTAAGTGCAAATTTCTTCGGCAAAAAATACATAGTAGCTCCTTGAATCCGATCGTTGTTCGATCTAACGAAGATGGTAGTCGAAGATTCGCAGTGATTCAATGAATAAAATATTACCGATGGTTATAGTCCTTCTGATTTAGTGAAATGAATCGAATCAACCATCAGAACATCAGAGCCTTAGCCAAATGACCATCGTGCATGTGAAATTTTCGCTTATTAGGATTTACACCAAAAAATCGTCCTCAGAACGGGGCACATTTTTCCGTAAATGGATTTGTTAATAAGCCAAATACCTGAATTTCGTCAAGTCAACAGCTGAAAGTATTCCAAAAACAGCCATTGAATACGAAAAAATTACCTGTTTGGTGTAACTTTCATGTCAGAAGTGTCAGTTCGATGAGCGGCTTATCGTCAAAAATAGCATAGCATTTGACAGCATAATACCCTTTTTTTGGAACACATTAAGTTTCTGGTCTTTAAATTTTTCATTACTAATGGTATCAATTATATTTTACCGAATCGTCGATTGTGTCTTTAAAGTACACGCGTGTTTTTCCTATAAAAACAATGGGATAAACCTCTGTTTTATTTAGTATTTTAGAAATGCGCTGATGGTGGTATTGCTTTCATTTCTGGTTTATTCAAGCGTGACTACAATAAAGAAAATATTTAGAATTCATTAATACCACATGGCAAATCAAGAACTAAGGGACAAGAAAAACATGTGAGCAGGGTAATATTTGAGGTTTTGAAAAACTTTCTTCTGTCACTAGGTTATTATGAGATGGTATGGTATGGTGGTTTCTTAAGGCCGAATGGGTCAAAAGTGCACGGCATCTGATGAGAGTTTTGGCAATGCGACAAGCACCTGCATATTTAAAAAAGCTTGATGATATAAGGACAAAATACGAGCATCATCCGAGTCTTTTATCATTAAGGAAATATAAATGTGACCCAGTTTAGGTTCAAAAGTTTAAGAAAATAAGGTACACAAAAAAGTATATGTATACGAGGAAGATTTCATCAAATAAAATCTATTGTGAATTCTATCATACAATTGCAAAAGTACACAACATATTGGAGCCCACGTCTAAAAAAAAATTTGTAGGTTCATGGCAGAAATGCATATTATAAGAATTTAAAAGTTACTAGTTTTTATAATATTAAAATTTTTCCGAAATCGGACTTTACTGATTCCTTTAAATATGCGTAGTATCCGTGTCTGAATATGTGTTAATTATTTTAATAATGAAACCAAAGCATGATATATTTATACGATATACATATCCATAGCCAGCGACAAAGGTATGCTCTTATCCATTACTTTTTATAGTATGTGATAGTAACAGGCAGAACTGTCCTTTACAATCATTATAGTTATTTTGACTGAAAAAAGTATGCTATGAAATGCCCACCAAAGAAAATATGATAACTGTTATGCTTTGTGCTTTCTGCTTCTGAATATTATAGCTAGTGGAGACACTAGCCTGTTATTTTTTGTAAAACTTAAATTTTCAGAGCATTTTCTTCTAACAAAACACCTTAACTGAAACAAAATGCTTCTATGATTAAAAATATTCTATTATAGACAATAAACCTTAAATTGGAGGCACTGTGCATTGAAAGCTTCCCAACTCCAAAGATTCTAAATACAAAGATCGTCAACGACGCTAAGTTTCTGCAAGCCGTTGTATTAATCAAATTTATGTGTGTTACGCATTAATTATTCTTTATCCAGCCGATTAATTTTTAAACGTCAGTCTCGTAATGTGCGGTTATATTTTTCTTTTTTTTTTATTATTAGAAAATTTTTTTTATTGGAGGAAATGTGGATCGTGACTCAAAAATGTTAAGCAAATTTTATAGAAGTCTAAATTTGTAGAACAAGACGGCTAAGAAGTGTACTCTACATTTGTTCATATTGCTCTACTTTATTTCTTCATTTTTGTGTCATGGTTGAGCTGTACGATGGAACCAAATCCTTGGATAATCATTTAATATACTCATCTATAAAAATTATGGATTATCTTGTGAAGAAAATATACTAGTGTCAACATCAATCAAAACCGCAAAAATATACTTTTTAGCAATCACGTTTTTACCTATGCAGTTAATGTCGCCGTGGATTTTTTTAATTCACTGTATGGCTGGCATAATCAATTAGTCATCAACCTGATTGAATTGACTCCCTTTAAGTTAAAAGACATACTAATTACCTGCAAATAAGCTATCATCAAATAAAAAGTTAATTTTTCTGGTCGAAACACACTGACTTCAAGACTGATAAAACCCTGGCGCGTAATTTGACAGTGTATAAATGCTTTTTGGCAAGTCGTGCGTATTATTATAAAAAGAGAACTGTATACTTATACGGCAATAATAACAAATTTGATTAACGGTATAGATAGTCTAGGCCATTCGGCGTTCCTCAGCACGACTTATTCTGCTCGAAATGTTTTGATAAATTCTCCCATGGTCACTTCTCAGCATAAAAAAGTATTTTTGGGTGTTATCTTACCGGAGTTTCGACGCTCTCTCAGGGAAAATATCCAAAGACCATACCAATTCAATATATCTTCTGCGCGAATGATATCAGAACCTGAATTGGAGTGCAGTGGAAACTTCCCCCTTTCCTTTCAATAAGGCCACATGCTGAAAATAAATTTTATTGTTTTTTAGAAATGAAACTTTTAATCGAGCCAGGTTTAAAATTTTATTAAAGGCTTTCAGAAACACAATTTTCAATGGCAGTAATCTGAAAACTGCTTACAAATCACATATTTGTAAGACATCTTTCTGAATCTCAGGTGTCCAAAAAAACCTTGTGGATTACCGTGGCTCAAGTGGTAGAATATTGCGGTCCAAATCGGACTGTTCGAAGTTCAATACCAGCCGCACCCGAAAGATTTTTTTTTTTTTTTAACAGCTAAAACCACGTAAGATGAGTGGTTATCTAGAATACAATAACAAGCCCAAATACACTAAATTTAGTCTCCCAATTAAATGTTGGATGCCACACACTTACTTTTTTCCTTTCTTTCTTTTTCTTAAAAATTTGCATTTTGCTTAAAAATTAATTCGTGCTCAAGTACTTTAAGTGTATTCATACCCACTTGATTGTTTAAAAATAAAAAATAAAAAATAAGACCCAATAAAAATTTACTAAAAAGATCAACATGGTAGGCTTAAACACGAAAGGCTTTTCCTATTCTTAAAGAATGGGGATAACACAATATAGTAGAACTTTTTTTTTCCTATCGTATTTGGTTCTACAATATATCAATAGGTAGAGAGGAAGCCTCAAAAAAATTAGATAATTGAATAAAATTTTTTACATAAAGGGTGTTCAAATTTGAGGTATCATTTTAAATTTTGAATGAAAGACATAAATTGTATGATATCTGTATTTATTTTTAGTGGAAATTAATGTAAATTGGTTCCGGTTAATAATAAAAAAGAATGTCGTCCAAGTGACCCCATCTGCTAGCTCAGCAGACTGTCAACTTTTTATCAAAATTTTGAATCACTTTCGTATAATAATGGTTCAATAACTGATATTTGCTCGATGATGTTGTCTTTTAGGTGTTAAACAGTTTGAAGATTATCGGCATAAACTTTACTCTTCAAAAAACCCCATAAGAAAAATCCAGTGGTGGTAAATCGAATGATCTTGATGGCCAATTCACATCTTTTCTTCAGGAAATTATGCGATTGTTAAACTTCTCTTTCAAAAAACATGCATGTTGCACCATCATATTGAAACCATATATTTTGCACATTAATAACTGCCAATTGACTCTACAAAAAGGTTCCAATCATGATATCGAGCTCCATCTACAGTATACTGCATGAACCAATTACGCCACCACATCAAAATCCACACCATACAGTAACTTTTTTTTTGGTTTAGTTGGCCTTTCAAACAATCCTCTAGGATTTTCTTCAGCCCAAATGCGACAGTTTTGTTTGTTGACATAACCGTCAATTTTAAAATGAGCCTCATCGTTGAAAAAATTGTCACTTTGTTGTCTCTATGACCCAATTAACGAATTTCCGACACAATGTGTGGTCAGTTGGCTTTAATCCTTGTGTTAACTATATTCTGTAAGCCTTTACATGCAGATCTTTGTGCAAAATGTTAAAAAAAAGTTATGTACTGATCCATTTTAGCTAACGGGAATGTATTTTCTTCATACCTGAAAAAAACTTCGGTGTAATTTAAATTGTAAAAAATGGCCGCCAATTTAAAATGATACTTTATATACCTGTTTGGTTGTCTTATCAATGTCCAATATTTAAGTGATTATAAAAAAATATTACATCAACTATATGATCTACGTTGCTCCTTGTTAATGATTTGTATGAGAGTTATTATTATTATTATTGTCGTTTATTAGTAAGTAATTAAAATTACAAGATAATATAAAGATTAAAGGGCCTAGCTGAGGAGACTATTGGCTCATGAGAGTTATTCATTATGTATTTATTGAGATACATCGAAGAAACAGACTTGAGAATTATGAGGAAATAGCCCTACCTAAGAGCACCGTATACAATCTCGTCGGTATATAGTATTCCGAACGAAAAATAGCTACTTGCTTATGTATTTTATTCGTCTGTAGATCTTATCCCACAAGAGTAAAAAAGATTTTCCGGAGTCCCACTGAACTAAATACGAAATCTGCAAAGGCCATAATTTGGAAACCGTTAAGAGTTCTGGTGCCATTGAATTGGTACGTAATCGAATTTTTACTAGCTCTTAATCCGATGTTCAACCTTCAACTATTGTCATATTCGTTTTCTTTTAGATGGCGTTGACTATCTGACATTATTGTTATATTGCATAATTGATGTGGTTTTTAATGAAACAGTAAATACCCACTTATCCCCATAATTCTAAATATACAAAAATCACTTGAAAACTTCGTGCTTTATTTTTCTTGAGCTTGGCACCATTTCATAAGGACTCTTAAAATCGCATCCCAACATATCTCTTATGTTGGGATGAAGATGGTTTGTAAAACAGTTTGACCAAGCGTTTTTATGAAATGCGTGACTTGCGTGTAAGCGCTTGCTTCAGATTTTACTCAAATATAAATCATAAAAAGTAGACTTTCTTCCATGAAGGCTCACATTTATCAACGCTACTATATAGAAAACTGCGATTGAGTGTCTTCGACATGTGCTCAACGTGTGCGCTCTCTTTTAAGGTCAGAAGGAATGGTACATTTTTCAGCAACGGTGTTTGTGTACTACATACATTGTGTCCTAAAAGTCTGGATGGATAAAAAGGAAATTGCTGGCAGGTGAAAGAAAATGGTAAGTTATTGCAATCGGCTGGTAAGGGGTATAACGAACTGTTTTGTTCTAGTGCAGATTTAGCCGCTTGCTTCTACTTCCGTTTTGTCATTTATTTAACTTTTACTCTATGCATGTATATATGTATTATATGTTACTGGGTACAAATTGAGTGAGAATAAACGCTAGAAAAGAAATTTCATCCCAGAAGGTGATGAAAATGACATAGAAATTACCATGCAGACATGAAAGGGATACCAAACAAAGATGCCAGGAAACAGATGTGAATCCAGTGCGCAGGCTACAAAGAGTGACGTTTTTGTTGGTAAAAATATTATCCCTTGAGTTTTCTTTGTTTTTATCTCTTTCCGTTAGGTAAATACTCGATATTGCCTTTTGTATTTTGAGGAACTGGGTATCAAAACAGGATAAAGTTTGTTTGGAGGCCATAAATAAGTTATTTAAAAACGGCATAGCATTCATGCGGACCTTAAAAGTAAAACTAATCTTTTTGGAAATATTTAGTATCATACCTGCAGACATACTGCACAAATATTTTTTTGGAAGCTCCGTGTTAAGAACCTAAATATTTCTGGTTTGCCTTAAAAACATACGTATTCGTCGTACGGTCAATGAGGATTATTACCTTGATGTTATGCACCGTTTGCGAGACCCAATACGAAAAACACGTCCGGAATTATGAAAAAACAATTCATGGCCTTTGCATTACAATAATGCACCTGCTCATTCATAGTTCCTTGTAAGAGATTTTTTTGACCAAAAGTAACACGAAAATCATGCCTCAGCCACCATGCTCACCGGATTTGGCCCCATGTGACTCTTGCCTGTTCTCAAAACTGAAGAAACTATGAAAGGACGGAAATTTGTTTCGATTAAAGAAATATAAACGGCGTCGATGAAAGACCTCAAGGCTATACCAAATGAGAAGTGCTTTTAGTATTGCGGAAAGCGTTGGCATAAGTGTATGTATTATTTCTGAGGGGGATTACTTTTAGGCAGAAAACATTAATATTGCTAAATAAATAAATATTTTTTGTTATAAAAATATAAAGTCACATTACTTTTCGAACACACCTCGTACATACCATATACTAATATTTTATTTTTTGAATTTCGAAAAAATGTAATAGGTACTCATATAATATCATACAATACAACATACTTTTATGTACCTACATATGGTATGTGTGTACCAAACATTCTTACATACTATGTATATATAGGACAAAAGAAAAAAAATGTTTGAATTAAACAAAATTTTCAATTTAGAAGTTCTATTTTTCGACGCCCGAAACAGGTAGCCATAAATAACAAACATATATTTTTTTTATAATTAGCGCGTGCTCAAGGGGTTATTTTTCCTCAAAATGTTTGCACACAGCGCAGGCGAAGGGAACTTTGGGAAGAAGAAACGGATCCCCTTATTTTAGAGTACGTCCGAAATTGGGATTGAGCATTCATAGCGAGACGGGTGTTACGGTCAAAAGTTTGAAGCGGCGGAATGCTACTGGCAATTTCTATGGAGCACTGGTGGTGAAAATAGCGATGGAACAGAGTAAGACACGAGACATTACGTCGGATTTCGAGGGAGTCCATTGTCTGAGTGATATGAGTATCACCTATGAGTTTTGCCCTCGGTTTTGAACCCTATCTAGTAAGTGCAGAGAAGTTTTGGGAGCACCTGCCTAAATGTAGGTATTAACTCCGATTTTCGGCGAATAAATGCCTTACATATTGAGGCCCGATCAGAGAGTGTGAATAATTTCTTACATCGCTTCGGGAAACTTAGACATTTTACACCATTTTTCACAATATCGAAAATGTACTTATTTTAACGTAAGTTGTTATTGACACATACCATATACCGAGAATAGAAAGTTTTTCGGTTTCAACAATGCAAGTGGCAATCATAGATAATGGCTGGGTATTGAAATTTTGCTTTAACAAAAGTAGAAAGCATTAAATTAAATGAAATTTGTAATTTAATGAACTTATCATATTCGAAAACGAATATGAAAAACAGAAAGTACTGTTATCAGCAAAGGAATATATTGGATTAGAATTAGCAGAGAAGAAATCATTAATGAAAATTAAAAAGAGTGTCGGAGAGAGAACGAAGCCCTGGGGGATACCAGCATATTTTCTGAATTAAAAACATCCAAGAAAGATAATTTTTAATCCATTGAAGAAGAAAGACTTCGATGCCAAGTGCACGCATTTTCGAAAAAACAGCCTGATGTCTTACAAATATCAAGCGCAAAGTTAACACACCAATTTTTGTATCATCAACACACGCGCTGCAACTTTATTGTTTGCATCATCATCACACGCGCTGCATGGGCAAAATAACTTTATTGCTGAATAAGGTATTATTGTATTTAATGTTTTGCTGCACCGGACACAGGTTCAATATTCCCGTCTGGAATATTTTCTCATGCGGTGTCAGCATTTATAGACTATAAGTAATAGTGTAAGAACAATTTGTATTTAGAATTAAGTGAGTTGAAAATAAAGAGACTTGTCTCATAGAAAATATTTTTTTGAATCTTATTTTTATAAATAAGCTTACTGGAGCCCGAGCAGCAGGGGCTGCGTAGCACGAACAGTGCGTGAAACGAACACTACCCATAACAGCGCGTGGTACAAACACTTCCCGAAAGAATAGTTGGTGGTACCAACATTCAACATATGAACACAATCAAGTCCGGAACCCACACAATGAAGTTTTTAGTAGCATCATTGTAAGTCCTTAATTTTCATTTTTAGATTAAGAAAAACTCTTAAATTTCGTACTTTCCTAATTAATATTGTAAGGAAGTGCATTATTTTGAAATTCTACTAGAACTATAAGAACTATCAATTCCAGAAAAATATAATTGCGTTATTTACAAAAACAATTAAACTTTAAAGAAACAACCTTTAATATATTATTCAAATATTAAGTAATTTAAGGTGTAATTTCAAAAATCAATCAAACTTTTAAAGAACATTTTTATATATACAATAAATAAGTTTTAAGTGAAGCAATTGGTTCATATCCTTATAAAATTTTAATTTTCCATATCTATTGTACATATATATATTCCATATTCCATATTCCCTATATGAAGTATTGAGTATGGAATATTCCATACTTCTATAACATTTTTAAAATAAATAAGATTTAAAGTAAGATTCAAATATGGGAGCTAAACAGGACGCCTTAACGCAATTGACCGGTGCAATTAACGCACAAATTGCTTCGACCAGAAGCATTGAGCAAAGATTACTAAGGCTAGAATCTCAAAATGAAGTGAATGATGTCCAACAAATGGCATTACAGTGTCCTAGAAATGAACAAGAGTTAAAGGAGATAAGCAAGCTCCCTGACTCTGTAAAGGAATTCCAAACTCCAGACACCGCACTCATTTCATACAATATCTCTAACGAAAGTTGGTCAGATATAAAGAAATGTTTGTCCCTCCACTACGCGGACAAACGAGACATAAGGACCCTCGAATACCAATTGGGTATACATCACCAAGGAAACAGAAGCATTGACGGATTTTATGCTAACGTCAATCACCAATTTTCTTTAATTATAAACAAAATAAAGACAGAAGACTACTCTTTAGAGACAGTCAATGCTCTGATCAAAAGTTATAGAAATCGAGCACTCGATGTCTTCATTCGAGGACTAAGTGGAGATATTTCAAAAATCCTCATAATACAAAAACCACAAACCCCACCGGAAGCTTATGCTTCCTGTCTAGAAGTTCAAAATTTAAATTTTAGAAACATGAGAATACATAACAGAAACACACAAAATACAATTAAAATACCCATTAACCAAATTTCAGCACCTAAAAAGAAACATCCAAAACTGTCACTTCCGCAAGCGTACTTGTCAAGCGTACAACATCCAGAAAAAAAATCAAAACACTTATCCACAGCCAGCAAGAAAACAAACGAATTATCCTCCACCACCTAGATCTACACAACCTAAGCCAGGATTACCAGTAGAAACTGATCAAAGCATTCAAAGCAAACAAGTAAACTAGTAAACTGCACGAATCGTCCGAATAACAACCCAAGATACTATGATCAACCAAATTACAACCAGACAAGTTACAACATACAAAATCAGGAATCAATAAATCAACCACTTAAGCGACAGAGGTTATTTAACATTGAAACACAGAAAGAAGAGGAATATCCTCAGGAATATCCTCAGGAATATGCAGATAAATATGAAGATAATATGAACCAAGAATATGAAATCAGAGAGCCTAAAGATGAGTCATTGAAAATAAATTGTACAACCGAAGCCTCTCAAGCATACCTTCCAAAGAGTGTGCAACTAGAGAAGGTAAGATGCTAAAATTCCTCATCGACACGGGAGCAAACAAGAATTTTGTGAATCCCAACCTAGCCATAAATGCAAAGCCAACCAGAACCAACTTTAAAATACAATTTGCCGGAGGAGAAGTCATTATAAGCCCAAAAATCAGCGTAAAAATCTTCAAGAGCCTTGGAAATAACACCATTTTAGATTTTTTCATCTTACCTGGACTAACAACATTTGATGGAATTATCGGGGATGACACCCTCAAATAACTCAAAGCTGTAATTGACAGGAAAAATAACCTTTTGACCATAAAGCCCAACATACAAATTAAACTCAAAGAAAAAGAATCTAAACAAGTCAATAACATAGAAATCAGAGATACGCATCTTTCAGAAGAAACAAGAGAAAAACTTAAATTTCTAATAATGAAACATAAATCTATTTTTGGCCCCATAACCGATAAAGAAACCATTGTTACAAATGTCAGAGCAGAAATCAAAACAACAACCGATGAACCCATCTATTCAAAGTCCTATCCATATCCCGTAAATATGAGAGGAGAAGTGGAAAAACAGTTGAGGAAACTGCTAGATGACGGAGTGATAAGACCTTCTAAAGTCCTTATAACTCCCCAATATGGATCGTTCCTAAGAAAATGGATGCCTCCGGGGAAAAAAAGTATAGGATTGTCATCGATTTAAGAAATTAAATGCAGTAACTGTATCAGACACTTACCTGATTCCGGATATCTCCAATACCATTGCGAACCTAGGCAACTCAAAGTATTTTACCACGATCGACCTTATATCCGGGTTCCATCAGATCAGGATGAAGGAATCAGATATTCCAACAACGGCCTTTTCAGCAATGAATTGTAAGTACGAGTTTACTCGACTACCATTTGGTCTAAAGAACGCGCCATCAATCTTCCAAAGTATGATTGATGATGTTTTAAAGGAGCATATCGGTAAAGCCTGCTATGTCTATATTGATGACATAGTCATTTTCGGCAAAACCGAAAACAGCTAAAGAACGTCGATTTAATATTCTCAAAACTAAAATATGCTAACTTACGGATCAATTTGGACAAAACAGAGTTTCTAAAGCAAGAGACGGAATTCCTGGGAGATTTGATTAAAAAAATTGGAATTAAGCCGGATCCAAAAAAAGTTCAGGCGATCCAAAACATGAAACCTCCAGAAAACCTAAGAGACCTTAAAGGTTTTCTAGGACTGACCTCTTATTATAGAAGATTCATAAGAGATTTCGCTAAAGTTGCGAAACCCTTAACGAATCTCACGAGAGGGGAAAATGCGCAAGCAAGAGCAAGTCAATCCAAGAACATCAAAATTCACCTATCTGGAAACGAACTACAGGCTTTTAAGGATCTTAAGGAATTATTGACGTCTTTAGAAATACTAATTTTTCCAGATTTTAAAAAACAATTTTTGCTGACGATAGATGCGTCAAATCAAGCAATAGGTACAGTGCTTCCCCAAGAGGAAATCGGAAAAGATAAGCCGATCACTTTTATCTCAAGGTTGTTTAACCAAACCGAAGAAAACTATGCCACAAACGAGGAGATGTTGGCAATAGTTTGGGCACTAGATAATCTCAGAAATTACTTGTACGGAGCAAAAAAAATCAAGATCCTAACCGACCACCAACCACTGACATTCGCTTTGAGCAGTAAGAACACCAATGCTAAGCTCAAACGCTGGAAGGCACGAATAGAAGAATATAATTACGAGCTGGTATACAAGCTGGGTAAAGCAAATAAAGTAACTGATGCCTTAAACTGGAAGCCAATAGCTTAACATCGCCTAGTTCAGACACACACACATACATAGCGCCGAAGAGGATAGTCAGGATTTGATCCCACATTGCGAGGCCCCCCTAAATGTATTTAGAAATCAGCTTATATTTAGTAATAGCGAGAAAAGTATTTTTGAACAACCGCATCCGAACTCCCACCGACATTACATAGGATTACGGGAATTCAATAAGGAAAATTTAGTTCAAGCCCTTAAAGAAAAACTTAACCCGAATATAATTAATGGAATAAAAATTCCAGAGCACTACATAAAACTACTTCAAGAAATTTATAAAGAAAATTGTTGCAAGTTTAAAATCCGAATAACCCAAAGAGTAGTGGAAGATATTGCAAATCCAGACCATAAGTTACGAGTAATCATGGAAGAACACAGTAGAGCTCACCGTAACCACAAAGAAAATAAGGAACAACTTCTGGAAAGATGTTATTTTCCAGGAATGACTAACATGATTAAGAAATTTGTTAAAAATTGTGAAATTTATAATACCAATAAGTATGATAGACATCCCAACAAACCTGAACTACAGAAAACACCAATCCCTACATACTCATCAGAAATAATACATCTCGATATCTTTGAAATGGACCACAAAAAGTTTATTACATGCATAGATAAATTTTCTAAATATACTAAATTCTTCCAGCTTTTAGTCTACGATGCAAAATTATTAAAGTATTACACTTCTTCACAGCCCCCTGAATTCTAGTGACAGATAATGAGCGAAGTTTCATTAGTCCAATCATTTGAAACTACATAAAAACTCTTGGAATCAAGTTGTACTTAACACCACCCCAGAAGATCGAGGTGAATGGAACTGTGGAAAGAATACATCCCTATTTTCATGAACGACTTTCAACCCATAACGAGCTTTATGGCATAAAAGATATTTGTTCAAAAATCCGAGACACGACAATCTGCGACACGACAAACCAACTTGAAAAACTTAAGTCTGACCATTGCATCACCCAGCTATTAAGAGGAATAAATGCTAGATGCGATTATCAGTTCCACAGCAAATTAATAACAGAACTTCTCACAAGCAACACTCTTTTTTTTTACAAATTTGAAGGGAAATTTAGGACATGGAAATGAAACCCGAACTCTTAATGGAACCTTCCTTATGGAATTTAATAATGAAACCTTAACAATTGATAACAACACTTTTACCAATAAAGAAATAAAAACCTTCCACGTCATCCCACCTACAATGCAAGCTAATTTAACAATTAAAGATGTAAAATTAGATAAAGAATATCGTCACTTTTTGCATAAAGAAAAAAGAAAAACGTTCTTTCGGAAAAAACATGTCATTCAATTAAGATTTTAATCTACGAGACGTAGATTTTAGGGAGGGAGAAGTTAACACACCAATTTTTGCATCATCAACACACGCGCTGCAACTTTATTGTTTGCACCATCAGCACACGCTCTGCATGGGCAAAATAACTTTATTGCTGAATAAGGTATAGGGTTTTCCAATAGGGACTTGACAACTTTTAATTTAATTTGTGAACGCACTCTTTCACTAATAAAACTGTCACTGTCAATTTATTCAGTAAACTCAACATTTTTATCATGGTAAAGTACACTAACGAGCAACGTCTGCAAATTTTAAAAATTTTCTACAGATATTCTGAGTCGCAAAATCATCTTCAGTGACGAAGCTCATTTTTGGCTCAATGGGTTCGTCAATAAGCAAAATATGCGTTATTGGTAGGGTGAAAACCCACATGTGCTTCATGAATCACCACTTCATCCATATTTTGGGCCATATTTTTTCGTCGACGATAACGATCGTTACGTTACTGTAACGACATGATCACCGATTATTTTTGGCCCGAATTGGAAGATATAGACTTGGACGACATGTGGTTTCAACAGGATGGTTCGACAAGGCACACAGCACACACTACAATCGATTTATTGAAGAGTAAATATGGTGAGCGTGTTATCTCAAGACATGGGGCAGTCGATTGGCCGCCTCGTTCGTGCGATTTAACGGCGCTTGACTATTTTTTGTGGGGCTACGTTAAGTCATTGGTTTATGCCAACAGGCCGACGACGTTGAAAGAGCTCAGAGCCAACATTGAACGCGAAATAGCGGCCTTTTCGGCCGAAATGTGTAGCCATGTCGTTAAAAATTGGGTTCAACGAATCGACCGCTGCAAACGTGCCCGCGGTGGCACGTTGACAATAAAGAGACTTGTGTCTCATAAAAAATATTTTTTTGAATCTTATTTTTATAAATAAGTTTACTGCAACTATTTTGCTTTCGCGGGATTGATGTACTCCGTGGTTCCACTTTGCGGTGAGACATGCCATCAAATAACCTGTGGACCTGTTGCTACAAAAATCGTATTGCCGAGTCGAGTCTTGGCTTTGCAAAGAAGGGACGTAAGTGCGATGTGTCTGTAGAAGGAGAGAGAAGCAGATTTCCATCTGCCTGGATAGAGTCCTAAAGAGTAAGATTGATGTAAAAGTTTACGTTGTACTCATAGTTTAGCCAGCGTGTAAAAACAACCACTTCAGAAGAAGGAGATATACCATGTGGACCAGCGGATTTGTTAACATTAAGATTTTTAAGTACTCTTGGTATTACACAAGTGCGAAAGTGGTTTCGTCTCATTGAAGATTCGCACTCAAATGTAGGCAGAGACAAAGTACCATCTGAAAATGTTACAAGGCATGCAGCAAGCAGATTGGGCTTGTCTAAAAAGCTGGCAGCTGGAATATCATTATATATATAAATGAGCGTAGGGTTGGAGGATGACGCAGGATTTCTAATATTGTTGACGAACGAGCAACAATTTTTAGCACCTTTGGGACATTGTAGTATTTTTTGCCTCAGACTTTGGTCGTGTTGAAATTTCAAACGCTTAAGAAAGACGTTGCAGTGATTCCTGGTTTTTTTGAGCTTTTTACGCTGTTCCTCTGGTTGTGTTGGTCTCGAAGGACCAAAAAAACATTTCTCTAACTTTGACAGCCTCTTTACAGTTCGAATCGTACCAAGCCTTTTTTTGTTTCGATAATCTTCATCCAAGTAGGGATAAAGAATCTCATTTCAAAGAGAATAGTATATGTGATCATATCAGCAGCGGCATCCACGTCATTATCGAGGAAACATAATGAGCATTTAAAATTCTTTTATGAATATTTTCTCTAACTATGTGGTCCGTGTACGAGAAATTGGATGATATGACTTAGTGGTCTCCTTAGAGTCTAGTTGGAAAGCACATCAACGATGTACTTATCATGGTGAGAAGTTAAAAACAAGTCCAGGGGGTTGACGGTGCGACTATCAAAGTCTGGTATTTGCATGGGCTTATTTACAAGCTGGGTCAAGTTGTTTTCCGCAGCGAAGATCTCAACGCAATCTCCAGCGGACGTTATATGTCTAGAATGTCAAAGCCACGATTTCAGTATGAGGATACAGGGATATAATACTCTCACATGAGAATAGGAGAGAGTTTTACGAGTGCACTAGTCAACATGTGCAAAGTATACTGTATAACTGCATTTGTAAAGAGAAAATACACAGATAAAATATAGACCTACTTTGGGATCTCGCAGTTAGCTTACAATTCATGGACCAATTACGCTTAGTGGCCTAAATAAAGAGTAGATCAAAACCCATAGTTGTGGGTTTGAAAATGAAAAGCGTATCACACATAATAAGATTGCAACCGTTATTAGGACCCATTAAACAAATTTGGCCGTGTTCTTTGACGGTATACTTGCAGAATTTTCATCAGGTTCTTCAAGTACATACACCTACAAAGACATAAGATTAGTTAGAGGTAGCGAATAAGAAAATGTGCATTTTCCGGAGGTATAGAATAATGTGATGATCGTCAAGATGCGGAAGAAGGGAAATTATATGGATTAGGATAACTTGAAGGGGTATATTTGTTTTTCTGGCTGTGATCAAAATAGTAGTTAACATAATCATGTTCATGGTAAGCTTGATTAAACTTTCTTTGTCAAACAAGCTGAATTCAGCTCTGGATCTTTTTGCACTGCCCAAATAAATTCTTATGGGTCAAACAGACCAATTTAGAGGAAAGTTTTCCAGTAAAGTGTTTTTATGCTTTCGGAATCATGAAATACTACTTAATATGGATAGCCTCGCGTAGCATGGATGTTTCAATTTTCAACCAAAGCTTAGAAACTGAGGACTTGAGATAAATGTGTTAAATATCAAAGATATTCAAGGTCTGTCAATAAACTACAATACATTGCTTAACATTAGCAGAAGGTCGGAAAATTGAATATTTTCCTTATTTATAAGGCACATTCTCTAGGCACATGGCTACACCGAACTCGACGTATCATAGTTATTCTAGTAGAATAGCTGAAATAAGAACTGCATTTAAGAAGGAGTGTAAAGAGCACTGAAATCTTGGTGTTTCGACAAATCAGTACATCTGTACTTGTATAGTAACTGACTAAATATATATTTATCTATAATTAAGCAAACGACATTGCTATCGAAGAAGGCTAAACCAAGCTTCTTTAAAGAGAATCTGCAAATCCACTGACGCTTATTTTAGCCGTAATTATACATAATTGATCTTAATAGAAATCGTGTTTTGAAACAGAAATCATTGAAAGACTAGAAAGACTAGCAGTGCACTACTTACGAGTGGATTAGAAAAAAAAATTTTTTTTTATAATCAATGTAGGTAACTATGTACTTATGTGTTATTACACTGGTCAACAAAACATTTTTTTTTTTGAGTTTTTATTTTAATAATTATATAAATATATAATTATTTTTCTACTCTTTAAACTGAAAAATAAACCATCAATAATTTTTTGAAAACATAACCTTTGTACATTTTACGATGTTATGAGTATATAAAGAGGAAAATGTTGTATTAAAAAAATCAGGAAGCAGTGGTGTAAAATATTAAGTATTTTACTCACGTGGCTCATTTGTTAGTATGTCAATGCATCTTGCAGCAATAAAACGTATTTTTTGTAACGTATTTTTTTTTAATTTTGTAACTACTGCTCCCAGCTATGAGAGCGATGACCTCGTGATCAAATCAGTAAGTTCCGAACCATATCCCATTAGCTCCAACGAATTAAACGACTTAGTTAAAGATCTAAATCTGCCCAAAATTAAAGCAGGAATTCTAGCTTCTCGGTTGAAACAGTGCAATTAGGTTGAAACAAACTTTGCTATTGTAATGATGTGAAGGACTTGTTTGAAAAAATCAGGATTCCTTGCGTTCATTCTGACTGGCGTCTTTATAAAGATAGCTTCACAATGTTTAAAAGCTATCCCTCTCTACAATGAAAATAAATGTTCATTTATACCGCAAGCTCATTCCGTTTGCTCAAAGAAGTTTACGAAAGTGTGAAAATGGTTTTAGAGTGCTTAAAGTATTATATGTACAAGTATATGTAGTACAACTGACCAGTGATAGCGGATTTTACTTTGGTTAGCTTTCTGTTAAGAACGCAAAGCGGGTATATCAAACAACCTTGCTACCTTTACTTATCGGATAGAAGAGCAGACAATTCGCATTACCAACAGCACTTATGACCTAAGCGAACCGAGTTCGACATAGGACAACAAAATGTTAAATGTGTTCTTATTGTCGAGCCTAACACATTGAAAATAAAATTAGGCCTTATGAAGCAATTCGTAAAAGCTCATCGTCAAAATTCTGAAACTTTTCAAAATCAAAAAAATGTTTTCTAAGTCTTCCAAAGTCAAGCTAAGAGCTAGTATTTTCTTTGGATCCCAAAAAAGAAAACAATAGCCAGCAACAAATTTCCACATCTACTCAATACTATAATACATAAGAGAAGAGCATTGAACAACTTCAAAGTAGTGATCTATGGTTTTTTCGGAAACATATGAGTAGAGAACTACAAGGAGCTGATTTTAAATATGCTGAAAGACTTTAAACTCATGGGCCGCAAAATGGTCCGCAATGTGCCTATGTTACATGCCCACTTGAAAAAAAATTAAGGTTCGGAAGAACAAGATCTGAAGGATTTTGAACGTCATTATCAGGACCAATATAATGAGATTATTAATTTATTCGAGACATTCCTTACAATCAAAAGAGAAGTAACATAGTATTAATTTTTAGCCTTTGTATTTCTTATATATTTTTTTGCTATAGTTATTTGCTTTAAGTTGTTTTTAAATTAGTAAAAAATATTCAAATTCGATTAAAAAGTTTATTTTTATTTTTTTAAGTACAAGGTGTGATAATGTATGACCCTGTTTTAGAATGTCGGTTGTGGCTCGTGCGATAAGCGTCGTTGCTCCGTCTTTTTGGAGCCACGTGTTCTCCAGTCTCAATTTATATAATTGAGGGTTGAAAAATTCATTGATTTCGTCCACTTCGTTGTTGAGTTTAAGGAGGACGTGAGCATAGGTTAGACGCGATTCACAGTCATTGCGTGACATGTCATCTGCTCGATGTCGACGAAGTCTCTACGACAGCTTCAGCAACGGTAGCGTTATTCTCGTCCAAACGAGAATTATGATACCTTCAAAGGCTTGCCCGGTCCTGTGTTGCTCCAGTCTCTATGAGTCGTGCGGCAAAATGCCGAATTGAAAGACCGGTGAGAGCGGCCACGTTGCGCTTAAATCACTGACTAATTGTTCTTTAAAAATATCGGGACCATTTTTCCGTGTTCCTTAGGAGTGTAGAAATCCAGCTTATTCACACAAATTTTAATTCTATTTACTTCACAAATTCTAAAACTGAATCAACATTCAACCGCATTTGTTAAATCTATGGCACTTTCTAATAGGATCATACATTATGGGCCACCTTTTACAATGATGAGATAAAAAAAGGAATTTCTTTTAAAATCCGTATTTTCATTCTGACAGCCACATAAGCAAACATTTCTAGGTAAGCCTTTTTTATAGTGCCTGCCTATTCGACAAAATTCATTTCGCAAATATTACTTCGCATTTGTCGTAAAAAATTTTCTTTGTCTCGTAATGGTTGTTTCGCATATTTTTATTTGGTCTTTATATCGCGGAGGTATCTTTTCGCACTGTTCCATTATGATTAGGCAGCAATTTGTTGTCAGCAACTAGCTGACAGTTATTGTCATACTGAGCGGCGAAATGGCGTTACCGGCTAAGCCCTGCGGAAAGGTAGGTGAAATACCTTTTGCCCTCGTAGTGGGTCTCGCAAGTTCCTTTAAGACATAGGCACCCTGCTGAATATTGTTGATATATTGTTTATTTTTGTTAGTAGATTTTAGTTAATGCATTTGAATTGAATTCTGAATTTTAATTTTTTTAAGAACATACACTTGCGGCATAAAAACCGCACCATATCAAAATGATTGAAAAATTGTTAATAACTACGATAATAATTTTTATAATGAAATTAAATTTTTGTTGACTACTCCGCAGTAGTTTATAAGTATTTCTATCTAATTTCCATATGTTTATTGAATTAACAAAGAAAGAAAATCCATTTAATTTTCTTATTTTTTTAAAATATTTTAATACAGTCATTGGTTAACAAAATCAAACGATACATTTTTTATGTATGTGTATATAAGATGTTTAGATATGCCACTTTTACCAAAACATTATCAATACCGAGTTGCTTCTCCTTTGGCGGTTATTATCGCTTTTATTCGAGTTTACTATAAGTTCAGTAATATCCCTTGAAATTTCAGTATTTCATACATGTTCCAGAACTTCATTTAGCTTTTTTTTTACTCTCTGGTTTATGTTCAGCCACCTTACGTTTCATTACATGCCACAAGTGTTCGATTGGGTTTAAATCGGGCGAATTAGCTGGCCAGTCTAGTCTGGTGATTCCGAGTTCATTAAACGTTATCTTGAGCTGAAAATTATTGAAAGACTCTAGTTACTTGTCTCTTTATTATTTATGAAGTAGACATCTAGAGGTTGATTTATAATACTTTACTTACGGATTTGGCGCAGTGGCAAAGTGCAGAATCATCTTGAAAAATGCACTTGTCAATATACGAATGATGCTGTTCAATTTGTGATACCAAAAACTCCCTTACTACTTCTCCATACTTTTGAGCGTTCATAGTTCCAATAAAAAAGTGCAAAGGGCCCAAAACGTAAAAAGAAAAACATCCCTAAACCACCTGGCTTTGAGGAAACTTCACTGTTTTGACTACGCACTCGTCCTTGAACCTTTCACCTGCTGACCTCGTACGTATGGCAAATTGTCGGCACACAACAAATTAAATTTACTTTCATCAGACCATATCACACATCGCCAATCATGCGTCCAATCTTCGTACTTTTTTGCCCACGTCAAGCGAGCTTTTTTCATTTTTGTGTTTAGGAGAGGTTTTTTCGCTGGTTGTCTTCACGACCTAACTTTTTTCACTTTTTTTTTTACTTGTCAACATCACAACTCAATTCAAACTGATTTTTTTTGCAGTGAATACGAGGCCAAACTCCGCTATGGGGAATACCCTTCATTAGTTTGGGAAAAACCCTTACGATCTGATGTAATTAGGCATTTTTAGAGAACTCATTAGGTGGTGCGGTTTTTATGACCGCAAGTGTATATGTACATTGTTCATCTTTTTATTATTTTGCAAGATAAAAATTGCGAGATGATATTCTTGCGATACGATTATTAAAAATACAATAATTCAAATGCAAAACAATAAATTGCGAAATAAGTGACTTCTACCCCCTCTTTTTTATTAGTAGGCTGGGAGAAATAACAATCAGATAAGTAAAACCTAGACTCAAATAGTGAGTTGACCGCACACTGAAGATATTTTCAACACTTGGTTTACGAGGGTTGTTTGATGAGTAACCGAGTTGGAAGATAGGTGGCGCTACTGAGTCAAAATGAGTGTATCATTATTTAGTAAAACCTCTTTTAGACCGCCTGTCAAAATTTGGTGACAATCCGGCACTTAGTTTTGTTTTGACACTCATTTCAAAACATCTGTTAGTATTTTTTTGCGACCATGGGAAAAGAGCAGCAAAACCCACTGTTTCGATTGTTTTTGTTCTGGGTCTCTAGTGTGTACTAATGAATCTATGTCTCATCGACGGTCATAAAATGATGCAGAAACTCTTCCAAATTTCGATTAAACAGGGCCAAGCAGGGTTTTGAAGATGTCTAACGATTGCCCTTGTTCTCCAGTATGAGCAAACGCGGCACCCATCGCGCGGACAGCTTTCTCATGCCCAAAATCTTGTGCAGGATATGGCTAACGCGTTCAGTTGAGATGCTTGCTATCCCAGCCAGCTCGCGAATTTTCACTCGGCGGTCCACCAATACGAGATCATGGATTTTGTCCACGATTTCCTTTGTGATAACCGTTTTTGAGTCACCTGGGCGAGTTAAAAATATAAACGGAAACGTGAATGAGTTCCATACACACCATCGAGATTGGGCTTAATTTCCTCGTATATTTTGCCACCCAAAAACAAGAATCAGATCACGGAGCGATACTGCACTTTTTCCATGGTCGCAAAAATTACTACTAACACCATGCTTTGAAATGGGTATCAAAACAAAATTAAGATTCGGACTGGCGAGCTTAAAGGGGTTATACTAATATAACTGATGGTACACTCATTTTGGTTCAGTAGAGCCACCTATCTTCCAATCCGGGTACTCATCAAACAGCCCTCGTATGTAGTATCGATGTGTCTGTACCCAAATCATGTTTTTTTATAATTTTTGCCCATTGGTCTCTTTTTCTGTTTGTCAGGGCATCAGAAAAAAAAAAAACTAATGAACCGAGAGAACAGTGGGAATCCCTGTTAGATAGCACATTTTTCAACTTTTGTTGATATGTTTCATTACTATCGGTTGAATAGAGCCAGAGTTACAAATAAAGAAACATGGGTTGTTGTTTTCAAGGCTTATGATGTATCACCGTATATTTGAAACTGCTGGGATGTAATTAGATTCTGTTAGGTAAATAAATGTACTAATAATAATAATCGTTAAGGGTAACGTATAGAAATGACTGATAGTAGCACAAAGAAGTAAAATTAAATTGGATACGCCGCTTTTGAGCAATCGATGTGCAAATGTAAAAAAATATTAAAACTATTTAATAGTTTGACCGCTTTGTTGTTGTGTAAAGTTAACTTTTTTAAAATTAAAATTTTTAGAAGCCAAATTTAATAGACCACAAATTTAAATAGACTGTTTCGAACAGCATTATACATTAGATTTATCTTTGTAAAACATTTTTTTTTTTTTAGTTTTTTTCTTATTTATTTACTTTTTTTTAAGAACTTACTATAACTCTCAAGAGGGTATGAAAACTCTTTAAACTAAAACTAAACACCCCAAACGAGTTTAGGTGCCTGCAAAAATGTTTCTCTTCGGGGTCCAGTAGGGAGCTACCACATGCGCTACAGCAACCCACTAAAAGTCTTATTCATTAAAAGTTTACGTTATATTCTAAACCCCGTGCAATATTCTGTCATAGATCTTTTAACAATTATTCAACATTCCCATGTGAATGAAATAGAGCGTGTAATAGAATTGCTTGCAAAAAGTTTCCAAAAATTGCGTTTGCAGCTTTACGCAAATTATTAATTTGACGAAAATATTGTATATTTAATTTACTAGGAAACTTTTTATATTGTTAATAATATTCAATTGATTTGGGAATAAATTGGTTAAAACGGATACTATGTACTGCCAAAAAGCTTGAATGGTAACAACCATTGTAATAATTCTTTCATTAAAATTTGAGAAATAAACTAATAATCACATCTAACAATCCAGAGATAATTTAATCTAATAATCATATCTAAAACTAGTGTTTTCCAACAGCGAGATGAATTGGGGAAGGCGATTTTAGTAAAATACCAAATACATACATAGGTATGTGCATTGTAAATTTTGCGCAAACCTATACTACTGCTCATAGCTGTTCGTATAAGTAGATAAATCTGGAAAAAAGGATTGGCATTGTGTCTACAATACGTTCTAAAAATAACTCGTTAACGTTAAAAAATATTCCACGAACCTCTCATTTTGTTATTCGTATCATGGCCTTTAACATATATATTAGGTATTTTTTGTCATGAAAGAAGACAATCCTTTACTTCACTCTTTCTTAGGTAAGCTTGCGTCTATCTATTAAGTTAAGGCGTACACAATCTTGAATCCAATACACTATATGTAGAAGTGGTGAATAACCTGCATCTGCAATAATAGTAAACCTGCGCCAAAAGCCTTTCTAAGCCCCCTCACTACTTTCAAGCTAAATCGGAAATATGATATTTCTCAAATGAATGGAATATGTGTAAAGTCGTGAATATATGTGAATATGACATATACAATATAATATTTAAAGATTTTTTTCTTAGATTCGAGAATCTTTGGGTAGTAGAATTGCTGATATCCCATAGTACCATATATCAGAGATAAGGGCTTGCATCGCGGATTGCAGATTGAGTTAGTCACACAGGTCAAGGAAAAGGTTACAAAATTAAACAAAATGCCTCTGTAGATGCATTCTTATCCAAGAGAAAAAAAACATTATTAAATTATTTTATTTTTTAAAATTGGGAAATTTTGTCGTTAAATTTTACAAATACCCGTTAAATGAAGGACGAGTTTCGCTGAATCTACAACTTGATATTGTAATGCGAACTTAAACGTAAGACATTTGAGTCAGTAAAAACCTTATCACACCTACGCATTCTAATTGCTCAAATGTGCTGTGTAAATGCTAGAAAAAGTAGTAATTTGTAAATATTTCGCCAAACAAAAACATTTGCAGCGACAATTTTGCTTTTGTAATGAACTAGCTAGATTTGTTAAGATGCCAGTAAGCAGTTAATAGTAGAAAACTGCTGACTTTTCAAAGACGTTAGAAAGCTTTCGTTTTGTCTGGCAAAATTTTAAAGTGTTACGTCACCTACAGTTGTGCTTGCAAGAGAGGAACTAGGTTCTACGGTGAGAGCGAATAGACGTGTGTTAAACTTAACTTAACCTCCTACTGCGGAAATTTGTTTTCTTCCGTAAGATAGAGACTCAAAAACGTTGAGAATAGAAAAAAAATATATATATATTCCAGAATATAACGAAAACACCGATGAAAAAGTGCACTTAACCAAAATCAATAATTGTTACATACCATTAGATAGTACACGTGGTGACAATCATTCAGTTAAAATCTCGGAGCATACAGCACAAATCAGTTTTGAGAGAAATAATATTTCTCAAAGTATTGTAATGGACCCCGATAAGAGAGTCTACAACTGCAATGAATGGACCAAGGTCCTCAGTAGCTTAAAGCGGGCAGCAAGTAACTTCAACAGTAGCTCCAATAAGAGGAAGAGGAGAAATGAAGAGACAGCGCACATCACTCAAGATATAGAACCCAACTTTGACAACAATCCCTTTGGACCTCTAATGAACTTAGAGCAGATGGACGCCAGCATCACAACTGATAACATGGGCGTGAACACGAGCAATCTTCCAAGTAATTCTAATAAGCAACTTACTAACTATAATAATCGTACTGCTAATACTAACAAAAATAAAATTGTATAGTGCCCCCCCCCCAATCTTCGTCTTTGGTGCTGACTGCACCCTAATTAGCGAACTAATTAAACTTGCAGCATTAGAATGTAGAATAGTAGATATTCAGAATAAATTTGTAAATATTGGTTACCAAAAACTAAAGTATTTGTAAATAATGCGAGTGTGCACAAACTAATAATTGATAGATTGCGTGACACAGGCCTAGGTGTTTATTCTTTCTCTCCTACAGATACAAAAAAAGGCTCGATTTTGTTAAAAGGTCTCGATGGTGATACTCCCATTGAATCAATAGTTAAAGCTCTTAAAGAAACAGTGCCTCATATCAGAATAAATAAGATTACCCTGTTTTCTATGACGAGAACAAGAGATTTGAATATTAAATTAAATATTTTTGTTGTTAGACTGGATGTGAGTGAATCAATTAAAGATTTGATATATATTCGCAGTTTGTTATACTAAAGGAAAAATAGTAGACTTGTAGTAAGATGTTATCGCTGCCAAATATTTTTTCATACAGGTTAATGCTGTGCCAATAGTACTCGTTGTGTTGTCTGTGGAGAAAATCATGCCTCTGAACCATGTATGGAAGCATACAAATCGAAAAAAGGCAACAACCTTGAGATGCCAGCACTTAAATGCTTAAACTGTAATAAAATAGGTCATGGAATGTAGATGGATACTTAGCTGACCACCCCTAAACACTCTTATGCAGATAAAGAAAAAAATGCAGCTACAACACCCCCCACGTTTGCTAAAAATATACCTGAAACAGGAAATCTTAATGACTTTCTTATGAATCCAGGAGGTTTCATATTTCGTTTAAAGACCTTTTAGTTAAAATAAGGCAATTTTGGCCAACATACCTAAATCACGAATCAAAGGAGGAAAAAATGTTTGTTTATCTAAAGTTCGTTACTGCTATAGTTATATAATGGCCCAAACAAAACTTCACATTACATCGATGAATTTTTACTCAATTATTTCTCATGTAAAAAGACTTTCACTTTTAAATATAATAAAAAGTTCCAAGCCCGATATCTATTTCCTTTCTGAAACAAGACTAAGGAAAAAACAGAAACCTTCTTTTAAACGTTATAATATCCGAAGCAATGACTCAGGAAGAGGAACTGCAATCATTTTAAAACAAAACCTTTCATTTGGAGATGTTCCTCTTCATTGTGAAACACTTTCGTTGTGTTTAGCATCTATTTCGTTTCATAATTCGGGGTGCACTAATTACAGATTATTGATAGGGAGTATCTACATACCGAGCAATGCAGGCCGAAATTTACAAAGAGACCTTGATAGACTTCTTTCCGTTGCAAATACTTTTGATGCAACAATCATTGGAGGAGATTTCAATGCTCGCCATCCTCTTTTGGGGGACAATGATATAAATCGAAAAGGAAGTTTAGTCTATGACTGGTTTTTTGAAATAGATGTTCCACAAGATGTACTTTTGAACAACGGGATGGAGTTAGTTGTTACTCCATCAAAAATTAACGTTTTTCGAGATTTCTTTTCGGCTCTTAATACAGAAAAAATTCCACTTACGACGCAGGTTTAACGAACGAAGTTCTTTTGATGGTAACCGAATTTCGCCTACCTGAAAACAATCCGGAAATTACCACTTTTTTGTCATCCAGGCCATATAATCCACTTACTTCACCCTTCACATCACCTCAACATGTAAAAATGTGCAGAAAAGGCCTCAAAAATAAAAAAATCATCAGGATTTGATAGAATATCTAACTTTATTCTGCGAAAATGCTGCCATGCACTCGATGTTTTACTGTGATCTCTATTCAATCATTGCATTAATAATGGCTGCTTTCCCTCAGCATGGAAAATAGCAAAATTATTACCGATAGCTAAAAATAGATCTGCCAAAGAAATAAAAGACTTTCGACCTATATCTTTGCTTCCCAACATTGGAAAACTCTTCGAAAAAATATTAGTCGAACCGGTCAAAATCTTCTGAGAGGATACAAAATTATTCCCCAAACTCAATTTGGGTTCAGAAAAGAACATTCCACTGAACATGCCATTCTTCTTCTTTGCAATAAAATTATCCAAAACCTGAGATCTAAAAAATGCACGATTTCCTTAAATATACAGTAAATTTTGAAAAGGCATTTGACTTAGTCTGGCACAAAGGGTTGGTCTATAAATTGTTAAAACTTAATTTTCCGAAGTGGTTAGTGCAAATCATTCAGAACTTTCTTGAAAATCAATTGTCTTCAATATTTGTTAAATCTGAATAATCATACCCTTTCTCAATGTTGTTAGGAATACCTCAGAGATCAATATTATTCCCAATTTTGTTTAACTTATACTTATACGTCTTTCCATTTGCCAACTTTACAGATGAAGAACCAAAGGGAATTCTATTTGCAGACGAAACTGCCGTAATAGCCTCTGATATGAAACCTCAAATTGCTCTTTTTAAAATGGAAGAAAAAGTACCCTTATTAGTGGGCTATTGCCAAAATTGAGGTTTAAATATAAACACTTAAAAATGTAGTCTAACATGTTTCCGAAACGCTAGTGGAAAAGATCATCGTATGGCAGTTTAAGAGAGTAAAAGACTCTAATTAAAAATTAATAAAGTACCCATCCCACTGCGATCTGAAATTAAATACTTAGGTATTAACTTTCATAATAGATTCCTTTTTAATAAACACGCTAAAAATATATTACAATATGTAAAGCAAAATTTGTTACGTCGAAGCTGAAGCCAGTACTTCATTCAAAAGGAATGCCCAAAAATACAAAAGTATTTGTATTTGCTTTACACTTTACAAGTATCAAGTTATTTTGCTAAATACTATATACAACAATATTCTCCCTAATTGCTTTGCCTGGCATATTTTTAAGCCGGCTACATAATTAAAGTTATAATTATAATTTTTAAGATATATATTATAAACTTATATACATCAGAAAAATTGTGTTTCAAGAGCCTCAATAAAGATTATTTAATTCAATTCAATTCAATATGCTTGCAAGAAATCCATTTTTCCAATAGAAGCTATATATATAGAAAAAAATTCCTAATGCTGATTCAGATTCTAACAAGTCCTCCTTTAAGCCTTGAGTGTCTAGTCCAACAGTTATCTCATTTTGCGCGGTCCATTTGACACCCAGACAGCTTTTAAAATACGTTTAAATTGATTTTTATTTGCCGTGAAAAATAGTTAAATTAAAGCAAAATTGAGTTAATATATGTACGTTTGGCAATTATTTAAATTTTGCATAATACAAGCATTGTACATTGTTATATTAAGTACTAGCTGACTTCGCAACCGTTGCCCTGCGTCATTTCAAATTACAGAAAATCAGTGGTCAATTGCCTATTGTAATTGATGCTTTGTGTTGAAATATTTGCTGGATGGGTAGATTTTGAATTATATTTCCCCTCATTGAAGCACTCAGTGATAAACGATATTTTTCGTTTTGTTGTCAGGTGCAAAAACGATTCACATCCTTGTTCTTTGCCGTTAAAATTGCTCTTTCACGCAACCAATCGTAGTTTTTGTGGGTAGCAATGATGTTCGGAAACACTTTGTTGATGAACTCCTCTTTCGTTGAGACGAAATTGCAAAAATTCTGCGAGAACGAAATCAATCCATTTCAGGAACACGACTATTACCGGTGATTAGCAGTTGATTGGAGAACACTTCGGCAGATGGATCGTTTAGCAATTCAACTCGCATGTTTGTCGTCAGCTTAAGTTTCTTCACATAACGCCACAATGTCGATGATTTGAGGCAAGCATTGATCTCATCGGCAGCGGTCGATCGTGGTATTACTGGTAGTGTTTGTTGGAAATCGCCTGAGAGTAAAATCAATGAATCTCGAAAACATCTTGCGTCATTACGCAAATCTTTCATAGTGCGACTCAGAGCTTCTAACGGACGTTTATGCGACATTGTGCATTCGTCCCAGATAATGATTTTGCTATCTTCCAAAATTTTGGCCATTGCTGAATGTTTCGTTATGTTACATGTTGGTTCTTCAACCGCTTGAAGGTTTAATGGCGATTTCAATGCCAAGTGAGTGGTTCGGC
Organism: Volucella inanis; assembly: GCA_907269105.1. Lineage (NCBI taxonomy): Eukaryota > Metazoa > Arthropoda > Insecta > Diptera > Syrphidae > Volucella > Volucella inanis. The sequence continues at coordinate 40,909,783 of OU026154.1, read as the reverse complement.
AACCCTCCAGCAGCGTAGCCGCTATTACAAAAGAAGCAACTGCTACAACAATTTCTGATCTTGCATTATTTGTAGCCAAAATCAATGATATGAGGAATGTCTTGCCAGTGCCACCAGGCGCATTAAGAAAAAACATGCCAACATTTCCATCATCAATTGACTTCATCACCGTATCGTACACTTCTTTTTGTTGGGGATTTACGAAAGGTACATTCGTTCGAACCATTTGGCCTAATGCATTTGTGTCGTATCCATGTTCACGCTGCAATTCTCGTTCGAAAGCGTCATTTATTACACGATCTGGCGAAGGCATTCCTAACCTGACTAACAGCTTAGAGCTTCAGTATTACACACATCCGGATGACCAGGAACTACATCGCCTTACTTTCGACGTTGAAATTTCTTCGATGAAGCATTTCAAGTGTAATAACGCGGGATCTCTGAGTAAAGTAACGTACGTGCAAACGAATAACTTTGGTAAATCGAAAAGAAAAGTTGTCACTGCTGGGTTTTGAGCACGTTGAGCGGCATTTGCTGCAGTGAAATAAAATCGTTCACCGTTATCCAGATGCACTACCAAATATGTAACAGTCGGATAGCATTCGTGAATGGGAAATGAGAATATACGCCAAATCGCCTCATTGCAGCTTACGTATCGACCAACTTGATAGCGCGTGATTTCATCATTGGGATTAGGAGCTTGCAGAAGAAAATCCCGCCATGTCACTGCCTTTACAATGCGCCTTGAATGTTTTGGAAAGAAGTGGCTAATACGGAACAACTCAAGAGCTGTCGACCACGAAATCATTTCCTTTCACTTTGACTGTGATTTTTCTACCGCCATTATAAGTTGATCGACGCCGATACAGTGGATAACCATTGTTGCCAGTGATGGTCTCATCAGTCAAATTTTTTGGATAACGCTTGGAATATTTGCCGTCGACCATGTACGGTGATTGTGGATTAATGGCGTCAGACGGTCCATGAATCATATTTGTAATTACGACATCATGCAGGTTTCGGGGTCAGGAATCTTGGTACATATGATGTCATCAATTTGGTCTGGTTGCATTCTTTCGACTAACCAAATGAGAATGTGCGCAAGCCTCTTTTTTGACATTCAATGGAATATATCCAACTTCGAGTATCCCCAAAGACACGATGCTTAACAATATAGTCCATCAGCGACCGGAGTTTTTGCCTGAATACATGTGCGGTGATATCGGGTGATATCGTGCCGATCACTTGATGTTTGGCCAGAAAGCAGTAGTTAAACAATTTCTATCCACTTTGGATTGCACGTGAAGGTGATGAACAGGTCTGGACGGCCGTAATGACATCATTGCATCTTGCGCGTATTCATGAATATGACATGGGCTGCCAATGAACGTCGCCGGTAAAATGGTCAACCGACCAATAACAGCCGCATTTCCTTCGGTGCATCGCGTAAATGAATGTACTCCTCCGTACGTAGTTTGGTTTGATTTAAACTGATAAAAAGAAGGCGCTCCGCTTCTATTTTGGCATACATATCGATGCAAAATTGCTGAAACAATCGGCGAAATCGAAGCAAATAGATATCGACATTTTGGCGAATCATCAAACGATACGCGTATAAATTCATTGCGCTGTTCTCGTTGTTGGTTTCCTCACCTAAAATGATATCAGTGACATTAGTGTCATATTGAAATGAAAATTATTATGATATCAATACTCACTGGTCAATAGATTTATCATCTTGATGTTGATATAATATCCATTGTCTCCTTGCCAAAACATCAGTGGGTATTGCAATGCATCTATTAAACGATGTGTTTCGGATATTCGTTGCAATTGCCCAGAGTCCCGACGTGTGAGCATAATATTGCGTGATTCCAAATTTTCGCCAACAATCAGAAATGCAACCTCATCTATTGTTAGGGCGTTAAATTGGCGTTCATGCGTTCCAGCAGGTCGTTTATCCGCTCTGATCACGACTTTATAGTCATCACTTGGCATGCGATCCAACACAGTTTTGAATAACCGAACAAATGCATGATGTTTATGAAGTATCTGCTGCAGATCTCAAAGAATTCTTCTTCTTATGCCGTATTGATTGTTTGGCGCTGATCAAGTTGATTTCCACATTGTCTATAAAGTAGATTTGGAGAAATTTATGTTATGCGTCTTTAAGCGGTAGAAATGATCCAATTCTATGGTGAATTTGACCTTGGACCTGTAGAGTCGATAACGAAATTAAAATCAATGATTTTCTTTAATTTATTTAGTCGTAGTTTCTTTAAATTTAATTTCTTTAATCTTTTATTACCTTGAATGTCGGATTGAATCCTCGTTCATCAATAATATCTGCTCCAAATGAAGTCATTTGAAAGCATCCGTTATATTTCTGAGTGTTCGATAGAAAATGACGTGATTCTGATGTTTCAGCAAACTTTCTGGTGGAAAGGGCAATGGTGGTAATTTAACCTTGCCACTGAGACAGCACAATCCAGGCGTTTCTCCAGCGAACTTCAACGCACCGCAATGGTTGCACATAACCTCCATTGGGCCAATTTGAACGGAAGGATGCAAGCTGTAGTCAATTGTGCAATCGTAGTGAAACGCTATTTGATTCAAATCAACACTTGAAGCATTTCTTCTTACACGTTGATTTCGATTTTCACATTGTTGAGTTGTTTGATTTGCTCGACGATTTCTCATTGTTAACTAAACAGTTTCATTTGAAGCGTGTCTTTCTTCTTGCGTTTGTGATGCACGAAATCGGCCCATACTAACACGGTGCTGTTCTCGTGCGATTTCTTGTTCATCTGTATCCAATTGATTGGCGATATTCCAATTTCTACTTGCATTACGGGGTTCGATGCGACAGAGTAGATCTTCTGGCTCGCGGCATTGTGAATAACACTGAGAAATGTATGTCACAAAAACAATTAAGGAATTATCGATACATACATGTGTACAAATGTCATAACCTCACAAAGTAAACATCGATGCAAACATGTGCTCAAATGTCATAACCTCACAAAATAAACATCTTCGTTGGCAACTTACCGATTAAAAATAGAATTATACACCAAAATGATTAATCGGAATAAAATGAACAGCGAATTCGAATTGATTTTTAAAGAAATCCAACAAAAATTTAATTGCACAATCCAAAATTAACGTTTAATTTTAAAATTTTAATTAAATTAACGAACATAACCGTTCACAATGTGCACTTCATCAAACTGAACTCACCTCTATGAAATCACTTTTCGCTGGTAATTTTCACAAAAAATCATTTCAAAATAATGTATTAAATGTATTAAATACGACTGAAAGTAGTTTTTAAGTTTATCTGCCGCTATAAATACAACATCTCCGCTATCTTAACCTGTTCTTCACAATTTAGTTCATTACCACTAGATTTGTGAATATCTCGCTTGGAAGGCAGACTGTCACAAGCGAAGCATTTACATCAGTGTCCTTACGTGATATATAGGGATTTCCAATAGGGACTTGACAACTTTGAATTTAATTTGTGAACGCACTCTTTCACTAATCATCAAACTGTTATTGTCAATTTATTCAGTAAACTCAACATTTTCATCATGGTAAAGTACACTAGTGAGCAACGTCTGCAAGTTATAAAAATTTTCTATAGATATTCGGAGTCGCAAAATCATCTTCAGTGACGAAACTCATTTTTGGTTTCGTCAATAAGCGAAATATGCGTTATTGGTCGGGTGAAAACCCACATGTGCTTCATGAATCACCACTTCATCCACAAAAAATAACTGCTTGGTGCGGTTTGCATGGCGGCGGCGTTACTGATCCATATTTTTTCGTCGACGATAACGATCGTCACGTTACTGTGAATGGTCAGCGTTATCGCGCCTTGATCACCGATTATTGTTGGCCCGAATTGGAAGATATGGACTTGAACGACATGTGGTTTCAACAGGATGGTGCCATAAGCCACACAGCACACGCTACAATCGATTTATTGAAGAGTAAGTGTGGTGAGCGTGTTATCTAAAGACATGGGCCAGTCGATTGGCTGCCTCGTTCATGCGATTTAACGCCGCTTGACTATTTTCTGTGGAGATACGTTCAGTCATTGGTTTATGCCAACACGCCGACGATGTTGGAAGAGCTCAGAGCGAACATTGAACGCGAAATAGCGGCCGTTTCAGCCGAAATGTATTGCCGAGTCGTTGAAAATTGGGTCCAACGAATCGACCGCTGCAAGGGTGGTGCCCGCGGTAGCCATATGAACGAAGTCGAGTTAAATTCATAAATGTTTTGATTGTACTTCCAGCCAATAATAAAGTTTTTGAAATATCTCAAATGGTTTGCCTTTCTTTGTCAAGTCGTTATTAGAAAACCCTATATTTTGATCACAGAGAAATACGACTTCATAATTTTATAGCAGACGATCTCTTGGTGTCATTGCAGTTCGAGTTGCAGCAAAGATGATCTGGTTTTTAAACCTTGAGATTGCATCACAGAACAAAAATTCAAAGGGAAAATAATTTAAAAATTTATGTACGTACATACTATGTATATAGTAGAAGAGCCAGACATGCTAGGAAAAGCACCTATGTATGTTTATTGCCGAATCAAACCATTTTTTGCGGTCAAATGAAAAACACAGGAAGACTCTTACTTGAGAGCTTATTCCACTAAATGAATGGATCAAGTAGCAGCCGTGTTAATTACCTGGTGATAACGCCTCCAGACTCCATAACTGTGAGGCAGTTTTCTATTCGATAGTTTGGCACCCAAATTTGCTCATTTTAAAATTGAATAATTTCAGCACTTTTTCCGTCATACAAGCCCAACTCTTAATAAAATAATACACTCGTTGACTAGTATTGCAATAAAAAGTCCCCCGAAATTATACGTCAGACAGTACAGATGGATCTGCAAATGTCTGAGCTTTGAGACACAGATAAGCAAAGAGTGAAGCCGAAAGCGGAATCAACACCAAGGCAAATTCTTTTCCCTTTTTAAGAAGTGAATTCAGAATTTAATAAAATTTATAAAAGATTTCACATTACCAAAAGAGGACAAGCTCTATTTTTTTAAAGACAGTATCCAGTAAGTATCGAGGCCACGGAGAAATGTATATAGCTGAAAATATTTAGATTAGTTTTTAAAATGTTGAAAATGCAAATAGGTAGCGAAGACTAAGAACATTGCCTCTTTAACATTTAAAATATTTCTCAAAACCATCAAAAGAACGAATGGGCCTTATGCGGCAAAGGCAAATAAACAGTCATACGACAGTCGTATATCGTATGCTTACCAGCAGATACCTGAAGTTGGATTTGATGATTGATTCTGCATACATTTGACTTTTTAATGCCTTTAATCCCGGACATTCTCTTTTATGGACATTTTCACTTTTCTGAACGTAAAAAAATCGTCTTTTAAGTTTCTTTAGTATCTTTTTAAAATGTCTATTTGTAAAGTGTCTTAAAGTGGTTACACCTCCAAATTAGAGGTCACCCACTTTGATGGGCTGTACATCCATACATTTTTTTGTTAGGCGGTAGTTGTAGAGAATTAGACAAATAAAATCGCAAAATAAACCAACAGCAACAAAGCATTGATCTTAATATAATATATGAGTAAGAAAGGACTGACAGAAAGTTATCAAAATAAATTGGACGCTGGAAAAAAAAGAGGCTCTAGCTTTTACCAAAACATGGGCAAAGACAATATTGGTTTTCATAGAGATTTATTAAAAGAATCCTCCGTGAAAATAACGCCGAGTTTGTCCGATTAAAAGCGACTTCCAACATCCACAATATTTACACTAGAATCCAAAATTGATAAAATAATTTAAAAGAATGTCGAAATGACAGAATAGATCAAATCTGTTTGTTCGGGTCTACTAAACTTCGATACAAACAACGAAATCGAAAGTGCCTATTACTACAAAAAGAACAAAGCCGAAATCATAGCAAATCGATAATAATCATGCAAAAGAAATCCCGAGATACAAATTTATATAAATTTTGTTATAAATTAGTTTATATTACATTACTTATTGTGTTTTAATTTTTTATTAATATATTTATTTAAATATTAAAAATAAATTAATGATAATATAATTAATATTATATAATTTGTATTATATAATTAAATTTATAAATGTTAGGTCTTAATAAAGTATTCGGCAAAAATAATATTCGCCTGTTTAACAAAAACCTCAAGTGTACTGCGCAACTCTGGTATACGCAAGGCGACAGGAAGGGCAAAATTGTTTGAACTGATGAAACCTTTACGTACGGAAGAGGAAATAAAAGATTACATTGAGAGACGATAGGTTTCATATCAATAATTCCGTGTGATATGTCAGAAGTCTTAAGATGTGAAAATCTAAATGGAATACAAGTCTTAAATCAAATATTAGGAACATTATCGACAGGCATGAAAAACGGAATAGATGATTCATTTAATTAAAATATAAGCAATGTAAATCAAGAACGTTCAAATTTGGTAAGAACTTCAAGTGCAGGACTTGCACTCCGCTGTTAACATTACTGAGAGTTCTGCTGGGTCAACATTCTAAGAATTAGCCATATACTTTGTAAATTTGAAGTTAATGTATTGTTGGAATGAAAAATAAATTGGTTTTGTTGTTTTTTGTAATTACTGAAAAGAAATCCATATATTTTTTTTATTTGAGACTCATTTAGTTAGATTAGAAATAGAAAGGTTTAACATTTTCCTTATGGACAATGAACTTAAATGGATATCCGCTGTAAAAAAGGAAATTTTTGGTACCGCAAAAATTAAGGAGTAAACTTGAAGTTTTAAAAGGTAAGCTTTTCTTATGTCGTAAGATTTGGAATTAGAATGAATAGTTTTTTATATATTATTGATGATTTATGTGATAGCAAGGGATGTAAAGTACTTGAATTCACAGATGCTTTTGATTGCCAAGTTTGAAATGGAAGTTGCGTCGGAGATCCATTAGGTGAATACACTTTTCTTAGAGGCACATCCTGTTCAGTTATATGGTATACTACTGCTTGGCTAGTAGAGGTTGGAACGACATACTTTCAAACTTTCGAATAAGAAAACAGATTTTCTCAGATCATATGCCATTGGAAGTAAAATTAAAAGTGTCAATTGACAGGAAAATGACTAACACAAACGAGCTCAGACCCTTACCAAAATTATTCTGGAATGAAAAAATGTCAAACTTTTACCAAACTTATTTAAACTTTATTCAGTCCAGCCAATATAAAGTATTGATCAAATAACAGGTATCAAAAAAAAAAAAAAAAAAAAAAAATCTTCACCAAATACAACACAAAGTTTAAATAACTACGAAGACAAAATAATTATATTTTTAAAAGACTATATGGTAACTCAAACAAATAATATGAAATTATCTATGGTTTAAAAAGATCAGCGTACGTACAACAAAGTATTTCCAAAATAGTTTCCGATTTTCATCAGACTTTTGGAAAACAGTAAAACTTTTAAATGGAAGAAAAAAATGGATCTAGTCTCAAAGCACACTTCAGCTTTCTTTTAAAAATCGCACAGACATCTCTGAGAATTCAGTACGCAGAACCTTATATTATTGACGAGCATCTAGATGCGCGCGCAGAAATATTCCAAGTTATCAAAAACGCTAAATATAACAAAGCCCCAGGAGAAGATGAAGTTCCTTTTGAATTTTACAAAAACCGTTCTATCGAACTCGTACAAGCGCTTACGAATTGGTTCAATAGACTCTTTGAGAGTGCAAAATTGCCATAAAGCTTTAGAACATCAATAATATTTCCGCTTCATAAGAAAGACGATTATACAAACCCAGTAAATTACAGAGGACTATCCTTCCTAAACACAGCTTCGAAAATATTTACTGCCCTAATTTTTAGCAGGTTAATGAAATGGATTCAGAATAAAAACGTCTTGCATAATTTCCAAGCTGGCCTTAGTGAGAATTACTCGACGGTTGATTTAATTTTCACCCTGCTAAACATTGCGCAAATGTAAGAGTACAAGCAAAAACAGAAAAAAACTGTTTGCCATCTTTTTTGACTCAATTCATCGCGAAGTGTTTTTTTTTTTACAAATTATATAGAAAGGGTGTAAGTAGTAAATTATTTAATTTCAAAAATCTCTGTACTATACGTGAACAACAAAGCTGCGGTATGGGATGAACACTTTTTGGCTGATGAATTTCCAAAAACTGTGCGTGTGAAGGAATGTTGTATTTTGAGCATGTTACTGTTTATCTTCTTTATCAACAACATAACAGACAATATTGCGGTTGGTGTGATAGTTAACCATACAACAATACCAAGTCTAATGGATGCCGACGATATTGTCTTTCTTGCCGATACTGTTAAAAGTACGTAACTTAAAATCAATAGGCTGGAAGAATACTGCAAAACCTGAAATTTGACGAAAACCTGGTGTTTCGAAATGGAGGAGGGCAATTTCGAGAAATGAAATGAAATGAAATTGTTAAAAAGTGTAAATATCTCGGTGTTCTGATAACAACTAACTTCTGCATGAAAACACAATTGAAACTATCGGAACCAAAACAAACAATAAATTCAGTGTGGAGTACTTGCATTCAAAGCAAATATCTAACACACAGCTCTAAACAAAAAATTATTCAAGCGACTGCACAGGCTGTTCTTTTGTACGCTGCGCAAGTTTGGGTATATGCTAATTTTGACCTCGTTAAAAAGTTCCAACATTATTGCATAAAACGCATCTTTGGACTACCGAATTGTACTCCAAATTACATAATATACGAGTATTTGGAAACAGTTTGTTTACCTTTTAATTTACATAAGTTAAATCTGCACTTTGATTATATGTACATATGGTATAATGAAATATATGCAAATAAAAGATGAACGATTGTCAAGAATTGTGCTGAAAATGGCAAGAACTTGCAAGTTATTATAGATGCAGTTCTATTTTTTTACATAGTGCAATTAACAGAGCCCTCCTTGGCGATATTTACCTAATCAAAAATTATTTTATTACTAGCACTGTAATAAAGTCTTAAGCACTTTGTATGTTCCGGGAGAGAGCAAGTGACTCATATCAGTAAATCTGCGTGGAGAAAAGTCTTGATCATGGGTAAGCACTTGACTATGAAAAATAGTTTTGACAAAAGCAGTAAGGACCTCAGAAATAGAAAACTATTACAACTACTTCCGCATGAATGAAAAATTTTTTCACACACTGTCCACTGTGATCTTTCTTCTATAAGTTTGTTTATTATTTCCAGGAATGAGATCAGCCCGTTCTGCGAGGTGTTCCATAGACCCCTTAGTTTCACAGCAAAATCTACAAGTGCTTGTGGAGATGATTCCTAATTTGTAAAGGCGTTTATTTAAAGGAAAGTGACCAATCCTTCATCAAACTTTATAACGATTCCGCATAATAGATTTCTATCATTTCAAGTCATTCTTAGTAGTGACATTATAATCCACTTTACAAGATCAGTATATGTATTATATTTGATGTAAGGATATTATTATTGACCATATAAGAGTTGGGATTGATATGGCTGCTTTTCATAGAACAGTCTTCTCGGATCTAACTCTATATTGCGCTCATAATTTATTGAACAATTAACCTTCGATTCTACAAATCAAATATGTACTGTAGTTTCTTTTTTTTTTTAATTTCAATGAATTGTTAATTCTACCAAATAAACAGGCTCACATCTTTTATATATTCGCAGACACTATACCAGACATCTGCCATTTAAACTTTATAATCGATAGCAAACATTATTCTATTAACACTGCAGAAATTGATGGCATCCAAATAAATTGCGATTGCTATGAAAACAAATACACCTTGCGATTGTTTTGGCATCCACCATTTAAAGATACGATATTATACTATGGGCAGTCCCGTGTAAATCGAACCGCACACACGCAGCCATCATAAATTTCAAAACTCTGTGGTATTTTCGAAAAAAATAAATAACGAATAGTATACGGTCTTGTAAACGTTCACTTGGCTGCCTTACAAAATATGGAAAGCAGTGATCTACTCAATGGATCTTCATTTAATTCAATGGCTCCATTTGGTCAAGAAACCATAGTGAGCTCCTTTGAGCTCCATTTGCCATAACACAGAGGGCGATCTTTGAGATTTGTGCGGTTAATTCAATAAACATTTTCGCTTAATTAATGGTATCAAGAAAAATTTATTATGCACAGATTGTAGTGGTCTATTAATTGCTGTTAAGAAATCTAAAGAATTTTTTTGCGGATATATTTAAATCATACCCGCTTATGTACCTAGGTGTATGTGTGTATAAATCGTATTCGTATCTATTTTGTATAGCAGATAGAGCATGTTATGAATAATAAATTTAAAAATTAATTTCATTGAAACTTTCAAAATTTAAGGCTATGGATAATTTTGTTCGGTAGCGAGAAAAACTACAGGGATGATGTAACGAAAATATTTACGCAAAATCAATGGGAGGGCTTGAGAGAAATGTTCACTTTTTAGTTTATTGGCTTGATGATATCATAATGACTAGAACATAATAGAATCGCCGTGAAAAAATTAATACGATTTTTGTTTTCATTAATTGAAATAAAAAATTGGAAAATAAATCATAGGGTAAATAATGAATACAAGGAAGCTAAGTTCTGTACTTTAGAAAACAACTCACTAATAAAAAATTTCCAACAAGTTTCAGAAAATCTCTAAAAATAAATGTTTATTGGTACGCATGTATGTATGGATGTATTTCTAGGCCTTGATTTGATTGATTTTAAATGCCGAAAATCTGATTTGTTCTAAATTATATTCACTTCGAAAGAAATTGCTTTGAAATCTTCGGAAACATTGTTTTTGACACGTGCTTTGGTGTGCTCGGGGATTTTCAATTATAAATGGAGCAAAGACTTTGCAACAAATTTTGAGTAAAAAATGGAATCGAATTCTCTTGGAGAAATGTTGACAGTGGCGGTGAGTCTGTTCTTAGTAAAAAGAATTAATACAAGTGGTGCAAGATCTTCCAAGATGGCCGAGGAGATGCCAATGACGAACTTCGCTCTGGACGCTCCAGCGGTTCCTGAGGAGGTAAGGAGGCAATTTTTTCGGATGTTTTAGGTATGAGACGTGTGTCAGCAAAATTTGTTTCGAAACTTTTTAATTTTGATCAGAAGAACCGTCGCATGAGCATGGCTCAGAAACTCTTAGATTACGTTAATGATGATCCTGAATTAAAAGGGTCATAACTGGTGACCCTGGGTATATGGTTATGACGTCGAAACTAAAGCCCAGTCGTCTCCATCTATGTGTAGCGAGCGGACAGATTAAGACTTTTTTACCAAAAATGCTAAGGAGATTTTTGCTTGAAAATAAAGCAAAGGAAATATTAAAGGAGGTTAGAATTGCTGTTGAAGAAAATGCAACTACGATTATATTTGTGCTGCAATATTCAAAGCCTTAATTGCAACCTATTAGCTTTAAGAAAGGTAAAAAAACGGCAAAGATGGGTATTTCACCTCATAGTAGCAGCGAATATGCTGACGCTTGAAACTTTCACGTCGCCACCTTCGATGATAAGAAGGGCCAGAGGACTGCGCTAAGGAATAGCAGTAGAAGAAAGGTAGTGGTGACAGTATGTTGGACGAACGGGGGAGTTGAAAAATATTCGCTTTGACATAATGGATATCAAAATTGCTTTCACTAATAAATAGACATGATCCTAATCTGCTATATGATAATGCAACACAGTTAGCGTTAATGAAGTTAGCTGAATGGAAATATGAAATTTTATCCACCCCACCCAACAGACTTGTCCCGTATCAACTGCAACCTTTTCCAAAGTAGGCAATCAACTTTAGAATATATAAAGGGAGATTCATCGTGAGGTTTAATTTATAATGTAAAACAAAACACATTAATTTGAAAGTGAACTTAAAATTTTTATTATCAGTTAAAAGCATAATTCATGGCATTTACTTTTTGAAAATGATATCATGTAAACGTTTTGCCACGACTACGTCTGAGCTGGTCCATTCGGAAGCGACTAGTATCTCGCGGAAAACACGTGTAATGTTGGCTTCCAAAGCGTCAATCGTAGCTGGCTTATACCTGAAGACCTGAGACTTTACACATCCCCAGAGAAAATAGTCCAAAAGTGTAATATCACACGATCTAGGCAGCCAATTTACCGTAGCAAAACGTGAAATTGAGTGCTCACCAAAAGGATTTCTCAACAAATCCATTGTTTCGCGCGCTGTATGGCTGTATGAATTTTAGGAAGCACATAGTCAGTTAACATGGTGCGATAACGGTTATTATTGACGGTAATGTTATTATTTGTTTCATTTTTAAGAAATATGTTCCAATGATTCCACCAGCCCATAAACCAAATCATACCGTTGTTTTTAATTGATATAATGGTAGCTCTTGGTACTCTTCGGGTTGCTCATCAGCCCAAATATGGCAATTTTTTTTTATTAACGTATCCATTGAGCCAGAAATGGGCTTCATCACTGAACAAAATTTCAAGATAAAACACCGGATTTTCATTGTGTTTCATTTTCAGAGCCCATTCACTGAAAATATGAAATGAGAAATGAAAATATGTCGCCTGGCTTCAATTCTTGCACAAGTTGATTTTTTTACACTTTTAGGCCGAGATCCTCCTCCTCCTCAGCTGCAACTGCTAAAGTCTCTTCACTACGTGCTGGATGTAGTCTAACCGGTCGAGTATCATCCACTAATGTAAACTGGGACTTAAATTTGCGAATGGTATTACCAATAGTGGTTTCAGTAAGGCAATTAAGTTCCTCGAATCGCAAGTAAAACATTTCTTACAGAACGCTGATTTTCGTAATACAGCTGAAGAATTTGGAGACGCTGTTGTAGTGTGAGTCTTTTCATGATGACTTGCCAAGCGATACTGAACAAAAATGACTAAGCAGTTTGATAGATATCAAGCGTGATCTGTCAAAAAGAGCCTATTAAAAATCAAAATTCACGATAAATCACCCTGTTTATATGAGCTGATCATAATATTTTTTTTATTTTGGCAATGATAGGATGCTTTTCAAATCTAAAAAAAATATTTATTTTTTCTTTCTAATTTAATTCCTTAGTAAAAGGAAAATCATCCATTGCTAAAGACAATTAAAATTGTTATTTTTATTACAAATTTTCTGACGACAATTTGATACACGAAATTGTAACTTATTTAAGAAGAGAGCAAAAGCAATAGATGGGTCCTGAGCATTATAAACATGATCCCAAAACTGAAAATTTTGATGCGATTTAAGATCAGCAAAATCAATTTTTAAATATTTCGTATTCACAGAATTCACTTCGGCTGAATCAAATAAAATATTAATATTGAGATCACCTAGCAGTAAAATATTCTTACAAGTTTATAGCTCCAAAACAACCATAAATTCGTCAATAAAGGCCCTTACTGAAAATCTGTGAAATCTATAAACACAAATAAAAAAGTATTAAACACCAGAAATTTCGCAAAAAAACATTAATAACGTCAGCACTTTCCATTCTACATTTTCTTATTTGCCATTCTAATAAATTACTTTTATAAGAAACTACCACCAGCTGAATACGGGTCATTGCAATTAGGCTCAAATGTTAAATTAGGTATTCTAAAATTTTAAATTTCATAATCATAAATTCAGTTTTCTGAAAGGAAGATGGGATCAGGTAAATGTTCCAAAGGTGCAAGAAAAAATTACCAAAATTAGCTCTCATGCTACGAATTTTGATGAATTACTGGAAAATGATAATATTACTCGTTGTATAAGTTATCATTTAAATATTTAAAAATTTGTTTTTCGGTACTAGAGAAAGTTCTTTTTGATACTCGTGCAATTAGACGAATTAATTTTCTTAAAAGCCTGTATTGTTACATAATTGTTTCGTACAAAACCTTATAGCAACAGGAGAATAGATTTTTTTGTTAGTAAAACCAGTTATATCTTGCCAGGCAGCATTGCATTAGATTGTCATCGATATTAAATAATTTCTTTAACGTGCTACTGCGAAGCTGAAAACTGTACTCGTTCAAGTCGAAATTGGAACATAAAAACATGACTGTTTTAGAGTGCGCAACAAACAGACTGGGTTTGTACAGCTGGATTGTTATTGTATAAACGCATTTATCTAGGACCAAGCAACATTTCAACATCTTTTACAAGCGCACATAAATCTATAACGTGTCAGATATTTCAAAAAAATTTTTTTTTTTTTTTTTGCTCGATTCATTAATTTTTTTGTTTTTTCTCTGAAAAATATGCCCTATTTGCTTATATCTTTTCTCTGTCCTCCTACGTGATAACATGTTTATAGCTCAAGCCGGCCACGAGTCAACCCTTAACTTACCAGATTCATTCTAAAAACATTAGTGTTTGTCATTAATTACATAATATGTTGTTATCGAAATGATATAAAGATAAGTTAACATTTATTGTAAGAAAATTATAAAATGTCAACCAAAACTGGCTTTCTTGTTTTCCCACACAGTTCCTTAAGCAATTATCTGCAAAATTAAAGAGTTTTTATCCAAGCTATCTTCTCAAAGTTATCTTAGAGTTGTGTTTTCTTACTAGGAGTGGTTTGAATTCAATAATGGCTTTAAGAGAATCATTTTTGTAGGTCTTGCAGCTAAAGAATCAAAAATAAATTCCGTTGTTGTAAGTAAGAATCGGCCGAAAATACTATTTTTATATCTTGAATGGTTAATTGATTTAAAACTTACACCGAGCATATAGCATATATAGCGTATAGCATATGTTCCAACCCTGATAGTTTATTATACTAAATACTCCTAACACTTAAGTTTATTACTTTAACTGCAGTGCTCTTCCTTAATTTGTATGGATTGATTCTTCATTTCAATTGTCCATAATCAAATAATAAACTTAGGGTTTACAATTCAAGACATTTTAGATTTAAGTAAGTAAATCAGTCTTAATATTTCGAAATACTCAACAATTCAAGTACATACACATACAATTCACACTTCGTTAACTGCTCAAGTGCACTTCGTAAAGATGTTAATGCTTACGAGTCCTTGAATAGATTGTGAAAATTGCTGAGTAAATTTGTTAAAAATTTAAGAATACTTACCAAAGAGAACTTGTATTATTTTAAATTAAAATATTCATATTACATAAAAGAACTGCAGAAATACAAATTTTGAGTGAACGAATGAATACATTAAATTAAATAGATTAGGAAAGAAAGACATCAACAATTTTTTTAATGTCGCCATTCGTTTCCAGTCAAAGATCACGATTGGTCTGCGATTCGTTTTTAAGGATCCGTTTTAATTCATTAAATAAAATCATGTACATGCGTATATACATCGAAAAGATGGTAAATGATGGTCGCAACTAAAAAGAAAATCTGCTTGAATGTTTCGAAGAATATTAGGAAAACAAAAAAAAAAAAAAAAAAAAAAAAAAAAAAAGGTTATATCGGAATAAACCACGTATCAGTGAGAGATTGCCATGGCCTTTTACAAGAAGCCTTACTTTATCTTGTATGTGATTTTGAAAAAAGAGGAATCCATAAGCAACGCTGTATATAAAATAAGTATTATATTATTTTTGAGTTTGGGCTGGAGCTATCACTCACAGTATTAGCAACTAGCTCCCAGAAAAATAATAGTATAAGTTCCATTTTTCTGGCACCAAAAAAGACCGTCCAGATTTGACGACCGCCGTGGGTGGATGCAAAAACCCAGATTTTGAAATTACAGGTTAATATTAATGAAGAATGTATATATTAATACATATACATTTACGTAACAATTTATGATTGTTTTCAAATAAAGTTGTGGGAAAGTTGTGTTAAAAAAAATCTCACTCAGGGCGAGAAAGCAAATTGGAACAGACTCAACGGTTTGCTCTATAATGACGTGGATATAATCACAAACATTAATCCTTTTGGAAGGAGGTCCTTAACTTCTCATGGGATGTAGAGTATCAAACCAAACGAAAAACCATATGTATGTAAGTAGGTATGATCCAAGTCTTAAAAATTCTGTCAAGGGCAGAGAGCTGTTGTTTTTTAGTCTTACAACACTAATCCGACATCAAAACAAAATCAAAACTAACGGCAAAAAAAACTATAGTTTCCCCAATACATTTTTTGTTGTTCGTCAAAAACATACTATGTTCTGCTTAATCATTATCTGACACCCATTTACAATGATAATTCAGCTGCCAATTCTTTGGCCAAGACCAATCCATTTTGTTCCACTTCAAAGCCATCTCTACGCTTCCAGATGAGTCATGTCATCTTCTACACATAAGAGCGTCGAATTATCAATAGGACCAATATACTTTCGCACTCGTGTAGTAGTAAGAGCACGTAAAGATCTTAACGTATACAAATTCGCTGATTCCGATGGCATCCTCCCCTTTGTTTGAAAGATGTGATATTTTACGCTGCCGAAAAAACTACTGCGGAAGCTTTTTCATTAATTCTATTCTTAAGGACTCTTTCCGAAAAGATTAAAAAACAGAATTTCGCCAGGCCGCCTCTTAAGTTTTCTTCCTTCTACCTATCGGCCTAACGTCCCTCCTGACTAGGATTACGGAAACGCCGATCAGCTCATGAAATATCTCAAGACACGAACATTACTTAATGACCGGGAGTTCGGTTTTTGTAGGTTGACTGGTGATTTGATAATATATTTCATCGAAAAGTGAAACCAAAGTCTAAACCTATCTGGTGGAAGCAAGATCACTGCACTTGCTTTTTTTAATGCACTTGATAGAGTTTCTTACTTGACTCCGAAAAATTGCTCCCAATCTCTTCATTGAGAATCTGGAAATGTGCAGAATTGCACTGTTTTGCTAAAATGGTATTTTGCAGTTGTATCCGGAAAGCAACTGCAGTTGCGGCACCGGAGCGGTTCAGTGATCATTCGTGTGTAACTGTGACTGTGTGTAACTTGAAAACTTCCCAGTGTACACCTTTTTCTTGTGCTTTTTCATTCCTGTAGTAGGTTCTGACTTTTGTATTATATTTAGTTAGTTTTTGAGACTCTCTCCGTAAAGATTTAGCTTAAGTATAAGTATATAAGTCTGAAGTGCTCATTCATTCGTAGGTTAACCGGTCGATTAATATTAAAGTAAGCAATGTATACAATTATCTACGTCAATACTACGCATGAGAAGGAGTACATACGAGCAAATGTAGTTTGTTATTAGAATTGCAAGTGTTTACCACCAATTCCTTGATTCTGAGCAATTTAACGCTATATGTCTGTCAGCAATCCGGAAATAATGCCTAACAGCTGGCGGAAACTTGCCCTTGCGCTTACAATCAACCTCCACTCTTCCCGCTGTGCCAATGGGGTGCAATTTAACTGTCTAAGTATAAATCCCTCATCAGATTGAGTGATCAATCTTTTCTGATTTCACAAATTGTTATTTTAATTTAAACCACAGCCGTTAATTTGCGTTGGTTGATGTGTGCAGTTCTCTTTTTTAACTTCTCCTCCTCTACGAATTATTTACTTTCGGAAATAAACACTCAAGTGCAATCACCAACGATGACACCTCATAAATCATTCGACACTTCACCCATGTTGAGTGTAAGCAGCTATAAAAAGTCCATAAATAATGCTTCGTCTATAATACAAGAGTGCTTCTGGTAAAAACATTTTAATAAAAGTTGTTTCTTATGTGAACTGTTTTTTTGGATTTAATAAAATCTGAAGAAACTTATAAGATAATCGGAATAATTTGTTGTATGAAGTGAGGCTTAAGTAAGTGGTCAATGTGGAAATCTTAATAAGTCAGGAAGGCAGTTCATTTAAAACTTTCTTCCTTTTATATGTAGTACGACAAGATTTCAACGTTTGAAAAATAAAAGACTGGTAATTTTATGAGAACAAAATATGTAAAATGCGACTTTTTTATTTTACCATGTGTTGGTACAGAATTTAAAGCAGTTTTAATGACCTGATCAGTTAGTTAGTTTAGTTTTATGTGACCTTTATTTTCAGTATAAGTTCATTACAATATTTAAATAATTTTAAGCCCACTGTGGTGTGGCCTATGGACCTCTACCAAAATTTCAACGATTATTTTTCATTTATTTTACGAAAACCGAGAAAATCAAATTGTTTTTCCTGATTTAAGAAAAATAAATTATTTATTTCACTTTGAACTTCATATGTATATGTATATGAAGTACACACGACAATTATCTTTTGCGCAGGAATCGTCCTTTGACAAGCCGGAAATTTATGTAGGATTACGTTCTTCCAGTATGACATTGCTTAAATTTGCCGGTGAGAGTCTAAATTATTCAATTCCTTGATAGAGAGCTGGTTAAAGTACTTAAGCGTACTTAGCGGTTTGTCTTATAAAGAAAAAGAATACGATTTTATAACTTTTATTTATATGGATTCTACTGCGAGTTGTCTATCTATCAGTAAGAGTTGGATTATAATGGTGGCCTAATTCATCTTTAAATCTGTAAATGCTTTAAAGACCTCTATCGACTAAGCATTGTAAAAAGAATGTCCTGTCATATGTTTCTAAACGAGTATGTATCTTCTACAGTACATGAATAAGATGATGCGAAGAACACTGACCAGATGGTAAATTATATAAGGTAAATTATTAACTTATTGATTAGTTAGATGGCGAATTAAATTAGTTACCAAATAATAAATTCTTTCCTAAGCCAGATTCAAACTGAACCTACAAAATAGGATCTTTCAAATTAATCCCCTTTCGTAATACAATAAATAGTTTTTAAACTTAAATTTTGCTTTTATATTTCCTCCAAATTGATTACCTCTAAAAGTTGTAGGTCAAATTTTCTTTCTTTTTTCGTCCCGGGGGAAGGTGAAAATCTTCTATAGATACTATGAGAATTGCAAGGGTGTGCTTATACATAGTATTGTGAGACTCTTTCTTAGTAAAAAACAAAAACACTTCCTCTCGCAATCAGTGTGCTTGTTACTGCAACTTATATAGCACCGACTTATCGACTTATAATGAAAATGCCCGATGTTCCGCTATTTCAATACGATTAAATTTTATCATGCTAGATCGAAAGATTTGGTCTCTTGCAACAGATTTCCTTCGTCCAAAATTTGTAGGATGGGTCGTCCACTTAGTAGAATTTGGTGCTTTCTTGAAAAGATTTTTATTTTTTCTTCAACTTTAGGAATTCCGAGGCCTATGTGCAAGTCTTAATTTGTTAGGTGCACAGTGCATGGACAACTTAGTAAAATATGGGCAATAGTTTTTTGTGACACAACCACAATGTTGTATACCATATTTCCAACCGGCTTCAGCACTTTGTTTTTATTTTGGCACGAGTACGATAACTTTGGCGCCAAGAATTGATAACGTAGAGGAGTTAAAAACTAGCATTTTTTTTCTATGGGAGGGGGGTCTATTTCGTCCCGTTTAGGATTTATGGGCAATTTAAAAACAAATGACTTAAGATGGGAAAAAAATTATTAAAAAACAACGGTAACACTTGAAATAAAGTACTATACAGAATATGAATGCCCGAAACTTGTTATTTAATATAAAATTTACATCAAATTATTCGTGTGAATAGTTTTTGAATAATTCACATTCAAACTCAAATTCTTGGTAAAAAATTAAAAAAAAAAAAATTTAACAATATTACTCAAAATTTTGAAATAATATGCCAAAGTGGTTTGTATTCAATGCGCGTATTAATTCTGAATCGAACAAAACCGCATGGCTTTATGTCCTCTAGTTTTTGAGCAAATTGAAATTGAAATTACTACTTTAGTTTTGTTTTTTGGCATTTATGTACGTAGTCTTTCTTTGAATAATTTAAACATCTCGCAGACGTCTATATCAATAGTTTTCTTAATTAAGAGTACACGGGATTAAGGGATTTCAAAATCTTTCCGCAGCCGGCAGGTCAAGTTCACGCAACTTCGTTGTTCCGCTCGGGGTATGTCATCAATACTCTTCATCCACAGTACTCATCACAAAATTACAAATTCACAAATTCGCATTATAGAAAATTCACATGTTCCAATGTTGCAGTAAATTATTTACTTTGCGAAATATCTATGTTTGTACGTATATAATAACACATGGGCTGAAAACTCAGTCAGTTTTATAGTAAAACACAAAATTTTTGCAAAATTCAACTTTATTTATTAATATAGTTGCCTTCGAGGGCGATACACTGATTGAAATGATTTTTCAATCTTTCGATACCAGTTTTATAATACGATTTCGGTTTAGCCTCAAAATAGGCCTCTGTTTCGGCGACTACTTCTTCATCGGTCTTAAATCTCTTTCCAGCGAGCATTCTTTTGAGGTCTGCGAACGAGAAATAGCCGCTGGGGGCCAAATCTGGAGAATACGGTGGGTGGGGAAGCAATTCGTAGCCGAATTCATTCAATATTGCCATCGTTTTCATCGACTTGTGACACGGTGCATTGTCTTAATGAAACAGCACTTTGTTTTTCTTCAAATGCGGCCGTTTTTCTGCGATTTCGTCCTTCAAACGCTTCAACAACGCAATGTAATAGTCGCTGTTGATAGTCTGCCCCTTTTGGAGATATTCGATGAAAATTATTCCATGTGTTTCCCAAAATACGGATGCCATAACCTTGCCAGCCGACTGTTGAGTTTCTGGTCGTTTTGGACGACTTAACTCTGGTGTGCAGTGATAAAACCAAGTTTCATCTATTGTTACATACCGGCGCAAAAATTTGGCTTTATTGCGGTTGAACAGCTTTAAACACTCCTCTGAATCATCAACACGTTGTTGTTTTTGGTCGACTGTGAGCAAACGCGGCACCCACTTTGAACAGAGCTTTCGCATGTTCAAATATTCATGTAAGATATATCCAACACGCTCTTTTGATATCTTCAGAGCCTGAGTTATCTCGATCAACTTCACTTTAAGGTCATTCGTAATCATTTTGTGGAATTTTTTGATGTTTTCATCTGAAACAGCCTCTTTTGGACGTCCACTGCGTGCATCATCTTCGGTGCTTGTATGACCACTTTTAAATTTTTCAATCCACTTGCTAATGGTTCGTTCTGCTGGTGCAGAGTCCAGGTAACACTTATCAAGCTATTTCTTTGCATCGGCTGCATTTTGTTCCATCAAAAAGCAATGATAAATCAACACACGAAATTGCTTTGAATCCATTTTTTTTTTTCACAATAACAAAAGTTGCTTCACTCACAACGCTATATCTCGAGAACTAATCGTCCGGCAGCTGTCAAATTTATACGCGTATCTTTTGAAGGTTGGTACTAACTGAAGTATAAATTTAATTCAAGTGGTGCCCTCTCTTAGAAACGGCACGGCCCATATATTATGTAATGCACTTGATAATGATGTAAAAATATAACCGAACAAACGTTTGTATTTTATACCGTTATTTCTTTTTGTGATAAGGCGTGTAGTTATTGATATTCACAAAGATCACTGTGTGTTCAACCGTATTGCGATATTTTTTGTGAATAGGAAATAGGAACGGCTAAGCACCCTCTAATCCACCCTAAACTAAATAACTTCTCAGTGTTTTGTTCGTTCGGAGATTTGGTGTCGACCAACGAAAAAACCATTGAATTTTTAGAAGAATCTGGTTTAATTCCCAACCAGAATTAATCTACCGGTACATTTTTCCATGGACCTCAATGTCGGTTAGAGATTCGCGAGGTGCTTGCAATAAATATCGCTTTTGTTATCAAAATGCCTGTGAACACGGTTTTTCAGGTAAATTAATTAAACCTTAAGCTACAACCTAAGGATTTTTTAAAAATATTATTACATGTATGTTATTATTTTAAAATTAGCATATAATCGCTTGGCGCCATCACGACAATAAAAGTGAGCTTAGTAAATCTATTGTGCTATAATAGATTCCTATAACTAATCACAGCAAAGGCGAATATGTTGACAAGACCGATGCAACCAATACTATAAATGATATTGAGAATCAGAACAAGCTTCTGAAAAAATCAATTTTATGCCGCAATACAACGCAGCACCTTCACCAATATATGGCACTTTTCTTTTACCGGAAATACTGCCTTGAAAAAAAATTATAAGAAAGACATGGGCTCCCAAATCACGGAATTTTTAATTGACGTAAAAAAAGTGTACATAGGTTTTGTCAAAGGTAAAGAAAGTGTGGGTTTGCAACTGAAGGACTTCGACCCTCCGAGCACTTAGAAGATATTTTACCACCAAAACAACCCTGGCTCTTCACCATCATCGACGAACTCAACGAACTCGACATTGACACCAGTACGGACGATGACTTCATTGACGAAACTTACATACCTTTTTAATATGTACTCATTGTACATTTAATTAACTACTCTTAACTAACACCTAACTTACTCACAAACTGACTGACTGGGACGCGGATTTCAATGCAAATCTACCTCCTCGTTGAGCATTCTTGGTCACGCTAAATCTCACAAAGTGAGATCACCATAAATACCAAAAAAAAAAACGTCTTATAAAAAATAGTTTTAGTAATTTATAATATATATAAAGCCATGCGGTTTTTTGTGTTCGATTCAAAATTGATATGCGCATTAATACAAAAAACCAATTGGGCACATCATCTCACAATTTTGAATAATATTGATTTAAAAAAATTTTTTTTTTCATTTCATACCAAAAATTTAAGTTTGAATGCGAATTATTCAAAAATTATCTACACGAATAATTTGATGTAAATTTTATATTATACAGCAAATTTTAGGCTCTCAAATCCTGTATAGTACCTTATTTTAAGTGTTGCCGTTGTTTTTTAATAGTTTCTTTCCCATTTTAAGTAATTTTTTTCTAAAATTGCATCTAACTCCTAAACGGGGCGAGATAGACTCCCCTTCCCATAGTAAAAAAATGCCAGTTTTTAACTCCTATACAAAATACCGTTATCAATTATTGGCGCCAAAGTTATCGTACTCTCCCCTTTTTTTTTTTTATAAATCGAGAGATTTGAGTACCCTTAAAATATTTGTATACAGCGAGGAAGAAGGAAACTTATGGAAGAAAAATATAAAGTACCGATGTACATTGGTTTTAAATGTTTAGAAATTATAATGACTAGGAAAAAGAAAGTTTGGCAGGACATTCCATAAGCGAGATGCACGGTCTAGGAATGAATCACGATACTTTAGAGTCCGAAAGTGCAATTGAGTGTATACTGATCAGTATTCATAGCGAGGCGGGTGTTACGGTTAAAAGTTTAAATGGGCGGAATGCTACTGTCGATTTCAATGCAGCATTGGTGGTGGGAATAGCAATAAGACAAAGTTAGACAGATGAAATTGGTATTTAAAGGATGTCTGATATGACTAACTTATAATATGAGTGTCATCTATGAGTCTTATCGCGCGTTTTTGAATCCTATCTAGCAGGTACAGAGATGTTTTCGGAGCACTCAACCAGATGTGGGCATTAGGTTGATGAATGCTTTATATATTGAGGCATGTAAGAGGTGGTGAAATGCTTCTTACATCGCTTCAGGAAACCTAGACATTTCATAGCATCTTTGGAGACATCGAATATGTGGTCATTCCAACGTAAATTGTCACTGACGCACATACCAGAATGGAAAGTTTTTCGGTTTCGACGATGCAAGTTCCATTCATGGATTAATTAATAAATTACACTCTGTTGATAATTCTTCAATGATATTAATATCGGAATATAGTGATCTAAACATATGCTGCCATTCTCTTTCCACATCCGAAAAGCAGGGACTGGAATCCGGGATCAAATATGAAAAGCAAAGGAATATATTGGATTAGAAGTAGCATATAAGAGATCACTGATGAAAATTAAGAAGTGTGTCGGAGACAGAAAGGAGCTCTGGGGTACACCAGCATTTATTTCGTGAATATCAGACTCAAAATCAACAACTTGAATTATACTTTTCGAAAGGTAATTTCCAATCCATTGAAGGAAAGTGTTGTCGATCACAAATACACGGATTTTCGACAAAAGAGCCTGATGCCAAACTCTTGCATTCCCCAGACTGATACAGGCTTTGGTTATACTTTTCAATGAGACATGCCATCAACAAATGGAATTTTTTGCATTTTTCGAGAAAAAAAAAAATACGGATAATGATGACACTGTGCGACGGTGCGTTATCATGCTGCAAAATCCACGAGTTTTTTTTGTCCAGTTTACTGTCTACATGAGCGCGAAAGTGGATTTTACCCATAAAAGATTCGACGAACTCAAGACAAAGCACAATCTGGAAGTGTTGAACTGGCCGTGCTTGTGCAACAAGCACATTTGCCTTGTCTAAAGGTCCAGCTGACATCTGGAATGCCATTGTAAGTGAGGGTTGGGATGGAGAATGAGGCAGAATTTTTAATATATTTTACGAACGACCAACAATTTTGTTCTACTCTTGGGAAATTGTAATATTTTTGTCTCAGTTTTTGGTCGAATTGGAATGTCACACGCTTAAGAAAGACGTTGTAGTCATTCTTGGCTCGTTTGAACTTGTTTGATTTTCCTCTTCCGGATTGGTCTTGAAGTACCGAAAAAAACATTTCTCTAACCCTGACAGCCTCTTACAGCTCGAGTCGTACCACGCATTTTTTTTTTTTTTTTTTTTGGTTTGATACTCTTTATCCGATGAGGGATTAAAGATCTCATTCCAAAGAGAATAGTGTCTATGGTCATATCAGAAGCTGCATCCACGTCATTATTTTTGGTTTTAGGAATATTTTCTCTATGTGATCGGTGTACGAGAAATTAACTGATTTGACACAATGGTTCGACGAGCCTAAAGGGGAAAGTACATCAACAGTGTACTAATCAGCGTGAGAAGTTAAAAACAAGTCTAGGGTGTTGACGGTGCGCTTATCAACGTTTAGTATTTGTGGGAGTTTATTTACAAGTTGGGTAAAGTTGCTTTCCGCAACGAAGATCTCGACAATATGTCGAAGCAACTCAGAATTGTGTATATTAAAATCGATCGTAATGATGATTTCAGTATAAGGATGCAGGTCTGTAAAGTACAATTACTGTCTAGTTTGGGGCTTCTGTAAATAAGGCAGTAGTGGATAATATGCTTACGGAGAGAGAATTTTATCCACATGAAATTGAATTCCGGATTGGAACATGGATATCATTATTGTGGAGTTTGGTACACAGTTTTAGGCTTTATCACGGCGCTCGTAAATGGCGAGACCGTGGTTAGAGAAGAATAATAGAATAATGGCACAAGTTCGTAGCTGGGTAGCTTCAGATCAGAGTGTTCTGAGAGTTTGGCGATAAGTGCCAAAACAGCTGGCCTTTATATGCAGACGTAAGCCTGCGCAGAAAAGTGATTAGTTTTAGCTCGCGTAAATCAGATACTCCAAACACACATACCGACGATTTTAAACAAGGCTGCGAAATGAAAATTCTGACGTTGGCTTACTGAATCAAATTGTTGTAGGTGTTGTGCCCTTACAAAAAAATGAAACAGTGCATCAACAAAATTCACACTGGCAATCCGCTATCCATCGGTTATTATTGTACATGAACTCAGTCATTGCCTGATCCGTATTACAAATACAGCAACAGCAGTGATCACGTGAAAGCAACACTAATATGACCGGGACGGAAAAGTTGGGATACAAGCACTACGTTTTTTTTTTTGTTTTTGGCTAGATACTGCATTGCACTGCGCTGAATTTTTTCTAGCCCGCACCTATGATGCACCATCAGTCCAGTGCACCGACTAAACCCTCTCCATTTTAAGCCAATCCAACCCAATGCTTGTCGCATTACTTCAGGATGTATAGTAGTGCTATTTTTGTTTAGTTCAGAACATCTCTAAGTCGCGACTGTTTTTGTTAGAGTAATATTCTCTTAATCTCTTGAAGTCCTTATTCCAGGCTTCTTGGGCCTCTTCAGTTAACTGGTAACCGGGTAGTTGAAATTATTTCATACCCGTGAATAGTCATCGTCTGGCTTTCGCCTGTCGCTTGATCCCTTTCTGGTTCCGCTTGATCACCTCGCTCTTCACACTCCCAAATAAATTCCCCTCTCTTTGTGGTCGTATTTGCGGCATGGGCCCACCAGGGCCGATGAATAAGCCCGGGAACTAGTTTCACATTCTAAATGAAATGTCTCTGAACAACCCAGGGCAGAGAAGAATAAACGTGGATTTTCATCAGTTGAATTCCCAGAGCTTGTTCGTAACACGAGAAAAAACACTAAATTTATAGTGATAGCAGCAAAAACTGATATAAACCTTTATCATGCGTGAGTATTTTCCCTCTAAAAAAATCAATTGATGCTATTAGCCTATGCTGAAAGATATGAGAAAGAACTCTCTAAAGATGTTGTATACGCATCATGGTTAAAAAACGTGTCAGAATCCGAAATCGTTGCGGAGAAGAAATTGCAAAGTGTAACCGAGGTACCAAAATTTCAATGATAAACTCGAACCCTCGTCGCCCTTACTTTCAATCTATACCAACTTCCAAAGACTGCCGAAATTGGTTGGTACAAGGCAAAGGTCAAGGAATATAGTCCTTCAGCAAAGAGGTGCCTTAATTGTCACCTACTCGAACATACGACTAAACGGTGCACTAAAATCAAATCACGAGCCTGAACTTCATCCTCTTCAAAAGATTGCCCTAAATTTATTCAAAGCAAAGATATAATTACTATTAAAATCAAAACTAAGTGCAGCATGGCCAAGGACCAAGCACAATTTGGCAAAAAATAAGGACATTGACAGTCAACTCAACACATAAAAACATATTTTCTATTAACACGCAAGTTGGCTTTATAGCCGAGCATATCTAAATCTGCAACTTCTTTGCCCAAACCTGGTCATCCAATTCAGCTAACTCCAACTTTCCATCGGTCTTCAACACCTGTGATGAACGCAGCAGCACAACGTATTGAAACTAATATTACTATACCTGAATTTGAGAGCTGCCTATGAAAATTACAAGGCAAAACATCAAGACGTGATAGGATCCCCTATCCTATGATAAGAGATCTTCCAGAATCATCTTCAAGTTAAGACTTTTATCCTTGTATAATAATATTTTCAGTTAAGGTATTATACTTTAAAGGTGAAAAATAGCTACCATTATAGCCATACCTAAACCCAAGAACGATATTGCCAATATAAATGGCTATCCTCCAATATTACTGTTTCCTTGCTTATCTAAGGTTCTTACAACCTGGCCTTAGATTTTGAAAAGGCTTTCGACCACGTAAACATACATCTTATTCTTAAGAAATCAAGAGAATGGGGTGTAGGACCGAAAATCTTCAAATATTTTAAATCCTTTTTAACGAACAGAATGTGCTACATTAAAATTCGAAACATGTTCTCAGCTCTCATGCCGCTTGATAATGGTAACCCCCAAGGATCTTCATTGTCGGTCATATGCTTTGTAATCGCATTTAATCAACTTCGATTAAGTGACATTACTATATATCCAATTACAAGGATCTAGATCACTGTATCTATGCTGACGATACATATACAATATACTTTGCAAATTCAATGGTCTTGATAAAACGAAGTCTGTTTGTTCTAGCTTGCTCAAAGATATTTATGAATGGTCTTATATTTCTGGCTCCAAATTTTCCTTGCAAAAATGTAAATTAATTCACATCTGTAGAAAGAAATATTGTATGAGCGTAGATTTAACTATTAACAACACTAAAATAGAAACAGTATCAAACCTCAATGCTCTAGGTCTTTTAATTAACAACAGGTACAACTGGAAAAAGCATTAGCAGCTGGGCTAAATATTATTAAGTGTCTGACATCTCAGAAAAGTAATGTTCATGTTAACTCACTCTGCAATATTACAAAGTTGTTAGTTTTATTGTAATTAAACTGAATTATGCTTTGGACGTATATGGTTCTTTTCCAAAATCCACAAAAATACGATATAATTGCACCAACATACCATCAAGCAGGAAGAAAAAGCCTAGGTGTCTTTCCAACAAGCTGAGCTCCCAACACTAGAAGAACGATACTCTGAAATCATCATGAAACTCAATGTCAAGCTGCTTTTTCCAACAGGATCGATAGTAGACAAGGATATGAATAAGGCCACTACCTACAAACGCAACTGGAGGATCCTTTCCGCAGTACACAGGATCCTATATTCTGGGTACAATTTAAATTTATCCTGCAGTAGAAAAACGAAATTCACACCAACTTAACCACCATGGTTGCTAAATAGAGATTCAGTAATTCTGAACCTACAAGAGTTGCGAAATGACGTGACAAGTAATGCTACCATATTTACAAATCACGCTTCCTGGAGATCTCAAATGACTTAAAATGTAAAGGCTTAAATGACAGACGGATCAAAAACGGAGACAAACACAGCTTTCGCTGTTGTTAATCAAAAAGGGTCTATGATCGTACAGGGAATCCTACCAAACATTGCTTCCACCTATACCACCGAAGCATCAGCCATACTTCAAGCCACAAAGAGAAGCTCTTTAACAGCAAGTAAATGGGTAATCTGCTCTGACAGCCTATTAATACTACAAACCATTGTAACGACACAATCATTGTAGCAAAAATTAGTGATCTCCTAATTAAATCAAGATCCAAGATAAATCTTATGTGGACAACAGGTCACGCAGGAATTAGGGGCAATGAATATGCAGACACTTCTGCAAACTATGTACTAAAGACTCCAGCTGTCATCTGTAACACCTTCTCCCGTCTTCATCTAAAGATATACATCAAGCAGACATGCCAAAGCCAACAACTATTTAAATGGGAACGATATAACCACCATTACAAAATTGTTAACCCGATAAAAGTTCATCGCAAATTTCCAACAAACATCCCCAAATCTGACATAAAAATGTCTATCCGACTTCGAATTGTTTATACTACATACACCCATCAACACCTGTTCAAAAAGGAACCACCAGCAATCTGTCCCACTTGCTTTAACAGAGTAACAGTTACTCATCTAGTTCCTTTCATCACCACCAAACAACCCTAGTCAGAATCAAGACCCATTGGAACTCCTCAAGAGCCAAAAACCGTTACTGCTAGCTTGCTCTATTGTTTATATTAGTAACAATTTTCAATTGTATATTGATATTCTAATAAATAAATAAACAAAATATTTGTGGAGCATTGGGGACATATTGTATCAGGAAAGTATCTAGTGGTATCTTCACGAAATTGATGAAGCTTGTTAATATTAAACACACACACACAAGACACAACTAATATTATTGTATGGATCTTTTTGAATTATTCTATATCAATTTTGGTTATTTCATTAACAGTTAATTTTTCAGCTCATAGTTCATAAACAACTTTTTAATTTCGTCATCAACACGGTTTTTTTCTGCTATAGAAGTATATGTAAATTCTATTTCAAATGCTACTTGTAATAGTCTGCAATATCTGGTTGAACTTGGCCGCAGAAATAGAACAATTTAAAACTATGAAAATCTTGCTTGTAGCAGCTATGACCCCAGCTCCTTTCGAAGCAGCATAATTTAAATTCGTCGATATCTTCATCTCCAAAGAACTGAAATAAGTCAGTCTGGGAAGCAAGTAAACGGCTTACAGTGAGATCAAGTAAAGCTTGAAAGAAAACGTCTGCTGAGATTTCCAAAATATTAAAACTTTCCTACAAACAGACATTAAATTTACGACGTAATGAGAATTTTACTTTTTAAATTATAACGTACCTTAGAAATCTATAAAACGGGAAAAAGGCAACATTTCTTTAGCAAGCATAATAGACACCGAATAGAAAAAAAATTGTTTGCTTGAGTTAGCTTACAATACAATTAATTTCATCTATCTTTCAAAATAAGTACACAAAAACGTTCATATCAATTTGATGTTAAGAGAAGCATCATTATTGGGAATGTGAATACTTGTGGATTAATAAATATCTGAGCTAGAAGGTTCAATTTCAAATACTAAGTAATCTTGCACATTAAGAACAAAAAACCATTAATTATGGGGAAAAATCAGTATGTGTTTCACATACATACTTGTACTCGTATATGTTATTACTATGGCTAAATGGCTGCGACTTGGTCCGAAAAGTCTTGTTGAGTAAACGATTTTATTCATTCAATTTAGTGTTACTTTAAATATTCACTATACAAAAAAATTGTAACGAATTCCTTATCACTAATTCATTTTTTGATTCAATGCGAAGTGCTTTCTGCCCCACTGTGCGTCGTTCATATATTTATTTTTTCAATCTACCTAAATCGCGGTTAATTCATAAAGTTGTTTTGCGTCTATTGAGAAACTTCCGATTAAACACTGATAGTAGGGGGACAGTCGAAAATGGGCCTCAGAACGTGTTGGTTGGTTTTGTAGTTTGAAACTTTTTAACAGCTTATAGGTTCGCTGTCTGATTGTCGAAACTCGTATCGTATCACTTCGTCCATTACCCTTTCGAACACGGTCAAATCTTTACATAGACATAGCATTTAACTGCCTCAGGTTATAGTTATAAGTATGTAAAAAGAGAAAGATTCTCATTGTGCCTAATGTCAAAAATCAATCTGAGCCTTGCTGCGATCAAAATGGTCATGTATCTTTAGTAATGAGTCCAAACCTTTTTTACAACTTAGGCTTATCCGAAAGTCCTGTATATCGGAGCATATATTGGGTTGGGACATTGCGGGCAATTCGCACTTCTACCGATTCCACTCGTCCCACGGTGATGTTCTGAGACAAATTTTCATTTTTAGTATACCTACGATAAATGTAATCTCACTTATTTGATCCCAGCTCGATTGATAGATTGAATTACCATATAAATTTGCATCCTTCAACATTAGATTGGTCTTTGACTTTGCCGGTAGCTTTTGAACGATGGACGTATAACAGTTAAGACTTTTCTATAAGTTCATGGAAGGAATAGTGCAAATGTTCTATTACTGCAAAACGTTTTACTACTGCAAAAGAAAAAGTGTATGTATAATTTTTTACTCAGTTGCCTTCTTAGGTCACAGAAACAGCGACAAGTGACAAGTGTAACCCTTTCTTTATCAATCCTATTACTGAAGTCCTCATTTGCAGTTAAGTCAATTTTTGACACGTTTTTCAATATTTGGAGCATATGAATCAGCTCACAGCTCATTACATTGTGGCAATGATGATAGCGTATGGAAGAAGTTGCACAGACTTTTGGAAAGCATTCTCCATCAATAGTCTATGCATCTGACAAGTGTAGCAGAAATGCCAAAACTTCTCGTGTTCATAGATGCTGTCATATGCAGTCTTGAAAGATTTAGAGGCTTTGATTATCAATCTGGGTTTCCTTTTTAAGATCTGACATAATGTGAATATTTGGCCAATTTTGAACTTTAAGATGGCTTCTAAAATGTTGACCGGTTACACTAAAGCAGAAGTCGTACGTATGACGCGAAGGCCCTCACATTCCTTATATGACAAAATACCTTAACGACAATACTGAATGAAACTAAAAAGGGCAGCTAATATTTTATAAAAATGCACATGTTGCTTTATAAAAATACCCAGGCATTCAAATGTTTTGTGTGGAATTTAAGACATGGATTTTACTAAATTTTCATTTTATGTTTATTTCCTTAAGAAAAATGATAAGTGCATAATAGAGTCTTGTCAAGAACTGAAATAATGATGTTTATTATTGGCTCAATTCTACATTAAATATGTTAAATAACTTAGCTGTGAGAATTCATCATACTATCTTACAATATTAAGAATGTGTCTAAAGAAAGAGTTATTTTAAGGTCTAAGAGTTCTTATGTCTTATGGGTTTTTGTTTACTTGAGTAAAATTACATTCTCTTGCTATTCGTAGGTGCACACAAAGCGTAGAGTGTAAATGTGTGTTATTTTAACTTTGTCAAAGCAAGTGCCCAATTGCGTTTTATCTCATTGCCATGAGATTGTTTTGTCAACAGTCTTGCTTTATAATCATAAAAAAGCGAAAGAACTAAAGAAGATGGCTTCAAGCATTTTTAGCATCCATACGTACATGAACTCCGCTAAAAAGAAATAACATCTTTTACAAACAGAATTTTTGAATCTCATCCGAAAAAAGAGTTTTGAGTTTTTTTTTGTTTGTTTGCTATTCTGCGAGAATTCACCTAAAGGTAAAAAAAAGATGCAACGAAAAATCGTTAAAAAATCACAACTCGCGTGCATGTCTCCTAGATCAAAGGATTTCTTTTGTTTCACCGGTAACCCCCCTCGTGCCTATTTAACTGAGATATAAACGCGTGTATCTTCTTTATAAAATCCATCCATCAACCATCTATTTGCATTCCGTGAAGTGAAAGTATGCATCAGTGGCAAAGGATTTGCCGCATACTCCGCCATGGCTGCTTGCAATTTTATTCCTTCTCCTTCCATCAACGATATCATGGAAAAGGGTAAGAAAAATGGATGAAGGATAATAATTACCCACTTGAATTTCAAGTAGAAAGGAGAAGAGACATTTTTAGGACTATTATGAAAAAAGTAAAAACAAAAAAGTATGCTCCGTACACCATACCGTAACTGCACTTTCTCGCGTATTTCTTTAACATGTGTAGTAGATCTAGATACCATACATACGTACGAGTATGTGAAGTATGGGCTTAAACTACGCTATTGCGCCCTCGTTTTCCCATTTTTCCGGATTTTTACATAAAAGCTGAGTTTTTGTAGAATCTAACACATGCAAGCTGATAGCAGAAAGATTGAAAAAAGGAAGTTTGCCAATGGTTTGGGGTAAATTTCCAATGCTCGGGCTGCTCTAAATACCATGCAAGAAAAAAAGCTGTGGAAATGTATTCATAAGTTTCGGAGTATAGAAGGATCTGCTGCATAGCAAAATTAAAATAAACATAAAAAAAAACATTGTCGGCACTTACTTTGTAAACAAATTCAGTTTAATTAGCACGTATCCGCCTGTTGACGTCATGGTGCTTGCCTTGTTAGAAGGAGCTCTGAGGTGTACTTGTCACAGTAAGTGTTTGGATGAGATATTTGATAACAGACTATATGTTATGGATTTTTTTTTACTTCTATGAAAAGTTATTATATGCAATTTTATAATAAAAATTAAGTAATACAAATGTAGATGTATAAACAAAGGTATGTTTGTGTGACCGTAAATATGTGTTACACTGGGTGTATTTGAACCAAGAGTTGACAAGACACTCCGCTTTTACTGTTGATAACTTAGTTGGAATAACTGATTTTTGAAGGCAATGCTTACGATTTTATTTTTGTGCTCAACTTCATTGTAAATATGTTATTGTATCATAGTTGCTATTTGGGGCAATTTTCAGGAAGTTTCCTTTTTAACAGAGATGAACTGGGTGAAAGGAGATAGAGATACGGAGGAAAAGAAATCCTCGGAATATCATTTTTTTACAAGATGATGCTTATCCCGGTGCTCAGTTATAAAAGTCTACAAAAAAAAAATAAATTTTGAAATTATTTCTTAAAGCTTTGTGCTACATATTGTATAGGGTGATTCATCGTGAGGTTTGATTTTGAATAGGTCAGTTTTGATAGATCACGCATGACTCCTATCAAACTGCTTTGTTATTTTTGTTCAGTATTGTATGGCAAGTCATCGTGAAAAGATTCACATCACAATAGTGTCTAGAAACTGTTCAGCTGTATTACGAAAATCAGCGTTCTGTGAGAAATGTTTTTCGTGCGATTCCAGGAATTTACGGTTCGCATAATCGACCTACTAAAACCACTATTGCCAATACCATTCGCAAATTTGAGTCTCTCTTTACATTAGTGGATGAGTGGATGATGACAACATCCATCACGTAGTGAAGAGACTATAGCAGATGTAGCTGAGAGTGTATGCGAAGACCGTGACGAATCGATTCGTCGTCGTTCTCAATAGCTTGGCTTAGCGTATTTGACAACTTGGCGTATTGTACGTGAAAATCTCGGCCTGAAGCCAGGCTACTTGAATTTGCGTCATATTTTCAGTGAATGAGCCCTGGAAAAACTCAATGAAATTCCGGTGTTTTATCGTGAAATTTTGTTCAGCGATGAAGCTCCTTTCTGGCTCAGTGGATACGTTAATAAACAAAATTGTCGTATTTGGGCTGATCAGAACCCGAAGAGTACCAAGAGCTATTATTACATCCATTAAAAACAACTGAATGTTGTGTTTTATGGGCTTGTGGAATCATTGGTCCATATTTCTTAAAAAATGGGGCAAATCACATAGTATCGATGAGCTCTGGTTTCAACAAGACGGCGCTACGGGCCATACTGCGCGTGAAACAATTTATAAAATTGAAAATGTTAACTTTTGACTAACTTCTTAATAATATCACTCACGACAAAAAATAAATGCCATTTGCAGAGGAAAATAACGCTGAACGAGACATTTAACTGAAATAAGTTGAGTAGGAAATTAATTTTTATCCATTTAACTGCTGGGAATCAGAATCCAATAATATAATGTTCTGGTATAACTTTCTGTAATTACCTGAGCTAGAAGATAATTAACTCAATCAAAAAAATATCGACAAAGATAATTTTCCAGACGCGAGTCTTATAATAAAATCTTTAGCATAATCAAAGTAACAGTACAGCTCGTACAGCCAAATAATTTGTAGTTGATTCTACACCGTTAAAGCTCAATAACGGAAATTAAAAAAACAAAATATCCTCCTCTTAAACCGAGGATATGTTTTACTCTTACCCAAACTTGTGATTGCAGCCTAGAGACCTGGGCGGTATTTTAAACAATTAGATTACAACGAAAACCTTTCGTTCAAAGCAGCAAAACAGTTCTTATTCGTTCTGAAGAAATAGAGTTGAACATACAGCTTTACAAATTGATTTCCATTTAAGCTCATATAAACAGCGCTGATGTCATAGTCAGATTTCTCCACCATCTTCGTCTTCGTCTGGGTTAAAACATGCGTCCTGTCTGATAGCGGCAAGTGTTGCTTTCAAAAATACGCTATCGAATATATTGCAACTATGATGTTTAACCGGTTGTCGTGTAGGTTTCGATTCGAATTTTGTTAGACTTTTCACATTCTCGTAAAATTTTGATACACAACAACATCTATTACTCGCCCCGACTTTGTATTTTTTAAAATTTATTTTCTCTCGGAGATATTTAAGTTCGGCTTTCCTTCTCTATTAGTACTCATATGTGTGAACAGCAGCCCTCATCTTTATTGTTTTTCTGTTGTTAGAACATAGCACTTAGACAAAGAACTAATCCATTGTACACCTTGTATATTCCTTTTACTGATATTTCTCAGTATTTCGAAGAAAAATGAGCACACGCTTCAGTGATCAAGTACTAACATTTACGAGTCTAGTACCAGCATCCACAAAATCAGCGCCGAGTACCTTTTGATTGATGCTAGCGTAGCTCGAGCACTCACAGAGGTAGTGTTCTGCGTAGCGGTATGTTGTGTCACTCACGCCTAAAATAAACCGTAGTGCCCCGTCACGAGGTCAGTAAACAACTTACAGACTTTTCTACTGAGAGACAGCAGGGAAGGCTTTGACCTTTTAGAGACGTCGCGGTCGGGAAAAATTCGTTTGGTTTGACGGAAACCTGGAGAGTCATGGCATCTGCAGTTATACTTATATAGAGCCTAACTGTCAATGGAAGCCCGGATCGAAGATCCAGGCAGTCTGAACATAGGTATGGGTTTTGAAAAACTCTCCTCATCGGCAAGTTCGGACCTGGGACCGAAACAAGACTAACTAACTTTATTCTACCGTCTGCGTTCAGTGAAGTACTGAACTCTCAAACTTGGAAGTCGTAAGAGGACTCAGCAGGACCTTAAGCGAAGCTTGTCTGACACTACAAAAACCATCAAGATTTCATATATTGTATCTCTGCTTAAAGGACAACGAGGAAGATAGTCGTACATTGTCGTCCTGTAGAAAGCCGCGTTATAAGGTAAGCGGCAGCTTGTTTTATGTGCTTTCAATTTTTCGTGCTATCAGATTTTTCAGAGTGCTTCCAACTCATCTGATTTTCCCCTTTTGAGAACTTTAACAAGCCTGCTGGTTTGACTGACGGTTCCGATCTTTTGGCCAAAGTCTTTATAAGAGACATCATTCCAAATCCGAATTATCTTCTTATACTCTTTTTTTTTCTTATGTTTTATTTTCCTTTTTGGTTATTTTAGTTCTCGTGCTTGTATTGAATATCGCAAGATATGCTTTTTGCTTGGCAAGAAGTACTTCCGACATTTATCTTCTAGATAAAGTTTCTTATTTACAATGGCCTTGAAAACCTAAGTACGTCAGATGTGTTATTTCTGATAGCAGTGTCATACCTTGATGCTAATGCTAGAAAATTTAGAGAAATGTTAACGAAAACCCGGTCAAAAGAGTCCCCGACGCACAGTTGATCCCATTCATACTTATGGATGTCAAAAATTCTGTTTTCTATTGGAACTTATAATTTGTAATGTAGAAATATATTTATTATTGTCTAATGTGCTTATAATTGAATAACATGGTATGAATAATATTCTTTTATTATGTATAGGGTTTTCCAATAGGGACTTAACAACTTTGAATTTAATTTGTGAACGCACTCTTCCACTAATCATCAAACTGTCACTGTTAATTTATTCAGTAAACTCAACATTTTCATCATGATAAAGTACACTAACGAGCAACGTCTGCAAATTATAAAAATTTTCAACAGATATTCGGAGTCGCAAAATCTTCTTCAGTGACGAAGCTTATTTTTGGCTCAATGGGCTCGTCAATAAGCAAAATATGCGTTATTGGTAGGGTGAAAACCCACATGTGCTTCATGAATCACCACAATAACTGTTTTGTGCGGTTTGCATGCCGGCGGCGTTATTGGGCCATATTTTTTCGTCGACGATAACGATCGTCACGTTTTTGTGAATGGTCAGTGTTATCGCGCCATGATTACCGATTATTTTTGGCCCGAATTGGAAGATATGGACTTGGACGACATGTGGTTTCAACAGGATGGTGTCACAAGCCACAAAGCACACGCTACAATCGATTTATTGAAGAGTATGTATGGTGAGCGTGTTATCACAAGACATAGGTCAGTCGATTGGCCGGCTCGTTCGTGCGATTAAACGCACTATTTTCTGTAGGACTAGAGCTCAAAGCCAACATTGAACGCGAAATAGCGCCCGTTTCGGCCGAAATGTGTGGCCGAGTCGTTGAAAATTGGGTCTAACGAATCGACCACTGCAAACGTGCCCGCGGTGGCCATATGAACGAAGTCGAGTTTGGTTCATAAATGTTTTGATTGTACTTCAAGCCAATAATGAAGTTTTTGAAATATCTCAAATGGTTTGCCTTTTATTTAAAAAAAGTTGTCAGGTCGTTTTTAGAAAACCCTATACATGAGTTTACGATTCTTCAAGTAGCATATTTATAACTGTTTTCCAGTTTATAGCTGGTAATGAACGTGTGTATGTGTCTTTTATTTACTCGCCAAGACTTCATAGCTCACTTTTATGAAAAATGTAAAAGACATTTAAAATTCTTTATCCATAAATGTAAAACAGAAATTCCAAAACGCAAGTAGTTACTTTTGATAGGCCTTTTAATCATATTGTCTATTTTTTTGATATATTTCGATGAAGCTTTACACAGGTAACATCTAAACGTTGATTTCATTTGAGACAACGCGTTCCAAATTTTGCCAACAATTATTGTTAAGACCAATGCATATTTTATAATGAATTTTTTTACCATATTTGATGAACTCTGTTGGTTTTTAGTTGTTTATTTGGTGTTCAATGTTTCTTCTTAGACTTTTGCAAGTTCAATTGTTTCTTTCTTATATTTAAGCTTAATACACAATCAAAATTGTGTAGATGATGATAATAACATATATTTGTCGTCCCTGTTTTCCGATGAAAATTTTTGAATAAATTTTGTATGACATGAGCTCCATTCAAATCACCACTTACAAACTAAAGTCAAATTGATTGAAGGATTTAAAGACGATATCATTTATTTTTACGATTGTAATATGCGCGTAATTGTGTGGTCTAATAATGACTGTGCTGGTACCTCTGACTCAATTTCCTCATTTAAATTTTTCTTTTTTGATCCTCTTATGGGATGGGAGAATCTCTTTTGCGTAGTTCTGAATGATATTATATTGGTTTTTAGATCACTGAGCTCTCAGAACCGTTGATAGAACTTGCACGGAAGATATTATACTTTAATGGGACTTCCCTCATTTATATTTCTTTGACCAGAATCTATTTCACCTAATATTTTGAACATCTTGGATTGACCGGTTATTCCGGAAGCTCTAAATATCATTTGTGCAGCAAACGCCAGTTCATTTGCACTATAAGAAGAACGCAATTCGAGTGTCTTTCTCCGCTTAGTTTGTTTATTACTTTGTAGAAAATCGGTCGTTGGGCGATAACTCTTCAGAGAATGATACATTTTAAACTCTGGTTCACTGAGTAACCAAACGTTTTAATCCTTCAAGAATCTCTCCCTGTATATCGTTTTTTTAAATTCTTCGATGAGGTATTTTTCTATTACTGAGTGGGGTGAAAAGAAAAAAAAATTTTTAAATGTTTTTTTTATTTTATTCAATATAGTCCCCTTTTAGTTTGATACACTTATTCCAGCGAATTTCCAACTTCTTGGAAAAATCCGAAAAATAATTTTCTGCAAGGTCTGCAAAATACTCCTCCCTGACGTCGTTGATTTCCTCGAGTGAGTTGAATTTTTTATTGATGAGCCATCTTTTGAGGTTTGGGAAGAGATAATAGTCAGAGTGAGCCAAATCGGGCAAATACGGTGGATGCGACAGCAATTGGACCCGTAAGTCATTGATTTTAGCCGTGGTTGCGATGCTCTTGTGCGTCTGTGCATTGTCTTGCAAAAACGAAATTTTCTTTCGCTTCATGTGAGGCCGTTTTGCAGCGATTTCGGATTTCAATCCCTCCAAAACAGCACTCGCTGTTGATGGTTTTTCCTTTTTCGAGGTAGTCCATGAAGAGTATGCCATGACAAAATCAGAAAACCGACTCCATAACCTTTCCGACCCATAGAGTCTCCCTCGGCCGCTTCGGAGCATTCGTGCCGGCTTCAGTCCATTGCCGGGCACTGATTCTGTTTTCTGGTGTTCAACAGTTACCAATCGACACCAAAAGTCCTCCCGATTCCACATCAGCAAATCCAAACACTCTTTCGAAGTGCTCTCCCGTTCGTGTTTTTGGTCAGGAATGAATATGCGCGTCACCCAGCGGCAGGATAACTTTTTCATATGCAGAATATTGCGCAAAATATGGCATGTGCGCTCAGTACTAATCTTTGTGGTATCTGCTGGCTCACGCACCTTTACTTTTCGGTCAGCCAACACCATTTCATGTATCTTTCTGACATTGTCAACCGCTGCGGACTTGATCGGTAGTGGAATTGTGGCCACCACGAAACTCTCGAAACCAATATTTGACGGTGTAATCTGACAGAGCATTTATTTATCTAACTTTTCTTTTGTTTCCTTCGACGTTTTGCCTCTCAAAAAATAATATTTTATGAAAGAACGAAAATCGTTTTTGTCCTTACTAAGCATAATGCCAAACACGTCAACAACAATCAGCTGTCAAAACAAAACTAAAGACAGTATCGCACTAAAATTAGCATGTCTGCCTTAATATGAACGGACTTCAAGGCGCCATAACCTTTTTTGCCGTAGCGACACATTCTAACAGTCAAGGAGTTACTTTTCACCCCACCTAGTACATACCATATGCTTGCAAGTTCAGGAACTTTTCATCAATTTTCTTAAATTTACTCCCAGATATGGGGTAAACACACAAATTTGAAAGCGAACACTTTTATTATCAGTTAAAGTACCAATATATGGCATTTAATTTTTTAAAACGAAATCATGTAAATGTTGGCTACGTCTACGTCTGAGGTGGTCTATTCGGAAGCTCCAATTTTGGGCGACTCATCCGAGCATTGCGAGCGAGCAGAGCTCACCGAGACCATATGCTTGCATTTTAGGAAGCACATGGTAAGTTAACATGGCGCAATAACGGTTACCATTGACGGTAACATTCTGATTTGCCTTATTTTTGAAGAAATATGGACCAATGATTTCACCAGCCCACAAACCATACCATACCTTTGTTTTTAATAGATGTTATGGTGGATTTTGGAACTCTTCGTGTTGCTCATCTGCCCAAATATGACAATTTTCTTTATTAACGTATCTATTGAGCCAGAAAGGGGCTTCATAACTGAACAAAATTTCACGAAAACACACCGGATTTTCATTGAGTTTTTCCAGGGCCCATTCACTGAAGGTATGACGCAAATTCAAGTCGTCTGGCTTTAATTCTTGCACAAGGTACAAAATTCCGCCTTTAGGTCAGGATCCTCATGTGAAATAAGCCAAGTTGTCGAATACTTCAAGCCAAGCTGCTGAGAACGACGTACACTATCAGCTGCAGCTGCTATAGTCTCTTCACTACTTGCTTGATGTGGTCTAAACGGTTCACTTATGTAAACTGGGACTTTGTGAATGGTATTGGCAATAGTGGTTTCAGTAGGTCGATTATGCGCATCATAAGTTCCTTCAATCGCACGAAAAAAATTTCTCACAGAACGCTGATTTTCGTAATATAGCTGAATAAAATAATACTGAACAAAAATGACAGAGCAGTTTTATAGGTGTCACGCGTGATCTGTAAAAAAAAGCCTACTGAAAACCAAACCTGTAACACAACGCTTTTCTTTTGATTTTGATGTTCTTCATCGCTAAGGATTCATCTAAGAGGAACGAAAACAACAGAATAATGCACAAGAGAAGTTAATATTTTCGTACTATATGTGTTGGATCATTATCATTGTTTTTGTATTTGTTTTTGGATACCGCAAAAAGCAAAAGAGGTTTTTTGAACATTGAAGAATGTAAAACAAATAAACAAAGAAATTATTGCATATGTTTAGGCCAAATGCAATGCATTTGTATATACTATTTTTTCCCGCCTAAATTCGCGTTTGAATTTTTTTGTCTCCTCGGTCTGTATGTTGAGATAGTTAAGTCCCTGAATGGCTTCAATTTTGTTAAATTATAAAATTGTTCACAAGAAGGGCGGTGAGTAGCTAGACACTCCATATATATAGGACTAACTCCCTATTTCTACGATATAATCGTAAGCATATAATTTTGAATTCACACACTTAAAGCTGAGTGCCAGTCACGCTTCAGATAAACGAAAGCCTAATTTTAAGTATGTGTAAAGTAAGTAAATAAAAACCAGGACGCAAAAGCAATGGTTGTTTTCTTCCTGTAATGGACTGTAATTTTAACTGAACAATTGAATAGTCTGGAACTAATAACTGAACTAAACGAACAAGAAGAAAACATGGCGGAACAAGTATTTAAAAAGCAATTGGAATTGGATAAGTCTATTCAAGCCGTTTTCATAGCATATAAAAAAGAACGCCGGGGGGAGGGGTAAAGAGAACGTTAAAGTACCTAAATTCATCAAAAATGACGGAAAGAAGTCCAAGATGTACCTATACGAAATTATGATGGATGACTCGCATCGACTCTTAAGACTTGCAGATTTAAGGGAAAGAGCACTAGTCGAAGAAGACAAAACGGTTGTTTATAGTAGCTTTCAAGAAGAGCAACTACTGAATTTCTATTAAATGTTTAGTATAACTAAAACGTGAGCAAAGGTAATCAAACTTCATGAGAACATTCTTGCTAATGCCAAAGAACAAAAAAGAAGTAAGACCTCCTCGAACTATAGTACCTGCCTCTGATGAAAATCAAAAGAATTGGAAAACGTTTCATGAACTTGAACTGAAACTCCTTTGTCTGAAAACTTCTGTAAAACGTGTGGCGTTAAATGTAGCATTTAACAAGCTCAGAGGTGACCTACGAGGCAGCATTGGGTTTGCTCAAAAATGGATATGATAACCAACGTTTACTGTTTACTTCTTATGTAGATACATTGCTTAATCTAATGCAGATTGAAACTGATTCTTGGAGCCAATAGCTTGTACACATGAAAACCCAGATGGTTAATAAAGAAACGCATAGATTTTATGAGCAAGCACGAAAGGAACGACGAGGAATATATCGATTTAAAGATGTATTTTAATTTTTAGAAAATTGTTTTCTATTACCCTTACAAACAAGCGGAAAATTCAAAATAGCCAACCAGAGATCTCCATGCCGTAGTAAATGAGATTGTAAGAGATTCAGTTTTCGAGAAAAAAAAGTTTCCAGAAAGAATTAATTTTATCAGACCGAGTAAGGTATGCCAAAATTGCCTTAACCACATAGTAAGCAAAAAAAATGAAGATGCTGCTTGGTGGTTTTTTCCTTTTTTATATAATTCCGCGCGCGCACCAAAAGGATATGAATATTCCTTTACTGGCTTTTCACCATGGCGCGGGCGGGTAGTTTAGTAGTTTTGAAACTCAAATG
Source organism: Volucella inanis (assembly GCA_907269105.1). Taxonomy (NCBI): domain Eukaryota; kingdom Metazoa; phylum Arthropoda; class Insecta; order Diptera; family Syrphidae; genus Volucella; species Volucella inanis. The sequence continues at coordinate 40,867,329 of OU026154.1, read as the reverse complement.
TTAGGTTTCGATATTTTTCCAGAGGTGTATCCTCAACCAGTGGGTCTTAGTACGTGCTAGTTGTTAGTTCGTTACATTTAGCTCAGCCAGCAACCACTCCAACATCAGTGTTATGCCTTCATGTCAGAGTTGACGCCGATGGGATTTAAACATTACTACAAATTCAAATTCCATGGAAAGACTTTTTCAGAGAACTGCCTCTCACGGGATTCGAGCCCGCGACCCTCTGCTTAAGCAATCTATGCATATACCACTACACCACGGCCACCTCAGCAATTAAGGTTGACAGCAATTAAGCCATACGGTTCATCTGAAAAATATGGTTCATAAAAAATATGTATTTACAAATAAATAAATGATATATGTATTTATATACCACGTAGAGAAATTTCGATACCTAAAAACAAAAAAGAAAATGGCGGCCCAGAGAATTTAATTTGCCGTTTTCATAGAAAATTTTCATCGTTTATAAATATATATATATATATATATATATATCCAAATTTTATATTCTATATTTCCGTAAATTTTAGGAATTTCTTTACTAAATTTGGTTAGAACATTTTCAACAAATCCATCTCTAAGAAAATGAAAAAAAAAGTCTTTATACCGTGGTCTACTACTTATACGCAGTTAGAATTGTCAAAAAATATATTATTTACATATGTATATATGGTATGCCATATCTGACTATATTCCCTGAAAATCCGGTAAGTATTGTACTTTTCGAAATATACGCATATTTATAAGGACGTCTCCGACTATGTGTAAACTCCTTTCGAAACTTTAAACGCGTTTTTCTCAAAACTATGTTTTCGAAGTTGGTGATCAACATTTTTAAAAACTGGCTCAACCGATCGGTCTGAAATTTTAACACTACCTTCTCAGATATATTAATCAGGTTTTGACCGAAGAAATACGATTTTGTTTCTATTTTTTTTTTTTAAACAATTTTACGTGTCGACTAAGCCAATTCTACTTTTTTTACGAAGCCACCATTTTATCAAGAATCTATACATACTAGCTAATCCAATGTATGATACGCCAGGGCCGATAGATCTTTTGATTCGGGCTGATGTTTTCACGGAAATAATTTTAGATGGTATACAAAAAACAGGTAACGGAATATAAGCGCAGGAAACGCACTTTGGGTGGGTTCTCTTTGGTAAAGTTATAGTAAAGGATTAATTTAACATTAACATGACAACCTTAGTAACAAGAGTAAATATTGATGACGATTGGACGATTTGGACGATTGACGAATTAGAAATGGATGTGAAGATAACAAAAGAGCAGAGAAAGTCCGAAGAACTATACAAAAAGCATTAATGGATGGAACTTATACCGTAAAAATCCCATTTACTGAGAAAAGTTCAGGAAAGTCAAAGCCAAAAGCAATGGTACGTTGGTTCCAAATGGGGAAAAAAATTATAAAACACAATACATTGCAAGAACAATATAACACATTCATACAGGTATACATGGTTATAGGACACATGAAAGCGGTCACAGCTACGATATCAATAAAAAACGAAGCCTTTCAAAAACCTACTCCAATGCCTTTAAAGAAGTTAATGATGACAAACGCTAAAATCACCAATAACAACAACGTCAAAAATAACAATGCGCAAGTGGAAAGTGGAAAAACTTACGCGCAAATAGCGGCGCAAATAAATATGACTAACTGTACATCACCGGATCCTGGCTCAAATGTGTTCTCAGTAATTCTCTAGAGACTAGAAGAACAGACTAAAAAAAATAAGATAATAGTCGAACGGCTTCTTAAGTTCGAAGCCAATTTCTCCAACTAATTATGGCAAAGAAGCTCAATATACTTGCGTGGAATGCCAACGGGCTACAGAAAAAGCTTGATGAATTAAATATTTTCATGCAAGAAAAAGTAATTACCATATGTTTAATTCCTGAAACTCACCTGGCGACAGAATCGCGAGTGGAACTAAAAGGTTACCGCGACTACCACGCTCATCATCCATCATCATCTTCATCATCAAGAGGCGGGTCATCCCTATTCATAAAAGACTGCATTGAACATACTCTGGTAGCAATAATTGAACTTGACAAATTTCAAATGACCGTGGTGCGCGCTAAAAATAAAAATTACTCTTTTAATATATCCTCAATCTATTGCTAATCGCGCTGCAAAATAGAAAAACACGAATTTATTGACCTATTTAACTCTCTTGGACCAATCTTCATTACTGGTGGCGACTTTAACGCGAAGCACACTTTTTGGGGCTCAGGATGTATCTCTCAAAAAGGCAAAACTCTTTAAAGGGCTGTTATGGAATGTGGTTGCTATTTTTACTCAACAGGCAAACCGACATACTGGCCCTTGGATGTCGCCAAAACACGCGATCTAATAGACTTCTTTATCGGAAAAAGAATAAACGCTAGTTACGTCAAAGTTAAAGAGGGCTTCGATCTTTCCTCCGATCATTCTCCAGTTATCCTCTCACTATGCGAATCCTTGGTTAAGAAACAAAGACCACTCAGATTAACTACCAGCAAAACTCACTGGGAAGATTTCCGAATAGACGTTGTAGAAAATACTGAGTTGAAAGTAGCACTTAGAACGCCGTATCAACTTGAAAAAAAAAGTTGAACGTTTTGTTAAAGTCATACAACAAGCGGCCTGGAAAAACAATTCCCGCGAATCAAACAAAGTTCCCAAAGTCGGCATAAGATATCCACCGGAAATCAGAGAAATGATAAGGTAGAAACGAAGAACTCGGAAAAAGTGGCACGAAACCCGGGCACCACAATATACAATGTCCTTCAATAGGCTCTGCAACTTGTTGAAAAAATCGATCAAGGACTTCAATATTCAAGATATTAATAACTACCTTGAAAGACTCACAACGACAAAGGATACCAACTACTCCATATGGAGAGCCGTTAAGAGTGTTCGAAAGCCCCACGTGGCGCCAATAAGAAGAAACCAGGATGACTGGGCAAAAGAAGACAAGAAAAAATCTAATGTTTTCGCCGACTATCTTGCAGAAACGCTTTAACCATTCGACGGGGAAGTGCTTCCAGAGAATGTCAATACACTAGACGTGACGACAAACTTTCCAGTAGAAAAGGCTACACTTAGGGAACTTAAACAAGTTATAGACACGCTTAAGCCCAATAAAGCCCCGGGATATGACTTAATAACGGGAGAGATACTTAAAGCGTTGCCGAAAAACGGTTTGCTAAGGCCGCTCTATCTTATAAATGCCAGCATTAGATTAGAGCATGTACCGCACCAGTGGAAAGTAGTCGAAGTTATTATGGTTCCGAAACCCGGTAAACCGCTGACTAAAGTCAAGTCATATAGACCAATATCGCTTCTCCCGATTACATCGAAGGTCTTCGAGCGAATCCTTCTTAATCGTCTTAGACCAATTACCGACACAAATTCCCTCTTGCCTGATCATCAATTTGGCTTTAGAAGCCAACACTCTTCAGTTGACCAAGTGCATCGAATAACCGATTTAATTAAACGAGCAATCGAGTGTAAGTTAGTCTGTTCAAGCGCATTCCCTGACGTTTCGCAAGCCTTTGATAAGGTATGGCATGAAGGCCTAAAATATAAACTCCGACAAGCCCTACCCCAGCAATTGTCTTGTATTTTAGGTTCATACCTGGAAGACCGACTCTTCCATGTGAGACACGGAAACGAATATTCCACTTTTAAGACAATAAAGGCGGGGGTGCCGCAAGAAAGTGTACTTGGCCCTCTGCTATATTTGCTTTTTACCCGCGATATACCGCAAACGGACGACACTGTCCTAGCCACATTTGCTGATGACACTGCCATTTTTGCAACGGCTAAAACAGTCGAAGAAGCAACTACCAAGTTGCAACGTGCCCTTACACGGATTAACAATTGGACAAAGACTTGGCGAATCGCGCTTAATGAAAACAAGTCTGTGCACGTGAACTTCACTCTCAAGAAAATTGAGAATCCAACGGTGTTTATCAATACAGTACGAGTTCCTTACGCGAACAAGGCCAAATATCTCGGTATGACACTCGACGCCAAACTAAAATGGAGAGCACACGTCAAGAAAAAACGTGAAGAGCTTGAAATCAATTATAGAGATATTTACTGGCTTATTGGAAAGTATTCCAAGCTTAGCTTAAAGAACAAACTGCTGTTATACAAGCAAGTGCTAAGACCGATCTGGACATATGGTGTACAACTTTACGGTTGTAATAAAAATAGTAACATTAATGTAGTACAGACATTCCAAAACAAAGTTCTTCGAAATATTGTTAATGCGCCGTGGTACATTAGAAACGATGATATTCACAGAGACTTAGGAGTCGAACACGTTCAGAACGTAACTAAAATGTTTGCGCGAAAACATAATCGATTACAAGGTCATACGAATATTTCTGTTCAACAGAATGCGCCGTCTGAAAAGGACTAAGCCTCTCGATCTAGCGCGGTGATTAGCACCGCGTAATTTTTCTAAAGTACACACGAATTTTCAATGAAAAATAGCCTGCAGGATATCTTATAAAATAAAATGCGATAAAAAAAACTGCTTGTTGAGTGTGAACTCAGTCGTGGTTTGCACAAGGGAGGTGTTTTTTAGTGAGTAAGAATCTCACACTACTATAGGTTCCGGGCCTATAGTGTCTATGAAGATTTCTCACCTTCCCACGAAAAAAAAAAATATATATATATATGATGAGCTTAAAAACTCTGATCCAATGAAGTTTAATTACTAAGCGTATCAGGCTTTTGAGGCTGTTGTACATAACAAAATAATAACCTTCTGGCGAAACACAGTCATAACAATGTTGGTGTTCAAAAAAAAAAAAAAACAAAAGATATACGCTTGGATGGACTTAACAATAACTTTGGCTTAGATAAATGGAACCGTTAATAGGTGGAAGTGTTTTGTTTCGAATCTATTAAAGGCAGGCAAACGGAGCTGTAAACGGGGATTCATATTGAGGTTTGATTTGTAATGCAAAATAAAACACATAAATTTGAAAGCGATCTTAAAATTTTTATTATTAGTTAAAAGAACAATTCATGGCATAAACTTTTGAAAAATCATATCATGTAAACGACTACGTCTGAGGTGGTCCATTCGGAAGGTCCAATAACGGATAACACGAGTAATATTGGAATTCAAAGCGTCAATCGTAGCTGGCTTATTTCTGAAGACCTGCGATCTTACATATCCTCAGAGAAAATAGTCCAAAGATGTGCTATCGCACGATCTATGTGGCCAATTTACCTTAGCAAAAAGATTTATCAACAAGTCCATTGTTTCGCGCGTTGTATGACTCGTAGTGCCGTCTTGTTGAAACCAGAGATCACCGAGACTATGTGCTTGAATTTCATGAAGCACATAGTCCATTAACATGGCGCGATAACGGTTACAATTGACGGTAACATTCTGATTTGCCTCATTTTTGAAGAAATATTGACCAATGATCCCACCAGTCCATAAACCACACCATACCGTTGTTTTTAATGGATGAACTTGGTACTCTTCGGGTTGCTCATCAGCCCCAATAAGGCAATGTTGTTTATTAACGTACCCATTGAGCCAGAAATGGGCTTCATCACTGAACAAAATTTCACGATAAAACACCGAATTTTCATTGAGTTTTTCCAGAGCCCATTCACTGAAAATATGACGCAAATTCAAGTCGCCTGGCTTAAATTTTTGCACAAGTTGAATTTTTACGTTTTAGGCCGAGATCCTTGCGTAAAATACACCAAGTTGTCGAATACGCCAAGCCAAGCTGCTGAGAACGACGACGAATCGATTTGTCACGGTCTTCGCGTACACTCTAAGCTACAGCTGCTATAGTCTCTTCACAACGTGCTTGATGTGGTCTAACCCGTTGAGTATCATCCACTAATGTAAACTTCAACTAAAATTTGCGAATGTTATTGGCAATAACGGTTTCAGTAGGTCGATTATGCGCACCGTAAGTTTCTTGAATTGCACGAAAAATATTTCTTATGTGACTTTTTATGATGACTTGCCAAGCGATACTGAACAAAAATTATAAATCAATTTAAAAGGAGTCATGCGTGATCTGTCAAAAAAGCCTATTGAAAATCAAACCTCACGATGAATCACCCCTTAAATACTGAAATGCAACAAGCGCTAAATGAAATATCGCTTAAAGCATTAAATTCGAGTTATGAAATTGTACGATGACATTTTATTCCAGTGACAGCTCCTCACTTTGGAGGTCTATGAGCGGCCGGACTCAAATCTGTTAAATACTATTTAAAAAGCATTATAGAAGATTCAGCGCTAACATTTGAAAAGATCTCGTCGCTTTTAACTCAAATTAAAGCTTGCTTACATTCTTGTCCATTATGTCCTGTAACTTTGATTTAGAGATATTACACCATAAGTCGGGGAAGTGGTTTCAGTAAAGGAAGAAGACTGGACAATAGGGTCCAAGATATCAATTTCCAATTTGACACCAGAGAGAAAAACTTCGTCTAGGCATAAAATGGACATCTAATGCAAAGAACACATCTGCTTTGGGACCATTGTTGCTATACACGTTGGTGACATTAAGTTGCATTTTACAAAACCATGTACACTACAATAAAACACCCTCAGTATGAGTTATATGTGCAACAAGCAGGATAAGAAATATCGAGGAGTATATGTAAAAAGATGAAACAAATTGTGGAAAATAAATCTTGTGTTATATCAGCTTCGTATAAAACAGATAAAGTCATGTTAAGTCATATTAAGTCATGTCAAGGAAAAGCAAGCGGATCATTTGGAAAACTATTACAATTGGTATTCGGCGTTAATGATGTAATTTATGCAAATACGAGTATAGACAGCTTAGATAAAAATTAGGAACTACTAGAAAAGGCGATACATCAGGTTTACACATTTATGATGTAACCTATATCAACGATATGCGATCGAAGTCAAATAAATTCGATGTTATAACTCGTAAATTAACAATGTTTTTGAAGAGGTTAACAAACTTTTCCTTTGGTTTGAAAAAGTTGATGCTAATAAAGTAAGATTGCAGATTCTTGTGACATATCAAATATCCACCGATATAATTCTGAGTGAAACAGAGGCACATTACATGAAACTTTGTACGGCAAAAACGAGAAAGTTTTTAGAATATGTAACACCGGATCACTTACATAACTTAACATAATTAAAAAAAATTGTCATTTTGTCACAATGGAATAATCATCAAATTGAGTAGAAATTGAACTTAACTATGCTAATGTGGTTATTAGTGGATCTCTTCATATAACTGAAAAATACGATCTGATAAATGTAACTCTTGTGCCGCATTTACTAAGCCACAATACATATGTTGTTCCAGAAGTGTCATAATTCTTAACTGTAGATTATAATAATCAAATTTACTTCGAGCTTCCAGATAATTAACTAAAATGATGTATCACACTTTGAAAGTTCACACGTTTATGCAATCAATGCGTAGTCAATCAAATGGACAGTATGCACAATTGCATTATTGAGAACATATAACGACGAAGAATAGACAATACTCTCAAAACAAATCTATGTTAGCAATATCATTTGGAAACATCTTTATTTGCAAAATACGTGGCTGTTCGTTGCGAATTCTATCACAGCAGCAGAGGAGACACCATACTAGAAAGAGTTAGAGTACTTTAGTTAAACCAATCGTGTTTGATTCAATTTAAAGAAAATACATTTTTGGCAGAAAAAAATTCAAAAATCAATATCCAGCAAATATTCATTAAGCCTTTTAACTTACAAAACATATTAAAAGTTCAAATTCTAGGAAATGTCCCAAAAATTGTATTTTATCTTTAGTAGACTCTTGGAGTGCGCTAAGGAAAAATTATAGCAAGCAATCAATTATTATCGCTTTGAGTCGCCAATTAAGCGCACATTTCCAACAATCAAAATACTTCTACAAGCTTGAACAGAAGTTCAACGAATGACGTAGTAAATTATTGCTTAATGCGGATCCAACTTAACTTAGGAGTAAATACTTGTAACTTAGAACTAAACGCAAGCATAATCATGCATTTTAAAACATTTGTTTACAATGCATGCATACGTCAAAAATATTTGAGCTTCATGATTTAAAAAAAAGTCTTGGAACCACCCTAAAGTGCTTCTCTTGAAATACATTTACCTTACGTATCTTAAGTTTCTTTTCTGAACAGTGTGAAATTGTTAGTCTGTTTGCGATAGGCGGCACGCTGCTTTTAACTGACAAAGAATAATGACGCTATTCTAACAATCAACGGGAACAACAGCATTCAAGGATAAGAAATGTACATAAAAGGATCCCGCTAAAAGCTTTCAAGTTGTGCCATGTGGTTCCTTTTTACTCACAATGTACAAAGTGAAGTGCTTCTCTTATACGAACGTGAATACTGCGAATAGTCCTTTCAGATGACTTGTAGTGTAAGTAGCGGTAGTGGAACACATTTTCTCCTATGTCCTTCTTTCAAAAGCCTTAAAATCTGTTGCGATCTCAAAAGCAAGTCATACAAAAATAACAAAAACAACAAAACGTGAGCTTATGCTTTTTAATTGGCTTTTTGCCGGCTCAACTCGACTCAAATTTCACGGTTAGATTTATGAGTGGTACGCGTGCTTTTTGGAAAATAAAAGACCACAAATCTTGATTACAACTTGTAATAGGTCGTGTACCCGTATATCTGGTCTTTAAGGATCAAAGAAAATCTTTTTCAACACAAAAGTTGATGAGCACTCAAATAATGGTGCATCCTTTAAACAGGTTTTGTTTTTTTTAGCCAGAAAATAAGTTAAGATTTTTTGATGGATGTAATTGACGCATGAAATTCCTTTTTTTGAAGCAATACCAAGTGGGCTGACACGAATATATTGCCTAAAAACATATACAATACGAGAAAAAAAGAGAAAGGAATACTAATTAGGACAACTATAGTAATGAAAGGTTTTTCCATATGCAAAGCAAATCCTTAAAGCATTTTTGTTGTCTTTTGGACAAACGTCCATCCCTAGAAAAATTGTTTGATGTACCATATATAGGTATATATTTATTGAAAATGTTATACAGAGCGTCCGGGTAATGTGTCGATGACCTTAAGTGGAGATTCCTGAACACGTTTTGAGAAAATTGCAAAAAGTGAGGGTATTTTCCCGAAAAAAAAATATAAAAAGTATTTTAAGTTAAAAAAAACATAATTACTTCGATTTTAAATAACTTTTGACACATTAATTTAGGGTGACATTTACTTTGAAACAATTAAAGCACTCATAATTACGAGTAAAACAATACCCCATTTGTTACCAAACACGCATGGGGCAGCGTAAGGCTTTGCTTAAAACCTTTTGTATTTTGTTTTTACGGTTTTTTTCTTCGATAAATTATCAGGAACCCCTTTAAAGCAAATTGTACGATTATGATATTGAACAAAAACTGAATTGGTATTATTTGCCAACAGAAGAATGATCGTTGTGCCTTGGCACGCAAGTAAGCTGAATCTTTTTCTGACCGAAATAATTTCACTATTTTGAAAAGAACTTTCGTGCGTGTAAGTGCCTTATTGGCCGTTTGATTGTCACTCCAGTCAGTCAATGGAGCATCAGGATATATATCCCCCTCATGCTATAGATCAATATATAGATCAACAACAAGTTGCCATTTCAGCAATACCGAGAATCTTTATACCACTATCAAATATTAAAATACAGTATTCAGATGAAACCACGTTCAGAACTCACAGAAAAATTATATGGTCTAATAGAACTTTGTCGTCGTAATAGATATTATGATACCTACAAAGATTATAAGAGATAGCAACATACCTAACACTCTGTGGTAGAGAACTTACAGCATGTCTGTAGAAGTTACGAGGATCAAATTACTTGCTACCCCGAATTTTAAATCTCAACTTTCCACATAAAAGCAAGAAGCATATAAAATTGCTTTGAATCAAAGGGCAACCAGAAAAGAAGAGATGAGCACAGGTTTGTCAGAAAGAAACAGAAAAAGTACGAAAAGCGCGCGAAGAAATAAAAACATAATAACATCCGCAATAACGCAGAAATGACATTCGAAAATTTTATTAGAGAATAAAACGAACATTCTATCAAGTATGATAACCTGGAAAGAAAAAAATGGGCGATGAGTTTTATGTCATATGTGGTGCTGAATAGACTACTTCTTAAGAAAAAAAAAAAAAAAAAGCTAAAGTCCACAAAGCTGCTGACGCTGATGAACTGCTGCCTAAGTTATTTAAGGCAGCTGTAGATGACCTGGTTGGGAACATGCATTAGCTCATCTTTAAGTGGAAAGCATGCCCGAGGCCTGGAATCTCAGTATCTTTTCTTCGATCCACAAGAAAGAATACCCCTTCAACTGCACCTACTTTAAAGGGGTAAGTCTTTTAAACATCCCCTATAAGATCTTTTCTTTCATATATGGTATGTGAGCGTCTGAAGCCTTTCGTGAACAATTTGGTTGGTTTATATTAGTGCGGTGTCAGACAAGGAAGGTCCACCATCAATCATATCTTGGAAAAGGTATAGGAATTTCATATTGACACTTACCTGTCACCTGATTGTGCAGGATGAATATGGAGAATTGTAGCCAGTAATGGATTCATCACACTTTTAATATCAAGAAAGGTTTTAGACAAACGGCACGTGAATTTTTTATCATTGCCCTAGAATGAATCGTGTAAAAACCACTGACCAACAAAAAAGCCTTTTTTTTTTTAGTCAGCATAATAGCATAGGCATAGAAGATATTGGTGTTCATGAGCATTGAGGCTTGAATGCTAAGTGAGGGCGAAATAACGTATGCTACATGCTACCATCAGAAAAGAACACACAACACCGATGAATTGAGCACAGTGGTGGCACTGACAGTTATAACTTCGACGTAGTTAAGGACTTCCTTTACCTTTGCTCCATAGTTTCAAGAAGCAAAAACAGTCGCAGGACTATTCTTGCCAATCGCTGTTTGTAAGACCAAACTTGATATATACAAGACGATCATCAGGATCCTGCTCTTTATCGCAAAGGCTTAGACTTTATCGAAAGCAGGTTAAGAAGAACTTGGCCGAGTCGCTAGAAGATACTGCATGTGAATTTCAGCCCCGTCTATATTGATGGAGAATGTATAAAGAGGTTCAACCAACCAAATCAACCAAAGTTATTTTGAAACTTTGGGCAAAGTCCCTTTTTCTCTTAGGAGCATAAAGCCAAACTTTGTCGCCTTCGTTGAATGGATTCGCCTTAGCTTGGATATCGTAACGATACTTCATCTTCCGAGTATAACGCAATAACTGATCTCGGTTGAAGGAATATACTATTTCCAATCTTTGGGCTAGATCTTCGATGTAATTTGAAGTACTGGTCGGTCGATCAGGAGCAGAACCAGTCAAAAGCTCCACAGGTAAACGAAGTTCCCGACCAAAAGTCAAAAACTCCGGTGTTTCCTTGGTTGCCTCATGAACTGCAATTCTGTAAGCCATAAGAAGGGGAAGATAGGCGTCCCAATCTCTCTGATTTTCATTAACGTACTTGGCAAGATAATTAAGAAGCGTTCGATTAAAACGTTCGACCATTCCATCAGACTGCGGGTGTAAAGCCGTGGTGCGGGTTTTATCGACCGCGAATTTCTTCACCACGTTTTCGAACACTGCTGATTCAAAATTCCTCCCCTGGATGTTGGGGAACTCCAAATCGAGAGAAAACATGGACTATGAGTGCTTCAGCCACTGTTTCTGCTATCTGGTCAGGCAGAGGAATAGCCTCTGGCCATTTGGTAAAATAGTCACAAAACATAACAATGCATCGGTTGAGTTGCTCCGTAACTGGTAATGGTCCAAGAATGTCCACTGCCACTCGTTCAAATGGTGCTCCAACATACACCGTCTGTAATGGTGCCCGGGTTTTTATTTTGTTTCGCTTCTGGCAAATAGCGCACCCATTGTAAAACCTTTCAACATCCCTTGAACATCCGACCCAGTAATAACGTTGCTTGAGTTTAGTCAGGGTTTTGTGCACACCAAAGTGTCCGCCGGTCGGACTGTCGTGCATTGCTTTCATAATTTCCAGCTGCAAAGACACGGGAATGATTATTTGATAAGCCTTACCAGATGTGGTTCTGATGCGGCGGTGTAATATGCCATCTCTATACTTCAGCATTTCGAACATACCCCAGTATGCTTTGAGATTGGAGCTAAGTGCGCGAAATTTTGGTCGTTGATTTTGTTGCTCCCACGCTTTAACGATGGAAATTTCGAGGTTTGCTGACTGCTCCGCTGCCATATCTTCCAAAACGATTGTAGTTCGAATCAATAGTTCATCTTTCTTCTCTAACCTGATACAGTGGTAACAGTTGTACTCTTCGCAAGGACGGCGAGAAAGAGCATCCGCATTTTCGTGTTTGCATCCCGGTCGGTGTTCCACAGAAAAATCGAACTGTTGCAATCGCTCTAACCAGCGAGCCATCTGACCTTCCGGTTCCCGAACGTTTATGAGCCAACGCAAGGAACTGTAGTCCGTCCTGAATAAAAAATGTCTCCCTAGTAAATAAGGTTCAAAATGATTGGTGGCTTTGACCACGGCTAACAGTTCCTTTCTGGTGACACAATAATTTTTTTCGGGCTTTGTAAAAGTTTTGCTGTAGTATTCGATAACTTTTTCTTGTTCCTTCTGAAGCTGTGACAAAATAGCTCCACAGGCAAAATGACTGGCATCCGTATCCAAGATAAAGTCGTCTTTTTCAGTCGGTTGTGACAAAATCGGTGTGTTGAGTAATAATTGTTGGGTAAATTCAGTCCACTCAAAGGAACTTCTTTTCTCAGTTAATTTTGTTAAAGGTCTCGCTATATCAGAAAAATTCTTAATAAAGCGGCGATAATATGCACAAAGTCCTTAAAAGGACTGAATTTCGGTTTTATTATGTGGTTTTGGCCACTTCTGCACTGCGGAAAACTTTTCAGGATCAACAGCAATGCCCTCTTTCGACACAATATGTCCCAAAAATCGGACCTCTTATTTCGCTAAGCAGCATTTTTAAGGATTTAGACACAGACCAGCGCTTTTTAAACGTTAAAAAACCGTTTCCAAATGTCTTAATAAATCGGCGAATGTTCGAGCCTGAACGATTACATCATCCAAATATACTAGGCATACTGTATGCGGAAGTCCCTCCAGTACAGCATCCATCAGCCTTTGGAAGGTGGCAGGAGCGTTGGTCAGCCCAAAAGGCATAACATTAAACTCGTACAAACCAGTTCCGATGGAAAACGCTGTCTTTTCCTTATACTGTGGGTCTAGTTCAATTTACCAGTAGCCTGAGCGTAGATCTAGAGTGGAAAACCAGGACGACCCTCCGAGTGCTTCTAGAGTCAAGTCGATTCTATAGTAGGCAACGGGTATGAATCTTTCTTTGTAACCTCATTGAGTTTTCGGTAGTCGATACAAAAGCGAAGCGATCCGTCCTTCTTTCGTACGAGAACCAGTGGTGAACTCCAAGGACTTCTGGAGCACTGAACAATGTTTTGTTGTTGCATGTTCTCTAGTATGCGATAGTCTTCGTTCCTTCGACTGATGGGTAACTTTCCAGGAGGCTGTTTAATCGGTGTTGCGTTTTGAGTATCAATACGGTGTGGAGTGAGCGAAGTCCGGCCAAGTAATCCTGAAAAATGTTTAATATTTCGAGAAATTAAAAAGGTTAAACTTATCTTTTCCTCCGTTGTCAAGTGGGAAGTAGTTTTCTCTATCATCTCTTTCAGGCTGAGGGGCAATTCTGTTTCTCCGTTTTCGACGGCTTAGCAACAGAATAGTTTCGGCTGAGTTTCCGTCTGAATAATTAGGTCATTCTCCTTCAACACGATTGCCCGATCTGATGTGTTTGTGATTCGCAATGAAATTTCGCTCCCAGATACCTGACAAATGAAATCAGAAATCGAAAATTGCTGGTTAGGAAAGAACACCTTAACGTAGAGAATTTCCTTTTCGGGTACCGATGTTGTTAGACACAGCCAACACTCAGAAAATTCATCATTATTGGTGTTCGCTTTTCTAGCGAATCCCTTCAACGAAATAATTTCCCCGTCCAATTGCAAGGTCTGGTTTTCAAGATCAATTTTGGTTGGGCATTTTTGTAGCACGTCTAGGCCCACATGCAGTCGTCGGTTATTTCGGCTATGTATACTGGTGTTGTCCAATTTGAAGCAAAGCTTGCAAAACATCTGTTACTGGTGTCGTCTCGCCGGTGGCCGTCTGAATAATTGCTTGCGAGAAGATATCGCCGGGCTGGTGACCATCTGCCCGACAAGACGAGGATGGATGATAGTACGGGTAGCAAATGTATCGAGGATGCCTCGACAGGAAACATTGTTGATGTTGACTGGTAAAAAAAAAAATTAGTTGGGTTGTTGGTCCAACATTTCTAATGGAGAGGCTGTCAATGTCGCCCCTAACTCCATCTCTCGTGTGTTAGGGCTTGCTGGTTTTCCTTTGTAGGGGAAGATTTTAAAATAACAGCACATGGGTCCATTGTGCTGTTTCAAAATCAAAGATAACGGCCAAACCTTCCTGTCGTAGACTGGGGGCCTGCCTGAATTCACTGCGTGGTATATATGCACTTTCGCCATTATCATCACGTTTCACAAGACCATATCTAGTCCGGTAAATAAATTTGATGGTTCCCAAGACATTTTTCTCTTCCCCCGATATATTTTGTTGGGAGCATTTTGTGGACTTTTTATTGGCAGTTTATGCTCCTCTAAACTACCTGAGCCCCGTTGCCGCATTATCATTGGTTTGGTAGAAATCTACCTCTGCAACACGTATTGGACGACGGCTCTGCCGGGTTGCTATTAGGTTCGCTTCTGCTCGCATGGCCAAGGAAAACGCCAATTCTAATGATTCGGGTGCAGAATCGCATACACGTTGTTGAATGTCGACATCGAAAATACCGTCGATGAATTGGCCCAATGCAATTCGATTTTTAGGAAGTTCCTGGCAATCTGGGAACGCCAAATCAACCAAACGTTGAAGATCCGTTACTAATTCGCCAAAGGTTTCTCTTGGTTTTTGCACTCGTCCTTGAAGTTGCGAATGCGCAGTTGCATGTTCGAATTCATCACCAAATCGCCGGCTAAGCGAAGTTTCCAATTTGGCGAAGTCGTCTCGGATGTCGGTGGGTAATGTTTCAAAGTAAATTGACGCAGTTCCACGAGAGTAAGGTGCTAAGTATAGTGCTTTTAAATTGCCCGTCCATCTCTTGCTACAGTTTCAAAATGTAGATAATAAGTTCGCCAAGGTGTCTTCCCATTGAATTCTCATGGTTTAACTGTTACATTGGACAACGGAGCTTTACCGTCTGCAGTTGGTTGGTGAAGCTCTTTTCCTGCTGTTTTAGCATTATTAGAAGTATTGGGATTTATTGGAACATGCGTAGAATGCATCACAGGTGCCGCTGATGGGTTAACTTCTAAATGATCATCAGTTGCTGGAGGAGAGACTTCTATATCGGGACCTACAACGGAAGAAGAAAAGCTAGCAAGTTCTTCTACGCGTGTAATAAAAAAATCCTGTTGAGTGGTTTCTAGTTTTCCCAATCGAGATGTTACATCGGCTATAGACTGGTGTAGTACTTCTATTCGTGATGCTTGGGCAGTCAGAAGTTTTAACTGAACTTCCAACTTCTCCAACACTAACTTTAATTGCTCTGTGTCCATGTGATTGCGTGGAAATAAATTAAAACTCGGTTGTTGATTTGATCGAGACCCCACACCTGACACCAATTGTTGCGTGTTCGCGACGATAACAAAATTTTTAAATTATAAAATAAAAAGATTTCTGCAAAATATTTGGATTATTTTATCTTTATTTTAATGATCGCAACTCCAATGTGTACTTGTTGGAAAAAAAAAAAAAGAAGACAGAAGGAAAAAGTCACTTCTTCTCGACAAGTGTCAAAATCCAAAAACAAAAAAACTGGTTTAACAAAATAGTGGCATATAAAAGACTTCCTTACCGACACTAATACACCTATTACATCTACATAGAGCAATGCGTAGTCTGAATTCCGTAACAATTTATTCACAATTTCGAGTATATAGCATACTTAGTTTGTTTTTGACAGGTAGAAAGGATAGACGTATTTTGAAAATGGAGCAAAGAATTTGCATCAAATTTTGTGTAAAAAATGAAGTGTTGACAGTGGCATACCGTTAGTCTGTTCTAATTAAAAAAATGTTTACAAGTGGAGCTCTGGACGCCCTAGCGCATCAACAAAAGGTGATAACGTCGAAGCTGTAAAAATTTTTTTTTTTGGAAATCGTCGAATTACCATAAGAGAAGCTGTGAAGGATGTTAGCGTGTCGGTCGGCTCGTGCCATGCAATTTTTTCAGATGTTTTGGGCATGAGACGTGTATCAGCGAAGTTTGTTTCGAAACTTCTTAACTATGATCAGAAGAGCCGTCGCATAGCATCGCTCAGGAGGTCTGGAATGACGTCAATGATAACTGGTGACGAATCATGGGTATATGGTTATGACGTAGTAACCGGAGCCCAGTCATCCCAATGAAAGCACCCAAAAGAGCCAAGACTGAAAAAAGCACCCCAAGTTCAAATGTCAAAGTTTTGATCACTGTTTTTTTCGATTACCGTGTGGTAATGTATCTGGAGCTTTTACCTGAAGGTCGTACGGTTAATAAGGAGTATTACCTTTTAGTTATGTACCGTTTGCGAGAGGCAATAATAAAAAATGTCCAGTATTGTGGAAAGATAAATCATTGCATTATGATAATACACCTGCTCATTCATCGTTGCTTGTGAGAGATTTTTTGGTCAAAAACAACACGGCAATCATGCCTCAGCCACCTTATCTACCGGATTTAGCCCCATACGGATTTTTTCTGCTTCCAAAACTGAAGAACCTTATGAAAGGACAGAAACTTGCAATGATTGAGGAAATAAAAACGGCATCGCTAGAAGAGCTCCAGACTATACAAAAAGTGCTTATGGAAAGTGCTTCGAGGATTGGAAAAAGCGTTGGCACAAGTGTATTATATGAGAGAGGGATAACTTTGTAGAGTACAATATTAATATTGATGAATGGACAAATATTTTTTATTTTATTTTATTACGACCTAAAATTGGAGTAAGCGCTCTTAAGGAATTTCGGTAGTAATTTTTAATAATTTCCAAACATTACTCGTTCACGAACATCACCGTGATAAAAATGTTAACCTTATATGTAAAACTTAACGTTTTGATAGATAATTCAGAAAAAAATTTAAGGGTGTGTTTGTATTGAAATACTAAATTGTTATGCCACTATTGAAAAACCTTTTATATTTAAATAATTGGCATTATTAATTTTGATCATTTCATTGCATAAGAAAAATGATTTCAGATTGATTGTTTCTAACTGATTTACAATTTTCTTTAGAAATACAATGTTTGGTTATACTTATCTTAGTTCATTTTAGTGATTTCAATCCTTCAAATTTATAAACAACATTGATGCATTCCAATACAGTTTCTTTAGGATAATCAATCCCGTTTTGGTTTTTATTTGGTTTTCTTTTGGAATTTTTATTGAAAAAATTCAAAAAAGTTATGTTTATATTTTTTTATGCCTTCCATCTTATTTAGAACAATGTTATAATTTTGCATTTCTCTATCAGTTAAAATATTTAGGTACAATATTTCATGTCTCATTGAAACTTTGTTGATTTTGTATGTTCTATTTCTTTTTTTATTATTAGCTTCACTTTAAAATATTGATATCTGCTAGATATACCATTTAATTATTTTTCTATCTTTCTTAATTAAATCTTTAAACCGATTTAACCTTCTATTAAGACTATTATTTTTATTATAATTTGCTGATTTAAAATAGTAATAGTGTTATGGTCTTAAGATATTCTTCAATATTTATTCTTCATCCATTGTTCTAAAAAGACATGTTGATGCTTTTTCTACATTTTCTACAAACTTATTGTTTTTCTATTTTTCCTAGGTATAATAGTTTTTACTTTATTTGATAACTGTTTAAGCTTTGTTTTTTTTTTTTTTAATTTTCTAACTCACCAATTGCCAAGCAAAGCACTTTGAGCTAAAAGATCTTTTGTACCATTTAATCAGAATTGTAGATAGGCTAGTAGGTTTTCTACCTTCCGAATGAAGTTGACAACGCTACTAGCAAAGGAATTCATTATTTGGTTGGAGCCGAATTGTTCTTTAAAGAAAATCTTTCGTCTAATTCCGTTGAGGGCTTTACATTCACATAAGATGTTTCCAGCAGTTTCGTCTTCTTCAAGACAAAGTTGGCGCACCAGAAGATCGACATAATTAATTTTTTGATGTGATATTTTAAGCCTGTCCTGTTAGGTAATCTACTTATTGATAATGTACCGACTTAGATTAGGACATCTACTGGCATTTTTGTTAAAGGGCAAGATCGCTTATTTGGCCTGTCTTAGACATGAGCTATTTTCTCAATTTAAGATGCATCTCGAATGCTCCCAGCTGTTGAGGCTAAATTGGCTGCTGAATTAGGAGTACAGTTGAAGGGTTCAGGTCCATTAAACTGAGTTTCTGAGCTCTTGTTGGCCAGTTTGTCAGCCCTTTCCCATCAATGCCGTTATGACTAGGAACCCAGAACGGACCATACCCATGGTACTTGTATTCCAGCTCCTGTTTTAGAACCATTCGTATACGATTATACGTATATACGTATATACGTATATAAGTATTTTTTTAGTGAAAGGAATTATGACAGCCTTATTTGGGATTATGGAGATTATGGTGCATCCATCTAGGACTGTCTTAAGTGCATTTTCCATACGTGCAGTGACTTCGTTAGTCTCTCTGCCCTAATGATGATGACTAGGTCTTCGGCATTACCAATTGTATCGTAGCCTAGGTTGCTTAATTTGTTAAGCAGATCATCTATGGCCAAAGACACAAGGAGGGGCAATAATACGCCTCCTTGCGGGCAGCCTCTTATGGGTGATACTGATTCTAAAGCCGGCCCTGATGCATCCGCTTTCAAGCATTGCTTTGATCCAGTTGATGGCAGGTTGATCGATGTTTTTATGGAGCAAAGCATTTGATATAGAGTCATAACCAGTGTTATCGAAAGCTCCCTCTATGTCAGGAATGCGCAAAGTGTAATTTCTTTACAGCTTCTAATTTCAGCTCACCTTCATTAAGACATCTTCCGTCGATTTCAGATATGCGTACTGACTAGGTGCAGCGGTAAGTTATTTTCTAAGCTTTTTCTGATAAGATAAGACGATGACAAGGTTATAGGACGATATGATTTAGGTAGTTCCTTGAGCTTGTTGCCTAGTTTAGGGATAAACTCCACGCTGATCTCCCTCCTACGTGGTATATAGCCCAAGTTGAAGCTGAACCTAAATAAGGCTATAAGGGTAGGAATAAGGAAGACCTTTTTGTAGCAGAGATGGAAAAATTTCGTCTATGCCTGGTGCCTTGTATGGTTTAAATGGTTTGATAGCTCATTTAACTTTATCCGGACTGAAGAGTTTTCCAGATTAACTGTTGATTCTGCTGAGGTTTCTTGGAAGTAAAAACTCCGTTGACTGTCCATAAGACATATTAGAAGACCCTGGGAAGTGAACCTGCATCAAGGTATTCAGGTGTTCCTTACGGCCTATGATTGTGCCATCCGATTTGATTAGCAATGCCATACAATTTTAATGATCTTGGGAGAGAGCTTTATGGACTCATGGTACCTTCAAAAGTGCTTCGAGTTTCTCGCAGTAAGCGCGCCAGGAGGCTGATTTGATTTTGATTTTCGGAGCTCTTGGTTGTAGTAAGTTAAAAGGGATCTATATTGTTCCCAAGTACGGGTGCATTTAGGTTTGTTAAAAGGCTTCCATAATCTTTTCCAGATAGTTTCTAGGCTCTCATTTCACAATGGTATGCACAGTTTTACCACAGTTCTCTTAACCTTAACATAAAGCTGTTTTTAAAAGATCATAGAGTGATGTCGTTTAGCTAGAGTTGGGTCCCGTCTGCGTCCACTGTTATTAGAGGCGCGGAAGGCAGCAATACAGCTTTGACTGCTAAATTTTCGCGATATGTCCTCCAGTTCGTAAGTTTGTTGTTATATCGGACTGGCGCGTATTCGTTACTGTATTTTATCTTTAACGCAATTTTCATATGATCTGATAAAAATGCCTCCTTGGACACGTGGTAGTCTTCCACCATATTTTTTAGAAAGAAGATGAGAGAGTGAAGTCTAGGACTTCCTCTCTTATATAGTTTCTAAATGTGAGTTTGTTACCATTATTTAGTATACTAAGGGTTTTGCTATATAATATAGAAATTCTAATAGTGACTCACCTCATTTGTTTGTATTATGTGCGTTGACGTCGTAACCGATGATAATGTGTACTTGCTTGTCTTCACAGTTCCGGACAAGTTTCTGTACTGGTGAGGGAGGCACTTTCTCAGTATCTCCAGCAAAGTACGCCGATGCGCATACGAATCAATGCAGTTCCCGGCCGTTGTGGTGCTCAATTTGTTTTCAGCACATCGCTGGCTAAAGGTGTCCGAGGCACCCATAGCTCGGTACAGATTTACCAGCACGCTCAGAAGGAAGCGTACATAATCAGGTCTCAACAGGGTTTATAATGTTATACGGCACCCTTTTGAGAGGGACAATCTCTTCCACCTCTCAGAGTGTTGATATGTCCTTTATTTGTGGGCGATATACCTATTATTTGATCTTTGCAGAACCCTCCACATTCTTGTGTTGAGTTCTTTGTTTTACCCATCAAGAATTGCCAGTATTCTTTCACTAGCTGCCCCGGTTTTAGAAAATTTTCCTCCTCGACAAGCATCACATTTCTCTTAAAGCTTACTGAAGGTGTTCTTCATCCACTCTGCACTGAAAGCATCTGCACAGACGATCAAAAGCGAACCGGCTTTGAAGCTCGCACAGCTATATCCATAATCCTCTTTTGTATCTGAAAAAATTATTCATTTGTGAGAAGTTTACCATCGAGGTCGACTGATATGAGTCTCAGACTGACATAGCTCGTTATATCGTTACACGAGACTTTGTCGGGGGTTGTGTTCCCAGGTGTTTCTCATCGGGTTGTAATTCGTCAGATAGTACACTATTGCACAAGGGACTGGTTTCTGAGACGGAGTCGCTAAGTAGAGACACGTTCTCTTCTATTTCTTTCATCTCCAAAGCGAAGCTTGATGACTCCGTACGATTGCCAGATCTCATGTCGGAATCGACAGGGTGTTCTAAAACATTCCTACTTGATGATGTAATTGAAGAGGCATCATTTTCTTTTATTTTTGTAGTAAAATTATCTATTTGGATTTACACGAGTGAGTGGGATAATCTGTCGCCCGTGGTCTACCCGTCTAACAACAGGAAGGCTATGTTTAAGCCGGAGGTCGCCTGGTATCCGACGTTTCCAAACTAGCGACTATGCACAATCTTTGATAGCTCTATACTTATTTTTTAACAAATTCTGTCGATGTCTTTTCGATATAGTCTTCACGATTTGCATTAGCTTTTTTCCATTTTTTTTTTTTATATTTTGTACGAGTATTACGAGTGGAGTGGTTTTGATTGAGGAATGTAATTCTGCCATTATAATTTCTTATAACTTTTGACCAGATAGCAATAATAGCTTTTAAAATTGTTATGTTTCAGCAGCTGTCAAACATACCATTGCCATTTCATCATTCATTCATCATTGCTGAACCTGCGGAAATTATTAAAAAATTATTATCGAAATTCCGGCTCAGTTTTAAATACGCAACGTGAACTACGTCGTAATTTCGGTCGCTATCATGACTTCAGTGTGCAAGCAATTTGTCGCACCTTGGAAAAGTTTGAGCGTGAGCACATTCGTTTGGATTTTAAGACACTAAACAGACAAAGATTGATGCGAAATAAAGAAAACATAGCCACCATAAGACCCAAAAATGTCTATTTGAATCTGATTAGTATAATTAGCCACCGCCAGAGACTCAATCCGGCTTATTTTACGGTTGAATTTGGGCCTAGATCCGTATGATATAGACCAGACCAGACGACCATAGACAACGCCCTGAGTTTTCTAATTGGCAGGAGGTCCAGGGAACACAATCCACAAGTATCCGGCCAAGCACCAATGTATCCACAAAGGTTGACTATTTGGTGCGGTTTGTAGTATGGTGGCATTATCGGAACTTATTTGTTTCGAAATGAGGAAGGAAATCCCGGTATAGAGGTATAGAGCGATGTTAAGCGACTTTCTCTAGTCAGAGCTCGACAACATCAATATATCCGAGCTGTGGTTCCAACAAGACGGCTCTACATGCCATACAAGTGACGCAACGCTCAAAGATGTGAAGGCTAAGTCAAGTGCTAGTTTACGCTAACAAGCCTCCGACCGACTGATTGAAGCATTGCCCGCAAAGCAGAGGCAGCCATTATAATAATATGGCATTCCATATATAATGTGCTACGTTCAGGACATAAAGCAAGAATTAATTTTGTTGTTGTTTTGTTTAATTCTTTTTCCTATCGTTCTTATCTGTTCACCTTTTAGCTTGTTGTTAAAAAAACTGTATTATTCTAATAGGGTGCTATAAAACTCTTCAATATCGGAATTCTCGATGTGATTATTAGGTTGGGTACAATGTATTTCTACATTTTCATTCTGTAAAATCGGAACAACCCAATAAATATAGGAAGTGAATAGCTAAACTGTACAGATTTATTAAATTCAAGAAAAAAAAGTATTGTTGTACGTAATACAAGCTTGATTTAAAAAAAAAAAAAAAAAAAACGATAATTAAAGTTGACAACTGAACGGCTCGATGATGATGATTCCTGTGTTTGTTGCAGCAAAAAAAAGAGCGTGAATAGTGAAGTGATGTCAACGATTGAGAATAATGCAGTACGAGTAGAGTAACTGGGCCTACATAAATAACATAAAGAGAAATAGCTCTTTTGAATTTTAAAAATCATAAAAATCGCCCTAGATTTTCTATATAGTACATCCTTACTCCAAAATTAAATTTTCGTCCATTTCTAACAATATTCGATGAATATTATACGAAGTTCTAGGAGGACAGGGTATTTCGCAATAAAATGTGAAATATCTTCTCTCATTCGTATATTACGGAGGTTACATGAGAATGGCAAGTCTGGTCGGAGGGGGTGTGTCATTCAAGTTTGTCAGTTCACCTCTTATTTTAAATATAGTGTTAATTTTTTTAGGTAAATAACTGTAAATGAAGTAATCTAATATAATAAATTATATTTTAATTTGCTATTATATGCTCTCTGTTGTGACGATTGAGCTTCATTTACGTATAAGCCTTAGAGAAGATTACCAGATTCTTCAAGTACGTATTTTGTAAAACTAATTTTGGCATGTTGTCTAATAGATTAAGGTTAAACTTAAAATTTTGAGCTAAATTTTCCCATTCATTTACATAGTTGTTCTTTGGCAGACTGATTTGCCTTCCATTAAATGTCTTGTTATCAGGAAATTGTGTTCGGCTTTGCTTGGCTTGGGAATATATTTGTTCTGACGATGCCATTCCTTGCCATTTACCATATTCTTACTACTTTGTTGAATTCTTTTTTGATAATATGATCTCATTGATTGGATCTTGTTTGAATCTAGATCTAATTGATGGCGCTTATTGTATTTTGGAACTTTCAGTGACTCAGTTGATTTTCCTTGTTATTTCCTCATTTGTTTAAAAGACTCTCTCGTTAATAAGTCTCGTTGACTTAATAGAAGTTTATTCCAGTCCGTTGCGTTTGGGTTTCTAGCCTACCATTTCCAGGCTGAGCCGATCCAGTCGATGGATTTCGTCTTCCTCATCGGTCTTAAGGTTTTTAGTTTTCCTGCTTCGGGCCTTTAGCTTGTACCGAGGTCATCTATTTCTTTCAGTATATCCTCAAGCTTCTGTAGGTTGACCATGTGTATTAGCTTAGAATGTCCATCGATGATCCAGGCTTTCTCGTCTTTGATTGATGCGATTTGCGAATGGTAGTTGAATATATGTAATCCTTGCAAAGTACTCGTTATATTCTGCGTGATATACAATTTTATACAATTATGTAAAAGAAGTTACAATTAAGGTAGTAGTGAAATACTCATGAAAATGATAATGATTAAATTTTAAATATACAATACATTTATATATAATAATATATATATTTACACTTTAAGATTATAAGAAATCTATCTTTTATTACATTATACATTACACAATGAATATAGGATCACGTCAATATATTTGTAAATATGCATTTTTAATGAACGTTGGCATAAACAATTTTTATTTTAGCAATTAATGAATTTAATTTACAATGTTGATTATATTTATTAAGGTTTTTTTTCCTTTCTCAATTTTTAGTTTTTTTTTTAATAATCTTTAAACGGTAAATTTGTTAACCGAGGCTAAAATTACAACTACCTATAACTATTTTTTCAGCAATAGTTTATGTGTCATAATTGTATCATATTTCATAGTGCGAAATTCGTGCAATGTATGTAAATACATAGTCATTTAATAAATGTTCGGAATGGTTATGTCCATAAGTGTGCTATTAAGTGGACTATCTGGGTATTACCGACGATTCCTTAAAGATCACGCACAGATCGCAAAACCCCTAACTACGCCTTTAAGAGAGAAAGATGGACGCTAATCCAAAAATCAAAGGGACAAATGCAGATATTCGGTTAAACAAAATGAACTCTACCCAGATTTTTCGAAGGAATTTCAACTGCCATTAGGCGCATCTGATTATGTTATGGAGCTGTCTTATCACAGAATGAAAGACCCACAATCTTCTTATTGAAAAAACTAAAAAAAATAGAAGAACATTACGCCACAAATGAAAAATAAATGCTGGCAATCATTTTGGCATTAAATTCCTAATTAATATTTTATTGCTTAAGTAAGACAATGTGGTGTTTATCGAGAACATATACATATGCGATCGTCATCCAAAAAAAAAAAACCAAACTAAATTCCACTCCTATCCTTCACTATCCCATATGATCATATCAAATATATCGATATCTTCAAGTTTACAAGGTATGCGCAAGTTAAAATTTTGAAATTCAAGGCTGTAAAAAACCACTCAGAGAACTTGTATTCGCTTTTTTGCCTTCGGGGACCCTGAAATAACTTTAATAATAATAATAATAGGCTCTGTGTAAATAACTTGTATCTAAGAAGATTAACTAGGTATCACAGTCTCTTAAACTCCCATCATATACCAGTAAAGTAAATGGTCAAGTGGAAAGGTTTCACTTGACCCTGACAGGAATCATACGATGCTTAAAAACTGAACAAATTCACAGAAACTTTAGAGCTTTTAGAAATATCCGTCTATGAATATAACTCGTCAGTTACACTACAACAGGCCGCAAGCATGTCGAGATATTTTTTCGGACGAAACATAACTACCGACCCTGTTCAGTTTGAAAAACTAAGGCTGAAACAAAAACTAAAACAGAAACAGGAGATTGACCTTAAAAATCATAAAAAAATTAGAAACGCTATACAAAATTATTCTCCTGGAAATGTTATTTACGTCCGTATTAACAAACGACTAGGTTCAAAATTATCCTAAAAATATAAAAAGATATCGTTGAAGAAATCCAATCAACTACAGTGGTATCAGAATCGAGTAAAGTAGGTCACAAGAACCATATGAAAGCTAACTATCTCTGGAGGTATTAACATTCATCGCTATAGCTTGCGCAAAATTTCAGGTATTCGACTATTCAAATTCTCGAATAATGTCGTTAACCACAGGAAAAGCTATAATAGAAAATTGAAAATTGTAGTTCATCCACGTCATTGAAATATCCCCATATATAAATATCCTTTCCGAAACCTCATCGATAATGAACCAAAATAAATAAAATAAAGATAAAAACGGCAACCCCAATCATAATGATCTTACAATTATAGTAAATCAGATAAATAATGTATTATAGTAAATAACAATAATACTCAAGTTATTATTAACATAGAATATATTAAAAACTTAAATCAATTAACGAATATAACGAATCAAGTTATTATATCATTTGAGAATGAATTAGCTTTAAGCCTGTTGTATAAAACTAGAATTATTAAAGATGAACTCTGATAAAAAGAGATAAAATTATTAAGTAACTATGAAACGATTAATGAATTATTCTTATGTAAGAAGAAAAATCTAATAGTAATGATACTTGTACTTGTATACCAAACATTTTAAAATGTAAGAGGGCATCATGTACTCTAACCAACAGTAATCATATACTAGCACTAGAGGAAATCATTGCACTCATCATTGAGCGAACTTACTTAATAAAATTTCAAAACGCATCCATCACATTCAATAAAATGAAATTAATTTCAACAGAAATATCAAACACGCATATCTTACCACTCATTCTTTACCTTAGTTCCGAAGATACAACCATTCATTATGTGCTGTCACTTGAACTCATGAAAGAACTCCACGTAAAAAATACTACAGATTGACAGGAGACGATATTCACCAATTTATTAACTGTAGGGCTGTTGCTACAGTGGCAGTTTATATAAAACAAAAACAATTTTTTAATTTTACCAACTATGAAATTAATTAATTAAAAATATAACTATCTTAACCGTCAGAAGAAACAACGGCAATCTACAAAGTCGTCTTTTCTCTTATTTATAAGTTAAATTTTACTTACTAAGCTTTTACGGCATTACTGTAGATTGATTGGTCAGCAAGAAAAGTTTGGGAACATTTTTGAAATTTCTTCATATTAGCGCGAATAATGTCTCCACTACGTCTCCAACTACCCCATAATGATTTTGACATAACTTTCTCCTATATTTTCCCAAACAAAGACGCATGGAGTAGGAACCATGTGGTAGACAATTCGATCAAGGATAGAAATGAGAACCAACGCTTAGATTATTTCCTATCATCTTAGATGCTCATTTAGATTCCCAGACTACAGTAAGTACTACTGGCTGGTACTATAAGTTGGAGCGTCAATAGAAGCCATCGCTGCGTAGAAAAAATGAAAGATTATGAAAAGCGTTCATAAAGAATTCTTTACTCTTTCCGCTCACCTTTATGTCAAACTCTTCTGGGTTCCTGGTCGCAAGGAACTTTTTTTTTTATAATACCGCGCGCGCACCAAGGGGATATGAATACCCTTTTACTGGCTTTTCACCAGGGCGCTGCCGAGTGGTGTAGTAGTTTTGAAACTCAGGTGTTAGGTTTCGATATTTTTCCAGAGCTGGTTGTCAAACTGGAGCCAGTGCATCCTCGACCAGTAGGTCTTAGTACGTGCTAGCTGTTAGTTCGTTTTATTTAACCCAGCCAGCAACCACTCGAACATCAGTGTTATGCCTTCATGTCAGAGTTGACGACGACTGGATTTACATATAACTACATACAAATTCCATAAAAAGACTTTTTCAGAAAATTGCCTCTATCTATCATGAATTCACTAAGATATTTGGATCCGTAAATACCTTTAAAGCTCGGCAAGATAATTGCACCTGAAACTTGACACAATATACACATTTACAATACATAGTTAAACAAAAAAAAAAATCCCTTCAGAGAAAAACAAATAGAGGCAAGAAATCCTTTTCCTCTAAACCTAAACTAACAATCAATTTCACTTAACCTACCCTTAAGGTGTCATCCCGAAACAGATACGCCAAACCTACTGTGATGATAAACAATCTTCACAGGAAAAAGGAGGTCTTTATTCAAAAGGAAAGCTATTGTCATCCTACGAGTAGATTAGATAAGCTATTCAGTTCAACTAACCATTCCAAACCTTTACTACATATACATCTACATATATAAATATGCGCATACTCGTAGGTCCAAAAACAGGAACTCATTTGGGAGTAACTTTTGCTTCTTGCAGGAGATCGAATAAGCTTGGTGGCTGGTGCTGAATGATGTTGCCTGCCTGAAATTTAGCGCCAACAACTCTCTTTTACCATCCCATAGGCCACAACCCCCCATAAGTCCTTCAATAATCGCTTTTGCGTCATTTTACAGATAAAGTTCTGATATCGAGTTTCCTGGTAGTGACAGTGAAGTGAGTCAAGTATTTCCTCTCAGTTTTTGGTTATTATAATTGAATTGGTTTGGGCTTTCCAAGAGCCATGTCCTTTGGACAGGATAAAATTGTTTATATTTGGCAATGAGTTGAAGTGCATATGGAATATAACAATGTTAAATGACAATGTTGGGTAGAAAGGTATCGGATATGTTCCCAATACACCCTTCCTTCCAATCGTTGGGGGTTGCAAAAGGTGTGTGTAAATTACATGGATAGATAAACGGTTATTCATTCTTGTCGAGCAGTATTGGCATCGACATCTGGGAATGATATGTCGAACAATGATAATAATAATCAATTGAAGTGGAAGGTTCGCCATCAATTTGATTTTGAATGGGGTTTTGATATAGTGAAACGTGCATCTGCTCCATTTGGAACGTACTACAAGGATCTTTGAACCTTTACAGTGTTTGTAGATAAAATTACGTTATTTAAAAGAGACAACATCTTTTTCATGAGTTGGGAAACAGAAGAAAAAAAACGAACAAGAACGTTTAAACGGAATATAAGGTACGTAACATATATGTTTAAATATCAACATATACACGGTGAGTTTTTTAACTTGAGACATCCAAATTGCTCGAAAAATACGCGATATCGTTGGACCCAATTTTCAACGAGTCGGCCACACATTTCGGCCGAAACGGCCGCTAATTCGCCTTCAATGTCGGCTCTGAGCTCTTCCGTCGGCGTGTTGGCATAAACCAATTGCGCGAACGAGGCGGCCAATCGAATGACCCATGTCTTGAGATAACACGCTCACCATACTTACTCTTCAATAAATCGATTGTAGCGTGTGCTGTGTGGCTTGTGGCACCATCCTGTTGAAACCACATGTCGTCCAAGTCCATATCCTCCAATTCGGACCAAAAATAATAGGTGATCATGGCGCGATAATGCTGACCATTCACAGTAACGTGACGATCGTTATCGTCGACGAAAAAATATGGCCCAATAACGCCGCCGGCATGCAAACCGCACCAAACAGTTATTTTTTGTGGATGAAGTTTTGATTCATAAAGCACATGTGGGTTTTCACCCGACCAATAACGCATATTTTGCTTTTGACGAACCCATTGAGCCAAAAATGAGCTTCGTCACTGAAGATGATTTTGCAACTCCGAATATCTGTAGAATTTTTTTATAATTTACAGACGTTGCTCGTTAGTATACTGTACCATGAAAAAAATGTTGAGCTTACTGAATAAACTGACAGTAACAGTTTGATGATGTCAAGTGCCTATTGGAAAACCCTATATATATGAAATGAGTGCAGAAAGAAGAGCCGAGAACTAGCAGCAGCTCCGCGAGAAAGTTGAGCAGTGGCCAACTCGATGTGGAAATGATGTAGTCGAAGAGGACTCGGATTTAAAATTGTGATAAACTGCAAGTCCTATACGCCAAAAGAAATCAACTCATGCTCGTTAATCCAAAATGCATACGAAGTATTTCGTCGATTTCTTTTTGCGATGCAATTGCTTGGGGTGTCATTGTGTGGAGTAGAAAAATGTTGTGCTTTCATGGACTTGCAGCGCCCTATTTTTAAATCTTTCTACAATACTTGTGGGACAGATTCATGATGTTACAGGATCTATAAAGATAATGTTATTTAAACTAGCTGATGAAAAGGACAAAAAAATAACAGTCAAAAAGTGTGAAAAAGTAAGTGTTACAGGAGAACGGAGTAGAGCTTCTTCATATGACTCCGTAATTATGTTTTTGTTTGATTTTTGCTTTGTTTTTACTTGGTTCTCCATTTGCGTCCCACGAGTAAAGCGAGAAAGGTTCGTCAGCACACGCAGAGCTCCTATACGGTTGTAAGGCTATTTAGTACTAGGGGACGCCCGATAACATTGTAATCAGCCCATGATTAGATCTTAGTTTTCAAGTTACATTTGGCTCCACCAGAGTTTTGGTCTCTTCCCTGGTCCAGCCTCCTGTTTCTCTACTTAAGCCGCCCCACCTCGGCAAGGTGTCCAATCTTGGGGTGTACCTTGTATGTGCAGCTGGCGGAACATTTTTTCTATGTCCGCATTTGTTGTAACCGGAAAGTGTCGGAATCGAAAAATTATGCTAACAAACGAATCTTGTAACTGTTAGTCGAACAATTGCGTTTCATTTACAATAGTAATACTCCATTGCTGGACTTCGCTGGCGCACGAAATTTTTCTGTTAGGGCATGAAATAGAATGTAGTAACAATGTGTCGAATGTACATGTGGATCAGCTGTCGCTTTCATGTGATCAAGTCTCTCGTATTTACGCATAAATTCAATATAGTTTTGTTTGAGTTCATGGTCACTTCGAAAAGCAAGTTCTGGTCCGTGCTCTCCCACGACCGAAAACTTTCGCCAATTCTTTCTGGTGTTCCTAGAGGTTCCACAAAAAACCGTCCCAAATAGAATGGTTTCCGATTTCTAAAGGTTAATTTTCACTTTCTAGTCTTCGCATATCCTTTATCATGTAGCAAAACTATATTAATAACCTCGATCTTTAAATCTGATCTGTACGTGATTACTCCATGGCATTGTTAAGTGAACCTATCAGATAACTTATTTAAATGTTGAATAGGATCTGTGAATTAACCGCACCTTGTACTTTTTAATGTAAAATGTTCCAGCAGAATCACATAGCCATTTTTCACGATGAACTAACTATCTGTGAGCATATTGTTAACAATATACAGCAGTGGTTTGACGATAAATCGAATTTCAACAAAATGCTGACCCACGTTATTGCTGCAGACGATATTTCCAATATACGAGCATTACGATAGTACTAATGATGAATGGGGGCCTATTTTTAGTTACAAGCGAACAAAAAATCTGTTCACAACAACCCATAATAGTTTCACATCGTGCATGGGTATTTATTGAAGTTCCGATTCCTGCGACGGCGATTTGGCCAACGTCTTCTATGAATATTTATTCGGTTAAAAAGTTCAACTGTGACCCAAGATCACATAAAATACGACATTGTCGTATGTCTGACATATGACTGCATGCTGCTTTCGAGTCATTGTTGTGATTTATAAACTCAAGAAATAGCCGAACCTTGCGGCTAGAGATTAGCAGTTGCAATATAAATGATCTAATAATGTTCCTGCAATTTGATTCGAATAAGAAGTCGGCTTACTCATCGGTTATATACGATAACATAAATTTAAAATTTTGCGGTCGACGTACATATATTGGAACACATATCCTGAACATATGTATATTTATAGTTTTAAGCACAATATATAGCATACTTAGTTAGTTTTTGACAGATGGTAAGGTAAGACGTGTTTTGGTATGCTCGGCGAATTTCAATTATTGTACTAAACGGAGCAAAGTATTTGCATCAAATTTTGTGGAAAATACGGAATCAAGTCCTCTAAAACATTTGAAATGTTGACAATGGCATTCGGTAAGTCTGCTCTAAGTAAAAAAAAAATTTACAAGTAGTACAAGCGCTTTTAAGATAGAAAATGCCCATAACGAACCTCGCTCTGGACGCCCAAGCACATCAACAAAAGATAATAACGTCGAAGTTGTGAAGAAAATTGTTTTGGAAAACCATCGAATTACCATGAGAGAAATTGCTTAGGATGTTATCATATCGGTCCACTCGTGTCATGCAATTTTTCCATATGTTTTGGCTTGCTCAAAAGGGCCATAACTGGACACGAATCGTGGGTATATGGTTATGACATCGAAACCAAAGCCTAATTGTCCCAATGGAAGCACCCAGGAGAACCAAAACCGAAAAAAAACGCCATGTTCGATCAAATGTCAAAGTCTTGATTACTGTTTTTTTCTATTACCGTGGCGTTGTGCATCAGGAGTCGTACGGTCAGTAAGGAGTATTATCTTGAAGTTATGCGCCGTTTGTGAGAAGCAATTTGAAAAGAACGTCCATAATTGTGGAAAAACAATTCATGGCTTTTACATCACGACAATGCACCTGCTTATTTATCGTTTCTTGTGAGAAATTTTTTTACCAAAAACAACACAAAAATCATGCCGCAGCCACCATATCAAAACATATATCAAGACTTGTTCGACTGACAGATCTGCTAAAAAGCAACTCAATTTATTTAACAACTTATCATGCAAACATTCAAATTGAGCGAATAATACTTTATGCGCTGGTCTGAGTGGATTCAGATATTGAATTGAGAGCTAGACGATTTTCGACAAACCATTTTTGTAAAGAGTCTCAGCTGACCCAACCCTCGGCTTTCATTGACTCGAAAATTCGAACAATTGATGTCCTTGCTGAATTTTGTAGATTCCCTTCAGTCATTTTGTGATCAAGGGGTGTAACAATGTACCATTCACTATCTCGTTGTCACAACGAGTTCGCTAATTTAAAAAAAAAAAAATTGCATTTTAACCTAACCACACAGGAGGTACCAAAATGTACAGAATTATCAACTCGTACACGAATTCTTCATTTTCGAGTATACACAAGGGGACATGGAGGCTCCAGATCATGAAACGCTATAACAATTTGATCATTCTATGATCGACGCAAGGCTTGTCTTCAGTATTTTAGACGTCGGAAACTCAACTTTGACTCGGAACACTATCTTGTTTTTTTATTTATTATTTTTTTTCAAGTGGATATGAATACTCTT
Source organism: Volucella inanis (assembly GCA_907269105.1). Lineage (NCBI taxonomy): Eukaryota > Metazoa > Arthropoda > Insecta > Diptera > Syrphidae > Volucella > Volucella inanis. The sequence goes on along the minus strand of OU026154.1, from coordinate 40,834,561 downwards.
AAAATTCCGGAGCACATGTTAAGCTTTTCAGAAAATTTAATAAAGTATCTCTCAGTGCTTTTGGTTATTTCGGATAGATGGGTGGCATCCAATATTTATTGATAGAATGTATTAATGCTGCAATCTCAAGAGACCGCAAGAAATATCTAGTTTGATAAACAGTACCGGCAAGCACGTACAGCTAATCAAAGGTGTACAAATTGGGCTGCAATGAAGAACGTGAGACGCTCGAAAGAGAGAGACGAGGAGAACATTGGCTTCTCCAGAAGAATAAAAAAGAGCGCGATCGAAGATAAAGAGGTTTATACTCTAGGAATAACGAACGGAAGTTTTAACAGCAAGCAGAAAGCACGTGTCAACAAAACTTGTACAGAAATCTGAAGATAAGTAGAAGGAAACTTTGTTGTAGAGTCAAAGTCGATTCTAAAAATATGGAAAAACTTCTGCTACAGACTGCATAAATGTGACGAAGCGTAACATCCCCCCGCCAGGTAAAATAGACAAATTCAACTGAAACAATGATAGCTAAAACTTACGTCCACCTGACCAATTTTCCAATTCACAGTCGGGATAGGCCGCATTAATAAAAAAAGCTTCGAAGATGCTACAAATTACTTTAGCAGAAAGAAGCTACAACCGCACCGAGATCTGCTAAACTAGAGACCATACTCAATTGCTACGTGTAGATACTAGAATTAGCGTTTAAGGTGGCTGTTATTGTTATTCGGAAGCTGTAATAAATATCATATCATGGCAAGAGTATCCAACCAACCTGTGGCGCTCCCATTGTTCCGATTTGAGTTCTCTGTTTTTTTTTTTTAAGTTTTTTGTTAAGTTGGTACATACGTTGTTGACATTCCCTCTAAATCTTAGCATCATAGCTTGACATTCGCAAAAGTTACGTAGCCAAGAGTACATCTATCTCTGTGTGTGTTGGCGATTTTTGACAATTTTAGAAATGGATTTAAATTTGCAACAACGAACTTGTATTAAATTTTGCGTAAAAAACGGATTTAATGGTACGCGAAAGATGAAAATGTTGGAAAAGTGTTTCGGCAACGATTCTCGAAAGAAAACGGTCGTTTTCGACTCAAAAGTGGTCGTGAGTCAATCGAAGATGATTTGCGAGGCTGAATCCGATCCCACATTCATCAAAGGATCATTACTGGGGACGAGACCTGGGTTTTGTGGATACGACATGCAATCCAGACTTCAGGCAAGTGAATGGCGTTCACCGTAAAAGCCGAGACCAAAAAAACCATTTCGTTTTCAGTAAAAAAAAAGGCAATGCTCACGGTTTTCATGGATTACAACGGTGTAGTGCAGCATGAATTTTTACCAGAAGGCCAGACATAAGATTAAGAGTATCATTGGGGCGTTATGAGACGTTTGCGTGAAGCAATTTGCAAAGAGACCAGAATTCAGGGCAGAAAACTTGTGGATTTTGAACCATGATAACGCACCGTCGCACAGTGCCATCATTATTCGTAATTTTTTTTTTTTTCGAAAAATGCAGCAAATACCATACAACAGCCACCGAATTCACCTGATTTGGCTCTCTGTGACTTCTTTCTGTTCAATCGAGTTACAAAAAACCACTACGGAGAACAAGTTTCAGTAGCCGCGAGGAAGTAATGGAAAAATCGCAGGAAGCACTGATGGACATACCGAAAACCGAATATAAAAAATGTTTCAAGGATTGGATCAAGCGCTGGCATAAGTGTGTTGCAGTCGATGGGGATTACTTAAAGGGGGACAATATGGATTTATGTGAATAAACTTGTATTTTTAATTTTTTGAATAAACTTCGAAATTTTTTTGATGAAAGTGGTATACGGGTTGTAGAAAGGGTAGGAGTTTCAGTTTTAAAAATCGCAATTGCACATTGTAAACTCCAGCATTGCATTATGGCTCATGTCTCTGGGGCAACTATGATGGGAAAACCATTTTACTGAATTATTTCTTTCACACAAGAAAGGATAAAACCAACAACAGTAAAAACGAAAAATAAATTCATAAATGAAAATAGGGCACATATAGCAGTCAAACAATAGCATACTTTAATTTTTTTAGTTATAAATATCTATTGAAATAAATATCTTTATTCAAAAATGCACTTTGAAGTAGAAGGTTCGCCTATTTTTTCACAAAGAGCATTTTTAAGTTAATTCAGTGTTTTTTTTTTGAGACGGAAAAGTAAATAGCTTGCATATTTAAAAAGCGAAAATTGCCGTTGTACTTAACCCATCTGTTTAACTTTCATTTTAATGACTTCCCGATTTATCTCGCATACGACTTAAGCAAATCCCAATCAAAAGTAAATTATGAAGCTCCGTTGTAAAAATGTTGTCCTTTGAACAGAAGGGCCATGAATTCGAATCACACTGCTGCCGAAATGTTATTAATTAACTATTATGCTTGTGGTGTTCATTGAAACACTCTTACCAAGTATGCTTCCTTCTTTGTCAGCCTTAGTAGTACTATCGTTCAGTGACCAGTCATCGGGTAACATACCATATGCCAACAGGATAACGTTCAATTGGTATTTTATCTTTTTGTAATGTTTGCAGGAGTCTGAAATCGATGGAAGGAGAATAACAGATGACAACTATGTATCTGCCTTGGTTGTCAGTGCCCACATGGTAACGTGATTTTGATTGACAAATGTCAATCGTATCCTCTCGTGAAAGGATAGGTAAATCAGATCCTTCACACATAAGAAGGACAGCTATTGTCCGTTTGAGAGCTGCTGGTCTGTCGCATCGCTATTGAAATTCAATCAATTCAGCTTGGCTATTGTGATGGAAAAATAATTAAATTTCATCCTGCTCATCATTTGGACAGAGTAGAGAGAGCTTCACTTTTTTTCGGTTCCTTACAAATGGGATCACGAGTATTTGAGTATGAGTACGAGTATATGGATGAGGTGTGTAATTAAATTTCGATTTAAATTTTTAATACAATTTTAATTTAATTTCTGGATATGAATTTGCGATTACGCCACGAACTGCCACTCAGAGAGTATTCGAAATTTTGCAGTTTTTTTTCGTCAAGATGTGAAAACAGGTTTACAAAAATGGCTGATGTAATTTTGATTTTTAATTTTTATGTCCGATAAAAAAAGAAAACAACTAAGGGAGGATAACCACTCTGAACTATTTAAAAAATGCATAGTTCTTTTCAACCCGACTATGGACTACACCACATTTCGTGTTTTCTTAATATTCACGTTTTTATAATACAATATAACATACATACATATATTACGGGAACGTATTATCGTGCAACATTCAGTGTAGGAGAGTAGAACTGATCGCTACAATTTTTTTTAACTTTGAGTTTTGAACTCAGTCTTTCGATCAAACTAAGGCTGATGCCACTCTTTGTTGGATCTCTACCAGTACGTCATTTGATTTAAGCATAGCTAGGTACTACCTACATCATTGCATGCCTATTCTCGAACATCACATACTCCAAAGCCCATAAGCAACCGCAAAGCGATAGCAAAACAAAGCATAGTAACCCGAAAAATGTCGGTTTATAAAATATCTGGCTGGTTAGAACAAATTGTTTTTCTTTCCTCGTTTTACCTTTATCATCTCTGTGGTTGACTCCTTTTCGTTTAATACTCGCTTTCTTATACAAAAAAATAAACCGCTTTTCTTCAACTTATTTGGTGAATTTTATATGTATCTCTTATGGCGTTTTTGTTTGGAAGGTCAGAATCTCTCTCTTTGTGTACTCCGATTTTATTTCTAAGTAACACGAAAAACTTCTTCGGAATTATTATCTTCTTTTAATTTTGAAAAATGTATATTTACTTCCGAATTAATTTTAACACTTAAGGATAATAAATTGCTCAAAACCAGCCGATTTCAGTTTTGATTGCTAGTTTGACATACAATACTATTCGACGTTTACACATTTTGAAATAAAGTGCAGGAGAGGAATTATGATTCTCAAATGAAAACGAGAAGCAAAATTTTGTTTCTGAAAAAATGAAGGGAAATGGTATACGTCACTTTTCTCCGGAGCACAGAGAAAAACCCAAACGAAAACGCCATATTAGATTATTTCTGTTTGAAAAATTCAGTTATGAAGCAGATTGCGATGCGTAACTTAAAGTAATTTTGAATGTAATTATTGTTGTGCAATAAAAAATAAATTAATAACAGTAAAAAGTGTAAAAAATTTAAACTGTAATATTTTCAGTTAGATTAAGCTTATTTAAAATAATTTTTAGGAGAAAATGGCATTATTAACTGTAAATTGTTGTTTGGTAGATTTGCGTTTGGAGGAAGAAAATGATTTTTGTAATTTAAATTTTCTTAAAAAAAAAAAAAAAACTATAGAGATAGGACGCTCTGCTTCTTCCATGAAAATAGATTATAAGCGCAAAGATGGTTTTGTTTCGCATTTCAATGCATCCATATACCAAGAATATACTTGGTTGACTGGTAGTTGTAAACTTAACAAAATGTTTTGTTTTCCTTGTCTTCTTTTTTCAAAATCCCCCAGTGTTTGGATCCGTACAGGCTACGCTGACATAAAAAATTTAGTTAATTCGGCAAAAAAACATGTCGAAACGGAAAAAACATATTCGTAGCTGTTTATCTTTGCAAGAATTCGGCACTAATCGCATTGAAACCTCCTTAAGTAATTACTTTGTAGCCCAAAACAAAAAAATTATAGAAATCGTAAGTTAATGAAACGTTTTATAGATACAGTCGTTTTTTTAGGCAAACAGGAACAAGCATTTCGGGGTCACATTGAAAAGCCAGATTCTAATACTGGCAATTATGTTGAAACAATTTTATACTTAGCGAAGTATGACACATTAATATAGTAGACTCCCATTTAGATCAGTGTTCAAGTGCACATTATTCAGTTTTTTCGGGTCTTTCAAATGACATTCAAAACGATTTGCTATATACGATACTATGGTGATTAAAGGTGAAATTAAAGTAGAAATAAGTGAAACGCGTTTTGTGTCCATTATGGTCGCTGAAGCTCTAGACGTGAGTCACAGGGAACAACTAAGTGCCGTATTGTGTACTTATCGGAGGAAGAAATAGAGGAAAGGTTTCTCGGTTTTTTTGACGTGAGTGCAAGTCGAATTGCAGATGAGCTCTCAAAAAACATTTTTAATATACTTGATGTATACAGTTGCAAGGAAAAGTTATTTGGGTAATCTTACGATAGTGCCACGGCTATATCCGGGGAAGTGGGTGGTGTTAAAAAAAATCATCGATGCATGTCCAATGGCAAACTTTATTTCTTGCTACGCACATGTTTTAAATTTGGTGTTATTCCGATCACTAGAAAATATACCTGAATTAAAAGTTTTTTTTTTGCAATATAAGCACTGTAGTACGCTTTTTTAATAAACCAACTAAACGTTCAAATATTTTAAAACCAATAGCAAACCAACCGAACCATAGAGAGGACACCACTTGAATTAAATTCATACCATTTGCAGTTAGTACCAACCTTCAAAAGATACGTGTATAAATTTTACAATTGTCGGACGATTAGTTCTCGAGATTTAGCGTTGTGAGTGAAGCAACTTTTGCTATTGTGAAGAAAAAAAATGGATTCAAAGCAATTTCGTGTGTTGATTTATCATTGCTTTTTGATGGAACAAAATGCAGCCGATGCAAAGAAATAGCTTGATAAGTGTTACCTGGACTCTGCACCAGCAGAACGAACCATTAGCAAGTGGATTGAAAAATTTAAAAGTGGTCATACAAGCACCGAAGATGATGCACTCAGTGGACGTCCAAAAGAGGCTGTTTCAGATGAAAACATCAAAAAATTCCACAAAATGATTACGAATGGCCGTAAAGTGAAGTTGAACGAGATAGCTGAGGCTCTGAAGATATCAAAAGAGCGTGTTGGATATATCATACACGAATATTTGGACATGCAAAAGCTCTGTTCAAAGTGGGTGCTGCGTTTGCTCACAGTCATCAACAACAAAGTGTTGATGATTCAGAGGAGTGTTTAAAGCTGTTCAACCACAATAAAGCCGAATTTTTGCGTCGGTATGTGACAATGGATTAAACTTGGCTCCATCATTTCACACCAGAGTCAAGTCGGCAGTTAGCTGAGTGGCGAGCAGGCGACGAACCTCGTCCAAAAAGACCAAAAACTCAACAGTCGGCTGGCAAGGTTATGGCATCCGTATTTTGGGGTACACATGGAATTATTTTCATCGACTATCTCCAAAAGGGGCAGGCTATCAACAGCGACTATTACATTGCGTTGTTGGAGCGTTTGAAAGACGAAATCGCAGAAAAACGGCCGCATTTGAAGAAAAACAAAGTGCTGTTTCATTAAGACAATGCACCGTGTCACAAGTTGATGAAAACGATGGCAAAATTGAATGAATTCAGTAACGAATTGCTTCCCCTCCCATCGTATTCTCCAGATTTGGCTCCCAGCGACTATTTCCTGTTCGCAGACCTCAGAAGAATGCTCGCCGGAAAGAGATTTAAGACCGATGAAAAAGTAATCGCCCATGTGTTATGTATAAAGGATATTCTGGAATATCCTTCGTCATTGAAAATAAAAATTATTCCAAATCTTTGAAAGTTCACCATTTCCTGAATTCCTGAATTTTATCAAATTCTGATAAGCAGAGCTAAAGTTATGATTTTTTTAAATATAAAACAGAGCATAAACTTTGATTTTTTGCCAATTTTTAAAGTTCCATTACACACAAACTATATCGAAATTTTTTTTGCCTTATCATTCGTACCACTAATGAGTATTTCTACCGCTTCTCAGCCAAATCGGAGGGATATCGTTCAGAGCTCCCCATATAGCTTCGGCGATTTATCGTGGAATACCCATAAACGATTCTGTTGAACCTCCACTAGAGGTACTACAAAACAGAACTTTATGGACTTTTTGATCATATTGGATATTGGACCTAGTGAGGTTAAGGTCAACATTATTGTTAAAAGTTTTATCATTCAAAGAAGTTTGGAAAAATATAAAAATCTGGTGGGAAAAGGTAGGCGGTTGTATGGTAGATGTGGCATCACTTTCTAACAAATGTTCAATAGTTTTCACAAGTTACCAAAGATATGTGTGGTCTAGCGTTGTCGTAGTGGAACACGATTCCTAACGGTAATTTTTCTTTGTTTCCTTTCTCCGATTTCATTAGTTTTTGAAGTAAACATCTAAATCGATTGTTTAATTACTTGGAACTAGCTCTAACCTTCTTACATCATCTTTATAATTTCACGAAATTCACGACATAACCTTCTCTTGATGCCTTTCACTTTTCGGTGCGATTTGTGCTAATTTATCACGCTTAGGCAAAGATCGTTTTCGATTGATATTGATATAAATGACCCAAAACTCAACCCTATTTAATTATTAAGAATGGAGGTTCCAAGCGGATGCCAAAAAAATAAAAAAATAATTGGTTATCCTGGTATCACAACAAAACTATCATACAAAACTATCCAAACCTTCCGAAACTAGAAATTATGACGTATGAATTAGCACTCAAAAAACTAAAGTACTTCTTTCCACGAAAAGGTATAAAATTTGACAACTTCCAATGGACTGCATAAACATCCATGTAGTTAAAAGAAAGCAAATATTGACAGAGCGTTTGTCAAGTTGCCCAAAATGTATTTGTTAAATTTTCTGAAGATGGCATATCGGATATTTAATATTTAGTTTCATCAAGATCAGGTATGCCTTTACCACCGCAACAATATTTTTATTACAGTTTTAAGCTTGACAAATTTCTTTTTCCTATAAAGGCATCATTTTCACCTAAATATTTAATTCCTGTTTATCTTATCCAATTTAAGTCTTTTCAATTTTCCACCTCCGAATTAGAATTCAGTGTGAAATCTTAACTGACAGAAAAAAAAAAAAATCAGGTCAGAATATTTTAACTCATCACCAGTCAAAAAAAAAAAGAGGAATACACAAATGAACTTAGAGGTGTATGTTTTGGAACATTCTTAGCTGTTTGAAAGTAATCCAAGAAACCCCAACTAGGTCATCTTATTGCATACGAATATGTCTTTAGATTTTTCTATCAACCCCCTGGATTCCATAACTTCAATAATGTCTTTTACTGGAAAATCGTTTTCTAAAGGAAGCATAACATCGTTATACATAGTTGAAGTCGTTTCTACTGTCGTTGTCGTCGATTATGTCAAAGAACATTAAATAAAATGTCATACAACGTTATACTAACAACAAATAGGAGACACCCCGGCTCAAGTTTGTAGGTGAGGTCTTTCGGCAAAACGATTAGAACTGTTCAGACTGCTTTGGTGTAGAGTGTGAGGGCCATGCCAACTCCGTTAAAAAAACTTTTCTTAATGCTGTCTCTTTGAATCTTAACGGGGGCGTTCGTACATCAAGTCGTTTCAAATAAATGTCTGTCGCTACCTTGTACGACAGGTATCCATCCGTATTTGTATGTTTATATTATACATACATACTACATATACTCGTGTGCGTACATACATACTACTCGTATCTAAGCTTGTTTCGATATCGGATGAAAATGTTGATAGGACTTAAGGTGAGGAAATGTTGGCTTACAAAGTACAAAAGTGGGCAGAGCATCAAATGTGAACAAATACAAGAGCCATTAGAGTTTCATCTATTTTGTAGAAAAGACTACCATTCATAAAAGCATGTGAAAACACAACTTTAGTAAATACATAAATGTTTAAAGGAATTCTTTGGTTTTTACTTTAACGAGTAAGCACCTGAAAGAGTTTCGTTTTGTGAAAATCATAACCGGAATAGGAGAGTATTAAAGTGATGTTATGTGAGGAAACACGTTGAAGTAAAGAATATTTCTTAAAAAAATTGTGCATAGTACCTCTCACAGTTCTAATGTATTGAACCTTGTTAAAAACAAAGTAATTATTACAGGTTCAACATTAAAATAATACCTATATCGTATATGCTCAATATAGCTTAAGCGGCTGTCGGCGTCTCGACAATTAATTGTTTTTTAATTATTTTGTTTACGTGTATAAATGATTAATAGGGGTATATCGCTTTAGTTTGCATTTCTTAATGATTTTTTTTTTCTTTCGAACAGAGCATTAAAACAAAGACCTAATCCATTCTACATTCTACTCCTTGTGAGGTCGTTTTAATGGAATTTCTCAGTCTTTCCAAGAAAGACGAGTAAGCGCTTAAGTAACACAGTGCCTATAGCATCAGCACCAAACACGTCAATACCGAGTACCTGCCACCTGCTGCAAGCGTAAGCCGGACATTCACAGAGGTAGTGCTCCGCAGTGCTGTCATTACTGTCAGAGCAAGCGTCACAGGATGTTGCATCACATATTCCAGCGATGGCTTATTGTGGTAGACAGCTCAAATGCAGCTTCGTTTATGGGAGAAAGTTATCTGAAAGGATCTGATTATGTTACCTCAAAAATGAGCCACAGGAATGAGAGAGTGTCTATGCCTTGGACTCAGTTTGGGTGCCATCAGATTTTTCTTTTTAAGATCTTTAACTAGCCTTGTGTGTTCAACTATTATTGCAACCTTTTGGCAAAAATATTTGTGATACTCTTTTTGCTTAAATTTGTAAGGATTTCATCTTTCATTCAAATATGTCTTATGTGACTTATTGAAAGGTTTACTAGCTTCTTTACGTTGTAGCTACTGTCCCAACAGCTTTTGTAACAAATGTTTGATTAGAACCAAGATTGTTAACAACCAGGTCAGACGATAGTATGAAGTCCAGGAGGTGAATGCGTCTTATGATGAGCATTATTATCGCTGTAGCATAGCTGGTTTTCTTGCCATGGGTTTTGGAAACTTCATTTAGTTTTATTTACTACTGTCCTACGCTCTGAGCATTGGCGTATCAATATATGATAAGTGACGTATATCTAATATCACAATATTTCCAGATTTTTTTTTTTTTTTTTTTTGTGTAGCATTTTATGGAAATTACGTTTTGGAGTCTAAATTGCGGTCTACGCCTTAATTAAAAAGAATGTTGACAAAAAAATAACCACCAATTGATTGAATAGCTTTTGAAATGTTGATATAAAAAATTGTGACCAAAATTTGAGTTTTTTTGCACATGTTTTCTAAAGTATTAGTTCTTTAAGAAAATTCGAAAACCAAAAAGCTCCTGTCGTCTTGTGCCAAGGCAATATTTAACCACCATTTATATAATTTTCAATAGAATTTTTTAAATCCATATTTCTTTAAATTATAGTACCGTAAAGTAAAGCTTCTTAAAAACGAAGACAGTAAAGTAATAAAAATGTAAGCTTGTATTTACAAATCTCTTTATCATTTCTCATGCAACTCCCTATGGTCCAACAGACCATATGAGATAACACACGGATCGTATAGGGAAGAAATAAATTTCAATTTTATTTGCCATACATTCCAATTGCAATTTGCATTTCCTCGAAAACATAAATTCACCCTCAACAAGTTCTAAAAGCATCTTAGTACTAACCAACGATTTCGAACTCCTATAGAGATTTATATGGCTTCATTGAGGAGGTCTAGATATTTCGGTGTATTTAGATACGTTAAACCGCCGAAGGTGGATGTACATATGTAGGTATGAATTTGTGGCGGTACGGCAAAAATATAACGATACATTGTAAAATATCGTTCTCAGCATTTGTCCTCAATAATTTAAACGATAGATTTATAGAAAATGTTTATTGCTCGACAAGACACGTATTAAGTAATCTAGAGAGGTACCACATTTCCGCAATTTAAAGAGAAATTGTTAACCAGACATATTTCGAAATTTGAGTGTGGATGTAAAGGGCGAAATAAATTTGAATACATATAATCAATAAATGAAATTTGTACATTTAAAGTTGTTGGTTGTAAGAAAACATTACATTAATATAACTTAAATTTTTTATGGACTTCCGAACCAATTTTAACTTGCAAACGCAGAACATATCACCTTTATTGATGACTGTCATCTTTGAGGAATACGCAAATTCATAGCGATTATTTCATAGACATATATCAACTGCAAAACAACATTGGAGATTGAATGAGTGCATAGAAGAACCATGTTGCAATGAAGTATCTCAGATTTGTTGAGCGCTTTCAAAAATATCAATAATAAAGTATATTTAAAAACAAAGGAGCAATGCTCCAAAACATAAAACAAGTGAAAACATTTTAACACATTCCGTGATAATATTCTACGTTGGTAATGTCAATAATTTAAGAACTTCGGCCTTATTTTGTTTACGTAATATATGGCAAAATTCATTTGCTATTAACAATTTTCTGGCGATTTTTTTGAAAAGTTTGCAAGTTTGACTTTGGAAGTGCGCCATCCGGCCAAATATCAATATATCAAAAAATCCTACGTTCTCAAGCTGTTCTTATCTACATTAAAAAAAGTTATTGACTTATCATACCATAATTCGGCCGTAGACCCTTTTAAAAAAGATAGGTCATCTAGCTCCATTTTAAAATCAATTATTCTATAAAAATTATGTTTTACAGTCAATCATATGTTCAATAAACTTCCACCTTTGTAAACTCGATTTATTTTATATTTTTCCTAAAAGGGAAATCACAAAAAAGACTATTTTTACGGCCCCTTAATTTCATATATCTTTTAAAAGTCCTTATTATTGTAGTTTAAAAATGTTAACCCTTAAAATAGCAATTGAATATTCTTGGCCATTCGTACTAAGCTATATTTTCAGTCTGAAACAAGCAATATAAGGACTTTAATTATATATAAACAAACGTTTTTCTTCATTTGGTATTATTTCTATTCTTCCTATTAGTTCTATCTGGCCTGTTGGCGAAATAAGGCCACATTAGCGTTATTACATTTTAAACAGTGAAATTAAATCAAATTTCATACTTGGTGTTATTTTGTTGGGTCCTACTTCATGTCACTACAAGCACAAAAGAACAAGCCGAATTTACTATCTCAATAATTTTATAGAGGTCAGAAAAATCATTTGTTTTTAAACTTTTACTATTTTAAATTTTTAAAAGTAGTACTTTGTAAAAATATTTTATGTTTGCATGTATAAATGATACCTCTATAAAATCTCAGATCGGCATTCTATTATTTATAGATATATATAGCTATATCTAAATCTAAAATCACAGATATTGTATAAAATATGAGTACATGCAAAAATGTTTTTTTTTTTTTTTTTTTTTTTTAATATTGGGTTATTATATCGGTATCCGAAAGAGATATCGCCATCTACATCGATAGGCTGGCCGCACTCAAGGCAATGGAATCAACCAACATCAACTCTGATATATTCAGGAGCTGTCGCACTGTGCTCAAGGCACTATGCAGTCAGAACCGGGTAAGACTGTGCTGGGTGCCAGCGCCAGGAGGTTTTAAAAGAAATAAACAAGGAGATATTTGCAGTTTCTGCGATGATCTGCAATCAGTTGAGGACATACACACATACTGGGTGAATGCGAGGTAATTTCACGTAGTCGAAGGAAATTTTTAGGGAAATACTTTTTCGAAAATCAAGAGGAAATAATAATAATTCAACTGGTCCCACAGGGGTGGCGATGGGCCCGTTTTGGTGCTGGTGTTTGTGTGATGGTATATACATCATAGCCTTGTTTAACCTAACCTAACCTAATATAGGTGATTGCTCGTGAATGGGCCTTTTCACAGATCAATAATGTTGGTGTCGGTTTAATACGGAACAACGAAGAGAACGAGAAAGTTGTCATATGTCAAATCAAAGTGAAAGTTCTGATCTTCAGTACTTGCATTCCAATGTTTTGATTGATCACTGTCAACGCACTTGTGACAAGCCAACTTGAAAGAATAGATACGTAACAGATACGGTGTTAAACACTTTAGACACAATACAGCAGAATCAACAATGGTCATCAACACTGCATTAGGAGAAAGCATAAACGGAGCGTATAACCAAACGTTGGTTTGATAAACTTTAGGAAATATAAGGCTTGAAAAGAAGTCTTTCTTGCATGCTGCAGCATTATATGTGTAGTCATACCCACTTGAGGATTAAGTTCCTTAGTTCAGTTCAGCGCATAAAATATCTTCAATTACGAAAACTTCCCAACAACTGTATGGTTTTCGTAGCAACAGATCCAGCGGTGTGAAGATCTTAAATGATCTTTTGTCTGGTACCTTTCATGCAGTATATTCCTTTCCTGACGACAGTACTCTCACATTCAAATTTTTTACCCGAAAATGATAACTTGCGGAAAGCATTAACTTTTTGTTTTCATTTGAAGAAAAGTGCTGCAGATTCGCATAGAATGCTTATCGAGGCATGTATTACCGTTCAGAGATAACGATTTCTGATGTCAGAAATGGAAGACCACCAATTGCAAACAATATTGGATGAAAATGACACTTTGAGTAAGAAACAAATGGCAGAAATGTTAAATGTTGCACACCAATTTCTGACCGTTTAAAAGCTATGGCAAAGATCCAAAAGTCTGGAAAATAGTTGAAACATAAATTGAATGAAAGACAGATGGAAAACCGAAAAACCACTTGTGAAATTTTCAGTCAGTTTTGCATCGAATTGTTACTGGCGATGAAAAATGGATTTATTTTCAGAATTCTAAATGGAAATAATTACGGGCTTATCAACTTCGGCTGCAAAACCAGATCGATTCGGCAAGAAGACAATGCTGTGTGTCTGGTGGGACCAGAAAGGTGTGGTGTACCACGAGCTCTTAAAACCTAGTGAAACCGTTAATACAGATCGATACCGATATCAAATGATCAATTCGAACCATGCATTGATCGAAAAACGACCAGAATGGGCCGAAGACACGGCAAGGTAATTTTGCTCCATGACAATGCACCTGCACACAAAGCAAAACTGGTTCAGGATACAACCAAAGTACTTGACTGGGAGCTGCTACCCCACCCGCCGTATTTACCAGGCTTTGCTCCTCCCGACTCCCATTTATTTTCATCGATGGGACACGCATTAGCTGAGCAGCACTTCAAATCCTAAGAGGAAGTCGAAAATTTGGTGACTTTTTGGTTTGCTTCAAAAGACGAACAGTTTTATTGGCATTGAATCCATATTTTGCCTGAAAGATGTGATGGAAAATGTGTAGCTAACAATGTCAAATACTTTGAATAAAATGTTTTTTTACTTTCCCATTAAAAATTAGTGTTTTATTTTCACAAAAAAACGCTCACTTCAGACCGGTAGACCTGGTATTTTAAGCTCATCAAATTCTGATATTAACAGCATAACTAATTGAGAAGCATTGACAGAGTTAAACCTAACTTTTCCAAAACACAATGTTGTCTGCTGTCATTAAAGAAAAATTTAAACACAGATTTAAACAAGAGATGTAAGAAATACTTTACCCCCTCTTATCAGGCCTTAATATACAAATAAGGCATTCATTTGCCGAAAATTGTAGTACAATGCCTACATCGAATTAGGTGATCTTAAAACCAACCGTAGAATTGAACTCTTCCTCACCCACCTATTCTAAAATAGATTATCATTTATGTAAGTACCTATTGCAGATCAAACGGATTTCATTTCCTCAAAATTCCTAGTTTTACACGAAAGGCATACGTGTATTATTATATCGTTGGGAAAAAATATATGCAAATCAGTAGCCAATTTATTTAATGGCAATTGTTATGTCATCCACAACCTTTTACCACTCAGGATGCTGAGTGATCTATTGACTACCATCAACCAAAGCAGTGGCAAAAGTACACTTCCGTGAGGATACTGCTTTATAAATTTACCTTATTTTGCTTTGAAAATATGTTTCTAACATCTATACCAACAAAGTAATAAGAACATCCAAAATGAACGAGGGAATTTTCAAAAAAGGTTAGGAAGTTTGTAAGCAGTATAATTATAACTCATAGTAATTTATAGTTCTTTTTATTTTATTTTCTTATTCAAATCATGTATGTACAATAGCAAAAGTCAAGTATAGCATAGCATTTTCCTAGAGAATAAAAGACACACTGTTCTCATTTCTGAAGTATTTTCTTGGACCACGCTATGACAAAGCCGTCTGTAAACCACTCTATGGACAGAGCTGGTGGCTTCTTCGATAAACTTCTTTTGAATGAATGAATTTGTATAATTTAGGTCTCCATTCATTGAGATTTTCAATATGCAAGTCCAGCTGCATACCAGACCATTGCGCGAGCTCGTTCCATTCCGCATACCAGCTGTGTCTTCGGTTGATTACGTAAAGGGCTGCCTTCTTCGGTAGTCTTTCATTATGCATGCTCAAAACTTTGATAATATAGTCTACTTGGTTTTTAGGGTTTGGTGAAGAGTGGAGATAGTCCTGTTTCTATTGTAACACTCGTAGTTTTATGTCTTGGAAGGTAGATTGAATTTCCTTTCAATAAAGAAAACGAAACAGAAAACAGCTTTTCTACACTTTCATATTGTTTATATCCCCAGATCTGTGACGCATAGAACAAAATTGATTTCGCAGCTGCATCAAAAACACGGAACTTACAGCTATGCGCCATACTTCTGTTGACAAAACACTTTTTCCAAGTAGCTCCAATACCACTCCTGGCCTTAACAAGTTTCTCACTCAGGTGCTTTTCCATACTAAAATTGTTTGTAGGTATCTAAATTCGCTCACAACTTCAAAAGGTATTGAATTATAGAACCATCTTTGGCTTATGCTATTTCTTCCACCACCATTTCTAAAGATCACAACCTTTACAGTTGGTCCACGCAAACTCTACACCTCAACCAACGCAATCGTTTATATCGTCTATGAAAAGTGCGAATAGCAGAGGGCTCAGAGCACACCCCTGTCGACCACCAGACTCTGTTTGAAACCATTCTGATATTTATTTTACATTCCAAACTGCGGCTATAGTTTCCTTGCACAGATTTTGTAAAACTTTTCCAAACTTTGGAGACATCCCAAGTCTATTGAGCTTTTAAATAAGCACACGTATATGTACCTCATCGAATGCCGCCTCAAAATCGATAGGGAAGCCTGAAACCGGCTTGGAATTCTTTTAATAAGCCTTTTTGGTTAATAAATTTATTGAGTCGCTCTTGCAGAATTGAGGTAAATATTTTGTATAAGACACTAAGAAAGTATATCTCACGATAATTCTCCGGATTTTGTTTTTTTTTTTTTTTTGTGGATTAAGGACTCTTTGGAACATGGTTCGATGTTCTAAGATTTGATTGAACGCTATAATGAGCTTATTTACAAGTCCAATGGTTCCGCACTTATAGAATTCAAAGGGTATTCTGTAGGAGCCTGTTTATTATCTTTGCACGAGTTATACGAGCATCCAAAACCAGATTTTCGCTCCACGATTCTGCATGGTCAATGATTACATTACTGGCGAGAGAGTAGCATTCTTGCATTGCGTCAGTCGCCTAGACTCCTCCACAAAGTAATTGTTTCGTAACTCATATATTTAATAATATACTAACAACGTTCGTTTCTCCCAATAAGTTGAAAGTTGCTAAAATTCTTCCATTACCAATATCGAATAGTAATGAATATCGACAGATAGCAATCTTTCCTTTTTTAAGCAAAGTCTTCGAAGCAATAACAAGTAATTAAATGAAGTCTTAACTGAATAGGAAAAATATTGTCAGGAAATTTCAGTCCGACTTTCATGCAAAACGTAGTTGCACTACCGCTTTACTAAAAGTGTGTGAAGATATACGTGCGGGACTAGATTGTGATATGTTGGGCCTCATTGTTTTTTGGACTTCTCAAATGCGTTTGACAGCGTAAATAACTCTAAACTAACAAATAAACTGCGTAGCCGATTCTCTTTCGAAAGTTCCGCGTGCAAATTAAATGCCTCATATTTATCTGGCCGCCAACAATGAGTGTCTAATAGCACGCAACACTCTTCAGTTCTCCACGTCCTCTTGGGTGTTCCTCAAGGTTTCATACTAGGCCCTTCTTTTTTAAGCTTTATAAATGATATAGCTGAATATTTCATAACATCCGCATACCATATATTGTATATGCCGGTGATGTACAAATATATGCCGATGATGATTACAAATATAATCCCATAAATATTAGGCGTTAATTAATATAAATGATGATCTTAAGCGAATTCATGTTTGGTCAATTAAAAATGAGCTTAGTCACAATCCATCTAAGTCAAGAGCCATGCTCATTAACAGAAGTAGACAAACCGAAGATTTCGCCCCAATATCTCTTTAAAACACTCCCATAGAGTATGTTGATAAAGTAAAAAATCTTGGAGTTTACTTCACTAGTACATTTACCTGTACTAATTAGGTTCAAGCCCAAATTGGTAAAATCCTTTATTTTGCCGATACTGCTTTACGGATGCAAAATATACGCAGACTTGAACTATGTGTCGAAGAGAAGACTAACAGTGACATAATAGTTGCGCAAGATACATCTTTGACATTAAACGATCAGATCATATTACGCACTTAGCTAGAAGAATAAGCGGCAGCTCCTTAATAACCATATTAAATTGAAGAACCACTTCATATATATACCACTGTTTCATAAAATAATTACTACAAAAGAACCAGACTATTTATTTGATATGATAAAATTTGCGAGAAATCAAAGGACACTGCCAGTAATTTTACCTAGATATATTGTATATTATATATACCAGTAGTCGAAATTTATTTTCCTTCCCACATCCTCTATTTTTTTTCGTCTTCTTAACATAGTTATTACTATAACATTACTTTTTATTTACTTTTGTAATGTATTTTTGCCTAACTGGCACAATTTAAAAGAACCAATCTTACAATGTAAAAAAATTTTTGTGAATTAATAAATAAATAAAAAATGAAATTAATGATAAGTATAACTAAAACACCATAGCAATTCTATCAAACTTTGAAGTAGCAAAGCTATGGTCGCAAATCCTATAGAAGCAGCATATGATATCAATGAATATTTTTCGCCAGTGGAACGAATGCCTTTTCTTTATGAGCATTCAAGTTCTAGCAGTCGTTGCTGTACAATTGGTCTTGGTATTTGCACTTCTTTATATACAATTGGACCTTCCTATTGTACCACCTCAGACGTAGTCGTGGCCAACATTTACATAACATCATTTTTTTATTCATTTTATTTATTTCATTTTTTATTTTATTCATTTTAACCGATAATAAAAATTTTAAGTTCACTTTCAAATTTATGTATTTTATTTTACATTATCAATCAAACTTCACGATGAATCACCCTATATTTTCGTGCCGATAATAGAAAATAATGTCTTCTTTAATATGCTTTTTTTTGTCAGACATCTGTAAGCAAAGTTATCATGACTAAGCTGAAAAAACTATTTTTTTTTTTTTAACGCCACTTAACTCAAAATTTGTATACAAATAAAGCATTTCTGAAATAAAATCAGATTCAAGTTAGAACCGTCAACGACAGAACTTTTATTCTGTGAGACCTTCTACCAGCGGTAGGGCTCACAAATAGAAATCGTTATAGCCGTGAGATAAGACTCACTCGTACTAACATTGAAATTTTGGTCCCTCTAGCCTTTTGAGTTTAGCGAAAAATAATTAGCACCATCGTAACAAAAGTGCAATCAGCAAAAATTTCAACGGTACTAGGAGGAACATATCAAAAAGATACACGAAATTCGGAAGGAATTGCAAGAGAACCATGACAAGTTAAATAACGTGACTACACGATGGTAAACACAAGCCAACTCATAAAAAATATTTACCTACCGTCTGAGAGCAATTCTTGAAAAAATTATTCTAATAGAAGAGGTCGAAAAAATTGGAAAGGATCATCGTGGCATCATCTAACAAAACTCAGCGTTTTCGACTAAGAAAATGGAAAATCAAGATGCAATAAGGAATACAATTGAATCGTTTGAGCTAACATTCAGGAATTATGACAAAGAAGTTTATAAGTATCAGCAAAGGATGCTCATCGATCAGTGGAAAAATGTATCCAAGCTTCGTGAGGATTTTCTATCGAATGCAACGAATGAAGATCAAATGACTACGTACGTCACACAGAAAAAATATGAAGACGTACAGGATGACATTAAAAACTGCCTCTTCCAAATGGAAGATTGGAAATTGCCAAAAACTCGCCAATCACTTCTAATGTACGACTCCCTCAGCTTAAAATCCCCGTGTTCAAAGGGATTTATCTAGAGTGCCAATCGTTTTATGATATGTTCAAAAAAATAATACACAACAACGTCACGCTTGGTATTAGCTGGAAAATGGAATACCTCAAGACACACATAGATGGTGAACCATTTCATCTTATTCAGTAAGGCATCCACAATTCAAACAAAATGTCATCAAAGGAAGAGCTTTTTGAATTCCCAACAAGATGATATCAAGCATCGCAAATAATGGCCTCATCTCTAAAAAAAAAAAAAAAAACAAGGAAGGAAGGAGACAAATCAACTGAGCGGACCTATCATCTTACATCAAAATCTAATTGTGTCTTTTGCAAGAGTGAACATAGACGTTGCTCTTGCAGCAAGCTCGTGATTTAGACTCCGAAAGAAAGGTGTGAACGTGTAAAACAGGCAAAGATCTGCATTAACTGCTTAAGACATGACAAAACGGTTACCTCTTCCAGTGTGCGTACTTGTAAGCAATGTAAAAAAGACATATAGTAATACGCTTTATCAAGAAGAATTTTGCGGAAGACGAAGCAGTGAACAAGCTGTAAGCTGTGGTACACCCTACTAGTATCTTGAGGGATCAACCAACGCAGGTATGACGGACGGTCCATTATGGAAGCGATAAGAAAAAAAGCGCAGAAACAGCGCCCAACGTATTAATTTATAGGACCCTTTACCGAAGGTGTCGGCTCTTGCCCTTGTGTTGTGTCGTTTCTCCCATCGGGTAGTCTTCTTTGCCATAGAAGGCATCTCCGCTCCACCCATTTCTCTCCTGCCAATCCGTTGTTTTGGCTCACCCCTTCATTTTATGTCCGTTGTCTCTTTGGAGAAGCATATTGGCGGGAAGAATAGGTGGGTTCTTGAACGCTGTCTTTCTGCTTGTATGCTAGTCGGAGGGGAGAACCAATAGGTCTGCGAGAAGGCAGAGACATTAGTCTTTTTGGTAGTGACAGACGGTCACTTTAGTAGAAGCGCATTACGCCTAGAACCAGATGGACGATCTGCAACCCTTGTGTGCAATAAACCTCAGAAGACTTAAAATTACTAATGTCCTATTTGGTGACGGACGGTCGACGTCGAACCATCTTGTGCGAAAGATAAATAAAAAAAAAGTCATTGTAGAAGAAAGTTATTTGTAAAAGACTGGACCCCCATTTATGTGCCCCGCACTAACGGATTCACCTGGATGTATATAGGATACGGGTAGTTCCTAGTTCGCCCTCACGATACTCCATCCGATCATTATCAGACTCATTATATGGGTAGTTCCTAGTTCGCCCTCACGATACCCCATCCGATCATTATCAGAAACGAATAATAATCAACATATAAGCGCAAGTAGGCCATATATTTTTTGGTAAATTATCGTTTTCCTTTTTAATATCTTTTGGGAAGGACTGGTGTTGCAGTGGGACTGAATGCAACCCCATTGATCGATCATAAAGGAAATATTAGCTCGGACCAAAGGGGAATCTCAATCTTGCGGAAATTTTGCCCAGATGTGCGTATGTGTGTGAGAATGGAAATAACGGAGTTCCAAGGCATAGTGGCACACTTCAGAAACATTGCGGAGTGTTGCACACAAAACTAAAAAATTGGTCCCGTGCACCGGTATGAACGGTTGTAGGAATGGACGTATATGTGAGACCTACGGTCCGAGCCAATATCGATAGGATAGGGTTCTTGGTTGACCATCAATAAGTTTAAAAGTAAGTTTTGCTAAAACAAAAAGGCGAGAAAAAAAGGGAAAATTTCGATCGTTTAAAAGAAAAAAAAGAAGGAAGAAGGCTAGAGAGAAAGAGGGAAGAAACAGTGAGGGGGAAACAAGGAAGTACTCAGGACTAGAAATACTATGGAAGACTATGAGGTAGTTCTACAAGAATTGAACTTTCTGGAAAATAAGAAAAAAAAAAGAAAAGTACCCTTGTGTAATAGAAATAGTTGTTTATATCGTGTTCCCCCGGGGTAAATACTTTCGATAGAAAAACTTATCGCGTTTTAGTGTCAGGCTTCGAAATTAGTGGTTAAGCCTATTTGGCAACATCTTGTTATCGCCGCCTTTCGGCTGTTATCTTATCACCCAACCCTCGATTAATAAAAAAAAAAAAATTATAACGTATACCAAAAAAGATACTTTCTCTTTCTGGTGTGGTTTTTGGTCTATTTCTTTTGCAGCATACAGTTTTGCACTACCGATCGGTAGTAAACAACTTTTAAAGTGAAATTCGCTACATATTTACTTCCCTGAACCCGGCCCAGCTGAGCAGCCAAAAGGTTCAGCAAACAATTTGCTGCCAGTGCAGGTTTTTTTTCTCTTTCCATCCCAAGTGACAGATCGTCACACGGATATTAACCACCAACCGCTTGGTTCGGTTTTTTTCATAAGTTGCGTGAGTTTGGTTTTTTTTCAGAATAGGTTTTTGTTTTGTTGGCAACCCGGCCACTCTAAATATTAATAATCAGTTAGCCCGGGAAAATTGTACAGCACTGTGCCTGTTCTAAAACAAGTCTACTATGTCTTAGTGGAGTCAAAGCTGCGGAATATTCAAGATGACACTGGTTTTGAAGTTCTTCGATGATAGCCGTTTTATTCGCCCACTCGATCACGCGGTAAATACACGAAGACGTGCACATGGTATGCTGCAAGTAAGTACCCAGATCCTATAACAACTATGATAGACGTCAACTGTTGAACAGCGTTCCACCAACCTTAAGCGAAATACCTCGAGAACTCGTCAACATTAAAAATTATTTTTTAGACTCAAATAACACTTGAACACAATTAAAAATTCTTAAAAAGTAAATTTCATTTCAAATTAAATAAAAGAAAACCTTTAATTTAAATTAAACAAAAAATTGAAATTTAAAATTAACTCAACTAATTATCTTTATGTAGCTAGAGCAGTTTACCTTTACTTTTTTTAACACAATATATTTAAAATACAATCTTCTGCAGACAAGCCACGGCTTCGCAGAAATATTTAAATATTGTATGAAAAATAAAAAGCTCTTTGAATTGAATTGAATTGTGGTAATTGAACTGTTTGTGGTAATTCCTATTTCAGCAAAACTAAAAAGTTCTTCTACATTATTAAAAGGGATATATATACTTTCTTAACCAATGCTTTTCATAATTAAATCAATTTAATATATAGATAATACATATATCGTATTTGAATTGACAATATTAGTTTTGGCTAGTTCGATTGCATAGATTGTGTTTATAATTTCTACTTTTATTAATTTCATTTTGTACATTAAACTCAAATCTAATTCATTACTAAATTTGTTATCTTTCTTAACAATATTAATTATTTCATTGGTATTTTTTGTTAATTTATTTATTTGCTCGTTATATTGCTTATTTATAAAGACTTGATTATTACTATTGTCTATAGCATTATTTATTCTATTTTGCATTATAGTTAAGTCACCGTGGTCGGGGTTTTCCGCAATCCAATTCCATGCAGAACCAATGAAATTCAAGGTGAACCGGTATGAAGTGAGCGTCAAGATACAGATTGTGAACGGTCTTAATTATTTTTTTTTTTGTTTGGTTGCTATGACACATGTCAAACATATTTAGTATACAACAAGTCATTGAGCAAAAAACATCATATTTTTTCATCGTGTTAAAAATGTCGAATTTTTCATCAGAAAATGATGACTTGCGGAAAGCATTAATTTTTTGTTTTCATTTGAAGAAAAGAAGAACGTTCAAGACCACCAAAAAAGTTTGAAGACGCCGAATTGCAAACAATATTGGATGAAAATGACACTTTGAGTAAAAAACAAATGGAAGAAATGTTAAATGTTGCACAACAATTTCTGACCTCTTAAAAGCTATGGGAAAGATCCAAAAGTCTGGAAAATGGGTGCCACATGAATTGAATGAAAGACAGATGGAAAACCGAAAAACCACTTGTGAAATTTTGCTTCAAAGACATCGAATTGTTACTGGCGATGAAAAATGGATTTATTTTCAGTATCCTAAATGGAAAAAATCATGGGTTAATAAGGACAACCATCAACTTCGACTGCAAAACAAGATCGATTCGGCAAGAAAACAATGCTGTGTGTCTGATGGGACCAGAAAGGTGTGCCACGAGCTCCTAAAACTTGGTGAAACCGTTTATACAGATCGCCACCGACAACAAATAATCAATTTGAACCATGCATTGATCGAAAAACGACCAGAATGGGCCAATGGCAATGCACCTGCACACAAAGCAAAACTGGTTGAGGATACAACCAAAGCACTTGGCTGGGAGCTGCTACCCCACCCGCCGTATTTACCAGACTTGGCTCCTTCCTACTACCATTTGTTTTCATCGAGTAGACACGCATTAGCTGAGTAGCACTTCCTCCTACGAGAAAGTCGAAAATTGTTTGACTTTTTGGTTTGCTTCAAAAGACGAACAGTTTTATTGGCATCGAATCCATAAATTGCCTGAAATATGGGAAAAATGTGTAGTTAGCAATAGGCAATACTTTGAATAAAATATTTTTTACTTTCGCATTAAAAATCAGTGTTTTATTTTCACAAAAAAAAAAAAAAAAAAAAAAAACGCTCCACTTCTGTGGACTTAAATCTTTTCGACAAGATAGCTTATTTGGGATAGTTTGTACTCTAGGAGTGGAGAAAGTGGGTTACTTCTGGAGATATGTTGTTTGATTAGGATGATGCTTCTAATAGAAAGGTTTGGTATGGGGTAATTTCGACAATGTGGACCGGCTTAAGGTTTTCATTTTGTATTTTCGATCGTTAAGTTTTAGCATGATATAAATATTCAGAAAAATCCTGAGATATTTGTTAACTGAAATAAGAACAAATGAGATCCATCAATTCACGGCAGTAGCTTGTAATACTGGTTTGGTGATTACGATCAAAGTTCGATGTCACCATTCAAGTTAATCATCAGCCTGAACCAACACATCAAACAATTAAAAAAGGAAACCCATCAATGAATTCCGTTAAACCTCCAACAATGTTCTGAATGAGCAGTTCAGTGTTTAGAACCAAACTGCGGCCCCAGCAAGTTGCAACATACAACAAAAGACCAAAATATTCAAGCAACATACATCTATATATATCTAAGCAAAACTGGACTCAGGTGTCACAGTGCAGCAAGTCGTGGGACTCAAGCAACTTCGGGTGCAATTTTGCAAAAGTATCACACGAAAATACTTATTTATTTTGTAAGAATAGGATATATGGTATTAAGATTTAGTGGTAAGTAATTTGTATATACCAGTATATACAGCATTTGTTAAATAAAGTCTGATTCAAGTAAGAGTACCGTCAACGATAGGATTTTTATTTCGTGAGGCCCCTCACCAGCGGTAAGAGTAACAAATAAAAATCGTCATAATCGTGAGACCCCCACGAAAGATAATTTTGGATTATTTTTAGTATTTGATAAAAAGCGCCATTGTGGTACATACTTTTAAAAAGGGGTATCAGAAACGAAAAAGAAACGTAACAATTTGTCGACTAAGAAGTAAAATTCTTCTTTTATCCCAAAAATAGTTTGGGCTTAGGGAAAGAAGATGCTCTCACAGATTTTTGTAGGGACACTTATTAACTAGGACTAAATATTTTCCTCTCGCACCTAGGTAAATTGAATAAATTAATTTGCTTTCACAACAAAAAAATGTTTGTTGTAATAATTTTTGTGCCTCCTTGAAGAAATTATTTAGAAATCTTTGTTGATTTGTAGCGTATACATACAATATAAACGAAAAGTATTGCAATATTATTGACTTCTTTATACAATTGTGTTTGTATTATTGGGTTGTACTTATTTTTTGTGTAAGAGCTCTTAGGCAATAATAGGATTTTAGGGGCTTGTGTCATATTTACTTGGTACTGTGTCCAAAATTCTCTGAAACGTAGGTGGCCCTGTAGAAATTGCGATTTTTGTTACCATTATTGGTTCTCGGAAAGTTGAGTATATCATTTGTTATCATTCTAGCATATTAGTTTCATTGACAATCAATTAAGTTTCCTACAGTAGAAAAATGCACAGATTTAAAATAAAACCTGTTTATATTATTTAAATGTAGCTGGATATGAACCTTACAATTAGAATGAGATCCGTACAGCCGTTTAATCTGACCAGTTTATAACACTTATACACTTCTTAGCTTAAAACAAATAATCCAACACAATCAAGTTATGTCTCTGCATATGACAAACATACACCACAAATAAATTTTTGCACTTTTTTATATCCCCTAATTTTGCAGCTCTAGCACCCCGGTATTTCCTTTCCAATCTCTCCTAGTAATGAATGAAATGCAATCATGATATTATTTAAAATTTTCGCATTTAATATCCTGTCCCAGGGGCACTCAAGGACAGTCAACCTAGGAAGCTTCCCTTTAACTACCACATGTCTTCCCGCCCATATCAAATGAGCAAAAAATATAATCACCACTCGCAAAAAAAAGCGTTGGCATTTTTGGGGTTTTCTAATCCACATACACCAAAGGGGATAAAAGTTATCCGTCTTCTATGTACGTGATACGACTTCAATATAATGTTCAATAAAACCTTCTGATACATCCTTCAAAATCAACCTGAACCGAAGGATTTACGAATATGTGTAATCGTTCACCCAGTACCATTTGCACTTCTCAATTTTTCTGTTTTCATTACGAATTTCTGCACACTTTCATACTTGAATCATGCGTGGAGAGGCCAAGTGCAATGTGCTTGTTCAGTTTGATCCTCCAGGATATTTTCGTCATTTCCTAAAAAAAACAACACTTTGATAGTCACGTGTTCGACTGGGGCATTGATATAAATAATGCAATTCACACCCACAAAGTAGGACGAACCTAAAGAAAAAAATTGAAATCCATCATCTACATGAAGACGAAGACGAAGTGTCGAGACGCAATAACAACACCACATCAACTGTCAGATAGATGAGGGATAGGAAAATATTTGATTAGTGCCAGTCGATGAGACGATTTGAGGGTGTTTTTAGCAATGTCGGTCGGTTAGTTATAACTCTTCCCTTAAGACACTCACGTAGTAAAGTAACCCTTCTCGAAGAAGAGATATTAAGTGCTATGGTAGGCTATCTACTTCTATACACTTGACATACAGAAATATGAAGAGTTATAAATTGGATGAGGGTGTTTTCATACAATAGAATCGGAAAAAGGAAAACGGAAAGGAACTGTCGTAGCTAAATTAGAAAATTATCAGAAATCAAGAGTGACGGATAATGATGTATGAGCTTTTGACAAGTGATGGAAGACATCACTTTTATTTATGAAAGATCTGTCTAACGCAATTGGTGTGCATTTTATACTTACTCTGAAATATTTTTCCAGTTAGAATGAGTAAATGGGTTTTGTAATTATAAGATTTTACTTTTACTTTTTGATTGCGGTAACCAGATGTTGTAATACATATATAAAAATATGTATTTTGCGTCTTGCAAACTTGATCCACACAGTATTTTTTACTCTTCATGTCAATTTCCGTTTCGTTTTCTCTCCTTAATATCTAATAAATGGTTTAATTCATGTTTGAAATTATTAGCAATATTATATACTCATATTAATTAATATTAATATATTTTCAAATATATAATTCAAATATATGGTATTTTCTTCATTCAAGAACCCAGTAGTAGTTCATTTATTTAAGAGATTTTGGAGTAAATTTTTTCTGTATTAATTTTTTTTAATGAATTAAATAAGATAATAGGGTTTATTTAAGGAGTGCATGAGATAGTGAATTTTTTCAAAAGCCTCTAGTGAAGTAGTCGTAGAAAATTGTACTGGGCAAATCTCGTAGCTGAATTCAAATTCGGCTATTGAACTTTTTCTGTTCAGATAAAATGCTCGCTTTTCAACACAAACCAACTGTAAATACACTCAATATTTTTAAAGACTTCAGTCACTGTCAGCCACTGACAGACTTCTTGGTCGTATCCCAGCGTATTAAAGCAATGTTTTGGGTTGTTTGAATATTGACATATTCTTAGCAGTGAAATGATAGTCAACTGTTTTATACAAATTCTACTTCACCGATAATATTTCATCAATGCCAATTTGTAAGACAAGGATGTTAGTAAATAGTGTAGGTTGCAGAACGATCAGATTGGGGACGAATTTTCACAGCAAATATCGGGCGGGCTAAGGCGATATAAATACAAATGTATGTACATATGTATGTAGCAAAGATTTTTAGAGACCGTTAAAAACTGCCCCAGCTAGAAGTAAATATTTACTCAAAATAAATAAATAAGATACCGTGTCACACATCTTGTCGCACAATTTATACGATTACATTGGATTGAGTGAAAATAATAATTTTTCGAGCGATGCTGGTCGAATGCTACTTATAGTAACAGTTTCCAAAGCGTCAATTGTCTCTTATCAGTCAACAAAAATCAGGGATTTTACATCCACTTTTTGTCATGTAGTTTTTTGAATGAGTATGCATATTATTAAGTTCATCAACTATAACCCGAAATACGGCGAAAATAGACAAAACAAATGTTAAATGCCACCGCCCTTAAGGCAGGCAATGACAAACGTGTGAACGAAAAATGGAGCCTTTTACCTATTTAAAAAAAATTTCATTCTCTCGCTCTTCGTAGTCGGCTGGAAACAGTCCTGTATCTTCAGAGGAAGAGACTGGGCATTGCTTCACACCGGGCTGTTTTGCAATTGATTTACGTCTCTGATTTTTTCATCCAAACCATATCAATCTGCTTGAGAAAAGCGGTCTCACAATTAAATATTTTGAAAAGATGGCTTGAAAGGCTTGAAGGCGACACATACGAGAGATGTTTGATGAATACCCGGATTAGAAATGACAACGCAACTTTTTTAGGTTTTGACAATTTATTTTTCAATATATGTAATCCCCTTTCAATCCGTTACACTTTTCCCACCGGTGTTGCAACTTTTTGAACCTCTCTGTATAGTACGACTTTTGTTGGCCTCCAAAATACTCCTCCGTTACTCGTTTGACCCGTACTTCGTCAAGTCAATAAATCGACAAAGTATTTTTGACTAAAGTAAAGTATAAATTCTGTAAAGTTCAACTGATGCAAGAATTCAACTTTCTACTATTAACGTTTAATTTGTTCTTGCAAATACGTGAAACTTATAAAGAATAATTTATATTGAGCAACGACTGACATTTACATCAGTCAGAAAAGAAATCCAAGAATGATCGCTTAGAATCGTCTATACGAGGTGTGTTCAAATAATAAGATGGCTTTTGAAATTTCGCAGGCAACGTACATTCAACTATCGTTTTTTTTTTTTTGCTGTATTTCGAACGCATGTCCACAGTTTCAAGTATTTAGCATACTTAGTTTGTTATTGATTGATAGAGAGGTTAGACGTATTTTGGTGTGAAAGCACCAGGCACCAAGAAAAGCACGCCAAAGTTTTTTTTAAGAATAAGGAGTATTCCCGCCGTTTGCGAGAAGCAATACGAAAAAACATCATTGTGGAAAAACAATTCACTGCATCACAATAACCTGCACATCCATCGCTGCTTGTGAAAGATCTTTTGTCCAAAAAGAACATGACAATCATACCTCAGCCACCATATTCACCGGATTTGGCACAAAGCGACTGAAGAGACCTATGAAAGACAGTGATTTGCAACGATTGAGAAAATAAAAACGGCATCGCTGGAAGAGCTCAAGGCTATACCAAAAAGTGCTCTAAGGATTCGAAAAACGTTGGCAGAAATGTTTTATATCTAAGGGTGATAAGTTTGAAGATGAAAACATTAATATTTCTTTGGAGCCATGTGAAAAAGGAGGCTTTTACCAAGGCTCCAATCAATTGAAGCCGTCAAAGGCAACATACGAGTACTTGCTGTTATCCATAAAATTTAGTTGTACGAAAATATAGTGAACAATTTTACCAAAAAACCTGACTGTGAAACAGATGTCATGAAGATCATTTGCCTGATGTTGTTTTTTGTTATTAGTGGCAACTCCCGTATCGATTTAAACAAACAATTTTTTGATTGTGTTTTCATCTTTTCCCGATAGCTGCAAACCATCTAAGGTTATTCCCATCCCTTAAAAAGTTGATTTCCCCAGCTCAATATAGTTTACGTGAGCACCATAGTAGTGCAACAGAAATGGTAAACGTACTTGGTTACATAAGAACATAATTCGATCAATTGGTCAGAATAAAGTCACTATACTATATTTGCTCGATTTTTCGATAGTTTTGACCATATCAACCATGCTATTTCTGGTGAAAATTAATATTTTATTTTAGGTTTAGTACTAGTGAAACTCGGCTTTAAAAATAAATAAATAAATA
The DNA here is from genome assembly GCA_907269105.1 of Volucella inanis. Taxonomy (NCBI): domain Eukaryota; kingdom Metazoa; phylum Arthropoda; class Insecta; order Diptera; family Syrphidae; genus Volucella; species Volucella inanis. Next base: position 40,805,106 of record OU026154.1, on the reverse strand, counting down.
AATAAATATAGGTAAAATCGAATTGAAAGAGTAAGTGTTGTTTAGAGATTATCGCTGCTGAAAATCTATTGTGATGAAAATCTATTGGCTGATGTTCCTTAAGGTTCGACAATAGGTCCTTTTTTACTCTCTTTGTACATTAACGATGTTCCTCACGTGTGTTCTGATGTATCTTTTTACTTATCTATGTCTAGATTTATTTATTTAAACCGATTAGCTAAACTGAATATTAGTTTATCAGAATGAATGAGTATCTTTTAAAAATATGCAATTGGTCGCTATGAGCAATGAGCTATCAATAAATTTAAATAAATCACAATTCATAGTGATATCTAAACGGTACGCTAATACGAATAATACGCTCGTCATGCAAACAACAAATTACCTTTCGGGAATAAGGTTACAAGCCTTGGCTCTAAAATAAATGTAATTCTTTCTGTCTGTGATCACATAAGGGGCAATATTGGCAAGTTTTATGGTGGTCTTCGTAAATTCTGATTGTTCTCTAGTTTTATGCCTGTAGATAAATAGAAGTTAATACGGGGTAGAAAATCTTCGGTGGTAGGTTCAGAGTCCTATTGCATAAGATTATTGTGTCCAAAATGACTATTTAATGTTCAAAAATCTGCATTTTATGATTTCTTTAAGAACTGCGATATAATCCTATTAATTAATTAACTAAATTTATTTCGCCTATTTCTTGTCTGTGCTGTCAGACTTTGGAACTCTGTACTAATTAAAAAAAAAAAAACAAATTGGTAATTGTTTTATTAATAATTATTGTTATTAACATCCTCATATCCTCATGTTTGATAAAATTGTTATAAGAATTATTGTAAAATAAAACGCGCTACCTATTGTTTTTTTTTTTTTTTAAGCTTGAACTATTTTGTTCCATCGAAATTTCTCTTGAAATATTATAATATTTTAAAGAGAATTCCAAAATAACGGGATTCCAGTCATTTTAAAATTTATTGGTCTAATTTACGAAATTCCATTTAGAAACTAGCGAAAAATCTCTTAATTTAGAGTTGTACGCAGAGAACTGGTTTTATAGTCTCCTACAACTCTCTTCCTAAAGCTCAATGCATTCCTCAATTTCTTCGCCGTACATAGGCAACATGGCGCTATTATTCGTTACCTCAGCTCCTCTTGTAAACCGCTGTGTGTATACCGGTACAATTGCTTGCGCTGGTACAAGCTACCACTCAATATATGTATGTATATATAGGTAACGATCGTCGCCGTCGCGTCGTCGTCGGTTTGGAAAGAAGAGACCAACTAGTCTAAGCAAGTTGGAATGATGATCGGTTGAGATACAGTTTTTTGTCTCGTGAATCTTTTCAATTTTTGCCTGTTAAAGTGAAGTGCACAAATCATTGTTGAAAATTTTTCTTTTCTATTATTTTCATCATTGTAAATTAAAATACCTGATCTCTGTGGAAAGTTCAAAAGTTTTCTTAAACTTAAAATAAGCAAATTCCATAAAATACTAAATAAATTTTTAGTCATACAAAAAAAAAAAGACCAAATTTAATTGCTGGATTGAGTTGGCTCTCTCGGGCGAAGAGCAAACAACCAAAAAATATCTCAAATTGTTTTTCGACCATTCTGCAGTGGTATTAGTGAGTGACGCACACAAGTGAAATAAGTTTGCCGCATTTACCTTGGGATTTGTGGTTTGTTTACCAAAAATTGCCATTGAGCTAGATTGAATTTGCAACGTGAATTTGAAGAGTTTGTTAAGAAAGAGATATTCAGCATTCATTAACCGTGAGATAGCTACAGCACGTGCAAGGTGCGAGCAGATAGGTATTAACATACCTTAGTTCGTAATCATCATTATTGTCGTAAACACGGAGACATAACAATAAGTACACTGGCCAATTCAGCGGTAGTCAACGGTCGTAGGAAGATGGGCACACGTGTACCACCACCGACGCCTCTCTGCGACAAGGCGATGGCTGGCATACCACAGCTGATCGACGATCTTCAGCGCCTGTCCGAAGATCAAGACAGTGCCGATGTGGTTTTCCTCCTAGGACGCGAAGAGGAACGTGTCTACGCACATCGCATACTACTAATGGCCAGGTAATGTAATACATATGTTAATTATTTTCAGTGGGGTGTGTAATATGGGGCAGTTGCGTTAAGTTTCATACCAATGCTGACCGACCTGTATGCTTGCGGTTAATCATCTTAAATGAAAATTGTGACATACTCGTATTTCAGTAGGAATTGGATATGCACGAGTTTATGGTAGTGATAGATTGCAAATTATTGTTTATTGTTTATGAGCTTTTGTGGTAATGCAATATTTGCGGTTAAATAAGTACTTGTATAAAATATAAATATATACAGGGTATCCCCTAGTTCATCAAGGATAATTTTGAAAATGATTTTTGGGTATACTCGTATTCTAAGAAAAAAACTGATTCTGTTTTTTGGTGTTCAACAGTTACTAATCGACGCATCAGCAAGTCCAAACACTATTTCAAAGTGCTCTCGCGTTCGTGTTTTTGGTCACTAGTGAGTATGCGCGGCACCCAGCGGCAGGATAACTTTTTCATATGCAGAATATTGCCCAAAATATTGCGCTCAGTACTAATCTTTGTGGTATCTGTTAGCTCGCGCACCTTTACTTTGCAGTCAGAAAACACCATTTCATGTATTTTTTTTGACATTGTCCTCTGTAACTGCATCGGAGGGCCTGCCGCTGCGGACTTGATCGTTAGTGGAGTTGCGGCCACCACGAAACTCTCGCAACCAATATTTGACGGTGTAATCTGACGGTTCATTGGCCCCATAATATTTATTCAACTTTTCTTTTGTTTCCTTCGCTGTTTTGCTTTTCAAAAAATAATGTTTTATGAGAGTACGAAAATCGTTTTTGTCCGTACTCAACATGATGCCAAACACGTAAACAACAATCAGCTGTCAAAACAAAACAGTATCGCACTGAAATTTGGCATGTCTGCCTAAATATGAAAGGACTTTAATGCACCATAGCTTTTTTTTGCAGTAGCAGCGCGTTATGGCAGTCAAGGAGGTTACTTTTCACTCAACCTAGTACTTTGGTGTACCCTCACCCATGTTTACGAGTAATGCTGTTAATACTAATGGTAGAACTTTATTGGGACTTTATTTTTAGAAGAAATACTAGCCTTTGTAACTGTTGAAATAATCGTAAAGTTGATATCTTGTTTGAGTCTTCAGTTATCCAATTTCAAAGCCTGTTCTATTTTTTTTTGTTGGTAGTGATTTTTGACTTTGAGGTCACTTTTCGTTAGAAAATGCGTAATAAACATAACGTTTTGGCATTATTTTTGTTGTGGACGTAATACAAGTAATAATAAAAAGTCATCCACAAGTTTGCAGAAAAAACCCGTAGATTTTATGATACTTGGAAAACCTGCAACAGGTTTTTTTGCTTTAAGTTTCAAAGGCTTAAATGACTTTATGTGGTTTTAGATAAATTTTATTTTATATGTGTACTAAAACAGTTATAACAGGTGATCAAAGTGTCCCCCTTGGTTTTATATTCACGCCAAGGCCCGTTTTTGAATCTCATTGCCAATGTTTGTTGATGCTAACTGCTGCCTAACTTTTGATGACGCTTTGAGAATACACTCTTCCAATTTACTTAAAGTTGCTATTTCGGTTGAATAAGCAAGTTCTTTCATTCTTCCTCATACAATAAAATGCCATTGAACTGATGCATTTCTTCCTATACAACGATTCATCTAGCAAATTGTTAACCTCATGACCATAGTGGGCTACAGCACCATCCTTTTGGGAATATGATGAAGCTAGTTAAATCAGTTAAATCGAATTGCCCTCCATTTTCTCCATGCAGTTGCTACATTAGAAATTTTATGTTTGGAAACATTGAATTGCAAAACTAAGCGTCTGATGCTTATTAATGGATTAGTTGTAACAGCTTTCAGTATTCTTTCATCAGCCGAAATTCTTCTTACTTGTGGAGCTCCTGTGTTAGGTCTTGAATTTGAAACTCATCATCGCGTTTATCGAAGTCTCTATACGTACTTCCAAATGCTCCTTCACAAGGAAGTCGTCCATTAGAATAGAGTTCATGGTATTTTTGTCGCGCTCTAGTTGAACTTTAGTTGCACAGCATATAAACGTAAATAATATCTTCGTATGCCTGGTTAATAAATGCACACATTTCAAATTTCTAAACGACTGTAACCTTGGTGTAAAAAACTAAACTGATGAATTAATTTGTTTTTCTAATCTGTTTTGCCATTTTTGCTTAGTAAATTTTCCAAATAGACCTTCATACCCCAAACCCAACACTTTCTGGGAAATTTTAAGGAACAGGGTAAGGAAATGAGGGTTTTGATGGGTAGTCAAACAAACGACCAAGCTTTAAAACTTTTTAAAAGCTATGCAATTTAAAAAATATTATTGGAAAATTATTGTTTCGTTGTCAACTGTTGTTAGAAACGTAGATAAAAAATCATAAATTCCTTATTTTACTTGGTGCAAGTTTCCTAATCCCCTAGTATTATAAAATCCATGTGTTGTTCTTCAAACTTGTTCTTTTTTTTATAATTACACCCTGACTGACTCAAACTGCAACCAACTTCAGACTGCTATAATTTCTAAACCGTTCATTACTGTGAGCTCAAATTTTGACACATGACAGATAATTTTATTATTTAGAAGCCTTTTAAACGATTTGCGTCTCAGTTGTGTTAAAAACATTTTATCTACGATGGAATTTAAACGTGATAGTGTGATTGCTTTATATTGGGCTGGAAAACAAGTAGCTATCGTTAGAGCCCTCCAGCACCTCAACGTGAATAAATCATTTGTGTCTCGCACCATAGCTCGTTACCGTGATACTGGCAGCATTGCAAAATGCCATGGAGGTGGTCATAAAAAAACAGCAACATTGGCAGAAATGGTTCGGAAAGTGAAGGTTCGAATTGAGCGAAATCCGCGTCGAAGTGGAAGAAAAGTGGCTCGTGAGCTTAACATATCATTGGAACGGATGCAACATGTACTGAAAAATGAGCTTGGGCTCAAGCCATTGAAGTTCCAGAAAGCACACGATCTTACACCGCAACAGAAAAAAGATAGAGCCGAAAGAACGAAGGAGTTGCTACGCTTGCACGAAAGTGGTGAGTTTCCGAATTTGTTTTTTTCCGATGAGTCGCCATTTGTTATAGAGCAATATGTCAACAAACACAATGACCGAGTTTACTTGCCAGAGAGGTCCTTCGAAAATTTATACCTTCGGACGGCTGCTAGAAAGCAAGCAGCACCGACGGTGATGGTTTGGGCCGCCATAACCGCCGATGGTCGCTCTCCGCTCGTATTTTTGGACCGTGGCGTCAAAATTAATGCGGTCGTATACCGTGAAACTGTCTTAGAGACAGTATTGAAGCCTTGGGCAAACAATCATTTCCACGGAGACCGTGGACATTTCCGACTCGGCACCGTCTTACAAAGTGTGCGTCAACCAAGATTGGTTAAAAAACAATGCTCCACACTTCATTTCATCGACACAATGGATTGCAAATTCTCTGGATGCAAATCCGTTGGATTTCTCTGTCTGGGGTATTTCAAAAGCGAAGGTTGGCACTAAAAAATACCAAAGTTTGGACCACCTCAAACAGCACTTCATCGAGAATGGGCCAAAATACCGCAGAGCCACAAGGTGGACATATTGAAAACTACTGATACAATTTGAAAATTGATGTATTTTCCAACATTTTTTGTTTTGGCACAATAAAATTTATCAAAAAATAAAAAAATTATAGCATTTTAAAAAGTTGCAGTTCGAGTCAGTTTATAACGCATTTTCTGGTGAAAAGTGTTCTAAAAGACAAAAATTAGCATGTTCAAGAAAAGTGGAACACTCAAACAAGATATTAATTTTATTGAAACGCAGTTACAAAGGCTAGTATTTCTTCTAAAGATAAAGTCCTAAACTAAATTTCTACAGAGCATATCCCGTGAACATGGGTCAGGGTACACCAAAGTAGGCCTTTCCTTAAATCCTCGATAAATGATGTCAGCATTGGATATAAACAATTACTGTAGAACGACTTTTTTCTTATAATATACGAGTACCCAAGAATCATTTTCCAACTTATCCTTGACGAATTCGGGAACACCCCGTTTATATCATTATGTACCTCTGCGTGTTTTTTTCTACAGTCTTTATAAGCTAAGACACCAGATCAAATTGTGCGCGCGGTACGAGGGTATATTTTTCATAACTTTTTCAAGTAAACGATTAATGTTTTTTTTTTAATTGATATTCAGTAAACTATATATATATAGAAGACAGTACACAAATTTTTTTAATCGAATTTTAAGAAATGTTTGCGGTGTAATCCTCTTCCAGAAGGACACTCCGACGACGTTGCTGATTCTTGGTTGACAGCAATTAAGCGGTTCATCTGAAAAATATAAATATATTTATAAATAAATAAATGATATTTTCAATATCTAAAAAAAAAAAAACAAAAAAAATGGCGGCCAATGGGATTTAAAACTGATCTTAAGCGTATTTTAATGCTTAACAATTTCTTCGTAAATTCGAATACTCTCTTAGCTGAAGCATTTATACCCACATTTGCTTGAAGAGGCAAGTTGTTGGACCTTCCAATAAGAATTTTAGACCCATGTTATTTGGATATATCGAAGAAGCAAAGTAATTCTTCATCAAAACTCCATTATCGTTTTTTTTTTTTTTTTTGGAGCTTACATTTCAAAATTGGATGGTACGTTTTGAACAGGTGAAAATCACCGCTGCTTACCCTAATAGTCGGGTGGATTTGTGAAATAAAATATATTTATTTATTTTGGTCTTATGTATTTTCTGCTCCAGTACAAGATTGAACACACAAAATCGCGTATGCTTGTTGAAATCCAGTGCTTGTTTTCAATAAATCGGAAATTTTTTTACTAAGTGGCTGCACAGTACATTCTAAATTCTTGAGTGGTATGATACGAATTAGTTTTCCCGGTCTGAATGTTGTCATATGCGGTTTTGTAGGCGATAAAAATATAATTATTATCGACTTTGTGTCCATACTTTGTATCCAAGCTTTGCCCGACCGGAAATCACACCACTTGATGAATGTGGCTTTTGTCGTTCATATACTCGATGAGATCTTGTAGGCAGCATTATGCAGGTATATGGCTCGGTAGATCCTTTAAATTAAAGAATCGCATTTCTTGAATATGGGGAAAATAAAGCGGTGTTTTAAAAATACAGATGATCATCGCCAACAATTATGAAAACTTCCTACTCTAAGTTTTCTGCTATAATACTTCCTTGTTGAAAGTTGTGTTTTCTTAACACTCAACCATTCTACCCTAGTCATACCCATCATGGATCAGCTGAAAATGCACTTAATCGAACTGCTGCTAAATAGTGGGCAGAGTCGAAATTTGCTCGTATGAAGTTAAGATGAACAACATGTGTCTTCTGTTAATTAACATATGGTTTACTTGGTTGGTGGTTCAACCTTTAGATGTAGTATGTAATAAGAATCTAGAGCTACTTTTCAACGTATTGCATGCACAGCACAGATACGATCTAGGTTTGAAATCGATAATCTTCCCATTACAGCTGTAACTCTGCTGCCAAGGCTATGTTGAATGCTTGATCCTACCGAAGCACTAGCGTGATTCCGGTGTTCAATCTACATCTAGAAAGGCTGCGCCAAACACATTTTCGGCATCTTTATTAAAATTATACTTTCGAAATTCTAGCTGGCGAAGAATCTTATCTACAGGTAGGTTATAGGTTACGTGTGGTCAGCTGTCATGAGATTGGGCTTTGAGAAATCTACTTTTCTGATTGATAGTCCATTTATGTGGAGCCTGGTGTGGATCTATCACTCTTGGGCCATTGAACTTATTTAGAAAGAATAGGCTTCGATTTGTCATTGAATAGAATGAGAATGTGAGTGTCAATGTGCCCTGTTATAGGACTAAAATAATAATGCTAAGGCAAATATTCAGAAATTCAACCTCCCACGGTCAGAATAAAGCTTGTTAGCCACCGATTTGTGAAGTCAGGTTTTTGGGTATAACGATAGGTGAGCTGATGACTTTCATACCTTATCTGGTGCAAATAAAAAGCCGTTTTCTGAGTGTTGTGAAGTCTGACAGGGGTTTTGCCAGACATGGCGTACGAATAGTGGCATTTTTGTTGCCTGTGCAACATCTAGGTTATCGGTATGGTAGAAAAGAGAGATATGTCTGATGCGAGGGGCCATTGAATTCTGCCGTGTCAGAAAGTTTTCTTACTTAGCTGCTTACTTGTACGAGAGCTATGCAAATAGTACAGGATGTAGCTCCTGTTGACCTAGAAGCAATACATCGTGGTATTGTTTTTGAAGTTAATTATTTAACTAACAAGTTTTCAAAGTAAGGGCGGGATAATCGTTGAATGAGTGTTATTGAGTATCTGCAAAAGTAAGGTTGATATTATGGTACGTAAGACTGATTCCGAATACAGCCAGGCGGTAGCTTATTGACTTTGAGTCTATAAAGTGCAGCATTTGCTATCAGCTCTAAAAGATGTTGCAATTTTTCCTTTTCTGTATAACTAACCTTATCCATTACGTTTTCTGGATCTCGGTAATGACTACCTTATACCCATCGAGCACACTTTTAAAAATTTTTATCAGCGCGTGAGGTCTTATTATAGGGGGATCATTTGTATCCGAAACTGATGTTTCGCTCATATCGGTCTTTTTCCGTGGTAAGAATGCTAATGTCACAACACTCAAGCTAGAGAATCCTTATTGATAACCGTGGAATGACACTTGGAATAGGGTTTTCCAATAAGGACTTGACAACTTTGAATTTAATTTGTGAACGCACTACATCAAACTGTCACTATCAATTTATTCAGTAAACTCAACATCATGGTAAAGTACACTAACGAGCAACGTCTGCAAATTATAAAAATTTTCTACAGATATTCGGAGTCGGTGACTGCAACTTCAAGAGCGTTAACTCCAATTTTCGGTCGTAATTCTCGCCCTAGTAGACAGGCAATAACAAGTTTAGTGCAAAAATTTGAGTCTACATATTCGTTGTGTGATGTTGCCGTGTCAGTGAGACAACGTGTTGGTCGAAGTGTCGAAAATATCGCTGCCGTTCAGACGTCCGTAGCAAACGATCCAAATCAGTCAATTCCACGGCGTTCTCAAGAATTGTGAACATCGTTCAGACCACATTATGGCGTATTTTGCGTAAAGATCTTGGTTTACACCCAAACAAGATCAATCTGACTCAAAAATTGAAGCCGATGGACCATTTGAAGCGACGTACGTTCTCCGATTGGGTTCTGGAGAAGATGCGCCAAGATGATGAATTTGATCGCAAAATCACCTTCAGTGACGAAGCTCATTTTTGGCTCAATGGGTTCGTCAATAAGCAAAATATGCGTTATTGGTCGTGTGAAAACCCACATGTGCTTCATGAATCACCACTTCACCCACAAAAAATAACCGTTTGGTGCGGTTTGCATGCCGGCGGCGTTATTGGGCCATATTTTTTCGTCGTGAATGGTCAGCGTTATCGCGCCATGATCGCCGATTATTTTTGGCCCAAATTGGATGATATGCACTTGGACGACATGTGGTTTCAACAGGATGGTGCCACAAGCCACACAGCACACGCTATAATCGATTTATTGAAGAGTAAGTATGGTGAGCGTGTTATCTCAAGACATGGGCCAGTCGTTTGGCTGCCTCGTTCGTGCGATTTAACACCGCTTGACTATTTTTTGTGGGGCTATGTTAAGTCATTGGCTTATGCCAACACGTCGATGACGTTGGAAGAGCTCAGAGCCAACATTGAACACGAAATAGTAACCGTTTCGGCCGAAATGTGTGGCCGAGTCTTTGAAAATTGGGTCCAACGAATCGACCGCTGCAAACGTGCCCGCGGTGGCTATATGAACTAAGTCGGGTTCCATTCATAAACGATTTGATTGTACTTTAAGCCAATAATAAAGTTTTTAAAATATCTAAAATGGTTTGCCTTTTATTTAAAAAAAAAAAGTTCTCAAGTCATTATTAGAAAACCCTATACAATAGTTAAGTTAAAATCAAGAATTTGGATATTTTTGTGAATACTGTCTTTAAAGATATCGAAGTATTATGGATAACATGCAATAACAACACCTGGCTCGCTACTTAAGTTTTGAGATATGGCATTGCCGGTATAGATACGTCAAAATTTAGGGTTAGGAGAAATATAAAATAAATAAAGTTAACAAATGTTAAAATTTTATTTTTATAGAATTATTTAAAAATGGTGACTGTGCAGCGTTTCTCAGATGACCTCTCTTTTTTGGACATGTCTACGGCCGTAGATCGTCAGAAAATTGTTAATAACAAATGAACTATGCCATATAAAAAAAAATCCCTATGGATTTATTTAGACCATATATTTTTAAAGATCTAGTTTAAATTTTAAGTGAATTGGTTGAAAATTGTACAAGTTATTGATGCGGCAAACTTGAAAAATGCAGTTTTGAGATAAAGGCGTTTAAAATTTTAAATTATAAAAAATCATACCTGGTGGCCTATACTATACTTTGGAAAATAAGGACTTTGAGATATTTTCCGGTTATAACCTTTTGGGATCGTTTTTGAGTTCCTAAGGGGCCATTGAAAGCAATAAAAAAAAATCGGTTTTTTGAAAATCCTAGAATGGCCTAACCACTTACATGTGCTCATAGAGTTTTGTCATAGGATTGTTATTTCTGTTTTTACAGAGATCTGAGAAATTCATTCCAATAAAAAAAATGGAATTAAATCGTGAACAATTTTGTGCGATGATTTTTTTTATGATTTTCGATGTGGATTAACTTTTGGTGATGAAGCACCATCCCGAGCCACCGAGTTTCGCTAGTTTTTCAAATTCAATCGTGGTTATCGTTCAGTCTTGGACGAATTTATATATGGTCGTCAAAAGCGGTTGTTGAGACAGAAAACAGCGATGCTGTGCGGGAACTGATATTGCAATATCGTCATGCGACTTATCGTGAAATTGAGGCATGATCGGGCATTAGCTCCATGTAGCGTGGATTTAATATTGCATGAACATTTGGCCGTCAAAAAATTTCTTCGTTTTAGATACCACTTAGTTTGACAATCGTTCAAGAAAAGACTCGGTCGAAACAAATGTCGAAAAAATTCGATTGCGGTGCTTTCATAGAAGTCCATAAAATCTTGCAAGACGAGCCAAATCCAACAAAAGTTGTTCTAGTACGAAGCAAATCGTCGCGTGTACACTTCGCCACCGTATCAGAAGAGTAACGTAGAATGATCAATTCGGAATGATATACCACGATTCGTTGAACACTAATCATTCTCCACCACTGCAAGCCGAGCTCTTACAGTTCAACTCAAACAAGTGACTTTCTGAGCACACAAAACATCAAATTTCGGCAGCTTCTGTTTTAATGCTATCGAACGCACCAGTGACCGCCCGCTGAGTTCTGCCAATTATGTTACTACTGTACAGACTTTTGAAAGACTGTGTCTCCAAGGGTCGAGTTCCACACAATTCTTTCAAGTATGATGTTAAAGAAGTCATAAGACAGCACATCACCTTAATTAAAAGCCTTTTTGACATCAAAGGACTCATTTAAGTCCGACCTTAACAGAATAGCAAGCGTTCTCTATCGTCATTCTGCATAGATGGACTAGTTTGGCAATGATGTTAGACATTCCTCTATAAATGCTGTCATATGCGGCCTTAAAATGAAAAGATAGTGGGTATCGATTTGGAATTCTTGAGTTTTTTCCAGCATCTGCCGAAGTGGGAAGATTTTGTCGACCTATTAATGAAGTTTTAGACCAGAAAAGTTCACAAGCGACCAGATATGACGGTCACCTGATCATAAAACTGCCAACCAAACTTTAAGAAATACGCTTGGTACTTATCCAGTATTATAGACGTCCTATCATAACGACTCGGATCACTACATTGTTTCAGTTTAGGTGCAGTTTCCGATACCTCAGATAGCCACAACACCGGAAAAATATTGTGACAAGATTTAACGTCTATCGGCTGCAATCGAAATAAACTTCCAGAACTTGAAGCTGATCATGTACCTCTCAACACCTCGTCAGGCATCGATCCAATGAAGCCGTCAGAAATGCCGGAACTGATATACCTGGTATCAATCTAGCACGCCCACAACCCGCTTATAAACAATGAGAGCGACTTGTGGACCCTAAGAGCCAAAAAGATTGAAAAACATTGAAAATACAAATTTAATGAAATTTTAGTATGTTCTAACAAAGTTATAGTTTTTTTTTTTTACTTTGAAAGTTAAGGTGCAAGTCTGTTGCACTACAAAGAGCATTTTTTGCCAAACATCGCCATCAGGAGAGCTGCAGGAAGCAGTCGTTATAATAGAGAAACTGCATAAAACAAAAATGCGATGTTTTAGTCAAACAATTTCCGCCCTCAGAGCATAGCACAGCTATGAGTATGTGTGCATGGATTAGTGGCTTTTACACCAGCTGACAAGATGATGCACTGTGCGTCGTAGCTCTAAAGAAGATCCGCAATGGTGAAAGGGGTTGTTGACCGGATTAAAATTGGCCCTCAAATATCCGCGGGACCTGAAAAGTTTTCTTATGTGTGAAGAAGCAAACATCGGTCATTTTTCAAGTTAAGAAAGAAATGTGGCTGTACAGTGAATAAAGACATTTTAAAAAGCAAAAAAACTAGTTTGTTTTATTTAGTTCGTTCGTTTCCTTTTAACGTTACTTAAATTGTTCTCCGCATAAATTTGAATTGGCATCGGAAACAAATCGACCGCAGTTAATTTTTTAATTTTTTGCAAAGTATCGTGGCGATACAAGATCCGAAAAGTGTCTAACACCAATTTTGCTCACTTGCAATACACTCATGAATCAAACCATCAAAGGGTGGTTGGTGTGCTTACCATAGTTGTAACGGAAAACCTTTTGTTTGTACAAACTTGACTCTGTGCTTGCTTTCACAGTAGACGAATGCCACTTTTAGGGAAATAAACCGTTTGTATTAAAACGCGGTAAAAAAAAAAACCTAATCTTGATATATATATAAACAAATTTTCCTTAAATTATAAGCACGTTTTCCAAAAATTGGTTATAAATCCAAAAATTGTTGTAATTCACTTTACCTCAATTAAAAGTCCTCAATTGTAGCTTTTATATGCGATATCAAGTACGTATACATATATGTACGTGTTATAGTTTTGAAAATATTTTAATTTTTTTTCCAGTTCTTTCCAATAATTTACGTCAAAAATTGATTTGGATTGTTACTCCTGGTGTACTAGAAAGTATGTAGTTTTTTTTTTTTTTTAATCGGAGTGCGTGTGAGTGGCCGTGTCAAGTGGTAGTGTATTGGTTTCCAAATCGGACAATTCGGGGTTTAATACCAGCATCGTGAGATAAATGGTTGCCTGAAATACAACAACAAGTTAATTGACACTAACAATTTATGTTGAGTTGCCACCGCTTAAGCGAAGTAAGCGCTGAGCTCAAACATCTTTCTCTTTCTCTCTATCCAATTTTCCGGAAAACTTAACACGTGCTTCAGAATTTTAGGAGCAGTCCACCCTCTTAAAATAAGAACTTAATTTTCAAGAGGTGGACTGCTTCTAAAATTATATATATGTACAATATATAAAATAATATTAATATATATATATGTATAACCTTAGCCTATATGCGATTATCCGAAAGCTATCGGGTTTTTACCGGTCCAAATACGAATTTATCCAATGCTTGCATTTTCTTGGTTAGGTGACTATAAAAATGCATCTACATATGCATATGATGTTAATCTGCACAAGTCTCTTAACCATTCCGACAATTGACTATGACTACATGACTACATTGAACGTCGTACACTAACAATGCTGCGTGATCTAGTGCACCTTCTCCGCCACGAACATTGTTAACAAATGGAATGAAGCCATTTAGCAACCATTTAAAAAATTGAGACTCCTTCATCCGCTATTTGCTGATGATGCTCAAGCTAAATAAAATATTCCATTGAGTGTTTTGTTTCTGTGAAATAAATGATTTAAAAACATTGCTATTCGAATTACCTAATTTTAACGTTGTTTATGTTAAGTGGCAAATTTAGTTCATCTAAACTTTACGTTTACATTTATCCCGTGTTCACATTTACGCCAATTGATAGCCTTGAAGATTATAAATTCTGTTTTCCAGCGTTTTCAAACATTAAATTACCTCTTAGTTCTTTCCAGTAGTTTTCGCCCAAAACCGTTTCGGATTTTTACTACATAGATTTTTTCCGTGTAGGTTTATTTTTAAAGTCCGATATGAGTTCTTTTCGGAATTTAACCCGAAAATGAACTTGTTTAGCTAGGAGAAGTGGTGTTAATAGCTAGTGGGTGAAACAGGCAGGAGAAATGGTGTTTAGAAGGTGTCAAAATTGTTTCCAAGTTTCTCCCTCCTTTCTAAAGTTTGTTGGTCATGTAGCAGGGGAAGAAGACGTAACTATGAATGAGAATAAAACTAAGTATATGGATGTACAACTTAGGGATCCCCAACATCGACCGATCAATCTGAATGTCACAGTAGGTAGCAATAACGTTGAGCTAGTTAAGAATTTTTTCTATCTCGAGTCCGCTATTAACTGTGATAATGACACTTCATCAGAAATAGAGCATAAAGATATACCTTCTTGCCAATCGCTTTTTCTTTGGGCTAAAAACAAAATTAATTTATAAGGCCTTGGTTGTATATAAGACCCACTCCTACTTTGTGAGACAGAAGCAAGGACGTTAGTAAAGGTTGATGCAGATATCCCTTTCGTTGTTTTGAAGTGATTTTTTTCTCCCGTTTATGTTGTCACACTTGGAGGAGTACAACTACAATTGCCTCGATCTAGTAAAAAATTGAGTCATGATCACCTGAGATGTTTAGGACATGTACTAGTATAACGAAGAGATATCAAAGCTCAGGTCGGAATTGCCTTCCGCTCCTACCTGAGGAGTGACAACGCGGTAAAGGATCATCTCGAGGTGGCGTGTACAAATAGAAGATGACCTCAACCGTTTTGAAGCACAGGTTCCGCCTTATTCATAGAATCAAAACTGGTGAAATGTGATAATTTTTTTTTACTCTTAAACAATTTGAATACTTTTGCATGGACTATATACATTTAAAATAGCTAACAATGTTAAGCGTCTTGAGTTTTTCTTTTATTCTTATTTTTCCATAAAATAATAACAATAAAATGTGTAGACATGTAAATGCAATAAGTTTAACCCCTAAAAATACGTTATTTTAGAAAATCAACATGTTAAACTGAAACAATCGTACACCAACGTAAACTTTTTTCAAATTTCAACGTTGTTCGTACATGCAGATCTTTGAAAAAAAAAAACCTAATTCTTCGTTTTGTACTCGTATATGTATATATAAATATCCTTTTATTGAACGAACATTAAATTTAAACACTTTATACACATAAAAAAAAAGTGACTTTGGCCAACAAGATGACTTTTTAAATATTATATTTCCCTAATGCAATCCGTCGAAAACGAATAACATTTTATATATAAGCACATTTCGTTTTTGTATTAAAATAAAATTTATTTTTGATAAAATATTGTTGCCGGAAAGTCCCTTGGGGTAAAAACTCATATCTTATATCCCTTCGGAATCGTTATATCAAACCTATTCAACGTAATGCAAATTATGTGGTGTCATATTTATCATTTGCATATTAAGAGGGAGAGCACCAGAACTTCGTAATGGACGGCGTTCTAAATTTTGGTATTGTGTCGAACGAGACCGTTCGTTCAATTATGCTAATAATCTTGTACATTTTTGACACCAGATGATAGGAGTATGCCAACACATTTTGCTTTAATCAAAGTATTTTTTCAAATATACAAATTATCATAAATGTATCTACATACACCTATGGAAATCTTTGTACCTTATTTAAAAAATAAATAAAAAAGGAAGCTGCTCTTGCACATAATCCGAGAATAGATCCTTTAATTAAAATCTGTTCAAAGAATTATGAATATAAGCTCAAAAATACCCCAAGAGTATAACTCTTAACCTGTCAAATGTAGTTTTTTATAATAGATTCGGCTCATATCTGAATCTATTAATTTACGTCTAGCGGCATAAATAGTAGTTTACTGACAAACATTGTTAACCGAAAAAAGGGTCAGTTACGCAAAATCTGACAAGGCGATATACATGCCTTGAAATTGAACCCTTATCAGAAAAAGAATTGGATAGGTTGCTTTTCATATAGAGAATAAATCTTACATCTTGAGTTGTCCCAGCAAACATGATTAAAAGTTGTAATGATAGTATAAGTACTAAATGTTATGTCGCGTTACTTTGCAAAGAAAACGTAAATATAATTTCCCGAGTCAATATCTGCTGCGATTTTTTTTTTGTCTTAACAGCGCATCCTGGACCAAGAAATGCAATATTACATTCCATTCATTTCAATGTAATTAATGAATAATTTATAGCAACATAAGGAATCGCTTCAATAACAAACTACCTACAGTACCGGCACTGACTAAATTGGAGCTCCTAATCTGCAGCTTGATGGCTATGTTTAACCTGATCACTCGTAGAGAAATTGCTACGAAATTCATCGTCATGCTTATGCGTTACAGCAGGTAGTTTTATATAGGGTTTTCCAATAGGGACTTGACAACTTTGCATTTAATTTGTGAACGAACTCTTACACTAGTCATCAAACTGTCACTATCTATTTATTCAGTAAATTCAACATTTTCATCATGGTTAAGTACACTAACGAGTTATGTTCTCCGATTGGGTTCTGGAATAGATGCGCCAAGATGATTAATTTCATCGCAAAATCATCTTCAGTGATGAAGCTCATTTTTAGCTTAATGGGTTCGTCAATAAGCAAAATATGCGTTATTGGTCGGGTGAAAATCCACATGTGCTTCATGAATCACCACTTCATCCACAAAAAATAACTGTTTGGTGCGATTTGCATGCTGGCGGCGTTATTTTTTCGTCGACGATAACGATCGTCACTTTACTGTGAATGGTCAGCGTTATCGCGCCATGATCACCGATTTTTTTTGGCCGAAATTGGAAGAAATGGACTTGGACGACATGTGGTTTCAACAGGATGGTGCCACAAGCCACACAGGACACGCTACAATCGATTTATTGAAGAGTAAGTATGGTGAGCGTGTTATCTCAAGACATGGGTCAGTCGATTGGCCACCTCGTTAGTGCGATTTAACACCGCTTGACTATTTTCTGTGGGACTACGTTAAGTCATTGGTTTATGCCAACACGCCGACGACTTTGGAAGAGCTCAGAGCCAACATTGAACGCGAAATAGCGGCCGTTTCGGCCGAAATGTGTGGCCGAATCGTGGGAGGTGGGTCCTACGAACCGACCGCAAACGTGCCCGCGGTGGCCATATGAACGAAGTCGAGTTCCCTTTATAAATGTTTTAATTGTACTTCAAGCCAATAATAAAGTTTTTTAAATATCTCAAATGTTTGCCTTTTATTTAAAAAAAAATTTGTCAAGTCGGTATTAGAAACCCTATATTTGCGTAATACATTTAGGTAATAGGCAAAAACATGGCGCACATATATTTGCTTGCGAATCAATTTGAACACTTAGGGATAATAAATTGTGCAAAAACACAGCGAAATGCACGAAAATAGAAATATAATTCGGCACACAATACTATAGGGTGATTCATCGTGAGGTTTGATTTATAATGTAAAATAAAACATTAATTTGAAAATGAACTTACAATTTTTACTATCGGTTAAAAGAACAATTCATGGTATTTAGTTTTTGAAAATGATATCATGTAAATTTTTTCCAGGACTACGTCTGTGGTGGTCCAATGGAAGGTCCAGTTTTGGGCGACTCGTTCGAGCATAGCGACTGGTATCTTGCGGATAACATGAGTAATGTTGGCTTTCAAAGCATCAATCGTGTCTGGCTTATTCTTGAAAACCTGAGACTTTACATATTCCCAGAGAAAATATATCCAAAGGTGTGATATCGCACGATCCAGGCAGCCAATTTACCGTAGCAAAACCTGAAATTAAGTGCTCACCAAAATGATTTCTCAACAAGTCCATTGTTTCACGCGCTGTATGGCTCGTAGCACCGTCTTGTTGAAACCAGAGTGCCCCGAGACAATGTGCTTGAATTACAGGAAGCACATAGTCCGTTAACATGGCGCGATAACGGTTACCATTGACGGTTACATTCTGATTTGCCTCATTTTTGAAGAAATATGGATCTATGATGCCACCAGCCAACCACACCATACAGTTTTTTTTTTTTTTTTTTTTTTTTTTTATAATACCGCGCGCGCACCAAAGGGATATGAATACCCTTTTACTGGCTTTTTCTCCAGGGCGCGGGCGGGTGGTGTAGTAGTTTGAAATTCAGGTGTATTAGGTTTCGATATTTTTCGCAGAGGTGGTTGTCAGACTGGACGGGACGAGCTAGTACATCCTCAACCAGTGGGTCTTAAGTACGTGCTAGCTGTTAGTTCGTTATATTTAGCTTAGCCAGCAACCACTCCAACATCAGTGTTATGCCTTTATGTCAGAGTTGACGCCGACGGGATTTTCATATACCTACATACAGATTCTATGAAAAGACTTTTTTACAGATTTGCCTCGCACGGGATTCGAACCCACGACCCTCTGCTTGAGGAGTCTATGCATATACCACTACACCACGGCCACCCCGTTGTTTTTAATGGATGTAATGCTAGCTCTTGGTACTCTTCGGGTTTCTCATCAGCCTAAACACTGCAATTTTGTTTATTAACGTATTGAGCCAGAAAAAAAATTTCACGGTAAAACACCGGATTTTCATTGAGTTTTTCCAGAGAAAATATGACACAAATTTAAGTCGCCTGTCTTCAATTCTTGCACAAGTTGAATTTTGCACGCTTTTAGGCCGAGATCCTCACGTAAAATATGCCAAGTTGTCGAATACGCCAAGCCAAGCTGCTGAGAAACGACGAATCGATTCGTCACGGTCTTCGCATACACTCTAAGCTACAACTGCTATAGTCGCTTCACTACGTGCTGGATATGATCTCACCGGTCGAGTATCATCCACCAATGTAAACTTGGACTCAAATTTGAGAATGGTATTAGCAATAGTGGTTTCAGTAGGTCGATTATGCGCACCGTAAGTTCCTCGAATTGCACGAAAAACATTTCTCACAGAACGCTGATTTTCGTAGTACAGCTGAACAATTTGGAGACGCTGTTATGGTGTGAGTCTTTCCATGATAACTTGCCAAAAGATACTAAACAAAAATGATAAAGCAGTTTGATAGGAGTCACGCGTAATATGTCAAAAAAAACTATTGAAATTCAAACCTCACGATAAATCACCCTATATTTGACGTTCATACATTTTGACATAAAATCCAGGAGAGAAACTTTGATTCACAAATGAAAACGAAACCATTTCTGAAAAAATTAGGGGAAATGGTTTTACGTCACTTTTCTTTTCCGAAGCAGAGAGAAAATGACCCGGCCCAAAAAATCATTGCGACCGTTACGATGCCGGATAGGTTGACGTTGACTTATTGGACGGAAATGACAGTCCCATAAAATCCGTCACAAACTAAACAAAATAATTGAAATTTCAATTAATGTCAATGTTTTATTTTCAAGCTACATATGACTGATGGAAGACAGTGAGGTCGCGGTCGGTAGCTATGTCATAACATTTGGCTAACTTTTAACCCGGTCGTACGACGTTGTGACAGCTGTGTAGAAAAAAAAAACAAACAAACTAAACAAAACATAAAGAAATCAGTCGTTTGACGATTAGTTGTAATTTGTAGTTTGATTAATTTAATTGGATTTCTTTGTGTAATATTGTAAGTACACGGACAAAAATGGTGTTTTGTGCAATTTCTTATATTTTAGTAATATTAATTCAGATAAAATGGAAGAACATTTAATTGAGCTGGTTAAGGAGAGGGATATTCTGTGGAATCTTTGCCATCCTTAATATAAAAATATAAAAAAAGAAGGCACATGAGTGGCAAAAAGTATTACAGATTATCGGAGCTCCAGGTAATTGTTTTAATTTGATATCCTTGGTGATTTTTTTAACAAATTTTTCGTACTTCTTCGTACTT
Source organism: Volucella inanis (assembly GCA_907269105.1). Taxonomy (NCBI): domain Eukaryota; kingdom Metazoa; phylum Arthropoda; class Insecta; order Diptera; family Syrphidae; genus Volucella; species Volucella inanis. The sequence goes on along the minus strand of OU026154.1, from coordinate 40,784,904 downwards.
TTCCAAAAGAAACTAGAAATATGGCTAAGCATGAAATTCTGCGCTATGCGAATGAGGTGCAATTAGGGGTATTAGAAGCATTTAATATGTTATATATCGCGATCAGTGAAGACTGAATTTAGTATATTATTATTTTTAATATTTAAATGTTCCTTATTTTGACTACCTATACCTCTTTTTATTTAATTTTTTTAATTGTAAATGGATTTAAGTGAGTTGAAAGTTTGTTAGTTTCTGAAAATTTTTTATATTATTTATTATTTTTATTGATTTTAAGCTTTTTTGTTTTTGATGATGCTTTTTTGTTTGACGATGAACGTCCTGGGCAGCTAAAAAAGTTTGAAGATGAAGAAGTGGAGGCAATACTTTATGAAGATTGTTGCCAAACACAAGAAGAGCTTGCAGAATCTTTGGGTGTCACTCAAGCAGCCATTTCAAAACGTTTAAAAGCAGCTGGATAGGTTCAAAAGCAAGAAAATTGGGTTCCACATGAACTCACGCCGAGAGACGTCGAAAGGCGGTTTTGCATGTCCGAAATGCTGCTCGAACGCTACAAAACGAAGTCATTTTTGCATCTAGTGACGATTACTAGTGACGATAAATGGATCCATTATGACAACCCCAAGCGCAAAAAATCATATGTGAAACCCGGCCAACCAGCCAAATCAATGGCAAAGCCGAATATCCATGGCACGAAGGTAATGCTCTGTATTTGGTGGGATCAGATGGGTGTGCTGTATTATGAGCTGCTAAAACCGGGTGAAACCATCAATGGACAACGCTACCGAACACAATTAATTCGTTTTAAGAGAGCAGTAGCCGAAAAACGCCCGAAATATGCGACTAGACACGAGGCAATAATTTTCCATTATAACAACGGAAACAGTGAATGAAAAGTCTTACCCACTCGCCTTATAGCCCAGACCTTGCCCCTTCTGACTACCATTTGTTCCGGTCGATGCAGAACGCCTTCACTGAAATACGGTTCACATCAGAGCAGAATATAAAAAATTGGCTTGATTCATTCTTGGCTGCCAAGCCGGCGCAGTTCTTTTGGGATGGGATTCACAAATTGCCAGAAAGATGGGAAACAGTCATAGCTTCAGATGGGCAATACTTTGAATAATACTATTGTACATGTTTTTCTTGAATAAACGTTCAAATTTTGAAAAAAAAAAAAAACGCACGAAAGTTATATAGGAGAAGTTTTGCGTATTATCCTTATGGTTAGAAAGCTATTTTGCTTTCGTTGAGAAAATAATTTGTTAAAGTTCTCCTCACTTCATCTATTCTGTTGTTTGTTTCACATTTGCGAATAGGCAACAATTCCTTAGATCTCCTGACGCCAAGTATCTGTACCAGTACCAAATATTCTCCATTAGCAGAATAAGAATTACAGTAGTTGTCTGGGCAGTACGAGCTGCAGTTGTATACACCATCTGTAGTTTTAATGAAATTATGTAAAATTGTACAGGCAAGCACATTTTTGTCCGCAATTTGTGGTTGGGCGTGGTTTAGCAGGATTCCAGGGAAGGGCCGCATTAAATTTTTTCAGAGCAGAAAATCGCAGTCACCAACGAAATTAAGGGATACTTTTCTCTGCGAAGTATGTGACGAAGAGTGACTTTTTAATAAAATACCTCGGCCTTTATATTTTGGTATAAGCGACGGAACCACCACAGGTGGTATTTTGTTTTTAATAATTTATGTGCCAAGTAGCATGTTTGCACGACATTCATAATAATTTTTTTTAGTCTGGTAAGTTTTCGGGTTTGCAAATTATTTTCTGTTGATTTGGAAGAAAATTAGCTGATTGGCTTTTAAAAAGTCTGTCGCTGATCTTTATGACTATGAGGATGAGGAGCGGTGTATGGTTGTTCTAGTATCTTCTTTACAGAATCACAGCACAGAAATACGTCGGTGTGGGATGGAATTTGCGATTTTCCATGAAAATCTGTTGATCACAAATTGAATTGTTACTTGCAAAAACCTCGCACAGAACTCTAAGAGCTGTTCCATAAAGCTTTTCTGCTGAGGATGCTTTGATGTCGTCAATCCCAATAACACCATTGGAAGAGCATCGACCCAGTTGAATTTCCAATGTTGAATAAGTCCATTTGGGGCTGGATGTTATGTTGACGTACGGATTCTTGCTAACCCTATCAATTTGATGAAGGCGTAGGGTCCTTAATGGACATCTGCTGAATAGATCGATCATCGTAAGACAGTATCTGTTGCCTTTTCATAGTGAAATAACAATCAGGTCGATGTAGATATGTTCAAAACGGTATGTTCGTGATCCCAGAACGTCTTTCCTGAGGTTTGGCCAAACTACTTTTGTCTAAGTGGCGACTGGTGATTCTTCATCTTGTGTGTGAAAGATTGTGGATGGAATCGAAAACCATTCGACGCAAAGATGCTGGAATATCCGGCCGAATTGTGTTCCCCGATACTTCGCTAATTTCGACCTTTAATTATAGAGTGAGTTTTTCTTAACTTTAGCGATGTTTGAAGTTGCGATAAGTCTAATCCTCGCAGATCATATTGCATTGGCTTGGTTATGGCATTGAGCTGCAACAAAGCATCCTCATTGGATTTGTCTCAGAAATCCGAAATCTTATGTTAATTTTGCCTTGATCGCTAAAGATTTCAGTCTTTCTTTAATTAATCTAAAGTGGAAATTTCCAAAAATTGAAAATGAAAGTTTTAGCTGTACATACACCTTTCAAGCTTAACCAGTCAGGCTTAATCTGTTTTTACCATTTTTAAATTAACTTAAATTTTAATAGGATATGAAATATCAAAAACCATTGGAGAACAGTGCAAATTGTTTTTACCATTTCAGTTAGATTCTTTGCGAAGTTACTGCAATTCTCTTCCCACCGCGAAACAGGCGATTTGCGATGGCTTTTCTTAGCTGAACTATGATGTGTCTATTTTAAGTCTAGAAGGAGAACTGACATATCTGCCAAGCTCTATTTTAAGACGTATTTATAGCAGTCAGTTTTTTTTTCATCAGATTTCTTCATTATGTCAAAGTCATTGCTTCGATGGGAGCGATATGTTTCGGTTCTCCCAGAAATTTTTTCCTGGCAATCTTTGTACTATAATATATACTATATATCTATCTTTTACATTGTATTTGCTATTCTTCCAAAGCGTTTTTAGGGATCAACAGAGCAAGCTACACTTTCTAGAACTATTCAGTACTGTGAAACGGCATAACAAGCTCTCACAGCTCGTTCGACATACCATATAGTGTTGTCATTTGCCTATCATATATTTCTGTCAACTGGGTCAGAGGCTAAATTTGTGGTTATGATTATTAAAAAGATACATTGTTCTAGAGCGAAGTAAACATTGAGCTATAAGCTTGACAGTTTTTATCTTGATCATTTATTTTGCAAAATTTCATTTAAATGACAAGGCTCTCAAAAATATTACTAGTGAAAATACTTCTAGATAGCACTTAGTTTTTGAGAAATCTGTTGCAAGTTGAGTATTTTTGTTGGCAAGTAATTCTCACCATTATTGACTTCATGTATATGGACTGATATAGTGACTGTATATAATATAAGTATATACTCGTAGGTATATAGAAAGGATTTCGAAGAGTGCCTCTTGCGCAAAGGTCGAGACTGTCGGTTAAACCAGTAGGCTGGTTAAAGTCCTCAAAAGGGGAAGACCAAAAAGGTTGAAATCATTCAGAAAATCTGATGGAAACTACACTGAGTCGAAAATAGAGATTCTCCGTCTCATGCATAAGGTTTACATTCCAGGTAACCTAATCAGAATCAGCTAACAACTCCTATTAACCAAGGTGCACACAACATGCCGTAGCTGTTATATCTCTTCGGTTGTGGTGACGGATGAGGCCGTTAAACATTTTGTTCCTTCCTTTGATGGCTTCAAGCCACGAGATACCGATGGCATATACCCAGTTACGTTAGAAAAAGGTATAGATCAGCTGCTGACAACTCTAAAGAGAATTTTCACTGCTAGTCTGGCACTGGAATTCATGCCGAAAGCCTAGCGAACAGTTTCAGTTTCAGAGTTTCAGATATATAAGTCTGACTTCCTTCATGCTGAAGAGCATAGAGAAGAGCATAGTCGAGATCCATGTGCGCAAAACTACTTTGCGACAGCATTTTCTGTTTGCGATGCAACACGCTTACCACCAGGCAAGATCTCGCGAGAGTGCGCATCAAAATCTGGTAGGCAGAACTGAAATCGCACTCGATATTGAGGAATCTTTCGAAAACGCAACTTTTGACGGCATGTATAACTCGGCCAGACAACATTGCGTAGACAGATCGCTGGTATTGTACATCAAATCAATTATGGTCAATATGTGATGGCAGCGGCATACAGGGGTTACCCGAAAGGTGGCGATCTGTCTCCATTGTTGTGGTGCATATTGCTCGACTCCCTGCTCAACGCGCTCAATAGCTTTGATGTATCTGTCACGCGACTATAGCTCTAAAGCGCAGACAGCTTTATACGTGTCGACGATTGGTGAACTAGAAACATGCTTTCAATCAATCTTCTCAAAACTGAGGTTGTTCTTTTTACGAGAAGGAGGAAGCTATCTGACTCATATAATGCTTAAGGGCATTACGTCTAATTGCCCGAAGAACCTAAGTTTTTAAGTGTCATCCTGGATAGGAAACTTCTATTAACTAAAGATGATACGTCAAAAGCTTCTACGGCGCTGTCGGATTAAACTCTGACGAAAATATGTCATTACTGCTTTTACCAGAGTCCAAAGAACGCCTGGCTCCACTCTAGATGCATTGATAAATCTCCTCCCCTTGATATTAATATCATACGCTGTATTCTTAAAGTCACCTTCCATTTAAAAAGTAGCGATTTCTGGTCTTATGGACATGCCATCTCATGAAATAGCACCAGAGCTCCTGTAGCTGGAAAAAAAACAAAATGAACTTTCCTGAACAGTCCTGTGCTAAGGACTGGTTTCGGCTAGAATCTGAGCTAGGAAAGGAATGCAGTCGCATCTCCAAAACGAATATAACATGCAGCGTTGGTGTCTCTCGAGAAGGACGATGTAACATTTCACTCCTCGCTTGGAAAACTTGCGTCTGTCTTTCGAGCTGAGATATATGCAATCCTGATGGCAACGAACTATATTGTGAAGAACCAGAACTAACCAGGGCACGATTGGATCACGTACAATGAAATTGCCAATAAACTTGCTAGGTAAGTCTCAAGGGAGAGTTTGCTTACTGGCCTGAACGGACCACTATACTTTGGGCATATGTTGGGTATTAGTGATGCAGTTAAAGCTATGAAATGTTTATATTTTTAAAGATTTGACAATGCCGCTAGCTATCAGGCTAATGTAGTGTATTGAATCTATTTTGTCGTTTGTGGGTTTCTTATATTCTGTTATTCAGTAAAATCCAGGATACCGGGATACGTATATGTGATTCACAATTTACCGGAAACTCTATTAATGACAAAGTTTAGAACCCGGACTAGCTTTTGAACTTTTTCTTAATCGAAGGCAAAGCAGCACTCGAAACAGCGGTTTTTTTGGACTTATCGGCCTCGAAAATCAATTGGGCAACTATTTTTTATGTAGCTCGCGGCATAATCTTCTTCGACTACCCTTAAAAGCGAAAAAACAATCGACGACAGATCTTATGCTTACTCAATATTCGACGAATTGAAGGGTAAATTACAGCATTTGAACAAGAAGAAAGTGTTCTTTCAACGAGACAATGCACAGGTGTACACGTGTGTATGTAGTCGTCATGGCGAAAATTTATATATTGGAAACGCTTTCTCACCATCACACTAATTTAGAGGACCTCGACAGATCTTATTATTAAAAAGAGATCAACGAATTGTATAAAAGTTAAGCATCAAAAGGGGCTTTATGGTAAAATAAAACATATTTTAGCCGATTTTTTCATTCAAAAAATCACGGACTTATTAATCCATTCTCGTTTTATTCCTGATATTATATTTTACTTAAACCGCTTGATCACTACTCATAATTCACATTTTTATTTCCACTTAAGAACTGACTTGAGTCTTTTGTGGGACACTGGCATATATACTCCTCTGTCATCTTTCGAAAATATTCTGTACTCTCCAGCGTTCCACACACTTTTCCATTTAACCAGAATATTCGGTATAAGTTTCTATTCTCCATTCCCCAACGGTTGAATTGAATGAATTGAATTGAACTGAATTTTTATTTGTTCTAAAAGATTGACATTCATATTGTATTATCTGCAAAGCCAGGGGGCTTGTCTGCAAAAGATTGGTCTTTAAAATTAATTACATTACATTATGTTGAGTTCAAAATACAAATTCATTACACGTATATATAAAAAAAGGGGTTTATCGTTTATACATTTGAATTCAAGAACATTTTCTTAACATTTTTTAAAAAAATTGGTTTCAGAAGGTTGTTTAAATTTGTTGTAAGCTCGTTAAATAATGCCGGAACAGCAACTGCATACTTTTTACGTCCATATTCGTTCCAGAATCTTGGGACCAAAAACTTATTTTGTTGTCGTCTACGTGTGTTAACTGCTTGTTGGGTTGGTAGCTTATAGGTGTTATCATCTTTGAATGTTGATAGTATGTCCATCTTATACAATTGTTCTATTGTGAGGAATTGTCTTATGTCATTACCATGATTTCTTTCTGACTTCTTAACTATTTTTTGTATGCTGGCATGCAATGAGTTTAGCCTCTGGAGCTGCTGCGTGTTGCCCCACGCTAGGATGCCGTACCTCAGGTGAGACTACACTAGGCTATAAAAGCATTGTTGAAGAACATCTGCTGGACATCGATAAAATTGTAGTCGACGGTGACCCCTAAATATTTGCATATAGATACATTATCCAGGATCGTCGAGCAGTTGTCATCGGCTCGAAGAAGTTGATGACTGTTAACCTTATGTAGGCAATCATAACCATGCATTTTTATTAAGATTTTGTGTTTAAGGATGTGCGGAGGACGTATGTGCATTACTTTAGTTTTTTTTTTTTGCATTTATGATCAGGCCGTTGTCGTGATACCATGTTGTGACTATATCAAACTCCTTCTGCAAGATTTTTTCAGCTGCTTCAACGTCCTTGTGGTTAACGATAATTGCCGTGTCGTCTGCGTATGCGTAAACTGTGCTTTTGTTAAGAGCTGCAAGCATATCGCTCATGTATATAATAAAGGTTAAAGGTCTTAATTTGGATCCTTGTGGAATTCCATACTTTGAAGATTTTTCTTTGCTTAGGCTTTGTTTAATTTTGACTTTATATTTGCGGTTTTTTAGGTAGTCCTCAAACCATGACAAAAGTGGTCCTCTTATGCCCGTTTTTTCCATCTGTTTTAGAATATTTTTATGGCATAGCGTATCAAAGGCTTTCTTAAGATCGATAAAAAGTACTAAGGTGCTATGGTTTTTTTCTTGATTTTGGTTTGAAAAATCACCGATCAACCAATTTATATTTTTTTTCTGTCTGAAGCCGAACTGATTTTTTGACAATATATTATACTTTTCTAAATATTCAACAAGTCACCTCTTCGAGGACATTATCCGTTACCGATAGAATTGAAATTGGACGGTAGTTTCCGATATCGTTTTTCGCGCCACAATTGGTTATCGGTCGAATGATGGATATTTTAAGTCTTTCGGGGACCTTTGACTGTTCCAAACTCAAATTTATAAGTTTTGCTAAAACCGGAGCCAGAATCTCAGCATTATTTCTTAAGTCCTTTGGTCTTATACCATCTAATTCTTCTGCTATTCAAATATAAAATACTCGTAGATGACACTACGAGTATTTTTCTTTGTCAAAATAAGAAATCATAACTCTCTTAAAGTTGTTCATCCCAAACAACTTCGTCATTCATCGTTAGGTTGAAGTGACGCATCCTATCCGCATGGAACACCTTAATCACCGATCCCTACGCTGGATCCGCTAGACAATGTTAATAATGCGGGTTATCACCTTGTATGGACCTCCGTGATCATGTTGTTATTTTTTTGATTTAGCTTTCTTACGCAGTCTTGATCATTTGCATATTTTGAGTGGATTTTTCAATTGCGGTTTGCACTTCGAAGTTGTAGCCCTACAACTGCTCGATCCATCTCGCTATTTGGTCTACACAAAATTCCTTGCTGCCGTTTTTATTCTTCACGAGGACAGGACATGTATATGCATTCTGCGATTTCTAAATCAGCCCCTCAACTTTCGTCTTCGACAATATTTCGGCAACTTCTGTTTGATTTGCCAATGGAAGAAGCCTTGCAGGTTGATTGGTCGGGCGTCCTCGTTGTCAATGTGGTGTTGAGTCGGATGCGTAAGTTCATATTCTCAGTCTTGGGTAACAAATATATCAGGGTACTCACCAATTTATTTTCCGTTAGCCTTGATCCAAATTACAGAGACTGAGGATTTTGTTTCCGATTTTCATACTTTGGACAGTTGCAACCGGTGTTGCACGACTCGTTTCCGTTGTGGTCGATATAGAATCAATAGGCGCACATTATCCCACTATCTCTCCCGTTTTCACATTTGCACTAAAAATCTTCAGATTTAGAATCCTGATAGCAACCATGTGGTACGTGGATTCCACTATGGTCTTTCCCACCATGAAGTTTCTTTTATTTTCTGGCTCCATAAAATAGAATCGGTGTCTACCGGGACCATATTCCACTTTTCTCCAAACAATCGCTTCCGACGAAGGTTCTGAGACCAGATTTCTGCAGCTGAAGACTTTTAAGACCGAAATGTTGGTGTTTCCGTATATCATTGGTATCTCCATATATCCGTATTTTAGGGCTTGTGCCCCAAAGTCCACTACTAATCCATGTTATTTCATGAAATCTGTACCAATGATGCCCTCATCGCATATGCACAAATGCGACCAGGTGGATTTTTACACGGATTTCACCATATACCTTAGCCATTTCTCTCGTAGCTGTTCTCAAGCTGTAACTGTTGGTGTTATGCAGAATTTCTGCACAATATCCCTCCTGATGATTGAGGACGTGGCACCGGTGTCTATTGTTGCCATAAATTTCTCCTTTCGCTGTCCTCTTTTTCCTGTTTGTTTCAACAGGTATTGGGTTTTATTTTCGCTCAGTCGGAAATAAAAAGTTCTCAAGTGAACATCTGTGCCAGAACGTTAAAATTTTCTTTTTTTTATAAAATAAAGTGGTACATGTGCTTGACGTGTGCTTGGGTTCGTTACAAGTACCGTTATTTTTTTTCCAAGGAACTATTTACCATGCTGTCAGGAGTTCAAATTCGAACCCTCTTCCCAATGAAAAACATTAATGATGCATTTGAGGATGTAGCGGTAAACGAACGCACTACACGACGTTGGTTTGGAAAGTTCCGTTCGGGAGATTTCAGCCTCCAAAATGAACCACGCAGGAAGCCAGAAACGTTAGTTGACGACGATGTTTTAAGAGCAACGGCGTATGCGGACCCAACGAAATCGGTGCGGGAGATTGTACAAAGCATTGGAGTATCCCCAATGACAATAAATCGACACTTTTCCCTCATAGGAAAGTTAAAGAAGATCGATAAGCGGTTATCCCATGAACTCAACGAGTCCCAAAAACTACGGCGCCAGGAAATCTGCGCATCGCGTACATTAAGAAACCAAACTTAACCGTTTTTGCACCGGAAAGTCACCTGTGATGAAAAGTAGATACTGTATGATAATCGTAAGAGATCTGGGCAGTGGTTGGATGCAGATAAAAAACACACACCCCAGCCCGATCTTTACCCAAAAAAAGGTTATGGTGACAATTTGGTGAACATCGAAAGGACCAATCCACTTTTCATTTCTTCAACCAGGAGAAACGAAAAACGCTATCAAATATTTGAGGAAATACACATATGGTATTGCATGCCAAATCGGCGTTGGTCAATAGTCACGGTCCGATCCTCTTGCATTACAATGGTAGACCCCATATTTCACAAGTAACAGTGCAAAAACTGTTGCAGTTGGGATTTGAAATTCTTCCGCATCCACCGTACTCTCCTGATATTTTCCCAACGGATTACCATCAATTCCGCCATCTGGATTCATTTTGCTGGCAGAAGGTCTTCCGGAACCGAGCAGAGGTCATAAAAGCCATTGAATGTTTCATTGCTTCAAAAAGTCAGCACTTCTACAAAAAAGGAATATTTGACCTTGTATCACGTTGGAACAATGTCATAGATGCCAACAGATTCTATATTGGTTGAATAAAAAGTTACCAAAATATAATATTGACTTTTTAATTTTTACTATAAACATTTCATGTTGTACAACCCAATACTTGTATCAACCCTATCTATAAAGAAGGAAGTAAGAATACAAAACTGTCTTGTATATTCAAACTTTTCGAAAGTATAGTCTACCAATAATGTGCATACTTCCAATTATCTGCACAAATCAAACGGTTCCATGAAAGTTAAATCAAACACTAGTAACTCAATTGAGTTTATTTCTAGGGCGTTTTGTGCTTTAAAAGGTAATACAGATTTCAGTAAAGCATTTGACGAAATTTTTTATAAGTTTATGTTTTTAAAACTAAAAAAAGTTGACTTTTAATCCTATTTTGGCGAATGGATTAAATCCTATTTAATAACGTTAATACAAACATATGTATAAACAAATCCACGTCAAAGAATCGGACCCGTCCGACGTAGATTTATTCGTTTTGCACTACCTACTAAATCTAAGTAGCATGCATGTCCTAAAAAACCTTCGCGATGTCGTTGGTGTACTTTTTATCCACAAAATATTTACTTACATTTCGATCCCTGTGATGGAAAATCTGTGCCCCTACTCGAGACTTATAGTCATCGCGCTAATGTACGTCACTATGAACCAGTATCTATTGACCTAAATATCAACAATAAAATTTTTCGGGGAAGACATCAGCGAATAAAAATAATAATAAAAAGGATTATCTTAGTTTGCCTATCCTAGTTTTGATTATCAGTCAGTAAACTACTGATTTACTTTAAGTTGAATTGACATTGACGTCCTGTACTCCGCTTTACGTTTTAAATAAATTTCTACCTTCATTCCATATTTTAGATGCAAAAGTTTCAAAACAGCAAAACGTGGTGAAATCTGTCGAATTCCCGGAAGTTCAGTTTCGCCATCAGCACCAGGAACACCGACTCCTGTGCGCTTGCAACATGTTAACTGTGAAGTTTTCAGACAATTCGTCGTATACGTGTACACTGGAAAGGTAAGGATCCCAAATAAAATAAAATAAAATACTGGCTTACAAAAATTTTCAGATAATGCTGCAGGACTCTCGAGTATTTGAAATGATGACATTGGCACAGGACATGGGAGTCGAAGAACTGAGAGCAGCTTGCGAGGATCATGTGATATCGACTTTATCCGTAGACAACGCATGTACATTTCTGACAGCGGTCATGGATATTCATGAAAAGGCGGGTAAGTGTCAAAGAATCCACGAGCTCAGTTGGTTTAGAGGTTGGTGCAGTAGATTTGTCAATTTTGTTTAGGTTTGTGTCATAGATGAGTATTCAAATGATGGGGTTTGTTATTGATTTCTCTCCAGTGATAAGGTGATTCCCGGTTCCTATAACTTTTTCTAATACAATACTATTTAATTATTATACTTATTTATATGTGTTGTTAGTACACTTTGACATAGAATCCAGAAGAGAAATTTTGCTTCTGAAATTAAAAACAAGCAAAATTTCGATTCTAAAAAACTGACCGTATAACAGTTTGATATCATTATTTCTCTTCAGAATGTAAAGAAAGCTTTTACCCGGCTAAACGTTAACCAAGAGACTGCCCTAGTATAACAATAAGATTAAATCAAAAGTAGTGCCATTTGGTAGTGGAATTTGCTAGTAAAATATTTCTTCCGAACATTCTACTCTGAACAGTTGCTTATTTATAGATAATGTTTGTTTAAATTTTTAGCATAAATAGTTGCAATTCAATTATAAAGATGCAAAATAAAGAAATGCTTAGAAATATTTTCGCAAGAAAATCATGAAATAAATTCGAATATGATATGGACGTTTCAACATGTATATGTATATACAAAATTTCCTCACCACTAGAGTACTGAAGCCGCCATTTTCTTTTTCCTGGAATGTCAAACTGACAAGTGGTATTTTTTGGACGCCGGGAACCTTTTCAGCCGCAAAATATCGAGAGAAAGATTAGATTTCATATTTACCTGAGTTTTGTACGAAATAATTTTCCAAAAATGTCTTTCAAGGGGAATACAAAAGTTCAAAAGGTGATGGTACAGCCCATCAACTTGATTTTTCGCTACCTCCAGAATAGATCTCGTGTCCAAGTTTGGCTGTATGAAAATGTTTCCCTCCGAATTGAAGGACATATCGTGGGATTTGATGAATACATGAATCTGGTGCTTGATGATGCTGAGGAGGTGTGGGTTAAAACACGACAGAGGAGGAATTTGGGAAGGATTATGCTAAAGGGTGACAATATCACGCTGATCCAAAACGTTAGTCCATCAAAAGATTGAGGTTAGATTGAGCTGGCTCCACTCCAAACAAAACCAACTTGCTCTGGAGTATCAACAATTCTACCTTCTAAGCATTTTTCCAGTAACTCTAACTCATGAATGAATTGAAAATTGTATTTTTGACTTTTTGTGAATTCCAGAAAAAAAAAGAAAAATAGAAATATATTTAAACGAAGATGTGAGGTTTTCATTACGATTCATCGAGGGTAATTTGCACTTTTTGAAAGGACTCCGTTGATATTTGATTAGTTTTGCACTACCTTTGAATGGTATTTGTTCGGAAGAACGGATTATATGTGGAGGATGAAAATTAAGTGTTCCCTGTAGACACATTCATTTAATTGGTAAGTTCATATTAAGGCGGATGAATTTTGTGTTAAATGATGAGAACAGTTCAGTTTGAGTCAAAACAAATTTAGTCTATTGGTACATATGAATTGGTTCAGGCAATCTACCTAGTTGGAATACTTATTGCAGCGGTAATATGGTATCTATCTTAATCCAGTTTTGGCTAAATTCGTTTCGCAACTAGACACGTATCACTTATAGAAAAGATTTTATCTTTTCTAATGTATCCAGCTCCCACGTAGTGTAAAGTATATCATTTTCAGATGGGACTCGAATAAAAGACGATCCGTCGCTGTTATTGCGTATTTATGAAATATTCGTGCTGCTGCACATCAGACGAATACGTTTTTAATCAATATTACTTCCACTTAATTTCTCTACTTGGGCTTAGAGAACTGATGATGATTAAGACTCTCAATAAAAACTTCTGTAAGAAAAATATTTTGCTAGGAGGTCTATTTCTTTCCAAAACCAATTGCTGGTGTTCACAGTAAATGACGCTAAGAAGCCCTTTGGAGTGTTGGTCTTCCGAACCAAATAATTTTACCCATAAAAGGGAAACTGTTCATCTTTGTCTTTGTATTGTAACGCCTACAGAATTGACAATTCTTTCGTATTAACATCTGTGGTACAATTTAATTAGGATATCGATGGCGATACAGAAATAAGCAAAGGTAATCTTAAATTTACAGATCTTAAGTGAAGCTTCAGCGTGTTGCAGCATATTCTCCGGTCAATTTTCTTTCACTCGGACTTCTTCCTCTGCTATATATACAAGACATATCGGAGTGATAAAATAAGAATGGAGTATCCTTGGTTTCTTTGTCGTTTGCTTAAGACACTAGAATAATCAGGTAGACAGGGGGATGCTTAAGGAGAAAATTAAGGAGCAGACTACTCTTCCGACAACATCCTCGGTTTCATATTTCTGCAAAAATGGTTTTAGTACGTTATTCTCTTAAAGTCCAGCGAAAACGGAAATTGATTCAATGGATATGTCAATGTTGAATACTGTACAATGTACAATAAGACCTATGAATGAATCGGAATGAGCGCGATTATTCAACACAGTGTGGTTGTGTTGTCGACGATCGAAGTTCGCACTCATTTGTCTCATGCAATGGATTATCTCGCATTCACACTATTCATGGGGGCTCAATATAAGAAGGAAGAGTGTTTCCAAGTAATGGGAACTATGAATGCTTGTATTTTGAGTTATTGTATGTGTTGTTATTTCATTCACTATGATAGTGGCAGTGTTTTTATCATGGACTAATTACTAAATTTGATATATATTTGGTTGTATTTACTAGTTTCGCGAGTTAAGAGAACTACTTGTTTTCATATGTCTCGTGTCTTGTGACTAACTTTTTCTAATATCTATCTGCTGTGTATTACTGTTAAAATCCTTAAACTGTGCTCTATTTCCAGTGAGCGAACAGATGTCTCGCCTACTCATAGCTTTGTATGGTTTTATGAGGACGGCAGTTTTTTTTTACGATGTTAAAAGAAAGCTCTCTCTCTCTTACACCAGGCTAGGATGTTCTTAGATCGTAATAATATCAATCAAGTAATTATTAAGCAATACGCTAGAGATGTTTAGATTTTCAGGTTACTAACTATTCAACCATAATCAGACGTTCAAAAATATTAAAATTCAAGTAACCTTCTGTTCTATATAAACGAACCAAGCTATAATTCCCACATTAAAAATAAAATGTAACTGTAAAACTTGAGGTCTGCAACTAAAAATATCTTTTTGGTTTTATATAAACTTTTCATTGCCTATCCTTCTATCAGTCTTGTCCACAGTATATTCAATTAGCGACTCTCTTCAATTTCGAGAGGTAGAAATGGTTAATATTACAAGAAATTTTAAATTAAAATCCTTAATTGTGTGGATTTGGATTCTCAGGATCCACTGTTGCACACTTAAAATGTGATTACGTATACTGTTATTTTAAAAAAAAACGGAGTCTATTGTTCGTGCACACAAAATCTCATTGACTCTAAGTACATTAACTAAGGGTCAATTTATATGTATATGTATATGTTTGTCTTCATCAAACTCTAGACAGGTTAAAATGGGGCTACGAATATCAACACCAAGGTGCTGTGTTTTTATTGTGTGAACTCAAAAATTGTAGCAGATTGCTTCATTGTCTTCTAAAACTTTACCAAACATAACCAGGTCAAACTCTGATAAGCATTAGATTTCAGGGACATTTAAGGTTACGAAGCGATCACGATAGCGGAGATATAGAATTTTGTCATCTAGCAACCAAATAAAGTAACAAGTCTATTGCAATATATAAGGGCTGACTGTTAATCTAGCAGAATTAGATCAAAACCTCACTGGGGAAAAGTCTATGTGGCTATGTACAAACGCATACCCTTACCATATACATACATTTGCTTGTAGTAATAGTCACAAATAATAATCAATTTATTCTCCTAGCTAGAATCTATCGGTCAAGCAGCTTATCAGTGGATGTCTAGCGAGCCCTTCAAAGGATAGTTAGAAGAGCTAGAGCTATCAAATCAGCAGTTTATTATCGCAAGCGATATACTCGTAAATATTGAAGTTGAAGACTAATTTAGGTTAATCATTATTGAGCCCAAAAAAAAAAAAAAAAAACAGATTGTAGCGAAACGCTTATTGACTATGTTACAACTATTATACATGCACAATGATTACCAAAACAAATCGTGAAGTAGAAATAAGTTACCATGAAACAATAATTATCTATCGTAGTATTAAAAGATCGATTTTAGAAAAAATTTAAGCAAAAAAAATAGAGTTCCTGAAATAAAACAAAGCCTTTTTCTTATCACCTTAGATCCATTAACTTAGCGTGTAATCGGAAGAATTCTACAAGGCAAGGTAGTACGTATAGCTAAAACCCAAATTCACACAAAATTCTTACGGTATAACGTAAGTGGTATAACAATAGATTTAAGAGCTTGAATCGTCGGAAAATAGCCTAGTACCAGCATTTTAGAATGTGGGGGACCATAAAAACATACGTGCTAAACAAAAAACCAAGTCCAACAAAGGACCTATATTTTACCAGAGTGTGCATAAAAGGGGATCAAAACATTGTAAATGAGTTCAAATAAGTCTTTTGTACAAAATGTGCAATTTATTCAACCCATAGCATACGTACAGTCGACTCTGATCGCTGAAATCACAAATACCACAGATGTATATAATCTTTCACTTCCAAGCTTGCAATCTATAAGGCAGGTGTAACGATTATTAAATTAAAAGAAGGACTGCAATCACATCCGTTGTAAAATGTTGATCGACCCAATAGAGATATTTGGTCTTGTCTTCGTTCGACTAATAAATCCATCATTTAAAACCGGGTCATTTTCAGGGTTATGAAAGATCATGCCCCAAACAGCTTTCTTATGTTTTGGAAAGAAAATCTGACCTAAAAAAACTGGGTAACTGCCGTCTTCTTTGACTTCAAAAGAGCATTGAAGACGACTGATCGAAATATTTTACTGTCTAAATTTCAAAGTTATGATATGAAAGACAAAGAGCATGACTAGTTTGCATAATGTCTAAGGGAGAGGTTTCAGCGAACAAGGATCAATGAGACCTTATCAAACAATATTTAAACGACGATTGGAGTACCGCAAGGTTCGATTCTCGGTGCTTTACTCTTTATTATATATAAAAACGACATCGGGGTTCCCTATTTGTCTATAATTTATTGTATATCGGGGATACAAGAGGATTTACTCAGGTTAAATACATGGATAAGGGTTAACAAGTTGAAATTAAATGTCAGTTAATCCAAATATATGGTTCTTGAATGTAAAGCAAACATTATTCTATCCACAGGAAATTAATTGATTGAGAAAAGCAGAACAAATAAAGTATTTAGCAGTGGAAATTAACAACAAATTAACCTTAAGAATACTTGAGCAATATATTATAAAAAAATCAAAAAATGGAATTCTTTGGAAGAATTAAAAGTATTTATTTATTTATTAATTTCAACTGACTTATACGAGTAATATACAATTACAAAACCAGAGGAAAGCTCGAGCAACTAAGGCAACTGGCTTATTTTATTTTATTTTATTTTTTAAATGGGTTATATAGGGTTTTCCAATAGGGACTTGACAACTTTGAATTTAATTTGTGAACGCATTCTTTCATTAATTATCAAACTGTCACTGTCAATTTATTCAGTAAACTTAACATTTTTATCATGGTAAAGTACACTAACGAGCAACGTCTGCAAATGATAAACATTTTCTACAGATATTCGGAGTCGGTGACTGCAACTTTAAGAGCGTTAACTCCAATTTTCGGTGGTAATTTTTGCCCTAGTAGACAGGCAATAACAAGTTTAGTGCAAAAATACTATGAAGTATTTTGCGCAAGGATCTTGGTTTACACCCAAACAAGATCAAGCTGACTCAAGAATTGAAGCCGATGGACCATTTGAAGCGACGTACGTTCTCCGATTGGGTTCTGGAGAAGATGCGCCAAGATGATGAATTTCATCGCAAAATCATCTTCAGTGACGAAGCTCATTTTTGGCTCAATGTGTTCGTCAATAAGCAAACTATGCGTTATTGGTCGGGTGAAAACCCACATGTGCTTCATGAATCACCATTTCATCCACAAAAAATAACTGTTTGGTGCGGTTTGCATGCCGGCGGCGTTATTGGGCCATATTTTTTCGTCGACGTAAACGATCGTCATGTTACTGTGAATGGTCAGCGTTATCGCGCCATGATCACCAATTATTTTTGCCCCGAATTGAAAGATATGGACTTGAACGACATGTGGTTTCAACAGGATGGTGCCTTAAGCCACACAGCACACTCTACAATCGATTTATTGAAGAGCAAGTATTGTGAGCGTGTTATCTTAAGACATGGGCCAATCACCGCTTGACTATTTTCTGTGGGGCTACGTTAAGTCACTGGTTTATGCCAACACGCCGACGACGTTGGAAGAGCTCAGAGCCAACATTGAACGCGAAATAGCGGCCGTTTCGGCCGAAATGTGTGGTCGAGTCGTTGAAAATTGGGTCCAACCAATCGACCGCTGCAAACGTGCCCGCGGTCGTATGAACGAAGTCGAGTTCCATTCATTAATGTTTTGATTGTACTTCAAGCCAATAATAAAGTTTTTGAAATATCTCAAATGGTTTGCCTTTTTAAAAAAAAAAGTTGTCAAGTTGTTATTAGAAAACCCTATATATATTGTATAAGGTGATAAAAGTTACATTGTTTAAAATATAATAAAATGGTGTTGATGTTTTTAAAAGTGGGGTTCGAAAGTAGGGTTATTTAATTGACATTGTATTGAGTATTGAGGATATATGTAATCGAGATGTTTGCCTGAGTGCAGAAAGGACATAGCGATGATATGTTTCTGTCGATATAGTGTTGATGAGACAGTTTGGTGTGACCTAGTCTAAGTCGTATAAACTTATGCAGCTTTGTTTTGGACTCGCTATCTATTCCATTTATAATGAGGTAATCCTTAATGTTGGGTTTGGTTCCGTAAGCGTTTTTGTACCACTCTGAGAAATTTAGCCACTGTTGTTGGAGTTTGGCTTTGTGTTCTAAGTTTAATCACTTTTTTATGTGTTGAGGGTTGAAGTTTGGGGTGCAAATTAAAGGTAAGTTAGCGGCATTTTTGGCGATTTTATCTGCAAAGTCATTCCCTGGTATTTGAACGTGCCCGGGAATCCATACAAGCTTTATATTTGGGTAATTATCGGAGATAATATTTCTTATAAGGCTTGGATAATAGTCGCCGTTGTTAGTGTTTTTTTATGGCTTCTATGGAAGATAAGGAATGAGTGCAGATCGCGTATTTTCTTTTTGAGTTTTTGATTTGACTTGCAGCTATATACTAGTATATTGCAATTATTTCTGCAGAAAAGATCGAGGTGTATATGGGAAGAATAGCATGGTGGATTATGTCGTTCAGTGATGTGACACTATATGAAATATTGTTTGTTTTTGATCCGTCTGTGAAGATAAATGTATGTTCTTTGAGTTTGTATTTTATTTCAAAGAATTTGTCGCGAAATACCTCTGGGGGGTTGATGACTTGGCGTACTTGTGAACTGACGTGTCTATTAGTTTTGTGTTAAATATCCATGGTGGGTTTTTAGGAAGGGGAGCCTTGATTGGTCTGTATGGGACACTATCGGCTTCACATAGCGCTATGCTTCTATTAATAGTTGAAAGGAGTTTTCTTGGTCGTTTTCTTTTTGTTTCGTTTTTTTAAAAATTTTGCAAGCGGGGTGTCAAAGCTAGATAAAAGGGATTTAAATAGTTTTCTGGTACAGATGTCTTAAATTTTCAATTGTAGACATATTCGACTCGAAAAGGAGATTGTTGATGTTGGTCGTACGATATGTTCTTGTTGCAAAATTTTAAATAGTTTTAATTTTATTTAATTGTGACTTAGGAGCTTGCCCATATAGGAATAGTCCGAATAATATTTTGTTGATTAAAACTGTCTTTGTTACCGATATTATTGATAATGGGTTCCTGTTAAATTTGGTACTGGAAATGCATTTGATAATATTTAGCCGTGTAGCCAGCGGGGAAAGGAGTTGTTCGATGTGAGTGTTCCATCCGTATTTGCTGTTAAAGTGGATTCCTAATATTTTCAGAGAATGCACTCTTGGAATGGAGTAGTTGTCAAGAAGTATATTGCATCTACATCTTATTTTCCGACAGATGTGTAAATGCTTACATTTCTCGACTGAGAATTTTACGTCTGAGTACTGACACCAGTCTGCAATTTTGTTGAAGAGGGGGCTAAAGTCGATATTGCCGTTGTTGTTGTTGCTTAGCTTCTTAATTATGTGAAAGTCGTCGACCTATGCACAGAATTCGACTTCCTTGTATAGTGTCAATATTTCGGTTAGCTTGTGGTATGTTATAGGAAAGAGAGTAACAGAAAGGGGCGATCCTTGGGGTATACCGTTATGCATTGGCAGTGGATTGGCAGTGTAGTTCCCAATTCGTGTTCTTATCTGCCTGTTTGTCATAAAATGGTGGATATAATTTCTTATATTAGGTCCTACATTCCACTTCTTTAGCTGGTCTATTATTATGTGAGCACCTATTTGGTCGAACGCTCGTGAAAGCGAGAGAGATTATTAATGTGTGTGCTTTCTTCGATAGAGAATTGGTAATCTGATGATCAATATATAAAAATATGTCAGTTATTGATTTGCAGGAAAGTGGCAGATTTTTGATTAGGGGATATGATATTCTATCATTTGCCGGGGTCTTTTCATGAAGACTATCTAGGGTGTGGAAGATGTGGAAGGCCAAAGATATTTTTTAGGTTGTCAATATTAAAATAAAAAATTGTTGAATTTTATTTTTGAGTAAATAGTAAATCCTAATGCTCTAATTGCATTATTAATGTGGCTTGGGTCGTGTTGGATTGAGTTGTGGATAAGCTGCGCTATTCCGCCGTATGAATTTTGCAGGGTGTTTTGGTGGTACATTTTGTAGGTGATTGGAGTGGGAATTGATATTATAGAGTTGAAGTGAGTTTCGTGGAGTGCAATTATTTTCGAAGAGTGCTTTTTTATTAAGAGTTGTAACTCATTATAGTTGTTTTTGTAATCTTTGGTGTTCCACTGTACAATCCTTAATGGTACACGGCTGCCTTGTGAGTGATTTAGGGTAGATGGATTTGTGTTGTTTATAGAGCGACTTAACCGATCAGTGCCGGAACAATTCGGGCTCGTCGAATAACCTGGGTTGTTTACCCTCTGAGCAGTGAAAGCGCGATCTTTGTTGTTATGGTATATTTATTGTTCGTCATACCATATTCATTTCCTGTATAGTGTTTGTTGCTTGTCACCAAATGTCGAGTGATGTTTGCCATGGTATACTCGAGTGGATTATTTTTATTAGCTTTTTGATTTGTTGGTAGTTTGTGAACTGTTGTTGTTGTAGTTGTGATAGGTTCCTGGTGGGGGTGAGTTAGAGAAGTGTTTGTTTCTTGTAGGGACTGTCGTGTGTATTGAGTGGAAAGTTGATGCTGTAGGGTTATTGAGTTGTTTTGGGTTTGACTGGGTAAATTTTTCTTATTAGGAAAAAATGACCGCTGTTGTTTGTGGCTATGGTTGGGGTTCTTTGCTATTTTTTGTTTGATTTGGTGTATGGTTTTCCGTGGTTTTTTCTTTAATTAACGCGATAGGTGCTGAAAGTGCAGCCGGATTGTTTTGTCGGCTTACTACGCTGGATAATGGTGTTGAAGGGTTAAGGGATATGGGATTCTTTTCTCTATGAATTCGCTTGGCATCGGCCATAGTACACTTGTTTTTAGTTTGTATCGTGAGTGAATTTGAGGCACGCTTTGTCTGAGACAAAGTGGAGCGAAAGGCAATTTTCGCACATGATTCGTGAGCATGGGGCTGGCGAATGTGGAGGGAGGTTACATTTCATGTTGGAGTGGTTCCGCATCTTTTTGTTGGGTGTCCGAGCAGCTGACTTTGGCTTTGTCCAGTTGCGTAATCTTTTCCTTCCATTTTTTGTGTATTTATATCCTTCTGTTATGCCCTGTGATTTCATTTCTGAGATTATTTCTGTTTCGTTTACATTGATGAAGCAGGGGGCATAGACTATACCCTTAGAGCTGTTGAGTCGTTCATGCAGTTTCACTGTTACCGGGCAAAGGTTAGCGAGGGTATTGATTCTGATTCCTAAGAATCTGTTTGCTACTAATAGTATGCCAATAATAGTATGCTGCCGTTTCTGAGTTGATTTATGCTTTTGTATTCTGTTCAACTGATTTTTTAATAACAAAACGAAGGGGTAAGCTACTTAGAGTCAGTCACGAATAGGAGACTGGGATTGTTAGAAAAAGGAAAACTGAGTTTATAGAGTATTAAAAAAAATTGTAAATATTTTTTCTGTAAATCACGAAAAATAGAGAATTAAATGTAAGATTTCGCTATTGAGTGCAATACATGTATGTGTATAATATCATGAATAAACCGCAATTTGAATAGTGTTCTTCAATATTATATTGTGTATCGCATGTGATAGTATGATTATTAAATTGCAGCGTTTACAAAAGAGGAGAATGCGTATAATCTTAAAGTGTAGTCGGCTGACCGCAATAAAGTGTTAAGGGTAAAGCACAACATTTCATTAAGTGTTTTAAATATTATTTTTAAAATTAAATTCATTCTAGTACCTATGTACTTATGATGTACTATGATGATTTAAAATTACCCACTTATCGGGAAAAATCTGTACAAAATAGTATTGTATTCTATATTAAGGTTATCAGTTTTATAATTCATTACCATCATATATAAAAAATAAATTTAAATGTCGAACATTTAAAAGACTTATGGCCAACTATATCAGGCTCAGGATACCGTAAACAAAACTTTCTTTTCTTTTTTTAGTATTAACAATAATTATAATTAAATTAAATTATTTATATGTATGTTCATAAGGTTAAGATTTAATATGTTCATTATACCATATGTGTAAATGGAATTTAATTGCATTGATTGCTAAATAAATAAGTATATATATCAAACATAAAACAAAAAAAAAAGCTGATTAGTTCGTAAGAATGAGCACTACCGAAAGATACATGCATAGGTCAAAAATTCTTTGTTAATTTCTCTAGTTATTTGCATTGTAATCTGATATTATTCAAGTGAAATAAAACTCTCCCGCAACTGAGTATCGACACTTCTTAGAAAAAGAGGTAGCCACAAGCGAAGTTGAAGAACTTATAGTCTAATCGGCTTTTATTATAAATGATTTTAAAAGATGCAGTGACTTTTAATTTAAGAGACTCATTCTTTAAGGATATGATACTTCGTATAAAAGGGGATCTAATTAGATTGATCATTTCTTGGAGTGAGTCAAAATATGGATTTGATAATTTTTCTTGATTGCATTTGTTCTGGACGAAGCTGAGTATTGGATTCTATAATGGTGTTTTTTCCTAAATACAGTCAAAAGACATCGTCATCGATTTATTAAGGCTGTCTACACTTGTAATTGAATTTCTTGAAGGTTAAATGAGCAGATAGGAAGCCAAGAGTGTTGCTGTAAAGAGCTCTGTTTGTTTTCTATGTGCAAACGCTATGGATTCGAAGGAATGAAGGAAATTTAAAACATTTTGTCTATTATCAAGGCATAGATTAAGTATTGAACTCCCAATGTGAATGACTCATCTTTCTCGTTTATGTTGGCACTATCCCACAGAGTTAAATGTTAGTTTTGACTTGGGATACTTGTGGGTTCTTTAAATTAGCAATCCCACACTGCCGTGTGGATCTACGAGTATGTAGTATAATATTGAAATAAGTCATCATACGGAAATCAGATCTTGATACCCTTTATTGTGTGGATCGAATTTCTCGTAAGGTTATTAAATTCCCTCTTATGACAGTGCAACAATCAACAAGGACGAAAGAAATTGTAGCACTTGCACGTATAAAAAGAACTGCATACATTGGGCATCAAGAAATTCTGAATATATCATTGCTTGCCATAATAAATGAAACTAGTCGAAATGGGTGCGACTGATGGGTCACGCCGACAACTTTCTGATAAAGAGAACTTATAGTATTCTCCAATGGTTTTTGATATTTCGTATCCTATTAGAATTTATGAAATAAATTACCCATAAAAGTTCAAGCGGTCAGATGTAGTTAGTGCTGCATTGACGGTTCTAAAATTTTTGAATATCTCAGAATATTCTGGCCCGATTTTTAGACTAGTACCTACTGCAAAAATTTCGAAAGAGTCTTCTATTTATTTTCAAAAAATATTTTGTGCATATTTTTTTAATAACTTGAAAAGTCATTGGAAAAGTTAAGTCAACATTTAAAGGGCGCGATTAGGCATGAAGACACATCATCTGACTCTATTCGTTCGCGAGTTATCGTAGGTCAAACACATTAAAACGTAAATATATCACAAAAATTTCCATTTTCGATTTTTGAGGTGACTGTAAGAACTTGCCTATCAGGAAATTAATAAATACTTTATCTATTTTTTAGGTGCTAAGTGTGCTGCTTCTTTTATGGAACGCTGCATTATTTACATCGGTGAGAATGCTTCTGAGTGCGTAAAGACAAATGCATTTCTCAACTTGACAAAGGATGGTTTAATAAAACTTATCTCTTCAGATTATGTAAGTGAAAAATCTTCTTTTAAAAGGCTTTTTTCTGTAATTGATTTCCTTTGTGGATAGTTTTGCCTGGAAGAAGAAAACGTTTGGCGTTGTGTTCTTGCCTGGGCCAAGAACCAAGCGGGAGTCACTCAACCCACAGCCCACTGGACAGAAGAAGAGCGTGCTCGTGTTTGCCAACATTTGTCTGGTGTAATGGGTCATGTTAGACTCCTGCTTATTGATAGCCAAGTATTTGCAGAAGAAGTGGAACCGACAGGGGCTGTACCAATGGAACTTTCACTTGAACGTTATCGTTATGCAGCATTGCATTCAAATAAAATGGGTGGTGGTGCTGCACCGCCTGTTGTTCCACTCCCCGGAGGACCTTTGTCAGAGGATGATAAACGATTGCAGCCACGTCTAATGATGAATATGTTTCCCGGTTCAAACATTCTTAAAAATGATAAGCTACACTTTCAAGGCATACTCAATGGATGGTAAGCTTGCAGTATGATCTCACGTAAATTATAAAACTAATTTCATTAATGTGTTGAAATTTCCTTCAGGTACGGAGTCCCTAAACAAACATGGCGTTTGGTATACAGGGCCTCCAGTCATGGTTTTGCTTCAACGACTTTCCACAGATTTTGCGATGGCATTGCACCATGTTTTGTTATTGGAGTGGTAGGTTCCTAAAAAAATTTTGTTCATTAATTTAAGGTTGACTGTTTTGCTGTATTAAAGGGAAGTCGCGGTGAGATCAGTGGAGGATTTACAGACGTAGCTTGGGCAAAAACAAGTCGCAAAGGGGGATACATACATTCTGAACGGGCGTTTCTCTTTACATTTAATTCGAATAATGATTCTCAACCCGCAAAGTTTGACATTGTAAAAAAACCTTACGCAATTTGCTATCACCCAGAGTAAGAAAATGTAGAAGGCTTTTTATTTATATTGAAATTAAAATAAATAAATCTTTTATTGTAGTTGCGGACCGATCTTTGGAGCTGGCGCAGATTTGCTTATTTCTAACAATTGCAATATGAATATGGACTCGTATTCGAATCTACCACATAGCTACGATGGCCCAAATGCGAGTTATATGCCTTTATTTGGAGACTACAACTTTATGGTGGCAGATTATGAAGTTTACACATTAGCAATTGCAGCTCCAAGTAACAGCCAACCAGGAGTGAAAATGAAGTATGACCGATATTAAACATTCAACTATTTACGCATTGCTAGATGTCTAAGGAAGAAAAACATTAGACTCAAATTAGGCTGTCCAGTTTCTTGAACGCAGTATTAAAAATTCTTGCCTTTATATTTTCGAATAAAACTATGTTTACACAATATAAGTTTAGTACCACTTTAAAATTAATTTATTTAAAAAAAAAAAAAAACTAAAACATCAATCAAGAGTATGTATATGACTAACCTCAATATTTGGTTTCGTTTTAATTTGTACAGATAAGGTTACTCTCTTCTAAAGTAAGCCTTCTAACGGTGAGAAGCGACTGGTATAATAAAACTAAGAGTCATGCTATAACGGAGCAAGTTTCTGCAGTGCACCGCTTATAAGAATCTGTACTTCATGATTGCATATATGTGCATATGTTTTTTTATCTTAGAACTTCTCTGGTTGTGAAAATATTTTTCTTTGTGCATCAATTTGTAATAATAATATTTCTACCAAGTAAGTAGGAGCCATCGGTCATTCATCGGTTTCTGAATGATGAACATTCTCTTCGAAAAAGCCATTTTTCAAAACCTAACAAAACTTAACATGTGATCAGACATTTTACTAGTAGTTGTATTTTCTTAAGTGTTAGGTTAAAAAAAAAGTAAGATCTTCAGAACTCCAGAGAACTTTAACGAATACAAAAAAGATTGGTTAAACGCGGATAGATTCGACTTTATATAATTTGCTTTACTCTGTAAAGCCAACTAGAGACATGAATCGGCATCGAATTGATAATTTATTAGCATGTGAAAAAAGACTCTCCTTAAGAATAAATTACTGACGGTCAGATTGCGGGGTATGAGAAAAAATGTTACCATCTTATAATAATATCCGCGCCACAGATTTCAAAATGAAGATGTAAGCCACGATTTATGTAAACAGTAAATTCTGTGCTACTTAAAATTCAACATGAAAAGATTACATCGTCATCGTTGGCAACGATAAAATAATATTGCAAATGTTATAAGAAAAAATGACAACGAATGAGCCTGAAGTTAAAATCATGAAAGATTAATTTACTTTTGTGACGTCAGTCGTCTTGCATTGGTGGCAAAGAGATTATTCACAAAGTTTGTTGGGCGTCAACCGATTTGCATCATTCTGAGTATACTCAATTACAATACGTTAGTGCAATTCAAAACAAAAAAAAGAAAAAAAAAAAAAAGCTTCTTACTTATGGAATTGAAACATAGATGATTACAGAAATTCTTTAAAGGCTATTTTTTAAACTTCTAACAGATTTAACCTTTCCATAATTACTCGAAAGTATGCAAAACAATCATTTCTTTTCCAGCAGATCACCGAGACTGACTAACGTGAACTTCACATAAATATCCTTGCAACCAATACGGATCCGTAACACAATTTGCTTTGGAAGCCCATACGCGTTCGATTACGAGTGCCATGAACTCAACACGTTTTTGAACGTTAATGTTGCATTATAAACCTGTATTTGTTTGGTACCAGTACTGCCTTCTACTGAACACACAAAAGGAAATGACTAGTTACTAGGAAATATATGAAGTTGGAGGTGGTAGGACTACTGACCTCAAAATCACGGTTAGCCTTATCAGTTTCAATTTAAATGCACTTTTATTTCCGTTATCTAATTAGTTCTTACACGCTAGACAAAACAATGCTTAAAAATTAGCTTAATTAATTTAAAATTAATTTATTCTAACTTACTGGCCCCTTGCGGGCACTCTTAATTAAACCTAACATTTATTCTATGTCTTTCAACGATTCTTATAAAACTATTTATATTTTTATATTTATTAAATCTAAAACTAAGGAAACAATTGTGTTTATATAAAAAAAACTTAGTATATGGACTTTCGTATAAGACTTAGAACTAATACCTATAACCTACAATATAAACTACATACCTAAAAATAAAAATTAATTTACTTAACCTACTTACACTTCCTTATTGTATATACACTACATTTTTTTTTTTGTGGATTATTCCTTATTTTAAGTTGTTACTCATTTTTATGTTCTTTTTTATATATTTTTTTTGTAATTTTTATAATTTTTCTTTCTTAAATCTAACCTAATCCTACTTAAATCTATGTTAGCCGGCCACGGCTAAAAATGGAATTAGGCTGACCAACTTTGCTCCCTATGGAGCTATCTAGTACTGGAGGAACTAGACGACGAAGCTTCTCCTCCTTTAACTAGCCACCAAAATTGTTGGTGCTGCCGAGCAACATCCCACATATCCCACATCCCCCCACATTCCACTCCCTATCGCCCTACTGAACCGGAGACGCTCCGCACTGCCATGTGCAACGTCTCTATCGTAGTTGAGTCGCCTGGCCGCAGTTGTTCGAGTGACGTGAAAGATTAGCGACACCGCCAATCTGTTCTGGATCAGACCTTTCATATCATACCCGGAGATCAGGTTGTTCGACGAGGTCATTGCTCTTGCAATGTGCCTTCGAGTCAACTTAATACGAAATTTTCCACTCTTATTTGGTTCGCCCTATTGTACAAGACCTCATTAGGATAGAATTTTATGTACTCAGACTCTAGTGTTCTCTATAAGCGAAGACAAGCCCTCTTAAACACCCGAATCTTTTCCAATAAACTTGCTTTCACGTTGAACCACACGGGACATCCAAATACAAGCATGGGCCTGATAAGGGCCATATAGCAGATCAGCTTCAGCCTCGCATCAAGTTGGCAGTTATAAAACAGTCTCTTTGTAAGGGCAAAAGCACCTCTGGCTCTGGCTAGGGCTATGTTTGTTAAAATACAGATATTGATGTATCCAGATACCAATGTGTCTGACTACATTTCGACAAGTACGTGGATGGCCGTGCAGACCGTTTTTAATGTGAAATGTACCAGCAGAAGTCACATAGCCATTTTTCACGATGAACTTTTTATTTTTTAGCATATTGAAAAGATTATACAGAAGTGGTTTGCTAATGCCCAGCCTGTCCAACTTGAAGAAAAGTTCTTCTAACCATACGGTATCCAAGGCTTTATCCAAGTCAATCAGGCAGGCACCAGTGCACTGGTTCTTGCCTTTGTTCCATTGGATATCAGAAACCAGTTTAGACGCGGCATGAATGCTATCATGCCCCGTTTACAACCCGAATTTTGTTGTTCCAATACAAACTTATAGAATTTCTGTAATTTTCTTTTATTAATGTACAGACAGTTAACTGTCTGTACAAGGCCTTTATGCTTGACAGCAAAATCTCTTCCGTTGTCAGTGTGTTGATATCGAGGTATTGTTTTATCCATTGTTCGTTTAATTGTCTCGTCCATTACCTTTAGATACCTGTCAATCTCCTCGTTTGACAGATTTCTGTTGGACGGTGGGTAGAGCGAATACGAGGCGAGTACTCTCGTTAGTGTTCTTGAGAACGCACTCTACTATAGTTGTAGGTATGCCTTTGAACAAACTCTTCCAATTCCGCAGTTTCGTTGGGAATAGTTATTTTGGTACTAAGAACGCAACGGTCACTGTAATAAACAAAAGTGCGTAGCCTCTAGTATTTGATGTATTATTTCCCCAATCACTATGTTTGGAGTTGAAATCTCCTCCGATAATTAAATAATTCTCCTCCAATTCCAGTCTTAGGAATCGAAAAAGTGTCTCGAGCTCTGAGATGAATAATGTGGATTGAGTAGCCTTAGGTGCATAGACAGACACCATGTATAACCGCTTTACACTACGGAGAGGGATGTACATGATGCATGCACCTGGAGCCTACGTACTACGCGACTGTATACTCTTTTAAAACGCAGTCCTTTTCTAGCAAAAATCGCAACACCTCGTCCTTGAATGGAGTTGGGCCAGTTTTTTTCTGTGCCTTATTTTGTGTCTTTTGGTAAGCTTAGTTTCGCTTACCAAAAGTACATCAGGCTTGGTCTTTAAGCAACTTAAATAATGCGGCTCTTCGTTCGAGCCTAATCAGTAAATTAACATTCACTGCAAGGACCTTCAGGGATTTACCACTAAGTTTCAAAAAGGTGAGAAAGGACACCGCCTTGCGTCATGCCCCTATTAACATGTCTACTAACTATGTCTAGGAAAGCAACCATTGTGTACTCTCTGTATTGTCGGGATCGTTCGATGTGGCTATACAGCGAATGCAGAGTCGTTTCAAGCGAATTTTTTTTACAGTAGGCATGTTGAGCTTTTGACAAAAGTCTTGGATCAATTTTAGCTCGAATATGGATATCAATCAGTCGTTCTAAAGTTTTCAGAAGGAAAGATGATAGACTTATAGGTCTGAGGTCCTTTGGGACATCATGATAGCGTTTTCCGGCCTTAAAAATGAAAACTACATTAACTTCTCTCCATGACAGTGGAATGTGGATCAATTCTACAGAACTCCTTTTGAAATTCTTTAGCGCGGGCATGATAATATCTGAGGAAAGTGGGTATCCAGTATCAAGTTGAGTGATTCGTCACTTGAGATTTTACAGGAGACATCGGTTATTTTCAAACAACTAAGCATCATAGTTTTGCTTTTCTCAGTTATTTATTATTATTATTATTATTATTATTATTATTATTATTATTATCAAGGGAACGATACAAATTAATTTGAAGGGTCCGGGACTTAATGCCGGGGTACTATGCCCATGTGGCGCATTTTGTCAGCACGCGGAGTACTGAGTTCCCATGTGGTCACCCACCTACGTACTTACCGCGCCCAACACTGATTGATTTCGGTGATCTAGTGGGAACCGATGCTTTCAGTGTGGCTAGGCCGTTGACAGTTATTTTTTATATATTTTGAAGGATTCTTTGTATGAGTCCCAGTCAGTCACTTTTCTTGCAAGGTTTAAAAGTTTTCTGCATGTGTTTCTAAGCGGTCCGAGTGCTGAAGTCCACCAGTGCGGCTTTTTCTTGCCCAAAGGTTGAATCAGAGGGGAGGAAGAAGGCATAGCCTGATTGAGAGACAGGGTGAATTCGTTGACTTTCGTGACAAGCTCATTGGTGTCTCGCGAGGGACTTCAGAGTTCAGAGGATAGTGTTTTTGACAGTATTATTCTGCATTTAAGCCCACCAGTTTTCCGATAGTTTCGGAATGCTGTTTAACTGGGGGGAGCATCACCCAGCTTGAATTGGATGTATATGTGATCTGAAAACGAGTATTCAGTCGATACCATCCAGTTCGTTACCATTTGAGTGATGTTGTCTGAGACAAGAGTGATGTCTAGCACTTAATGTCGATTTATTGTTATAAAAGTAGGCTCATGCAAACAATGAGATTAGTACTTAAAATGTAATCAATAAGTGACTCACCTCTGTCGTTGAAATCGGTACTGCCCCATACCGTGTGATGAGCGTTAGCGTCGCATCCGATGATAAGGCCAGTTTTTTGCCTTCCAGTTACCAGTACCACCCTTTCTAGGTATACCACCAGAGAGAGGGCCAACCTGATCGTGTCCAAGATACGCCGATGCCAGCCAGTAGGAGGCTTTGGCAGTCTCCAGCTTGGCAACGGTTAGGTTGTTCCATGGTTCCTGGATTAGGATGACATCTTCTGCGTTTTTGGATAGAAAAATAAGTGCGGCCGAAGCCTTTTTTGAGTGGTGGAGATTAATGTGGAGAAACCGTATCATTGCTAAAATTTCCCATAGTAGCCTCCATCACGGTTTTATTGGAGTCCTCCGATTCTGAAAATGAGCTCATCTTCTTCCTTTGATCGTGTAGGATCTCTTTTTATTTCGTCATCGGTTTCCATTTCCGACAGAGTGTCTTGATAGTCGCCTCGGAAGAAATGGAGTCGTCGCTGTCCATTACAGGAAAGGATATCGACGCATCCAGATCTAAGGCTGAATTTGTAGTTTCGTTTAAAGGAAAAGGAGGTTGCTCCTTTTTATAAACTCTAAAGTTTATTACCTCGAATTGCTTATTGAAGACAATTAACGCCCATCTATTACAGCCCCTTAGCCCTTCCAGTTTCGCGACTTTCCAGTCATGAGTCGGAAGGGTCGGGTTACTGATCCTGATGATCTCCATTATGCTTTATGTAGAGGAGGGTTTGGCTGAAATCTTGGTGTGTGTTCTAGGTCTGTTAGGGATATCTTCCCTAGGCGCGACTTGGAGCCTTGCACCTGGCCAAATCGAAGAGCTTGACATGGCCTTGGTGTCAGCCAACATTGCTTGTGATGAGAGGTGGTCGGGGGTTTTCCCGCATAATGAGCAAGAAGTTTGGGCAATTTCAATTTGACCAATTGCCACCGTTCAGGTGTGATCGATCCATCGGTGTCGCTTTTATCGATTACCGCGATCGTCTAAGCCTCTTTTAGGACTTCGCTAAAGGACCTCAGAGATGTGGTGTTGGATGGCACAGGGGTATTTATGGTTTTGGGCCTTTTGGAAACCAGCACGGTTTCCTACAACGATCTCTGGCGTTTAGAACAGTCCTCTAGCGTTTTTAGAGCAGAGGGATCAGTGGACAGTCCGTCATTAAGGATTTTTTTTAGCTCACTTAATCTTGCTCGTGATTCCCGAACTTCTTTCCACCTCCGGAACAGATCCGAAGGTTTTAATAATAATAAAACCTTACGCGCCTTACATGGAGCTTGCCGATGCGGCTGAGCCCAAAATGAATTTTCGTGATATAACACTTCTTCCACATCCGTTCGGCTTTAGTGTTTGTAAGTCAAAAATTAGCCAAATGTTTACACTACTTGCGAAACTTGCAAGTCAACATCAAAAGTACAAATGTTTTTGAAAATATTAATAATATACATAGGTGATGACACCTAT
Source organism: Volucella inanis (assembly GCA_907269105.1). Lineage (NCBI taxonomy): Eukaryota > Metazoa > Arthropoda > Insecta > Diptera > Syrphidae > Volucella > Volucella inanis. The sequence continues at coordinate 40,752,878 of OU026154.1, read as the reverse complement.
ATAGCGTGCTATAGCTTATGCGCTTACAAGTGTTGATAAAAAGGAAAATATAGGTTTTATTATTAATTAAATCAGAATCAGATAGAATGTCACAATAGATAGACATTACTTTAAGATTGTAACAGATTTTGTACACTTCGTCACAAATCAAACGAAGAGGCATATGCCAATCGCAGATTCTTTATTTTAAGAAAGCAATTGGATAACCAGGACTGTCAAGGAACATTAAGTAAACTCTGTAAAAGCCCTTGTCATTCCAGTCCTACTCTTTGACAGAGAAGAACGAACGTTAGCAAAAGTGGGTGGAAGAAATCCCTGTCTATTTTTGTTGTTATAAACAACATTGCGCATACACGTTAGCTCACAATTTCACAATAGTTTTGAGTGGGCAACTAGAAGAAAGTCCGTGCTAATTGAAGAAGTTAATCTTTTAATAGATTCTACGCTGAACAATAGTCAAAAAAGAACCCGAGGCAAATTTGAGCTGACTACTAAAAACGTCTACAGAGCGTTTTATCTCTGTAATGAGAACAACGTATCAAGTGTGAAAAATCAACTTCAGCAAACCAAGCAATATAGAAATGACAGTTTGTCTGGGCATAAGCGGAGCCTTACGCACTGCTCCCTCCGCGGCATTGGATATTTTGTTTTACTTGACCCTCCATATTTTCAGCAGGCAAGTAAATTCTAATGCAGCTATTCGCTTTGATGCAGATAGACAGTGGATTAATAAACTGTGTCTAGTTTGATCTTTCAAAACTGAAAACATTACAGCGCTGTCATATGTGTCATCACTGAACACTCTCTTATAAGAAAGCATGCAAGAAGGCATGGCGTTTTCATAAACTACTTCTCCGGCAGCTGGATGGATATGTTATATTCAGTTCTCTCACAAAGAAGAAAATTCCACTTAAGAGCACCCTACTGCAATGGGCCTATAGGTCTAAGTGGGTTGGTTTTTCTCATACAGCCACTCCTACCTAACTCAACCTACTTTTGTCTGAAAGGTAATAATTGCTCATTGCCGTATGTTAGTGAACACAATGGGAACAAAGGCCTACTTGAAATTATATGATACACACGAACGTATGTAGTGCAATGAAAAAAGTGTCAATTACACTAATAAAATCGCCAATCGGATAATTGTGGAGATGGCTCGGTGTATACCTATTGATTGGATCAGAATTGCCTCAAAGCATTTGAAAAGAAACAGTCAATACTAATGTGTATTTGAAGAACCACTTACAATATATACAGTACGAGTACCATACAAGGAGTAACACCACGAGTATTTCAGGTTTGATCTGGATGTAGGCAGTCTGTTTTTCTTTTCAGAGCTTTTGGATGCAAGGCATTCATGTAAAATAAGCGACCAGGACCGTCGAAATTAGTTTTAAAATCGAATGTTAAGTCTAAGATAAAAACAAAGTAAATTTACAAATAATAAATGTTCTTTATTCTTTGAATAAAATATTAAGACTAAACTATATAGGGTTTTCCAATAGGGACTTGACTTGACTCTTTCACAAATCATCAAACTGTCACTTTCAATTTATTCAGTAAACTCAACATTTTCACTAGGGTAAAGTATACTAACGAGCAACGTCTGCAAATTATAAAAATTTTCTACAGATATTCGGAGTCGCAAAATCATCTTCAGTGACGAAGCTCATTTTTGGCTCAATGGGTTCGTCAATAAGCAAAATATGCGTTCCTGGTCGGGTGAAACCACTTAATCCACAAAAAATAACTGTTTGGTGCGGTTTGCATGCCGGCGGCGTTATTAGGCCACATTTTTTCGTCGACGATAACGATTGTCACGTTACTGTGAATGATCAGCGTTATCGCGTCATGATCACTGATTATTTTTGGCCCGAATTGGAAGATATGGACTTGGACGAAATGTGGTTTCAACAGGATGGTGCCACAAGCCCCACATCACAAGCTACAATCGATTTATTGAAGAGTAAGTATGGTGAGCGTGTTATCTCAAGACATGGGCCAGTCGATTGGCCGCCTCGTTCGTGCGATTTAACGCCGCTTGACTATTTTCTGTGGGGCTACGTTAAGTCATTGGTTTATGCCAACATGCCGACGACGTTGGAAGAGCTCAGAGCCAACATTGAACGCGAAATAGCGGCCGTTTCGGCCGAAATGTGTAGACAAGTCGTTGAAAATTTTGTCCAACGAATCGACCGCTGCAAACGTGCCCGCGGTGGCCATATGAACGAAGTCGAGTTCCATTCATAAATGTTTTGATTGTACCTCAAGCCAATAATAAAGTTTTTGAAATATCTCAAATGGTTTGCCTTTTATTTAAAAAAATAGTTGTCAAGTCCTTATTAGAAAACCCTATAGTAGATAAAGGACCATGAGTCATTTGCTCGGAATAGTGATTGAAAGATAAAGTGAAGGCGGCTCAGTTAAGTCAAGAAAATCTTATAAGAACTCCTTGCTGGATTTTGCCATGACTGACTGTAGAAAAGTTAACATGCTGATAAATCCTTTTATCAAACTACGAAAATATGAAAGCGACCAAAACTGTTTCAAAGTGGATAAAATGCTATAGGTACCAATCTCTGATATGAGATTATCACAGTATTATATGAATCTACATTAAGAAAACTTTGTTGCAGCAAAACATTTACTTTATATAGATTTATTATAACCTTTTTTACAAGGTTACACATGGCGCTTCGTTCGAAGGAACTCGTATTCTTGCTTAACCTCATCAGTGAATTGGAATCCAGCAAGTTAGTAAGCAAACCAGTAATATTATACGGCGATAACTTGAGTGCTCCATAATGACTAAAAAAAAAACAGTCTTGCACGTCAGAAGCAAACATATCGATATAAAGATGTTCGAGATGTTTATGATTGATTGTTAGATTGATCTAACCATATCAATCAACCACTATCGATGCCTTAAAATTAAGAATAAAGGTTATATCTCGACATGTATTCGAGATCATTATTTTTTTTAGGTTTTATTTAAATGTACAAATTACAGTAGATCGGTCGTCCATTTGCTGAACTGTAAGACACATTTGCTTGGTTTGCTGCGGTTTAAGTCATTCACGCGACACGTTTGACATGATCTTCCTTAAGTAGATAGGTGGTAGATATTGTCTTTAATTATGCATCTAATGTGAGCATATTAGAGCTTTACTCTATAATGCTTCTACTTCTATAATGAAAGTTTTATTAAGCTTATTGTCACCTACCTTTAATTTTATACATTACCAGCATTATTCTTGTATTTAATGATCACGTATTGGTATAATAAATCCTTCATATCCCGTCCTCGTTCATATAAAAAGTTATCCAGTTTTTAGAAAAGTACTTGAGTCACTGGTATTCGTATATGCGATACATCCTGGTGTTAAATGTACGTACTATTTTAATTCAACTGATCGTTTCAAAGATGATGTGTTTCTCAACTTCTATTTTTGTGCTTTTTAAAGATTATTAAATCCTTAAACAATTCAATTTTATGTGGAAGTGATGATGTTTCCAACCTTGTACGGAAAAATATTGTCCTCTACATCGTCGACATTATTTTTAGTTTATCTGTTATGTCCAGAGTTTTCACGAAAAAAAATATAAAAAAAAATAAAATGCGCTATTGTTATATATCTTTTTAAAGAGTGTCTTATAAAAAAAAATAATAATAACATGTCCACCTTACTTTCTTTTAAAGCTACACAGTAAAGAAAGATATCATTCATGACGAATTTTGATAGGTTTTTTTTTTTTTTTTTTTTTGTTAAAATGCTCTGCTTATAATGGAACTACGTTTTATGCTAACGCTGCATGTTAAAAAACTTACTTTGAAGTTAAAGTCGTAATTCGCTTACAGTATTTTAAAGTGAAAATTCACCGAGTTCGTTCACAATTCAATTTGGGACTTTTTTCTTGCCAAAACCGTATAAACTTAAATAAAATACAACAATAATTGCTTATCAAAGTGCGTAATAAGAAAAGACTACTAAGACCTCATCTTGCCTATTTCTTAGAACTTTTTACGCTAATGAAATTCTCTTCACAATACAAATTACTATTTGAAGTGACATTAACATAATTATTTTGGATATTTAAGGCCACATACTAATCTCTACATTTACTAAATTTAAAGATGATTAGGATCGATCAAATGAAAACGATTGTTAAGAAACAAGATCACGATCAGTATAGTATGGTCTTTAAGTTTTATTTATCACTGTATTTCGTATATACCTCAAATGTATTTCCAATTATGATACACACATGCATATGTAATATACATATCATATGAGTGTATACTCATCTATACTATACTCGTAGATGATAAAATCTTCTACCCAATCTTTCATTAACTGTTTGCTTCACCTATACATTGCTTAATATGATAGTAGGTTTTGCAAAAATTGGAAAATGTTTATTTAAAAAAAATATCTAACAAAATGACAACAATAACAGTAATAGTATCCCAAGTAGTTTCTTGTTTATACAGCAAAGTGAAAAGTTTGTTGCCACATACACTTGAAGAAACTCCTTCTTATTCAGACTGCAAATACATGCGAATACCAAGCAACTGGTAACAAATTGCATTGGAACATCTTCGACACTTGCAAATGCAGTGGGACGATTGGAAGAATGTAATTCTCTTATTTTTGTTTTCCTCTTGAGGACGTTCAATACCACCATTTGTGCATCACATTTTCAATTAGACCTTTGATCTCAGGTGTGTTTTCCTAAACCCCGTCGCGTAAACTTTGCAAGGCATTGAGGACGTTCACAACCAGATGACCGTTTGGACAGGCATCTTGGTGGAGCTGAACATCTCTGAGTCTGACCAAAATCAATAACTGTCGAATGGCGTAAAACATAGATGACTTAGTTCAGTATTGATGTTGTGACGTAGTACTATGTAGTGCTATGTGGTAAGTGACTCGTCTAACTTTAAACAGCATCTTCAGAGGACATGAGCTCTGGTCATGAGCTATGACGGTGGTGATGTTGAAAATACAGTAGACGCACGATCTCTTTTCCTTGTTTAAGTGTCAAAGATGTTCACATTCCTGGACTTCTTGTATACCCGTACACTGTGTACAGTGAAAATGGGAGTAGGAATATAACGTTCCACTATTTTTCGAGTTCATTACTCATTCAAAAAACCAAAAAAAAAAAAAAAAAAAATTGGTAAAGTTCAAAAGGAGTGGTTTTATTTTAGTTGATACTTTCAAAGAAAATAATTTCACAGATACAATTTGGTGAATTTATCTAAGCAAAAGTAAGTTCAAATCTCTGAAAAAACTTAGCTGACGAAGGGATGTTACCATACTTCAGTAGATGGTTGTACCGTAAATAAATAAAATGCTATGCAATTTAATAATGGGTTATTTTCATTGCTGATATTTATTATTCGTATAACAATATTAAAATGTTAACATATGTCTTTTAGTAGTACTTTAAGAATGAAGATTGCCAGCTATCCAAGGCAGATATTGGACAACTTTAGTAAGAACATCTGGATCACTTGAGCCACAGAATGCCGATCCAAATGAAATAATGCCATATTGAACATATTTCCGATCTCTCGAATAGGTTGAAAGGTAAAATAGTGGTCCTCCGGAATCTCCTCGACAGGAATACCTCATATTTGTATCCTCCATGCATATTTGATTTTCAGTGATGTTAACAATTTTATATTTGTCCCTACATAAATTGCTATTCGTCATTGATATCGTAGCCTTCTGCAAGACACTGGCGTATACGTTTGTTTCGAAAATTCCCCACCCTGCTATTATAGCTTTCTGGGAAAAGAGCGATGTTGATTCGTCGAAAATTGGTAAACAGATTGGTTGAACATTTTCTATAAAAATTTATAATTCATAAAATAAGATTTTAAAATTGTTAATTTCACGGTTACCCCTGAAAACTGCATTTTCTTTAAGACGGACAAGTGCAATATCATTGGCTAACATTTGTCCATTGTATTCCGCATGTGTGACAGCTTCATCAACGTCGATTTCCTGGAATAAAGGAGCACATTTCCTTCGCTTACCTCTGCCAACGCAGTCTGGATTGCTGCTTAAATCATGCTCACCTAAACGCACTCTAACTCTATTAGGATTGACAACATTATACCAGTTAGCATCAACAGTACCTTAAAAGGCCAAATTCTTACAGGTTGTAGCGAATACAGTGGGCTGCAGTTAAGACATATCGATCCGTTATTAAAGATCCACCACACTTAATTATTGCTTCGCTATATACTAATAACACCATCCATGGGAACTCCGAAATTATAGTATCTTCACCATACGCAATGAGACTGCCGATATTTTTACCACACGCTGTTGAATTTAGAATTATCATTCCAGATTCAATTTCTGGAAGGGATTTATCAAAAGCTTGTTTTATTTTAGCTTTTGGTATGCTTTTCGGCAATGATTTTTCGGGAATAACTTCCTCTGGCTTACAGCAGACGCGAACCTAGGATAGATAATATGTGATGGTATCATTGAGATTTCTCCACTTTAACGTATAGCTTTTGTTTTACGCACTTCACCATTAGTTACGTTGCAACGTGTTTCCCAAAGTAGCTGAAGTATGTTGGTTCGTATAGGCTCTGGTCCATTATTTATCATATCCCTTACCATTTGACATCTCGATATTGGAACACATTCTCCTAAGGGACATTGAACTTCTGCAAAAATAATGAAGCTGGTTACAGTAACTCGACCGATTTCTTAATGATTTACTCATTTACCTGCATGTACTTCAATATATACGAACAAACCTATAGAAAAGATGTACGCCCACTTAAAAAATGAAACAATTTCCGACATTCTCAAATACTATTGTCGACGTTCAAGTCTGAGATTTGAAGTGAAACTAATTTTGATGCAGCTGTTCAATTAATATCAGAACTTATTTCTGTAGATAAGAAAAAATGCTTATAAACGTGAATGCCTAATCTAAAAAAGAACCAGTTCGACTGAAATGTTTGTAATATGTACTTTCTTTTGCTTATTAGCATATAAACTAGTTGACTGTTTATTTTCCTACAAAAAATAAGGTTTTACAATAATAATAGACTAAGTCTATATGGTTTGGCTGAAGGTCGTCTACCAGATTGACAATGACATAATTTACAGAAATATTTACTTAAGAACAAAAAGTAAAATTTGATATAGGAAAAAAAAAAATAGAATAAATAAACAAAATAAAAAGTGCAAAATACAAAAGGAACATTTATATTATAATAAATAAATATTTAAATAAATAAATAAATGGCGCGATAGCCCGGTGTGGGCCAAGGCCTAGTTTTTCGCGCTCATTTGTATCTCACTTTGTGAATTTTTACACTCCTGAGCTCTCCTGAGAAGCTTTTTTATAGACAGAATTTAACTTAACTTAACTTTGTTAAGACAAGCACTCCAGACAGACCCCACTGGGCGTTTTACTTCGGGTAATTTACTTTGAAGGTGTTTAGCCATATTGAGGTTTGACGTTATCAGTACCTCGAGATATTTGTACTCTAGCATGATTTCAATGGAATTCCCGTTAAAAGTTCACTTCTCATTACGAATATACCTTCCATCTCTACTTCTAAATATCATTATTTTCTTTTTTTTTTAGGTTAACTGACAAGTTCCATAGTTTGCAGAAAGCTTGAAGTCGGTTTACCATGAGCTGAAAGGATTCTACCGTTTCAGCTAGGAAGACTATGTCATCTGCAAATAATAGTGTTGAAATACTCACACCACTTAACTCAATTCCGCCTTTCACCGCATCTGTTATATCATTTATAAATAAAATAAATAATAAAGTGCTCAGAATGCATCCTTGTTTTACTCCAAATGATGTTAAAAATTCTTCTGACAAAAATTGACCATCTCATACGCACGCCGCTACATTGTTGTAATACATTGCCTTAAAATGTTTATAATTTTCCTCGATATACCATAGTTTTGTAGTTTATAAAAAAGTTTTTTACGCGAAATCAACGAAGAAGGCGTACGACTTTTTGTTTCTGTTTTTGTAAATTTCAGCAATGTTTTAAAGCATAAATATTTAGTCTAAAGTTGAGTATCTTTCACGGAAGCCGGTTTGGTACTCATACAAAATTTTTTTGTTTTAACTCACTCGGTAAGCCTTCTAAAAATAACTGCACAAAACAATTTGGTCGCTGTGTTCAAAAACGAGATTCCACGATAGTTTGCTAGATCGTTGTAAGCTCCTTTCTTGTGCAGTGGAAATATAACTGCTTTTTCAAAACTTTTTGAGATGTTCCCTGTCTCGAATATTCGGTTAAACTCAAAGGTATGCGATAATAGAAATTCAAGCGTACATACATTTTTTATAAAATTCGTAGGGTATGGGATCATCACCTGCTTTGTTATATATGGAATTTTTATTGGTCGTTTGAACTTCCTCCACAGCTATCTGTGTATATAAGTAGTCATTAAAAATCTGTGTTAAAGAGATTTTTGAAGTGATCTTTAAGTTGGTGAGCTTCTTAACCTGGAGCAATTGAGTTACCTTTCCCGTTTACTATTTTTACAGATTTCCAGAAATCTGCCAAGGACTTCGATGATAGCTTTGTCGATTTTTGAAATTCCTGTTTGCTAGTGCATAATAATGTTTGAAGGCGCTTGTATTGCAGCTTCTTAGCAATCTCAGAAACCCCAACGAAATATCTCTGGCTTTCACACACTCTTTATCAAACCATATATGTTTTCCAATTCTGACGTTGTTCGTGGCTTAATCGTTTTTAGGAGCGGCGTTTTTAATTATCTAAAATATCACCGATATTAGGTTAAGTTTCAAGTGATGTGCAAATTTCGAGTTCTTCGTTAAATTTACGCTGAAACATCTCCCTATAGCTATAATTCCATTTCAGTTTTGGCAGAAGCTGTAGACGTGCTGTATTAGGATATACCAAACCAGTGATCTGAAATGTAACTTCTAGTGGTATGTAGCCGGAGTACGTTAGAAAACATATTTTAAAATCGCTGTAAAGATAATTTTAATTCCCTGCCAAGAAACTGTAGTCGATGTTCGCCCAGAGGGTCCCCATTACAGCTTACATTGAGAATAAAGCAGTCGAGTCGATCGGTTATCTTTATAATTTTTGCACTTTTAGTGTCTCTAACTTCGTCCTTGGAGCTACGAGACGGGAACAAAAAAGATGGAAAGGAGCGACTCATAAAATCGTTATTTGCCTGGCCTATCCTTGAATTAAAATCCCCGATCAGTAAAATATGTAATGGCCCCAAAGTATTAAGGACATCTCTTAGTTTGTTAAAGTCACGCGCCCAGACACTGCAGTTTGAATAAATTGGGACTCTGTGGTACGTAGTGTTACACAATTTTAATTCTAGATCAAAAGCTTCATCGATCCCCTTATAGTCCTATATTTCCAGTTTCTTTACGAAAACCAAAAAGCTCACCTCCATTTCCCCTTCCGTATAAGCATTTAAGCTCATAATTCTTAAATATGCTCTTAAATATACTATCGCTATAATCTATTACATGGGTTTTGAATAACAAAAAAACTAACAAATTTCTGAACAATATAGTTTAAAAATTCAGTTCTTGTCAACTGTTTTGATTTTGCAATTTTTCAAATAAATTTGTTAAAAGTGGCGGAACATCACCAAGTAACTCCTTTAGCATGCTCATACCATTTTGAGTTCCATATTTTAGGCTTTCTATTAAATCCCATGAGAATAATTTTTTATTATTTTTATTTTATTATTATTATTTATTATTATTATTATTATTTATTTACGAGTATGAACAATTTGTCATTTCTCAATTATATACCTAATTGCGGATATACTTGGCGAAGAAGTTTCATCACAGAATTAAGCTTGTTCTTTGTTTGCCTGATGTTGTGCGGGGTATTTTTGTGGATGCGAATGTTCATTCCTCTAATATAAGTTTGCCTGCGTTGCATAGCACCTTGATCGCGGAGACGCGGGATTTAAGTTTAATTATGATTGTTGCGGACTTAGGATCACGCCCGGAACTCTGTATGCAGATTCGATATCGGTGTTGGTGCTGCTAGTGCTGCGCTAGCCTGTCCCGAACGGACTTCGCTTTTTCCAGAGGGTCGACATTGTGTTCGACGGGCAGGTGTACTACGAGATTTGCTTCGGTGCTTTTTTGCATTAATTTATTAAGTTGCGCTTCTAAGAGTTTATTTTTTATTTCCAAATGTTCGACTTTCGCTGTTAGCATGGTTTGCGTTGTTCTCAAGCGAGACAACTCTGAGTTGAGCAACTGGAGGACGGACTTGGACACCAGATCCTTTGCGAGTTGTCTGTTTTTTCGTCCAGAATATCTTTAAGCTTTTCGATTATGACTCCGGTTATCGTGTCTACTTCCAAATCATTCGAATTTTCGCTGAGGCAGCGCTTCTCGCAGTTATATTGATCTGGTGAAGTTTCGTGCGATCCTCTTTTTCTCATTGAGTGCGGTAGATTGCAGCCTTAGTTAACACTCATAACCCTTATCTGAGCATCGAGCTTGTCGAGTTGTAGGAGCTGAGTAAGGTCAATGAATCTGGAGAGGTTTCTCTAGACGAGTCCTGAAACCAAAGGATGCTTCCCCTCCTTTTCCCTCCATCCTCCCAAACAATCCTTTTTCCCCTGGGCTGGATCAAGGTGTCGTACGACTCGTACCGATGATCAACATGGCTGAGCCGCTGCTACAAAAACTCCTTCCCCTAAGGAGGAATCAGGAATCAGCAATGGCACTCTACTCAAGGCGCCGAAATGCATCACGCAATATTAAAACTTTCAGATCTATACAGGAGGTGGAAAGAAGTACGGATATATCGAGCAGATCAAGTGGGCCAACAAAATCCTAAATGACGGATTGTCCACTGCTCCGTCTGCTCTCAAAACGCTAAAGGATTGTTCTAAGCGCCAGAGATCATTGTAGGAAACCGTGTCAGTTTCCAAAAGGTCCAAAACTGTAAACACAACTGGGCCATTCAACACTACATCTCCGAGGTCCTTTAGCGAAATCCGAAAAGACGTTATGACGATCGCGGTAATTGATAAAAGCGATACCGATGGATCGATCACACCTGAGCGGTGGCAATTGTTTAAGTTGAAGCTTTCGGGCAGTTTCTTGGTCATTATTTGGGAAAACCCCGGACCACCTCCCATCAAAAGCGACGCTGGTTGGCACCAAGGCCATGTCAAGCTCATCGCATGTGCCGACCAAAGATCTCTTGATGTTTTCAAGAAAGCCATAGGTGGTTCAGGAGAGATTTGGCCAGACCTAGAGCCCACACCTGGATTTCAGCCGAACCCTCCTCTCCAAAAAGAATAATGGGGATCATCAGGCTAGGATATCCCTAGCAGACCTGGAACCCACACCTGGATTTCAGCCGAACCCTCCTCTCCAAAAAGAATAATGGGGATTATTAGGCTCAGTAGCCCAACCCTTCTGACTCATGACTGGAAAGTCGCGAAACTGGAGGAGCTGAGGGGGTCTAATAGATGGGCGTTAATTGTGATCAATAAGGAATCCCTTAACCCTCTAGTGCAGACTAAAGGCACTTTTTGGTCTACAAAAAGGATGAGCTGGATGCTGATAAGCAAACTCCTCCTGCTCTTTTAAACGAAAATTCAAATTCAGCCTTGATCTTGGGAGCGTCAGTTTCATTTCCTGTAATGGACAGCGACGATTCCAATTCATCCGAGGCGACTATCAAGCCGTCGGTATCCTCTTCTCACACTCTGTCGGAAATGGAAACCGACGACGAAATAAAAAGAAATCCTACACAATCAGAGGAAGAAGATGAGCTCTTGAGCTCATTTTCGGAATCGGAGGATTCCAATAAAACCGTGGTGGAGACCAATCTGGAAAATTGTAGTGATGATACGGTTTCTCCAGATTAATCTCCACTACTCAAAAAAGGTTTCGGCCGCACATGTCTCTCCAAAAACGCAGAAGATATCATCCTAATCAAGAAACCATGGATCGTGGAAGGCGTGGTTCGTGGACTTGGGACACATTTACATGCTCCACTTTATACAAAAGACAAAGGTAAAACTAAAACTTAAACTTAACTTGTATACTAGTGAAACGTAGCCCTAATGTATTTTTATAACCTAACCTCAGCGACCCCGACTTTGTATCTTGGTGTATCTTGGCCACGATAAGGTTGGCCCTCTCCCTGGTGATAACCTAGAGAGGGTAGTACTAGAGGCTGGAAGGCAAAAAACTGGCCTGCAGAAAACTTTCAACCTTGCAAAAATTACAAGAAAAGTGACTGACTGGGACTCATACAAAGAATCACTCATAATATATAAAAAAGAACTGAGGAAAGCAAAGCGTCAATCTTGGAGATCATTCTGTGACAAAATCACAGAAATCCTCTCTACAAACCCTGTGATGCTCCTGGACAACCTTAATTGATTAATCACTCAAGTTGCTACAAGATACTGGATATTATCTTGCCTACGCTAGAGAATATCATGAGGAGCCGTTTCACTTGACACCCATCGAAATCTTTAGCAGGCAAGTAGCTGCGACCGCTGCTATTCGCGTTAAAGCGACTACACAGTGGACAAATAATTTATTTGGCCACGCTAATATTTTTAATGTACAATATTTGCAATCCATTTAAAGAACATCGATTATACCATACTTAAACTTCGGTTTGACAAAGTCTTTTATGCGAGCTTTCCCTCTAGATCCTTCTGTTAGGAAGATGCTTTCATGGAGGACAAGTCTATCCATTTCTATACAGATGGATCTAAAACCGATAGTGAGGTTGGTAGAGGTATTTTCTCAGATAAACTAAATTTAAGCCTCTCCCTCCGTCTTCCAAATCACTGTAGAGTGTTGCAGGAAATTTTGGCGATTACAGAAGCTCTGTCCTGGCTGAAGAAAAACGTGGTATCTGCAAAGGATATCTGCATCTTTTCGGATAGTCAGGCCGCTATCAAGTACCTGGGCTCGGTCTCACTAAATTCTAAGACCGCCCTTGAATGCCGATCATCTTTTACGGAGATGGCAGAGCATTTTAATCTTCACCTTTGTTGGGTGTCGGGCCACAGAGATATTCCAGTGAATTGTACTGCCGACGAACTCACCAAAATTGGAGCCACTCTACCTATTCTACCGGAAAAGGGTAGCATAAGTATACCAATTGCTACATACAAGTTATTATTTAAGCTGGATGCTAATAAAAGAACAGACCTTAGATGGACCGGTGGACCAACATGTCTAGTGACTTAACAGATCTGGCGAAAGTTGGATCTGATTCGCTCTAAGAGTCTGATTCTTCTAAATAGGAAACATCTGTCTGTAGAAGCTGGGTGGATGAAGAGGAAGAGAAGACAATCCTTCCCCTTCTCTGTACATGTCCAACTCTCTCCCAGAGAAGAAAACTCCACCTTGAAGCCTTCTTCTACACGCTTCATCGTGAGCTCAAATTGGTTCCATGAGTGAGGTGATTATAGATCCACGTGGCAGCACAACGGGCCAATAGACCTAAGTGGGTTGGTTTTCCAACCGCCACTATAGTTTAACATATCCTAATACTCGTGACCCAAATTGCAGGGATATTTCAGAGTTTTCTTGTAAAAAAGCTCTTAAAAAACATAGGCACTTTGACAGATGTCGAAACATCCAATAGTATATCAAAACTTAAACTCAACTGGCCTTTGAAAACAATTTCAAAACTAAAGCTTTCTAGATGAGGGATTCCAGGGTTAGTAAAATAACTCGTTGGTATATATCACTCATAGCAGATTAAATTCACCTCTGTTGTGCGATGCAACAATACCAAATTTAAACAGATAATGTATGTGCACTGCTTTGAACACCGTAATAAAAATTGTAATAGTAATTGATTGGTCATCAGAGTCCCGCTGCTAAGGGGATAAGGATCAGATTTGATTAGCATCGAACACTATTCGCTCAAGTTTATTTAATTTGCATAATTCGGTGCAGCAAACCAATGTGATATCCCATTAAGAGCCAAGACGAATTTCGCTTTAGTTGATGCCGAATAAGGATCAGCAGTAGAGTTAGAGAAGATGAATAGAAATTACCTTTCGGAAAGAAATTATCTGTCCTAAATGGTTTCAAGTCTGATATTGACAAAGTAAATGCTGGTTTACCCCATAGCGCTGTTCTGTCTTCGACATTCTCTTTGATTTACATCACGATCTCACACACACAATTCTGTCTGCTGTCGTTAAGGCAAAATTCAAGTACCAAGCCATTATCCATGAATGGCAATTGCTTCGTCGAAACTAAAAAACTTCCCATTCTCGATATGTGTATAAGTGACAACTTATGTTACATTGGAATGACCACATAATCGATGTTGTCAAAAATGCTAACAAAATATCTAGGTTTCTTAAAGCGATGTAAGAAATACTTCACTCGCTTATAACAGCCCACAATATTTAAGGCATTTATCTGCCCGAAATTGGAGTATAATGCCCACGTCTGGTCAGGTGCGCCTAAAACGTCAGGTCAGACAATGGTCACCTTCGAACACTGTCGTAATGTCTCGTGTCTCACTCTGTTCCATCGCTATTTCCGTCACCAGTGCTTCATAGATATCGCCAGTAGCAATCTGCCCTTTAAAACTTTTAACAGTAACACCCGTCTCACTCTGAGTCCTCATCAGTACACCCTCAAGCCCATTTTCGGACGTACTCTAAAATATCGTAATCCGTTTCTAAGCCGTACAACTCGCTTATGAAATACCCTGCCGAGGTCTTTATTTCCTAGTCATTATAGCCTTCAAATATTTCAAACCAACGTTCATCGATACCTCTGTTTTCCTTCGTCCGCGTTATTTAAGCATTTTAAGGGTACTCAATTCCTTTGAACATGCAAATTATAAAAAAATGGACTAATGTGTAGAAATAAGCGCAATTAGTCAAGCAGAACAATTATGGAATGCTCATAAGCTAACAAGCTACTTACATTTTTATCACATGGCCATGAGGTGATAATCTTTTGCTTTGTGGGTTTTTAGAGAACATTAATATTACTATGATATGTATATGTTATATAGATATGTTTCACCTTCCCATTTCTGGACAGCCAGCCAGCCTCTTTTATATTTCCAGCTACTGAAGTAGCTACTGATGATACTTGGACGTGTTTTCAATGCATCTTGAAGATCATAAAAAAACTATGTAAATTAATTTAAAATATGCCCGAAAATGCACATAAAGTCTTTTTTATATACATACATATGTATTAATAGTTATCACTCATCTGCTATCCGACTTCAAAAACAGTTCTTACGTCTAACACATTAAAATTGTTGCCGATAGCAATGGACATTTAAAATTTATGTGAACACTCTGGTTGTCTACCAGAAATATTTTATGTTGCCATGCGTTCGGTCGCGATCAACATCTTAAGCTTCAAGGGTTTCAGTATTAGGATACCTAATTATAGAAACGAGTACGAATAGAAGTATTGCTTTTCATAAATGTATTTAAATCTTGTCCATTTGGCTGTCAAAAAATACGCCGCCAATAGCAACGGTAGTGCCTAGATTTAAAGCGTTTAATGACCGCACCACGCCACCCCGGTTAGTGGAGTAATGATGGCAAAATTCAGCCGAGGGCTGTGTCTACCGTCTGCCGAACTAATTGTAAATGGTTTTTGGCGGCTGGCGTAAAATTTCTAATGGAAGTGCCATTTTATGGTGAACTTTAGAGCTCGTGGTGGAGTGGCATGATAAATATATTCAGAGCGCAGATAGATATTCACTAGTTTTGTTCAAATTGATTGCTTTGATAATGATCTTGGTACCGATGTTGGTGGGGTGGTGACGATGATGATGAGCTTGGCTACTAGGTAGTAGCGAATATCTATATCGGACTATTGACAGGTTGAAGGGTCATCTTTCACGTTTGGTTGCTCTTAGGCCATTTATCTTTTGCTTTTGTTTTTGTTTAAGATTTTTGTGTTTTCTAATTGCCACGGGGTAAAGTAATGCCATGAGGCTGTTATAGGCTCGAAATGTAACGGAATTGAATTCCAAGAAATTTTAAATGAATTGTTATTAGAATTATTAGATTCAAAACGTTTGTGAAGAGCAATGAATTAGTAATCAGATGTCAGCTTGATGTGGAAAAATGATTTGATGGAATTAAGCTAAGATATTTATGTAAATTTTAAAAAGTGAGTTCATGGGATTAATGTGTTCTTGATACAAAGCAATAGAGGCGTTCTATTTTGTACGTGCCTTTCCAAAATGACTCGTTATAAATGTTGGGTTTTTAAGGATAGACACAGAAAATTTGTAATTGCTCGTACAATTGCTGCGTTTTCCTCACTTTATTTATATCTGATCTACTATCTGCGATTATTTCTGTAACCAATTGGCGATTGATGAAAATTATTTGCTTAAAACATACCATCATTCCATTTCCTCAATCAGTGACTAAGTTAGGTTGGGTTAGAAAGGTCCTCGTGGAGTTATTGTTGGACCGGTTGTAAGTCCTGTAAGTGATTCCGATAAGAGGTCAACCTTTACACCATAAATTCGATAGCGTCTTCACATACACTTAGTATACTCTGTCAGGCTTCGGAAGGAAAGCTTTTCCTTCAACTAAATACATTTCTTGATAAATTTTTCAAGATCGGTGATCTTAAAATTATACGGTGCCTTGTGATTATTTTTGTGAGTTTGGTAATATATTTTCTCCTGATGTTGTCAAACTCTCTTGATCGGTTACGATCGAGCGTAGTATGTTCTATATTAGCTTAGATATCTCACAGTTGGCTTGATAAGTTAATCTGTGACTGACTGGGCTTGGAGAGGATTTGAAAGTGTGTCATCCGTTTGACGTAGGATATTGATGCCCAGAGGTTGTCAAGATCTCTACTATTTATTTTCAGGGATCAGAGTCTGGCCAGTTCATCAGCGACGTAGTTCTTGGGACGTCCGAGTGTCAGGAAGCCTAAAAGAGTGTGCTGAGTGTGTTTGAGACGCTATCGAACTTATGGTGTAAGTTTGGGCTCCTGATCGCTGCTTAACTGTTTTGTATTTTTGAGGTTTGACGTATGTATTAGATTCAGGTTTAGTCGAGCAGTAGTCTTTGGAATAGCTGAAACTTAAGTTTGGAGGGCACTTTAGATAACTAAGGATTTTTTTTATTATAATTGGCGTTTGCACAAGGGTTTTTATGTACCCTTAAGATGTTTGAAGAGAGAGATACCGTTACTCGTTGGTTTTAAATGTTTGCAAGTTATAATGAATAGGAAAGAGAGAGCTCGGCAGACATTCCATAAGTGAGCTGTACGGCTTAGGAAAGATAGATCAAGATATTTCAGTGTACATTCGAAGGCGGGCTTGAGGGAATACTGACGAGCATTCATAGTGAGACGTGTGTTACGGTTAAAAGTTTGAAAAGACGGAATGCATAACACTGATGTTGGAGTGGTTGCTGGCTGGGCTAAATGTAACAACTAGCACGTACTGAGACCCACTGGTTGAAGATGCACTTGCTCGTCCCGTCCAGTTTGATAACCACCTCTGGGAAAAATATCGAAACCTGAAACACCTGAGTTTCAAACTACTACACCACCCGCCCGCGCCCTGGAGAAAAGCCAGTAAAAGGGTATTCATATTGGTGCGCGCGAGGAATTATAAAAAAAAAGTTTTTCGGTTTCAAGTGCAAGTGCCATTCATGAATAATGACTGGGTATTGAAATTTATTGAATTAGAAGTAATAGACAAGAGATCATTTATGAAAATTTAAAATAGTTTCGAAGACAGAATGGATCCCTGGGGTATATCAGCATTTATTTGGGAATTTCAGACTTTAAACCATCCAAGACAACTTGAAGTGAACGTTCCGAAAGGTAATTTCCAATCCATTGAAAAAGGGAGTCGCAGATCCCAAAAGTTCATAATTTCGACAAAAAAAGCCTGATGTCAAACTCTGTTAAATACCTTAGAAATATCAAGTGCAACTATCTTGCTTTTGCCAGATTGAAGTACGATTTGGTTCCATTTTTCGATGAGACATGCCATTAACACACCAGTGAACCTATTGGTACGAAAATCATTCTGCCGGTCATTGAGAAGTTTTTGTGTTTCGAGATACCATATTTAATGAGCTGACGGTTTATCAGCGTTTCCATGACCTTATAAAGAATGAACTCAAGTGCAATGGGTCTGTAGGAGGTGAGAGAAGAAAATTCGCCTTTTTTAAGGACGAGCTGGACAAACGCTGTTTTCCATCTGCTAGCAAAGAGGACTAAATGTAGGATTGATGAAAAAGCTACGCAGTGGTTTTGCCAGAGAAGAAGAACATCTCTTCATAAAAAGGGGAGATGTACCACCTGGACCAGCGGATTTGTGTATATTAAGATCTTTAAGTATTCTTGCTACTTCATGTGTGCGAAAGTGTATTCGCCCTATTAAAGTTTCGACGCACTTAAATGTAGGCGGAGACAAAGTACAATCTGGATGTGTTGAGCTGACCGCAAAGTGTGCAGCAAGCAGATTGGTCTAAGGAGCTGACAGCTGGCATATCGTTATATTTAAATGAGCGTTGGGATGGAGGAAGAATTTTTAATGTTTGACGAACGACCACAAATTGTTACTACATTTGAGGCACTGTAGTATTTCTTGCCTCAGGTTTTGTTCGTATTCCAATTTCACACGCTTGAGAAAGGCGTTGCAGTCATTCCTGGCTCGTTTGATTTTTTTTGCGTTTTCCTCCTTCGGATTGATTTTGAAAGACCGAAAAAACAATTGACTTTCTCGTGGTGGTCAGTATACGAGAAATTATCTTATATGACATAATGGTCCGATGAGCCTAGAGGGGAGAGCACATCAACGATGTACTTGTCATGCTGAAAAGTTAAAAACAAGCTGATTTAAAAGCAGTGTCAAATTGTTTTGCGCTGCGAAGATATTAACGCACCGTTCTTTAGATGCTGTCTGTCCAAAATGTCGAAGCCACCCAGAATCGTATATATTGAAATCGCCCGTAATATAGTAACAATGATGAGGATACAGGAATATAATTCATTGAATGGAGTCAGCGTATCAAATTCGTTAAGGGTCGAAATGCTGTCCAGTCTGGGTTTTCTGTAAATAAAGAAACAGTGGAAAATTTGCTTACGGAGATGGAATTTTAGGTACATGAAATTGAATTCCGTATTGGAACATGGACTACATTGTGGTGGAGTTTGGTACGCTACATCACTACGCACGTAAATGGTGAGAATCGCGGTGAGAGAGGAATAACGGCACTAGTTTGTAACAAGGTGGCTTCAGATCAGAGTCATCCGAGAGATGTGAGTGAGGATCTACCTGTGCTTCACT
Source organism: Volucella inanis (assembly GCA_907269105.1). Taxonomy (NCBI): domain Eukaryota; kingdom Metazoa; phylum Arthropoda; class Insecta; order Diptera; family Syrphidae; genus Volucella; species Volucella inanis. The sequence goes on along the minus strand of OU026154.1, from coordinate 40,733,545 downwards.
AAGTGACAAAAGAGCCGGTCTGAATTTACAGATGTGGACGTATGCGGAAAGGTGATTAATTTCCCGAGTCATTACAAATTAACAAACACAAAAACCAAACACACCGACAATACTAAGCAAGGCTGCACAATGAAAATTCTGACATTGGTATATCGAACAGCGCAAACAACACCGCTATAACCAGGGGCAGGAGATGTGGGAATGCCTTCATTGGGATTTATGTTTATACTCGTATACGTATTTTCCCCATTTATTATTATTATTATTATTTTGCACTCGTGCGAGTTATAGGTTGTTTTTAAAAAGACATGACTATCTTCTTTGGATCACAAACAGAAGCTGAACTTTATTTTTCAGATTTTTGAATTACAAAATATGGATCAATATTATTTGCCGAGGTGATTCTCAGAATCGTAGGCAGGTGTCAAGTTATTTAGTTGAGTTGAATGGCTTTTATCGTGGGAACGATGTATGTTTGTATGATGGCGGTACCAGAAGTACCCGGCCTGACCAAGACATGGCGGTCTATAAAGCATATGTTTCAAGTTTAAAAGCGCCACGTTGTTTATTATTTGTTTGGCAGCCATTAATAATGAATGTTGTCAGTGAATTTGTGAAATTGGAGAAAATTGGTCATCATTATGTGATATAATACTTTTATTTGAAAGGCCTCAGCCCAACCAATATAAAAGCTGAACTGTATTCTACTCTGGGTGATTTTGCTCCTTCGTTTACAACAGTAAAATTTTGGGTTGCTGAGTTTAAACGAGACCGTACAAGCTGCCAAAACGAGCATCGCAGTGGTCGACCAAATGAGGTGACGACTACAGATATGGTGAAGAAAATACACGAAGCGGTACTGGATGATTGTCGACTGAAAGTGCGCGAGCTAGCAGACATTGTAGGCATTTTAAAAAGGTGCGGTACATATATTTGAAAATTTAGAAATGAGAAAGCTGTAAGCAAGATTGGTGCCGAGTTGCTCACACTCGACCAAAAACAGTGTTGTGAAGATGTTTCAATTGAGAGTTTAGCGAAGTTTCACAACAAAAAAGCAGAATTTGCAGGCAAGGTCATGGCGTCGACTTTTTGGGATGCGCGTGGGATAATTTTTATTGACTATCTTGAAAAAGGAAAAACTATCAACGGCCAGTATTATGCGAACTTATTGCATATTTGAGGGAAGAAATTAGGCAAAAACGGCCGCATTTGCCTAATTTTAAGTTCATTCCCAAACTTGAAAAAATGGCTAAGTGGCCAATGATTTTTCAACGATGAAGGAGTTATATCGGCAGTTAATGGCTATTTTCAGGAGCAAGACAGTGCTTATTATAAAAAGGGTATCGAACTTTTTGAACATTGCTGGGAAAAGTGTATACAGCTGAAAGGCGATTATGTTGAAAAATAAATAAATTTTTTTCCAAAATTTTTGTGTTTTCTTTGTTATATGTATGTACGATGTATCGTGAGAATGTGACTTCTCCCCTCTAAGTACGAAGCGATGACCTATTTGAACTTTTTGAACTGGGCGAGAGCGATGTGTCCAGCTTGGCTTTGAGAGCTTCTATTGTAAAGTTTGATTTTATATTATTGGGTATATAATTATTTTCTTGCGGTTTTTTTTTTTCAAAATTTGAAAGTTTATTTAAGAGAAACATGTACAACAGTATTATTCAAAGTATTGCCCATCTGAAGCTATGACTTCTTCCCATCTTTCTGGCAATTTGTGATTTTTGATATTCTGCTCTGATGTGAACCGTATTTCAGTGAGGGCGTTCTGCATCGCCCGGAACAAATGGTAGTCAGAAGGGGCAAGGTCTGGGCTATAAGGCGGGTGGGGTAAGACTTTCCATTCACTGTTTCCCAAATAGTTCTTAACCGGAATAGCAACGTGGGGCCGAGCGTTGTCATGATGGAAAATTATTGCCTCGTGTTTGGTCGCATATTCCGGGCGTTTTTTGGCTACTGCTCTCTTGAAACGGATTAATTGTGTTCGGTAGCGTTGTCCATTGATAGTTTCACCCAGTTTTAGCAGCTCATTATACAGCACACCAATCTGATCCCACCAAATACAGAGCATTACCTACGCGCCATGGATATTCGGCTTTGCTGTTGATTTGGCTGGTTGGCCGGGTTTCACATATGATTTTTTGAGCTTGGGGTTGTCGTAATGGATACATTACAGTAACAATCCGATGCAAAAATGACTTCCTTTTGTGGCGTTCCAGCAGCATTTCAGACATGCAAAACCGCCTTTCGACGTCTCTCGGCTTGAGTTCATGTGGAACCCAATTTCCTTGCTTTTGAATATATCCAGCTGCTTTTAAACGTTTTCAAATGGCTGCTTGAGTGACACCCAAAGATTCTGCGATCTCTTTTTGTGTTTGGCAACAATCTTCACAGAGTAATGCTTCCAGCTCTTCATCTTCAAACTTTTTTGGCTGCCCAGGACGTTAATCGTCTTCCAAGTCCAAATCACCACTTCTAAATCATGTAAACCACTTCTGGCACGTTCGCTCAGCTAGCGCATGGTCACCAAAAACTTCCACCAAAAACCGATGACTTTCGGCAGCAGTTTTCTTCATATAAAGCACAAAGTTCGACATATTTGAGTGAAAAAAATTTATTGTTGTTTACGCTTTAAATGAATGTCATATACTGAAATGACGTATAATGACAGTAGCTTTCCAACGCATGTTCCAATGGAATAATACAAGTTACGCCATCTCTTAGCAAATCGCATGAATTAAGTTATAGATCCAATCTTGTTTATCGCTTATCACAATTTTGATAAGTGAAAAATGCTGAGCCTTAAACATTTTGTTCGAAATCACAGGTGGAGTTGATGAAACTAGGAGGGATATTTACGAGAAGTATGTGGTTGTCCTCAGGTTGAGTAACTGATTTTATCTCACCAATGTCTCTAGTGGGACAATTCGCTGATTTATTTTTCAAGATTTTCCCAACGCATGTTGACTGTTCCAGTGGTTCTTGATGGATTGATTCTTTGCAAATGAAAGTATTCTCTACTCTTGGGCATTTGTTTTTAAAATACTGTACAACACAATTATTTAAAGCTAGAAAAGGTAAATATGCTTGTAGCTCGAGTATTTCCTATAAGTACTCGTCAGTTTTTATCTCTATGGAACTGTTTATGGTTTCGTGAATAAAGCAAAGTTCTTTTGGATTTTTAGCCAGGACTATTGCTTCGGAAATGTCTCCTGTGAAGTTGGCTAAGAGGCCTAAATTGAAATTAATCTGGTTTAAGTATTGTGCGTGAATAAGTGTGTCTGTATTTGATCGTATTATAATCGTTGTCTTGTTATTGTAGTCTGTTAAATATTTTAGAATGATGTCTTGTTGATAGTTTACATAGTCAGTAATATTTTTGAATCTTTGAATCATTTCTAATTTCAATTTTGATTTAGCAGATACTTCGTTAAGTAATTTATCCTCTTTTTGTGTCAAACTTTCTACTTATTTATTAATTTGTTCAGTGTCATATGCGTCCATGTTTCCTGTTATAAATTTTATTGCACTACTTAATACTACTACAGTTAATAAGTCCTCTTTTTTCCTTTTACTTGGTAACAGGGAATCAATTTTGGTTTGCAATTGTTTAAGTTTAAATTCTATCACGTAATAGTTGGTTGAAGTTTGAATTTGTTCCTTCTAGATTCTTTCCTATATTTAATTTCGTTCGTCTTTCTTTCTTCGAGTTCAGTTCGGTTCGTATTTAATTTTTCTATGTATTCTCTTATTTACGAACTGCTCTAGTCTATATTTTATTTTGGGAAAAAGTTCTTCATATAGAACATTTTTTGCTGTTGTATGCAGTATGACAGAGCAATGGCAAGTGTAGCTGGTTTCATAGCCCCTATACTGGAGGCAATTGATTCTCTTAAGGCCAACAGTAATAAGTTTAAACACACTTCGGCAAACACAAAACGATGTTATTAAGAGTAGCTTGTAGTTCGACTACTTCGTTAGAGAATTCTTCTATAGTCTTACCGCTTTGTTTCAAGAGATGTAGGTCCCTTATTAAGGAGGCTTAACTGAGGCCTGTGCCATACATGTTTAAAACTTCGTTTGTCTGGCAATCTATTTTGTTGCGGATGGCTCGAAGAATTAATTGGGCAAAAGGAGTTTGTGTCATGCCCCAAATGTGCATGAGAATTTCTTCAACGTTGTTTATGAAGTCATATAACAGTCTTGGATTTTCATCAAAGCGCGGTAAATCCTTAACTGCGTCAGGTATTCTGAGAGATTAGAAAATCTCGCGAGCATTTAATGCTGCTGCTGAAGTGGAAGCCTGACTTTTGTCGTTCATGTTAAGTTTTATCTCGGAATTTATGAGCGAGGGCAAGGAAAGAAGGTCTGTATCAGTTTCAATTTGTGTTGATTCTGATATTGATCCCAGACTCATAAATCGGAATAAGTTAGAAAGGTTTGGATAAGGAGATCGCCTAGAAGGGTTATTGTTTTTCCTGGGAGATGTCATATAACAGTTTAAATGGTTATAACATAACTTAAATTTACAAAATAGATATTTATTTTTTAATTTCATATAACATAATTGTCTTATTATTAAAATTTGTTTTAATATATATATTTTTGTATTTACTCTTGTTTTTACTTCTTGTATGTGTTTGTTTATTTATTTACTTTATTTTATTTAATTTTTTTTTCTTTTTCACCTGGATATATATTTTTATTTTATTTAATTTTTTTCCCATAATGTACTATAATATATTATAATTTATAATATATAATTTATAAAGTAATTATAAATTACCGCTATATATAGATTATCTTAATGACAAAAAGTTTTCTTAAATAAAGTATTTTGACTCACATGACCAGAGTAATGAGAAATAAATTCATTCTATTTTCTAATGTTAATGTTGAGTTTCGTCTTCCAGTTAGCCGTTGGTTGTTTGTGGTTCGTGATAAGCTTCAAGTTAACCGCTTTTGCGTCTTTTTCTCATTTTTTTTGTATTATTGCTTTTGTTCGATATATGTAAATTGTACATGTATTAACGGGAAGCCACCGTAATATTATACATTAATATATACGAATGGACATCGACTGGACTACGCAACTGCGCCAGTTATAGGTTGTATCCTGCGAAAGGGGTTTTTAAAAAAACACAACTATCTCCTTTGGATCACAAACAGAAACTGAACTTTATTTTTCAGATTTTTGAATTACAAAATATGGAAAGAATATTATTTGTCGAGGTGATTCTCAGAATCGTTTCGTGGCGGAAATGCACGAGACGCAATGTTTGCACATTTGTTAATCTGAGAGTCACCTGTGCAATTACAATATGATAGGTGTCAAGTTATTTAGTTGAGTTGAAAGGCTTTTATCGTGGGAACGATGTAATGTATGTTGTATGTAATGTATGTACACCCTGACTGTCTTGAACTGCAACCAACTTCAGACTGCTATAATTTCCAAACCATTCATGCTAGTGAGCTCAAATTTTGAAACATGAGAGATAACTTTATTATTTAAAAGCCTTTTAAACGATTTGCGTTTCAGTTGCGTTGGAAATTCAAAAGTGATAGTGTGATTGCTTTATATTTGGCTGGAAAACCACAAGTAGCTATCATTAGAGCCCTCCAGCACCTCAACGTGAATAAATCATTTGTGTCTAGAACCACAGCTCGTTACCGTGATACTGGCAGCTTTACAAAACGCCATAGAGGTGGTCATAAAAAAACAGCAACATCGGCAGAAATGGTTCGGAAAGTGAAGGCTCGAATTGAGCGAAATCCGCGTCGAAGTGGAAGAAAAATGGCTCGTAAGCTCAACATATCTTTGGAACGGATGCAACACATACTGAAAAATAAGCTTTGGCTCAAGCCATTGAAGTTCCAAAAAGCACACGATATGACACCGCAACAGAAAAAAGTTAGAGTCGAAAGAGCGAAGGAGTTGTTACGCTTGCACGAAAGTAGTGAGTTGCCGAATTTGTTTCCTTCCGATGAATCGCCATTTGTTATCGAGCAATATGTCAACAAACAAAGTGACCGAGTTTACTTGGCAGAGAGGTCCTTCGAAAATTTACACCTTTGGACGGCCACCAGAAAGCAGGCAGCACCGATGGTGATGGTTTGGGCCGCCATAACCACCGATGGTCGCTCTCCGCTCGTATTTTTGAACCGTGGCGTCAAAATTAATGCGATCGTATACCGTAAAACTGTCTTAGAGGCAGTATTGAAGCCTTGGGCAAATAATCATTTCGGTCGGAGACCGCGGACATTTCAATAAGACTCAGCACTGTCTCACAAAGCGCGCGTCAACCAAGATTGGTTAAAAAACAATATACCACACTTCATTTCTTCGACACAATTAATTGCAAATTCTCCGGATGCAGATCCGTTAGATTTCTCTGTCAACACACTCAAGATGTTATCAACAAGATAACACACTCACCATACTTACTCTTCAATAAATCGATTGTAGCGTATGCTGTGTGGCTTGTGTCACCATCCTGTTGAAATTACATATCGTCCAAGTCAATATCTTTCAATTCGGGCCAAAAATAATCGGTGATCATGGCGCGATAACGCTGACCATTCACAGTAACGTGATGATCGTTATCGTCGACGAAAAAATATGGCCCAATAACGCTGCCAGCATCCAAACCGCAACAAACAGTTATTTTTTGTGGATGAAGTGGTGATTTATGAAGCACATGTGGGTTTTCAAACGACCAATAACGCATATTTTACTTATTGACGAACTCATTGAGCCAAAAATGAGCTTCGTCACTGAAGATGATTTTGCGACTCCGAATATCTGTAGAAAATTTTTATAATTTGCAGACGTTGCTCGTTAGTGTACTTTACCATGATGAAAATGTGAGCCAAAAATGAGCTTCGTCACTGAAGATGATTTTGCGACTCCGAATATCTGTAGAAAATTTTTATAATTTGCAGACGTTGCTCGTTAGTGTACGTTACCATGATGAAAATGTTGAGTTTACTGAATAAATTGAAAGTGACAGTTTGATGATTAGTGAATGAGTGCGTTCACAAATTAAATTCAAAGTTGTCAAGTGCCTATTGGAAAACCCTATACGTTGTGTCGTGGGAATGTGGCGTAGGTGACTCGCGCGTGGTTGGGTTGTGCTGTTTTTTGATTTGGGATATTTAGCAGTTCTCGTTGTTGAGTATCTCTGAGACCGAGGGCAGGGCTGATTGCAAACTTCAGCCCGAACAAATCTATATGTAGCATATGGAACAAAGTTTGGAGAATCGTCATAAAAGAGGTTCTAAACGCGCCAATGATGCCTATATACCGTAGGGAGTTCTTACCACTTTTTTTCTCTAACGGGTTGATGTTAGTCGGTTTTTAAACAGAAATAATTGATCTCACGATCGTGAATGCATGGAGCTTGACCTTGAGCTGACAAATCTCTTTATTTTCGACATTTCAGTTTGGTATCTAGGATGAGACCTAAATACTTGGCACTCCTTGGGAAACTCAGTGGTGTGCCATTTAATAAGGGTGGGATGATGCGGGGTATCTTAATTAATCAATGACATATGGAGTGAAAGATTGGTTTTAAAAAAAAAATTATATAACATTGTGTCTGGAAAGCTTAAACTTAATTTTTTGATCTAAAGTTTTTAACCAAAAATCTACTCAGAGGGTGTCATTTGTCATTCAGTGAGCCGATTGTTTTGTTCTTTGTTACGTCTTCGTTCTCTTTAAACCTATCTCGTACCTGCGATGGTGGCTTTGTAGTATTATAATACCAAAGTATTATAATTCTCAAAATTCGGAGGACGAATTTTACTTCGTTTATTCGAAATCATAACCTCACCAAGATTAGCGTTAGAGACGCCATTAATTAAAAGATCATTAAGCACCGTGTTAGACACGCAGAAAATCAGAAGATCACAAAAGTCAACAATATTATCATAGTAAAGTGACGTTAGAGCACCAGTATAACCTGTTTCAACACAATTTGAAATCAAAGTGAGTAACTTTCCCCTGTGTTTTTCCCAACAAACAATCAGTCAATGCATCGTACTCCGCCACAATCAGTATCTGTTGACGATTTAATCGTCGAAAGTAATACACCAACAAACGCTTCACAAGATATTACATTTCAGCCACCATTTCCTCCGCCTTTTCCACCTAAAGAACATCCAAAAAAAGGCGCACTATTAGTTCAGTGTCCACCAGGCTAAGTGGATGCGCCCACTAATCAATTTACCATTTATACCTTAAAGGGCCTTGTCGATAGCTTTAAAAACATCGTTACGGCGGAGAATCTGTCTTCAAATGAAACGCTTAGAAGAAGAACTGGAAAAGAAGTACTTGGCGAAAAAATATCAAATTCTCGAAGAAATGACATCTAACGACGACAACAGCGATGTTAACAATGATCCAAAACATCAAATAAACATGTGAAAAATTGGCTGAAAATAAATAATGGACAGGAAAATTCGAGTTTTAAAGCAGATTCACCAAACAGCAGTATGCTAAACAATACCTGGATAGGCATAAACCCACAGCTCCAACAGAGCAATACTTTATTACATACTAAAAATCAATATTTTTTCAACAAGCTACACCAGTTAACCCCAATTATAATTGTTCAGCTCGAAGGCCAGACTTGGACGAATTTCAAGACGCACCAAGATTGACTTAGTGCAAATGGCGGCACGTAAGTCTACACATTTGGCACGTTGAGACGTCTTCGTTCAACTCGGACGCCCTGAAATAATAATTAATACATTGCCTAATAAACTTAAACATGATCCACCAGCAAAGTCGGATATATAATATTTTATTTTAAAATACTCACTTGACGTTGAAAATAATTGTGCTACCATAGAAGTTAGCGGTTGTTCCTGTCATGTAAACAATCCGATTTTACTCCAAGAATTAGTGAAGAAGTTACCTTTCACAATCTCAAACACTCGAAAAAGGCTTCGGCCGCATTATCATCCTAATCCAGGAGATGACATCCTAATCCAGGAGATATGAAACGTAGATGTGAAACGTAGCCTTAATGCATTTTTACTTTCTAACCTCAGCGTCAACGACTTAACCCTTGCCAGGCTAAACACTGCCAAAGATTTCGACTTTCCTGGCATCGGCATATCCTGGCCACGATCATATAGGCCCTCTCCCTGGTGATATCCTAGAAAGGATGATACTGGAAGCTGGAAGACAAAAATCTGGCCTCATCATCGGGTGCGATGCTAACGCTCATCACACGGTATGGGACAGTACCGACATCATCGATAGAGGTGAGTCACTTTTTAATTATATTTTAAGTACTAACCTCATTGTTTGTAACATTGGCAATTATTCCACTTTTATTTCAAGAAACCGACAGGAAGTGCTAGATATCACTCTTGTTTCAGACAACATCACCCAAATGCTAACGAAATCGATGGTATCGACTGAACATTCGTTTTCAGACCACGGGTTTATCCAATTCAGCCAGAATGATGCTCCACCCAGTCAAACAGCATTCCGGAACTATCGGAAAACTGATTGGCCAAAATACAGAGAAATACTATAAAAGCCTCTCTGGTAGACATCAGCACCTGGACTGCTTGGAAACATTTGCAGAAAACTTTTCAACCTTGCAAAAAGCACAAGAAAAGTGGCTGCCTGGGAATCATACAAAGAATCTATCAAAATATATAAAAAAGAACTGAGGAAATCAATCCTGGGGATCATTCTGTGGCAAAATCACAGAAACCTCTTAGGCATCTCGGCTAAGAAAAATTCTTTGTTCAAACCCTATGATGCCCAGTTGTTTGAAAAAAACCGATGGCTCTTGGGCAAACTCAAGTGGTGAATCACTCAACTTAATACTGGACACCCACTTTCCAGGTAGCACCTTATCATTTCGCGGCCAGATGTAACCAAATCAAAACTGCAACCTAGATCAAAATGCATGGTCTGATTTCAAGAGACAAACTGCTTTGGGCTGGTTCGGACGTTATAACACCGACTGAACTACAAAGTTTCTCAGATATTATATTGCCCATGGTAGAGAATATCATTATGAGCTGTGTGGAACTGATCCATACTTCACTGTCATGGAGAGAAGGCAATGAAGTCTTCATTCACAAGGTCGGAAATTGATCTCATGTTGTTCCAAAGGGCCTCAGACCTATAAGTCATCATCATTATATCATCTTTCCTTCTGAAAACTCTAGAACGACTGATTAATATCCATATTCTTTATCCATATAGCTAAAATTGATCCAAGACTTCTGTCAATGGCTCAACATGCCTATTGTAAAGGAAAGTCGCTGGAAATGGCTCTGCATTCGCTGGACAAGCCACATCGAACGATTTCCACAATATAAAGAGTATACAATGGTTGCTTTTCTGGACATAGAAGGCGCCTTTAATGACGTCAACACATCCGCAATCACGACTGCGCTACCACATCTGCAGATAGACAGCTCACTCAGATTAATCAGCTCCAAACTGGGTGGGATTGATGTGTTAGCAGAGGCATGCCGCAAGTTGGTGTCCTTTCTCACCCTACCTGGAACTAAGTGGTAAATTAAATGCTGATATACTTGGGAACGGGAGGTAGCAGGGTGATTGACAATGCAGAGGACGTTACTATAGCTGCCTCAGGTAAGCATCTTATTACCATCATAGAACTCCTTCAGCTAAATTTCAATAGATTAGTTCGTTGGGCGGATCGCTGTGGATTGAGAGTTAACCCCAACAAAACTGATCTTGTCCTCTTTTCAAGTAAATATAAAATTCCACTTATAGACCCTCCCTCAATAAACGGCAGCAGTTTAGTGTGTTCCGTTACAGCAAAATATCTGGGTCTCATTTTGACAGGAAACAAAAGTGGAAACCTAACATTCAAGAAAGAGTCAAGAAAGCTACAGTAAATTTATTCTCTTGCAAAAAAACCAGAACCAGAACCACTCTACCTATTCTACTGGAAAAGGTTAGCATAGGTATATCAATCGCTACGTGCAAATTATTATTTAAGCTGGATATTAATAAAAGAACAGGCCTTAGATGCACCGGTGGGCCAACATGTCTAGCGACTAAACAAATCTGGTCAAACCTAGATCTGAATCGCGCTAAGAGTCTGATTCTTCTAAATAGGAAACATCTCAGCGCCATCATAGGTGTCATCACGGGACATTGCCTTATAGGCAAGTATGCAAGAAGGCGTGGCGCCTTTACAAATGGTTTCTGCAGAAACTGTAATTAAAACTGTTTTTCCGCCCATAAGTGCAAAATATTTCTCGACCTTACTTGTACAGTATCGCAACGCTGGTCAGTTGTAAAAGCAATAGCCGATGGCGATCGAATCAACTGTTTTTTCTGTTTCTTTTTAGTATATTACCAGTTACACTATATGGTAATTTCACAAAGGTAGAAACATTTGCCTTTCTTGATGACAGATCTTCTATTGGATTTTCGCTCAGTCGGAAATAAGAAGTTCTCGAGTGAACATTTGTGCCAGAACTTTAAATTTTTCGTACCATTATTTTTTTTCTAGGAACTATTTACCATGCTGTTGGTAGTTCAAATTCGAACCCTCTTCCATTACGAATTTAAAATGGGACATAATGCGTCATTAGCAATGGAAAACATTAATGCCGCATTTGAGGATGTAGCGGTAAACGAACGCAATATATGACGTTGGTTTGGAAAGTTCCGTTCGGGAGATTTCAGCCACGAAAATGAAGCACGGGGAAAGCTAGAAGCATTTGTTGACGACTATGTTTTAAGAGCAACGGTAGATGTGGACCCAATGAAATCGGTGCGGGAGATTGCACAAAGCATAAGAGTATCCCCAGTGACAATACGTCGACACCTTTGTCTTATACGAAAGGAAAAGAAACTCGATAAGTGGGTACCCCATGAACTGAACGAATACCAAAAACTATGGTGCCTAGAAATCTGCGCATCACTTGCATTAGGAAACCAAACTGAAACGTTTTTGCACCGAATAGTCATCTGTGACGAAAAGCGGATACTGTATGATAATTGCAAAAGATCTGGGCAGTGGTATTCTGATTTGCCTCATTTTTGAAGAAATATGGACCAATGATTCCACCAGCCCATAAGCCCCACCATACCGTTGTTTTTAATGTATGTAATGGTAGCTCTTGGTACTCTTCGGGTTGCTCATCAGCCTAAATACGACAATTTCGTTTATATACGTATCCATCGAGCCAGAAATGGGCTTCATCAGTCAACAAAATTTCACGATAAAACACCGGATTTTCATTGTGTTTTTCCAGAGCCCATTCACTGAAAATATGATGCGAATTCAAGTCGTCACGGAAAATACGCCAAGTTGTCGGATACGCTAAGCCAAGCTGCCGAGATCGACGACGAATCGATGTGCTGGATGTGGTCTAACCGGTCGAGTATCATCCATTAATGTAAACTGGGACTCGAATTTGCGAATGGTATTGGCAATAGTGGTTTCAGTAGGTCGATCATGCGCACCAAAAGTTCCTTGAATCGCACGAAAAACATTTCTCACAGAACGCTGATTTTCGTAATACAGCTGAACAATTTGGAGACCCTGTTGTGGTGTGAGTCTTTTTATGATGATTTGCCAAACGATGCTGAAGAAAAATAATAAAGCAGTTTGATAGAAGTCATGCATGATCTGTCAAAGAAAGCCTATTGAAAATCAAACCTCACGATGAATCACCCTATAAAAAAAATTCTAATATTCGGTATTAACAGTTCTGCGATAAACTGCTGAAAGTTTCTTGGGGAAGCCTCTTTAAAAGGAGGCACCCTGGAAAAGACAAGTGTGCTTTATAAGCTGTCACCTTTCTTAGATAAGAGGCTTAGAACTTCTAGAAGAATAAATGCCTTTCGGATATGGGCTTTCACAACAAAAGACCTGTCGTACTGCCAAAGTTTCACTACATTACGTATCTGACTCTCGATCATTATTATCGAAATTACAAACATCAGTTGAACGAAACTGTCGTAAATGAATTTCGTTCGGCTGAGTTCGCAAAGCTGAAAACGTTTACGAAGCTATTCTCATATATTGGCATAGACTATTTTAGACCGATGTCGGTAATAGTAAGTCGTCGTGTGGAAAAAGGATGAGGTGTAATCTTCACCTGCTTAACGGTTAGAGCGTTTCATGTCGAAGTCGCTCATTCTCTGACAACCAGCTTGTGAATTCAGGCTTTGAAATTATGATTTGTCACCAGAAGAGAATTGCCAATACAAATCTATACGGACTACCGTACAAATTTCGAAGTGCTAGCCGAGAACTGAAAGCGGCGCGGCTGTTGAACAAATTGAGGGTAAGAGACTGATTGAAGGCATAGGTGAGGAAAGTGTCAAATGGTCATTCAATCCTTCAGCAGCGCCCCACATTGGTCGTTGCTGGAACCGCTTGGTACGTTCTTTAAAAAAATACTTGCACAAAGTTTGTTCACCAGAAACCCGAGTGATTAGCTGCTGCTTACGATGAGCGCTGACGTTATGAACCTAATCAACTTTCGTCCATTGACATATATTCCAGATAGTGCTTATGATGATGAAGCTCTCACTTCCAACCATATTTGTTGGGCTCATCAAGCGGATCTAAGCCATTGGAAGAATTTAATGACTAGGACGTTATCTTCAAGCAAACTGGGTAATAGCTGCATAATATATCAATTCTTTTTGGCGGAAATGGATTCGTGAATATTTGCCAAATTTCACCAGAAGGACAAAATGGTTCCAGCTAGAGAATTTCTGTAAACGATCTGGTAGTATTTGTGGATGAGAAGAACTCGAAAAACGTATGGCCTAAGGGTCGCCTTTTAGAGGTTAACGTTGGTCGATACGGAAAAATAAGAAGTGCCCTAGTTCAAACGCAATCTGGAGTATTTGTTCTACCCATTTCTAAATTCGCTGTACTGGATGTAGCCGGTTCTGATGGTAAACGAGGCAACACCTGGCAACACCATCCTTTCTGCTTCTGCATCAATAGTCTCAAACTCTACACTCTACACTACACTATGTCAATGTCGTCTGAGTATGCGAGAAACTAAAAATACTTTTTAAAGATGGTGCCTTTATTACTGACTTACAAGTTGAAAAATTTACATTACAACGCTTCGTCTTTTTTAATTTCTTTCATCAAGGGTCTCAATTTTTTTATTACCGACCTTGATGTAATGTCGTCGATGAAGAGGTGCTGTGTACCGAAAATCTGTGGTAGACTAAAATCACACTGAAAAGGGTCGGTTAGACTGTTGACGAACATTCTTTGGGGCTTAAATAATAGATAGGCAGTAAGAATCTAATGTGAGATGCTGAAAAATATATATTAAATATTTTGTCATGCGTCGAAATAAAAATATAGTTGTGTAAAGTGAAGTCAACTTTGATTGAGTTTTCTGCAAAAAAGTAATACACACGACACCTTAATGTTGTAGGTTTGTACATCCCTTGTAAAGAGAGATACATACAACTTTAAACAGTTATGCGGGGTATATTTTGAAATTGACCAATCACAATTATCATAATACCGATTAAATATGTTAATGTGTCATCACTGTATACATTAATTTATTCACGTTTCCGAAATATTATACAAGTATAAATGCTTGAATTGTTTCTCATCTTCGAATGATCGAAAGCGAAATCAATTAGTTCTTAATCGTTAAAAAGCAATGAATCTATCAATCTTTTTAAATCTTCCAAAGGAACAACCCATTGATTTCTGCCAGCTCGTTTTCAATTTCCGTCTTTTATGGTTTAATAATGATTTTAATTAGTTTTTAATCAAATTTTAATCATTCTTTATTGGGGGTAAAGCTGAGGCTCATCTCTGAAAAATTTAGTTTTTGTTAAGAGCGTTAAACGAAGCTAATCCAAGCTTATACTAAAAAAGGAAATATACCATCAATAATGTAATGAAATCATCAGACGCACCAGATACCATGTTTGATGCTTAATCAACGGTTAGCTTAAAACCTTAAACAACACTTTTAACTACCAACGAAACCTTCAAAGTCAAATGAATTTTAATAATTCTGGATTTTCTTATCCGAAATTATATGGTAGATATGAATTTATAAGTATCCCCAACCACTGTTCGAGTTTCAATTATGAAAACAGTCAAAAGAGAAATCCATGGCGTTCACTTTTAATCCATAATCCATGTACATATGTATACTAATCTCGATTTAAAGTCGGCGATGAAAATTTTCAAAACTTTTTCACACACTCGATAGCCAGTCAAAGTGGATTGGAATAAAATTAAATTCGTTCCAAGTTCTGGTCGACTTTTATAAATTTAATCCAATTCTTATCGTTGAAGCTGAATGCAAGTTTCACAAAGTATATCTCGGCATCTTTTATACTTTCAGTCACAAAAGTTATTAAGTTCAAATTATGCGGAAGAATAATTTCACGGTTTTCGAGATAAGACTAAAAAACTATTCCAGATATCTCAAGTGGGTTTGACCATTGGACAATAATAACAAAACGTTTTTAACGCCCAGTTGAAACAGATGAATAAATTACTACAAAAAAAAAAAAATAAATAAATAAATAAATAAAAATAAAAATAGTAATAAAGAATTGTACCTAATTTAAATTCAGATCTGGATCGCTTATCCTAAAGAATAGATATGCGGTGTGATGGAGGTAGAGCTCATAAACTACATACCGGACGTCTGTCCCCTTTTCAACTTCAATTCAATAATTTTGATTAAAGTTATTGTTCTTTACCGTGACTGGTGGCGGTTGTAGACTAAATTCGATATGGTTAAATTTAAAAATTATTTGAATATATGAAATAATATTTTATGCCTTGCTTATGAAGAAAGCATTTGGTTGCGTACAAGGATCTATAAATTGTGGTTCATATAAATTCTATTGAAATAGTAACTACTTTTGTTGATTTTTATTTCTGAAACTGTTATCGTATCGATATTTGGTTGTCGACTTGTGCAATTTTTTGACTAAGCCGTAATCAGGAGAGATAGTTATTTGATTACTACTATTTGATATGTACGAGGTGTGTTCAAAAAGTAAATTGGCTTCATATTTTTATGCAAGCGATTTCAGTCTTGGCTCTGCTTTGTGCTTCCATTAGGACGATTGGGTTATGATTTCGAGATCATAACCATATAGCCATAGTTCGTCACCAGCTATGACTCTTTTGAGCAAGTCAGGATCATCATTGACGTCATTCAAAAGCTCCTGAGCGAGGCTCATGCGACGGTTTTTCTGATCAAAACTAAGAAATTTCGGAACAAATTTCGCTGACACACGTCTCATGTTCAAAACATCATAAGAACTTTCATGACACGAGCCGACCGATATGCCAACATCCTCAGCAACTTCTCTTATGGCAGTTCAATGATTTTCCAAAACAATTTTCGTTCCAGTTTCGACGTTACCATCTTTTGTTTATGTGCTGGGGCGTCCAGAGCGAGGTTCGTCATTGGCATCTTTTCTATCATTTTGGACGAGCTTTGTTTTACTTAGAGCAGACTCATCGTATGCCATTGTTGCAAATTCCTTGCTCCATTTTTTATAATAAGTGAAAATCGCCAAGCACACTAAAACACATCTAACCTTTTTATTTCTCAAAAACAAACTTAATATGTTATATGCTTGAAACTATGAACATATGTTTGGAACATGTGTACCAACAGAGAAAAAAAATCGATATTCGAATGTAAGTTGCCTGTGAAATTTTAAAAGTCAGTTTACATGCATATCAAATGACTAAAAGTCGCTTAATGCAACAAAATATATTCCGTTTGTTGTTTTATATCACCATTCAATAGTTTAACAAAAATTATGTAAAAGTTTTCCCCCAAGGACGTGACTATCAACTACACTTGATCTCTTGCTCATAGATATCTACTTTTAAGAATCGGTGCGTTAAGATTGACTCAGCTTAATGGGTGGAAATCAAACCTGATGGCCAATGCGGTAATCCTTTCAAATAAATTGAGTTTCCAACACGCACTATATGATACCCCATCATGACTATTTTCCCAAGCAAAGAGGTATGGGACGGGAACCAAATGATAGACGACTCGAAATCCATTTTCATGGATGGATCAAAAATGAATCCATCGATTAATTGAAATTAATTTTTCCACGTCGCATATAGTATATACAGACTATAGTAGTATTACCCAGACTGAGGTATTGGCTGTAGCAAAACCGGCCACACTTGCGATAATATTGTCTCATGAACATATCACCATATTCATTGATTTTCAGGGTGTCATTAAGGCAGACAAACAACTTTTTACTACTTCCATGACCTCTCAGAGCTATCTGCTGTTTTATTTATATCCCTTTTTAGATTCACAGATACCTAACCGCCTTGAAAAGATCTTTAAATGACACTGGTTCAGACTAAAGTATCGTATATTAACAAATCTAATCGTATTTCGATCGATTAAGATTATCGATTTAGAGTATTATTCCGCAAATTCGCATGTGATCACTCACTTTAGATACATTATTGCAGAAATCTGAAACAATTTAAAAATAAACAAATTCGAATACCTTAAAAGAAACCGCCTGACTGGTTAGATTGGTGAATAGGCGGGATAATTTATTTGATCGATATTGCAACATCAGCGGTAGAGGCAGATATAACCTTTTGAGCTTGTCCGTCATGTTCGGTGTTCCACCCATTTTGTTGAAGATGTTGCTTCGAATAGGTTTGTGATTTGCTACGGTACTATTATTTATTTGAAGATTTGCCTTTTCGGGTTGGGAGTTACGCTGTATTCATAGACTAATTAATAGATCACATTTTATAATTAAATTGAAGATAACTCTAGTAAGCAAAAAATCGAACAACTTTCAGTTATGCACGTACAATTTCTGGTACATCACGGCCATCTAATGCTCGCATAATATTCAGTCTTCAATGGAAACTCTAATCGAGGACGCGGGCAACTCTTAAATAAGTTAAGTTCAAATCTAGCACTCAAATAAGATTCTGTGATGAGCATTGCATTGCATTTGCTTGGAAGCGGTTTTAGTGTTCAGCAAAGTTTTGTTCACAGTATTGGACGCAGCTACTTTTGCAGTCCACCGATTCTTTATAATACAGTGCATTGCCAGCAGGACTGAGTATATAATTGCTTTTAAGTTTTAAACGCAAGTTTTCAAATGGGGAGTGAAATCTTCGTTCTCCGTAAAGACAACAGCTCTCGGTTTTAGAGCCATCGATGATGACCCGTCTACATCCCTTTCTTGGCTAAGATTCTGACCGAAGCTATTTCTGGGCACAAGTGTCTTTGTATAAAACCAGAGAGGATATTAATCTGTGTGGGTAGAGCAGAGCGGGGCGTACCAGGGAAAGTCCAGCGACGAATTTTTGTAAAAAAATTCTTGCACCAGACAGCAGAGGCATATGACATAAATGGTTAGTTTTAGTTTTAGTTTTAAATGCATTTTATTTTATTACTCATTAACTCTTACATACTAACAAAAAATGCTTAGATGCTAGCTTAAAATTACTTAACAATTTACACTAACTTACTGGTCCCACTCAGGCACTCTAAGCTACCCTAAATTCTTACATCTATGTCTTTCGACTTAATTTACATTTTATTTAAATATTTATTTGCTATACTAAAGGCTAAGAAAAAATATTGTTAACAAAAAACTTAGCATATGGACATAATTTTTTATTTTTTAAAAACGTAATATCTGACTTAAAAAAAACCTTAGTCTACCTAACCTACATATACAAAACACACATGCACTTACCTGGACATTATACACAATTATATATATATATATATTATTATATATTATTATATATTATTATATATATTATATATATATTATTATATACCTTCGTATATATCAATATATATGTATATACAATATATATTTCTTATATGCTAAACTAAACAAACGTAAGCTAGCCATCGCTATTTACAGAGCAAATAGATTTGGCAACTCTGCCTCATTAGTGAGGCTAGTCCGTAATTGACAGAAACGACGACGAAACGTCTTCTCCATCATTCAACCACCAGAAATGCTGGTGCTGCTGCTCCCCACCACACTGCCGTGGGCGACGTCTCTGTTGTAGTTGAGTCGCCTATCCCCAGCCCTCCTAGCGACGTGGAAGTTTAACGGGACTGCTGATCTATCCTGCATCAACCCTATCTGATCTAGGTAGATCTCTTGCAACGTGCTTCGAGACAGCTTAATTACGAAGTTGTCACCCGTATTATGTTCGCTCTGTTGTAAAGGACCTCATTAGGATGAAATTTTTTGTACTCCGACTCTGGTGTTCTGTACAAGCGAAGACAAGCCCTCTCAAACACCCGAATCTTTTCCATTAAGCTAGCTCGTACATTGAACCACACGGGACACACAAATACCATCATGGGCCTTATAAGGGCCATGTAGCAGATAACCCTCACCCTCACATCGAGTTGGCTGCTATAAAACAGTCTCTTTGTAAGGGCAAAAGCGCCTTTAGCTCTGGCCAGAGTAGCATCTACGTTTTTGTCAAAATACAGAAACTGATCTAGACAGATCCCAAAGTATCTGACTACCTTTCGACAGGTAAGAGGCTGCCCGCGTTGTCCAATGATCGAGAATTTTTGCCAATTTTTTCTGGTATCCCTAGAAGCTCTAGACAACGGAGTCCTAAAGAGATTGGTTTCCGACTTCTGAAAGTGGATTTCCAAAATAGTCTTATCTTATCGAAGTCACGCTGCAAGAGAGCGTTAATGACCTCGATTTTTGGACCTGTTCTGTACGCTATCAAATCGTCTGCGTACGCAATAGTATGGGGAAGTGAACCTTGTCACTTGTATAAATAATGAATAGAATTGGCGAATTGACCGCGCCTTGCTGAAGATCATTTTTAATTTGAAATATTTCAACAAAAGTTACATCATTACATCATCATTACATTATATTTTTCACGATGAACTGTCTGTTGGTTAGCATATTATAAAGAATGTACAAGAATGGTTTACACCACTTTAGACGCGGCATGTGATATATCATATCCCGCCTTAAAACCGAATTGATTATCCGGAACTATATGTTCAACCCATAATGTGCATTATTCATTGCATTATTAAACAAGGTGGTGTAAATGTCCACCGCTTCTAGAGGAAGATGTCTAAGCACAATGTTCGGAATACCATCGGTCAACACTAATTTCGTAGACCTGATTGTGTCGAAGATCTTATGGAGTTCTTCCTTCGAAATGAACGGGGGTAGGTCACCCTCTTTGGCAATGCCATTATTTGCCATATTTTCGCTGAACTGAGTGAAATCAGCGTCAGTAACCGTTTGTTGTCTGTTGTCCGGGCTATTTTAAGACACTGAAGGTCGTTCTGATTTTTTTTTTCCGAAATAGTTTATTTATTTTCGGGAACATACGACGACTTCAGTGTTCTAATCTCCGGGTCTTGTCTGTACAGGTTTTTGAGTCTTGACAGAAGTCTACTTTTCTGTCGGTACAGTGCGTCAAAAATAGGGTTGGAACAGGTCTTCGTTAGTCGTACGTTGATACCGCGGTATTGTAGTGTCCATTGTTTGTTTAATTGTTTCGTCCATTTGTCGATCTCCTCGTTTGACAAATTCCTATTGGAAGGCCGTGGGTGGAGCACGTTCGAGGAGAGTGCTCTTGTCAAGTGTGCGGAGAAGCGTGTCCATTGAGTCTTACTGTAGTTGTAAGAATATCTTTGGACAAACTCCGAAATGTAATTTCGGTGCTAAAACTGCAATGATCGCTGTCATACACGAATGTGCGCAGACAGTTTAGCGTTTGTAAATTCGTACCTCTCAGTCGTATACATTCGTCGTATAGCAGTAGATCCAAATAAGACCCGCCTTTGGGAAACGACTTGTTATCCGTCGCTATAAGACCGAGTCTGTACATGACATCGTGCTGACTCCACCAATAGAGTAGTAGCATTATTCATTGCATTGTTAAACAAGGTGGTATAAATGTCCACCGCTTCTAGTGAGAGATGTCTAAGCACTAATCGGTTCAAACTGATTTCTTACTTCTAAGAGATTCAAAGATCGTTTGGAGTTCCTCCTTCGAAATGAATGAGATAATATTCTCATCACTGAACTGAGTAAAACCCAAGCACTTGAATCGCCAGTTCACTATTTTATTTTGAAGGCAGAAATTAAGCACAAGGATTGGATTTTCCAGGTCGTGCTTCGGGCCAATGATGTCGTTCGCCTTGTACACTTCCTTGAAAGTGCTTGTTATAGCTTCTACCTTCTCCTGCGAATCCTCGATTCGCTTCTTTGTTTTCATCATCAACGGCCTCATTTGGATCGATGCCTGCTGCTAAGAGTATGTGTTCATTGTCCGTCGTTCGTGCGATTTTAAGACACGAAAGTTCGTTTTGATGTTTCCTCCGAAATATTTTATTTTATTTGCGTGAACATATTCAGGTTGCTGATGTTTACAGCCCGAATTGTGTTGTTCCAATACAAACTTACAGAATTTCTGTAATTTTTTTTTATTAATGTTTTTAGGTTTTTGATCGACGACTTTAATGTCATGATCTCCGAGCTATGTTTGTAAGTAAACTGTCTGTACAACGTTTTTAGTCTTGACAGTAGTCTACTTTTATGTCGGTGTAGTGCTTCAATAGTTGCGTTGCGGAATAAATCTTCGTTGTCAGTGCGTTGATACAGAGGCATCGTTTTGTCCATTGTTTGTTTAATTGTCTCGTACATTACCTTTAGATACCTGTAAATCTCCTTGTTTGACAGATTTCTGTTGGACAGTGGGTAGAGCGGATTCGAGGAGAGTGCCCTCGTTAGTGTTCTTAAGAAGTCCAATGCACCCTACTACAATTGTAGGAATGCCTTTGAACAAACTATTCCAATTCCGCAGTTTCGTTGGGAACAGTTATTTCGGTACTAAGACCGGAATCGTCACTGTAATACACAAAAGTGCGTAGCCTCTAGTATTTGGTGTATTATTTCCCCAATCACTATGCCTGGCGTTGAAATCTCCGCCGATATTAAAATAATTGTCTTCTAATTCTAACCTTAGGAATCTAAAAAGTGTCTCGAGCTCTGAGATGAATATGCTGGACTCACTTACCTTAGGTGCATCAACAGACACCATGTATAACCGCTTTCCACTACGGAGAGGGATATACATGACGCATGCTTCCATGTATATTCTTTTAAAACGCAGTCCTTTTGTTACAAAGATCGCAACGCCTACTCCTTGAGTGGAGTTGGGTTGGTTTTTTCGTAATATTTTATATCTTCTGTGCCTCATTTTATGTCTTTTTCGTATAGTAAAGTATATCAGGGGTTTGGTCTTTAAGGAACCTAAATAATCAGTGAATTAACATTCACTGCAAGGATCTTCAGGGTTTGCTCCTCCATTACGTACCCATTACAACTGAAGGTGCGTTAGACCCGGCAGCAGTGCGTAGATTTGATCCACGCGCGTAGCCTGTTCTCTTATTTGACGTTGGAGCTGACCCAACTGATCCTGAATCGAGAGCAAGATAGCTAGCATGTCAGGTACAGCTTCCGATGCTGTAGGCGCTGGGGCCTGAGAAGCAACCTTCGCTTGTTGTACAGTATTTCCCCTATCTGCCGCCATTTGGGTGGACGTTTAATTTCCACTTTCTGCTGCCGAGTCAGGTTTACTCTTTTTATATATTGGAATTTGGGACAACCCCGATAGTTTGCGGTGTGTTACTACATAACGCACAAGAGAGTTGGCTTTTTCTGACGCTCAGTCCTTACCTAGAGCGTATTTCTCGGACTTGTGGTTCTTTCCACACTTCACGCAACGAGGCTGCGTTTTCCAGTTCGACGCGGCTTGCCCAAAGCTTTGGCAGCGAACACATTGTAAAATGTTTTCGTGCCTCTTTAATATTTCCCAATGTACAACCTGGTAGTCTAGGACTTTTATACCTGTACAGTACACTGTATTACAGTGGATTGAGTACCTGTCTAAACTAATTCTTTTAACATAAAAATTATTGCCTATGGCCGACTTACATAATTCTATTGTTTCCTTCAACTCCATCTTTAATGTATTGATTGGGGTGCAGGGAAATAACTTCACGGGCAATAACTTCACATGGGAAATAACTTCACCTTGAATGGGAAATACCTTCACCTAGAAAAAGTGAAACTATTGCCCACCATAGGTGAGCAATATCCTCACTTTTTTGTGGAAAATAATTTCTCTTAACATTTTATGATTATTTAAGAACCGCCATAATGAGTGATTGATGGCACATTTAATGTTGTGCCCACATCCCGCAAGCATGTAAGTGCTATTTATTTTTGAATAATGGATCGCGAAAATTGGAGACTTATTTCACTGCGAAATTAGTCCCAAAATAGAGAACGAAATAAGATCCCAAACAGGAATGAAAAAATTCTCTAATTTTTATGAGTTTACTCGACGTGCATAAACAGTGAAATGTGACCCCTTGCTTGGGGTCACTGTTGGATTTGGAGTAGGTGCGATGTTGGGTGTATGTGAAGTCTTGTATATGTAAAATTTCTTTAAATCCATGCAAAACATGTTGAATTTTGAGTAGGTGCGAGGTTGGGTGTATGTGAAGTCGTGTATATGCAAAATTTCTTTAAATCCATGCAAAACATGATTACATATAAAGAAACTTTGCATACACCCAACCGCGCACCTACTCCAAATCCAATAGTGACCGTAAGCAGGGGGTTGCAGGGTGCATTTGGGGACTTATTTCATCATGAAATTACCCCTTAATTTAAGGTATGAAATAAATCCATTCAAATTTTAGGGCGTTATTTCATATTCATTTTTGGGGGCTTGTTTCTTGGGGGGTTATTTCCTGGAGCCGTTAAAATATTGTATTTTTTTTCTCTTGTTTCCAACAGGTGTATCCTTTTTTTTTGCTATTCATAATGTTAATAAAATTATACAAAAAAAGTATAAATAAATCTATTTCATATTTGCTCTCCAGTTATAACAAACAAATTCCCAAATTATATGTGGGAAATAACTTCTTCACAAAATTTACGGTGTAGTTATTGCTCACCATCAGTGGGCGATAACTTCACAAAAAGTGAAGTTATTTCCCATTTGAGGTGAAATTATTTCCTATGTGAAGTTATTGCCCGTGATTGGTAGTACCCGTAGCTTATTTGATTTCTGATGTTGTTGCTGCTGTTTTTGCTGTTGTTGTTGTTACTGCTGTTGTTTCTGCTGTTGCTGCTGATATTTTTGTTGATGTTGCTGCTGCAATGTTGCTGTAATGCTGATGCGATTTTTGTTGCTGTTGTTGTTTTACTGCGTTTGCTTTTGCTGTTAATTGCGCATTTTTCTTTGTTAACTCTTGTACGGGTTTCTGTAATTGTTGTCTTTTTTAGTGACTGTTCCTTTTCTTGTTGTTGTGGTAGATCCACCTCTGAATTTTGCTGTCGCTGAGAGTTCTGGAGTTGTTGCTGGTTCTCCAACTCCCTCCTAGCCACTTGTTTGCTTTTGTAGCAAGCACTTTTTTCTGTAGCTGCTTGATGTTGTTGTTAAGAGCTTCGACATCGTATTCTTCGTCATCTGACTCAAAGGCAGCGAGGGATGCAAAGCTATTTTTTGCTCCCATGTAGCGACCTTCGCCACATTCTGAGACGTATGGGTAGTCGTCATCTTGTTCTGGACGTTTCATAGCTGCTGTTATTAAAGGCGTTGATTTCGCCCCTTCCCCCACTCCACCAGGCAACTTTTCAGTGGAAGTAGAAAGGGATGGACGCTTTACTAAGGTAGTAGTTGGCCTTAGCTTCCTCCTCTTCATTATTAGTTTGGGTATTTTTGCTGGTTGGTTTGATGTAATTGCCAATGCATCGCCTGATTTTTCTGCTGGTCCCGCTATAGGCATAGCGGACCGCTCTCCAGCATCCATCGTGTGTTGTTAATTCGGCACTTTTAATTAATTATTTATTTTTTTTTTATTTGTAAATGGAAAAAAAAGAAAGAAAAGAAGAACTGTCTGTCCAGCTCGGAGTCGAACCCACAACCTTTGTATTGTCAACTGGGAACCACTACCACTGGGCTAATTGAAGCCCTTATAACCAACTAGTCAGATTTCGTTTTTATTGGTATCACTACTCAAAACAAAAGCCGAAACAGGTGTAGAACTCCACTAAGGTCTGTGGACGACTGTGACCGACGCCGCTAATCGCTTTGCTATCGAGTCAACTAAAGAAACTGCAACTAATTGCATCTATAATGAAAACTGGATCACTATTTTTTCTTTTATCTGTTATTTCCTTTTTTTTTACTTTAGGAAAAGCAGAAACGCGAAACACGTTTATTCTCTGCGGAGATCTGCGAACGACTTGGGACATAAATGGTCTAATCATAGCCATGCATAACGCTTCATCAGAACTATTCCAGACACGCGCCGGATTTGGCAAATTGATGCACTTTCATACGATTTATTTAACCTTGAGCTTGAACAAATAGTGAGTGCGGCTTGTGTTAACGCTACATAGACTTTCTTCCACAAATCAGTCCATCCACTGAGATAGGCATGACATTGACATCATCGCTCGATTCCATCGATCCATAGTTCAGGCATTTGCAACATTAGAAGAAAAGGCTGAAGAAGTTGGTTCAACTCTGAACGAGAACAAAATGAAATATATGCTATCGACAAGCTAAGAAACATCCATACACCATTTCGGAAAAAACATCACAGTGGGGAGCTATACTTTCGAGGTAATAAAAGAGTTCACCTACCTCGGAATAAAGATCGACTCGGCAAATGAGACTTTAGTCTAGATCTAACGAGAACGGATCTTAGAAAACTGCTGCTACTTCGATTTATCGAAACAAAACTCCTGACCAAAAAAAATAAGGTTCTCCTGTGCAAGACATCGATCCTACCCGTTCTGCTATATAGTATATGGTATAGTATATGGTTTTACTGAACGATAAGTAGAAAAACGGTACTAATGCTAGGTACCTTTGGAAGAAAACTTCTACTTGACTTGACCGTCTTATTTGCGAGAAGAAGGTACAACCGAGAACTTCGCAACCAATAACGTACTGTCGAATAGCATTCCGAAGCCGATGGCTGGGTACGCAGTATTTGCAGTGTGAAGGCCTTGTTGCTGCCCTAAGGCTGTCGGAAACTGAATGCGTAGACCCTCACTAATTGTAAGAAAATAAAAATTAATGAAAAATAAAGCGTACAGTCAAATTTGAGACTCCGAATTGCAAAGAACGGTTATTTTATTTGTTGTATATTTATTTTTTTTAACTTGAGTCGTTATGTAGCTTACCAAATTCCTGTTCCAATCCGAAATTCAATTTCATGTGGCAAATTTTCCACATATTATCTAGTCGACATGGATGCTGCTGCTGATATGATCACAGACACTATTTTCTTTGGAATAAAATCCTTTATCTCTAATCGGATGAAGAGTATTAAACAGAAAGAAAAGGCTTGGTTTAGCTCAAGCTGTAAAGTCGGTGGTACAAGCCCTACCCGACAGAAGAAAATTGAAAAAAAAAAAAAAATCAAACGAGCCAAGAATGAATCCACTATCGCACTCGTTTAGTAGCAGGAGTATTTAAAGACTTTAGCATACACAAAGCCACTGGTCCTCATAGTATATCTCCCCTTTTTCTGAGGATATGTTCTTCCACTACTGCGTAAACTTTTTCATCAATCCCATCCTTTAGGACTCTTTCTGAAAAGATGGCAGACTGCATTTGTCTAGGCCGTTCCTAAAAAAGGTGAATCTTTTTCTTTCTCTTGCGTGTCTTCTTTCCAAGGTCGTGGATACGCTGATCATGAAAGCTCATTCCGATCATGAAATATCTCGAAATACGAAAAACTTCTCAATGACCAGCAGTACGGTTTTTGTAGCAGCAGTTCCACTGGTGATTTGATAGCTTGGCTCACCGAAATATGGAACCAAAGCGAAAATAAAATTGGCGAAAGCAAGATAGTTGTACTTAATTATTCTGAGGCATTTGGCATTAGGCTCTTTTGCCAAAAATTGGAGTATTTGTGATCGACGAATTTCTTCTTTAATCGATTGGAAATTACCTTTCAGAACGTTCAATTCAAGTTGTCTTGGGTGGTTTTAGAGCTGATATTTTCAAAATAATTGCCAAAGCTCATATACATATTCGTACATCAATGATCTCTTATCTGCTACTTCTTATCCAAAATATTCTTTTGCTGATTACAGTATTTTATATTTTTCATCTTCGTTCCGGATTCACGCCTCTGCTCTTCGGCTGTAGAATGAAAATGAAAGCGTATGCTAAAGCTATTGGAATTTAATGCTACCAAGACGTTAAGGCTATTGGAATCTATTATCTGCCGTCGTTAAAGAAAAATTTGAGCCCGCAACTGTTTTTCATGAATGTCACTTCCATCGTCGAAACCAAAAAATTGTCCATTCTCGGTATCTATGTTAATGACAACTTACTTTGGAATGGTTAATTTGATCTCGTTAACAATGTCAGGTTTACTCAAGCGATGTAAAAAATATTTCACCTTCTCTAATCGGGCTTCAATACTTGTACATTAGACATTTTCTGGACAGGTTTCTCCTACACTATACCTACAGATAGTATTCAAAACCGTGCGATAAGACTCACAGGTGATGCTAATTTCACCCACTCAATTGACAACCTTGAACATCGACGAAATGTTTCCTGTCTGACCTTGTTCCATCGGTATTTTCACCACCAGTGTTCTATTGAAATTGCCAGTAACATTCCGCCACTTTAAACCGTTTTTTTTCGTTTTTTTTTTTTTTTTTTTTTTTTTCTAAAGAACTTAACACTTTGTTGTTTTCTGGTCAATTACGCATCTAACTTAATTTTAGTTATTTGAAAAAGTGAATTTCTTTCGATCGCAGTTGGGATTCGAAGAACACCGAACCTTCCGATTTGGAATCCATTTCATTGCCACTTGAGCCACGGCTAATCACCCGTTAGGACGGTCTCACGAAAACTCATCACTCATCACTTAAGGGTAACTCAAGCCCACTTTCGGACGCACATAGAACATTGTGTTACTTTCCTATGACATACAACTCGCTTATGTAATGCCCTACCAAACATTCCAAACATTTATATTTCTCTTTCTTACCTCCCTAAGTTTTCTTCGCCCGCGCTGCTGTGTGCAAACATTTTGAGGAAACTAAATACCTTTAGAATGGATGGAACGGCATGTTAAAAACTAAGGGAAGCTTTTAATCACAACTCTTAGGTTCGAGATGAGCAGGAAGGCCGAACCTTTGTTTTGGAGATCAGGCTTGCCCTTGCGAACTGACAGCAGCATGGCGAGAATCAAAGAGGATGGAAGACTATAGTCTTTTAGGCATATACCCTTTACATGTCGAGAACCCGTTAGGTTAATAAGTAATCATAGGTGTGCAAATTCGAAAAATCCTCATCGGTCACAAGCTCAATATCTTGCGGAAAGTTCCTGTACAATGTCAGAAT
Organism: Volucella inanis; assembly: GCA_907269105.1. NCBI lineage: Eukaryota > Metazoa > Arthropoda > Insecta > Diptera > Syrphidae > Volucella > Volucella inanis. Next base: position 40,705,076 of record OU026154.1, on the reverse strand, counting down.
ATCGGCAGTACATTGAAAGCTTTCAATATTGCACATTGAGTTCAAATAACTTTGTTATTCGGAATAACATCCAAATACTAAGCGTCGTTGGAGAAACTCTTGGCGCCGTAGATGAGTTAGACCAATCAGCTTTCTCCTTCTCATAAAAGAATTGAGTTCCAATTTTTAATTCAGTAATCGTCTACTACGTCTAGTGCTGCCTGCGCTGGTGGCAGACAACTACTAGACATGATCTAACAGAAAGTACAGCTTCATCAGCATATGCCTGAGAATCATTGAGACAAGAAGGTCTATTTGGTGACCAACTTGCACCATAGCATTGGATACAGAAAAACTGTTATCCTCCTCCATCACATATTGGCCGTAGGCATAATTTACAATTAGGGTTCTTTTCACCAGTATTGCTCTTATACACAAAACTAGTGATTTTTTCCACGCCGTGTTCTGGCTGGGTTACTCATGGCGTTATAGGCTCCATTATCAAAAGCACCCTCTATTAACGAGTGCGTATGCCAATGCCAGACTAGTAATGAAGATTTAAGGCTTATACCTTTTTGTAGGACAGGTGGAAATATGTATGTATCTATATATTTTATCGGTACACGACAACTTGAAGCCATCGCAGGAAGCAACAGCATTACTAAATATAATTGAGGACAGATACCAGCTACGCTGGTAATCTAAATGTGAATTTAAAAATTAATAAATCAATAAAAAAAAAATCGTTCAAAATGATCAACAAACAAATCGAGAAGAATTTCTTTGAAATGTACATCTTTCTTTATAGGTTTGAAATTCTTCCCTTTCTTACCCTTTAGAGGTATCCTTTACCACTATAACAATGTTGATATTGCAAGAAAGTATCATCATCCATAGCAGTTGCATCTAAGTCCACATGATTATCTCGGCCTTTAGGTAGATCTGAACTCCAATTCTATCTAGCCGTTCAGAAAAATTCTCATTTGCTTGTATCATGTTTTAAAATTTTCACCTATTCTACCTTGTAAAGACTTATTTCACCATTTATGGCATGCAGATCAATTGATCTCCAAGTATTATAAGTACGTAAACCAACAACATCAGTTGATGAAACAGGATGGAGTTCTCTCAGTCAGTAACAGATTTGTTTATCATGCACAAAACAATATAATATCTGTTACCTACTATGCTCATTTATTTATCCATAGAAACAGCCGAATATGAAGAAATATATACTATAATACAACAAATCAACTTTCTATAAAGGCATAATGTATTACAACAAAATTGAACTATTCCTTACGAGGAGTTGTTACCATTTTTGAAATGGATTAAATTAACTAGGAATTACAAACCTCATTTTCCCCCAATGGGCACACATCTCGCGAATAATTTTAATTGTGCCTCGAAATGAAGATCTCGATTTGTGTAATGTGGTAAAAATACAAAAATTCTAACTCTTATAGGCCGCAACCTCTACGACATGTAAGTACGAGTGTGTATATATACTTGTACTTGGATGCCTCCATCTATGCCATCGACAACTTATACCGCTTGCCCACTGGTTCCCTAAGATTCACAACAACACTGAAAACATCACCAGAAATGAACCCTCCAAGGAATTTATTTCGCACCTGACTACGATAAAAGTCAATATCCAAGATCCCATGATCCCAGTGCGAGTGACTGAACGTTTGCCAAGTCCTCCCCGGCGGATCGATACAAGTGCAAAACCAATATTTCGATTATGGTGACTCGCTTTAGAATTTTCGTAGTTTTATTTTTTTTTATTTTTTTAGTGATGGAAGATACTTCCGCCCATTTGCGGTACAATAAAATCACATCTGAGAATCTTTGAGATCCCGCCATCCTCATGAGGAAAATTTATGGCACGTTCATGGAGAATTCTTTGCGGGAAAACTAAGTTCTGTTTTGTTTGGTGTCGGTTCGGTTTGGTGTAGCACACTTTGGGAAATTTCTAAAATAGGCGTACAGCGCGATTTGTGGAATGTGAATAATTTAACCACCATGAGGAAATTGATCTTGGCTTGGTTGGCATTGGATACGCACACACACATTATGAGATTCGTTGTTCTCAGATGTGGTGAAAAGTAGATATCTACTTGAAGAAAGTCAGATTAGGAAAGCTTCGAGGTTTTATCTGATGATTCCCTAGATTTAAATTAATTGTTGGGTAGTAGCCACTCCACTTTCGAAATCCACTGGGAACGTCCAATTTTCTAAGAAAAATATTTTTAATATGAAAGTTTGCTTAGAATAAAGCTACTGAATCAATAGTGATGAATCGAAATTTATTCCGCTATATTGCAGAGCATGCTTTAGTAGGACACCTTTTTCAATTAACTGTTGAATAAAGTCCTCAACTAAATGTATCAAAAAATACAGGACGATGCTAAATACATACATAACAAATGGTGGAGTATATGAAAGGAATCACCACATTTCTGGGTAACTGCCTATAGAGATATAACCAGATTAAAATGATAGTAGGTACTCGTATTAACAAAATGCAAGATTTCTGATATTCTTCTATAAATAACTAAATGCTTTGTCCGATCTTAGGTGATGTTCTTAAGGAAAAATAAAGCGCTTACAAAACAGAACAGTTGTCAAACCTATAATAATATGGGTTAGTAAGTGGTGACATTCAGCATTGAAAACAAAGCCTGGTACTTCTTAATAAAAACTTAATAGTTTGTATAATAGTTAACAGTTTGTATACTACATTATTACAGCTAACTCGAGATACTGTATTACATCTACACTGCAAACTGTACATCCATGAAATGCACATTGCTATGAGCCACACCTATGACATTAAGAGAGATTGCATGATAGGAGCCTCTCTTAATATTTTCATACTGGCTTACGAAACAGATAGGCTAATAACCTTGGAGGTTAATGCTGCTCTTACGGGGTCAAATATATTATCAGAATGCCATTACTGGCTATCCCGAGCTACTTGAAACCAATATAACTATATTAAAAACACCTAATATTGCCGATTTACAAAATTGGAAGAAAGTTGAAATGGTGTTATTGTTTTTAGAATTGGAAGATCTTTTATCTCGCAGACATTTCTACTACCCTGCTTCTTGAAAAATAGACATTTTTTTACGTCTCTCTGGCCATTACCCCATTATTCACGACCGGGGTATTAAACATATGTATTAAAGAGAAGCGGATATAGTTAGTATATTTAGGTTCACGCTACTAAGGTCTACCTTATGGAATGAAAATCCTACATAGTTCACAAAAAGAAAAAATTTCTTATACAATTGTATTAAGAAATTTTAACAAGTTAGAGTTCATGATTTTCATAAGATGAAGACTTCTGAAGATATCATAGCAAACACCACACAGTTGAGTGGTTGCTAATAACTAAGAATGCTAATAAATATTTAGGTTATGTTTACATTTAAGAAACACTCTACACCAATCTGATCCCTTTGGTCTATGCAAACATGTTTGGGATAGGTGAATTGTTCCTATCTCGTTAAGTGAGCAACGCTGCTATACTATTGTACTTACCAATTTGCTTATCAGTCAGATGTTTTCAGTTAAACAGATGTTAGTTTATGTTTAATATGGGTAAGGCATTCTCCTGCAGTATAATCTCAAGATATTCGAACTGGAACACTGATACAAGGGCTATTCCAAAATCAACTTCCGATGTGTTATAATTCATTACATACGTGCACTTTGGTGTCTTGTTTCTGCATGTCGCAACTAGTACATTATTCTTTAATATAATAATATGGAAAAGTACGAAGTGTAATTCGTATTTTGCAAGCTGAAGGAAATGGGGCAGCTCATATTCATTGTCGGTTGTATGCTGTTTACGGCAATATAGTGATGAGTGTTGAAAATTTAAAAACGGACGCACAGATGTGCATAATGAAAGATAATAAAAGCGCAAATCGTGGTTCACCAAGTTGACCAATTTGTTCGAGAAAACAGCCGTTTTACGATTTCAGATCTTGCGACAAGATTTTCCGAAATTTCTTGAGCTACTCTGTATAGAATCGTGTCTGAAAATTTGGGTTACCATAAGTTCTGTGCCCGTTGGGTCCCAAAACAGATCACAGATGTCCAAAAGACCCAACGTATCAATTCAGGAAAAGCATTTCTCGAACGTTTAGAAATAGAAAGTTAAGAATTTTTACAGCAAACTGTGACTGGAGATGAGACTTGGGTCCAGTATGTAAACTTAGAAAGCAAAGAACAGTCAAAGAAATGGATGCACACTCACTCCCCAAATAAGACAAAAAAATTCAAACAAATTTTTTCCTATCGAAAAATTATGGCCACAGTTTTTTGTGACAGTAAATGCATATTGTTGACCGAGTTTATGGAACCTGGAAACACAATAAATGCAGCGGTTTACTGTGGAACTCTACGTAAGTTGAGAAGAGCAATCCAGAACAAAAGACGAGAAATCCTTACCAAAGGTGTGGTGCTTTTGCATGGAAACGCACGTCCACACACTGCTGCACGCACAAAAACTTTAGTGGATCGCCCTTCTTGCAGTCCCTATTTAGTGATTATCACCTTTTATCGAAATCATCCATTGCATCTCAACATTTTGGAAGTAATGATGAACTTATGAACGGTGTGAATCAATGCCTCAACGCATTGGCGGTGCCATTTTTTAAGGAGGGTATACAAAAGCTAGTCCCTCGTTACCAAAAATATATAGATCTAAACGGAGACTATGTAGAAAAATAATTTAGATGTTAATAAAACTATAAGGTTTTATAATAACGACTTGACAACTTTTTTTTTTAAATAAAAGGCAAACCATTTGAGACATTTCAAAAACTTTATTATTGGCTTGAAGTACAATCAAAACATTTATGAATGGAACTCGACTTCGTTCATATGGCTAGCGCGGGCACGTTTGCAGCGGTCGATTCATTGGACCCAATTTTCAACGACTCGGCCACACATTTCGGCCGAAACGGCCGCTATTTCGCGTTCAATGTTGGCTCTGAGATCTTCCAACGTCGTCGGCGTGTTGGCATAAATCAATAACTTAACGTAGCCCCACACATGGCGTCCAAGTCCATATCTTTAAATACGAGCCAAAAATAATCGGTGATCATGGCGCGATAACGCTGACCATTCACAGTAACGTGACGACCGTTATCGTCGACGAAAAAATATGGCCCAATAACGCCGCCGACATGCAAACTTCACCAAACAGTTATTTTTTGTGGATGAAGTGGTGATTCATGAAGCACATGTGGGTTTTCACCCGAGCAATGACGCATATTTTGCTTATTGACGAACCCATTGAGCCAAAAATGAGCTTCATCACTGAAAATGATTTTGCGACTCCGAATATCTGTAGAAAATTTTTATAATTTGCAAACGTTGCTCGTTAGTGTACTTTACCATGATGAAAATGTTGAGCTTCCTGAATAAATTGACAGTGACAGCTTGATGATTAGTGAAAGTGTGCGTTCACAAATTAAATTCTAAGTTGTTAAGTACCTATTGGAAAACCTTATATTTTGTGCAAAAAATTAAGGTTTTTAATTTTTTTAAAAAATATTTATCATTTCGGAGGTTGATTTTGAAATAGCCCTCGTATTTACCTTACATCTCTTAATTATTTTAGTCATTGGACTTACATGCCTTCGAATTGTGTCAGTGAAAACCGTGAAATTATTTAATTGTACCTTCCTCGGTGTTCCAGAATTAGTTCGTGCTTATTCTGAACTATAAGTGCGGTTCACCCAATAAATTTCTGTTGTCAGAATTTCAAACTGTTTGCATAAATTTCTGCAAATGTACACCTAAATTTATTGTCAAATAGTGGGTTTTTTGAAATTCTGTTGCGTCTGAGTTTAGTGCAAGCAATTCTATAAATTATTAAATTTGTGGACTAAGCCAACCTAAATACTGTGCTTATGACGATGCTCGGATCTTTTATCTACAATCTCAAAGAGAAAGACCATGGGCCCATTTAAGCGATAATCCCCAGTTTATACACATTCAAGACTTACTGTGTAATCATTTTTGTTTATAAAATGCATTTTTATTAGAATTCATTCAGGCTTAAATAATTTAATTATTTTATTTTTACTTACTGACCTAATGCGGGCACTCTTAGCTAAACCTAAAATTTAAACTCAGTCTTTCGACAAAATCTTACTCAAAACTAATTTAAGATTAATTCTTAATCCACTTATATTATTCTAAGTTTTTTATTGTGTTATAATAATAACACTACCTTTACTTACTTAAATTATGTAAGCCGGCCATGGCTTAGAAATTATGGTTTCGAAATTAAGGCAACTGGCTTTGCGTCCTAATGGCGGTAGGTTCTCCGAATCAGTTTTCTTTCATTTAGGAAGCCACCAAAACGATTGGTGCTGTCGAGCAAGATCCTTCTTAACCGCTTACACTTCGTACTGTCATGTGTAACGTTTTTTCGTTCGACGTACGTGTAAGATTAGCCGCAAGGCTTCTGGAGAAATGAAGCCGAAAGAGCATACGCTCTCGTGACATAAAATTTGTGGTAGTAATTCCCTGAGATCAGGTTGTTGGTCGAGATGATTCTTGCAATGTGTCTTCGAATCATCTTTATGAGGAAATTGTGCACTCTTTTTAGGTGCGCTATTTTGTTTAAGACCAACTCTGTTGTTCTGGACAAGCAAGCACTTAGGCAAGTTCTCTCAAATATCCGAATCTTTTGCTTGTAACCAAAAATTCAGATCCAAATATGCGATATTCCTGCTCTGGATCGTTGTTTTTTAAGGACTTTTGCTAGGATACAATAAATCGTAAAGAAAAGCATGAAACTATCTCATTATCATATTGCCACGGAGTAGGAAGTACTTAGTTACCTTTGGCTTAGAGTAAATGAAATTCACAATCCATAACACGAAAGAAAGTAATTGTACCTTTACTTGAATAGTGCTTTTAATTGCTTATTATTTTGACCCGACGTTTAGATAGGGAGATTGAAGGTTGTATAATTTATAAAGTGATAACGAATTTGTGATATTGAAATGGAAGGTATTCTTAAAATATGGATTCTAATTCACGAGTATGGCACATATGAATAAAGTAAGGTGCTCCTCTGCTAGAAAGTGAGTATATGCGAATTGAATTGAAATTTTAATTAAAATCGCGGAAGTGGCTGCTTACAACACATTTGAACTTGGGACAAATGTTTAAATAGTCCATCTGTAAAGCATTTGCTATATCTCAAGTGCACAGGATGTCGTACCAAGTAAATGGTAAATAAAACTCCTATATAACGGATAGTAGTTGATTTCCAGGTTGTTATATTGACACAAGCTATACCGCAAACTGAATGAGATTTTCCTGTGCAACTGTGAGAGTTTTAACTATTTACAAAGTAAACCTTATGTCGACCAACTTTAAAGACGAGTAATGGAGAGTAGTTTTACGCAAAAACGTGAATTGTGTAATAAGGCTGATGTGGGAATGTGAAAATATTGTTCCAAAAAGACAGTTGTAGGAAATAGGGTACTTTTTTCATTGAATAAAAATTAGTAAATGTGCATGTGACAATTTTGGAAATAAAATGATAATTCTGTATTGCTTAATAAAAACATCTTCTATTTGTACATAGCTAGTCAAAAATTTGACGGACTTTTAGGCAAATGAAAGAAATAGTTTTATTTAGTTGTAGGCTACTGTAGTACCAGTTTACGATGTCCTCCGTATATCCTAGAATTTTTATATAATTTGGTACTGCTAGTTTAAAGATTTAATAGTACATAGTTCTCTACAACATTTATATTCAAATTGAGATTTCCGATGCATTCACGTCTAGTGTTATGATGGAACGGTATTGTTTGGTCCTTTTGTTTATTTATTCCCATGTATTGTGTTTTTTGCTTTGCCAATTATTCCTTTACGGGTATCAAAAGTCGAGTGTGACTTATATAGTCTCATATTATATGAACATGAAACCGGACATACATAATATACACGCTTGCAGTGCACAAATTCAAAGACCTCTATAACTCATTTCAAACTCCGCAGAAATATATATATATTATATTCAAATCTTAAACACTAATCTACCCCGGGAGTACGTATAGGGAACCCTACTTTTTTTTGCTTATAAATGATCTTCATCAAGTTATTTGAAACAATTTAATCCACATGTTGCCGATGATGTTTTTCTGCAGATTGATGGAGTATTACGTGTTTAAAATGGATTAAGACTTGTTAAGACTAGCGAAAGTTAAGATCTAGCGAAAACTCATTACATTTTATTATTGTATCGTACATACGAGTACGTCGACATCTAAAGCCATGTTTTATTCCAGAACTTAAAACAATTTCTGAGGCTTCGAAAGTGGAATTCCGTGGAATTCGGCACAAAAAATATTACGGTATAAGCTATTTTTAACATGATTAAAAGCTTTCATTTGAACTTCAGTTCTTTAAACCTTTGCCAAGCTTCGGCGTTGGGTTGTACGAAAAACACTTGTTTTACCATTTAGTTCCAAATTACTGAGTTATCTCCTAGGTACTTTGAAACTGTATGTCGTTTTTAATTACTATTCGCTTTTTATTCAATAAATATGTAAATATGTAAATACAATTGTCGCATCTGTAAAGTTATATCAATAAAATGAAATACTTTGTACAAATAATGTGATTTTCTTACTTTCGATATAAAACATGTTAGTATTGAAAATAAGGAATAGCAACAAGTTTACATTACTGAACTAACTTGATGTGTAATTGATTACAATTTTTTCCACTCAGCTAGGGTATTTTTTCTACCTACAATTAATACAACATTCTATTTTCCAAACATATATAATATAATATTTTTTTTTTTTTAAATGTGATTTAAATACGCTTCACAGTTAACATCCCACAAATATCACTCGTCTACCTACGATCGTGCATTGTTCGTTGTCTTCACATTTTGTATGTCAATGTTTAATCAACACCTCATTAATCAAAATGACCAAATGCTAATCTACTGACATTGGATAGAGTACCCATATTCGTCCGATTTTTTATGTCTTTTTTTTCGATCGGTTCTAAATGTCGAATCTGTGTCTTTGTTTTTGAATCATGAAACAAGTAGGTAATTATCCCAAAGGATTTAGCTTGAACTTAGATATCTGAATAAACTTCCGCCGGCCGCCGCCACCAGCACTTCGTAACCTGCGTGTATAACAAATTACCCTTTTAAGTGTAACACTCAAGGAACATCGCTAGTTCGGTTTATCTGTTGTAGGCTGAACCATGAAAGCTGATGGACAAAGTGTTGACTAGACGACTCCCACTCCTCGTTTGTCAGTTCGTTGGTCCATCTCTCTAGACTACACAGATCACACGTTGTATTTGATGATGTTCTATTTTATTATTTGTGATAAAGAAACACACCCAGTCGAAAAGTGTTAACTTACACCCTTGTCGCGATCTGAGCTGACATTTATAAATCACAACGTATCAAAACATGCATCAATATAAATGCTGCCTCAAATATCGGGATAAATCATTTATCAGGCTGCATTTGTTTAAAGATTACAGGGTCATTGCCCATCTTTTGCTTGTTGAATGAATGCACAATGGATTATTTGTACATATATGACGATGTTGCCTAAGTGAAGATACCCAGTACCTGGCAAAGAATAATATTGTACGTCATCAGTTTGGTTGTGATCTTTATTTTTGTGAAATTTGTGGTATAGTTTCAGCTTATAAATGAAATATTGGATGGATAATTGGTCATGTGACGGACCCAGAGTAGTCAATTTATCTTTTTGAACCGTAGGTTAGGTAAGTTTAGGTGGGAGTGGCAGTTGGAAAACTAACCCACTTAGGCCTATTGACCCGTTATGCTGCTACATGGATCTATGATCCTCTTACTCATGGAACTTATTTGAACTTATGATGAAGCGCAAGAGACTATTAACGTCCCTTTTTGCATGCTTGCCTATAAGGCAGAGTCCAGTAATGACACCTATAATGGCTCTGAGATGTTTTCTATTTAGAAGAATCAGACTGTTAGAACCATTTAGATCCAGCTTTGGCCAGTCACTAGACATGTTGGTCTACCGGTCCATTTAAGGTCTGTTCTTTTATTAGCATCACGCTTAAATAATAAGTTGCATGTAGCGATTGGTATACTTATGCTGCCTTTTTCCGGTAGAATAGGTAGAGTGGCTCCAATTTTGGTGAGTTCGTCTTCCCTATAATTCACTGGAATATCTCTGGCTCGGCACCCAAAAAAGGTGAAGATTGAAATGCTCTGCCATCTCCGTAAGAGATGATCGGCATTCAAGGGCGGTATTAGAATTTAGTGAGACTGAGTTCAGTGACTTGATAGCAGCCTGACTATCTGAAAAGATGCAGATATCCTTTGCAGATACCACGTTTTTCTTCAGCCAGGACAGAGCTTCCTTAATCGCCAAAATTTCAGCTTGAAACACGCTACAGTGATTTGGGAGACGGAAGGAAAGGCTTAGATTTAGGTTATCTGAGAAAATACCACGGTATTGTCGCTTTAACGCGAATAGACATGCTGTTCTTTGGATTCGGCTTAGTTTTTTGCAGTTGACTGCAATGAACTGTATCTACGAGCACATCTTGGAATATCTCATATACTTGCGCTTGTATTTCCTTTTTTATTCACCGTCCGTACATACTTGTATGCTTCTCAACATTCCTGTTTGTTATTTAATTTGAGGTGAGTTAATGTGAATAGCATAGAGCAGTGTCGTGAATACTTGACATACATATGTCCTGTATCCCTTCTGGGTTCTCTAATACGTCCATTTCTCATTGAATACGATATTTGGTAATAGGTCCCAGTTGCGTTGTATTTTCGACAACATAACAAATGTAAACTTTACCCTGACAATTTCTGTGGCTATACCCAATTCAGTGCTACCATCGATCGAAACAGAATTTTCAAGTTGGAAGGTTGATATATATATTTTTAATTTTTTGTTTTATTTTAAGACATATTTTGACAAACGCAGTAAATTCATCCGAAACTCAGATTCTACACAGAGAATATCAAGTAGACTTTCTGTCGAAATTGTTGAACTGTCTGTTCACTGCACTGTTCAGTGCTTTTGTGCATAGTATTTATGTGTTCGGCATAGAATGATCCTGAGCAGAAAACTGATACGATAGGCAGCAACATACATAGCTCTCCAGTATTTTCAGTGTCTTATTTTTCTTTTCCTTCACATGTCAGGAAGCTCGTTGCATCCCAGTATGCAAGTATGCCCGAAAATTCTACCTCATGATCATTTTCTAGTAGTTTGCGGTATGACCTCAACTTAATTGTGAATTGTGTTGTGTATTTTAGTGTTTATTACTTTAGGCACCTCAGTCTAATTTGAGTGCAAGTCGCTAGTGAAAATTCGTTTTCAAATCATATCAAAATGCCCCTTACATCTCATGAGTTGGTTTTGAAAAACTTTTTAAGGCTTTTACCGAGTATGACTAGAGCTACACACCCCTTTCATCTACGATATTGAGTGATCTCTGCTTTACGACTAGTTTCTCTGCTTTTGTAAGATGTAAGTTAGACTTTTATCTGCGGTGAAGTTAAAAAAAAATTATTTTTATTTGGGTCTACTCTCCACTTTATTCTGCCAATTCGAACTAAACTTAAAATCGACTTTACAAATATTTGTAAGGTTACCATCAATGCGACAAATTATTGATTCAGCAGTTTGGGCTTGATTTGTTGTTTCGGAGAAATAGTGCTACAGGTGTAAACGTTTGAGTACATGTATCTTACTTCTCGGAAATGTGCAGCAAATATGTGTGCCTCGAAGTGCATGTGGAGAAAATGGGAGCATTGCATTTGGCTGGTAAAATGCGAGTTCTAATATTTTTCGTGTTAATTTCTTCCTCCTTAAAATCGAGTGTCCTCCCTCAATTCTATAAATTGGTATTTGGCTTTGGTTCACCCTCAACTTGACTTTTAAGCTTTCTGATATGGCTCAAATTAAATACCATCTTCCAAAGAATATAACTTCTTGGCCATTTATGTAAAGTGATGTGTAGAAATGTAGAAAAAAGGTTTGGGTTTAATTGACTTTATTGCTCTCAACTTAGATTGATCCGTTGAATTGATTAAGGAACAGAGTTCCTGGGTGAAGTTCCTGTATGCTTGGTATGCGATAGTTGTTGAAATCGTCACAAATTGATTTGGAATACAATTATCGAAACTTAAGTTAAAATTTCATTTTTATAGCAAATTTCATTTTAATATGATTTACAATCATTTCATTATATTTTCACAATCAAGTATCTTTTCATACTTCAACTTAAATATGGTATATGAGTATAACATTTCTTTTAGTAGGAATACTACATAAAGTATAGTTGATTTATTAGATGCTATTTTAACGTCGGCAAATTCAAGTGCCCCTTCAACATTAATAAAAGGTGTGTTACTTTCTTTAAATTTTTCTTCAACAATTTTTATTTCAGAATTAGAAAGGATAAAAAAGTTTACAATCACAATACAATACTTGTATAGTTGTGATTTCTTCTTTGAAAATATCCAATTTGTTCTTAATTTCTAATGTTAATTCATTTTTTTAATTTTTACTCAAATTTAAAAGTTGCAGCGCCTTATTTGTTACACTTGTTAATTTGTTTATGATTACCTGTTTGTTGTTATTGGTTAGTAAATTATGCGGTTCGAATTTTATTAATAGAAGGTCGGGGTCTGAACATTTCCAAGTGCTTTTCTTTTTCGTTAGTGGAGTACTTTTCTTCGGTTTTACTCAAAGATCTAGAAATGAACATGATAGGTCTATGGTTTTGCGGTATTTGATGCGTCGGAGACAAGAAATAAGTCTTAAGAAAACTGGTTTTTTATTTTTTGAAAGACTGCAAGAGAGTCTGTTTTGAGGGATATAGGAATTCTATTAGATTGGGTCTTTGATATTTGTACTTCCTTACCTCTTAGTAAAGAAGTCAAATCTTTAGCTAATTACGCATAGTTATTAACAAATTGGCGATAATATCCAGCTAAGCCTAAAACAATCTAATTGAGAGTTTTGGGAATATGGAAATTAACAATAGCTTCAGTTTTTGCTGGGTTAGTTGTTATCCCTCTTGATGATACAATAAAGCTAAAAGTTCAACTTCTTCTTTAAAAAAGTTGCATTTATCTAACAAATCCTTGATTTTAGCTTCATTCAAGGTTTTAAGTAACTTTTCCACATGGCTTACGTGGTCTTTACTGAAGGTTTGTTACCGTCAATATTGACGTAGTAAATTTTTCCTAAATACTCTCGTAGTATGTCGTCTAATCCACATTGGAAGAGCAAACTGAGTGGGAGTCGTGTAAATTTTCGTATTTTTTCTATATCGGATTTCTTTTGTTTAATCTGATGGAAACTGCTTTAGGGATCTAAAAGTGTAAAATAAAAACTGTTCAAGTTATGACCTCGTTAATTTTGGGTAAAGGATATTTGTCTGAGATGGAAAAAGTATTCTTCTTTCTATAGTCTATACTGTTTATTTCTATTTGAGTCGGCTTCTTTTCGGGACGATTCACACAGGTTTATTGTATAGGGAAAGGGATGGTCAAATAATATAGGGTTTTCCAATAGGGACTTGACAACTTTGAATTTAATTTGTGAACACACTCTTTTACTAATCATCAAGCTGTCACTGTCAATTTATTCAGTAAACTCAACATTTTTATCATGTTAAAGTACACTAACGAGCAACGTCTGGAAATTATAAAAATTTTCTATAGATATTCGGAGTCGGTGACTGCAACTTTAAGAGCGTTAACTCCAATTTTCGGTCGTAATTCTCGCCCTAGTAGACAGGAAATAACAGGTTTAGTGCAAAAATTTGAGTCTACATATTCGTTGTGTGATGTTGCCGTGTCAGTGAGACAATTGGTTTATGCCAACACGCCGACGACTTTGGAAGAGCTCAGAGCCAACATTGAACGCGAGATAGCGGCCGTTTCGGCCGAAATGTGTGACCGAGTCGTTGAAAATTTTGTCCAAAGAATTGACCGCTGCAAATGTGCCCGCGGTGGCCATATGAACGAAGTCCATTCATAAATGTTTTGATTGTACTTCAAGCCAATGATAAAGTTTTTGAAATATCTCAAATGGTTTGCCTTTTTTTTTTAAAAAAAAGTTGTCAAGTCGTTATTAGAAAACCCTATATAACCATCAAGGAGATTTTTATTTGTTTTGTATTTCTTCTTTAGTGCGACAAAATAGGGATAGTACTTAAAGCTCACCGGAGAGTATGTGCCTGAGCGAATTTCACCAACAACATTTGTAGTGTAGGTGAGTTTTTCGTTCGGTTCGGAGAAAGAAGCAGGAAGTTTTCGACTAAAATGTTGATGGATTCTTTCTGTGAGTCTCTAAACTAAAGGTGACTACGAATGAATTCATCCTAAAAAAATGTACCTAACATATGTCATTATATACTGGGGTTTCATATTTAGGTTGATTCTTATTCTCACGCTGGTTTAAGGTATAATTTCTCAAATCAGGGTCATATTTCTTGCTTGAAACGTGTCATTCGGAGAAACGTTGCCAGTAGGTTGCAGCATGAAATCCGAAGTTCCAGATGATTATTTTCAGTTTTGGGTGGACTTCGAAGATATATGTGAAAGTTTTGGATATTTGGTGAAAGTTGATTTTGGAATGAGATACTTTGGACTGGAGGTTTTTCCTGGCATATTTAAACGGTTGAGGACAATTTCCATGGGTTCTGGTTTTGGTTGTGGCTTAGGAAGGTGTGGAAGGGGGTTGGTAAAGATTGATGTGCAGATAACTTGACTGAGGTTGTTGTTGTGCATTAAAATTTGTCTGTGGGAGCTATCTGGGAGCATGAAGATTCTTTATTCATTTGTATATTTCTATTGCGTTGTGGCAAGTCAAGAGGCAATTGGCGTTCTTATTATTCGCGTATCTTTGATTCTCTAACCTTAAACATAGGTTTAAAGCTTGCGGTATCTCTGTTGGCTCTCGTATGCCTAAAATTTTTAGTAGATTATATTTAAGCCTCAGATAAACGTGTCAAGTGCTTTATCTCTATAAGTGCTAGTTAATTCCCTTAGTGATTCATTTCCCACATTCATGCAATGTATTTTATTTAAAATAAGTGGAGGTGCGAATAAACTTTTTGATAGAAATCTTGTTCGGAGTCATTACCTTGAATAAGGGACGTCATTTGGTATTGCAGCGTACCAAGATCCCATTGCAGAGTTAGCATAATGCATCTGAAAATGGAATTTCAGTTCGACTGTAGTACTGCGTCCTCATTTCTTATTATTTTGTTTTTAATTACGTTCAAGATACCGTAGTATCTTATTGTTCCTTCGAGCGGTTCGTATTCATTCACTCTATGTTCTTTTTCCAGTAACTAAATTTTCCTGCTTCTCCAACAAAGTCGTGAAGTAGTAGAAGTATCGGCATTGGCCTTAACAATAAGGTAACAGAATCCGTAATCATATCATTTAGTTGAGCAGATAGAATTATTGACCGCGATTGAAGCTGTGTCTGCTGAGGATTTCCTACTTAGGGAAGACTTTCAGGGGTTTTCTATTTGTGAGGCATTAAGGACAGCTGGGCATAGGAGGTATTAAGAATTGAACATTTTTACAATTTAATGTTTATTAAGTATTAATTGACTTAAATAATAATTTATTAAATCGAATTTTGTTTACTTTCTAATTTGTATTTACACTTATTTGAGTACTTTATTAATATTAATACAGTTATTTATTAAATGTTTTGCAATAACAACTATGTTGTTTTCCTTCTATCTACTAAAAAAAATTATTATAAAATAAATTTTAATACTATTTGTAAGCTTACAACAATATTAGGATTCTCTTCTTTTCGTTTGCTGGTCCCAGTTACTGGGGGGCCCCGTTTCTTCAAAGGAGTTCTTTCGATGATCTCTTATTGGCCTTGCAATTTCTCAAATTTCACACACTATCCAGCCATTTGGGTTTGGTTTGTTGTTGCAGTGCAATAATGTTATAGGTGTTTTGCAAGCTTTTTTAGATTTTCATTGTATGGAGCGTTTGAACCTTTAGTCAGACTTCTCGGAAGTGTGCAGAAAGTGTGTGAACCTCAAAGTGTATGTGGCGGAAGTGGGAGCATTGCACCCGGCTGGTGTAATACCGGGTATTTTTGTGTTAATTTGTACAAAGGTACGCTTATCACCGTACACTACGTGATACTATTCTAGTTTTTATGCGATGTAGGGACTCTTTCATTTCAATTGTCGCATTTGTGGATCACTCTCCAAACATCTTCGGAAATCCAGGTCCTGTATCTTCTTTGTTTTTTTTTAACACATTTCAATTGTCTCGGACGGCGTCGTGCATTAAGCCTCTGATTCCTTATACCGTAAAAATTGTTTATCAGTTATTGGCATATCAGGTAACAGCTTAATCTGACATTGTTTAACCTGAGGGACCTTGTATTGTTATGGGATCTTTGAACTGTGGAGAAGTTCAATTGTTAGGTTATTGACAGTCCTTATAGATTGAGTCATAAAAGTGTGGAAGTGTGTCGTTTATTAATCAGAAAAACTCTCCAGTCCATTGTATGAGTATGTATAACTTTTGCTGAACTTCTAATAGATTTTCAAATTAAATCACAGAAAAAAATTTATCGTTTATTTTTGTTAACGTGGGCTGAAAGTCTTTCGGGCATTAATACAGGTGGCATTTAATTAGGGTTTCGCACCATTTTTGATGAAATAATGATCTAGTTTGCAAAGGTGTGAATACTACTTAGAGGTTGAAATGAGGATAAAACTCAACGGACGCAGTCAAAAAAATTAAAATTTACTGGGCTCTCGAGCTTAAAGATATTTTTTTTTGGCGATATCAGCATTGAATTCGCTGTCGACTAAGAGCCTGACGATCAAACTGAAACTTTGAACCTGACGTTTTTAAGACTTAAAACATATTGTCCCACAAATCCGAATTAAATAGCCGAGTGCACAGAGAGTATTCAATACCCCTCTGTTAAAATTCTGTATAGATGGATGATCAGTAAGAAAGCCAATAACAATGTGATGACTCCCAGTGAGCTCAACAGTTTCCCAGTGAGTTCAGAGTCCTATTTAATTCTTTTTTTTTTTTTTCAGTAAGTTATTAGAAGGGAGTCAGTTCAGTTTCCATTAGCTGTATATTTTTTGTTTGCATCCTTGTTAGCTACCTCTGTAAGAGAGCAGACGTATTATAGTGCACGATTTTCTGTATAGATGGATGATCAGTAAGAAAGCCAATAACAATGTGATGACTCCCAGTGAGCTCAACAGTTTCCCAGTAAGTTCAGAGTCCTATTTAATTCTTTTTTTTTTCAGTAAGTTATTAGAAAGGAGTCAGTTCAGTCTCCATTAGCTGTATATTTTTTGTTTGCACTCTTGTTAGCTACCTCTGTAAGAGAGCAGACGTATTACAGTGCACGATATCGTATCACTTTAGTTGTTTGTATCACTTAAATCAGTGTTCACAGTGTTCTATTTATTTCCTTTTTGTTTACAATCTTAACTTAATTAAACAGAATAGAATAAATAAGTGCACATAGTGTTCCCCTGGTTGGCCGCCGCTATGGCGGTAAAAAATCAAAACCAGTTTGTAAAATTAGAAGCAAACGATCCCATGCAAAGCACTAATCCTACAACAAAAAAGAAAAAATACAATAAAGAAGGCAACGTCGCAGAAGATCAGTGGTCAGTGTTAATTACACCCACGCAAAATGTAGTTGATTTTTCTCGTTTCTTAATTATTACAAATTCCTTAACAGATACCGACAAAACACCCATTGCAAATCGTTATCCCATTAGTATAGGAAAAGTTATCGATTCTATAAAAACCCAATATAAAGACATTAAAGCACTAAGAAATGGAGACTTATTAATTCAAGCCAATAAAGAGGAAATCGTTAGCGAAACCCCTGTAGAAATCAAATATCATCAATATCTTAGATTATTTTAAAAAGTTTAGCGTCACACAAGTAAAAAAAATGTACAAGATTCAAAAACACTCCGGTTCACTTGAATAAAGTCAACTCTTTAATGAGACAATTTTCTTATTTTTTTTTCAAAAAACTAGAGATTTAACTGACAGTAAAAGGTAATGGGACTATAACCCGGTTTTCTTAAAAAGAGTCTAAAACACAAGCAATAAAGTCGGTTTACATGAATAAAAGCAAAGACAGTAAATAAGGAAAATGTACACTTTTTGTTTTTATTTATTAAATTTTTTGGTAATTATTATAAACTAATTATTAAATAAAGCAGTTAGTAGTGTGAAATTACCTCATAAAAGCGGTCTGGAATTGAGTCGTACAGTGATTTTATGTAATTTAGGGAAATTTCGGCCCAAGCTAATTTAATACCCCTGAGAAGTGATTCCTTATCGCTGTACTGCTTTCCTCCTTCGTAGACTTTACGGGTAAGCCAGCCCTAAACATTTTCTATAATGCTTAAGTCTGGTGAATATGGTGGCCAATTCAGTAATTCCACGTTTTGGCTTGCAACAAATGTCTTTACTGCACGAGCAGTATGGATTGGTGCGTTGTCCTGTTGCAGAGTCCAAGGTAACGGCCCAAATAACTCACTTAACTTAGGAAAAGCTGATTCCAATATTCCTTTGTAGGTAATTTTCGTCATTTTTGTGCTCTGAAAATTTAACTCAAATGTTTCATAATAACTGATCGCACACCAGACCATTATTCCACCCTCTCGGCTGTGATGACGAGTTAAAAACCGTTGTTCTTTCCGTAAATCATGAAAGTAGAAGTTATACCCATCCGGTCCATCTAGATTAAACTTCTTTTCATCCGTAAAAACAACTATTCGCCAGTCAATCTTAATTTGACTCTGTCCTAAGGTCCAGCCCATATGGTGTTTTGCGAATTGCAGTCGAAGCTGCTTACGCGCAGCATTTAGAGGAATTTTGTTTAACCAACTTTAACCGTTTCAGGTTCTTAGCACTACCAATAACACGTCTAACAGTAGATTTACTGGCATTTACCTCGGCCTCAAGTTTAATTTTTAATATTGAATCACTTGAATTAGAAGCGCAACGAATGATTTTGCGCCTGTCAGCTGCTGAAATCACTGTAGAAATGTGTAGCGGTTGGAATAACCTTCCGAGTGGTACACATCTATTTTGGCTTTGTCGGATGTAGTTAAAGTGTTTTCTTTGCCCATTTTTGATAAAAACTGCACAAAACTTATCTACTTTAATTTAAACTTCACTCTACAATAATCTAACACGGATTTTTCTAACAAACTTTCTTTAATGTTATTAACTCCGCAACTGCCTTTATTCAACTGAACCAATTTTATTGCTTTCATTTCCGACACTGTTTACGAACAGTAAAGCGAACTTTGTTAATGTATTCTCTTAAACAATTCTGAAACTGTTATTTTCACTCGCTGCTGATAACTTTCTATCGAATTAACAGAACAAAATGCTCTGTTTTGTGAAATAAAATAGTTGCCTTTATTCAAGTGAACCGGAGTGTATATAAATAGCCTAAGGAGCTCCAATTCTTACTTTTGATGCACCACAGACCATTTAAAAAATATAAAAATGGGATGACAAAGATTAGTTGTAGACTCTTATTACCCTAACCCAATAATCTGTGAAAAATGCAACGTATTGGATACATGAAAAACATTGCAAGGAAAAAACAAGTTTATGTGCTACCTATGCCGAAACTAGCCCACAAGGAGGAGAATGCAAACGAGTATTCTACATCAATTGTATGACAGCTGAACATTCCTCAAAAGACGGATCCTGCTCAGTTTTCGTCAGATAAAAAACAATAACGGTTATAAAAACCATGAAACGCCGCAGTTATGAGGAAACAAAAATGTTCATCAAAAATGCTCCTACAAAATATAAACACTATATTACTTATTTTAGCAACAGACCACACGATAGCAATAAAGATGGAACAGCAATATTAATTAATTAAAAAACAGGTATACCTCACTCATACTCAAGATCGTCAGACATCTTTTAAACTCAAACGCTATCAATAAATCTGGCTCAGTCAATAACTTTGCAGAATATTTACCGACAAACTCATAACATTGCTTCCCAACAACAATACCTGAATCTAACTTTAAATAATCTTTTCCACAATGTACTCGTTGGAGATTTTAACGTATGCAACACCATTTGGAACTCTCCTTACACAAAAAGTACTGGTACGGTTCTGAAAGGTTGGCTGCAGAACTCTGACCTTCTACCATTGAATTCAGGATCTTCCAAACATTTAAAAAAAAAAAAATCGCTAACTGCAATTGATTTATCACTTGAATCACCTGCCATTGCCGTTAATGCAATCTGGAAAACACACGATTCTTTGGAAGGTAGTAATCACTTTTTGATCATGCTTTAAACATCTCTAACCTGCAAATTTTCAAATATTTTCCACTTTCGATATATGGAATCTCAAGCCGTTTATAAAAAATTTGCAAACAATGCCCAAAAAGCTAATGCTGTTAAACCAATATCTAATAATGTATATATATAAAACAAATAACTGATTGGCAGCTTCCACCTCATATTTGGTTCAATTCGAATTTAAAACAATGGACGTTGTCAAATACCATCACATTACGTTACGTTGTCAGAAAAACCATCATCTATAGACACATAGCCGCAAAATTAAAAAGGGTAGTGCGATTAGCCAAAGCAGATGCATGAAAAAACTTTTTAGCTTCTATCAATCCATCAATGGAAGTTAGAACTCTATGGAGTAAGGTAAAGGTGATCAACGGAAACCACTCTGCGAAAGGCATCAGTGCAAAAGTACATAACTTCACCACTGTTTTAGCCCCATGTCAAATAACCCAACTCTTTGCAACTAAATATCCTGGGTATAGTGCCGATAATAACTTTCCAGACCATATTTTAAGGCTAAAAAACAGTGTTCAAGAAACACTTAACTACGATTATGAGCTTGACATACTAATCAATCCGATCACAATTAACGAGTTAATGGATTCATTAAACAGAACAAAAGGTAAAACTTCCGGCGCCGACAAGATCTCTTTCAAAATGCTTAAATATCTACCAATAGACGAAATATTCAGGCTAGTGAGGTTATATAGGGTTTTC
This sequence comes from Volucella inanis, assembly GCA_907269105.1. Taxonomy (NCBI): domain Eukaryota; kingdom Metazoa; phylum Arthropoda; class Insecta; order Diptera; family Syrphidae; genus Volucella; species Volucella inanis. The sequence goes on along the minus strand of OU026154.1, from coordinate 40,683,952 downwards.
TAATAACGACTTGACAACTTTTCTTTTTTTAAATAAAAGGCAAACCATTTGAGATATTTCAAAAAACTTTATTATTGGCTTGAAGTACAATCAAAACATTTATGAATAGAACTCGACTTCGTTCATATGGCCACCGCGGGCACTTTTGCAGCGGTCGATTCGTTGGACCCAATTTTCAACGACTATGCCACACATTTCGGCCGAAACGGCCGCTATTTCGCGTTCAATGTTGGCTCTGAGCTCTTTCAACGTCGTCGACGTGTTGGCATAAGTCAATGACTTAACGTAGCCCCACAGAAAATAGTCAAGCGGCGTTAAATCGCACTAACGAGGCGGCCAATCGACTGGCCCATGTCTTGAGATAACACGCTCACCATACTTACTCTTCAATAAATCGATTGTAGCGTGTGCTGCGTGGCTTGTGGCACCATCCTGTTGAAACCACATGTCGTCCAAGTCCATATCTTCCAATTCGGGCCAAAAATAATTGGTGATCATGGCGCGATAACGCTGACCATTCACAGTAACGTGACGATCGTTATCGTCGACTAAAAAATATGGCCCAATAAGGCCGCCGGCATGCAAACCGAACCAAACAGTTATTTTTTGTGGATGAAGTGGTGATTTATGAAGCACATGTAGGTTTTCACCTGACCAATAATGCATATTTTGCTTATTGACGAAACCATTCAGCCAAAAATGAGCTTCGTCACTGAAGATGATTTTACGACTCCGAATATGTGTAGAAAATTTTTATAATTTGCAGACGTTGCTCACCAGTGTACTTTACTATGACAAAAATGTTGAGTTTACTGAATAAATTGGCAATGACAGTTTGATGATTAGTGAAAGAGTGCGTTCACGAATTAAATACAAAGTTGTCAAGTCTCTATTGGAAAACCCTATATGTGTCTATTTAACACCTTTTAGGCATACACATTTGAAATACTAATAGATAAACCTTCTAAAAATTGCTCTATTTGTAACCGCAATATGCGCGTAGTATACCCCGGCTTGATATCCTGGACGATGAAAATTTATTTATACGTTGTCCTTTGAAAATAAAAATAAAATTAAAAATGAATAAAAAAACGATATCATCATGATAGTTCATTTAGGGTTGGTGAATAAATTTAATTTGTTTTCAAAAAAATGTTGATGGCAAATGTTTGACATTTCTAAAAATTTATTGGAAAGCTCATCGCAAACGAAGAAGATAAGTTTTGGAAGCACTGATTTATATCCGCTAAGTAAATAAAGTAAATAAGTAAATATAAATAATTTACATGCAAATAATTTTTTAGCGGATAGCGGATATGGAATGGAAAACACGAATATTATTATTTATGGTTGATTGCCGTCGTCGTGCATTACTTTCATTCAATTTATGAGCACATTTTAAACTTAGACCTTAGGCTTCAAGGCTGGCGCAAGTTGTTTTTTCATTTCCCTTAAGCCTCTGCTTTCTTAAAGATCACACATTTTCTACTCGATTCGCATCAGGATTAGATACGGCCAATCTTACGTATCTACATATACCATTTTCCTCTTTCCAACGTGTGTTGAGGCGACTCCGATATTTTGGATCGTTATCCTCTTGCAAAATCCAGTCGTAATTGTTTAGTTCATATAGAGACTCCACAGTCTTCTGGTATAATTTTTACATAAATTATGCATCGAGATTTTGTGTGAATATTATTAACATTTCGAAGCCTATGGCATCCATGAACATGAACATTTTCTGGATGTTTTACGGTGCGTTGCAGAAACTTTTCATCTTTTTTCGTTTTGTAGGTTAATTTAAATTATAAATTCAAAGTTACTTATTTTTAAATTTACGTTCATATATTTGCATAAGCTGTTTAAGCGCCAATAGGACATGAATTAAATGACAAATTTAGCTTTTAATTAACTTTAAAATTAACAATTTAATTTATTGGTTCAATCTGTTACACGTTGATTGTTTGTAGTCGTAGTCTTAACAAATTTTTTGACAATAGTCCCTGACTATAAAAATACCATAACTACCCTAAACGTTTCCGAATGACTTAAACAAATCTTGTTAATATTCATAGCATTCACTTCAAATTCGGTTATTTTCAAAAAGCTTTTTAACTCAAATATCTTGCTAATAGCTAATAAACTATATGTACATCATTCATTTTTTGTGGAAACACGATCGCTGACTTATTTTCTAACTAAGTTCAATAATAGACAAATATATCAATAAACCTCTTTGCCAGTGTAGAACAAGACTCAACCTTACACCTGCTCTTTGCTTCACAACGATACAAGTAACATTCCAGCATGCAATAATTCTTTAAACTTCGAAACGCGTTATTACAATACTCCATAGGTGGTGGAATTCCTCAAAATTTGTATTGATATCTACTCGGGCATTTTATCCACCACAACAATACTTGTTGATTAGCTTGATTGTATGGGGTTACATGATAAATAGGTTCGATTAGTTGTTGCTTGTAATTCAACGCCCATAAATGGACTATGGATTCAAATCGAGTGAAACAAGTAAATTAAATAAAGGCACCACATGACAAATTGGCTCTAATTGAAAGATTAGGTTTATCTTGCGGGCTGATATATAGTATGTGGTGGTGTTGATATATAGTAAAGTGATTGCTTATCATTTAGGCAAATCAGAACTAAAAGGATGAAAACTGAATTCTAGTTCAGATATGTGCAGGCAACTGTAAAACAATTTGTTGGAATGAAATAATCAAGGCATATTCAAAGTTACACGTATGTTAAGAGTACATTCTGGAAATTCATATGGGCACGAGTACGATAACTTTGGCGCCAAGAATTGATAATGGAGGAGGACGGGGGGTCCATCTCGTCCCGTTTAGGAGTTATGGGCAATTTAAAAACAAATGATTTAAGATGTAAAAAAAATTATTAAAAAACAGTTACAATAAAGCGCTGTAAAGAATATGAAACCCCGAAATTTGTTCTTTAATATAAAATTTACATCAAATTATTCATGTGAATAGTTTTTGAATAATTCACATTCAAACTCAATCTCTTGGTAAAATTTTTTTTTTAACAATATTACTCAATATTGTGAAACAATGTGCTAAATTAGTTTGTTCAATGCGCGTATTAATTCTGAATCGAACACAAAAAACCGCATGACTTTATGTCCTCTAGTTTTTGAGCAAATTGAAATTGAAATTACTACTTTAGTTTTGTTTTTTGGCATTTATTTACGTAGTCTTCCCTTGAATAAGTTAATGAGTATTACTTAAACATCTCGCAGACGCCTATATCAATAGTTTTCTTAATTAAGAGTACACGGGTGACCCGCTTCGCAGGATTAAGCGATTTCGAATCTCTTTCCGAAGCCGGCAAGTCCATACATACCCGCTCGGGGTATGTGCTTTTCGTCATCAATGTCATCAGTACTCTTCATCCACAGTACTCATCACAAAATTACAAAGTTCCCATTAATAACAAAGTTTCACTAATTCGCATTATAGAAAATTCACATGTTCCAATGTTGCAGTAAATTATTTACTTTGCGAAATATCTATGTTTGCACGTATGTAATATGTAATGCACTTGATAATGATGCAAAAATATAACCGAAAAAACGTTTGGCTTTTATACCGTTATTTCTTTTTGTGAAATAAGAACACTCTGTGTTCAACATTTTTTTTTGTAGTTCAATATTTTTTGTGAATAAGCAATGACGGCTAAAAAAAAAGGTGATAAAAATTGTAGAAATACAATCAACCCATCTATCGGTACATTTTCTCATGGACCTCAATGTCGGCTAGAGATTCGCGAGGTGCTTGCAATAATTATCGCTTTTGTTATCAAAATGCCTGTAAACACGGTTTTTCATGTAAATTAATTAAACCTTAAGCTACAACCTAAGGATTTTTTAAAAATATTATTACATGTATGTTATTATTTTAAAATTAGCATATAATCGCATGGCGCCATCACGACAATAAAAGTGAGCTTAGTAAATCTACTATAATGGATTACTATTACTATTGTCGTGAAATAGCCGAAATAATAGCATCTCACGTCAATGTTTACATTGGCGGCGAAGAAGAAACTGTACAAATCGACGGGACCTTTCTTACAAAAAGGAAATACCACAGAGGCCTTGTAACCGAACAAATGAAAATCGTAGTGTTGGGGTTATTTTGTAAAGAAGATAAGGTCGGACGCTTCTTTAAAGTGAACTCCAAAAGTAAAGAAGAATTGTATCCTTATATACACAAATACGTTAACCCCAACAGCAGTCGTATTTGTGTTATCAGAATCAGAACTATCTTCTGAAAAATCAATTTTATGCCGCAATACAACGCAGCACCTTCACCAATATATGGCACTTTTCTTTTACCGGAAATACTGCCTTGAAAAAAATTATAAGGACGACATGGGGTCCCAAATAACGGAATTTTTAATTGACGTAAAAAAAGTGTAACCAGGTTTTGTCAAAGGTAAAGAAAGTGTGGGTTTGCAACTGAAGGACTTCTACCCTTCGACCGTTCACAATGAGCACTTAGAATGTATTTTACCACCAAAACAACCTCGGCTTTTCACCATCTACGACGAACTCAACGAACTCGACATTGACACCAGTACGGACAATGACTTCATTGACGAAACTTACATACCTTTTTAATATGTACTCGTACATTGAACATTGACTAATCTTAACTATCACCTAACTTACTCACAAACTGACTAACTGGGACGCGGAATGCAATGCAAATCTACCTCCTCGTGATGCATTCTGTGTCACGCTAAGTGATTTGCTATACTTTACTAACAAAGATGACCCTATCATCAATATTAATCCTCAAAGTGAGATCACCATAAATACCACAAAAAAACGTCTTATAAAAAATAGTTTTAGTAATTTTCAATTTTCTCAAAAACTGGAAGATATAAAGCCATGCGGTTTTTCGTGTTCGATTCAGAATTGATATCTCACAATTTTGTATAATATTGATTTAAAATTTATTCCTTTTTTTTTCATTTTTTACCAAAAATTTAAGTTTGAATGCGAATTATTCAAAAACTATTCACACGAATAATTTGATCTAAATTTTATATTAAAGAGAAAATTTTAGGCTGTAAAGTACTTTATTGTAAGTGTTGCTGTTGTTTTTTAATAATTTCTTTCCCATTTTAAGTAATTTTTTTCTAAAATTGCCCCTAACTCCTAAACGGGACGAGATAGACCCCCCTCCCATAGTAAAAAATGCTAGTTTTTAACCCCTCTACAAAATACCGTTATCGATTCTTGGCGCCAAAGTTATCGTACTCTCCCCTTGATATGTATGATATAAACATGTATATGTTCAACATTTATGTTGAAAGATACAGGGCGAATTTAAAGGCGTTTTTCACTGAAAAGAAAAAGTTTGATGAGATAGGTATCTTATGTACCAGAATATAACTTGCAGTTTGTACAGCTGTTCGAAAACTAACATACAAATGTAGATAGAAAACTTTAAAGATTTTGCCCAACAAAAAAAGGGTTTTTGTTTTTTGTCTGTCTGTAAAAACTTATGAATTGTTAACAAAGTCAATGCCGATGCCTCGAAATAAGGATGAATGCAAATGGCCTTATTTCACTTTGTAAAAGTAGAATAAGGCTAAAAAAATTCATTATTCCAAAGTGAAATAAGAACCAACAAAATCAACAAAATGTTATTTTTTGAAAAAAAAAAAATATATATATATAAATTGAATCATGGTTAGGTATTTTTTTTACCTTATTTCATTTCTCCACTCAACTTCAATTCAAGATCTTTTCAACTGTTTTAAACATGCTATATTTTACAAACAGTTTATTTCGCCAGAAGAGCCATTCATCCTATGTGTGCGCAGAGTCACATTTGTACAAACAAATGTTTTTCTGTTACAAATACACCCGCCGACTACCCTTTGATGTTTTAACTCATGAAAGTATTGCAGGTTTAGGCGCCTGCCTAATAGTTGTTGACACAGCCTTAGCGGAGCGGCCAAGCCCTGCGGAAAGGTAGTTAAGATCCATTTTACCACGCCGCCGGTATCTGTAAGATACAGGCCTGACAGTTATTGACATACCCTTAGCGGACCGACTAAACTTTGCAGAAAGGGAGTTGAAATCCGTTTTGTGAAGTGGCCACGCATATATCTGTAAGACATAGGCGCCGCCTGACAGTTGTTGACATAGACTTAGCGGAGCGGCTAAATCCTGAATTGTTAACCTATACATATAACATAATATAAAAGGATCGAAACCATTTAGTCACTCTAATCATTTCACACTTCTTAGGATAGTAATAAATTTATATCGGTGGTAAGCTAAATTAAAAACGATGAAAATCTAATAATGGAGCACGACCTCACTTTTATACGCAATTCACTTGCGAGTAGAACAACATGGAAAGTTAGCACTCACTACACTCATAGTGACCATCATATTATGCAAGACGATTGATAAGCGAAACGCTCAACAAAAATGGATGGAAGACCAGTATATTCGATGAAGAGTCGGATGTAACGATGAATGTTTCAGTCAATGAAAAGATTATTCAATTGAGCATCCACAACACCAGCTCATGCGTTGCATCTATGGTTGACATTATCAACCAAATTATTGGTGGAAGGAAGGAACGTAACCGTCAAAGAAGTAATTTGGTTATATATTAGCACTAAGAGAATTTAAAGTGACAATAAATACCAGCAAACGCTGCAGTTCCAAAGAACTGTGCAATGAAGTGGATGAAATCCCACCAAGTGGTAATGAAGAAATTAAAGACCTTTCGAGCTTCATATCCCACATCCGCAGATTTACTATTTCCAAGGAAAAGGGGAAATTCTTTGGAGAAGAAGTTATCGACAGCAGAATAAAAAATTTATGGGATTACAGCCGAAGAGATACTTGTCGCTTGGAACAAATTTGGGAACAAAACAGCCCAGATGGCATACCAAATATAGTCTTTAAAGCTGCCATTAAAGTCAGAATCAATAAATTTTTGGACATTTATAACGCATGCTTCAGCGAAGTAATTTTCCCCACCAATGGAAAAAACAGAGGCTCGTATTGCTACCAATAGGAGAAAAACCGGTTGGGTCCACAATGTTTGCTGGAAACTGCTGGAAAATTTTGGAACATATCATATCTAATTGAGGAAGCAGGAGAGCAGAACATCAATACGAAATTTCGAAAGGCACACTCATTTATTGGTGTCATTAGAGCAGTTGTTGATACAGCGAAAATGGCAATAGATGAACGACGATGGAGGAGAGGCACAACACAGTACTGCTGTGTCATAACACTTGACGTCTAATCAAGCTTTAAACACCGCGAGTTGGGTCTATATTCTAAAAGAGCTATGAAACATGGGAGTACCAATTTACATCTCAAACATTGTAAAAATCTACATCTAACAGAGTGTGTTACTGTGCGACACAAACGATAATTTTATGGAGCAGGTCAAGAATAAGTACCCTAAAGTTCGAACCTAGTTACAATGGAATGTAACCTACAATTGCATTCTTTGTCTTGATCTATCAGGCGAAACAAAAATCATGCAGTCTGCGGATGACATCGCTTTTGTCCTTACAGCAAAACTTTTAGAAGGAGTTGTGAAAATATCAAAGCAACTAAACAATTTCAATTGTATGAAGATGGATGGCATCATCTGGCCTCACATTGGCTGATCATAAAACGAAAGTGGCATTAATTATAAGTAAAAACCGAAATGAAACCATTTTGCTCACAGCAGGTGAACATTAAATTTTATCCAAGTCAACAATAAAATAACTTTGACTCAAGAATGTCTTTTAAGGAACACCTTGTATATGTGAGTTTACAATCTTCGCGGGCGAGTGCCTCCATGATGCGTATAATGCTGAATATAGAATATAGGAGGACGCAGGTATAGTTGGAGACTTCTTCTCGCAAAAGTAGTTACGTCGGTAGTACTTTATGGATCGCCAATCTGTGCCGATGCTATGAAAATGCAAATCAAAGCAGTGAATAGACTTTGTGCAATCAGACTGCGTACCGCATTCCGCACAATCTCGGACGAGGCGGCATACGTTACCGCAGAAACGCTTTGATATATTTGCAGAAAAGCTGCAGAGAATACTGGAAGTACCAACTCTGGAGGAAATATTACATCACATGTTATATATTTAATGAAATCCGGATATAACGACGGTCAAGGTACCAGACTCAAATGGTCGTTATAGCCGAATGTCGCTATAGCCGAAGTTAAGAAAAAAAACCCAATTCTTTATTTGTAGATACTACGTAGATATTGGGTATATATTTTAATTCGTGCGGTTTTTTTTCAAAATTTGAACGTTTATTTAAGAAAAACATGTACAATAGTATTATTCAAAGTATTGCCCATCTGAAGCTATGACTTTTTCCCATCTTTCTGGCAATTTGTGGATCTTATCCCAAAAGAACTGCGCTGTCTTGGCAGCCAAGAATGAATCAAGCCAATTTTTGATATTCTGCTCTGATGTGAACCGTATTTCACTGAGGGCATTCTGCATCGACCGGAACAAATGGTAGTCAGAAGGGGCAAGGTTTGGGCTATTAGGCGGGTGGGGTAAGACTTCCCATCTACTGTTTTCCAAATAGTTCTGAACCGGAATAACAACGTGAGGCCGAGCGTTGTCACGATGGAAAATTATTGCCTCGTGTCTGGTCGCATATTCCGGGCGTTTTTCGACTACTGCTGTCTTCAAAGGGATTAATTGTGTTCGGTAGCGTTGTCTATTGATGGTTTCACCCGGTTTTAGCAGCTCATAATACAGCACACCCATCTGATCCCACCAAATACAGAGCATTACCTTCGCACAACTTATAAGAGTATGCGTACGTACATGCGTACGTGCTGATTTAGCTTCCTCTTTTCAGCAAAAAGGTTTTCTAGAAGCTTCTCAGTTCTTATATACTTCGAAATTTCCATATCGTTTTCATCTCCACCAAACAGAGCAAATCGTTTTAAGACTGAAATAAGATCGTCAGACCCCTCCTCATCAGATAAGGCTTCATGAATGCTTACTGCTAAAGCTGGAGTTAAAGCTAAGCTTTTGACAATCTCTTATCTGTTAGATCAGCGGGCGTCAAAACATGATTATCAACATTAATGTAAGTCTCCCAGCTACAGGAGTTTTCCTCATTCGTCCAAATTTTAGCGAGTTGTGCCAAAGGTAAAATTATCCAGTCCATCATCGGTGTCCTCAACATATGCAGGTAAAGGTGAAGAGTTACAGAAGCCTGCATGTGCGAAACATTTTCGTATAGTCTCTGGGTGAACTTTTTTCAACGCTGTTGTTATCATTTCAATTGCGTCTAAAAGACTTACGCGAAATTCTGAAGGGTTATTCTCTAGATGATTTAACCCTGTTTCATCCGCATTATAAATTTCAGAATTTGTATTTCCTTCTCTTAATTTCAGAAAAACGTTTTTTAGCCATTCATTGCAGTCACTTTGAGAAACACTGGTTCACCACAGACTTGGCCGATCATAATATTATGACGTTGTCGAAATCGAAAGATCCAACTTTCAGAACATTTGAAATTTTTTTTCCCTATTAGGATGCCAAATCGATTACCGTTTTCTTGTAAAATGCGACAACTCAAGGGGATATTTTTACTTCGTTGCGATTTGAATCATATGAGAAGCGAGTGTTCAATATCTTTTTGTTTAAAAAAAAAAAAAAAAATTGTGTTCTTTCTCGATGTTTCCAAATGGTAAAAAGAGAGGAATGAGACATATTGAATTCTTTGCATAAATCGGCATTGGATTCACCATTTTGCAATCCCCAAATTATTGCCGACTTTTCCTCAATAGTCAATGTGCGTCGAACAGATGGTAGGGCCATAATGTAGTGTATTTTTCCAGAACTTTAGAAAACTAAAGAAAAACAAATACATCAACAACAAAGGAATGATTGAATACACAAATGTCGCCTACGTAATAAGTTGAATAGGAAGCGTAAATTACTTAAATCAAACGAATTTAATTTGTTCTACAAGATTAAGTAACATTCAAATGAACTATTCCACAGCTTACAATTTTAAGCTGTATTTTATTTTTCAGTTTGCAATAACTTAGAAAGAAAGAAAGAAAGAAACAAACGGTAATTTGTTTTTATTGCTAGGTTTCAATTTTGCACCGGCAACTAGGTATATGATTTTTTTTTATTTCGTCGTTATATCCGGAGGAAAAAATTTAAATTTTTGCAAAAAAAACGGACGCTATTGCATATCTGAAGTCACTATATCAGGATGAATTTGTATGAAAAATATGGTGTGAAATCAAGGTACTCAGTATTTATGTCGTTGTATCCGCATGATCGGATATAGGCGAATTTCACTGTACATAATAAAAACAGTGAGAAAAGCTAAATTAAAAATTAGGAAGACTACCCAGTTTAAAGGCGTCATTAGTGAAGCCTTAGCAGCTCAAGCTAACGTAAGATCACTTGCGCACCACACTATCCTTAAGATTAGAGAAATCGATGAGGTCATTGCTGTAGACGACATAATCCATGCCATCAAAACTTACCTTACAGTGACAGTTGCACCAGCAGACATTTTGGATTGTGAAAAGCCTCAAAAATACCATCACCTCTCCGTGCGATGCATCCATGCTTAGAAGAACAAATAGCAGGAAGGTACCACCGTGTTACTGGTGGAACGAGAAAATATTTCGGGCAAGATGCCCGCCAGGTCCAGCGTTCAAGAAAGAGACCAGACTTTCAATAATGTCTGTCATTTAAACTGGTAAGGCGCAATTTAAATGAGGAGGTCGACATTAGCCATACAGAACCCCTCCAATAACATGTCCAATAATGCTAATTAAGTAAAGCATCTTTCCCCCAAATACCAGCAGTGGACATTCCAGGAGGAGCTCCTACACGCATGCAACAAGATAGGCGACAACAAGGCACCCAGACCCAATGGCATCCTAAACAATGCAATTAAAGCGGCATAGAAAGGAGACCATACTTGTTTACGATGACGATGCAGAGGTGCCTCGTGTGCCTTTGGTATTGCTACCAAAAGGAAAGAACGGAGAGAAAGGAGCCCTCTCATACAACTAATTTGGCTTTAGAAAAATGCGATATATTGGTGATGCTCTACGGTACAAAGGAGTACTGTGCATTAGTAACTCTGAACGTTGAAATTTTTTTTAACTCGCCGAGCTCTTTCAACAATAGAAAATGAGATATGATACAGATGAAGGTGAAAAATACTACAGCCTTACTGCCGGAATTCCATAGGAATCGATCTCTTATTGTGGAACATCATGTTCCATCATGTTATTAGATTCACCAATGACATTGAATTCGTACAGTTAATCCGCTACAAATGAAGCATCCTATAAATAGCTGACAATATAACAGAAGCTATTTTCATAACTAGTAAAAAAACTGCAAAGTTCGCCAACTTTCATCTGAACTAGGTATTTAACCAAAAAAGCATCGCAAATGGAGCTCTCTCTCTCGCTCATACTGCCTAACATTGGTGGACCTTTATATGCAAAAAGGATTCTTATCTCCAGAGGTGTCATATCAATTCTGTTATATGCCTCCCCAGTCTGAGCGCAGGCACTGAGGATGTCGGAGACCAAAAGAAGACTATCGTCAACATACACTGTCTTTGTTGTAGCTGGAATGGTTTCCGTCGACATTCTTGCTGATGAAATATTGAGGATATATAATAGAAGAGCTTTAAGGCAAACGATGTCAATGGAATCGAGAGGATCAACATTGCAGAAAAGGCAGCGTCAATAGCTATATTGCAAGCTCGCTGGGATAATACAACGAAAGGCAGATGGACTTACAAACTTATACCAACAATCCACCATATACCAATTTAAGGCAGTTCCTGCCTGACGCGGTGGTTATTACAAGTATCTCCACAGTTTTGGGAACGACAGCTTACCATCTTGCTTCGAATGCCCAAATGAAAATGAATATACGAAACACGCAGTATTTTATTGCACATTTTTAATGGCATGGAGAACCATTAAAAAGACTTTCGTTAATCCTGGTTCACATTTTGCAGTCGGAGGAGAATTGGGCTTAAATATGTTTTTTTATAACAATTCTATAAAATGAGCTATAGAGAATAGAAAGACTACGAAAAGCAACAGCAGAAGCAACAATAAACCTACTTAATATATTTATAGATATTATTCAAACAGTAACAACAACCAATTCAATTAAAAATAATTAAACCACCCAACCAAAACGAATCAGCACCAACCATCTTAAAAAAAGAAAATTATCAATTCACTTATTCGACTATATAAAACAACAGCGAAAATATAATAAAATCATTTCAAAACAATTATTATTATTCAAAGAGATAACGGTGATTTTATGTAATTTTCTGCATAAACCTCAGAAGCAGGTGACACAACATTAACAGCTTAATTTGCTAACCAACCTCACGAAGTAATACTTAACGGCATTCCGATGGTGAAAGTGGAGTATTCCTGGCATCGATTATTCAGGTTTATGAATTGTGCATACAATTACCACTTAGGCACTAACATACATAATATCTATGATGATTCCATATCCTTGGTGCCACAAAAAAAAAAAAAAAAAAATCACTTTGCAGATCTGCTAATAAGACCTACTTCACGCTTCTTCGTGACGCTATCTGGGAATCTCTCTGGAGATTGCTTCCTGCTTCGTTGTGAGCTTCCTTTTGAGCTTCCTGCGGCACAAATCATAATAAGAGTAGGACAAATGAAAAGGAGAACTTCAGAACACCAAATTCTTTTGTGAATTACGACTGAGCCCAGTAAGGTCTTAATTACGGAATACTGGACAACGATTTTGAAATGACATCTATTAGGACTGATGCTTCTAGTATTCTGTTACCTGAGTAAGCAGGACTGTAACCCTGCAGATATGGCTGTCAGTCTAATGTTGTAAGCGCCCCATACAGTTAAAACCCAGGCAGGACTTAAAGAACGCTAAATGTTCCTTCGTCATACATCGTGGTGTAGGTTAATGCCACCTACACCTCAAGAATTTAGTTGGTATATCATATATCAGGATAACTTATTTTATTGAAAAATGACAGAAGGTTCCGACTGCCAGAAGTAAAAAAATTAAAATATCGGCGATATTTGCATGCATATTGCAAATTAAAAAAAAAATATCGTCAACCGAAAGAAATATCTAGAAAAACATTTCCTTGAATATATATTGGAAATACATATATTATTAGAAATTTCAGAGACTATTTAGACTCTGCTGTGAAATTGTGCATTTTCCACATAAGTTCCTACTTTCGAATTTTACTTTAAGGGGCAATAGTTTTTGAGTTACAGCCTTCTATTATATATTAAGAAGTAGCTGTTCAGCGGTCAATAAATTACGTTAGCTACGGGGTCTACCAGAGTTATTGTACGGGCTCTGTCGGCATTGTACACCATTATAATACGATTCTGGTTTCTATTGTTGACCTTTATGTATATAGAAATGCATAAATAGGTCTACTACTAATAGGTTTACATGTTTTCAGAGCCAGACACATTTAGTTTTACTGTACTTCGTAAGTGCTTTTAGTAAAAATGAGTGATCAACCTCGGTATTCAAACCAAAAAGGCACTCACGACATTTCTAGGCATAGATCAATTTCAAGAAAACGGAAGTTTACGGGAAATCAACATACATTCGGGCAGTCTACCGCGAATACCAGTACGTCTGCTGAAAAACTATCACAAAATAATGATAACAATATTGTGATTGATCCAACTTATGGATATTGCGTTGTTCAGATTATCTCGGTCTGAAGTCAATATACAAGGACTTGTCTCGTGGTAAATTGCTTGATAGATGTAATGGTAATAATACGCTGAAAAATAACGAAAGCTACAATGGTTTACTTTGGCACTTTGCTCCGAAACACCTCCACAGTGGTCTCAAAAAATTATCGAAATACTTTGCTACTTCAATATTCAATGACAGTTACAATATACATCTGTTTTAAATATATTTAATGAAATGGGAGTACTGTTTGGGGCAGCTTTCAAAGACTACGAGTAGGAGAACATCTCCAACAGGCTGCCTCGAAAGAGGGCAGATCATCTCGAAGAAGAGCTCAGCAGGTGCTTTTTCTTAAGTAAGGTAAATTTTATGGGGCTGAAATCGCGGATTAACTCTAAGTATGATTTTTATCAATTTATAACAAAAACGTTTTTTCTTTAAACGCATTTTTCTCGAAACTACATTTTTCAAATTTGCTGCAGTTGTAACTCGAAGAAAAATCATCTGATCGCTTTGATTTTTTTGCTTATTTTGTATATGTTTTTCTATACTATACTCGATTTTTTTCTTTAAAAATCTACCATTTTGTTAAATTAAATTTTTTTTTCACAATCGTGAGTCATTGTTTTAGTAATATTTATTAGTTCAATAATCTTTTTTGTTGTTTTTGATTTCAGACATGATAAAGGCCGCAATCACTACATCAGTGGGAGATCTTTTTTTTTGTGATTGGGAGATAGTAAATTACTCGCTGAAATTTTTTTACTTTGAATATATACTATATAAATATATATTCATTATTCTCCAAATTTTTAAATCTTTAATGCAGTAGTTTTTTTTAAAAAAATTCCCAAAAACCACTTTTTTTTTTGGCAGTCATGCTCGGTGTGCCTCTTAAATGGTTATCCAGCAACTCCGATGAAATCTTTTATGTGCCTATTCTACGAGGACCTCTTTCACCGCTTTTTAGCTTACCTAACTTTTTAACATATGTAGCCCTATTAAACACGTGAGATAAATGATATAGGAGTTAAATAAATAAGGCCAAGCTGACAAACAGAACCGTGATAGACGAAGCGAATTATGCTTAATGTGTTATAATTTGGTGATCGATGGTAAAATCCTTATCTAAGACTTTTAGTTTCTTGAGGATATAAAAAATCTTCTCCAAACTATATACATCATAACTATTCAGCTATTTAGGATAGATTAAATTTCCGCCCGTGTGATCAAAACAAAATTCAATAACAATACCTAAGAAATTTGATTATATATCTACTTACAAATTGGACATGATAACGTAGATTTTGTGTTTGTCACTATTTCACTTTTTTGTTCATTAATAGTAACGGCTGAGGAATAAGGTCTTTGATTCAGATTTTTATAGTACTGATCGTTATTTAAATAGGATCCAAAGACTCTTGTGAGTATTCAAAGAAAATCGATTTTCAAAAATTAGATCATTAGAAGATGGGAATTGGCAATTCCATAAACATATTCGAACAACTTGGGCAGCTTTTGAACTTAAATTTTACTTATATGCAGTCTGTCCAGAAGATCCATTGCATATGAATAACTAGATTATAGAGATCCTCTGCGTTGTATGATTCATCAAATCTATAAGATTCACATCAAATGATTATAACATACAATTATATATGTTTGTTGTATGAAATGTACAATTTCACTTTATGCAGGAACAATAAAACTGAAGTGAAATGAAAAAAAGAAGTGGAGGATGTTTAAAAATAAATTCTCACAGATAATAAAACGCATCCTAAATCAAAACACTTATCGTATCAGAAAAATTCGGTTTTTGCAACTATTGTAACGTGAACCTTAAATCAAACACACCGACAACTAAAAGAGACGGGTAGCAATGGTGGATCTCTAGTGTCATCCCACTCTATATTGACGTCTCTCTTTTCGTTTGATTGTCCGTGGCTAGTTCCAGTTGTGCTTCTTCTAATTGCGACTGACTTTCTCCGGGACACGTCCATGGACTTGCTTGGACTTAGCTTTATTTAACTGTATCTTGTTATTTGAGTTAATTAGAAAAATAAAAGAAGAATTATAAGAGCAACTCTGAATATATTTTTTTAGGAAATCACACAAAAATATCGAAATTTCGATTTTTGCTACAACTTGTGGCATTTGGAGCTATAGTGCCAAATAATGTTTTTTTATCTTAAACCTTATTATTAGAGGATGATGAGTTGGGCTAAAGCAAAATCTTTTTTAAATATCTATATCACGTGTTTTGTTATATTATATATTTTTCCTCAAGGTTGTTATCCTTTAATTGCCCGGTTCAATTTGATAGTCACAGTGTTGAACTGGAAAACAAATATGCACGCGAGAAAAATAAGATACTATTGCCCTCCGAAATAATAAAGTAATAATTTTATTCATTACACGCGAACCAATTAACACCTTAAGGAATATCCTAAGCCCCTAAGGCATATGCATTTGTTTGACTTGTGTGGCGTGGACGTAACAAAAATCACCAGGCGTATTTCACACTTTAGTGTAATTTGTTTCACCTTCTCACGAACACGCTTGCTGTTTGGAGAACTAACTGCCAGGTTAGGTTGAGCTCTTTGAGTCAGCGAAAATAAATGTGCTAAATAAAAATGATTGCACGGTGGGCCTGTAAGGGTGTATTACCATGATGTTATTGATGCTGTGTGCACCCTTGCATGGGTGGCAAAATAAAATGTAAGAGCTATTTTAGTGATTGCCGCATTTAAGGTGTGAATGAATTTGAATACGATGTGGTTAAGTTCTTAGAAATGCAACATACATCGAATCTCCGGTGGACGCACAGTTGAATTAAGTTTTTTTTTTTTTTTATCTCGAGCTAATAGTGTCGATTTCTTTAGAAATAAAAAGAATGTTTATTCGTCCATAGGCATCTTGAATCGCAAGCAATTAATACATAACACATGGGCTGAAAAGTCCATACTAACACAAACATTTTTGCAAAACTCAACTTTATTTATCAATATAGTTGCCTTCGAGGACGATACACTGATTGAAACGATTTTTTAATCTATCGATACCAATTTTGTAGTACGATTTCGGTTTAGCCTCAAAATAGGCCTCTGTTTCGGCGATTACTTCTTCATCGGTCTTAAATCTCTTTCCGGCGAGCATTCTTTTGAGGTCTGCGAACAGGAAATAGTCACTGGGTCCAAATCTGGAGAATATGGTGGG
The DNA here is from genome assembly GCA_907269105.1 of Volucella inanis. Classification (NCBI taxonomy): domain Eukaryota; kingdom Metazoa; phylum Arthropoda; class Insecta; order Diptera; family Syrphidae; genus Volucella; species Volucella inanis. The sequence goes on along the minus strand of OU026154.1, from coordinate 40,666,945 downwards.
TGGGGAAGCAATTCGTAGCCGAATTCGTTCAATTTTGCCATCGTTTTCATCGACTTGTGACACGGTGCATTGTCTTGATGAAACAGCAATTTCCTTCAAACGCTCCAACAATTAAATGTAATAGTCGCTGTTGATAGTTTGCCCCTTTTGGAGATAGTCGATGAAAATTATTCCATGTGTATCCCAAAATACGGATGCCATAACCTTGCCAGCCGACTGTTGAGTTTTTAGTCGTTTTGGACCAGGTTCGTCGCCTGCTCGCCACTCAGCTGACTGCCGACTTGACTCTGGTGTGAAGTGATGGAGCCAAGTTTCATCCATTGTCACATACCGACGCAAAAATTTGGCTTTATTGCGGTTGAACAGCTTTAAACACTCCTCTGAATCATCAACAAGTTGTTGTTTTTAGTCGCAAACGCGGCACCCACTTTAAACAGAGCTTTCGCATGTCCAAATATTCGTGTATGATATATCCAACACGCTCTTTTGATATCTTCAGAGCCTCAGCTATCTCGATCAACTCCACTTTACGGTCATTCGTAATCATTTTGTTGAATTTTTTGATGTTTTCATTTGAAACAGAATTTGGGTAACTCTTATCAAGCCATTTCTTTGCATCGGCTGCATTTTTTCCATTAAAAAGCAATGATAAATAAACACACGAAATTGCTTTGAATCCATTTTTTTTCACAATAGCAAAAGTTGCTTCACTCACAACGCTATATCTCGAAAACTAATAGTCCGACAGCTGTCAAATTTATACACGTATCTTTTGAAGGTTGGTACTAACTAAAAATGGTATGGATTTAATTCAAGTGGTACGCTCTCTTAGAAACGGCATGACTTTTCAGCCCATGTATTCCGAGTATATATATAACAACAAACCTTGTCAGTGCTTGGGATTCTGTTTGTTTGAGAAATGGTAAATTTTCTTGACCGTATACTTAGCAATATTAAGTTGAACTTATTTAGTATATTTACAAAATTTTATACCATCACATAAATCAACAATGTCGTTAAGCAATGTAATGTTTTAGGTATGATGTCTTTGTCTATTTCTTTTTTTCAGTCAGTCAAATAATATCAAATAATATCGCTGGAGGAAATTGGTATTCAGTGTGCAGTATGCATTCTTGTCTTACTGTAAAGCTTTTCTTCCAGAGCGCAAGAACGTAAATCAGATCTAATAAATTGTGAAAGACGTTCATTTCGAAGCGAACAGGATAGTGATATGAGTTTAATTATGCGATCGCTTTGATTTTCCCAGGGAAAATTTTGGTTGTCATATGCCTTTTCAACTAGCTTTGTTCTTTTTATGAATTCTATGTTATTAGATTATGTCAGTAAGGTAATGTTTATGCTGGCCCCTGAGAATGTGCGGACACCAAGAATAATGGTTCATCAATTTAATTCACCGTTCATTGAATTGAAGTAACACTAAATAGAAAGATTGATAATATAACTGTGAAAATAACTTTTTTGGCTTACAAAAGTTTTACTATTGCATTAAAATTATAATTTTTCGTGTTGATAGCGTCAAACAGTTGAAAAACTCTACTCGCGTTAAAGATTCAAGCCACAGCCACATGAATACCTGCATTAAGTAACCAGCCTCTTTCAATCAGGCTATGACTGAAGTTAAAAAGGTTCTTGATTTCCATGTTTTCAGAATGTAGCCGCCGGTCCGGTCTGAGTAGGACCAATATCAAGACTGGCCGTTTATGGAACATGTTTATAGTATAAAACCAATTGCGTTAAGAATCAGTGGTTGTAAATATGAACTCTTCTAATATAAAACGAGTAATAATGTGCTACCGACTGTTATCAACCTACACTATTGAAAACACGTATCCTAAATAATTGTGCCGTGACTCAAGCGCGCTTAGGTAAGTCAAGAACTTGAACAATCATAAGATGTTGTGGCACTGGTCAAAACCCAATCTCAGTTCAAACCGACATCTACATCTGGCTTCAATTTATTGTTGTGTTAAGAGTGATAGAAGTAACAGCAGCAGGCGCAAAAGTGAGCACGTCTAATTCGAATGAATCTGATGAAAGAGATACGCATTTTCTTATACGCCGTTAACTTTAGGGGAGAAGACACAATATTATTTCAGATATACTTGTTTATGAATATTTATATCTTTCAATACAACCCCACAAGGGGCGCAATTCAGATGCGTTAAAAAAAATATGCAGATTAAGATGTACTAGGTGGAGTGAAAACCTCATTGACTGCCAGAATGCGCTGTTACTGAAAAAAAGGTTATGGTGCCTTAAAGTCTTGAAGTTTTGACAGCTGATTGTTGTTGACGTGTTTGGCATCATGTTGAGTGTGGACAGAAACGATTTTCGTTTTCTCATAATACATTATTTTTTGAGAGGCAAAACGGCGAAGGAAACAAAAAAGTTGGATAAATATTATGGGGCTAATGCTCCGTCAGATAATATCGTCAAATATTGGTTTCGAGAGTTTGGTGGTGGTGATTAGTATTGAGCGCACACGCCATATTTTGGGCAATATTCTCCATATGAAAAAGTTATCCTGCCACTGAGTGTCGCGCATACTCACTCCTGACCAAAAACACGAACGCGAGAGTACTTCGAAAGAGTGTTTGGACTTGCTGATGAGGAATCGGGCCTACTTTTGGCGTCGATTGGTAACTGTTGAACACCAGAGAACAGAATGAGTGCCCGGCAATGGAGCCGGCACGAGTGCTCCGAAACGACCAAGGGAGGCTCGATAGGTCGGAAAGGTTATAAGGCGTTGTATATTTACTTTTAAATTAATTTTATTCAGTAAATTTTGTCCTCAATGGGCCAGAAATAAATAAATACTGGTGTGCCCCAAGGCTTAATTTTCTGCTAGTTATAATTTAGTAAAGTCAACTTCTGACAATAGTACTCTCTATTTTTCATATTTGTTCCCGGGCTCACGAAGCTGTGTACTTATAACTTCCCATATCAACAGAATTTTGGGACCACCTGTCGATTGGAATTAATCGCTTCCAAAACAAAATAGACCTCATTGTTGTTGTTAAATCGAAATTTTCTTATATGTCCCAAATAGATGAGGTTTGTTCAATACTCGTATATCGGTATATTCGCCAATAATTAGAGCATAATGACAACATTTGGTCAGGTGATCCTAAAACCGCTCTGCATTTGCTTGATAGTATTAACCCTCTTATCTTGTCCTATAGTCATTTCAAATACTAGTGCTCCGACGAAATTGTTCGCCATGACTGCTCATCAGTTTAAACTCAATCGCATCTTTTAATGTGCTCTAAGATATTGTGATTGGTTAGTAAACCGTACAAATCGCATATGGAATACCCAGCCGATACACGTATGAACTATTCATGCAACATCGGTAGCGCTCACCTAATTTTCCATTTCCGCATTTTAGACAAACATTTTAAGGTTGTTCATTATTCCTTGCGAACGAGTTAAATTTAAAGAAAAATCATTTGTGTTGATTAACATTTTGATGGGGGTCTTTGCTAGTGGACTTTGTCTTTAATCGCCGAATTTGTGGAACAATTTCGATAGAAAATGTGTATACGGTGTAAATATTTATATCATTGATATTTCAAAGACCCTATTTTTGAGGAAGATCTCTGAATTCCAGATATCATGTGGCGTCGTTAAAGGATTAACATTTGTTTTAAAGATTAATTTACAAAAACTTACTGTTCTGAGCAAGATTGTTGGATATGAACTTCTTGGTTTAATAAAAAAGCAAACAAACTGTATAACCCTGCTTCCAATCATTGATTCCTAACGTGTATTAAAGGTATTAATCAGTTCACCACTTCTGTTCAATTGCCAAATGCGCTGGATAACGTCATTAGGAAGCGTTTATAGAAAAAGAAAAACGTATTCCACGCATTGGCTCCTTTAACTTTGGGAACAAAGCATACTCTAGTGGTCTACATCTGGACTGTATGGTGCATAATGTAATATTTCCCACTCGAACTAGCGCAGTAAACAAGCTACAATGTTCCCGATATACATATTTTCTCGTGTGAAATAAGTGGTGTACAAGTAATAAAGTCATTTAATTTTGTGTGCATTGCCCTGTTCAGTTTCAAGTTTCTAAAAAAAGGTACAGTAATACACTGTTGTCACACTTGTTCCGAAAGGATGCCTCTCTGGGGACCGTAAACTAAAATCATCATTTGCTTGACTTTTGATTAGGCTTGACGAAATTCTTTGGGTAGGAGCGAGGATGGACTTCTTTACTCGTTGATGTTGAAATTCCGGTAAAATAAGATATTTCCTCGTTGCTCGACGATCTTCATTTAAACAATATGTCCCTTATGCATTGACGACTTTCAGAAAGAGGCCAGCTGAATGGGATACTGAACTACGTTCTATCTGACTTTAACCTCAATAGATTTTTATAGGAATTTTTCTATGTTAAGTTTCAATTTAAATGATCTTTGATCTTCAAATATCTCATAGGAAACCTGAAGTCGTTATTTTTATCTATCATCTAACAAAAACTGTTAGAATAATACAATCATGAACAAGCATGCTCAATCTTCAGGTGCTAAGGTAACTAGTATTAAGATTCCATCATCCACTCATTAGTGTTGCTACTGTGTGAATCATTTTTGAAACGACCCTTGTGAATTTAGTTTGTCTTTTCATATTTTTTCATCAGATTTGCAACTGGCACCATCTGAATCCATTTTTCGAAAGCAGTCAGCTCGACCACCATCGAATTTAAATACCATATACGAGTATAATGTTAAAAAAAGCATTAAACGTAGCAAGTACTCCTCTTTTATGGGTTTAATAAAAGTTACATATCAGTTTCAGCCTGGTTTCATAACGGAGATCTGACAATGGTAGCATTAGCAGCAATAATACCGTATGTGCTCTAAAAAGAGTTCCCTTAGACTGAATAGATTTTATTTATGGCTTTCATATTTTCTTTCATAAATGCAATGCCGATTCAATTATTAAAATGTAGGACTGCATGCTATAGAAGCCAACTACGAACTATATATTTCCACTATATTTAGTGGTTTCACTGATTTCTGTAGAAACAGATCAATGGATTTGTACACGCCTTGGTATGCTTGTTAAAGTGTTACCTGATGAGGTGGCATGGAGCAATGGTAATTTCTCATGGCACATATGAGTATGTACGAGGAGTATCGCTGCATAACTAGTATTTTCAAGCCCAAGCACCCGTGCAAAATTGACTTAGTTGATATTTTAATTAGGCAATTTGTACATTTCACTAGGCGTATGCAATGCAATGTGCTCGTCCCGTAGGTTTGCTTGCGATCATTTTGCATGCAAATACAATTGATGAAGGTACTTTGCCATACTCTACTAAGCTGAAAGGGGAACAGCAAGCCAATTGATTTGTCTTCCATGTTGACAGAATAAATTATCCGCGCTGTCTACGGTGCTGGTCACGCAGTTTAAGTGTTGGGATTAATGTTTCTAGAAATCGCAATCAGCAGCCGTTCTTGCATATTGGAACCTTTTGTGTTGAGTAATCCTGTTTGGTATCGATGTACGGCATTGTTGGGAAATCGGTCTAGCTGACTAACTGGAAAGTATCTACTAGATTCGTCGTTTATCCTTGTGGATACTTAGATACATACGGTGGCGAGTAGACACTTACTAATTGCTGATCTCTCTCTCTTTAGATTCTAGTTTCAGATGACTGCACGCTTTCGAAATATTTAATTTGTAATAATAAATGTATTAGTACGGTTGGGGGTGCATCAATATGGTGTGGATTTCATGGAGTGATTTACTCACAGTGTGTATCCATATCCAACATTGGTGGGATAAATGAAGTATTGCCTCTGGTTCAGTTATTGAAAATCGTTATACTACTTCAGCAGTTGTAGTAGTCAATGGATGTTGATGCAGAATACGAATGACAATCGCATGTGAACATGGGGAGAGTGGAACACCTGTAACCAAAAGGCACAGGTCACTGTCAACATCATTCGAGTCCCACATTCACTTTGGGGGATACTGTGCTAAGGTATATAATTATCATTTCAACTCTATGGCTAAATGGCAGCAATTTGTGACCTTCTGGGGGACCTCAATCGATTTGAATATACAGTCTTGCCTGTGATGGGTTTTAAAATTGAAGTTTAATCTTTGTATGTCGATCTTGCACGAAGGAGGAGATCGGCTTGGTTTGTTGATATTGGGAACACCTGCTCTATGATGTAATTCGAGGGCATACGTATTGTCTAGGTATTCTTGATGATTTGTCATCGCTACGGAAGACTATTCAATAAATCGTTTGGCCCATACTTATGAATTGTTATAATACGTTATTGTTTGAAGGCAATCACTATGAAGAAGACAACTAATTTGAAGAATTTAAATTATTCCTGATAGATCCACAAAACCGTAGCTTAAATACCCATTGAGTCAAGGTTGGGGTAACAAATCTGGTAAGGTATTTGTAATAACTGATCAGAGAGCCCAAATGTTCCCTGGCAAGTGGTTTTTTATTATGTGGTTATTTATTATGTGCAATAATAAATCTTATTGATACATATAGCCACTGGCCTTACGCCTAGTGGACAATATGAATTCAACAGAGTGCCTTTTGGCTTATGTACATCGCACGCTGTTTTTTAAAAATACATCAAACAAGTACTTAAGCCATTTATAGCTGAGGGCTTCGTTCGATTTTACATAGACGGCGTCGTATTTCTAAAAGTAGCCTATGCCTTTGGTCTCCAGATAAAGTTGAAGAATTTTCAATTCTTATGTGAGGAAATCGGATACTTGGGCTACGTAATTGTGTAATTTGGTTTTACGAAGCACGACAGACCTTTGGCAGTGAGAAATTTTCCGAAGCCAACAACGACTAAGACTGTCCAGGTCGCTGCTCTTCTTAAAAAGGAGTCCGTTTTCCATTTATGGCTGCTGAAGAGTAACTTTCCAAGCTTTGAAGAATTGTTTGATTAATGAGCCCATATTTAAACTGCTTTGCCCGGAAGCTGAGAGCAAACTTCACACCGACACGAAGAAATATTGACTGTGGAGCTGTACAACTTCAAAGAAGTGACGATAGAAAATTGCACCCAGTTTACTATTACAGTAAGGAAGCAACGTATTCAGAACATGAATATTGTAGCTACGATTTTGTACTTGAACTTCGTCCAGGCGTTAGCATGAAGCATGGTGTTTGGAGTCGAAATCCAATTATGATGATTTTGGAGGCCAAATTTTTAGCCAGCATAAAGATGAGGTCATGCGAGTAATCAAAATGACCTTAGTAAGCCGCTCTTATGAGGATTTTTTCACAGAACGCAGAAGGACATGTTGGACTGAGGAAGCTGGAAGTGGTAATTTGTCGTGTTATTAAATTCCTAAATTAAAACAAAAATATGTAGGAGCGCATCCCATGTTTTGTCAGCGAACACAGGGCCAGGAAGCAAGAAGTATACGTGAACCTGATATGCAACACTTCACACATACCACACAGAAAGCAGGAGTGTCTATATCTTCTGCGTCGTGGACGCATTTACCAACTAAGTTTGGATCTAGCTAGTAAAGTCTACTGGAGTTTCCGAAGCTCTTGACAAACTTCGACGTTTTGACATACTTTAATTATAACAGGCATGTCAAAAAGGATTGGTCGGGTGGAGAAGTCATTTCGGCGTAGGCAAAGGTACAAATAAACATATCAACTATAACAGTGTCTTAACATTATTAGAGAAAAGTATAGAGCGTACTCCGTTTGATCTATTATTTGGAATTAAAATGCCACAGAACGAAGATATTGACTTAGCCGTTAGCATTAAAGAGCAAGTAATATACTTGAAGAAAATAGACAACCCAAGACCATCCTTAAGATACAAAACTAACAATTTGGTAGCTATTAGGAAAACTCAATCCAGTACTAATCAAAAAATTTGTTCTAAAATTCTAGCTCCGTATACTGTTACAAAGGTGTCTCCCAATGATCGCTGTGAAGTAAGAAGAGTAGGGACTTCATTTTATTTTCAAAAAGATTATCTTTGGTGAACAGGTTACAGAATATAATATTATTAGGTTGATAAAAATAAAAATAATAACTTATTGACAGGATAAGTTAGAAAAAAAAAAACATAAAGAAACAAATTAGTAAGTACTTAAACGTTTCAGTTCGATTGTTTTAAGTGGGAAAATACTGCTCCCAAGAAAATGTTTTCTTCAGAAATTCGATATGGGAATCACGAGGGTCCACGTATAGCGACTACAAGTGCGGAAAAAATGAAGCCATGGGAAGATTTATGCAAGCATAATGGAGGAAGAAGACCATAATAATAAAACGATTGGAAGTGTCTTCAAAGATGCCAATAATTAAATGTTAATAAGGGGAAAAAGACTAGTCTAAGGTTCTAATACGATGAGACGATATTTTCTTAAAACAACCGGAAAGGCCGTTGTGGGAAAATTGTGGGCCTCCACTCTACCCCCTAACTAAAGCAGATATACGATTCCATTTCAGCTCGAAAATTGTAATAAGATGGCAGCTAGCATGTGATTAGTTGAGTTAACTAACATTAGATAGCTTCTTTCCACCCGATTAGAAAAAATCCATCTTACGGAAAATAAAACTTAAAGTGAATTTAAATAAAAAGTTTTGTCTGTTACTTTTGGGAAAATTCTACATGTATTGCTTTCATTTGCTATAAGGTCAACATGACGCGTTTATTTTTCAATTTCTGTAAGCGCCTCTATAACGACTCGGTGAATACAAGCAATCTAAACAGATTCTCGGAAGATGTCGTCGTGGATACTTATGCCATCTGTCCTAGCGCTAGATTAAAAAAGTCACTTTTCTATCACTCACTTCATCTCTTTTCCAAAATCTTGTACAAGTTTAAAATCAATTAGTGTGGTGCAGGATGACTTTGGACGCTTACAAGACGAGACAAGATCATATGAGCAACATGTAGCAGGTTATTATCTCTATAGTTGTCTCAAGTATGTACATGTTAAAGATAGCGTTCTCCGCTGTTTTGTGGTTGTGAGCTTCCATGGAAGGTAAGTCTGCAATTGATAATTTCTCTATTATGTGCACCATACGTATAAGTATGCCCTTTCAAGACGATCGAATAAATTTTTTGCCATTGTTGAGTTCTAAATTCATATTCCACGACATAGTGGTCTTACTTACTTACTTACTTCAGAAGGCGCTACAGTCCAGGAGCTCGATCTTTAGCTAGCTGTCTCCACTTTTGCACGCTAAGTTGGTTGAAGTCCCCTTACAATTGCGTGCGCTGCCTAGTGTTTCTTACGAGGGCGGATTCGAAAACTTTTCGGACCGGAGCATTTTTGTCCGTTCGCTATATATGATATTCGCCGTACAGTCTCTTGCTGTATCTCCTCCTCCAATCACCATTTATGAAGATGGGACAGAAAATCACCCGAAGGATTTTCTTCTCAAATGATATCTCTTTCTTTCTTTCCTTATCTTAAAGTTGATAAAGTCAATGTTTCTGCACCATAGAGTAGGACTGGGATTGTAAATGTCTTATATAGGAACATTTTTGTTGTTCGAGAATGGGCTTTGCTAGTTAATTGCCTTCTTAGCGCAAAGAAGCAGTGATTGACGAGAGTTATTCTTTGCTTGATCTCAGCGCTGATGTCGTTGTCTGAATTGAGAGCGGAACCTAGGTAGACAAAGTCCTTAACTACCTCAAGGTTTTATTTGTCGAGAGTGACGTTTATCCGAAACGTCGGTTTTTGGTGTCCTTTCTGGTTGTCAGTATATACTTCGTCTTGGTCTGGTTGTCCGTTAAAGCCATCTTCGTCACTTTCTTCTTTATACTTGCGAATGCGTCGCTAACATCATGCTCCTTTTTTCAGATTATGTCAACATCATCGGGGCATATGCAAGCTATTGGAAGGACTTTTGAAAGATCGTACCTCTTGTATTGGCACGTGAGTTTTAAACTGTTCTTTCAAGAATGATGTTTGTTTTTGACATCAAAGGTTTCGGTGAGTTCTAAACTGACCTTGATGGAGCATTGTTCATTCTTCATAGTCATTCTGCACAAACGGACAAGTTTGGTAGGGATTCTAAAACTAGACATCGCTCTATATAGCTCGTCTCTATATATTCTATCATACGTGGCCTTAAAATCGATGTATCGATTTAGAGTTCATGAGTATTTCCCAAAATCTGTGAATATTTGTTCGATGGTGGACTTTCCTGGCTTAAGGCCACACCGATATGAACCAATCAAATTTAAGACGAACGGCTTCAAGCGTTCACACAATACCGGGATAGGATCTTGTAGGCGATAATAAGAAGACTGATGCCTCTGTAGTTGGCGCAGTTCAGATGGTCTCCTTCTTCTCTTCTCTCTTCTACTCCAGTGGCCTACGTCGATCACAATATAGTTAATCTGATTGAGGGTTGATTGATCAAGGGCTCTCGAAGTGAATATAGAAATGTTAACCTCGTACTAGCCACAAGTATGTCGATTAGCCTGAATCCGTTATCGGATGTGGTTTCGTGCAGGCTATACCTTCCGACACTACTAGGACAATTTTAATATCATAGCTAGGACGCAGTTTGTGGGTCTTGTAGAAGCTGCCTTTGCTGTCGTCATCTTTCTTCTCTGTCTGAGCGTGCGTGCATGTAAGGCTAATGTTGGTAAATTTAGCTTTAATACGGATTGTTATGAGACACTCGTTCAGATGCCGGAAATTCAACACACCTTGCCTAAGTTTGCCTCTGACAACAAATCCGCATCCAAATAGGTCTTTTTCAAGACCCTGACTCAGTCTCGGAAATTTTTACTGATATTTATATCCGTCCTATTTGCCCATCAATTACATTACTGGAAAAAAAGAATCTGTCATGGTTAAAAAGTATAATTTTTCTCTAGAGACCAGTTAATTTCATCATATTACCTATACCAGCTAACAACAAATAAATCATATGTTCATAGTCAAATGAACTAAGTTCGGTTAATCTTTAGAATTTCTTAAAATGATAAAACTAGGCTCGTATATGAACATTGTACATGAGTAAAAAAAAAACCTTTCATCGACGTTTTGGTTAAAATATTCACAAGCAATTAAAATGTGATCATGATTATCTGCCTTATGCTATTCAAATTCCAATCAAGAGTAAAAAATGTTTGTGCAGAAACCCTTAGGAAATAAAAAGCTTAGTTTAATTTAAAAATTATCTCTAAATGAATAATTTATGGGAAATTCTGAATCTTTCAACGACTACTGTTACCTAGAGGCACTATAATCGAAAGGAGCTGTAATTATCTTAAATAAAACTCATAATTGTACTATAAGACATGCATCCTATAATTAAGTTTTTCACCCGATAAAACATATTTAGAAATGGATAGCAAATTATGGATACCACTGCTTAAATCACTGACCACTAAAGAAAAGTCAAAAAATTGCTTTAACCACTTAAATTACCATTAAGCTCGATCTAAACCGATACAATAAATATTCAGATACACAGCATAAGTACTGCCGATATACGTTGTAGAAGATACAGAGGATCTTATTTCGGACATTCAACATATTTTAAAAAATTAAGTTGCTGTGGTGATTTTACTTTATTTAGAGACTAATTTACGTCTGCTTCTAAACCCGAACGGTCTAATGAAGGGGAAACCATGTTGAAGCTATCTGATACCAAACTACCATTGTTTTCTCATTAGCTCAGATTCTGCATTAGTTTACTTTGAATGTGTGCGATGATTTCATTCCACAAGAATAAAAGTATTAGGACCTATCGTGAATGACTAAGGGAAAAGAAGTGAAAAAAAAGATACTTAATGGCGCCTTTGGGATAATAAAATTTAAACTATGTATGACCATCATCTTTACTTCATCAAATATATGTATCTAAGGTAAAAATCTTAAACTGTTATCGATCATCTTTTGACTTAAATGAAGTCAAGACTTGCTGACTACTTGCATTTTTACCAAAACAGAGAATTTTATGTCATACCTGTAAGGAATGTGCACAGTGGAACCACTCAGCGACACAGAGGGCAAGACTTTCAACTACGCAAACTATAATAGTATTATGTTTGGGGATATAGTTGTGCAACAAGGAGGCGCACAAAGTTGAGACTTTGTTACTCTTGTGGAAGAAAGTAGAAAGGTTATACGTTTATTCGAATGGTATTTGCTAACAGAGCCTTGGTTTTTTGAAGCACTTCTAGTAATTGAATCTAGTTAAAAAGTTATGGAGCATATTATGCATTTCAAACTCATACAATTATGTAGTAACGGATAGGTTAAGTTCTTTCTAGGAATAAGATCCAAGTTCTGATATTTGATTTTAATGCTGCAGTATGCAATACAGGTACGGACTATTTTCGGCGATATCTGCGAAAATAATATATACAATTTTGTAATGGAAATTATAAGAGTTGAAAGTTAGTGTAACAAATATTATCTTCCTATCTATCTGAACTTTTTGTGTTGTGTATTCGGTGCTCCATATTTACAGGGATGTTTCTGTAAAGAATTTCTTGTTACCATAAAAAGTATTCTATGATACCCATCAAACACGTCTTTATTATTTTTGTTAAATTTTGGTTTATAGTATTTTGTCTTTTTTAATTTTCCACTAAAGAAAATAGCTTAGGGTGAATGAGGGAGATGTTCACAGTTTTTGGGATAAAGCCATAGGTTCAGTGGCATGGTCCAGTTTCATCTCACAAGAGAGAGCTCTGCTAGTCAATTGCGTCCTGAGTCCAAAGAAACCACGATAAAATTTTTTTCAGTCGACTTAAACCATGCAAAACTGAGTAGTTGCTGAGAACATAACAACAAGTCAAATTACGCTAATAAGTTAGTCTACATTAAATATTGGATGCTACCCACGGAATGAAATAAAAGTTTAATAAGTGTGGGGACTTAAAAAAAATCATGCTTACTATATATTCCATTAAGTGGTGTACGATTCTTTCTAGGGTGAAGTGAATAAAGTCACATGACAGCGCGTCGCCTTGTCTAAAATCTTTCCTGACCATGATCGAGCAGTCACATCCTGCACAATCTGACGAGCTTGGCATGGATGTTAAAACTACACATGTCACTGTATAGATCATTCCTATGTACGTTGTCATATGGTGGTTTGAAGTCGACAAATTGACGTTAAGTACCAATCTTAAATTGCAGCATATTTTCCAAGACTGGCTGTAGTGTGAATATTTGATGAATGGTCGGGTTTTTTGTATTAGTATAAGCCAATGAATCATAAGGGGTTTCATACGCTTACATAATATGGCAGAAAAGATCTTGTAGGCGATGCTTAGGAGACTCCGTAGTTGGCGCAGTCAGATTTCCTCTTTTTTTCCGAATTGGACAAACGATGCTGAGATTTCGTGCTTCGAACATGCATTTGCAGATGATCTGGTATATGTTTTCAACTTGCTTATCTATGCCTGTATTTTTATGGATCTTAGCTTTGATATAACAACCTTAATTAACCGCAGAATTCTTAATTGTCTTCGTCCAGAGAGAATGGTTCATTCTTCCCGAAGAAGAGTGTCTGGCATCAATCGTAAGGTGATCAATCTAGTTGAAGAATTAAACAGGGGATTATGTTGAGATGTGGGAAATGCGTAATGTAACGTGTTTTCCGATACCCACTGAAAAAAAAGCTTCCTTACTCAGGCTTGTTTTAAGATCTCCAAATACCATTTTTTCGTTTCATAATTGGGGCGCAGAGCATACGCGGTAAGGTGACATTATAATTTTTATAAAAAAAATATTTATTTATTCATCAATAATAACGTTGTCCCCTTCAAAGTTATCCCCCTCAGATATAATGTACTTGTCCCAACGCTTTTTTCAATCCTCGAAGCACTTCTCATAAGCATATTTTGATAAAGCCTTGATCTCTTACAGCGATGTTGTTTTTGTTCCTCAATCGTTGCAAATCTCCGTCCTTTTATGTCTTTTCAGTTTTGGGAACAGGACCAGTTATTCGTCACCAGTTATGACTCTTTTGAGAAAGTCAGGATCATCATTGACGTCATTCAAGACGTCTAGAGTGAGGTTCGTCATTGACATTTTCTTGGCCGTCTTGAAAGAGCTTGTATAACTTGTTAACATTTTTTTTTTTTTTTAAAGCAGACTCACCGTATGCCACTGTCAATATTTCAAGTGTTTTAGAGTACTCGATTCCATTTTTTTCACAAAATTTGATGCAAATACTTTACTAAAATTTTTATAATAATTGAAAATCGCCGAGCACACCAAAATACATCGAACTTTTCTAACTGTCAAAATAAATATGCTATATATTTGAAACTGTGAACAGTGACATGTGTACCAATAAAGTAAAAAATCGAATGTACGTTACCCGGGAAATTTCAAAACTTAGTTTTCTTTTTGAATATACCATACATAGGTTCGGTCTAAGATCTCAAAGAATTAAGAAACAGAGGGCCATGAATGCAAACCAGGCCTATATTTTCATATTTAGAGTTGAAACGGATTATTATGCACCGTTCGCTTCCATGTTTAACAGTTTTGTCTAAGTCTCTCTCACATAGAGAAACCGCATCCAAATAAATGCATCTTCTTTCTCTGTAGCAGTTACCAAATATGTTATAGCTGCTTTTTATCCTGATTTTGCACTTCTTGGATTATAGTATGAGCTTCCGTGAATTGTTCAGCAGCACGTGGTCTGTTAAAGGTCGTAACATTCCATGTGCAAAGCTAAATTTCTGTCCCTGAAATGTTTGTTGGGATAGCAATATTATATTTGTCCGTATCCGAGGCAGTCCTTAGAAAGTTCATTAGTGCCGCCGTTGACTTTTTTAAGTTTATTTGGCCACCATAACTACTCAAGGGTCAGAGCCAATTAGCGAACTCCCTTTAGATCCGCACACTCCAAATAAGTCCAGATTCAAACTGTTTTTGTAGTGAATTCGTTTACCATGCTTGACATCGTACATTTTCAAATATTATGTTGGGATTACTTACAACGTAGGCCAATAAATCGTCATCAATCAGAGATAAATGGAGCAGGAGTTTTGAACAAATATGGAGATTCAAAAATTTCAACCTTTAAGCCCATCAAATTCCCTTTGGCTCCACTGTGTGTTCATTGAAATTTGACATAGTACATTATTTACGAGTTTTTAGTTTAAATATTGGTGCAGGCCTAGCGCGATCACCATAACTACAAAACGTTTAATTAATTTACATAATTTTTAAGATTGGTGAGCGATAAGATCACGAGAATACACTCAGCATAGCTATAATCTATTCAATTCCATTGGCTGGTATGAGTGACAAATTTTTGTGTGTTCTTCACATTTTATATCTTTGGTTACTGTTCCTTAGGATGTTAATTATCGAGTAGTAATAAACACAATTATGAAGCCGAGTTCAGCTTGTTTGGTTGTCAATACTTTTTCGATTTTTAATTTCGTTGATGACATGTGCCCAACTTGAGCCTTCAACAGTGATAGAAACAACATTGAGAGTAGTTACAACCAGTAAGGAACTCTTAATTCCAAATTTAGGCTGTAAAATTTGAAACGTTTATCTATGGCATATGAAATTTAAAACGGGTTTAATTTTCAACATAATTCAGCTTTCACAAAATTAGCAAACATACGTTTATTCAAAGCTAATGGATAAAATAATTCGTTACTGAATATAAAATGTGTCCAGCGGAAAAATCTCAAGTTTAAATTGTAGTTGTTGCTTATCTAACAAGGTGGAGTAAGTAGGAGGGGTATCGTTTGACCCGCGTGATTTACGGATTTTCCATTTACAATAAATCACTTGTCAGAAGTGCACCGTTTAGACAAAAATATAACGGTTAAACAAAATGGCTCAACGTGAAACTACACGTTGCGGTGCGCTATAACAGTACACGTTATTTTCTAAAGTTTTAATAAAACAAAATGCAAATCATGCAGTTTTTCAACGAATATGACTATCCTTTACGAGAAACTTCACCTAGATCGATGCTGGAACGTTTTCGAACAGCAGGAACGCTTGGAAACATATTGTTTACTGATAAAGCACATTTTCATGTCATTGACTGTGTTACAATAGTAAACAGAACATGAGATACATATGCTAATGACCCGAAAACCTTAGAGAACGTAATCCAAAACAATTACTATCGTCCAAAAACGACAATGTGGGTTGCAGTTTATAATTACCCGAGCTATCATTGGCCCTTTTTTTTTATCAGCTAGGGACAGTCACTGCTGACTTGTATTCCCGAGTTGTTGGTACAGCAATTGCAACTGTTTCCCGGGTTCAACAATAAAACACAATTTCAGCAAGACGAGCCATTCCACACATCTAGAGTTTCAATGAAGAAGCTGGGGCTAATTTTTCCCAATAAATTAATCAGCAAGTACGGAGATATACCCTGGGCACCTCAGTCACAGGACTATTACTTTTATGGGAATAGCTTAAGTTGAGAGTTAACAGCAACAATTCAAGCGCTGCAAGAAAATATACGCCATGAAGTTTATCATTATTTATCATTATATCACAAATTTAAAAGTCCGATTGCAAGAGTGTTTTGAGTGTTAACAATAATGTTGTATAGCTCTGGCTACCAGGGCTTTCGGCTACGTTAAAAAGAAATAAAAATTTATGAAATTATCTAAAATTTGTTATAAAGAGTTTTCAAGTTTTAAATTTTGAAGTAATTTAAAAGTATTTCTTACATTTCTAGGTGGGGTGAAAAGTTACCTCCTTGGGAATGAAAAAAAAAAATTTTTTTTTAAATGTTTTTTTTATTTTATTCAATATAGTCCCCTTTTAGTTTGATACACTTATTCCAGCGATTTTCCAACTTCTTGATCCCGTCCGAAAAGTAATTTTCCGGAAGGTTTGCAAAATACTCCTCCGTGGCGTCGATGATTTTCTCGTGTGAGCTGAATTTTTTATTGATGAGCCGTCCGAGAGAGCCAAATCAGGCGAATACGATGAATACAACAGAAATTGGAGCCGTAAGTCATTGATTTTAGCCATGGTTGTGTGCCGGTGCATTGTCTTGAAAAAAACAATCTTTTTTTCGCTTCATGTGAGGCCGTTTTGCAGCGATTTCGGCCTTCAATCGCTCCAATAATGCATAGTTATACTCGCTGTTGATGGATTTTGAGGTAGCTCACGAAGAGAATGCCATGACAATCTCAGAAAACCGACGCCATAACCTTTCCGACCCATCGAACCTCCTTCGGCCGCTTCGGAGCACTCGTGCCGGCTTCAGTCCATTGCCGGGCACTCATTTTGTTCTCCGGTATTCAACAGTTACCAATCGACGCCAAAAGTCCGCCCGATTCCGCATCAGCAAGTCCAAACACTCTTTCTAAGTGCTCTCGAGTTCGTGTTTTTGGTCAGGAGTGAGTATGCGCGGCACCCAGCGGCAGGATAACTTTTTCATATGCAGAATATTGCCCAAAATATGGCGTGTGCGCTCAGTACTAATCTTTGTGGTATCTGTTAGCTCGCGCACCTTCACTTTCCGGTCAGCCAACACCATTTCATGTATTTTTTTGACATTGATCGGTAGTGGAGTTGCGGCCACCATGAAACTCTCGAAACCAATATTTGACGGTGTTATCTGACGGAGCATTAGCCCCATAATATTTATCCAACTTTTCTTTTGTTTCCTTCGCCGTTTTTGCCTCTGAAAAAATAATGTTTTATGGGAGAACGAAAATCGTTTTTGTCCATACTCAACATGATGCCAAACACGTCAACAACAATCAGTTGTCAAAACAAAACTAATAACCAATTCTTGAGAACGCCGTGGAATTGACTGATTTGGAGCGTTTGCTACGGACGTCTAAACGGCAGCGATAATTTCGACACTTCGACCAACCCGTTGTCTCACTGACACGGCAGCATCACAAAACGAATATGCACTAAACTTGTTATTGCCTGTCTAATAGGGCGATAATTACAACTGAAAATTGGAGTTAACGCTCTTAAAGTTGCAGTCACCGACTCCGAATATCTGTGAAAATTTTTGTAATTTGCAGACTTTGCTCGTTAGTGTACTTTATAACGATGAAAATGTTGAGTTTACTGAATGAATTGACAGTGACAGTTTGATGATTAGTGCAAGAGTGCGTTCAGAAATTAAATTCAAAGTTGTCAAGTCCCTATTGGAAAACCCTATATTATCAAAAAAAAGTTTTTTTTTCTTCAGTATTATTAAAAAGAAACTTTAAATAAACTATAAACATACATCTTCCTTGATGGATCATTTTCTGGAACTGGAGGACTTCCAGAATCAAATGGTTCAGAAATTTGACCGTCACGTTGGCCTTCAACCCGTTGTTGGTTGTTTAAACCTAACACATCCTGTATTATGTCCTTTATTTATCGTTTCATTGTTGTTGTTTCTGGACGATTTTTAAGCCATGATTCAACAAGTTTCTTATGCAATTACATCACGTAGCTTCTTCGAGATAATGGTTTAGCTCCCGATACGCCGACATTTGAACACATCTGATCAAATGTATCGACACCACCTGTAGTGGCATTGTAAAATTTAATCATGTTTGGTTTTCTTGATGATGGGTTGACATCATCACATGATGTCAGCAAATAAACCATTCTGTTTTGCTAACAGAACTGAAGTTAACCAGTTATCGGTGGTAAAGTTCCTGTTGGAACCATGGCTATTCCGTGATATATTCTTTACAACTTATTTCGCAAGAGGCATGCTTTCTGTGTTTGTTCTTTTCCCAAAGTAAGGCATAGCATCAACCATGTATCTGATTCCACTATCACACATCATTTTAATTTTTAAACCGTACTTGGCCGGTTTGTTAGGAATGTACATTTTCAATTTGCAGCGATCGTGGAATGCAAGCAATTGCTCATCTATAGTAAGGTAGCTTCCAGGGATGTAATTAGCTCGACACTGAATCATCAGTAAGTTCCATATTGGTATAAACGGATCGGACAGTATGGTTTGAATTTCCATGCGTTGAGTTCCATCATGCATAAATCATTTTGGGTTTATGTGATGGTGTCATAGTTACGTTTCTTTATGGATATTTTAACGTTAGTCCATTTAAGAAATTCTTCATAACTTTCCTTTGTGATTAAGATTCAAATAAATCGAGAGGATTTTCCATATTTTTGAGTGAACGGGCTGGTCCTCTAGCCAGGCGAACAAAATTTATGGCGGAAGTTCGGGAAGAAGTTTATCCTTTCCGAGTATCCCTAAATGATAAACTATTCAATATTTATCTATTAATAAAAAAATTATTTACAATATATTAACTATAAAAGTTATTATAACATTATTAACATTATATTTTTATTTACGATTATGTTATACAGCAACATAACACAAATTGAAATAACTTTATAATAAAAATTTATTTATTAATATCGTGGCAGTTCTTACCTCGAATTTTGGTCTGCGACAAATTCACAATACTATTTTAGACTGAATTTGTTCATCTTCGCCAAGGTCGGAAACTTCGTCTGGAACATCGCTTTACACGTCGTCAATCAATAAACCGTCTTCACTCTCACTATCAGAAAAATCAACATTTGAGTAGTTTTCTATATAAAAAACAAAAAAAAAAAAAAAAAGAAACACAGATCAACACAAACAAAATTTGTAAAAGTTACACATAAACTAACAATTCGTCAATATAATGAGTACACTGTATCAAAAGCAATACATCAAACACATCCACCTCGCGAAACAGACCACCGGTGATTGAGTTGGAGCGAAAGCACGTTTATGTAAGTCAAACAATAAAAAAGGAAAAGGGAAATATTTGTTGGATGTTCGTCATTTTGATGAACATTAGCTTTCTAGAGTTAAAGACATTCCATAATTTTTTCTAGAGCATCAGTCTTTTTTCCTTCCTGTCAGATGATAGAAATTGGGTGCAGATATTCCCTCTAGTTATAGTACTATATATTGATGGGATTGGTCCAATTATTATATTTGTTGGTGAATAAAATAAAACTTTACGTTTTAACAAATTGTATTTAAATCTACGTTTTTTTCTCTTCTTCTTGAGTGTTTGTTCGCGGCTTCTCGTTTGCATTTAACGTTTTAGTTCACTTTTGTTTATTTTACACCTACCACTTTCGTTAAGTAAGGTGCCTCCAGTTTAAGTTTCATAACAGTCTCCCCTAGTAATACGTGCAAAGCATTTTAGTACTTCAAGTTGACGCACATCTAGCACCGCCAACTTAGAGGCTGGTCGAGTATGCACTCCTGAGTTCGTTTTCACATTGGCTGAATGCCTTTGCTGGTCAAATCGTGGATGACACTTCCTTTGAGTCCTGAGTCTCGACAGTTAGCTGGATCTACTATAATAACAATAAACCACTGTGTCCTTCGGCATAAATTGGGCACATACTCGTTAAGCCATCTTTAAAAAAACACGTTACCATATTGCAAACATAATAACCAATCTTTTCTTAATGCTTTTCCATCACCTGCCAATTCGCATCCATTGATGATAATCCTTTGGGTTACAACTGCGATTACTTTTTGCCAGGGCTTTCTTCACTGAACGGATTAGACGCTCACAGCTGAATTTTCAATTTATACCTTTGTTGAGGAATTCTTTCGATATTTTGTCAATTGCTATTGAATTTACAGTATTCATCTATCGATGAATTGTTTCAATGAAGCCAAACACAACCGCAAATGTTCTTTTTAATTTTTCACAGGAGGAGAAACGATAGTAGTCCTTTACGGATTTGACCTCAAAAAATTAGTGCATCTAGGATATAACCTCTTCAACAGTATTCTACTTCTTGGGCTGTGATGGCCACTCTTCTTCTTGTTGATGCAAGAACTGTAACCCGATAAACCAGCGGCTTTCTACTGTTAGATCTATGTTTTCCATTAAGAGGGGCTTGTTTCTTCGAATATCTCTCCGATCCTGAAGGCCTCATATTGTCTTAGTTTTTTTCGTGACAATTCCTTATCCAACACAGCACCGTTTGAGAGTCGGACCAAAATGTGCGACTGTTGATTATTATTGAACGACCCTTGCTTATTAACATTGCCATTGCTGGGAGGAGCCCAGCACATCTGCTTCTAGTTCCATTCGTGGTATATATGTTGGTTTAAGCGGAGCCAGTTTAGTTTTTGCACAAGCTTGCGTACTATATATTGTTTTTCGGATCCTTTCTTCACTCTGATGAACTCGTACACTCCTGCCGCCCATACTTAAACACTGGCATCTACAAAAACATGGAGTTCGACGTGATGTTCTTTGTTCAAAAGCAAACCATTCAGATATGATCTTATCATTAATTTTTTTTATCTTTAGTACTAACTTTAACCACTGGCACCATTGATCGGCTTGTACTTCATGTATCTTTTTTCTCCCATGTGACGTCCGTACGCCATATATCCTGACGCAATATTTTTAAGGACACTAGAACCGGGGGGAAGAGTCCAAGTGGATCGAAAATGCTCATAAGTGTTTTCAACAATTGCCTTTTTGTTTGTGAAAGTTGCATTTTTTCTTCATCGAGAACTCTAGACTGGCCAAGAAATGAAAAGTCATCCGCCGATGGTGACCACCACAAACCTAAAACCTTTCCAGATAAACCAAAGAACTTATTGTTTCGCAGCGTTTCTTCATTATTTGATTCTGTGGATAACTGTTTAAGAACGGATTGTGAAACCCGCCTGCTCAGACGCATACGAGCATTTTAGCTTTTTAGTTGTTCTCGTAGCTCTAGTTTCCGGGTCGAAGCTGTAGGTAGTCATCGACATAATGAAATTCTATAATAATACATGGGCTGAAAAGTCAGTGCCGTTTGTAAGAGAGGGCATCATTAGGATTAAATCCATACTAGTTCAGTTAGTACCATCCTTCAAAAGATACGCGTTTAAATTTGACAGCTGTCGGACGATTAGTTCTCGAGATATAGCATTGTGAGTGAAGCAACTTTTGTTATTGTAAAAAAAATGGCTTCAAAGCAATTTATCATTGCTTTTTGATAGGAAAAAATGCAGCCGATGCAAAGAAATGGCTTGATAAGTGTTACCCGGACTCTGCACCAGCCGAACGAACCATTCGCAAGTGGATTGAAAAATTTAAAAGTGGTCATACAAGCACCGAAGATGATGCACGCTGTGGACGTTCAAAAGAGGCTGTTTCAGATGAAAACATCAAAAAAGTCCACAAAATGATTACGAATGACCGTAAAGTGAAGTTGATCGAGATAGCTGAGGCTCTGAAGATATCAAAAGAGCATGTTGGGTATATCATACACGAATATTTGGACACGCGAAAGCTCTGTTCAAAGTGGGTGCCGCGTTTGCTCACAGTCGACCAAAAACAACAACGTGTTGATGATTCAGAGGAGTGTTTAAAGCAACCGCAATAAAGCCAAATTTTTGCGCCGGTATGTAACAATAGATGAAACTTGGTTTTATCACTGCACACCAGAGTTAAGTCGGCAGTTAGCTGAGTGGCGAGCAGGCGACGAACCTCGTCCAAAACGACCAAAAACTCAACAGTCGGCTGGCAAGATTATGGCATCCGTATTTTGGGATACACATGGAATAATTTTCATCGACTATCTCTAAAAGGGGCAGACTATCGACAGCGACTATTACATTGCGTTGTTGGAGCGTTTGAAGGACGAAATCGCAGAAAAACGCCCGCATTTGAAGAAAAAGAAAGTCCTGTTTCATCAAGACAATGCACAGTGTCACAAGTCGATGAAAACGATGGCAAAATTGAATGAATTCGACAACGAATCGCTTTCCCACCCACCGTATTCTCCAGATTTTCCCCCCAGCGACTATTTCCTGTTAGCAGACCTTAAAAGAATGCTCGCCGGAAAGAGATTTGAGACCGATGAACAAGTAATCGCCGAAACAGAGGCCTATTTTGAGGCTAAACCGAAATCGTACTACAAAACTGGTATCGAAAGATTGAAAAATCTTTTCAATCAGTGTATCGCCCTCGAAGGCAACTATATTGATAAATAAAGTTGAATTTTGCAAAAATTCTGTGTTTTACTAAAAAAGGGCGCGGACTTTTCAGCCCATGTGTTAATTTTGACTGCGCTCGGATATTTATAAGCGAAATCGATTTCGTTCCTGATTTTGACCAAAGGGGCGCAATATCAAGAGAACGCGGAGCCAAACGTCATAACTTGCATCAAATAATCTTCTATTTCTTTAATGTCGAAACAGTATTGACGCAAGTAACGTGATATTATCCGGCGCAGTTAAGAGCAGTGATTACCTTAGCAGTTATCGTTTAACATTTTTTTCGATTTCATTTGTGATTTTCTTTTCATGTTTGTTGATTACAATTTGAGTTTTGATATTAACAAAGATATTGTGCACTTTTCTTTTTATTGTTACATAGTGGTAGTGGTATGTTTTGTTATGCGTTCTCTTAGAATGTCGTCAAGAGTTCTTTGAAAGATAGCCTGGGCGTTTTTGAGACCGAAGGGCAGACGGGTAAATTCGAATTTCCTGTTTACTGATTACCTTAAACTAACTGTTGCCACCGAGGTTGGCAAAAACTTCATTGATCTCAGGAATAGAGTATCTGCCTGTGACAATAACAGAATTTGATTTCCTGAAGTTGATCCCTAAACGAAATTTTTTCTCCTTTTTTTGGTGACGATCCAGACCAGTACGGTGACATAAATGGTCTGATGATACCATTTTCAAATATTGTAGTTTGTTTATTTGTTTGTCGACTTCTTCCTTTAGTGTTCTTGGTTAATGGTTTGATTTGAAATAAAGTGGTTCGGAGATGGTGGTACGGATTTCTTCTTTAACCGATGTTGCGTAAGTCAATTTATTAACCGGATCGGAAAGGAGGTTAAGATATTTATTTATAATGGTAATAAAGTTGGTAGAGTCTTCCTTATTCAAATGGGAAGTCCTGCTGTTTATGTTATTGATAGGTTCTGTAGCGTAGTGCTTAAGATGGTTGACTCATTGGCTGTTACGACACCTACATGGGTTCGAATCCCGGTAGGAGCACAACAGCAAATTTTTCAAAATCGTCATCACCCTTTCGGAGAGCAATGGCAAACCTCCGAAAGTCAAATTCTGCCTATAAAAAAGCTTCTCAGGAGAGCCGTTCGGAATTGGCAATAAGCAGTATAGGGTTCCGCTCAGGAGTGTACAAATTCACAAAGTGAAAAGGCCTTGGAACACAAGTTCTTGATATTGATCTACTTGATTGGTTTCGTTTTCTTCCGACTCATCTTCGCTCTGATTGGATTCCACAATGTATTAAACTCGTTACAATTTATATGGCTGATGAATTTGCTGCAACTGATGGCGTGTTTGAAGAATCGGAGAAGTTAGAGGTCTATTTAGGTAGTTTATCTTTTGCGATTTCATGGAGTAATCGACGTCCATCGGTTTTCGAGGGACACGTTGTTGGTTCCCTTGTTGTTGATATTTGGGCTGCAACTGTGGTTCTCTATAAATTTGAAGTGGTTTAGGATTGCAAGGATTGTAAAGTAATTGCGGATGAAATTCATGTCCAGGTGCGGGAACTGGTGTTGGGTGAGATTGTTATTGAGAGTTAAAGGATTTTCGACGACGAACCGGCAGTGATGTCTGTTGGAAGTTTTTAGGATTATTAGGATGCTGAAACTTCAAACAAAAAGCTTGTGGAAAATCTGCAAGTTCTCGTATACTGAGTAGTCTGGGTGGTTTGCCTTTTAGTCCTCTGACAAAGGTATCAAGTGCTTTATCTCAATAGCACTGAGTCATGTTTTTCAATGACTCTAGATTCATATCCATGAACCCAAGTTAGCTAAGAATGAGGAATAAGTGGTGATAGACAATTTGATAAAATTCGGGTATGGCGTTCTGATCTTGTACTAGAGTGCCTAAGTCGCTCTTGTCTGCGTAGTGGAGGGTTAAACACTTGGAAATTGTTTTCCCAATTTAATGGAGTGTGATAAGATTCCAAGGTTATGTTCGCGTGTCCTGTTATTTTGTTTCTAATGACTTATCAGATACCGTAGATCTTGAGTATCTATTCGAAAGTCTTTTTCCACGAGTTAAACTCTTCAGGCTGTCCAGAAAATATACGGAAACTTTTAACCATATCCGGTATTTTATCCATATCGGATAAATTTAGGTCACTATTTACGTTGATCGGTGGGTCAACGTCATTATTTATGTCCGATGCGGTATTCACTATTGTATTGAAGATATGTCGTTCTTGTTAATGTAATTTTTCTGTTACAAGTCGTGTTAGCAGGAGGATTTTCTTCGCGGTTTTCTGGAGGAAACGTTAGGGGACATAGTCTGATTAAATTATTTGGGTTTGACATATTTAAATTGACTTGTAAACGATTAAACAGCAAAATTTATCTTTGTTTATTTCAGATTTTGTGTTTGATAATTTATGAAGAGGAATTACTTATTTAACTTTATAAATTTCAATATTTTGTTGCAGAAAAAAGAAATTACATAGATTGATCTTTGTTAAAAATTGCTTATATGATTTACAGGATTATTAATATAATGACTTTCATTTCCATAACAATATCCAGGGCTTCTTTATTTTTCTTTCTTTGCACTTAATTGTTTTTGGTTTGGCTATCCATCTTTCTGCACAGTTTCACTTCACTGCTTTTTGTGGTGGCTTGGTTGTCAACCTTTTCGAGAAGATTTTTTTTTCACATTTTCACTATTTTAGTTAGGCACATTTGTGGGTCATTTATTGAAATTGAATCAATTACGACTAAAAACTACCTAACTACCCTCCATGCATTTTTAATTCTGAAACTGATGATTTAGCAATTGAAATCAAAGTTTTGCACCCTCATGAACTTATAATGTTTACACATTAACCCGGTGACGGTAAATGAACGCAAATTGGGTTATCCAATTTGTTTTGCAATAACTCTAAAAGTATTGAAGGTCATTTTATTAAGTCTGGACGGAAATTGGGCTGTGGTCGCTGTTTGTTGTTTTTTGATTTGTTTTGCGTTAACTTATACAGAATTTTTATCATCGTTTAGGTCTACTTACCTCTGCTCAACAAGAGACGGAGATATTAAGAAGAAGATCCTCCTATGTCTAAATAAAAATAGAAAGCTCTATACATAGGTATACACCAATAAAATATGCTGACGACAGTGACGCAAGAAGCACTGACATATCTGAAAACATTATGGTGCGCTATCTTAAATGGAGTGTTGGTTTATTAAAAAAGACTCTATTAACCAAAAGAAAAAAGAACACATGTTTTATTTACAAAATAAGAAAACTTTATATCTTGGTTCGCCCGATAAAAATTATTAACGAAACTTTGGAATTGTCACACAAGCTTCGATCGATTTTTTTTTTTTTTTTTTTTTTTTTTTAATAAACGTTGGAATTCCATATGTAATGGGTATAATTACTTCTAATATAACATATGTCTCCCAAGTATCTACAACTCCGCTTATGGGCTTGGTTAATCCACCGTATTGCCGAAAATGCCTCAAGTGCCCATGGATTCGAATCAAGAAAAATTAATATGATTTTCTGGTTTTCATGGTAGTTGTCGGATCTTTCCTGAAGTGAAAGAACTGGAGCAGATTTAAAGAATCGCTTAGAAAGCTCCCAACGGGTACATCATCCGTTGCTTTAAACGCTATCCATACTCATATAGAGATGGAAGTTAAGGAATTTAAAAGAATTGTGGATCTAATTATCCCTGCATTAAATAACAATTACGTGAGTTGAATAATTTAGCTTAGATATAGACAAAATGCTGCCAGATCGCATCTTTAGCAGAAACTCCTAGCAAGTTCTTCTCCAAAGGACAACCGGAAGAATCATGTCATTCTAAATGCAACCTGATCTTGAGAAAAAAAACATATTTACCTACTCAGGTAGATAGGCTACTTTTAAAGTGTTTGGTAATTATTTAATTGATTGCCATCGCTGATTTTAGAATGTTTTTCAATTATTCACGTGTGTCTTTTTTTTTGCTACCCATATTCGGGAGGAGAGTTTTCAAAAAGAAAATAAAATGTCTGTTTATTATCTTTGATAATTAATGGTGTTTAAATTGAGAAATGAGAACTATTTTCTACGATTTTTTTATTCATCTTCAATTTGTATTTATAATTAGGTAGTGAGAAAAGTATTTGCTTTACGTGTTTTACATGTATCTTTAGACTTGACAGCGCCAACTAAATTAACACATAAAGCGCATTATTATTTATATTTTTAAATCTATACATCATTATCATCAATACTCCGAAGACAATCGCCCGTTTGCTTCAAATAACTAAAAGGTTCTTAAAAAGAATCTAAGCTAACTTTGATGATCTTGGCCTCAAAATTAACTTCGATAATTAAAATACGCTCAAAGAATGCATAGCGATCAACAGGGCTTGATAGGAGTAACTGTCATCAGATACGAATCACTATCATGTGGCGCCCATCACTACCGTCCAACAACAGGCAGACATTTGACTGTTAGTTTCAACAAGATGCCAACTAGTCCCTTCTGTAGTTCATTGTGTACCAATGGCAACCTCAGAAGTCAGTTACGAATACACCAGTGTAAAGGAATGATTTGTTACGACAATGAAGGGATCAAATGCTCTTTTAATTAAGAAAATTTCAAATTTATATGTAGATTCGATAACGATGCGACGTCGACGGTTCAAGTAGGAAAAATTCCATAGCAACCCATAAAGTTACTCGTTTACACAAACTGGAGATGCCAAGACACTGACATCCACGCACCTCATCCTCATACGAGATCAACTCGAATATGTATCACATGGTAGTCTGGTGGAATCACAGCATGCCCATAATCAAAACTACTAACCAAACCTAAAGATCGTTCACAAGATCAGTAGTAGTAATGTCAGAGTCATCGCGTCATCACGCTGCAAGCCCGGTATTGTGCCCCATTGAATGCATGCCACATGGTCCAACGCGGTAGTGCGCATCCCAGCGTGACGATGTTCGGGCATATTGGATATCATAACATAATCTGATTAAAAATATGAGAATATAAGATTTGTGAGAAATGGTTCATCTTGGGGTAAAATATGGTTATGACTTTAATTTTAATTGGTCAGGACATGCACATGGAACGATGGGCTTAATATGATCTCGATTTTATGGCAAGTTTGTGCAATTTTAGGGTTTTTCCGAATAAGGTCGATATTTACATATGCAAGCAAATATACCAACAAGGTACGTGCTTTTGATTTGCCAAAAAATTAGGCAAAATAACAAATTAGTAAACTCTTTTGAATTAATTTAAAATTATTTGATTTCGATATAAAATATTGTAAAGATTTGTACACATATTTGTACAGTACAATAAACGTAAAAGCATTTTTTATTTTACTAACATTTTACTGACTATCCATGCAAGATTTTTCTGGGAAAAGTAATGATTTCATTGTACCATAGATATGAAAAGATTTGGCCCAAAAGCTTCTCAATATCTGTACCTTGTTTCTGATGTTGTTAATAATAATGTTGGTTTTTTTTTCATTTTTCATTGATAAGGGATTCAAATTTAGTCCTGTTCGAGTTCGGATTGAATTCGGACTTTTCCAATTTGGTAATAAAAGGGAATTATTTTTCATTTACCATTCTGGACAAAGGAAAACAGCGATTCAAAGTCATTTAATACTTCATACGTATATCTACCATAGACCTAAAGCTCGCAGTTGTTTTTGAGTTTGAAAGGTAATTGAAATCTGCACGTCCGGTAACGACGAAAGTAAAATCAAAATTCTGGCATGCCATGGTGGAAGCTAAAGAATGTTACCGATTGTTGAATACGTTTCTCTTCCAAAAGAATTTTAAATGTTTTTATCGAAAGACCAAGAACTTTTGCTACATTAGGGACACAATAGTGTTTTATGCCTACGTTTTTCGCCATGTTGGAACATAACACCCTTAAGAAATGCGTTGCTGTCATTCTTGGCTCGGTTTAACTTTTTAGTTTTTTTTTTTTTCTGTCGGGTTGGTATTGTAAGACCGAAAGAAAAGTTCTCCAGCCCTGCCCACAACTTTACACACGTTTTCTTTTGGTTCGATATTCTTCATCAAATGACAGATATTATTCCGAAAAGAATAGTGTTTCGCTTTCGATTCTTCATAGAGGAACCATAAAGAGCTCGTAAGATTTCTAAAGAAGCTTTCAAGTCCAATCCAATTGACTTTTTTTCATGCAATTATTTAGGGTATGTACGAGTATTTAGCACAATTTTCCGACGAGCTCAGGAGGAGAACACACCAACGGTGTATTTATCAAGATAAGCGGTTACATTTGTGGGGTTTGGTAAGCTACATATATCACAACGCACGTAAATGGTGAGTTGTGGGCTGCGATCTACATATCTGCATTCCACAAAGTGCTAAAACAACTGGCCTGTCAGTAAAGATAGACATACGCGGAGTAGTGATTACTTCTGAGCTCGCATATAATTACTATATAGGCATACTCTATATACTCATACTCATAATTCTCGAGTTATTGTAATAAACAAACGCAAACATCATCTTGTTCTTATTTCGTTTATGGATCCATCTTTCCTGCTTTTGTTCTAAAAGCCCTAAATGTACTTGTGATAATTCGGTGATGTTTTTTTATAAGGCCTATTACAGGTCAGGTGAATATCTAGTAGATACTAATCATGTATTTTGTAAAATAGGTAAAGGTCTCATTTTTATTGACAAAAAACCTCGAGGAGCTCATGCTATCACTTTCATCTTCAGTATCTTAGTTCAATATATAAATTAAAAGTGTCGGGTGTGTCCCTTACTTTTGGCTTCAGCAATAGTGGATAGGTATATAGATGCCAAAGGAGCTGAATGAAGAAATCACATACCGGTATCCCAGATAGAGCTTCACGAATTTAAACCCAAACCCATATCACTTGCAAATCATATTTTTACACTTTGTCTCACAATATGAAAGACAGAAAGCAGGCGACCGCTGTGGTAGACCAAACGATTTCTGGAAATCATCTGCAGGAGTACGAGAAATTTCAACTCCGAAAAATTATCCGGATTAGAATGGAACTGGGAAACTTACAAAGATCTAGTGCTGGATAGGAGCGTTTCCCACCAAGTACCAAAGAATAGACGAATGTTTAATGATTCTTGGTCTGGAACTGGTAATTCCGATTGCTTACGTCCGTGTGCTAAGGGCAAAACTAATCGGATACGCGTAGAGTATGACAAGAAGTGATTTGTATTTTCTGCTTAGGATTTAGCATTAGTTGTTTTCTATGTTTTTCTATGTTACATGCATACATATTTTTTGAGGAAAAAAATATGGCTCGCCAAACATTTTGGCATGAAAGAAAATCAATTAAATATTTAAATATCGGTTGATGAGTGTACAGTGAGTCAAAAGATTACAATAGGAAGGTTTTGTCTTCCTTTTTTTTTTTTACAGTTCAATTCAATACTTTTATAATCTGGTTTTGAGTTTAATTTCTAAACATCCCGGCCCAGCTGAACGAGTTCAAGAAACCGGAAAGACAGCTAATTTTGTGATGGGTCGAATAAAAATGCCAGCGGTTGTCTTCACAGTAGCTAATCTTACCAAGTTATCTCTACCGTAGTTGACGTCAATAATGCGTTCCATGACCCATTTGGTAGGAGGTTGATTGGGCTCCTTTAGGACAACTACATTACTGATTTTTAGGTTTGGCGTTGATTTCTGCCACTTGGGACTTTCCTGGAGAGCAGTCAGGTACTCAATGTGCCATCTTTTCCAAAAACCTTGGACCATTGCTTGAAGTTGTTGATAGTGGTGTTGTCGATTTGTTGGAACTTCTAGATGGTTGGGTTCGGGCACCGCTGTCAGGGGCTGACCTATAAGAAAGTGAGATGATGTGAGTGGATTTGCATCTGAATCGGACAGCCAATTTGGCATAAAACAGTGGAAAGAGCTTCAAACGTGAGAATGCTGGAGCCGATCACCCGACGCAAATGGGACTTGACCGACTTAACACCGGTCTCCCATAGCCCGCCGAAGTGCGGGATAGATGGCGGAGAAAAGTGCCACTCGATACCATCTTCAGCAAGTGCAGCTGACACGAAGTTGTTGTGAGATGGCGAGAGCGCGAGTTTCCGCAATTCTGACAGGCACCGATGAGCTCCCTTGAAGTTTGTGCCATTGTCAGAATAAACGTTAGTGGACTTTCCTCGACGAGAGATGAAGCCACGTAATGCAGCAATAAAGGCGTCAGTAGTGAGGTCACTGACCAACTCCAGATGAATGGCCTTCGTGGACATACATATAAACAGCGCGATATATGCCTTGGAGAGCTGAGGTTTTCGGGTCCAGGACATTTTGATGGTTAATGGGCCAGCATAGTCGACACCCGTGTTAAGAAATGGACGAGTTGGATGAAGTTCCCCATCATCTGATAGAAAGTTTGTTTACGTTGTAAAAAGCATGGTTTGCATCGAAAGATGATTTTTCGTATATTGTTACGAGCTCCGAATATCCAATATTGCTGTCTCACCAGAGCAAATGTTTCCGGCACTCCCGGATGTAGGTACCTTTGGTGAAGATCTGAAATGATTAAAGTTGAAAACGGATGACTGCTAGATAAAATAATGAGATGCTTTATATTGAATGAAACTGAAGTCTCCTGAATTCTTCTTCCTATGCAAAGGAGTCCCCTTCTCGTCGATAAACGGAGCAAGTGAATGAAGTTTGATGAAAGCTTGCGACCTTGGACCAGAGTCTGAATATCTGCATCGAACAGAGTTTGTTGAACCATTTTGAGTATAGACCAATTCGAGTTATGTATTTCAAAGAATTTTAAGTGCAAACCTCGACGGTCGGACTGCGTTGCACGACAATTGAAAATAAAGCGGAAACAGTACGCAACTACCCTCTGCATTCGACTCCATGAGGAAAACTTTGCTACAAGAAGTTCAAGCAACTTATTTTCTATGACTGCAAACAGGGCTCGTGAGCTAATTGTCCTTTAAAGTCTTGCCACTGGGACGTTCTTGCGGTTGAACCTGGATTGTGGACAATCAGATAAATCGAGTGATAGCCATGATGGACCTTTCCGCCACATGTCATGGCGAGTAAGAAGAGCAGGAGTAAGACCCCTTGAGGCACAATCTGCTGGATTGTGTTCCGAAGCGATATGTCGCCAGGCATGGCGTGGAAATGTTTCAAGAATAGCCTCCGATCGGTTTGCGACAAAGGTAGCCCAGCGTCATGGTGGTGCCGATAACCAGTGGAGAACAACTTAAGTAACGCACCAGGCAAAAATGTTGGTAGGTTTCGATGACAACGCGGTAGTTATAAGTTGAAATAACTGGTCAAGCAGCATCGTGGGATGGAGACTGGTTTTAGCGGAGCTACCTTCCTTTTGGCAGCGATAATATTTACCTCGTATTTTTCCTCCTGAAGTTTGCAACGGCTATAAATCACAGCGGCATAGGCTATGGAAGAAGCGTCTGAAAATCCGTGTAGCTCAAACTCTCCCAGCGATGAAAACGAGTAACGTGGAATTCGAAGTTGTTCAAACAGATGCAGTTCTTGGCGATAGTTTGTCCACCGTAACGACAGGCGATGAGGAAGAGGATCATCCCAATCTAGTTTTAAATCAGCAGACCACAACCCTTGAAACAATACCTTGAACAATAAGACCGACGGAGCGAGGAAAGTCTGATCAATCCGTTTGAAGAGTTGGACCCTGTCATAACATCGTCTACGTAGACGTCTTCGAGAAGACCCTTGGAAGCAGAAAGGTATTCTACCTGGTAGTCTTCAGCTAACTGTTTTAAAACGCGAACCGATAGAAACGGGGCAGACGCGGTGCTATGTGTTACCGTACGCAACCGAAAATGCATAATTTCATCACTAGGGTTTTCCCGCCACACAATACGTTGAAAGTCACAGTGTTCATCGTCTAACCAGATTTGTCGGAACATCTTAATGACATCTGCTGTAAAAACAACGCGATGTTGACGGAAATGTAAGCACACGCCTATCAAATCTCGTTAGATTGGTGGACCGACTAATAGTGAATTATACAACGACAGTCCGTGCGAATCCTTTGCAGAACCGTCGAACACGACCCGTAATTTTGTTGTCGAAAGTTTTTGTTTTACGACCGCGTGATGTGGGAAATAAAAATGCTTCCCAGGAATTGCACTGATCGACAGAGATGCGCGACATATGGCCCAGTTGGCTATACTCAGCCATGAAGTCTATATACATCCGACGAAGTTCTGGGTTTGAACGAAACCGACGTTCCATTAAGTATAATTTAGAGACTGCAGCTCCTAGTGTATCACCAAAAATTGGATCAGGGTCAAGGACACGACATATTTCCCATCCGAAGCGCGACTGAAGTTATTTTTGAAATGATGCTCGGCTGGATCTTCAACTGCTGAATCGCGGCCTGGTGGAGAAAAGTGAAAAGATTCGACCGAACGATTATCCAAATATATGTTGTTGAAAAACTCCCTCGTAATTACCCATCCAAATGAAGTTTTTTGGGCAACAGGTGAACCCTCTTCTCCTCTTATTTTTCCCGCCTGTATTATGCACCAAAGTTTATCGGCACCGGGCAAAATATCTATTGGAGACGAAATATTAAAAGTAGGGTCCGCGAGCTGCAGTTCAGTAAGGTGTGACCCAACAGAATTGTCAAAATCCTGACTCGGAAGATTTGAGTTCAGCTTTGCAAGAACAAATGCATCCACCCTTATGGCAGCTGAAGTTACCAGGGACGAAAGCTCAAGTGAAACACACCCCTTGGTATAACCTGATTCTAACGACGAAAGTCCACGAATGGGAATATGCGCAGGCGAACGAGGATAGCCTAGTCGTTCAGCGAACGACTCCACGACAAATGATGACTGCGACCCGGAATCTAATAAGACTCTGCACACGATAGGTTTACCTTGAATATCTTTAACCGTTGCCGAAATAGTAGGAAGAATTGTACGTTTACCACGATTAGGTTCAAGCGATATATTATTGACGAGTGGCGAAGGTTGTGCAGGCGAAGTACCTTATTTCGTACCTTATTTCGATGGATTGGCTAATGATGAAGTAGCCGATGAGGGCGAGGAAGAGTAATGGTTGGACGACGAAGATTATTTCAATGGCGCATTTTCCAAATGAACCAATGTGTGTGTGTATGTCGATCGACATTTATTGGCTGAGTTCCCAACCCGAAGACAATTAAAACAGAACGAATGGGTTTTAACGAACTCCCGCCTCCAAAGAGTGTCTAATGAAATGAACTTTGTACACTGAGGTAATGAATGGAAATAAGCGCAGCTAGGACATTTAGGTTTCGATTCCTTGATTTCCGACACATGTGATCGGAGCGGTGCTGTAGGTTTTATACGCGAAGGGACTGGGCGCGAGTTGGATTGGCACGATTCAAGCACATTGCATCGTTTCTGGAGAAAGTTCAAAAGTAAATCAATGGTTATATTGTTTCGAGAGCACGAAAACTCTGCAAACGCTAGGCAAGAATCATGATATAGTTTTCGCACTAGTATATAAACCAACCAGGGATCGCGAGCAGTTTGTTTAAGTGCATTAAGTTTCCGCACGACTTCGTCAGCACCGTCAGTAATTTTACGGAGAGTCTGTATGTTGGCAGTATTCATCGACAAGTAGGATTGTATGAAAGATTTAACAATCAAATGTTCTTGATTATACCGCGCTTCCAACCGGGACCAAGCTTCGGCGTAGTTCACGTCGGAAATTGAGAAATGCTGAATAAGCGAAGCCGCTTCGTCTGATAAGACTTCAGATATCGAAATTTCTGCGTAGATGTGAGGTTTGGCTTACTGTCCACCGATCCCATAAAAAGGTCTCTAAATGACGGCCACTCTTTATAGTCCCCGGAAAAAGGTGGAATTGTGATTTTAGGGATTTTTGATTTTCGATTTTGATTTTCGCGTTCCTGGGCCGCGAGTCACTTAACCTCTCAAGAAACGTAGACTGCTGGATTGCCAACCTTTCGAGTACAGTTAAGTTAGCATCCATTGCGGAAGAAACTGGATGACGGCAATGGATTGCTCGTAATATTTCAGCATGGGTATAAAAGTATTTTTCCTCGTATCTCGCGAAGTCTGCAATTAATTCCACGTGAGAATTCTCCTCAACCGAAGCAAGATATTCGTCGTGAAGTGCGCAAAACGAATGCCGCGATTCTTCAAGTTTGTTGAAACGATTGGTTAAAAGTTCAATGGAAGTATTCTCGTCAACCGAAAAGAAACCGTAAGAAAATCTCCGCGCGCATAATGTGTCCCTTAGCACTGGCGAGTTTCGCTTTTACATCGTACATCATCGTACACAGTTTACAGAGTTATTAAAAAGGTCAAAGTCAATAAGTCAAATTTACAAATATAAGATTATTATTTAATTCGGCTGCGAAGGACCAATATGTTTAGGAATATTTGACGACACATTGTAGACACTTTATTTTGTGCCAATTGTCGATGAGACAAAAAAGAGGAGAACGAACACACTCAAAAAAAAAAAAAAAATAATAATAATATTTAATTAAACGTTATAAATTTATTTGCTGCTTAGCTGTTACAACCCAGGTGTCCTCTGTCAGGTATGTCCGATATCCAACTGGACGAGCAATTCACTCTGCAGCAGCCACCGAACCATGTTATCACATTTATTTGCAATACGAAGAGAGATGATAAGTATCGCATAGAGCACTCATGTGCACACATTTTTGCATGCTTACATGGTCTGATGGATACTGCTGAGGTGAACTGTTCTTTTAGCTCAACTGTACAAGCATCAGCCGATCGAGAACACAAACGATATGTACATTGTAAAGTAAGCACAACCGAATGCTTGTATGTATGCTCCCAAGAAAGAAAATCAATTAAATATTTAAATATCGGCTGATGAGTGTACAGTGAGTTAAAAGATTACAATAGGAAGGTTTTGTCTCACTTTTTTTTTACAATTCAATTCAATATTTTTATAATTTGGTTTTGAGCTTAATTACTAAACAGTAACAAAGTTATAAGGATATGTTGTGTCCCAACATCTTGAAACGAGATATAAGAAAGAATAAAAGTAGGTACTGACGTAATTATTACACAACATCGAGAATATTGCAAAAAAAATAAGACGAATACCGGGCGTACAAAAGGAACAGCAGTATCTCTCTGAATCTGAGAAAGAATCCTCTTACTATACTCATGTAACCTGCTTACACCTAGGATATTTTTACTCATATTTTTAGATGTCAGAAACACCTTGCAATACCTACTGCTCTCGGTGAAAAACCTATTATGTGGATTTAGATAAACGAAGTTTTCATATCCAACGCAGGTAAAACCTCTTATATTCATTTGAACAATTTCATTCCTTTCAGTCGAAACACACTATTGAGCTTCAGATCATTCGGTATCTAACCCTTAATACCCTTGCATAAATTCGAATGGTAGAGTTTCAAATAATCCTATGGAAATGGCTGAGAAGTTCAACGATTTTCATTGGTTTTTTTCCTGAAAGTTTAAGAGTTGCAGAGGTTATACCTGTTTTTAAAAAAGGGGATATAGACCTTTATCCCTTCTTCCTGTTTTTTCCAAAAGTTTAGAAAAATTGGTGAAAAAAAATTCTTCTTTGAACAAATCTCAAATCGTAAAAATGGGAGGGCCACACTGTGACACCATGGGGAACTTTTTGATCAAGGTGGTAGTTTCTGCTCTGCAATGGTTCCAGGCATCGGTTTCCTAGTAGTTTTACGATGTAAATGAGGACCAACCTCACTTAATTTATCTCACTTGAACAGTTGTTGAACAGATGGGTGTTTTTTGTAGTATTATGTCCTAATGCTAGGGGCTTAAGAAATAAATCAAGTTATGGCGCTAATGACTACCATATTTACAATATTTTCGTCAATCATTGAGTTTTATAATTTTTTGTACAAAAAAGAGAAACCTGTATGGTGAGATATATAGATATTTTAGACTTTAAAACAATACCGTTAGAAATAATTTGATTTCCGAACACCTACGCAATAGCCGAGAAACTTACCACGACCTTATGTCAACCACAATTCGTTACCTTTTAATGAAACTAAAACAATTGTACGTAGCTCGTTACCACACTTATTGTCAGATGTGGTCTTAGGTCAAGATCCGACCTCAAATTGCACTTTTTATGACTTACATATGATGTTGTTTTTCTTAAGTTGTAGTAGTTAATAAAAAGTCGTATTTCTCTTCTGTAGAAGAAAAATATCCTTAACATGGATTGAGGATATATATTTTAGACTTTGATGTGTATTGCGATTGAGATTTTGCTCTACCCCAGAAGTTTCAGACTTGTCGCCTTTCGATGACAAATTTGCATTTTATTGGATTGTGTATAGCATTAAATGTGTAGATTATAATATATGAGATTAATTTGAGAGGTGAAACTTTGTTGCTATATCGCTTTGCACGGATTACATCTATTTTTACGTCCTCGAGTTAACTCATAGGTGGAAGATGCCTGCAGTTTGCTTAATCTTTAGGTAAATTGGCTATTTCGTCTTCTATCTTAAGGTAAGGTTTATTAAGAATACAAACTTAGACGTTTTCAGTTTTCATAACATTTTAAAGTGGTCATAATTGTTATCATTATTTGGTAAAATTGTATAGGATTATTGTATACCGCTTAAATTTCTCCTCGTTGTAAAATTTCCTGTGGCCTGCAGAACATCTATATATGGTATTTTATTTACATAACTAAAGGCCTTTTTTATTATTGTTCACAATCGCAATCACAATTCACAACTTTTAAGCCAAATGAACAAGACTTGTTACCTCTTAACTACAATATTATGTTTTTTGGTGATGACAGTACTATCTGCCTTTCATATTTTTTTCTTGGACTGACGTCCCTGCTCTTCGGCTGTAGAACGGGAAGAGTAGCGTATGTTAAGTTCATTACATTCCGATATTAACAGCATAACCAATTAATAAACTATCAACAGAGTGGAATTAAATGCTTCCAAAGCTCAATGCTCTCTATTGTCATTAAGGGGCACACTAAGTGTGAAATTAAAAATTTCGATAATATATACCTTTAAAAATAACATACTAAAATTTCAAATGAATATCTCAAATATGTTTTGAATTACAACCTTTTTAAGAGTAGCGCCTCAGCAATTTTACCTATATATTTTTATTTTTAAACGCGTTTTTCTTAAATTACATTTTCTAAATTGGCTAAAGTTGTAACTCAGAGAAAAATCATCCGATCGCTTTGATTTTTATTTTATTTTGTACATACATATATGTTTTTCTATATAATAACCCTCCAGTTTTTTGATTGTATGTGATTTTAGCACGTTAAAAATAATCAAATTTTCGGGTAAAATTCGACATTTTTTTTAAAAACTTTGCTATTTCGTTAGTTATTTTACAATCATTGGTCATTGTATAGGCATTACTTACTAGTTTAGTAATCTTTTTTGTTCTTTTTTTTATTTCAGCCACGGTGAATGCCACATTCACTGCAGCAGTGGAGTACCTTTTTTTTGGGACCTGGGAGATAGCGAATAACTCGCTGAAAATTTATTTTTTTCTTTGAAGTGTACATTTGATGTAGTATTTTTCTTTAAAAAATTCCCAAAAATCAAATTTCTTGGCGGTCACACACGGTGTGCCCCTTAAACCAAAATTTAAATACCCAGCTATTATCCATGAATGGCACTTACATCGTCGAAACCGAACAACTTTCCATTCTCGGTATGCAGTTCAATGACAACCTACGTTGCAATGACGACATATTTGATGTCGCCAAAAATGCTGCGAAATGTCTAAGTTTCCTCAAGCGATGTAAGAAATACTTTACCCTCTCTGATCAGGCCTCAATATATAAGACATTTTGCCGCCAAAAATTGGAGTACAATATCCACATCTGGTCAGGTGCTCATAAAACATGTCTGCACTTGCTAGATATGAATCAGAACCGATAAAACTCATGGGTGATAATAATATCAGTCAGTCAATTGACACCCTCGAACGCTGATGTAATGTCACCTGTCTCACTTTGTTTTATCGCTATTTTGCGATTAAATTCATCATCTTGGCACATCTTCTCCAGAACCCAATCGGAGAACGTACGTCGCTTCAAATGGTCCATCGGCGTCAATTCTTGAGTCAGTTTGATCTTGTATGTGTGTAAACCAAGATCCTTACGCAAAATACGCCATAATGTGGTCTGAGCGATGCCCAATTCCTGAGAACGCCGTGGAATTGACTGATTTGGATCGTTTGCTACGGACGTCTGAACGGCAGCGATATTTTCGACACTTCGACCAACCCGTTGTCTCACTGACACGGAAACATCACACAACGAATATGTAGACTCAAATTTTTGCACTAAACTTGTTATTGCCTGTCTACTAGGGCGAGAATTACAACCGAAAATTGGAGTTAACGCTTTTAAAGTTGCAGTCACCGACTCCGAATATCTGTAGAAAATTTTTATAATTTGCAGACGTTGCTCGTTAGTGTAGTTTACCATGATGAA
This sequence comes from Volucella inanis, assembly GCA_907269105.1. NCBI lineage: Eukaryota > Metazoa > Arthropoda > Insecta > Diptera > Syrphidae > Volucella > Volucella inanis. The sequence goes on along the minus strand of OU026154.1, from coordinate 40,627,445 downwards.
AATGTTGAGTTTACTGAATAAATTGACAGTGACAGTTTGATGATTAGCGAAAACCCTTTATAAGACATTTTCCCGCCAAAAATTGGAGTACAATATCCACATCTGGTCAGGTGCTCCTAAAACATCTCTGCAAGTGCTAGATATGAATCAAAATTGACACCCTCGAACGCCGATGTATATTAATGTCACCTTTGTTTTATCTCTATTTCCACTACCAGTGCTCCATAGAAATCGCCAGTAGCATCCCGTTCTTTCAAACTTTCAACCGTAACACCAGTCTCGCTGTGAGTAATTCATTATAACTTGTTAACATTTAAGACCAATGCACATCGGTATTCTTCTTTTCTCCTTTAGTGATTTTCCTTCGCCCATGCTGTGTACAAACATTTTAAGGGTACTCAAATATTTTGAGCTCTCACTCAAGGAATTATTGTTATGATTCAGGGCATTACTTTTAAAAGCGTTAGAGGTCCAATAGCTTTAAGATTTATATAATTAGTCCTACTTTCCGTTGGCACATAATATGCATTGTCGTCAACATCGTAACTGAAAAAAAGTTTCTTGTTCGTAAAACCGCTCCAGATTTGCATTCCGAAAACACAAATTGTAGATAACAACGCATCTTATACATATATGCGAATACACCCTAGAATTTTTAACATAAATTATTTCTCTTTAGAAAAACATCTATGATCGGTGACTAATTCTATTCAAAATCAATCGAGTTTTAGCATTGAGCGAAAATTATATTCATATCTTTATTGAAATTCCGTCGGAACATTGTGCTTAAGACAGAGAAAGTTTTGAATAACAAGTACAATATGAACTGACAAAGTGAGGACAATACTGGTAGTAACTTGTCATGATTGTATCATATTATTACTCTAAGCCTAACCGAAAATCTGCTGTAAATAGATCTTTGGAAAAAAAATCAGAAACCTTGGCGCCTTTTCGAAGGTAGCTTTCGATAATCAGCATGCGATTCAACACAAAAGCCATAATCCATAAACATTCAACATTTAATGAATAACGAACATGCAAATGTATTCTCATGATTCAGAAAATAAAGTCTCAAGGAATGGAATCATATGAAATTGAATAGGTTTAAGCCGTTTATAAATGAAATCGTATCTTTTGTGCAGAGGTTGCGGTCGTCGTTGTGCTCACAGTATGAGCTGAAATTCTCAGCAGGATAACATTTTTACGATGACAAATTCGCCTTTATTGCTGTCCGAATGACGGACGATTATTTTATATGTTTATTGGGGTTACTCGGTTTCGAATTTATCTGATTGTGTGCCAAAGAAAAAGAGAGCGATCCCTAATTGGAGCATATTCCATAGTACTTGGACCTGTTTATAATCGCCATAAATAATTTCATATGCCATATGAGGTCTACCTATGTCTTATCATCGATCTCGAGTCCATTCGACTTTTTAGCGTCAGCATCTCAGGTCAATGCACGACTAAACAACTAACGATCTCATTCTAGGTGCCCTTAATTAATAACCACACAAACCTCCTTCTGTACTGGGATCATTTGTAGCTGTGTTAATTAAATTCTGCGAAATGATTGCCATTCTCGCGTATGGTTTCGGGTGGTCATTTAAATAAAGGCAAACTATTCAGGCACCGAACGACCCAATAAATATTCTTAGCCATGCGAATCTTTAAAGGTGACTGCTAGTCTTTCAGACCAATTAGCATATCATCAAAAACTGAAGAGAAAACAAAAAAAGTTTACATCATTAGTGCTAACTTAACATGTCCGAAAGCATGTTTGAACAGAGACTATTTGTCATTCGGGGCTATAAATTTTTAGAGCCGGCCTTTTAGTTGTCTTTTTAAATTTTGTTGTTAGCTTTTTTTTAATTTTTTTTAGTGAGTTTTAAAAAAACTAAAATATGTGTATATTCAGAATATAGTCATAGTAGTTATGCGGACTAGATGAGTTTGCTTTTGTCACCTAGATTGCCATAGAGACATAATTAGGTCTCATTGTTTGACCCTGTCATAAAGTCGTGGGTTCAATGGCTGTTACTGGTAAGATATTTTATATTAAAGCTTTTGTGCTTATGATATTTTTCTAGAAATAGAATATATTATGCGCTTTTATATATTTATTAATGCGATGTTCAATAATCGAAGATCAGGATCGTCTGAATTAATAATTCTATCTTGAGTTTAATTAGAGTTTTATCTAAACCTAAACTAAGCATTTGGCATTAAGAAATACGTATTGATCCGGCATTAAAAAAGCAATGCCGCTTTTCGACTACACAATATTTCTTAAAATATATATATATATACCATGCACTCGAAAAGCGAGTTTCATCACTCTTTTCATGAAATAAACACAATATCTTATTCGCTTTATATACTATGAAGTCAAGTAGAACCTACATACATATATATGTTGAATTAGCTAGTACGAAAGGCCGCAAAAATTTACCAGCAAAATAAAAAAAACATAATATTGTGAAGGAGTATAAATACCTTTGATTTCTTCTCACCTTCTAAATATCTATCAAAACATCATCGAGAAGAGCGAGAAATTCAAAAAAGAAAAAACATCCTGGGGAAGATGTAAAGCCAAATATAAGGTACCTACAGAATAGCTAAGAGTTCCATAAACTGCCTGACTCATCGCAGTTTGAGGATCCAGAAAATTGTCAATAAAGTTTCAACGAAAGAATTTTTAAGAATAACCATTTATACACAAAAAAAAAAAAACATTCCCGAAGCACTAGTATTTAAAAATAAGCAAATAAGCCAAAGTCAAAGACAGAACTTTGCTGTTAAGCAGGATGTTAATGTACAGGGTGACAACTCATTTGCCACACGAAGCAAAACAAGATTCTAAATAGTGCGGATCCAACACGTTTCAATAACTGGTTTAGTAGGCTGAGAAGGGTTTTCCGAATGCAGTCGCTGTCGTCGTTTGCTCCAGGAATTTCGTTTTGGTAGTCCAAAATAATTTGACGCCAAACATAGATCATTTTCTACCACGTCTATGTAAGCTCTCACAGGTCGGTAAAAACAACAGACTTCTTGAACACTCAAAACATAAAATTGATGGGTCATCTCCCGTACAGCCTTGATTTGGCACTCATTGACTTTTTTATAATCCCGCATATCAAAAATTATCGGCGATGTCAATGTTTTTCGACGCTTGAAGTAGTGGTTGATGCGTTTAAAACGCATGGTTTTGAGTTACATCATTCGTAGTGGAATAAAATGATTTTCTCAAAACTTAAGTAGCTGCTTTTAAGTAATGCTAAATTTGCGAATTGCATTCTAAAGGCCGCTCTATTTTGGATCAACTTATTAGTGATGTCAAAAGATTGTTCATGTTTTTACGTTTGCGGGATACAATTACTTTTCTGTGGCTCATTTTGTGAAAATAGGCTGAAATTTGAGTCTCTTTTAGTTTTATGATGGTTTTCATTGTAATATATAGGCTGTTTGCCGTTTCTAAGAGAGGGCACCATACCATTTTCAGTTGGTACCAACCTTCAAAAGATACGTGTATAAATTTAACAGATGTCGGACGATGAGTTCTCGAGATGTAGCGTTGTGAGTGAAGCAACTTTTGTTATTGTGAAAAAAATGGATTCAAAGCAATTTTGTGTGTTGATTTATCATCTTTTTTTGATTCGAAAAAATGCAGCCGATGCAAAGAAATGGCTTGATAAGTGTTACCCAAACTCTGCACCAGCCGATCGAACCATTCGCAAGTGGATTGGAAAATTTAAAAGTGGTCATACAAGCACCGAAGATGATGCACGCAGTGGACGTCCAAAGGAGGTTGTTTCAGATGAAAACATCAAAAAAGTCCACAAAATGATTAGCTGAGGCTCTGAATATATCAAAAGAGCGTGTTGGATATATCATACACGAATATTTGGACATGCGAAAGCTCTGTTCAAAGTGGGTGCCGCGTTTGCTCACAATCGACCAAAAACAACAACATGTTGATGATTCAGAGGAGTGTTTAAAGCTGTTCAACCGCAATAAAGCCGAATTTTTCTGTCGGAATGTAACAATTAATAAAACTTGGCTCCACCACTTCACACCAGTCGGCAGTCAGCTGAATGGCGAGCAGGTGACGAACCTCGTCCAAAACGACCAAAAACTCAACAGTTGGCTGGCAAGGTTGTAGCATCCGTATTTTGGGATATACATAGAATAATTTTCATCGACTATCTCCAAAAGGGGCAGACTATCAACAGCGAATATTCATTGCTTTGTTGGACCGCTTGAAGGACGAAATCGCAGAAAAACGGCCACATTTGAAGAAAAAGAAAGTGCTGTTTCATCAAGACAATGCACAGTGTCACAAGTCGATGAAAACGATGGCAAAATTGAATGAATTCGGCTATGAATTGCTTCCCCACCCACCGTATTCTCCAGAGTTAGCCCCCAGCGACTATTTCCTGTTCACAGACCTTAAAAGAATGCTTGCCGGAAAGAGATTTAAGACCGATGAAGAAGTAATCGCCAAAACAGAGGCCTATTTTGAGGCTAAACCGAAATCGTATTACAAAACTGGTATCGAAAGATTGAAAAATCGTTTCAATCAGTGTATCGCCCTCGAAGACAACTATATTGATAAATAAAGTTGAATTTTGCAAAAATTCTGTGTTTTACTATAAAACGGCACTGAGTTTTCAGCCCATGGTTACATTGTATAATCAGCTGATTTTATAAGACTTCAGTTTTCCTATAATCGTGTGTTTAATTTGTTGATTTTCACAAATTTGTTTTCCTATTATACCCATTGGTACAATTTTCATATTCGTTCGTCATTTTTCCACCTTACTTACGATAAATCATACAATCCGATCCGTGTGCTAAAGCTGGACGAACGACTGCCATGTATAACAAACCCTTAGCGACAGTTTCCTGAATTTTTTTCGAATTTGAAGACATCTCACGCTAATTTTCTATTTGACATAGTCATTGTAATGTGCACAAAGTGCAAGTGAGTAATTTATATGTTTTGCACATCGATGACTGCTTTTAAGTAGATATCAGGGCTTGGGATTGAGGATTTGGAACGACTATAACAACGTTTTAGCATGTTTGAGTTTCAGAGCCTTTATCAAATTATTAATAGTTACCTAAATGGCGGTCACGTTATTGTTTATTGAAACGCTTCATTGACGAAAAGAAGATAAGACGTCCTGAACTCGTGAATGCTTCAATAGAAAATCAAATACAACATTAAACAGCTATCTTTGTACATTGCCGTGTAGTACCCCGACTATAACTTTAAATTCTACGATTATTCTGATTGAAAATTAATTATCGGATACATTTTAAAATCGGTTCTTTCAAATCGGTGAAGGCGTTATGCAGATCTTTTGAAGCATCGCAATGTTTCTCTATCATTATTCGTAAATATGTAAGACCAGACTGTATTTGTTTCGTTCTGACGTTGAGTTGGTAATTTCATTTGGATGAAATACTAGGTGGGGTGAAAAGTAACCTCCTTGGGAATGAAAAAAATTTTTTTTAAAACCTTTTTTTATTTTATTGAATATAGTCCCCTTTTAGTTTGATGCACTTATTCCAGCGATTTTTCAACTTCTTGATCCCGTTCAAAAAGTAATTTTCCAAAAGGTCTGCAAAATACTCCTCCGTGGCGTCGATGATTTCCTCGCGTGAGCTGAATTTTTTATTGATGAGCCAATAGGTTTGGGAAAAGATAATAGTTTGAGGAAGCCAAATCGGGCGAATACTGTGGATGCGACAGAAATTGGAGCCGTAAGTTATTGTTTTTAGCCGCGGTTGCGATGCTCTTGTGCGCCGGGGCATTGTCTTGCATAAACTAAATATTTTTCGCTTCATGAGAGGCCGTTTTGCAGCGATTTTGGCCTTCAATCGCTCCAATAATGCACAGTAGAACTCGCTGTTGATGGTTTCACCATTTTCGAGGTAGTCCACGAACAGTATGCCATGAAAATTCCAGAAAACCGACACCATAAACTTTCCGACTCATCGAGCCTTCCTCGGCCGTTTTGGAGCACTCGTGCCGGCTTCAGTCCATTGCCGGGCACTCATTTTGTTCTCTGGTGTTCAACAGTTACCAATCGACGCCAAAAGTCCGCCCGATTCCGCATCAGCAAGTCCAAACACTCTTTCAAAGTGCTCTCGCGTTTGTGTTTTTGGTCAGGAGTGAGTATGTGCGGCATCCAGCGGCAGGATAACTTTTTCATATGCAAAATATTGCCCAAAATATGGCGTGTGCACTCAGTACTAATCTTTGTGGTATCTGCTAGCTCGCGCACTTTCACTTTTTGTCAGCCAACACCGTTTCATGTATTTTTTGACATTGTTCTCTGTAACCGCATCGGACGACCTGCCGCTGCGGACTTGTTCGGTGGTAGAGTTGCGGCCACCACGAAACTTTCGAAACCAATATTTGACCGTGTAATCTGACGGAGCATTAGATCCATAATATTTATCCAACTTTTCTTTTGTTTCCTTCGCCGTTTTGCCTCTCAAAAAATAATGTTTTATGAGAGAACGAAAATCGTTTTTGTCCATACTCAACATTCAGCCAAATACGTCAAAAACAATCAGCTGCCAAAACAAAACTAAAGACAGTATCGCACTGAAATTTGGCATGTCTACTTAAATATGAACGGACGTCAAGGCACCATAACCTTTTTTTGCAGTAGCAGCGCATTCTGGTGGTCAAGGAGGTTACTTTTCACTCCACCTGGTACTCATATGTAGTTACTTCTCATTCATATTTACATTTAGGTAGTGCATGATCTTGTTTATCTCCAACTTTTTTCATATCGTTGTATGAAGGAATGTTGATTTTTAGTGTTAATCAAAGCTTCACATACCATGTATCTCCTACATGTTCTTTTGTTTTCTGAGAGATTTTAGGCGAATAGTCACGATAACATAAAATTACCAGCTTGCCATTTTCATGAACTTGTAATATGCATTTTTCTCATTGTAAGTGCAAAGCGTAGATATTTAATCTCAAAATTGCACATACCAATTTCATCTTGTAAATTTTTTCCATATACCAAAAATACTTTTTAATATACTTATTGGAAGTTGAATTTTAGTGCGTTTCCAGACCTATTCAAATGCCTTCCTCGCTAAAGAATTGTCTAAGGCACAGCTCCTTGTCTATAGTTTCGCAGCCAAACCAGATGAGTTATAAGATTCTAGGAATTTGATAATGCTAAGGAAAAATAAAGAAAAAATATTTACAGCTAGTGTAAATTATTTGAGCGAAACTTTCAAAAAAAATTCCAGCTTGTCTGGCTCAAAAAGTCAGTTTTATTTATCACCTCAATATAATTCGAATTAATGGTACTGATTTAATAGGAGCAAAATCCATTTACACCAATATCTTACGTCACGATTATCATGCAAACCTGAACACAACCAAAAACATACGGTCATCTGAATTGAATGAAGTATAACTCTTCGACTTATTTCAATAATCGTAAAATTTTAATATCGATCGCAAGAAATCAATTCAAAATGTCGCAATCGTAGGATTTACGTCGTCGGACGTATCATTCCTTAAAGTAAATTTGGTTTCCCAACTCTGGGAGTGTAAATGATCAACATACATCCGTACCGTCTTGTTGAATGTGGCAAAATAAGTCCATTATTCCGGATTGAATAAATCATTTCGGAACGATTTGAGAGAGTTAAAAGAGGTGTACATTTCATCTGAGCTTTTGGAATCATCCAAAAAGTGTATACATTCTGTATTAAAATTTTAGATAGAGATCAAAAGTAGTCACGGCAAGCATCATTGATTGTATTGGACATCTTTGCTAATTAAAGCTATGTACAAAATGAGTAAGGGGAAGTATAAAACTCCTTCACTGTGAGAAGATATCATATCACATAGATTGTAACTGAAAAGTCTTACAAACGTATTTATTATGATCCGTCTTTCCTTTTATCTTTCATTTGTTTTCTGTTTATCTCTGCTTGGTGTGGTGTACACTATAGATCTTGAGCTTGATTCTTAATCATTCATTGCCACGTTTGTATTGAATTTGAATTTTGAAGAACTGCATGCTTCAAAAAAATCTTGGGTTGCAACTGGGTCGAATTTATTTGTGACTACGTTCTGCAGTCTCCAGATCATTTCTGATCATAAAAAAAAAAAAATGTTTTTGATTTAGGGCTTTATAAACTTGCTTTTCTATAAAATGTGCCCTGCCTATGTTTATTTTAACTAGAAAAATTATTGCTCCATTAAAAAATATTATGAAGCCATCTGCGTCCACCGTTTTCCCTTATCGACCAAATTTCTTCCTGTCGGGATGTTTGTCATGTTACAAGAGCAGATATTTGGGTTCGAAAATCGGTTGGCTTTGTTGTTTTGCTCAAATTTTCAACAATTGTCATGTAATTTTAGTGATTTAGATCATACTCATACTCATACTCATTGAGCTAGCTAAGTGATTATATGTATATTAATATTTTTGGTGATATTGGAAGCTATCGCAGAAACCTATGGTGTTCTAACTATTCGTATCTTGTACGGTAATATAAATATTAGCACTGCAGATTGTTTTAATCAGCGTTCACGGGGAATTGGGTTTAATTTCCTTGGACTTTTAATTTATTCAGAAAGTTAATGAACGTCAATTTTCATAGCCTAATTCGGATTTACTGCTTTAGTAATTGTAAAGGATCTTTCGTATTTATTGCTTCACTTCGTTTAAAAATATTTGGCCCTTAGCGCATGCAAAGGTCGATTACCTCTGACAGATCTAGTTAAAAGATATACGTGGGCTAAGACAAGATAATTACCACATTTGGTATAGAAATCAAGGAGTCAAACTGTGGTAAGATATTTGCTGCCAACTCCTTGAGGCCCAGTTGATCTAGTGGGAGGTGTGGTTATACCATATTGGAAACAACAGAGTGGGAAATTACTCGTTCTTACTTACTAACCTCGATGACGATACATTTCGCATTAAGCCCAGTGCCTAGGCTTAAATTCCTCTCCAAGTAACCCGGTCAGGGGTCAGCCAGCGCCTTTTAATAATACCTAGTTGTGTGAAAATTTAGTGCTGGCTATAGTAACAGTACATTCCGGGCTGTACTTCTCTACAGTATAACCAAAGATGTCTTTCTTGCCTAGCTTGACATTTAATTCGTCAAGGCGGTTTTTAACGTCGTATTTATTTTATTGTTCGTAGGTTTTGTCGAGGAATCGGTAAGGCAGTTTTTGTAGACGTTATCACTTTCCTCTCTTGAGGCGGAGCGTTTAAATGGCTGAAGCTTAAGACATGTTCCCCAAGTCTTCCTCTGATGGCGAATCCGCGGTTGCACTCCTCGTGGCTTCGTTTGGCCGTTACATTCTCTATAGTAGATGTCACAGTTGTTTCTTCCTCTTTTTTTCCGGTTCACCAAATCACACTTCTTGGATCGTGGTTATGTCTGCTAATATTTTGGATTGGATATCCGCCAATCAGTAGTTTCCCGATCAATTGCCGTGTAGACCGCCAAGGTTCTAGATCATGTTATTTTGTATTAACAACGATTTCCAATATCATGATCCCTTATAAAGTGAGTTTCTTTATTAGTGCGTTTTATCACAAGGAACAATTCTGTTTTTCCTCATATATTTTATGCATCCTTAAAGGCAGTAACCGGCCTCTTTTGACGTGCAAAAGAGGTGATAGTGTTCAAAACATTTATTTCTTTAAAATATAACCAACAGCCTACGAAACGAATAAAAATTATGCTATATCCAAATACATATTAGGTGCGCAACAAAGTTATCGCTGTTTTTTTTTTCATAAAAATCCAACTTTATTGTGAAAAATGGTTACAAATGAATTATTCAAAGTATTGCCCATCGCTAGTTTTCTTTTGAGGCTTTCCACGAATCAAGTCATTTTTTAATATCTTCATATGAGTGGAACTGCTGATCAGCAGGGCCTTTAATATATAATGAATCCTTTTTTCGTCAGCATGTGGATCAGCAATTGTTCATAGACGAAAAAATGACGATCGACGTGCCTTGGCTTCAAATCATAGGGAACCATGCAATCGTTTGGAAATGGCTTGGCGAGTAACTCCTAATGCAAAACCAAGCTCTTCTTGCTTTTTGCACGGATCTAGTAAAGTCGTCAACATCGAAACAATGTCTTTGAAGCGACGAAAAAAAAATCATAGCACGTTCTTTTACTTAGAGCAGCATCTCCTTAATTTTTTTGGAGCTTTCGATGCGTTTCAGCTGCCCTTTTCTTCGAATGAAAGAAGAAAACCAACACTTCCCGCAAATGACGGTTATTTGACACAAAATCAGTCATTTTCACACAACCAAAAGTATATGACACCAAAATAAAATTACTGATGTCTCAAAGCGGTTTGTTTACCATATGTCTAAGCTTGATTCATGACGTGATGTCAAAATCGATCAGCACTTACTGCTGGATCCATCTATTGACAAACAGCGATAACTTAGTCGCGCACCTAATAATATACATAAGTCCTTTGCTGAAACATTGTAAAGGGAAACCTGAGATCTGAGCACTACTGCTAAGGTTTTCAGTTTAAGTCCAGTTTCGAAAAATTCTCGGTTTAAATTAAAATAGTAAATCTCTTAAAAGATTTTTTTCGGTCATTTCAGTATTGTTTCTCTCACAGACTGCAATAATAGCCATATATTTAAGAAATAACTTCGTTGTTTTTTCTAAATTTACGTTTGATTAGTAAATTTCTCTTAATAGCTCGACCCACTTTCTCATCCCAAAGTTGTTTTTGACTAAATGCACCAGGTCAGCTTTGTTGTAGAGTTCACAAAAACGATAGTTAAACTTACTTTTAAAAATGAAGCCAAAAGTTATACGTATGTGTGTAACTCTTCTTTTGAAATAACTAACCAAATTTACACCGCTTTTGACAAAATTTATTTCGTTATATCATAGAAGCAAAAGATGATGAAGATTTTTTATTATTCTTGTTCATCCAAATGAGGAACTACTTTTTAGGTCAAAAGAAATAGCTGTTGACATTTTAACAAGGTCAATTACTATTTCTCTTACGTACGAGTATATGTATTTCCTAGGTAACTAAACATTTGATTCCCCAAGGGAAAAAAACAATTAATAAATATTAAAAATTGTAAAAATTGGTAACTTGACTTATTCAGTTTCGGTTAGATATTTTAGAGCACGCTAGGTATTGACCAATAACTTGTTATTGTTCGTATAACCATAACAGAATTGTCTCCAGTTCCCTTTATGAAACAAAGTAAACTTGAGAAGTACTTGCTACTCGTACATTGTGACAGTACTTATATAGAACGATATTGAAAGCGATTATCGTTATCATAATTTGTCGCTCAGTCGTTGGGAACTGTGCGATTAAAGTAAAAATATATTCACCGTAACTACACATTACAATATTTTTGGTTTCCGATCAAAATGTGCCAACTTCGGCTTGTATCAATTTGGGGATGCACACCGGAGTATAAATGAAAGCGGAAAAAAATATATAAATATACGCGTATAAAAGATTTATGACATTGAGCCAGTTTTTATTTTCAGAATTTACACAATACATTATGAATTCATATAGTTTTTTGTGTTGGTTAAGTTGGAATTGGTTACATCGGTGCCAACAGAGCGAACACTGACCTTGTCCAAAACTCTTCCGATATTACTGAGAAACCAAGGGTCAGGAAAGTCGGAAATCATTGGTATTTCATTCTAACTAGCTTTGATAATTTTAGTACAATTACAGTAAAAAGACTTACTAAAGCAAAAGGATGCGTTAAATTTTTTATTTTATTTTAAACTTCATATTTTGCAATACTTTAAATCTAACATTTTTCTAACTATCACTATGTACAATATATATTTAGAAAAAAATTCAAAAGTGTCTTTTTTTTAGAGAGAACTGAACACTGAAGTGGGTATGGATACAATTAAATTGTCTGAGAGCGTGTTAAGTTTTTCGGAAAATGGGGCAGAGAGGCAAAGAAAGATTTTTGGGTTCAGTGTTTATTTCGCTCCATGGGTGACATTAAACATTGAATGGGCAGACTAAATTATTAACGTAAATCGACTTGTTGTTGTATTTAAACAACCATTCATCACACATGATTTTAGGTGCCTGAAAAAAAGTATTTCAGTCACGGCTGGTATTGAACCCCGAATCAATTGATTGGGATACTAAAATTTCAAATTAATATCTCAAATAGTTTTTGAGTCTTATAAAAAGTAGCCGTTCAGCTGTCAAAAATTAACGTTTGCTACGGGGTCTACCAGAGTTATTGTTCGCGCTCTGTCGATATTGTACACCATTATAATGAGATTCTGGTTTCTTTTGTTGACCTTTAGTTATAGAGAAATGCATAAATAGGTCTACTCTTTAGGGATTTTTTGTCTTTAAATACGTCACATGTTTTCTTAGTCAGACATATTTAGTTTTACTCTGACCGTTATATTGAGCACTTTCTAAGTTATTTTAGTAAAAATGAGTGATCAAATTCTGTATACAAACCAAAAAGGCACTCACGACATTTCTAGGCATAGATCAGTTTCAATAAAACGGAAGTTTAAGGGAAATCAACATATGGTACATTCGAGCAGTCTACTGCGAATACCAGTAATGGGCATAGCATTATTGAGTTTGTTTCGGTTTTTTATGAAATTTTAAATAAATAGACATTTAGTGGAGGTGATGCGTCTTTTGGGTATCGGAATAAACGGATATAATATTTTTTGTGGTTTGATGGACTTAGCAAGTAAATTTTATCATTAAATTTAAAAGCGTTTTTCTCGAAACTACATTTTGAAAATTTGCTGCAGTTGTAACTCTAGGACAAATCATTTGATCGCTTTCAATAAAAAAAAAAAAAAAAAAAAAAAAAAAAAAAAAAATACCCTCCAGTTTTTATATTGTATTGAAAATGTGATTTTGGCGGATCAAAAGATAGATAGATATTAATTTTATTTTCACAGTTAAACATTTACATTCATTTTCTATTTTTGTAAATAATTGTTAATAATTATTGTAAATAATAAATAATAAATAATAAATAATAAATAATAAATAATAAATAATAAATAAAAAAAAATTATTAATAAATAATAAATAATAAATAATAAATAATAAATAATAAATAATAAATAATAAATAATAAATAATAAATAATAAATAATAAATAATAAATAATAAATAATAAATAATAAATAATAAATAATAAATAATAAATAATAAATAATAAATAATAAATAATAAATAATAAATAATAAATAATAAATAATAAATAATAAATAATAAATAATAAATAATAAATAATAAATAATAAATAATAAATAATAAATAATAAATAATAAATAATAAATAATAAATAATAAATAATAAATAATAAATAATAAATAATAAATAATAAATAATAAATAATAAATAATAAATAATAAATAATAAATAATAAATAATAAATAATAAATAATAAATAATAAATAATAAATAATAAATAATAAATAATAAATAATAAATAATAAATAATAAATAATAAATAATAAATAATAAATAATAAATAATAAATAATAAATAATAAATAATAAATAATAAATAATAAATAATAAATAATAAATAATAAATAATAAATAATAAATAATAAATAATAAATAATAAATAATAAATAATAAATAATAAATAATAAATAATAAATAATAAATAATAAATAATAAATAATAAATAATAAATAATAAATAATAAATAATAAATAATAAATAATAAATAATAAATAATAAATAATAAATAATAAATAATAAATAATAAATAATAAATAATAAATAATAAATAATAAATAATAAATAATAAATAATAAATAATAAATAATAAATAATAAATAATAAATAATAAATAATAAATAATAAATAATAAATAATAAATAATAAATAATAAATAATAAATAATAAATAATAAATAATAAATAATAAATAATAAATAATAAATAATAAATAATAAATAATAAATAATAAATAATAAATAATAAATAATAAATAATAAATAATAAATAATAAATAATAAATAATAAATAATAAATAATAAATAATAAATAATAAATAATAAATAATAAATAATAAATAATAAATAATAAATAATAAATAATAAATAATAAATAATAAATAATAAATAATAAATAATAAATAATATATAATAAATAATAAATAATAAATAATAAATAATAAATAATAAATAATAAATAATAAATAATAAAAAATAAATAATAAATAATAAATAACAAATAATAAATAATAAATAATAAATAATAAATAATAAATAATAAATAATAAATAATAAATAATAAATAATAAATAATAAATAATAAATAATAAATAATAAATAATAAATAATAAATAATAAATAATAAATAATAAATAATAAATAATAAATAATAAATAATAAATAATAGATAATAAATAATAAATAATAAATAATAAATAATAAATAATAATTAATAAATAATAAATAATAAATAATAAATAATAAATAATAAATAATAAATAATAAATAATAAATAATAAATAATTAATAATAAATAATAAATAATAAATAATAACTAATAAATAATAAATAATAAATAATAAATAATAAATAATAAATAATAAATAATAAATAATAAATAATAAATAATAAATAATTATTGATATAAATAAATAAGTTGAGGTATGTTTAAATTAAAAAACGAATAAGTATTAAATAATTAACAAGTAAATTAAAACTATATACAATAAATAAATAAATGAATAATGAATTCGATGAATAAACAAATACATATGCAAAATAATAATTTAATAAGCGAATACAAATTTGAAAAATGAGTTAATAAGTAGATTACCAAATAGACAAACAAAAATTAATTAATATGTCAGATAAGTAGATAGTTAACAAATAAACAAGTTATAGAATGGTATAAGCTCGGTAACTAGTGTATTTTCGACGAGTGGACATTTCGGGAAAAACTTCACATTGAGAATTTTGATTTTTCTGGCAACTTTAATAACGCCAGCTTTTTCGTGTAATATCATTGTTGAAAAGTCCCAGGGTAAATTCAACATCAGTTTCAAAATTTTGTTCTGTGCTATTTGCAGTTTTTTAAAGCATGTTTTGGAGCAGTTACTCCATATAGGATATCCATAAGTAATCATGGTATATCGAGGTTATTAATTTTTAGGGTATTATGAAGAAAATGTCAAGGTGATCTTTTTCTTGTAAAAAAGATTGATTGACATTTTTTCGCATTGATTTCTATTTTTCAATGTTTAAAATATTCATATATTATATTGAGGCCATTTTGCAAATAATTTGCAATGACTGATCCATTTGTCATCAGCATACAAAGCTACCTGGCAGTTGGGAATGACAGGAAAGTCAGATGTAAATATGTTAAATAGAGTTGGTACCAGAACCGATCCTTGGAGTACACCAGCAGGGACAATTTTAGGGGAAGAGACTGATCGCTGCAAAAATTTTGTATGATTTTTGTAAGTTACACAGGACAACCAAAGTTTATGAGTTTGTAGATTTAACCGTCATGCCAAACAGAGCCAACAGCTTTTTCTAAGTCTAGTAATACAAGACTAGTCGATTTTTTTCCTCCAAAACTTTGTTTTATTTCCCTGCAAATTCTTAATACCTGATGAGAAGTACTATGACGTTCACGTTTTCAGAAAAACGTCCTATTTGAGTTTTATAAGTTTTTCCAATATTTCCGTTGAGCAAGCTAATATATGGCTGTTAGAATTGCGTAGGTCTTTTCCGGCAAGGGAAATACTTTAGCTTTATTTCAGTTTATTGGAAAATAACTTAATTTAAGACAAGCGTTATAAATGGATTGAAGATATTTTATTTCACAAAAGGGGAAATTTTTAATGGTTAAGTTATTTATGCCATCTAAGCCAGAAGAGTTCTTGAATTTCAAATTGGAAATGAGAAACTCAATATCATCTACGCTAATAAGTTCGTCTGAAGGGAATATTGGACTTAGTCCGTTAAATGATGGGATCTTACTATCAACCACAGATTGCTTTCGAGAAGTAATATTTCGACTTACTAAATAAATTTTTAGGAAGATGTCCGCACCATCAATATTCAATAAACCATTTTCTACCAAACTGGAAATTGGGTTATGTTTTTTCCTGATTATTTAATTGGTATTTCAGAAGGGTTTGCAATTGGCATCGAGTTAAATAAGTTTTCTATTACAACTGCTGTTTCTAAACTTTGTAATTTTCAAACTAATTAATCGTGACTCTGAATCTCTGAAATCATTAACCAATCGATATTTCTGCCATTTTCTTCTATAAAAGTTTCTAGTTTTTATTAAACTATAGGTCGTGGAAGAATGACAGACTTTGAAACAGGGACTTCGTTGGAACTGCAACTAAAAATTGCCAGTTGATTTTGGCCTCCAAGAAATTGATTGAGTCGTCGATATTTCTGTGACTGATTGACGATTCCAAGTTTATGGGACAGTTGTTAAGAGCATTAGAGAGGCGATATCGAAACACATCCCAATTCGCTTTATTAAAGTCTAGAGAGAATATCACAGATACTGGAAGACGGTTAGAACTTAAAGCGTTAATGACGGCAGGTAGACTTAAGATGCTAGGAATGTTAGAGAAAAAGAAGTCAGGAGTAGAAGAAGTAAATCTTTCTGCAGAGGGTATATAAGTGGGAATAGATGGGTACACAATTGTAAATTTATGTGACGTCAGCAAATTTTCTAAGACGTTACCCCACGAGTTAGCCCTTTGACAGCTCCAATTGCGATGTCTTAAGTTTAAGTCCCCGCCAATAATGAAGTGATCATTACTGATCAAATATCTCTAGTAATTTTTTAAACATCTGGCTATGTAAGCTTCAAATGAACCTCCGGGAAAGTAAACAGAGAAAACTTTTAATTTCAAGTTATTTTTAAGTGTTATTTCAATGCCTATATTCTCAGTGAATGCTGTACTAATATTCAGTGCACTTGTTGTGAATACCTTATGCATTTCAACAAAATAGCTTAATCTTATTTAAGGTATTACTTGACATTGGAAAATAAATATTTACATGAAAGCTTTGCGATTACTTTTAATCTCTTAAATTTAGATTTGCGTTCTTCAAGTTTAGAGATGAAAGTTTCTCTTGTGAGAACAGGGAGTTTTCCGCAGATCAAGAGCTTTGTGCGATGAACATGGCTGGATTGCACTTCACGTTGTGGAAAATTTGGATGCTGTGACGGTGCTTGCTGTTGGCGTGTCTTCGGTAGCGATGGAAAGTCATTCATGCTGATGAGGTTGAAGTTTTTGGCAGGTGAATTTGGCTGCGAGCGAGTGCGAGTAGAGACACAAGAAACTGTGGATTTTGCTGAAAGTTTTCCTCGGATTTTGTAAATATTTCGTTTGACTTTCGCATGCAGCATCAGTTGATTTATGGTATCCGCCACAAGTATTGGTTTTGTGGTTTTCCGAGCAATTGCTTTAACAAGTTTTAACATTGCAATGTTTTTCTCCGTGGCCAAACATTTGGCAATTGTGTCACTGAGTTAATCTGTTTTTTGGGCGGCGCTGAAACTCCCATCTAACATGTGTGCAAAAAATTGTTTCAACATTTTTTTTCTAAGAATTCGTAAATGAATAGATCCATTTTCAAAGTAAACGACATAAAAATAATCCACAAATTTTTGGTTGTCTTGATCATTTTGACATTTCTACATTTCAAACCAAAAGAAATTAATTCATTACGGGAATCTCATCTAAGCCGAAGAGAACCACTTTGAATGATTTTTATGGTCATGCGAGAAGAATTGACACTTTTCGATTTTAGTCCACTGCACGCGGTATGGAATGAGTCGATTGATTCAAAAAATAATTTAATTCTAAATGAGAATTTTCCGTATGGAGTAATCGTTTACTTTCAATTCATTCAGCAATTGGTGTACAAAATCACTTGTTTTGTGCAATATTTTTATAGGAAGAATTTCAATTTTTTTTTAGGGCTACGGATTGACAAAAGCCGAAAATCATCGAATTTTCGGGCAAAATTCGCTTTTTTTCAAAACTCTACAATTTTGTTAAATTTCAATTTTTTTTTCATGGTAGGTCATTGTATAAGCAATACCTTCTAGTTTAATAATTTTTTTTTTTTTTTTATTTCAGCAAAAGTGAATGCCGCAATCACTGCAGCAGTGGAGGACTTTTTTTTTGTGACTTGTGAGATAGCGAATAACTCGTTGAAAATTAAATTTTTTCCTTTGAAAATTTCGGTGTATATTCATTCTTTATGTATAAATATATCTTCCAAATTTTCCTCCAAGTTTTCTTTAAAAAAAATTCCCTAAAATTGAATAATGAAAACATTTCTTCATGGCTAAAAGAAATAAAAGATTTTTAGATTATCCCGTATCCCGCACCTCATTCTCAAGCATGACTAATCAAATAAGCATGCCTAAATAAATGGCCAAACTTTATAAACTTCAGAAAATTTTAATTTCTTTTTTTTCTGTTCTTAAATTTTTGCTTACTTATAATTTCGAGCTAGAAATCCAGAAGTTTTCAAAATATGTTTTTAAAAACTTTATAAAATTATAAATGCTTAAGATGACGAACTAAGTTTTTCGATGACGACCACCCCCTCCCTATGGTTAATAATACTGCCCTCGCTATAGTTGATTCTCCATGCCAAGTTGTCCTATAGCCTCAGCTCTCCATTAATCGCTATTTCTTCTTCTCTCAAACTTGATTTTGTTTCAATGTCCCTGTACGTTATGTATTTCTACATTTTCGCGGCTCAACCTATCGAATCCTACATTCTTGCTATTAAAGCGGTTGACCAACTTATTGACCTAAGTGATTCCGTCGATGATGTACTTATCTTTGGTGACTGTTCGGATATACAATATCATTTTTTTTTTCTTGAATAATTACTATCTTTATTGAAACTAAGCTTAAACTAAACTAAATGTAACAACTAAACTTAAATGTAAACGAATAAACGCAACGTGAGCTTATGATTGTAATACGAATGTATTGTATGACACTTTAAAGCTAAAAATGGATGTTATTTACGATAGAAATAACTGCTTTGCTGTTAAATCAAGCCGAAAAGACGTGTTTCATTTTAAACCGCATTTTTCGATCCATATTCTTTCCTACCCCTATTTTACCCTACACACGTAACTACATAAAGATTAAACTCTACACATCCCAACATTTGGTCTTTATGAGCCGGATCCTACTACACAAATATTTAACACTTAAAATAATAAAAGTGCAAGTGCACAAAAAAAACGTATATATATGAAAGTATAAAAAAGAAGTACATCATACTCCAACTGCAATCCGGACAGTAAGGCACATAATTGAGGACACCTGCGTATGAAAATCGTCCACCGGGCAGTAGCCTTAAAACTAACCTTGAACTAAACTAAATGTAACAACTTAATCCTAACGTTAACGAATAAACGTTACATAAGCCTATTGATGTAATATGAATATATTGTATGACACTTGAAAGCTAAGAATGGTTGTTATTTCCGATAGAATAAATTATCTCTCTTTGCTGTTACATCAAGCCGAAAAGACGTGTTTTGATCCCCATTCTTTTTTACCCCTAATTTACCCTACGCACACATCGATAATAAGATTAAATCCTACACACCCCAATAGTGACTTTAATCTGCCTCTTTTGAAGTGGATTCCATCGGATGAGCACTCCTTTTTTACCGCGTCAAAGTCTAGTTTATACAAGAAATGCATATGTATTAATCGTATAGCAGATTCAAGAATATGCCAAGTAACTTGCGTTCCTAACTCCATCAGTAGGAAACTACACCTGATTTTCACCAGTTATCCCATTAACTCCGCAGTACTGTTTTGTCGTTTAACTCTTTCAACTATCGACAACTTTCATCCCCTCTTCTTCTCTCATTTTTCAATAACTGTCCAGCCAGTCCACTTCTTCCCCTACTACCTACTACTACCAAAAAGCTAATTTTTGCAAAATCCTTTTTGATTTTACCAACCTATCTTTATTTGATCCTATCTCCACTTTTTTGAATTAAAACTTTCATTTCATTTCTCTTTACGTTCCTTTTAACGGAATAAAACATCATCTGCTTCACCACCCTGGTATAACAGAAAAATTACGAAAAAAGGAAGAAATTATGGGCAGTTTTTCTTTGCACCAATTCTTATTCTGATTACTCTTACTATCTTGGAACAGAAATCGCAGACCAACCTTATTAAGGACCCTAAGACATTTTATAGTATCAATTCATCAGATTGTTATCCTCCCCTCCTTCTTGTTTGATAATATCATCGACCGATCAACTATTTTCCAAACTTTTTTAAACAATCATTTGCAGACAACTTCTTCGTACCTGACCCTATATATTTCAAGTACCATACCAATTTCTCCATTGGCTCCTCTCTCTCTCTCAAACTTTGTATCCTACCCTTATTGAAGAAAAGTTACAAAATCTCAATGATGAATTTTTACTCGTGAGAGACGGGTTCCCATCAATATTTCTTAAAAAGTGTGCTTTCAATCTTTCGCACCGCACCCACTTACCTTCTTATTTCATTTGTCCCTCATGGAAATTCCTCCATGCTTGGAAGATCTCTTTCATTAGAAGTAGAATGAAGTAGCTAACTACATTGCTAAGCTTTTTGACATACTTAAAATGTTCGAAAGTTTTTTATTAAAACTTCTAAGCTCTCAGTGCAAGTGCTTATATCAGCATGGATTTCTGAAAAGGTAGATCAACTACTAAAGATGAAGTTGAGTTCGTTTCCTTTGCGCTTTTAGCCCTAGAAAATGGAATGATATCTACGTTATTGTTATAGATTTTGCTAAAGCCACACCAATTGATCCTTCTCTCGGTTTTGACTCCGTATTATTATAATAGATAATTTCTTATCTGTAACATATTATAGCATTCGTTTTAGATTACCCTTCTCAAACCCGTTTTTAGCTACTTTTGATGTCCCACAAGGCAGCCATCTCGATTCTCTCTTTTTCGTTTTAACTATAAACCATCTTGAGAGGATTGTTAAACATTGTTCCCCATCCATTTACGCCGATAACTTTAAGTTTTTCAAACTATTTCTTCACCTCAAGACTCTATTCTCCTTCAAGAAGACTTCGATAGGTTTTCCACTTGGTGTCTAAAAAATTGCTTAGAGCTTAATCCTTCCAAATGTCAATCTATGACTTTGTCACGTAAGACCAATCAATCTTCTCCTCGACTTTATTTTATGCATGGCCAATCTGTACCCCAGATTCAATCCCTACGCGACCTTGGAACATTATACGATATAGAGTTAAACTTCGTTCACATATTGATGAGATTATTCTCAAAGCCAACTCATCGTTTGGTATTATCAAATGATGATCTAAAGAATTTTGCAACCTTTATGGTATGTGACAAGGTCAACTTATATTAAACTTGTCCGGACCATTCTCGAATATGTCAGCCAAGTTTCGTCCCCGTTTCAGTGAATTCATATATTCTGAATCGAGAACATTAAACGTCGTTGCACTCGATTTGCACTTCGAGGATTATGCTGAAATGACCCCTTTATCTTACTTCGCTATCGTGACCGCCTCAAACTTCTTAACTTGAATACCCTCGAAATAACGCAGAGACGTAGCTGATATCCTTTTCATTCATCGACCGGTCTCTGGTTCTGTGTATTACGCTTCCCTTTATAATTATATTTTCTTCAATACTAATCCTCGTAATTTTCGCTGTCTTCTCTATAGGGTTTTCCACCGACCGGTCTCTGGTTCTGTGTATTACGCTTCCCTTTATAATTATATTTTCTTCAATACTAATCCTCGTAATTTTCGCTGTCTCCTCTATAGGGTTTTCCAATACACACTTGACAACTTTGAATTTAATTTGTGAACGCACTCTTTCACTAATCATCAAACTGTCACTGTCAATTTATTCAGTAAACTCAACATTTTTATCTAACGATAACGAGCAACGTTTCCAAAATATAAAAATAAAAATTTTGTACAGATATTCGGAGGCGCAAAATCTTGTTCAGTGACGAAGCTCATTTTTGGCTCAATAGGTTCGTCAATAAGCAAAATATGCGTTATTGGTCGGGTGAAAACCCACATGTGCTTCATTAATCACCACTTCATCCACAAAAAATAACTGTTTGGTGCGGTTTGCATGCCGGTGGCGTTATTGGGCCATATTTTTTAATCGACGATAACTATCGTCACGTTACTGTGAATGGTCAGCGTTATCGCGCCATGATCACTGATTATTTTTGGGCCGAATTGGAAGATATGAACTTGGACGATATGTGGTTTCAACAGGATGGTGCCACAAGCCACACAGCACGCGCTGCAATCGATTTATTGAAGAGTAAGTATGGTGAGCGTGTTATCTCAAGACATGGTCCAGTCGATTGGCCGCCTCGTTCGTGCGATTTAACGCCGTTTGACTATTTTCTGTAGGGCTACGTTAAGTCATTGGTTTATGCCAACATGCCGACGACGTTGGAAGAGCTCAGAACCAACATTGAACGCAAAATAGCGGCCGTTTCGGCGGAAATGTGTGACCAAGTCGTTGAAAATTGAGTCCAACGGATCGACCGCTGCAAACGTGCCCGCTGTGGCCATATGAACGAAGTAGAGTTCCATTCATAAATGTTTTGATTGTACTTCAAGCCAATAATAAAGTTTTTGAAATATCTCAAATGGTTTGCCTTTTATTTAAAAAAAAAGTTGTCAAGTCGTTATTAGAAAACCCTATATAACGCAGATGTTTGTTTTGTGTATTCGTAAAATTTATCCACATTGATCTGAAAGTTTAAGCATTCTGAAATAGTATGAACGCGTTTAATGAGCTTTAAATTAACACCTCTTACAATATTTCTTCGCGTTCCTAAAAAATCTGGGTGCTGTATTTCCATCGTTAGTTGTACCAGCATTTTGTTTCGGTATATGTTTCTATCATTAGGTCTAACTTCTTTCTAAATTTTTCTGGGACCTGCTTCTTTTTTTCTGCCAATTTCCGTTTATTTTCTTCGATACGTACTTGAGATGTTTTATTTCCAATCTGTAGGAAATGTGCAACAAACATTCAAAAAAACTTATCCATGAATGAAGAGGGGACAATCCAAAAGAAATGAAATTTGTGTTAACAGTGTTTTTTGAAATGCATCTTCGATTGTTCATTTCACTTGGCTTCGACCGATTTAAGTAGCAAGTTTGTGTTGAGGCACATGATGCGACAGCATTACACACTTTACCGTTTTGTCGGTACCTTCATCACATCCCCATTTTATAATCATATGCAAAACACTGTTTTGCGGTAAATTCAAAGATTATATCAGGCTGATAGCATAGATGTTAAGCAGCTGGATAGAAGCAAAAACTTTCAGCTTTGGCTTGTAAGCGCACTGTTTTGTACTGATGCGTTGAAAGATTAGCATCAACTATTAAGGTAGGCGCTTGATCTGCAGATAATTCTGCTGGCTTCTGGCAAAAAACTCGTTGTCTTTTAAGGTGGTACCCCTTCTAGGAGAAGAAACAGACAATTGCAGTCGAATCTTTTTTCCTTACTTCGGTGTCCAAAGCCAGTTCTTCTTGACTTCTGTTTTGGAGAAGGTCTTTGACCTTTCGTTTTTTAGACCAATAGTTTAATTTCCTGAAGTATTCTGAGAAGTATTAGGCATACAATCAGTCACAGACTCTTCAAATTTCTTTGAAGCCAAGAAGAATTGTATTCCAAAAAACGACCGCGGTGCCTCAACTTTGGCTCATTTTACTTTGATTTGTTGAAACACTCTTCGTATTGTAATTTTAATGCTCTCTAATGCTTCATTAGGCAGTGGTATAATGCAAAAAGCTCGCAAAACATTATCAAAAAATAGCATTAAATCTATTATTGCTCGAGTTTGTACACCAAACATCGAAAATTAATTGATTCAAAATTCCAGAAACCATTTACAACTATTATCATTACTAGTTCTTTCGCAAATTTTCGCAAAATGTTTTTTGCTTTTTAAATATCTTAATTGTCCAGCTATACAGTGTAAACTTATTGATTGTAATATTCGGCCATATAATAAAGAAAAACTCTTGTTGAAATATCGAAGCTATAATTTCATTCACTATAATTTACTCACATGTTCAACAGGGTAATGCTCACTAACAATATATTATTAAGAAAAAGTAAGACCCGTTACACAGTGCAAAACTGAACAAAATAAGAAAACAAAATTTAAGATGGTAGAGGTCACAAATTAAATGCACTTGTGAATTTATGCAAAATGTTTAATGGCAACTTGAAAATAGTATACAGTTGCTCCAACATTCCTTTTTCCCTTTATAGAAGAATTTTGCTGATAGAATATCAAGTGTTTGTAAATACATAAAATATTTCGAAAAATCAAAGACTTAATGCGTAAATTTGCGTGCCCTAAAAGAAACTGATAAAAAATCGTTTAAAATACAAATAAATAATATTCACTTACATGGTCGTCATGAGCAAATCATTAAGGAAATATAATTGGTAAAAACAGGTTACAACAAATTCTTTGACACTTTGTCTTGTATATAAAAAAATGTACAGTCTGACCCTTGAGACGATAACACTGTTATTTTTTCTGTTTAAATGTATTTTTATTTCCTTCATTAATTAATTTTTACACGCTATACAAAAAAATGCTTAAAAATTTGCTTAATTAACTTAAGATTAATTTATTCTATCTTACTGACCCCTTGCGGGCACTCTAAGTTAAACCTAACATTTATTCTATGTCTTTCGACGATTCTTACGAAATTATTTATATTTTTATATTTATTAAATCTAAAACTGACAAGTTAATTTGGCCTTATTTCTCTTTGGATTAGTGAATTTGTTTCACATTATTTTACTTTCAAAAAGTAAAATAAAGCAAAACGTCAAAATGTTTGCATTTGGTCTTATTTCACTTGACCTTATTTCACGCCAACACCCAGGATTTCTTTTTTAAACTCTCGCCCTAATAAGTACACCGTTTAGGCTTGTCATACTATACATACTAATTTCTCGTACATAAAACTCACTGTTAGAGAAAAGATTCCTAAAATAATTGAAGTTGGTCGTTATGTTTCCTCGATAACGATGTGAATGCCGCTGCTGATATGATCACAGATAATATTCTCTTTGAAATCAGATGCGAATCTTCTTTTCTCTCTCTCTTCCTACAGACCTACGTCCCCTATTTTCAAGGTCATGGATACGCTGATAAGCCGTCAGCTCATGAAATATCTCGAAACATGAAAACTTCTCAATGATCGGCAGTACGGTTTTCGTAGCAACAGGTCCACTAGTGATTTGATGGCATGTCTCCATTTTCTATTCTCTGTATGTGTGTCAGCGACAACTTACGTTGTAATGACCACATATCCGATGTCGTCAAAAATACTGCGAAATGTCTAGGTTTCCTCAAGCGATGTAAGAAATATTTCAACTGCTTTGATATGGCCTCAATATATGTATAAGGCATTCACTCGCCCAAAATCAGGTCAAGTGCTTCTGAAGCATCTCTTCACCTGTTAGATAAGATGATTCAAAGCCGTGAGATAAAACTCATAGGTGATTCTAATACCATTCAATCAATTGAAACCCTTGAACACAAACGTAATCTCTTCTGTCTCACTATTTCCACCACCAGTGCTCCATTGAAATCGTCAGTGGTATTCCGCCCCTTCAAGCCTTCAACCGTAACACCCGTCTCATTATGAATGCTAATTAGTTTACCCTCAAGCCCACTTTCGGACGCACTCGAAAATACCGTGATTTATTCCTAAACCATAACAGCTCACTTATGGAATGCCCTGCCGAGCTCTCTATTTCCTGGTCGTTATAATTTGAAACATTCAAATAAGATGTACATCGGTACCACTTTTTTCTTCCTCCCTAAATTTCCTTTGCCCGCGCTGTGTATAGACATTTTTTTACATTTAAACATTTAAAGAAATCCCTTGTGGTTACAGTGAAATTTTAACACCCAGCTAATAACCATGAAAAGTATTTGCGTTGTGTAAACCGAAAACTTCCCATTTTCGATATGTGGTTAATGAAAACCTTCGTTTTAATAATCATTCATACGATGTCGTCAAAAACGATGTGATGTCTAAGTTTCATCAAGCTATGTAAAAAAATGATTCAAATCCTCTGATCAAGGTTCAATATATAAAACATTCATCCGGCCAAAATTTGGGTAAAATGCACGAGTTTTTTCAGGTGAACCTAAAACTCATCTTGCTCATGCAAGATAAGATTCGAAACCGTGCGATTAAGTTCAAAGGTGGCGGCAAAGTTGCGCAGTTAATTGACGCCTCAACACCGACGTAATGTAAGCAAATCAACTTAATAATAAATCCTTATAGCTATGCAGAAATATTAAAAGAAATGGAAACTCACGGAAATTAAGATAAAAATTAAAAAAGAAACGAAATATTCAAAATTCGCTTGGGCATGCTGGAGACCAGTTACTTTAATAACGTCGCCTGGAATCGTCTCCCATTCATATTGTGAGCTTTACCCAAAAGATGCTCAATTGCAGCCAATTTACATGGAAATCTTCCACATAAAATGGACCAAAGGAGCTGAATTCGATTCATGTTTGGGGACTGAAATGGCTTTTGGCATCAACATTAATTTAGGTGAAATACTGCTTAGCTATTTGCTGCATGGTTTGGGCTGTTATATTGCTGGTAGATATAATCTTCTAAAGATATTTTAGAAGCAGAGAGAACTATATTTTCACTTTTAATGTTGACGCTGTGTAATGGTGTGGTAACAAGTATGCGGTGTGGGAGATATTTGGCAAGTTAAAGAAAATTATTCTACGATATTAGATAAATCTTTGAATATAATTCTTTATTAATTAAATTACACTTTTACTGGTTATAATACTATTGTAAATTGACAGGCTAACGCACATGATTCCTAAGATGCGAAGATCAACTAACTCTTCAATTTTAATATCCTCAGTGCATGACAATGTGCACTGATTTTCAATAGTTGAAGAATGGGAGAACTGTGGCATATCAGATGACGAATATAGACGATGTTGACGTTGAACACTACAGTAGGTTGAACCTTTCATTTTGGTGTCGATTTTGACAAGGTTTCCAACACAGCTATAGGATAAATACTACCAGATCATTACTGAGCCAAAAGGATTGCGGTTTTGGTAAAAACCTTTTTACAAAGGCTAAGAGTTTTCTAATATTAATAGGACACAGGATAGGCTTTTTCTTAGCAAAAAAGTTTTTCAGGCCACTTTCGCAGAGTTGCCTTTGTACTGTCCATGATTTTATATTTAATTGCAAATTCCCCTTAATGGCCGGATATGAGGGTTTTCCCTGGCTTGAATTTTAATTTTTTTATCACCGTTACAGCTAATCAATCAATCAAGAAAATTCTAGTCTTTTGCGACAGACGTGATGAGTCTACTATAAATTGAACACATGTTATTATTACAATGAATACCTATCACACACTTAATATCAATTTATTGGAAATACCCCGAACCAGATTGTGACACTTGTCCAGTCCTCTTAGTGGCATAAAACACTTAGGGATTGATTGTTTTTTTTTTTTTTTTTTTTTGAATCATTGACAACCAAAAAATTCTATAAATAACATACAATACAATAGTCGCTGGGGGATTACAATTGCATTAAATCTGAGATACAAAACGAAAACCATGTCGGAAATAAGATAAACATGTTCGGTCTACTTAAGCGGGCACTCCTCTAATATGCTAATTGATCGCATTTAAATGGATTCATTTAGGTAGCCGCCATAAGGCCCGACCAGAGAAGAGACGTTCAATATAAGGCACTTTCGTTGTGCGTCATCTAATCGCACAGTGGTGACAGATTTAAATAATGATCTTAACGGTGGTGATCTTTACCATCTTTCCTCCATAATCAACTAGAACATTGCTATATATTAAAGTGTTATTGTAAGCTTAGATCGCCTATCGGTCTTTGTTATCTATACAAATTTCTGCTTTAGAGATACACTCCAGCGCTATGCAGCTTTTGTAATGTAAAGTGTTCAACAATGTCATTGAATCTTAAGCTAGATCAAAAGAAGACAACGTGAATTAATCGAGAACGGCTTGATGTCTAGTGTTAGATCTGTATTATATGAATGAGCTGGATTTTACTTTGACCTGCAGCCCAATGGGACGGATTTCGAATCCAACTAACAAGCATTTATATCGTGTAATTAATAACTTTTGTGGCGCGCTTTACATCAAAAGATCTGCTCCAGTCATTATATTCAAATTTCATGTAATTTTTATAAATAATTATGAAATATTGTGCCATTTTGACAAATCGGTAGAAATCGACGTTGTCTACGTTTTAAATAGAGGTTTTATCGGTTGACTTAATTAATGCCCCAGATCGGATGGAAATTGAGAATTTAAAATGTAAATTGCCTATTCGCCGACTGTTTAGTTGGTAGTGAGACGCTTAACCCTATTGTAGGTGTGTTTCTTTGTATAAATTGTAGAGAAATCGAGATAAAGAAATCTAGTGTCTGTCTGTCTACTGTTCAAATCGGCCACATTTATCAATGATGATGGATAGTAAAATTTTATGGCATTCATATGGCAGAGACTTAAGACTCATAGAGACGACCGATTGATATTCTATTAAATGGTATTGCTTATTGCCTGAATTTCAGGACAAATAGGATTAGTTTTCGGTGCAGAATTGTAAAACTTAATTAACGTTATAAAGATAAGATACGTTTACGAGTATATAAGCACATACGTGTACATTTCATATTTTCTAAAAAAAAAAACAGAAAACATTACGTAACTACGTTGTTTTTAATTTACTTTTTTAAATGATAGATATCAAATTGATGCTGCTGACGTTAAACTTTGAGTATACTCCGAATATGATTCTTGAGTAAAGTGACCACCGCAGTTTCCTCATTCCTCTTGAAGGTTAGAAAAATCGCTGTAGATTCGATAACTAAGAGGAAAGAATTCGACCCACTAAATCAGTTAACAAATTTTGATGGACTATAAAAAATGAGAATTTCTCTTAAAGCTGATAGCACCTCAGGTAATAAGGGTAGGCTAGTGAGGCAGCATTTTATTGTAGTTAGTTTTATGACTAGCTACGTTAAGATCACCATATATTTTTGGTCCATTCTAAATTATTATTATTATTATTTTTTTTCGTGAAAATCAACATCGCATTCTAAGGAGAGACGAACTTCAAGAAGAGCAACAACACTCAAATGGGTATTAATACACTTAAAATGCCTAAGCAACTGTTAAGAGTTTAGGAAAACAGGACAGAGAGAGAAAAAAAGATTTCTAGGTTCAGTGGTTATTACTCTCCATGCGGAGGCTTAATTATTAGTGTAATTGGACTTGTTATATTCTAGGTAACTACTCATCACCTTAGTGAATTTAGTTGCTTGACAAAAAAAAGTCTTTCGGGTGCGGTTTGCATTGAATCTCGAACCGTCTGATTTGGAACCCAATATGCGATATTACATGTCGTTGCTTTCTTTCATATATTTAAGCTCTCTAGAACCGATAGCTCGTACCAAGTTATGTTACAAAAACGAATAAGCTAGGTACTGATAGCTCTGAGGCGAATCTTGACTGCTAGCCTGACACTGGCATACATAACTGGTGAACAGTGAGAGTAGCCCTTATGCCGAAGATTTAAAAAGTGTACTTATAAATCTAAATCATCTAGGACCTCTAGGTTACTTCACATTCTCTGGTATTATAAATACGCTTCCTTATGCAATGAAACTAGAACTAATGGTGCGAAAAAGATAAGAAATCGACTTTTTCTGTGCACAGGACTGAAATCGGCCAGAATGTGAGCCAGAGAAGTAATGTAGTCGGGTCTTCACGGATGGCTCCAAAACCGATTTAGGATGCTACGCTATTACCTTTCTGAAGGACGACAATGTTAGGTTACGACACCGACTAGCAGTACGTCTTTTGATGTCCAGGTATTCGGCGTTGACTTTGTGGGTGCTGGTACTTTAAGTACTCTATCACTGAAGCGCTTACTCATTTTTCTTCGAAAAACAGAGATCATCCATTAAAAGAAACTTACAAGGAGTACAATGGACTTTGTCTGAGTGCTCTGTTCCGACAGAAAAATAAAAATTAACAAAAGTCAAGCTTTTCAAGCATGAACTACCTACAGCGGTAATAGGGAAAAAGGTAGATGGCGGTAATTCGAGCAAGTGAAAGCAAACATTGTATCGGGAATGCGAAGAAGTATTCTCAGAATATATAAGAAGGCGACAAACAATCGAAGAAATGCAATGTCGAAGGAAGAGCCAAACAGATAGTTTTTAAGATTGCTAACAGAAAATAACTCTAATGCGTTACTTAACGAACAATTGTTAAACGTTACCGTTCCCTAGGTGTTGTACACAAAAAGAGCAGTTAAAAGAATGAACGGGGTGCATGTAGTCGGACCGAATCGTAAACTCACTGAAGTATGGTCGTAATTGGCAGCCAATTTTGTTCAGTTAGAAAATGAGAGCCGATCGAATATCCTAACGAGTTGAGGGTGAATATTTTTGCTCCACTGTATAAAGAGATTAATGTCGCATACTATACTCGTAGACGACAACGCAATATTTTTTAACTGCACGGCAATCAACACAGTTTTGCGGGAAGCATGATGAGGAAACATCGTGACGTTTTAAAGGATCTGCACTTTATATTTGGATAAAGCGTTTAATATAATACACATATGGCATATACAAACAAAACGTAACGTATACACGATACTTATATACATATACAACGGGAATAACCGGATAATTCGAAGCTAATGTAAAAAGTCTGTTGGGTTTCCACGCATTCCTTATGAAATAAGATTTGATTTTCACTTAAATTGAAAGAGGATTGCCATTAATAATGAAAAACAGTATCAGCGAAATGACCTCTACTACCTCTGTTGCATATCCAGGTTCTTAAATTGTTCATCAAATTTTTGCACATTTTGGCTTTGGGTTTGGTTGTTTCAATTAACTATGGAGCGTTGGCATAAACCTCCACTTTCACATAGCCCTATAGAAAAGGTTTTTAATCGCATGATCTCGGTGACTAATTTTAATCACCATTTTGAGAATCGACGCGGCCATGAAACTTTTCTCGCAAAAGAATAGTGCACTTGCCACTTGTATGGCACTATGGAAATAAACAATGCCTAAATCCATACTTTCGAATTACGGTCATTAAAATTCACTGACCATGGTTTTCCACAACAACACCCATTCACACCTGATTCATTTTCGAAGAAATAACGCCTGCTGATAAAAAGTGTGGCTGTCGATTTACACCATTTTCGTAGCGAATTTAAGCAATTTCAATGAATTGTTGAAGTGTGTTTTTCTTTTTATTAATGGACCAAATTTACCTTTATGAGTTATAAGTTAGGCATAAGTACCATGTAGAAGAAATCACATAAAAGTCCGTCACATAGTCATAATGGATGACTGCTGTCATATGCAGTCATAAAATCAATTTACGATTATAGGTAATGAGTATCGCTGAAGTTCTTGATTTTTTTTTTTAAGTCGTAAGGTGTATATTTGAGTGATGGTTTACTAACCATGCCTTAAACCACACTAATTGTTGATAGGTCGTTCAGTTTTTTATAGAACTTCCGAACATCAATTCTGTATCTATCTATAGCATCGATAGGGTGCTTCCTTGCACTTTCTTTCTTTTTTTTCCAAGAACCTGATCATTATTCATCCCGTTCATTCTGGTGTTCATTCTGAACATATTTGAGCATTTGTGAACATTTATTGTTTCACGATGTGTGCCTGTTTTTATTTATTGTCATCGGTTTGGTGCTGGCAGCATTGAACTCCTTGAAAGGTTTTTAAAGAATCAGATTTTCGTAGAAAACGCTCTAGCAGTCTTTTGGAATTGTACGTGTTTATAACAACTACTGAAAGATAAAAAGGAGAAATGATGAGCCAGTTCATATATCTCAGGAAAATCGACATAATTTTGACAATAATTCATTTAGAACCGTTGTAGATCTAGAGGAAATGAAAACATACCATACGTTTTCCAGGTATAACGTTAAACAAATTAGTCCCCAATATGGTTACTTTTTTAATACTAAACTAAGTGCACTTTCGTTTACCATACCATTAACATAAACTTGCCATTGGAAGTGATCGTAAATATGTATTAACATACATAAGTTAAAAATAGATGAGATAAAGATTGCTAAAACTATACTAAATGAGTTAGTTTTATTGATACTTACTGTACATGAAGGCCAATTGACTGCGCAATGGTGGTGGAACATTTTGATCAATCATTTCATCACTGAGTGAGTGACCTTTAAAGATGTACGCTCACTTTGACATGATGTAAAAATCGACATTTTTATATATAATAACGCCCCAGTGCAATTAACTACATCGATATATTTTAATAAAAAATCTTTGCTTAATCGCGCTAAAATGATGGTGCGAGAAATGTTCTTACATTGATGATAGTGCTGGTGGCGAATCAAGATGAACAACTGCTATTTGAGATGGTAATAATAATAATTGAATAATCGATGAGCCTGTATAAGGGGAACGAACATCCAACGTCGTACCCAGTAACACGTTCAGATGATAGCACAGCGCGATGTTGCTGATGGCTACTATTCCGGCGGTGGCATACTGTGTCAATAAGACGACATTAAAAACCACGAATGATATACGATACGGCCGCCTTTTAAATTTCTCAACTACACCCATCTTTGGCATCGGCGATCGACACAGTAATGGTAGCGGCTGGCTGCTGGCATCGTTCTGGTGGTCATACTGCTCCAATCAACTCTAAAGCTTGTGCTGGTATTTAGCACTCGTGCTATTTATATGAATATTTATTTAAAATCTACTACACAAACATAGCACAAATCAAATGGAGCTCGATGCTTATTGGTTAATCAATTATTTCGCCACGATAATCTAGTGGAGATTCAAAATGTCGAATCCGATTTAGACAACAGCGTAATTTATGTAACTTGATATGCCATTTCATACTGGTAGACTATGTCAGCTGTTAAGATCTGAATCAAAAAAAGATTCAGATATTTGAATTTGCATATCAGAGTGGTAATGAGACATTGATTTTGTTAATGACTATTACTGATTGTAGGCACTTTGTTCATTTGTTTTTATATTTTAAATAAAACATTCATAGTAAAAATACATTCAGTATGTGGGTTACTATAGGTAATTAAAAAGTAATTTCAAAAAAGTCATAAATGATTGCAATTGTAAACTTTAATACACTTGTTGAGTAGCGAAACAAAATTCAGTTTTTCATAAACATGTTTACATATTTATTATCAAAACGTATTTCGTTTTGCTCTGAAAATTGCAACTCCAATGTTGCTGTTAGACACAGAAAAGATTCAAAAATGGTATATTAGAAAATGAAATTCACAGAAAAGGAAACAAATTATTGGTGTAGGATATGCACTAATTAATATGACGCAAATGTTGTGGGAATATTTAAATATTTTTCTATCTACATGGTCAAAATGCAAGGACATGAAACGGTTGCACAATTCCTGAATAAACGAAACTTATTGGCTTTTCCCGTATTGGCAAGTTGGACGACTTTTACTTAGGTTATTCAACCATATTTTAAGAGTGTCGAAGGTCTGCGGGAAATATTATTCAAAATTTTTAAAAATTGTTAATACCACATAATATAGGAATAATGTTTGCTTCTGTCCTAGTTTTATGTCTTTTTTGGATACCACTCCGTCTAGGAAAATCGCCGATTGACAAGCTCGATACCTAGTTTCTTCAAAATATTTATAACTACTCTTTTCGAGGGTGTATCAATAACTCCAAGACTTTTTAAATGACAGATAGATTTTACGCCAAAATGTTTTATTTCTCAAAATAGTCAGCTTTGAGCTTAATAAACTTCCTCTCACATTTCTCCATGCGTGCACTCAGAAAAACTGTCGCCATAACGTTGTTGACCGACAGACCCATGGTAGCCTTCTCCGGTGCCATTTCATCCGAAGAAAACTGTTTCGACTACAGATTGTTCAACTAGGTGTGGATTTATCGTTACAAAAAAAAAGAATCTACGGCAAAATCAAATCTCAAAAAAAAAAAAATAACAATAAATAAATAAATAGATATATAGGCTGTCCCAAAAATCAACGTCAAGCCGCGAACGGGTAATAGGTCAAGTAGTGCCGGTTATCACAAAAATCGAAGTCACCTACTTTTAAAATTATGGGCACTCAAAAAAATCGAGAAATCTGACACTCTATGATAATCTTTTAATTACTGTGACCGCAAATCTTTACTTTTCTTCGATTTTTTTTTGACACATAACACGTTTTTTGAGAAACTCTTCTGTAAATTACAGTCCAAAATTAAAACATAACTATATCGGTTTTAAATATTGTAAAATATTGCTTTTTTCTCCATTCATGTATCTGAAAAGCAATAATCACTCAACTTGAACTGACTGTACTGACAAAAAAATCTACTATGCCAATTTTAGTAAGTAACTTTAAAAGATGACGTATTTAGTCTGGATTGTAAAATGGTATGACACTTGCTGGACTTACGCTTAATTGAGGACAGAAAAAAAAACATTTTGTTAAAGAAACCCGATTCATAGTTAATTCTTCTTAATAAGTTTAATTGAGTAACAAGTGTGAGCGAGACAGACAGTGACGCCATGATTGAGACGTATGAGCACACCATTTCGACTAGTATGAGTGAAACAGATAAAGATGCCCACCGGAATGGAAACCGCTGGCTTTTGTTTCGCTTGCTCCTGTGTTTTTGTGGGTGTGTTGTGTGTTGTGCATTGCAGAGTTGCACACAGTTCGCCTGGCTTTATGTAACTGGTGTGGGTTGTGCTTTATGTGTTCCATTTATACAGAGAGTCTCAGACGGTCCATCTGGCTCTAGGCGTATAGTCAAAAAAACATGACCGTCCGGCATATGTTAAGAGTGTTCCAGGCCTTTCGCCTGGCTTTGTATTTCCCGGGTGGACCTATTAGTTGTCACATCCGAGGCGCATAAAGGCAGTACGGGATTGAAAGAATTCACAGGTGCCTTCCGCAAATACTTTTTTCCAAAGCTAGAGTGGACACAACAGACAAGGCGGGTCAAAAAAGTGAAGGGGTTATTAGCTTGAAGGATGGAGCGGAATGCCTTGGCTCTACTCGATGCTGGAGACTACCCATTAATGGAGACAGAACTATACGTCGGTAAAGGATTGTATATTTCGCTCGGGACCCTTGCAAAAAAAATAACCTATATAGCAACTTAGTCTCGCTCTTGTAGCAGGTCGCCCGCCAGCTTTGTTGGTGACTTTGACCGTCCGTTGTACCTGTTTATGTTGTCCTTCTAAGATACTGAGAGCTTGCACCTATGGCTGGTGCACCCATGGGAGCCCATTACTCACTCAGGATGTTGGAAAAACAACTATGCAGAAGAAAAAGTTTCGAAGGGATGAAGTCGAAAGTTTTTACGGGAAAAGGGCCCAGATTTTTGTGGTAAATTTTACCTACAATAAGGGTTGTTACCCATCATTTCACTGTAATCTCCCCGTGATATTTGTGTTTAGGATTAATAAAATTTTCCAAACAGGGTGCTGCGGCGTGCCTATTTAATTTGTTGTAAATTGCTCTGAATGATATCAGTCACACATAAAGGTACTTTAATTCTAAATCAACTTAAGGAAAGTATGTTATACGCAAACGTTTTATTTTTTTATGAAAAGATAAAATTTGCTTTGAATTCGCGACCTAGGGTTAATGCTAGAAAATTAAGGTAATGAAAGCTAAGGTGATAAGTGCTTTTAGACATGTGATACTATTAAATCATCAATACTTCAGTTCTAGCCACTTTATGACAAACAAAGGATAACCTTCAAAGTGGTGCGTATTTCATGCGCTTTTTTCTAAAGATATTACTCTGAACTTGAACATAATCCATAGTATAGCAGATACATTCCACCCTTAACTTCCTATCCACTTTTGAACTGTTGGAAGTGTTTACTTTTTTTTGCTTCACCAAGACACCTACCAATATTTTTTCTGTAGGGAGAACAAAATTCTCAGATTGCTACATCTTTCTTCCGTAATTACATCACTCCTAAAATGGATGTTAGAACTTGCTTGACTTGTCGAACTGGAAGGCTGGCAAGATTCTTTAGCGTGGTCTTGGCTTACCTCATATATATACCTTAAACACAAAATTTCAGATTAGAGTATTTGTACTTGAGAACTTCACTTTGATTTTTTCTCATAAGACACAGTTTTTTTGTATCTCTTAAAAATACATTCTTTTTTTTTTTAAATTTAATCATCGACATAAAGGGTAATTCGTTTGGCGGTACCTTTTTCAAAAATGAAAAAAAAAAAAAAAAAATCAATATTATCGGGAAAGAATCATTCTTAAATTTTTTTGGAAAATACTTCTTTCAAATGTTGGCCGTAACTGCGGCTAACATGGTCCACTTTCAAGTTCAAGTGGTGTTTGACCAATGACTCGAGTAATGTCGGCCCCCAATTCCTCAATCGTTGCCGGCTTACCCATGTATATTAGACTCTGGCGGCCAGAGTTTCACTGTTTGTGTGACAAGTGGTCTTGTTGGAACCAAATGGCGTCGAAACTAAGGGCTTAAATTAAAGGCAGAAAATAGTCCGTTACTTTGTCGCAATAATGGGTGCCATTCAGAGTTACATACCGACCAGCCTCAGTTTCGAAGAAATATGGAGCGATGATTCGACCAACCCATTGTTTTGTCTGGATTTAATTGCTGTTTCTAAAACTTTGGCTTGATTCCACATACTGAATATGGATATTTTGATAACTGACGTAGACATTAAGCCAGAAATGGGCCTCATCGCTGAACAAAATTTTAGTCGAAAACAGTAAATCTTCTTGAAGCTTTTCAAGTGCTCAACGACTGAAACGGAGACGATTCGAATGGTCGACCTGCTTTAGTTCTTGTACGAATTGAATGTTTTATACTTTTAAATCAATATCCTCACTTAAAATATTGTTGTACACGACAAGCCAAGGTGTACACTCTTCGCTACTACAGCTATATTTTCTTCACTACGTACTAGATTTGGTCTATAAAGTCGCTTATAATCCGATAACGAAAATTTGGGTTCCTACTTTTCGATGGCATAACGAATTTTGCATTCGGCAGGCCGATTATGTGGACCATAAGTTGCTCCAAGTGTACGAAACACATTCCTCGTAGAGCTCTGAATAATTTGTAGACGCTATGATGGGCTAAGATTTCCATTATGAAATATTAAACAATACTGAACGAAAATAACACATCAGTTTGACATGAAAGATGATCTCTCATGAAATCGCTACTGTAAAAAGTACCTTTAAAAGATTCACCTTTATTAATGCATGCACAAATTTGAAAGAGTTCATTTTCAAAAGGAGTCAAAACTGGGCAACATAAAAACATAAAACCTCTGTATCTCGAAGGGGATGCATTTCTAACAGCGCCCACCAATACGATAAAGGAATCTCCCTTAAAAGTTTTGGACACATTATCTGGAACACACTGTATATAGGCAAGTTCAAAATTAGCGCTGTTAGTGTTGTTTTATTTCAGTTTATAAATACCCGCTGCCAAGGTATGTAATGGTCCTTCTCAACAGCATTTTTTATTTCCACAGGCGAGTGCAGTGCAAGAAGAACTAACGCTCTGACGTCAAGCAAGAAAATGCAGTTGCGATCGAGGAAAGACTAGCCTTTTATATAGGTACTCAGGTTAATGTGTTTGTATAATATCGTGCAAACAAGATAGGGAACGAAACTCTAGGAAGCTATCGAACAAGCAACCGACGGCGGATATGCGATCACGTCTTCGAATACCATAAATATAGCGAGCAATATTATTGTACACAACATTAAGCTTGCTTCTGCAAAGACAGTCAGCGTTGCCATATATCTCGCACCCAAACAGTAAAATTGGCAGGAGAAGCGTTTTTGCTAGCGTTTTCCTTACAGGTGTAGGTGTGAAAATTTGAGTTGCCAAAGTAAACGAAGGCCTCTGTAAACCTTTCCGATTGCAGCGTTTTTATGGTCAGTCCAGGTTAGGGTACTGTTAAAAACGAGTCCGAGATTATTAGCAGTGTTTACATAGGGGATGGTTTCTTGACCTAGTTTTAGCAGTGGCTAATCAGACGGGTCTTGTGTTTTTCTATATACAGGATATAGGATATTGTATGCGGCTTTTATTTACTTCTGATTTTTAACCTTCGACGGGCACAAGGATTCATTCACGTTTGCAGCCAATTTGTTCAGAATTTTTCCTTTGAATCTATTTCTTCTCTTGTTTATGCTTTTATGTTTCTTTTCCACAATCACTGTTCATATTTAAATGAAAATTATTTTCATTTCATACATTACGATTTTAACATCATTACGTAGGGGTATGAAATTTCGTTACCAATGAAAACGACATAAATTTATTACATTACTTATTGTTTTCACAATACTATTTATGCACAATACAGTCTATTTATGCTTAGATCTTTCAAAATGAATATTAGGATGTCATCCGAAAATATGGATCCCGGATTAAAAGTCGGTATCAAAATTATTATAATTATTTAGCCTAAAATTATAACGACTTCAATACATCAATTCCAGTTTTAATGCAAACGATTTATTTTTTTTAAATATAACTCTCAAATGAACTATGGACGCATATTGCTACATTTGTAAAAACTTCTGATTGACCGGAATTATAAGTTGAAGCGCCAAACGAAGTTATACCATACTGGACATATTTTGTATCTCCCAAGTTATTTGAATAGTGAAGTAACGGTCCTCCTGAATCACTTCGGCATACTTAGGATCTAGTTTTACTTTCAGCGCATATTTGGTTGTCATCGATATTAACAGAATTGTTAAGACAACAGCATCTATACCGACGTCTGTGTGACCCCATCCAGCTAATATAAGACTTGCAGATGTGAGAACTGCTGACTCGTCTACAATAGGCAAGCAGATCGGCTGTACAGTCTCTTCAGTAAAGTACCAACATTTGAAGAAATGATAAATAATAAATATTGTAAAAGATATGTAAACATAAAACTGAAGACAGCCTTTCTTTTAAGACGAACGAGCCCAATGTCATTGATGAGCTTGTACGAATCGAATCTCCTGTGCTTGATTCCATCCTCAACGTCGATTTCTTGAATTGGAAAAGCACATTTTTTTCTGAAGCCTTCACTAATGCAGTCAAGATCTTCTCTTATATCATACTCACCTAAACGCACTTTAAATCTGTTTTCAATTGAAAATTTGTCTTAGGCATTGGCAATGTAAAAATAAATTTGTAAGTGCCTACAAACTATAGAGAATACAATGAGCAGCAGTTAAGACATACTGACTGGTTATTAAAGTTTCACCACATTTCATTTTGACACAAAAAAAGCCATCTATGGTAATTCTGAAGTAGAAGCGTCCTCCCCATGTCCGAAAAACGTAGTGTTTATTATACGCAGTCCAAACTCCGTTTCTTCAGATTTATTGGATCTTACAATTAACTTATGCTTTGGTTTTTTAAGAACTAAAAATTCTGCTTCGCAGCATATCTGAATCTGTAAAAAAATGTTTATACTGTACAGAAAATTGTTTCGATATTTGGGAGCTTACGAACTTCATACTTTGTTCTTCCACAAGTTAATCCTACACTTGGATATCACAGCACATACACCTAAATGACAAGGATTATCTGGAAAAATAATATTAGCAATCAAGTTCTTAAGTCTTTAATTAAACTCACATGCTAGAATTACAAAGCGAACTAATGTCACCGCGAAGAGAAAGAAAACATAATGAAATAATTTGACGCTTGCTGATATTCTTATGAATAAACTAAATGGTTCAAATTCAAATCTGGGACTAACTTAATTGTTTTTCTAAGATTCAAATAATTACAGCGACTGTGAAACTGTGATTAACTCTTACAAATTTGGATTTTTACTGATTGCCAGACATATAAAATTGCAAGTCTATTGAGGCCAGTATAAACACACATCCGTGAATGTATGTAGTTTTAAATATTGATAAGTGTTCTAAAAATATATGAACGAGAGTGAGCTATATTATTTTTGATCCATTTTCAACACTGTCACCGCTACTTTTTATAACTTAAAGCTTTTTCAATTTAATTTTATTTGGAATCTAGTTTGCGGGGTGAGCGTAAGCGCCTTTTGCAACACCTAGCTGTTGATAACGGGAGAAGAACCAACTTTTCGCGAGACTTCCTCAGGGCTTAGAAAACTTTTAGATACATCGGTGGAATGTCGACATGCCTTAAAGAATTTATGTATACCGGTAGATCAGTGGGTTATTATCTTAATTTTTTGCATG
This sequence comes from Volucella inanis, assembly GCA_907269105.1. Lineage (NCBI taxonomy): Eukaryota > Metazoa > Arthropoda > Insecta > Diptera > Syrphidae > Volucella > Volucella inanis. The sequence continues at coordinate 40,586,977 of OU026154.1, read as the reverse complement.
GTTAAAAAACTCGCCACAACAACTTTTGAACAAAAAAGGAGCTACTCAAATTTAAAATATTTTTTCGATTTTTTAAAGGCTAGGTTTAGAACAATAGAGGTAGTTAGTCAGCAACAAAATATTGAATCCAGTAAGGTTTCCAGAGCACTATTAGTAAAAACAAAAGCTTTTCATTTAAATAAAAATCAAAAGAGCCAGCTTAGCTGTAAGGTATGCAATAAGAGTGCTCACTCACTTCGAACTTGCAACCGATTTTAAAAAAATGGACATCGCATCACGCAAGTCCACGGTGAATAAAATCGGGGTCTGTGAGAATAGACCTTGCAGTCACACTAGCCAACAATGTCCAAGCAGAGTTCGGTGAGACGGTTGGCACCTGTTGGCTGTTGACAAAGCTTCACCACTCTTAAATATTTACCTCCATTCACAGCCACAAACCAGTTCACACACACACAAAACAATCAATGCCTAATAATCTGTTTACCACTACCCAACACACACACACACGATCACACTTGTCCATAGTTAATACTAACGCAACACCCTTTGAATCGACCCAGCATGCTAGGAACTTCCACGCGACACAATATACTAAAACCGACATCTTGTTGGTGCGACAGCAGTGGATATGGTCAGGGCCTCGGCGGGAAGGAAAGTCAGCCTTAGAGGTCTATTAGATCCGGGATCAGGGGCGTCATACATTACCGATGAAGTAGTCAAGCGTTTAGGTCTAAAGGGAAAACGCACCATCGTCGAGGTGCCAGGGCTAATTCTTGGATCTATCATTCGGAATACGAAACCGGTACCCGAGTATAAGTTTTCCAATCGCTAACTGGGTTTCTTCCGGCCAACGAACTGACACCAAAGCGATGAGATCATGTCAATGGCTTATCTTTGGCTGACCCAAACTACCACAAACCTGGTAGGAAATGATATTTATTCCGAAATAGTCTTTCCAGAAGTAATTCGCAGCGATGAAGCAATGACACGGATCACACCAAATACAATGTTCAGTTGGATTCTAATAGGGAAAAAGAGCAACACAACAGTACTCTTCTGTTTAAGTGATGGAAGTTGGTTGGCAACTGCCAAGGTTTTGAGAAATAAAAGAAGCACCATTTAAGTTCCACCAGACCTGTGAAGACAAAGCGTGTGAGGAGTTTTTCAGGTCAACAAGGAAGAGTTTGCATAACAAATGATATGTGGTATCGTTGACATTTAAAAAAGGGAGCAGACCTAGGCGTGTATACTCGAGAGAAGGAGCCTTGCTTAGGTTTGCTCAGCTGGAACGACGCTTCCGGTTAGACTCTACACTTTACACAGAGTATAAAAGGTGTATAGACGAATACTTACGACTGAAACATATGCAATAAATCAATGGCATCAAGGACGAAGTACTCAATTATCCGTGTCATTATTTTATACCATACGATGCCGTGATTAAGGAGTCTTGTACAACAACAAAACTCCGAGTATTTTATGATGCTGCTGCCAAAACTGCGGACGGGACTTCATTAAATCAACATATGATGATCGGACCTTAAATACAGACATTATAGGTATTTTACTTAGGCGGAGTAGACACAAATATACCTTCACAGCTGACATTGAAAAAATGTATCGGCAGATCCGTATTAGCTCCGATGATTCATACTATGTTATCAGCTGATGTTCTGGCGTATTTGTGACACCGAACGAATCAAAATCTATCGTCTGCAAACTGTGACATTTGCTCTCTTAATTAACTATATGTTTATGATCTTTTTGCTGGAGCCCGCACTATCTACGAGTTCTCGATGCACACGACAAGGTCTATACACATTTGCTTCTGTCTAAGACCAGAGTTGCTCCAGTTAAAACCCAAATCCTTCCAAGGCTTAGACTCTGCGGAGCGGCAATCCTTTTCACACTACTGGCTTACACTTCGATGATTTTAGGATTACGATACGTTAAGCAGTATGCATGAACTGAGTCAAAAATTGTTTTATCTTGAATCGCAGCACCACCAAACAAGTAGGTTGGCGACTAGTCCAACCAGATAGTTGAAAACATATTCCCAGTGATGACAATCCTGCAAATCTAGCATCGAGAGGTATATGGCATTCAGCTTTGCAGTCAAACAGCCTCTGGTGGAATGATCCAGCATTTCTCAACGAATCCTGGATGTTCCAGTGCCCTCTCCAGCAAACGAGTCTATGTACAGAAGAGGAGAATCATTTAACTAAAGCCCACACAATCACTTTGAAAAAAAAAAAAATATATATATAATACAACTCATAATTGAGAATTGTAGAATATTGTCGGCGATTCATACGAAATGCAAAAAACGTTAAAAAATTTTGATATCCTTTCTACAGTTTACACTAAATCAAAAGCATCCAATTATACTCAAAGGCAACAATCATTTTACGAAACTATTGATAGCTGACGCTCATCTGAAAGCGCAACTACAACAAACGACATCATATCTTCGCAATAAATATTGGATTTTGAAATTCAAAAACTGCGTGAAGAGTGTCATCCATAAGTGTAATATATGTTCCAGATATCGAGCAAAACCATCGCAACAACTCATGAGTAAACCACCAGGGTTTGTATACCTCAGCCTTTTGCCCATTCTGGGTTAGACTTTGCAAGACCGATTGATGTCAAGGCTTGAAAGGTTCGATACTCCAAAAACTTTTAAGGCATATTTTGAGTTTTTGTAGGCTTAGCGACAAAAGTCATACATATCGAACTAGTTAGCGACTAAACATGACAAGTCTTTATCGCAATCCTACGACGTTTCTTGTCCAGAAGGGGACTCTGTTCGCACATATTTAGCGAAAACCGGACTTATTTCAAAGGAGCCAACAAAGAGCTGATGAAGGCGTTTGAAGAAGCCAAGTTCGATTGGAAGAATGTTGGAGGAATCATTTCCAAGGAGGGTATAAAGTGACATTTTATTCCTCCTTCTTCCCCTCACTTTGGCGGGCTTTGGGTAGCGGGTTTGAAATCAAGAAAATACCACCTCAAAAATGTAATCAGCTCTGAGATATATACGTTCGAAGAACTCAACACGTTTCTGCATCAAATAGAAGCTTGCTTAAATTCGAGGCCTCTATGTTTATTGACGGATGACCATAATGATTTCAATGCACTCAACCCCGGACACTTCCTTATCGTATGAGCTCTAAATACTACCCCTCAGCCTGTTTTAGCGAACATAAAAGTTGGACTTCTACATCGTTGGCAGCGGATACAAAAATTACAATAACTATTTTGGAAGAAGAGGCAGTTAGAGTATCTGTTACGATTGCATCATTGTCCAAAGTGGTTGAAGATCGAAAACCAATCCAAGATCGGAAAGCCCATAAAAAAAAAAAAAATTCTATCTACAAAAAAATACGTCTCTTTCTCGCATATCTTCACGATAAATCCAACTTCTTTTGCTTTAAGGGGAAAAACAAAATGAGTGTCATGGTCTCTTACCAACTTTTAACACTCAACACACCTACCCAAAAGGTTGCGGATAACTTCGCTGCTTTCGGCAGCTATGGGCGCTCTAAAAGAGTCTCTCACCTTCAGCGCAGTTGAGCTGCCCATGACAGTTTTTTTCGTTCCTAACTTGCGTTCTCCATCTGCATCTCATCTACAATCCCCTACTTCTCCACACAACAAACTCACTCTTAAGTTTTTTTTTTTTTTTACTCATAAACTCGTGCTATTTTGTCTAAATCTAATGACCTCTCTCTTTATTCTCTTACAGAAACCAGTCTGATTCCCGACATAAAGAGCCAGTTCTGTCAGTTCTGTCAAATTTCAATCAAAATAATACTTTCCAATAAGTCCCTGTACGTTATGTGTTGCTACATTCTCCCAGTTCAACCCCTCGAATCTTTCACCTTTGCTGAAAGATTGACCAACTTATTGACCCAATTCTTAATTGAATTAAATTATTGACGAAATTCTTATCTTTGGTGAGTAAATCTTATTATATAGTCTGATACTCGGATAAAAACACCCATTATGACAATGTATGATATTTGTACGATTTTGTCATGAATTTCTCATATCGTTAGAGAAATTGTTGTCTTTTTTTTACGGTGGTAGTCTCTTCTACGGACTTCTAATAAGCAATACAAGTAAAACATATGAAACCACATCTAATGCTGCACATTTCTCCATGTATCTGCAATGCTACATTGTAAGATATTTTTTTTTCGATTAAAATTTTCCACACTGACAAAAAAAGTTGGAAAGGAAAGAATTAGAAATATGATCTTCGTTGGTTTTGAATGTTTCTAGGGTATAATGACTAGTATAGGGTGATTTATCGTGAGGTTTGATTTTCAATAGGCTTTTTTGAAAGACCGCGCGTGATTTCTAACAGACTGCTGTATCATTTTTGTTCAGTATCGTTTGGCAAATCATCTTGGGAAGACTCACACCACAACAGCCTCTCCAAATTGTTCAGCTGTATTACGAAAATCAGCGTTCTGTGAGAAATGTTTTTCGTGCGATTCGAGGAACTTACGGTGCACATAATCGACCTACTGAAACCACTATTGCCAATACCATTCGCAAATTTGATTCCCAGCTTACATTAGTGGATGATACTCGACCGGTTAGACCACAACCAGAACGTAGTGAAGAGATTATAGAAGATGTAACTGAGAGTGTACGCGAAGACCGTGACGAAACGCAGCTTGGCGGTATGGTGTGGTTTATGGGCTGGTGGAACCATTGGTCCATATTTCTTTTTTTTTTTCCGTGGGTAGGTAAAATCCTTTATAAGCACGCGCGCATAAGAACACCACCACATCACCACAGCAGGCACCATAAGCAGGAGCACCTACTGCCTACCACAGTGGCATAGCAGCGCCCACCTTAAGCACGCCCTCATGGTAGTGTGAGATTCTTACTCAATAAAAAACTTCCCATTTTCTATAAGACTACGACTAAGTTTCCTTAACAAGTAGCTTCAGCTTCTGTAGTTTATCGCGTTTGGTAGGTAGCTTTCGAACGAAGGCACCTACTATTACAGTTTCTCCTTAAGGCGCTAAGTCGCCAGAAGTCGCCGCACAAGATTTGTCTCGTCCAATCTCCGGATTATTTCCTTGCTTCAATGATACACAATGCGAGCGCGAAGTTTACGAGCAAAGCTTGTTACTTCGTCTTTCACGGTTGTAATTCCCAGATCGTGAATATCGCTATTGCTTTTATACCATGGAGGATTTACGATTGCTCTAACCGCTTTATTCTGGAACTTTTGTAGGACAGACCTATTGTTTGGTTTGGTACAACCCTATAGTTGTATACCATAAGTCCACGAAAGTTTTAGCACTTGCTTATATATAAGCAGCTTGTTATATGTGCTTAGTTTAGAGTATCTTCCGATAAGCCAATTCATTTTTCTTAGCCTGATTTCGAGCTCTTCACGTTTCTTTTTTACGTGTGATTTCCACTTCAGTTTTTCATCTAGGGTCATTGCCAAATATTTTGCCTCGTTTGCATACGGTTTTTGTACCTAGTTGATGAATAAAGGTAAGTTGTTTATCTTTCTGTACGTGAAATTGACGTGTGTTGACTTAGTCTCGTTTAGCACGATTCGCCAGCTCTTCTTTCACTCAAATATTTTGTTCAGAGCTCGTTGAATTTTTGCAGTCGAGGATTTAACTGTTTTTCCTGTCTCGAGGATCGCCGTGTCATCCGTGAACGTGGCTAGCATAGTCTCTTCATCTAGAGGTATGTCTCTATTGTACAGTAAGAAGAGGTATGGCCCCAGAACGCTTCCTTGTGGAACGCCAGCTTGAATTTCCTTGAATTCAGAGTATTCAATCCCATCTAACCCGAAACAGTCTATTTTCAAGATAAGATTTGAGTATTCTATTCATTTCTCTCGGTAAAATTTGTTGTAGCTTATACTTCAAGCCATCATACCATACCTTGTCGAAGGCTTGCGATACATCGAGAAAAACACTTCAGCATATCTTTTTCCCTCTGGAGCGTATTAAATTACATTTGTTATTCGATAGACCTGGTGATCCAGGATCAATCGTTTTTCTTCAGTTATGGGTTTTAAACGTTTAAGCAGAAGAAAATGAGGCAAATCAGAAAGTTACCGTCAATGGTAACCGTTATCACCCCATGTTAACGGACTATATGCTTCCTGAAATTTAAGCACATGGTCTCGGTGAGCTCTGGTTTCAACAAGACGGCGCTACGAGCCATACAGCGCTTGAAACAATGGACTTGTTGAGAAATCATTTTGGTGAGCACTTAATTTCACGTTTTGCTACGGTAAATTAGCCGCCTAGATCATGTGATATCACACCTTTGGACTATTTTCTCTATTCTATTCTATTTTTCGCCAAAAATTGGACCTCCCGAATGAACCACCTTAAACGTAGACATGGCCAACATTTACATGATATTATATCAAAAATAAATGCCATGAGTTTTTCTTTTTAAAAATAATAAAAAGTTTACTTTTAAATTTATGTATTTTGTTTTACATTATAAATCAAACCTTACGATGAATCACCCTATATTAAAAATTTAGGAAGGTACCGCTTTGAAAATGAAAACGAAATTTCAAGGTAATTTCGTTCAAAAATTTACTTGTGGGTAAACTGATAAGCATTCATATCGGTACGGGAGTTATGCTTGAAGATTTGAATATGCAATATTAGCAGCACCTTAAAGGTTTTGGCAAGTATTTGATCTAACAAATTTTCTGTTGAATTTTGACCACCCCAACTAGCTAATATGTTCTTTATGATAAAAAAAAAATTCTCTGAAATTTTTATACAAATCGGATAATATTTAGGGGTCGCTCACGCCAACCAAACTTTGCATGGTACTGCAGTAAATTATGGATTAATGGATATACATAATTATATAAAATTACAATTAAAATTTGGTTTATAAATTAGATTTTATTTATTGAGAAAAGATAAATACAAGTAATAAGTTAACGGATACATATAAATTTAGATTATTACTTCACGTCTTTAATATGCCAATTATATAAACTGCTTCTGTTCTTCGTTATTAGTGTGTAGTTTGTTGCACTCATCCATAAGTTTTACTCCTCGCTTATTTATGTCATTGACTACTCTCATGTTAAGTACTTCATGTTTCACTTCATTGTATATCTTGCTCTTGGGCTACTTATCCACATCCTTACACCTTAGAAGTGTCCAAGGAACTGCTGAAGAGCAATTGTTGAAATAAAATGATTTACTTTTTTGTAGTTGTTAAGGTTTTGGATCAGCTCAAAATCATTTCGGGAAGCTGACGTATAATCGGAGGCAATCATCCAGACCCTGACATGCAGTCTAACAACAAAGAGGGAAATCTCAAGAATTCAATGTTCTGCTCTCTTTGTTAGCTTGAACTGACTACGGAACATCCATATCTTAAGGAAGTAGATAGCTTTAAATGATACTCCTTTCAAAGGAACTCTTCCTAAAAATATTATTGGCAGTACCAGAAGTTCTTTGTAGTCATCTCGAGGTTGCAACGCTTGCAGCTGCAATTTTGAAAAGGCAATCATTTCTTCCGACACTTCAATAACTACGGCTGTGGCAACTTCATTGGACAAGACTGCTTCGTAGTCGATGCCGATCGATGTTGGACCAGGATTTCTTGAAAAGTTTAAAAATAAGAATTCCTGGACCTGTTGATGGCCCTAGTACTGTCATAACTACTGCTCCCAGCATGATCTCGTATATGAAGTGGCGGCATACCAACCACAGCAAGCTTTTGTCCATTTTTGTTCCAAAAGAATACACGCTCCATTTCTTTTTGCATATTCACTGATGTAGTGTCAAATCCTAGACATTTTACTTTATCGCAGATTCCCCATTTTGCTGCTGCCTCATAGACTGCTGTTGCTGCAGTGCCAGAACATATCTTCGGGACTCCTAAAAGTTGATCTTTTTCTTTTCCACTTACTTAAATAGAAAGGCGATCAACAATGTCACTTCCAACTATATCCTCCAGAAGTTTACCGTCCCAGTGAATTGTTAATGGAATTTCTGGGGTAAATTCATCTTTTAAATTCCAAGCAATTTGTAAACGGTGCTTCGCACGTTCTCGACGGATAGAATTTGAATTCACAATGTATTTTGCGGGATCATGTTCGAGAAGTTTAAGCACAAGAGTTAAAACCAATGCTGCATTTCGATCACTTATCTTAGCAACGTCAAGACTAGCCGCCAAGTTTTCATCCATTATTTTCTTTCAACATCTCTTTGAAGGCGGCACTCCAGATGGCGACTGAAATGATTGATCAATTACCTAACGATATTAAGAATCTACAATACTTCCACCTCTGAATCAGATGATAAAGCAAAAATTACCCTCTCTTTTTAATTTTTTGTAGTCCATCTGAGCGCTCCGCCTTGTTGTCTTTATTTATTTTTGATTTTTTTCAATTTTCCGAAAATGAGTTACACTTTATCATACACATGATCATACCATTTTGTTGAATAACAAGCATTGTTTCAGGTTTCTATTCTTTTTAATGTTTTCTTTTAACATTTGTTTGTAATGGAAGAACAATGAAATAACTTCCTTCTTTGAAGGTAACATTCTTCCTTTAAGACTTGATAATATTTGTCCGATTAACCGAATTTCGGTTTTTTTTTGTGGTACAAGAACTACAACTAATTGTCGCCATATTCACTAATCAATTCACAGTTTTATTCACAAAAAAATTAAGGTTATAGAACCATAATTTAATAAAAATTGTTGGAAAACGACCGCTCATAGTAGCAGCACTGCAGCAGACTTAAATTAATTTCTGTAACAAAGCATTCAACCATAGAGAACCGTAATTTAATAAAAAACCTGTTGAAAAACGACCGTAACAAAGTATTCAAAAATGCACGTCCTAAAACTTTTCAACGGAAAATTTAAATTTAAAAAAAAAAACTTTTTGCTAAATTTTGAAAAAAAGAAAAAACAGCTTTTGACTAATTTTGTGTTGCGCGACATTGAGAAGTATTTATGTCTCGAGATCGTTCATGGATTAATAGATTCTCAGCATTTCCATAAGCTTGGAAAGACGGGATATACAGAGAAAAAGATTCACCTAAATTAAAACAAAAGTCATGAACTCTGAAAGTGTGCTGAGGTGTAAGATTGATAAGAAATGTGCCGCAGTGGATTTTCGAACGTGAAATATTTGAGATCTTTATATATTCTTACCAAAAACACTAGTTCAAAAGTGGATTCGGCCCACAGAAGTTTGATTTTATTCTTTTTCTCCTATGAGATATTAAACGTCTCATTCCTAATTAAATATTGTTTCTGATTATATCAATATCCCTACAATATATCGGGAATTTAGGAATTTATTCTTTTTACTGTGTGGTCAGTGAACAAGAATTAAGCTGATATAACACAGTGGTCCGAAGAGCCTAGAAAAGAAATTCTTAAGGTTCTTAATATCGTTACACAGATCGCTCTATTTGTAGTCCCATAATCCCAACGTCAGTGAGACTAAGTTATCCGATTATTTTTGACTACAGCTTAATATGTGCAATATGATCATAGCAATTTTTTAGATGATTTACGACTGAGCCCAAGTATTAAAATTTCATGCTTGTTAATATGAAGGTGATCGTATGACCTTGTAAACCAGCCCATATAAACCATTTGTACAGAAACAAGATCCTCTCATTTTGGATGATGTGTACCTTTTATTTATGAGATGAGTAATAACTCAGTATACTCAGCTCAACTCAACTCAACTGAAAACCGCTAGCACTTGAACCCTCTGGTGGCAGGAGATTATTTTTAAAATCCATGTGCAGAATAATAAAATAGAACAAAATATATTATCCTGCAAATTTTCTCACTTCAATCAATAAACAATATAGCTAGTTTATTTCATTCCATAACGTTTAAATTAAATAGTACAGCGTCCAACTATAATCAAATTATGTTTCTGTAAAAAAAAAAAAATCTGAGCTATCTCACGAATCTATAATAGTTTGAGAAAATTCCAGCGAAAGGAAACAAGAATCTTCCTAACTCACCACATTAGTCTGACGAATTAAATTTAAATTAAATGATGCTTCCATCCAGCTAAGCTGCCAGCTAATTTAACGCTTTTCAGTAGTCGGTAATTGGTTTCTTCCCTAACAATCAGTGCATGCAGTAACGATATTGGTGTCATGATCCTCTTCCATACATGGTTTTTATACCCTTGATACCAAGCCCTTTGTAGATGGTAATAAAAATGCAAATCTTCAGCAGAAGCATCTCTTTAACATGCATTAAGCGTGAAACCTTTATTCATTTCAATATCTTCAACTACTTGACCTCTTTCCCAGTCATTTCTTTTGACTTGCATGTTATACCAAGCATATCTGTAGATAAATCCTCTGTAAGGCTTAAGTACTTTAATTTATATTTGGAACAACAGTTTTCAGATCTCCTTTGACATTCTCAAATGTTACATGTTTGTGAGGTAAATAAGCGAACTTTTAATGACTGTCTGGATATGGGTAATATTTATTAATGTTATATCAGCGAAATATGCTTCGAAATACATGTTTTTGAAAGAAATTTATAAGAAGCCTTTAATATAATCTTTGTGTAATACTCGTCACTAGTTATTTTGATAACATATGGACCGGACATTTTCATTAATAATACAATAGTTGGGAACGACAGTCAGACGATGCTATGAACTCTAAAAGTTAATTGCTTCTAATACTTATGACAGTTTTTACTGACCCAAAAAGTATTTTGAGCACTAGCATCGCAGTATATGATGGTTCCCATATTCCTAGAATCACAGTTTCAATGAGTTCGACTATTGTCTTCGGAGATGGGCGGTAGTATTGAATCATAGGAAATTAGGCTGACGCAATGACGAACTTGTTTGATTCACCAAATCCTGTCTGTAAAATTGTTAAGAATAATGAATTTACCATATGATTATGGGCCTAAAACACGCGGGAATATAAAAGGTTAAATAAAGGGTATTGCTTTTTTATATTTGGTATTTCTATATTACATTTGATTTCCAGTCAATCATCTAATTTGATTTCTTTTTAACCGAAATATCAATGTCTGTGGGCGCGGTTGGGATTCGAACACCGAACCTTCCGATTTGGAAGCCAGTCTACCACCATTTGAGGTAGGACCATTCATCTACCTATCTTACTTGATAAAGCGGAAATGAGGAACAAAGTGCATTTGATAGTTGTCTACTAACTTGGAAGAAATTGAACAGTATGAGAATCGACTGCCAAAGAACAGCAAACATTTGAAAATTTGACGTGATGACTTGCAATGGAGGAGACATGCATATCATTGCAATCGACAAATGCATCAATTGCGTTGGTGACAAAGCAAAAGCAGCGCATGCAACGAGCACTGGCACCGGAAAAGAAATTGTCCAAAAAAGTGTGTTATGCCTTATTGGAAACAATGGACTGTAACTCAGGGGGAGGAACCAAGATGGGTTCCACTCATTTACAGAGTTGATTGCACAGAATGGACTGGATTTAAGCAATGAATGTTTCCTGGATTCAGTGAAATTATAAAAAGGGTTTATTTGTTATCATATATATTATATTGAAAATTAAAATAAATCACGAGAGGAGGCTCATCAAAATATCGCACACATACGATGTCAGCACAAAAAGGAACATATTGTTTTCGAGGACGATTAGAACTTATTTTGTAACACCTATGTTTCTATCGCAAGCATTACAGGTTATCCTTTCCTCAGAGTATTTTTCAAGCACTTCTGCCGGGTGAACTTGTGCACGCTGACGTATGTGGTCCAATAGAGGCGAGTTCTTTTGCTGTTGCCAAGTACTTCCTATTATTCAAAGTTCATTTTTGCTATACAAAGGTGGTGTATTTTTTGAAGGACAATACGGAAGTTTGCTTCAAAGTTGAAAAGTTTTAGCTTTACACTTTGTCCGCCATTAAACTTCTGTGCCTTACACCCCACAACGAAATGGAAGTATTGAATACGAAAATAGAACTATCGTCGAGTCTGCTCTAACAATGCTGTCTGGAAGAAATTTGGGCAGAAGCTGTAAACGCGGCAGTTTTTATGTTAAATTGAACAGATATTAGTCCCATAAAAGGTAAAAGTCTGTACGAGCTGTGGTTCGGTAATGACTGCAATTTTACCAAATCTGAAGTGTTTGGGGTAGTAGTTTTTCTTCATTTTCGAAAGAATAATATAGGAAACTTGATAGGGAGACAGAAAACTGTTGGTTATGGGATATGCAGAAAACAGCAAAGGCTATTGAATTTCGATACCGACTTCTAGAAAAGATGAAATCTCGCGAGATGTTACCTTTCGGGAAGAGGAGCATTTTGATCAACAAAATAAATTAAAAGAGGGGGATGTTGGTTCTCTGGAGATATTCTTCCAGTACGGTTAGAATGAAGATTTGCATGAGGAGTTAACTAAAGTTTTGGATAGTTGAAGAACTTTGGAAAAGCAGGATATGTTTGATGCTGAAGTGAAGAATACAATTCTACCAGAGATGAAGCGTTTGAATTATTCTACGGTTGGACGAACAACCGTCGGGGTATTAATGAGCAAATTCCATGGAGGGTACGACTGTAATGCGGAAGGAATCGACTTTGTTCCACTTTGCAGAATACCATGTTTATTTTGTGTAAGATAAACCAAGTAGCCACGAAGCAGATCACTGGAACGCGGAAATTACAGTTGAGATGGACAATTTATTTCAAAATTATGCGTGGGACTTTCTGAAACGCCCACCTTATAGGAAAATCATAGATAATAAGTGGATTTTTAAGCTAAAGAATTTGGATGTACATGAACTGAAGACATACAAAGCGAGATTGGTCATACGAAGATTTACTCAGGAGTATGTATCTTGAGATATTGAGTCCAGCGTCAAAATTCAACTATATATGTAGGATACTTGCTATTGGAGAATGAAGGTCTATCGCTTATACAATTTGATCTGAAAACGGCCTTAAACGGCGATTTAAACGAAGACATCTATATGTGTCAACTCTTAGGATTTGATGACAGATCTGGCAAGATATGCGAGCTTCATAGAAGCCTATATGGCTTAAAATAAGCGTCCAGTTGGTGAAACAAACAAATATACCAATGTGTTGAAGCAGTTAAGAAAAAAAAAACATAGATCTTTAGTAGGCAGAATTTAACTGCTTTAAGTTTAATTTAATACATAGTAAAAATTTGACTAACAAACTTATTCAGTTAGCTAAATAGAATAATAGAATTAGCATATTCGATTAGCTCTATGTTAGCTATACAATGTAATAGAATGGCTCTGCAAACTTATTCAATAAGCTCTTTTTTCAATAACCTCCAGCCTGAAAAGTACCAGGAAGTTCTAACGGATACATGAGTTGAATAGGTATTCGAACCTCAGTGCCGCAAATTTTTTACCATCTCTAAATGTACGGAACGAATGGCAGCACATAAAAAATCATGGGATAAAGTAAAAACCAACACCACAGTGCAATGCTGTGGTGACTTATATAGTGATTGAAGCTGTTCACCTAATCTCATCCTACCATATACATACAGAAACGACATCAACTGTGAAATTTTTAGTGATTCAAGTAAAGAACATTTTTTTGCAATTCCGCTCAAAGTTGAACATAATGAGAACTTTCTCGCGTTTTGCAAAATTACAGAAACGGTAGACTGTAGCCAGTAACTCGTAACAGTCGCTTTCAGGTGCTGAAGCCCTCATAGCCTAGAAGTGGCTTTTGTAACATATTGAAAATTTTCACAGTGTGGTTCAGAAAAAGCTACCAAATTCGGGCTGTTGGAAATGATGTCGTTTTAAATTTTACACCTGGCATGTAGACACAACGAGGAATTTTTCAAATAATCGGCACTGATTTTTCTTGTCTGAAAATCTGAAGGGTTATACTTGCTGGAATAATGATGCTAATTGGAGATTGTTGTATGACGTCGTATTTCTACAAAACGGCTTTGCACGTAGTTCGTCCATCTACACAACGCTCACTGTATCCAACTGAGTGGGATCTTTGAGTCGGTCCACAGATAAAATTTTTCCACATACACTTTTAGACCTTGCTTGCAGTAAATATACACCCAAAAGGAATGGGCTACAATTGACGCCAAATGTCACCCTCATCTTGTGATAATCGACAAACACCAACTGAACGACTTCAGGCACGCTCGACGAGATGCAGATAAAACAATGACTGTCTCGATACTCTTCTCTCAATAGGATTTGATAAAAAGCTTTTTCCACATCAGCTACCAGACCAAAACGACCCAGGCGAAAGTTCAATAGCATCAATAATACATCCGGCAGAAGATTTACTTCCACTTGAAGTTAACTGTTAAGCGAAGGAGCACTTTCTTAATAGGCGGAAGCATGAAACACAATTCTAAGCTTGGTGGTAGTGCTCTCCGCTTTGTAGACTGGTGTGGAAGATAGAACACCCGTTGCGCAGTGATATTTTTTCAGCGAAACCATCCGAAATAAGTTAACTTATGGCTACACCGTATTCATCGAATCTACCAGGAATTCTCAATAGGCGCCGCGTGAAATACTTCAGCCTTCTTATTGCATCTTCTCGGCCATTCGTCGACTGAACATCAGAAGTAACCCATGGCAGAGTGGTTTCGTATCGTTTATCCTTCCTTGTGATGCATTTTGCAATTAAATCGTCTGCCAAGTGATCATTTTCAGCGTTTTCCCCTCGAATATCGATGACACCCAGTGACCAAAATGAATTTAAAACTGTGTCATTGCCAGCAAAATGCAAATTATCGCTGGAGAAAAAAGAAGTGGATAAGTTAACAGCTGAAATATTACTCTCATGGAAGCATGTAAACCCTACAAGTTCCGATAAGCTCCTCTAGCTTACAGGGTACCCACGACAGAGTCAACTAAATGATATTTGTAAACCGGTGAGTGAACGACTGCAAGGTGTCATAGTGTTATACAAATTTCGCAGACCAGTGGCATCCGTTCTCGAACTAATGGATCGTAAGAAAATAAATTGCTGCATGTGATTATCGACAATTTTATCGGTATTGCCGTACCTACTGCTCTCTTAGCAGTGAAATGGCTGCATCGTAATACATTTCATTCGCTGTAAATCTAGCTATGACCTTTTTGGCACTGCCCGTTAGAACGAATTCGGAAGCTGAGTGGTTTCTGGGTATGGAATTGAAGCGGACGTCGACTGGTAGATTTTTTTTTCAGTCAGACACTTTATTCAGAACGTGTTTTAAGGAAGTTTAATATGGATTGTTGTTAGTTAGTATCAACTCCGGCTGTGAAAGATGTAATGATTTTACTTTGGTTTGTTAAATCGATGATGATTATGCTGGCCATGCGGTGACTATAAGATTAATTTCTGAATTTGTCTTTACAGGTGGTGTGCCTGTTTCCTGGTTATCATAAAGACAAAAATGTGTATCACTATTGACAACTGAGTCACAATACGTTGCGGCATCCCAAGCTGTGACAGAGATGGTCTGGCTACAGCGCTTGTTGGCAGAATTGCTTCAAATTAAATCTTGTGCGTCTGTTTTGAATGTGGGATTGTCCAGCTTGCCAAGGATCCGGAATTTCATAAGTGCACAAAACACAGAGATGCGGGCAAAAAATAGGAAACCAAAAAACCGCCGTAAGTTTTGTTGAATTGAAAACCTAAAAAGCCTTCGTTTCCGGAATCAATTGATTTTCGAGGATTGGATTAAGCGCTAGCATAAGTGTGTTGCAGTCGATGGGAATTACTTTTAGAAGGACAATATAGATTTAGATGAATAAACTTGTACTTTTCATTTTCTGAATGAATTCCAGAAACTTGATCAAGGTAGTATTCTCAATACGCTCTTTCAACTTTATGTCTTCCTTCTTTTTTTCGTAATAGTTTTTTTTTTGTGTTGCCAATTGTCGCAAACGACGTTCTTCAGGTGTTAAGTTTAACTTTTTCGACCCATGATCAAACAATCGGTTTGTGCTAATGTCACTTTATATAAAAATATCTGACTTGACAAAGGAGGTAAATGCAAATAAATTATATTAACTTGAATATTTTCTCTAAAGTGTTTATTTTCGTGAAAATATCAGACACCACGAAAAACTTTTTTATATAAGAGAGACATAAATGTTATAAAGTTACTACTATCTTCTAATGAGTCTAAATGCCCAAAAATAGTAAGCCTATTCGTATTTCTGATTCTGATCCGTACGAATTGAAAACTATTCTCGAAGAAAATATAGACATTTATAAGATTGAAAATCTTACAGATTATTTTGCTATTACAATGACTACAACTAATAATACTGTGCCCAATAAGAACAATAACACTACTGCACCTGTTTCCAATACTTCTTTCGACTTAAACAATATTTTTAACAGTCTCCGTGTACCGGACGTTATTAAAGACTTGCCTTACGATGATGGCAACCCAAGGTCATTATATGACTTCATAAGAAATGTTAAGGAAGTACTGCGACTAATGTCGTAATTGGACGGCACATCAAACGAAATGAAACATACTTGATAAGAGACCTGTACAGTCTAAAACAAACAAATGAAACACTTGAGCAATTTTCTGCAAAAATAATAGAGATTCTTTCAAATATGATTTATCATTATACATACATATACAAGAGAGATTAATATCCGTTGTTTCTGCAAAACAATCTCTTATGCTGCCACGTGTCTGAACACTTTCCTTATTGGACTTAAAGGACCAATAGGCTCAACAATTCGGGCTTTAAGATCAGCAACAAAAGAAACCCTTAATTATTGTATTCAAGAACAGAATACATACAACAGTTACAATATTAACCCAACTCATAGGAAATTCCATTCGAAACATGAAAACTTCAAATTGTTCTAACATTAAACCCCTTACGAGTTTTCAACCTCATTTTTTTAAATTCTACAATTCAAGTCCATCAAATGACAGTTCTCCTCCTCAATATCGACCATCTCCAATCCAACAGACAGTTTTAAAATTACAATTCCCACAACAACAAATAATACGTGTACACACATTGACTCCAAGACCATATTATTTATAATAATCCACAACCACGTCCCATAAATGGAAGTTGCAAGCAGTCATACTCGAACCCTTCCAACGCCTATTCAGAGTCACTCTTACCAAAGGAATTAGCAAAACTCCTTGTCAAGGTATTAAATAAAGGAAGCACACAATTTAGATAATTATTACCCCAATTACGAATAAAATTTATATTAATATGTTCAACAGCAATCAGACAACTATCAATAGAACAATCGTACATTTATTCAAGGAATTAATCAAGAAGGTCAGAATGAAATCAATGTTTCGAATTTTCTTTCAAAAGCCTCATGAAACAACACGATTTTCTAGAACTAAATAACCATAGTAATAACCAGCGCTTCTCCATACGGTAAACATCTCCAATTTCTGATAGCTACAGGTGTTTATGCTAACTTCATTAACCCAGAACTAATAGACTCTCAATATCACAAAATCATAGAAGGTGTTATAATCAAAACGGTTCTAAACAAACTTATTCTGAATACAATACATTCAGTTGTATTCATTATAATGTACGAGGTTTGAAGTAAGCTGAACCAAGACCGAAAATAGCATGCCAAGATCGATCAAATGTCAAAGTTTTGATCACTGTTTCTTTCGATTACCTTGGCATAGTGCATTAGAAGTTTTTGCTCAAGGTCGTACGGTCAATGAGGAGTATTATCTTGAAATTATGCGCCGTTTGCAAGAAGCAATACCAAGAAAATGTCCAGAATTATGGAAAAACAATTTATGGCTTTTGCACCACGATAATGCACCTGCTCATTCTTCGTTGCTTGTGAGAGATTTTTTGGTCAAAAACAACACGAAAATAATGTCTCGGCCACCATATTCACTGTTTTTGGTCCCATGCAACTCTTTTCTGTTCTCAAAACTGGAGACCTATGAAAGTACAGAGATTTGCAGTGATTAAGGAAATAAAAACGGCATCGCTGAAAGAGCTCATGTCTATACCAAAAAATGCTTATGAGAAGTGCTTCGAGGATTGGAAAAAGCGTAGGCACAGGGGATTACTTTTAAGGGAACAACATTAATATCGATGAATAAATAAATATTGTTTTTATAAAAATATAAAGTCACCTTACTCTTTATATTGTATTTGCCGAATTTAATAGGATCGAACATATTATATTTTTCCTTTTCAAATTTCTTAATTATTTCGATGGATTCATAGGACTTGAAGCTTTTAAAAAAACTGGGTGTGACCATAGATTTACCCAACAAAATATTAAGAACAAAAGGTAGTTCCCTTCCCTTATTATAGTATTTACCAAATACTATAATAATAATATTTATAATTATAATATATTATAATATAATTAGACACACTTTTTCCTATGAAGTAGTCTTATTCAGATTTTTTCAAGGCAAGCGAGGAAGAAGGAGATTTAGTGACACCGAAAGATGTAAAACCTAACTCGAATAAAATTCACGATATTAGAAATTACCCGATTCCACCTACGCAAAAGGAGATAAAATTCTTTTTAGGATTATTTGGTTACTATCGCAAATTTCTAAAAGATTTTACTAACTTGACCAAACCCTTTATGGAATGCTATGTATGGTATGCATGATATGTATGGTATGTTATATATAATGCTCCACACATTGCAAAAACATACTGAGCAATGATCCCTTACTAAAATATCCTAATTTCACAACGGAATTATTATTATTATTTTTTAAAATTTAACACCCAAGTGGATATGAATACACTTATGATCCCAAAATACTATATGTGTTAAGTTTTTTCGGAAAATGGCACAAAAGTGAAAGACAAAAGAAAGATGTTTGGGCTCGCTGGCTATTTCGCTCTATGGGTAACATCCATCCATTCACATTTAATGTGAAGACTAAATTATTAGTGTAAATTGACTTGATGTTATATGTAGGCAACCATTAATCGCACGAGATTTTAGATGTCTGAAAAGTTTTTCGGACACGGCTGGTATTGAACCCCGAGCCCCGAAATTCAAAAAGTTTCATTACCAAATTATGTGTAAGAAAAGCAAAGCAAATACAAATGCTGACGCGCTGAGTCGCATAGAAATCCACATTCCTTTTGATACTTAATAAAAAATATGATATCTCAACCCCAATAAACTTACTGCTATTTTTACTTGCGATGATACGTTTATACTAGTTCGACATGTTTTACTTATTCGAAATTCTTTGCCAGTGATAAAATATAACCAAAACCAGCAATAACTGCGAAATGTGCAATCTTCTCAAATATGACAGACATCGACCGAAAATACAGAATGAGCGTTCAGAAATGTCTAGTAAGCCCCTTAATATTTTGCACATTGGCGTATACAGAATTCATATCATACAAATACTAACGATTACAGACAAGCTCTCAAAATTTGCTTCCGCTTAAATCCTTACTGCACACAGAATTAATATAATACGTTCATTAAAACAGTTCTTTTCGCAGAATGGTACACCAAATAATTTTATATACAACTCAGCTGCTGAACTTACATCAAAATTATTTAAGGATTTTTGTAGACAGTATGATATATACCTGAACATTATGACCTCACAAAATTGTACCGATAACTCTCTAGTAGAGAGGTTTCACTTAATATTGAATGATATTTATCGCATTATTTATGATAAAAATAACAAACAAGTTCTAACAGATCTATTACACGAGGCATTTATAACTTACTCCATACCTTCCATAAAGAATGTAACACCTTGTGAATTGATAACAGGAAAAACACACGAATTTAGAAAATTCACACTCTTTCATTTTGTATAAACGAATTAGAAAAAAAATCTTAATTCATAATACAATATAAAGACGAGAGTCTTTAAACGCAATAACATAAGAAATAAAATGACACTTAGAATAAAAAAGTTAACAGTACTAACAAAGAAAGATTCCTATCCTAACCAATAAAAAAAAAACTAACTAGGAAACGAAAATTCCAGATTAGCACGAGTCAACACATGGACATACAGGATCTGTCAAAGAGCCAAGGCCTCTTTCTAATGGAATTAAGTTCGAGCCGAATAATAAATTCATGCGCATATTAAATTCATTTCCGTAATCAATTTAACCGCTTATGAGTAAAACATTAAGACATTCGTAAAACTCATTTATAAAAATAAAAATATTGGACCCATGAAAAGCGTTACTAATTTCAAATACGTATAAGGAATCAAGAAACTGGTTACAATCTTTATTTTCACGATACCGAAACAAGAGATGACTCATAAACGGAGTAGGATTTCTAATAAAAGCGATCAGGCAACAGGATTAACAAAACAATACAAAACTTTAAACTTAACGAACACGACATGAGCAAGGAATTGACAAGACAAGTTCAAATCAATGAAAAATTAATCCAGAAATTTGCAAATATTAACAACCACATAAATATACAATGGAAACACTTGGAAGATTATTCAAACGAATAGCAGTTAGTCATATCTCAAAAGATTTGAACTGAAGAAGAAAAATCTCAGTATAGGCATGTAATACATATGTATAGGGTTTTCTAATAACGACTTGACAACTTTTTTTTTAAGTGAAAGGCAAACCATTTGAGATATTTCAAAAACTTTATTATTGGCTTGAAGTACAATCAAAACATTTATGAATGGAACTCGACTTCGTTCATATGGCCACCGCGGGCACGTTTGCAGCGGTCGATCCGTTGGACCCAATTTTCAACGACTTGGTCACACATTTCCGCCGAAACGGCCGCTATTTCGCGTTCAATGTTGGTTCTGAGCTCTTCCAACGTCATCGGCATGTTAGCATAAACCAATGACTTAACGTAGCCCCACAGAAAATAGTCAAGCGGTGTTAAATCGCACGAACGAGGCGGTCAATCGACTGGCCCTTGTCTTGAGATAACACACTCACCATATTTACTCTTCAATAAATCGATTGTAGCGTGTGCTGTGTGGCTTGTGGCACCATCCTGTTAAAACCGAATGTCGTCCAGGTCCATATCTTCTAATTCGGGTCAAAAATAATCGGTGATCATAGCGCGATAACGCTGACCATTCACAGTAACGTGACGATCGTTATCGTCGACGAAAAAATATGGTCCAATTACGCCGCCGGCATGCAAACCGAACCGAACAATTATTTTTTGTGGATGAAGTGGTGATTTATGAAGCACATGTGGGTTTTCACCCGACCAATAACGCATATTTTGCTTATTGATGAACCTATTGAGACAAAAATGAGCTTCGTCACTGAAGATGATTTTGCGATGAAATTCATCATCTTGGCTCATCTTCTCCAGAACCCAATCGGAGAAAGTGGCTTATAAGTGTACTTTACCATGATGAAAATGTTGAGTTTACTGAATAAACTGACAGTGACAGTTTGATGATTAGTGAAAGAGTGCGTTCACAAATTAAATTCAGATCTGTCAAGTCCCTATTGGAAAACCCTATATATCAGATTAACTATAATATTGAAATCCTTTCTAACCAATCAGAGGAAGTGAACTTACTCTTAATTAACTCCTCAGTATAGAGATGACCTCAACATATGGTATTAACAAAAAACTCATTTCTGGAACCTTCTACTGTATTATGAAGATGACGAAATCAAGGTAAATAATGTCATTTATAGAAGCAAACCAACATTTTTTTAGGATAAAACCAAAATAATTCCAATTCCAATTTTTGACAAAATAAATAAACCTCATCAAGAGATAAATCAAGAGATTGTTACACTAATCAACTAATTTACACCATAACCATCATCCCTATAACAACTACAATACTTTACTTCACCAACATCTTGAATCATCATCGCTGCGAAAAGTTGGAAGAACATGAGAACCAAATGGACCAAAAAGCTCCGACCCATAAAAATTATAGATTAATGTTACATTATCATCTCTTCTCACCTAGGCGGTAGGAGTTATGTATTCATAACAGTATAATTTGTGTTATTGTATAGTCTAAATTTCAAAAAATGTACTCGTAAACCTATATTTTCTTAAAACTGCAAACCAAAAACATTTCAACTTTAATATATATACTTCCTTTGCATTCCAAAGCAACTGTAAGTACACCCCTGTTTTAATCCAAAAAAGTGTGAAAACATTTTTTGCAATTGGCTGCCGATGCTGTTTGCAGTTTATTAGCATCTGCGATTCACATAGTCCTATAAAAAGTAATTTAGTGCCGCCAAAACACACGATTTCGGTTCCTAAAGCAACAGCTATCAAAAATGATAGCACTTTTTGAAAATTAACCCTACTGGAAAATATTTCATTCAGTAAAAGAACAACATCCTTTATTTTGCATTTCACTAATTTGATTGATTTCAGTTATGGTTACTTATTTCTGATCCCTTCCGATCCTACGGTCACTTAGTTTTTAAAAATCTATCGAAAATTTTTTAATTATTGCACTGTACGAAAATTTATGCAGAATCATTTAAATTATTCAAAAAATATTATATCATAGTAGACATTGCGAGTACACCAAAAATAATAATAATTTCTTAGTTCTTTGCTAAGCTTTTAGTAAGCGTTTTTTGTAAAAATAAAACAATCATTTTAATAGGAAAGTAAAAAACATTTTATTCAAAGTATTGGCCATTGCTAGCTACACATACTAGGTGGGGTTAAAAGTAACCTTCTTTCAAACGAAAAAAAAATTTTTTTTTAAATGTTTTTTTATTTTATTAAATATTAGTCCCCTTTTAGTTTGATACACTTATTCCAGCGATTTTCCAACTTCTTGATCGCGTACGAAAAGTAATTTTCCGGAAGGTCTGCAAAATACTCCTCCGTGGCGTCAATGATTTCCTCGCGTGAGCTGAATTTTTTATTGATGAGCCATCTTTTGAGGTTTGGGAAGAGATAATGGTCCGAGGGAGCCATGTGAGGCCGTTTTGCAGCGATTTCGGCCTTCAATCGCTCCAATAATGCACAGTAATACTCGCTGTTGATGGTTTTTCTGGTGTTCAACAGTTACCAATCGACGCCAAAAGTCCGCCCGATTCCGCATCAGCAAGTCCAAACACTCTTTCGAAGTGCTCTCGCGTTCATGTTTTTGGTCAAGAGTGAGTATGCGCGACACCCAGCGGCAGGATAACTTTTTCATATGCAGAATATTGCCCAAAATATGGCGTGTGCTCTCAGTACCAATCTTTGTGGTATCTGCTAGCTCGCGCACCTACACTTTTAGGTCAGCCAACACCATTTCATGTATTTTTTTGACATTGTTCTCTGTAACCGCATCGGAGGGCCTGCCGGTAGTGGAGTTTCGGTCACCCCGAAACTCTCTAAACCAATATTTGACGGTATAATCTGACAGAGCATTAGCCCCATAATATTTATCCAATTTTTCTTTTGTTTCCTTCGCCGTTTTGCCTCTAAAAAAATAATGTTTTATGAGAGAACGAAAATCGTTTTTGTCCACACTCAACATGATGCCAAACACGTCAAAAACAATCAGCTGTCAAAATAAAACTAAAGACAGTTTCGCACTGAAATTTGGCATGTCTGTCTAAATATGAACGGACGTCAAGGAACTATAACCTTTTCTGCAGTAGCAGCGCATTCCGGCGGTCAAGGAGATTACTTTTCACTCCACCTAGTATTTCCCATTTTTCAGGCAATTTATGGTTTCCACGCCAGGCATCCAATTTTCGACTTCCTCGTAGGATTCGAAGTGCTGCTCAGCTAATGCGTGTCCCATCGATGAAAACAAATGATAGTCGGAAGGAACCAAGTGAATAAGGCGGCTGGAGTAGCAGCTAATAGCCAAGTGCGTTCGTTGTATCCTGAACCAGTTTTGTTTTGTGTACAGGTGCATTGTCATGGAGCATCTTCTGGCCCATTCTGGTCGTTTTTCGATCAATGCATAGTTCAAATTGATCGTTTGTTGTCGGTAGCGATCTGTATTAACGGTTTCAACAGGTTTTAGGAGCTCGTGGTACACCTCACCTTCTGCCGACTCTGATGCGACTCTGCAGCACTTTTCTTCAAATGAAAAAAAAAAATTAATGCTTTCCGCAAATCATCATTTCCTGGTACAAAAATCTACATTTTTAACCCGATGAAAACATATGATGTTTTTTTCTCAATGATTTGATGTATACTATGTAAATATGTTTGACAGGTGTCATAGCAACCAAAAAAAAAAAGTTCACAATAAATGTTCCCTGTCGAGACCATTTGTATGTATAGGTACACCTGTTATACTTGTATATATGAGTACGTTCCTTATCTTTTATCCAGATAAAAAATGCATTTAAAATAATGTAATGCTTGAAGCTTCCAATTTTTTTCTGGAAATAGCTAGTTCTGCGCATGTTCTTATCACGCAAAGTAAATAAGATATAAAATAACGCTGAGGGAAACTAAACAATTTAAAAACAAAAAATCAAGTTGAGATCGAAAATGAATTGATGTTTACACAAATGAAAGCAGCAAATTTTCAATATTTTTTATTTTATTTTATTTTTTTTTTAAAGGGTGGTTCATCATAAGGTTTGATTTATAATGTAAAACAAAGCACATAAATTTGAAAGTGAACTTTTACTACCAGTTAAAAGAACAATTCATGGCATTTTAGAAATGATATCAGGTAAATGTTGTTGGCCACGACTACGTCTGAGGTGGTCCATTCGGAAGGTCCAATTTTGGGCGACTCGTTCGATCATAGCCACTGGTATCTTGCGGATAACACGAGTAATGATAGCTTCCAAAGCATCAATCGTAGCTGACTTATTCCTGAAAACCTGAAACTTTACATATCCCCAAAGAAAAGTCCAAAGGTGCGATATCGCACGATCTAGGTGGTCAATAACCGCGATAACGGTTACCATTGACAGTGACATTCTGATTTGCCTCATTTTTGAAGAAATATGGAACAATAATTCCACTAGCCCATAAACCACTCCATATCGTTGTTTTTATTGGATGTAATGGTAGCTCTTGGTACTATTCGGGTTGCTCATCAGCCCAAATACGGCAATTTTGTTTACTAACGTATCCATTGAGCCATAAATGGTCTTCATCACTGAACAAAATTTCACCATAAAACAATGGATTTTCATTGAGTTTTTCCAGAGCCCATTCACTAAAAATATGATGCAAATTCAAGTCGCCTGGCTTCAATTCTTGCACAAATTGAATTTCGCACGCTTTTAGGCCGAGATCCTCACCTAAAATACGCCAAGTTATCGAATACGCCAAGCCAAGCTGCTGAGAACGACGACGAATCGATTCGTCACGGTCTCCGCGTACACTCTCAGCTACAGCTGCTATAGTCTCTTAACTACGTGCTGGATGTGGTCTAACTGGTCGAGTGTCATTAACTAATGTAAACTGGAACTCAAATTTGCGAATGGTATTGGCAATAGTGGTTTCAGTAGGTCGATTATGCGCACCGTAAGTTCCTCGAATCGCACAAAAAAAAATTCTCACAGACGCTATTGTGGTATGAGTCTTTCCTCGATAACTTGCCAAACGGTATTGAACAAAAATGATAAAGCAGTTTGATATGAGTCACGTGTGATCTGTCAAAAAAAGCCTATTGAAAATCAAACATCACGATGAATCCTGCCTTATTATTGAAAATATCTGCTTTTATCGCCCCAGCTAAGGTTTCCGTAAATAATATGTTTGTGGATTTCAATTATATATATATGTGTTATTTATTATTTATATAATATATACATAAATATACATTGGGGATCACTATGATAAGGCCATTTTGCAATCGATTTTCACTCTTTTTACTTGTTTTAAATTTAGTACCCGGAAATTTTTACTACCTGTGATCAGGTACATATTTTCTCAACGGGAAATCATAAAATAAAAGATAAATAAGAAACGACCGTTGGAATTTGCCGAGATCAAACAATGTACTACTTAAAAAGTGTATAAAAAGATGCGCCACTAGGATGAGGCCACATGCAAAATCTTCGAAAGAAAGCAAAAAATGAATAAAATGTTTACATTTTATGGTTTTAAAACATTTATTTACTACGTTTTTCTACAATAATAATGAGTATACCCGTCATTTTTCGATAGGACCACTATCAGACGGTTTGGAATAGAATCATACAGTTTTTTTTTTTTAAATAATTAAGAGAAATTTAGGCCCAAACATCACAAATAGCTTCGATTAAAGTGTCCTTGCCTTTAAATTGTCTGCCGCCTTCATACACTTTACGTATGGCCTCATCCTAAGGATCGCCAGTGTTTAGATATAATATATACCATATACTTACATATTTATCAAGTTTAAAATAACTGGAACTTTAAAATTTAGTACAGGTGTTTTAAAGGAAGAACCTCAATATCTCTGAACAATATGTATAAATTCCATACTGTGGCTTTGATTTTAGGTTACTTTAAAATTGATAAGATAGTAAAAGCGGCTGAGCTGATAGAATTGCCTGTCAACCCCATTAAGAAATTGTTTCAAGTAGAAAATATTGTTCTTGAAATTCAGCTTTTTATCTTATATAACTCTTAGGTATTTACATTTTCCCATGGACTTAATTTGAAAGAAAACGGTCATTACAGTTCAACCTGTTGAACACAATTAACCCATTTTCATAGTTCACCTTTTCAAGTGTTTTTATTAACAATGGTTAATAATGGTTTTTTAAATTAAAAGACTTTTTTGGGCTTATGAAGAATCCTTTTACTTCAGCCCATATCAACTCTATACGAGTTAGCTTGAAGTGGTGTAGCGGCACTAGTAGCACTTTGGACATCAAGTTTTACTTTGTGAAATTGAAAATATTTAGTAAGTCAGTCTTAACCATGTCTTACTCGGGAAGTAATTTATTTTTACTAAGCCACTTCTTAGTAAATATTTTCTTGTACAAGCAAACGATTTCATTTGATTTCGATTATATACCATATGAATCCTAATGTCCAAATGAGAATACAAAATAACACAAAGGGTTAAAGTACTCTTAAAATGTTTGCACACAGCGTGGGATGTTGCGAATTCCTAAGCAATAAGAACAACGTATATTAAACCAGTTGTTCTTCAGTGGCAGTTTAGAGAATTAAGAGCTGGAAACTCAGCGACATACATCCATGTTTGATAATGTACTCCAATAAGGCTTGTACTTCAGCCCTTTACAGATTTGAAATGTCCGCAAATTTGCATATGCATTTTTAATATAGTAGTGTCATACATGGTAGTTTCATTTCGAATATAGACGATGTGTTTTATACATCTTTTGTGGATACGTTCAAAATGAAATGGCGCGTGTCATTTCAAAAACAATGCATAAACTGACAATCTTTCTCAAAATCGTCTCGAATGCAGCTGAACACTTATAGGGTGAACACACCGTTGCTTGATTGTATAGTCATAGCAGTGACTATGACTGGAGGGAAATATCCGTGGTTGTTGCAGCTTATGGTAAGACCATGCTGAGTTTTTTTACTTTGATTTTATTTAAAATAACATATTATTTTGTCAGAAAATGATTGCAAAACTGCATGGAAATCATTAAGGCACCAATTTGTCAAAGCTTTAAAAGAGACAAAGGGGAAGTCTGGACAGGAGATGTTTGAGAAGAAAACGTGTAAATATTTCAACCAGCTTTTCTTTTTAACAAAAACTCTCGAACCAAGAAAGTAAGTGAAACAATACTTTTAATCCTTCTCTACAACTTTCATTCAAATAGAACCAGTTGTAACTTCGACACATCCATTAATATACCTAAGAATGAAATATCGGCACTTTTGAGTGCATCTTGCGAAGACTTGTTTGAAGACCAAGCAACATCTTCTTCGTCGGTTTGGAAGAATCCCACTGCCAGCGCAAGTCCTTCACCGGTATCATCCAAAGGAAGCAAACGTGGTAGGGAAGACGATTACGTCAAGGATTTTTTGGCCGGTGTGTTAACGGAAATAAAAGTCGATTCAACCCTAAGGGGTGATAACGAACAATTTTTTATTAGTCTAGCCAACATCGTAAATAACGGTAACTTAAACGCAAAACAAACTCGTGAAATCCAAAAAAAGTTATTCAATTTTGTTATAGATGAAATCGATAGAATTGAAGCAAACCAATAAAATTTTACTGAAAATGATTTAGGTAATTGACAAGCGTTTGTCTTAAGTGGTAAGCATCCCGACTTGATTTATGAGAACGTGAAGGTGGCAGTCCGTCCAAATATTGATAACCTGATTTGTTTCTCCATTCTCCAGGAATAACTTCGTTGTCTACAATTCGGTCCGCGTAGTTGGAAGGACAGTAACTTGAACACTTCATAAATATTAATATATTAGGGAGAAGTACCTAACCTTGACAATATTTTGTCCATGTTTGCAGAAAGAGCATGCATGTCGGTCTTTAAAATTCTCCATCTCGAAGACAAACTACCAAATGCGTTCTCAATGTATTTACGTGGAAAAGGTCTCATAAGGTTTTGCCTCAAAGGAAAGGCATTATCTTCCACAAAATAGTAAGGGAACCTTATATCCGAATACGGTAAAGTGGACGTATTTGTAATTTCCAATTTGTTGCTTAAAATAAGTTTGCCAAAAGAACTTTCAGCTAAAATGCTTCCATCACTTTGACTTCCGTATGCTCCTATATCTACCATGGTAAAGGAATAATGTGCATCACAAACCGCCAGAAAAACAGTGCTGTGTCTTCCTTTAAAGTTGTAAAATATTGAACCGGCATTGGGTGGGCAGATAATTTTTACATGTTTTCCATAGATCGCATCAATGCAGTTTGGAAGTTTCCAACGATTTTCAAATTCTTTCTCAATGTTCTTCCATTCAGTTAAGCTAGGTGGTGCTAAATAAATTTCGTTTAGCTCATGCCACAGCGTCTGACAAGTTAACTGACATTAACAATGCAATTAATATTTATGTATATGCTCACATTAATGTTATAAATAGGCGACATTTCGGGGAGATGGGCTCACGTATGGAAAACTTATTGGGGGGAAAACAAATCAAATTAAGCAACATATCGAATGTTTTAGGACTCATCCGCACAGCCTTTTCAAACATTTCGCAGTCTACATATTCTAATCTATGAAATGTTGTTTGGAACAATCCAAACTTGTTTCTTAGTTGGTAGCTTGGTCTGACCCACCACCTTCTGATATTCTTTTTTGATTTGTAGTATTTATAAGCCGAAAGACCAATCACTGTTAACAAGATTGTTCTTTTTAATTTTTTTTTTATCGATCATTTTTGTAACCCAAATTAAAAAAATGAATAATCAATAAAAATAATAAAATGCCGGTAAACAAACAATGGTTGACACCAACAGAGTTACAGCCATCTTATATGGTAATCAGAAAGAACAAGAAATATTGCTGTTGTTGTTGTTTAACTTCAACACATAGATTATACGCGGTCGCTGTCAAAAGTATCGCATTCATTGTGTATTAGGAAACGATTTAATGACGACAACGATTTCTCGGGCTAGACTCTTCTCGCTCTCACGCTGCATTTTTTCTTAAAGATTTTTATAAGCCGACTAGACTCTTCAACACCATCGAATAGTTATCCGATAACTTGACATCATCCGCATCCCACAGCAATCCAATCTAGTAACGATTGTTCACGAAATTCAATGTTTGCTGCATTATGTTAACTGCACGACTAACTTCTTTGCTGATCAAGTTATTTCTTGGAGGTCTTAAGCCAAACTCTTCAGTTTAAAAATGTCATTTAACTAATTCATGAAGTTCATCCTCTGACTTAATAGCATCGTAAAATAAAAAGCGCATAGATGCCTTACCAACTTCATCACCCCAAGCAGCTCTGACTGATAGAGCAGACTTCCAATACACAATCCATCCTAGAAGCATCTTAAGTGCACACGGTTCATCATCACTACCATGTGGTTGTCCATGGCCCAGCAGAAACTTTGTTTGATCTAGACCAACTAAGATTTTCTCGGTTTGGCATCGACTAGGTCGTTTAACGGAAGCCCGCGGAGATGTGGATACAAAGCACTAACTTCTTTACTGCGTATACATTCCCCAAAGAAAACCGTATCCGGTTATGTGTATTTGACACATCTAATGTCGATTGCACTGGCTCTGCACACCTGGAAATACTTTTTGTCCACTGAAGCGTAAGTTTCTCAGGTTTTCCTGTGAGCTCAAGTTCGTCAAACAAATCCTTTTTGATCATAGTTAGTGATGAGCCATCATCTAAGAAAGCAAAGATGTCAACACTTACTTGTGCCATAAATACGAATAGGGGCCACTTTAAACACAATCGGCATCTTTTTTTTCACATGTGAAGAATTAAAGTTGGGCTGGGGAACATAAAGACTTGCTGACACATTCAATCCCGCTGCCTGGGATGTGTAGTGTTGATGCATCAGCGGATGATGACGTCTGGAACATCCTGATATACCGCAAGTTTCTTCCTTGAACACGTTTTCCAGTAGTCGCGGGTTAACATCAATTTAAAAGCTTTGCTCTTACCAAAGCCACCACATATAACGCACAACTCACTCTGAGCTTGAGTTGAGACAGGCTGATGAGTTAGTGCACGATTGGAAATCTTCGATGTAGCTTGCGACTTTTTAATGACAGTCATCTTTCAAAGCATCTCGTTGCTTTAAAAACCTCTTAAAAATACGGCCACTTTCGCTTGTTATTGCCGGAAAAACATAGTAGCTCCTGCATATTACTGCGGTTTAAAATGGTGAGCAGACAGGCCGTTTTGATGGTTGAATTGTTGAATCTTGAGAACTGTTACAATTTCTACTATCAACTGGAGCTGGCCTAATGGGTGTAGACTGACGACGTTTGGACGAAAGCTCTTGGATTTTTTTCAACACTGCAAGTCTTTCATCCGACAATTTATAAGCAGTGAGTTTAGAACCAGCAAACGGAGAAGTTGGCACTGATGAACGTTGCGTACCCGAAACACAAGTACCACTTCCTTTTGTGCAACAGACGCCTATGCCACAGCAGCAGCTTCTAATTAAATGTCAACAGTAGCATCTACTTCTAAAGGCATACCTGTGTTACGCTGAGCATCATCACAGTCACCTTTTGGACCATCCTCTTCCTTTGCCTCACAATCGTTCCGCTCACAAAATCAGGGATCAGCAGTTGAGTACAAATCGGGGTTGGATTTTGCCCAAGAAAAATGCCACCAACGCGGACAAAACTGCCATGCGCGCACGACTTCAAAGTGCAGCTAAATACAGTTCTTTTCATTGCGACTTAAAATATTTCGATGACCACTTTAAAATAAAATTCTGTCGTTGAAAAGCCGATAACGAGGCGGCGTCCAATCCCTAAACACCAAAACAAATATCTCCAAATTCAAATGGAATTTTATTTTCTAAAAAAGGGTATAAATTAAATCACAAATTAATAAAAAAAAAATAATAATTAATCTTACAAAGGTGTGTTTCTGAGGTCACTGGACACAACCGATATCTTCTGTAAACGAATCTATTTCTCGTGCGCAACCGAATGTCAAATTTTGGAGATCATGCAAAAAAATTTAATCACGACATTTTACAAATACGAGATTTTCTGTTCTTAAGCCAATTCTGTTTTTATATTTATGATGGAAAATAAATAAATGTATGTAATTTAATTCGTGCGGTTTTTTTTTCAAAATTTGAACGTTTATTTAGGAAAAACATGTACAATAGTTTTATTCAAAGTATTGCCCATTTGAAGCTATGACTTTTTCCTATCTTTCTGGCAATTTTTGGATCCCATCCCAAAAGAACTGCGCCGGCTTGGCAGCCAAGAATGAATCAAGCCAATTTTTGATCTTCTGCTCTGATGTGGACCGTATTTCAGTGAGGGCGTTCTGCATTGACCGGAACAAATGGTAGTCAGAAGGGGCAATGCCTGGGCTATAAGGCGGGTGGGGTAAGACTTCCCATCCACTGTTTTTCAAATAGTTCTTAACCGGAATAGCAACGGGAGGCCGAGCGTTGTCATGATAGAAAATTATTGCCTCATGTCTGGTCGCATATTCCGGGCGTTTTTCGTCTACTGCTCTCTTCAAACGGATTAGTTGTGTTCGGTAACGTTGTCTATTGATAGTTTCACCCAGTTTTAGCAGCTCATAGTACAGCACACCCATTTGATCCCACCAAATACAGAGCATTACCTTTGCGCCATGGATATTCGGCTTTGCCGTTGATTTGGCTGGTTGGCCGGGTTTCACATATGATTTTTTGTGCTTGGGGTTATCGTAATGGATCCATTTTCCATCACCAGTAATAATCCGATGCAAAAATGACTTCCTTTTGTGGCGCTCCAGCAACATTTCGGACAAGCAAAACCGCCTTTCGACGTCTCTCGGCTTGAGTTCATGTGGAACCCAATTTCCTTGCTTTTAAATATATCCAGCTGCTCTTAAACGTTTTGAAATGACTGCTTTCAAAACAAAGTTTCTTAGAAGTTCTAACTAGCATATAACATAAATGATAAACAGGATTAGTCGTAAGACAGAATTAAGGCAAAAAGGCAACAGTTTAATGAAGTTATCATGATCAGAACATTAGGTAAGAGCCGTAAGATAGAATTAAGGCAAAAAGGCAACAGTTTAATGAAGTTATCATGATCAGAACATTAGGTAAGAGCCAGTAAGCTAAAATAACCAACTGTCACTGTCGTATTCGATTTAAGCATTTTTGTCTTGAATGTAACATAAGGCTATAGCGACAGAAACAATGAAAACTAATTTAAAAGCCACTCAACGGCCTCGCTACACTGAGAGCATCGGTTCCCACTAGATCACCGAAATCAAGCAGTGTTGGGCGCGATAAGTAACGTAGGTGGGTGACCACATGGGAACTCAGTACTCCGTGTGCTGTTGAAAAAACGCGCCACATGGGTATAGTACCCCGGCGTTAAATCCCGGACCCTACAAATTAATTTGTATCGTTCCCTTGATATTAATAATAATAATAATAATTTAAAAGTAAAGTAAAACAATGTAAAAAAATGTAAATAAATAAATAAATAAATAAAAAATCAAAACTTTAAGGGTTCCAAGGTTCGGGCTATACTAATCTATACTAATTAAGAATCCGTTCGGCTTTTTTGTTTCAGGTGGCAAGAAGGGTTGAAATCATGTTTTTTTTTTTTTGGACGCCTATTTTGCCAGCTTATAACTTTTTTTGAGTTTTTTTTTTGGTTAATTTTTTGTGTAATCTTAAAATATCAGCAAAAAAATAATACAAAAATAAATAGTAAATATATTTTTTTCCGTTTGTGTAGAGCTTCAAAAACAGCCCGAAATTCATGCCTCTAGACTAGAATACCCCCTTAAGTAGTTATACACAAATTAAAAGTTAGAAAGGAATTACATGTAATTATGTAATAGGTGATTTTTTACGCGCTTGGTTTTTATTTGTCAAAAGCGACACAAGAAAATTACAAAAGTGTATACAATTTTTATGTAAGTTAATAAATCAATGCTTGCCATTATGTTGAACACAACTACGTTTTAAGTGGTAAATTCCGAAAGTCTAATTTTGAATCACTTTTTCGAACATATTGACTGGATATCACTAATAACACGTGCAATGTTGTCTTCCCAAGCTGTAATTGACGCTGGTTTATCGACATTATGAGTGATTTGACGTATCCTCATAAAAAAAATAGTTTAAAGGCATTAAATCGCACAAAGTAACCAGCCAATTCACAGGTCAAAAGCGAGAGATAAATTGCTCACCGAACTCATTTCGCAATTGGACCATTAATTCGCGTGCTGTATGACATATAGTTAGCGCCGTCTTGCTGGAACCAAATATCAACCAGATTCAGCTCGTGCACTTTGGGCAAAAAAATAGCTGACGCCATTGACGCTAACGTTGTTCTCACGGTTACCTTTGAAAAAACACGGGCCGATGGTTCCGTCAAATCATAACCCGCACCAAAGAGTGCATTTTTGCGGGTGCATTGCCATTTTTTATTGACTGAGGTTGCTCTTTGGATCAAAAATGACAGTTTTGTTTAGGACAATTTTTCGATAAGAAAGCGGATCTTTCTCCAAATTTTCTAAGGCCCAATCACCGAAAATTCGACGCTGTGGCAGGTTGTTTGATTTCAGTTCTTGGACACTTTTATAAAGTTTTACATCAACGACGGCGACGAATGGACAAATCACGGTCTTCACTAACACTATTTTCTTCTGTACGCATTCTACGCATGCGGGTCGGTGACCTGATGTCCAATAGGGTGAAATTGGTGCGGAATTTGGTCGTTATCACTTAAATTGTTTGCTCATTAGGTCGATTATGACAACCGTGAAATGGTCGAAATGTGCAAAAAACATTTTTCACATGGCATGAATTTTGATAATAAAATTCAATAATTTTCAAACGTTGTTCGGGTGTAAGTTTTTCTATGATGAAATGAGCTGTCAAAAATTGAACACTGAAAAATCGAACCTCAAAAAAATCACCCCTTACATACTTTCATATAGACGTGTTGGGTACATGTATACGAGTAGATTTAGAGCACAATAAGTGAAACGTTAAATCCCAAGAGAATATATCTTTGCGGTTTTGGATACATTCGTCACTTCGGACAGCCATCCTTCCATTCGCTAGCTCGTTCAACTTAATTGTTTTAAATTAAATTTTGTTGTTTTATACAATGATGTTCTGCGGATGCTACTGCAACCTGATGGATTTCAATTTATATCTCATGGCACGTTATTTAGTCGTTCTCCGACAAAGTCTGTCCAACAAACATACTGCGAGTATTTGAGCTATGTGAGCAACGAAATTTCGAATATTTGCAACGAGGCATTACGAAGATTTATGATGGAGTGTTGCAGTTTTTTATTTCAGTATGCTGGCTTATTGCAATTTTGGCCTACATCATAGAGATGCGCACTCTGTCCATAAAGACTTCTTAGACCGGTCATTGCGATTGGCAGTGTGGAATATAAGTATAGAAGGTTTTTGCTGATTTCCTCATCGACACGAGCAGTGAGTTTTCTTAGCCATCTCCCTGCCGGCAATCAACTTCATAATTGGAGATATGTTCACAATTATGGAATGCGAAAATGGACGACGCTAAATCAATGACTTTGTTGCGTCCCCTC
This sequence comes from Volucella inanis, assembly GCA_907269105.1. Lineage (NCBI taxonomy): Eukaryota > Metazoa > Arthropoda > Insecta > Diptera > Syrphidae > Volucella > Volucella inanis. The sequence goes on along the minus strand of OU026154.1, from coordinate 40,551,874 downwards.
GTTGAAGGTGGGGGCTGTCTACGAGTATTTCCATGTATGTCTGCTGCAAACTAAGCATCAAAGAAATTTTCAATTTTAATTATTTGTGCTATGTTATGAGGCAATTTCAATATTTAACTGGCAGTTGGAGGAGGATGGACGCAAGGAGTTTGAACCATGCCCTGATGATGCTGATGATGATGATGAGTGTGTTTGGTTTGTGGTCACACCTATGAGGTTGAAGAATATGCACGGGCACCAATCAAATCATGAATCAATACACATTGATGGTGGTCGGGTAAGGCCTGTATTGCTATTGATGCGTACTGTGATCGTCGGAATTGTTCCATAATTGCATGAACGGCCTTAAGTTGAATGGGTGCGTTTTTAAGATGCTTCGATGTCTTAGACTTTTCGCAGAAGCAGATAGAAAGCGAGTAAGACGAAAAAGGAGAGGAAGCTGCATTCGTTCATAATCCCTGAGACTGGATACGGCAGTAGCTTCTTCACCTACTACTTTTAGTCGTAAACTAGAAAATTGACACTGGATATGAAAATTGTTTATGGAAATGTTTGGTTTAGCGGGAAAGTTTTAACGGTGATGGCACATTAACGTTGGTGTATTACTTGTTAGCGTTAAGCATGAGCCAGTCAGTAGATTAGCAAAATAAAAATCAAAAGTAGCAACAATTTTCTACCAACAAGGTCAAGGGGTGAAATTTTAGTTTTATTTTTCAAAGAATTGATAAACTTCTTAAAAAACTGAGATGAAAAGTGAGACATGAGACATGAAGATATGTACAAGAATAATGTAACACTGAATCAGTTGTAAAATGTCATTGTAGGAATTCATTGATTTGATATATTGGGTTGTTCGATAAGTTCTGCGGTTTTTTTCTTAGAAGTAATGTTTATCGTTTCAGAAAATCTTTGTGTATACTGTTATGAAATGTTTGTTGTTTATTTCAATAGAGAGGGTTATTTTTTACATTGTTATGAGAATTTTTTTGATCGGACGTTTCTCCAGTTATCCTCTCATTGTGCGAATCCTTGGTTAAGAAACAAAGACCACCCAGATTAACTAACAGCAAAACTCACTGGGAAGATTTTCGAATAGACGTTCTAGACAATACTGAGTTAAAAGTAGCACTTAGAACGCCGTATCAACTTGAAAAAGAAGTTGAACGTTTCGTTGAAATCATATAGCAAGAGGCCTGGAAGAACACTCCCCGTGAATCAAACAAAGTTCCCAAAGTCGGCATAAGATATCCACTGGAAAACAGAGAAATGATAAGGAAGAAACTTGAAAGAGCGCGGAAAAAGTGGCATGAAACCCGGGCACCACGAGATAAAACGTCCTTCAATAGGCTCTGCAACTTATTGAAAAATTCGATCAAGGACTTCAATAATCAAGGTATTAATAACTACATTGAAAGACTCACAGCGACAAAGGATACCAACTACTCCATATGGAGAGCCGATAAAAGTGTTCAAAAGCCCCAAATACACGTGGCGCCAATAAAAAGAAACCAGGATGACTGGGCGAAAGAAGATAAGGAAAAAGCTAATGTTTTCGCCGACCATCCTGAGTGCTTCCTGAGAATGTCAATACGCTAGACGTGACGACAAACTTTCCAGTAGAAAAGGCTACACTAAGGGAACTTAGACAAGCTATAGACACGTTTAAGCCCAATAAAGCCCAGGGATATGACTTAATAACGGGAGAGATACTTAAAGCGTTGCCGAAAAACGGTTTGCTAAGGCCGCTCTATCTTATAAATGCCAGCATTAGATTAGAGCATGTACCGCACCAGTAGAAAGTAGCCGAAGTTATTATGGTTCCGAAACCCGGTAAACCGCTGACTGAAGTCAAGTCATATAGACCAATATCGCTTCTCCCAATTACATCGAAGGTCTTCGAGCGAATCCTTCTTAATCGTCGTAAACCAATTACCGACACAAATTTCCTCTTGCCTGATCATCAATTTGGCTTTAGAAGCCAATACTCTACAGTTGACCAAGTGCATCGAATAACCGATGTAATTGAACGAGCAATCGAGTGTAAGTTAGTCTGTTCAAGCGCATTTCTTGACGTTTCGCAAGCCTTTGATAAGGTATGGCATGAAGGCCTAAAATATAAACTCCGACAAGCCCTACCCCAGCAATTGTCTTGTATTTTAGGTTCATACCTGGAAGACCGACTCTTCCGTGTGAGACACGGAAACGAATATTCCACTTTTAAGACAGTAAAGGCGGGGTTACCGCAAGGAAGTGTACTTGGTCCTCTGCTATATTTGCTTTTTACCCGCGATATACCGCAAACGGACGACACTCATATTTTGGCAACGGCTAAAACAGTCGAAGAAGCAACTGCCAAGTTGTAACGTGCCCTTACACGGATTAACAATTGGACAAAGACTTGGCGAATCGCGCTTAATGAAAACAAGTCTGTCCACGTGAACTTCACTCTCAAGAAAATTGAGAATCCACCGGTGTTTATCAACGCAGTAGGAATTCCTTCCGCGAACGAGGCCAAATATCTCGGTATGACACTCGACGCTAAACTAAAATGGAGAGCACACGTCAAGAAAAAACGTGAAGAGCTTGAAATCAAATATAGAAATATTTACTGGCTTATTGGAAAGTATTCCAAGCTTAACAACAAACTACTGTTATACAAGTAAGTGCTAAAACCGATCTGGACATATGGTGTACAACTTTGGGGTTGTACTAAAAATAGTAACATTAATGTATTACAGACATTCCAAAACAAAGTTCTTCGAGGTATTGTTAATGGGCCGTGGTACATTAGAAACGATGATATCCACAGAGACTTAGGAGTCGAAAACGTTCAGAACGTAATTAAAATGTTTGCGATAAAACATAATAATCGATTACAAGGTCATACGAATATTTCTGTTCAACAGATCCTCGACGAGACAAATTTATTGCGCCGTCTGAAAAGGACTAAGCCTCTCGATCTAGCGCGGTGATTAGCAGCGCAAAATTTTCCTAAAGTACACAGAAATTTTCAATGGAAAATCGCCTGCAGGATATCTTATAAAAACAAAATAAAATGCGATAGAAGAACTGCTTGTTGAGTGTGAACTCAGTCGTGGTTTGCATAACGGAGGTGTTTTTTAGTGAGTAAGAATCTCACACTACTATAGGCTCCGGGCCTATAGTTGCTATGAAGATTTCTCACCTTCCCATGAAAAAAAAAAACAATATTCGGCGTAAGCAGTCTTGGTGCGTTCCTGGTGAAAAACCGCCATCTGTCGGTAAACAATATTTGCATCCCAAAAAGTCATGTTGAGCATTTTGTGGAGCTGGCGAGGTGTCCTTTACTTGGAGTTGCTTCCACGCAATCAGACAATAAATGCCGTTAAATATTGCTCTCAGCTCGATACTTTGAAGCAGGGAATGGAAACGGGTAGAGCTGGCGAACATGAAGGGTGTTGTTTTTCAACAAGTCAACGCCTAACTATGCACAGCTTTAGTGACAAAACAAAAGCTGATTTTATTTGGCTGGGAAGTTATGCAGACCTCTACTCTTTCAGTGGCAGTAATTAAGTCAAGCACTTCACAAATCACACATATCGCTGCCTATTCACAACTTTCCTTTACCGAGTAATTAGAGAAAGAAAAATTTCTGTTAAGCTGAGATTTGATATTCTAATGCGCCTTCTGACTACCATCGCTCTCTCCAAAACAATTTGGACGGAAGGCAATTTAATTTCCGAAATGAGATCATGAGGTCTGCCGACTTTTACAAAAGAAAAGGGGTATTATTTCTCTTCCAGGAGGTTGGAAGAAAGTAATAGACCATGATGAACAACATCTGATGGATTAGATATAAAATTTTGTACCAAAACTGTGTGTTTAACTTTAACCCTAAAAAAACCGCTGAACTTATTGAACAACCCAATATTGAGTCGAGTGAAATCAGATCCATGTCGTTTGATATTTTAAAGAGAGTTCAGGGTGCCTATTTTTTTTTAAGGACGGAGCATAGTTAAAGGGTTTTTCATTAGGTGTGGCCCATTTTACCAATAGGGTTTCTCTGAACAGATCTTTACCATCTCTAACAGATGTTATATTTGTGTATATCATTTAATCAATAAATCATTTACGCGCCATTTTCAACAACTGGAAATCTCTCAAACAACTCTCTGTCATATTTTGATATGCATATTAGGTTGACCTAATAGTGAAAACCAAATGACCATATTTCACATAGAACCTTCGCTAATTGGGCTCTGTTGAAAATAAAAGAAGATCCAAATATTTACCGAAAAATCATGTGCAATAATGGGTCACATGTGGGGATAAATAATTTGGTTTAGCAAACACCCCGAGATATTCCGACTGTTTGGTGTGCTCTTCATGCCGGGTGTGACATTGAGCTGTACTTGCATTCAGCACATCCAATCATGCAAGCAGGTCATATCAATTGTATTACAATCCTTTTATCCTTTTATTATAAGAACAAAAACCAATTGTGGTGCATTTCTCTAGCAAATTTGATTACAGCCGCTTGACGTCGGGTGGTACTCTTTTGGGAATTCTTTTAAGTCTAGGACACCCGTAGTCAAACTTGAGATACATTAGCGTGTTTGCCTGATTCAATGTTTAGGCTTTGGAACCTTATTTCATTAATCGAAATGTAATTAATTTGTTTAACGATTTATTAATCAGTTGTAGGGTCGATTAGTCTGCGTTTGTTTGCTAAAATGATAGATAGAGTTGTTATTATTTTTTTTTTTAATTTACTTGAGAACGTTGTATTTGCGTGGATACCAGAAACTTGAAAAATCCTGTCAAAGTTTTGCTCTTACAACAAATCAAGGGACAAAAAGTACTATTTGTAGTAACTGCTACCTATTTGAATCCTTTATAGCATCCGAAGCCGTCAAGGTCTCAAATTTTTATTAATTTGTGGACTATTGATCTCATTACATTTCTTGGATGGCAGTGATTTAACCTAAGTAGCAGAGGATTTTTGTTAAATATTCGCGAACAGCCAAATCTCCGTGATGGTAATAAAATAGCTCTTATAATTTGTTGCTGTAACAATGAACAGAATGCTCTCCTATGTGACAGGCAGTCATCTGCTGGACTCCTTGTTATCAGTTGATTTGGGTTTCAACTAAAGGCTTAAATGTAGCCAGCTCTAAACGGGAAAATAACGGTTCTAAAAACATAAAAAAACTGAAGGCACCTACACTCACTTCTCGGGTTACCAGACTTTAATCGGCTCTTACTACTAGAATTGGAAGTAAGTTGAGTAATGAAATTCACAGAAGTTGGTAAATGTCATCGGGTAGGATAAGGAGATGAAGCCATTAAATACTCTCTTGCATGATTTGATGTTAAATAGCCCTATACAGAAGCTGCTCAAAACTTTACAGAGTATTTTAATTGCTAGTCGAGCACTGGTTTAGATACCGAATAGTGGGAGTAGCTTTTTCGAGTCTTTTGATATGGAGCTTTTAAAATCTAGTTGTAAGTATTGAATGTAAATTCGAATTAAGATACTTACAATTAACTAAATAATTTCCATGTACTTTTATTTTTCTTTCATCTCGATATTTTTATATTTTTTTTAATAATAATAATCCTTTTTCAATTTCTAAAAGTTTTACTTTGCTATTTTTGATTTTAATACAATTTTTAAGGTAAAGGATTATTTATCGTGAGGTTTTATTTATAATGTAAAATGAAACACATAAATTTGAAAGCAAACTTAAAATTTTTATTATCGGTAAAAAAAAGAATTCATGACATTTACTTTTCGAAAATCATATCATGTAAATATTGGCCATGACTACGTCTGAGGTGGTCCATTCCGAAGGTCCAATTTTGGGCGACTAGTTCGAGCAAAGTGACTGGTATTTCGCGGATAACACGAGTAATGTTGGCTTCTAAAGCGTCAATCGTAGCTGGCTTATTCCTGAAGACCTGAGACTTTACATATCCTCAGAGAAAATAGTCCAAAGGTGTGATATCGCACGATCTAGGCGGCCAATTTACCTTAGCAAAACGAGAAATTAAGTGCTTACCAAAATGATTTCTCAACAAGTCCATTGTTTCACGTGCTGTATCACGCGATACACCGAGAACATGTGCTTGAATTTTAGAAAGCTACAGCCGCTATACTCTCTTCACTACGTGCTGGATGTAGTCTAACCGGTCGAATATCAGCCACTAATGTAAACTGGGACACAATTTGTGAATGGTTTTTTCAAAAGTGGTTTCAGTAGGTCAATTATGAGTACCGTAAGTTCTTCGAATCGCACGAAAAACATTTCTCACAGAACGCTGATTTTCGTAATACAGATGAACAATTTGGAGACGCTGTTGTGGTGTGAATCTTTCCATGATTACTTGTCAAATGATACTGAACGAAAATGATAAAGCAGTTTGATAGGAGTCACGCGTGATCTGTCAAAAAAATTCTATTGAAAATCAAACCTCACATTCAATCACCCTATAGAAACATAGATTTGTCTTTTAAAAGTTCTTAAAATCAATATTTTCTCTGAATGCTTAGACTGTTTCGTTTATTTTTACAATTTCTTCGTTTTGTATTACTAATTCATTGGACTCCTTATCTGTCATGGCAGTGAAGAAATATTTTGTGGTTTCTGTCATTTGTTTAGGTACTTAAATAGTGAAGATAATATCATATTTTGCTATTTCTATGGATAATCGATATCATACAATATTTAAATATTTTTATTTTACTAAGTATAAAATTACTACTGGTCGTTATTCCTAATCTGCTTGAAGCGATGTTAGATTGAATGTGTCCTACTTTATCTCTTACAATTCCTATTTTCAAAAAAATTTCTAAGTACATAAGTTAACTAGTAGTCTGCTAATTTTGCCATTCGTCGTATTAAATTTAGTCAAAATTCTTACACTGTCTTCTTCAATTGTTTGTTTGAGGGTTAATGTTTTATTAAAGTGGTCATTGAATATAAATTGATTTTTTTGTTGCATATTGATATTATTATTGTTTTCGTCAGTAACCTTTAAGTGTTCCTCAATGTTTGAAGAAAAATTTGTAAAACCATATGAAGATTTATTGAATTCTACAGAAAGCCAATTAATATTCGATGAAATTTTGCTTAAGCAAATAGAAAATGTTGAACATATAAATAACTAAAATTTCTATGTAATATACAATACATTTTTCACTTGTAATAATAGTAATTGTAATAGTAGTTTTTATAATTTTTATTAACCTTAAATTGTATAAGTTAAAAAATAGAATAATTATAACTCAGGGGAGTCATGAATAAAAGGGGGGTGAGTTATGCCGGAATAAACGACCGTCAACACAACGAATCCAACATCTGCTCATTAAGCAAACATAATTCCCGGAATTGGTTTCCGGAGAAACAATAATTTTTTTGCTAACGCCTGGGAAAGCATAGAATTGCATTTTCCCAAACGCTGAACTTGATACAATATGAAGTGTACTGCACTCTCAGTGCATCTAGGTCAGATATGCACCTAATCATATCTAGCATATCATTTCTGTAAGTATGTTTTTAGCCAAACGTCTAAAAAAAAAAATAAATAAATAAAAATGAAAATTAATACATCTTTAATCAGTACTCATAGAATGAATATCTTTTTTAGAAAAAACATCAGACTAATCTCTTACCTTCACTCGCGCGAGTTACAACCTGACACAATTCGGTCGTTACTTTACCACAAAACACTCAAACACCATCAACCCGATACCACTATCAGCAACAATAACAATCCCAGCGGCAGGTTCTGACCAGAAAACAACAACCTGATCTTGGAAGGTAGGTAGGTATGTAAGAGTGGCAGTTGGAAAAGTTGTAAGGGAGCCAAACCTTCTTGCATATTTGCCTATAAGGCAGTGTCAAGTGATGACACCTATGATGGTGCTCAGATGTTTCCTGTTTAAAAGGATTAGACTCATAGAGCGATTTAGATCCGGCCTAAGCCAGATCTGTTTGATCGCTAGACATGTTTGCCCAACAGTCCACCTAAGGTCTGTTCTTTTATTAGCATCCAGCTTTTATATTGAATTATTTGCATGTAGCGATTGATATACCTGTGCTACCCTCTTTCCGTAGAATAGAAAGTGGTTCCAATTTTGGCCAGTTCATCGGCCCTACAATTCCCTAGAATGTCTCTGTGGCCTGGCATCCAACAAAGGTGAAGATTGAAATGCTCTGCCATCTCCGTAAAAGATGATCGGCATTCAAGGGCGGTTTTAGAATTTAGTGAGACCGAGCCCAGGTACTTGATAGCGGCCTGACTATCCAAAAAGATGCAGATATCCTTTGCAGATACCATGTTTTTTTTCAGCCAGGACAGAGCTTCTTTAATCTCCAAAATTTCCGCCTGGAACACGCTACAGTGATTTGGAAGACGGAAGGAGAGGCTTAAATTTAGTTTATCTGAGAAAATACCTCTACCAACCCCACTATCGGTTTTATATCCATCTGTATAGAAATGGATAGACTTGTCCTTCATGAAAGCATCTGCCCTCCGATGGATCTAGAGGAAAGCTTACATGAAAGTCTTTCTCAAACCAAAGTTTAGGTATTGTGTAATCGATGTTCTCTGCGAGGATTCCTTATATATTAAGAATATTAGCGCGCCCAAATATGTAAATTATTTGTCCACTGTGTAGTCGCTTTAAGGAGAATAGCTGCAATCACAGCTACTTGCCTGCTGAATATGTCGAGGGGCGTCAAGTGAAACATAATGTCTAAAGCCGCGGAGGGATTAGAACATAGAGCTCCGCTTATGCAAAGACATGCTGTTCTTTGGACTCTGCTTAGTTTGTTGCAGTTGACTGCTGTGTCTAAGGCCGTCCAGTAGACAACAACCCCGTAGGTAGTGGGTTACGCGAGGTTGAAGGCCCTATTTGTTCCCAATGGCTTTTTTAGGTTTACTTTTTAGTTTCCTGTCAAAAATGAGATCCAGATATTTTGCTGTATCGGAAAACACTAAATTGATACAGTTTATTTAGGGAGGGTTCATGATTAAAATTTTATATTTCCTGGAAAAGAGGTATATGATATCCGTAAGTGGATATCAATCAGCTCTAGAAGTTTCAGAAGGAAATATGATCGACCTATAGGTCTAAGGTCCTTTGGAACAAAATGAGAATATTTTACGGCTTTGGGAATGAAAATAATATTGACTTCTCTCCATGACAGTGAAATGTGGATCAGTTCTACACAGCTCCTCATGATATTTTCTAGCGTAGGAAGGATAATATCTGAAGACATTTGTAGTTCGGCGGGTATTATACCGTCCGGACCAGCGACAGACGGACGGGACTGATGTCCCCCAGTGCGACTTCTAGGTTGAATAAGAGGACAGGAAACAGCCATAGACTGATTGAGAGCCAAGGTGAATTCCTTGACTTTTATGACAAGTTGGTTGGTGTCGCGTGTGAAACAGAGGATAGTGTTTCTGATAGTTTTTCTTTGTATTTTGGACAATCAGTTTTCCTTTAGTCCTGGAATGCTAATACTTGTGATGGGGGGGGGGGGGGGGGGGGGAGTGAGCGAAAATGTTATCTGGTTAGGTCCAAGTTGAATGGTTCATTCCTCCTGATGGTGGGATGTTGTTCGTCATCATTTTTTAACTGTCTGGAGAAATAATATTTCCAGATTCACAGCACAGGCTGTGGTTCTATTATGTATTTCTCTTTTCCATACTTGCAGATTCATGCTTTATAGCTTTGGCATGTTTGTCTTTTTTATTAGTAAAACTTCCCAACTCCATTCTTCTGCAAGCGTTGCTCTAAGGCCTTGATCGAGCGTGCTCTTTCTCTTTTTTTCTTATAAAAAGCCTTTCTTTTCGTAGGGGTCGCGAACCTCTCTCTGTACATCCATTGTTTTTCTAGACTTGCCTTTCTGTATTCGTTATTGAATCACATGGTACACCAGAGGAGACCTCTCTAATTATTTTTTGGCAGTGATCAGATCGAAAAATGCCCTGGCGCTATCTGGTGATTCTACCCACTCGACGTTGGTTTTGTCGAAGAGCTCGAACACTAGAAACAGTCTTCGACAAGGTCGTCCTTACCTACTGAGACTGCTGTCCTCATCGTGCGGGTATATATTATCACAGTTTTCATCCTTTTTTTGTCCGGTTTATTCCATCGCAGTTATTGGTAGCGTTTATGAGTATGTCAGCCTTGGATCACTAGTTACTGGCTCTATGCGGAATACATTTCACTGGCAGATCCGTAGATCGCTGTCCTGTAATTACTGTCAAGGTTATCAGCAGTAGATCAGTTATTATCCACGGCCAATAGCTATTAGACATTTTAGCCTGAGCGAGTAAGGAGTAAGTCGTGCTAATACGAGAGACCACCACTGCCAGATTAGGTAAGCACTGCTGGCCGAATCCAAGTTATAGGACATTGAGAATTTTTCCAATCAAACGCCCTGCAAATCCTTGTTTTACAATTTGGAAAATCACAATTATTTTTATTCATAAACAGTTTGTTTTAGAATCAATTCCACACTATATAAAACAAATCCATCATACTAAAGAGTCATATTAAAATTTAATTGGAGATTTCACTTTGTCTATTACTGATTGGTTTCAAGGTGCCATAGCTATCCGTACTAGTATTTATGAGATTTTATCAATATTTATCAAACCATTGACGATGCACACGTACATTGATGGAAACTAGAAAAATGGAGAGATATTTAGTTTTTTTCTTAAATCGATTTCACATTTCCAAAGCGCATCATTCGTGCCATCATCACCTTTCAATATACCCGATGCCAATTCACATAACCCACACACCACTGAGTTGGGTTAGGCTTCCAAGCCTCTTTTACATCGACCTCATCGCTTGCAATTGTATATATACTTACACAGATCTAGGTGTTTGCAAATTACCAGGAAAATCCACAAACAAATCAGGAAAATCTAGAAAAATAAAACGAAGATGAACCGAAGCCTCCAAAAGCTATTGATACCTCTGGACAGTCTACGCGGATGATGTGTGACCTGCTGATTGGCCGTGGAAATCATAAATTGTGAAATTGCGACTTTCATGTTCGGTCGGAATCCTATCTGGTATCGAAAATGTCCAAGCCGACATGCGCATGTACTGACCGAGCTGCCAATTGGCATTGATGGAATTCACTATTCGGCCTCCTGACCGCCAAGTCACAATATATGCTCGACAGCGCGACCACAACTAGTCAGCATTTCGATATGGCAGATTATGGTCAGAGCGACCTATGTTCCATGCCGGCGTGAAACATTGATCGGATTTGATCGATGTGATCTATTGATACCCTCAGAGATCAGATGACGATGAAGAAAAGATACACAACCGCTGTGTCAGGTTGGATAGCATCTTACCAAAGGTGATGGACGGTGCATTCGATGGACATCATTGATTGGTTGTTGTTTAATGTATGTATGTGTGTTGTATACGGAGTTCACAGGCTGACCAAAATATGCGACTTTAAATTAAATTCCCATCACTTGGAAGATACGAGAATGAGCCGTAAGTTACATAGATTTTAAATTGAGGGGATGATTTCCATAGAGTGGTATTTACAGATTTGTAAAACAATAGTGTGGCTAATTTTCGATGGTGGGAAGATTTTGGCGTATTATTGAACGAAAAGGTAGATGCTAATAGATATCTGCCAGTGTTTGTCATACTTAAAATGTACGAGTAGGTCCGTTGAAGGGTTACTTCGATAGAGAATCGATGTTGTAATTGATAGGTTATGAACAAGAGATCGTCATGAGATCGTCATCCAATTTTAGCTGGAAAATCTGGAATTTAAGGAGAACCAACGACAACAAATTTTCAAACTATTTTAAACTTAAAAAGATGGGTCTGTACGAATTAGTTTCTGGTTACTGTATAATTTTTGTTTTTCTCCCATCAAATTCCTTTTACGTAATGTTGGAAATTTGTAAAAAAAATTTCAAAAGTGTTAAATGGAAATTCGGACAAGGTCTGTTGTAATAATGTTAATGTTAAAATGTTTATTCCAAATCATCCATAACAAGCGCTTGTGTCTATTCCGTCCGTCGCAATATAGCCCATATAGTCCTTGATTGAGATCGAGGACTGACGCACCAATTTATTTCCCTAATAGAAGCTTAAACTAACTTAGAAAACAGGACTTAAAAACTAATAAGAATTACGGGTTACGAAGTAAGATAATGGTGGAGGAAAGACGAAAAGTGATGTGGTTAAAATCAAAAAGGGGGAGGTTTGAGTTGACCTTACGGAGCATTCGGGAGGTTGGTTCATTGGAACTATAAGAGGACGATGGGTTGGAATATAGAAGAGACGAGGAGAGGACGTAAATTATGATAGTTAGTATTGAAGGAACTAGAATTTTAAAGGTGAGCTCAATTCACAGAACTGATGAATGAAGAATATTACAACTACGTCTCGGCGTTTTTCGAGTGTATTCAGGTTAGGAAGTTTGAGGCGGTCAGGCAAGGAAGGTATGATAAAGGGGTCATCCCAGGGGAGTTCTTGAAGAGCAAATCGGAGAAAAGGATGTTGAATGTTCTAAATTGTACTCCCTGAAAGGGGTACAATACTTGGCTGGTATATTCGAGAAGGAGCCTGACAAGGGTAATGTAAAGTGACCTTCTCAAATCAGGGTTGCAAAGTTCTTTAGACCATCGTTTGATAAAACCAAGAGATGACATGGCTTTAAGAATTATCATCAATTAATTATCATCAATAAGCGAACGGAATATAAACTCTCTATCGCATAATATTCCAAGTTGCCAAGGGATTGATTCATGTAGAAAACTAAGTTGATGAGGGAGATTGATTGAACTTCAGTGACAAAGTCATAGATTGACGTTTGGAGACACCAGGTTCAAATCAATTGTTTACACACCAAATGGAAAACCTATCGAAGTCTTCTTGAAGGAGAATAGAGTCTTAGGGTAAAGAAATAATAATAATCCTCTCAAGATCATTTATAGTTAAAATGAAAAAGAAGGGACCTAGATAGCTGCCTTGTGGGAAACTAGAAGTGGATAAAAATGGGGTTGAGAAGGCTGACCTGAAACGAAAGCTATAACAACGGTTTTCAAGATAAGAAGATATCCATTTTAACAATATTGGGTCAAAACCGAGAAAAGACAATTCGAAAATGATCAATTGATGAGATATTTTATCGAAAGCCTAAGCAAAATCTGTAGCAATAACATCGATTTCGTAGCCATTTTTAGGGCTGAAAGCGTAAAGGATACGAATTCAACTAAATTTGCAGTAGTTGAACTAACTTTCAGAAATCTATGCTGACTGGGTGACATAAGTGACTTGCACTGACAGCTTAGAACTTCATATAAAAAACTTTCAAATATTTTAGGTATGTGAGAAGCTTTGCAGTGGGACGGTAGTTAGTTACTTCATTCTTTGATCCCTTTTTGTGGACTGTGGATATGAAAGTGGTTTTCCAAACTTGGAAGAATTTCTTTTTTGTGACGGACAGATGAAATAGGGAGGAAAGTGGGTGTGAAAGATTGGAGGCACACTTTTTGAGAAATATCGCTATGAACCCATCTGGCCCGGGTAAAAATTCATCACTTAGATTTTGTAACTTTTCTTCGATAAGGGTTGAATCAAGAGATTTTCTTTTGTTGTTGACGAATTGATAAAATATCTTAGAGTCCTTAATAAGGTTGTTCTGCGCTGGTCTAACAATGTTCCAAGATGGTTAGAGTAGTCAGAATAAGAATTGGTACAAAGAAACACTGCACATCATTTCTTCCTTTTTCGTAAACAGCGAAATCTTTTGTTATACCAGAGATGGGAAGTAGATGGTGTTCTATGGCCTGGGAAGGGGACGTAAGAACAAATGTAATTAAATATTTCATTTAAAAAAATGGAGACAAGATTAGATCAGATCAGAAGATAGTTTGGTAAAATCAAAAAGGATTTTGCGAAAAGTAGTAGATAAGTAGTAGTGAAAGAAGTGGACTGGCTGGTGAGTTATGGAAAAATAAGATAAATAGAGGAGGGGGGGGGGGGGTGAATGTTGTCGATAGTTGATACGGCTAAGGAACAAAACGTTACTGGTCTGGGTCTGGTTGCTTACCGATGGTGTAAGGGACGCCACTTACTTGGAGTAGGATTGGGTCTGTTAGACGTTCAATGACATTCTTTGGATGAACCAGCGTTTGACGCCGTAAAAATAAGTGATTTTGCGATGGAATCCACTGCATCAGAGGCAGATTAAAGTTACCAAAGATAAAGATATCGGCGATGGAATAATTAAGGTCAATAAGTTGGTCAATCGCTTTAATAGCAAGGATGTAGGATTCGATGGGTTGAGTTGGGAGAATTTACCAACACAACACAGGAAGTATTATTTAATTTGAAACAAAGTCAAGTTTCACAGAAGGAGAGATAGCGATAAGAGAAGAGTTGAGGTTATTGTGAATGGCCAGTAGGTCACCTCTGCATGGAGAATCAACTTTAGGGAGGGTAGGATCATTAGCCATAGGGAGAGAGTGATCGTCGTCTCGGAAATCATCATAAGAGAGACGTGAATAGTTCCCCTTTTATGTGGGGGATGGTTTCTGTAAGAGTATGGACGTCGAAAGATATGCGAGAAAGTGACGTATATTTTAGTATATCTTTTTATCCATTAGCCTGGAGAGCGCATTCCATGGTGTATGTATAATTTTGAGTCAATTTAACGTTATTTGATGAAAGATGATTAAAAATAGGGGCAATGGCCCGTGTACTCATCGGAGGGGTGTGGTCGGTTAAGGAATGACAGTATCAGGGGTAATTGTAAAATTAAAAAAAAACGCGTTGATGTTTGGGGATTGGATGGAAGAGAGGCAATTGGTGATTAGGGGGAAGGTGTAAAGGGAAATTGGGAAATTTTTTGGTTTTAAGGCTCCAGCTGGGGTCAAGTTTAGGATGTTTTTATTAGTTTGTTAATCCGTCCATTTGGAGACCCGCATCTTTTCGAGATTGAGCTTGGTGTTAAATGGGTTAAAAAATTACCATTCATATCTTGACGCTCAGTTAATCTTGAAATTACTCTTGTTTTTATGGTGAGATGTTGGGAATATTATGCATTGGCTGATGCTAATGCCTCACCTCTTTTTTAAAAATTCAGAAATCTAAGCAACACCTGCATAATTTGTAGTACCTTTAACGAGTAGGGTGCTGACAATCTGATTCGTTGTGCGGGACCGGTCTAGCCTGCTTTGCCACTCTGAAGGCGTCCATGTCGTGATAAACTGTGTAACAGGTTTCCGTGTGGGGGCGACAGGAGGATTCTACGTTGGAGCTGTTATATCATAGATGAGAACTAAGACAATCAATCTTTTATAAAAATCAATTTTGGTTGTACGACAGACGGCTCCACTACTCAATTGGCGTCTGAGCCTAAACAAACCAGCGATTAAAAAAGGTTGTGAAATTTTCACTAAGGTGGAGTCTTTGTTTATATGGTATTATCTGTGAAGCTCAGGTAGACAAAGTCTCTGAATACCTTGAAGTTACATCTGTATCGTCCGAGTGGTCGATGTTGTGTGTATGTCATTTTTCGTTTTTTCTTCGTGTTTCCGCAGACCTATCATCATCATTCTTGCTTTAATATGATGTCCATATTATCTTCGTATACAAGTAGTACAGACTTATGATAGATTTTGTATCAGGTGTTGATTGGCAAGTTTCGGATGTTACTCTACATTATGATGTAGATCCACATGACAGTGGATCGCCTTGGATCGGAAGTCTTTCTTAAATTGAAGGGTATTTTCTTGCGTAATGTAAAAATTCGATTTCCAGAGTAAAACCACACTGATAAGCAACAATCAATTGGTTGACAAAAATGCGATAGAAGATCTCATAGGCGATGTTGAGGAAACTCATAAGTCCATAGTTGCGCGGAGCAGAGGATATATCTTGTTCAAAATCTGGAATATAATGCTGGGGTTCCATTCGTCTGGCATGCTTTTATATGTTAAACTTAAGTTTGGAAACGACCATCCCCAATTCATTGAGGTCAGGTGAATGGAATTATTGCCCTTTACCGTCCATGTTTTATGGTTGAAAGCTTAACATTGATCGTCGTTTTTGAGCAATGAGCAAGTTATTCTTCTACATTATCAGAACTGACTGCGAATTCACAATAAGATTCCCTTGTTCATCTTAGACTGATCTGGCATGTTCTTGTCAGCTTCAAGTAAAATCTTTTTTGCCACAACATTTTTGAATTTCCTCGATTTTCTTCTTCCCATAGAGAAACATTTCTTGCTCTTATAGCTCCCGAGCGTCTCTGATCCTTTTTTGTAGCTCGGTTATGTAGGTTTTCTGTTTCTCTGCATGCCACAGCCGGTTCATTATCAAGCCATAGGTTTCCTAGTGGTGATCATGTTAAACCCAGCGCGTCGCAGGTGGTGTCTTCGTAACAAGAGAAATAAGCTCTAGTATACTTATTTAAAATCGCGTTTCGACTCCGATTTCTTCTACTATCAGTCTGCCCAATCAAATTTCTCTGTACTTTGCCGAACTCCCTATGACAACTATTTAATCCGAATATACCACACACTCATTTCCGACCCCAAACGATTCTTTCAGTTTATCAAAACTAAAAGTAAATCGGATAGTTACATCATCTCTTAATTTTCTTGATAGGTCCAAGGCGATCCCCAAATTACTGCAAGTCTTTTCGCAATTTTTTTTTTTTGGCCAAGCGTTCGCCATCCATTCCCAAGAGCCAGATCACTCTTACTTCCTAAACAGCTGCCCACAAACAACTTTGGAATCGGTGTCTATAAATTTAGAGCAAGTTAGAGATAAAATAATAAAAATCAAAGATGATTATTCTGCTGGCCCTGATGATCTTCCTCCTATATTTTTAACGAAATTTGTATCAAGCACTTTATTTGCACTGGAATCTGGAAATGAAGTTGAAGTGGTTGCCACCGATTTCAGCAAAGCCTTTGATAGAATTTCTCATGATATAATCCTTCTAAAATTAAAGGCTCTTGGTTTCCAAATAAACTTTATAACTTGGGTTCAGTCCTATTTAAACGAACGAATTTACTATGTTCTATTTAGGTCAATGGTCCATGGTGTCTGAAGAATTTTCTTGAGCTTAACGTCAATAAGTGTCGGGCTATAACTTATACCCGTAAACGCCCCCCTACTTCACCTCGTTGCTATCTAATCTTTAATCTGCCTGTTCCCTTAGTGAGGAACTCACATTGCTAGTATAATAAAAAGAGCCAACTCTGTCCTTGGCTTTATCAAGCGCTGGTCCAAGGAGATTTGCAATCCTTATGCTACGAAATCTCTTTACATAACCTTTGTTGAATATGCTAGCCAAGTTTGGTCCCCCTACTACAGAAATCATATCCTCCGGATAGAAGCTGTTCAACGCAGGTTTTTACGGTTTGCTTTTCGTGTTCTTCCCTGGGATGATAACCAAAACTTACCACCTTACACTGACCGGCTGAAACTTATAGTATAAATTTACAACCCCTTTCTATACGCCGAAAAGTTGCCGACATTCTCCTTATTCATCAAATTTAAGTTGGTAATATCGATTATACCTCCTTACTTCAACTTATTTCTTTTAACACTAATCCACGCAATCTTAGGTCTATGCCACTTTTCGGGCTCAATCTTCACAGAACGAATTACGGACACCTGGAGCCAATGTCTAGGATGCTTCGCGAAGTTAACGATATTCTGGCTCTCTTCGAGTTTCATCTCAGCAAACTCTACCTCAAGAAAATTCTTATTTCCACCCTTTAGTTTTTTTATTTGTAAATGTTAGTTTAAGTAATATACGTATGCTTGCAATAAGCTTAATAAATATATCATGGCTTGTTGGCAGGTTTGTTGCTGGGTTTCCTGTCAAGATGCTGGTGCCACAGAATGCATATTTAGTTCGGAAGGTTCCAAAGGATCTTTAAATACCAGAAAAAAAAAACAATTAGTAAATTTTCGTGAAGTATTTGTTTAATTCTTACTTGGATTGACAAACATTTTTTCATGTGATGTACCATACTTGAACATAAAGTTAGTTTAATTGCATGGCCATTTTAGCTCTCAAAGACTTCCTATGCTTTGGTTCTGGTATAATTATTTAATTTTTTAGCTGAGGGGCAAAACGAAAATATTCTACATCAGGTAGAATAGGATTAAATCATTAAATCTTCCTTAATTTATAGAAAACCTTTCTTGAAAGCCATCAATTAACATTTTTTCAATTTAGTCAATTTTTCAAGTCTTTCACATACTTCTTTGTCAATTTTGAAATAATCATTATTCGGAATATATTTACAGAGACCTATTTCCCTCATAGAAATCTCTTGCTGGGGAAGGTAAAATTCTATCGATAAAAATCGCTCAAAATTGAATTATGTTTATGTCAAGTGGGTGGGATGGTGTAGTGGTATATGCATAGATTCCTCAAGCAGAGGGTCGCGGGTTCGAATCCCGTGCTAGGTAATACTCTGAAAAAGTCCTTACATAGAATTTGTATGTAGTTATATGAAAATCCCGTCGGCGTCAACTCTGACATGAAGGCATAACTCTGATGTTGGAGTGGTGGGCTAAATGTAACGAACTAATAACTAGCACGTACTAAGATCCCACTAGTTGATGAGGCATTGCCTCCATTTTCACAACCACCTCTCGAAAAAATATCGAAAATATCCCCTTGGTGCGCGCTCGGGATTATAACAAAAAAAAAAAAAAAAGTTACATGTTACAATATAATAAGTCTATTATTACAGGTCTCTGAAATTTTGTATCCAATATTTGTAAGTGTGGATACAATTATGCAATAAACTCCATTCCAGCAATGTCTTCACTAAGGAATTTAGTTTTGGCACAGGCGCCACTGTGCTTCTTAGCTTCATAACAACCACGAAACATATTAGTATAAATAATTGTTTTTTTTTTTGCCTTGTGAATTCAGATAGATGATAGTGTATCGGCATGATATTGACATTCAACCTTTTCTAGCTCAAAATTTGAGTTCGGTACTGTTTACGGTTAGCCGAGTGGTCATGGAAATTAATAAACGAGTATGATAAATAGACTGATATACAAAAAAAAAAAAAAAAAAAAAAAAAATTAATATCAAAATATTACTCTACAGCATCACTTGGTACTGTTGTTTGTTTCAATGGCAATCCCATGGACAGATGGTTAAATTGCAATTATCCTTGTTCTCCTAAATACCAGTCGTGTAACAGTTACTGCAATAAACATAAATATTCATGCTAAACGATTTGTGATCAGAAATCATCGGGCGATATCCCCATAGTAGGTAGACACTGAAGTTTTGAAAGGATCACTATCAAAGTAACAACAACAATAAAATGAAAATATTGCTCTGCGTCCAACACCGAAATTGCAGAATGCGAACATAACTTTTGTCTCGATTTCTCCACATGGGGGAATTTCTCACTCGTGCTGCCAGGCATCATTAATGGCCAGGATCAAGAAATCCTGCTGTGAATTTAAGTTGAATTCGACATTCCCATCCGATTCGTGGTGCGCACTTCCACACCATCAAATGCCATGCTCTGCAAGTGTGCAGTCGTTGTCGTTGTCACGTCGAGTTGTTTAACTTTTCAGGTTGCGTTTTGCGTTCACATCTTGCACGCGAATGATTGTGAAAGATGGTCCGAGCGCGCGCGGTTTGTTGCAGTGTGTGTGATTTGTGCCCACACTTTGGCTTGTCGATGACATCCTGACCCTGCCCAGAATGCTGCCCTCTCATCAGAACGGTGTTCAGTTGGCTTGTTAGGTTCGTTCATGGTCGTTGCTGATGGTGTTGTCGTTGTCGTCATCATCGGGGTAGTCTCTTTTTCGTCTTTGTCGCTTATGATCATCTTGCTAGCATTCGGTTCACCTTCTTTCGAAGTTCTTTGCTTTCCAAAGCTAAAACTCGAGCATAGATACATAAGTTAAAATAATTCAAACTCAAGCAGAGGTGAGGTACAGCTCTTAGTTATTCTGGTTGTTTTGGGACGATACATAAGGTGCGTCCTCGAAATAAGATCTCCTTGTGGAATAACTGATTTCAATCGAGGACAGTAACAAATTTTCGTTGATCTCAAAAGTTCGTTAAATTATTGAGTTGGTTTGGACTTTGAACTAAACTGATGAATAACGTTTTGTTTCTTTTTTAGAAAACAAATGATTGGCATAAATTAAAAGTTTAGTGCCCTATTGAGGGTTCCTTCATGGACTGCATCTGTACAGGTGTTTAATGATATGTTTACGTTGTTTAGCTTGGAATAGGTAGTCTGTGATTTTATACATGTTTTTTTTTTTTTTTGTATGGAATTGATAGAGTTATAAATGTTTTAACATTCACGTTTTTTCATTAGCACATGTGGTTTGCACTTAAACTCCGTTCATTATCATTCGAATTTGAATTATGCATGGGCAAGTTGTGGAGAAAAGTAGATCCATCTCTTATAAATTGGGACAAAAACGTGTCTTTCAAATGTATTACTGTTGAATATCAAATTCGTCAGGACGAAGTAGTCGTACACGAGTAGGGTGTTAACACAAAAAAGCGCTATCTTAGAAATCAAGAAAAAAAGATTCTTTCTCTGGACTATGCATGACTGCGACTAAATTTTAAGTGTATTGGCTATCAAAATGCACGGGCCCTGAAAAGACGTATGGTTTAACATATCAATCAGTACTATTATTTCAGCAGAAGAGTCATGAGTGTTAATTTTTTTATTATTATTCAAAGAAAGAAATAGAAAAGTAAGTCGAACGGCCAATACAGAAGAAACTTTATAAAACCTTCCATTGCTTCAAGAGTTCATGGTTCTGACTGAAGGAAAATATATAACAAATAACGTATTTATTGCTTTAGATTTTTATGACATTTTGGTTTAAGCTTCTAGGTCCCAATAGCGCTATCTAAAATATTGTGGGTTGGAAAACAAACTTATTCATTATATTGGGGGTGGCCGTGGTGTAGTGGTATATGCATAGACTCCTCAAGCAGAGGGTCGTGGGTTCGAATCCCGTGCGAGGCAATTCTGTGAAAAAGTCATAGAATTTGTATGTAGTTATATGAAAAATCCCGTCGGCGTTAACTCTGACATGAAGGCATAACACTGATGTTGGAGTGGTTGCTGGCTGGGCTAAATGTAACGAACTAACAACTAGCACGTATTTAAGACCCACTGGTTGAGGATATACTAGCTTGTCCCGTCCAGTTTGACAACCACCTCTGGGAAAAAATCGAAACCTTAGTCTCAAACTACTTCATCACCCGCCCGCGCCCTGGAGAAAAAGCCAGTAAAAGGGTATTCATATTACCTTGGTGCGCGCGCGGTATTATAAAAAAAAATTATATACCATTCGACATCATCATTAACAATCTCAACCCTGGAGCAACTTTTTTTAACGGACTGTGTACTTCGGAATCGACTACGCTAAAGTGTTTAATTTCGAAGGAAATTCTTTGAATCTTTAAGACTTTTTGTAGCATCAAGATTGGTTATTTAGCCGACAAATCTTTCATGACGTTTGAACTTGGATCAGTGCTAATGAATAAAAGACAATACATGTAATACATATATACAATTAGTTATTAAAAGTACATCGTTAGGGATATCAGAATTAAATAAATAATGTAGACCTCACAGTCCAGGAATTAAAACTAACACTTATTCTAAATTCATAGAAGAGGAAACGTTCTGCAAACACCTTTCTCGCCTTAATTTTGTATTTATGATTGAAATACCTCTTATATACAATATTATTTTCTTGCTCTAAAAGAATTTTATAGGCAGTCGTTTGAGTCTGTTTGCCTTAAATTGTTTAGATGTTACAATAGATAGATAAGGCATAGAAATAAGGTTATACCAAAATCTCGAAGTTGGTAGGTAGGACTTGGAGCTTCAACTTGGATTCGTCAAAAAGATGACATTTCCAAATATCCTGAGTCGAATTAAGGTTTTCCTGATTCCCAAGTAATCGTTTTCCTCTGTCTCTTATTGGAAAATCTGGCTTCAGTACTGGATTAAGTGATCTTAATCAGACATGAACCAGTGGCGTGTGTTTCGGTCGGATTACTTACCGTCCGAAAAATGGTTGGAACGGTTGGACGGCTTCCATACTTTGAGTGTAGATTTCTTTATAGGGTAACAATATCTGGCTAGGATTTTCGTTCAGAGGGCTAACAAAAGTGATGTGCATGGAGCTTCTAACATAAAGGTTTGAAAATTGTTTCTATCAGCGTTTTGTAAAGACAAATGTTGGGTTTGAAGACGCCGAATTGCAAACAATATTCGATGAAGATGAAACTTTGAGTCAGAAACAAATGGCAGAAATGTTAAATGTTGCACAACAAACAATTTCTGACCATTTAAAAGCTATGGGAAAGATCTAAAAGTCTGGAAATTTTGCTTCAAAGACACGATAAAAAATCAGTTTTGCATCGAACTGTTACTGGCGATAAAAAATGGATTTATTTTCATTATCCTTAATGGAGAAAATCATGGGTTAATCCGGGACAACCATCAACTTCGACTACAAAATAGAGGTTCTTATTACACGGGTACACTTATGCACGTGTTATGCGTGTGATTATCTTCACGTGTGTAAACACGTTTATTTAGTATAGCACGTGTATTTATGAGTACACGTGTATATAATTATACACGTATATTTGTATGTAATTATATTTTTAATTTTTATGAAATTCTTTTGATACCAATTTTGATTATTTAGAAATAAAACACAAAGTCCATTTTATTTGGTAATTTGTGACAAATTATTTTATTTTATAAATCAAACAAAAAATTAAATTCATTCTTAAGTAAAGTATGTGTATGGTCTTATTTTAGAAACACTTTCTATTTTGATAAAGAAATACTAACAAATTTACATTATCAGGGAGCAATGAAGATCTTTTAGATGTGACAATATTTCTAGCCGAGGAAAAACAGCGTTCTGAGCTAACAGATGTAGCTGGTATAGAATTTATCATGTCTATTTTTCCACCATTCATATGGATCTAGGTCCAACTTCAATTGAGGTTCAGCTAAATAAGTGTCCAGTTGATGTTGGATAGTCTTTCGCTTAGTTCCATGTGTGTTATAAAGAAACTTTAAGTCTCTTCTAAAATTCATAGTGGACCCAGTTTCTGTTTCCGAATTAGTCTCGGAAGGTAAATATGCTGTCATGAGCTGCTTGACTTTATTTCTTATAGACATTTTTTCATCAACACTCTCATTCTCTAGGTCTTTATATCGTGGGTCAAGAAAAGATGCTAATTGCCTTGCAGAAACATCAGTTGTGTTACTCTGATTTAAATCAAATCTATTTCGTATATCATTACGTAAACTGATTTTGAACCATGTAATCATATCTGAGTCGCTTGCGGAACAATTCATATGTTGCTCCAGCATTTTTAGCATAAGAGGTCGCACCATGGATGTAGACGAATTTTCATTGCTGAGAATCTTTGTAAGCGCTTGAATAGGCCAAATTCTTCTATCAATGCCCATTCTTGTTCTAAAATTTCCAACTTTGTAGCGATAGCTGAGGAAGTGACTGTACGATCTGTCAATACATTTATCACTGGACTCCGGTTTTGTCTTAGACGCTGAAGCAAAACTCAAAAAGATTGAGTTCCACCGAGTGTTGCATGATTGTAAAAGGGATTGTGCTGGTAGACCCAATTGTTTCTGCTTTTCTTGCAAAACATATTTCGCAACGTTGGAATGTTTAAAAAGGCAAACTAGTTTACTGGCTTTCTCAATTATTTTTTAAATATTTTCAGAAGACATGGATGTCCTTACTGCCAACTGAAGACTGTGTACTGCGCATGTCAAACCGACATTCTGCTCTACTTGCCTTATAGATTCCGCAGCTTTAACCACATTTGCAGCGTTGTCTGTGACTACTGCTGTGACTTTTTCATTAAGTCCCCAATCGAGAAAAATGCTTTCCATCTTGTTCATGAGATTTTCTGCATGGTAACGTGTATTAATCTCACTTGTCTCAAGTGTAAAAGACTACCCAATCGTCATCTATGAAATGTTCCGTCATTGTGATATATGATTCTTGCGCGGCAGACGTCCAACAATCAGACGTGCAAGAAACTTCATTAACGCTACCAATTTTGTCCTTTATTACTATTTCAACTTCCTGTTTTATTGCCTCTTCTCTCAACAGTTTATTGGAGAAAACCCGGCCTTGAACAGAAGGAAATTGGAATTTGGTTTAACGCAATCATTTTAGCTAGGGCCTGGTGGATCTCTTCCAACATGGTCCGCATTCCTAACTTCTAGGGTTTCCTTTTATGTATTCTGCGTTTTTTGAAAGAGGACGGTCCAGGACTGCTATCATCGTTGGTTTCAGTTCTTGACGAATCGCTATCAATCATGCTGTAATTTGAATCACAAAAAGTATTTTTTACGTTAAAGTGTTAATCTATTTTTATTCACTTGATTTGAGTAGAAAAACAATATCTGGCTAGGATTTTCGATGAGAGGGCTTACAAAAGTGATGTGAATGGAGTTTCTAACATAAAGGTTTGAAAATTGTTTCTATCTGAGTTTTGTAAAGACAAATGTTGGGTTAGCTGTTATATGCTGTCAATATTTGAGTAAAAGTAGCTAGTTCGGAAGCAGCAGGAATTAGCTCACTGCAAATGAAGCAGTGTCTTGGAGGGGATGATAATTTTCGCAAAACAAATGTCATGTTATCAATAAGCTCAAAAAAAGATTTGGTTGCAGCATACCCAAAACTTTTTAAAAGCGTCTTGCAAGCAATGGGATTGAAAGGGCAATGAATTGACTCCAGAACTTTGCATGTCATCAGTGAAAATAGAAGCATTAGAATTTATTATATTTATTATAACAAGATTAATATCGTTTATCGTTAAATGATTGGTCCAACGTTGCTACCCCAAATGACACCACATTTTGTTTTTATAGGGTAGGAATGAGGATAAAATGCTTTACCGTAGGTTCCCTAAATAGCGGTGGTGGCTAGTGGTAGTTTATTGATTAAGAACGGCAATAATTCTTGAAATACTATCCTTTCAAATAGTTTGGATATGCAAAAGAGTTTTGCTTCGGTGCTGTATTTAATTATTTTGACCTTACTTAATTTTTTTATAACAGGGAACTTATAAGATTCTTTCTAAAGGAAAGGAAAAGTTCCTGTTGAAGCAGACCAATGAAGAGGGCTGTGCGTGGAGAACCAATATTATTTGCACATATAATATACATAAAAGCCTGGATGCCATTAAGGGTGGGGGGGTAAAATTGTCTTTAGGTTTGGTAATGCTTTGTCATAATGTGTGATAAGGTGAATGAACACTGTGGCGAGTTTGTCATATAGTGGTGTTGTGAGATAAGGCCACGATACATAAGGGCAAATCTCGACCATATTTCGAGGTATGGTCTTAAAAGTATTTCGCTTTGTGAAAGCGCCACAAGCCATATGAATTTGAGACATAAGACTATTAAAGTTTTTTTTTATCTTGCGAATAACAAAAACCTTTTTTACCGTTCAAAATATGATTATGAGTGATCTTGACCACTGGTAATTACATGTAATAAACTGGGCTAATTATTTACTTTAGCGTTCAGCTGGTTTTTTGGTCATAAGGAAACAAGAAATAACGAATATTTTCAATAGTTTTATGAGCTTGAATTCTAAAAAAGCAATAAAAGATTGATTACATTTTTCTGAATTAGGTCAGGCGCTTGCCTGTTAGTTGTTTACATACTCTTAGCGAAGCGATGAAGTAGTGTGAGCGGCTAAACTAGCCGAAAAGGGAGTTGATATTCCTTTTGTCTGCCAAGCGTTGGCCACAAAAAATTAAAAAGTGGATGAATCTGTTTTTTTTAAAATGTTTCTTTTGTGGCAGCACTTGATCAGAGGAGTGGACGAATTGGTGCTACAGATGAAGGAGCTATTCAGTACAAAGGTAAACAAAATGGTATTGCGACGGAAATTCGAAGACAGGAAGTGGCAGATGAATGAGAGTTTTATCGACTAATTAAATGACAAGATCATCCTTTCAAATCGACGAAGATGAGCTAGTTGAATATGTGGTAGAAGACATAATGGATGAATCGCTACGATTACAGGCACTCATCCAATGCTATTCTACAAAGACACAACTGCTCCAAGCCTTTTCAAAAATAAAACAACGGAAGCCGCAACGAATGGAAGTCGTCAGAGCGAAGGAGTGATACAGCAAGGAACCAAATCAGGAAGGAAAAACGAGAGAAAGGTGTCACGTTTGTGCCAGAATGGGACATATAGCAGCAGACTGTCCAGAGCGGAAGAAGCCTAGCAGGAAGCCGATCTACAAATTAATTAGATTGTGAACGTCCTGATAAACCAGAAAATGAGTGTACATTGAGATTGATTTTAACTGATGAAAGGCCCTTCCACTTTTCCCCACGGCGATTATCGTATTACGAAAAAGGACCAGTTTAAATGATTTTAGACGAAATGCTAGAAAAGGGGGTGATGAGACCCAGTAGGTCAGAATACGCATCTCCTATAGTATTAGTTAAAAAGAAGACGGGCGACATTAGGCTTTATGTAGACTATCGCGTCTTGAATAAAGTAACATTAAATGATAACTACCCATTACCACTTACAGACTATTTGCTTGATAGGTTGGCAAATAAAAAGATATTTTTCTTACTCGACTTGAAAAGTGCATTTAACCATAGCGAGAAATCAATCAAATATATTTCGTTTGTTACGGCCATGGGTCAGTACGAGTATATAAAAATGCCTTTCGGTTTGAAGAATACGCCTTCAGAATTTCAAAGATTTGTCAATACAGTATTTGACGATTTGATAAAAAATGATAGCAACTGAGATGGTAGAAGAACATATGGAAATAATGAGGGAAGTCCTTAATAGGCTTGTGAGAAGCAAACTAGAGTTGAGATTAGACGAGTGTCGATTTTTAGAATCTGAGATACGGTATTTAGGTTATACGGTTACAAATGAAGGTATTTAACCGGATCCAAAGAACATGGCTTCTTGGGTTTGTGCTCTTATTTTAGGAAATTCATTCGAAAACTTCTCACTTATAGCACAGCCATTATATTTCGTAAGAAAAAATTTAGATTTTCAATTTGGTGAAAAAGATCTACAATGTTTCGAGAAATTAAAGGCTAAGTTGATTGAGGCTTCGTCTCTCTCTGACTCTAGAGACGAAATTGAACTTCATTGTGATGCAAGTTCACTTGGTTTTAGAGCCATATTACTACAGAAGAAGAAGGATGGTAAATTCCGCCCTGTTTTCTATTTTTCAAAACGAATGATTGATCATGAAACTAAATACCACAGTTTCGAATTGGAAACATTGGCAATTATATATGCAGTGCAAATGTTTAGAATTTATTTACACGGTATTAAATTCAAAATCGTTACTGATTGCAATTCATTGACTCTGACTTTAAACAAAAGAGAGATAAATCCAAGGATAGCCAGGTGGGCGTTGGAGTTACAAAATTATGAGTACACTTTGGAACCTCGTAGTGGTACAAAAATGAAACACGTAGACGCTCTTAGTCGCATGTCAAGTATCTTAATTCTCGAAGAGAATACATTCGAGCAGAATTTATCAATTAGCCGGCATAAAGATGACGAAATTAATGCAAAAGGGAAAAAGTTGGAAAATGAGGAGAGTAGTTTTTATGAAATGAGGAATGGCTTAGTTTATAGGAAGGTTGATGATACAATTTTGTTTTATGTGCCTCGCAAGATGGAAGTTAATATTATGCGGTTATACCATGATGAAATGGGTCATATGGGCTGTGATAAAGTAGTTGATACGATACGGAGGACCTACTGGTTCCCCAAAATGCGAGAAAAGGTTAAAGAGCATATCGCTAATTGCTTAAAGTGTATTGTTTTCTCCTCGAAACATGGGAAACATGAAGGACTTCTCCATAATATTTCTAAAAGAAATTTGCCTTTTGGGGCAATACACATCGATCACTTTGGGCCTATAAAATTAAAGAAAGGGAAGAAGTACGTTTTCCTAATTATAGACGCATTTACCAAACATGTAAGACTGTATGCAGTGTAAACGACAGGAACTGTTGAAGTGATTAATTGTTTACGAAGTTATTTTAATTCCTATAGTAGACCAGGGTTGATAATATCTGATAGGGGTAGTGCTTTCACTTCAAAGAACTTTTCGGACTTTCTTGATGAAAATAACGTGAAACACATGAAGATAGCAACGGGGTCACCCCAAGCTAATGTGCAGGTAGAACGAGTTAATAGGAGCCTAGCGCCAATGATTGCTAAACCGACGAGTGCTGGTACTGTTTTTACACTAGATGGAGTTTTGCCAAAGATTGAATTTACAATGAATAATACAATCCATTAAAGTACCGGTACTACTCCATGTGAATTATTATTTGGAGTTCCACAAAAGGAAATAATCATAGATTTCTTAAAAGAAACCCTAGAAAAAAGTCTAAAAAATGAAGAAATGACAAATGAGCGAGATTTAAAACAAATGAGAGAGAAAGCAACAAAAGAAACAAAAGATAGTCAAAGGACAGTAATATATTAAGAAACTTAAAGATCGAATGAGAGTAGATAGAAAGTACAAAGAAGGGGATTATGTAATGGTGAAGAATTATGTTAGTACGCCTGGTGTATGTAGGAAAGAAGCTCCAAACTTTAAAGGGCCATATAGGGTAGCAAAAGTTTTGTCAAATGATAGGTGTCTGTTAAAGGATGTAGAAGGTTTTCAAAAATGTGAGTAATTATTTCTCTTTTCTTTTGCTTTTTAAACAGATTTAATTACGCACGATTGTATTTAGATATTTCTTCAGGCTTATACTTTTTATGGCAGAT
Organism: Volucella inanis; assembly: GCA_907269105.1. Classification (NCBI taxonomy): domain Eukaryota; kingdom Metazoa; phylum Arthropoda; class Insecta; order Diptera; family Syrphidae; genus Volucella; species Volucella inanis. The sequence goes on along the minus strand of OU026154.1, from coordinate 40,522,995 downwards.
TTATGACAAAAAATACCAGAATTATCTATATTCAATATTCAATATATTCTAATAATTCCATAGCTTTAAATGCTAAAATTAACAGTTTTTACGAATAATCCGCCAAGGGTGTGCCTACAACTATCAGGCGGGAGCCTTTGTCTTATAGATCCCTGCGCCTAACAAAATTTAAAAATAACTAATCAATTGTTTTTGATTTTTTTAGCATCCAAAGCCAATTTTTTTTTTTATTTCTGTGATTTTTATTTTGCATTAATTTAAAAGTTATTTGAACTTTTAATGAGGTTAATGAGCCCTTTCAAATTTAATCATGTACGAGAGCTGTTTGATGATACTCGGATTAGAGATAACAACGCAACTTTTTTAGTTTTTGGCAATTTATTTTTAAATACAATACCCTTTCAACTCGATACACTTTTCTCAGTGGCACTGCAACTTTTTTAATCCCTCCGTATAGTACGACTTTTGTTGGCCTCCAAAATACTTCTTCACGGCGGCGAAAAGATTTCGCAGGGAGCTAAATCCGAAGAATATGGGGGAGCAAAATGGCGTATTGTCGTTTTTTCTTCAAATCGGCGCAATAAATTGACGTAGTATGATCCTGTGATTGTTTTTCGCTCCTCCAAAAAGTCAATGTGATTCACACCTCGCGCGTCTCAAAAAACGGTGACCATCACCTTTTTGGCCAAAAGCACGACCTTCGACCTTTTTGGAGAACGTTCACCGGGTAAAATCCATTGTTTCGATTGTTCTTTGGTCTCTGATGTATACCAATGAATCCATGTCCCATCGAAGGTTATGAAACGACGTAGAAACTCTTCCGAATTCCGAATAAACAGGGCCAAGAAGATCTTTGAAGTCATCCTCAAAATTTATTGCAGGAAATGGCTAACGCATTCAGTTGAGATGCCTGTTGTCTCAGCCAACTCTAGAATTTTCACTTGGCGGTCCGCCAATACGAAATCATGGATTTTGTCTACGGTTTCCTCTGTGGTTACCATTTTTGGGCCACTTGGGCGCGGTTCATCACAGGAAGTTAAAAGGGTCTCATGTTCACCTTCGAGAATTGGCTTTATTGCCTCGCAGGTTTTGCCACTCCAAACAAGAATCGGATCACGGAGCTGTACTCCTCTTTTTGAAAACGGTGTCTAATTAAAACTAAGCGCCAGATTGTCACCAAATTTTGGCAGGCGGGCTAAAAGAGATTATACTAAATGATGGTATACATTTTGATGGTACATTTTGGCCAGGTAGCGCCACCTATCTTCCAAACCGGGTACTCATCAAACAGTTCTCGGAAGGGAACAAAATTCATATAAAAGTGACATTAAACCAAATTGGTCTAATACCGGTATATCAAGGTATCATAATGCCAAATGAAAAAATGTATCCTTGTGTCACTTCCATTAAGTGTCAAATTTTGATATTTGACCTTATGTCACGGCACCATCTAACTAGAATCTTCTTCGGGTGTTTGTTTTGAAAAAGATTTTCTAAAGTGACATGCAAAGAAATTTCCAATAGTTTTTTGGTCTGCAGAAGATTCACTCAGAAGTAAAATAGTTTAAGGTAAGCCGTTGGACTTTTTTTCGGTAAAATATTACGTGAAGTGATGTGTAGTTTGCTCAGACTAGAAAATAAGCAATGAAAAAATTATCGTTTTTGAAATGTTAAAAGAAAAATCATTTTATAATTTTTTGTATAGAAAGTTAAAAATTAAGAATTAGTTTCTATCAACAAAATAACCCTGCAGAATTGAATTTCGAATGCTCATTTGTAAACTACATATGTTTATGCATTATATGTATACATAATTTTTTTTTTCTTACAATTTTTCAATAAACCTTTTTTAAGCGCCTCAGAAATACATTCACAAGCAGATTTGCATGCGATTAGTACCATTGAACATCACCTCAGCTACGTAGAATCATTCTCCTTATCCTTAAGAAATTGCTTCTGTTAATTTTCAATATTCAACTACTAGTAAATTCCAGCTAAACATACTCGTGCTAATTCCAATGAAACATTTTTGGAATAGAGTAGAATAAAGGCAACCCAGAGAGGAAATGTGTACAAAATGGATTAAGTTGTTTTGTAATTCACAATGAAAAACTAAATAGAATTATTGAGGTGGCACAGCGGGTACGTCTACCGACTCCTATGGACTGGGTTCAAGACCAAACAAACACCAAAAATCGTGAAAATTGATTTTTTTTTTTTAAGACGGGAAATGGCAAAACCTCTTAAAGTGAAATCTCTTACTTATGAACATTTTTTTCATTCTTCCGCAATTCGTGCACGGCAGAAAATCGTAGGTCCTCTCTGAGATAGACCAAGCTTCGGTTCACCCCGGACTGTTGCGCGAATAACTTTCTATATTTATGTGTATGCATTTTAGAAAATTATACAAAGTTATTATTAAACATAGTAATTACGTTTATTTAATTTTCTTGAAAAATAACATCTTACAATATGCATAAAGACTTAAGCCTGTCCAAAGCACAATAAACTCAATTAGACTACTCACTTTTCATCACAACTACTCGTAAAATCAATCCTACTTCAGTAATCAGCTTACAAACTAGCTTCCGAAGGAATTTGAAACGGAATCCTTGTATCAACATCTTAGTAACACAAAATAGTGCGCTTAGTGCAGCGCTAATTGTCATAAGTTCTCACAGATGACACTTTTAACTCCTTGCTTGTACATTACGTAACATGTCCTATTTGACCAAATCACAGAGGAGCACAAGCTCCAACACTCATTACACAAATGAAAATCCATGTAGGAAGACTTCAGATACGGATACCGGAGGCTAACTTAACCCGCTCGACTACAAGTAAAAGGTGAGTCTACACTCGTGGTAAACATTGTATCCAAGACCATCCTAATTACACGATAAATTTTGCTTGGTATACGTCAACAGCACACGGTGCTGTTCGGATCGATAAAAATCTGCTCATTGGAGCAATTGTGGAAAATCAATAAAATCGGAGAAGGAGCAACCGATAACATGCGGACCTCATGTTACTGTTTGGCGATATCGTAACACGGAGACGCATGATGGTTGTAATTGCGAGAATTTTGCTGCTGTGCGTTGTACGGATGAGAGACACCACGAAGACAGCAGCGACATCGAGTACAACTTGGAATGGTAGAACGACGACACGATTGAGGATGATCTTTGGGATTGCAAGATTCTGACTTTAATTTGTTCACAACATTTAGAGATTCTTTCGTTTATTTCAGGATTAAACTGTCGGATCATTACTTGAACTTTTGTTCTTATCAAAATGTTTTCATCTCTAAATAGTCAGAGTTATGTCGTAAAATCAGAAAAATATATCTAAGTAACTAGTGGAAAATTGCCACCGACTTAGTAAAAAGATACTTGGTTGAAGTATTTATTTTGTCCTCAATGTCAAAGTACATATGTTTGATTTTAAGAAATATATAATTTATTGTTTAAATTATAAACGAAGTGCTATTTCTACATTCATTAGATTACAATGATTGCAAAAGTTTATTACTTTGAATAAACTAAATTCGGTAACTACTGAACAATCTTTCCTTTCATAATTTGAATGGGTAATAACTAACATAGTTTATTTTGTTATAAGAAAAAGGCATATGTTTACGTATGTACTTTTTATAATAGTATATATGTTATAATATATTAAAGTCCGAAATTCTTGAGCTTGCTTTAGAACTTAAACTCTCTTTCCAAAAGCATTGACTAGAGTGTCAATGTAACGTAACGCTACTCATTGAACTACTCATTGGTTGTGGTTGGTCGGGATATCATTTCCGAACTGGCAGGCGAATTGATTGATTGATCTTTAAGGGTACTATATTTTTTAACGCTAGCATTCAAAGATAACATAACGTCTGTATTTCCTGACCGATATTACCAAAGACATTTGAATAGTTTTATTTTAATTTTAATGTGACTCATGCCGGAAATACACTTTGGGTTTTTCTTTTTGTTCTGTCCGAACAAAGCACTCGAACAAGAAACTACTCCATTGTACTCTTTGTAAGTTTCTTTTAATAGAATCTTCCCGTCTTTCGGAGAAAGATGTCGAGTACCTGCAGCCTTATGCAAACATAAGAAGTACATTCACAGAGGTACTGCTTCGCGTTGTCGTCATCACTTTCATAGCAAGCATGGCAGGATATTGCATCATTTATGCTCAGTACACTTAAGTGTTTAGTAAAAAAAAAAAACTTAAATTACACGTATGGGCTTGTTTTATTTTTTATTAATGGTCGAATACCCCACTGACAATAATGTAATAGTCCTAAACCGTTATAATAAACACATTTAGTAAAAAATGCATCGGCGCGAGCCAGTTTCGTTCACTGATAAACAGAGTTTGTAATGAAGCAGCTTAGGAGTGTTTTTTGGTTGCATCAAATAGTATTAGGATTATAAAAAAGTTCTTCCTCAAGTCCTGGTATGTGTGAAGCTATTAATGAGTCTTTTTTTGTGAAAGAGTGCTACTATTTTTATAAAACGGTAATGATAATCAAAACCTTTTTTATGCCTATTTTTTGCATTTGCGTGCACATGCTTATTTTTTCATTTTTGAAGAACTGTAAAAAAAATGTGCGAATATTTGCGAATTCGACCATTTTTAAATGTTCTTTCTAAAAAAAAGCTGTGGATTTTGGTAGTAAACATTTTAAAGATAAAGATGAGCCCAAATATCTTTCTATCCTTCTCTATCCCATTTTCCAAAAAAAAAAAAACACATGATGAGGCATTATAAGTGTATTCATACCCACTTGAGTGTCAAGTTTTATTAAAAATGCGTTCAGTAGAAAGTAGAGAAGTTAAAGAAACGAAATCGAAACTACGCCTATAAAGGCTTGATTAAAACGTTATCGAATTTTAACTCTAGGTATATGGTAAGTCTCGGTGGGAAAAGACTTACAGAAAACCCAAATGTTTTTCAAATACAAACAATTCTTGGTTTATGACATCTGTTTGTTTTGTCTGTTGCCTTGGTCAAAAGAGTGGTCGATCAAGTATTTTTTTTGATGAAAGTACTGAACGAATTAAAAGAAAAAATGCAAAATTGGTTCAAATGAACCAATAAATGCCTCTGGAGTCTAAAAAGAGATAACGACAAGAACCTCTGATCGACCATAAAAGTATAGAAAGTCTTATAAAAAACTCATTTGGATCAAAAAGTTTAAAAATATCGGGGTAAAAAGCAATAGGGGTTAAACCTTAACAATCTCGGCAGCAATATGATATTATTAGAATGAGTGCAACAGAAAATTTTCTTGCATATAAATTCATAAAAGCTGCGAAAAAAGAATGCTATCCACCCCCCGGACATATAAAAGCTAACCAAACTTCAGTAGAGGTTACACTTCAAGCACTGCTGGATCTCATAACAGTGCGTTTGCTGGAATCACAGAAAGAAGTTATTGATTCACTAACAAGCGAAGAAATGGGAAACTTGTGTTGATTTTGCAAGTGGGGATGTGATGGAAGTTCAGGACGCATGGCACTGAATCATCAGTATTTATCACCTGCGTTGTCTTCCTTAGGCTTCCTGCTAATTCTATTGTATATAAAAATTTACGTCCGTGCTCTCCAAGATACTGGAGGCCATTCAAAAAAAAGTTTGTTAAATAATCTACAGAAATGTCTATAGCAGAAAAAAGAAGAGTAGACGAGGATATAAAATAATTACAAAAGATAACAATGCTAGTTTAAGGAAAATGGGTACAAGCTTGTCGTACCCTAGTTTTTACCATACCATAGTTGACGGAAAAGTATGCAACGCTAAAACGGAAACGTCATCTACGCAAAAGTGTTTTAAATGTGGTGCAACTTTAACGATACCGAAGATATGATAAGTATATTGTTGCAGAAAACAAAACGAGGATACACAAAGAATTTAAAGATCTTAAAGTACACAAACCAAAGCCCGGGTTTGGTGGCTATGAAATTGATGAGGAGAAGTTCAGGAAGTTTGCATTTAATACTGCCAAATATTATGTTGAAAAATATCATGTCACCCATGTGATAAGTATTTTTATCATGGGATGATAATAATAGCCCATGCTCTATTACCGTTTGGGCAACTTACTGAGGAAGCTTAAGAGTAATGGAACAAGGACTTCAAAAACTATAAAAGCATCATTTTCAGAAATCAAGCAGGGAAAATGCTAATATAACATATGGGCTGAAAAGTCAAAAGAAAGAAAACACAAGGTTTTTGCAAAATTTAACTTTCGGCGATTACTTCTTCATCGGTCTTAAGTCTCTTTTCGGCGAGCATTCTTTTGAGGTCTGCGAACAGGAAATAGTCGCTGGGGGCCAAATCTGGAGAATACGGTGGGTGGGCAAGCAATTCGTAGCCGAATTCATTTAATTTTGCCATCGTTTTCATCGACTTGTGACACGGTGCATTGTCTTGATGAAACAGCACTTTCTTTTTCTTCAAATGCGGCAGTTTTTCTGCGATTTCGTCCTTCAAACGCTCCAACAACAACGTTGTTGATAGTCTGTCCCTTTTGGAGATAGTCGATGAAAATTATTCCATGTGTATCCCAAAATACGGATGCCATAACCTTGGCAGCCGACTGTTAAGTTTTTGGTCGTTTTGGACTAGGTTCGTCGCCTGCTCGCCACTCAGCTGACTGCCGACTTGACTCTGGTGTGAAGTGATGGAGCCAAGTTTCATCCATTGTCACACACCGACGCAAAAATTTGGCTTTATTGCGGTTGAACAGCTTTAAACACTCCTCTGAATCATCAACAAGCAGAGCTTTTGCATGTCCAAATATTCGTGTAAGATATATCCAACACGCTCTTTTGATATCTTCAGAGCCTCAGCTATTTCGAACAACTTCACTTTACGGTCATTCGTAATCATTTTGTGGACTTTTTTGATGTTTTCATCTGAAAAAGCTTCTTTTGGACGTCCACTGCGTGCATCATCTTCGGTGCTTGTATGACTTTTAAATTGTTCAATCCACTTGCGAATGGTTCGTTCGGCTGGTGCAGAGTCCGGGTAACACTTATCAAGCCATTTCTTTGCATCGGCTGCATTTTTTCCCATCAAAAAGCAATGATAAATCAAAACACGAAATTGCTTTGAATCCATTTTTTTTTTTCACAATAAAAAAAGTTGCTTCACTCTACAACGCTATATCTCGAGAACTAATCGTCCGATAGCTGTCAAACCTATCTTTTGAAGGTTGGTTCTAACTAAAAATGGTATGGATTTAATTCAAGTGGTGCCCTCTCTTAGAAACGGCACTTTTCAGCCCATGTATTAGATATTTTTAATTATTTTCTGTTAGACTCTGATCCCTTTTTAACTAATATGAGGAAGCTGTTTGAAAAACGGGAACAACTTCTCCCTGTTTTAACATTGCTTAAAGCTCCTCCAATTCAACACATTAGTTAATTTAATGAAGATAGGACGAGTGATGACAGCACTTGTAAAGAATTTGTTTTAAATTAAATAAAAATTTATTGGAAATCATGTAATTTTACTTAATAATCCTCACAACTAAAATTGTTTGCTGTTCTGGTTTTGTTGAAAAAAATTCTGTTCACAGTATATTACAGAAGACATTCGAACAAAAGATGACCTTGTGTAGGTGCTTGTGTTTGGTAGTCATAAGCTTTAAGAAACTCTTTATGCTAATGAAAATGGTAGGTATATTGATGCGTAATATATATTTACATAAACTTTTTTTTTAGTATAAAAAAGTGGGCGTTTTGGTTGGTATGGTATTTTTGGACTTATAAATATCAATAGCTGAGTTTAAACTGTGTTTGCTCAAACTTTGAGGTTCGTAGCTATGTCGTATCTATGTAGGTGTGTTATGCCATCTGCAGTTATGTTGATATGAAACCGAACGGTTAGTGGAAGTCCTAACCGAGGACACAGGTAAAACTGTAAAACTTTTCTTTGAGCCTTGCCGCAAACAGTTTTAGGCAGACGTATTTTGTAAAATATTATTGTACCAGACAACCGATGTATAGGATAAAATTGACCATAACATGGCCGAGTAAATCCTAAGGACCTTCTTGGTGACAGGCTTCCTATCTTGCTGAAAACTCTTTTAAACTGCTAGAACGCCTACAGCGCCTTAGAGGCTTTCGAGGTGACAAGTTTGCTATCCAGGATGAGACTCAAATACTTAGCTTTTGGAGATAATGCCTTTAAGCACTAGATGAGTTAGACCAGTCAGATTCCTACTTCTCATAAAGAGAAAAACCTCAGTTCTGTGAGGATTGACTAAAAACCCTTTTCTAGTACACCAATCGTCCATCGGGTTTATGGCTGCCTGCGATTTATAGCAGACAGTCGCCAGACACGATCCAACAGACAATACACCTACAACATCTGTGTATGCTTGTGCATAGACGTCAGAACGTTCACTAAAGTAAATCATAGCAGTTGAGATATAAGGACGTCTTGTTGGCTAACCCCGCCATCACATAGTGGCTATAGTCAGCACCCGCAATCAGACTCCACCTCAAACCTTAAAGTTATCAAGTAGTATACGAATAGATCCAAATTAAACATAGTGGTGGGTGCTGGTATTTTTGATATTTTTGGTCCAAAAACCAGAATTACGGAACCAATGGAAAAAATTTCCCAATGTATAGCGCAAATACATGCCATTAAGGTGTGCGGAAATCTCATCCTCGATAAAGTTAGTTAGTCATTAGGCTTTAATTTCATTAACATGACATCAGTCATGCACTGCTTCAATGCACTACAAGATCCCTCGCATAAGAATAAAGAAAAACTTTGGTGGGACACTGTTCATATATGTAGGTATTGACAGAAATGAAATAGCCAACGACTGGCTAGAAATGGTTCGGTTGATCATCATCAACTCAGCAACAAAGAGTTGGAAGAACAAAATGCGTATATCACATTAGGAAAACATATTTAAAATATTTTCTCATATGTTTCGCTTAAAGGCAACCGAAAAATTGCACCACCTCCAAACATGATCTCGGATCTGGCGATGTTTGGAGACCTTTAGAATATAATAGAGAAATGTACAAAAACAACGTGTAAATATACATCGTACAATAAAAGAAACTGGAAAGTTAACGTAGAAGACGTCAAAACATATATTGTAGATCGATCAATGAAGAACTGACTATAAACAGAAATCATTGGAACTCGTATGAAAATATAGCTAAAAGGTGTATAGAAGTATATAGTAGCTAGAGGCTTTCACCCATCCTGTGTTGCCAAATAAATTGTTGAAGACCTTATTCAAAAAGGTTTTCAAGCTCTTTATGCCAACAATATTCTCAAAAATGAGAGAATTAAAGACTTTCTTGGCGAAACAACGAAAAAAGATTCCTTTGCCTTTATTCATGCTTAAATTTTAAAATAAAGAAAGCCTTGAGTTTTAGTATTAGTATATGATCAATTACAGGTATAGTTGTCAAAATTGAACCACTGAGAAGGCCAAAGATTGTTCCGCAATGTAAACGCTGTCAAGCCTCCGGTCATACTCAAAAATACTGCAACCGTGAATATGCTTGTGTTTAATTTGAAGAAAAGCACCCTACGAAAAAATGTCCAAAAAATTAGGAGCAGAAAGCAAAGTGTGTGAACTGTCAAGGCAACCATCCTTCAACTATAGAGGATGTCCAGTTACCAAAAAATTCTAAAACACTAAAATTAAAGTCAAACGCAATCATACTGCAAATAAGCTAACAAACACAGCGTATAAGAAAAATACGCTTAAAAGACAAATTCAAGAACCAACTGCAAAAAGTAATTCCACAAAAATAAAGGATGAAAAGATACCATATGTTATTCACAAATTGTAAAATTTGTGCGTAAAAATGTGGAAATCTCCATTAAAGAAATGATGGAATTGATCCTCAAAATGATTGATGAACATCCAATAGCCAATCGAAAAAGTCGCTCTTAATAAATAATGATAATGATGGACAGAACTCTTAACACCCAATACGGAATGCAAACTGTCTTTTACAACATACATCCGAATAAAACATTTTTTTAGACAACGAGCATATAGGCATTTGCCTGATGTCCGAAACTCACTTCGTAAAAAGGGCAAAGTCTTGGTATTGAAATACCAAACTATACATGTTATCATGCGCCGAATCCAGCAGATAAAGTTAGGGAAGGATCGGCAATACTTATAAAAAATAAGCTTAAAGCACTATGAGGAAGCTTACTTCACAAATGAAAACATGCAAATAACAAAAATTAATATTGGTACAATATAAAAAAGAAAGAATTCAAGATAGCAGCAATATACTGCCCACCGAGTCGACCTCTAACTGAAGAGGACTTTGCAGAACTTTTGAAAATGGTAGGATTCAACTTTCTTGTTGTTGGCAACCCTAATGCTAAGCACATCCACCGGAGATCTAGGCTCATAATAACGAAAGGTAAACGACTTTACTAAGCAGGCCGCAAACATAACTGCAAATTCTTTTTTCTCAGGCTCGCCAACGTACTGGCCATCTGATTAAAATAAAGTACCAGACCTTGTTGACTTTTTTGTAGCTAAGGACAACAAATGAAATCATATTTACACTTATAAGTGTCGAAGGTAATTACGATTTTTCGTCAAACCATAGTCCAGTGATCTTAACACTAAGAGATATTGAAATGAGAAAAGCAAGTAGTCCTAAGCTTGTGAATAAGAGAATTAAATTAAATGAGTTCAGAGAAAAACTTGAAGGCTTTATAAACTTAAAATCTCTTATGGAAACTTTTGAGCAAATTGATTTTGAAGTAGAACAATTTATTGCTGATGTGCAACAGGCTGCAGAAGAGAATACTCCATCAAATTTGGATAAAAGAGAAACTGAGATAAAATATCCTATGAAAATAAATGAGTTGTTATTGGAAAAAGAAGGATTCGAAGAAAATGACAATTAAGAGGTTCCCAAGCGATAAACAAACGAAAAAAAGATTTCGTGTATTCAAAAATGATACATTTAATAGACTCCTAAGAAGATTTACGACTGACACTTCTACTGATTACATTCCACGTAAAAGTCCAAGTAAAGTTTTTTGATAAAAATGACGAATGTGAAATTCTTCATGTCACACTCATTACGACCTAATTACTGTTCGGGTTTTGAAAGAAATGTCTCTGCATTGAGACCTACCCAAGCAGTTCTATGTACTACTGAAATCATATATTACAGACCGCCTTTTTAGGGAACGATATGAATAAGAGTATTCGGAACTCAAGCAAAATGAAGCCGGTGTACCACAAGGAAGTGTCCTAGGACCAACTCTGTATTTGCTGTATACCAGAGATATATATGATACTGCAATATTCTGACCTGATAAAAAAGTCAGAAAAATTGCAGAGTGCAGTCAATAAAGACGGTGATTGGATGCAACAATAGCGTATTTAGCTTAATGAAACAAAATTAATTCATACAGACTTTAGAAATAAAAACATAAACACTCCCGTGATTTTTATTAACTGTAACGCTGTTTGTTTCGCAAGAACTGTCAAATATCTTAGAATGAATTTGAACGGAAAATTAATGTGGAAAGAGTACATCAAAAAGAAAAGAGAATAACTAAATCTTAAATATCGAAAATATCGGAAAAATACTCAAAATTATCTATCCAGAACAAAATAATGCTATACAAGTACTGAAACCTGTTTGGACGTACCCGTGTGGCATCCAACTATTAGGCTGTACAAAGAAAACAAATTTAGAATCTATCCAAACATTCCAAAACAAGCTCCTTCGTGCAATAGTAAATGCTCCTTGGTATATAAAAAATTGGAATTTACATCGCTACCTACATCGTTACCTACAAATTGAAATGGAAACAGAAGTTATTCAATAAAACCACAGTATCACACAATCACACACAAGTCACACTAACTTCGAAATGGAGACCGTCTTCAATGTATGAGATAATGTTCGGAGACTAAGAAGAACAAAGCCTTATGAATTTATAATCTAAAAGCTGTGGAAAGTATTAGAATTGTAAACTTTTCCCAATAAGATAAAAATTTAAGCAAGGAATATCATTTATCGATATTACATAGATTGGTCATGATTAGTGGTTTATGGTTACAAATTCCATACATTTGGTTCTTAATAATGCCAAATGTTTATGAAGATTCCCCCGGACAAAAAAAAAAAAAAATAAATAAATAAATAAATAAAATAAAATAAAAATAGATAAATAAATATTTGTACCTTTGTCTACCTACATTTACAACAGAAATATGTATTCTTTAGTTAAATATCGTTATAATCACTTAATATTTTGCACTTACAAGTATAAGATATAGAATATCTCACTTGTCATGCTATCGAGTCCATCATTCAAAGAGTTCACGTTTATCTCCTTCAATTCCAAAGTCCAATCGATTGATGTGTCAGTGTTGCTGCTACTGCCCGTATACTCGAACGAAAGAATAAGTAAAAACCAAAACCCCAGAGCATTATTTTACAAATAATTTTCTCATCCTCTAGCATTAATGCGCTAATGATTCGGCTACCAGACAACCGAACGGAACGGAAAGTCATGCAAAAAGCAGGAACTCACCTTAATTTTCCCATCGATATTGGTGCCGAGCCGGTTAATACCACATTCACGCCTGGACATTGCTGCTCGCGTGAAGACAACTTGGAACATCCATTCCTCATCTAACGGTGTGCGGTGTGCGCAAAGTTGGTTAAATGTAACCCCAAGCGCTGCGACTTAAATCATTCATATAGCACACTGCTGCACGATGCAAATTCGATTTAGAAGACGTCCAAACACTGTCCCATCACGCGATCAAGGTTCGTATTTGACTTCCGGCTCTAGGTAGTCTTTACCTAACCGGATACATCAAGTGCAATTATTGTTGGTTTTGATTTACCAGAGTATCACCATCGTGTGCTGCACACTGATTTTGGAGGAGGATGTTGAGTTCGAGTATCTGTCGATCTTTACGATGTTGACCATCAGGCAAAATTTCAATGAACCACTTTACCGATGTTTTGGTTTTTTGCTTTTGGGAAATTTGAAGATGCATCGCATGGAGACTAGTATCAAAGGTTTAATGTGCACTTAGACTCGTATATGCATTGTGGTAGTGGCTTTCATTTGGTGTGGCTCATTCGCTAAGCTTGTAAACCTACCTCAGATCTCTGTTTGTCGTGATCAATTGAGAGCAATTTATTATGAAATGAGGCTGAATTATATATCGACTTTTCCATTATGCGATTCACCATAGCCTCCTCTGGAATCCCCTCAACGATCACGGCAAATATTTCCAGTTCTGATCTTGGCGATCTATAGCAAATATGGACGGATGGCGGCGTGTCGTTTACGTGCGATATTTTTGCTGTTAAACATGGGAATTAAGGTATCTCCATGTTGAATAGGAGAACTCGTACTATATATGCGCGCGACGCCAACGATTTAAAAAGCGTTATCGTGCGTTCAAGTACCGTGCATCTTAGAACTAGATTTATTTGGTCGACCTTTGTGCCAGCGGAACCACCTCTTTGAAGTTCTTTCCTTTTTTTATATTTAATTTAAAAATAATAGAATTATGCTTTTTGTTGGGTTTCAAGATTCAAAATAAATCGAATTGAATGCGGAACGTTAAAAAAAAAATTTAATGTGCAATAATGCTGCTGGAATTTCCATATCAACTTGTAACGCGGTCGATGGAAAATGCGAAGATGTCGTCAAACATTGTTGTTGAGAACATCTGAGGGTACGGATGGTATTTTCTCTAGTATTCCGTTGAAAGATAAGTTATCAATTTATTTGTGAATTTGTTACAGTTTCAGCTAAGACTACATCAGCTTCTTCTACTTGCGATCCGATGTGAACATTACTTAAACAGTCTAAGTCGAATTGCTTCACAAGAATAAGTTCTTCTACGTAATTGACCGTACTATACTCTTTTCTGCTGAAAATTGGTATTATAGATTTATAATTTTTTGAAACATCGGATAACGTTCGTTTATTCTACTTACGTCCTGAAGAGTTATGTTATCCACTTTCGTGTAAGAGTGTGTAGAACAAGCAGATGGAAAGGCTTACGTCCTGAGAATTAATTTATAGGTCATTTGTTTAGCAATAGCATTAATGTTTTCTTTGTTATTCCAGTAATCCTTTCAAAACTTATCGAGTTCTGACCGTTGGCAACTCGGCAATGATAAAGAGGCCAAACTGTTGGCTTGCGAAAACTACCAATAAATAAAGATTGTTTTATAAAGACCTATAGGAATTTAAATTGTGATAAAAGATACATAGGCTAAGCAAACGAGCCTATGTTTTACTAATAAAAAATGATTTCGGCTGGAGGTCTAATTTTCGACCACTTTTATAAGCGCAATGGTGCGCACGAAAATGGCTTTCAAGGCTTCAATCTCTGTCTTGTCCGCATAGACCAACGACTTTAAATACGCCCACCAAAAATTTTTCAGCGGTCACATCTCAATTTCTGAAGATAATGTTATTATCGAATACTTCCTTTAGTAACTTTATGGTTTCGCCAGCACTATAGCAGGTAGAACCTTTTTTTTTTAAATCAGATGTCCTGCAGACCATAGAAAAAAAAAAATTGTTAACAAAGAAACTGAATAAAACTATACGGTAAAAATGGATCGACTTCCTTCCAATCACAATGCAAATGATGATCATTCTTACAGGAATCTTGTAAGCGTGTTTATCAAGATACTTGGACAAAATCTACCACAAAACCGCCAAAGTCTAAAGTTTTGCGCACGATGAGAAACCACCGAATTTAGATCTTCCTCAACACGGGTCGCAATGCCGCCGATATATTCATCTTTGCGCATGATGCGGATTCTTGTGAATGGCTTGGACTTCAAAAGAGTAAATGTAGTCCGAAATTTTTAATTCTGTTGCGAATGGCCGACCCACTTGGTCAATTATTTTGCCTGTAAAATTGTCGTAGAGCTCTATAAACATTTATTAATTAACACTAATCATAAATGAACTAAATTACTTACACTTTTGCAACACTCGGCACTGCTCACAAATCCACTGTCAAAAAACACTAACAAGAGTCTGCGCTTGTGAACTGCACGTGATTGTTTTGTTGGGTTTAAATCTAACACAATAGCAGCAATTTAAACGTATACGTACTGTTTACTATATAATGTACATATGTGTAATATGGATGATGTCAATCTTGAAATGTGTGACTAAATGACATTGTTGACAATTCAGAGGTATTTACAAGTAGGATCACGTTGTAAGGGCAGTCAGTGGAAAGCCCTTTCTGGAAGGGTCAAGATCTGTAATGGAATTCGAAATTTTTCAAAATTTTTAAACATTGCTTGAGCATTACGGGCGATTTCAATGTACACAATTCTGTGTGACGATGACATTCTGGACAGACAACACCCGAAAGACGGTGCGTGACGAGACATTCGCTGCAGAAAATAACTTAACCCAGCTTGCAAATAAGCCCATAACACTATCCAATGTGTCATATCAGCTTATTTCTCGTTTACCGGCCACTTATTTAAAAACATGATCCTAAAGGAACTGTATGGTAAAAAGACAAAGCCAATCGAAGTGGTCTTAATAGCTTATTTAGCAATTTCAACTGGTCTTTATGTTTTTTCGATAACGATGTAGATTTTTTTTATATAATACCGCGCGCGTTCCAAGGGGATATGAATACCTTTTTACTGGCTTTTCTCCATTGATATAGTAGTTTGAAACTCAGGTGTGTTTGGTTTCGATATTTTTCCCAGAGGTGGTTGTCAAACAGGACGGGACGAGCTAGTGCATCCTCAACCAGTGGGGCTTAGTACGTGCTAGTTGTTAGTTCGTTACATTTAGCCCAGCCAGCAAACCACTCCAACTTCAGTGTTATGCCTTCATGCCAGAGTTGACGCCGACGGGATTTTCATATAACTACATACAAATTCTATGAAAAGACTTTTTCAGAGAATTGCCTTGCACGGGACTCGAACCCGCGACCCTCTGCTTGAGAAGTTTATGCATATACCACTACACCACGGCCACCAGATGATATGATCATAGACACTAGTCTCATCGAATGAAGTGAAGTCAAAATATTGGAAATGTTGCATCTCAGCACTCATTTATAATGATAGCTGTCAGTTCTTCGGATATGGCCAATCTGCTTGCTGCAAACTTTGCGGTCAGCTCAGTATTCCCAAATTGTGCTTAGTCTCGGACTACATTTTAGTGCGTCGAATTTTCAATAGGACGCATCCACTTTCATACTCGTGTAGTAGCAAGAGTTCTTAAAGATCTTAACATTCACAAATCCTCTGGTTCAGATGGTATATCTCCCCTTCTTCTGAATGGATGTCCTTTCTCGCTGGAAAATCCACTGCGTAAGCTTTGTCATCAATCTTCCTCTTTAGGACTCTTTATGAGGAGATGGAAAACAGTCTTTCTTCTCTCTCCTTCTACAGTCCCATTGCACTTACACTCCTCCTTTCCAAGAATATGGCAACCTGTAGTAACAGGTCTACTGGTGATCTGATGGCATATCACATTGAAAAGTGGCATCTGAGCGTACACCAATCCGGTGAAAGCAAGAATGTTGCATTCAATATGGTATTTCTAAGGCATTTGACAGAGTTCGGCATCCATTTTTTTTTTTTTTTTGTAGAGAATGCGTGCTTTTGGAATCGAAGACTCTCTTCTTTAATGGATTAGAAATTACCTTTCATGTTCAACTCAAGTTGTTTTAAATGGTTTCAAGTCTGATATTAACAAAACGATCTCTTGTCTGCTACTTGTAATCCATTGTATTCCTTAGCTTACTCACGTTCCCGCCCTTCGGTTTTAGAACAGGAACGCTAGCGTATGTTAAGCGCACTATTATAAATTCTGATATTAACAGCATAATTGATAAGGGAACCTTTGACAGGTTAGAATTTAATGCTTCCAAAGCACAATGCTGTCTTCTATCATTAAAGCGAAATTTAAACACCCAGCCAATGTCTATAAAAAACTTTCCGTTCTCGGTATGTGTGTCAATGACAACTTACGTTGGAATGATCACATATTTGGTGTCGTTAAAAATGCTGCGAAATGTTTAGGTTTCCTGAAGCGATGTAAGGAATACTCCACCTTTTCTGATTAAAATATAATATATTATATATATATAATATAAAAAGCATTTATCAGCCCGAAATAGGAGTACAGTGTCCACATCTCGTCGGGTGCTCCTAAAATATCTCTGCTATTTCCACCACCAGTGCTCCATAGAAATCGCCAGCAGCATTTCGACCCGTCAAACTCTTAACCGTAACAACCGACTCGTTTTAATTGCTCATCAGTATACCCTCAGGCCCACTTTCGGACTTACTCTAAAATGTCTTAATTCGTTCCTAAGCCGTACAACTAAATGCCCTGCCTAGCTCTTTATTTCCTAATCATTATAATCTTCAAACATTTAAAACCAACATTCATGGGTACCCCCTTTTCCATTCTCCCTGATTTTTATCCCCCGCGCTGTGTCCAAGCATTTTAAGGGTACTTAAGTTCCTTGATGATGATGATTTGCTAAGCAATACTGTAATAAAAGCAGGTTACAACTGCTAGACTAACTATCAGCTATGTGACGGTTGTCATATTGAAAAAAAAAAACATTAGTTAAGTTCTTTACAAATATATTTCAAAAGGTAAATCAATTAATAGCGATTTTTTCGGTTTTAGCTAATTAAATACAGTATGAATATGTATGATTTTTAAAAGTAAAGTGAAAGCTCCATTGAGTTTGAATTAATCATTTTGTAAAATTATGAACGAAGCTATTGGAGAAAAATAAGTGAAGAGGGGTGATGGAACTGAAAATTTATCCTTCGGGGACACGATATCTATTTATTAGGTGGGGCAAAAGTAATGTGATAATGTGAACTGGCTGCCATTTTGTTAGAAATGAAAAAAAAAATAGTTCTGTTTTCTCGAAAAGTTTACTTAATAGTGAAAAATTGATGATATTAAGCTGTAAACAGTATGTCGATCGCCTAAGTTGATGCACATTTGTACTCTTGTAATGGCTTTTTAAATTGTTGCTCTCAAAATATCTGGCTCTAAATTGGTGATTTCTCCTTCAATGTTGACTTTCAAGACTTGCAAAGTTTTTTGTGTGCATCTTGGTCTTATGAAAGTTGGCGGACCACTTCTTGCAACATCTCTAGTGGACCCAGTTTGCACGAGATACTTATCCAAACGACGACGAAATTCATGCTGCGTTTAAAATATAGACCCGCGATTCGTCAAATAAGCAGTAACAATAATTCCGGGTTCTTCAGGTGTGTACCGCCTTTTTGCCCTCAACTAATTCTCTATCTGTCTACAACATAAATATTAAAGCACAAAGACAACTGACTCCACTTGTAAAGATTATGACACATTCAGATTATGATACTTCTTTTGCCCTACCTTGTATATAAAATACTCATAAATAACGAAAACCATTTGAATTTCGCCGAAAGGATGGGTGGCCTAATAGAAAAATCAAAACCTGACATATTTATTACGGCGATTTTTTATAAAGAAGACTGGTTTCAAGAGGTAAAGGAGAGCCTCATAACACATTATTGTGAAGTGTGTCGTACATCTGCTCGCACTCCAACAAACGTTTAGCTCTCATTCCTTCCCGAAAGATATTAAGTTTTTTTAAGTTAACTTGAATCATGTATAATAAGATGAGTAGTTGCTAAGAACACTTCAATAAATCAAATTTCATTAATGATTAAGAAACTTTGAAATTTGAAATCATCGGCAGCATTACCTATCAAATGTCCCTGTATTCCTTCAGATCTTACGTGTCACCAAATGCTGAAAACCAGTAGCGACATTGCAGACATTCTTTTATTGGATCTATAACTTAATTCATGCGGTTTGCTAAGAGATGGCGTACCTTTTATTATTCTATTTTTATTATTCCATTGGAACATGCGTTGGTAAGCTACTGTCATTGTACGTCATTTCAGTATATGTCATTCATTTGAAAAAAAGTGTTTTTGCGGGGAGTTCTTCTTCATGAAGAAAACTGCTGCCGAAAGTCATCGTATTTTGGTGGAAGTTGATGGTGAACATGCGCTAGCTGAGCGAACGTGCCAAAAGTGGTTTGCACGATTTAAAAGTGGTGATTTTGGCTTGGAAGACAATGAACGTCCTGGGCAGCCAAAAAAGTTTGAAGATGAAGAACTGGAAGCATTTCTCTATGAAGATTGTTGGCAAACACAAGAAGAGCTCGCAGAATCTTTGGGTGTCACTCAAGCAGCCATTTCAAAACGTTTAAAAGCAGCTGGATGTATTCAAAAGCAAGGAAATTGAGTTCCACGTGAACTCAAGCCGAGAGACGTCGAAATGCGGTTTTGCATGTCCGAAATGCTGCTGGAACGCCACAAAAGGAAGTCATTTTTGCATCGGATAGTTACTGGTGGTGAAAAATGGATCCATTACGACAACCCCAAGCGCAAAAAATCATATGTGAAACCTGGCCAACCAGCTAAATCAACGGCAAAGCCGAATATCCATGGCGCGAAGGTAATGCTTTGTATTTGGTGAGATCATATGGGTGTGCTGTATTATGTGCTGCTAAAACCGGGTGAAACCATCAATGGACAATGCTACCGAACACAATTAATCCGTTTGAAGAGAGTGAAGATGGGATGGGATCCACAAATTAAAGATGGGAAAAAGTCATAGCTTCAGATGGGCAATACTTTGAATAATACTTTTGTACATGTTTTTCTTAAATAAACGTTCAAATTTTGAAAAAACCGCACGAATTAAATTACATACCCAATATTTATTTATTTTTCTTAGTAAGACATCCAAGATAAAAATGTTATAGAACGGCAATACACGGGAAGACTGAAGTTTATAAATAAAAATAAAAATGAAGAGCGTGCAATGGAAATTGACATTTGTTATTGCAGGAAAGGTATTCGTAAGTTTAATATGCATATCATGTTCTAGGTCGTTTTTGTCTGGGTGATATTTTGATTTCACTGTTGAGTTCACATGGAAAAAAAATTGCTAGCAACAATTCTCTTAGCCTGTCAGATATGAACTAACAAATAACAGTAAAATCAGATTGACTGGCAACCCAAATCGTCTTGAAACATAAAGTGCACCTTTGATAAGAAATATATGCCTATGAATTAAAACACTAATCTAGATTATATTAGATGAACATGAAGATGACATGAAGACGTCAGTCGGTGTTGAGAACTCAAATAAAATATACCTGCAGATGACTATAATGACAAATATATGAAATGAAAAACATGAAATGATTTTTCCTTTTACATTTTTGCCGTGTTACGTCAAACTACTGTAAGGTAATTTATAACACCATCTGTCTTTGAAGTAGAAAAATTTAACTTGCTTAGTGTTAGGGCAGAATGCCCTTGAATTTTGAAAACCTTGACGATGCACATGTAACAAGATAAATGAATGAAATTAAAAACGGAGGCATGGAGGTACTTCCGAAAGAACAAAGAACATGAAGAGGAGACTTTTAAAATCAGACAAATAGAAATCTTAAGAAAATAACAAAATAAAACAAAATCAGATAAGAAATAAATCTCAGGTGTAGGGTTACGCTTACAATCCGGAAAATAGTTTATTTCGAAATAATCATGAAAAATGGTGTTAACACGCGCTGAACAAGAAAAACAGAGCAGAGCTCCAGCCCAGTTGCTTAAGTAAAAATCGTAACCAGACTACTTCCGAAAATAGTGCAGTGAATATTTCGCCTCAAAATATTCCGTCTTCCGGTATTCCGTCTTCCGATATTCTGTCTTCCGATATTCCGTCTTCCGTTATTCCGTCTTCCGATATTCCGTCTTCCGATATTCCGTCCTCTGATTATCTTCTTCCAGGAGTTGTCTTATTCATTGTCCAACCATCAGCATCCCCTTCACTCGATGCTCAGCTGAAGGTCCTTCCAAAAAACGACATCTTCCAACAAGATGTGGCTAATTCAGACGCAGACACCGAAGAAGACATCAAAATGCACGCCTTGAGAAGAAGAAGCGTATCCTCCTGTTACGACTAGAGCTACAAATGTTGGAGCAAGAAAGTGCTACAAATCAATAACAAAAATTAAATATATCTGACATCGAGGGTTTAATACCATCATTCAGTAGCGACGACGCATATTCCGTCGAAAAATGGTTGAAAGATTTCCATGGCGTCATGCAGACCAGCCGGTGCGACTACTACTTCAAATATATATCAATGCGAAGGCTTTTGAAAGGCACAGCAGCGGTGTTCCTATGATCCACCAGTGCATCAAATTATGCAGAACTTAAGGAAGGGCTGTCCAAGCATTTCAAACAAAATGTGTCAACCACCGACGTATACCGACAGCGTCAGAGATGCGTCAGGATGAAGATTGAAAATATAATCTCTTACATGCTCTCAATACAAGAGATCGCTGCACAAGGCCAAATCAGCGAAGAATAAGTCATCGAAGGACTACGAGATACTACTGCATAATCAATGCTATATACAGCAAACACCCTGGAGCAGTTAAAAAACCTTCTCTTCAAATATGAGAAAAAGCGTTCTGGTGATCAATTAATTTAGAGAAACATCAATCCAGATCAAGATATCAAGTATTGTTCTCAATACGGCCATATAGCAGCGCAATGGACTTAAAAAAAGCGAGCTTTGGGTTCTTGCTTTTGTTGCGGAAGCACGAACCAAATCCTAAAGGATTGTAAACAACCAACAAAAATCAATGCGGTGACAAGTGGAGCTGAAATGATGTAGAAAAACCAAGAAGTCATGGGCGAGCAAGTAAAACCATTCCAAACTGTAAGTATTGCTTTCTTAAATTCTGTTTTGAGTCGAATAAGTTTTAATTGTGAATCTTTAATTGACAGTGGTAGTGCAGCCAGTTTTATTTCGAAAGATATAATACCATCAAGCATTAAAATTAAATTATATTACTCAAATTTTCTCGGAATAGCAGGCGCCAAACTGCACACACATTGTAAAATAGATTGTTAGATTTCATTATTCAGAAAAAGTAAGATAATCTCCTTGTTTATAGTTGAACAAGATAAATTTAATATTAATTTCTTTATGGATACAAGTGAATTTAAACATGAAAATAATTTCTTTCCGACTCAAGGACACACAATTTCTTTGTACATGTCACAAATCTAATGTGAACTCTAGTTTAATATAAAAGTTAAGCTCCGAATGTGAATAATTTATTGATTTATTTTTCGCATGTTGTGAGACAATGGTTGATCGTGGCTGTTCCGTTGGGTGTTGTGGTTGCGCTGATATTGGCTTGGAACAGGGTGTTAATATAGGCACAAATAAGGCTAAAGATAAACGAACTCTTTTAAATAGTTATACTTTAGAGGTTGTAAAAGAATAACCTTCCGATTACTTTTCAAAAATTCCAAAACCGAAATTAGTTTCACAATCGAGGTCTTAGTACCACAATAACTTCGCTATTAGCACTTCCGAAGATACAAGTAAAGATATTAGTCTACCGGAAATTTTTGGCATTAACATCGATGAAGCCGTTGAGAATTACGATGATTTAGACATAAGTCCACTGTTAAACCAAGACAATACGTAGCTCCGTTGTAGAAATAATATTAGATTACCTTTCAAAATATCCTAAGAAAGTTAATAGCAATAATCAATTGAAAATAAACATTCGGTTAACAACAAATATCCCACCGTTTACCCACCCAAGAAGGTGAGTAAAGATAAATAAGAAGTCCAAGAAATTAGAAAGACCTTTTTAGATGAAGGTATAATTACGATTACTTACGCCTCACCTATCGTGCTATTAAAAACGAAGTCGGGCAAAACACGCATGTCTATTGATTTCAGAGACCTAAATAAAATTACTATCAGGGACAATTACCCACTGCCATTAATAGAGGATTGTTTATAATATTTCAAAGATAGAAAATACTTTAGCCTATTGGATTTAAAAAGTGGTCTATACCAAGTATGACTCGCTGAAGATGCAGTGAACCTCATTTGTTACACTAAACGGGTAATTTGAATGTACAAGAATGCTTTTTGGGCTTAAAAACAGTCCATCCGTATTTCAGCGGCTTCATATCATTCATCCTCAAGGTTTTTATTGAACAGAGACTTATCGTCGTTTATATCTACGATGTATTAATAGCAGATGAAATATTAGCAAATCATATCGTAATCCTGAGGGACGTTATAATTTGTTTAGCTGAGCAAGTGCAAGTTTTGTTACACTTAGCCTGTCTTCCTAGGATATACTATTAGTAGCCAAGAGAAACAACATAATGAGGACCACAAAATGGCAATTCTCCGATTCCCTTTACCAAAAACGGTAAAACATTTACATTTTTTTGTAGGATTGTGCGCATTCTTCAGAAAATTTTATTCCACAATTTTAACGAATTGCAGCACCATTGTATAATTTACTTAAAAAAGATGTTAATTTCAAATTCGATGATAAGATGCTTACAACAAAAAGAAGGCACTACTCATCAACCCTGTGGTATTAGTAATTTATGATCCCCAAAAAGAAACCGAAATCCACTGCGATGCAAGTGCGAGTGGATTCGGGGCTGTATTGTTACAACGTCAGTCAGACGGTAACTTTCACACCGTATTTTACTTTTCAAAACGTACTACACCTACTTAAGCCAGGTATCACAGCTTTAAACTTGAAACGCTAGCTATTATATATAGTATGCTCTAAGGCGATTTCGAGTTTACTTGCCAGTAGAGGGCTTAGCATTCAAAATTATCACGCTTATCCTTACCCTAAACAAAAGAAACATTAATCTTAGAATAGCACGCTGCGCTCTAGAATTACAAAATTTTGAATACACTATTAAACATCGAAATGAAAGAAATATGGGACATGTGGATGCATTAGGCCGTACTGAAACTGTTTTCGCTGTCAGTGAGGATGATATACATATAATTTCAGTTGGAAGCTACACTTTACACTATTATAAAACTTCATGATAAATTAGAAAGGGGAAGAAACGAACCATTTGATTTGAAAGACGGTCTTGTTTGTAAAATAAATTTACACAAAAGCTTGTGCTTTTACGTCCCTAGAGAGATGGAGTTAAATGTAATTAGATTCATTCATGAGAAACTCGGTCACTTACGGACAACCAAGTGCTATGAGCAAATTATAGTGAGTCACATTACTGGTTCCCTGATATGCGGAAAAAAAATGACAAACTAATTAGAAACTGTCTTAAATGTATCATGTATTCCGCTCCAGTTAGGTCTAATGAAATAAACCTCCATAGTATTCCGAAAGAGCCGAATTGTCACATTGATCATTTTTGACCATTGCCTTCAGTCAAATCCAAGCGATAACATCTGCTAGTGGTAATTTATGCCTTCACAAAATTTGTTAAGCTGTTTCCCGTCAATTCAACTAGCTCAAAGGAGGTGATATGTTCTCTTAAAAGATATTTTGAATATTATAGTAGGCCCAGAAGAATTGTTTCAGGTAGAGGGAGATGTTTCACTTTTTTGGAATTTAGCGACTTCCTTATTCATAACAATGTCACACATATAAAAGTAGCAACAGGTTCTCCTCAGGCCAATGGTCAGGTGGAGAGAGTCAATCGTGTTAAGTTATAATTGTGGCCAATTATTTTGTCAGATCGGCCGAGCTGTAAGGTAATTTATAGCGCCATCTGTCTTTTAAGTAGAAATATGTAACTTGCTTAGTGTGGTCCTCTGCCTTCGAATTTTGATAAACTTAACGATACACATGCAAAAAGAGAAATGAACGAAAATAAAAATGGAGGCACTTCCAAAAGAACAGAAAACCCGAAAAGGAGACTTTTAAGATCAGACAAATTAAAATCGCAAGAAAATAACAAAATAAAATAAAATCAGATAAAAAATAACACTACA
Organism: Volucella inanis; assembly: GCA_907269105.1. Taxonomy (NCBI): domain Eukaryota; kingdom Metazoa; phylum Arthropoda; class Insecta; order Diptera; family Syrphidae; genus Volucella; species Volucella inanis. The sequence continues at coordinate 40,498,080 of OU026154.1, read as the reverse complement.
AGCTTTCCCAAATGTCTGCCAAGCTGCGCAATTTTTAAAAGTAGCAGAATGACATACAAACTTGTTTAAAAAGTATCCACACTATCCAACTTTTTGTGCTCTCGTTTAACCGATTTGACCAAAACAGTTTTTCAACGCTTACAATGCCACTGTGCCGCTAATTTTTATTATTATTATCAAGGGAACGATACAAATTAATTTGTAGGATCCGGGATTTAACGCCGGGGTACTATGTCCATGTGGCGCGTTTTGTAAGAGTACTGAGTTCCCATGTGGTCCCTAACCTATATTTTAAAAATCGTCAAAAAGAAAAAAATCAATATTAACTAAACGTTCTCCATTTCAAAATTCGTGTAGCGAAGAAAACTTTATAGATTCATGTCCCGTTTTGGCACTTCTTCATAATTTCAAAATATATATGAAATGTAAATGTTGAATGCGCATTGGTCCTTTAACGTCAGTTTCGACCTATCCGAAACACATAATAGCAAAACGTATTTTAGGCAAATCGCATTAACTTAAAGCATTTTGAAAGGGTTGCATACGCCAACCCTGGAATTTCAAATTGGTCCGCATTAGCTTTCTTGTTAACGTCTATAAAAGACGTTTATCGAAAAGAACTCTGAGGAGCTAGGGGGAGGTCGATAGCTCGATAGAATGATACAGAAATCTATTTTATATTATCAGATAATAAAAATTAAAAAAATAACATTGGCGATCCGTCGACTTGTATTTAATTGCAAGAACACAGGAATCTGTCTGGGGCATTTGCTGTCTGCCTGGACTGAGGATAGAAAACAGGGTTGTTTTTCCACAGAACACCCAAAATAACTCTGTATGGCAATAATAACTAGTTCTGCTTTATGAAACAGAAGCCCGGTCTCTATTTAAGAAGATGAGGATATATTAAATAACTTTGGAAGAAAAATATTTCAAATAATTTTCGTCGAATGAAGAAGAAAGTTCAATCATGTATTGGCTGTACGGAGACATTAACTAGTTAAGAAAGTACAAATGTTGAATTTGTTGAGAGCACAATACAGATCGTTAAAGCTGGATTGCTCCAGCTCCGAAAATTTTCTTAGATACTATTGAGACAGAATGGGATTATCCGTAGGCCTTCTTATCTTAGGAATGCAAACAAGTGAAATGAGACCTTAACCCACTTACTTTTAGTAACTAAAAGGGAACTGAAGGGATCGATGAAGGTCCCATAATTTCAGAGCCATGTATATCTGTAGATTAACAAAAATTATTTGTATTTATTTGTGCTATCAAAAGGTATATATTATACATTGGGTGTATTAAGTATCTGGAAATTTTTTTTTTTGACGTTTTTGGCGGATTCATTCATTTTTTAAAATTCATGACGCCTAAAGTATATTCACTATTCACCGTTTGTCTCTCTGGAAGAAATTCGGGCTGAACTACACCACGGTAATAAAAGAAAACTGCCAGGATAACCTCTATTTATAAGCGTCTTAATCGCTTTTAAATTAGTGTTGGCTCATTTTGATAAGGTCATTCCGAAGACTGTTGGCCAATTTGCTTATATCATACTAGTAAACTCACGCCTCGTCGCCAGCTATTATGCTTTTCATTAGCGTGGGTTCCGTAAAATTTCGAGAAATCATTTCTTTAGCGACCAGCTTTCGATGCTCTTTTTAAAAAAAAGCCCTTATAGAACCAGTCGTGCATCGAAGCATTTTATGCTCAAAATATTAGAGAGAACGGACTTAAAATATATGATCACCTTTTGAGCCAACTCCCTAAGACTCATACGACGATATTTGAGCTCCATCTTCTTGATTCTGTCGATGTTTTTGCCGTTTTTAGTCGTTAGAGGTCGACCAGAAAAAGGCAAGTCCGTCACCATTTCTTGGCCTTCTTTGTATAATCTATACCATACATATGCTTGTGCCTTTGACATCCACGATTCGTCGTACAAAACACAACGTAATACAATATTTAAGGTAAAATGTTTGTTCAAATGTTTTCCTATGTAAAACCGAAGCGATCTCATAAAAAAACAAACTGACTAGCAGATCCACCTCAAATTTCATGCAGTAACTAAGTACAGTTCTACCAACATACAGAATAAAAAATATGGCATTATCTTTCAAGCGTATACTTTAAATGAAAAATTCCCTATTATAAATGATAAGTTCCGGATACTTTTTACACAAAATATCATAGTATATAAAATAAGAGCGTGTTTAAGTGTTTGAACGGTACAAGAATGACATCAAAAAGCACTACAAAAGCTAACTACATCACTTGTTTTGCAATATTACAAACGTTCACATCATATTTAGTCTGACTTCAATAAAAGGAGATCTTACATTTTGCTGATTCTCTGAAATCTCCTAGTTATGTATGTCTGAAGATTTGCGGCTTATGTTCTCAATTCTCGAAAAGGCAATTGAAATATTGAAGTAATCTACTATGTCTATGTTAAGACCCCAATTAGCAATCTGATTCCCACAACATGGACCAAACCCAAAACACGATTACCGAGTGATAAACAGGAAATTTACACTTTTAAGTCCATCACTCGAGGGCGTATACTCACCAGAAAAGACAAAAGCTTTCTATTCCATTATTTCTTGAATTTCTATTGTTCCCGGCCCAGTGATTAGCGGGATAGTGCCATTCTTGATGGATTCCAAATTGGAAATATTTTATCTCACATACGAATACGAGTGATTCATAGATCCCCAGCCACTGCCACAGCCATAACCACAGTTCACTATGATCGCTTCCATTATGGACAAGCAACCACATTAGCCCAGTAGGCGAGTATGAGTGCCAAAAACCTTCTTTCCCTGGGAATTCACAATCTGAGACTGACATGTCTGACTCGATCAAAAGAGCTACATAATTGCTTTTGCTTCTGGCCAATGTAATAAATTACATCTCATGATACGCTTGTTGCTATTATGGTCCATTACACTTTGAATTGATTGTCAAAAGTGCGATTAGGTTGGGAAAAGATTTTGCTTTTTTTTTTTGGGATGATTTGGTTTCTGTATCTGTTTCGTATTCATATTGGTGTATGTGAATGTATGTGATGGTCCTGCCATATGATTAATGTTGTGGGGATGTTTTATAGATTTGCGGTATGCTTCTGCTCGAAGATAAGTAATGATGAGGTCTTGAGCTTTTGATTTCTGCATACGATCTAGATCGGTATTTAATTGACAAGTACATATATGTTTTACGTACAGCGTGCTGTTGAAAGTGGTAAAAGTCAGTTCTGGAATTCTTTATGAGATCAAAGAGAAAAGTAGGTTAGCACTTTTAGTAGAAAATAGAAAAAATTGCGTCGAATATTGTATATTGATTAAATTCTACGGAAGAAACACTTTATTATTCCCGATTTAGATCTACGTCCTTTGTGGGAGCTGTTACTTCTTTATACTTGTTTATGATAATGAGGGACTGAGCCGTCCAATATATTGGTATTTAAGACGGAGCCTCAGCCTTCTGGTCATCTTGAACATGTGGACTTTCTAAGCTGATGATTTGTTGCCCATTCACCAAATATGGTCGAGCCAATAAAGTCGAAGTGTTGTAAAATCAATTGAATTGTATCGCACCAAGAGTAGTTCGTCTTCAGCATGAGATGGAGAAACTGCCCCTGTGGGTACACACTTATCATTAGAATCTCCAAAATTCTTTTTTAGAATTTAATAACTTTTACTCGAAGTTGCCGTTCTTGCTAAGGTCACATTTACATATACTCACTTCCATAAAGAGAAATAAATAATAATAAACACGTGTCATCGTTCTGGGTGCAAAATGAAGAAGATTAACATTATTTGAAGACATAGGTCCAACAATAAGCATCGGAAATTATTGCAAACCAATTACAAGGTTAATGTGGGCAAACATTCCTTTTAAACCACACTGCTCGCACGACTAGACAGCTTAACGCAGACGCACATCATGGCAAATGAAGTTAGTATGCATTTGATTTTACTCAGTCACAGCCGTTGCGTGCTTAATGTGAAATTGAAGTATCTGTGAGTACAAGAACCTGTTCAAGATCCAATTTGCCGATCAACGTGAATAGGTTTTAGTCTGGTCGATCAGTGGCAATGCGTCTTGTCTGAAATTGTTTAATAAGTCAATCACAGCAGTTGGTTGTTTTGTACATACCACGGATCGTGATATATTGTTTTTTCTAATCGTTAATTGTAATCAATTGTGTACTTGAATGTTCGAGCTCCTATCGGTCGGTTGTTGAAGTTGCACCACCTTATGGCTTATTTTCGATTTTATGTTAATTTCGAGTAAGTTTAAAAAAGTGACAATTAACCTAAGACCAATTCAGAGAAACGTGCACATTTGAATTACATAATTATAGAAAAGGCTTAAAGCAGCTACGGCCAATATATGGATGTCGCACCACAGGTCAACGGTGGAACCGTTTGCAGTGGATGGGATATGAAATGCTTTGTTGAATGTGTAACTATTTTGGGAAATAACAAATTAACGGGGGCAATGGGAAAAAACAATTTGTAACATATATGTATTATCGGACAAACGGAAAGTAGTGGGTACAAATGGGGCATAAGGCTTAAGGAGGGAGAAAACGAGATATATACATTAATTAATTAAATTATTTAAAAATATGAAGCTTATACAAAATTCCTGTAGTTCATTTCTCTACTTGTCGTAAATAGTCACCATTTATTGTGAAAAAGCCTGGAGCGCATTGACGTCTAATGATATTCCACGAAACCTGTATGCATCTGAACATTAAAGGCAGGGAACGCAGGGAATCCCGATTATACATATTAAGGCCACATGGGTCTAAATAGAATAATATGAGTTACAGCATAATAGCATTGAATGCATGTATATCATATGGTATATATATATCCATATACTTCTCCGCCATCACCTCTTCGGATAAACGAAGTTTTGATTCCGCGAAGAATAGAAATATTCCTGTAAGAGCTTGACACTTTCCGGAGGCGAGGAAAATTATGTTTTCAGGGAATTCGAGTAGATTAAGTATGGCGTGTCAAAAATTAGCGTCCGTTCAATGACCATAAAACTGATTATTGAACTCATGACTTGGAATATTGTTAGCGTCTACTTCCCACAGGTAGGCAGTGAGGAGTCAGAAAAAATAAATATTTTCCACGACTTTGATAAGCTTTTAAATGCAATATTAAGAGAGGATATATTTTTCATGGGTGCAGGTTTAAGTGGCAACACTAAACTCAGATTCAATCGCTGAAATATATTGAAGACAATCAGGAATATCTGCTTTTTAAGAACAACAACATTCGTAACAGCTTAAAAGAATACTTTAACGTGTTACTAACGAAGACAACGCCATTACTTTCGAGCATAAAGGCGAAAGCTTTCTTGTTTAACTACATATGTACACCCTGACTTCAGACTGCTATAATTTCCAAACCGTTCATGACACATGACAGATAATTTTATTATTTAAAAGCCTTTTAAACGATTTGCGTCTCAGTTGTGTTGAAAAAATTTTATCCGCGATGGAATTCAAACGTGATAGTGTTATTATATTTATATTTGGCTGGAAAACCACAAGTAGCTATCCTTAGAGCCCTCCAGCACCTCAACGTGAATAAATCATTTGTGTCTCTGGCAGCGTTGCAAAACGCCATGGAGGTGGTCATAAAAAAACAGAAACATCGGCAGAAATGGTTCGGAAAGTGAAGGCTCGAATTGAGCGAAATCCGCGTCGAAGTGTAAGAAAAATGGCTCGTGAGCCCAACATATCGTTGGAACAGATGCAGCACATACTGAAAAATTAGCTTGGGCTCAAGCCATTGAAGTTCCAAAAAGCACACAATCTTACACCGCAACAGAAAAAAGTTAGAGTCGAAAGAGCAAAGGAGTTGCTACGCTTGCACGAAAGTGGTGAGTTGCCGAATTTGGTTTTTTCCGATGAATCGCCATTTGTTATTGGGCAATATGTCAACAAACAAAATGACTGAGTTTACTTGAAAGAGAGGTCCTTCGAAAACTTACACCTTCGGACGGCCACCAGAAAGCAGGCAGCACCGATGGTGATGGTTTGGGCCGCCATAACTGCTGATGGTTGCTCTCCGATCGTATACCGTGAAACTGTCTTAGAGGCATTATTGAAACCTTGGGCAAACAATCATTTCGGACGGAGACCGTGGACATTTCAAGAAGACTCGGCACCGTCTCAGAAAGCGCGCGTCAACCAAGATTAGTTAATAAACAATGTTCCACACTTCGTTTCTTCGACACAAATGCAAATTCTCCCGATGCAAATGCGTTGGATTTCTCTGTCTGGGGTATTTTAAAGGCGAAAGTTGGCACTAAAAAATACCAAAGTTTGGACCACCTCAAACAAGCATTTCGCCGGGAATGGGCCAAAATAACGCAGAGCCACTTGCGTGCAGCGTGTGATGCTTTCTTCGGCCGTCTCAAGACCATTATTCGCGAAAGGTGGATATATTGAAAACTTATGAAAAAAATTTGAAAATTGATGTATTTTCCAACATTTTTTTCTTTGGCACAATAAAATTTATCAAAAAATAAAAAATGTATAGCATTTTAAAAAGTTGCAGTTCGAGTCAGGCAGGGAGTAATAGGTTAAGCCTATGTCGCCTACTGTCAAAACAGGCGGGACCCAGTTTTTCAGTATGAGAGACTGAAGGTCCTAAAACTAAGGTTTTGCTGTCCGGTACGGTTGACAAATGCCACAACATTTAATATTTCCCTTAACGTCAATCATTCCCTCGCAGTATGTTAGCTTTCCTCTAAAATTTCAATAACTTCTGTTTTTGTATCTCCGTGATTTTTAATGGCCCGCCACTCAGGATGTAATCTTTTATCAATTGAAAGTCCGGGTCTTTAGTAGTTTCTGGTATTATTTTTCACAGCCACCTTTTAATTTAGTCGCAGCAACCTGCGAATACAAATTGTCATTCATGTCATGTAATTTAATTTTTTTTTTTCCGCAAAACGGGTTCAATATTTGTGGAATGAAAAGAATATTCCCTTATTCGCGGATAAATAAACCAGATATTGATTTCTTCGCAATTAATCAAATCATACAGATAAATTAAGGTATCTGCTTTTGGAATAGTAAAATTGTCACTGGCCCGTCTTTAAATGTATTAAAAATGATTTGTTCGCAATCGGCTCATTCGCTATTTGCTGAGCTGTGAATGGACCTTACGAGACATATAAAGGAGAAATGACAGCGATTGTTACCGGTTCCGACAAAATGTGATCTTATAAGAAATATGTATATCCCTGGATGTATCAACATTAATAAACCGATAGAGGGGAACTTAAGGCTGAAAAGTAATAACATCAATAAACTATTGACTTAACAAGGTCTTTTAAAAGGTCTTTAAAAAGACTGTTACATAGGTTCACAAATGCACAAGCAAGCAATGCAGATAGGTGGGAAAAATGCTCATATGTAGTAAATACCAAACTGAATAGTTTAGAGCACTTTAAAACTAAATAACAAGTTTATAAATAAAAGGTAGGAACGGAAGAAATTTTGCTAGAAATTTAACATCTTAAGTAGCAGTGGTTTTAAAAGAGGAAACAGTTAGAGAGCTTTACACAGCTTAAGACAATAGTTACGAAAAAATATCACGTTATAGCAAATTTAAATGCTTAATGTAGGGAAGTCTCTTACTGCTCTCAGGAATAACAAAGTACGGATTTAGCAAACTTCTATAGCGTAGTACTGACGAATGGTTAACGCCATTGGTGATATGCTTAGCTTCAATTTACAGTTTTGCCTATTTAACGTGATATTGAGCTGATCTCCTTCCAGTCTGCCTCCAGGCAATAAAGATGTTTGAGGTATACTTCCCTTTGAGCATTAGTGTTGTGGTGTATTTTCGTCTTTTTATAAAAATAGGACCGAATGTTTGTTGAAACATTTTTTCCCAAAAGTTACAAGGTGCCTTTTATCAACTTTTCATAAAATTAATGTTATGCAGCACGATCGGAATGATAAAAATCTTATATACCACTGTATACTTCTTCATTATTTGTGACAGGACGCATTTTTGAAGCGCTCCCTTTGAAGCAGCAAGAAAATTTCTTCTCTTGTTTTCTACAGCGTAGACTACAGCGTAGCTTATGTGAATAATATATTATCGAAAATTTTCGAGTTCCATTATCCGTTGTCCTATTTGAAGGCAGCTGAATTTACCAAGAATGCCAATGTATGGTTCAATATAGCTTATCCTTCTTAAAGCTCATATGCAACTTTAAGGTCAATGAATAGATGGTTTTCGTTGATTCATTGAATAAAAGTTTTTTTCTTAGATATGCCGTAAGGTATATAAATAAATAATTGTTCGATGGCGGAATACCCAGGTCAAAAAACACACCAGATTATTATTCCAGATTATTGATGCATCCCGTAGTACAGAAGAAACATTTTTGTATGTGATGTAAAGTAAACTCAAACCTCTGGAAGTGGTTTTCGTATTTTCGCGTCTGACATATCCGCATTTGCATCTTCGTTACAAAAAAAGTAGTGGTCAGAGTCCATGTTGGCTTCTCGAAAAGATCGGATACCAGAAGTGTTGGAGATGTGCCTTCTGTTAAGCACAATGGGATAAGTCTTGTTGAGATCTTCTTTTGTTTTATCGAAAATAGTTTAATAATCAAGAGGGAAAGAATACTCTTATAATGCCGAAGCATATGTGAACAGTTGTTCTCGCGCTATGAGTGGCATCCAAAGTTCAATGGAAAGATTAAGTATTGACTTATTTTTGTATTTTAGGCAATTCCAATTTGGAAGCTAGTAAACTACTACTTGAGTAATGGCCATACTGCTTTGATCAGCGGACAGTCAGGTTCTGTGTCCAATGTTGAATTTTTGAAACCGGTGTTCGCTGTAATGACATTTAGACTAAGTGTTGCTGAGGATGTTGTCCATATATCCATATGGGAGAATTAATTATTAGTGTAAACTGACATGTAGTTGTATTTTAGGCAACCATTCGTCTCGATAGATCTTAGTTGCCTAAAAAATGTCTTCCGGGTACGGCTGGTATTGAACCCTGAACCATTCGATTGGCAAGTCAATACATACCATTGAGCCACGGTCACCTTCTCCTCTGAAAAGATACTAGAAAACTTCTACTTATCAACAGTAATAATGCTATAGGACGGTATCAACATGAGACGCAGTTAATCAAAAGGTATCCTAAAAATACGCAAAAACTTGCTGAAAAATTTTCAAAAAATTTGTAACGCACTTCCTTTAAAAGGATCAGATTTTCCAAATTTCGAATAGCTGGGAAAAAAGACGATTAGTATATAACTTCGTGCGGTTTTCTTCGTCATCTCATGCGGATTGCTAAGAGATCACGCAACTCGTATTATTCCATTGGAACATGCGTTGCAAAGCTACTGTCATCGTACGTCATTTCAGTGTATGTCATTCATTTGAAGCATAAACAACAATAAATTTTTTCACTCAAATATGTTGAACTTTGTGCCTGAAAAAGCCTCTTTGCGGGGAGTTCTTCTTCATTACTTTAAAATGAAGAAAACTGCTGCCGAAAGTCATCGTATTTTGGTGGAAGTTTATGGTGAACATGCGCTAGCTGAGCGAACGTGCCAAAAGTAGTTTGCACGATTAAAAAGTGGTGATTTTAACTTGGAAGTCGATGAACGTCCTGGGCAGCCAAAAAAGTTTGAAGATGAAGAACTGGAAGCATTACTCTATGAATATTGTTGCCAAACACAAGAAGAACTCGCAGAATCTTTTGGTGTCATTCAAGCAGCCATTTCAAAACGTTTTAAAGCAGCTGGATATATTTAAAAGCAATTAAATTGAGTTCCACGTGAACTCAAGCCGATAGACGTCGAAATGCGGTTTTGCATGTCCGAAATGCTGCTGGAACGCCACAAAAGGAAGTCATTTTTGCACCGGATTGTTACTGGTGGTGAAAAATGGATCCATTACGACATATGTGAAACCCGGCCAACCAGCCAAATCAACGGCAAAGCCGAATATCAATGCCGCGAAGGTAATGCTCTGTATTTGGTGGGATCAGATGGGTATGCTGTATTATGAGCTACTAAAACCGGGTGAAACCATCAATGGACAACGCTACCGAACACAATTATTCCGTTTGAAGAGAGCAGTAGCCGAAAAACGCCCGGAATATGCGACCAGACACGAGGCAATAATTTTCCATCATGACACGTTGCTATTCCGGTTAAGAACTATTTGAAAAACAGTGGATGGGAAGTCTTACCCCACCCGCCTTATAACCTAGACCTTACCCCTTCAGTCTACCATTTGTTCCGGTCGATGCAGAACGCCCTCACTGAAATACGGTTCACATCAGAGCAGAATATTAAAAATTGGCTTGATTCATTCTTGGCTGCCAAGCCGGCGCAGTTTTTTTGGGATGGGATCCACAATTGCCAGAAAGATGAGAAAAAGTCATAGCTTCAGATGGGCAATACATTGAATAATACTATTGTACATGTTTTTCTTAAATAAACGTTCAAATTTTGAAAAGAAAACCGCACGAATTAAATTACATACCCAATATATAAAATATTTTTTACCAGTATTACTTTCTTAAAGAAAATTTTTCTTACTCAAAATAAACTTTTTGTCTAACAATTTGATATATGGTATACTTTCCTCTGGAAAATGAGAAATAATTGAAAATATTTTGCGACTACCATAGATTTCTCATTACAACTTCTTCAACAACTTTTTCAATGAAATAGCTTTCCTTTGAAAGGATCCAACGCAATTCCATATATTGAAAGGACTACCGGATTCTGAAACGCATTGCCTTAAAAATTGCAAATACTACCAATTAGAGTAGGAACGCGTTCGATAGGGATTGGATGCTTATATAAAAATTGGCTGACAAAATTTAAAAGCTTTTACTGTTGCCTGCACAACAACCAACCAGGAGTGGCTGGTCTACAGTTGTCTAGGATCAAGTTTTATATCTATATATTTTTTTTAACATTTGTATATTATGTATCGTCGAGCTAATTTTTCATATCTGTAATAATTTGTTCCAGCTTATCACACATTTCGCGTTGTATTTGGATTTCTTGCAAGATTTAATGCGATGATTCGAACTTTTTTCAATACGGTAGCTTTGCAAAGCTCTTGTAGGTGAACTTTTTTCAGATAGTTGATGCTTCTTTGACGGGCTACAGTTATCTCGAGCATCAAATAACATTTCCAATAAAGAATTTCTTCAGTCTCAGAATATTGCGGGAACTCATTCGATTTTCTGTCCGCCCCAAATTATTTTTCTCTTCACAGGAATAAATTTGGGTTACCAAATGTAGATGTATCAGGTTAACCATGCACTAATTCATCTATTGAGCATATCATTTTTATGGCTTCTTTCACTGGGAGTGGGATCTCCCAGTGAAGTTTTGGTGTTTTTTTTTATCCGAGCTTTTTTTACATATTTATTTGTGTCAGCCCATACCTTAAATAAATTAAACTTCTTAAATTATTCCAATACATACATATATCTGTATATGCATGTGTACATATATGTACCTTTTCCCATTCAAATAATGATTTGATTGGAGGCCCAAGGCTGTTCAGCTCATTCTTTTGATGTTTTCAAAACTTCCTTACGCTCTCTTGGCTTCTTTTAGTACTAACGCGATTGACAATGTTCCGATTTCCGTTAAATAAATTTATCACGATCTCTAACAATTCTTGATTGGCGGAGTTTGACCCTTATTTAAATCGTTCAAACTTTAGTAGTAAATATTTATAAAATAACATTTTAAATTTTTCTAAACATACAAAGGAGCCGCAGACTTATTTTTTATCTATACACTGAGTTAACGCAGGCAATTCCACAAGAGAAGTAACCTTATTTCGAACATGCACTTGTGGACATTGCATTTCACCATCCAACGTAAGTCGCCGTAACATGAAGCGTATGACGGAAATGATCAATCGTTTCACACGGGTTAAACTGGGAAACTGCTGACGGAATGGAAAACCCTTGCATGAGATACACGCTCCATATGATGAGAGGAAGGAGTAGAGTAGGATAATTTAGATATAAGAAGTAGTCTTAATTTTGGTTTGATAAAATAAACTTCTACAGGCTTCGGCCCGTAGGAATATTTTTAAATTTCGCTGTGCAAACATTTTTAACTCAAAGCTATACACACCTGATTTCCACGGTGATTTTTGATTTGAATTTCTACAACTATGCGATGCAACAATTCCGGGGTCAATCGCGTAAAATTCCGGGGTGCCATTTTTTTCCGGGGGAATTTTTTTCCTCTTTCGAAATTCATTTACTTATCGAAAATGGGAAATATCCCGGGGGTGGAATTTTATTCCCGATTGCCCTGAATGTAACATATTTGGGCTCGCTTTTGTCGAGAAGCTTTACAAAAAGTTGATATTTTAAGACGCATTAACCATGTTGATTGCTGCAGTTTATTTTACATACTTCAATCTGTACAGCACTACAGCGTATTTGGTGGAGATTTTTTTGTGATAAAAGGGTGCTAAGGGTATCTCATATTTGGCGAGCTGTGTAGCGGTATATTTCTTATCTTATCATTGAATTTAGCATCTTACTCGTTGTTAGTTAGAGAAGTGAAATAAAACCAAAAAAAAATCAAAATCTGAATAAATCAAATCACTGTGACGCATTATATTTTCCAAAATATTGTGACTTATATGAGTTCGTTCGCATTCACACAATGCAGTCGCACCCAATGAAAGGGCTGGGCACAGGTACAATATATTAGCTCAAATTAGGCTTAATGCGGATGTAGATGAATACCACGTTGAAGGTTTGTGTAAAAATCTGTGAAACTGTAGTCAAAACGAAAGCCAGACCAGGCAAGCGATAAATCTAAATCGGTCCATGGAGAATAGTTTACATCCACGCACTTATGCAACTTCTCTGGGCCTACTTGTGTAATAAATGATCGGGTAAGAGTGTGCTCCCATGCAATCTTCTCCCACTTAAATCTAGATGCCAAGGCGTCAGTTGATATACGGTAGCTGAAGAAATCCCAAGTAATGCATCATCATCATTGTTGACTGTATCCCTAGGGCTACCATTTTTTCTTGTTTTTATTTTTGGAATTTCAATTATAATCGTTATTACATTGATGATGGGTGTAGTGCACCGAACACTTATGAACATGCGTTTAACAGCAAAAAGAAGATGAAAATCTTCGAGCTAAGTACAGTGTGATGATGAAAGAATGGTGGCGCTCAGGTGCTTATAGCCCCCAACCTCCTGCTTATGCTACGATTCGTATCTTTGCCACCAACCATCGTCTTCACTATCCAGATGTTCACGGCCCGATACAACGATGAATGTTTGATCATTGTAATTTATTTGTCGTATTACGTGTAAACATTGGCCAAGTCGATTGATCTGTCCACATCCTGCTGGCTGTCTCAAGTCTCGCTGTTACTAGTATAGACGTCGTCGAAGATGACTAGCATTCGCTATGGCGCAGTGTATTTATATGAATGACTACGTGTCGAAAATTGGACAGTAAAATGCGTTTTAGTTTGAGTTATAGGTCCTGATGCAGCGGTTTACTTGGGAAATTTCCATATTAGCAAGATAAGACCAAGAAATGGACTATTATGAAATATTGTGGGCAGGGGAATGAATTATGACTTCGAGTAATGTGAGAAAGAGAGAGTGTTGTGGGCATGTCATCGCAATGTGCATGCGGATTATCCTTGATTTATATGTTAAGTAATAATTGAGTTATTGGTAGATAGAAGTGCAAGCTAGGGCTGAGATAAGGATCAAGTGCTGAGAGGATGGCTTAAGTTGAGCTTGAGATATTGACAGATGGTGGTGATTAAAATGATCTATGTGAAGTGGGCTGTGTGGGAAATGAGTTCGATATTATGTTGGTAAGTTATATTATTCAAATTCTCTTGAGGTACGCTCAATAGGTACATTTAGGTTTATATGACATAGGCGACTTCAATCTGTGTGCTTCAATTAATGAAGAAGTAAGTCTTACAATGGATCTTTCTTTGTTTCGAAAATGCTTGAAAGAAACAGAGTTAGGGAAGTGCTAATTCGTATCTTTCCATTTAGTCTCAATGCTTGGATGGCCTTTTATTATAATATGTAATATAAATATTGTGATATATATTGAATATTTCTTGAAGACCTAGAAAAGATATGTGGCAACCTCATTGTCTCCTAGATCTTTTTAAATGATCAAAAGATGATGATATAATTCGCCATTATCCATTCGAAGGCAGTTCTTATTGTTAGATGAAACATAATTTAATGATTTTTAAAAAATATTCAACAATGTCTTCACATACTTTGCAATAAGTCCGTGCTAAATTCTATAGAAAAGAGAAAAAATCAAAATCTGGCCTATTGAGTATGGGCACCTTCAAACTTATACTTCTTTGGTAACAAATGGGAAATCATTGAACCATTCTTTAAACACTAAGTGAGCTCCTTTTAAGAATCCTTTGAGGGACCGGGAGATGTTTTCAGACAACGGGAGTCTCCCGGAAGATCTGACAAACTTAATGAAGGCCGGTGCAATGTTAAGGTCAAGCAGTGAAGATTTTATTTAGATTTTCCAGTAGCTGATCTATATTTGTCATCGCTACTAGTTGACAGCGTGTTTAGTAATCTCATCTGCCATCTTTATTATTACTAGATATAGCCTACATCGGATCGTATTATTTAGCTCTCTTGGAGTTCCGGTAATGAGCACTTGTTGTGAGCAGTTTTTAATTTGCGATGTGTTTGAAGTCAGATTCTCAAATTCCCTTAGTGTTTTGTGGGACATCGATATGACGCAAAGCCCCACATTAAGTTAATGTACTCACGTGTAAGCAATTGTCTTTAAAGAATTCTTAATTACTTCTGGTATTGTACAATTTTTTTTTTTCTTTCCGCTTTGTGCATTAAGCAGGTGTAAAGTGTTTTTAAAGTTTAATAACTTAGAAAGTCTATTCAATGTAGATGATACCATCTGTAAATTGGAAAGTAAAAAGTTATTTTATGTTTTCTTTTTTATTAAATTAAGAAAAAATATATGTATGTATATAAAATCTATCACAAAATCTATCAATGTTGCTTCTTAAAATCGAATATTACCAGATATCCATGGCAGAAATGATGCAACCTTTGTAAATATACTCGGAATTTGTGAACCACATACTTCAAAACCGAAAGATGCAATTCCGTACTGAGTATATTTCCGATCTCCCAATTGACCAACGAAAGAAAGTAAAGGCCCTCCAGAATCGCCTTCGCATGTCTCTGTTTTATTCCAATTTCCAACGCATATGTGCTTATCAGTAATCGATATAAGTTTGAATTTATATATTTCTTGACAATATCGTAAATTTTGTAGTGATACTATCCCCTTTTGTAGAACAGCCGTAATAAAATTTGATTCTAAGCGACCCCATCCTGATATAAGAAGTCTTCCGAAACTGAAAACTGTAGAATCGCATACATTTGGTAAGCAGATTGGCTGTACAGATTCTACTCGTACGATTAAATTTTATAATAAGAAATGACAACTTTAATCTATATTTAAAAGAAAGTAGATTTACCTGAGAAGACTGCCTTTTCTTTAAGGCGCAAGAGTCCTATGTCATTGGAAAACGATTGGTAACTAAAATGTTGGTGTATTATACCTTCTTCGACATTAATATCTTGTACTCGTGGCGCACATTTTCTGCTTACCCCTTTGCCCTTACAGTCAGGATTTGTTCTAGTGTCGTACTCACCTAAACGTACTTTAACTCTGTCCGTATAGATTTAGCTTCAAACATCTTCAAAGTCATCGAAACATTATTTATGTACAACTACTTACAGAGTTCGTCGAATGCAATGAGCAGCAGTTAACACATACTGATCACTTATTAGAGTTCCAGCGCAGTTCATAGTTTCAATTAAGCCATTATGGTATATCAGAAGCGCCATCCAAGGAAATTCATTGATAGAAGCATCGTCACCATTCGATATGAGATTGCTCACAGTTTTCCCGCAAACAGTCGAGCTCAAGATTCTCATTCCAGTCTCAATCTCTGCAACTGATTTTTCTGGGCTCCATATTAATTTACATTCTGATACCATGCGATTTTGGGCACAACACACATGAATCTAAAACAAAAATAATTATGTCTCAAAATGTAAAAAACAAGAGATTTTATTATGATACATTAAGGTATACTCACTTCTTTTTTGACCATCCGGCAAACTGTAAGTTTTGGGCGGTAGTTTTCGAATGAGTCCCTGCATTGCTTCATAGGAACACATATACCTAGGCGACATGGATTTTCTAAAAAAATAAAATTAAATTGGTAAGATTGCAAGATATTCTTTTAGTTTTTATATTACTCACGTGCACTGACTTCAAAATGAAGTAGTAGCGTGATAAAGAATAGCAAGACGGTATCGAAATAATGAATTTTCGCCGACATTCTTGAATTCTACCTTTGAATAGTGACGACGTATATACTTGTATGTACTGAAATGCCCGAGGACGAAAATTGAACTAATTTTCCTACAGCTGGTAATTGCAAGTGTAAACTGAATCAGATAAGAATGCCGATTTGCGAATGAGCAACTGTGCTATTACTAAAATGTTGGGGTTTTTTCTGCTTGCAAGCATATCAAATTGTAGTAGGTATTCTTTATAACAATATTAAAGCTTTGTATTATAAAAAACATTTTTTTAAAATACATACTTTACAATACTCAACAACGTGGATTTGCTATGGAATTACTTATTAATACGTGTATCCAATTTTATTTAATACGATATAAAAATCAGAGCTTCAAGACGTTTTAACTCACAACAAGCACTCATTCTACTGGAAGAACGAGTTCCCCTATTACGACGAAATACCTTTAAAATCGTGACATATTTCGTTAATATAAAACTTATAAATGTAGTTGGTTAGTGTAAGTGTACTGAAGGGTGTTCATTTTAGATCTTTTCGCTCTTTGGTTTGGCGCATGACAATTCTTCGGACAAGACCCAGTATTTCAAATGAAATCAAACTCTTCTAACTTGTGAAAGTCATAATCAGTGTTAAAAAAGATTGTATTATTTCTTTTTCATATTTCCTTGTTTTCTAGATTACATAATTGATTGTAAAAGACTTAGTTTAGCGTTATTTGCGGGTTTTTATGAAAAAAAAAAAATTCACTATCGTAAAATTTGATTAGAAATACCGGATATAATACTACGGCGGAAGGGCTTATCTCAACACAACCGATATTTGTGTTTAATACAATGCAACTGAAAAAGTGTAAACATTTTATTTTCGTACACGCGGCACGTGGGTGTGTACAGTATGGTTCACAAGCTCAAAAAAATCATGGCACCTCTATAGTAGGTAAAGTTTATATCTGGACTGATCAGGAAGAGAGAAATTTAACATTATTTCAGCAAACTTACTGTGAACACGTTGTGACACCCATTAAGGTATTAATCTCTTACTTCTGGTGCAAAACGCATCCTTCCATATACTCATTTCCTTAAGTTAGGTAAGGTTAAGTTTTACGGGGTGATGAAGTATCTGGAGCCGAAAAGCACTAGAATATTTCGTCGATGTCTATGTAGACCTATTAGTAGAGTAGAAATTAAATTGCTAATTGTAGTTTCCGCTTTGGTTGATTTTAAGTCCCTGAGTGGGCCTCAGTCGTCTCGGGGGTCTTGGAAGTAGTAACTTCCTGAAATTCTGGCTACTATTGTCTTAAAGTTCCACAAGTTGGAAGGTAATTCCACTTTTTATTGGTTTTGATTTGTATCAGTGGCTCCACTTGCATTCTTAGTGATAAGAGTTGAGATTTAAAATTTTAATCTTTATTAAAGGAAGAAAATTTTCTAGCTGACTTTTCTGCATGTTTGTTGCCTGCCACTCCTTCGTGCTAATAGATTTAAACTCTTCAAATAGCGTTTTACAAACTATAATCTAATCTCCACTGCGTCGATGACCCTAATGGCATCCTGACTATCAATAAATATGGTAATATCCTCGTGTCTGGGCGCTTCTGCTACAGCTAATATCTCAGCGTAGAAGACACTGGTGTAATCTCCATCTTTGATTCATTCGTAAAAATGTATAAATATTGTATATTTCCCTGCTTGGGAAAATACAAGCGAATGGTATTTCAAAGTCGTTATGGTACATCATAATATACGTATTGTAGCATAAACCCAGTTCATTTGAAGGAATTAAGGCATGGCTCTTTGGATTTGGTTTGCACTCAATAAGCTGACTTGATCTTAAAGCAATTTCAGCTTCAGATTGATTTCCACCATACTAACCTACCGTGGATTAAGATGGGGCTGAAGTGGCTGTGATGTACACATACTAGCATAGTCTTGAAGTTAGGTCCCCATCTTAGAAAGTGATCATAGCTTTCTTTGTGTGGTCTTCAATATTGAGCTTCCAACTCAATTCACTATCTAGAACAGTACCTAAATAAAGTGTGACACAACAGCTAGTGAAAAAGTTTTCATTAAATAAAACACACATTTATTGTGAAATCAATGTGGCATTTTATTGATTAATAAAGTTCGGTCTATAACAATTATGGATGAAATACAACATCGTTCATGTGTCAAATCGCATGATTTTGGAGGCCAATCAACTTCTCTCTTAACCGAAATAATGCGATCTTCAAATTTCGTACGCAGTAAATTGATTGATTGATGGAGACCCAATTTAATCATTTTTTTTTTAAATAGATGGCCAACATGTTGAGGTAATATTCTCCATTCACTGTAACTGTTTCTTCAGCCTCATCTTCAAAAAATTAAGGGACAATGATACCGCCAATCCATAATCCGCACCATACAGTAACTTTATTTTTTGGGACGCATTGGTTTTTCGTGAGCTTTTTATGGGTTTCCCGGTCCCCAGAAACGACAGTTTTGTTTACTTACGTACCCATCTAAATGGGCTTCATCGCAAGAGATCAAATGCGATGACAAATTGTCCTGGCGATCCAACATCCACTTAACATTGGTGACGTCGATGGGGGTGCAACGGCTTCAATTGTTGTATAAATTGAGATTGAGATAAAGTGAGACCCACGACGACAAATTGAGGTGTCAGGCTGGTTTTGAACACTTTTGTTCACAATGGTTATATTTTGGCGTGTACTTGCTGTCCGAGCATGCTAATATGGAGTTTGACCCGGTACCGAATGCCGGACTCACTAGGGCGGCTATGTTGAGCGAAATATTCACGAATTTTACGAAATGTTATTTTTACTTCATGCAGGAATTTTGCGTGGGCTCCCGTCTATATTGATTTTGGGATAGGTAACTTGGGCTTACAGTGAATATTAAGCAGTTTGTGTAAAGTTTTAGGGTTATAGACCTGAAGTGTTTTGGATGGGTTACTTGCCTTGAGCATCGAGACCATCTTCTATTTCCCCAGTATAATGGTGCATATCTACATCTAATGCAACAGCTCAAAAGTAGTTTTAGAAACGGTTTCACCGTTTTTTTTTTTCATTTTTTCTAGCATTATTGATATGGTTTTGTTCAGAGCAGAGATTTGAAAGACTGGAATGAATCTACCGTCCAGCTGATTTTGTTTTCTTTTAGTATCCTCTCTGTTTGGGTTTAAGTTAAACGTTATGCAGTAAATGCAACTGTCGGAAATACCTATGTTGTTCGGTTTGCCATACCTGGACCAAATGGATATCAACAGAAATGAAAAGCACTATAAACGTCATGTTAATGTTGCGTACATTTACAATATAAAAAAGTATTGTCCGCACATTTCTGTTTTTACGTTTTAGAACGAGTATTCGATTCAAAATTTATTGGAATTCTCCCCTGAAGTATTATGAAATCAAAATAAACATATTTATTAGAACAATATAATTTTGTTAATAACTATACAGTTAACCATTTTAATTGCACTGGCTAAAATGCTCAGTCTTCGAAACATATAATCGAGCAGCGCAACTACAAAGATAATGCCGAATGTATTGACCCTAACCAAATCACTTAAGAAACAAAATCAGCTTGCCCGTTGACTAATGAATTGCTAGATATTTTCTGCAACTTTTTCTACATCTGTCAGAACGATCGTTCGACTAGTCAGTTAAGACGTATCCACCCAAGAGAAATCATTTAAGATACTAGCACCATGCACGTGTCGCAGAAAAGAAAGTGTGTGGCGTTAGAAACTGGGTACACAGTCGAAAGCGTAAGTGCTGAAATCACTACCTCAACAGTGTGTGTGGTAAAGGGCATTTGATCCTCAGAAATCGCATCATGTAAAACAGATCAATCTCTTAACCCTGCTTAGATAAATTACGTCTGCGTCAATCTCAGTTTTCTCAGTCGTATGCTGCAACCTGCCGGTAGTGGTAGTTTCTAAGAGATAAGTGTTTACTTTGCTAAAATAGAAACGATTATTTTTACGTTATATTCTGTTTACCTTTTGACCTTCTTTAAGCTGTCATTTTTGATTGAGTTTTATAAAACTCTGAGGTGTTTTATAACGTTTTATGTTCTATTTAGCTTAAAACGATGCCGAATAATAAGTGTACAGATGACACACAAATTATTGGTTTTTTGCAAAATATTTTTGATGTCTTAAATTCATCAGAAAATGTTAGCGAAATTGAAAATGAAGTGCTTGAAGATATAGAAAAACTTATGAACTGCCTTAAGCCTAATAAAAACATATTGCCGTGCCAAGAAAAATTGCAAATAGCTGCGTACGAATCCGATAGTCGCATTTTTACGGTACCACAACCGACTCTTAGAAGTAAAAGTAAGAACTGCTGGACTACATCGAAAGGTCAAAATGCTTGACGTGTTTCAGCAATAAATATTGTTCGAACGGTAAGAGGGCCTACTTGACAATGCAAATCGCTAAATAACCCAATTATGTGCTATGATATCTTCTTTACGGAGGAAACTATTTCGGAAATTTGTACAATGGACAAATGCTGAGATATACCATATATGAATCGCTAAACAGATATGGAATCTAAGCCGTAATAGATTCGACTGTTTAATTCAATGTCTTAGAATGGACGATAATGCCTTACGCCCTGCCCAAAAACCAAATGATGCATTCACGACTATCAGAAAGATATGGGACCTTTTCATAAAGCAATGCCAAACTAGATGAACAGATTTTAGGATTTCGTGGTCGTTGTCCGTTTAAGATGTATTTTCCCAACAAGCCAAACAAATATAAGACTAAAATTTTGATGATATGCGATAGTACTACGAAGTATATTTTTAACACGATTCCCTACTTGGGAAAAACGACAAAAACTTCCGATCCGATGGATGCAAAAGAGGCTGGAAATTCCAACTTTGTCGAGCACACTAGGCAGAAATATAGAAAATGCCGTGCCAGTTGAACTCAAGATGAATGTGATAGCAGTGCAGGTCAATCTGCCTCAAAAAAGAAGGGGTGCTGTGGTTTTTGCCCATCAAAAATTCGGCGTATGTCAAAAATGATATGCACAAAATATGGTACACCAGTGTGTGGAGAACACAAATATTTAGTGTATGTTCTTGTATATAATGGTATCAGAAGTTTATTTTTTTTTTTTGCATTATGTAACTTAACACAGATTTATTATCTTATTTAAATACAAGAATGTAGTATTTTTTAAGTTTTATGTTATGAACTGAAATCCTTCTAAAAAGACTGATTTGTTGTGATAAATTTTTAATACAAGTCAAACAAAACCTTTCTTTCATTAAATAAACAATAATATTTTTGAAATATATTGAAAATAAGAGATTATTCATTATATATGTTAAATTAATTATTAATTATTATTTTTATTAATTATAAAAAAAGTTATTGATTTCATTCCATTCCATTCCATTGATATTCTTAAAGGCATCTCTCAGACGTAGGTTATATTTTCAGTAGAAAAAAATAACGTTATCTAAGCAGGGTTAAAGGCGTATTTTGTTTTTCTGTTTAGAACAGTATAAATTAGTAAAAAAAATTCTGACATCGCTTGTTGTGATGGTAGTGAATGATACCCAGAATGACCCATCATTCAAAGATTCAAAACTCGTAATTTTGGATTGGCGACCTACGAAAGCAACTTAAGTATATATTTTTCTTTCGCTCAAATTCTACGTTTAACTAATGCAAAAACCCACAACGGCTATAGTCACTCAACTGTTTGAACGTCTGCTGTTTGTCGAATCTTGTTCTAAAGTGTAAACACCTTTAGAAGTAGGAAGCCAGCAAAGTCTATTGAATTAAAAATTTTTTTGAAGAAAATGTTAAAGGGAGCTTTATGTTATAAGTTAGAACAAACTTATACGTTTAGGTTCAGACTCAGTTAGATTAGATTGAAAAAGGCAGATGGCACTTTTGCTAAAAACGGTCGTGAGACGCTACAGCTGTTAGCTGAAAAGCATTTCCCGTCCTCTTCCATTGTTCCGCTTTGCCCAGAATATTCTCCCCAGGAAACGATCATAAGAGCCACCAGAGAAGATTTTTTGAGAGGAAGATGAAATCAGCTCGTTTCAATCCTTTAAAGTCGCGAGCCGAGGCTCTTCCCGGCTGTGCTCCAAATGTGGACCTAAATTATAACAGTTTTTAATAAATATTTTCCGAAGAAATTATGACTGGGGATGTATTTCAAACAGATGGAGATAGATTATCGTGGGACACATACGCAATATTGGGGGTAGAGCCACTAAACTACCAAAATCCTGTCGACCGATAAGACTCTGTTCACTTTTCCTCAAAAATGTGGGTAAAGCCTCTTCATACCCACGCTCTTCGCAAACGCTCTAAAACAAAAATATTACGGTTGGTTGTTTTTTAAGTAATACAATTCACGCCCAGTTATCAAGATGTATCCAAAACAAAGGAGTTGATAGTACTACATGTAAGTCGAAAAAAATATGTTAAATAACAGAAAAAGAAAAACCACAGTAGCTAGTTTACAACTCAAAGTCAATGCTGCGAAAGAATGTCTACAAGATGGCCGTCTTTCCCCCCTATTATAGTCCATCGTAGTCAATGAACTTCTGATTATACTTAGCAACAAAAATTTAAATGGATATGCTGATGATTCTCGTATTGGAATTCTTATCAGAGGTTAGTTTGAAGAAATACTTTCAGTTCGCCTAAAATGGTTTAACTCAATGTCATCCCTAAGAATACTACCATAGGAGAAGAAAATTCGACATACGAAAAGATATAACACTTTTTAGGGAAACCTTAATTTTTTAAAGTGAAGTGAAATTCCTAGGAGTTACCCTTTACCCTGGATCAAAAACTCACTTGGAATACACATATCAAAAATAAAAAAATAAAAAAATAAGAAAAATAAAAAACTAGGATCTCATTATGGAACAGCAAAGTTTACTAAAAAAAATTATGAGCCAAAAATGGTTATTGCTAGACCTATAGTCACTTTTGCATCTTGAATTTATTGGTATAAAGCTTAATAAAAGTCTACATAAGTTGAACTAAACAAACTTTAAAGACAAGCCTGTGTGTGTACTATGGGTGCAATAAGAATAACACCCACCGCAACTGTAGAAATTCTACTGAACCCCCGACCTCTTCAACACCATGTACAGAAAGAAGTTTTGGCAAACGAAAACAAGCTTATCTTAGTAAATGAAAACAACTCCGAAGTAGTTCACCCAAAGTTTTCACTTGAAGCCAGGAGAACTACACAAATACAACTTCAATCATAACTTCAAGGTGTAAGACCATTTACTCGTGTATTCTCTCTAACAGCAAAGCGGCCCTGCGTGCAATTAGCGCATGTGTGGCGATGCATTAAACTGCTCATAATACGAGTACAATAAAGTTAATTTAGTCGGAATTCCAGGTTACAGTGATTATGATGGAAATGAAAGAATGGTAGAATTGGCCAGAAAAGGTTCGGCCTCAACATTTATATTGCCACGACCATTTGGCTTGTTAGCAATTAGGCCCATAAAAAGCTACATAACTCGCATAACATGCAAGCCAACAACTTTTTTCCAACCCGTTCCCTCAAAAGAACAAAACAGTTCCTACAGCTTTCTAGGGTCAGATACAACCGGATACTGGATTCCTAACGGGTTACTACAGAGAGAAATATACGCCGCGACTACAGTACAACGATGGTGCTTTGTCTCTAGTTTGCGAACTTCGGATACCAGACAACCTCCGATTTAAATTCCCCAGGCTCTACTGTTAGGTGACCTTTATATCACGATTACTAGTGGAAATCAAAATTGATCCAACAAAAGTTTTAACTTCAGACATTCACACCTCTTTAAAAGCATCGACTTCTAGGGACGCACTTGTGCTCCCTGCAGCAGAAAGTGTCGATGAGACGTTTGCTGCGAACTTTAACTCTGAAATGAAAAGCAAGAGAGGGACTCAGGCACTTTGTGTGAAGCCGCAATTGACATGCTATCAGATGAGTTATGTGTGTCACAAAAATCTACTGGCTACATAAAACTAAATCTTTCGGAGAGAAAAAGGTTCAAAGAAGGCTTAAACATGTAACTCTAGGGAACATGCTCTATGGTCGACAAGGCACCATAAAGCAATATGCTGGTCCGTATTAGGCTGGGATAATCCTGGAAGAAATAAGACTCAAACTCTTTAATGTTCAGCAAGTGGCTTAAATACAGAAGGGAGTTATCGATGTTTCGATTGAGTTACGAGATGACGAAGTGAAGCCATCTTTTGACAGTTATACAATACAATCTTGTTTGTTTGCTCCAATGAAGGTACCGTAAATTTGCTGTAAAATAATTTCTCCAAAATCAAGGTGAAATGCTGTCTGAACGTGATGTTAGTGCAGGAGGACCAATTTCCGAAATCACACATCATAAGAAGATTCTTTCCGAAAAGCGTTGACCTAGGTATCAAGGAAATTCTCGCGTCCTTCGAATTCAGGTCATAAAACTGGAGAGTTATGCAAAGAGTGGAAGAGAAAAATTTCACATGGTTTTTGCTTTAAATAACAGTGCGATGAAATAACTAAATGGCCTAAGCTGAGGTTTATTACAAAGAACTCAGATAAAATTTTAGATATCTCAATCAAAATCAACACCAGTAGTCTATCAAAGAGACTGCAAACAACACCGTTAATACGGTGGTAGGTGAAAGTGGCAGAGAACGAGAGCTCCCCTCAAATAGCCGATTAACACAAGAACCAGCTAATGTGAACACCTGTACCTCTACCAAGGAGGCAAGCGGCAGAAAATGCACCTCGTTCTGCAAGATTGAGGCCAAACGGCCAATGTCTTGACGAGATTTCCATACGACCGCGACGGAGAGGCTATAGCAAGCCGACTCCGCGTATAGCCTCAAACGATGATGTCTACACTGAAAGTATTGCTGGGAAAACTGCACTTTGCTGAAAGTGCTTTGTACACCTTTAATCAACGATGCGCAAGAAAGAATATCTCCCTATAAAATCATGGCAGAACAACAAAAGGGATGCACGAGAAACAGCAAAGAATGCAAAGAACAACTGCTAATCGAAAAACGTGGTGATGAGCCAAGTCATTAAAAACAACCGTAACAAATTTACTGCTTTCATTTACTACAAAAAAGGTTTTCATAAGGATCCGCATACATGGCTTATTAAAACAAAAAAAAAAAAAAAAAAAACATCAGTCCTTATTAAATAATAGGTAGCTTCGAAAAAGACATTCTAAGTCCTGTATAGTTTTGCCTAACACTAAACTCGCTGTCTACACTCCTAGATTATACAGGATATGGTTACAAAATCAAATATATTACTAATGCTTTTTTCAAACTAACACTTCCGCTGTATGTGGAGGACCTTAAGCTCTACGCAAGCACATCAGCCAACCTTAAAAACCTGTTAAAGATAGCAGAAGGTTTCTCCTCTGATATACGTGTACACACGGAGTTAAAAATTAATAAGTGCAAGACGTAAACGATAATACGAGGAAAAATCACGACAGGAACAAGCTATTGTGCTAGAAGAGCTATATGAATACCTCGGAATGAGGTGAAAAGAACAATGAAAAGGGGACTAAGACAGGAATTCGTTCAACGGCTTAAATCCAAAATGAAAACCACAGTTAATTCTAGAAACATAACAAATGCGATTAATGCTTACTTAATTCCTATTCTTACTTACACTTTCGGAGTTATAAACTATACAAAAATTGGCATCGATGCTGTGGAAAGACTTATAAGAACATCTCCAACGAAGTATAGGTTTCATCATCTAAAATCGGCCATTGAAAGGATACCTCTATCACAATACATCGCAGGCAGAGGTATACTCAATCTTAGTAGACTAATTATAGTAAGATCCAAACAAAAAACTGAGGGACTATTTCTTACAAAAACGTATTTCCTCACGTCAACACAACACTCTGAAACAAATACGGACTCACGAGTACCGTCACTTCTCGAATGTATGAATAGTTGGAAAGAGAGCCTTTATAGAACGTGGACAATTTATTGCGGAGTTGCTAAAGAAAAATGTTAAAGAAAAGGCTTCTCTTATTTGGCTCAAACAAAGAACTTTATACCCTGAGACAGAAGGATTTTTCTTAACACCGCATCATTTCAACGAAATATTACCTGAAACAGTAAATAACCCTGCACATGCAATAGACTTTTGTTGCAAATGTAACCAAGCTTTGTAAACTGTAAATCATGTACTAAATGGTTGCAGATGCCTGACACAAACCAAATATAAGGTCAGACATGACAACGTTGGAAAAATTCAAAATTGAAAAATCGAAGGTTCAAATAATCGTCTTCTCTATGACAACCGCATCCAAAATGAAAACAACTATCAACGAAATAGTTGAAAAATATACCTAACTATCAAACGAAATCGAAAGGCGGTTGCATACCGAAGAAGTGACGATAGTCCCTATTGTGATATCTTCAACTGATCTTATTACAAACACAACCGTGAAACAACTAAAAGTTCTCAATATTTCGCACACAATAGGGTACATCCAAAAAGCAATAATAATAGACAACTGTAGAGTCGAAAGAAATTTTGTAACATTAAACTATATCTTACGGACGTAGAACAAGTACTACGATCCAATTGAGCCCAACCTTTGGCCTATACCTGTGTGGGTGAAGCCCGTCACAAAAGTGACGTGAGCAATTCAATAATAATAATAATGTTAATGATAATAATAATAATAGAGTAGAGGTAGAGTATGCTCGGTAGATATACTGGGTAAATGGGAAATTAAATACCACTCGCGGACTACACAACAACATCAAAATCCTGCATCCTAAATTGGCAACTGGGTCAGAAGCGGCCAATAAATTGAACCTGCCAGAAGGTGTAAAATGGAAAATAATAAAATATGGACATTACACAAAATCAAATAAACCCGGGGACCTCGGATAACCCTACCGTATTAGGATCGCACACTAACTCCCGCGCACTTGGCTTGGTACCTGGGCTTAGTGTGATAAATGAGCTACAGCACATACCCAATAATAATACCAACTCCCTACAACGAAGTGATCAGCAGGCATATAAAAATACAGTTCTCACGTATGGGAGTAATCGACAGCGTAGGAAGTGAGCCACAAATGTTAATGAAACCTTATTACGCCTTTATTTCATAGTTACAAATGGTGAAACTAATATGACAAGCTATAGATCTGAGCTTCGCGCTCTGTTTATTTCTTAATGTCCTGAATTCAATGTAACTGGGCAACGATTATCTGACCAAGTCCGTGCAATCCACCGAAATAATCTTGTACCAGAGATAAAGCGGAGTGCAATTAAAACTGATGTTGAAACCCAGTTAGCTAACAATCAACGCGATATATCAAAACAACAACAATGAAAGCAATAGTATGTAAACATACACACAACAGGAAATCAACCAAGGAGATAGGGCAGCAGCAAGTGCTTTTTATCGGAACGGATCATCTCAACCGGCCAAACATACCAAAAATTAACACATCGAAGCGAGTTTGTCAAATTAATAGACTTAAATAGCTATCACACTTTCATATACTGCGCAGCTGCTACCGTAGCAAGAATGTGTGGCAAAAAACTAGCACCTCGGATTAACAGATGGAGATAAAAGCCAACTCGTGATATATTCCTTCAAAGAATTAAAAATAAGATAACTGATCTGCGCAGTTCAATTGAGAGGATCAAAGCCTACCTAGCAGATAACGAATCAAGAAGATTATGGAATAAAATCAAAATGATATGCACTAAACACCGCAATCACTCTAGGTATGAATATAACTATGATGTTATATCCCGTGTTCTAGATACCCCCACACAGAAATTAATTGTACAAATAGCAAAACAAAGAAAATATAAAAAAGTCCTTGAGCAGACCCGAAAACAACAAAACTTTTAGAACCAAGGATAAAGTATTCTACAGAAACGTGAGAACTCACAACACAACGACAAATGTTGAGATCGACATTAGTGATATCGAAAGTTTCTGGTCAAATATCTGGTCTATCCCAAAACAGCATGATTGCAATGCCAAATGGATAAAATAAGAACAAGAAAAGTTCTGCGACATACCAGAAATGACATGTGAAACCATTCCAATGACCACGCTTAAGGAAGTCCTTATGAGAGCTCAGAACTGGAAAACTCCCGGAGCTGATAAAATACAGAACTTTTGGTACAAACGCTTTGATGCTACACAGCCAAAGCTTTTAGATTTATTAAACGAAGCTCTGAGAAGGCCAGTAGAGTTCCCAGAGCATCTAGTAAAAGGAATAACTTATTTCTTACCCAAAAATAATGGCTTCTATAGAGAACCCGCTAATGAAAGACCGATAACGTGTCTTACCATCTTGAACAAAATAATGACGGCATGTACTATATAAACAAAATAGTCTACAACCATTTAAACATCCACAAAATACTGAGTAAGGAACAAATAGGATGCATCAAATTAGCCCGAGGCTGCAAAGAACAACTGACTGTAGACCAGGTCATTATTGAACAAGGTACGAAAAATAAAAGGAACCTATACGTCAGTTATAAAGACTACAAAAAAGCTTTCAATAGTGTACAACACACTTGGCTCATTTATTTTAAAAATATACAGTATTTACTCAAAAACGACAAAAACAAAAGACATTCCTATCAAGTCAGGTATGTTTCAGAGAGACTGCTTTAGTGCTTTAATGGTTCTGTATCGCCAATAACCCTCTTAGCAACATGCTCAATTCGGGTAAATATGGCTACAAAGTTAAATCGAATTCTTTTGAGTATAAAATCAACCATCTTCTATACATGGATGACCTAAAAACATATGCATCAACAAAGATACACCGTAACCATCTCCTAGAAATAGTTAGCATGTTTAGCAGAGGCATATGTATGGAGTTAGTGTTGGATAAGTGTAAGACTCTAAGTATTGTGCGTGGAAAAGTGTCACCATCCGAAGTCCTCGGGATTAAAGAAATGCCACAGAATGAGGTTTACACATATCTGGGAACAGCTCAAAGTAATAGAATGCACTCTGCGAAAATTAAAAAATATCTTATCTCCGAGATTAAAGGGCGAATGCATAAAATCGGGAAATGCCATTTAAATGGCAGGAATTTGGCAAAGCAATAAACACCTATACCATGCCGGTATTGACCTACAGCTTTGGTATAATCAAATGGTCCACTACAGATCTTGTGGA
Organism: Volucella inanis; assembly: GCA_907269105.1. NCBI lineage: Eukaryota > Metazoa > Arthropoda > Insecta > Diptera > Syrphidae > Volucella > Volucella inanis. Next base: position 40,468,413 of record OU026154.1, on the reverse strand, counting down.
TATGCAGCGAAAGATCGGCACCTTATTGACTAAATATAATCTACACCATCCGAATTCTTGCATAGAACGAATGTCGTTGCCCCGGCGAGAAGGAGGTAGGGGAATTATTAATCTGCAAGCGATACATGCAAGGCAAGTATTTTCACTTAGAAGATACTTTACCGAGAAAAGTCTCATCTCAGACCTTGCAAAAATAAGTTTTGAAGCTGACGACAATCTTACTCCACTCAACATAAAAAATCAACAGAAATGTCAAACTTATGGCTCCGGGTAGGAGAACTGTTTTCCGAAACGGAAGGTTTCATGATAGCTATAAAAGACGGCGTTGTTGCTACACGAAATTATACAAGGTTTATTCTAGGAGACAATACCATAGAAGATAAATGTCGAATATGCGGAAAACCTAATGAGACAATAGAACACTATCAATCTAGCAAAAACATTCATTGACTTCGCTGTTCCTAACAAAAATAACATCAAAAGGACGTATGATAAGAAGAAAAGGAGATACGAAAGTCTAGCAATAGATATCAAAAACCAGTGGAACCTACGGAAAGTCAAGACCATACCAATAATAATAAGTGCAACAGGACTAGTAGAAAAAAAACCTCAAGAAACATCTGAGAGACCACGATATCAGTGAGAAATATAGAGTGAAAGTTCAAAAATCCATCATTCTAGACACGTGTCATATAGTTTGCCAATTTTTAAATTAAATACAATAGAACTTATTCCATTTTTGTTCGATTTAAGGTCCTGAAAATGTAAGGTACACAACCGTAATAGCGCGGAATCAAAAAAAAAAAAAAAACAAAATAATAATAATAATAATAAAAACATATAGTAATAATAAAAATAAAATTAGAAACTTAAATGCATGTCTACAGACCACAAATGAGGGAACTCTTTCTGCAACAGTTCCCAAACTTATCAAGGTTCATAGAACAAAAACTGGCTGACAGAAAGAGGGCTATCATGGTAACAAACAACAAGCTCAACAACACATCACAGCAGACAGACAAACGGTCATTGATCAAGTTGTAGAGTTCTGAAAAAAATTATGGAGTTAACCAAAAAATTCCTACTTCGACCTGGCAACAACATGATTAACCGAAAAACGAGGAGATTGTATCAGCTTTAACGATATGCAAAACGTCAACATTTTTCCAGAAGAAGTTAAAGCTGTCATAAGAGAAATCAATAGTCCCCAAGCCCCGATAAAGTTCAAAATATATGTCTCAAAAAATTGATTACTTCACATATGTTGGTTGCAAAATTTTTCACCGAAAACACAAATTTAATATTAAAGGCAACCACACATCAGATCCAACCAATTTCAGACATATCACGTGTCTTTCTACTACACACAATCGGTTAACAAAAATTCTTACCGATCGTGTATACCAGCACTGCGCTTCCAAAAACATCATAGCATGTGATGTTTACATGATATGTGTACTACAAAACAAACGCAATAACATATTTCCATGGGATATATCGACTATAGAAAAGCATTTGACAGCCTTCCGCATCCGTATTTGTTGCAAATTTTGAAAACATATAGGATTGATGCCAGCGTTATCTGTCTTATGGAGGTCGCCGTGAAGAAAGGGAATGTTTAACTTCATCTGGGACCTAATTCGAGTCCACCCATTCCAATAAAATGTGGACATTTTCATGGAGACGCGTTTAGTTCACTGTGATTCTGTCTTGGCATGAATTCACTAAGTAAAATGCTCAAAAAGCTCAACACTGGATTTAACCTAAAAGCTGAGACTGGAACCCTACGAATTAACCATCTCCTTTATGTTGATGATTTGAAACTCTACACAAAGAACAAAGAAAAGCTATTTAAAATGATAGAGCAAGTGAAAAAGCAAGCAAGAAAGCTCGGCATCGGTTAATGTAAAATCATCCATATTCAGAAAGGCAAAGTTCAAGGTGACACCGATGGATACCCTATAGACGAAGAAAATAACATCGCCTACCTAACAACTGGTGAAAACTATAAGTATCTTGGTTTACAATATTAATTCAACCAAAGGATTCGAAGAATTCTAAAATCCCATTTAAATGCCGGAAATAATCGTAAGTCCATTAACAACTGGGAAATTCCAGTTTTGACTTATTCATTCGGAATAGTTAAGTGGTCAGACACTGATCTGGGTCAAATCGCAACGTCCACTAGAACGAGTTTGTAGAAGCACTTTTGTAAACAAGAAGTGCAGTAGAACTCTCTTTCAAATGATGTTGGTGGACGAGCACTTCTGGATATCGCAAATCTACAGTACTCTCTAGTATTGAAACTGAAAAATTACTTTAGGGAACAAATTTAAACATGTGATACGATCCGGATTGTATGTCTAGTAGATGCGAACTACACTCCCTTAAATCTAAGAGAGGACTTCGGAATCCCTAGTAACATATGCTCAAAAGAAGAGCTGATAGCAACCTAGAAAGCCAAGAACACCCAAGTCAAATGCATCAAAACCACATCGATATAATCCATTTATACTGCGAGACACAATCAAGTGGCTCAAATTATACATCAACTATGGAATATAAGTACAAAATGATATTTCAAACAAGAGCAAATGAGACAGATATAGTATTGTTTGATAAAACTAGGAAAATGATCTACCTATTCTATAAAGCCATTCCACTTAATAACAACATGCTAACAACATACAGCACGAAAGTGGGGAAATACACGGAACCTACTGGGGAGCTGAGGATAATGTACCAAGTTGAGCGAGTAAAAATAATGTCAATAATAAACTCAGCAACTGGATTAATACCAAACAATCTTATTAAACGAGCAACGCAGTCTCGAAAGCGCACTTCAGACTATGCAAAGAGCTGTGATTCTTAACACATGCAACATCGTGCGACGTTTCCTACAGACGAACTCCAACTAAAGGGCTAGAACATGGTCAAAGAGCCTAATCCCTTCGCGTGGCCCAGGAAAGGTAATTTCTAATTTCATAGAGGTTGAGAAGTGTAGTCAAACTCTATAATAATAATAATAACCCTCGGGGTGTGTCAGTTCAGTTTAGTTTGTATGCATTTTTATTGTATCACTTAATTTACTCTTACTTGCTAAACAAAAAAATGCTTAAAAATTAGCTTAATTAACTTAAAATTATTTTATTCCAACTTACTGGCCCCATGCGATCACTCTAAGTCAAACCTAACACCTAAATTATGTCTTTCGACATAATTTGTATGCATTTTTATTGTATCACTTAATTTACTCTTACTTGCTAAACAAAAAAATGCTTAAAAATTAGCTTAATTAACTTAAAATTATTTTATTCCAACTTACTGGCCCCATGCGATCACTCTAAGTCAAACCTAACACCTAAATTATGTCTTTCGACATATCTTACTATTATAGTATAATATTTCTATTCATTATAATTAAAACTAACTAACCTTATTTTTTTTATTTTATTATAAAACATATAACTAAAATCCTACAAACTACCTAAAACTAAATCTTAATCTACTTAATCTACTTACATCTAATACATACATACATATATATATATAATATACTTAATATACAAATATATATATATATATATATGTTATTTTTTTTATTTTCTATTTTTTTTAAAATTTTTTTGCTTTTTATTTATTTATTTTTTTCTTAAATCTAACTTAATCCTACTTAAAACTATGTAAGCCGGCCATGGCTAAAAAATTAGGCGACCCACTTTGCTTCACATGAAGCTACCAAGTATTGGAGGAATTCGACGACGAAGCATTCTATCCCTCAAAAAGCCACCAAAATTGTTGGTGCTGCTGAGAAACATTCCTCAGGTCACGACTCCCTACCGCCCTACTGAACCGGAGACGCTCCGCACTGCCGTGTGCGACGTCTCTGTCGTAGTTGAGTCGCATGTCCGCAGCGGTTAGAGCGACGTGGAAGATTAGTGGCAGCGCCAGTCTGTCCTGGATCAGACCTTTACTGTCTAGATAGAGAAACGCTTCTGGAGGAATAAAGTAGTTAAAGTTAACACTCTCGTGATACATATAATTAGGGTAGTAAGCCCCGGAGATCAGGCTGTTCGATGAAGTCATTGCTCTTGCCATATGCCTTCGAGTCAACTTAATGACGAAATTGTCCACTCTTATTAGGTTCGCTCTATTGTACATGACCTCTGTATAAGCGAAGACAAGTCCTAAGACAAGCCCTCTCAAACACCCGAATCTTTTCCAATAAACTTGCTCTTACGTTGAACCACACAGGACATCCAAATACGAGCATGGGCCGTATTAGGGCCATGTAGCAGATCATCTTCACCCTCGCATCGAGTTGGCTGTTATAAAACAGTCTCTTTGTAAGGGCAAAAGCACCTTTGGCTCTTGCCAGAGCAACATCTATATGTTTGTTAAAATAAAGATATTGATCTAGACAGATCGAAAAGTATTTGACTAAATTTCGACAAGCAAGTGGCTGTCCAAGTTGTCCTACGATAGAGAACTTTCGACAATTCTTTCTGGTATTCCTTGAGGCCCCAGACAAAGGCGTCCTAAACAGAATGGTTTCCGACTTCTGAAAGTTAATTTTCAACTTCCAGTCGTCGCAATATCGCTTAATATTGCCGAAGTCACTTTGCAAAAGTGTATTAATGACCTCAATCTTTGGACCCGTTCTGTACGCGATTAAGTCGTCTGCGTACGCTATGGCATGGTGAAGTGAACCTATCAGATCACTTGTGTAAATGTTGAACAGGATCGGCGAATTTACCGCACCTTGTTGCAGACCGTTTTTAATGTTAAATGCTCCATCAGAAGTCACATCGCCATTCTTCACAATGAACTGTCTACTGGAAAGCATATCAAAAAGAATATACAGCAGTGGTTTACTAATGCCCAACCTGTCAAACTTGAAGAAGAGTCCCTCTAACCATACGGTATCGAAGGCCCTTTCCAAGTCAATCAGACAAGCACCAGTGCACTGTTTCTTGCCTTTGTTCCATGATATCATGCCCCGCCTTGAAACCGAATTGATTATCCGGAACTATATGTTTATGTTATGTTATGTTTATGTTTATATATGTCAGGACTCTATTGATCACCTTCTCGAAAACCTTACTGATGTTTGGAAGAAGACTGATCGAGCGGAGATTCGCCGGATTGGAAGTATCTTTATTCCTTTTGGGAATGGGATGTACCATCGCAGTTTTCCAATGCGCTGGATAATATGCATCATTCATTGCATTATTAAACAGGGTGGTATAAATGTCCACCCCTTCTAGTGGGAGATGTCGAAGCACAATGTTCGGTATTTCATCGGTTCCCACTGATTTCTTACTTCTAAGTGAGTCAAAGATCGTTTGGAGCTCTTCCTTCGAAATGAACGGTGGTAATACCCTTTCGTTGATGATGACATTATTTGCCATGTTCTCGTCACTGAACTGGGTGAAACCCGAGCTCTCGAATCGCCAATTCACAATTTCATTTCGAAGGCAGAAATTGTGCACAAGGACTCGACTCTCCAGGTCGTGGTTCGGGCCAATGATGTCATTCTCCTTGCACACTCCCTGGAAAGTCGCTCCTATAGCCTCTACCTTCTCCTGCGGATCCTCGATCACAAAGAAGTTGTCATCATCAACTGCTTCATTTGGATCGATACCTGCTGCTACAAGTATTTGTTCGTTGTTCGTCGTTTGGGCGATTTTGAGACATGGAAGGTCGTTTTGATTATTTCTCCAGAATATTTTATTTATTTGCGGGAACATATTCGGTTTGCTGGTATACAGCCCGAATTTTATTGTTCCAATACAAACTTACAGAATTTCTGTAAGTTTCCTTTATTAAAATCTGGAGGTTTTTAATCGACGACTTCAATGTCATGATCCCCGGGTTATGTCTGTCAGTAAACTGTCTGTACAAGGTTTTTAGTCTTGACAGTAGTCTACTTTTATGTCGATGCAGTGCGTCAATAGTTGCGTTGCGGAATATGTCTTCGTTCACTGTGTGTTGATACCGAGGTATCGTTTTGTCCATAGTTCGTTTAATTGTCTCTTCCATTAGTTTTAGATATCCGTCAATCTCCTCATTTGACAGATTTCTGTTGGACGGCGGGTAGAGCGAATTCAAGGAAAGTGCCCTTGTCAGTATTCTGGAGAGCATGTCCAACGCACCCTACTATAATTTTAGGAATGCCTTTGAACAAACTCTTCCAATTCCGCAGTTTCGTTGGGAATATTTATTTCGGGACTGAAACCGCAATGGTCACTGTCATACACGAAAGTGCGTAGACAGTCTGTAGTTTTTTGGTTAGTGGACGTCAGTTGTATTCGTGAGTCGAACAGCAGAAGATCCAAATATGACCCATGTCTGGGAAACGGCGGACTATCTGTCGCCTTAAGCCCGAGTCAATACGGTATACTGTGCTGACCACACCTATTGAATAGTAGATTCCCTCTAGTATTTGGTGTGTTATTTCCCCAATCTCTATGTTTGGCGTTGAAATCTCCGCCGATAATACAATAGTTCTCTTCCAGTTCCAGCCTCAGGAATCGAAAAAGTGTCTCGAGCTCTGAGATTAATAAGGCTTATTGAGTAGACTTAGGTGCATAGACAGACACCATGTACAGCCGCTTTCCACTACGAAGATAGATGTACATGACGCATGCTTCCAGCACCTGAAACCTACGTACTACACGACTGTATACTCTTTTGGAATGCAGTCCTTTTCTTACAAAGATTGCAACACCTCCTCCTTGAATGGACTTGGGTCGGTTTCTTCGTAATATTTTATATCTTCTGTGCCTCATTTTGTGTCTTTTAGTAAGCTTAGTTTCGCTTACAAAAAGCACATCATAGGCTTGGTCTTTAAGCAACTTAAATAGTGTGGCTCTGCGTTTGAACCTAATCAGTGAATTAACATGCACTGCAAGGACCTTCAGGGTTTGCTCCGCCATGTACGTACCCATTACGACTGGAGGTGCGTTAGGCCCGGAAGCAGCATATATATTTGATCTACCCGCGTAGGCTGAGCCATCTGCCCCTGAATAGAGAGCAAAATAGCCAGATACAGGTTCTGGTGCTCTGGGCGCTGGGGCCTGAGAAGCTACCTTTGCTTGTTGTACCGTAGTTACCCTTCCTGCCGCCATTTCTGCGTAGATAACTTGGGGAATGACGGCTGGTATTTGTATTTGCACGGGTGGACGTTTGACTTTCACCTTCTGCTGTCTAGCCAGATTTACTGTTTTTATGTATTGGAATTCAGGACAACTCCGATAATTTGCGGTATGCCCCTTGTTCTTACATAAGGCACAAGAGAGTTGGCTTTTTTCTAACGCTCCATCCATACCTAGAGCGCATTCCTCTGACTCGTGGTTCTTTCCAAACTTCATGCATCGAAGCTGCATTTCGCAGTTCGACGCGGCGTGCCCGAACCTTTGGCAGCGAACACATTGTAAAATGTTTTCACTCCTGTTTAATTTTTCCCAGTGTACAACCTGCTAGTCTAGGACTTTTATGCTCCTTAGATCATCCAGTTTGCTATTGGGACTAAGCTGACCCAGGAAAAACGGTAGTTTCCGCTTCTCCTTTTTGGCTCTAGCCGTGACGAAAGGCTTAACCCCCACAAATTTGAGCTCTTCGCACTACTTCTCTTTCAGCAGTGCAAGAAGATCCTCCGGATCAGTCGACGGTTCTAACCCCTTCCGCAGCATTGTTTGCAGCTTCTCCCCCTTTGGGGTATAGGAGAAGAACTCAGTCGTTATATCCTTCAGTAAATTTTTAATTTTTTGGTAGCGCTCCACTGTATTGCAGTGGATCGCATGCCTATCTAAACTTAGTCTTTTAATATAGAAATTGTTGCCTATGGCCGACTTACACAATTCTAATGTATACTTCAATTCCATCTTAAATGTGTTGATTGGTGGTACTCGTAGCTTTGTTGATTTCTGATGTTGTTGCTGTTGTTGATGTTCTTGTTGTTGTTGATGTTGATTTTGCTGCTGCTGTTGTTGCTGCTTTTTCTGTTGCGAATTTTGTTGCTGTAGTTGTTTTTGCCGTGATAGGGCATTTTTTTTTTAAATTCTTGTATCGGTTTCTGTACTTTTTGTTTATTTGGTGACTGCTTCTGTTTTTGTTGTTTTGGTTGATCCACAATTACACTTTGTGGTTGATGAGGATTCTGGAGTTGTTGCTGTTTCTCCATCTCCCTCCTAGCCACCTATTGTATTTTTATAGACAGCACCTTTTGTTGAAGCTGCCTGATGTGGTTATTGAGAGTTTCGACTTCGTTTTCTTCGTCATCGGACTCAGAGGCAGCTAGAGACGCGAAGTTATTTTCTGCTCCTATGTAGCGACCTTCGGCATCGTCTGAGACGTATGGGAAGTTGTCATCTTGATTAGTGCGTATCTTAGCTGCTGCAGCTGATGACGTTGATTTCGCCAGTTCCCCCACTCCACCGGGTAGCTTCACAGTGGCAGTTGAAAGGGACAAACGTTGTACCAGTTTGAGAATTGGTCTTAGTTTCCTCCTTCTCTTCGTCTTTGGTTCTTCAACAGCTACTGTTTCGCTTGAACCACTTGACGCCTCTTCCGGTTTTTCAGCTGATGCCGCTATTTGCGGACCGCTCACCACAATCCATTGCGTGATGTTGTGGTAAAAAAAAATGTTTTTTACGGTTTTACCTTGTGAGAAAAAAAAACGGTTCGTCTGACTCAGAGTCGAACCAAGAACCTTTGCACCCTCAGGCGCACGTACTGAAATGAAATGAAATGGAAAATGAAAACACACAAAATCGAGTGGGGATATGGTATACACTCAGACGTCGGCAGAGGCCACGGCTGTCGGCGCGGGCTTGACCCCGCAAGGAGATGAGTCGCCAACAACAAAACAGAAATAGTCAACAAGTGAAAAGCATGCAGAGTCTGATGTAGCTCTCACTCAGGCTGAAAGAATAAGACAGCGCCTATAATGGACAAAATAAATCAACGAAGATCCCTTGCGTACATATTATACTGTCACCCAACAGAAACAAAATCTAACCGATAGTCAAACCCAGCTTCATACCATCTTTGCAACACAACACCCATATTTCAACGTTTCAGCGCAGCCGTTTTCCGACCAAGTAAAGGCAATATACAGAAATAACTTTTCGCAGAAAACAGAAGAAATGCTATTAAAAAATCTACGTTCACAACACCAAGCGATTAAAGTAATGAAAAAACAGCAATACACCTATTGAAATATAACATACCGAAAATCCCAACCTACGAAATGATCAAGAGAATACACCAATAACTCAAGATATAAATAGCGATATTAGTTACATATTTGAGCAGCAGTACCTTATTTATAAAGACATCGACCCTCGAATAAGTCCCTCCATACCCAAAATTAACTCCAGGCGAAGACTGTTTTGTTATAAAGTTTATAAACAATGAAATAATATCAAGACGAATCTCTCAAATTAACAACTTGAAAAAGCTGCATGCACTCATCTATTGCTCAGCTGTTACTATTTCCATCAAAATGGGTTACAAGATTGGATACACAAAGAGAAAAACCAAGGCACTCAACCAAAACAATACCTTAAAAAGGATTGAAATAAGAATCCAAATCCTAAGAAAGGATCTGGAAAGACTTAACAGCTACATAAATGGTATTCGCTAAAGACGACTCAAGAAAAAAGTGCAGATCTTTAAAACCTACAACAAACATTCAAAATACGAACACATTATTGCGAATGTTTTCTTGAATAGAGACACAATTAGACAAAAGCTATCTATACAAATAACGAAACAATGTAAATATAAATTGTCAAATCAAGGGCATAAAAACAACGCAACCTTCAAAACCATGAGAAAACTTTTTATCGAAGCATAAGAGAGAAAAGAGATAGCGACGAAGATACATTACCCAATAAGAGCAACACTGAGAAGTACTGGTCATCAATATGGTCCAGCCAAGCGACTCACAACACGCACGCTCAGTGGATAAAAGAAGAAACCGGAACCTCGAAGAAATATCACTGAACTACACAACACCAAATTGGAAGTCACCAGGACTGGATAAGATAAGATAAGAACTTCTGGATTACATGCCACACACTAAAAACTTGCAGAATTACTTAACGAGTGCATACGAGACCCAAAAAAGTTTCCGAATTCAGCCGGAATGGAATAACGTACTTGCTACCGAAAAGCATGTGCTTCAATGCTAACCCCGCAAACGGACGACCAATAGCATGCTTGCCAACAATCTATAAAATTATGACTGCTTCTCTGAGCCTCCTCATATACAACCATCTAGCACAAAATAACATCTTATGTGAGGAACAAAAGGGATGCAGCAAATATGCGGAAGGATGCAAACAACAACTGACTCTAGATCAACTATAGGGTTTTCTAATAACGACTTGACAACTTTTTTTTAAATAAAAGGCAAACCATTTGAGATATTTCAAAAACTTTATTATTGGCAATCAAAACATTTATGAATGAAACTCGACTTCGTTCATATGGCCACCGCGAGCACGTTTGCAGCGGTCGATTTGTTGGACTCAATTTTCAACGACTCGGCCACACATTTCGGCCGAAACGGCCGCTATTTCGCGTTCAATTATGGCTCCGAGCTCTCCCCACGTCGTCGGCGTGTTGGCATATACCAATGACTTAACGTAGCCCCATAGAAAATATCCAAGCGGCGTTAAATCGCACGAACGAGGCGGCCAATCGACTGGTCCATGTCTTAAGATAACAAGCTCACCATACTTACTCTTCAATAAATCGATTGCAGCGTGTGCTGTGTGGCTTGTGGCACCATCCTGTTGAAACCACATGTCGTCCATATCTTCCAATTCGGGCCAAAAATAATCGGTGATCATGGCGCGATAACGCTGGCCATTCACAATAACGTGATGATCGTTATCGTCGACAAAAAAATATGGCCCAATAACGCCGCCGGCATGCAAACCGCACCAAACAGTTATTTTTTGTGGATGAAGTGGTGATTCATGAAGCACATGTGGGTTTTCACCCGACCAATAACGCATATTTTGCTTATTGAAGAGCCCATTGAGCCAAAAATTTTGCGATGAAATTCATCATCTTGGCGCATCTTCTTACTAAATAAATTGACAGTGACAGTTTGATGATTAGTGAAAGAGTGCATTCACAAATTAAATTCAAAGTTGTCAAGTCCCTATTGCAAAACCCTATAGTTTGCTTGATTATGTTATGATTTGTTTTTTTTTTTTTTTTTGCAAAAACTAATGAGAGCTATGCAGCTGGTGGCGTAGGTTGTTTTGTCAAACAGGACTATAATGATTGTGCTGATATTCTGAAGTTATCTTTCACTTTAAACAAAGCTATTTGCATCGTTTTGCGCGTTTATCTGCTTCACAAATATGATTTTTCAATTTTACTAGACAATGAAAAATCAAAAAATCTTATATTATTGGGGAATTTTAATTTTAACAACCGCGAAAATAACGAAACAGTTGAAACACATTTGGCATTATTGACATCACATGGGTTAGAATCATTTATAAATAAAACGACAAGATTGACGTCTGGAACATGTTTAGATCACATTTACGGTTGATTTTCCAATATTTCTCCTAGTACATGTGAAAAATGTGTCCTGAATGTTGCGATCACTGATCATTCGATGACAGGTTTACTGGTTAGTATAGTCAAATTAGTTAGTAATACCAATACTTAATAATACTCCGTCCTCTTAAAGTCCTACTATGGTTCTTTCTGATAATCGGATTGTTACTGATAAGGTGGATATTGCTGATGTTTTCAATAATTATTTTGCCAACATTATTCATCCGATTTCTACTATGTCCTTCTGCCAGAATTTCATCTCCGAAGCAGCACAGAGCTGTATCTTTTTCTTGAGCCTATTACAGGATTAGAATTACTGAAAGATACCTTAAAATATTCATGTGGCATAGAAGGCATTTCAAATCGGATATAAAACTTTCATGCTTTGTTGTATATAGTATGTACTATCGGATGTTTTTAATAAAAGTATTTTATCCGAAGTCTTCCCTGAAGCTCTTAAATGTGCGGAAGTAGTGCCAGTTTTCAAAAAAGGTTCTCAAAAATTATAATGTACGTAGTAATCACTTTCACCGAGTAGCTGTTTCTGGCTTTCGAACTACAGCCTACAAAAATTTTTATAATATTACCTCACGCCGTTTTTTTTTATAAGCTTCCATTTTGGCTTAGGACTCTTAGTCCCATTAATAGATTTATGGATCATGTAAGGCATTGGCTTTTTACTCATGATATTAATAGTTTGGAATCAGTTGTTGGTAGCTTTTGATATTTTGGTATTTTCTTCTTTTCAAAAAATTAATTTACATTTACATTTTTTATTATTTCTTTTCTTTAACATAAAAAAAAAAAAGTTTGTTTTTGTCCCTTTAATTATACTTGGTACACACTGTGAATTATTGTTTTTTATTTACTTGAGAAAATAAAACCTAAACCAAACTAAAAAATTTTTCCGTACGGGGAAATATTAGGCTAGAGGCGGCTTAGAAAAGCTAGTTGCACGTTGTCTTTGGCTCTGTAGTAGAAGCTGTGTGTTCTGACTAATTAACATAACATGTCTATTTTACTAATTTTGGCAATGACGTTCTCACGCAAGCTTCCTTGGGCTGAAATGCCTCTATCCAGAAGTTCATAAGGTTGAAATAGTTGAAAGTTTCCGAATTTGATTTGTCATGAGGAATTTAAATTTTATTTTCTTGTGAATGTTTCTAATTATCCCTCATGGATACATAAAGTAAGTTTTAAGTGAATACTCCCTGTTAATAGCTCGGGGGTCATCCAATACAAACTATATGTGAAACTATATTAAAGAGCGACTCATACACACAAGAAAGAGTTCAATAACCCCGCTATGAGTTTTTACTAATCTGTTTGAGATACAGATATAAAAATCTTTAAAAACACATTTTCCATAGCACCCAGCTGGTTTTCATTTAAATCAGTGAGTAGTAGACCTGAAATGCACTCCTACTCAGCACACAATCTTTGCTCCAGAGCAACGATCTCCAAGGCGAATAGTAATTAAAATGACTTGAACACATATGTATCCCGTCTCACATCAAGTGAGTATACGTTGTAACAACCCATCGATAGGTTCTTTACGGTCAATCTGATAGGTGATGGAACCCATTTTACTTTTATTAGTTTATAAATAAATCCACCAAGAATCCCGTGATTGGGGTTGGTACTGACTCGAAATGCATGCTATATATGGCTTAGTTGCACGCGCTTACTTGCATCTCTTTGCGATCTCCTGCAATTTGTAACTCTTTCGGTCAAGCCGTAAAGAAAATTATGTGTGCTGTAAGATGACATATGACCTTTTTAGTTTGCAGTCGCCTTTACACAGAGATAGAGTACGAGTGCATCTTCATTGGTGCTCATAATCCTACATACATCATAGCTACAGGTTCGGCTATTTTGGCTGCATTATTGTGTAATGTGTATTTCTAGATACACACTAAATACACTACGATGTCTGTTAAATTACGCGCAAAGTTTAATTTTTATTGGATAATGTGAGCTTTAATTAAATGGATTTTTGATTATCTTACACACCCAGAATGCAGCATCTAGACCTGCAACACAGTCATATATGCACGGATTGAAGTTAAATTTATCCCTTCATACATACATACTAACAACAATATGACCATGACAAAAGACAGAGAGAGTTTATAATGTTTTTAGATAATTTTTAAGAAAATACTCGTATATGTGTGGACTATACAGTTCGATTACTTTCCCTACGGGACTGCAGTTAAGTAGATATTACTTCGCAGGGCTGGTAAGTAATTTAAGCTATAACTTCTATATTTGCTGCATCTGCACGTCTTATTATTTCAATCCATCGCAGCACGTTTTGCACATATTGCACAACCGCAAGATTTGGTCAATTACTGACCGTTGGTTTGACAGTTCTTCATACCAGAAAGCGTATGGAATGGAATACTGCATGCTCTGTATCTTTCTCCTGATTTGGACAATCTGGGCAGTCTGGAGCTATCGTGTCAGAAATGTTGTAGATATTCGTGACAGCCACTGTGACCAGATAGGAACTGATTAAGATGGTTTTCATGACTTCAGTTTGTCTAACGGTCTGTGGATGGGATCAATTCTGTAGAGGTGTTTCATCGAGCTTACCACGTGGTCATTGTAGTCATTCTTTCTTTTTATTTGATTCTTTTGACAACTGTCGACTTTGTTTTATTATATTATATACTCTCTGCATCTCGTTCGCAAGGATATCGATGGAAAGCATGCCACCAAAGCAGGTCACCATTATACATGATATTTCAGAATAGGGGGACCAATATTGATTGAACGCACACTAGCGGAGATTTTATAGTACTATTTTTCTTCGTCGGTTTCATAACTCAACCTTCTATTGGTGATGTAGCTGGATACAATCTTTCGCAAGTAGTAGTGGCTAGTGATCTTCTCAGAAATGATCAATTTGCTAAGTCAAATGCATTTCTGATGTTCAGCGTTGCAACTGCCTAATATTCCTTCATTCTCTATCGCCATCTACCTCCCCTTATTACAGAATATTGTTGGCATGCCACAGATTTTATGGCGTCAACCGTAGAGCGGAATGTTTTAAATCCAAATTGCTGATCTGATAAGGCTCCTTCTACTTCTACCTCACTCGGCTGTCCAGGAAATGAAGGCTCCGCCTATAACCACTGGAGACTTTCATGTGCATTTGCACTTTCCCTTTTCTGACATTCCCTGGAATTCATTGCATTGTCCAAATTTGCCGCGCGTAGCAGCTAGATGAATTGATCCCGTTTATTTTCACACGAATGTAGCCATGTAGCTAATGACTATCCTTAAGACCGCATATTTGCTTCTTCCGGTTACATGTCTAGCGTTCTCCGGGTTGTCCTTCTTGCAAAAGAAACAAAATGGGTCTTTGTTGCAGTCTTTGGTTATATAGGCCTGTCCTTTTTTTCTACATTTCAATTCCTACACATTTTCTCATTTTTACATTGAAATGCAGGGCTGCCGAGTTACATGCAGATGTTTAGCTGTTTCCCAGGCTAATTGTGTCTGCAATGTCTATATCCATTAGCTGATTCGCAGGTCTCCTACTTCGTTGTGGCTTCATCGATTTTCCTTACTTCCAGATTAATGCGGTACATCAGAGCCCGAATCTCCATTTTTTTGCTAAGGGTTTCACCAATTATCTTTTCAAATTGGTTTGTTTTTTCTCCTGTCTTCTTTAGTTGCATTAGCAGGTCCCCTTTCAGGATTCTTCTGATATTCGTAACCGATTAAACAAGAAAGTTATTTTTGAGTCTGCCCTAACTTGAGTTGATTGAGTATGTCAATCATAATTGCATCGGGTTTTTTTTTTTGTGCCCTTGAACTCCTCTGTTAGGAGGGTTTTGTTGGTTTAATATTATTCAAGTTATTTAGATTGCCATAGATGTGTAGTAATCCCACGATCCCATGAGTATTTATGCAACGGGTCACACAATTCCTTGTGGGAAGATGGCCTAGAGCCAGGTTGGCTATAACCACGAATGTTACATCTGGACCTGCCCTACATAGAAGCTCGCCATATGTTCCGTCACTTCGCAATCTCCGGAGAACTTCCCAGATGGCACAATGAGGAGGCTTGAAGTGGGTCTTACTAATAGAGTTTTAAGTTGTTCGGCTACAGAGGCTATTTTTCGTTACTAAGCAAACCATCATCTATCGGAAGATGCAACTTCTACCTATTACTAATTGTTGGCACCCTGCGTGTGTGGGTATATAATTCCGTTTTTGCAATTTTTTTATCGTCTATAGTTTTTTAATCTGTTCAAAAAACAACATACTTAAAATACATACTCGTACCATTAACTTTTTATTAAAACTAGCTGGCACATTTTTGCAGTACTACTCAAAATCTATTAACGCTATAACACAGTTAAAGAGAATTTGAAAAAATTCAGGCCAATGGGTGAGGGGCGGCGCCATATGACACGCTCCCAAAATTAGTCGGTTAAAAAACAAATTTTTTTTCCATTTTGCCAAAAATTATTCAGTCAGAAACCTACAATATTTTACTTCATTGTTTAAAACTATTTGCAAGCGTTTTGGAAGCTTCTCCAATCAGTTAGAAAGTAAGTTTTCTCTTTTAGCGAGGAGATATGAATTGCAGGTATAATTGCAGACTTTTATGGTCCCATCAGGAACACAGCGTTAATTTCTTCAGATACTTTATCACCTTAAATACACATATACACTGAGGATCAAAACTGTAACATCATGTTACAATTCCTATGTGAAATGGCTATGTCTTATTCTTTGCACATTAATATTCTCTCACTATAACTGTTTTAAAGTGGATATAACAACAACAACACAATTAGTAAGTCAAATTATAATCAAAGTCAAATGTTACAGTTTTGCACTCACTCTCTAAATTAGTAACATATTTGTATGAATGTATAGAGTGATTCATCGTGAGGTTTGATTTATAATGTAAAATAAAACACATAAATTTGCAAATAAACTTACAATTTTTATTATCGGTTAAAAAAAAATTTATGGCATTTACTTTTAAAAAATTATATCATGTAAATGTTGGCTACTATTACGTCTGAGGTGGTCCATTCGGAAGCTCCAATTTTGGGCGACTCGTTCGAGCATAGCGGCTGGTATCTCGCGGATAACACGAGCAATGTTGGCTTCCAGAGCTTGAGACTTTACATGTTCCCAGAGAAAATAGTCCAAAGGTGTGATATCGCACGATCTAGGCGGCCAATTTACCGTAGCAAAACCTGAAATTAAGTGCTCACCAAAATGATTTATCAACAAGTCAATTGTATGGCTCGTAGCGCCGCCTTGTTGAAACCAGATCCCACCGAAACCATATGTTTGAAATTCAGGAAGCACATAGTCCGTAAACATGGCGCGATAACGGTTAAAATAGATGGTAACATTCGGATTTGCCTGATTTTTGAAGAAATATGTACCAGTGATTCCACCAGGCCATAAACCACACCATACCGTTGTTTTGAATAGATGTAATGGTAGCTCTTGGTACTCTACAGGTTGCTCACCAGCTCAAATATGACTCAATTTTCATTGAGTTTTTTCATCATCATCATCTCGCCTATTCCGAGATCCAAGCTGCTGAGAACGACAACGAATCGATTCGCGACGGTCTTCGCGTTCACTCTCAGCTACAGCTGCTATAGTTTCTTCACTACGTGCTGGATGTGGTATAAACGGTCGAGTATCATCTAATGTAAGCTGGGAGTCAAATTTTCGAACGGTATTGGCAGTAGTGGTTTCAGTAGGCCGATTATGCGCATCGTAAGTTCCTCGAATCCCACGAAAATCATTTCTCATAGAACGCTGATTTTCGTAATAAATCTGAACAATTTGCAAACGCTGTTGTGCTGTGAGTCTTTTCAAGTTGACTTGCAAATAATACTGAGCAGAAATGACAAAGTAGTTTGATAGGAATCACGCGTAATCTGTCAAAAAAGCCTATTGAAAATTAAACCTCACGATAAATCACCCTATACATTTAGTTTACATTCTCCAATATTAGTTGAAGCCGTTATCTTTCGTTTGTTTTTTTTTTTTTTGTAACCTTGAAACTGATATTTTATTGTGATGAGCTCGTTAAGTGATTAAAATTGCATTTGTGATAACAAAAGTGGAAAAAAAATATTTGAAAATTGCTTCTGCCACATGACAGTTCAGCGGATGCGTAAAAGCATATCAAAAAAAAAAAACAGAAAATAAAGGAGGCTGGCAGCGTAAATTAAATGATCGTGACACTCGTCATATAGCTAACTTGGTAACGAGTAGTACTGCTGTCACTCCGGCAGCAGAACTTAAAATACTAAATATTAAATTTAGCCAGTGGACAGCGCGTCGAGCGATAATCAGATTGGGTATGCAGGCAGCAGAAATGAAGAAAAAGCCAATGCTGACCAAAATACATATGCGGTTGAGACAGAATTTCATTGCAACATACAAGCACTGGACAATTACGGATTGATATTCGGTGAGTATATTTTACACATATGTAACATACGAGTAGATATTTTATAATAGTTATTATGATAATTTTTAGGTTATTTGGTCTGACAAAACCAAAATTAACAGATTTCAGTCTGATGGCCGTGATTGGTATGATTGGACACGGGACCCCAACACCATAGAACCACATCAAGTGCAGCAAACAGTTAAACATGTTGGTGGTTCAATAATGGTTTGGTGTGGGTCGCTTGGTACGAATTGACGGTATAATGCGCAAAGAACAATATCTACAACAAAATCTGCCAGGTGTTGTAAATAAAATGGGTACTGATAATGACCCCAAACACACCGCAGATATCGTACAAACGTGGATCCAGAGGCAAAAATTCAACACTTTAACGTGGCCTCCACAATCTCTAGACATGAATCCTATTGAAAATTTGTGGAGCTACGTTAAAGTGCAACTAGCAAAATACCCATATCCACCAAAAGCCGTTATTGAACTATAAGAGCGCATTAAACATGTATAGGAGGCAATCCCAGCTGCGTTTTTTCAAAACTATACTAGAAAATTATCAAAAAGAATCGAAGAATTAAAAATTAATATTTAATTTTATAAAATATTATATTATAATTATAATATATATTATATTATAATATTATATTATAATATAAAAAAATATATGAAGTGCAAAACTGTAACATTTGACTTTGTTTATATTTAAAATTACCAATTTTGTTGTTGTTGTTATATACCTTTCAAAACAGTTATAGAGAGAAAATATTAATGTGCAAAGAATAAGACATAGCCATTTCAATTTTGATAAAAATTTAAAGTTTAAGTTTTCCAATAGAGACTTGACAACTTTGAATTTAATTTGTGAACGCACTCTTTCTCTAACCATGAAACTGTTTAGTTTACTGTTTATTCAGTAAACTCAACATTTTCATCATGGTAAAGTAATAACAAAGTAATAACAAGTTTAGTGCAAAAATTTGAGTCTATATATTCGTTGTGTGATGTTGCCGTTTCAGTGAGACAACGGTTTGGTCGAAGTGTCGAAAATATCGCTGCTGTTCAGACGTCCGTAGCAAACGATCCAAATCAGTCAATTCCACGGGCTTCTCAAGAATTGGGCATCGCTCAGACCACATTATGGCGTATTTCGCGTAAGGATCTTGGTTTACACCCATACAAGGTCAAGCTGACTCAAGAATTGAAGCCGATGGACCATTTGAAGTGGCGTAAGTTCTCCGATTGGGTTCTGAAGAAGATGCGCCAAGATGATGACTTTCATCGCAAAATCATCTTCAGTGACGAAGCTCATTTTTGGATCAATGGATTCGTCAATAAGCAAAATATGCGTTATTGGTCGGGTGAAAACCCACATGTGCTTCACGAATCACCACTTCATCCACAAGGCCGCCTCGTTCGTGCGATTTAACGCCGCTTGACTTTTTTCTGTGGAGCAACGTTAAATCATTGGTTTATGCCAACACGCCGACGACGTTGGAAGAGCTCAGAGCCAACATTGAACGCGAAATAGCGGCCGTTCCGACCGAAATGTGTGGTCGAGTCGTTAAAAATTATACAAACATGCCCGCGGTGGCCATATGAACGAAGTCGAGTTCCATTCATAAATGTTTTAATTGTATTTCAAGCCAATAATAAAGTTTTCGAAATATATCAAATGGTTTGCCTTTTATTTAAAAAAAAAAAGTTGTCAAGTCGTTATTAGAAAACCCTAGAGGAATTGAAATAGGAATTGTAGCATGATGTGACGGTTTTGCTCATCAGTGTAGGTTCTTTTCCTTGTAATATTTTTATAAACAAACCACTTTTCGTCTTATGTAACCAAGCGGTCTGAGAACGGCTTCTTTTCTAAAGAGGAATGTTTTGTATACATATAGGAATTAGGTCCAGTAAGTTTTTTTTTTTGCACATTCGTGTGGCACCCCTAAAGAAAGTTTTTACACAAAATCAAGCTTTTCGATAAGACCAAACGCAGTTGTCCGATGAACTTTAAGCTTGAAGGAAAATGCTACAAGTTCTCTTTATCAGGAAGATTTTTACCTGATCCCTTGGTCGCACCCATTTTGGCTGGTTTTAGTTACAATAAGGTCATTTTAATAAACACTTATATCTTAAAGTCGGAATATTTGATTACTTGTTTATTTATTTTGGGTAATGCACTACACTATTTAATGAGTTTTAGTAAAATCCTAGCCTTGTACTTTCCGAACCTTCTTCTAATAAATAAAAATTATGCTACAAATGCCAAAACTGTATTTATATGAATTTAGGCTTCTTATACGCTGCAAGCCGACACCTAGAAAAAATCTGTACAACAGATTGATATTTCCGCAACATCAGTCCTTTATAAATTTATGATACATATTTCATCTCAGTAATCATACTCAAAAATTGATATCCTTTACTGCAGATACATTAAAAATAAATACTACATACTTGAGTAAATGGTAGCAATGATGGCATAAATGCAAATATGCCCCCAACCACATAAAACAGCTCAAGACGTCGTATGATTACAGTTCCAAAAGACCATTAGAGTTCCATATTCAAAAATCGCCGACGATGTTGGAAATACGTCAGAAAAAAACGCTGATTTTATAGAGACGAGACTTTCCAAGTGAGAACTTTGTTGACGTACATATGATTAAATTAATGTAAAGATAATAAATTTGAATTCGAGAAGATCATGGAGTGCAACACGGTAAAGATAAGCAAGTACTCCAAATGGGATAAGAACATTGATCTATACAGAGGTGTGAAAATTAATTTTAGATTCAGAATTTTGATGGCAAAAAGTGGCTGTTCGTGGTAAAAAATTATATATATAACAAAGATGAAAATGGTCAAGACTATTGTCTCACCTTAAGAAATCAAAATGTCAAAAGTTCATTTAATTCAACTAAAAAATGGATAGATACAATTGAACCCGAAGTACAGTGCGAGATCAAATTTTATTTAACTCAGCTCAGAGATCACTGTCTAAAAAGGAGTTCCGCTTGTTGCAGTTAACGTGAAGCGTATCTTCTAGTATTCATACTCATACATTGGAAGCCAATTTTCCAATTCAAAAGTACAAATGATTTGTAATCCCATTTGTAGTGTCAAATAGGTTTTAGTTAATATAGCTAAGATCCTCGAGGCGATTATTCAATTGGTCATCTTCATTCAAAGCCACCAATGGTGTGGAATAAATTGCTTTGATGGTAGCGGTTGCAAGCAACTGATAGTGCGGCTGGTCAGCTGGGAATACATGTCTACGTACGTCTATCTATCTGCCATAATATGCGAAGGGACACCTGCTGCGGCTCAGCCTGTCAATTACTTTAAACAAATTATATCACAAATTAGATGAAATCTCATGCTGATTCTCCTCTATAAAAGAGCCAACAATACTAACAACAAAAACAAAGGCAAATGCAACGACTAGCGCGACTGGAGTGGCCGATATGACGCGGTGTTTCGCAAGAATTGCGCTTCTCAAAGTTATCAAATTGCATTGCAAAAATGTATCTAGATGTTGCGGTTGCGGACATTGCTGTTCTCATGATCAGCAGCAGTGGCGGTTAACATATGTGGCATGGTGAACTGCACTTCCACATATGCCCTACTCGTAGTAGACAAGTGTAGATTGCAATTGGCACGCTGGCTTCACCAGCTAAACGATGGTGCAATATGAAAATATTAATAGACTTCTGTATCTCATGAATAAATGGGTTTATGTTTCTCTGTCTAATTTTTGTTCGATCTTGGAATTTGATTTTTCGTTTGGTTCCTTAAGACAGCTTCCAAATGCGTCAAAATGGTGGGGTGAATAAGTGCAGTGAAGGCTGAGATGTTTTTTTCTTTTGCTTTTTCTTATTTTTGAAATAATTTCCTGATTATCTGGCAGAATATTTAATTAAGATGAATCAGGCTTGAGGTCAAAAAATTTACGGCTTAGGAACTTCTTAATTTGACTTAACGTGTGTACTTTGGAATTTTTTTCTAGCGTGCGATTAAGAATGCGTTTGATACTTCCTAAATGTTGTCAAATTAGTCTGGAATAAGACGGAAGTCATTTAGCTTCACCTTAAACAAAAAAAATTTTGTTTTAGCAAAAAGGTGTGTTGCAATAAGGTATAATTTCAAAGAGAATATATATATATAAAGACGATATCCGTATCTCAATATAGGTATGTAAACAAACAGGATTATTTTAAGATTTTCGAAAACCTGTCGTTTCCTGCCGCTCAGGAGAGAACATTTGAACTGACAAGTAAGAATAGAACGGAATAGTGTAAGGCTCAAAGCATAATATTTACAATTAGACCTACAAAACAATAAAAAATTATATAAAATGCATACGATACTTAGTAAATTCAGTCTTCCAACTGCGCTCAAAATAAACTTGAATTCTCTTAATAGTTTGTAAGTGGTAATAGAGCTCTAAAAGCAGCTTGACGTCCTCTTACATTAATGTGTGACCTCTTCACAACTCAATACTGTCCTTCGTTTAAGACTCTGCGTAACAAGCTTTGCACTTGCCGGTTATAATTTGATATAATCTTAAAAAGTAACCCTAAATTTCATGAAAAATAATTTTAGAAACAAATATGAATTTCGTATTTGTCTTCAATCGAATTTGTTTCGCGATGCACCAATTAAATGTTTGCCAATTTGAAAACTCTCTTTTTTGTGTAGAGATCCGGGCTTCGTAGATTCGCTATGCCACTTGTGAAGCGTCTGCACTGGAACTTAACCTGCTCCGCGTCTTCTTCCTCTTCTGGTCATTCTGGGCAAAAGGGCGAGCTATCGTGCCCAAATCTGTTGAGGTATTTTCGATAGCTAAAATGCCCAGACCAGAACTACGTTAGATGATAATTATAGTCCCCGTGCGTTCTTTTTGTCCAAGTTTCAATGTTGGGAATCAGCTGGTGGGTCCATCTACCTTTGGTGGTATTATTCCAGCTGGCTTGACAGTGTGCTGCAGATGTTGCCCTTTCTTTCTCATTTACCCACCTGGTAAGTCTGGTATCTTGTCTGTTCGCTATAAACCTAATGTAAACCCTTTGCATTTCATGGCGAGAATGTCAATAGGGACCATCTCAGTTATAAAACAGGCTGCTTCGTCCGAAATTGTTCCAAAACCACAAATTGTTCTGATTGCGCAAAGCCTGTAAGCCGACGAAAGTTTCTTCCTTATTCCGTTTGTTGAGAATACGGACGCCCAAACTGGGGCAGCATATAAAAGGACGGAACTTACCGCTCTGGACAGTAGAATCCTCCTTGCGCTTCCAGGTCCGCCGATATTTGGCAGCATCTGAGAAAGCGCTGCCTGCATCTGTGACGCCCTTTTTCTAGAATACTCGACATGTACTTTAAATTTCAGCCTGTTGTTGAGCATAACTCCCAAGTATTTTAATGACTCTTTAGACCGGATTGTATAATTCTCAACCCGAAAACATGCATATTCCACAGTCCTTAAGGACAGCTTCAGTTTTGTGGTCAGCTCGTTTATGCCGGTCGAGTCAAGTCAATCTTTGATCCTGGTGACTGCTCCATCCGTGGCGGACTTTATCTCGTGGATGTGCTTAGTCACAGTCACCAGTGCGATGTCGTCAGCGAAACCGATCACCTTAACTCCTTAACGCAGTACATGATATTCCACAGAAGTGGTCCTAGGACAGACCCCTGCGGAACTCGCGCGGTGATATTGTAGTACTTAACGCCGTCTGGTATCGTAGCTTCCTGTCGGTAAAGTAGTCTGCGTATCTTTAATAGATACTTTGGTCCATTCATTCTAGTCAGTGATCTGCCAATGCATGTCCGCAGTATTACTTTGTGCCTCCTCTCCATCCCTTTCCTTGTATTGCTTCGACTGTTGTATCTACTACCGTCTTTATGGTATCGAGTTACGACGGTAGAACGCGATTTTCTAAAGTCATACTGGGCGTCCGACAAAGCTCCTCTATTCTCTGCCGCTGCTAGCAGTCTGCTATATATGATGCGTTCTAGAATTTTTCCCAGTGTATCTAGCAGGCATTATTTTCCTTAGGTAACAGCACCAGATGCCGGAGTTTCCATGATTCAGGGAATATCCCCTCCCCCAAGCACCTTTGCATCGTTGCCTAAAACAGGTCCGGTCTCTTATGGACGTCGCATTGACAGTCATATTTGGAATGCCGTTGGGTAGCGCCTGGACCTATTTTTCTGCATGCTTCGTATAACTCATCCGTTGTGATTTCCGGTATATGTTCCGAGTTTGTTGCCCGCATTGGCATGCGTTGCGTAGTTGATCTATCGGAAAATAGATGCTCCACTATTGTCTTCAGCATTGTCGGACAGGATAGTTTTGGGAACTTACTACTCTTCAGTTTCCTTTTAAATATCCGATACGCCGCTCCCCAGGGATCAAAATCTGCTTCGTTACATAGTTGTTTGAAGCATCTTGTCTTGCCCCCTTGATGGCCTGAGATTAACAATCTTACAATATCTTGGCTAGGTTTTCGATGGCAAGACTGTTTGTCCTTGATTCCATAACTTTTTAAAGTAGACAATAACATGTTAAGCTAAAGTAATGGCCAAAAGATAATAGTCTTTTGATCATAACTTATCCTGTTCGTCATATCTTCTGGGTTGTTGTTACATCCGGCTTATATCTTAGATGTTTAGAGTTGCTCTTAAGATAGTGTATATTATCAAATGCTTCAGCAGTATGCTTTGAATGCATAGGTCATTGACTTCAGCGTATTTCATTTACAAAGTAGTTCTCATTGATATAAGTAAATCTAAACTTGTTATTTTAGCCGGGCAAAATGATTTATGCATATGGCTTCTTTAGAGCTACATTACTTTTATATTTTTTTAGAGAACGACTGCAACTTGGTTGAATGTGTAACAACATTATATTTTGTATATGATATTAAGGCTGCTCTTTCGAGCATTCTCGGCTCTACCTCACTAATAAATTCAGGATTATTAGATTTCAAAATTTGAATAATTTCAGGCTATTAGCATACACTAAAAACTAGGATATTCCGACGATTGTGGGAATTGAGTGGCTAATTTACTGGTCCATTTTGCGATATAATATTGTCGGACCGACGATGCAAACACCCTGAAGACCACACAAACCGTGCACTTTTGTTGGTGTAATTAAGTATATTCAGAATTTGCATCACTTCAGCACATTTTGCTTGTTCACAAATCCATTGAACCATAGAGAATTTATCGGTAAAAATCAAGGTCGATGTTCATGTAGAGTTACAAGACGAGCGAGCTTGTGAGAAAAAAAAAAAAAACACATAATGTGCTATGCGCTTTGCGAATTGGAAACCAATTTTTAAAAAGAAATTGAACATAAGTGTATGTTAGAAAACATATCAGTCAAGCGAAATACAGTTTTTAGATATTGATATATAATTTTATTGTTTTAATCTTAGGTGAATTTAAATAAATTAAATACCAGACCGTGAAACTAAGCTTATAATATTATATATGGTAATAACTAGTTACCATATTTAAACAAATTCATGTCGAAAAGTCGTCTGAAATGTCATTACCAACGTTGCGGTAAAGTTATTATATCCAGCTTACGATCAAATTATCTTCACTTAAAAGGAAATCTCCTGGATACATTTGTACGTAGTTAACTCAATAACTAGCCTCTATTTTTAATGACTTCATCCCCTTTAGTTGGCGGCATTAAAAACCATTTAAGATTCCTCCATTCTATTCTACAATACATTTTACTGATCCACAGAGATTCCATACTCGTTGTTCATTTCATATCCTTCAAAAATATTTCACGGCAAAGTTTAAAACTAAATTAAAACGTAAGATCCAGTGATGAATTTTCACCAATATATCACAATGCTCTCTTTGCTCTCCTCCACAGGTCTGACTAAATGCACTCGCTAGACTTACGTGTATCTTGTTCATCTGTGAATTCAGTTTAATGAACTGGTCTGCAGTGAAAAGATCATAATTGCAAAAATTTTCTGGTAAAAATAAATGACGAACCTAAAGCAACAACAAAACTATGAATACCTGAGAGTACGTATCCGTATCTATGCTTGCTCAGGCCAATGATTTAGCTCTAGATTACAGCTGCCAAATCGCAACATACACAACAACTACGTTCTGGATGGTGCTGGCTGGCAATGTGAAAAAGTGTAATTGCGGTCCGGGAGCTATTCATCAGCATTGTACACAACTCTTAGATACATCTCTGATGCTGATTTGCCGGTATTGTTCTTTTGGTTGTTTCTAGTTGCTTCTGACTGAAGATCTCATCATTATCCATCCGGTTTCATTCAGAGTGCCATTGAGTTTCATTGAAGTGGTAATTAATTTTGTAGAGCTTTCGGACTGTGTTCAGAACTACAACTCTCAAATATCAGCAGATAAAAACTCAGAAGGTGAATCACAGAAAAAAAAGAAACAAGCTAAAGGAAAAGAACTATTCATCGGCGTGGTGGAAAACGCCTCGAAAACGCTCAGAGGCCTAGGAAAATAGATTCACCTGAGCCCATGGTACTTAGAGACGTCTTTGCAGAGAGCCCACAAGAGAGATATGTGTAATCCTAGATGACGTCTGGAATTAAGATAAAGTGGTGGCTAGCATTCAGCTGCTGGATATGGGTATAAGATTGGTGGTGCTCTCTGGGGGTAGGTAAGACAGTAAATCATTGTTTACGCTGTAGTCACAGTGAAAAAGTGCCAACCATTAGGAGCTATTCTAGTAATCTGTCTTCTTTTCTCTCAACTCTTTTCTTGGTAGAGTTTATCAACCGCTAGCAGACGATTTTCTATACAAACGTGGGGTTAATCGCTTCAAGAAGTTACTTCTTTTTTTGTTTGTATCTACTACTACAGCATCCGAAGGGAGTTATATAGATGACGAGGAAATCTGTGCGGATGATTTGGTAGATAAACTTTGAACTAGCTACTGAATTTTGTGGGAATCTTCACACACTGAAAATTAATGAAATTTCTCTCTTCTGTTTGAGTTTGCAAGTGTGTATTCGTATTTAAGCTGAAGGCATATGCTTTTATATTTTCTTATTTTGATATTCATGTCACCTACGGTACATTGGTAGATATTTATTCTACAAACAAAAATAGGTAATGGTTCATACAATAATTGAAGATAAATTATTTGATATACATACGTATTCGTCAGTAAAATTACTGGAAGCGAGGCAAATATCTGACATCTTTAAGAAGATTAATTATGTTTGAAAAATCTCGGATTTTTATTTGATTTTTGTATGTGAATTACTTGCAATTCTTACCCCGTGCACTAATGAAGCTTAATTAAGAAAGGCTGAAAGCCGTCAAATACACATTCATCACAGTAAGGAGCTATCACCAGTGAAAAAGTTTGATTTTTTGTTAAAGATTCAACTTACATTGCCTTCACGCAATAGTCTTAAATATTTAAAGGACAAATTTCAAATTTTTATTTAAAATTTTAATAAACAAGGATTGCACGACGATAGGATGTGAAATATAAATTTTTCAAATACTTAGGGTATTTATTAAATGCAATCTTTAAAGTAGAAAGTTAAAACCGTGTTATCAGTCCATGATACCAAAATCTAAAGTTTTTTTTTATCTTTATTTCATAAAATAAAGGAATTCTGCCCGGTTGCCGAACCCAACGGATTACGAAGACACATAAGCCTCTTTTCACTTATGTATTTCTTAAAGTTTTGACGAACATAAGCTGTTAAGAATTCACGTAACACCTTTAAAAGCCTCCGTAAAATAATTAATAAATACGATATGTATTCCATTTTTTCCTTGGTTTTCCAAAAAGAATGAAAGATAATTTGGTAAGTTTTTACCTCATCATGTATAAATTGCTTTTAAATCCTAATACATACATGGGATAGTCTTTTCGAGTCTGCAATTAACTCTCTGAGTTAACATGTACTATATTTGCTGTAGTCAGTCTAGAAGTAAGATCTTTGAGAAATTGATTAAACGCCGGGCCAATGCCCCAAATTTAGTGAAGCATCGACTTGTTACTTTGACTACTACTGAACCTCAAAAGAGTGGCAGTATTACAAGCAAAAACTGTGATAAAAATGAAATAAGCATTCGAATTATGCTAGTAATAAATCAAATTTATTTAATAAATTTGTATGGCTGAACCTTTATCTCAAGTACACGTTGTCCAAAAAGAAAATTTCTATTGGCTTACTGTGTAAACAAAAGTCATCTGTGAAGCGCGAGACCAATTTCGATAAATGTGGCCGTTTAAGTCATGAATTCATACATTATGTAGTGTTTTACGGGAGGGAACGTGCGCGCGAAAAAAATGATTCAGCCACTCTTGCGCGAAAAAAATTGGAATTGGGTTCATAAGTTTTAAGAAAATCGTTTCACAACGTATAAACATAAATCTGGTCGACTAATGCCATCTAGAACTGAAAACGTAGAAAGTGTATATCACTCCATTCGTGGTAATTTTGACCTACGATTTAATAAGAAAGAAAGTGCTTTAAATGTACCTAGATCATCATAACACTGCATTTTCCGCCAAGATTCAAATCTGTACTTTAACAAAACTCACTTGGTACAACTTACGAGGTTTGTGGAGAATTTCTTGGCGATTGAACTTCTAAACCTTCTGGTTATTAAGAAGCAGTATAGTTTCAGCAGGACGGAGCAACGTCACACACTTCCAATAAGTCCTCGCCACGTGTTCGTTAAATTTTATCTGAGATAAAAAAATTATCCAGAGGAAAAGACATTAAGGGGGTATTCTAGTCTATAAATTTAAAAAAATCGAAAAAATTTTTTTTATATTTCCAGTTTAGAAATTCAAGAATATGCCTTTAAAAGATTTTTGAAAATTTCAATTATTTTATGAGTTACAGCCATTTTACACGCTACTGATTTGATCACAAATATTATTCTCTTTAGAATGAGATACTTTATAGAATATTAAACTAAAAGAAAAAGCGTGGTTCGACCCGAGCTGTAAAAAAAACTTTCGGGGTTAAGGAAATGTTTTTTCTGCCCTACAAGACCAACCCGACAGAGGAAAATCGAATAGAGTTCAAACGAGGCAGTAATAACTCCAAACCTTTTTTTAAACATGTGAAATTCCAATACGACCAAAACCTGTACAACCAAAGGTAGTACATTTTTTTTTGTCGTTCGTCAAAAACATTAGAAATTCTGCCTCAAACTATATCTCAGCGCTTATTTATAATGACATTCCAGCTGTCAGCTCTTTGGACAAGGCCAATAAGAGAGCCAGTTAGCTCAACACTTCCAGATTGAACTTTGTCCTTTCCTACACTTGAGTGCGTCGAATCTTTAATGGGACGAATCTAATTTCGTAGACGAGAGCCAAGTACCAAGAGTACTTAAAGATTTTAATATACACAAATCCACTGGTCCAGATGATATAGCTCCTTTTTTCTACAGAAGTGTTCTTCCTCGCTGGCAAAATCACTGAATAAGCTTTTTAATCAATCCTACTCTTTAGGACTCTTTTCGAGCAGATGGAAAACAACATTTGTTCAGTCTGTCCAGCGAATATTCTTCTATGTTTTCCTACAGAACCATTGCATTAACATCTCTTCTTTCCAAGGTCATGGAAACGCTGATACACCGTCAGCTATCTCGGAACACGAAAACTTTCTAATGACCTGCAGTACAGTTTTCATAGCAACAGGACTATTGGTGATTTTATGCCTAAAAGTGGAACCAAAGCGTACATCAATCTAACGAAAGCAAGATAGTTGCACTTGATATTTGAAAGGTATTTGACAGAATTTGGCATCAGACTCTTTTGTTGAAAATGCGTTTTTTTTGGGATCGATGACTCTCGTCTTCAATGGATTAAAAATTACCTTTCGGAACGTTCAATTCAAGTTGTCTTAGATGATTTCTCTGCCACATTTTTTAAATTTTCATTAATGATCTCCTGTCTGCTACTTCTAATCCAAGATATTCGTTTGCTGATGACAGTACCCTCTCCTTTTCATATTTGTTCTCAGACTTACGTCCCTGATTTTTAGCTGTAGTACGGAAACGGTAGAACATATTAAGCTCATTAAATTCCGATATTAACAGCATAATCCTATGGGGAGCTATCGACAGAATGGAATTAAATGCTTCCAAAACTGAGTACTGCTTACTGCATAAAAGCGAAATTTATATCCTTTATATCCGTGATTGTCGCTTACATCGTCGAAACAGAAAAACTTTTCATTTTCGGTATGTCTGTCAATGTCGACTTACATTGGAATGACCACATATTCGATGTCATCAAAAATGCTGCGAAATGTCTACGTTTCCTTAAACGATGTAAGAAATATTTCACCACCATAGATCTGGCCTCAATTTATAAGGCATTCATCCGCCCAAAATTGGAGTACAATGCTCACATCTGGTCAGGAGCTTGTAAAACATCTCTGTACCTGGTAGGTAGGATTCAAACTCGTGCGATAAAACTCATAGTTGATATGTGTCCTGGTCTCAATTTGTTGTATCGCTATTTCCACGACCAGTGCTATTTCCATTTCGCCTCTCCAATTCTTCAACCGTAATACCCGTTTCTCTACGAATGTTCATCAGTATACCCTTAAGCCCACTTTCGGACGTACTCTAAAATATTGTGATTTGTTTCTAAGCTGTACAACTCGCTTATGGAATGCGCTACCGAGCTCTCTATTTCCTGGTCAATATAAATTGCAAACATTTAAAAACAATGTACATCGGTACTCGTGTACGCCCGCGCTGTGAACAAACATTTTATAGTAATTACAATATAAAAAAGGTACCTTAAATAAAATGTGTACACTATTGTTCCTCAGTTTTGTCCATTTGCCTCTAAAATACTCGGAAATAATTTTTTACCTTATTTGGAGTACGATAGCCCGTGTCGACTTGCATCGAATCATGTTCGGCAGTAGAGGTGCGTATTCACGGCATTTGTCATTTGTTGTCAATTATTCTCGCGATCAACACGTATTGTTTTACATTTAAAAGATGACATTGGAATTATTGTAAGAAGCAATAAAAAATGTGTTTTCTTAGTTGGTGACGTAAATTATCAAATAACAGGCGCAAAGTTACCGTCTAATCGTTAAGTTCTTTCAGAACTTTTTTTTTTAACATTCACGGAGTTAAATTGACTGTTGGTGAAAGCGCTATTTTCGTCATTCGGGAGTATATTTTATTTTGGGAAAAAGCTAGAATCCCTACCAAAGCTATACCTAACTGTGTAAAAAAAATTTGTGGATCTTTACCATTCTTTTAGGGAGTTGCCAAAAAATTCTAAAAAAATACAAGATATATACAAGCGCCGTGAGGATGTCTTTAGGAACAATTTGGATAATTGAAGAAGATAAGATATTTTTACAAAAACAAAGAGAACCAGAGCGTCCAGGGTGTTTAGCGGATGTAGAAAAAAAGTTGGCCGAAAAAGAAGAAAGGAAATAAAATGAAGAGAAAAAAAAGTGTGAGCAAATGTGTTTCGGAGGTTTATCGTCATCCGTTACTACGCAAGGACATCACGATCAACTTACCAGATCTGATGAAAGCTTTGAAGAACCCTTGGCATGGTAAGTTCTGAAACTACTACGAAAAGAGGAAGGAAAAACTTTATCACGCCTAAGTTAGTTGCAGCTATAGGTATATGTCAATTAAGCATAAAGGATTCTGTCTATATACTTCAGGCTGTAGTAAAAGCACTAAATCTTAACTGTGATGATTTTCTGATAAACAAATCGTCTATTCAACGTTTTCGCACACAGAGTCGAAAAGATACAGCGTAATCTATAAAATCAGATTTTTAGAATAATATGATTGAAATGGATTGGAAATTATTACCTGGACTTGACGTGAGAAGTTCTTAAGAAGAACGCCTGTCAATTCTAGTTTCTTTTGGAGAAAAGGAACAACATCTGGCTGTACCCAAACTGGAGAGCTCTTCCGGCTAGAATTAAGCTAAAGCTGTGTTGAACGCACTTTATAACTGGAACTTCGATCACAAAGTACAAATAATGTGCTGTGTGATTGAAAAGAGCTTGTGTACTTTTGGAACAAAAGCAAGACAGGAAATTACTACTCTTTGCTCGCCGCCATTACGTTTACGAACTGGTTTTAAAATGTGTGTTCGAAACAAAAATCCACCAAGTCACAAGTAGCCTTGATATCCCAGTGTTCAGAAAGTTTAGAGACAACTGGAAAACTATTAATCCTGCTGCCAGTGAAAAAAAATAAAAAATAAAATTAGACCTCCTGGAGCGATGCATCAAGTAAGATGGATGGCTAGAGCTATTTACTCTTTAAAGATATGTTTGTTGCAAGCAATCCCAGTTCAAAATTAGCGCCAAGGATAAGTGAGCACTTCAAGACGTCTGTTTATTCATTGCGGTTTTATATGTAAAATCATGGCTTGGATGTACTCTTGCGGTGAAGGCACCAAATCAAGATTTGTGCTTTTGAAAGAGGCTTAAGGAATATGAAACTGTAGACAAACTGATCTCCAAAGCAGCTGTAAAACTTATGCAAGATTTTCATGGTTTGATCACTGCAAAGGAAGAGCAAAAGCAATTTTTGCTACGCTGTGTTCAGGAGTATAGAAATCTGTATCCAGACTAAAAAAAAAAGACCCTCAAAAGAAGACCTGATCTGTAATTCTATGTTCTTTTAATAAATATTTCATAAAAATATTTAATATTTCAATTGATTTAGCTATATAACGGAAAGGGTTAAAAACAACAATTTTCAAAATCTTCAGAGTTTTGTAGGCACGGATTAACGTTGATGTAGGAAGATGAAATTTTGTATTTAAGTAAGTCTGGGTAGTTTAAAAAGAAATAGGAGGTATGCATTGCGATATTTAAAAAAAAATTTTTTTTTCACCCATATAAGGGACACCCTAGTGTACACCAATAAACCAGACTCTTTGGTCGTCATTGTGGAGATTATTTGCCGACCGGTCTTAATGAAGTCTTGAATGAAGTCACAGCCTAAGAAAAAACTGTTTTAAGTTCAACTGTTTTAAATAAAACTGTTTTTTGTGTTGTGTATAGAATATATACACCTTATGTTTCTTAAGGTCTGCTCTCACATTAGGCGTGGCCTTTTTTTGTTGTGTCATCCTTTTGATGCAGACGTAGAGATTCTCATGATCTGAACGATGTAGTACATTTAATCTATTTGCATGGAAGTAATAACTAAGCTACTGTTTGCAGCTGTTATTGCAGAGCTAAGCGGTTGCTGATTACGAGTACCATGGAGATATGAAATAGCTGATATTAGGAGATGTCCTGCGCTATTTCGATATCGCGTGCATGATTTTCGTGGCAAATTGTGATGCAGTTTAAAACCTCTATGAAGCATTATTCATTATCATTTCGGTCTGGCCATAAGGATTCGATTGCCGGTAGGCTTTCAAGCTGTCATGCAATACAATATGCTGATGTTGTTATCAGCTATACATCGAAGTCACATACATATGTATGTATTTACTTCCTACTCGTTTTCTTGAGTAGTGGAAGAGTATCTCCCGATCACTTAATAAGCCTAAGATATTTATCCATTTGTTTGACCTTTCGCTTTTCAGTCGAGCTAATTTCCAATAATCCTGTGAGTCCATATGTGAGTATAAGTCCATAGAAAAGCTGTTAAGATATTACGAGTTATTGGATGCAAACAGCTTAAAAATAAACGATTAGCTGCGTGGCAATCTACAATAATTAGTTGCTCTCTATTGAATTTGGAAAAAAATCCCCGACAACATCGCAGGGAAGTAGGAAAAAAAATTGACTTCTACGTAGTCCCTGCTCGTTTGTCATTAACTGTCTACTGTTAACGACTTTTCGCATATTTTTGATTGGTAGATTCATTTTTCTATAAGGTTTGCGTAAATGTAAAACTGAACACATTCCCAAATATGTAAAAAAAAAATTTCTCTTTTTTTTTTTACTTCCTTTGTGTTATAAGTATCATTAGAACATTATATCTGAGGTGCAATCCATTAAAAATGGTTCACCATTAAACATGGAAAGTGTTTTGTCTTGTTCACGATTATTTCATATCCGAACGACTGAGTGATTGATCTTTAGCTATATGACCTTTTCCGAAATGACTGCAAATGGAACAAGTTAAGTTTGATCAGATCCAAAAATTTGATAAATTGCCTTAGCCATCAAATGCATGTGGTTCTCGTATGTCAGTCAGTTTTTGTTTTTAGAGTTATTAATCGAGCTGTCATTTGAATTTCGATAATACAAAATTAATATTTTTTTTTTTGGAATTACGTAAATTGCTTACAGAGTATTGGAAACGTATGTTTGTTTAGATAATGCTGAACATAATGTAGTTGATAAGGTCATCATAAAATTAACAAATAATATAACTTACATATTTTCACTTCGTACAAGCAAACAAAAGTATGATTTTCATCTAATTTTTTTATCACTTTTATTCGTAAATTATAATATGTTATGTAGTATCGGCATATTATATTCGTACATACAATAACTATGAGATGATAAAAAACTCGCAAAATTTTAAGAATGCTTGAAAATTTTTTGCTGATTAACACAATTTTATGCGTTTCGTTCAGTTGCTTTAACCTTAGAGTCTTTTCCTTATCTATTGAGTTTTTACTGTATTTCTTAACAAAATAAAATACAAATAAAATTTAGCTGAACTGATTGAAGATGAGGAGAATATCTTTTTTTTTTTTTTGCTAGTAAGTACTCTTGTACTTACTCTTGTTTTTAAGTTTAGCAACAATAACAAACTACGACGATTCATTTTGTTGCAAGTGAAAAACCTGGGGAAACACATCTATTTGCAATAAGCAGAAAAAAATATGAGCGTGGATAAACGTTCAAAGTAAAATTGGGCTCGAAATCCACAACGCAAGAAAAGTTTTAAGTTATATTAAATAATATCAATACTATTACTATAATGCGACACGAATAAGACCGTTGTGATTACTATAATGAAAAATCAAAGCCATCTTGCAAAGGAGTCACACTGTAAACGATGACAATGTTGGATGCGAAGGAGCGATACCAGAAAAGAGGATAGAGAAGGGACCCAATAATGGTATTAAGCATGGACTCTATCGAAAGCCGTTTAAAGTATCCTCGTTTCGACAGAAAACGAGAACATTCTTTGAAAAATGTTCGCTCTCATTTTCCGTGACGGACTTTGGAGAAGAAGATTCAACAAGGAACTGTAGGAGCGTTATAGTGACATCGACCTAGTCAAAAAACTTCGCATCAGCCGCTTAAGATAGCTAGAGTATGTAGAGCGAATGGACAAGAACGCTCCGGACTGCAGAGTCTTCAAATCCAACACAGAGGGACCACGCAATAGTGAAAGACCTCAGCTTAGGTTGCGCGCACTTCGACTTAGAGTGCGCAACTGGAGGCAGTTACCTAAAGATCGGGCTAACTGGGGAGGCCTTTTAGTTGAGGCTCAAGTTCACCCGGACTGTAGCGCCACATAAAGGAGTATGTAGGTAAGTAAGTAAATAACGGTTTAAATCCGTTTCTGTAAGGATGAAAACTGATTTATGGGGACAGATATCCAATATTTAAGAAAACGGGAACTATTTTTCGAAATTATTGGCCGGTGACAGTAGACCTGTGAGCAACGGATGTGCTTCAGAAAGGGCAATTGCGATCATGGGTGATGGAATTTACGTCCTCAATGCAGCTGGCTGAAGTATACAAAATTGGAAGAAAGACGCTATTACTTTGCATTCATCATGAGAAAAGTAATCCTTTTATATGAGTCTGCAACGTTAAAGACTATAGGGTCAAAGGAGGTAAATGTAAACGATTTTGCATTTTTTTTTTCTAAATTTATAGTGTTTCATCCAGCTTAACTATACGATATTGGAAATTGGTGCTGGTTGAACTAACATTTAAGTTCTTTCATCTTTTAGACAAAAATAATTTTAAGTGTGTAAGTTTACTAGTTTTTGTAAAAATTCGTGTTTATATTTACCCCAGCCTTCTTTTAGGAAAAAGAGAAAAATGGGGTAAATGAAAACAAGGAACTCAGCCTCTTAATGCTGCAGAATAAAAACATTTGGGGTAAAAGCAAACTAAATCAAAATAAAAACATCTGATGAAGAAAAGAAATCGAAAATGCAATTTTCACAATTACCCCAACAAAATGTAGAGTTAGTTGTTTAAAAAGATTTTATTTCAACGTTTTACCTGAAAATGAACGTGAAAATGAAAATGAAAGATTTTGTAATTATGAAATTAAAAAGAAAATTCTCGTAAATGTTTAAACATTACAATTTAAAAACTGGAACTTTTGCATTAAACTCTACAGTAATCTTTCCTTCGACAACAGTTATTATTGGATCTGGAAACAATCCAAGAACTTGGTTAAAAGAAACATAACTTTTATCGTTTTCGACAACTTGAAACATTGTTTTTGAGGAACCAATACTTATAGTCCCAACTACTTTGACCTCTTCTTATTCCTCCAGGAGCATGCAAATCTCACAAACGTACTTATGCGTGGTAGCAAGCCGTTTTCCACCCTTACAATTTACAACGACAAACTGGCCTGGCCTTAATTATGTTTATTCCCTCAATGTCCAGACATTCTACCTCTTCTGCTTCTTCTATCCTTTCATTCCATACCGATTCAAGGCTTGGTATAGATACATCGTCTTCATCTGAAGATGAGCTCAAATTTGTCTTCCTGGTCCTTCCTTTTTTTGATTTTGAGCTTTTGATTTTTTCCTGAAGCACAGGTTTTTCTTTCTTAGGTCGCAGACAAATTTTCAGCTTTGAGCTTGTCAGCTTGCTTTAAACGGATTAGCACTTTATTTGTAGTTAGAACTTCTCCGTATTTCATTTGC
Organism: Volucella inanis; assembly: GCA_907269105.1. NCBI lineage: Eukaryota > Metazoa > Arthropoda > Insecta > Diptera > Syrphidae > Volucella > Volucella inanis. The sequence continues at coordinate 40,431,490 of OU026154.1, read as the reverse complement.
CTTAAGCGTAAAACTACCTTCTTAGCAATTTCTGGTTTAGTTATTGATGACGGAGACGAATTTTGTAGACCGAAGATATTTTCTAAAAGTTCTTTAAAAACAAACATAATTCAAATTAGAATATAAAGTTTAAGTTAAAGCAGATAAGTTAAAATATAAATGCTTGATTAATAACTTATCTTGAGGAGGTGACATCATAGATTGTGGAGGCAATGGTAATTCAGTAGGCACTGTACTTGTGTTTCTGGTATTCTCGAAAGTTTGGGAAGTGCCTAGACACAAAATTAGTAGACAATGAAGAGTACATCAATCAACTAAAGTTTATTTACCTTTTAAAGTGGATGGCATCTCAATCTGGGCTGTACCTGGCAGAGGAACGGGAGGGTTGAAATACATTTTAGGAATATCTAGTGTTCGCCTAAAACCGTCTACAAAGTCAAGTGCAAAGGATGGTGTTGGTTCTTGTTGAGGCATTGCAATAGATATGGTAGCATGTTGTGGTGAACTAGTTGACAAAACTTTGAAAAGTCAGAAGTCCCAGTGGATTTAAATCCTGATACAATGTTTGCAGACGTAAGATTATTTTCCCAAATCGGTTTCAGAAGCCGGCAACTTCCTTGTCCCATCATCTGTTTGCAATAATTGACAAGAGATTTGTCCCACGCTGTTTTAACTGGACCAAAAACACATTTGTCGAGTGGTTGTAGTTTATTGGTTAAGTGACTTGGTAACCGAATAAGTTGAATATTATTTTTAAGAGCTTCTTCAACAATCCTAACACTGATATGGCTAGAGTGACCATCGTACAGAAGAACAGCGGTTTGGTCCGAATTGCATTTTTCAATATAACTTTTTGGACGTGAGGAATGAGACCGTTTGTAATCTGATGATAAAATTGAGGCTCTTCCATCCAACATTCCTTCGAAGCAGCATAATGAGTTCCTGGGAAGCATTCTTTTGAAGTCCATAGTGCCTGAAAAGTGCCAGCTTTGAAAACAATTAGTGGTGGTAGCTTATCTCCACTAGCTGATACACAAGCCAAGACGGTTGTTGATTCTCTGCCCGAACCACCAGAGACACGGCTTAAGGGTACACCTTTTTCTCGGATGGCTCTCAAGCGACTTGGATCAATGCCGAAACCTTTAATCCGCGTTCAAAATAAAACCTGCCTTGTTGGGGCTTAACAAATTAAAATCATCGTAAACTTTGGTAAGTTTTTCATCAAAGTTAAAAATTATGTCAGCTTTTCAAGCATCTTGGCTCGCTTTTTGCAAGTGTTCTGGTTTTTTCAGTGAGAGGTTTGGATGTCTTGACATAAACCTACGGGACCAGTCATCTCCTGGCTTCTTACTATTGAAAGGTGTAGCGAAGTTCTTTGTTTTCACGTAGGTATCCACTTAATTAAGGAGATCCTTCTTATCGCAAGGGTAACCAGCCCGAGATTTTGAAATTAGGAACCTTGCGATGGTGTCTTCCACATTTGACGATAGTGCAGGCGTATTTTTCCTTCCACCAATTCGATTAAAAATAACGGACTTTGGACCCCGTATGTTTCTTCGGCTTGTCGGTATGTCTTATTTTTGTTATTGACGTCTTAAACTGCATGTAAGACATCTGCTAATGTATAAGATGGAGGTGTCGTTTTTCGTTTATTAACACGTGGCATCTTTTTGAATTAAAATTATTATTAGATCACCGCTTAGTTCATTTAAAACGCATGCTTACAATTACCCGAAAGTGTTAACTTTTACCCCATTTCGGTGTGCACATTTACCAATGATGTAAAAAAAATGGGGTAATTGTAAACAGCCCATAACTTTTAGAATTTGTTACAAAGAATTGAAAAACACATCACATGCATTAACAATTATATTTAATATAATTATAACTGAAACAGTTACTTACCTTGACCACTTATTTTATGTTTTAAAACAATTTTACTCAACACCAAAAAACTTGAAAACACAGAAAAATGAATAAATCACGCCAAAAATCAAACTGCAACTAACCCATTTACAGATTGTGTTTGGCAAGTGTCAGCATAACAGGAATATATCGTATTTTCAAATAATGACATGGCATGCCTCGATGGAAAACCGGTTTTTATAGAATTAAGTGCGTTTACAATTACCCCTGTTCACAATTACCCCCCTTGACCCTACCCAACATCTAGCATGGTAAATTCAATATCGACCAAACATTGCTAGTGTTTCCAAGCCTGGAAAGGCTTATTGATATACGGCAATGCAAAATGATGCTCAGCATAATCATCAGCTTCGTGAAAATTGTGCATGTAAACTCTGAGCCGTTTTAAAAATATTCGAGTCACCATAGTGAACATTTCTAATCTTATGCTAGAGGAAAACGTCTAATGCTATGAAGATATTTTCGGTCAAATGAAGCCTTTTCCAAGACCAAATATAGTTCTAACGTAGTCTTTTCCCTTGCCTGGAATACAATTAAGACTCAGCCAAAGACAGACGGAGGTAGACCCTAAAATTTATCGCTTTGAAAGCAAATACATGTTTACCTAATACGAAGTTCTTTTCAAGATTGTTTCTCTATAAAGATGCTAGTGTACCTTCCTTGATTAGTTATTCGTTTGAGTCAAACTACACTCCTTTACAGACTAAAATGTGTAATTCTCAGTATGACATGAGTTTTGATGCTATTAAGATAGATAGCAGGTATTTATATGACTGAAGTGCAAAACAAGGCGACATGAAATACGAGGTGTGTTCAAAAGGTAAGGTGCTTTTTGAAATGTCGCGGGTAACGTACATTCAGTTATCGGTTTTTTTTTACTGTGTTTGTACACATGTCCCGAACATATGCTTTTTATTATTATTTTATTTTTGTCAGATAAAAAGTTTAGACGTGTTTTGGTGTGCTTAGCTATTTTCAATTATTGTAAAAATGAGAGCAAATAATTTGCATCAAATTTTGTATAAAAAAAATGGAATCAAGTGCTCTAAAACTTTTGAAATGTTGACAGTGGCATATGGTGAGTCTAATCTAAGTAAAGGGGTGTACAAGGGGTACAAGCTCTTCCAAGATGGCCGAGAAAATGCCAATGAAGAACCTCATTCTGGACGTCCTATCACATCAAAGATGATAACGTAGAAGCTGTGAAGAAAATTGTTTTGAAGAAATTGTCAAATTACCATCAGAGAAGTTACTGAGGATGTTGGCACATCAGTTGACTCGTGTCATGCAATTTTTTCAGATGTTTTGGGCGTAGACGGGTGTCAGCGAAGTTCGTTCCGAAACTTCTTAATTTTGATCAGAAGAACAGTCGCACACTGGGGCGGCATACCATATATAGCGGTCGTACCCGAAACTCAAATAATTAAATTAAGGTGATTAGTCCTAATTTTTATTAATGTATGTAGGATAGGTATTTCCACAATTGTTGGGAATGCTTAGATGAATGAGCAGTTAGTCATTTACCATATTGACATAGTTGAAGTATGCTCTGTTATCAGTTTGTTGCATTTCTGTTATTAATTTAACGCAATCAGTATCATTTTTTATATATATCTGTAGTGTTTACATCAAAACAACCTCATGTGGAGGAGTGTAAATCAAGGTAAGCCCTATTAAAAAACTATTTTCATTTAACCAAATATTCAATAAAGTTGGAGATTATGACAGTTTTCTAGAGTATTTCAAAAAAGCGCAATAGGCTTTTAAAACTAAATTTACATTTAGGTAGTCTGAACCATCTATTATATTAACCTGAAGTCGAAAGTGAAAGCCCGTTTCGCCAAATCGAAATAATTTATTATTATTTTTTTTTTTTGCTATGAGTGAATCTAAGGATTCCAATTTTTTCTTTTTCAGATTTGTGTCTCAAATTAAAAATAAAACTAAAAGCTATGTTTGACGAATTTAGTAAAAGTAATAATAAGCCATTTGAAAGAAAATTTGAAGATTTAATTGTTGAGAATTATGGAAACGAAGAAGACACTTTACTTTCTGTACTCTCGTTTATTAGTCTTTTAACAATTGGTTTTACATTTTCTTAAATAGGCAAAATAAAGCGGAACAATCTAACGACCGAGGTTCAATGAACTTTGCTATAACTCAGGACAAGCGGTTTGTTATTTACTTAAGTACATGAACATTAGATATCTGTTTTTCACAGGGTGAACGTATTTAGTTTTTGACGAAATATGAATAGCACATTTCTAAATGCCTATAATTCGGCAAACCTGATCGTGTAATCGTCCCGATTACCTGTTAACAAGTAGTGTGATTAAATTTTACAATTCATTGGTTACTCAATAAATATGAAGGTATATTTATACATACATATGTATATGCTATCAATAATCTAATTCAAACATTTAAATATAACTTTATAAAAAGATAATTTAGATTAGTTACAATTAGAAAATCCATCGGCAAAATTGGTATGTATACCTGTTAACTTGTTTTGATTCGTCCATTGAGTTTTAAGTTATTTAACATCTTCCACTGCGTCCTAAATCTTCCCACATTCCAATTTAGCCATCGGTGTCATGCATGGCTCATATTCTTTGAGCTGCTGATTCCTTTGTAGGGTATTCTGGTCAAATGAAGGCCATCTATTCTTGTTCCCTATTAAGGCTTTCTGCAGCTTTGTCCCTCATCTCTACTAAACCGACATCTACTTGCCCTAGTTAACTATTAAAATACTTACTCACCTTGTCACATAATTTGCTTTTCTGATCTCTACCAAACAGGAGCCTACTAGAGGTGAAACCTGTACTCCGGTTCACAGTATTGTTTAGAGTAAACTCTATTTTTGCAATGCTCTTATCCCAATCATCTGTACTATTGGTTTCACATTTTTTCGCTAGCATCGGCACTAATATTCGATTTGCCCTTTCGACCTGCCCGTTCGATTGTGGAGAATGAGTAGCGACTTTAATGTGTTGAACATCACACGTTCGTAGGAACTATTAAACTCTAGCGACTTGGTCGCGAATAATTATTAAAATACGACACTAAGCAATGTATGGCTTCCTTACTTTGAATGCTTTTAGCTGGATACAGCTTGATAAATTTTGTAAATCCATCCACAACAGCAAACAGATGTTTTTTTTTTCTAGAACTGGAACATGAGAATGGACCAAGATGATCTATGTGTAAGGTGTCGAAAGGAGAATTTCCCTTTGGTATTGGATACAAGACTCCTTCAGCTTTTCCTGACTCGGGAGAGAAGTAAATACATTTAAAGCATGCTTTAATAAATGTCTTTATCTTTTGTGCAACCGGGAATCGGAAAATCTCGAACAGCTTTTAGGTTTGCTTCGTTCGGCCGAATACCCCTTTTGCTTATGGTGTAACCTAAATAGACAATTTCTGTTTGTATAAGTAAGCATTTATCTACTCTAAGCTCCAAGTTTAGTTTTTATGATGTTGAGGAAGAATGTCATCTAAGTAGGTTAAGATCATGGATTTAGAAATAAGATTTCCAAAAATGTGTTTCATGAAACGTTCAAATACCCAAGGCGCATTCCTTAGACCGAAAGGCATTTTGGTGTATTCATATTGCCCGAAAGGTGTTATATAAGAGGTATACTTCATTCATCTCTCTTCTAAAGGGACATGGTGGAAACAATTTTTATGATCTAATGTTGTGAAATTTTTTTTTCTCTGAGGCGATCGATGTGATCCTCGATCAGAGGTAACGAGTAATTATCCCTTAATGTTATTTTTTTAGTTCCCTAAAATCCACACATAGCCTGAGCTCCTTATTTTTATTTATTTTTTTTTTTTCAACTAATAATACTGGTGATACATATTCGGAATTGGACTCCCGGATAACGCCATTGTTGAGTAAGTCAGTTATTATTTCTTGTAACTTTACTTTATGTGAATAAGCTAACCGTCTTGGTGCATAGTGAAAGGGTGTATCTTTCGATAGAACAATTTTCATTTTAAAGTCACTTTCTTCTAATGGTTTACTTTTCTCATTTTCGATACAAGCTAACTTAACCATATTCCTCACAGTTTCTTTAATACTATTAGGTAGGTTTTCATTTAAATTTATGCAGAATTCGATAACGTTATTGCCTATATCAATGTTTAGTATTTGATCCAAGAAATCTTCATCTTCAATAGTACTTACATGACTATGATTTCTGGAAGTTTTGTTCGATGGTTCAGGTACCAGACTTGGGCGCTTGGAAAGCATGAAGTGGAGTAATGCTCCTGCTCCTGATTATTTGTATCGGGCATCTGCAACACCATACCAATTTTGCCGATGAAATTTCTTCTGAGTACAATTGGATAATGCATAGAAAATTTCTTAACTACAAAAATTTGCAAATTAATTAAAACATTTTCATAATTTACATGTGTTTGGATACTTCCATTCATAATCGGCTGTCGATATTGTTCTTGTATGAAGGTTATGGAGTTTTCTGAATCCAATAGGGTTGTAAGGTGCATCAGAATTTTTCTTCTGAAATTTAAATTGCAATTCTCTTTCGAATTCGTTGACTGGCCTGTTATAATTTCTGAGGTTGTTCTCTATGTTACCGCAGTTGATGTTGCTGTTGATCTTGTTGTTGGTTTTACCGCTGATGCTTTTGCCCTTGTTGCTGATGTTATTCATGCTGCTGCTGCTACTGTAGTCTGAATGAACGACATGAACCGCTCATCAATTGTTACAATCTCTTGCGATATGGCCTAAGCCACCACATTTAAAATATTTCGTTGTTAGTTTGTTACTTGAATGTGCACTAGTTTGATTCTGGCTTTTCCCTTCAAACACATTATCTTCCCTACTCTTTATTTGAATGGAAGCTTTACTTTGTGGAAAAGATGGAGCTGGAACAATCCTTGCACTTCTTGATGTAAAATTGTTAACTCGGCAATTGCTTTTAAACTTCTCATATTTTCTTAACGCTAGTTTCAACTCATCCATGTTGTTCGCACTATACAAAATAATACTTTTATTAGTTTCGGTGTCATAAATACCTTTTAATATATAATCAGCTGCATCACATCTTCCTCTTCGATGGGGTTATGCGGGGCAATCTCCTGCATAACCAAAACGTACTGTTGCGCAGTTTCTTCACGTTTCTTTTTTCGTTCCTTAAGCTCGTTGTATATATCTGCCTTCGTGACATATTTTCTAAATTCTGACACTAATACCCTTATTAACTCTGCCCAGGTATTTACATTTTTGAAACGCAAAAATAACTTTGCAGTGCCGATGAGTAACCTTTTTCCATAAACAAATTTTGCCTGCTCCTTGAGACAAAAAAGGTCCGTATGTTCTTCAAACTGTAGATACTATCCATCTGCTTATTGGATAGTTGTCGTCTCCACTGAAGGGGCACATCATTTCTTCAAAATCTTTGAAACTATGTTAAGCAATTGACATATTTGACTCTTCCTCCAGTTGCAGCTTACGTAACTTTTGTTTCAGCTGAGAAATTTCCTCCTTCTTCTTGTGAATTTCACGTAGTCTTTCCAACTCTTCGTCCAGGTGGTCTTCTTCATCTATACGGTTATTGGACACAAAAGCTCCATGGGGTAATGTTTCGTTTACAGCCTCTATACTATTGTGTTCTTGTGTAAGTTTTCGAAGATCGTCTTCCGTATAGCTTTGAACTGCATCCTCCACTCTTAGTTTTAACTTCGCCTTACTACCACTTGTCTGCAACTTTAGTGTTCGCAATATATCCGTCAACGAAGCGCCTGTTGCAGTTTCAATAAACTGGATCCACTCTTGAGAAATTTAGACACTCGCCAGACAAATTGTAATTATAAATTCAAGCGAAACTTTTTTATAAAAAAAATAGTCAAAACTATGGAAAAGAAGAAGACACTTTACTCTCTGTACTCTTGTTTATTAATCTTTTAACAATTGATTTTACATTTTCTTAAATAGGCAAAACTTTGCTATAACTCAGGACAAGCGGTTTGTTATTTACTTAAGTACATGAACATTAGATATCTGTTTTTCACAGGGTGAACGTATTTAGTTTTTGACGAAATATGAGTTGCACATTTCAAAACGCCTATATAATCAATTTCGTTGCAAATAAAACAAACTGTCCTTCAGAAAACAATCATATATTATTAAAAGAGTTACGTAATTTTAAAAATCAGCTAAAGAGAAAGAATTTTTTGATAGCTGGGAAGTCCTGGCTTAACGATTATTGCAGTTTTACTGCAATGTTGGTGGAAGACCAACACTAACATTTGACGAGTGTAGTGAAAATACAAAGCCGCAAGAAAACACCACCTTTGCGTTTAGAGACGGGGCCTTATGACTTATCATATACTGCTCAAATGCAATTTGTCACAGGTAAATTTACAGAAGCTAGTGTCATTGCACAAGTTGCAAGTAGCCTCCAGTATGCCAAGGATTGTTTTAATATATTGTAGCTTTGATTGTAAAAGCTCAAAAGGTTTTGCCTTGTGATGCCCTATCATTAATCATTGAAGCACAGTTGTCGCGTAAACAAAATGATGTTATCAGAATATATGCAAAAGAATTTTTTTCCAATCCAAAAGACGTAAAAGTTACTGAGACTAATGCAGAAGTTCCTCTTCAATATCTACTAGATCATACAGGAACACGATTATTGCAATCTCAAAAATCTGTTTTGGAGGTTCATTCCGAAAATTCTTTTGATAAATTTACATTGTATTCAAAAAGGGGATTTAATGGCAGCTCAAGTCATACCCAATACAAACAAAAGTTTTTGTCTGAAACATCTGACGATAAATATATGTTTTAAACTTGCTTGGTCCCATTACGACTTACGGGAGAAAAATATGGAAAATCGTTTACATTGTGGCAAAATCCCAGACCTGCATCGCCTAGATTTTGTAGACCTATAGGCCTTGAGTACCACAAAGAAACAGAAGAATTAGTGAAGTCTAAAAAAGAATAAATGGATAAACAAATTAAAGATTTGGTTTCTACAGAAGTAAATTTAGATGGTAAAAAGTTCTTAATTGAACACCATACTTTATTTACAATGGTAGATGGCAAGTTGTGTAATTCTCTTTCGGACACAAAATCTACAATGTGGTGTTACTTATGCGATGCTACATCCAAACAATTTAATGATCTTGATTCGATTAAGAACAGACCTGTCAAATCTGAATATATCTCTTTTAGCATTTTCGTATTACATGCATGGGACGATCGTTTGAATCGCTTTTACACTTAAGTTACAAATTACCCGTTTGTGAGTGGCGCATATCTAAAACAAATAAGGAGGTGATAGACGAAACAAAGAAAAATATTTAAGCAAAATTTAAAAATAAGTTGTCTCCTATCGTTGACAAGCCAAAACCTGGCTTTGGAAATGCAAACGATGGGAATGTGGCGCGTAAATTTTTCCAAAACTATTAAGTTTCTTCAAGCATTACAAATATTGGCAAAGAACTTATAAGACGTATTGTATTTATATAATATTACAGACCATTTCGAGTAGTTTTTAAATTAATATGGAGAAGTTTCAAGAAATATAATTTCCCTAATCTTCAAGGCACGGGGAGAGCTGCTATATTTAAATGCAAGGCCTCATAGAGCAGAAGGGAATGATGAGTGTGCTTTGTGTAATCTCAGGACAAGAGAAGACATCCACCACTTATTGGGTGTATGTCCCATTCTAAAAGAATCACGAAGAGCAATTTTGGGGAAAGAACACGCTGTCGTATACAGAAGTCCAAGCTGCACTTAATGGAAACAACTGGAGGGCATTGTATCTTTTTATGAGAATAGCTTTGAAGTTTATTTTTAATGATATTATTTAATATGGGAGTAAATACGAAAGAAAAAATCAAATCTCTTTTCTGGATGACGGCAAATGCCAATGTTAACATAAATTCTGTAAATTTTAAAGAAAAAATTAATAGAATAATAAATATTATTACTACTACTACTACTACTACTACTACTACTACTACTTCAATTTAATTTAATTTAATTTTAATTTATTAATGCTTATGCTTATTCTTAGAGCTAACAATTTTTCACTTAATACTAAAGATAAAAAATTAAAGGGTGGGAGCGGTTAAAAAAAGTTAGGACCTGAGGCATAGTTGGAAATAAGAGTATTTTTAAGAGAGAGTTTGGTGAGATGGTAGTCAAGGAGAGGCAGAATATCGTTAACTTCACGAAGCATTCTAGACATTGGCTCCAAGTGTCCGTAATTCGTTCGGTGAAGATTGAGCCGGAAAAGTGGCACAGACCTAAGATTGAGTGGGTTGGTATTAATAGAAATAAGTCGAAGTAAAGAAGGACAATCGATATTATCAACTAAAATTTGATGAATAAAGAGAATGTCGGCAACTTTTCGACGTATAGAAAGGGGTGGTAAATTTATAAGTTTCAGCCGGTCAGTATAAGGTGGAAAGTTTTGGCTATCATCCCAGGGAAGACCACGTAAAGCGAATCGTAAAAACCTGCGTTGAACAGCTTCTATGCGGAGGATGTGTGTTCTGTAGTAGGGTGACCAAATTTGGCTTGCATATTCAAGAAGAGGCCTAACAAAGGTTATGTTAAGAGATTTGGTAACATAAGGATTGGAAAACTCCTTAGACCAGCGCTTGATGAAGCCAAGGGCAGAGTTGGCTTCTTTAATATGTTATCAATGTGAGAACGAAAATTGAGTGCCTTATCACAGATAACACCTAAATCACGTAACTCATTCACTAAGGGAACAGGCAGATTAAAGATTAGCTAGCAGCGAGGTGAAAAAGGGGACCGCTTACGGGGATACGTTAATGCCTGACACTTCTTGACTTTAAGCTCAAGAAAATTCTTCTGACACCAAGTACAAAATCTATCAAGATCTTCCTGCAGTGGTAGGCTGTCTGAGGAAGAGGATATATATCTAAAGATTTTTATATCGTCTGCGTAAACAGATATGTATGAATTTTTAATGATGCAATCAACATCATTAAGAATAAATAGTAAGGGGCCAAGCTGGCTGCCTTGAGGGACACCAGAGGAGGCTTTATTTGGGTCAGAAATCATGGACCTAAATAAAACATAGTATTGTCTCCGATTTAAATATGATTGAACCCATGTTATAAAGTTTATTTGGAAACCAAGAGCTTTTAATTTCAGAAGGATTATATCATGTGAAATCCTATCAAAGGCTTTGCTGAAATCGGTGGCAATCACATCAACTTCATTTCCAGATTCCAGTGCACATAGAGTGCTTGATACGAATTCCGTTAAGTTGGTGGTCATAGATCTACCTTTGAGAAATCCTGGTTTTGGGAAACAATAGGCTTACAATGGAAAAGCATTATGTCATAAATAATGCTCTCGAAAAGCTTAGGTATGCAGGACAGCTTAGCAATTTGTCGATAGTTGGAAATGTCATCTTTACGACCTTTTTTATGTAGCGGAATAATAAGTGACCTTTTCCAGGTCAAAGGAAATAATCCCTGGGTGATAGAAAGCTGAAAGAGAGCTGTAAGAGGTTGGGCTAGGTGCATTTCACATATCTTTAAAAATATAGGGGGAAGATCATCAGGGCCGGCAGAATAATCATCTTTGAGGTTTATTATTTTATCTTTGACTTGCTATAAATTTTTGGACACAGATTCCAAAGTTGTTTGTAGGCAGCTGTTTAAGTAGGAAAAGTAAGAGTGGTCTGGCTCTTTGGAATTGGTGGCGATTGCATCAACAGCTAGATGGTAACCTTGAATTGGTTGAGAGGTTGCGTTTGCGAATAGGAATTCAAGCGCAAACAAATTCAAAGAATGCAGTGGACGATTTTTCAAAGGGCTTAAACTCGAGACGAGAGTTTATAGCTAGAAGTACCCCACGGCCATATAAATTTTCCTTTTTATCTAGACCGTCGTCACGGTGTAAATCAAAGTCTTGGGAAAATAATTCATTATTCTTAATATTAGGGGTGAGATTGGTTTCTGTGAGTGCAAAAATTTCTAAGGGCAGAATCTGCGAATTAAGATATATAGCAGATATCTTAGTTCGTAATCCTCTCAGATTTTGATAATACAGGGACAGATATTTGGGGGGCTTCGGCAAAGAATTGAGTGTACTACTACTACTACTACTACTACTACTAGAGAAGTTTCAGCGATATTGTTTAGATACAGCTCAGATGTTTATTGGTTGACACTGCCTATAGGAATGCTGAGTGAGGAGGCTCAAGAAGCCCGAAATAAAGACTTTAAGTCTTATCGAGAAAATTTTGCAATAAATACATCAAGAATTAACAACCTAACTGATATAATTAATCATTTATTTATTTACTCTGATGCAATTCTAAGCCTTAACAGTAAATTGCCTAATTATGTAAAAAAAACACTTTGATTCTGATGTGTTGAATATGCTGAAACAATAAATATACATATTATGTTCACTCAAAAGTATTGTAGCTTTTATTAAGTTTTATGTATGAACGTTTTATGTATTTTCTAGGATAATTTGAGTTTCGGGCACGACCGCCATATATGCCACCCCAATGTGCGTCGCATGAACATTGGTCAGGAGCTCTTGAATGAAGTCAATGATGATCCTGACTTGCTCAGAAGGATGACGAATAACTGGTCCTGTTCCCAAAACTTAAGAGACCTATGAAAGGACGGAGATTTGCAACGATTGAGGATTGTCTTTTGCGCTTTCAGCCTTAGAAAATGGCAACGAAATCGATGTTATTGCTAAAGATTTCGCTAAGGCCTTCGATAAAATATCACATCAAGTGATCCTTTTCAAATTGTCTTCCCTCGGTTTTAACCCCATTTTTTTAAAATGGAATCTTCTTATCTGGAGAGCCGTTACTATAGCGTTCGCTTTAGGTCAGCCTTCTCAACCCCGTTTTTAGCCACTTCTGGTGTCCCACAAGGCATTTATCTTGGTCCCCTCCTTTTCATTCTAACTATAAACGATCTTGAGAGGATAATCAAACACTGCTCCGTATCCATTTACACCGATGATAATAAATTCTCCAAAACTATTTCTTCACTCCAACACTCTATTCTCCTTCAAGAAGACCTCGATGGGTTTTCCACCTGGTGTCTAAAAAATTGCTTTGAGCTTAACGTCTCCAAATGCCAATCAATGCCCCTCTAGACTATATTTTCTGCATGACTAACCTTTACCCCAGGTGCAATCCCGTCGCGACATCGGAATTTTATACGATAGAGAGTTAAACTTCCGTTCGCATATTGATGAGATAATCCTTAAAGCGAACTCATCGCTCGTTTATATCAAACGTTGGTCTAAAGAGTTAAGCAACCCTTATGTGACTAGGTCACTTGTCCGCCCCCTTCTTGAATATGCCAGCCAAATGTGGTCCCCCTTTCAGCGAACTCATATATCCCGAATCGAGAACATTCACCGTCGTTTTCTTCGTTTTGCTCTTCGTGTACTACCCTGGAGTGACCCATTTATTTTACCTCCCTACCACGACCGCCTCAAACTTCTTAACCTGAGTACCCTCGAAAAACGCAGAGACGTAGCTGACATTCTCTTCATTGATCGACTGCTCTACGGTTCTATGGACTGAGCTTCCCCAACAACTTCAACACTAATCCTCGTAATTTACGCTGTCCTCGTCTCTTCTATATCCCAACCCATCGCACCTCTTATGGCTCTAAAGAACCAATCTCCCGCATGCTCCGTAAGGTCAACTCAAACCTCCCCCTTTTTGATTTTAACCTGAGCACTTCTCACCTTAAACTTGATCTCCTCCACCACTCCCTTACTCTCTAACCCTTAAGTTACTCCTAGTTTTTAAGTTAGCTTTTGAGTCCTAGTTTTTTAAAGTTAGTTGAAGCTTGCATTAAGCGAAATAAATGGGGGCGTTATCTCAAGGCTATACCGAAAAGTACTTATGAGACGTGCTTCGAGGATTGGAAAAAACGCTGGCACAAGTATATTATATCTGAGGAGGATTACTAGTTCTTTGAAGGGTACAAATTTAATATTGATGAATAAATAAATATTTTTCTATAAATATATAAAGTCACCTTACTTTTGGAGCACACCTCGTACAATCGAAAGTTTATTGCGAGGATTTGAACCGAGATAGTATAACTTACCTTCTTCTCCCTTCTATACTCGTATATATAGTATTCTAAAATGAATGTTTGTCTGTCTGTCCTCTATTAAAACCTTTTTACAATAGGTGGCGCGCGAGTCTTTTAATCAATTGAGCGTTTTTCATATACTTCAGTTCAATCAAATACAAACAAAGAATTAATTTGGATCAAATATTATATAAACAGCGACATTTAATTTCGTGGGTGATATAACATGTAGTGTTGATCGTGAAAATCCAGTTCATGTTCGGCATTATTACACGAATTATCGTCGTAAGTGCAGTCGAATCTAGTTTTCGCAAACTTTCGAATACTAATTTATTGGAGGTGTAGCAACGCGCGCAGATTATAGCTAGTAATAACATATAATATTTGTTAAGATGGTAATTTATTAAAACATTTGATAGAGTGAAAAAGAAGAATGTCTGGCTAGCTATTTAGCAGAGCCAAGAGTGCAGGAAAATCAATTTTACAGAGTAGAAAAATCGTTCTTTGCGGTCTTGCTAGAGCAGGAGGTTAGTATTTCAGTGTGAAATTTTAGTTCAAAAATTTTGACTAAAAGCAGATAGTAGTAAGGTATGATCTATCTGTATGTTCCTTAACGTAAGCGTTTTAATTTTCGAGATCGTAAACCAACGGGCCAACTGACATACATCATAGCAGTGCAGACAAAACTTCAGTCTTTTTCTTCAAAACATTTGTAGTACGCACAGACACCATCTGCATCTAATTTTAAAATGATGTCGATTTAAAATGCATATTTACTTAGAGTCGTGCACCGTACCAGATTTTGTTGCTTAGCCTTGTAAATTGTAGGCATATTACATTTTAGGTTATGGTGTAAGAATCATGATGCCATAAACTATACGGTGCAGTAATGAAAAAAAATTTCATAGTAAGTAATAATTTTCTTCGCCTTTACTGCACTTGCTGAACGGTTTTGCGCACATGATAGTTACCCTCTGGTCATGATAGTCACCCATTGTCGATATTTTTTTATTGCGTAATTTTGAGTTTTACGAAGTAAATAAATTAATATAAATTTCTGTTAAAACCAAAGGTTCACAATAAAAATGAATTTTATTTTGATTTGATAATCGGGTCAACCAGGGTACTTTTTTGCCTATGGATTGTAGAGTTCCTTGAAATCAGTTATTTTGCGAATTTTCGTTGCAATTCTATCATAAAATTTTGAAAAACTCTTTCAAAACATTTAATTAGTGGTCTACATTTGTAGTCACATTAAAAATGAAAGCTCCGAATGCAGCTTGATGAAACTTGATTAAACTAAATTTCATAGAGTATATTTGGGTTTCTAAAGCTCTGTCACTATTTGTGTACATTACCTATTAGGTCAAAATGTACAATGTTAGACATAAGGATACAGTTTAACATGTTCCCACCCTCTTCCATTATTCCAAATAAATCGCCAAGTCGTATAGGTTCGCTCGTTATCTTTTCTAGTTCGGAACTCTAACATCATAATGGTCCATGTGCATGAAGGACTGCAGAAAATTACAGACTCTAAAACCAGTCCAAATTCTACTTTTATTATCAATTTGTCTATCGCCATTGTTAATTTTCGTTAAATTTAAAGACCAGTCTGGAAAATGAAAAAAGTTTAATTTTGTTCTTTAAGTTACCATTGGTCTTTTCTACAATTGCCTGTCTAGATAGAAGATTGAAAAAATCGCACAATAGTGTTTAAATATATTTATGTATTTCGGTAACTACATGATTTGTTTCCAAAAATACATACGTATATATTTATGAATGGTATGAAAGAAACAAAAAATTAATTTTATGCTATTTGCTCACATAATGCATGAGAACAATATACATAATAAATGGCCGAAATAAGTATAAAGACACACGTAATGTAAATGCTCAAGTGAATTTTATCACAAAATTATGAAAATTTAAGAGTTCATTTTCAAGGGCGAAACAAGTTTACCTACTTATTTCCGTAAATAACAAAACGATAATAATAAATATTTCTCATCACAAAGTCTAGTTTATTCGAATTCACGTTAACGAACTTTAAAAACAATCAATTTTCCTGTGAAAAAAGTATAAAGAAAGTCAATATTATAAGCATTTAAGTACTGTAACTTAGTACTTTGTACAACCTCCTTGGCTCTCAATAACTTGAAAAATTTGATTCGGCATTGAATAAATTTTGATAAAATTCTTCTTCTCCCATGCCTGGTTGACCTCAAACCATTTAGGGAGAGTTCTCGCTTTATCTTGCTGAAAAATAAAGTGTTCACCAGTCGGAATGTCTCCAAATGCATTCAGAGCATACCATATTCCAGCATCTCCCCGTACTTTTCGCCCTTCATTTAAGGTTGAACAAACATCAAAGGGATTTTCCCGAAAAAGCCAAAGGCGCCTCAAATCATCACACTTCCGCTTCCATAGCTGTTTCATTTTGATCGCGTTTTCGTCTCTCAAATTAGACCAATAAAGGCAAAAGCCGTCTGGACCATCCAGGTTGAATTTTTTTCATCACTAAAAATAACGGATT
Source organism: Volucella inanis (assembly GCA_907269105.1). NCBI lineage: Eukaryota > Metazoa > Arthropoda > Insecta > Diptera > Syrphidae > Volucella > Volucella inanis. Next base: position 40,414,920 of record OU026154.1, on the reverse strand, counting down.
ACCACTCCCTGTGATCTCTTTATCCTCGCTTCCTTGTGATGCTGCTGCAAATGCGGTTTTTTTTTCATTTTTGTGTAAAGATTAGAATTTGCTTCAACACTTGCTCCACTTTTCTTATTGTAACTGGGAGATCCAACTTCCTCTTTATCTTACCACCATTCAGCTAATTTCGCCTCGCTTCGTGAGGAATTGCATTTTTGTTGCGAGGGGTCAAAAGGCTTGCGCGACCAGATCTTGCAGTGAAATAATTTTCGCCTAAATTTAAAAAAAAATATTCAAAAAACGGAAACAGACCACCCAATCTTCGTGGATATTGAGTGCTTTGATAAGCAGTGTTCCTTGTGTGTTGCAATAATTGCCCTTTCTTCTGTGTCAAATGAGTTCCACGAGGCATGGCTAAATAAATAATTTTTTAGCATCATTTTGAGTGCCAGTAAGTGAAATTTACCTCTAAAAATGTTGGTGAAATATTTTTACACCATTTTAATAAAAAACCCAACAAAATTGGAATATTTTGCAATAAACGCACTGTCTATATATATTTAGAAACTTTGTCACTCCTTTTTTATTGGGAATGACTAATCACTCCGTTCCTAAGCTTATCTGAGGAATAACGCCACCTTTTTTTATATATGAAAGAATTCACTTACCTACTAGGTGGAGTGAAAAGTAACCTCTTTGACCGCCAGAATGGGATGCTACTTCAAAAAAGGTTACGGTGCCTTGAAGTCCGTTTATATTTAGGCAGACATACCAAATTTCAGTGCGATACTGTCTTTAGTTTTGTTTTGATAGCTGATTGTTGTTGACGTATTTGGAATGGACAAAAACGATTTTCATGCTCTCATAAAACATTATTTTTTGAGAGGCAAAACGGCGAAGGAAACAAAAGAAAAGTTGGATAAATATTATGGGGCTAATGCTCTGTCAGATAACACCGTTATATATTGGTTTGGAGAGTTTCCGCCGCTTCGATGCGGTTATAGATGTTACAATGCTAAAAAAATACATGAAATGGTGTTGGCTGACCGGAAAGCGAAGGTGCGCGAGCTAGCAGATACCACAAAGATTAGTACTGATTAGTACGCACACGCCATAACACATGGGCTGAAAACTCAGTGCCGTTTATAGTAAAACACAAAATTTTTGCAATATTCAACTTTATTTATCAATATAGTTGCCTTCGAGGGCAACTGATTGAAACGATTTTTCAATCTTTCGATACCAGTTTTGTAGTACGATTTTGTTTTAGCCTCAAAATAGGCCTCTTTTTCGGCGATTACTTCTTCATCTTAATCTCTCATCTTAAATCTCTTTAAAGCGAGCATTCTTTTGAGGTCTGCGAACATTAAATAGTCGCTGGGGGCCAAATCTGCAGAATACGGTGGGTGGGGAAGCAATTAGTAGCCGAATTCATTCAATTTTGCCATCGTTTTCATCGACTTGTGACACGGTGCATTGTCTTGATGAAACAGCACTTTCTTTTTCTTCAAATGCGGCAGTTTTTCTGCGATTTCGTCCTGCAAACGCTCCAACAACGCAATGTTATAGTCTCTGTTGATATTCTGCCCTTTTTGGAGATAGTCGATGAAAATTAGTCCATGTGTATCCCAAAATACGGATGCCATAATCTTGCTAGCCGACTGTTGAGTTTTTGGTCGTTTTGGACGAGGTTCGTCGCCTGCTTGCCATTCAGCTGACTGCCGACTTGACTCTGGTGTGAAGGGGTGGAGCCAAGTTTCATTCATTGTCACATACCGACGCAAAAATTAGGCTTTATTGCGGTTAAACACTCCTCTGAATCATCAACACGTTGTTGTTTTTGAACAGAGCTTTCGCATGTCCAAATATTCGTGTATGATATATCCAACACGCTCTTTTGATATCTTCAGAACCTCAGCTATCTCGATCAACTTCATTTTACGGTCATTCGTAATCATTTTGTGGACTTTTTTGATGTTTTCATCTGAAACAGCTTTTTTTGGACGTCCACTGGGTGCATCATCTTCGGTGCTTGTATGACCACTTTTACATTTTTCAATCCACTTGCGAATGGTTCGTTCGGCTGGTGCAGAGTCCGGGTAACACTTATCAAGCCATTTCTTTGCATCGGCTGCATTTTTTCCCATCAAAAAGCAATGATAAATCAACACACGAAATTGCTTTTTATCCATTTTTTCACAATAACAAAAGTTGCTTCACTCACAACGCTAAATCTCGAGAACTAATCATCCGACAGCTGCCAAATTTATACACGTATCTTTTGAAGCTTGGTACTAACTGAAAACAGTATGGATTTAATTCAAGTGATACCCTCTCTTAGAAACGGACTTTTCAGCCCGTGTATTATTTTGGGCGATATTCTGCATATGAAAAAGGTATCCTGCCGCTGGGTGCCGCGTATAGCTCACTCCTGACCAAAAACACGAAAGCGAGAGCACTTCGAAAAAGTGTTTGGACTTGCTGATGCAGAATCGGGCGGACTTTTGGCGTCTATTGGTAACTGTTGAACACCAGAGAACATAATGAGTGCCCGGCAATGGACTGAAGCCGGCACGAGTGCTCGGAAGCGGCCGAGGGAGGCTCATTGGGTCGGAAAGGTTATTGCGTCGGATTTCTGGGATTGTCATGGCATACTCTTTATGGACTACCTCGAAAACCATCAACAGCGAATATTACTGTGCATTATTGGAGCTATTGAAGGCCGAAAACGCAGCAAAACGGCCTCACATAAAGCGAAAAAAAAAAATTGTTTTTGCAAGACAATGCACCGGCGCACAAGAGCATCGCAACCACGGCTAAAATCAATGACTTACGGCTCCAATTGCTGTCGCATTCACCGCATTCGCCCGATTTGGCTCCGTCGGACTATTATCTCTTCCCAAATCTCAAAAGATGGCTCATCAATAAAAAATTCAGCTCATGCGAGGAAATCATCGAGGCCATGGAGGAGTATTTTTTTTTCATTCCCAAGGTGGTTGCTTTTCAAAAATAAAAATCTGCATCAAACATATCCGGCGATTGTGGTGGCCATCTAAAATTGCCGAATTTGAATGTTATCCGAATTGGAACTCATTCCCTTCATAACTCCATTCTTTCACGTGATGAATGGGTTATTACGTCGTCCTGCTGAAACCATATTTTAGCGTTTGGTGTCAATTGTGGATATTGAATTAATGTAGTACTGCCCTATAAAGTTTTCCATTTATTTTTATGCTTTTACCTAGTTTTCAAAAAAAAAAAAAAAATAATAATAATAATAATAATAATAATATTAATAATAATAATTCAGGAGTTGATCTTTTCGGCGTTAATGACTCACCAAACAGTAATTGTTATGGCTTAGTTGAAAGATGTTGCCTTGTCAATGGTGTAATTTAAACTGGTTTATTAAAATGACTTAAATCTATTACGTTACAATGATAGGAATAGTAGGGTTAACAATGCCAATGTAATAATAGTATTTTGGTTTTAACAACATAATATTGTAGGGATCTTAACATTTTCTCGCAATGTATGTATTTTGAATTCAACTGTTATACGTCTTTGTTTCTTAATCGTTCCGATCTTCTAAGCTCTACAGGTGTTCCGCTTCAGCCGAACTGTTGTCCAAACTAGTTTTTTGTGCTTTCGTTATAAGAACGTCGACGTTCAGCATGCTGGTGTTCTTCCAAGTTGACTTTAACATCCCATCTTCCACTAGTTCTTTCCTTGAATGATAATCGATTTCTCAAAGATAATTTTTTCTAGAGGGAGAAAGAGAAATGTTATGATATTGCCAATTTGGTTATATGGCATTATTTTATATATATTAGTCGAATCTGGTTTTGGTGTCTACGACATGGTTCTGCAGAAGAATGAACCTGTTATTTTTCTCCTCACAGACTCTCGTATTGACCCCATGAACCCATTTTTTCTTTTTCATAAATAAATGATTTCTAAACATCTAAGCTTATTATCTGGTATCAGCCGTGACAGCACGCAGCTCTGCAGGCGCACATGTAAGAGGTCCGAGATTTTTGAGTAACAGGATTCGGTGTACTGCAGAAAGTGGCTAGTAAGATTGTAACTTCTCGATTTAAATTAGTTTCATCTGACACAATCTTGTTTAGTGCAACCTTTAAGGTAGACAAACTTTTCCTCCTGACCATTCGAGGGTAAAAAGGAGCGGTCCATATATGCTGGATAGAATTTTTACGGCAAAATTCTGCAAAGTATTCACTATTGTTTTGGAAAGCCTTTCGAAAGAAAATATGTTTTTCAACGCTGACTATGACATACGAGTAATATTCAAGATGTTTTATAAAAAGGAGGTAAAAATCCAGCAAATCCATCTCAAAAAAGAAGACACATAGCCACACTGAATTATTTTCAATTCTCTAACGGGGTTTTTATAATATTTTTGCACTTTGGTTTACAGTTTCCTTTTTCTGCGCTCAAATGTCAAAACCAGTTGAACAATAAAGACAAAAAGGGGCAACAACGTAGTCAAACGTTATTAGATATCCGAAAAATTGTGATCGAATATTTTAATGGGAGCAAATCAGTTCGAGAAATTCGAAAAATAGTAAAAAGAAGCCACTCAACTATCGGAGATATTATAAAAAGATATACAATAAAACCCGCAATTTATTAAACAATCTTTCAAAATCTGGAAGGCCAAGGAAGATCGCTGTAGAATATGAACGATGGATTGTCAGTCAGGTTCAGAAAAATCTCCATCTAAGTGCTCCCAAGTTATAGCAGACATTAAAAATTACCTTCATAAAGAGGTTAATCACTCGAAAGAATCCGTTAATCAATACTATAAACAGAATTAAAAGAAAGAAATTATTAAGATAAGGACATATCGTTCTGGAAACGTGTTTTATTTTCGGACGATAGTAAATTGAATCTACTTTTATATTTCCTTCTGATTGATGAGCTTATGTGTTGTGAAAACCTAACGAGGATCTAAAGGAACTGGTTGAAGTCAATCTTTTTTTGTATGGGTTTATATGTCCGCTGCTGGAACTGGAAATCTTATCATCATTGATGGAGTCATGGATCAATACAAATACATTATATACTTAGAAATAATTTGACTCAAAGTGCAGAACAATTAGTAATAAATGACGATTATTATTTCTATTAAGACAATGGTCCCAAGTACAAGCTCTTAACACCCGATTGCGGCTTCTTTAAAAATTTAATGAAATAGGGTGAGGTTAGAAATATAAGCAGTCTTCTATCATCCATTTTGAGTTGTAGGAATTTTTTTTTTTATTTCTATCCAGTTCGTTAGGTATTTTATTTCCGACAATACTTTTATGACCAGACACCCACGAAAGTTTTACTTTGTTCTTATGGGAGAGATGATCTTTAATAGCAGCTTGATTCTCCGTTAGTAAATGGATGCGCACATCTTTCATCCCTTTGTCGAAGGTGAGATTTGCGCATACTTGAATGGCATTGCTTGCGAAATTCTGTTGGCTGGACCAAAAATACCAGCATTCATCCCGGTGTCCATCTTCAATCTATCATATCATATTTTACTTCGTTGGATTTGGGTCTAGATCCGAATAATATTGTGTTGACGTAATAATTAAATTAAATTGATCTGTGATTCTAACAAAAATGAGAAATTTGGCGACTGGGTCATCTCATGGCGAGTGTTCATCATCCAGCCGCCTTGATCATGCGATTTGACACCACTCGATTATTTTCTCTGGGGTTACGTCAGGTTCTTAGTCTACGCTAACAAGCCAACTACTTTGGACAAGCTAGAGGCCAAAATTCGACACGAATTGGACCGAGTTATCAAAAATTGGACCGACCGCTTGAAGCACTATCAGCAAAGCCGCGGCAGCCTTTTAAATGATGTGCTTTTCCACACACAATGACATGAACGTGGCTGCAAAATAAAGAAAATAAAAAATCAACTTCAAATCTTACACCGTTTTTCTTATATTTATTTTTTTCCTATCGTTCTTATCTGGTCTCTATAGGTTTATCTGGTTAGACATTTACCTTCCTCCAGGGATGTATTTCTGGTTAAGGCTATGTCTAAATAAATCGGTTAGAGTGGAAGAATCTGGACTAGACCACCTTTTGGAATCAATGCTAATAAGATTCTATCTATCGATCCAGGTTTAAATGAGTTTATGGCAAATTTAACTTAGTTTATGCTGAACATATTTCCAGATAGGCTGTTAATTCTATTGTAGGAAAAGCTTGTGGCTTCAGAATTGAAATGAACATGGGAAATGTACCTTAAGTATTGTAGAATTATTAATCAGCTGTGAAAGTACTATATTAATTTTCTAACAGACCAAAACTAGTTGAAGAGTCCTTAAAAAAAAAAAAAATTTGGAAGGTGTGCGACCTCTGGTAGTTTGTCAAGATTTTCGCAATTCTTTCTCCAGTAAGCTGTGTTGGAGTTTCTCATTCTTTAAAGAAGTTGGTTAAAGCGAACTTGTATATGTCCTAATGACTGGTGTGTTTGAGTTTGTTATAAAATTTTCTCACCATTTCACGCAATTGTTCAAGTTGCGGGTTTCACCATGGTACACACGTTTTAACCATATTGTGTTTAAACTGTCTGATATGGCATCCTATATTGAATCTTATGTGCATATGGTCCGATAAGTATGCTTTATCTCTGCTACACTAGATATTGTTGTGAGCGTTTGCATAGCATTCAAGAACTTGCATCTATTGCATGTTTCCAGAGATATGGGTGAAGGCGCATTTGAAATCTTGCAATCCATTCCTCTTAGGTAGTTCTACCACTCTCTGGTTGTCTGGTGTTAAACCCTGGAATGAGAAGATATTTAAATTTAAACGGATTAGTAAAGCTATTCTAATTCTAATATTCTAATATAATATGCTCTATCACACTCAGCTTCAGCCGTATTAACGGTGTTGCTTTGTAATCTCTTTGACAAACTACTGGTGTTGGTTGTGGTTAAGGTAGATGGAGTTTTGACCCAGTACGTATATTACTATACTGTATGAAGTCTTATGGACTGTGGATTTTCCTGTTTGAACCTCTTTGCTTCCGACGTCGGGGGAGTGAAATCATCAGATCAGGTTCGTTTGGCCTCTATGACGTTGTTTTCGGTTTTGACGGTGGCAATTTTAACAGCATGTTCCCTAAAGTTACCTTGTTTCAAGACTTGTTTAAACTTTCTCCTCTCCGAAGATCTCAGTCTAATAGAGCCGGCAGATCTTTGTGACAACTTCACAGATTTTATGGCTACTTACATGCTAATGGATGGTACACATATGTACACTAGTTAGACCAATTTTGATTTTAATGAATAATTGGGATAAGAAAGTCACCAAAACAACAGAACCGGTTTTGCTAAGTTTTTTTAGCCATGCATCTCTCGGCGCTTGCTGTTCCACCTTCGAGTTTGAGTTCTTTTTAAAGAGGTTAGCTCCTCTTCGTCGAACATTTTTATCGGTGTTAGGAAACGTGCATAGAGAGAAAGTCCTTTAATATTACAAGCTTACGAGTGCATAGAGTATTCGCAGTTTAGAATATCAAAGAGAATTCATTAGCCGTGTAGTAATCACCATTTCCCGGCAGTTGTCCGAGGAAGAAATAAATCTTCTTGTGTCGATTTCTCTTAGCTATCGACCTACGAATTGATCATAAAAGTCTGCACCTGACCGCTACAACACTTACTTTTAATGTAAAGTCGATTAACGAAAGTCGATTGATTCGAGGATATCAAATACAACAGAGAGATTCGCAAGATGATCTTCATGGAAAAATAACGAAATATGCGCGAAAAAAGAAGTTCACACCAGTTCCTCTTCCGGTTATCACCAGGAAGATGGCCCACCTGATCGTGGGCAAGTCGGGGTCGCTGAGGTTAAGAAGTAAAAATAAATTAAGTCTATATTTCAGTAGTATAGAAGTTCTAATCTTGCCTTTGTCTTTTGTATAAAGTGGAGCGTATAAAGGTGTCCGAAGTCCACGAACAACGCCTTCCACGATCCATGGTTCCTGGATTTGGATGATATCTTCTGCATTTTAAAGAGTGACACAGAATGAGTGGCCCAAGCCTTTTTTGGGTAATAGAGATTGATCTGGAGAAACCGTATTATTGCTACAATTTTCCAAAGTGGTCTTCACTTCTGAAAGTGAGCTCAAGAGCTTATCTTCTTCCTCTGATCATGTAGGATCTCTTTTTGTTTCGTCATCGGTTTCCATTTCCGTCAGAGTGACAGAAGAGGAGACCGCCGCCTCGAATGAGTTGGAGTAGTCGCTGTCCATTACAGGAAAGGATACCGACACTCCCAGATCCAGGGCTGAATTTGAACTTTCGTTTAAAGAAGGAGAAGGTTGCTTATCAGCATCCAGCTCATCCTTTTTGTAGACCCTAAGATATATTGCCTCGAATTCGAACCGGATCATGCCTTAAGTCTGCACCTAAGGGCCCCTTAGCTCCTCCAGTTTCGCGACTTTCCAGTCATGAGTCGGAAGCGTCGGGTTATTGAGACTGATTCCATTGTACTTTTTGTATATGAGGGTTCGGTGCGGAGGTACGGGTTCTAGGACTGCTAAGAATATCGTCCCTAAGCACGACTTTGGGCCTGGCACCTGCCCAAATATCTCCTAAACCATATATATATAGCTTTCCTTAAAAAGATCAAGAGATCTCTGGTCGGCACATGCGATGAGCTTGACATGACCTTGTTGCCAGCCAGCGTCGCTTGTGATGGGAGGTGGTCCGGGGTTTTCCCGCATAATGGTCAAGAAATTGACCGAAAGTTTTAACTTGACCAATTGCCACCGTTCAAGTGTAATCGATCCGTTCTGTGCGTCTAAGTATATGAGGAAATATGATAAGATCTAAAGGTGTTGATCTGGCTACGAAATGAAGCTTACAACAAGAAAAATGACTTACTCGTATCTTTAGCCCTCTTTTCACAATCGGTTATTAGTTTTTCGAATGTAAGCGGTCTGTTCAGATGTAATCGTTCAGTGAATATGAGTTTTTGCTTAAAGTTCCCATTTCTTAATTTTACGAAAGACTCACCTTTCTAAATATAATTTGACACAATATGATGTTTTATTTTTTTGGTACAGGATCTTATCTTGTATATATTGAACATCCAAGATTGCAATTATTGTATATTTCGAATGCTTTTGGTGCAAATCCACCTATTGTTGCAAAAAATAGATGTCATCTTCATCGATCTAATTTTTGGCAAATAGGTCAATCATTGCTCAATAACATTCGCCGTTGACGCCTGACTTTACATTTTTTGGCTAAAGTATACAACAAGAAGATCTACAACATAGAAAATCCTATCTAGATATAAGTTGAACCATGAGACAAAAACAAGATTACTGCATTCATAATAATACACAGTCATTTAGGATCCGATTAGTTAATATGTTGATACTAGCTTAAAGGAAAACAAAACATAGTTCTCATTCCATCGACTCTATTTAGAAAAATTCTCAACTATGACCCAAAGAGCACGAACTTCTTCCATAACTAAACACTTGAAGCTGAACAGCTACTTCAAACTCAGACCGCAGTAACATCCTTAATAGATCGTCTTTGTATTTCCTAGTCAATATCAGGAGTCTCCGACAAATTTTGTCACTTGACAAAATGTTTACCCACTTAAACGCAAATGCCACACATTTAAGGCATTGCGCTGCCATTTAGAAGTTTCACTTGATTCTTATGATTCATTTTTGCGCGCACACTCACTGATACTTCACACACTTGCACGTACCGCACTCCCGTTTACCTTCCCGAACACTCGAACCAATTCAATTCGGACCTCTATTGGTTTCTAGTGGTTGCATTTGAATTATACATTTGCAGTTTCTTTGGTTTACTTGAAGATGATTGACGTTTTTGTTTTCACTTCTTCTTCTCTTTACGTACAAATATCTACGGGTAGCTCGTACGATATCGTTTGAACTGAGTATCTGAGCTCTACGACCATATTTGTAGCTGCTGTCGTTACTGGTTCTTTTTTTCCTGACTCTAAAGGTGCACTCAGAGAAACACTCTATATTTTTGCATCTTGTTTATTTTGGGATAAATGGGAACCCACTTGTTTAGTTATTCACAGTCACGGACAACCATGATGATAATGGCGATGATGATGATGATGACCGAAAAAAAAAAAAAAAAAATAATAATAAAACAATACATTCAACCTTAATTTATGCGAAACATCTTTGAATACTGGCAAGTGGGTGACATCTCTAGCTTAGTTTGGGATTCGTTATGCTTCAAATGAATGTTTAGATTTTTTGTTGATTTTTTCAAAATATTCCAACTGTGTTGAGCACTTGATAGATATGGTGTGTACCTATGGTGACATGTGCACAAAGTATTTACCTTTTAATTGTTTTACGCGGAAATACATACAGTTCTTCTCGTAGGTCAATCAATATGTACAATGGCCATCATGGAACAATTAAACATTTTTCTAATTTCAATGCGAATGTGAGGGACCAGTGTACAAGCCGCTAAGAGATAAACGAGTGTATGACGAAATCAACGAAGATGATTGAAGACTCAGACAAATAAGACAAATAAACCCCTTGTCGGAAATTTTCTTCTGTGAGGTCCCCAACATGGATTGTTGTTGACTTGTCTATGACATTTGTTGATTTCCTATTTTGCACTTTACCACATGATCCAACTGCGATTTACGTAACATTTATGACTTACTTTGTACGTGAAATAACTTTTATGGCAAAAAAATGTTTAGTTGTAAAGGGTGATTCATCGTAAGGAATGATTTATAGTGTAAAATAAAGTACATAAATTTGAAAGCGAACTTAAAATTTTTATTATCGGTGAAAAGAACAATTTTTTTTTTAAAAACGACATCATGTAAATGTTGGCCACGACTTGGTCTGACGTGTTCCATTCGAAAGCTCCAATTTTGAGCGACTAGTTCGACCATAGCGACTGGTATCTCGCGGATAACATGAGGAATGTTAGCGTCCAAAGCGTCAATCGTAGCTGGCTTATTCCTGAAGACCTGAGACTTTACATATCCTCAAAGAAAATGGTTCGAAGGTGTAATATCGCATGATCTAGGCGGCCAATTTACCGTAGCAAAACGTGAACTTAAGTGCTTACCAAAATGATTACTCCACAAGTCCATTGTTTCACGAGTTGTATGGTTCGTAGCGCCATTTTGTTAAAACCAGAGCTCACCGAGACCATGTGCTTGAATTTTAGGAAGCACATAGTCCGTTAACTTTGCGCGATAATGGTTGCCATTTATACTAACATTCTAGTTTTGCCTCATTTTTGAAGATATATGGACCAGTGATTCAACCAGGCCATAAACCACACCATACCGTTGTTTTGAGTGGATGTAATGGACGCTCTTGGTACGCTTCGGGTTGCTCATCAGCCCAAATATGCCAATTTTGTTTATTAATGTATCCATTGAACCAGAAATAGGCTTCATCACTGAACAAAATTTACGATAAAACACCGGATATTCATTGAGTTTTTCCAGAGCCCATTCACTGAAAATTTGACGCAAGTTCAAGTCGCTTGGCTTCAATTCTTGAACAAGTTGAATTTTGTACGCTTTTAGGCCAAGATCCTCACGTAAAATACGCCAAGTTATCACACTGTTGTGATGTGAGTCTTTCCATGATGACTTGCCAATCGATACTAAACAAAAGTAATAAAGCAGTTTGATAGGAGTTACGCGTAACCTGCCTATTGAAAATCAAACCTCACGATGATTCACCCCTTATAAGGTTGATATCAAAAAGAGCAGACCTCCAAATGCATAAGGAATAATGGAAAAAGTTGGTACTGCAATACACTAGGTTCAATATTTGAATTTTTCTACACATTTATTTTATTTAAAGAATATACTTGTACGAATGTTAGAACCTACTACTTCCAATTAAAAATGTGATCCCATCCCAAAAGAACTGCATCGACCGTAAGAAATGGTAGTCAGAAGGGGCAAGGTCTGGGCTATAAAGCGGGTGGGGTAAGACTTTCCATCCACTGTTTTCCAAATAGTTCTTAACCGGAATAGCAACGTGGGGCCGAGCGTTGTCATGATGGAAAATTATTGCATCGTGTCTGGTCGCATATTCCGGGCATTTTCCGGCTACTGCTCTCTTCTAACGGATTAATTATGTTCGGTAGCGTTGTCCATTGATGGTTTCACCCGGTTTTAGCAGCTCATAATACAGCACACCCATCTGATCCCACAGAGCATTACCTTCGCGCGATGGATATTCGGCTTTGCCGTTCATTTGGCTGGTTGGATTCATTTTTTATCATCAGTAACAATCCGATGCAAATATGACTGCCTTTTGTGGCGTTCCAGCAGCATTTCGAACATGCAAAACCGCCTTTCGACGTCTCTCGGCTTGAGTTCATGTGGAACCCAATTTCCTTTTGAATATATCCAGCTGCTTTTAAACGTTTTGAAATGGCTGTTTGAGTGACACTCAAAGATTCTGCGAGCCCTTCTTGTGTTTGGCAACAATCTTCATTGAAGTGGAAACTACTTTTGGCACGTTCGCACAGCTAGCGCATGTTTACCATAAACTTCCGCCAAAATTCGATGACTTCCGGCAGCTGTTTTCTTCATATTAAAGTAATGAAGAAGAACTCCCCGCAAAAACACTTTTTCAGGCACAAAGTTCGACATATTTGAGTGAAAAAAAATTATTGTTGTTTACGCTTCAAATGAATGATATATACTGAAATGATGAACAATGACAGTAGCTTTTTAACGCATGTTCCAATGGAATAATGCAAATTACGACATCTCTTAGCAAACCGCACGAAGTTATAGAACTACGATTCATGAAATTCTGAAATTTGAACCTTTAGCAAATTGGGCTTTGGCCTGAAAATTAACTAAAACAAAAAAAATATACGGAAATTACAATTTCACATCGTGATGCTACTTCTACAAAGTGGATATTGTTTTAACTATAGCTGGTTTTTTTTGGTCGCCTTATTACGGCAAAAAGGCTTAAAGTAAAATTTCCTACGGTTCTGAAAACAACTCACCCCACCTTGCTACGGTTAAACTCCATCAGAATAGACAAGTGATAAGTTAGAATTATATTTTGGTCTTCTAAGGGGAAACCGAAAAGTTGTAAAGGGCTTCAGAAGGGGCACACCATAAACGACTACCGTCTAAGCTGAATAGCAAACGGAGATATGGGACAAACGGAAGGCGCAAACATACTACAAGTGCTGTCGAAAGCGCGAACGCTTAAAATCTCACTCCCCTGCGGCGACAGAGAAAAGAAACAAGTCGGTGAAACAGATCACTGTAACAGATCCACCTCTCGGATCTGAAACTGCGCCCTTTTCATCTGTCCCGAACAAGGCCAAGAGAAAAAAAGTTTATGGAACTCTCTCTGTCGATGGATCTATTAGCGTACGATGCAGGAATGAAACCGGCGCTGCAACTAACAAAGGCAGCGGTGTTTTCACACGCAGACAATGTCCGGCAAGGCCAGTGCTACAAGCAGCAAAGGACGCAGTTCTGGTCGACGCAAGTCAGTATGTGGTATGTGGTGAAATCCATGTTGAGAAACAACTCTAGTAGTGGCTATCACAGCACACAAGACGCGGAAACCGGTGCTGCAACCAGCATAAGATGCAGTTCTGGTGGATGGAACATTAACATCGCTAAAAGGGCAGCATCGAAGAAAACCCCGAAAAGCCAAAAAAGATGAGCACCTGGCGTTTTGAGTTAGGAAGTCTGGCAATGAAAACAGTCTGAATAACATTGAGTGCTAATACTGTGTCGGTCAACTTTGGGAACTAGCCAAAGCAGATAATGTTTGTATTCAAGCAGAGGGCTACGATATGGAAAATGGAACTCTTAGAGTGAAGTGTTTTACACAATAAAATTTTGAATGGTTAAACAAGCTTGTGCCAAAAATCCTACTACTGGAAACTAGGACTTTCAAAGTTTTCAGATATTCCAAACTGACGTGATATTGGGGCAACTCAGGTAAACAGGAGATGTTCTGAAGTTTCTTCATACCCAGAATCCTGGCCTCGACACTGAAAAGTTGAGAATTTACTCTTACAAGGAGAAAAAGAATCGGTAAAACAAGGACGACTTTTCTTTTGTTGTGAGCTTAGACAAAGTCTCTGTCGAGACCATTAAGTCTAGGTATGAATTACATCACTGTCTGCACCTTGTAAAGGTTTACTTCCACTTTGTTTCCAAGGAGATGACTACCCCAGTACCCATTTTTTTTGTGTACTAAAATCAACCTTCAACATTCCAAGTCTGCTACTGCATCCTTATGAATACAAAACCCCACAAATTATTTATACAGAAACCATGGGTGTGGAATAAACTCATCTGTGGTTTCGGATGTTTAAGGGGTTTCAAACCACTGCATGACGAGCGATCGGAAAGACCGAGAACTTGTATTTATGTCCCGAACTCACTCTCATTCTCAGTTTAGATAACTTGTTCAATTGTGCAACCAATAATTGGTTGCTGCAGACATAAGGTACAAAGCTATAAGATAATGGCACAAACTCGTCGTTGCGTTCACATCTTTTACTTATGATTCGTTATTACCACCACTAGCACGGTAGCAAAACCCATTGAATGCTGTGATTCTGATTCTGAGCTTACGCTCAGAATACTTGTTGGGGCAGTAGCAAATACTACGTGAGAGGCAATCATCTTCTGGATATTATACTATCCTCTGACCTGGTTGTCGAAAATATTAGGTCTTAGAAAATTTTTGCTACAATGGTAAAGCAGCAAGTAATCGACTTAACGTAAGCAGTCGCGTAAGCGATTACGCGTTAGCTTAAAAATACCAAAAAACTAAAAATTAAGTTGAAGGAAGACTGCAATGTTTACAGTAATAATAATAATAAGTACAGATCGAAGTAAAGAATATAAAAAGATTAGTCAGATTTCGAAGTGCCTATTATAAGAACTTTTGCGAGAAGATCGAAACTGTCGGTGACACCAGTAGGCTTATCAAAGTCCTCAAAAGTGGAAGATCAACCACTCTAGATCCACCCAGACAACTGATGGTATCGAATCAAGTCGAAATTGGAGACTCTATCATGCTAGAGGCTCACTTCCCAGGTAATCTAATGAGAACCAACTCAGAACCAGCTCATATTAACAAAGCTGCATGTGAGCTTAATAACATCGCACGCCATAGCTTGTATATCATGTACGGATGAAGCTATTAAATATGCTTTTGCATCTGGTACCGATGGCATATACCCAGTTAGGTTATAAAGAGATATAGATCAGCTGCTAGTAACTCTGAAGAGAATTTTCATTACTAGCCTAGTACAGGCATACATATATATGCCATATAAGTACATACAGGAACCCTGGTGAACAGTGAGAGTTGTCTTTATACAGAAAATTGAAAAAGGGGACTACACGCTCGCCAGGAGCTTCAGAGCAATAGCTCTGACTTTGTTCATGTTGAAAAGCATGGAGAGAGTGGTCAAGATCCGTGTGCGAAACACGCTTCAGCCCTAGACGTGATTTACTTAAAATGGGCTTTCAGTCAAACCTCTCTAAACTGAGATTGTTCTTTTTGCGAGACGGGGAAAGCTGGTCTGGTTTGACTCGTCTAATACTCAAATGTATTTTCATCCAAATTATCTAAAGAAGCTAAGTATTTAAATGTCATCCTTGATAACAAATTTCTATGGACTAAACATGTTACGTCGAAATCCTTTGCACGACAGTGCAAAGGGGCTGTCGGCAAGATGTGGAACCTATAACCAAAATAACAATACGTGATTGCTTCTCTTTAACTAGACAGAGAAGAACTGTCTGAATGAAGGCTGTCCCTTCCACACCAGACTCCACATTAGATAGATTGCTGAATCTCATATCATAGACATAGACATAGTAGACTTGAAAAATGCATATTTGATATAAACGCGTTTACAATTTTAAGTTATAGAAATAAGTACCTGGCGGCCTTGTACTATAGTTTGAAAAACAAGTATTTCGAAATATCTCTAGGTCATAATTCTTTAGAATATCATTTTTAAGGTACTAAACGACCATTGAAAGCAATGAAAAAAAAATATTTTTTTTTTAAATCGTAGAATGGCTTATGCCCTTAAGGTTATCTTAGCGAATTTACCCTTGATGCGGATTAGCACAATGCGACTTCATTGTCACAAACACATGTATTTTCTATTGTCAGACTCCAGATGCAAATTCCGTTTGAGTTATCAAACATAGGTGTTATCGATCTGTTTTATAATATTTTGATGATAAACGACGTAAAAATAGACGTTTAATATTTTGTGGGTCTAATAGGAGACCTGCGTATCTTATTGAACTCCAAAGTACTGCTTTATACCAATCGATTTGCCAATCGCTTGTTAGACAGGTTTAAGGTTACAGATGCTAAATTTAAAATTTCAATATAGGAGTAAATGTTTGATTTCTTTTAATAAATTATTCTCCTTAAAAGAACTTCATCAATGGCAGTCATATGTTTATGTTGAACCAAAAATATTAGCCTGGTGAACTCTAAGTCCAAATTTTTGTCCATCATAGCATAATTAAGAAGGAGAAAACGAAACTGTGGACAACAATACTAACAGGCTTATAGTAGTGAACCATGCAAATGTAATTATCCTCTCTTATCTGCGTTAATACAGCTACATAGTTAATAAGGAGGACCGGTTTAACTTAGATACTTTAACATTTTCAGACTTAAGGTCATTTCAGTGCTACAATTGAACATGTTTGAGTAAAAGAACAGTTTAAAATATTTTGTGGATTTATTGAAAATACGTGATTTCTTTTTTTTAAACCAGACTAAAAGGAATTATCTGAATGGGGGCTGTTCCTAGCACACCAGGAACAGACAGATTGCTGCATCTTATATCTATAACTAACATCAGAAGTAATATATATTATTACGAAGCTGGACATATGAGAATTGTGACATGGTTCTAAATGAACGAGTAGTGTTTCTTGCCTCTAAGTTTACAGAAACCAAACAAAACAATTCAAAAGAAAACAAGTTAACGTTTTTTAGTGTTCTTCATTCTTCTTCATTTTGAAAGCCTAATGGAGTCTGGAAAACCTTTGTATCAATAGGTTAGTACTATTGCGTTTTACCTTTTAATTTTTGCGATTTTTTCTACTTCAAAAAGATCAAACAAACCTTTCTCGATTATTATGGTCCTTCTCCGCTATGAGCGATGCGCGGTTTATATTACCGCCATAGAGCTTACAGCCCTATACGAAGATACTAAAAATATTTGGCGAGCCAACTAATTGCCCCGTATAAAAACAGATTTACTACTGAAAATCCTTTCTAACGTTTTAAGAACAACGAAATTCGTATATTCAGGTATAATTTCGGACCCTTAACAGGCCACGTGCAACTGAACCATTAGCAGAGGCATTTGACTTTTATGATATCATGCAGAGATCACCGATATCCACGTAGTACATTGGGATGGACTGGACAAAAAGACAATAAAAAACTGTTATATATGTGATATTCGGATGCGGAATTTGCAGAACATTAAGGCAAGAAGTCTTGAGCTTCCGACAAGTAAGCGAACGTCCTTTGGCAATCCGTATCAAGGGTGAATTCGATAAAATAATCCTAATATGACAGGTGTATACGAAAAATACATGAGACGTTCTTCCGGTCAGTCAATATTGATTGGAATCACCATCTTGTTGCAGCCAAGGCGCAAATGCCACAACAAAGTAGAACTATCTTTATCTCAACAACTTATATGTGGCCTGCATCAAGTACGGAGGACCAGTGGCAATGTTGTTAACGTGCATGTCGCATCTGATGTGCCTGGTTCCACACAACCACCACAAGGAAATTTCTAGTTTAATGAAATGAAGGACAAGAGCCGCTCGTAAGCTCTACGGGCAGCAGAGACTAGAAGAACATCGGACTCTCCAGAAGTAGAAAAAAGCACAAAAAGCGCACAACTTCCTCAAGGCAAGAAGATCAGTACAGAAACCCGTAGAGATGAAGAAAGAAATTTTGTAGTGGAGTCATAGTCAGTGCTGAGAATATGGAAATACTTTTTATGCTGACAGTATAACGGTGATGAAGGACATTTTAGGCCATTAAACTTAAACAATGATCGCCAAAATTTCTGTCCACCTGATAAGAACGTAAGGATAAGAACATCTAAGCCGAAATTTAGCAAAGTAGCTAGACCTGGTGGCTTACCGGTCGAGGTATTCAAAGACCAGGAAAGATTACGATCGACCAAATCTTCACATTTCGGCAGATTCTGGAAAAAAAAACTTCCGAAGTCTAAATCGATATCCACCGTATTTTCAGCGATTTTGAGGCCGCATATGACATCATTTATGGAGACGAGCTAAGTAGAAACATTTCTAGGTTTGCAATACCTACCAATACCAATACATTAAGGTCGGTAACGACTTAACCGAGACCTATGTTGTCAAAAAGGTCTTTAAAGAAGGTAACGCGCTATGACGTGACATCTTTAACAATATCCTTGAAAGAATTGCGCGAAACTCAAGCAGTCACTGGAGACACAATCTATCAAAAGTCTCTGTAACTATCTATGATATCTAAACAATTAGGAGAACTTAGTAGGATGTTACAAATATTGAAACGGAAACTACCAAACTGGGTTAACCGGTAAATGAGGACAAAACTAAGTATATGCTGGTAACAAGAAGGGACACATTACATCGACAAATTGGTCAGAACGTTACAACTTACAGCTATAGTTTCGAGGTATTAAAGGACCTTGTCTACCTTAAACCTGCTATGAATTCTACCAGCATCACCTCAGCAGAAATAAAACGAACAATCACTCTTGCCGATCGCTGTTTCTTTGATCATTTGAGATAGCTCAAATGTAGAGTAAATGGACACCAGACTCTTCAAATCTAACCCAGAAGAACAACGAAGTAGAGGGTGACCATACCTTAGGTGGCACGCACAAATAAAATATGACCTCAACCGACTTGGAGTGCGCAAATGGTGACAGTTAGCCAAAAACCGAACTAGCTGAAGAGGTTTGTTAGTAGAGGCTTAGGTTCATTCCGAACTGTAGCGCCACATTCCTAAATAAGTAAGTTTTTCCTTAAAAACCTGGAATGTTTTAAAAAAAGAATACCTAAAATTGTGAACCATTTAATTTTTTGTTTTTGTAATTATCTTAAGAGTTAACAATTTAGGATGTTTTCAAATTAGCTCATTTCTGGCAAGTCAAAAACGCTTGCATTTCAGCATTCCCGCCAGAGATATTCAAAAGTGAAAAGAATTATGTAAATGGTCACTGTGCATAGGCTATTCTTTAACAAAGAGTAAATTGTAGACTCCAGACTCCCAGTAAACTGTCTAAGAAAGCTCGGCCCTTAGAGGAATCTAACTTTTAATCAATCCCCAAGTATTTATTAAGTTTGAATTATTCAAACATTGAAACATGGTCATGGTCAAACATTGGTCAAACATGTCCCTACGCTAGCTTGTCAAATGAAATATGGTATGCTCTGCTCTGTTTATTATGATATATAATCGCAAAGACTGCTATAGTATCTGAAATCTTTGTACAGACATCGTTGTAACAGATCTTTTCCAATGCCACCATTTCCTCATATGTCTTAACGTTTCAATAAATGTGCTTTGAATGAACCATCCAAAAATGGCTTTATATGATAAACAAAATTCTAACGATTTTTATCATAACTAGTAGCTTTAGCTGCCAGATTTTACATTAGAATTGCAAGCGATGTCTCCTTTTATTCTCTCTGTGAAAAAAAGTATCCAGCCATTTGTATTTTGCCATTTCCATCACACCAGGAAGATGAGTGATAACATTTTCTGGGTGCGTTGTTACATTCTTATAACTTGCCTTTTTACTCCACTTTGACAGAGTCTTGTCCACAAAATAAGAGCAGCTCTATTTTGTGAGCGTCCATTTTTCAATATCATGTGGCTCAACGTTATCTTCGGAATCATCTCCTCTGCTCAGTATCAATAAACCGCTCTTTGTCAGATCTTTCATCGAACTATTTGCAATTTTTTCAAATATTCTTGCTTTCTCATACGGCATTGTAAGCACACCATGTAAATGAAATTGAAGACTAAATATAACTTTCGTGATTATAAGTAACTTTTTATCTTGTGGTTACGAAGTAAAGGCAAAAATTGGAAAATCCAAGAAAAGAGAGGGGAGTGTTTAAGTCAGTTGCCTCGAGGTTTTTATTATAAAGAACGATCTCGATCTCTAGGCATAGTCAAGCTGCAAAAGTACTTTTCGTATCCTTGTTGATGGGTTGAGACTTTAATGATAGCATTCAGCGGGACGCAGAAAAGTCAGTCTTCTTTTCTCTCACCTTAGCAAAAAATCCACTTGTTAGAATCATAACATAAGTACCATATTTAAGCTAATCAAATGATAACCTCCTCTGTGACTCTACGACTTAAGCCTAGTTCAAGTTACTGATAATTTGTAAATTCTAGACTATTGTTTTTTTGCATTTTTGCAAGTCAATCTTTTCATATGAAAAGATATATTGTGTTAACTAATTAGTTAATTATTTTGGATCTACAAATATCCAATCGATTTTTTGTGAAAGTATTTTTGCTCTATCTCCCACCCTAAAGGAGAATCACAAGTATTAAAAATAAACCAAACTGTGGGAGAATATGTCAAAAAATTCATCTCATTGAGTACGCTTAATATGACCTAAATTATATAAGTTTTGCATAATAAACTAACGGTAGTTTTGAGCTATGAGTTGACTTCGTTCTAGAAATTCTAAATTAAAGATTCCTTTATTTATGTTCTCTTTTATCCAGAGTATATAAAGTAGTGCTCATTGAAAAGGGGTCTTGTTCAGATGCCACTAAAAAAGAGCTTGGCACAACTCAAGAAACATTTTATTATGCAGAACTTATTTATTTCATCCTTTCATTTTCAGATTGAAGTACACTTAAAGATCCTTACCGTACAGTCTGTTGGGAAATTGTTCACAACTAGCACTTTGATAGCTAGACTAGTACATCAGCAGCAACAACAATAGCAAAAAAATAACAAAATGTTGCACAAATGGATGCGAAAAAATAAGAAAAAAAAAAATCAGACACATTTTGTTCTCTTGCACAACACTTAGGTGCAAATTGATGTCTATTGAGCATGTTAAAATACGATATCAAGACTGTTTGCAATCCCATCATAACTGACAAACAGTTTAAGACCCCTTTTAGATCACATTAGAACGTCTCTCATCGACTGCACTCATAAGGAAAGAGGCGTGTTTTGAACCTCTCTAAAAAAGCGTCTTACAAGACGCGCGCCCGCAATCTATTCGTTCGAATGAAATCACTTTTCATAGCAAACTGACGGATACTGGCGATAGTGATGGTGCAGTAGTGATGCGGTACGGAGAAGAGATGCCGTCTCTCTGAGAAGCTATTATCGCACGATCATGAGGGAACAATTACCAAATCAATGGCCATCCACACGGACTTGTTGTGCTAAATCATGTCCTGTTCTATTACTGGATTACCCATAATGACAGGTTGTAAGTATCTTATAAATGCAACACGCAAACGCGCAACAATATATCTGTGAATTTGTCGGTAACAGAGTGCGGTATAGGGCGGGAGGTAGTTTTATTGACAGCAGCAATTATGTGGCACATTATTGCTATGTTGAGGATTTCACTTTGTTGTCGTCATATTGGCCACTCGACGTATTCACCACCTCGTCTTGTCGATGAATGAAAATGTTTTGAACGCAATCAATTAGGCGAATCTCGTTATTGTTGTTTTTGTAGTTGTTGTGAAAGATGAAGACTGTGCAATCTGAATTGAAAGTGTTAATGCATTTATGAGAAATTGGTCTGACTTAGCTGTCTGACTGAGGCTGTCAGAGCTGAGAGGATAGTAGTAGTCATACAAGATTGGTAAGCTAAAAGTAATTATTGTTTAAACACATATGTGTAATGCTAGCTGAGAGATGGATACTTACTATGAATGCACTTAGAAATATGCTTCTAAATACTATTAATAATAAAAACCTAGTAGCAAAAGCAATCCTCATATCATGAAAGTATTTACATACCTTCACGATTGCATTTGTGTCAAACGATTGTTTCAGCTTATTTCCGCCCTTACTGTTCTGCGAATATTTTATTTATTGAGTTGGTCGTTGGCTGCATCAAGGTCATGTTTCGAGTCAATGTTGGCTGCTCAGAACTTTCCGATGTCCAGAATACTGCCTTACACCTATCACAAAATTACTAATTTAATCAAGCGCTTATTGATCCGGAGACCGCCATGTCCCCATCTGCCTGTTATCGTAATATTTCGTCCCGCCACAAATTCAATAATCCTAAGAAGCATTCATACCAACAGTCCCATATGAGATGTCCTCTTTTCCTATCCTGGCGTTATACATCGGACATTTCTCATACGTCTTGTCAAGGAGCTCATAGATACATTCCTTAGTGACGTCGTGTTTGTCTTCCGTGTGGGCATGGGCTTTTTTGTGATTTTTTCCCATTGTTTATTGTACATATGATTTATAATATGTTTTATTTATTTAAAAATGGGGGCTGTGCAGCGTTTCTCAGATGACATCTCTTTTTAGGAAGGGTCTACGGCCGTACAATAGCTCCCGTAAATTTTAAACTATGAAGAGTCACTAAATTTTTTTTTTATTGTACATAACAACAGGTAGAGAAGTACCTATGATGTTTTTGATATATTGATTTTTGACCGAAAGACGCACTTCCAAAATCAAACTTGCAAAATTCGCAGAAAAATCGTAAGAAAATTGTTAATAACAAATGAACTATGCCATATAAAAAAATTCCAACGTACTTATTTACACAAATTTTTTTTAAAATTTGGTTAAAATTTGAAGTGAATTGGTTGAAAATTGTTCGAGTTATGGTTGCGGCTAACTTAAAAAATGCAGTTTTGAAATAAACGCTTTTAAAATTTTCATTTATAGAAGTAAATACCTGGCGGCCTTGTACTTTACTTTGAAAAACAAGTACTTCGGGATATTTCCTAGCCATAATTCTTAGGAATATCATTTTAAAGGTCCTAAGCGACCATTGAAAGCAATAAAAAAATAGATTTTTTTAAAATCCTAGAACGGCCTAACCCCTTAAGGTTATCTTAGCGAATTTAACCTTGATGAGGTTTAGCAGAATGCGACTTCATTGTCACAAAGACATATATTTTTTATTGTCAGACTACAGATGCAAATTCCATTTGAGTTATCAAACATATTAAGAAGCACAAACAGCTACATCATTAATGTTGAGGTCTTCCTACATATTCGGTTCGTCCTCCTAGGTGTTATCGATCTGTTTTATAATATTTTGATGATAAACGACGTAAAAATAGACGTTTAATATTTTGTGGGTCTAATATTAGACCTGCGTATCTTATTGAACTCCAAAGTACTGCTTTATACCAATCGATTTGCCAATCGCTTGTTAGACAGGTTTAAGGTTACAGATGCTAAATTTAAAATTTCAATAAAGGAGTAAATGTTTGATTCCTTTCAAAAACTTATTCTCTTTTTGTATTGAAAATGTTACCTCATTGACTATTCTAGGACTTAAGTTTAATAATAGATATCTTTGTAAAGAAAATTGTAAAGATTTAAGAAAGAGCCTAGCTTCAAGAACTAGTATTGTTAAATATTTAGCTCAAAAAAAATTTAATACACATGTTACCACTCTATGTCAAATAACAAAATCCTTAGTCTTAAGTAAAATAGATTGCGCATTGTTTATCTTTGGTAGCGCATCTAAGAGTACACTCAACGCCATCAAAACTCCATACCATCAAGCAGTCCGACGCAGTCTCAAAGCCTTTCCAACTAGCCCGATCAAAAACATGTTAGCAGAAGCAGGTCTTCCAAGTATAGAAGAACGCATTGTACATTCAACAGCCAAACTGTTTCTGAAACTTGACTGATCAAACTCGATCATTGACAGCGAAGTTAACTCTGTGATTAATAAAAGTAAATCAAAACGAATCGAATCAGCCATCTCCCGCTCGCTACGTTTAATAGAGGATCTACAAATTTCTATAAGAAGGCTACATCGGTACAGAGCCAAGTTTCCATCGTGGTCGTTAAAGAAGAATTCTCTGGACATGTCGGTGGCTTCAAATGACAAAACTAAAACTCCAGACGCCACATTCCAGAAACTATTCCTTGAGATTTCTGCAGAATCAAAGAATAGAGGCTGGACTTTAGCCTTCACAGATGGCTCCAAAACTAAATCTGGTGCCCCTTTTGCTTCCACATATGTAAATGGCAATCTCATCAGAATTGGCATTTTTAAAACAATCTGTTTCTATATTTATCACCGAAGCTGTTTCCAATCTTGAAACCCTGACCAACCTTTCGAACAAACAAGGGAAATATGCAACATGTTCCGATAGTCTTTCGGTACTAAATGCAATAACTAACCCCAACTACAGAACCAAAGTGATTGACAAAATTAGAGACTATCTTATAAGATTCCACAACAGATTTAGACTTATGTGGATACCAAGCCATGTTGGGATTTTGGGAAATGAGCAGGCCGATGCTGCCGCCAAATATGATCACAATAGCCCAGTCTTCCATTTCCAACATCTCAGCAATAAGGACTTATCAAAGGAAATAAACCTCAAACTAAAGGCACAATTGCTAACAGATTGGTCCCAATACAAACATCACTACACTTCAATTAATTCGGACAGATCCTTCCCTAACTACCCTGCTATATCACGACCATCAATTACAACTTTTGTCCGACTACGCCATCAACATCTCTTAAAAAAGGAAACACCACCAACCTGCCCCACGTGCCCATCCATTCATCAATGGCAGTCATATGTTTAGGTTAAACCAAAAATGTTCAGCCTGGTGAACTCTAAATCCAAATTTTTGTCCATCAAAGCATAATTAAGAAGGAGAAAACGAGACTGCGAACAACAATACTACCAGGCTTACATTGAACCATGCAAATGTAATTATCCTCTCTTATCTGCGTTAATACACCTACATAGTTTATAAGGTGGACCGGATTAACTTAGATACTTTGACATTTTCAGAATTAAGGTCATTTTAGTGCTACAATCGAACAAGTTTGAGTGAAAGAACAGTTTAAAATATTTTGTGGATTTATTGATTCGTTACTCCAAATGAGTTCAAATATAAAATATTTTTTTTTGCTGAAAATTTATCTCCTTTATTATTTTCAATAACAAAGTTATTCAAGGTTGTGTAAAGTGTTATAAATTGAAATATCTGAAGAAATACGTTATGCTATTTTGTAATTTGCACGAAAGGTTACTGTGTAAATCTCATTGTCTAATTCATTATTGTTTGATTACTGACGTCAATATGCCATGCTTCGTTATAAGATTGAAGTAATTCATAACTTAAATATCAGGTTTATGTTTTCCTTTATACGCCGTAATGATGTTTGAAAATTCTGCCTTGTTATTAATATTTAAAGCTTTGAAATACCCCCTGGCCCTGCAGTTGCAATTTTTACGTCATATATGGTTGAAACAAAATTTAATTCAGTAGGTTTTGGTTTCTTATATATATGCCAGAAAAGTAAGAATGAATAATAAGATTTCTTATTTCCTTTTTGCTTATCAAATTTTGTAATTCATTCTTTAAAAAGTTATCCGGTCACCGATACGTAAAGTTGGATTGATAATCGACAAGTAACAGTTTGCTACTTTTGCTTATCATTATTGTGAAACACACTCCACGTAAAATGAAACATACGTATGACGTACATATTGTATCGCAATTAAACATTATGTCTAGTATATTTGCTTCCATTTATTAGTTCAACCATTGCTTGCCTCAAAAATTATTTTCACTAAATCGATTTGTAAGTTCCATTGCCTTTCCGTTTATTGACTTCCTGATAGGAAAATTTTCGCATTCACCTAGAAAATCGAAAACAGAAATTTTTTGATATCTTTACGTTCTAAAGCATCTATTATGTTTTCAGACAGGTTTTAAAAAAATGTTTCTGTTTTTTTTTTATTCATTTCCTTTTTTTTAGTTGCGTCAAAGCATGTGTAATTTTCATAGATACCAGTAGCTCGAGACTAGTAGCATGCAAAATTTGCTAGCTTGATTGTTCGATTCCAGGAATACGCCTACGTTACTAAACCACACACTTTGACCAATCTCCTCGCGGGACGTTAGTTACTACTTCGCGGGGCTGATAAGCAAATCAAGCTATTCGTGTTTTGTTATTTGCTTCGGAAGTTTCTGCAGCTTTTGATGCTCCTTCTGTTGCTTTTCTTAGCAAATAAATATTGCGTGGCTCGTATCTTCATCTTTATTTGGGCATTCGGGGTAAGATGCTTCAATTTTGATCCTATTGATTCCATTGGCATCGTGTTAACTTAAGGCTCTTCTGTTATATATCCTCAACATCTCATCTGCAAAAATGTTGACGGGAACTATTCCAGCTATAACAAAGCTGGCCTCGTCGAAAGTACCTGCGCCGAGAATGGGGCGGCATACAACAGAACTGATGTGAAAACTCTGGAGAGTAGGATTATTTTGGGTATCCATGTCCACCAATGTTAGGCATTATACGCGAGAGAAGTCCCTGCATTTACGATGCTTTATTGGTTTAAAAGTCTACGTATGTTTTGAACCATAAACTGTTATTTAGCTTTACTCCAATATATGTAACCGCTTCTTTGAACTTGATTATTTGGTTACCATCTTCGAAGTTGTCGAACTCAACACCTTTTCAACCAGTTATGAGGCAGCTTCTGTTTAATGGTCGGCTAGTAGGCTGACGGCTACTAGCCAATCCTTTATCTGGATAAATGTACAAATCTGTTTACCTACTACTACTATTATGAAGGCAATGTCATCGGCGAATCCAATTACCCTCACTTCTTCCAGGCAACATCAATCGTAGGACACCGTCGTACATTATTTGGCACTATTACTGGCACTAACAGTAGGTAGCATTTTTCTAAAGCCAAATTGGTAGTCTGATAGGGCTCTTTTTTCATCTGCCACTACGAGTAATCTATTGTAGATTATTTTCTCGAAGATCTCTCCCATGGTGTCCAATTGGCATTTTGACAATATGACGATAGTTCTGCTGGAGGCTTCTTTCCTTTTGCAAAGAAAATGTTTCATTTTCTACTTTCGGAAAACGTTCCTTCTCCGAGCCACTTCTGCATCGTCATCATAAATAAGTCTGGCTTCTTTTTTATAGTCGCTTTTGTTACCTTCTTCACGACGCCGTCGGGTCCGTGCGCTTTGTTGTTGTCTGTTTTTTTGCTTGCCTGCAACACCTTCTGGGTTGTTAGTGGAATATCAACTGGAATTTGGATCCAAAGATGCTTTACTATGGATTACAGCATTATTGGACATGTTACTGGCGAAGTTCTGTAGCCCTTCAGTTTGGTCATAACAATTTTGTAAGCCGAACCCTTTGGGTTAGTGTTGTACTCCTCACAGAGGCGTTTAAGGCGCACGGTTTTGCTATCCTTAATGGTTCTATTTCAATTGCGCCATGCCAGTTTAATACTGTCTAGCCATTGTTGGAAATATGGTCTCCTTCTTGAGCGCTGGATCTAACGTCGAGCTCGTTCCACCAGTAATACGGTGGTGCCTTCCTTCTATTTATTCTCAGCTAATTCTAACCATTTAGGGTTAGATCATCGTTCAACATCTCTTCGAATATTTTTTGATGGAAAGATCTGTCGTTCTATTTTAGACCCGGAAGTTTTGGCGGCACAACTGCTTTCTCTTCGTTTATTTGCAATGCCATAATTTGGTGGTTACTGTGTGAGTATTCTTAACTGACTCTCTACTTTATTATTCTCAGGATAAAACTGCTCATAAAGGTGATGTCATTAATAGACCCTATTTCAGGCTTCCGGTATGTATTTTCGCGACCCTTGTTGGCAATACCTATCGATAGGGGAATGAATGTATTCAGTAGTGCCTGCAATCTGGTGTTTATGATTCTGCTGCCCAATTATGTGGTCCACACGTTTAAGTTGCCATTTAAAATCACTGCAGCTCTCTGAAGCGTCCAGCATTTGTTGGTATTCGTTGGACGTCAAGCTGGATCAGCCATATCTGCTTTCTATAGCTAAATAAATGACTTTTATTTATTTTCGCTCGCACATAGCCTTCTGTTTGGTCGCTTGTGTCCTGGAAAGCATAGCGTCTACATATCCATATTGCCGCTTGTTTTAGCTTATCGCAAATCCAGTTAGTGCTCTCGTAGGGACATTTATGGGGTTCAATTTTCGTGATAATGTCCGCCCTTTTCCTTTGCTGGTTTGCGCTAAGATATTCTGGGCTATTCTACAGTTATTAAGATTTGTTTGTAGATACATGGACCTTTGGTAATGGTAACACTCCGAAAAACTGAGCATTTGTTACTGCCAGCTACGTGCTTCATTCCTTATCGCAGTTCTTTACTATGTGCCTTTCTGTCCCACATCTCCTATATAGTTTGGAGCGAATTTCTTCGCTATTGCATTGCCAAGCTATACTATTATGATCAAACAAACCTTTCCAGCTTCTTAAAGTTTTCCGGTGTCTTTTGCATGAAGGCTGATTGTTGCTGTTTGACTTGAGCCTTGTGAGCCTTTCACAGGGACAAAATGTCTGCTGGTTAAACTGTCAATGTAAGCTGAGCTTTGATGACATCGATTATGTTGTTTACAGTGCTGAACTTATCGCTGTATTTAACCTTAAAGATAGCGTGGTAAAGACAGGTTTTAATAATGACGCCTTTCAACTCGGTGATCTTGATACACGGTATACCTTTTGTTTTTCCTTAATTTTTGATACCTCCTTTCTCACTGTTTCCAGTTTGGTGTCTGCCTTTACCTAAATTTATTTGTTCAAAAAATCAAGATGTGTACAATACCGTTCAAAATTTACCGTTTTATTTTGTTTAACCAGCTCATAGTACATCATATCCTTGTGGTCCCACTAAGAAAACAATATTGCTTCCTTCAAAGGCACACAGACTATTGATATTGAGCCAGGGCTTCCCCTCTTAAAATAAAGGCTCTATTTGTTGACTTTTATAAAACCTTTCAAGATTAGCCAGCCAAGCTTAACCCATTTTTTGATTAATTTCAGATTAAATTATTCTTAATTCTTAGATAATATGAAATATCTAAAACCATTGGATAAAACTACAAGTGCTCTTTATCAGGAAGTTTTTAGAGTGACCCATAACGATATCTTTAAACAAATAAACCAGCATGACTTCGTCTTCTATAGTTCAAGTTCGAATCAAAAGCATAACCTCCTCAATTGGATGTCACGTAGATTTGTTCAAGCTAATCGTTTTTGGGAAGAGGCGTATTGTTACAGTTACAAGAATACTTTTTCCACATCTAATAACGAATCCATATATTTTAGGAGTTACCTTTTGCAGCTTGTTATTGAAAATTATTTTTTTTTATTGTATGTAGCAGTAACAGATAATATAGTAAAAAATTAGTCAATCTAGCTATACTTCAATATGAAACCGCATCACCATCGCTCAGCGGTTGAGTGCACGTTAAATAGATTTTCGAAATCGATCTTTTGCTGCACCCGATCAGGTGAATACCGAAACGATCACCTGAATCACAT
The DNA here is from genome assembly GCA_907269105.1 of Volucella inanis. Lineage (NCBI taxonomy): Eukaryota > Metazoa > Arthropoda > Insecta > Diptera > Syrphidae > Volucella > Volucella inanis. The sequence goes on along the minus strand of OU026154.1, from coordinate 40,385,275 downwards.
TTATTTATTTCGCACCACAAATGATGAATTCCGATTGACATTTCGCATTTGTTTTGTTCCAGACTTGCCGTTACAGAAATACCCGACGAATCCATTAAAAGCAAGAAACCTCTCCACGCTCCATTCATCTATTCTCAGAGATATGCACTGCGGATATATTCACATCATTTGCAATGTCTCAGGATAAAAATTTAACAGATGTCGATTGAGTTAAATTTGCATACAAATTCAATTCGTAAATGTGCACTCAAATCAGTGTGGTAGTGTTGAGACTATATGGAAACACAAGACACCTTCCTAAAGGACGGACATTAGGTACATGTGATATTGCTAGAGAGTTGACTTCAGCATCAGCAGCACCAGCAGCAGCCGCACCACTTACCATTATCAAGAAGCCATGGGATGGATGGATGCTGTGAGCTTCAATTGAGGACCAAGAATTGCGTATGCTTTTCAACTCTTGTGCTAATTGCGGAGGAGGCCTGGTTGTAATGGAATTGGATTATCAAAACAGCGCCATAAGGCGCAAGGCGTAAATTTAAGGTGTTCCCGAATCATGTGCATGTGAGCTGGTTCTTTTTTGATCGGTATGACTTTATTAGGATGTAGTGCCGCTCCACTATATTCCGACTTTGGTGTTTTCCATATTGTTAGGCTCGTCGTCGTCTTCTTGGCAAATCGAATTGGAAAGCGTAGGTGAATAAAGTTGCACTAAGAGTATCACCAGCATTATCATCGTCACTTCGACACTGTGACACAGACTCCAGCATCAAACCATGAAATTAATGAAATGCGTTAATCATAATGTTGTTGAATGGTTAGCTGACTTTGTGGATTAAAACGATTTTTCCAGAATGCTCTGACGATCATGACGGTGACGCTCTGACGAAGACGCTTTCACGTTGCTGCTCAAGAAGTCACAATGTGAATTGAAATATCATTTGAGTTTGTTAATGTGGATGGAGTTATATGGATACATGCCGGCCAACGTCGAAAGAACACGACATGATTAATTGATGTTGAAACATTTGGTTCCACTCATATACTAGCAGAGCTCAGAAAAATAGAACTCGCATTTTGGCTTTGTTCTAACCTTGGGATGTTAAATGGGAATTTGGATTGTTAATTGTGGATATTATGAGGCAGAGCAAGGGCATTGCAGTTTTGTTTAAAGATTAGGGTTAATTGCATAACGTTGGGTTAAAATATTTCTCATGGCAACTGGAAAGATTGGAAGCTTAAAAAAAATGATTCAGCTTTGAATAGATGAGTACAAATTGAGTATAGATGCTCGTAAACTGATGATGATTTAATAAAATCTATGATTTACGATACGTTGGATATCTAGCTTTTGTTTTGCAGAAAAGGCCATTATGATTAATTTACCTAATAGCTTTATAATAACAATAAAAAACAGAATTCAAAATGAGCAGAAGACAGATGTATATATTTTTTTGCAATTATAAAGATAAACGTACGATCATATATAGTTGAGCGGTGATTTGACTCTGTTTCCCGATCTCATAATTTAAAAAAAAAAAACAGCTATGAAATCAAGAGATACAAAATGACAATGCGACTAGATAATTGTAACCATTTGTTAATTCTTGCTTGATCTAGAATTCTAGATGTGTGTTTCGTATTTATTAGCACGATGTCGATCTGTGCGATAGATCAATCATCTTAAAAACATTAAGAGGCGAAATCTTATAAGAAGGTTTGTCATATCAGTTGAAGGAAGTTACCCTGACAACTCAAACCCCAGCTTAGAGGATAAAATTTCTTGTTAAAAAAGCTACTGGGATGAGGACGAGAGATCGATGTCTGTTAGACTGTATTTGGAAAAATTTAACCAAAAAATTAGTGAGCAACAAAAAAAAAAAAAAAAAACAATTACTCCAAGACCTTTCTTTGTAACATGAACTCGGAGAAATGCTAGTGTTTATGACTAATTACTTCAAGTTTGAGATAGCATTCTCGTAGAATCTTATTTTTGTTTAATCCTCTTATTACATCCGCCTTTGTAATTTAGCTAAAGATCATATATCCTTCTTCGTTAAAATGGCATTTTTTCAGAAAAATATCATTGAATTAGACAATGTTGTCGTGTTGAAATAGTTGTCGAGGTACTGTTTTTTTCTTGTTATAAAGCTTAAATTTAATAAACATTAAAAACAAGCCACTACGCCTAATTTAAACTCGAACTCAATTTTTAAAATCGGAACAGTTCCTTCTTTCTTTTAAGCGACCAGTTTTGCCTCCTTCTCTACTTAGCTACTACTTTAAAATAAAAATAACTTCACGCGCTCAATTCTATTCGTCTTAAAAATGTGTTTTCTTCCGTCCTCCAGCTAATTAAATAATTACACCACTTCAGATAATCTGGTTTCTAAGACGCTGATCGGCACAAATTTCTTTCATATAACCAATCCTGCATCGGTCCAAGCTCGCAAAATAGAAACTGCATCTAACATTCCTTCACTTTCTTCCACTAATCTAGTGGTTTTCTCAGTGATTAGACATATTAAATGGCTAGCTGTTTGAGCAGATAATAGATGTTACATTCTATCATAACTAAGAAATCGCTGAATATACAAAAATGTTCACTTACAACTTGCCTACTTATGTACCGCTTACTTTGTTTGCGTTAGTATTCCTATCTTAAAGGGTAATTTTCACATTTATTTTTAATAAGCTACCAGCTAGCTGTAGATGCGTTTGACTTCCTGCTTAAGCATATCGATTCTACCGGCATTGTTTTGATTTTGGGTGACTCAAAACGGATACAGACTAGTCAAGCACCTTTTACCGCTCAATTATCTTATCGATTCCGGTCGTTCTCAGTTAAGTGGTATAACGAACAATCGGATAACTGCGTTGCACTCTTTAGTCTAAAACCTTATCACCCAACACTACCCTTGCAGGTAGTCAAAACCCTGTTAATATAACCCTGAATACGTCAACTTATTTAGTAAAACTAATTTCAAATCTTTCTGTGATACCTCTAGCCTTTATCTCTAGATAAAGTTCTTGCCAATTTTTGTATCAAACATTTCAACGGTCTTTCACATTTTTTTCACTTTTCCCTCCTTATCATCGCCTCCTTGGTATAACATAGAACTATAGGGTTTTCCAATAGAGACTTGACAACTTTGAATTTAATTTGTGAACGCACTCTTTAACTAATCATCAAACTATCACTCTCAATTTATTTAGTAAGCTCAACATTTTCATCATCATCTGCAAATTATAAAAATTTTCTACAGATATTCGGAGTCGGTGACTGCAACTTTAAGAGCGTTAACTCCAATTTTCGGTCGTAGCTCTCGCCCTAGTTGACAGGCAATAACAAGTTTAGTGCAAAAATTTGAGTCTACATATTCGTTGTGTGATGTTGCCGTGTCAGTGAGACAACGGGTTGGTCGAAGTGTCGAAAATATCGCTGCCATTCAGACGTCCGTAGGAAACGATCCAAATCAGTCAATTCCACGGCGTTCTCAAGAATTGGGCATCGCTCAGACAACATTATGGCGTATTTTGCGTACGGATCTTGGCTTACACCCATACAAGATCAAGCTGACTCAAGAATTGAAGCCGATGGACCATTTAAAGCGACGTACGTTCTTCGATTGATTTCTGGAGAAGATGAGCCAAGATGATGAATTTCGTCACAAAATCATCTTCAGTGACGAAGCTCATTTTTGGCTCAATGGTTTCGTCAATAAGCAAAATATGCATTATTGGTCAGGTGAAAACCCACATGTGCTTCATGAATCACCACTTCATCCACAAAAAATAACTGTTTGTACGGTTTGCATGCCAGCGGCGTTATTGGGCCATATTTTTTCATCGACGAAATGTGTGGCCGAGTCGTTGAAAATTGGGTCCAAGGAATCGACCGATGCAAACGTGCCCGCGGTGGCGATATGAACGAAGTCGAGTCCATTCATAAATCTTTTGATTGTACTTCAAGCCAATAATAAAGTTTTTAAAATATCTCAAATGGTTTGCCTTTTATTTAAAAAAAAAGTTGTCAAGTCGTTATTAGAAATCCCTATATAAATACGTAAATTGTTATAAGTAAGTTGTTATAAGTCCCATCATATTTATACTCTGCAATAGGTATAATAAACCGTATATTTATACCAAACAATTTTTAAATTTTCCATCTTTGACAGAAGTTTTTTGTCATTTTTTTAGATTTTGACATTTTTTATCAAGTCGTTTGTTAGTTTGTTTGTTAGTTAGTTCGACCGACTAACGAACGACTGTTTTTATATTTATTCATTTGCATAATCACTCTCCATAAAGAATGCAGAAAATTTGAGATCCTACATTCCAAAGCTCTTCTTGTTACTAATGTCTGTTTTACTAATGTTAAATTAAAAAAAATTAAATTTGTCACACAGTGTAATTTTAAATGTAAGAAAAAATGATACCGAATAACTTATTTTTATAAAAAAATGATATCAAAATTAAAAAAAAAAAAACGTAAAAATTCCAAAAAATGGGTTTGGTAATAAATTGCGGGTAAAATGTAATCGACATAAAAAAAAAGTTGTAAACCGGGTAAAATTTCCTAACTGCTCTTATTTAAATAAAAAAAAAGGATCGCTTGAATTTTGACAAAGTAAGACCCAATAAAAAGAAACGAAACCAAAAATCATAAAATCCGTTATAAGTGGAAAAGGAAGCGAAAACAAAGAAATTAGCTCTTAAGTTTTTCAACTTGAAATGACCTCAGGAATCCATGATTTTCGTCTGCAGCGACGACTATGGGATACCCTTTATATATATAATTAATTTCAGCAGAGCCTACTCAAAAATATTGCATAAAGCTATCCTCCTCAAACTCAAAGTTTAATCTGATTTCATTATAAGAATAATTTCCCACCTACAACAACGTCACTACAGTTACATCTTTGGATACACGGTATTTGAACCCTGCGCCGTTATCTAAGAAACCCGTTCCGGTTTATATATATTCAGCCTAATAATTGACGAGGTTAACTGTACCAATGTTAATTCATTTATATCAATATATAATGCAGATCTATGGTATTTAATTTAATTCGTCCGGTTTTTTTTTTCAAAATTTGAACGTTTATTTAAGTAAAACATGTACAATAGTATTATTCAAGGTATTGCCCATCTGAAGCTATGACTTTTTTCCATCTTTCTGTCAATTTGTGGATCCCATCCCAAAAAAACTGCGCCGGCTTGGCAGCCAAGAATAAATCAAGCCAATTTTTGATATTCTGCTCTGATGTGAACCGTATTTCAGTGAGGGCGTTCTGCATCGACCGGAACAAATGGTAGTCAGAAGGGGCAAGGTCTGGGCTATAAAGCGGGTGGGGTAAGACTTCCCATCCACTGTTTCCCAAATAGTTCTTAACCGGAATAGCAACGTGGGGCCGAGCGTTGTCCTGATGGAAAATTATTGCCTCGTGTCTGGTCGCATATTCCGGCCGTTTTTCGGCTACTGCTCTCTTCAAACGGATTAATTGTGTTCGGTAGCATTGTCCATTGATGGTTTCACCCGGTTTTAGCAGCTCATAATACAGCACACCTATCTGATCCCACCAAATACAGAGCATTACCTCCGCGCTTCGGCTTTGCCGTTGATTTGGCTGGTTGGCCGGGTTTCATATATGATTTTTTGCGCTTGGGGTACGACAACCCCAATAGTAATACAATGGATCCATTTTTCATCACCAGTAACAATCCGATGCAAAAATGACTTTTTTTTGTGGCGTTCCAGCAGCATTTCCGACATGCAAAACATACAAGCCTTTCGACGTCTCTCGGCTTGAGTTCATGTGGAACCCAATTTTCTTGCTTTTGAATATATCCAGGTGCTTTTAAACGTTTTGAAATGGCTGCTTGAGTGATACCCAAAGATTCAGCGAGCTCTTCTTGTGCTTGGCAACAATCTTCATAGAGTAATGATTTCAGTTCTTCATCTTCAAACTTTTGTGGCTGCCAAGGACGTTCATCGTCTTCCTAGCTAAAATCACCACTTTTAAATCGTGCAAACCACTTTTGGCACGTTCGCTCAGCTAGCGCATGTTCACCATAAACTTCTAACAAAATACGATGACTTTCCTTAGCAATGAAGAAGAACTCCCCGCAAAAACACTTTTTCAGGCACAAAGTTCGACATATTTAAGTGAAAAAAAATTATTGTTGTTTACGTTTCAAATGAATGACATATACTGAAATGACGTACAATGACAGAAGATTTCCAAGTTACGCCATCTCTTAGCAAACCGCAAGTTGCTTAGCAAGTTATAGACCCAATATTTCGATACATTTTTTCCCCTGGGCGTTTGTTTTTTGGTTGTGCACTTAGTGACGAGAACATTTCCATGAGCTTAACGTCAACACATACCAAACTACGAGTATAAAATACAACATAAAATGTCTTATTCTAGAAGCTGTCGTACTTTATTTATAAAGAAGCTGTTTAGTGACAAATGCTCAATTGTCTATGACTTTGTCGTCGATTTTATAAAATGCTGATCAAAGAAATGCTCCGAACCATGTGTCACTAGATCCCTTGTACAGCCTCTTCTCGAATACGCCATTTAACCCTCTAATGGGTAAGACGGTCTCAAGACTGCCTTCAGTTTTTTTGCCTCTTACGTTTTAATATTTGTTTTTGCTTTAAACAAGGGAAACTTGTTTTTATTTACTTTTCTGCACATTTCTGTACATGCTGTCAACAATTTAGTGCATAAGTTCATTGAATTTCTATCGAAAGTTAATTTTTTATTTTACCAATTTTAATTGTTAAAAAATATCAGTCAGAACCAAAAAATTTATTACATAATTTTACTGTAAGTAGTTAATGTAATTCATTTAAGTTTAGTTATAAAGTTAAAGTGATTTAACAGTGTTATGTGTCTTTTGTGTACAAAATGTTCGTTTTTGTTTAGTTCTTGTGTTCTGTTTTTGGTGTCTAAAAACATAATTGTTAAGCCAATTTGTGAATATTTTATGACAAAATTAAATTCTAATATGTAAGATGAATTTTCGAAGACTCCAATACCAAAAAAAATTTAATTTGGAAGCCTTGACTGATGATCAATTGGCTGAATTCATCGAATCAATAGAAAGCGGCGATGATGTTTATAGCAGCGATGACACCATTTGTGATTCTGACTACGTTGTCGACAACATTGAGCCGGATAATTTAGATGATATGTCAGAAAATAATGCTCACGTAATTGAAGAATGCCTCCAACAAATGAACGAAGCTGACACATCAGATGCATTTGTTAACTCTATGCACCTGAATTTTAGCGAAATCGAAAATCCATAAGCTGCAACTTTTATTGCTTATGATACAGAATTGCAGCCATCCACTTCATCTGCATTTCCGAATTCACGCTTCAAATCTCAAAAAAAGCCAACATCTCCCTTAACATCGTTTGAGATAACTGGGCCAACAACTCAGCCTTCTTCTGGGGGATTCAATGTTTACTCAGTTCAATTAGAAATGATAGAAAAAAAGTTTTCGAAATTGGTCTGGCGTAAACGCTCAATGCGCCTACATGTAAATGAAGTTGCATTCTGTGGCAATGCAACACTTCCATTGAGTGTTGAAAACCTTGATACGCCAGTGGAAATCTTTGGATGGTTTTTTACTGACAAAATAATTGGGCTCATCACTGAAGTTACAAATCGTTGTGCTAATATAATAAATTATATTGAAATAATGATTTATATGTCGCTTAACCGTCCACCTATGTAGGCATTGAATCTTTTGAATGATTCAATCGTGATGAAAACAAAGCAAAAGCAAATTTTCCGCGAGTATAATGCTCATATGGGCAGAGTAGACCTCATGGATGGGGTTATGGGTCGGTATCACATTTGAGCTAAAACCCGCAACATCATGACGAGGCTATTTTACCATTTTATTGTCATGGCCGCAACGAACGCATATGTTCTGTATAAACAAATTCGTGTCGAAAAACTGAAGAATTTGTCTGGAGAACAGCTTCTGAAGCTTCCACAATTTCGAGAAGAAATAGGTGGCGGACTTATTTCCTTCAAGGAAAAACGACCGGTAAGACGAACATCATCGACGTGTTAAGCAATCATCATTATCAGTTCCTGGCACATCCAGTTGTGGAAAATGAGCTGTTCACCCTGTTGCTGATGTTCGTTATGATAGTGAAAATTATTTTTCAATTTGGGTTGATAGATCCAAAAAGAAAAGATGTTAGCACTGCAAAAAGTCTGCACTGCAGATCGTTTGTTCCAAATGTAACCTTCACATGTGCTGTACTCCTAACAAAAATTGCTTTTGGGATTATCACCACAGACAATAAAACACTTTATAATTGATTTCTTGTTTTTTGCAAAGAAAAAAATTTGAATTATAAATTCCATCAAAGTAATTTATTTACACCTAAGCCGATATGACCTTCTTAAGACGGTCTTCAGTAATTCTCACCTGGCACTCGAGCTGCATAAAATTTTTTAACGAAAATTTAAGTTTATGAATATATTACCTATATTTCAACTTGATCAACTTGATTCGACCATTTTGACTGTTTTACCCATTAGAGGGTTAAGTCTAGTCAAACTAGACTTTAACCTCACCGATTGAATAATGGATACCTTGAGCCCATATACAGAATGTGAAGTCAACCCTATTCAAACTATCTTTGACTCTAACCTAAGCAAATCTTCCCTCCCTCCCCACCCAATTACTCTTTCTATGCCTTCCAATCACTTCTAACACCTATCTCACTTAGCAAATATAGTAGTTTTGAAGTTGAGGATAAAACTGTCTGGGTTTGTTCCGGTCCTCAATATACTTACTCCATATAACAGAAGTTAGAGTTCTCTAAACTTTTGCACGTTTTTTGTATTACATGTACCAACAAAAATTACAAAGCATACTAAAAAAATAAAAGTTTCAAGAAAAAAATAGGAAATCAGTTTTTTTAAAACATAATTTTATTTTGCTAAAACTTTTTGAGTAACAATTATTAATAATTAATTAAATAGTCACAGACTTACTGGCTATAAAGATGAGAATTTGCTAAATTTTTGCTTTGACTAAATACAATATGAATCTTGTACAATTTTACAATTCTACGATTTCTTTATTTCTATATACAAATTCAAGTTTGTTCACGATATCTCAAAGTAAAAATCACTAAATAGATAGTGGTAAAAAAAAAGCTGAACAAAAAATACTTGGCTCATGGAATACATTAATGCCTATCATCGTTTACTACTTAAAACTACTCAAATAAAATCGATTTTTTTACAAAAATAAACTAAATAAATTTACAATATGTCATCTTTATGTCAAAAATAAAAAAAAAAATATTTTGCAGACACTTACATCACACAAAAAATATTTATGTATATTTTCCAGTTTCACTTTGCTCTTGAACTAATCATGCTTACAGAATAAATAAAATATTCTTTTACTTGTAAAATATGAGAAAATTCTATAATTTATGCTAAAACATTTAAATATCCAACACTTAAACAAAAAATAATTATCAAAGGGCAATATATTTGGGATTTCTGTTTCGATTGTGCATACATATGTATAATTTTCGGTATAAATATATAAATAATAATGCCATTATGGGTAATGGGTTAAATACTACTCGGGGCTCTTTGAGTGTCATCATCCCAATTTGTTGTGGTTTTTATGTTCGGTTATTACAGATTAAAAAAAAGGAGAACGAAATGTGGTTTTAAGGTCACACCTTACGCGGATGAGCAAGAGTTTTGAAATCTTAAAAAGAGACGAAGAAGAAACGTTTATTATTGAAATAATCATAATAAGCACATTGAAAAACGTGCATCTGTTAATTTGATGAAACGTTCGAAATGTAAGTCTGGCCACATTTGACGACATATGATGGATGTGAATCCACTCTTACTACAACGATTTTAGGACAATTAATATAATGCTGGGTTACTTGTTGGTAAATAGACTAAGAGGTCAAGTTTCGTGAAACTTCAATAAAATGTTAAAGAGCTCTTCCAGTCTTATAAATAAAGGCATAGTAAACTCAATGAAATATATTTACAACATTCCGAAGAACGTCGTAGACTTTATAATCTGCATATCATTTTGGAATACCTTGAAGACATTTTAATTAACGCAGCAAGTGTTGGTGCAAATATTAAAATGAGGTTGTGGGAAATAGACGATTAAACAGGAAGAAGCAAGAAATTGTTCGTCGAAGATGTAGACATTTATTAGTTAATCATATAAAAATTGAATGATATTTCATTTCACAAAGTGAATAGATTTGAGCAAACAGAAGAATTCAAGACTGGCAATTGCATAAATGTCTAGCTGGATCAAATCTGCTAATGACACTCACAGCCCAGTGTATACAATGCAATACTCTTTCCATTCACCGGGTTGCTTGTCGTTTCTTATCATTTTGTACACAAAAAAAGAGATCCACGGTTTCTTGGCCAATATAAACTACAAAGTGATAGAATTTAACAGACATACATATGTTTATAGAAATTTCAATGCTTAATTTTTGCAACATGAAAGTGCAAGGATGCCTGAGATTCCATTTTTTGTTTCAGTGTGCTGTGAGCGAGAAATGAAAAAGATTTTATAATTTTGCAAAAATTAGCTTAATATAGTACATCAATATTTTATGATTTTTAATTCCCCAGTTTTAATACTTCAGTAATTAAAGCTTGACGGACTAAGTGTGCATTATCAATTATCATAACAACCTATGAATATAAACTTGGCTTTAATCGTTAGCATATATTGGATTAGAAGTTGCAAATTGTTTGACGTCTTGAAAATCGAAAGCGCCCATGATAATCCGGCATCTAAACAGAGGTAAACCATATATTAAATAAAATTCATCCAAGTTAACTTAAGTAATGATCCGAATGAGCAACTTCAGATCGGTTAGGGAAGAAACCTTCAAGGATTGCAAGATTGGTGCTTCATGGAACTCTGATTTCAGTTGTTGCTATCCAATAAAAAAGTTTGATGAATAACACAGATAAAAAGTTGAATACGAATGCAGTAAGGAAATATAACAATCATTCACAAATGATTTGCTAATTTGAATTATACCTCATTATATCATTCGCTAAGAGAAAACATTTCTCCAAAGTTGCACTCAATTAAATCAGTATGATATCTTAACATTTGAATGACAACTACCAGTGGATAGTCTTTGACAATGCACAAACTTAGTTTGCACATTACAGCTCAATAGAGCTATCGAAAAAAGTGTTAGTCAAGTTATTCTATTTTATAAATGCCTTTCTGAGGCTTTTATATGTTCCAAGGCAATGGAAAGTCGCCGAAGTTCCTGTCGATGGTATCTAAGGTCTTCCAGAAACTTTTTGCTAAAGCAATTACAATTAATAATTGCTTGATCCCAGATCATCAATTCACCTTCATCAACACTTCACAATCGATCCTAGAAGAGAAAAAAATATGTTCAAGGGCTTTTCTCGATGTATCGTTAACCCTCAACAAGGTATGACACGAAGGCTTCAAGTATAAGCTTTGACAAATGTTACCGGAAAGAATGTGAAGAATATTGGAATTTTACCTCGAAGACAGACTCTTTCTTGTTAGATACGGGACTGAATACTCCGAATTCAAAGAAATTCACGCAGATGTATTGCAAGAAAGCGTTCTAGATTTAATCCTGTTCTTACTTAACACAAGAGACATACCTCAAGATAAAGAGACAGTCGTAGCCACGTTTGCGGACGATATGGCCATCCTCGCTATAAATAAGACTGTTGAATCTTATACGGGAAAACTTCAACGTGCTTTAGATAAAATATGCAACTGGACTAAGACCTAGCACTTAAGCAAGAGTAAGTAATATTGCCTTATTGCAAACATTTCAAAACAAAGCGCTAATAGAAATCGTGAATGCTCCACATATAAAAAATTATGATATTCACAGAGACCTAGGAATTACTACCATTAGTGACGAAGTAACAAACTTTGCTCGCAAACTTAGTGTTTGTCTTAAGATCATTGTAACCATGTTATTATCCGAACGGTGGATGAGACAAACTTTCTGCGCCGACTAGAAAAAACAAAGCCGATCGGGCTAGCGCCGTAAGGTAAAACCGCATGCAATGGCAGTACTAGTAGGTACCTTCGCAGCTACCTACTTACCACGATTAGCACTACATAAGTGCAGCTTAGTCGTAGTCAAAAAAAAAAAAAAAAGTTTAATTCACATCTACCCTATATCAGAAATTTATATTTATTAATATGAATTACCGGAAAAAGCCCAATTCACGGATGTATTCGTATCTTGCCAAATGAAAAAAAAAAAAAAAAAATGATGACACTCAAATTAATTGAAAAAAATAAAGAAACGAAATATACATATCTTCCATAGGGAGTTCGAATTCAAACTCTTGTTGTTAAATCCAGTGGCGTGGTGGTGATTTGCATTTTAAAACGTTTTATATCATGATGTTCATAGTCGCCAGCATCATCGACGCTGCTACCCTTGCTGGTGCCACAAGTTTTACCTAGCGATGTATTTTTTTGAATTGTTGTTGTAATGGTTGTGGTGGTTGTTGTTTCATCATCATCACCATTACCACAGCCTCCTTCACCTGTATCACTGTCAGATCCCGAAAGTCGTCTCTTATCATCAATTGAACCATCAATACTGCTCTTACTGCTTACCGAACTGCTTCCTGTTTTCATGCTTAGATCAATGGGATTATCCTGTTCAATTTCCGTGGCGCCAGGAATCGGTGACCTTGGTGGTGTCATTGATACAACTAAATTCTCACTGCAATCAGTGGCAGCATCATCACAGTTTTCCTCCAATTCAGCATCCATGTCATCGTCTGTGACACTTTTGTCACCACAGACAACCCCACTGTCGGAATTCGGCGTGATTGTTGCGTGAGACACGGTAACCGTTGAGGTCGTGGTTGATGTATTAGATGTTGACGGCCGTTGGGATTTTAACATGGCATCTAGGTAGAAACGCTTTGTTAATTCTTCAGCTGCTTTATTGCCATTGCCTATGTGGTTGTTATTGTTATTGTATAGGACAGCCGCGGTGTGGTTACTAGGACTACATCGATCACTATTCGAGTCCTTGTCTAAACTCTTCGTTGGTGTGTATCGGTTGTTTGTACTTCCGCTGCAACTGCCACTTGACGATAGCGGGGAGGTGTTTTTAAACATGTGATGCTGTTCCAGTGAAGGTTTTAGCAGTCCTTGATGATGTTGATATAAAGCAGGATGATATCCAGGAAATAGAAGGTGGGAAGGTGGAAGAAAAGCTGGTGGCGGCATCACAGGCAGCGATCCCAGGCCAGGGAACGGAATCGGCAGGAACAGGTCTTTATTCATATGCGGTGGCATATCCATAGAAGATTTACCCAACCGAAGAAGGGTATTACTCCGTACGTTCACATCGATGGAGCTGTCTGAATTATGACTGTCCGGTGAACTGACGGAAGGTGATTGAGGAGTCGCATGATGCTTAGTGTAATCTTCAGTTATGCCCAACATCATGAGTTCTTCTTTTGTACGTGGTGGATAGAGACCAGGTGGATACGCACCCGGATGACCTAGCATACTGAGCGATGTCGCTGCAGACTGTGGTGGGCCGCCTGATGTACCTTTTTGACCATTGTGACTATTGTGGTGGGCGACAGCGGCAGCTGCAGCTGCAGCTTGCTGTTGTTGTTCTTGCAAGAGGCAATGAATTTTGAACCAATTCGATCGTCGCCCATAGCGTGAGCCACTCTTAGACATGCCAACCATAAGACATTTCCGAAGGCGACACGCCTTGCACGCTGTCCGATTTTTCTTGTTAATGATGCATTCACCGTTGTTTTTACACTCGGAAATCGATGACAAATTGTTGTAGGAGCGGCCGAAAAATGACTGCAAATAAACAGAAAAGAAAAAGAAGAACACCATGAGTGAGTTGACTTAGTTTGAGTTGAGTCGAGTGAGACGGATTAGTAAGACATTAGCAATTAAGTGTATTGAAAGTAAAAACTCGATTAAAGTGCTATAAATGACTTCGAATGAGACAAATGGATTGAGGGAAGAAGGTGTACGACAAGTGTACATATGTATATACATACTTATATATAAAAGTAAGCGATTTTGATTGATTGGTACATTTTTTGGTGGTTATTTTATTCTTCGATGATTACGAACACGTTTTTGTGCTTTTTCGTATTTTTGTTTTGTTTTTTTCTTTTTTTGTCTGATTCTATGAGTAGCATTTATCTTGTTTCTCGCTTTGATTTGATTGACGATGACATTAGATTTCCATTGTTTCGAAATTGGTTCTACAAGGGGGCTTTTTGTCTAGCTACAAGATGAGGTGAAAAAAAAAGGTTTGGATGAAGTATAGCAGTAATAGAGTTCGAGAGTACCTGAAAGACAGACTCAATTTGTATATCATTGAGTAATGGGTGTACCTGATCACATGTAGATACTCACATGGGGACGTGATATTTGTTTGATCAATTTTACCACTGTGGGAAGTTTAATAAGCGAAGTCGTTAGATATTGCCTTGAACTGTTTTTTGAGAACTGTGATTCAAACTCATGACGTCATGGAGGTTGAGATTTATTCTAGCACTAATTACTTGGTACGAAATGCTTCTTAATAAATGTTCCAGGTAAATCGATTGTGTTTTACTATAAGCTGTACCGCAAACAGTTAGTTATTATGTTCTTTAAAATAGCGCTTTGGTCAAGAGATCTTTATGTAGTGACCTTATCTGATAGTCGATTATTAATTTTCTTGCATTTTTTTAAGTACAAAAAAAGCGGATATATTGATATATGAATATATGTAGGTAAATATAATATTTGCAGTAAAATCCTTAATTCATACAGTACGTAAAACATAAAGTTTTGCGATTTGAACTCTAAGTTAACAAATATTAAAGATCTCTGAAATTTGATGGATGCTAATAAAAGGCATTTAGAGATCTTCTCATAGAAGTGGAATTATTCGAGGCGCTGAGTGTTGGTTCTTTAAATAATGAGCAAGAGACGCACACGTTTTGGAGTTAATATATCTTCTGGTCAAGATGTATTGCTTAAACATTGGACCTGTTACTAAATCTTAAACGTCAAATTAGTTATCTTTCCGATGTCGTAAATTAAAGCAAGCACAATTTAATGGTAGATCAAATAATTCATCGTGATGAATCCATACCAGTAGCTCTGAGATCTTGCAGCGCGCAGCTCAATGACTTAGGAAGTATTTAAGCTTAGAAATAGAGGAAATAAGCAGATCTAATCACATAATTGTAAGCGACCTTAAGATATATGTAGAGTAGAAGCCAGAATAGGTAGCTACCAGAAGAAACATGGAGACGTATTGCAATGTAAAATCAATTTAACTTAAGGGCCGCTAATGCTATTACCAAGGGACTTGCAATGGATTACAGGTAAAAACAATACTCCATGAAAAACTTACGATATCAGCAAATTTCACAATAGTGATGGCATCGCGTGTTTTTCGAATATGAATAGACGATTTCGAGCAGAAATAACCTTGAATATGGTTAAAATGCCACACCATACTATTTGAAGTAAGTAACCAGTGGCAAGCAGGTTTCAGCTAAGGATAAATAAGTCTATAACCAAGGTTCCTTAAGTTTTTTTTTTTTTTATGTAGAAGCATGTCGGTTGAAAGCGGTAACGAATTTGTTGTTACCAAGCAAAATTAGGATTAAGTATGCGTATCGGCGTATTTGAAGCCAACTCTGTTGGGAAGTACCTCGGGAAAGCAAAGGATCGGATGGCTCTAAGAAAACGTAAAACCAAATAGTTGAGGAGGTACCAAGCACACTTTGTATGTTTAATCTAACACGATGACAGGTATTCATTGCTGACATAATTAGCAGGTAATTATACATAAGACATTAATGACTTGAGGGTTCAAGCTTTCATTTTATATATAACCTTGTACATAAATTAGAAAAAAATGTATATCACTTTTATCTTCTTTTATCCTAAGCCAATATTTTGGCGACAGATGGAAGTAGCGAATCTGAATATATCTGTTGTAGTGTCATGTAAGAAATACAAACTGGCACCACCGGCTCAATGGGGCTTATGCCAAATAGGTTAGCGAGTCTGTATTACACAAATTATACTTAAAAAACCAAAGTGCTAAAGTGCATGTACCGTAGTATAAATGTCTCATTCCATCGTTATAACAAAGATCAATGTACCCGTCTATATTGTATTAAAAAGAAGATAGAAGTAATATCATGTATACCTAGATCTGCAACTAACTAACGTGAAAAACAAACTTAATGGCATATAAACACATTATAACAGAAGAAATTACAAAAGTAAGGCTACCAGAGAGTTTATTTTGTCTAATTATAGCGTGAACTAGCTTTGAGAAGAAGGCCAGTAGGTATAAGAATTTAGCATGTTTTCACAATCATGCCTTTGTAGTATGCCGACTAAAATTAGGATACATATGCATGTCTAACTAATACAGTGATATAAAGAAACAATATTGATACACTGCAGTTACAATATAAAGCAAAGGCTTATGATAATCTATGATTCGAACCACATGCCCTTGGAAGTAACCCAAAAACCATTAAGCCTTCTACCGAAATTTGTCTGGAATGACCGAATAATGGAATTGTATGAGCGAAACATGAATGTGAATCTTATGGAACTACGCCAATATTGAAGCTCTAACTGAAATAATAAAGAAATCCATTCCACAAAGAAAGATTTAAAAACTCATAAAATATATAAACAAAAATGGTATGATTCTGATTGCATGAAAGCTAGAACCAAATCTTTTAAATTTCTCAAACTTCTAAGGTCGAATAACTCCAATACAATAAGGAATACAAACACATCTGTTACATGAAAAAAGTAGCCTTTGAACAACAAAACATTGCTATTATAAATAATTTAAAATCTTCTGGAAAGCTGTCAAATACTTAAACGAACACACGTCTAACATCTCTGTAACTCTTAAAGCCCCGCAACTCAGGAATCATTTCGATAAACTTCTTAATGCCCCATTAACCTCGCCGCTACTTCAAAAAGCAGCTCCTCTGCTCTTAGACGAAAAATTAGACTCTGCATTTACCCTGGAAGAAGTCAATGAAGTAATATGCAAATCGAAATCAAATAAAGCACCTGGTATTGATCGCATCCCGTTTGAGTTCTATAAAAATTGCACATATGAGTTTATGAATTCTCTCACAATTGAATTTAATAGAATATTCGACTCTGCTCATATCTCCGTCGTATTCAGGAAAGCAATAATTTTTCCCCTTACAGGGACCTGAAGAACTACAGAAGAATCACATTTTTAAACACTTCAGTCAAATTGTTTGCTTCATTAATTTACAAAAGATTGTATGAATGGGTACAAGAACATAACATCCTTAAAGAATTCCAAGCTGGATTTAGGAAAAGTTATTCTACAATCGACCAGATATTCTGCTTAACAAACATTGCTGAAACATACAAGAGCAAGAAAAAAAAGTTGTACGCCTTTTTTGTAGATTTTCGAGCAGCGTTCGATTCAATACCACGTGAAGCACTCTTTTTCAAGCTTTCCAAAATCGGTGTATCAAGTAAAATTATTCGAATCCTGAGAGCCTTGTATGAGAATAATATTGCATATGTTGGGGATGGTGACTTAATTTCTGAAGAGTTCGAAACTTCAATGGTGTTAAACAAGGCTGTGCTCTGTGTTAAAAGTGCTCTGCTTTTTATATTATACATCAATGATATAACAGATGATGTCAAAGGTGGAATAAGATTCAACGGTGTATCAATTTCCGCGCTGATGTATGCTGATGATATAGTCTTTCTAGGTGACACAACCCAAGGTATGCAGTTAATGATAAACAGACTTAATGCTTTCTGTAAAAGTTGGAATCTCACTGTAAATATTGATAAATCAAAAATGATGATATTCAGAAATGCAGGAGGACGCTTCTCACACTTGGAAAAGTGGAAGTTAGACGGGGAAGAGATTGAGGTAGTAACCAGATAGAGATACCTAGGTGTCCTCATATCGTGCTCCTTAAATTTTAAGCCACACTTTAAGGAAAAATTAGTTGTTGCTAAAAGAGCTATCTGTTCGATTTGGAAACGTTGCTACAAAAATAAATATGTATCGCAAAGTGCAAAACAAACTTTGTTCCACTCAACCGCAGCGTTGATAATGCTTTACGGAGCTCAGGTATGGGGTTACAAAGGCTACGATGCTGTGGAAAAATTTCTTCGTTACTTTTTGAAGAAGATTTTCCGAATACCAAAAAATACCCCGAAATACAATATATGCTACATCTTGAAACGGGAACTCCTCCTTTGCTCTTGTACAGGCTCCTCCTTTGCTCTTGTACACGCTCAAAATACACTTCAACTATATCCTTAAAATACTAGAAATGAATGAAGGCAGAATACCAAACGTAGTTTTAAGAAGTATAATTAGAACAAACGGAGGCATTTGCGAATAATGGAAGAAAACAGGTTCTGAATGCGGAGTAAATCTGTCTATTCAAGTGAACGAGCATCCTCATTTTTTAAGAGAAAAATTTAACTTGGTTTTGGAGAATTTTGGCAGACATACATATGATCAATATGTCGAAGAAGCTGAATCGTCACTGTTTAGGAACTATTACAGCAAACTAAACCATTTTCTAAATGAAAAAACATACTATTTTCAAACTGAGAGGGGAACTCGTTCAACTAAACTTTATACCCCATAGACCAGATTTACCAATACTTTGTGACCTCTGCAACATGAAGAAGAGAGAAGACATCTTACATTCTCTTGGTGTTTGTCCGATTTTAAAAGAATTTCGACTATCAATGTTCGGAAAACATGATTTAGACGAAGATAAAGTAATAAGCATTTTAAATGGAGAAAAAGGATGGAAAGTCTTATATGATTACTCAGTAGTTGCACTTGGTTATAGAAAGCGTATCATAGATGGAGATTTTTAATGTAAAACTTAAGTATGTATTTTGTCAACCTGGTAGACGGCCACAGGCCAAACCATTAAACACTTAGGTTAATCGTTACATTGTAAAACATTAAAAAAACATTTATTGAAAATAAAAGTCATCTAATTAAAACTAACTAACTATTAATCTACGATTCCGAAGGGTCATTGGCCATATTCACAACCAGAAATCTTCAGACAACTAGCACCACATCTTTGGTGAAACAGATGAGGCCCATGCACTCCAAAAAGCCAACTACAATACAAATTATATTTTATATTAGTATATAACTTTAAAATGTTTGTATGAGGGTGTTTAGAAGAAAAATTGCATCAGGTTATTGGTAATAGATTTCAAGCAATTATCAGGTAGACCAATTCAACAAAATGACACACATTTTTACATTTACTCAGTGTTTATTTGATAAGTTGTGAGGTTTTTATTTTGAGAAGCATAAAAAGTTCATACATGGAGATTATGTACGAAACACAATATCCGATAAATGGCACACGTTGGTCCTTTGTGTCGGCTCAGTTCCATCAATGGCGCGTCGAATTTCGTCTTTCAGTTAAGAAATTATTTTTGGGTTATTGGCATACACATTTACTTTCCTTGGCGTTATTTTTTTTTTTTTAATTTGATACCTAAGAAAGCCAAGTATACTATATAGTAGGACCAAAATAATGGAGCTCTACTGAAATTTTGCTTATACTGGATGATGGTGGTAAATGATCGTTGCACCATTAAGGTCTGTATGCACTCAAAATACGTATTGAATCGAAATAATTATTTAAGACAATATTCTTTTTTTGTTAAAGAACCTTACACTCAAGTAGGTATGACTACATTTATAATGCCAAAGCATGTGTTAAGTTTTTCGGAAAATTAGACAGAAAGAGAAAAAAAAAATGTTTGAACTCAGTGGCTATTTCGCTTCATGGGTAGCATCCAACGTTTAATGAGGAGACTAAATTATTAGTGTAAAATGACTTAATGTTGTATTTAGGAAACCATCCATCTCACGAGATTTTAGTTGCCTGAAAAAAAGTCTTTCGGTCACTCCTGATTTGAACGCCGAACCGTCCGGTTGAGAAGCCACTTCACTACCACTTCAGACTTCAGCCACAGACACACCATTACTTTGCGATTTTTAAAATATTGCGAAATTGATTTACATATCTATGTAAACACTCGTACATATGAACATAATCCCTTAAAAATGCATTTTAACATAAGGGTACCTGAACTCAGCGGGTTTTCAATGTTGATGAAAGCGGCAAATATATGTAGAATGTAAATGTACAACATCCGGTAGAGGATATTTAACTTTAGGATTTATATTTAATTCGCGTGACTTTGCCAATGTAGACATCAGAACCTGAACCGTCTCCTTCAGCCATTACCTCTTAGAAGGAAACCAAAAAAAAGGTTCAGTGGATAAAGCATTCTTTTCGAAAACAGCTTCGTTGTTTTTCATTCTATGGAATGGAATCTGCCAACCTAGTATAGAAGAAGACTGAGTAGCCTAGCTCAGAATAGTCGAAGAGGAACTACATCAATTAAGAAGAACCCGAAAAGCATTCAACATATTTAAAGAAACTATACGTTATGGATATGACTTACAAGTAACGAGGTAAAGTAAAAAAGTAAGTGTAATAGTTAAGAATTTGAATTTTTATATCATTAAAGGTAGGACGTTCTCACACTAGGTTACAAACAGATTCAATGTCATACTTGGTACTGCAGCCTCTTCCGTAGTGATAATTCAATTGTCTGAGACGTTCCGCAAGTATGCCAATGACATAGTGTCTTGTATAAGCTTAATTTATGTTAACTTAGAAAATAAAAAATAGAAAATGACGTAGAAAAATGTAATAAGGGCTATGCTTTACCAATAACATATCCATTCAGTCGTCTCAGTTTGCTAAAGTTGTAATAGATGACCAAAGTCGTTTCTAAAACACACATCTTAATGTTCAAACCTACCCCAATGTGAATATGTTTTATAAATGAATCCCAATCCCTTCAAAAAGCTTAAGAAAAAAATATTTTGTGACAAAATGTTGGTTTTCTCAATACAATCTTGTCCATTTAAATACATAAAAATCATTTTAAAGTATCGCTAATTATTAAGAACTGCAAACAGACTCCCTCGGTAATTATTCTCATAGAGTTTTTTTTTTTTAACTCATAAATCCCATACAAAACAACCTAGTGAAATTAATTTAAGAGTTAAAAAATTATTTGTTAGTTAACAATAACATGAACCCGAATTGCAGCTTTTTCAAATCCATGTTGATTATAGCAGATTGTTTTGCTTTCGGTGTACAATGAATTATTCATCGTTACCAATTGGCAGACCTTAAAAGATGCAACCTAAAGCTAAGACAACAAATTTCGTAATAGTACTATACTTATTAACTTCTTAACAGTAAGACAATATACTTCTAGGGTTAATTGGACATCAAGATTGCTGGATCGGAAATGCTGTTGCCTCGTAGTTCAGCGAGGCCGCACCTTTTTGCGGGTGTATCTGTTTTTGTTCATTTGGCATTGCAGTTTACGAAGATGGCTATCTCTGCGTTCTATTGGAATTTTTGCGCATAGGAGCATACGAATATCTTTTAAGTAGGTTAAAATTCGAAATGTAATGAATGCTTGTGCGAATTTTACAAACATGTTGTAATTCAAAAAAAAAAAAAAAAAAAAATTAACAGTGATCTTGTAGTGATCTTAGATTTCAATGGTTTGTATTGCCAAAATATGTATATATGAAATGAGTATAAATTATTATATATCATAGTATATCTTCAGTTTGCTTAAAAATGGTGGCTGGATTGTGTAAATGAGATAGGTGCTTATAACTATCAAGTTTTTTTTTTATTTTATCTATGATTTAAAGTGGTAGTATTCATAAAAAGAGATACTTCTATACTATGAATCCTCAGCCAGGATTGTGGAAAAGATGTCATTTGAAATAAAGCCTTATAAATTAGTAGTGGTGTTTAAGTATTTACAAATAAATGGAATGCTTTAACTCCCAATTTTAAAGTACCTTTATAGTTTGTGACACTGGAGTTAAAACATCCTTATTGTAAGCATATCAACTTTATTCGTTGACGACTCAAAATATTCACGGAGACCAAACTATATATAACAAATACTATTCAAATCCATTGGGTACAATAAATTGTATTCAAAACAACACATCTGTCATAGCATGGACTCCGAATACAAGGATTTCCATTTCGTTGTGGAAAACTAGTAGTGTGAATACCAATTAGTGATCGCTTTTTGGTGAACAACTATGTGGTCACTTGCGAAGAGCATCTGAATCATAAAAATATCAGCTGAAACTTTAACGTCTACAAACGTCAACAAGATAAAAGATAGTCCAGATCGCGTAATACTAACTACATTCAAAACTATATACCAACATATATGAAATGGCAAAGCAATCATATCCACACGGCTTTTGGAATGCCTCAAGGTACCATTAATATTCGGAAAATACCATTGTCGCAATTTTCACGCTTAGCCAAACCCTAGTATAACAACAAATTTCAAGCAGAGGATTGAAATAGCAAATAGCAACATTCATTATTTATAAAAGTTTGATCGTTCAATCTAGAACGCATCCCGACGTCTGAATGATTTAGCTTTTTCGAATCCCTGATCTAGCTGTCTACGACCAACTACGCGTTCTTTGACACTTCGAACTCTACCTACTGGAAAACACGTGTTTTAAAAAGGATAATAAAACTGGACGCATTGTCGGTGATAAATTTCACGAAATAAATTCATCGCATTGGCACCTGTAGGCATATACAAATACATATATTAAGATTGCTTTTACTACTTAAGATCTATGCAAACGATCAAAGACACCACCATTCACATATGTATCTTACTTCAAACTGAAGACTTTTGAGTAAACCGGTTGCTGCGGAATAACTATTGGTGCTATAGCAGTCCTATAAGAGGTGGTCATATTACAAAGTACTCTGGGCATGCACTACATTCGGACACAGATATTTTAATTTTGAGAGTAGGCGGGATATTGTTGTGTAATTATGTGTTTTAAACATCTTAGACCAAAGTCAGCCATAGCTCAGCAGCTATCCCTGTATAGTCCTATGAGTTAACACCGATTCAAATAATAAGAAGAACGGTTGTTAATCTGCTAATTTTTACAAAATGATCACAAACATAAACCCAAGGTTAGAACCCAGCCGCTAATATGCTGGGTTTTACCAACATAAAACTCATGGTTCCTGCCTGTTTGCAAATACTATGTTGTATGGGAAGACGAAAACTAAAATGATGATTGCTACAATATTATATCAGTGAAGGAGGAAACCAAACAAAAACTTTACCAAGGTAAAAAGAGGAAGTCCATAAAACGCGAGGTATAAACGATGGAAACTTATTTCTGCAAATATGAATACAGAACCAAGATTCGAAGGAATGCTTAAGAGAACATCATAGTAGAAACGCTATCGGTGCTGAAATTTATAAAGAACCATTTTAAACTTGTTATTGAAACACGTTGAAACACCACGAATAAATGCACATTTTTTGATTATGGCTGTTGGCTTAAATTTTGCTTTAACGACTGCAAACAACATTTAGTTTTGGAAGCATTATATTTGGTAGTTCCCCAAATAATTACGCTGTTAATACCAAAATTTAATGAGCTAAATATATGCTGCAGTTCCTGTTCTACAGCCGAAAGGCAGTGACGTGAGTCTGGGAATAAATATGAAAAGTGGAGAGTACTGGCGTAAGCAAAGGAATATATTTTGGATTTAAAGGATGATTGATGACAATTAAAAAGAGTGTCGAAGACAGAACAGAACATGGGGCACACCAGTATTTATTTGGTGAATATCAGACTTGATACAAGACAACTTGAATTGAACGTTCCGAAAGGTAATTTATAATCCATTAAAGAAGAGAGTCGTCAATCCCAATAGCACACATTTTCGACAAAAAGGCCTGGTGCCAAATGCCTTAGAAATATCAAGTTTAACTGATATACTTGCTTTCGTCGGATTGATGTACGGTTTGGTTCCATTTTTCGGTGAGACATGCCATCAAATCACCAATGGACCTGTTGTTGCGAAAACCTTACTGCCGAACAATGAGGAGTTTACGTGTTTCGAAATATTTCATGATCTAACGGTTTTTCAGCGTTTCCATAACTTTACAAAGAAGGGACGTAAGTGTAATGGGTCTGTAAGAGAAGAGAGAAGAAGATTCGCCTTTTGTAGGGATGGGCTGGACAAATGCTGTTTTCCATTTGTTCGGAAAGGGTCCTTAAAAGAAAGATCAATGTTTGTTAAGGTCTTTAAGTACTCATAGTACTAACAAATGGATTTGTTCCATTGAAGATTCGATGCACTTAAGTGCAGGCCGAGATAATGCACAATCTGCAAGCTGACCGCAAAGTGTACAGATTGGCTTTCTCAAAAGACCTGACAGGTGGAGTGTCATTATAAATGAGCGTTGGGATGGAGGATGAGGCAGAATTTTTAATATTTTTGACGAACGACCAAAAACTGATACTGTATTTGGGATATTTTTTGGCTGCGTTTTTGATCATATTGAAACTTCACACGCTTAAGAAAGATGTTGCAGTCATTCCCGGCTAGTTTGAACTTTTTTTGGTTTTCTCTGTCAGGTTGGCCTTGGAGGACCAAAAAAACATTTCTCTAACCCTGAGAGCCTGCTTACAGCTCGAGTCATACCATCCCTTTGCTTTTGATTTAATGCTTTTCATTCGATGAGGGATAAAGGATTTCATTCCAATAAGAATAGTGCCTGTGATCATATCAGCAGCGACATCCACGTCGTTATTTATGCTTTCTCGTATTGCCATACGGTTTTTTAGGAATCTTCTCTAACTGTGTGGTCGGTGTACGAGACATTAGCTGATATAACACAGTGGTGCGACGAGCCTAGAGGGGATAGAATATGGACCTTGTATTTGTCAAGGTGATAATCTAAAAACAATTCCAGCGTGTTGGCGTTAGGACTATCAACATCTGGTGTTCGCGTGGGCTCATTTACCAGCTGTGTTAAGTTATTTTCCTCAGCGAAGATCTCAACACACCGTCTTTCGGATGTTGTATGTTGAATGTTGAAGCCACTCAGAATTGTGTTTATTAAAATCGCACGTAATCAACATTTCAGTATGATGATATAGGGATACAATTTTTTATATGGAGTTAGACAACGTATCTGTAAATAAAGCAATAGTAGATAATTTGCTTATGGAAATGAAATTTTAACCACTTTAAATTGAATTCCGAAAAACCTAACACGTGCTCCGGCATTTTAAGAGTAGTGACATCCTCTTGAGTGTTACGATTGCAAGAACGTAGTAGGAAAAGAATAATGGCACTACTTCGTAGCCAGGTAACTTCAAAACAACGTGATCTGAGAAGTGTAGGCGGTAATCTACCTGTGTTTCACTAAGTACCAAAATAGTCTGTATTTACAGACGTGGACGTACGCAAGAAAGTGATTATGTTTTAGAGCGCGAATATTAGCTATCTCCACTCCACTGACACCACTTGAGTCATTATAAAAAAGCAAACACAAAAAATACAAATACCGACAATACAAGTACAACTGTGAAGTAAAAATTCAGAATTAGTTTACCGTATGAAATTGTCGCATAGCAGCATCAATTAGTTTAAAAGGTTTATTGATTAGCTAGATCATTTAAAGCGTGCAGACACCAATCATTTAACCAAATATGATAAGGCCCATTGTTGGCAGAAAATTTAACACATTTCGGATCCGTAAGTCCTAAAAATCGGACTGAGTAGAGAGACAATTTGATTGAAGTCTGTGAGCAGCCATTAAAAGTTTAGATAAGTAAGTAAGACAACGCTCACTTAATTAATATATCATGTAAGATATATGAATGCCAAGTCCTTACTTATACTATTAGCAACTTAAATACACTCCCTTCAATAAATGCACAAAGCAATTGTAGTTCTCGCGGGGCAGAAAGCACTCCATTTTACATCGATTTAAGGCATCCCTTGACACTGTAAATCGGAATTCGTTAATCTATGTAGAAGCTGTTAATATGAAAGTGTCCTGAAGGTCCGAAAGGGTTTCACAACACTTTTATGCGCATACTAATCTAGCGGTTTGAATAGAGCCTATTAGCGGGTTGTTCGAAGCATGATCAGAGGTCAAACGAGTTTTATTTGCAAATCCTCCAGAATATTTCCAGCCTGTTATCAACAGCTTATACCAATACTGTTCACTATAAAGTCTTTTCTTAAATTTGGAAAAAATCGAAAATTATATTTTTTAAGAAGCTAAGGTTGAGGTTGAGTACAAATTGACAAATTTGTTAATTGTTTAATAAATGTATTATTTTTAGAAAATATTCGCGAAAAAAACTATTTAAGTAGTGTAATATGGTGTATTACAACATTGAGCTACGATGTGAGGGCCAATTTATTGTAATCTAAATACTATACATACATTTTAAGTTTCACTTAATTACTTCAAGTAATTAAAGTCAGGAAATTAGACAAAATCCACAATGATATTCTCGTTGTACTGAAAGGTTAATGACATGCCTAGTTTGCGTAAGTATTAGAAGATATATGAACAAATGGTGCTGCATTAATTGACGTACAAAGGACGGCTACGAAGACGTGATATTAAAAACAACATTCTTAACACCTACATCAGGTTTGCTTGAGTTGAAGATTTAATTGTCACACATTGGGTCTTTTTGTGTATCTGACATACAAGGTACTCGTACATTTACTTGGCATATAAAAGATAGATTCATACGTGACTTCATTACATTATACGTTTTGTATATTACGTTCATGCCTATGACGTCAAACAAAATCAAAATGAACAGTATGTGATCAACGATTAAGAGATATCTATAATTTATAAATATTGATGCCTTATTTAAGTTTTTGCAGGCACAAACGCATAAAGAAGATTGCAATAAAATAACTGAAGTTTGACTGCTGTTATTAAGAAAAAGATTAAAAAATATACATATGATAGGTTAACCTGGAGTACGAGTATAATCTTAGTCTCATCTAAATATATTTTACTATCTAAAAAAGTCAGTGCGTTTCAGTTAAAGAGGTGTTGAATCAAAATATTTCTGAATTTATTTTAGTAAACTAAGAGTTCGATAATATATAAAGACTTTCGCAATTTAAAGAAAATGGGAGTTAGTGTCCACTCCACCCAAGACGGTCCTTAAAGCCTCGA
This sequence comes from Volucella inanis, assembly GCA_907269105.1. Lineage (NCBI taxonomy): Eukaryota > Metazoa > Arthropoda > Insecta > Diptera > Syrphidae > Volucella > Volucella inanis. The sequence goes on along the minus strand of OU026154.1, from coordinate 40,358,007 downwards.
CCTATTATATTTTATTCATATATATTTAGCTATAAGCACACGAAAATAACATTCATAATAATAAACGAATGCACGAAGTTGTTAATATGTCAACCATGTGTGGGTGACCGTGGCTCAAGGAGTAGTGGCTACCCAATTGGACGTTACGGCGTTAAATCCCACCCGCGCCCGAAGGAAATTCTTTTTTCCAGGCAATTAAAATCACATAAGATGAGTAGTTGCCTAGAATACAACAACAATTCCAATTACACAAGTAATTTAGTCTCCGCATTGGTGTAAGATGCCATTAATGGAGCGAAATAACCCTTGAGCCCAAATATCTTTCTCTCTCTAGCCCATTTTCCTAAAAACTTAACATGTGTTCAAGCATTCTGTGTAGTAGGGGCTTTATCTACCTAAGGAAGATAAAGGTCTTACAGACTCAACTTAACAGAGCATCTTAAACGTGTAAGATTTCACAACGATCGAAAATAGAGGAAAAAATAAACTATATGTTTGTATAATACAATGTCTCCAGTTCAGCCTGGAGTTAAAATGTTAAAGTCTTATGACAAAGTTCATAAGTTCTGTTCAATCTGACGAATTTGACGGCAATGGTAAAGTTAGGCATGACTCTGTATAGCCCTCTGTATAGATATTATTATTCGTGGCCTTTATATCGATAAAGAGTAGTGGGATCTGCTGTTATTTGTATATATTGTCAGTTTCGGACCAAGCCCACTAAAAATCATATTGGGTCTATAATATAATTGCGGTTTGCTAAGAGATGGCGTAACTTGTTTTTTGCCATTGGAACATGCGTTGGAAAGCTACTGTCATTGTACGTCATTTCAGTATACATCATTTATTTTAAGCGTAAACAACAATAATTTTTTTTTCACTAAAATATGTCGAACTTTGTGCCTGAAAAAGTCATCGTATTTTGGTGGAAGCTTATGGTAAACATGCGCTAGCTGACCGAACGTGCCAAAAGTGGTTTGCACGATTTAAAAGTGGTGATTTTGGCTTGGAAGACGATGAACGTCCTGGGCAGCCAAAAAAGTTTGAAGATGAAGAATTGAAAGCATTACTCTATGAAGATTGTTGCCAAACACAAGAAGAGCTCTCAGAATTTTTGGGTGTCACTCAAGCAGCCATTTCAAAACGTTTAAAAGCAGTTGGATATATTCAAAAGAGATACTTCGAAAGGCTGTTTTGCATGTCCGAAATGCTGCTGGAACGCCACAAAAGGAAGTCATTTTTGCATCGAATTGTTACTGGTGATGAAAAATGGATCCATTAAGACAACCCTAAGCGCAAAAAATCATATTTGAAACCCGGCCAACCAGCCAAATCAACGGCAAAGCCGAATATCAATGCCGCGAAGGTAATGCTCTGTATTTCGTGGGATCAGATGGGTGTGCTCTATTATGAGCTACTAAAACCGGGTGAAACCATCAATGGACAACGCTACTGAAGACAATTAATCCGTTTGAAGATAGCAGTAGTCAAAAAACGCCCAGAATATGCGATCAGACACGAGGCAATAATTTTTCAACATGACAACGCTCGGCCCCACGTTGCTATTCTGGTTAAGAACTATTTGGAAAACAGTGGATGGGAAGTTTTACCACACCCGCCTTATATCCCAGACCTTGCCCCTTCTGACTACCATTTGTTCCGGTCGATGCAGAACGCCCTCACTTAAATACGGTTCACATTAGAGCAGAATATCAAAAATTGGCTTGATTCATTCTTGGCTGCAAAAGCCGGCGCAGTTCTTTTGGAATGGGATCCACAAATTCCCAGAAAGATGGGAAAAAGCCATAGCTTCAGATGGGCAATACTTTGAATAATACTATTGTACATGTTTTTCTTAAATAAACGTTCAAATTTTGAAATTTTGAAAAAAAAAAACGGCACGAATTAAAATATATACCCAATATTAATGGTGGCAAATAAAATCATTGATCAACGCAATGTTAAGAAGACTGAATGCTTCTATGGCTGACGTTATATGGAGGGTCTCCTTGCTCCTCGCCGGAGAAGCCAATGATTTTTTCTTCTCCTTTGTTCGTATACTTGCTTGCTTTCTTTATCAATTCGGGTTTCGTGGACGTAGACCTATAAAACATAGCAAATCAGTTGCAAGGGTTCTGACGGATTCTTGGTATTAATGGCACTGATCTATAGTGCTTAATGCAGTTTGTACAGCATCGAGAGATGTGCAATCTTATAATTTGTTGCCGTTAAATTTACTCAAGCTGTTGTGTCTTCTAGGGTATCCATAGACTTACCTTGACTTCAGCTAAGTAGTGGTCTGAATCTAAATTGGTATGCTGTAGTATGCGTTGAACGCTATGTGATTAATTTGGTTGATTTTTTTATGGTTAGGTTATCACAATGTTCCTTTGAGGTATGAACCGTGACATTTCATCCCACAACAAAGTCAATTAGCCTAGATCCCTTTTCAAGCGTGGTATCGTGTAGGCGTTGTATGTTCTATTAAGAAATCCCATCTACTCCAATTTTAACGTTTAAATGAACAAATTAAATTTAAATTATAGTTTCTTAGGTTTTGCCGAAAAGCCCGTAAAAAAATCATTTAGTTGTATCGTTTATTTCATCTATTGATTGGTATTGCCTGTTCGCAGATGCATAGAAAGTTCAAAACTTCTTGCCTTAGCCAGCCGCTTATAACAAATTTGAACCCTAATATTTGTTGCTTATTTTTTCGGTAAGAGCAACCGTATTATATCCTTGTATATGTGTTTCCATCCTTTTTTTTACCTTCTATCCCTTTTGTCGTATCACATATCCTGAATGGCGGTTATATCTGCTCTACGGTTTTCGCTAATTATTCAGCTGCAAGTAGTCTGTTCAGAATATTCCATTAGCAGAATTTAAGGTCGTTATTTTATTTTCATTTTACAGTTCACATCTTTTTTGTGGCTTATTTCTAAGTAGTTGTATGAACGGGTATTGATATTTCTAATAATAGTTAAAATGCTAATGACTTTCAATAACTTCTAGTAGCTTTCTTATTCTTAAAGGTTTTACAAAATTGGGCAGATAACCAATCTTTAGATCCTATTATGTTTTCGTATTTACAATATATTGAATATTAATATTTGGGCCAAAAATTTCTATACTTACTTAGTTTTTTCATCGTTTCAAAAAGAAATTTATATACAACAAATATCGCTATAAAAAAACTTCATATCCATGGACATAAGTGAAGTCAAAAGACTAGTGGATTTTTAAACTCTTTTCGATAAATACGAAAATTATGTACTAATTGTGAAGATGATTAAGACATTTGTCCCTTGGACGCCACAAAAAATGTATTTCTCATTTTGAAGCCTTAATTTACATTTGATAGTCTTGTAGATTACTTGTGGATATTTAAAAAAAAATTTATATCTTCAATGTCATGGTCATCACAGCGCGCAATATGTAGCAACTAAATAATGTTAACTGCATTATAATGATACTCGCAAAATGCTATATGGCAGTCAAATAGGTAGTCAACAAAGCCAATTGCTGCTTTAATACTTCCTATCATCTTCACATCAGCTCTATACTTTAGATTCAAGTATCATACGCCGCCGCAGCCATCGTCGCTGTTGCTACCAAGCCAAGGTAATTAACATAATAATTCGAGTATGAAAAAAAAACTTCCATCTATCTGAACCGTGAATTCATGGATCACTTAGTGTTGCTCGATGGCGAAGGCGAAGGCGGATAGCCAAAGAAATCCCATTTGGGTTAGGTCTTCGCTTTGCCTGAAATCATTAACTTCATGCTTTTGGTGAACTTGCAGAATTACACAATTTTTACCGATGAAGTTTGCTCTACGAGTATTCTTTTAGTTCATTTTGTTTTTGCCTTATTTCTCCTTAAATAACTTTTGAGGTCAATTTGCAACAAGTACGGATAGCCAACACCGGCAGCGCCACATGATTAGAAATATACGTAGTATTCATATCTACTTGTTTGTATCTGCAAGAGGCAAACCATACAAAAAGCCACGGACAAATTAGTTTGCTGGGCGAAGACATTTGAAAAATGGTTATGGGCTACTGTGCGAATACTCTACTAGAATAGGAGCTGCACAAAAGTGGAGAAGATAAAGTAAAACAATAACAAAAATTACTGCACAATCTTGTGATGATACAACATTTAAGCGTACGTATCTGAGAATCTATTGGGTTGAAGGCCGTTCTTAAATCGAATGCATAAACTGTGAAAGACGACAGAGAAGATTATGGAACGAGAGAGGAGGAAGAGTACGAGATGAAAAGAATGAACAACAAAAGCATGTAACAACATTAGTAATGGCTTTTGTAAGAATCGTTATGCAATTTAGCCGCTCAAAACTAGGCCGATTCTTTTGTCGGTTCCTCAGTATACCCCGGACAGTACTAGAACTTGAATTTAGACAAGTCACTTGCCAACGATTTATGCGGTGGTGAGGTTAAATTGCAGGCGGTGAACTGTAATGGGTAGAAAAAAAATGTAATTGAATAGAATTGTGCAAGGAGATTGATGCATTTAACAAATTACTTGCAAGACGTTGAACAAGATTATTAGTTTAGGTCGAGGCATTGGAATTCACAGTATACTCTTATAATATAAATGATGATGATTTTGCTAACGATGCTTATTTGCATGAAACTTGTTATCCTCTGGACTAAAAATGAAAAAATATTTAAGATTATAACTAATTATAGCCCGATCTAAGAATTTTTACCCAACTAGTATTATATAGTAGGTTTTATCCGTCCTATGGTATAAACTGTGGAACCATAGGTCATTTTGCTTTCTCTATATCAAAAGTGTAACGACTTGACCTCCATTTGAAACTTTCCTGCAAGCTTAATATATGATAGGGAGCCGAACTTGGTGTAAATAGTCAATATTTAGAAGCAACTTCCAAAGCTTTCAACCAGTTTTCACACGGCAGCAGACGACATCATTTTCTTGGAGAGTTCTGTTTTCTAATTGGATATATTTGTTATGAGCTGGGTATGTAATTGCTTACGTTGAAAATGTGTCCACTTCGCTTACACGGTGCATCGTTTTTTAAGATAGCCAAATTTATTTTCGTCGTTTCTGTTTCAATAATTTTAAACACTTTACTAACGTCTCACATCGATTATGCTAATATCGTTGTCAAATTAACAATTTGAGAAATTAATGATTTCACTTCTACCCCACTTACTTATTGAATTCCTTAAATGGTGAAAAATAAACTTGGGGATTCATATCCTGGGTAAGAACCATTTTTCATTTTCACTTTTTCTTCAGCATTTAAGCTGAAGCCCAATCTCGGATAAGAGGACTACTTCATCGACCGTAATTTCAGTATAACAATATTTCGCAACTTATCACTCCCTCGCGGTAATCTCAATTGAGCAGCTACTAGAAGTACTGCTACATTTCTCCTCAGTTGCCTTCGAATGAATGACTGCCCTTTATAATTTGAACGATACTGAGTTTCTGGCTATCTGAGAAGGTTCCCTTCATTGGGTATACTTTTGTGAGATAAATTTGTGAAAATGAGTTGATCTTAATTCGGTCACAGGTCATTTTAACTGCGACCATTAAGGTTTTTGCACCATAACTCTACTTCACTGTTTTCAATACGATTGATAGTATAAAAACATACGGAAAACAATTTTTGTTTAAAACAAATAACTTCCTACTTCCCTTCTCGACGATGCAGATTTTAATTCGATAGCCAAGAGTGCGCTAAAATATGCTTATCTGACGATGTGACCTTAATGTAATAAATTTGATCTGAAACTTATAATAAATTTTAATTTGTTTATCCGGACTGATATTTTATGAAATTGCTCTATTTATCATAGAAAGGTAGGTAATCGTTTTAATAACAAATGGCCAGCATCTGCCTAGTACCTGCAATTTAAAGAGCACGTTAGGCTCCAGTTGATGTTTCTGATATTTAGAAATGATGGAAGTTAAGTATGACTGCAAATTTAGGAGTAACGGAGTATACACTAATGTTTATGAAAAATCTAAATGTCCCTAGCTGATGCCACTGGCATTCCTAACGTAGATCTAGCTCTTAATGATTCACAATTCTATTATTATTGGAACCCAGATTATACTCAGTGAAATGAAGTTCTCATTAACGACACTTAAAGATAGCAATTTTTACTGGACGACGGAATTCCTCTTATTTAGTAGCGTTTTATCTTTAAGTAAAGGACAAGAATTATTCCAACTGCGGCCTTCCATAGTTATTTTTTCAACACATAAGCAAAGATTTTATCAACATAGATTATCTAAAAACTTAATGCAAAGCTCAGTAACCATCAATAGAAAGCAGATATAGAGCAAATTATGACTACCATAGTGCTAAAAAGTGAAGAGTTTTCACGTTGAATATAAACTCCACTTATTGCTGCGATCTGCTGACTGAAATATAGAATGGCCTTATTATGGTGAATAGGATCATTCCGTGTATTTAAATGAGTTTAATATTCTCGCGGATAATGCGAGATATCCAATGATATTATAATTGAATCCGAAACGGCTTCGTTTTTTTCCGAATTTCCGAAGAAGTTACCCTCAAGTGTTACATTAAAGTGCCAAGTGACTCATAACAAACTTACATAAATAACTACATTCACTTAATTTCTTAATAACTTTAAAATTATAAAAGTTAACAGCTGCAAGTAAGATGTTATGGAAATATGTTAAATTGTAGAGAAATCGATGGAAGATTGCAAGTCCAAAAGTTGTATTGGGACCTTACCTTACATCCTTCACAAGTGAAAGCGCCAAAATGAAAACCAGCTGCAGGCTCGCCACAGACCTTGCACGTTTGATTCATCTGCAATGAAAAGAAGAAAGACATAATGCATTTTTAATTTTTCACACTCTTGTTCTTTCTATCTGATTAATTATAAAAACAAATAACAAAAATTTCTGTATACGACATCAATAAATTTTCACCTTGCTCTAAAACTATAGAAGTTTCAATTGCAGATAATGCCGCGGCTCTAAGGCCAACCCAGCTGAAAGAAGCCAGTTTTGTCTTTACCCAGCTAAACGTTTCATTGCTGTCCGCTTTATCGGGCATGGTAAATCGATCCACAAGGCCAAGGATGCAACACAACACCTTTTTATAGACTCAAACATAGAGGATATTCGTGAGAAATTGGTATGAAGATTTGTACACTAAAATTTATTAAATGTTTCATTTGGATGATAAATTTGCAACAACACCGAGGCATTACCATGTTGACATGAACTCAGGTTGCTCAACCCAGGTAACCATCTTCAGGCAGCAGCGTTTCCAAATTTAGATCGATTTCTTTACTGAATTTGTGATTAGTATACACCCAGAGCCAGAAGTGGGATCCATGTCGCGAGAAAGAGGCTCTTGTTCGAATTTCGCTGGCATTTGTATGCATAAATTTATTAATTCGCAGATTTTTGTGTAACGATTGCTGTAGGAAATGTGCCCACTTTTCTGATGTACAACTACGAGTAGTTGTGGTATTGCGAACACGTGATCAGATTTTGACAGAGGTGACTTGTAGAATGCATCCCGTACATGGGAGGAGAATACGAAATACCAATTTTCGACCTAAAGCGTGAAAGGAAAACATAAGCAACAAATCGTTGCCTCTTTCCGTGGGAATAGTTAAGGAATCTTTCTCGGAGAGTCTATGTATCCATTTACCTATATTCTACTAGTCGGCATGGTGATGATAGCTTTAGCTGGATAGAAAGATACATAATTTTACCCGTTGCTGCTGTTTCTTCTGTTGTTGTGAAGAGAAACGAATTAAACTAAAGATATATGACCTATAAAAACGTAGCTACATGAATTATGATTAAATGCTCCTCGAAGGTTCTGTCAGGTACTTTTTCCTCCTTTAACTTGAACGAAAAATTCATTTCAAGACTAATTATTTTTTTCAGACCAGACTTTAGAAGTGTATTTCCAAAATGCGATACCGTGCACTACTCACGTCTATCACTGGAAGATGGGCGCATTCGCTAGACTTCACGGAATGCTTCAGTTGCCTTGGTTAAGCCTTTTCCTGATGATCATAATGAGGATTGAGTTCCAATGTGGTCATAGTTCATAATTCATCAAAATTCATTTGTACCACATGTGCTGGATGCCCATCTCGTTAAAGGTTTACGATTGTAACAAAGTGTTGTAAATATTATAAATCAATTTTTTTTGTTGTTGCCTTTGTAACGTCGCCCTCCGATTTATCTACTTCTCATTGGGTTTACTTTTTATACGTACTCTCATATACATATTTTAAGGAAGAGTGCATGCAAGTATACGAATTGTGAGATGTTTAAATTGCTGTAAAAGAAGGGAGCAAACTATCGGCAAAACGGGTAATGACATGGGCTGGCCTGGATCACTAATGAGTTTTTTTTCGGTTCTTCTTTATATATAAAGAAAAATTACCAAATTAGATACTTTGTAAGGAAGCTCAGGAATTTCTTGGACTAAGTCAAGTGCAAGTGGTTAACTATATTCTTTTAATGTCATGAAGGTGAGCAAACCTAGAGCAAGGAGGATTTTGTTAAATGTTTTTAAGTAATAAGTAAGCAGTCGCCTGGTGATATTATTTCAAAACTAAGACTGTGGTATCCATTCAGAATTTACCACTGTAAGCAATGTAATCAAAAAGTTAGCAAACCTGTTCGCAAAATAAGTTTAGACTTATACCTTGAAATATTGCGTGAATTATTTGGAGTCTAATGCAAGTTTATCAATTCACAGGTTTAAAAACATTACTATGTTACTTGTAGCGGAATCCAAACGTAGTTTTTTTCTTTGTAACTTTAGTAACCTGAAATCAACCCGCCTCTGGAATCTCCGCAACGATTTTCTTTAAACGGGACACATATGATGAAAAGGAATATGGTTGGATCTAATCAAATTCAATAAAAATTGCACACTTCGTAATAACAAAATATAATCGTTAGATAACCTCAAAAGTCGATATTACCTATGCAGCATAAAAGTTTTGCTTTATTAGGTTTTGTTCGCGTAAATTTAGCAACGCATCTAGTATAATGTTACAGAAGTGTTCTATTTTAAAAAAAGTGCCGATGATGTGTTGTTGTGTGGTCTGTTCAAAAATCATTTAAAGAGATTTATGCATTTATCAAACGTCGACCCTGGAAAAACAATTTATTCACTGTTAGGATTTATTTGCCACTATCCAAAACGAAATCAACCACCCCTAGCTTTGACTTCTTTAAATGACATTTTGTCCAAAAACAGATTACCCATACTATTGTCTGTTTGTTTTTGTGTTTTGGGCCAGAACATCCAATTTCCTTATAACAAAGAGACTTAAATTTAATTATATTTAAAAAAAAGCGTTTCAGGACCTCTGAACTTGCTACCTTAAAAATAAACATTCATGCCTATAAATTACATCGACCGGGAACAGTCAGCATCCACAATCCAGAGCCCGTTCACTAACATCGCTTTAATATAAGCGATTTTTTGAAATCAAAAATTTGCTCTCTTTTATCTTATTGTAACGGGTGACCAGCTAGCAATCATAGTTTTTCCAATTTTATGTTTCAGCAGCTGCCAAAGTTATCAATGATATGAAGCTGACAAAATATTCAACAAGTTCTACCATTTCATTCTAGCTGTAAATACACAACGTGAATTCCGTCGTGAGGTCGGTAGTCATCATGGCTTCAGAGTGCAGGCAATTCGTCGCACGGGGAAAAATTTTGAAGGTGGGTACACTCTTTTGGATCTTATGCCACCAACCAGATAGAGATTGGTGCGAAACGAAGAAAACATAGCCGCCGTAGCGGCCAAAATCTAAGAAGTCCCAGGAATGTCAATTCAGCGCCGATCAACTGAATTGTGCATCACTAGAAAGTAAACCCGATTTAGTTTGCGGTTGGATTAGATTGTGTTGACAATTGAATTGAAGCCGGATGACCATAGACAACACAGTGAGTTCACTAATTGGGCGTTGAAAATGTTAGCCGGGCATCCGGATTTTGGCCAAAAAATCATCTTCTTGGACGAGGCCCATTTTTGGCTCAGCGGTTATGTCAACAAGCAAAGTTGCCATTTTTGGAGCGAACACAATCCGCAAGTGTTGAGCCAAGTATCAATGCATCCACAAACATTGACTGTTTGATGCGGGTTATGGCATGGCGGCATCATCGGATCTTATTTCTTTTGAAATGAGGAAGTTACCGTCAATGTTCTTCGGTATAGAACAATGTAAGCCGACTTTCTGTGGTCAGAGCTTGACAATATCGATATATTCGAGCTGTGGTTCCAACACGACGGCGCTACATGCCACACAAGCGACCCAACGCTCGAAGTAGTGAAGGAAAAGGAAAATTTGATTAATGGATCATCTCAAGGCGAGCGTTCATCAATTGGCCGGTGCGATCATGCGATTCTATCTCACAAGATTATTTTTTTTAGGGCTACGTCTCTTAGTCTACGCTAACAAGCCAACTACTTTGGACGAGCCTGAGGCTAACATTAGAGACTATGTTGTTGGAATAACTCCGCACTTATTGGACCGAGTTAACAAAAATTACACCAACTGCTTGAAACACGTTGTTGTTTTATTTAATTTTTTTTTCTATTGTTCTTATGTGGTCACTCTTTATAAGGATTCTAGTCTTCTTCTAAATAGATTTGAAGCGATCTGTTTTACAATATTATGATTTTTTTAGGTAATTGCTGCAAGCTTGCGTTCCAGCTTAAAACAGGCGATCGGATCTTGTCTGGGCATATCGGTTCAAAATATTTCAAGTCTTCAACACCATCATGTTGATTATGCTCTGTCTTTTTCTAAGCGTAAATAAAGATTTAAGAAAAGCTCATTATTAAAGCACGCGCAGTTGGTTCTTCATGGATTTCTCCTCTCAAGTCATGTCGAGACTTCTCATCAGATTCTAAATTCCACACATTATATTTGGGCTGTAATCTCAGTAAACAGATCACGTTTTTATATGTACCGCTGCATAACTTGGTAGTTTTCTCGTGATACCTAATTCAGTCATCGCCTTATAACATATAATACAATCTTAAATGCAGTAGCTTTATTGTGAATACAGAATTGCCCAAATATAAGTCTTTAAAATCGCATTCCGTACAGTGTGTGAATCTCCGCAGGGCTTTATGTGAAATTCTTCACTGTAGTAACAATTAATCAATAAATTCGGAATATAATACAATTCGCTAGAACGTTCAGAGGTAAACTCAAATATATGCCTTGATTTTTCATATAGGAAAAGTTAAATTAAATAGATTTAATTTAAGATTTTTAACACACGGGTTCAGTCGCAAATTGTAAGGGAAATTACTATAACGATGTAACATGTCGTATAAGTGTCGGATTGTAAAAAAAGCCTACGCGGGCCATATGACAACGGTTTCGGAAAGAGTATTGTATTGTTAACATATGATTTAAAGACGTTTTCCTAAAATCCTGTGGAACCTGTTCACCAATCGTGGGTCAAAGTGGCAGTGAGGAGGAATTAAATTGTAGATCCTCAACTAAGTTTCGGGCTTACTTCTTAATTTGATTCAAGATTTAAGTTTTAATTAAAAAAAAAACGACTTTTTGGTCAAATCAATAGCACTACTTGCACTGTTTTAAATGAAACATCTGTAATGTAATACATCGGTAGGTGCGGACTCACTTTTTTTTAATTAATGTGTTTACATTTCAAATCATTCACCAACTCATGCCACAACGACTATATGAAACAATCCCAATCTTAAAATATCTAACATCTACTTTTCAATAAAAATAAATCATTTTGCAAATGTATCTCGAAGAGCAGTCCCCATAAGGCGCGCTGTGCTCATCTTTCTAATCTTCCACCTGCATTTGCATTCAGGTTGCAGAGATGAGATAATTTTTATTTATAGCTAATTAATTGGCTGCAACAAATGTTTCCACTTTACATGTGGATATTTGTTATGTTTTTTTTCTGCATTTTTTTTTTTTTTTTTAATTTAAAATATAATACGCGATCTTACAATAAATTTTACAATAAATGCATGTTGTCGTGTTGTATTTTCATATTTCAAACCGCTATAACTCGGAGCTGGATGGTGTTGCAATGCTGCTGGCTGTCTGTCATTGTTGCTCGGTCTGTATATTCATGGCTACAAATATTGGTTTACACTTGTCTGCGATGCGACCCAGAGGAAGTGAACGTATTGCCCACATTCTTAAAGGTGCTGCCTGATGCTTATGATGATGCGCCATGCAAACAAATCTTGATGGTACAGAAAGATGTCAACTCGGTCTGGTGTTTGTTTTGAGACGGATTCTATTTTTTCTGTTTTTCTTCTTTTTTTGTATCGTGTTTACCTATGCAATGTCTGTACAAAATTGTAAAAAATTAAATTGAATGGGGAAAACGAAAGAAGAGATATCGCGATGACAACAAGTCGCCGAGAGGCGACGAGGAAGAAGATTAAAAGGCTGTGGCATCTGGCAGCACCTCAACCCAAGCAGGAGCAGAAAACCAGTTGAACGCGTGCAGCAGAAATTAAATGCTAATTTAATAAATTATTCATTATATAGTAGAGACAGGGAAGCTTATGGAAAAAAAGAAGAAAAAAAAGTTTCTGATTGCTTGCACATTATGGTTTAATATTGGAATCTGATTTAACTTGATACAGAGTGGGGAAATTGATTATTTCTTTGCGCTTGTCAAAGGTAGAAACTGCTTATCTTGTTGTTATCTGTCATTGGTGGCTTTGTTTATTGGATTCTATTGGCTTAAGATATATTTGCGGGATACATTGCAATAGTATTTCTAACAACAAGATTCGAAGACATTCGGTGTAACTGATAAGTTTGTAGTGAGCCCCATTTGGTTTCAGCTATTTCAATTACTCGTAGCTAGTATTTAGAGAGTTGTTGAAATAATGATCTGACAAAATAGACTTTGATTGAGCATTATTTAATTTAAATATTTTTCTTGAATGTCGTGTGAAAAATCAAAACATTGCATCCACACCTGTAAATTGTATCACGAAGTAAGAATTTACAACCCAGCTAAGAGTAATCGATTAAGCAAGAAAGTCAATGTTTAAATTGTTGTGCAATTTTACTGGGAGGGTGACGAAACAGTACTCGGGCAATGAGCTTTGCGTACAAAACGTTGCCTTTAAAAATGTGCAAACTGAATCCAAGACAGAATCTCTCATTTGCTAAATTAAGAAGATTTTTTGAGCAATTCGGGTATTTCAAAAAAAAAGGCTGTGAAAAAGCTAAATGCTTGTGATATACATATTCTGTTGACTAGGCGTACATTAGATTAAATGATGAACTTTCTCATCAATTTAAGAATACGGATTCTTAAACTCTAACGGCTCAACAACCAATTATAACTCCTATTCTACAATGCTAATTATCTGGGAAAGATTATAGATCCAAAACTTATTTAAAATCAAGCACTTGCTTAGTGGTCATCTTTAGTTAAGAGTAAATGCGGATGAGTGTGGAGTGGATAATCGGTCATGATGCTCATTTTGAGACTTACACCGAAACATGTAAAAAGAACGCAGATTTTAAAACCAGATAAGGATCAATATTTTAAAAGTTCTTCAACTTGAAACCTACAATTTTTTTGATTAAAGAAAGAAAGGGATTGTTCAATGCTATTCTCACCGTTTTTTTAAGGTTTCATTGTGACGAAGGTTTGTAATAAATTCTTACCTACTTACTTATTTAGGTGGCCTCTCAAGTACATCTGGTCTTTAGCTAATTGCTCCCAGTTGTGCACCTCAATTCGGTTGAGATCCCCTTCTACTTGTGCGCACCGCCTAAGTTAATTTCACCCTCTATTGCGTTGTTCCTCCGGGTTAGATTCGAAGATTCTGAGAAGCGGAGCATTCGTGTTTATGTGCAAGTCATCTCGGGTGACTGATACGCAGTTTTCTGACTCAATAAGGAGTCCTTAGGTTTTCGGGATAGGTCTTTACTACTTAATTGCCTTCTTAGCCCAAAGAAACAGCGATTGGCAAGAGTGATTCTTCGTTTTATTTTTGCTCAGATATTGTTAGCAGAACTCATAGCAGATCTAATGTAGACAGAGTTCTTTATTACCTATAAATTAGAGCTGTCGATTGTGACGATTCTGTCCAATTTAAACGATGTTGTGATAAAATATACTTGGCATTGACAGCAACCGTTTAAATCCTAGCGAACGATCCCAATTATTTGGATATTTGGATGGCTTACGACAGTAGTTGGGCTGTAATTTTTAGTATGATGTTAAAGAAGTCATATGACAGCGCGCAGTCGTCATTCTACATAGACGTATGAGCTTGGCAGAGATTTGAAAAAGATGGTGGGTATCGAATTCGATTTCTTGAGGTTTTTTTTCCAGAATTTGGTGGACTGTGAAGGTTTGGTTGATTGTGGTCTTTTCTGATCTGATAGGAGAGAATCAGGTAGACGTCGAAAGGTTTAAGACGTTTACATTATATGGGAAATAAGATCTCGTATCTGATGTTGAGGAGGCTTATACCTTTAAAGCTTTTGAAGTTAAGGATTTTCCCTTTTTTGCGCAACGGACAATCGATACTAAGATTACATTCATCGGTCTTACGCTCTTCTGACCAGATATGAGAAATAAGTTGATGAATACTCTTCACAAAGTTATTTCCATAGCTTGTCCGGTAAGCCATCAGGTTCAGCTGCTCTGTTCGATATCAGATAAGATACTTGTATAATATCCTTACTTCATTTTGATATGTGGACCGAAATTTTTGCTATCATCGTCTAAGCTAATGGCGGGATGTTGGGGTTTTTGCCGTCTGTAGAAAGTTTTCCAAATTCTCAGCACCGACTGTGGCTCTACATACTATAAGGCTTCCTTCTTCATCTCTACAGGCTTCTGTACGGATCTACTTGCCTTGACACGATATTTTTAGCTGTTTGTAAAACTTTGAATAGTACAACCTCTCAATATCTTGGATCGTGCGGTTCTCGTGTTCTTTTTTCTTCTTCTGCAGAAGTCCATGTTCTTCTTGTCTCTTCTGCTCATAGAGTTCACTAGCGAGTCTCGTCCTTCGTATAGTAGTCGTTGACAGATAGTTCTTTTGGCATTCTGGTGCTTGATAAGTTCGGATTCGGACCTTCACAACAAAAGGGTGGTAATCCGAGTCAGCATTAGGTGTCCGGAAAGTTTGGACATATAGTATACTGGAAATGCATGCCTGACGTCTATGTCTTTTCGAGAAGCTCGTAGAAACATTCTTTGGTGGCGTCGTCCTTGTCTTCCGTAGGGGCTTGGATTTATATTAACCTTAATTTAGCGAATTTAGCCTTGATGCGAAATGTCATAAGTGTTTTAAGTGTTGGTAACTCAAGATTTTTTGCCTAAGACTGGCGCATATGGCAAATCCGCGCTCTAATAACCGCTGTCTCTTTTACCAATAACAATAACCTAGTATATATCACAGTTTTTCATGGTAATTATGTCCGGATCCTCTCATCGAATTTCCTAGATGGCAGTGATATCTCTGAGGGTCTCGAACATTCCAAGTACAAATCTAAAGGGCGTTGTAGTTTAAAAGTTTGCCAGGGTGTTCAACAGTGAGTTCATTTTTATACAAGGCTATTAGTTTCTTCCGTATGGAGTTATGAACCCTATGGTGGCATTGGTCAGTATTATGGTACTGCCTGGGCATACTTTTGCCTACTCATGCTGTTACTGAGGACCACCACTGGGAGGTAATGCAAGGGCTTTGCTTTGACAATTTTAAAATTCATGACAAAGATTCATGCAAAAATAAAAATCACCATCAATTACTATATGTTACTTCTATAAATGTCTTTATTATGTTCTGCGTAAAATGTTTTACGTGCTAAATTTCCAACTGACCACCACTATGTTCAAAAGAGAAGTGTAGTAACAAATCGTTTGACAATGTTCACAATGTTACACAAGAATAAATGAAACATAGAATGTTATCGTCTGATAATAAGGAGAATAACCAATACACAGTTCGATAATATTTACATGGTAATGTGAGTATTTTTCACTATCATGAAGTGGTGATAAAGAGTAATGTTTTAGTTGAGCAAACATATTATATACATATGCGGTATACATATAAGAGTTAAGAAGCAAATATGAAATATGATTGAAGGTAAGATAATATAACACAATGTTAAATAGGCTTCGCCACGAACTTGATAGTTGCGCTGCTGGACCAATCCAAGTTATAGGACACTAAGAAGTTCTTCGATCAATCGCCATACAGATATAACCTCAGAATTTCAAAATTTAGCAAAAAAATAAATAAAAACACTAGGAACTAAAGAAACAACGATCAGGTCCAATTTGAAGTATTTAAGGATTTCCTAAGTCCTTTGAAAGTATAACGTCGTGCACTGCAAAAAGTTCCATAATTCTTCATTAAAAAAGAACTTAAGAGAAAGCGAAATTTTTGCATATCTTGGAGACCTATTGTAGACACGACCTATGTAGACAATAGAAGAAATATACACATCTCTGGTATTATTTTGTACTCTTTTTAAAAAGTGAAGCGGATTCAAGTTAAAAAAGGTAATAAGTAGAAAAGGATCTGGTCGAAGGATTTAATTCCAATAATTAAATACCATAGTAGCAGAACAGTAGCTCAGATTTACATTGTTCAATAAGCTAAGGTTGTTTAATTAGACACTGATTTTTACTGCAGAGTCAACAAATTAAAAAATAAATTGGTTGATGAATGAGTTGGAAAGAAAAACTCAAACTAATGCCTTACATTTTTAGATCAGGACCCATACTTTCTTGAGATCAAGTATATAAAATCTTAAAGTAATGTGCTGCATTTTTTGCAAGTGAGAAGCTTTATTAGACAACTCCATGTAAAGTCAAATCTAATTAGCTGTATTCGCAACTGTATACATTAGTTTTAATAAGTATCTTCCTAGCCCCTTCTGATTAGTCTTATGTATGCATATGTTCACATATACTATAATACAGTCTGCTCCTAAATATCGTAAGACCTTCGAACTAATTTGCATTGCCTACTTTTCACTAGATTATGTCGTCCGTATCCTGCCTGTTGGTGATAAATTTTTTTTCTTAATTAGGACAAATCTCAGCATTATAAATGTCCATAAGATAAAAATTTTCAGACAACTTTGAATGAAAACTTTCTGAAATTTTTAGTTCGATTAGAATCTTAAAATAAAAGAGTTGAGAAGCGAACTTGATATTGTGCACATGTATATTTTGATGACTATTTCTCAAATAAAATTTATTTTATTTTGTTTCAAAGACATTGATATAAAGTTTATATAACCTATTTATTTTTTACTTAGTTCTAAGCAATTTTCGTAATAAATAACCTTCAATAAATAACGTAACCTTCAGATTGTAACATTTTCATATGGAATTAAAGTAGCGAGCTTATACTGTGGTCATAATTTGAACAATGCTCATAGCACATTGCGCATAAAAGTAAAGCTGAAAACGATTATTCTCATGGCAAAGCAACATCAGTAGAAGTGATGTCTTCGTGTTCAGAGGGAATCTCATTAGTTCTAGATCTTCACAAAATAAATTGCACAACAATGCGAAAATAATGAATACATATGACTATCGACTCGTATCTTGGATTTTCACTAGAGATACATTTTAAAACATAGTATCGTCGCCAAAGTCTCAATCCGTATATAGATATAGTTGAATCAATGCAGGGAGAAGGATCCCCTCCAACACTTATAAGTCGGGTACCTTTTAAAAATTTAACATTTGTTTCTGTTTCACTCTGAATTTTCTTACTCTCCGTACGAGTTATATTGCGATTTGTAACAAACCGTAATCAAAATATAATTCACGATTCGCTCTAATGATCTTGCCTTTATCATGTATTAAATTATTATTTGAAGGTTCTGTTTCTTTTTGATTTGTATGTCTTTTTTTTGTCATTATAATACATACTCTTATGTGTGAGTATTTTTCTATCTATTGTTAACTGAAAAATGCAGTAAAAAACACTGAAAAGATAAACTGAAAAAAAAAACAATCGCAATTTTCTAAATCCAATCGGATTTCCTCTTCTCCTTCATAGATACGAACACATAATCATTTGTTTGAGTTTGGTTGCAAATAAAACACGAAGGCAAGAACAATAACTAAAATGTTAAAAAAAAGTGCTACTACACTTTTCCTTGGTGCTGATGAGATTAGAATCGAAGAATAATTACACTTGTGTACTTAATAATTGAATGAGTCTTCGTTATTCGCCATTATTGATGAAGTACATGAAATCTCATAAACGAGCGTTCAATTGTGATGGATATTTTTGGAAAACCAGACAACAATATTTAACTCAAAGGGTAAGCAACATTAGTTAACTTTGATCCAGGTTTTCGGTGGGGATTTCCAACCACCAACCTACACTTTCTGTGTAGGGAATCTTACACTTGAGACAGTGATTTTTTTTAACGAATATCTCATATAGAGGACAAAAGCCGGAGCTTGGCATATTTTTCAAATTAAGCAAAAAATAAATAAATAAATAAATAAATAAACCACCACCATAACTTTTTCTAATGACTTCTGTATTGAATTGAGGTATAATAAAGCAAAATATACGAAGTTATCATTTAGCGCATTTAAAGTTTGCAGTTTCCCTTAGCCATTTGGCTTTGATTTCGTATTTAGACAAATGTAGCCTTAAATTAAGTTCAGTTTATTTTATAAAATGATGCGTTAAGAATTTGTGGAAAATTTAACAGAATCGTGAAATGAATTTAGCTCATTAAGTTTCATTAACGAAAGTGGACCTATGTTTCAAAGGAGAATACATTATTTATTAATATGTTAAGATTAAATTAAATTAAAATTTAATGAAATGAACAACTAAAAAAACCAGGCGATATTATTCAAAAAGTTTAAGTAAAAAGTTGCAGTCGACATTTTGTTTAATATTAAATGGGTACATATGAGGTGATCGGGAATTTTTAAATTTCGCAGGTTTGGAGGGTACGATTGCCAATTTTTTTTTATTATGTTGAGCTCGGCGATTTTCGTTTGTTAAAAGATACGGATCAAAGAATTTATATACAATTTTGTGAAAAAAGGCTTATGGTGAGTCTGCTATGAGTAAAACAGGAGTTTACGAATGGTAAAAGCGTTTACAAGATGTCCGTGAATATTTTAAAGTTGACAAACGCCCCGGACGCCCCACACACAACATTGAAAGAAATGGTTATGAACAATCACCGAATCACAATCAGATATTGATGTTGATGTTGGCATATTGATTGGCTCATGCCATGAAAGTTATTCGAATGTTTGGCAGCAAAATTTGTTCCAAAATTGTTGAACATTGAACAAAAACCGCTGAATTACTGTGCTGTAACAGGTGACGAAACATGGGTTTCCGGATATCACGTCGAAACTAATCCTCAAACGTCCCAGTGGAGGCATTCTGGTTCGGCAAGACCGTAAAAGGCTTATTAAGCGCGGTCAGACCAAAAGGTTATGCTCACTGCGTTCTTCGATTTTAATAGCATAGTGCATCATATTATTTCCAAAAATAAAGAGAACTTTACATTGCATTGCTGAAAAAACTTAAGGCTATCTTAAAAATCGAGTTTGAGAAGCGTTTCCAAGATTGGAAGAAGTGCTGCCACAAAATGGGGACTATTTTGAAGGCGACAATATTAATGTAGACGAATAAATAAATATTTTTCTAAAAAATTTTAAATTCCCGTTATTTTCTGAACACACCGAGTGTAGATATTATTAACTGAATATTACGAGTATATCGCAAAGACGACTATTATTTATGTACATATATCAATTTTTTACTCATCTAAAGAAGCAAGAAAAAAATAAAAATATAAAAATATCTAGGTTTAAATCGACAGTCGACAGATCTATGAGTGTTCAAAAATAACTGCTCTGGTCTTCATGGTCGAAATTTTGTAATAGAAAGAAATGTATTATACTAAATGTTATAAAAATGTTAAAAAAATGTTTAAAATCGCTTTAGTTTAAAGAATATCAATTTGTTGCTTAAAAAAATGGTAGAATATTTTTGATTTGATTACCAGAAAAAAACATTCAATAATAACCACAAGATGACAACAAAAAGCTGGCATATCGATTCTCTTTTAAGAATATTCATTATAGTAGGCTTGTATATATTATTAAATTTTTTTTTCATTTATGCTCAGTGAGTTGTAACAAGTAAAAACAAATATTTACCACCGAAAATGACTTTATTGTGTTTCAAAATTCTGTGCATAAAGATCAATACACTTTTCATGAGTTTTAACCAATTTTCTATTTACATTTTCTACTCCGTAACACCAAAAAGTCCTTTAAATGTATTATATTCTTCTGCATTTGTTTTTATAGTGTAGAGTAACTCATATCTAAGGATTATGTCAGACTTGACATAATATCATGGATATACTTAAACCAGAAAAATACTTCCGTATCATTCAAACCAATTTAAGTCCATAGTTCGTGAAACGTATAAAAGATTGGCTACTTTTTTGATCTTCATTATCGATCAATTGAGCTCATTGTTCGTTGTGTTTCGTGCTATAATACATATACTCTATATGAAGCAAAGTTATATATGGAATTTTCGATTCAGCGTCGATTGCAACAGTTTGGTTTTGTTCGCCCAATATGTGGACAATTTTGCGAAATGGTCTCGGCCTACATGTGTATAAGATTGAGCTGGCTCAAGAACTAAAATTAAGAACCCATGGCTTGCAGAGGTAAATCGCGGATTGGCCCTTGGGCAGACTTAAGTCAAAGCACGATGGTGGCCTCATCTTAAAAATCAGTACGATTTTCGTGTTTTAGTCAATCGTTTACATTAAATGACAATGATCTGTGATTATTTTTCTGAAGATATGGACGACAATAAGATACGCTTCGTTGAAAACTGTTGACGAAGCCATTAGTCTAAAATCATTTTCGAAACATTATGACAAGTGTTCATAACAAATAAGGATTTTTGAATCGAAATCAAATCCTCTCATAATTATTTGAAAAACATTTTATATACGTAGTTGGCTTAAGTAGAAACTGTTCGATCAATGGAAGATTTGGTGCTACTTACAGTCTACAAGCTCGGTCAAGTTTATAAGAGGTTTTTTTTACGCTGATCATATAGTTTGATAAGGTTCATAACCTTGTAAACAAAATTTATTTTTATTACATGCTAGGCTGTTAGACCTTGTATGTATAAATGTTAAAAAAGTGAAAGCAAATGTATCTGAAGCTCTAAATCCACTTAGTTATCGTCCAAGTAGATGAAACATGCATAAAATGGTGTTTTTTCAGAAGTTTGTTTTTGTTTTTTTTTTTTTTTTTTTAATTGACATCATTTTTTTCCAACAGCAGCTTACAAATTATGAAAATAAATTTTAGAGATTATTGTTCAGTTCGCAAAACTTACCATGGAGTATACCCATTTTATGGTTGACGCAACTTATTTATTGAAAAAACCATTCGATGAGTGAATAAAATCATGTAATGGACCTGTGAATTGGTTCAATTTCGAATTACATTCTGTTGGGATATAAGAAGTTGCTAGTGTACGCCGATAAAACCATGCGATGCACCAAAAAGGTATCGGGAATTGGGTATTTTTATTTTATTTAATTTTTATTTATTTTTTTTTTTTTGAGCTTTGATACCCAAAATTAAAATTAACTACTTAAGGCGGTAAATTACTTTCCGCCAAACAAAAAAAAAAAAAAAACAAAACAAAAAAAAAACAAGTGTTATGTCCATTACTACGATTTTATTTCGTGTTTTATTTCAATTCAACAAAGTTATACGCCTCTGCAACAAAAATTACAAGATCTTAATTGCTAATTTCTACTGATATAAGAAAATAGAAATAGCATACCAAATTTTCCAGTAGATGAACTTTTATTCACAATTTTGGTTACACTATAGTGAGCTTGCAGCACTGTGTCTACACAGACACAATTCGACAAATGGATTTTAAGCCTATTAAGTGTGTAGTGTCTTTCTCATAATAAAATCAGATATCTGTCCAAAGCTGTGATTTTCTGGTGATAGATAGATTCCTCGGATGATTACTTTTATTTGGTTGTTAAACAATATTGAGATGGGTACCAATCGGCAAAGCTATCCATTTTTGGACGTCAATTAGTGTCATAGCTTTGTTTGAAGCTAATGCTATTATGAAATGTCAAAACATATTCTTTTAATTCTTATACCAATTTAAATCTCTTCAGCTTACTGAAAACCTTTTTGTCTAATTTGCTTCTCACTTAAGATATACTTACTTGCTCAGGTGGCGCTAAAGTTTGGGGTAACTCAAATAATAAGTCTTTCCAGTTATCCTGGTCTTTAGCTAACTGCCTCCAGTTGCGCACTCCAAGACAGTTAAGGTCTCCTTTTACTTATGGACGCCTCCTAAGATGATGTCTCCCTCTACTGCGTTGTCGAATTTTTTTGGAAGCAACTGGGGATATCTTTATCAACTTTTGACAGTGTCTATGCTTCTGCACCAATAAGAAGGCTGAGATAATTAAGGTCTTATATATATAAAGGTCCTCCGGGATAGGACTTTACTGCTCATTTGCCTTATTAGTCCAAAGAAACAGCGGTTGGTAAGAGCGACTCTTCGTTTTATTTCTGCTGACGTGCTGTTGGCAGAATTTGAAAAAGATCCAAGTAGACAAAGTTCTTTACTATATCGAATTATATATGTCGGTTGTAACGGGTTGTTTAATTTGACGATATTGTCTCTTCCTTCTTGTTGATAGCATACACTTAGTTTTGTGCTTACTTACTAAATCGATCGCTGAGTTCTGCTAATTATGTCAATATCATTATTTGTACTTTTGAAAGATTGTGCCTCCAGTGTTCGCTTTGTATTTTTGAAAGATTGTGCCTCCAGTGTTCGCTAGTAAGTTTCGCACGATTCTTTAAATAAATCACTCGCAATCATCATTCCGCACAGACGGACAAGCTTGGCAGGGATACGAGAACGAGACATGGCTCTTTATAGTTTGTCTATTTAAACGTTGTCATATGCTCCTTAAAATTAATGAAAAGTTTTCTTTCCAGAATCTGCCGGAGTGTGAGGATTTGTCTTTCTTGGTCTGAAGCTGTACCTATGGGAGAGAATCAGGTAGTTGTCGAATGGTTTCAGACGTTCACATTATATGGGAGATAAGATCTCGTATCTGATGTTGAGGAGACCTATACCTCTATAGCTTTTGAAGTTGAGGGTTTTCCCTTTTTTTGTGGATCGGGCAATCTATGCTTAGATTACATTTATCGGCCTTACACTCTTCTGACTAGATATAAGTTGGTATATACCAACTATTCACACAGTCATTTCCAGTAGCTTTGAATAGCTCAACGGGCAAGCCATCAAGTTCAGCTGCTCGGTTGGATTTCAGATTAAATATAACTATCCTTAATTCGTTTTGGTCAGGTGGATGGAAGTTTTTGCTATCATTGTCTAAGTTGATTAGTCTATTCTGCCCAATTTTAGGATGCTAGTCTTCGTCGCCATTATACAGTCTTCATATGTCCATATTCTCAGCACCGATTCTCAGTGCGTTCTTTTTAGCTATTTGTAAAAGTTCTGTTCATTATTCCTGGAGTGTAAGCCATGTGTGAAACCCAACACGTCCACTGCCCGGTTTTTGATGGCACGTTGGCAGCGTTGCCACTGGTTTTCAAAACTTAATATTTTTGGCATAGGAGTTGTTGAGGTATTCCAGAAACCTGGCGGTCTTTTGTGATGACAACTTTTCTACGTTATATCTTGCACCTTGGCAAATGCCTCAGCATGTTTGGGCTTAGTGGTGATTTCGCTCCATGGGTGCCATCCAACACAATTAAAATTATTGATGTTTCTTCAATATTGTTACAAATATATAATTTGCGAAGAAAAAAGAAATTATAACTAAAAGTAAGCATCTAGTTTTTGGATTTTCCCACATTTTATTTGCAACTAATTAATCTAAAATAATTCAAGCACGCCACCATTAGAGGACTAATGGAATTATTTATTCTAGAAGTGATTTATTCCCATGATGAATCTGAAGAGCAGTTTAATATTCAATCTGAATTTAATTAAGTAGTTTTCTATTTCAGTAAGTGATGCCACCAATATTTGATGCTGTTTGCTATGTCGTTGTCTGGCATAAATTGACATAGACTGCGCCACTTAAAAATCATGTTTGTTTTGGTTCTTATGAATTAATTCAGATTTTGCAGATCCTCGAACACATCTTCACCTTTGATCTCATTAGCTTAAGCCAACAAAGATACTGAAGAAAAAGTTGTTTTCAAGCAAATTTTTTAAATACATAAGACCTAACTTAATCTTATCCTCGTATGTGTCTCACGCGCAGTACTATAAATGTTTGTAAAGGTAATTGAGCGAATCCTATTACAGCCACATATTAAACGCTGGATTTTTTTATTTCGTTTTCTTTGGCATAGATACAAGTTTTGTTGAAGTAAAGAAATGAATAAGCAAGTTAGATTGAAAACAAAAACGTAACTGTAGTTATAATCTAGCCGCCTGAAATATTTAACAAAGTTCAACCGTTTCAGGTTCAATATGAGCAAGATATATAAGAATAAGGTTGTTAGAAAAAACCTCAGCAAATAAATCACATGGGCTTAAAATTTTAAAATACATTTTAATGTAGCAGCGATATTATATTATTATGTATGGAGTATCTTTCAAGGGTTTTCATTTAAGGAAAAGAAGCCACTATTTTAGAAAAAGTCTTTTTTCGTATTTATTTTAAGTATATGTATGTAATTTTAACTATCCCATGTCTTTGTGTAAGACGTCGTTCCAACTTTTCTCCCATGCTTGTGAGCTTTAAATACTTGGTACTTTAAAGGTAACCTATTTTTTTAATAAATTTTGTGGGAATCAGAATGAAAAAATATGAGATATATAATAATATTATATGTATTTATATCGACCGACAGCAATTAAACCAATAATCGAAACTTTACTGAAATAGGAAATGTATTATCATCCGGTTTCCGGAAAGCAGCTCGGTGTTTGTAATAAAAGGTTTAATTTTAATTATTTAGCTCGAAAAATTTTAAATTTTCACAGTCGTCGTAAATTACCTTGTGACAAGCAGTCACAACAGCAAAATGAGAAATATTGAATAAAAATAACAAAAAAGTAAAGTTAACTATTTTGAAAGGGTAACGGGCCAGCAGGATCTCAGGGGCTAATAAAGTCAAACTATTTCAAGTGCACAACAATACGATGGCATCTTCGAGACGTGCTTAGCTGCCGTCATCTGAAAAGAAATATTTACTGCGCTAAGGAGAACAACGAATATGTCATTGTTCGAATATGATTAAAAGCAAAACTTTTCTTTAAACTAACAATAGGCAGCATATCTATCAAGAAATTGATAGACAAGCTAGTTCAAAATAAAAGTTATGATAAGTGGCATAAATAAATGAATTCCCTTCCGCGGAGCCTTACTTGTTTAAAAACTTTTTCAGCGATGACATTTGCGCACGTTGTTTAATCTTATATCTTGGCAGATCTGCAAGTCAAAGAATCGAGGGATATTAAGATTATCTTAACGGGAAAGAAACCTTGAAATAAAACAATACACATTAACCGTAACACCCATCTCACTATGAATGCTCATCAATCTGTACATCCTCAAGTCCGTCTTCGCACGTACTCTGAAATATCGTGATACTTTCCTAAGGCGTGCAACTCGCTTATGGAATGCCCTGCCGAGCTCTTTATTTCCTAGTCACTCTCTTTATTTCCTAAATTACTATTGGTAAGTATACCAATGATAATTTAACATATGTGTCCTTTTGAGAGCTTTTAATTGAAATAATTTTCTTATGGAGGTCGACGCATTCTGTGTATCCTTTTATAGTGCTGGGGATAAATCGTAAGTTTATGACAATTCTAATGGTACGTACATTAATGGTCTAGTAAATTTTGTCAAATATAAAACATTTATTTGGTAATGACAGTACTAATTGCCTTAAGTGTTAATTCCCAAGGTTTCATATCTGTTCTAAGGCTTAAAAACGAAATGGGCAGAATATGATAAAACTATATATAAACTAATAATTAAGAGAAGAATGGAACAAATTACATAGAAAAAGAAATAGAGCCAAATTCAATGCTCTCAAAATACATTGTTGTTTCCAGATGTTAAAGCAAAATCTAAGCCACAACGATTTATTTTCTGACATAGAGAAAGCGTTTTTTAACGCTTTCCATTTTAAAATTATATTTAAAACTTGTTCTGAAATTGTTTTCCCATTTGTCTCAATAAGTTAATTTTTTTAATCTAAACGGATATACATAAAGTACTATATCCAATTATCGAAACTCTTCCTTCATTCCACAAATTATCTTTTAACACCTTTTGTGTTAAATCAAAACTTAAATGGAAGATCTCATATAAATTTGCATCAACTCGTTCTGATTGATAGCAGCAACACAAAGAGCAAACACAATCTATCCGGACAACAAAAGAGCACAAAAAAACTGCCAAACTGATAATTTAATTTCCTTTTCCTACTCTTTATTTTGCAACATTCTTGTCGACCCTGACTAAAAATCCACTATTTTTAAGAATATGCTTATTATTATTGCCACAAAATTATACGATGCTCTAATCAAAATCACGATAAACAAAGGAGTATATATTAAATAAATATTGAAGGAAGATCTTGAAAAACAAAAGAGTTGAGCAAAGAACTTGTTGGATGATATTGTTCTCTTCTAGTCGTATCGATTTCGTTTACTGGTGTCGATTTGAATTTAATTTACTTTAATTTAATACAGCTTTTGAAGTGGAGTTGTTGAAAATCAATATGATTACACGCATACGGTCAAAGAAGTTTAAGCGTTAATATCTTCTGAAAATATGAAAAGAAGAGTAGCAGAATCCTCAAAATGTTGGTGTGATAATTCTAAGTTATTTTCAACAGAATACATACTCGTATGTTATATTCAGCATATCACCTAGATTTAACAATAATGTGAAATAGGTATGTCCAGGCTATTGAATCTGATTTAACCTGAGTTAAATAAGGTTTCACGATAATTTTTCGTTAATTCAGTTCACGAGCAAAACTACTATTAGAGATTAAGTAGTCTCTATGACTACGCATCAGTATGATGCGATAATTAAGCAAATTATTTAATAAAATTAAAAAAAATTAAAAAAACATTAATGGAAAAATGTTAATGGACGATTGACAGCAACTAGACTATTAAGGTTTTTACTGGTACCGATGACTTAAAAATCATGTATATTACAGTGGCGAACATGTCTTACAGCAGATTAATAATCAGTGATTTTTGACTTTTAGGAAAAGAAACATACATAAATCTTCAATCTATTTTTATGAACTTTATATTTTCGAAGAATATTTTATTTTACTTGAAGTATAGATTAGAAAATATTTTACAAACGGTTCAAAACTCTGAAAAATACCCGGTTGACATTATGGAAAAATTTAAGCAACTAAAGGATTACAAAATAAGACAAATGTTGCTGCAAAAGAGTGCGAAATATAAATAATTTGAACATTCAAATGTATACACAACAAAATTGAATTCAAAACGAACGACCAAAAGAATGGTTATTAAAACGGCGAATTTAGTTGACCCTGCAAACAAAACGTCTTTTCCTGAAAAAGGCTTTTATGTTTGCTAAAATATAAGAAAAATTTTGGAATTATACCCATCACTTTTAAGTTGGTAATTCTTTTGGTAATGCTAAAAATATTTTTAAAAAATACTGATTATATTTTTTACTGTTTATTAAGGTTCTGAAATTTTGTGTTGGAATTTAAAGTTTCGAAACATCAAAAAAAAAAAAGAGAAGTCAAGCTCAAAAAGCATCCAGCACTGCTTGTATTAAGAAATAATGCCTGAAAATTGTCTTTCAAAATTTAACTTCAATCAGAACCCTAAGATCACTGCCACAGACTTAGACGTCTAACTACTGAACTGACCTTCTTATATCCTCTGTCTTTTGTTTGGTATTTGCACGGATCCGAAGTAGACGATGGAGTTGGACTTAAAGTACATAAACTAAACACTATCTATCACATATCTATTTATATGACTAACTCTTGTTTTTAGCCTGTGATGCATGCAAAATAGCTATGAATCAAAGAGAGCTTAAGCAGGTTTTATATAATAATAACTTTCTGTATCTGACAACAAAGCCGAGCTATTATAATTTCTACCATGGTATATGAAACAACATCCGAATTAGTTTGGTATAGAACTCATCTGCTCATGACGCAATTCAAATCGAATACATCTCACAGGACATAGCTGCTTTCATGATAATGATTCGCGAGATAATTTATCTAAAAAATTTGGAATATCTGCATCGATGCTAAGACAATGTTTTTGCCTTTTCTAATACCACTTTGAAAAGCAAAATCAAAGATTGAGTCAAAAAGATTTTAGAGCATGTTTAACTGGTTGAAGGCAAAAAAAAGTTAACTAACAGATTAAACTCTTTCTGCTTTTTTTCAACGAAAAACAGAATAACTTATTCAACTAAGTCAAAGTCAGATCCGCAAAGAAAGGCAAAACGGATCTTCTGCTACTGGTATTACTACCGAGTTATGTATTGTATATTTATATAATTACTTACATACATTTATGCATACATATATATTGATATATGCATACATACACATGTATATTGATAAGTATGTATATATATTTATATTCATTGGAACTTTTAACTTAAAAACGAATCCTAAAAGTTGCATATTTCAGACAACACTTTTGTTCTTGTATAAACAGAAGTATTTTAATATGAGTACTTTTCGTATTACTATTTTTAATTGAAGTATCTTCAAAATTTTAAAGCACATTTTATAAATAAATGTTAATTTCTTGTAACTTAATTATGAAGTTTTAGCTTAGTACTTAATTAATGTTTCATTGACTAAAATTGCCCTTAAATTAATCCATAAGAATTACATGGTAGGAAATTCATTCAACCATGGTTAAGAAAGACAGCGCACACGGAGTAACAAATCGATGCGATATGTGTACTCATTCAATCGAAAACAATGACAAAATGAGTATAAGCATATCGCAAGTACACATTGTCCTCACTTAATTATTTAAGTCACGGTATTGAAATTAACAGCAGAAAATACATCAAATATAAGTAACGCATGTCTACTTAACACAACAACCTTGGTACAATTACACCGTTTTTTTATGGCATCATTATTTTTTTTTTTCTATCTTTTTTACGAGTATTTCTTTTTATTTGTATGTTGAAGTTTTTGGATCTCATTCAAAAGTAATGCAAATGATTGTAAACTAAGCACAACACCGAAGTAGGCCTTTTTTCCTTTAGTACATGATGGTGTTATAATTTTCCCGCTTTAATATATATTTTCAAACTTGTATGTGATGAGAATTAATTTAGTGAATTTATGGTACTCGCATAAGGCATTTGATCATCTGAGTCATAATTTTGAAACAAAAAAAAAAAAAAAAAAAAAAAAAAAATGTTTTCATGCAAGCGAAATAAAGGATATAATACATACATACTCATAGGTACGACTGTACGAGTCTTACAAAGCAACAATATTGCAATTGTAACATTTTTTTATTAGTTAGTAAAGCGATTATTGGGAAAAGGAAGTCGAAATCTGTTCCCCCAGGGAGTGATCAATCAGGAAATGTGCAACATGAAAGTCGTGCACATTTCTTTTACTTTTACTCGTGTATCCGTAGCATTGCTTTGTCAAGCGGATGATAAGTGAAAATAAGAAGAAAAAAAAAGTGTTCCGACACGCATTTGAAATTCATGACAAATGACCTTTCATAACTCGCTGTTAACTTTTACCTCTTATTTCAATGTGAAAATGCTGCACCTTCTTTCAGTTTCAACACAGATAGATCGTTTACAAGATCATCGATCATAGCTGAATTTTATGGCAAATCAATAAGAATGGAGTATAGGTATTCTCTCATCCCAAAAATGTGATAATTCCGCTACAAACCGAAATATTTTTCCAGAAAGGCAAAATGCCTTTTTGTGACATTTGCAAGCTATTGAAAATAGCACGTCTTCGATAATTTGTATTTGTTGTTTGAATTTGTCAGAAATTAATTCTATTTAAAATAGTTTACTTAAATTCTATCAATTATTACGGTGGTCTCATACTCGTACTTGTAAAATTTTTGTTAAGTGTACTTTATTATACCATACAATAATATGACGCCTCGGTTCACTCAGTTTTAGAGATATATAGATAGAAAAAGTTAGATATTAGTAAAGAAATTGTTTTATTCAAAATATTTTTTAGAATTCGCGTAACTTAAGTAAGTATGTATTTAGTTACGAATAATATATGAAGGCGGGGCAAACAGGGCTTGTCCTATTCCTACTACTAAAGTACAAGCCATTCGACTCTCTGTTTAACACTCTCAGCAGTTCTTTCGTACAGATTCAGGTTAACGCACATAAAGCTCTACTTTCTGTCGAATGATGTCTCGCATTTGCTGTTTAGTGCAACCAACGTTCCAAATAATATTTTTAATATTTTTAGAATATATTATTATACTATTATTATTATTATCATTATTATGGTGGGTTCTAACAAGCTTGTTGGCTGAACCAAGCCATGGCTTTTATCAGATCAGTTTTGCTTTGCTGACATTCTAAAGTTTTCCAAAGAGTCTATACCCCAGGTGTTTTGCACGGCGTTTTTAGAGACAAGGGCACTCGAACAGCGACTGTTTGGTAGTCTCTATATCCTACAGCTTCTGCAATAATCTTGTGAAGAAGTTTGTATTCTGGATACAAGGATAGCCATCCTTCCTAAGAGGCAGGTTTTGATTACTTCGTTCACCAGCTGCCTTTAAAAAGTGTTTTATGAAGTTTAATACAATTGGAACGGAATTCCTGTTAATGCTAAACTACGAAATTGGCCTTTTCTGTGCCCTGGAATGTTTTTAAACAGAATCTAAGCCTGTAGCATAACATCAAAGTTAGGCTTCTCGCTAGGGAAAAGTCTATCATTTATGCAGAGATATACTTGCTGGGCATAAATGATACAATATCTTCTGAAGCTTAATGTGTGAATGATGACTGTATTTCCTCTGAGAATATCCGGGTTACGCTTGCATCAGGCTGTGAGTTACCTGTTACTGATATGTTACCTGGCGCTGATATGGTGAGTGCTGGTAATCTAATCACCATATTACTCAAACGTACACCCATCTTTCTTCAAAATACTAAGAATATTTATCTGAAGTCGAGATTAAAATAGATTTATGAGAAGACATATCCAATCATAACATTGTTAAAATTTCAGTGTCATAAATTCTGACAGAAATACAAACGAATCTGTTTACGGACACATTTAACTTTACATGGTCAGACATTGGCTAATTGACCGAATGCTGTATATCAACTCTGATAATTTTCGGCTCACCAATCCCATCGTTGGTGTTGGGATATCGAGAAATAATAAAGATGAACGTTACACGCTCTGCTTCGACACGACTCGAATACTCTTCCACTTACATCCAGCGAATAGTATATCTAACGCTGCACAATCTTCAAAAAGTAGTAGAAAAAACCTTAGGCTATCAATTACATGGGCACACAAAAAAGAACTCTTCAAAGAGCTCACGCAGCTTGTCAACCCAATGGAATCAAAGGATCCTACAAGTTGGTTCTAAACCAGGGATAGTCTTCGTTCGGGAATTTGCTACCGATAGAAAAGAAATTGAGAAACAACATTTTAAGGAGCCGATTAGACGACATAAAAAAAATGTACAAACACATCCAGATCCGATAAAAAATTTAACAATCTTTCCATATACACAGACAAAAAAAAGGTTGCACAGCAACGAAGGTCTAATATTATATAACGTACCAAAATGCTAAATGTTTGTAAAACTAATCGTTACACGTAGCTCTATTGAGTGATAGTTAGCTAGGGAATCAAGTAAAAACTGCTTCAGTTATGCCACGTCGTTTTTTGTGGATTATGCAATTTTGGAATCTTATAAAGCAAAGATACGTGCATTGTCTCAGCCACATCATCCAAATGGATGGTAATGCTTCCGCTATGAGGGTCTTTAAAGACCAGGTCTTTACATAGTTTGACGTGGATCAAGCGGCTGGAGGATCAAGTATTCGCAGATGTTAGAAAACTTAGTATGATGAACTAAATCATACATAGGTACCCGGGATCGTAAAGGCTGTAAGGCTTTTAGTTTATCAGATCATTTTAATATTTGTTTTCCAATTATGGAAAATGTTGGTATATTTTTAGAGGTTTTAAGCAAGACGGATTTCTATAAAATGTAAAAGGCATTCACTAAGAAAATGAATTGGTAACGAGTAGCTGCTTAATCTTCGAATACAGGAATCAGCTTCCCATTCACGTGGCTTCAGCACTTTCTCATTTTACCATATATACTCTTTCTCGATAAACGAGTTCAGTGATTTTGTTGCTGTTACGTTGAACGCATATTCACAATCGATATATCTCGATAGCTTTGATACGGGCTTAAGTTTAAAGACAATAGAGTGAAAAAGAAGAAGCGAAGAAAAATAATCAACCAGGGCAAAGTTAATCATCGTCTAAAGGAATAGAAAACTTATAAAAATTATAGATGAAACTTGTAAAATTAAATGTCCAGGCTCAAATTTCACTCATTGTTGTAGTACCATGGCATTAGAGTATAAAAGAAAGTTTACATGCCTTTTAAATCCATCCCAAGTATAAGAATTAAAAATTCCTGTTGAGAAACCCACTTACTGAGTTTGCTGTTATTACTTTAAGCCTTTTATTCATTTACATGGTATTCTATCAGCAGAATTATTCCAGTATCGTATATACTATTCTTGCCGGTAACTCAACAAGTAAGAAATACAGTGTGTGCTACAAATTTGACATCGGAACTATGAAACATATTCCACACTACCACTTTCATAGTTATAATTAATGTTAATTATACAGGGTAGTCCAGTTGGGCTACAGATATTTTGGAATCTGATTTATTGGTTCATATTATAAAAAAAATGCGAGGTTAAGAGGTCTATTGATTAATGGTTATCAGCTGGCGTTGATTCTTTCCAGAACTTTTGTATTATATGCTTATTGCTTAAGATGCACTCTTTATTCTGCAACAATATCAATTTCCTGGCCAATGTAATAATTTGTCATGTGGCTAACTGATTTTCTTTCTTCTGTACATCTTTCCAACACATTTGAATGCTCTTTTTAATCACCTCTTGATTAGCTTCGATTTCACTGATATCTTGTGGTATTTTAATCCTTCACAGCTATGGTATCCATATGCGGAAGCCTTTGGAGTTATCTGCATAACCAACAGATGTGCACCTTTAATTCGCGCCGTTTTGTCTTCGGAACATATACATATGCATTAATCCCAAAAATTGTACAATATGTAACGTTAAATTTGACACCTTATTGAACCAAAACTCGAAAGGGATCTTACCTTTCCCTATTACTGCTTAACTCCAAAATTTGTAACTTTTGTTCAGCGATAGGTTTTTTGATGACAGACATACCTCGTACACAAAATTCTTTTAACCTTCTTCTTATCAAACTCCAATCTATTATCCGATGACACGGTTTTCACTTCATGTCCATTGATCTTAAATAATTGAATAAACTCATGAACATCCGATTTTGCTTTTAGATAAGTGTAAGCCCTCTAGTAATTTGAATGTTTATCACGAAGTAGCAACATATTTCTGGCAAAAATATGTGAAATTTCCTGCATCGGTTTACAAATATCAGTATGAAAAGTACTTAAATTAAACGGCGTTCGATGGTTATTGCCTAAGATGCACGCATCGCAATAAAAATATTCACAAAACCACGCTGAAAGAAATGTGGTCACTTGTCTCAACAGTTTCACTATGCCTTTCTCGCTATCGAGAGCAGTCGTTTTTCCAAAGCCTCTCCTTTTTGCAGAGGTAGCCTTTCCCAAATTTCCGAACTTTAGCGTCATTCTATTTAATCCTCCGTTTCACCACAAATACCCCTGATACACCTCCAACTTGTAAACCCATACTTGACTCTTCCATGCATAATATTGCTGTTAAATTTTTTAGGTTACGTTCATCCTTCGCTGTAGACTCCCACGAGGTAAAAAATTATCTGGCTAAGTCATAGCATGTTTTCTGAAATATCTTCGCTGAGACCCTTTAATTATTATAATACGATCTTTTCTGCAGCCTTGATATGTGAACATCTTTTATTGTTTCGTCAGGATCCCGTGGTGTAGTGGTATATGTATAGACTCCTCAAACAGAGGGTCCGCGGGTTCGAATCCCGTGCAAGGCAATTCTCTGAAAAAGTCTTTTTATAGATTTTGTAAGTAGTTATATGAAAATCCCGTCGGCATCAACTTTGACATGAAGGCATAACACTGATGTTGAATTGGTTGCTGGCTGGGCTAAATGCAACAAACTAACAACTAGCATGTACTTAAGATGCACTGGCTCGGCCCGTCCAGTTTGACAGCCACCTCTGGGAAAAATATCGAAACCCAATACACCTGAGTTTCAAACTACTACTGGAAAAAAGCCAGTAAAAGTGTATTCATATCCCCTTGGTGCGCGCGCGGTATTATAGAAAAAAAAAAATAAAAATAAAGAATTGCTGCTGTAATAAGTGAATACTTGTTTCAGACTTCTGTACATATACACTTTTAAATTTGGACCACATCTCGACAGACGTTTCATAATTTATGATACCCAACATGGGTTATTATCCAATCGTTGTAACTATCACCATTTGCACCCGGTGATCTTGCCCCATCCATACATTCATCTGGTCCTCTGTAGCAGGTTAAAAATTTCAGTCACCACGTCGCAATTTCTACTTGCTTGCATAAGTATCTTCATTTGGAATTTCCATAATGACCTTTATTCCACGTTTTCTACCTTTTTAATTTCAATTAGTTCACTATCCATTTTAATAGTACTTTAATAGGAACCACCGATTAATTATATTACTTAAGAACAATTTAAAAAACTTCTGTAATTCTCTCAAACTAGCGGCTCTGGGCCTATAACCTTTTGAGAAGAACAAAAGAACCACAGGAGATGCTGTAGTGAACTGAGTTTGCTGTTACTACAATATTTAAAGTTTTTCTTGTACATTTACATGTTGTCTTATCAGTAGTTGGCTCAAGAAGTAAATAATACAGTGTGTGCTACAAGTTTGACAACATAATTTTAAACATATTTCTCAATTACGAACAACCTACAAGGAAACGTGAGAAAGTATCGGTTTCGACAATATTCAAGTTCTAAGATATTTTAAGCGGCACAATATCGCATTCACAGGAAGATCGTGTACCGAATTTTCGCAATTTCCCAATCTAAATGCCCATAGCAGTTCAATTTTGCAACTGGAAAATCTTAAAATAACCAATTACAACTTCTTTTGATGAACATTTCCGCCGTTGCAATCCCTTAACCTCTGCAAGTTTGCAATTGCGAAGAAGAGCACAAATAGCAAAAAAGCAACAAACAGCATAAAGAAAAATAAATCCGTCAGCCGTACTAACCTAGTAAACTTCAAGTACAAGCTAGAAGTACAAGTAGTAAAGCGATTTTCAGTTTTCCTATTTAAATATTCAAAGCAGGTGGAAATCAGCTCACGATGATCTGAAAGACGACTCGGACCGTCTAATTGTCTGACTTTTTGAAGTTTTTTTTTTGTTTTGTTGTTGTTGTTGCTATTTGATGTTATTTATGTTATGTCTGCTTCGCTTTTGATTCTTTGCCCTACAATGGCTGTCAGTGTCTTCTGCTATGCTCTATTTAGCAAAAAATTTGCTAACATGCACTTCACTTGATAACAATGTATGCTCGTATGAGCACTAGTATCTACGAGATACGAGATACGAATGCGGTTATTTGAGCGTGTGTCCTGTGTGCGGTTAAGACTCATTGACCATTCATGTAAACGAGCCCCAGCTTGTGTGTGAAGATCGGCATTAAGTCAACCTACAAGTACGGGTACGAAGTAAGAAGTGATAAATATCATTATTGCAATAGATATGGTTTCTCATTGCAATCGCCTCCCGTTGTGGGATTTGTTTTTACCTATTTTTTACTTTTCAGTTAATTGTTTACATTTATTTCTTTTTATTTTCTTACTGTTTTTGTTTTTTACTGTCATCGTGAGACAAATGGCGTTACACGTTGCATTGATGAGAGAGTAATAGCGTAGTAGTAAAACAAAATAAAGTAGAGGAAAAAAAGGTGACAGACAGAATTGCCAATCGTGAATGCTAAGTGTGCTTAGTTACTTAGTCAAGTAGATTCAGAGGTTATCGAAATGATGATGACGACAGATAGACGACGACAACAGGCAACAAACGGCTACAACTATAGCAAATGACAGACAACTTACACATGTGAAGTGTAGTTCTGGGTCAATTTCATTTCGTTTATTTGTTTTTTAAATTTATTTTTCACATTTGTTTTTTTAATTTTTTTTTTTTCAATTTGTCGCTTCTCGATAGACTCACAAAATAATTGAGAAAATTTTGCAGTATAATATTTTCACATAAATGTTGAAGGTTAATTTTTAAGTGGTTCCAACGAATCGATGAAATGTTATTGATTTTGCAAAATATTTGAAAACAATAATATTGAATATTTTATAACTGATCTCAGACTTTTATGAGGGTCTTTTAAATTGTCTTCTAGTAAGTCTGAATATGTGAGTACCAACTAGTCCATTTAAGTGCTTATAAAGGTCAAGTTTTTAACTTTTTGTCATAAGTGATGTTGCATTTATCATACTCTTCGCATTTGTGTAGAAACTAATAAATTCATACGATAAATTATTAGTTGTTATATTTACTTCGCTGGAGTGTCAAACTCAGAGTATATGCATTCAGATTTCTCATTATTTATTATTATGGCTTTTACTCAATATTTTGCTACTCATTAGTTGGGTGTACTATCCATTTATATAAAGACAAACCACGACAATTAACATAAATAGATTTTTGTAATTCTTAGGAGAGATGTTGAGGTACCTCATAGATAGATGCAGAATATATGTATATGAAATACCATATATTGCAAATGAACGCCTCGGCTCTGCTTGCAGACCCTTATCCCTTTCTTGAAATTTTCAATCACTCTTTCACATAATTTGGGTTGTCACCAAATGGGTGTCAGCGAAACGCGAAATTACCCAGCCAGGAAACATGGTGTGCAATAACTCGATTTTTCCGCGACTTGCATGGCACGTAGCACTTTTCGAAAAAGTACGACACTATGACACCCCTGGTCCACAAATCGCACGAAATAGTTACTCATTTTAAAGAACTCAATCCGAGAACGTACTGCGCAGCGTTGCGGCCATTTGGGAAATATATAATATTGTACACAGGTACATGCGCTACCTTATAAAGTAATACAAGTTTCCGAAATAGATATCTCAACAATTGTTCGTTTCATTCAAAAAACAAATCCAACATCAACCCATGTGGAAATACCCTTTAAAATTATACGAAACTAACAGGTGTACCAGTATGAAGTGAGCATTAAGATAGGGAACATTTATTGTGAACGGGCCTTATTTTTTTTATTATTTTGTTGCTATGACACCTGTCAAGCATTTTCATCGTGTTAAAAATGTCGAATTTTGTACCAGAAAATGATGACTTGCGGAAAGCATTAATTTTTTGTCATTTGAAGAAAAGTGCTGCAGAGTCGCATCGAATGTTTGCCGAGGCATGCTCTATCAGAAGCAACATGCAAAAGATGGTTTCAACGGTTCAGAGATAACGATTTTGGTGTGAGAAATGAAGAACCTGGAAGACCACCAAAAAAGTTTGAAGACGCCAAATTGAAAACAATATTGGATGAAGATAACACTTTGAGTCAGAAACAAATGGCAGAAATGTTAAATGTTGCACAACAAACAATTTCTGACTGTTTAAAAGCTATGGGAAAAATCCAAAAGTCTGAAAAATGGGTGCCACATGAATTGAATGAAAGACAGTTTTGCATCGAATTGTTACTGGCGATGAAAAATGTATTTATTTCCAGAATCCTAAACGGAAAAAATCATTTTGTTAATCCGAGACAACTATCAACTTCGACTGTAAAACCAGATCGATTTGACAAGAAGACAATGCTGTGTGTTTGGTTTGGTTTGGTTTGAAATCGTTAAAACAAATCGCTACTGAAAGCAAAAGGCCAATTTGAACTAAGCATTGATCGAAATACGACTAGAATTGGCCAAAAGAAATGCAAGGTAATTTTGGTCCATGACAATGCAACTGCATACAAATAAAGACTGGTTCAGGATACAACGAAAGCACTTGGCTAGGAGCTGCTACCCTACCCGCCGTATTCACCGGACTTGGCTCCTTCCGACTAGCATTTTCATCGATGGGACACGCATTAGCTGAGCAGCACTTCGAATACTACGAGGAAATCGAAAATTGGGTGACTTGGTTTGCTTCAAAATATGAACAGTTTTATTGGCGTGGAATCCATAAATTGCATGAAAGATTGGAAAAATGTGTAGCTAGCAATGACTAGTACTTTAAATAAAATGTTTTTTACTTTCATATTAAAAATTAGTGTTTTATTTTCACAAAAAAAAAAACCGCTCACTTTATACCGGTACACCTGGTATATACCGTAGTATAGTTTTGTTTCATATTCGATTCAATATCGGAAAGTCATTAATAAATTTCATCATTTGGTCCTATATTATTACATTGGGTATATATTTTAATTCGTACGGTTTTTTCTTTTAAATTTGAACGTTTATTTAAGAAAATTATGTACAATAGTATTGTTCAAAGTATTGCCCATCTGAAGCTATGACTTTTTCCCATTTTTCTGGCAATTTGTGGATCCCATCCCAAAAGAACTGCGTCGGCTTGGCAGCCAAGAATGAATCAAGCCAATTTTTGATATTCTGCTCTGATGTGAACCGTATTTCAGTGAGGGCGTTCTGCATCATCCGGAACAAATGGTAGTCAGAAGGGGCAAGGTCTGGGCTATAAAGCGGGTGGGGTAAGACTTCCCATCCACTGTTTTCCAAATAGTTCTTAATAGGAATAGCAACGTGGGGCCGAGGGTTGTCATGATGGAAAATTATTGCCTCGTGTCGGTCGCATATTCCAGGCGTTTTGCGGCTACTGCTCTCTTCAAACGGATTAATTGTGTTCGGTAGCGTTGTCCATTCATGGTTTCACCCGGTTTTAGCAGCTCGTAATACAGCACACCCATCTGATCCCACCAAATACAGAGCATTACCTTCGCGCAATGGATATTCGGCTTTGCCGTTGATTTGACTGGTTTGCCGGATTTCACATATGATTTTTTGTGCTTGAGGTTTTCGTAATGGATCCATTTTTCACCACTTGTAACAATCCGATGCAAAAACGACTTCCTTTTGTGGCGTTCCAGCAGCATTTCGGACATACAAAACCGCCTTTCGACGTCTCTCCGCTTGATTTCATGTGGAACTCAATTTCCTTGCTTTTAAATATTTCCAGCTGCTTTTAAACGTTTTGAAATGGCTGCTTGAATGACACCCAAATATTCTGGAGTTCTTCTTTTGTTTGGCAACAATCTTCATAGAGTAATGCTTCCAGTTCTTCATCTTCAAACTTTTTTGGCTGCCCAGGACGTTCATCGTTTTCCAAGCCAAAATCACCACTTTTAAATCGTGCAAATGAATGACATATACTGAAATGACGTACAATGACAGTAGCTTTCTAACGCATGTTCCAATGGAATAATAACAAAGGAATAATACAAATTACGCCATCTCTTAGCAAACCGCACGAATATGTAGACCCAATATAATTTGATTTTACATTACAATCACATACGAGTAAGTAAACGAATCATGTTATTGTATTTTATTCTGATTTATTAAAGGATTATCAGAGGTGTATGTCGTGCCTAATCCTAAACGAGTCATTAAGTTATTTGAATTCTATTCCCGATTAGCTCAACATTAGCTTTAAGATGATGTGGGATAGTGCAATTGCAAATTCAGCACAAGTTTTAATATTTTATTTTGGGAATAAAAAATTTGTAATTTGGAATATCTAATTTAGTATAATGCAAATGAATAAATTTAGACCTAAAGAACGTGCTGAAATAGTAACGCTTTACATAACTGTCACCTAAGAAATAGCAATTCATTTTTTTTGTATTGCGATTAAAATTAAAAGATTGTCAAGTTAGATAATTTAAATTTTTAATTCCACAAAGAAAATAGGTTCTTTTAAGCGGTGGATGAACAAGAAATTTAAGAATAGGTGAACAAAGGATGTCGAAGTGCTACAAATGCAGATCAGCGATACGTGGTGAAACAGGTGTCAGCTGTGAAGGCGTTTGCAAAAAGGTTTTTCACCCTACATCAAAATGTTCCGGCTTTGACGAATACTGCATTGGAATAATCAGAAATGAGAATATGGTAAGATTCATGTGAGATGAATACATACATTACATTCAAAATATGGATTTGATTGTGAGGGAAATGCAAGAAAGCGTGGAAAAAAATACAAGTTGCTTAAAACTGTACAAAGAAGAATTTGAATAATCAATGAAAAAAATTACAATGAAATAAAGAATTTATTTGAAGCAATCGAAATTAGATATACAGAGAGAGTACGCAAAATGAAAATTGCCCAAGAAGTCTGTTAAAACAGTGTTACGGAATTATAAAATATATACAGCCTAACGAAGGGCGAGTGCAACAAATTGTCTGCTGAAATAAGAAGCAATAACATTGTGTGCAATGAAATGAAAAAATTGTCAATAGTAAACAAGCGGTTACGAAAAATCAAGTGTCATTTGCGGAAATTATCAAAAGAAGAAGTGGCAAGTCAAAAGAAAAAGTAATAACAGAGTTACAAAAAAAAACCTCTTATAATAAAACCGAAGGAAAAACAAAAATGTTACAAAACTAAAGAGGATCTACATATATAAAAAAGTTGATCCACAAAATCTACATTTCCATAATATTGAAAACACTCGAAGTGGAGCAATTTCAATTGAAAGTGATAATATTGAAGAGAGAAATAAAATAAAAAGTGCAATTGAACAACACCTGAGTAAAAAATATGTAATTAAGTTACCAAAAAAATTAAGACCAAGAATTTTATTAGCAAATATGAAATTTAAGAACAGCGAAAATGAAATTATTGAAAGACTTAAAAAACAAAACATTGTCATTACACATAGCCAAATGGAATATTTCGAAAGGAGAAAAAACAATGAGGTTCATTAAAAAATTGATGACAGAAATTATTGAAATTGATGAGGACTCCTTTCCAAAAGTGTAAGAAGCAGGAAAATTCAGCATTGGATGGGGAAGATGCAAAGCATTTGATGGAATTGACATCCTAAGATGCTATAAGAGCAAAACAAGTGAGTGCAATAATGAATCAATTACGAAATGTGTAAATTGCATGCGTGCCAATGAAAAACTAACATTAGGCCTTGACGAAAACCACAACAATTTCAGTAAGACATGCCCAGTATACATAAGCAAACTTGAATCAAAAAAGAAGCGAATTGGTTACTAGCAATCAAGTTCTATTATGGGAATATATATCAATATACAAGGCCCAATTAATAATTTAGAGGAACTTGAAATAATATGTAACAGTGATAAATAAGATTTCATAATTCTTGAAGAAACACAACAACTAATATCGAAAAAGAAAAAATACAAATCAACGGTTACAAGGCGGTATCCTGTATGTCAAATTCAACAAGAACAGGCGGTGTGACATTTTATATAAACGACACAATAAAAAGTTCAATCAATGCACAATATACAATAATAACGTAACCTTTGCGCTGACTCACATATCTCCAAGCAGTTCAGAAAAGGAATTTTGTAGCTTTTTCAAGAAAAATATAGAAATGCTCACTGAGAAATTAAACAATATAATTTTAGGAGGTGATTTCAATATGTGCCTAAATAACACATACAAAAAGGAAATCAAAAGAATCATGGAAGACAATTACCTTCAGTAAAAAATGCAACGATACTCAAGAATTACAGCGCAATCTAGTACAATAGTGGACTACATCATAACCAACATTCAAAATGTAGACAGCAAAATATAACAGCAGTAGGCACATTTACAGCGAAGGTAACCGCAAGACAAAGTAATCAAACAAATAAATGGATTAGCAAGGAACTTTGTTTAAAAAATGAAAAAAATAAGAAATACCATACATTAAGGCAAAGCTGATAAATGACGAAGAAAACTGGGATAACTATAAGAATATAAGAAACTCTTATAAAATAGAAATAAATAAAGCCAAAAATAAATTTTTAAAACTAAAAATTGAAAATACAGGTGGGCAAAAACAAATGTGGAATGTTACAAAGAACTTAGTGCTTAAACAAAGAAGAATTACTATAACTGATGTAGATTTTGAAAAAAAAAAAAAACAATCGGTACCCAACAAATTCAACTTATATTTTATTGATAGTATTTTAAATATCAGAAACGAGATTGAAGATATGGGGAATATGTGAACGGTATAGACAATATAATTGCAAATTTCAGTTTCAAACCATTACACTAGAGCAGTTAAAACATATACATATGTAAAAAACTTAAAATATAAAGCCGATTTTAATAAAATAAGTCCAAGAATTATCCTCTATACATGGGCCGCTTTAAGAAACACGTTATTAGAAATTATTAACCAATTTCAAAAGGAAGGTGAATTTCCGAATTCATGGAAAGACGCGATGATGATTCCAGTCGAAAAAGTACCAAACACAAAAAAAATGTGAAGATTTTAGTACTTTAAATATAAGGTTTTCTAATAACGATTTGACAATTTTTTTTTTTTTTAATAAAAGGCAAACCATTTGAGATATTTTAAAAACTTTATCATTGGCTTGAAGTACAATCAAAACATTTATGAATGAAACTCGACTTCGTTCATATGGCCACCGCGGGCACGTTTGCAGCCGTCGATTCGTTGGACCCAATTTTCAACGACTCGGCCACAAATTTCGGCCGAAACGTCGTCGGCGTGTTGGCATAAACCAATGACTTAACGTATCCTCACAGAAAATAGTCAAGCGGCGTTAAATCGCACGAACGAGACGGCCAATCGACTGGCCCATGTCTTGAGGTAACACGCTCACCATACTTACTCTTCAATAAATCGATTGTAGTGTGTGCTGTCTGGCTTGTGGCACCATCATGTTGAAACCACATGTCGTCTAAGTCCATATCTTCCGATTCGGGTCAAAAATAATCGGTCATCATGGCGCGATAACGCTGACCATTCACAGTAACGTGACGATCGTTATCTTCGACGAAAAAATATGGCCCAATAACGCCGCCGGCATGCAAACCGAACCATACAGTTATTTTTTGTGGATGAAGTGGTGATTCATGAAGCACAACTCGACCAATAACGCATATTTTGCTTATTGAAGAACCCATTGAGCCAAATATGAGCTTCGTCACTGAAGATGATTTTGCGATGAAATTCATCATCTTGGAGCATCTTCTCCAGAACCCAATCGGAGAACGTAGCTCGTTAGTGTACTTTACCATGATGAAAATGTTGCGTTTACTGAATAAATTGACAGTGACAGATTAGTGAAAGGGTCCGTTCACAAATTAAATTCAAAGTTGTCAAGTCCCTATTGGAAAACCCAATAAATTAGGAACGTTTAAAAAAAAATTTTTGAAATCATAGTTAAAAGACAATTAATGGAATATATGGAGGGTAAAAAAATCCTTACCAAATATCAATCTGGTTTTCGGAAGAATTACTCGTGCGAAACGGAGATAAACTACGTTATAAGCGAATGGAAAAGCGAAAGAAATGCAAAAATAATTTCACTGAGATTTTTAAAGGGCTTTTGAAACAATAGATCGTCAAATTTTACTCAGAAAAATGTCAAAATATGTAATACAAGGAAAAGAGCTGTAATGGTTTAACTAATTTCTAACAAATAAATTACAGTGAACCAAGGTCAACGACAGCATCTCACACACGTTGAAAGTAAACATAGGAGTCCCACAAGGATCTATCTTAGGTTCACTGCTATTCATAATTTATATAAGCGATATGCTCAATATCCCTAAAGATTGTAAAGCCATTTTATACGCGGATGACACACTAATCTACTCTGAAGGAAAAGATAGAAGTGAGTGCAAATCAAACCTTCTAAAAGATATAAAACGGATAACATCCTGGTTAGTGATGAATAAATTAAAATTAAATGAAAAAAAAAAAAGATAAAAGTAATGGAAATAAATATTAATAAAGGAAAATTATAAAAATCAATAATAGCATTATAAAAAACGTTGACCATATACTACGATAGGAATCTCAAGTTCTCGGAGCACATCGAAAATAGGTTTCTTTAAGAGAATAAGGAAGAAAATGGACTATATCACAGTGATCAAAGTTTATAACACAATCGTGAAGCCCTATTTCGAATATTGTTCCACAATTGAATTCCACAATTGAATTCCACAAGGAAATGTGGAAAGATTTAGATCGATAAGAATCATGCTAAATTGACTACGTAATTGCAACGATTTTAGAATTAAACGACATATGTCAATGTCCGGGCAAAACACATTTCTATAGAAAGGAATTCTTTTTTTTTAAAACTTGCCAGAGTATACAAAAATCGAAAGGAACTACAGATTATTTAAAGGCAAAAGCTTAGATTTTTTTAAACTTGATAGTTTACTATACTTTTGTATATTTTCTCTTATACATATTTAATAAAGTTGTTAAACC
Source organism: Volucella inanis (assembly GCA_907269105.1). NCBI lineage: Eukaryota > Metazoa > Arthropoda > Insecta > Diptera > Syrphidae > Volucella > Volucella inanis. The sequence continues at coordinate 40,313,149 of OU026154.1, read as the reverse complement.
ATTAATTTATTAAAGCAAACAAAAGACTAATTAGTAGTATGAAAAATTGTAAAACAACATATATACAATGTAAAATTTAAAAGTATGACAATGTACTAATAAATACAACTCAGAGTGTGTATCGTGACAAATGACATAGTCCTTCTGAGCTTTCCGGTAACAAAATTCGTCCTCAAATTTTTTTGATCACGGGTGTGAAGCGAATCGCCAAGAACACATTACATAGCATCCACGTCATTTAAATGAATCTGTTAAGGCTGTTGTCAAAAAAAAAAAAAAACCTTAAGCGGGACAATTTTAAGGGGGATTTTGAAGCAACATCTTCACATGTTTCTATATAAAGTGCAGTTGACTCAAAGGTTTTTGGAAACCGACAAGCGTCATTCGGATAATAAAAACTGATCCGGATTTTTGTTAGAAAATTCTGATCACCGAAGAGGCTCATTTGACCCTTAACCACTGTGGAGTAAGCAAACAAATTTGTCGCTTTTGACAAAATTGACCAAGTTTATCGGCTTGGACCACCGACTGCACAAATTCCAACAGAAAATAATTCAAAGGTATTAAATCACATGTTTATGCGCTCATCGAGTGTTTCTTTCAATAAATTGACTATTTCAACGGTGGAGTGGACGTCAGTTTCTCAAAGTGAACCACGATTTTCCAAACAATTCTGCACAATTTAAACCGTTGTTCAAGCGTAAGTCTATTCATGATGAAACGCCGAACCAAACTACGAAAATTGAACAAATAAATTCTTAAAAAATATCCTAGCTATAAATTGCATATATTAAATACATATATGAGTACATATATTGGGTCTATAACTTGTATTGCGTCATGACTTGTATTATTCCATTGGAACATGTGTTGGAAAGCTACTGTCATTGTTCGTCATTTCAGTATATGTCATTCATTTGAAGCGTAAACAACAATAACTTTTTTTCACTCAAATATGTCAAACTTTGTGCCTGAAAAAGTGTTTTTGCGGGGAGTTTTTTTTCATTACTTTAATATGAAGAAAACTGCTGCCGAAAGTCAGCAAAAAGTGGTTTACACGGCAAAAAAGTTTGAAGATGAAGAACTGGAAGCATTACTCTATAAAGATTGTTGCCAAACACAAGAAGAGGTTGCAGAATCTTTGGGTGTCACTCAAGAAGCCATTTAAAAACGTTTAAAAGCAGCTGGATATATTTAAAGTAAGGAAATTGGGTTCCACATGAACTCAAGCCGAGAGACGTCGAAAGGCGGTTTTGCATGTAAAGAATGCTGCTGGAACGCCACAAAAGGAAGTCATTTTTGCATCGGATTGTTACTGGTGATGAAAAATGGATCCATTACGACAACCCCAAGCCAAATCAACGGCAAAGCGGAATATATTTCTGCCTGAAAAGAACTACAATAATGAGATAACCAAACATAGAGATAGGCTACTCTACTTGCATGCTCTCGAGCAGTCTGTGTAAGTTCCAATTTCAATTTATCGCTTTGCTATTTATAGATTTTAGTTTCTTCTACTGGAAAGCGAAGAGATGAGAAAATCTTATATAATGATTTCAAAAGAGTGTCCCAAAATTACCGCAAGCAGTAATTCTGATAGAAAACACATTTTTTTCTATTTAAAATTTGTAAATTGTCTATTGATTCATAAAGTATACTCTATAGGGTTAAGTATGGGAAAGGACATCGGGTAAATAGCGTCTAATGGCATTGTTCCTTCAAGGCGTTGATGGACGCGTGCTTCTTGCAATAAAACTTAGACTTCAAAAAATCCAAAGGAAAAAGTCCATTGCGTTAAATTCCATGATCTGGGCGGACAATTCTGATTACCAAACAGGAAATTACACGACTAGGGAATGATTCATGCAGTAATTGACCTTGGACTGTATCGCATGTGGTAGCGTCTTGTTGAAATACATGTCATCCACATCGATATCTAGCAATTTACCTAAAAAAAAAAACTGTATTATCATTTTGCGCTTCCGAATACCATTAACTGCTATTGTGATTTTAAGGCTAAATGATCCAGACCAAAATTCGCACCAAACAGCAACACATTGTGAATCCATTTGTTTCACAACAATTACTCCTGGACTATCTGAACCCCAGATTTTAAAACTTTGACAATTAACAAAGCCATAAAGATGAAAACAAGCCTCATCGCTGAAAAAGATTTTGTTTGAAAAGTCAGCATTAGTGTAGCGATCCACTTTTGATAATCCTGAACTGTCAGTTGTCACGCTGTCTTTTTTTTACTGGCACAAATGGCGCAAAATTTAAATCTTGTGTGAATTTTGTGGTATTTTTTATTTGATTCCGTGCAAGAACTTTGGCATAACTAGTAATTTCATCGGCTTAGATAACACTATCTAGAGTGTTAAAGGAGAGTTAATTAAATAGTGCTTCAAATGCAGCTGAAAAGACAGTGGACTTCAATGTTCCCAGACACAGGGTGGGTTTTCTTTAGATATTTTTTGTGTCACCTAGAGAAGTCATGGGTCTTTCTTCCTTTAAGAACAGAGTGCGTGTGGCTCTTTTCTCACATATTGAGTTTACAACTTCCTATCCAGGATTATACCCAAGTATTTGATATTATCATTCAATTTCAGCAATATAATATGTACCGAGTTTTGGAATTTAGGTATCTACTATCTTGTATTGTATCTCCTAATGTGGAATATAAGTTCAGTTTAATAGTATAAATTGGTATATAAAAGCCAGATTTAATTGAGAATCATCATCAAAGTAATTTTTATGTCCGAAATAGACCTTTTATGTCCAATTGGTTGACTCGTTATTTAAACTTTGGGTGAGTCCTTCGGAACTCTTAATTGTGAAGTCCTCAACATATGGTATAGCGTTGTAGTACTCAAGTGTTCTAAGTATGTTTTTACTACGAACATACAAAGTGACAATACTAGCATCCTGAGTATTGATTACGACTTAGGGTAGTGGTGGATATTGAATTCCAAAGCAGCGGTATATCAACTTGATTTTTTGCTAATCACTATAATGCTTCCACATGATGGAAATCGCAATGATTTTCCTAACAATTTATTTAAGAGCAACTAGAAAAGGCTAATATACGCAAGGTCTACTAGAATTTAATGCAAAGACCTACCTGATCTTATACTAATAAACGTTTGAACTTTCACCAAGGAAATAAGTTTAAATACTATGTGATGAGGTGATTATCCAATAACCTTGAGAGCTTAAGCGCTGCTATAGTTCTGCTAGTATCTGCAGCCAAATCTTGGGGGTTGTTGAAGGACCTCACTGTCTGTCTTTTCTAACTATTGGAGTTTAAGCATCTTTTGAATGCTTAATTGAGGTCCTGTAATCAATGTAGGTCAATGAATTACTTAATAAAATCAAAAAATTTTTGAGTTTTATAAAGGAATCACTGTTTTTTTTTATAATTTCACAAAAAAGACTACACAATAGGATTATTATTGAGGAGATCCAAATCAAGTTGATCTTGTCTTGACAGAGCTTGCCTGCCGCAGAGTTAAGTCATGCAGTTAGCCGCATTGTTTGAGTGTACTTATATCTAAGTTGATAACATGTTCAGAGTTCTGGCTATGGTAAATATATCGTATCTAAAGATTTACAATATGGTCTTCATTCGGTGGATGTTAAGTATGTCTCTTTGCCAGTCTACACTCGGCGATATAGGGAATTAGAAGGATCAAGTAGATAAAACAAAAATGGAATAGAATCTGTTGTAATTGGAAAATATTTTTGAACCTAGTCATGTGTTTATATTCGAAATTTAATAATAAATCATGGGAAGTTAGATGCAAATTTATTTATTGTACTTTGTAATGCATTTTCCTTATTTTGTAGTGGTCACTTATATTTGTTTGCTGATTTTAAAACCAAGCAGTAATGGTAAATATGTTTAAGACAATATATAAAAATGTTGTAAATAGGTAAAGGTGGTTATGATCTGATGAAAATTAAGCATAATTGGTCACGGTATATACAATAACTTTTGCATTTTGTTAGTTTGCAATAACGCGGCAGCAAATTGTTTGATTATATTCGAATTTCTGTGATTCAAAGTGTGCCATAATAATGCGCGTAGCCTGAATTCGGAATTATTTGAAACGATAGAATCACTGATACTGTGGAGTTGCAATTTTCTGCAAAACAAATCTTGGTTGTAAAATTGCAACAAAGTCAGAAGGATTGTGCGTGAAGTAAATTAAGATGAAAGTAAGCAATGGATATACTTAATGTTTAGTTTCATGTATTAACGAACGTCATGCAACTTACTTCCCTAGTCCTTTTCTTACAGATCTGTCCAAATTCTCTGCTCTATATGAACCTAATATAGTGTGTGTGCAGACTCTAATATCGATCTACTTAAGTTAAATTAACGAACTCCAGAACATGACATAATAAATAATATAAACCCTTCGCGGTTTTATAATAGTCTGATCCTTCCAATGTTATTGATAAGATCAAAACGCAAAATAAAAGCTATATGAAAAGGAAACTCGATCCTTGTCCGGTCTGTCTTTAAAGTGTCTTTAAAGCTGCCCAAAATATCAAAATCCGCAATTTTAAAAGAAATTATTACGAATTTAAGTTAAATGCACCAATGCCACAAAAAAAAAAAAAAAATAATAATAATAATAATAATAATTGGGTAAATTTACGAAGAACTCGAATATCTGAAAGTAAGACTCACTCAAGCTCTTATATAAATTCTGATGAACCACGTTGTTCAAAGTAGTAATGGTTTTAGCTTCGATAGTAATACTGAGCCATCTATTCAAGGGTCTCTCGACCTAGTAACTCAGAGAGTGGTTATTGAGTGTGTTGCAGCTGGGAGCCGAAACCTGCGGGTGAGGATGAAGTACTAATTCGCTTTATAAAAATAATCTTGCCATTTATTTTATTTCATCTAACGCACACTATCAACCACTGCATTACATCCTCGATTTCCAACAATAGAAATCAAATAAGTCTCTTATCTTACCAATATCGCATACACACTTTTAAATTAATATAATTTTCCATCTCTATCTAGGAAACCGTAAATTGGATTTGGTTGAATCTGTTACGAGTTTTGGATTGGTTTTAAATCGCATCCTATCTAGCTATAATCACGTAGGCATTATTATTTTTTACCTCAGCGTAAGCTCCAAGTAGCATGAACCTGTTTCGGAATTTCCAAGAAAACTGCTGGAATGTACCTTAACACAATACATCAGTGGTTATTTCTGCATAAAATCATAAAAAAACAAATCTCCACCATATCTTTTTTATAAAATTCGTTTCGCACAGTCATTGAGAACCATTAATTTTATCCTACCGAGTTTTTGTTACCTAAATTCTTCGCAGCTTTTCTTCGTTCAGGCTATTAAGCTCCGAAACTCTCTACCTTCGCATATAAGGGTATTTCAAACACTGAAAACTTTAAAAATGCAATCTTACAATACTTTTCCAACATTAACTAAATTTCTCCCTCCCTTCCCACTCTTTCCTAATTTCACTGTATTATCCCTTCTTACAAGAATCATTATTACATAAATAAGAGTATATAATGTTAAAATTTTTAAATTGTCCTAAGTACTATAAAAGACTAAGTCTTATTATATATTTTTATAGAAATAAATAAATGAAATGAAATGAAACATCTATTTCAACTCACCTTATTTAAGATCTGTAAGTAAAAGGAAAATAACATATAAGTACAAATATTGGAAAAAGTTTAAAAATTAGTATTTTTATTTAATCTCAATGTATTTCCTTTTGAAATGGTATCAAATGTATAATAAAACATAACCAACAATTTTAAGATACTCTTGTATATCAAACTTTAAAGATGTACGAGTATGTATTTCAAAGTGATTGTGTATGTGCTTTTGTCGGTACATGTTCTAAGCTACAATTTCTTTGATTGTTTAATGACTCACTTTTCATTGACCTTGAAAATAATAATACATACGGTATACTTGACTAACTTAATGTATAAGTTGTCTAAAGTAGCTAGCTACTGGTTCTGGTGCTTACTCATTAATGAAAGGAACTCATTAGAGCGTAAATGATTATGTAATGCCAATTATATTTGCTTTATTTTTTCTTATTTCCTTTTTGTTTTCTTAATTTTCTTCATTTTGCAAATAAACGCTGCTAAGATTAGACGTTAAAGAGGAGTCCGAAAACGAAATCACCACGCCAACGTTTTGATTTTTTCCCTATACCATATCCTACTGACATTGATCTTCACCATTGTACGTTTTAGCTCCGATGAGCAAATGATTTCGCTTTTATTTAGCAGTACTCGTAAGGCAATTTCGTTTTCATTTTGACTGTTTTCATAACCGACAAAAACAGTACGAGTTCCAAGCGGTTGAATTCGTTGCAATTGGTGCGAGGTGTATCATTGATTCACCTTTTCTTCTTTTTTTAAAATGCTTATGGTCGAGTTAAGCTTTTTTTTTTCAAATATCCGTAACGAATTTTACGGCATTAAGCCTACGTATTGTCGAATCACACATAGCGAGTACAAAACAACGTAAGGCAACTTAAAGTAATTCGAAAAGAAGCGGAAAATTAGTTTTAATTTTCAAGGTCATGGTTACGAAGTTACTAGAGTATGTTATTATGGCTTGCACGGTTTTTTTTATTTTTTTATTTTTTTCTTACTTTAAAAGTAAGTATGGAGGTGCAAAACGCACAGATTAGCCAGGGAGTTATGCTAATGGGAAAATAATTCAAACTGACTGCCATTTGTGGAAAGAACATATTTTTAAATCTACTCGCATATATGTACATACAATTATCTTAAAAATCAATATGTTGATTGATTTAAGAATGGTTTTACCACTTAAATAAAAGTTGGAACATTGTAGAAGCTAACGCAATCAAGTGGATATATTTTACAGCGACTTAGATGATCTTTTATATAAAGATCAGTTCGAGGTGATTCTGGGCTTCAACTAACAAGCCTCTCTAATTAGCCCGGTCTTTAGCTATCTGACTCGAGTTACGCACTGCAAGTCGGTTGAGGTCCCCTTCTACTTATACCTAAGATGAGGTATTTCTCTTCTGCGTTGTCCCTTGGGGTTAGATTCAAAGACTCTGTGGGCCTGAAAATCGGTGTTCATTCATTCTATGTATATTCAGGCGACTGATGTGCAGCTTTCAATGTCGCTGTCCAGCTCGTATAGTTCTTCGTTGAATCTTCTCCTCCAAAGTTCGTTACAGCAAACGAAACCAAACGAGACCGTTTTCGTACTACATTATTCAATGATAATTGTAATAGCTTACAGAAGGTATCGAGGTTCAACACTGACATGCTACTAGATCAAAGGTGCCATTAATTCTTACAAATGCAGAAAAAAATAGCAACTCCTCTTTTAGCTGTAAATTTCTAAAAAAATGTTTTTGCATGTGGATCAGATACTATTCTCGAAAATAGACTCAATCTTACTATACAGTATTCAAAGCTTAGAAGAATAGCGTCTCATGGGAGAAATGCAGTATGTTATGACGAAAAGGGAAGTGCATAGGTTTTAGAATGCAAGTACAAATACATCAACGTACCAACCACCAACTGAAAAAGCAAAAAGACGATGTGACAGTGCGACTGTTTACAGCATGACTACATCCCGTAACAGGACAAGCCTCGGATGAGAAATTGCTCACCAGATCGAGGATCAGTTTTTTGATCCTTGTGTCAGACAAGCCTTCTGTAGAAACAAATAACGAAATTCGCATTTAATCACCCCTTAGAGCCGAAAAAAAAACGATTAAGGAATTTGGGCTACAACAGTTATCCCGGAGGAACTCTTTTAAGCAACACCAAGCGCATCAGCAGAATTCATACAATCACTAACCACGAAATCTGATGGTATTCCTCATGAGTGGAAAATTCATATGATTACTAGTTATTAAACTGCTTAAGATAAATAAGCTATAGTAGTAGCTAATTTTGGACAGAGTGAAAGAGGCAAAATTCTTAAAAAGTTCGAAATCCAAAATGAATGCATTATTTTTCCAACGCTCCGGGTGGAATTGCTTGGAGAAAATATTAAAAGGATTATGGCATCTTTCACAAAACGTATTTACTATGCTAAGGTTCTTATTTGTTTGCCTTTATACCGGATAAAGTATCTATCTTCAATGGTCTACAATTTAAAAAGAGAAGTAGGCAATAGGTCTGAAAATGTGTCATGAAAAAAGTCCTAAGTTCTTACAGTACAAAAGTTCAACTTAGGATTGCTGCATAGCAAGCCGAAAGAGTTGACTCCGAACAAATACCGTGTCAGTTCTGATTCAGGAAAGTAGCACTTAACAAGTGACCATGACTTTCACATGAATACACCATTACCTTATACGCGGTATTTTCTGGCCAAATCGATGTCAGCTTAGGAATCCTTATACATCAAAATACGAAGGAAAAAGTCTGGGTTAGTCATATTTTACAGTGCGAGAACAGTGCAAAACACTCAATATACATAATGAAAACCACTTATCTAATCAGGTAGAACAGGAATTGAAAACAACTCAAACGTGCTGCTAGTATATTTGCAGAAAACAGCAGATCTTATGAAAGGTGAAGTTACTACAGTCGTATTGTCTTTATTTATTTGGATGAAGTGTTAGATTGCGATCCAAGAGTACCTACATGGACATCATTAAAATATAAAAGTGTTGCCCAGCTCCAGCCGTCTATAATATAAATAATCGGACTCAATCATAGAACTTCAGAAATATTGCGACATATATTGAGCACGGAGTAAAGTTATGGTGACTGAAATGGAGCCTGGTCTTCGGGAAAAATAGAAGAATAAGTGTATTTAAAAAAAACAGATTAGTATGGTTTCACCATTGTAATAGATTTGATTCTAATTATATCCATGGAGCTATTGCAAATAGGTTAAATACCATATAAAAAGGTTCTTGAATTTCAATTACAGAAATTCAGAATTTCTAATCAACGTTACAAACAATCATGTGTAGACATATAGTTTCACAGAAACAGTTATAAAATGCTAAGGTAAGCCAAAAATATCTCTTATTTGACTTCTTATGTTTGCATACATCGATCACTGAAAATAGTACAATCTGCAACGAAATAGTCCTTTTAAGATACTACGGTATTTCAGACTTTGTAGCTGCGGTGCTAAAAAGATTATATTTGAAATTAAGGAAAAACGATTGTTAAAATACAAGGTACTCAATATGCATGCGATATTATATATGCAATACATTTCACGTTATTTCCCTAAATTATTTTGTCATCAAAAAGCTTAATCTTAATCTGTTATAACCGCATTATAATTTGGCATAATTTGTAATCTCTAACAATAAACTAATGTAGTTTGTCAGCTTTTAATTTCTTCAAGATATTATAAATTTTTGAACAAAAAAATATTAGTTATTGATCTAGTAAATGCTGTGATGTTTCTTTACAGTTTACAATTAGAAAATGCAATTAGCGTCGTACCCAAACTTTATATTTTTGAAATGAAAAGGTTTCTCATTTAACAACAAAAATAACGATCATACAATCTAGAGGTTCCGTTTCAAAATTATAAACCCACTCTTATATTAAGATGTATTTATCTGTAGGTCGTCCATAAAATTTGACAATGTATAAATTGTATGTATATAACAAACTACCCATATGACGAGAAGTTTTTTTCATCTCACAAATACCATAAAAAAACCTGTACAGGGTCAATATTTGTGACTTATGGTATAATTGATTTGGTAGTCTAATTGAAACATTAAAACAAATGAACGTTAGTGATTCTCCAAAAAAAGACATGAACTGAGCGAATTTATCAATGCGAATATCTAATGGAAATTGGTGACGACGACGATCGTCTTGAAAATCTTGTTCATTCGCAATGATCCTTAAAGATTTTGGAAAACGATTATTGAAATCAAGTGTATAAATCCAGGAAAATAAATTCGTAATTTTCAGGTACTTTGGTGCCTTTTCGATATGAGTACATATTATGTTGGTATGGGGTAGGTAATGTAATGTATTTATATTTCGTGCGTAGATATTTCCTCTGTGAATATTCTCTGAAAATATGAGTAGTACAAGTATATTCACATTCATTCAATTCTATACTTTTAAAGCAATGGACGTAAAACCTCAAGTAACTCAGGTCAACGATCTGATTAATCAAAAAATTCCAATTTCAATTACATTCTGAAGCAACGAACAAAATTCCAATGCGATAAGAACTGGAATATGAGTCCATAGCTCAGAGGAAAAATTGTGCATACATATATATATAGTATGTATATATAGATACAAGAATTTATACAATTCAAGCAGACGCACAGTATGCCTATGCACTCTCCCTGGCATAATTTCTTAAATGAAAAGACCATGACAATTTACCACACTAAAACACGATCACATATCTTAAGTGCCAACACACAAAAAGGCGATCACTTGGTTGGTCTCCAGTAGTTGCACTGAAAGTGCTGAGATATGTTGCTGCAGCTCCTGTCCATTTCGTTTATGTTACCAAGAGTGCACTCCATGCCACTGTGTGATGCCACACAACCTCTTTTACTAGTTCGCATAGTTGTTGCTGCTTCTGTTGCTGGTTGCAGTTGCTATTTCTTTCCACTGCCGTATTCAAGCTCTTTGGGGGTTAAAAGACATCTTGACGTTAACATTATCACCGGGCAATTCTAATGATCCAATTCCCACGGCTGGTCTCATTTAAAGTACAATCACCACCATTACCACTTTGCTACTCTGAACTGGTTAGCTAGCTGATTCCGGGCTCTTTGCATCTTTGTCTGTGTTTTTTTTTTTTTTTTCCTTCAGATACTATCCCTGGAAAAAGATTTTCACTCAACTCTACAGAGAAGCAAGAATATATTGTACGAGTAGATGGTTAGACCTAAGCATGAGGTAGCCCAATCTGTCCGTCTGTCCGTTGTGTTGGTTGAATACTTGTACACAGATCCATAAGTAAGTATATAGTATAAAGTGTTCGCCTTTTGGTGTTTTTGTTGTACCATCATTTACTTATAACACTTACGTGTGGGGTGCCCTGCTCTTTCACCGTGGCATGCCATTAATGGGTTTTTGCGAATTACGTTCGCTTAACGCGTACCTGATCGATATTAAACGCAGATGAGAGTTGTGTACTTAAACGCGATGTGATGAATGGGGGCACACCTGAAATGTAATGACGATCATTATGATTTCAGATAATCTCATTTTTTGCTTGCGATGATGCGTATGCATTAAAAAAATTCCATGAAGGCTGTTCAATTTGTTTGTTTTGTGTATCGATAAAATGTCCAAACAAAAGCAAATAAAACCCAAGAGCCCCACCTTAGAGAGTGGCTGAGATAATGTATGGAGAAGCATAAACCCAACGAGTAGGTACACTTGAATGGAACAAAGTTAAAGTTAGGCCCTCGAAAACAATCTGTGAGATAGAAATTTTATCGTGACCGAGAATTTTTTTTTTTGCTTTTTTATTACTTTTTTCTACTTTCAATTTCTTTTCTTTCACTTTCAAAAGGGATTCACTGTTGGTTTTGTTGTGGTACGGAGGGCATAAGGTTATGACATCTAACTTGAAACGAGTGTGAGAAACTGTAACTGTAAATTGAGCAGGTGGACGGCGTAGAGTTGCTTGCGCTAATCATAGACTGCATAAACATAAGTATCATATACTAAAAAATAATTAATTTTGCACTTCTTTTGCGAATGAATTAATGAAAATTCGAAGACTTCAGTATGCCTAAAAAGATTAAGAAAAAGTAGGCAGAATTAAAAAAGAAAAGAATTCTCTGTTAACAAGATATTCAATGGAACTGTTTATCTAAATTTTCATAGCAACGTTTGTAGGTATAGTATATAGTATAAAAAAATAGTTGTCACTAGATTTCAAAAGGTCTAATGATTTTATTTTTCTCAGAGAGTTTTTTAATATAAAATATTTGGTCTATAACTGGGTCTATAAATTCGTGCGGTTTCCATTGGAACAGGCGTTAGAAAGCTAATGTCATTGTACGTCATTTCAGTGTATGTCATCATTTGAAGCGTAAACAACAATAACAACACTTATGCCTGAAAAAGTGTTTTTGCGGGGAGTTGTTCTTCATTACTTTAATATGAAGAAAACTGATGCCGAAAGTCATCGTATTTTGGTGGAAGTTTATGGTGCTAGCTGAGCAAACGTGCCAAAAGTGGTTTGCACGATTTAAAAGTGGTGATTTTGGCTTGGAAGACGATGAACGTCCTGGGCAGCCAAAAAAGATGAAGATGAAGAACTGGAAGCATTACTCTATGAAGATTGTTGCCAAACACAAGAAGATCTCCTAGAAAAACCTTTTGTGTTACTCAAGCAGCCATTTCAAAATGTTTAAAAGCAGCTATATATATTCAAAAGCAAGGAAATTGGGTTCCACATGAAAAGTCAGAAGGCGGTTTTGCATGTCCGAAATGCTGCTGAAACGATACAAAAGGAAGTCATTTTTGCATTGAATTGTTACTGGTTATGAAAAATTTATCCATTACGATAACCCCAAGCGCAAAAAATCAAATGTGAAACCCGGCCAACCAGCCAAATCAACGGCAAAGCCGAATATCCATGGCGCGAAGGTAATGCTCTGTATTTGGTGGGATCAGATGGGTGTGTTGTATTATAAGCTGCTAAAACCGGCTGAAACCGTCAATAGACAACGCTACCGAGCAAAATTAATCCGTTTGAAGAGAGCAGTAGCCGAAAAACGCCCGGAATATGCGACCAGACACGAGGCAATAATTTTCTACCATGACAACGCTCGGCCCCACGTTGCTATTCCAGTTAAGAACTATTTGGGAAACAGTGGATGGGAAGTCTTACCCCACCTTATAGCCCAGACCTTGCCCTTTCTGACTACCGCCCTCACTGAAATACGGTTCACATCAGAGCAGAATATCAAAAATTGGCTTGATTCATTTCTTGGCTGCCAAGCCGACGCAGTTCTTTTGGGATGGGATCCACAAACTGCCAGAAGGATGGGAAAAAAAGTCATAGCTTCAGATGGGCAATACTTTAAATAATACTATTGAACATGTTTTTCTTAAATAAACGTTCAAATTTTGAAAAAGAACCGCATAAATTAAAATATATACCCAATACAATATAATGTTAAAAAGTTAATATTCATAGAAATACAATGTCATACATCATCTTCTTATTTTAATTTGACGTCGACAAATTTTCGTTAAGCCCATTGTAGGGGAATTCATTTGTACGAATTGTCATCTTACTTAATTTCATAGGGCGTTCCAGCCTCCTTTATATTTATTTTTCTCCCAATAATTTTAAGTAGTTCAGAGTGGAGTTGTCGTTCTTGGCAGAAACTTAGCTAATGTGTCTATGTGAAGCACATAAGATCAATTAAAATCGAAAACACGAAACATGTATTAGGATAGCCTTACGAATTGTCGCACCACCACCCCAAGAAAAATAAAGTATATTGCCCCAGAATTAATAAAATAGTTAGGGGTGATGCTAAAAACAAATTGAAATAAGAAAATATGGGTTTAACCTACCCTTCACGCTATTTCCCCAAATGCATATCATTTTTTTACAATCAACTTAACCGTTTGCTTCTTTAAATTTTTGCCAACGATGTGACAGTCCTATCTAGGATAGGTAATACTAAATCAAATAATTTTTAACGAATCAAATTTTTTTCGTTAAGCACCAACTAACAACATGAATCGACAATTTAGGAGTTGCATCCAACACTCATATTTAACTAGCGAATAGCTTCTTCATATAATAATATCACCTTATATAAGGTTTTCTAATAACGACTTGACAACTTTTTTTTTTTTTTAATAAAAGGCAAACCATTTGAGATATTTCAAAAACTTTATTATTGGCTTGAAGTACAATCAAAACATTTAGGAATGAAACTCGGCCACCGCAGGCACGTTTGCAGTGGTCGATTCGTTGGAGCCAATTTTCAACGACTCGGCCACACATTTCGCTCTGAGCTCTTCCAACATCGTCGGCGTGTTGGCATAAACCAATGACTTAACGTAGCCCCACAGAAAATAGTCAAGCGGCGTTAAATCGCACGAACGAGGCGGCCAATCGACTGGCTCATGTCTTGAGGTAACACGTTCACCATACTTACTCTTCAATAAATCGATTGTAGTGTGTGCTGTGTGGCTTGTGGCACCACCCTGTTGAAACCACATGTCGTCCAAGTCCATATCTTCCAATTCGAGCCAAAATAATCGGTGATCATGACACGATAACGCTGACCATTCACAGTAACGTGACGTTCGTTATCGTCGACGAAAAAATATGGCCCAATAACGCCGCCGGCATGCAAACCGCACCAAACAGTTTTTTTTGTGGATGAAATGGTGATTCATGGAGCACATGTGGGTTTTCACGCATATTTTACTTATTGTAGAACCCATTGAGCCAAAAATGAGCTTCGTCACTTAAGATGATTTTGCGATGAAATTCATTATCTTGGCGCATCGTCTCCAGAACCCATTCGGAGAACGTTTGCAGACGTTGCTCGTTAGTGTACTTTACTTTGATGAAAATGTTGAGTTTACTGAATAAATTGACAGTGACAGTTTGATGATTTGTGAAAGAGTGCGTTCACAAATTAAGTTCAATGTTGCCAAGTCCCTATTGGAAAACCCTATACAACATCGTTTTTAACACATAATATCGAAACGCATATAAAAAAATCAGAATCCACCAAAACATAAGTTCAGGTATTAACATTATCTCACATTTTCAATATTCTACACTGCTTTCAATTCTAACACCACACAATACTTTCCAAATTAAACTCGAAAAACCTCCAATCAAATTCATAAAGTTGTAGAATCTAAAGCCACCTGCACGATAACATGGTAGCATTCATCATAAATCTTTTGACATTATCATTAGACCAACGACAAACTTTTTTATGTTAAAATATTCACCGGAGACCACCAGACAAATTAGAAATTACATTTGCATATAAAAAATACATACGAGTATAAGCATTTGAACTCATCAATTTTCATTTTTATGATGACATACAAGCAACATCAAGTTTCTTTTCAATGTCACTATCAAGACAACAAGGATGCTATCCGCAGCTTTCTTTTAGAGAAAACTATAGTTTCACCCACAGTAATAATCAATTTGGTATTAAATTAAATGGGATTGTGTTGCATTTTCTGATCACTTATGCGAATTAATTAAACAATATTTTAATGCTCCTGGCTACAATATAAATTGCGCCTAAATGAGTTATCACTGGATGTACTTGTACATACATACATTCACTCTGTACCATGCGGGTATGATACACCAATAGAACGTCTGAGACCAGGCCAATTTGAACAAGTTTTCCACTGAAGAATTTTCAGAAAATGAATGCAGCTATGGGTAGCATACATGAACTGCAGACGCAATACATATATGAATTCATTTAATGATTATGTCTTCGAGTGAAAAACAAGCCCACATACAAACATTTAATGCAAGTATCTATTTGAAGCAAGCTTGGGTAGTCAATTTTAAGCCTTAACCAATTTTAGCACGCTGAGCAAAAGACTAATTTTTCTTTCTTGAAAGTGTTAGCCACGTATGCATCTTGGAATAAGCTGGGCAATGATGTAGCATAAGGGGTGTGTAATCTTAAAATGCAATTCGGACTTCGAGGTACAGCTATGGAAGAGTAAATTTTTTCCCGATCTATGAAGTCATGGATACTTTTTTTAGGCTTGGTAATTTGGATTTTATGGATGCACTTCATTGGTAGACGTTACTGCAAATTGCTAGTCAACCGGTGTAATTAATTCCGCGGGGAAGATATTTTTTACTTTATTATTATTAGACGAAAATGAGTGCTCTATGAGCGTACACTATTAGAAAATGACTTGTCAGTTAGACTATAGTGGTTTTCTTTGGTTATTAGTAAATATAAAAAAGATAATTGTAATGGCAGAAGATATCAAAAATATGCTTGTCATGTGTACAAAATCTAGTTGAATGCCTAACAGTGATTTGGTTAATAGTGGAAAAAAACTTATTAAAAAAAACGGAATTGCAAATCTGAATGAATATATATATACATACAATTTAACAGTATACCATATATACAAAGTCGCTTATTAAGCTCTACTATAAACCAAAATGCGTTAACTGTTAAAGAATGCATTGAAAACAGTTCAGCAGGATTAATGCTTGCAATTGTATTCAATAGCGATTCAAATATCACCGGCATAAAGAAACTGTAGAATTAAAATAATTTGGTAAAAGTGTGAAGAAACTTTTTAAAATAATTTAAATGAAAGCCTCAATGAAAAGCGACTGAGATGGTAAAAAACTTATCATGTTGGATGCATAGAAAGATCTTACCCTTATCAACTAGATACATTCATCTTGGATAAATAAGCAGAGATATGGAGACTTTTGAAAGAAAAATAAACAGAGCAAAGAGTGTAGGACTTCTACTTAAATTTAAAGTATCATATCGCACTTTGAAACTCATAGCAAATAAATCCTTTAGTTAAAAAAAAAATGTATATATGTATGTATGTAACATAACAGCTACAAAGAAATCATAACCAACAACCCACGATGTGCCTCTATTAAAATTATAATTTAATTTAAATACTGTTATTATTGGAATATTCTATAAGAATGACAGTTTTTATAAAAACCTAAGCTTGCGATATAAAAAAATTCGTAAGAAGTTAATTATTTTATAAAAAAAAACATAATTCTCAATAAAAATAGTCTAAAAGTTAACAATTAAAAGCATTTATCGCAAGACAAATAAAAAATTTTCTTTAAATTAAAAAGCAATCATAAAGAGCATAGAACACAAATCTATACAGAAATTTAACAATTTGAAGGAAAAGGAAAAAAAGCTCGTATATATGTAATGTAAACATGTCGATATACCATAATCTAAGTAAATATCGTATGAAGTTTTTTTTTTAATGGCATGCATTTACTCTTGAGGCTTGTTTTGTGGCCTTGGTTGCACATCTCTCTGAACGCCACTTTATATATGTATATTTATCATGTATACCTATATCATTAAGACAGCAGATTTTATTTTGTTCATTCTGTTTCGGTTTGCTAGCCCGTTATTAATTAGTTTGTTTGATTTTTTTGTTGTAAATTACGAAGCACACTGTAAAAACACATCACACATTCAAAATTCCTCTATCCAATAAGCATTTCAAATATTTAATTTAAGTTCATTTTTCCTTCCTTATTTAATAATTTGTAGACTGCAAAGCCACCCATAGTTTCAAAGTCAATAAAATATTTATTGAACAACGCCACGCAGAGATACAATCTCAAATCTCAGGTACATATAGTTGAACCTTACCTGTTCCGTATTGACGATGATGATGATGATGAAGTTGTTTCCCATGTGTACACTTAACATTTAAACATTAATTTGTGCACGATTGAAAAAGTGAGTTATTGTGTGTCATTAAAAAGACGTATTGACTTCGTTTTTAACCTGACCTAGCTTTAAATTTTTCTCATCTTCTCTTGCGTTTCGTCTTTATGTTTGCTATGCGTGCCTTTAATGTAAAGAAAAACTTGGCTATTAGATTGTTATAAGGTCAAATAGGTCTACACTGATTTTGTGCAAATAAAAAGATATTTACAATTAAGGTATCTAACATTATCGTTAAAGGTCGTAGAGAAATTTTAAAAACGCACGAGTATTAGACCAATAGAATATACATATATTACATATGAGTTTTACTTGACGATAAATACATAAAGATTTATAAATACCTCAATACTGCTGATGAGTAAAAAATGAACGCAGTACAAAATTTGAAATTATGATTTCGATTATCCAGATGAACATACTTACTCGTATGTATACATATTGTATGTCTTTGCTTGATAGATCATTATTCGTTCATTAATCATCTTGGGATACATGTAGATACGAACGTGTTTGCTGTTTGAAATTCTTGCCAATGCGTTGATTTTTAAAACATGTTATTTTGAATGTAACACATATTTTTGGTAGACTAAACTAAAGAAATTATTATTTAGTTACAAAGTCTTTACAACTTGGGTAGGAATCGAAGTCTGAAATGGGCTTGAAGTCTGAAGGTGTATCATTATAGATTACAGATAATAGTGTAGAGAGCACAACAAAAGACATCAAGGAAAGACAAATTATTTATCTACTTGTTTGATAAAGAAATGTATGTGGCAGAGAATTTGGTGATAGATATGAATCCTCGCTAAGGAGATCGGAAAATAAAAATATAATATATTAAACGTTATCTAGGATAGTTCAGGGATTTTTCTAAAAAATATAATACATGGGCTGAAAAATCCATACCATTTTCAGTTAGTACCAACCCTCAAAAGATACGTGCTGTCGGACGATTAGTTCTCGAGATATAGCGTTGTGAGTGCAGCAACTTTTGTTATTGTGAAAAAAAAAATGGATTTAAAGCAATTTCGTGTGTTGATTTATCATTGCTTTTTGATAGGAAAAAATGCAGCCGATGCAAAGAAATGGCTTGATAAGTGTTACACGAACTCTGCACCAGCCGAACGAACCATTCGCAAGTGGATTGAAAAATTTAAAAGTGCTCATACAATCACCGAAGATGATGCACGAAGTGGACGTCCAAAAGAGGCTGTTTCAGATGAAAACATCAAAAAAGTCCACAAAATGATTACGAATGACAGTAAAGTGAAGTTTATCGAGATAGCTGAGGTTCTGAAAATATCAAAAGAGCGTGTTGGATATATCGTGGGTGCCGCGTTTGCTCACAGTCGATGATTCAGAGGAGTATTTAAAGCTGTTCAACCGCGATAAAGCCGAATTTTTGCATCGGTATGTGACAATGGATGAAACTTGGTTCCATCACTTCACACCAGAGTTAAGTTGGCAGTCAGCTGAGTGGCGAGCAGGGGACGCACCTCGTCCAAAACGACCAAAAACTCAACAGTCGGCTGGCAAGGTTATGGCATCCGTATTTTGGGATACACATGGAATAATTTTCATCGACTATCTCCAAAAGAGGCAGACTATCAACAGCGATTATTACATTGCGTTGTTGGAGCGTTTGAAGGACGAAATCGCAGAAAAACAGCCACATTTGAAGAAAAAGAAAGTGATAGTTTATCAAGATATTCACAAGTCGATGAAAACGATGGCAAAATTGAATGAATTCGCTTACGAATAGCTTCCCCACCCACCGTATTCTCCAGATTTGGCCCCCAGCGATTATTTCCTGTTCGCAGACCTCAAAAGAATGCTCGCCAGAAAGAGATTTAAGATGAGAGATTAAGATGAAGAAGTAATCGCCGAAAAAGAGGATTATTTTGAGGCTAAAACGAAATCGTACTACAAAACTGGTATCGAAAGGTTGAAAAATCGTTTCAATCAGTTTATCGCTCTTAAAGGCAACTATATTGATAAATAAAGTTGAATTTTACAAAAATTTTGTGTTTTACTATAAAACGGACTTTTCAGCCCATGTGTTATAAATTCAAAAACGCAATGACACCACTTTTTCCTCGATAAGATACAAATCGCAATTTGTGCAAAGATTGCTTTACTTAGCCATATAAAATTTTTTCGAAAGACTTGTATTCTGTGACTGTGAATAAATATGCGAAAATATGCGATTCGAGAAGGGTATTTATCCAAATTGAAGACCCCAGCCACAGTTATCGGCCTGAACTGATTTTAGTTGAATATTTCGAAGCGGTGCCTTTAACAGGCCAAAAAAAATTTAAAGTAGGCTACCGACAAAAACCGGTTGCTGACTTCACTGCCTTTCATTTCATATGCACACAACCTCCCAAAACACAGCACACAGCAACAATAAAAAAAAATATATGTTGACGACTTTGTATTAGCTACTCAGTTACAGAGTAAAGCTAATGGCGAATAGATCTTTACTGTTGACCTTTTGATACTTAACTAATATGCGTTAAATGGAAGAGTCATGTTTCCCCTTAAGGACAAACTGAAAGTATCCAGGATTCACGCAAGATCAAATTCACCTTAAGAATATTTATAATTCAAAAGTTAGACTCAAAAATATTAAAACATTCCGCAATTTATTCTGCTGTTGAATACGTTTTCTTGAGCCAGGGATGAAGCTAATAATACCTTCTTAAAAAAAAGTGAGGTAATCTCAACCGACTGAATACGATTAATTAAAAATGCACCGTAAGGTTTATAAACGGAAAATATTGGTTGCACCTTCTTTTTGTTAACCATTGAAAAATGTAACACGTATAAATACACTTAAGCTACATATTACACATGTATGGCTAAACTTGCTCAACTGTTTCTACAGGAAGTTCTTTTTTGGATCACCTCTTTAGTAACTTTGATAATGTGAATGCTAAAATTATTATCAAAATTATAATTTCATTGCTTGCCCCTGCTTAACAAGATTTGAAGCACTGCATGAACAAAAATTTAATTTGTATCTTAACGGTGAATATGCATGTATATACAAACATTATACTAGGTGGAGTGAAAAGTAACCTTCTTGGGAATAAAAGAAATATTTTTTTTTTAAAATGGTTTTTTATTTTATTCCATATAGTCCCCTTTTAGTTTGAAACACTTGTTCTAGCGATTTTCTAACTTCGTGATCCCGTCCGAAAAGTAATTTTCCGAAAGGTCTGCAAAATACTACTCCGTGGCGTCCATGATTTCCTCGCGCGAGTTGAACTTTTTATTGATGAGCCATCTTTTGAGGTTTGGGAAGAGATAATAGTCCAAGGGAGCCAAATCGGGTGAATACGGTGGTTGCGATAGCGATTGGAGCCGTAAGTCATTGATTTTAGCCATGGTTGCGATGCTCTTGTGTGCCGGTGCATTTTCTTGCAAAAACAAATTTTTTTTTCGCTACATGTGAGGCCGCTCTGCAGCGATTTCGGCCTTCAATCGCTCCAATAATGCACAATAATACTAGCTGTTGATGGATTTTCCTTTTTTGAGGTAGTCCACGAAGAGTATGCCATGACAATCCCACAAAACCGACGCCATAATCTTTCCGACCCATCGAACCTCTCTCGTGCCGGCTTCAGTCCATTGCCGGGCACTTATTCTATTCTCTGGTGTTCAACAGTTAAAGTTGTGTTAAAAAGTCCGCCCAATTTCGCTAAAAGCTGATCTTTAACTGAGCTTATTTCGGAATTTGATATACTACTATATCAGTCTGCTACCTCATAATCAGGAAAAGGACCTCATCTAACATGCCTCTACACCTAGCGCGGTCTTTTGCAAATGTGATCCTTCGCATGATTTCCGCGTCCTTTACTATCTTCAAGTCGTAGCTGCCTATCTTGACATTTTGTCCTGAGCATCGACGTTGTGTGTCCCTCTTTGTTGACAGCATAAATTTTTTTTTTTTAAATAAAAGGCAAAGCATTTGAGATATTTCAAAAACTTTATTATTGGCATGAAGTACAATCAAAACATTTATGAATGGAACTCGACTTCGTTCATATGGCCACCGCGGGCACGTTTGCAGCGGTCGATTCCTTGGACCCAATTTTTACGACTCGGCCACCACACATTTCGCATGGCCGCTATTTCGCATTCAATGTTGGCTCTGAGCTAACGTAGCCCCACAAAAAAAAGTCAAGCGGCGTTAAATCGCACGAACGAGGCGGCCAATCAACTGGCCCATGTCTTGAGATAACACGCTCACAATACTTACTCTTCAATAAATCGATTGTAGCGCGTGCTGTGTAGTTTGTGGCATCATCCTGTTGAAACCACATGTGGTCCAAGTCCATTTCTTCCAATTCGGGCCAAAAGTAATAGGCGATCATGACGCGATAACGCTAACCATTCACAGTAACGTGAAGATCGTTATCGTCGACGAAAAAATATGGCCCAATAACACATGCAACGGCATGGAAACCGCACCAAACAGTTATTTTTTGTGGATGAAGTGGTGATTCATAAGCACATGTGGGTTTTCTACCGACCAATAACTCATATTTTGCTTATTGACGAACCCATTGAGCCAAAAATGAGCTTCGTCACTGAAGATAATTTTGCGATGAAATTCATCATCTCAGCGCATCTTCTCCAAAACTCAATCGGAGAACGTAGCTCTTTAGTGTTGAGTTTACTGAATAAATTGACAGTGACAGTTTGATGATTAGTGAAAGAGTGCGTTCACAAATTCAATTCAAAATTGTCAAGTCCCTATTGGAAAACCCTATACTATGTTTTTGCATAACCCAAAAAACCCATCTTTGCCGTTTCTGTTTCAATAGTCTTAAATGCTCTATATTATTATTATTATTATTATTATTATCAAGAGAACGATACAAATTTAATTTGTGGGTCCGGGATTTAACGCCTATGCACATGTGGCGCATAATATTCTTCCCTTAATGTCAATGTCATTTGCATTGTTGAGTAACTGAACAGACTTTTGAAAATTGGTGCTTCTGGCGTTAAGTTGTGAGTTTTGCCCTGTTTTAATCGTTTTCGTACATTGAAGGAATCGGTCTTATCATTACTAACCTCGACTGTGCAGTGTCCATTCCCCATCGTCATTCTGCATAGTCGAATGAGCTTGCCATGGATGTTAAAACTAAGCGTGGCTCATATACATCAAAAAACATCTGCACTGCATCATGTTTGAAGTAACTCATGTTTATCCAACTGTTTGACGCTATCATAGCCCGCTATCTATGAAATTGGAAATTCAAATTGCTTAGCATATCTGTCGGAATGAGCAATACCATTTGCTTTGCAAATAATAACATACATATGTTCTTCTTCAACTATTGTATGTGATTGTTCGTACTAGTTTCAGCTCACTTATTTGCGGAGGTACGGACATCACAAATTGTATAAGCATTATTTTTACTAGTTATTCGAAAAAATAGCTTTTATTTTATCAAACAAATTGTGTACAACTAATTTGAAGCCACAATCAATCAAAACATGGCTTTCAAGCCTCATGGTGGCTGTGGTTTAAGCCTAAAGTCGCAGGACGGGTCTTCCACAAGTTGATTAACCCGATCTGGTGTAGCACATAGCTAGGTGCCATGACTCTAATATCAGCGAGAGGTTTTAGGTCGGCCTCGACTCAAACCAAGGGTGGGGTTTTTTTTCTGTAAAGAATTTAACACTACTCTTAAAATGCTTGAGTACGTATTAAGTTATTTGGAAAATGGTACAGAAAGAGCAAGAAAGATGTTAGAGCTCAATTGGTTATTTCCCCTCCAGAGTGGCTATCAACATAAAAAAAGTTGACTAAATTATTAATATAATTGGACTTGTATTCTATGGAAACACTCATCTCAAGCCAGCGTGTACAAGCGTGGCTGGTATTGAATCCCGAACTGCCCGATTAGGAAGCCAAAACACTATCACTTGAGTCAAGTCTACCCATTTGTGCCCCAATAAAGATTTCGACGCTGGTATTACTAAAACACGGTAAGCGATGACGAGGCGTATATCTTAGCCCCATGAACGTATAACCATTCCATGATATTAAGTCAATCACTTTATTATTAGTTTTATTATTAATATGGACAATCTAATGTGGTTGAAGATCATACCATCTCTGCTAGTGTTTTAAAATATTTAATTTCGATGAATGCACGTTATCGCGGGAACAAAGGTATCTGTTTCTTTCGGGCTGAAATTGTTTTATTCTTTTGATTTGAAAAGCAGACAAATTAAAAAGCAATTTGCTTCTCGAAAACAGCATACTCTAACGTTGATTCTTACTATCAACCGCTGATTTATCAAGTGCAGTTAAATATTTTTTTCCCACATTAATCTGGCGAATACCAATTTTAATTATATCAAGACTTTTTGAGCTCTCCAGTTTTGAAGATAAATAAAATAAGAGAAAAAAAAAAAGAAAACAAATAAACAAGATCTTAACAAGATCATGATTTATCAAACCACTGATTGAGGTGAATTTCCTCTTCCTACACAATGGAGGCAGAGATTTATTAGAGTTTGTGATAAATTTCGTTGAAGTGCTCCACATGTGTATACTGGTATCTTTTTTTTTATTTTACTGAATCCATGTCGAACACAGAAATTAAGTTAGGAATATCAAAACCAAGGAAGGGCACAGCAGGTGATTGGAGGTTTTTATTTTTTTATTCTGTATTCTGTATTCTATATTCCCACTGTTTAAACGAACAAATTTTATATCGAGCATAAATCATTCTGAGGTTTTGACATTTGGTGGCAAGTGATCTTTCAATTCTAATTTGGTTGGCAAAGGCTGAGTTTCAGGTTTGAATTCAGGATTATGGTTACTAGGATGCATTTGTCGTGGGAAATATTCTTATTAGAAAATATCTAACTTACCTAAGAGAATGATTGATTGCATATTTAAAAATAACTTCCGCGATCAAATTTAAAACATAATCCAGTTTTTTTTTTTAATTAATCTAAAAACTGAACTTTATTGCTGTACGGATAGAAGTGGATGATGTTGACGGTACCTAAGGCATCTTTTTTGTATTTTGGATGCATTTTTAAAGTCTACGGACAAAAATTCACTTGCTGGTGAAGAGGTTATTTGTCAATTGTATGTTCGGGCAAAGTGGTAGTTTTTGGTAGAAATTCTGAAAAATAAATCAATATACATGGGTTTAAATATATATAACTATATGTTAATATAAATATATATATTTTTGTCAGATTTGTTGTCAAATTTTTAATAATATTTTCCGTACATACAAAAGATACAAAATTCTGTGATGTGATACAAAACATGTTATATCTCCATTGGGGTGATTCTGTTTGCAAAACGAGTTGGGTTCCGCACCTACTTAAACAAAGGGCTTAGCTCAGGACTTTATCACAGTAGATTGAGATATTTTTTTGACTTTCTACAATATGTTTTTATAGACTTTTTTTTCGAATTAAAAATTTACTGTCGAAGGTATTTTTAAGATGCATGATCGTTTATCTCTTTGCTGAATCTTCTTGACATTCCTAATGTCTACGCTCAGATGAAATCATATGATGAGCTGTACTGCCTATCAAAACATTCCTAGTTGCTGTTTATTCTAAAGAGTTAGTTATCGTCACCCAAACTGCAAGAGTTCTATGGATATTCGACTAATTTTGATTGTGATAGTCTTGCCGTCTAAAAGAACGGCGACAGATTTCGGGGTCGTGCAAGAATATTGAACTGTAAGATTTCATTCTTTATTAACTTAAATCTGTCTTCCAAAGGGAGACATAGGTAATCCTAATTAGAGTGATTAATATATTGAAGAACAGATGAAGTGACAAAGTATAGGAGTATATGTCTATGATAAGAGTCAGCCTGCTTTTAATGTCTTTCTGAACCTACTGGACCTTCTTAGTATCGAGAATGCAGGGTTTTTTTTTTTTAACACACTCCAAAGGCTGAATTCACTGAGTCTTGTTTGGGTTTCTGGTCATAACAGGAATAAAGGTTGTCGATGAACTTGTTCAAAAGAGGATTATTCAAAAATTAAATCTGCTTTGAATGTTAGGTTTTATGTGAGTACAACTCCTGCACACCAAACAAATAACTTCCGACTTCATAGTAACATAGATAAATTACTGCTTACTGGGACCATAACGATACTTTAGGAGACATCTTATTTAACATACCCTCATTCGATGATTTTTGTAATTGTAACGACAACACCATAAAGTGCTGACTCTGTAAATATAGGACTTATGCTATATCATCAAACTGCAGATATTGAAGCGGTTTTTCATCTTTCTACGATCTTTTTTTTTTTTAAAGACTAGGTTTTTGTTTATATGTCCAATACATCTCACATTTGATTATTTTAAAGTGGGTAAATTATGATTCTCAATAATTGAATTGTATTGGATAACGTAACAGTCGGATCGAGGAGAAATTCACGGTGAAAGACGTTTCTTATTTCATCAAATATTCGACAATGTGAGTGAAATTTACTTGAGCTAATGATCATCAATTTTCAAACACATGTGAATATATATTGGTATACTTAAGATGGAAAAAATTTAATTTTCATAATCAATCCATTGCATCATATCAAAAAATAGCTTATATATTGTAGTTTATAGTTTATATCAGAACCATCAAAATCTTAATTTTTTTAATTCCAGTCTAATAAAAAAAGTATAAAACCTCTATTACTAGCTAATTCAAAATCTGTCTCACACATACTCGTTCGCATGAATTTTCATCGTGTTAACCAATTGATGATCTAGGCTTGTGCTTCAATAAATTAGTGTTACTCGTATATATTTTTATATGAAATAATTTAACGATCAACCATCAACGAAAAAAATGAAACCAATTCCAATAGAGCACCCTATGGTGAAGCTTAAAATGGAAATAAATGCTTTTATCTACTTTATTACACTTATAACAATGTCGTTAACAAAAACGTGTATCTATCTTTAAACTGTTATTGGGATAAAAATTATATCTGATCAAAATTAGTGAATTTTTTACAATTTCATTAGATGATCTATCAAATAATGCTTTGTTTTTTATTAGTCTATAAAAATCCAAACAACAACACAACTTAAGCAGTTGAGATCGGGGAAAAAACGTTACACATAAGTTATTACACAGAATACAAATTAAAATCCTACACCTGAATCGAAAGATATGTATAAAGTATCTAATTTTCTTCAAATCCAGCAAACAGTTTTTGACCTGGATTTTAATATCGTATTCCTATTCTTTTGCATTCAAATTAACAAATTAAACTTGTATGATCATCTATCTGACGATCGGGAATATTTCAATTTAAACGAGTCACTCTAGTTGTTGACACGATTTTTTTGTGCAAAGTTTTATTCAAACAAGTTTACGAGTGCGTTTATCCACAAGGAGCTAGAATATGAAAAAATCTATTCCGATTGCCTTATATGAGGCACACGTTTCAGTTCAATAAATATCTGATAAATGAGTGACTGTATGGTGACAATAACTAAGTGTGTTACTTGCCACAATTATGCTGGATTTACCCTGACAATTTCAAGTTCGGCTACTTTGTCAATCTAGTATATAGAAAATTCAAAATTTGATTTACCTTTTTGATCAAACATGTCTCTAAGATCTCTTTTTATTTCATAAACAGTTAAGAATCTGAAAAACAACAGAAAAAAGTTTCTGTATGAGGCAATGAATTATTTTATTTATTCCTAAATATATGACAAACATCAAAACATTTTGTTAGTCTTGGAGCCTTAGATTCGACTTAAGATCTGAAAAGTATAACTCCTAGTACACCGGGTTCGAGCTACTCAAGTTGCTTCTTAATTTTAACCCTTATTTTCTAATAATTGTGTATAATTATGTTAAAATAATATAATCTAATCTGTTGCATTTCAAGTTTAAATGAATTCAGTTT
Source organism: Volucella inanis (assembly GCA_907269105.1). NCBI lineage: Eukaryota > Metazoa > Arthropoda > Insecta > Diptera > Syrphidae > Volucella > Volucella inanis. Next base: position 40,285,769 of record OU026154.1, on the reverse strand, counting down.
TCTTTAATAACATAACATATACATATACAGGGTGTCCCAGTTAAGGTTTTCGTCCTGATAGCTGAAGATTTCTGAAGCTATGGCGAACAAAAAATTGTATTGCAGGTGGCGGGGAGGGTCTATTTTCATCCCCCACCAAGTTATAGGCCGTTAAGGTGAGGAACCTCTGATTTCGAGGTAAAACTTCTTAGAGGACCGTAGCTTTCTAACGAATTCAGTTAGTGTGCATAAAATGCTGAAATTTCATCGAATTCGATAAATGCCAGCCAAAATTATGGCGTTTTAAAGCTAACATTTTGAAAAATCGTTGAACCAATTTCCAATTTTATCAGAAAAATGCGTTTATCTCAAAATTTTCAACTTTTAGGTTAACGTTTGTCTTCTTTTTATCATCTACGATTAGAAACAAAGGAAGATATTGAACACCACTATTTAATTCAGGCAAATGGGTCACAAAATAAAAAGTATGTTTAAATAACAAAAAAAAAAGACTAAAAGCTAGTTAACAAATAAAACAAAGCTGGAGCAGTAAGCCAACGCTAAATTTTCCGCTATTTTGTGGAATCTAAAAGTTGAAAATTTCGAGATAACCATATCAATATCTAATGATATTGGTCCAAAAATTTTTCAAAATGTAAGCTTTAAAAACCCATAGTTTTGGCTGGCATTTATCGAACTCGACGAAATTTTAGTAGTTGTGCACAACAGTTTCTTAATCTGAATCCGTTAGATAGCTACGGCCTTTTAAGAAATCAGAGCTTTTTCAATTTAACGGAATATAATTTGGTGGGGGGTGGAATCTTCAGCTATCAGGACGAAAACCTAAAATGGGACACCCTGTATGTGGAAGTTTTCATTAAATTAAGTACACATTTATTGTGAAATCAATATAAAATTTTATTGGTTAAGTTCGGTCTATAGCTATTATGAATGGAATACAGTTTCTGTTGCAAGCGAACATCCGAAGGTCAAAAATATCGAGCAGGTTAACATGTTGAGGTAACGTTATCCGTTCACTGTGTTGCTGTCTCTACAGCTTCATCTTTGGAAAAGTACGGACCAATGATGCCACCAACCCATAAGCACCACACAGTAACTTTTTTGAAATGCATTGGTTTTTCTTGAATCTCGTATTTGTTTTCCGGTACCCAGAAATGACAATTTTGTTTATTTCCGTAGGTACCCGATTATCTAAAAATGGGCTTCATCGGAAAAGATCAAATTCGATGACAAATTGTCCTGGCGATCCAACATTCAGTTTTCAAATCAGCACGGTCGTAGATGGTCTAAACGATTCAATTGTTATGTAATTTGAATTTTATAGGCGTGAGAATGAATATCAACTTTTAAAATTCACCGTACAGTGCCATAAGTGAGGTTCAATAGTTCAATTGTTGACTTCGGCGACGAATTGAGGTGCCTGGATGGTTTCGAACACTTTCGCTCACAGTACGTCCCGAAACTTAACCAGTTTTTTCAAGCGCTTCACTATTGCACGAATTCCGAACTCACTAGAGTGATTATGTTGATCGAAAAATTCACGAATTTTACGAAATGTTACTTTAACAGATCGTCCATTTTCCTAATAAGAACGAATAACAAAATTGAGTTGTTGTGTTGTGAAAGATTCCATGATTAAAATTGCCAAAGATTTTCTGACAACTGTCAAAAAAATCAACCACATTGAATTCAGAAAATCACAGTAATTAACAGCCAATCGACACCATTTGTTGGCTTACCTTTAACTGTTTACATTTTTCCACAAGCCAAAAATATAGATCGATATCGTATGTGACGTTATCAGGAATGTCCACTACCCCTATTTGTTGAAAAACATTATTAAGAAATGAAAAGACAAAGCATTTCTTGAGAGAAAATTTATGTACGTTTAAATCATATACAATATAGTAAGTAGTGTTTGAATTCATATCTGAAAATTCTCTCTTTTAGCATTATGCAGTCCTGTTATCTTTCTTGGAGCCACAAAATCATTTGCTGTAATTTGGAGTAAAGTAAATGACGTAACTAAGAACCATTCTTAATACAGACGAATAATATTACAACTTTTAACTCTTCGTCTTTTTCATGATGCACCATTGTTTGAACGATTGATCGCAAGTTGATATCCCAGTTCGAAAATCAAGCTGGTACAAGAAATACTGATGAATTTTCTGCAAGTTTTCTAGGTAAGAGTGTGTATAAATTTGAGAGTAGTACATACATACCATAAAGTGATGAACTTTCAACATAACTGTGGAACATACTACACTATGTTAGGTATATAACCCACTCCAGTGGAAATGCATACGCATACACATATATACTGTTTAGTAATTAAGTTAGTACATAAGAAGAATATAATAAATGTTAAGTCTTAAGGAGAGATCACTGCGTTTCAGTTCTTTAGTAATTACCGTACATTTCAATAACCAAGATAGAAAAGCAACAGAAAGGCATATTCTTAAAATTCTTTACTCATATTTGAATACGTAGAATTCACATTTTTGATGTTAAAATCAACATCGATGCAAACAAGTATAAGTATAATACATTCAATACCATGCTGGGGGCACCGTAACGTATTTACAGAAGTGCTGCAACTTGAGTAGTTTGCTTATTACAAATAACTGCTCACCAAATTACTGTTTTGTTGGTCCAATGTCATCTGTAATTTTATATGCATCAAGTCCAAAGATATGGAAATATAGCTTGTAACTACGAGATTGATGATGACCTATTTATTTCACGATTACATGAAATAATTTTATCTCAAGAATGTATTAAGTATTAAGTCGTATACGCTCTTAGCTTTGCTCGACATTGTTAAGATTTTTAAAAGCACTACAGTGAACATAGCTCTTAGTTATAATCCCATCGAATAAGTTAAGCTCTGAATATGAATTCTGTTGGTCACCATGATTTATATGTAACGAATTCCTGTCGGTGCAAGATTGTGATTTTTCATTTTTTATGAAGACATATGTATTGTACAATAATATTTTTTTTCTAAACACTTTTACTTGAGTTTCCTCAAGTCTAATCGCCCTACAAAAATAAAAAACTATGTGCATTCCAGATTATTTGGATGCTGCACCTACATATATATATATATTGTTTTCAAAAATCATTGTATAAAAACAAAAATGCACACCTTCGTTGACAAATCTTCTTCCTTTTTGCAAAAATCAATTTGGATCTAAGGAAATTTCACAGAAGGTGCTTTACTAGAAGCTTTTTATTTTTCAATTAATAATGATGAAATAATAATCACATCTTAATATTCTCTTTTTAATATTAATATATTATATACAGGATTGAAAATTTGGTCATACACCGTTTTATTAAATACGATTTTGTTATAATTATTGCGAGTATTTGCATTAATAAATTTTTTTTCCCCGCCGTAGAAAGATTTAATTGTTTTGCTAACACCAAGACAATCACGAGCGTGTCGCTATGCTTTCCCCTTTTTAGGACGGTTAAATCTCATCGCGCTTGGTATAATGGTTTCTTCCTTTGAGGACGGTGCCACAGATTTCTTTTAGCCGATACATGCACAATTTCCCTTAGCGCTTGAATTTCGGAAACCTATAAGATGTTGATATTCGTTTTCTAACTAAATACAACCCCAAAGTTGTATACAATAGATCCACACTGGCTACAGCACTTGCTTGTATAAGAGCAGCTTGTCATTCAATATATTCCTTTGCTGACGACTATTCTCTCTGCTTTTCAGAGAGAAAAGCATGTCCGTACTATGAGTACTATTCGTATGCTAAGCTCATTAAATTCCGATATAAACATCATCACTAAATGGGGAACCACCAACAGAGGGGAATTTAATACTTCCAAAACGCAATGCTGTCTGTTGTCATTAAAGCGAAATTAAAACACCCAGCTGTTATCCATGAACGGCACTTGAATCGTCGAAGCCGAAAAACTTTTCATTCTCAGTATGTGTGTCCATAATAATCTACGTTTGAATGACTACATACTATATTTGATGTCGCCAAAATTCTCCGAAATGTCTAGGTTTCCTCAAGCGATTTAAGAAATATTTCATTCGCTCTGATTTGCCCACAATCTATAAGACGTTCATCCGCCCAAAAATGGACTACAATGCCCACATCTGGCCAGGTGTTCCCATAACATGTCTACACCTGCTAGATACGATTCAAAACCGAGGTATAAAACTCATAGGTGATGCTTATATCACCTAGGTAATTTACACCATCGGACACTTGCCTTACTTTGTACTATCGCTTTTTTCACGCCCCTTCAAATCTTCAATCGTTACACTCGTCTCGCTATGAATGTTCATCAGTATAGCCTCAATCCAACTTTCGGGCGTACTCTGAAATATCGTGACTCGTTCCGAAGCCGTTCAGCTCGCTTATAAAATTCCCTGCCGAACTCTCTATTCCATAACCATTATACACCCTGACTGACTCGAACTGCAACCAATTTCAGACTGCTATAATTTTCAAATCGTTCATTAATGTGAGCTCAAATTTTGACACATAACAGATAATTTTATTATTTACAAGTCTTTTAAACGATTTGCGTCTCAGATGTGTTGAAAATTTTTTATCCGCGATGGATTTCAAACGTGATAGTGTGATTGCTTTATATTTGGCTGGAAAACCACAAGTAGCTATCGTTAGAGCCCTCCAGCACCTCAACGTAAATAAATCATTTGTGTCTCGAACCATAGCTCGTTACCGTGATACTGGCAGCGTTGCAAAACGCCATGGAGGTAGTCAAAAAAAAAAACAGCAGCATCGGCAGAAATGGTTCGAAAAGTGAAGGCTCGAATTGAGCGAAATCCGCGTCGAACTGGAAGGAAAATGGCTCGTGAGCTCATCATATAGTTGGAATGGATGCAACACATACTGAAAAATAAGCTTGCGCTCAAACCATTGAAGTTCCAAAAAACACACGATCTTACACCGCAACAGAAAAAAGTGTCGAAAGAGCGAAGGAGTTGCTACGCTTGCACGAAAGTGGTGAGTTGCCGAATTTGGTTTTTTCCGATGAGTCGCCATTTGTTATAGAGCAACATGTCAGCAAACAAAATGACCGAGTTTACTTGCCAGAGAGGTCCTTCGAAAATTTACAACTTCGGACGGCCACCAGAAAGCAGGCAGCACCGAAGGTGATGGTTTGGGCCGCCATAACCGCCGATGGTCGCTCTCCGCTCGTATTTTTGGACCGTGGCTTCAAAATTAATGCGATCGTATGCCGTGCAACTGTCTTAGAGACAGTACTGAAGCCTTGGACAAACTATCATTTCGGTCGGAGACCATGGACATTTCAACAAGGCTCGGCACCGTCTCACAAAGCGAGCGTCAACCAAGATTGGTTAAAAAACAATGTTCCACACTTCATTTCTTCGACACAATGGATGCAAATCCGTTGGATTTCTCTGCCTAGGGTATTTTGAAGGCGAAAGTTGGCACTAAAAACACCAAAGTTTGGACCACCTCAAACAAGCACTTCGCCGGGAATGAACCAAAATACCGCAGAGCCACTTGCGTGCAACATGCGATGCTTTCTTCGGCCGCCTCAAGACCACTATTCTCGGCAAAGGTGAACATATTGAAAACTACTGACACATTTTAAAAATTAATGTATTTTCCAACATTTTTTGCTTTGGCACAATAAAAGTTATCAAAAAAAAAAAAAATATAGCATTTTTAAAAGTTGCAGTTCGAGTCAGTCACCCTGTAACTTGGAAACTTTTAAAACCAACATACATAGGTATTCGTATCCCCCCCCCCCCCCCACCGATCAACTTTCGTTCGCCTGCATAGTGAAAAAAATTAAAAAAAACTTCTAATGTTTTCGAATTTACGTTTCCCTGTAGTTGTTTTCGAATTGAGTATCATTCCGGATCTTAACTTTTATGAAGGGAATACAGACTGAGTTTATGAGAATAGGCAAACTGCTTGTTTTTCTATAAGTATAGTTTACTTGGGCAGATTTGGTTTCATTGGGTGTAATCTGCCAGGTATTTGTTTATTCACTTACATAATTAAAAGCCCTTGTAACTGTTGTTTCTTTAATAGTTTTAACTATTGTATCAGCAACAGCAGCTTAAAGTGTTCCCTCTTGTTGCGATATATCACGGCTAAACATCTGATATAGTAGCGTATCAAGAACATATCTTACCGCAAAGTTGGCTAAATTTCTGATTCTCGAGATATGTACATTGTTGAAGTCACAATACATAGTATAGAAGTATTTGACTTTATATGTAGTATTTTTAGATATGAGTATTATTGCATGTTGGAAGCATTTTGGGTTATAAAACAACACAAATAACTATCATTTCTACCTTCCTAGTTAAGTTGCTGTATTTCACGTATGAAAATCATATGATCTCTAGTATAAATTTCCCAACTTTTGTGACAGATTGTTTAAAATAAATAAATAAAATTCTAAAATTAACAAACTAATTGTTAGTAAACATATTGAGAAAAGAGTTAGTTGACTGAAAATTATCCTCTAATGTACCTTCCAGTTTGAGTGTTCCGGTTTTAAATCAAAAAATATTCTGATCTTATATATCACAGTTATTATTTTTATATATGTGATGAAACTCTACTCTGATTTACAGTGTGTATGATTGAAAATATTTTTGCGTATACATATCGTATGATTATAATAAAACGATACAAATGAATTATTGAGAGCTCCAGCAATATAAGTCTTTGGAATCTGCTACACAACGCAATGAATGTTGCATATATTAGCACTTCTGACATTTTCAAAATGCATTCAAAGTATATTTATTCGTGAAAAAAATACGAAAAATTATGCGTACCATTTAAAATCCCCTTATGAACTAGATATCACACATCAAGAGTGAACAAGTTATTGTTAAACAAAAAAAGATCAATTTTTCAGTGCAAACGATTTGGAGTCATTAATTAAAAGTCGATTAATAGGTCAGTGGTCATTTTATTCATTGAAATCTTTTTCTACTTTGTTTCGCCATTTCATTGTTGATCTCATCTAGCACTTGATTCTTTGATAATAAATTCAAAAAGTTAGGTAAACATTACCAATATATATATGAAAGCAAATGCAAAGATAAGTTGGTAGTGTAATTTGTCACGCATTTCGAATGATAGTAAAACCTATGTGCAAACCTTAAAGCCACACCCATTTTATGACCGCACGCGCCATTCGCTTTTAAAGATTGATATATCGATATTTACTATACGAGTAAATTGAAATAAACAAAATCTGGTGTAAGCTTTGATTAGACACTTAGGTTTAAGAAAAGTGATTTTATTTTATTTTTCAATTTTCCACAGTGGATCACCATCAAAATTCGTTACTATAAGTGAGCAGGTCTGCTCAACTTAATGCGTCTTAAATAGGTACATAACCCGTTTAAGCAGCATCTTTGATATAAAAAAAAAAATTAATTTGACTATACTTTGGAATTACTTCCACCCACATTTTTATGTTTCAACTCCTATTACTTCTTCAAAATATGTCAAATTTCTAAGTCTTAATAGTAGCTGGCTGTTATAAAATCGCGTAAAAAAATTTTCAAAATGTTGTTTAAGACTCAGTTAAATAAATTGAATGATATCTTGCCATTACCGTCACATTGTTTTAAACATTACATCATATATGTACCAGTATATGCTACAGAGTAATAAACAACCTATACAAACTGAAATACTTTCGCGTTTTTCTTTATTGAACATCACCGAAAAAACCTTACGTCAAAAATATATAATGCTAATTAAAGTAACAAATAAGTGTAAATTAATATTCTGTATCAGGTTACACTTTTAGTTGCCGTGTCTTAATGTTAATATCAATATCAACTGTTCTCAGTATGTTTGGAGTTTTGTTTTAGTTTTAAAAGCTTTTAGGTGATAATATCTGAGATCTTCTCGAATGTCTTATGCGTTGAGGTGTTAATTTAAATTTCCTACCTATATTTACACATTTGATGGTAACATATCTATGAAGTTGGCTTGGATATTAGGTCAGTGCAATAAAAGTTGAGTCATTCATAGATACGAGTATCCGGTGTATAAAACGCAGTAACTAACAGGCATGAAGTGTATCAGCCTACGTATTTTTATTGATATACCGAAATAAAGTGATTCCCACGGCTTCATAATTTCCTTGAAATATGTCGTGTTATAATAAAATGTATGTATAAACATATCTATTAATGTTTAATAAAAAATAGATATTTGTTATTTTCAAATTTCATACATAGCTACCTCAAAAAGATAAAAAGTTGAAAACCGTTTCTAAAAAACTTTTATTTGTATTGAAGTTTTCCAATGTTTTCTTTACAACAATTTTATTATTATTACCTAAGCAATAGTGATCTTGGAAGGTGTTATGAACTTATTAATTTTTACCTATATACATTATTAAATTATAATTCATTTATTTTTTCCAGTTCACAAAATAGTTATAAAATTATGCCATATTTACATCGCATACGTTTTTTTTTTTTTACAAAAACAGCATTAAATGTACTCGTATGTATATTTCAGCGGAAACAGAGAAATATAATTGTAAATAATTAATGGCATAAAATTATTTATCGAATAAAAAACAGCTCGGCTGGTTTGCTTACCTTCTACATGTTCAATTTTAGTTTCAAATATTACAGCTCTTAAAAAATACCATTTATACGAAAGTCAAAATAGTTTAGAGTACATAATTACAAAAGCAGAGAAGAACCTCGGTCACAATATGATTAAAGTTATATGAAACATACACAAATCCTATTGAAGCATATGGTACGTAAAATAACACAATCGTTAATGTCAAATAGATGGAGCACGTAAAATAAACCCAATTATAAGGGATCTATTATAGCAAGTTATGAAAATAGAATCCAATTAAGAATATAGTAGGCAAATATTCTTTTATCGGAGAAAAGCACTATAAAAACGAATTAAGTTTATTGTCAAAGCTTTTAATACTGGAGGCGACCGTCTGATTACCTACCTCATCGGGGGATAGGATAAAACTATAATTAGTCGATAGTGTTCGTAAAAACATTTGTAACAACACTGGTCCGGCAAAGTTTTTCAGGGAAGTTTGGGCGGGAAACGATTACTTCTGGTACCGTTTTTTGAAGAGTAACTACCTCATCGGGAGAACGAAAATTTTTATACAGGGTAAAAACAAATCATCAGGCAAACAAAACAGGGTATAAATGCTTCCCCGACCGACCCAAATAACGGGTTTTTTTTGATAAAAATTATAGAAAAAGTTAACAAAAACGATTTTCTTTTATTTTTTAACTTTAAAAGTCTAAAAAAATTATTGGGAATGCATAATATTGGTATAGAACAAAGCCAGAATATTCTATTTATCAAATAAAGTGACTGTTTTAGTACTCCCCCTCCTCTCTTCTTCAATCAATTATGTATAGGATAATTTTTTTTTTTTTTATATTCCACTTTAAAAGTAAAAAAAAACCAACTTTCTTGATCAAATAGATATTATTTAACAATACAAAGATAACCTACATTTGTTTCTTTAACAAAGAAATACTTATTACTTACAAGAGTTTCTCTTCAAAACTATTTGCTTTATCTTTATTTTGATTATTCCTAAAACAAAATTAATAACTTCCAACAATTTAGTATTCATAGTATTTATTTTTCATGTTTGTAGTGTTTTGAAAATTTTTATTACACATGATAAACTTCTAAATTCTTTAGAATCAACCAAAGAGATCCACTGTTTGTGTATATTATCTAGTTTTAGAACTTTTCAATTATTCAAAACAGAACAAAATAATTACAAAAAGCTCTAAATTCAAAAAATGTTCATTTATATCTATAGTATATATATAGTTTCAGTTCTTTTCTAACAATATAACATTATATTAAATAAATATTTTATATTCAAAATAAACAGATGTATACATATAACAATAACAATAAACAAACAAAATTTAAATTTCATTATTTCACAAAATATTTATATATTTAAATATTCTTTATTATCTTTTTTAAATAGTGTAGTCATCTGCGTCTGGTTCAAAAAAGGAATCTGTCTCTTCATCGATTTTATTCAAGACAATGTCTTCAACATTTAGAAGTATTGGTTCCTCTTCAAACCAAAGAGGCAAAAACTTTTCATGATTTAAAATCCAGCCAAAATCATCGGCTTCAGTTTTTACACAATTTGATTCCATTGCGTTTGCCCACATTGAACTTACGAAAATTGTTCTTTTGATTTTTTATTCAAGAGATTTGAAACAAGGCGAAATTAAACTAGAGTCGAAGTTTTTCATGTTTTTGAAAAAATTTCCAGCAGTGTTATTTTTCGCAGCATATAGTAAAGGTTTTCAAACATTTGAACCCTCGCTAAATTTACGTTGCTACAATTCTTAACAGCATACATTTACAACATAAAATTTTTTCGTTTAGTGGCAACATCATCAAGATTTTCATTTTGGCTTCTACTCAACGCTGCAAACGCTGTCTGAAAACGTTCATTTTTTTCTAAAAGACTTAATGGTCTTGCTTTCCCTTTCCTAAAAAACATGCCGTATAATCGCAACCTGTAAATGCGTGAAAAGCTGGCAAATAAACACATAAACTACTGCCTAATGCGGTAGCTAGCTGAGTGCAATTGATGCGATTAATGCCTCGAGATTTAGTGTTTCCTCCAGCTAACTAAATCTCTAAAGGTTTAAGCTTATGCATATTGCCCAGTAAGATTATTAACACATCAGTATCAGATACCTTAACTAATATTTTTGAGTGAGATATTGACTTGCTTATATGGTAAATGATTCGCGTGTCCGCTTCTTCATGGCTACAATTCAATTTGTCATTTGTCATCCGAGGTCAAAAAAAACGTTCTTATTTCCAAGAATCAGAACCTTAGAGTCGTTTTCCCAATGCTGTGTTAAAAATTTTAACAGAGCTTCTTTGAATTTTTGATTTTTCAGGCAATTAAAGAAGTCATTATTTCGTTTTTGTGACGGTCCAAGAATTGTGTAATTAACTGTTTCTTTTTCATTACGAAAAGTATGGTCAATATCTTTAATAGATGGATGCAAATATCTATCAAAAACTAAATGCACTTCCGAAGCATTTGTGGAGCATAGTCTCCTCAAAATCATCTCGGAAATTTTTTAATTAACTGAAAGTCCCATAATTTCAATATTTGGACAAATTGGTTTAGATAAAGGAATTCGGTTTTTGAGCTTTTAGGCCAAAACAGATTTGTAAGTTTTATTCATTTCTCCACTGTAACAACAAAGGGAAGCTGGTTCAGGTGCAAGTGGATATGATGAACACACTTCCATGTCAAATTTCTTTTCCAAAGCTATAGCTAAAAGTTGTCCAAACACATCTCTCTCCATTTTAATCAGTGTTTGTTTTTCACCATTTTTACTTTTTCGAAACCTTTTCAAACACTGAGATGAGAAATTACGAATATTGTTCCAACTTAAGGCAATATTATAATTATTATTAAAGGCAATTTTTTGACGGTTTCCGGTTTGAAAAGCACTTCAAAGAAAATCTGCAGTTTCTTGGGATGCTGTCCTTCCTGTTGTTATATGAAATAAATTTTTTTTTTTTTCATACTTAGTTCAAATGGATTAATATTTTGTTTAAAAGAATTAATTAATTCAAATAACGCATTTGTGTCTTTTTCGATGCGATTTTGTGCAAGTTCATGGGATATGTCATCCTTTTAATCAAAATTGATTTCAGTGAGCATTTTAAAAATTATTTTTGTACGCATGTTATGACTGAGGGCCCAACGCTGCCTTGCCGAAATTGAGTTTGTAAAATGAGTTACACCAGTTAAAGAGTTCGCGGCATCAGCATTAATTATCTGTTCGAATGTTAAGTCAACAGGAGCTCTTGCTAGGCTCTTTGCCGTGCGTTTAATCCGAAAAACACCTCGTTTAAACTCATTTATCAGCCCAGAATTACGAATTTTTAACTCTACTAAGTTACTGTGGTATTTCAATATCCAGCTTGCATAATTAAGTTGATTAAACAACTCAAATATAGAATCCACACAAAAATCAAAATCACTCGTTCTGATACTTCTCAAAAATCTAAAAAATACGTTTATAAACTCAACGTATTGCATGAAAAATTGTGAAGTTTCCCATGATCTCCTCTAAGATTAAGATTACAATATTGCCTATATTTTTTTATGACAACGTCTAACAATGGACTCATAACAAAAACTTGATATGGTTCTAATGGGTTATCGTGTATGGAATTTAAATCTTCTACAATATCAATATCAAATATACAATTTATCAAATTGATAAATTTTCCCAAAGCTTTAAAAAAAGTAATTTGTTGTTGGATTTTCATTTATTTGAATCTGCATAGCCATTTTAGCAATTGATAAATCATATGCATGTTTTAATTTTGCATGTACAACGGTATAGGACGTTGGTGACATATTAATTTGAGGCAGGTAATCTACATATAATCTGAGTTTCACTTTTGTCTATTGTAGTTTTACAATTGAAATTTGAATAAAGGCAAATGAAATAAAAAAAAAAAATAAAAAATATTTTTAAATTTATTTAAGAAATATTTCAGGGAAATTTTTTTTCTTCTCTGGGTACACTTTCTTGCATATTGTTTGACACTAACATAATACTTGAACTGGACGGTTGAGCCTCATAGTAATAAATTTTTTGTTTTACTTAAACCTGCATTAACTGCATTATGTATTATATTTTTAAGAATTTAAATCTTTGCATTCAGCCAGTCAAAGACGATGTTGAAGGCATTTTCGTTTTGTTTTTTTTTAGATGCATGGTGTGCACGTGGCCAACTAATAGTACACACAATTGTTGAACGCGATTATTTTATTTGCGGTAAATTAGGTAAAAAATTCAATATCTTATTGATCTCTGTTTTGATCATTAATATCTACCTATTAATAATGTTGTAAATAAACAAGTTTCAACATACGGTTGAGTCAAGCGTTCAGGTCTTGCGTTTTTTAATGGATGCTTTATCTGATGCACTAAACCCATTTTGATTTATATTCAGTTTCCTATAGCACTTTGTATGATAGACAAGAGTTTCTTTGGATTCAACAGGGAGTGTTGAATTAAATGTTTCCACATTTAAAATTTCTAATTTATAACTTTATTAAAAGTTTTGTGAGTAAAGTTATTTACTTTTCTAGAGTCATTGTGAATCTCACAAACAAAACACTTTTTTATTTGGAAAATTTAAATATAAAGCACAGATTTAAATAACAACAAGTATGAAAAACTAATTCAAAATATTTTTCTAACAAATATGTCAGTAAATATAAAAAATGTACTTTTTTAAAGTTTTTTCCGATATTTTTGTTTCGCGCACTTTCGTACACTTGCATTAAGTCAAATTGAAACATCAGCAATATGACTAACGGAAGATCAATCAAAAACAAATTACTAATCAACAATTTAACAGCGAGAGTGATTTCTCACGTTTTGTTTAATGATAGCTAAGTTAACGGTTATGATTTTTTGTTCTGATTTGAATAATTGAAAAGCTCTAAGACCTAATAATAGAGTGGATCTCTTTGGTTGATTGTTTAGAATTCAGAAGTCTTTTAATTATGTGTAATAAAAAATTTCAAAACACTACAAACATGATAAATAAATACTATGAATAATAAATTGTCGGAAGTTATTAATTTTCTTTTGGGAATAATCAAAATAGAGATAAAGCAAATAGTTTTGAACAGAAATTCTTGTAAGTAGTTAGTATTTCTTTGTTAAAGAGACAAATGTAGGTTATCTTATTGTAAAATAATATCCATTTGATCAAGAAAGTTGGTTTTTTGACTTTTAAAATGGAATATAAAAAAAATGTTCCTATACATAATTGGTTGAAGAAGGGAGACTATTCTGGCTTTGTGCTATACCAATATTATGCATTCCCAATAATTTGTTAAAATTTTAAAGTTAAAAAATAAAAGAAAATCGTTTCTGTTAACTTTTTTTATAATTGGGAAGGTTATTCCCTTAGAAAGTTTGCCCGACTTGAAAGTTTCAAAAGAAGACTGTCTCACCTTTCTTTTGGTACCAATATCATTCATTTCCCGATGAGGTAGTTTTTTATAAAAAAAAAAAAACTCGTTATTTGAGTTGGTCCGGGAGGGATTTATTCCCTGATTATTTTTCCCGACCAGAAGTTTTCAAAATTAGAGATAATACCCTTTCTACCCTGTATAAAGATTTTCGTTCTACCGATGAGGTAGTTACTCTTCGAAAAAACGGTACCGGAAGTGATCGTTTCCAGCCCAAACTATCCTGAACAATTTTCCCGACCTGTGGTTTTACAAATATCTTTACGAACACTATTGACTAATTATATATTTATCCTATCTCCCGATGAGGTAGGTAATAAGACGGTCGCCTCGCGGACTATATTAACAATATTGTAGAACGACTCACTTTTGTAATAATTTTGAAATCCAGTGACTAATTTATTGAGAATAATACACATGACACCTCGCAGTTAAAATTCAACAAAACTCGCAAAGGAGTAATTAAAACCACTACTAGAGATTGAATACACTTTGGTGTATTCTTCCACCGTGTAGCCTTGGAGTTTACTTTAGAAAAATACGGAGAATATTCCATTAGAGCTCAGATATCGTAACAGTGTACGAGTACAATCAGATTGTTCACTGTCATCACTGCCATTTCTATTGATGCAACGATGTATTTTTTGGCTGGGAGAATCAAGCCCAAATGCTTTATTTTAATTGCTGATGGATTGGATCTGAGAAATTATATAAAATCAAAACAAAAGCGAATGTAAGTACAACAAGATGAGTATACGAGTAAATCGTCGTTTGAAAGAGCACATGCCTTTTTTAAAAGAGAAATGAAAAGCACAAGAAGCACCCTTATATCAGCCATAAAAATATGAAAACGTTACGTTGCAAGCTATTTTATGACGATAATAGCCAACATTCTTGGGTGGCCATGGCGCAAGTGGTAGTGTTCAATTCGGGGTACCAGCCGTGACCGAAATACTTTTTTTCAGACAACTAAAATCTTGTGAGATGAATTATACTAATAATTCAGCAGCATATATGAGATAGCAAATCATATATACTAACGTATTGCGTCATCAAATTCATCGCTCAAATTTATTGAGTTTTAAGACCACAAAAGTTCACTATCAATTAACCATACCGAAAAACCGAAACTTACTATCCCTTAATTAAGTTCCACGAATTCATAATATTAAGTTGAGCTACGTTCATCCAAAAACTTATTTTGATGGTTTTTGAGCACGATCAGACAAGATGAGGCGTTCACTGTAACACTACCTTGTACTATTACCATATATTAGATAGACACATCTTCTTTATGGACATCAGTTCCAAATCAAAGACTCTCCGATTTCAGATCTTATCTTCTAACTCCGTAGGGTAGGGACTGAACACACATAAATAAAAAGGGAGCTCAATTAACTTTAGCTGTGCACCTGAAAGTAACTTATACAGGGCTGTACTTACTCGAGATTTAGGTCGAACTATACATATTAGTAATGAGGGTACTGAGATATAAAAATGCAGACACATATGCATCAAATACAAACGTGCTAGGGAAGGCAAATCATTTTTGGAGTAAAGTGACATATGTATATATGTGAGAGTTTTTTTTTCTATTAAACAACCGATGGATGGGATGCAATTGGTCTTATCAGCACCCCATTGATCCAGGCCAAGCCATGTTATACCGAAAACTCCCCTACCCTTCCACAAAATCAACAGTGAAGTGAAGATTTTCACTATGATATTCGAAATAACGGAAGATGGCGCCCTTAAGCATTAGATGAGTTAGATCAGTTGGCTTCCTTCTACTCCTGAAGACAAAAACCTCAATGGTTGACTGAAAGTCAATTTCTGGTGGACCAATGAACGTTAACTTACCTTCTGAACGGAAATAATATGATAGTACTATTTATAGTACTAATTTCCATCATGCCTATCGAAGTCGAAATTATTTCGTTCAGGAATCATGAAAATACTTTCCCTGATACTTATATAGTACATATCTTCCTCGCGTATGCCGTATGCAGCCAGTTTAAGGGGCTGCTTCTTTCTTTTCCTTTTTTCGCATAATTTTGCCTTGAATATTGAAAGACTTTTTGTTACTGAACGCATTTTTACGCAAACATGCCGAAATCTCATCAAATAGGTAAGTCATTTTCTTCGAAATTTATGTGTAGTTTGCTGTATGCCATTAATTAAGAATATTTATTTCATATCTCAAAACCAGTCCTCTTTTAAAATTATACACTACGTATATAACCATACAATTAACATATATCAAAGAATTAGGAATGCAACAATCACCGACTGCCAAAGAATGTCATCGATGACTGAATATTTACCGGAAATTTTAGTGCAATAAAACCGCTATAAAGCAAAAGACTTCGAACAACTATAATTAAGTTTCAAGTTTGTGTTCTATATTTATTTTGTCTTACGACTTAATAACCAATAATATGTACAATAAACTTCCCACATACAATGTGACATGTAGTTTTAAATGGTGTCGTTAATATTCGTGACATTTACGAGTACGAGCAAATGCAGTTTAAATTTGAATTTCCCTCTTATACAATACAAGTATTTTGTGCTTGTTAAAATACAAAGTAGGTCATTTGAATTTGATCTCTGAAAGCACTCATATTATTAGAATTTGATGACATTAACTTAAAAGACAAAGTTTAGTTTACAAAGGCAAAAACTTTGTAATGTAACACAGGGCCTACGTTATAATGTCAAGCAAAGGTTGAAAAGTCTTCCCCAAATAATACAATATATTATAACATAGATCCCTTTTGCTGCTTTATGTTACAATTCCTCTAAATTTCAAAATATGTAGTTCATTTCCAAAAATATATGTTCATTTCTTTTTTTTTTTTTTTGTGCCTCGGAAACATTTAATATTAAGTTTTATAATAGTTTAATACAATTTTGTTTATTTTATTCACAAAGCAACTGCTTATCTGGAAATGGTTAAGTAAAGTTTATTTCAAAAATAGCGCCTATATGTCTTTTTTTTAAATAAAACATGTAAATATTTAGATTTTTTTTGGTGTTTTAAATTTTATAAAAATATGGCTGTTTGCAATTATGTGCGAAAAATAATATCATTTAAATATTGCCAGGGATTCGGTCATACTCAGATCTACTGCCAGAAGAAACCTCGCTGTGTAAAATGCGCTGGCAAACATCTGACTCGAGAGTGCAATGCCGCGAAAGAGTCCCCAGCGATATGCATTAACTGCAAGGGAAAACATCCAGCTAATTATCGAGGCTGCGAAGTCGCGAAGGAGTTGCAAAAGCTACGAGATCAATAAAAAACGAAGCCTTTGAAAAACGCAGGGACCGCTAGAATGAGAAATAACAACAGCGGTCCTACTCCAAAGCCTTTAAAGAAGGTAATGGTGACAAACGCTAGAATCACCAATAACAACAACGTCAAAAATAACAATTCGCAAGTGGAAAGTGGGAAAACTTACGCGCAAATAGCAGCGCGAGTTAATATGACTAACTGTACATCACCGGATCCTGCCTCAAATGTGTTATCAGTAATTCTCGAGAGACTAGAAGAACAGAATAAAATAAATAAGATAATAGTCGAACGGCTTCTTACGTTCGAAGCCAATTTCTGTAACTAATTATGGCAAAGAAGCTCAATATACTTGCGTCGAATGCCAACGGGCTACAGAAAAGGCTTGATGAACTAAATATTTTCATGCAGGAAAAAGTAATTGACATATGTTTAATTTCTGAAACTCACTGGCAACAGAATCGCGCGTGGAACTAAAAGGTTACCGCGACTACCACGCTCATCATCCATCGGGAAACGCAAGAGGCGGGTCATCCCTATTCATAAAAGACTGCATTGAACATACTTTGGAAGCAATAATTGAACTTGACAAATTTCAAATGACCGTGGTGCGCGCTAAAAATAAAAATTACCCTTTCAACAAGAAACACACAAGAACACTCCCCGCGAATCGAACAAAGTTCCCAAAGTCGGCATAAGATATCCATCGGAAATCAGAAGGAAGAAACGCGGAAAAAGTGGCATGAAACTCGGGCACCACGAGATAAAACGTCCTTCAATAGGCTCTGCAACTTGTTGAAAAAATCGATCAAGGACTTCAATAATCAAGGTATTAATAACTACCTTAAAAGACTCAAAGCGACAAAGGATACCAACTACTCCATATGGAGAGCCGTTAAAAGTGTTCGAAAGCCCCAAATACACGTGGCGCCAATAAGAAGAAACCAGGATGAATGGGCGAAAGAAGATAAGGAAAAAGCTAATGTTTTCGCCGACCATCTTATAGAAACGTTTAAACCATTCGACGGGGAAGTGCTTCCAGAGAATGTCAATACGCTAGACGTGACGACAAACTTTCCAGTAGAAAAGGCTACACTTAGGGAACTTATTCAAGTTATAGACACGCTTAAGCCCAATAAAGCCCCGGGATATGACTTAATAATGGGAGAGATACTTAAAGCGTTGCCGAAAAAAGGTTTGCTAAAGCTGCTCTATCTTATAAATGCCAGCATTAGATTAGAGCACGTACCGCACCAGTGGAAAGTAGCCGAAGTTATTATGGTTCCGACACCCGGTAAACCGCTGACTGAAGTCAAGTTATATAGAGAAAAATCGCTTCTTCCGATTACATCGAAGGTCTTCGAGCGAATCCTTCCTAATCATCTTAAACCAATTACCGACAGAAATTCCCTCTTGCCTGATCATCAATTTGGCTTGACGTTTCGCAAGCCTTTGATAAGGTATGGCATGAAGGCCTAAAATATAAACTCCGACAAGCCCTACCCCAGCAATTGCCCTGTATTTTAAGTTCATATCTGGAAGACCGACTCTTCCGTGTGAGACACGGAAACGAATATTCCACTTTTAAGACAATAAAGGCGGGAGTGCCGCAAGGAAGTGTACTTGGCCCTCTGCTATATTTGATTTTTACTCGTGATATACCGCAAACGGACAACACTGTCCTAGCCACATTTGCTGATGACACTGCCATTTTGGCAACGGCTAAAACAGTCGAAGAAGCAACTGCCAAGTTGCAATGTGCCCTTACACGGATTAACAATTGGACAAAGACTTGGCGAATCGCGCTTAATGAAAACAAGTCTGTCCACGTGAACTTCACTCTAAAGAAAATTGAGAATCCACCGGTGTTTATCAACGCAGTACGAATTCCTTACGCGAACGAAGCCAAATATCTCGGTATGACACTAGACGCTAAACTAAAACGTCAAGAAAAACGTGAAGAGCTTGAAATCAAATATAGAGATATTTACTGGCTTATTGGAAAGTATTCCAAGCTTAGCTTAGAGAACAAACTGCTGTTATACAAGTAAGTGATAAAACCGATCTGGATATATGGTGTACAACTTTGGGGTTGTACTAAAAATAGTAACATTAATGTATTACAGACATTCCAAAACAAAGTTCTTCGAGGTATTGTTAGAGCGCCGTGGTACATTAGAAACGATGATATCCACAGAGACTTAGGAGTCGAAAACATTCAGAACGTAATTAAAATGTTTGCGCGAAAACATAATAACAGATTACAAGGTCATACGAATATTTCTGTTCAACAGATCCTCGACGAGACAAATTTATTGCGCCGTCTGAAAAGGACTAAGCCTCTCGATCTGGCGCGGTGATTAGCAGCGCGTAATTTTTCTAAAGTACACAGGAATTTTCAATGGAAAATCGCCTGCAGGATATCGTATAGAAACAAAAAAAAAAAAATAAAATGCGAAAGAAGAACTGCTTGTTGAGTGTGAACTCAGTCGTGGTTTGCATAAGGGAGGTGTATTTTGGTGAGTAAGAATCTCACACTACTATAGGCCCCGGGCCTATAGTGTCTATGAACATTTCCCACCTTCCCATGACAAAAAAAAAAAAAAAATAAATAAATAAATAAATATCCACCACGAGCATGTCTACATACGAACATCAGAATTTCCAAGGACTCGCTCGCACATTACTGCATTGAGTTCATCAATTGTTGTTGATTGTTGATTTCCAGCTGTGTAATTGTTATTGGCTTATCCACATAGACTATAGTTTTTGAAAATAAAGATCAGCTATGTGTAGTTATTCAAAAAAATTTCAATCATTTATCTATAGCGCTACCTATTAACAGTTATAGCTCCTTCATATGCATCTTCGAGCAAAAATGGAACAATGATCCCACCAGTCCAAAAACAACACTAAACAGTATATTTTTATAGAGGTCATTACTTCTGAACTCTGAAATTATTTGAGGATTTTCTTCACAGAGATGCTTTATCACTAAAGCTGAGATTTTTCGTGAAAAATCAACATCATGGTTTGACAACCAGTTGATGAAAGTTCAGCGTTACTTATGAACTGTTGGTTTCAATTCTTGTGTTAATTGAATTTTAAATACGCCAAACAGTTGAAAGATGAATGCCTAATACCCGAGAATGGCATGATATCGATGTTAAAGATTCTTCAGCGACGCTTTGTGCTAGAGCAGCAAATCAGACCTTTTTCTATCCTCGATAGAGCTAGTTTCACTTTTTCACTCTTTTAAGCGATTATTTACAACAAAAAAATTACGAATTTCACGATTTTTTTTTTTTAAAGATCGACCATTTTCATAATAAGTTTAAATATTCGTAATTTTCGTGTGTTATTCTAGCGTCTCTTGACATTCTATGTGCTCATATTTATAGGAAATCTCTATATTTTTTATCATTCCTTACGCTGCCGCCACATGTGCAAGTATTCAGCTGTAATTTGAAAAAAAACTTATCGTCTTCGAAAATTTCGAAAAATGCCGATAATTAACTGCAGGTAACTTGAGTAGCCAAACGTACACTTGCAATTTCAATTAAAAAATATCGTCGAGGGCAAAGATTCTCACTACAATTGCAAAAGAGTAAATGTCAAAAAGAACAAAAGTTAAAAAAACCAAAATAATATTGGGTGAAACCTCTTCTACTATATAAAAAGGTCTGACTTGATATTAAAGTGCATTTACTCAACAAGGGATTTTAAGATTTTTTTGCTTTGGAGTTCGCATCCCGTAAAAAGGCATGGGAACGATATAATCCAATTATTTTTATTTTTAACGCGTTTTGTCAACTTAAAATACTTTTTTTGTCATTTCTAAAATTTCACCTGTAGCATGTGTCATAAAATTAAAAGCTTCGAAATTTCTTCCCCATTTGAGCTTTTATCTCAATCTTACAGTCAGAACTGTAAGTGTATTGATGAACAAGTGTGAATATGTTGAGTTTTTCAAAGATGTACTTGCTTGTCTAATCTGTTTTCGTTCTGAATATTTCTATCTACACCTTCTGTATATAAACCTAACAATGCTCAGTTTTGGTCGCCAGTAGATCGCGTGCATATAAATTTTTGTTTTTCATGTTAGTTCCAGTTGTATGCCTTCATAAAATGACGTTCTCTGAGCGACTATTCCGTAATATAGTTTGCTATTAATGAATATTGCAACTTCTTTTTTTTTTGTTAATAAATTCTCGAATAAAACCACTGATATTATAAAAACTGTCTTCTTTTTGTTGTGCATTTGTCTCGTTTAGAACAGTAATATCGATGTGATGTAGAATGCTTTCGATTTCTGCAATAAAGTACTCCCCGTTATTGCGATGTCATTAATGTCAACTGTTCTTACTTCTTACTATTTCAAAGTGTTAATCGCGAAAAACTAGAGATATCTGACATACTAAACATATTAGGACATATTAAATATATGTATTAAATGTACATTTTTATTGTCATAATTTAATGTCATTTGCAATAGCATAATTGACATTGCCATATTTTCTCTATACGGCAGAACATTTAGAAAGCAAAAGATTATCTAAAATGTAATCAACTTTAATACATTTAAAAAATACAGAAATCATTTTACCTCCACATAATTTCATTCAGTCTTTGTCAAATGAATTCTCGGAAAACAAATTGCAAAATTTTAAATTGAGCAGTTAACAACTACATAGTACATTTATTATATTATGTATATATGGTAGTCCTATATCACTTTTTTTTTAATTGCTGTTTCTACGCCGTTTTAAAAACTTGACGTTAATGTCTTTTCCAATTTATTTTACGTTCATCCAATTGCCAGAATTGCAAAAAGATATCTATAACGGAAAACATAATCGAGGTATTTGTTTATATAACATATACATATAAATGAACTTCTTATATATTCGATCAATTTGTATTTTTTTAGCGAATTTATTGTGGTGCATTAAGGATTCAAATTGCTTTACTGGCGGTAACAATAGCCCAATTATAATTTGTCAAATATATCTTTGCAACATGGTTATTGATTAAAATTTCCCCAACCGCTTAAGTATTTTGGCTACACAATCTGTATTGTAAACTTAAATCAATTATTCCTTCAGAGATTTCTTCTCTTTAATAATTAATTTATCTTCAAGCCCATGTTTGTTTTGGTATGCATCTTACCCACTGCGTCGTTGTTTGTAATCGATTGGCTATGCGTCATTACCAGGAAATTTTCGTTTGTAATTATCAAAGATCGAAAGAATGGCATATTCTTTAGCTCGGAATCAAATAAATATATATTTTTAATAGTTGGGAGATTGGCAAACGAAGATGTTTATTAAACATTTTATTAAATCCTATTGCCAAATTTAAATTTCTTTTCGACTTATTGTGCGTTACTTAATAAATATAGGAAGGACATTTAAAAGCTTAAAAAAAAATCAAATCTTGGAAAAGAATAACAATGAATGCTAAAATGTTTTTAAAAAATTGATAGATCTGGATAGATTTTTGACAGCTGAATCGATAAATCATGGTGAAAGAGCATTGACATCAAGTTAAAATTCAAAGGCAAAGTTAGTCCTGTACTGAAAAGTTGCTTTGTGAGTTAACTTTAATTTTAATCCTAAGTTAGGTAACTCTGGTTTAACTCAGAGTTAACTGGGCGCCGAAAAAACTGGGCCCTAGTGATTTTGCTTATGCTATATTACAAGTATTACCCATCAAAATGCGATGCACCCTCTTTTGATTTAAGTATCTACTCATGGAGATAACACTCGTGTATTATACCCACTATACACGTAAACTATATTTTTAAACACAGACAGGCAGTTTGATTTACTTTAATTGTATTTTATATATGTAGTCAAAGTATTGTATGGATACCATTCACCTTTTAGTTTAACGGAGTTCCATATAGATAGAAATGGAAATTATTTCCTGTTGCAAATCTATATCCACGATTCTATTATGATGATACAATTTAATTTATGATATATTTTTATCCAATATTTGCTTGCAACTGTGAGATGACAAAGATTTTATGAAACGCAAAAGCCTTAATTAATGTTGGGAGCTGAATATATGTATATGTACAAGCGTATTTACGTTTCAATATTTTGTATGGTATTCTATTTATTTAGTCAACTGATAAGTTATATAAAAGGAAACACTTTAAGGAAAGTGTGTTTTCGGTTCTTCTAGTGTTCAGAAGTAGAGAGTTCTAAAGTCGAACGACGAATACGAAGATTTGTCTTTGGGATGTCAAACAGGAGTATTGCGTTTAGACCAAGAAAATCGTTTTGGGTCTCTGTAAAAAAGTTAGCTTGTTACATAGGTAATTTCTTGACAAGTTTGTATTACTTCGAGTAGCAGATAAAATGAACGATGCTTAAGTAAATTTAAGGTGGAGCAGCTGCAAATTGTTTTGTAATACGCAGAAACCCGGTCGTGGAGTTTAAGATAGTATAGGATTTTTCAATAGGGACTTGACTACTTCGAATTTTATTTGTGAAATCACTCTTTCACTAATCATCAAACTGTCACTGTAAACTCAACATTTTCATCTTGGTAAAGTACACTAAGGAGCAACGCCTGCAAATTATAAAAATTTTCTACAGATATTCGGACTCGCAAAATCATTTTCAGTGACGAAGTTAATTTTTGGCTCAATGAGTTCGTCAATAAGCAAAATATGCGTTATTGGTCGGGTGAAAACCCAGATGTGCTTCATGAATCACTACTTTATCCACAAAAAATAACTGTTTGGTGCGGTTTGCATGCCGGCGGCGTTATTGGGCCATATTTTTTCGTCGAAGATAACGATCGTCACGTTACTGTGAATGGTCAGCGTTATCGCGCCATGATCACCGATTATTTTTGGCCTGAATTGGAAGACGTGGACTTGGACGACATGTGGTTTTAACAGGATGGTGCCACAAGCCACACAGCACATGCTACAATCGATTTATTGAAGAGTAAGTATGGTGAGCGTGTTATCTCAAGACATGGGCCAGTCGATTGACCGCCTCATTCGTGCGATTTAACGCCGTTTGACTATTTTCTGTGGGGCTACGTTTAGTCATTGGCTTATGCCAACACGCCGACGACGTTGGAAGAGCTCAGAGCCAACATTGAACGCGAAATAGCGGCCGTTTCGGCCGAAATGTGTGGCCGAGTCGTTGAAAATTGAGTCCAGAGAATTGACCGCTGCAAACGTGCCCGCGGTGGCCATATGAATGAAGTTGAGTTGCATTCATAAATGTTTTGATAGTACTTTAAGCCAATAATAAAGTTTTTGAAATATCTCAAATGGTTTGCCTTTTATTTAAAAAAAAGTTGTCAACTAGTTATTAGAAAACCCTATATATATATCGTGCAATGTTGTTGTATGCGACAATAATTTTTACTCTGGTATCATAATCTAATTTATAGAACATCTCACATCGTTTTACGAAAGCTAACAACAAGAGAGATTTGGTATAAGTAGTCTGTGGTCAACTCTGTGCATTTCTATGTATTTGTACAATATATGGGGTGATTCAGCGTGGGGTTTGATTTTCAATAAGCTTTTTTTGAAACAACACGCTTACTCCTATAAAACTGCTTTATCAGTTTTATTCAGTATCGTTTGGCAAATGATCGTGTAAAGACTAACACCACAACAGCGTCTCCAAATTGTTCAACTATATTACGGAAATTAGTGTTCTGTGTGAAATGTTTTTCGTGCGATTCGAGGAATCGACCTACTGAAACCACTATTACCAAAACCATTCGCAAATTTGAGTCCCAATTTACATTAGTGGATGATCCTCGACCGGTTAGATCACATCCAGCACGTTGTGATGCGACTATAGCAGCTGTAGCTGAGAGTGTACGCGAAGACCGTAACGAATTGATTCGTCGTCGCTCTCAGCAGCTTGGCTTGGCGTAATCGACAACTTTTCATATTTTATGAGGTGATCTCAGCCTAAAAGCATACAAAATTCAACTTGTGCAAGAATTGAAGTCAGATGACTTGAACTTGCGTCATATTTTCAGTGAATGGCCTCTTAATAAAAATCCGGTGTCTTATCGTGAAATTTTGTTCAGTGATGAAGCCAATTTCTGGCTCAATTTATACGTTAATAAACAAAATTGCCGTATTTGTGCTGATGAGCAACGAAGAGTACCAAGAGCTACCATTTCATCCATTAAAAACAACGATATGGTGTTATTTATGGACTGGTGAAATCATTGGTACATATTTCTTCAAAAATGAGGCAAATCAGAATGTTACCGTCAATGGTAACCGTTATCGCGCCATTTTGACGGACTATGTGCCTACTAAAATTCAAGCACATGGTGAGCTATGGTTTCAACAAGACAGCGTTACGAGCCATACAGCGCGTGAAACAATGGACTTTTTGAGAAATCATTTTCTTGAACACTTTCACGGTAAATTAGCTGCCTAGATCGTGCAATATCACACCTTTGGACTATTTTCTCTGGGGATATGTAAAATATCAGGTCTTCAGGAATAAGCCAGATACGAGTGATGTTTTGGAAGCCAACAATACTCGCATTATTCGCGAGATACCAGTCGCTATTCTCAAACGAGTCGCCCAAAATTGGACCTTCCGAATGGACCACCTCAAACGTAGTCATGTCCAAAATTTACATAATATTATTTTGGAAAAATAAATGTCATGAATTTTTCTTTTAGCTGATAATAAAAATTTTAAGTTTATTTTCAAATTTATTTATTTTATTTTACATTATAAATCAAACCTCATGATGAATCAACCTATATACTCGTATATGTATTTTAAATTTGCTTATTGTATTTAGTCTAAATTAACAGTCGTATGACTATGAAATAAAAACTAATATAAGTAAAGTTGTGTACTTTGTTTTCTGTTGTGACGTGAGTCCGCCATGAATTTTACTATGGTGGCGCTTTCATGAGAATTCCATGTTAGGGGCTAGTAAAATATTATACCTTGGATTTTTACAAAACCAACGTACTCGATAGTATTTTTCCAAGATTAAGATTTGGAAAGACAGATAAATCTAACATTTTTTCATAAACGAAAAATTCATAGAGAGCATTCTTTAGGACCCAATTTTGTATAGCACATAAGTCATCATTCATAAGTTTCGCAGCTATATCTGTCATTAAAGACGCCGACTTGTATGTATATGTATATATATATATATGCAACAGTATTCAATTTGAACGGAAAGCTCGTTTAAATACAAAGTAGAGAGAAATTGTCCTAGATTGGTACCGTGTGGTGTGTCACTGAAAGAAAGCCTGAAATTATACTGTTTTTTCACCACGCTTTGATATCTTTCACCTAGGTATTCATAAACTAGTTCTGTCGATTCCCAAAGGAACTTAAAGTCTTTCCCAAGCTTTCTACATAGAACTCCAAGATTCTCTTTCCTATCTTGAGCTTTGCTAGCATCCTCAACAACCAACAACAGAGCAGTTTTGCAGCTTCTTTTTGCTCGAAAACCAGATGGGCGAACAGTAAGTAATTTTAATTAATTTTGGTGGGGGCGAAAGCCCCCATTTATTCGGCTTAATACAAGCTATAACTTAAAATTAAACTTAAACTAAAACTTAAAACTAAGGTTGGTTATTGTGGTGAAGGAGAACCGATTTGAGGTAGGAAGTGGTGCGGTGGAAGTCAAAGACGCTAGGGTTTGAACTAATTTTTCGTAGCATGTGGGAGATTTTTTCGTTCGCGCCATAGGTGGTGTGGTGGGTTGGGAAATAGAAGAGACGAGGGGTACGTAGATTACGAGGGTTAGTGTTGAGGAAAATTGAATTGTGAAGGGACGTGCATTCAACCTGACCTGAAAGAAGTCGATGAATGAAGAGAAAGTCTGCTGCATCTCTGCGTTCCTCAAGGGTGTTTAGGTTAATAAGGTTGAGACGGTTTTGAAAGGGGGGCAGAGTAAAAGAATCATCCCAGGGCAAACCTCGAAGAGCGAATCGAAGGATCTGGTACGCAGGAAAACAGCCCAAAACTTTTTTCTCTTGTTTCGTAAGGAACGAAGCTTGCGATTATACCAGGGAGGACTAGTAGATGATGTTTTAAGGCGGGAAAACGGAACGTAAAGGCTGAAAGTTAAAGGGGGATCTGCTAAGATAGTCACTGATTTTGTGAAAGTTTGCTTTATGAAAGTCGTAGGATGAGAGAGTTGTGGGAGGAGTGTACTGGAAAGAAGAATTATGAAAAAATGAAAGTAGAAGGGGGGGAGGGTTGGTAGTTGTCGATTGTAGAGAGAGATAGGGGACAAAGTGAGACTGAGGAGTTAATTGAATCTGTTGTGAAAATAAGGTCCAATTGCCTGCCCATATAGTTGGATACACCACTGACTTGGCATAGACTTGAGTCTGTTAAGCGATCTAAGAAGACACATTCCTTAGCTGAGTTGGCATTTGAAGCGATGAAGAACGATTGATCGTCTGATGGAATCCACTGTAGCTGAAGAAGATTAGAGTCGCCGAAAACAAAGATATCGTCAGTAGAGTCAGACAGGTCAATTAAATAGTCGATCGCATCGACAACAAGTTGGTAAGATTCGGTAGGTTGAGCTGGCAGGATGTAGCAACATAAAACGTAAAGGGACTTGAAAGGGAGTGATATTTTTATAGCGACAAAGTCGACTTTAGAGGATGAAGAGATGCTAATGGGAGAAGAGTTAAGGCTGTTGTGGATCGCCAGTAAGACGTCTCGACAGGGGGAATCATCATGTGGGCGGGTAGGATCGTCGTCGCGAAAAACATTAAAAGTAGGGGGAACAATTCCTGGTTCTTTATGTCGGGAATCAAATTGGTTTCAGTCAAGGCGTAAATATCAAAGGGACAGCATTTTAGAGCGAAGACCTCTTACATTCTGGTAGTAAAATGTAAGAGGGATGTTGTGGGGTGGAGATGTATGGCGGGATGGTTTAAGTGCTGACGAGGAAGGCACGTTATGGACGAAAAAATTTAACGTGGTCAGCTCGGCTTCGCTGTAGGTGTGAGACTCGTTTAGAGTGAACGTAGTGGCCGAATGCAGCAAGGTCGTCTGTTACTTTCTGAGGGGACATGCTAAAAATCTCGTGGTACCTGACATAAAGGTTCCTGAGACTGATAGGGTCGGTAAGGAGGTCTTCCTGATGACGTTGGTTTTGGTCTTCCCTTCGTAGCAGACCGAGTCCGATTTGTCGTGTAGATAGGCGAGAAAGAGACGAATGTTTTCATATATCTTTCTCTCTATAAGCCTAGAGAGTGCATAGCGACTTTCTGTAGTTCCATTGGTTTGCTGGGTTAGTTTAACTGTGGGGGAAAAAGGGGATCAAGAATAGGGGCAGTGGAGGAGGGAAGTAGTTTATATTTTATTTTTTTAGGTACATGTATTATTTTTTCTCTTTTCCAGATTTTTGGGAAAGTCGAACGTGTAACGATTAAATTAAAAGTAAACGTTATAAGAGAAAAATAGTTAAAAAAATTAATTTTATAAATCATGAATTAACCCCATCTAGGCTAATTGCGTTTGATTTTCCTGACAGTACGGCTTGTGGAATTTCATCATTACACACGCAACACAAATTTAGTGTGCTCAGCTTTAGCAGCGGGACGTAGGTCTGTTGATTCCATCAATCTTAAATCTTTTCCACATTTTGCGGGCTACGTCGCGTTCTTGCAAGAGCTGGAGTACTTCAGATGTTTACCAGATTGACGAGACAGTTTTTGGAATAGAATTAATATTTGTTGTGCAAATTTAACTTGGTCATTAATACACCGAATCAGATAAATTATTTTTCAACTTGCTTCTATAGCAAATTGCTGTAAGGCAATTGTTTCTGAAACCCCTGAAAAACAAAACAGATCTGAATCCTCCATGCTAAACCCTAAGGTGATCCTTAGATCAGATCCTTTCAGTATATATTTGGTCACATACTTGTGACTAGGCAAACCAAAACTAAAATTCTCCCCTATTCAGAGTTGCTTGCGATATAACAAATCAAACACACAACTCTGTAGATAAGTATATTATAGCTTTAAGAATGAAAATTGTAAATTGTTTTTTTACTTTCTTTTGTGAATTTTGCGGCAAGCCGACGCCAGGTATTGCAAATAAGGTAAATCATTCTTCAAAATTATTGGAAAAATTGATTGAAAATTAATTAAAACATAAATTTGGAAAGTTCAAATAAATTCATTTTCAAAGACAAATTCACAGAAATATAAGCAAAAGCATCTTAAAGTTCAGAGTCACTTTTACCCCACAAATAAAAAACTGAACACTCGCGTGCCATTCAGGAACAATGAGTGCCTTGTTCTATTCATTTCGAGCAAAACAACGATAATTGAGTTCAAACTTAATTATCACCCAATAAATTGAATTACTAACATAAAATGCTTTAAACTTTTTCAATAGAATATGCTCAGATATGCTTGATACAATGTAATGCAGTGGAGCAACGATTACACTCTAATTCATCGAGAAAACAAAGTAACAGATGGATCACAGCTTTATAATCAGATCCTAAATCTTAAGACAAAGAATACCATTGTTGTCGATTTTTACGAAGGGCAACTAGACTAGACATCGTCGCGATCGTTGTGGCCATGTTTACGAGGAATTTGTGTAACTTTAACCTTTGTTCGTAAGTTGAGAATTTCTTAAATCAATTTCGAGCACTCTGACCAAGAAAATTAACAGAGAAGATGAAGTTTTTCTATTGAAATTACATTGTTTCTCAATAGAATTGTATTAGTGTTATATTTTTAATTTGACTTTTTCACTGAATTCGTGGATAAATATATTATATGTAGATATTCGACTTCTTATTCGTCTTTCATTTACATTTACACATCGTCATATGATAAGTAAATTAACATAAAACTGATACAAGTGTGACACCTTTACGTGACAAATTATGTCATCTCACATTACAATGAAGTGCTTTGTTCACCTTTATTTTGCGCAAATATAGAAGAACAATGGTAGTGGGTGCATTTGCAAATGTACAGACATACCATATGGCTATTACTTTTATCACTTTATTCACGTTTCTCGATGTATTCGTATGTTTGCATGTATATCACAGTCAAAGTGATCATAAAATAGTCAGACGTATAACTTGTTAATGTGTATGTGATTTACACTTTGTTGCAAGAGCAATTGTAGGTAAATCCCACATTAACATTTAAAAGACTTTTTAAATTCATATATCGATTAATTATTCAAATGCACTAGATTAAATTTTCAAATCTGCTTTGGCGGTTAGGTGACTCGTACTGCTTGGAAGTGTTACCAGTTTGTTTCGGATTCTTTTGATTGAATAAAAAATTGAAACAATTTATTTAACTGTGAAAACATACATATAAAAAACAATATCTCTTAAATTTAGTTACAGATTAAATGGTTATAGAAACAAAGGATATTGAAAACAGATCAGAAAATAATACTTTAAATAAAACATTATTTCAAATATGTTTTTGCGTCAAATCTCTTTTCTTTTTCAAGGGTTTTTTGTCTAAGAAGAACGTGATATAGGAATATGTGCAACCAGCACCAATCTAAATTCATCGACATTCTTTGAAGAACATAGGTAGAAGATGTATGAGTATAGTACTACCTTAAAACTGATGGTATTTCAAGAAAAAAATTCAATTTTAGTTAGCACCAGAGAATTTGCTTATAATTCAATTTCAAGTTTAATATTATACTATGTATAATAAGCTTATGATAAATATACAAGGTTGTCCGGTTTTGAACACAGATATATTGCGATCTGATACATTGGTTTAATAAACACGTATTATGAAAAAAAAAATCGTATAGGAGGGGTCTACTGAAAACACCAACTGAGTAACAGAGTGTTTAAAAAAGTTCCTTCAAAGAAGTGCGTACCAACAAGTATTTAGCTATAACTTATAGTATATGATACCTAGAGCAAACAAGCTCATTTAACAGCCAATTGAATAATTTTTAATATAAACTTAAACACAATTAATATCTATGCATTCATTTTTGAGATATTGGTCTTCAAATACAAAGTTTTTTAATTTTTTTCAATAAATTTTTCAGAAAATCGCATTTATCTAGGAAAAGTGTGCTAGTATATTTTTTTATGTTTTATTCATCTCAATCTATATTGTCCCCTTCAAAGTAATCCACATCGACTGCAACACACTTATGCCAGCGCTTGATTCAATCCTCGAAACATTTTTTATATTCGGTTTTCGGTATGTCCATCAGTGCTTCCTACGATTTTTCCATTAACTCAATTAAATAGAAAGAAGTCACAGAGAGCCAAATCAGGTGAATTCGGAGGCTATTGGATGGTATTTGTTGCATTTTTCGTCAAAAAGTTACGAATAATGATGGCACTATGCGACGGTGCGTTATCATGGTGCAAAATCCACGAGTTTTCTGTCCACAATTCAGGTCTTTTTCGGCGAATTGATTCACGAAAACTTCTTATAACGCCCAAATAATACTCTTTGTTTACTTTCTGGCCGTTTTGGCAAAAATTTATGATGCACTACACCGCTCTAGTCCATGAAAACCGTGACCATTGCTTTCTTTTTTGGCTGAAAACGACGTGGTTTTTTTTGGTCTCGGCTCATTTGATGAACGCCATTCACTTGCCTGATGTCTGGATTGCGTGTCATATTCATAAACCCACGTCTCGTCTCCAGTAATGATCCTTTTGATGAATGTGTGATCGGATTCAGAACCGCAAATTACCCCTTTTGCGACGTCAACACGGTCTCTTTTTTGGATGAAATTGAGGTCCTTTGGCACCAACTTTGCTGCTACACCACGGCAACCCAAATCATTAACCAAAATGTCTTGGACGGATCCATAGGCAATGTTCAAGTCCTCCGCTATCTCTCTTATGATTAATTTGCGGTTATTGACCAACATTTCTTTTACTTCATCAATGTTTTCGTCGGTTTTCGATGTCGATGGTCTGCCATCGTCTTCGATTGACTCACGACCACTTTTGAACCGCTCGTGCCACTGATAAACGACCGTTTTCTTTAGAGAATCGTTGCCGAATAACTTTTCCAAAATTTAATACAAGTTCGTTGTTGAAAATTTAAATCAATTTCCAAAATTGAAAAAAATCGCCAGCACATACGGAGATAGATGTACTCTTGGCTACGTAAATGTTGCAAATGTCAAGCTATATTGCTTAGATTTAGACAAAATGTCAACAACAGATGTGCCAACTTAACAAACAGAACTCAAATCGGAACAATGGGAGCGTCACACGGTGACGAAACCGGGAACTTTTTGATCAAGGTGGTAAGTGCATTTTTGTTTATCGTTATCAGTTCTTTATTGAATTTCGATAGTATCACATTAAAGTTGAAGTGTTAAAAGTATTTTTTTAATGGTAGAATATTCAGTATGAATGCAATGATGAATATGCAGACATCTATTTTATCTATGGATTTTGTAATGGCAGTGCTAAGACGGAGCAATCAGATTATCAACGAAGATTTCTTACACGACGTGTCCCTAATAACTGGAGCAATTACTTACAATCGAGCAGTGCTGTAAGACATGCAGAGTGAGACGAATGAATCCTTAGTATGGTAGGAACAGAACCACCAATTAGTATACGCTCGATGACTTTACGACTAAATGTATCTCACCGACGAATTTTGCTAGTTTTGCATAAAGAGAACCTCCATCTTTATCATGCAACACCAGTTCAGGAGTTATTACCAGCAGATCTGCCTTGACGATTAAAGTTTTGCAATTGGTTGTTGGAACGGCATTTCGGTGACAATAAATTTATCCAAAATATTCTATGGAAAGATGATTCACAATTTACTAAAGATGACATTACCAACTTACATAACCTACACACATGTGCGAATGAAATTCCGCATACAACAAAAATTGTGCGTAATTCGTAATAAATTAATTGGTCTTTCAAATTTCCACAAACTTATTTGCAATTTTTGCAAAATGAATTGACAGGACTGCTAGAAGAAGTTTTGGTTGCACAAAGAAAAACTCATTTTTACCAACATGATGATGTTCCAAGCCACTATGGCAGAATAGTTAAGGACTACGTGGATGAAAGGAAAGGTCCAATACATTGGCTTACAAGATCACCCGATTTGACAGTTATGGATTTATACGTATGGGGAACGATGAAGAAACCGGTATGTTCATCCAAAACGAGAACATTGGCTGAATTGCAAGAACGGATAGCAGCAGCGGCACAACATACCAAAGAGACTTCACCAACTATAAATATTACAAAAACCATTCAAAAAGAAGCATTAGCGTTCAGTCAAATGGAGGACACTTTGAGCGACTTCTGTAGATTTAAGATTGTGTAGATTACGATTAGCGAATCGTAATATTTATTTATAATAATTTATTATAACGATAAACTATAGTGCACTTGTTTTAGAGTATTTATTTTCTTACTAATAATAAAAAATAGACATATTGGGGATTTAATTATTAAACCTTATAGCTGGAAAACTGTAAGTCCGAAGTAAAAGCTTTTTTAAGTGAGTTTTTAGGTAACATTATGAGGCAAGACAATACTAAAAAATAAAAAAATATATATATTAGCACGATTTTCAGAGAAAAACGCGATTTTCCTAAAAATTTATTAAAGAAAAATTGAAAAATTTTATGTTAGAAGGCCAATATCACAAAAATGAATGCAAAGATATCAATCAAACGAGCCAAGGTTATTGCTCTAGGCTTAATATACTAGAAGTTATAACTAAATAATTCTTGGTAGTACTTCTCTGAAGAAACTTATTTAAATACCTTGTAACTCAGTGGGTATTGAAGATGGATTCATAACATGAACCAATGAAACAGATCACAAAAGATACAAAACTGTACCACCCTGTATGATTATTGAACTAATTAGGGCAATTGCGTGCTAAAATAAACCATTAAGGACAAATACATCGTACATAGTTGATGTAATATTAAACCATAACATTCAGCCATCGAATTACTCATGCGGCTGTGAAAAATATACGAAACTTATTATACCCCATGGTACTATTGAGTTACAAGCACGCAAGAGTATTTGGAAGAGTTTTTTAGTTGATCAACATATAAATACATATGCATACATATAGGTTATATGTAAAGGTAACATATATTTCTCGTATAGGAATTCTTTGAACTTGTGCATGCCATAACATTATGCAATATTTGTGTTCCAGATTATTAACCATTTTATAGTTAAAAGGTATATGTTTAATTGCACAATTCATAAAATTTTCTTATAAATATTCGGGGTCAGTTGGGACTACGTTCCGTACGTCTTGAATTTTTGGCCGTTATAAAATAATTGCCCCAATAAGCGATCAATTGAGTGTCTAGTGAAAAAAATCTGATAGATCTCATAAGTTAAGACAGCAACTAGAAGATTCTTCGACGCTCTCAAGAGCTGGGCATCTCTTGTACATCCCTGTATACATGATTTTGAACGTATTAGAGAGCTAAACTTAAACAAACATCGTGGGCATCAAACTTTCTTTGATTCCGTTTTCAGAACAGAGCATTCAGGCAAAGAACCAATCCATAGTACTACTTGCAAAATCCTTTTAATGGAACTTGCCAGTCCTTCAAAGAAAGGTGATTATGCGCTTCAGTGCCAGAACCAACTACTTCAGCGCCGAGTACTTGCAGTCTGATGCAAGCGTAAGAAAGACATTCACCGATGTAGTTCCAGTAACCAGCCCGGGATCTTTTCTACTAAGAGACAGCAGGAGGGCCACTAATTTTTAGGGACATTGGGAAGCATTTGTTTGGTTTGTTTGGTTAACTTGCAGAGCCATGATATTTGTGTTGTGTTCATATGAAACCCAACTGTCAATGAAAGCCCTAACTGAGGGCTCGCAATCTCTTTGGCGATTGTCTGGGATCCAGACAAATCTCAGTGAATTTAGCCTTCCGAATACGTCCAGTGAGTCTTGCGGGCGCGAACTTACTTGGAAGTCGTAAGATCGCTTAGTAAGGCTCTAGACGTAGCTTAGCTATCGCTACCAATTTTCACAATATAGTTTACATAGTTGTCATCTAGATTCCGTAAATCTTCGGTTGGAAGACAGACGCAAATTTCCTTAACGAGGAGGGAAATCTATAGTTGTCGTCTTCCATAAAGACAGCAGCGCATCATCCTTAATTTGTTTTCGAACATTTCTTTTTTAGCTTCGATTCTGACCGGTATGTCCATAAGGCCAGGGCCAAAAGACAGTCGGCGCGCATTATCATAAAAGCTCCAGGGCGTGTTGTGTCAAGCACCACGCCTTTTCAAATGGAAGATGGTTTAGAGAGTACAGCCTGATTGAGCTTTATTAATAAAGAAATAACATCATGATCTTGAACAAATTCGGTTGAATTATTTTGTTCATAAACAGAATTGCCACATTTGGTCAAATGAACAGCCGGAAGTGTTTCAACAGCAGTCACTGCATACGCAAAAATTTACTATTTGCTGCCGAAGGTGTCGCAGGGCCTTTCTCTTGAAAAATAATGCCGGCGAAATATTGCCGGTTACAAGCAATAGAGAGCGCTATCGCTCTAGATTAACCAATTTTTTTTTGCAATTAATTGAAAGTGGAAATCTTGGAGAATATGTGGTTTCAACAGGACAGTCCACTTAGCACACAGTGCATGCCATAATCGAATTATTAAGGAAGAGGTTCCATGATCTTTCATTAGTCTTTTCGCCAAAAGTGGCCGCCCGCTCGTGCGATTTAACACTTTTAGACTCACGTCTTTCGGAACACATTACGCGCCTGTTATATGCCAAGAAGCCAGAAACTGTAAATTACTTTAAAGCGAATACTCGACATGAAATTTCTAGAATATCGGCCGAATTGTACAAAAAAGTAATGAAAAATTGAGGGTATTTGAATGATGTATCAATTTCATTTTAAATATTTCAATAAAAAATAACAATTATTAAAAAAAAAACATAAATACAATATAAACATAAGTCTTTATGATGAAAAACAAATCTAATGAAAAATCCTATATATTAAAATAGTTTATTTCATCGAAACTTATAGTAAATTTTTAGTTTAAACAGATGCCAGAAAATTTGTGAGGGTTTTCACCAAATGCATTCTGAAAAAGATTGTTTCTTATTCTCTATTTTGCAAAAAAAAAAAATCATCAAATCATCAAATCATCAAAAACAAGAGAAAAATAAACACGTTTAATGTACAAGTTCTTCTTTGATTTGAATCGCATAAGTAAAAATCCGCTACAAACAATTCAACATAAATTTAAAAAGGGTTTTTTCTAAATGTCAAAAACCACAACGAAAAGTCTCGTTTAAATTTTAGTCCTCGAAAAGCAGCATACTTAAAAATAATAATTAATTTCCCTGACAACATTAAGTCAAACACTAAGTATCATATTAAGTTATTATCGACAATTTACAACAAAATTTCATCACCAAAACTTTAATAAACTTTAATTCAATTTGACACATGTATAGTAAAATACAACATATAATAAGCCACTGTTAGTTTTCCTATACTTTAGTATATTGACATATCCTTGTCTAGCACTGAGGGTTGAACCAAAAAAACGAAGTTGTGTCCTTTCTATAATTCGAAATATATTCCGTGGTAAAAGGGTCTTCTTATTCAATATTCAGAAATAAGTATAAATGTCCATAAGTGTAGGATGTAGGATGTAGGATGTAAAGTATCAATGTTAAATGTAATATATGTATTAACATAGAATTTTCTGGATAAATTTTGTTAAAGAACTCCACTGGGCAACGCATTTCCATTGAATAAGTGTAAGACGTAGTGCGGAATGGGTTAAAGCATTTTCACCGCAGATTCACACTTAATAGCTTATAGTTAATAAAAATGAGATAAAGATCTGCCAAAGATTATGCCATCTATTACATCATTAGTGAGATAGTATTCAACACTGGGGCCGTTGCAGGTAGAAGCAATTGAGGCAATGTAGCTGACGATGTTGCATGAAAATTAGGTAAAAAATGAGCGAGACTTTATATATCAAACCAAAAAGGTCGATCTAAGTTGGCCAAATTGAGGAAGTATAAGATATTATGGGCAATTTTTGTTCAAACTGGACCTATGAGAACTTCTCTAGATTGAGTAGGCAGGAATTAACTAAGACTGAAAGACCTCTCCAAAATTATGAAAGGAGAATCAATAGGTGATGTGAATGTTAGTTAGAATGTTAGAGATTCTATCTTGGCGTCGGTTACCGCGAAATTAGAAAATTGGCATTATGTGAAAGTTACAATTCACAAGATTCATGACTTTTTCCTTCAGTCAGTGGCGAGTCAAACAATAAATCAACATACACGACAAGTACATATGCACCAAAACATTGTCGCTGTAAGCCATGGTGTTTGAAATGAGCTAAGAACTTCAATTGGTCGCCGAAGACCCATATCAGATCCAAATGACGCAGGTATTAAAGCCATAAGACCACACATGACGTCTTTTTTTCCGATTGGATGCTTGAACAGGTAGACAATTTTTCATACACACCCGATCTAATAGACTTCTTTATCGGAAAAGGAGTAAACGCTAGTTACGTCAAAGTTGAAGAGGGCTTCGATCTTTCCTCCGATCATTCTCTAGTTATCCTCTCACTGTGCGAATCCTTGGTTAAGAAACAAAGACCACCCAGGTTAACTAACAGCAAAACTCACTGGGAAGACTTCCGAATAGACGTTGTAGGCAATACTGAGTTGAAAGTAGCACTTAGAACGCCGTATCAACTTGAAAAAGAAGTTGAACGTTTCGTTGAAGTCATACAGCAAGCGGCCTGGAAAAACACTCCCCGCGAATCGAACAAAGTTCCCAAAGTCGGCATAAGATATCTATCGGAAATCGGAGAAATTATAAGGAAGAAACGAAGAGCGCGGAAAAAGTGGCATGAAACTCGGGCACCACAAGATAAAACGTCCTTCAATAGGCTCTGAAACTTGTTGAAAAAATCGATCAAGGACTTCAATAATCAAGGTATTAATAACTACCTTGAAAGACTCACAGCGACAAAGGATACCAACTACTCCATATGGAGAGCCGTTAAAAGTGTTCGAAAGTGTAAGTTAGTCTGTTCAAGCGCATTCCTTGACGTTTCGCAAGCCTTTGATAAGGTATCGCATGATGGCCTTAAATATAAACTCCGACAAGCCCTACCCGAGCAACTGTCTTGTATTTTAGGTTCATATCTGGAAGACCGACTCTTCCACTTCCACTTCCACTTCCACTTCCACGACTCTTCTTCAATATTCCACTTTTAAGACAATAAAGGCGGGGGTGCCGCAAGGAAGTGTACTTGGCCCTTTGCTATATTTGCTTTTTACCCGTGATATACCGCAAATAAACGACACTGTCCTAGCCACATTTGCTGATGACACTGCCATTTTGGCAACGGCTAAAACAGTCGAAGAAGCAACTGCCAAGTTGCAACATGCCCTTACACGTGCCCTTGAAAACAAGTCTGTCCACGTGAACTTCACTCTCAAGAAAATTG
Organism: Volucella inanis; assembly: GCA_907269105.1. Lineage (NCBI taxonomy): Eukaryota > Metazoa > Arthropoda > Insecta > Diptera > Syrphidae > Volucella > Volucella inanis. Next base: position 40,246,880 of record OU026154.1, on the reverse strand, counting down.
AGAATCCACCGGTGTTTATTAACGCAGTACGAATTCCTTACGCGAACGAGGCCAAATATCTCGGTATGACACTCGACGCTAAACTAAAATGGAGAGCACACGGCAAAAAAAAAAACGTGAAGAGCTTGAAATCAAATATAGAGATATTTACTGGCTTATTGGAAAGTATTCCAAGCTTAGCTTAGAGAGCAAACTGCTGTTATACAAGCAAGTGCTAAAACCGATCTGGGCATATGGTGTAAAACTTTGGGGTTGTACTAAAAATAGTAACATTAATGTATTACAGACATTCCAAAACAAAGTTCTTCGTGGTTTTGTTAATGCCCCGTGGTACATTAGAAACGATGATAACCACAGAGACTTAGGAGTCGAAAACGTTCAGAACGTAATTATTCAACTGATCCTCGACGAGACAAATTTATTGCGCCGTCTGAAAAGGACTAAGCCTCTCGATCTATCGCGGTAATTAGCAGCGCAAAATTTTCCTAAAGTACAGAGGAATTTTCAATGGAAAATCGCCTGCAGGATATCTTATAAAAAAAAATAAATAAAATGCGATAGAAGAACTGCTTGTTGAGTGTGAACTCAGCCGTGGTTTGCATAAGGAAGGTGTTTTTTAGTGAGTTAGAATCTCACACTACTATAGGCTCCGGGCCTATAGTGTCTATGAAGATTTCTCACCTTCCCATGAAAGAAAAAAAAAAAAAAAAAAGTTTTTCATAAAAAATTACTATATTTATTCTAAAGAATCACATTTTTGAATGGTATGGTCATGAAACCCTCACGTGATTTACGAAAAATCAATGCATCACAAAAAGGTAAGCGTGTGGTGTACTAGATGGAGTGAAAAGTAACCTTCTTGACCGCCAGAATGCGCTGCTACTGCAAAAACGGTTATGGTGTCTTGAAGTCCGTTTATATTTAGGCAGACATGACAGATTTCAGTGCGATATTGTATTTGGTTTTGTTTTGACAGCTGATTGCTGTTGACGTGTTTGGCATCATGTTGAGTATGGACAAAAACGATTTTCGGTCTCTCATAAAACATTATTTTTTGAGAGGCAAAATGGCGAAGGAAACAAAAAAAAGTTTCGTGGTGGCCGCAACTCCACTACCGATCAAGCCCGCAGCGGCAGGCCCTCTGATGCGGTTACAGAGGACAATGTCAAGAAAAATATATGAAATAGTGTTGGCTGACCGGAAAGCGAAGGTGCGCGAGCTAGCAGATACCACAAAGATTATCGGATTTTTCGGAGCGTCGGTTTTCTGGGATTGTCATGGGATACTCTTCGTGGACTACCTCGGAAGGAAAAACCCTCAACAGCGATTATTCCTGTGCATTGGAGCGATTGAAGGTCGAAATCGCTGCAAAACGGCCTCACATAAAGCGAAAAAAAATTTTGTTTTTGCAAGACAATCCACCGGCGCACAAGAGCATCGCAACCATTGCTAAAATCAATGACTTACGGCTCCAATTGCTGTCGCGTCCACCGTATTCACCCGATTTGGCTCCCACGGACTCTTATCTCTTCCCAAACCTCAAAAGATGGCTCATCAATAAGAAATTCAGCTCAAGCAAGGAAATCATCGACGCCACGGATGATAAAGAAATTAACTTTATGACAATTTATTAAATTTATTTAAAAAAATAAAAAACCATTTTATAATATCTGTTATTTGAAAGTAGTTTAGGGCATATCTCTACCACGGTCAAGCCCAATTTTCGACTACTTTTTGGGATACTGGCGAATTACCCGAACGCAATGTTCTTATTCTTGTTGGTGTGGACGTCTCCAATAGCGTGAATTATTGAAAGACTGCGTACATTAGTACGCTGAAAAGTAAGTCTATTTCACAACTCTGATTGTGAACATCAGAGTTCACATAACATATGATTGGAAGACAGTTGACAGATAGGTGTCCGAAAATTAACTATGTTATGAAAAGAAAAGTATTCGAAATCTCAAAACTAAATGCTGATATTTAATTTTTCGCATCAATTTATGCCGTATAATATTGAAAACACGAGATATACGGGCCCGTTTTAGAAATATCGCCTCCGCTTTTTAATACATAATTCGGGTTTTGGTAAGGAGATGATCTACTATAGTATTTGATTTCTTTTATTTGTCGTATTTAATAACTCTACATAATTTGAGGTGATGACAACAAAAGTCTTATAGAAGGATTGATGAAAATTAAATTACGAAGGCAATTACCGCTACAAAATAAGGAGATCGTGTGTGAAGGGAACATCCGATTTAACATAATCCTTTGATAATCTGCCGAATGAACATCCGATTTAACATATTCCTTTGATAATCTGCCGAATGAACCACAGGCCATTCTTTTTTATTTTGCACAAGCGAAAACCGAGTTTGTTCTTGTGGAAGTCGTTATTATGGACAGGACAATCTGAAAAGAATTACATAGTTTTCTTTTTTTTTGAGCATTATTATTATGATTCTACATTTGATAAAATATGCTTATTATTTTTATATATTCATGATAAATTTTGTTTGGTTTTGACGTTGCACTGGAAAATTTATAATATTATAATCTTCCTAACTGACATTTGCAGCCGACGCTATTTTATGTTTTTTTCAAAAACAAACCATCAATGTTTTGATAAATTTATTTATACTCGTATATCTATGCATACATACGTATAAAAAAATATAACCAACTTCAATTTGATCTTGAGGATTTTATCGGACATGAACGGAATTATTTTATGTATCGATGGTAAATATAAAAAAACTTTAAAAGTCGGTCGAGAGCTATGAGGAAAATCTCATACGAAGTCACGCACGATAACTGGTAAAAAATAGCGTTTAAATTGTTCTCGAAAATAAACTTAGTAAGCAATTTCATTCGCATAAATATGTACAAGTTTACAAAACCAAAGTATTTTATTTTTACTTGCATAACTCTTAAATATGAAATATACGAGTATACATATACTCTTTTGTGTAAGTATGAACTGCTGCGTTTCTGCAAACTTTTATGTTTGTTCAATTAAAAAAAGTAAACATACAAGTGGTCCTTGAAAAGGAAGTCTAAAAATGTCTACAAAAAATGTTTTATTCAAAATAAACTTAAAATATTTGCTCACTAAATAAATTCATAAAATATGTGCGCTGACTTGGCATTTTGGTTGTTGGTAATTGACATCAAATAGAGAAATTGTACTTATTTTAATAAGGCTCTTCATAGCATCGGCTGTTATTCGGAAGTTATCTGACAAATAAATTGAGATTACTGAGGTCGCCTATAGCGGGCTTTTTTATCACATTCTAGTGAAGGAAACGATCTGAGGGGTTCGAAATTTGACATTCCCTAGCTAATATTGTGTTTATGATAATTTAAATTTGTGTTACGCCTCATGTTGTTGTGAATTAAAGTTAGAAATTTGAAAAAGCTTTCATACGAAATATGTTCTTTAAGGTAAAGTAACTATATTTGGATTAGTAGTATTTTTTCTTATAAGTTTATCCTTTTTTTGCTTCCTAGTCGCTTCTACTACGTCGCTCTTCATTGCAGTATCATCTCGAAATGTTGCTAGGATTTCTTAGGAAGGTACAGGTAAATCTTGTGGATGAAAAAGGTAAACAAAACCAAAGATACAACCTTAAGGAAATTTTATAGCTTCTTTCTTAAGTTATGCGTACAGCTAAGGCAGAACTACCAGCCGAAGTTTTCTTTTAATATTTCTAAATAATATTTTATAATTAGCAATGTAACAAATAGTCAGTTTTCGAAGTGTTTTCCTTTTTTTTTTATATAGCGATTCGAGCTTGGGATAGGGACCGCCACTGTTTTTTGAATTGATATAAAATACTTTAAGTTTATAAATACATTATTAAGAAGCCAAGCAGCACACACAAAAGACTTATATTTCATTGGCTGTACGTATGTTCCAAAAAGTTTGCCCTAATTCAAATTTTGTTGTATAATATTTAAAAATTTCTGTTAGGAATATATACCATATAAGATAAGAGTTAACGTTTTTCAAATAAGTTATGTTTCCTCTAGATTGCTGCCTTATACACATACTCAATTTGTGTAGCAGAAATGTAGCATAAAAAGATAATGACTGGTACACATTGTAGACACTATTAAGATTTGATTACGATCTCTCTTGATCTAGGAAGGGCATTCGGCAAAGCGATTTTCTATCATTGAGCGTTGCAAAAACTCAATATTGAAAAAACTGCATGCTAATCAATCGCACGGACCGATACTGGCATGCACATTGGACAGCTTTTAAAAAACTGCTCTCGGAAAGCATTTGGAGCTCAAGTTCCATCTTATGTAAATCTAAATTTTGATTATAGAACTTTCAAGTACTATTACACTTGAATTTTTGTAACCATAAAATAATTATCAAATTTTCTGGCTCGCTGAGGAAGTCAATCAAAATATAGTCTTCCAAAGAATGGTAAAAAGGATTAAATGGTGGAATATGTAGCACTAGATTTACATATTTATACTTTCGGACATATTACACTGTTTAATAAAAAACGAAGAAGAATGCCTCAATGATTCTGAAACGGACTTGAAATAAATACAAGAATTGCAGGCGTTATATTCGATGACATTATAAATCAAAGATGAATTATCAAAGAAATTGTTTAATAGGAAACAGCCTACAGTCTCGTTGTTTTCAATGTTGAATAAGGTTTTTTTTGAAAAATGAATACATATTACGTTGAGACGGAAAAGTTTCGTTAAATTTTAAAATTGAATAAAATTGAATTGAATTACGCTGGTCGTAATGGGGAATCGTAGTGAAAACTTTACTGTAGGGCGTAATTGTTCCGATATGTGATAAATTCTAAGTAATGTTTTTCAAAATCAGTTGCTTAGAGACATTATATACATATACGGTATTTTACGACGGAAAAACTTAAACTTAATATTTGTTTTATATGCCATTTGTGTATTTGAGTTCAACATACATATTGTACGATGTAGGGCCAATGAATTGCAATGTAGACGTATTGGAATTTGGAATTACAAATACGTGTATTTTTCAACATGGGCATATGGTACAATCATATTAAGGAAGATAGTTGCAAAATTCTATACAAAAAAATATAAATTTGCTCTTAGTTTAAAATTATGACAAGAAACATACGGGTACTGTATTGATTATTTAACTTTATAAATATTTAAATCAGTCTAAAATATACCGTAGTAATGGCTCTCAGTCAGTTTTTAGATTTATGTATGCATTGACATTATATCCTCTAAAATTGTGATGTGCGAATATACGTGATGTACGAGTACATATATTCTAAGTAAATTATCAAAGCTGGAGCTTATTTTTCAAGTCTAATATTTCAAATAACAAAAATAAAAAATTAAGGTGCATTAAGAGAAGCAGGTGCATTAGTAGAAGCGAAGGCACAAGCAGTCGGTACATTGTAAATGTTAAGGACTGAACACAGTGTTATTGATATCCCGTCCCTGAAAATAAAAAAATTATTTATTTTTGTTGTCTTCAATCTACTCCATTAATTAACTTTGAGTGTAAAACAGAAGCGATGACAAGTAGTCGCGGACACCACATGATAATTATTTATACCATAGCAGCTAACGAATGTATATTGCAATTCTTGGGTGAGATGGGCGTTATTCCTTCAAAAGAGAAGTCAATTTGTAAAACTATTATTTTTTAATTTGACTTGGTAAGTCAAACGTATCACATGCTTAAAACAGACACTTTTGTGATTCCAACAATGAAGGTCCAATTGGATACGTTTTCGTAATTCAATGGCTTGATTAAATATAAAAGTGAATGTATGTACATATATCCTCGTAAAACACTATATAAAGATACATACTTTTTTTTTTGTTTCCAGAAATGAAAATATCTAGCGGACCTTCGGGTTTTAAAGTTAAAAAAAAAAAAAAAAATTGCTCATAAATTAAAATATTCAGTTACTCTCAAAAATATCCGAAATACAAAGTATAGTATAACTTACATAGAATTAAACTTGGATCTATAAAGTATGGTAAATAATTAGAGTCAAATAAAAATGAATCAAAAAAAAAAAAAATAATTGTACTCTGATTGGGCTCAAAATACAACTAACTTTTTTTTTAATATCTACTGCTTCCAACAAACTTGTAAAAAACTTTCTGTAAGCAATTAAATTAGTCCTATTGTCTGGAGCGAAAATTGAATTATTCTGGCACTTTCATATTCTTTAACTTTTAATGTAGAATATTATCTTAATCTAATAAAACAAAACAATAAAATAAATGGTTTCATGGTTTGTACATCAACTCTTTTGTTTTTGTGCAACTAGGAAGGTAATCACACTACACATTTTTTTTTTTCCTTTTGAAAAGAAGCATTTGAACTTACCTGTAAGAAATCTTGAGAGGTTATGATTCACTAGGATCATAAGCAGATACAATTTAATCCGTTTATTTCCTCACCATAAAGCGCGCAATAAACGTTGATGTACGAAGAAGTCTGTTGCTGGAAAATGCTTGCATACTTTTTTAACTGCTTATCCTATCATGGGAAATCCAATTAAAAGGGAAAACTCTTTCCGATAAGGCATTGCACTCATTTATAACAGCTCACGTTCTTTCCATCAAAAAAAAAAAAAATGGTTAAAAATTGGTCTCAAATCATTTCATATTAATATACCATAAATTCCCATACAATATGTACGTTGTATGAGAAAAAAAGAACTAACACATCAAATAAACGTCTTTCACTTAGAACAGATGTACATAAACTAATTCCTGTAATATAGTGCAGATTGATCGATATATTTGACCAGGGGAGATCACATTGCATATAGCATCTAAAGCGCGCAAAAGTATATTGCATTAGCACAGTAGTTAGTAAACCACACCTTTATGGGGCGAACACTACACTTCATTGGTACATTAGTATCTTTGTGGCTGGAAGCTACTATAGGAACGAAAGCGGTAGTAGAGAGATGAGTAAGAGTACTGAACGCAAGTACCCATCGCAAACTCTTACTATATTATAATTTGCAAAACAAAATAAGCACAAATCTAAGTCAGAGCACAATCATACGAATACACAACTTTGCAGTTAGACTTTAGTTAAATTTTATTTTACGGTATTGTTCTTGCTTTATTACATCAATTAAATAGTATCCCATACGGAAGGCGTTTACACTTATAGCACACAATCCAATGTAGAACAAAACAAACAATAGCATCCATAAGCAGTAAATAACTAGAAAAAAAAAGAAAAAAAAAAAAAGCTACACTAAAGTAACAGTTGAAGCAACAGTTGTAAACAGTGGTCAGAAGTAGCAGCTGATATCCGACGCCGTTGCGACTCTCGGGAATAGTCAATAAAAAAAAAGAAAAAAAAAATGAAGAAAAAAACGAACCCCAAAAAAGCTACGACCAAAAGTGACGACAACAACACCAATTTACGACGGTTTTCGGTTTGCCGCTCGTTTACCTTGCAAAGAATCTCTTAAGAAAAGTATACAATCAAAACGGATTGAGCAGAAAATACCGTGCCCACAAGAAGCGCGTACTATAAGCAACTGAAACGTTTGCCATGCAAACAAATCCTATGGAACCAGTTTAACAATCAATCGTAAAGCACATCAAATATCCAACCAATACCATTACCACCACCACAACTCGGGGTATACCCAAGGAAGATGGTCTCTACCAAACGGTACTGGCTAACTGGTAGTGTATTTAAAGATAACAAAACTTATGCAGACGCAAAAATCCACCACACAACAACAAATTATTTCCAAAGCAAACAAAATACATTTTTGCTCATTTTGAAATGCTCACTCTCTCCATCTCTCCTCAAATGAGCTGAACATTAATATAGTAACTAAGATGACTGTGACTATAACTGAGACCGAGATTGAGATTCAGAGTAAGAAAAAAGAAAAATTATAAAACTAAGAGAACCAGAATGAGATCTTTGCAGATCAAGAGTATCGTACCATCTATTTCCCCCTTTGTATATTGTTCGTTATTTACCTGCACTATTTAGCAGTTGAACCGAAACCTTGCAAACGGAGCGATCTCATTGGCCTGATTGTTTTGGTAGCGATTGTTACGTATCACAGGGTGATTTAATTTAGGTAGGGATAATCGAGTATGTGTTATGTTCTCGATTTTTCGACCAATCCAGAGCAAATATCAGTTCTACGGCTTGGGAGGGGTTTGAGATTTCGTCGACAAGGCGCTATAGCAGATTTTTAACCAAAAATGACAAATGCAAATATTCTTATATTTTTTGTTTATTATAGGCTTAACTAAGTCACCTGATTGACTTGACTTATTTGTGAAACTGTTCTTGTACATCTATATTTATACAGATATAGCGTTCATATTTTCCTTTTTTTTCTGTACAAACTGATGATTCGATGAGCAAAAAAAGTGTGCAAAAAAAAAAAATTTATTTGAGTTTGCTAATCAACTCTTTTGTATTGATCTTGGTTAGAGATAGTTTTTGACTACAGAATTTCCCCTCTCTTTACTTAAAGCGACTAATCTTTATGCTGCGAAATAAAGAGAGAAACGCTGTATTTGATTTAAAAGAGAATTTCAAACTCGGCTTTGCAGATTTAAGGCGTTAACCAGTTCGGTCTATATGCTTTTTTCTATGATTCACTTTACATAAATTTAAGTAAATAAACGACTATCGATTGACCTACCATAACCGTTTGCTCATAATTTGCCTGCCTTGTTTCATGTGCATTCATTGTGGAACCAAAAATCCAATAAATATACTTTTCTCATATACATATTTAAAATTGTTCAGATAAATCCAATTTTAAAAAGATTAAAACGAGTCAATTCTATTTTTTGTTGGTCTTTTTTCGTAGAAGTGGGTCGGCATTTTATAGTTTTGTCCCAGATTGGTACAACAAAGATGACACAATGAAACTGGTAATCATCCAAGGCGGATGCCGATTAAATCGGTCATTTGTCTGGTAATTATTTTTGGTGGTTTTGTTTTCGACACTTTTTGGGCAAGCGCACAATAGCACACGTACAAATCGGGTGCTGTAGATGGCTTAAGGCTCGTGCTGATTGCGCAAACTTTCGATAAAATGCTCAAGTTTTCTTGAACGTGCGTTATAATGGGAATTGTACCTGATTTCCATTTTAAAAGGATGTCGGGGGAGATTTACGTGGTTTTTGAGATCTTTGTAGTAAGAAATATATTTTATTATCACACAAATAAAAAGCATAAAATGTAAAATTAAATAAGGGCAATAATTTATTTGATTTCAAGTGAATGATTGTGTAGGAATTTATAAAAGAAAGATTTTATTTAAATAGAAGGAGTTCATATGAGGTTATTTCGTAATGGAGTTTGCATGCATGCGATATTGCACTTCAGTTTTTTAATTCAAATGGGTGTTTGAGAATAAGCAATTTTGTTTACCAAAAGTAATGACATTATAGTGAATTGTTGAATCAGTAAGTGAACTCACTTATCCATACTAAACTACACTCGATTGACTAAGAAAATGATGGGGTTCGTTTTATATTGTACTGTTGCCACATTGGATTTATATTGAATGAATATTTTTACACTATATATTTTTGACAGAAAATATAAGGCATTTCGAGTAAAAATGAACTACGACGTTTTTACTTAGGATTCAAATGGCAAATAAGACTGTTTTATACACACAGCTGACAAGACTATTTGAGTAATTTCACTGGGATATTTTCGTTTTATAAAACATCTCTATGTTATTACAGTTGTAAATATGCTTCTTAACTTTTTTTTTTTTTTTTGATTTGATTGATAGAACGAAAATATTGTCTTCTACCCCATTTTACCAAATACTTTTATCAATTATTTTTGAGACAGGTAGTCTATTTAGTTTGCTAAAATAGCTTAAATGTATCATATTGTACCTACGTAATCTATGAAGGTCATATACATTGCTAATTTAGTATAGGCGATTTTGTCTACATTTTTATGCAAAAAATGAAAATTAAAAAGGGGTTGCGTAGTGGATTTCACACCAACCCATCCTAAATAATAAAGCCTGGATTGTTACAGGCGTGTAACAATATACGTAGCCTTTTCTGCTACGTATATATAAAAATCTAATTTATTTTAATTTAACCACGGAGCTTTGTACCAATGGTTAGGTTAATTATAAAAATATTCTTTGGCTACCAGTTACGCTGACGGCAAGAGAACCCTCAAAAAATTCAAAGAATGTTTTTCAGAAAAGTATTTGGATGTGTATGGACTCTTGGAAGTTTTGGGAATTCTTTACTAAATTCTAAATTATTAACCTGCCATAAATATTGTTCCATGGTAACATACAAAATTTTACCTGGGCTCATCCCTTCAAGCTCATAATTCCAATTTTCCTTAAGGGTTGCATTTCCGATGATAGAACGTCGACAATGCGTCGATAATAAGGATATAACAATTTTATATTTAAATAAAACATAGAATAATTTAGACATCGGCTTAAAATTTATTTCAGATGTAGTACAGACGTTAAATTTATAACTATGAACTTCGATCCCGGTCATATGACCACCGCGAGAATTCTTTATTGAGATATTTTTTGTCGTCTATTACTCGAAGAGCGAATAAAAGATACTTTTTATCTAAATTAAAACCTGATGAAAGGTCAGAAAGACTATGGAACAATTTGCACTTTATTGGTATTGGAAATATAGTAATAATTGATAGTGTCCCTGGTATTGAAGATTTTAATATTGTGTTTTTTTTTCCAATGCTATAACCAAACCGCGTTTCACTTATGACTTTACTAAATAACCTTAAATCGAATGCTATAGGAGAAGATGGATCGTCAGACCAGTTCCGAAAAATCTCCAGTCCATGTCGTAAGCTGATTTTCGACCTATAAGCATTTTACCATGTTTATCAAAAGTCTTCGGGAAGACTCTGGCTCACCAAATTGCAAGCTTTGCCAAGCAGCACAGTGTGTTATCCCCATTGCAGTCTGACATTCGAGTAAATTCTCGACGATATAAAATTTAATTTTGGTAGGGATTACTTAACGGTGCTATGTTTGCCTGACTTCTCGAATACTTTTCATAATGTTAACCATAAAGTACTTTGTCATAAACATAGACAAACTTAGATTAGATTTATAATTATCACAACAACCATTATCAAAGAGTTCACAACAACGTCTCGTCAGAATCGTTCCTCAGGAATCTATACATGCTCCGATTGTAATCTATCCGTTGGCTTATGATCTACCAAAGGTCTAGTCAAATGTTGATATCCATTTACATGCTGACGGTATACAGATATACATTTCGATACCAATTGAACTTGTTGAGAACCTGGTCGTCAGATTATATGAAGACCTGCCCAAAATTTATGACTGGTCTATATGTAACTCACTTCATCTCAACTCAAACAAATTATGTACAATTGATTTTAATATTCCAACAATATTTTGACGTTGAAATAATGCCACCAGTATTCCTGAATAGTATACAACTTAATTTTGTTGACATAGTCACTAATTTGGGTTACAAATTAAGTTGATCACTTTCCGCTGTTGTCCACATAAATTATGTTATTTAGCGAATCTACGCTGGACTGCGTAAACTCTGGCTCTTTCTTACTTCACGCCTATAGCCACAAACTTTAGACTTTAATTCTGCTATATCTGCCTACGATTAATTACGCTGCAATTGTCTATTGCAAGCTTTATTCCCTTTCGCAACATAATTTATTTGTAGCCTTTAATGATATTATAAGGTATGCTTACGGCTAAGTAGGCAATAGGAATAAAATTATTTAAAAATTCAGCACTGGAACACCTTAAGCAATATCAGTAACTACTTTTCTACTCTTCTACATTTCTTGTTTTCTACTTTTCTCTGTTTTTCCTATATCTTTACTCTATCTCCTATTAATATCTTATTTATACTATCCCAATCAAATATTGAATTGCATTGACTTTTCCACAAACCAACGACTTAATATGACCCCATAAAAATGAATCCAATTACGGTAAATCGCATGAGCGATCGATCGCATCGAGATTTCCGAACTTTCCCTTCAATAGATCAATTGGTTGACCAGCTTTGTGGCATTATGCATCATATATCGCCGATGTCAATTTCATCTAATTCTGATCAAAAATAGGTTTTCAACATGGCACGATATCGAACTATATTTGTACCATTCTTTATGCACAATTTGTATGTACTGATAATCGCATGTTAATAAACTAATGGTCTTACATACTTGTATGCATATGTACAACATATTTTGTGCCTGTTTCAATCATTAATCAAGTTTTCTGTTCAAGTCTTTTGTTTTCTAATAGCCTCTTTTTGCTGCATCAAGAATTTAAGTCACTTCTTCGGCTGTTCAAAACTGAGTTGTGAAAAATCATTCTGTCACACTACAAATTTGTGCAAATCCTTAAAATAACTTCGATTCAACCAACGGTCCTGTAAATTCTAGCTTTTCGATTTTTCACCTTTATACATATCAGGAATACCTTACATATTATATGAAAAATTCTTCCAAAAACAATGTCGTCACAGCGAGTCGCCATGGAATGATAAATGTTTGTTGAAATAGTAATGACAATAACAAAGAAAAAAGGCATCATTTTCGGTTTTGTTTTACCCAATAGCGTTTGCATGCCGCAAAAGATTGCGTTTTCAGAACTCAACGGCAAAGATTAAAAACGAAAAGGAATGAATACAAAAGCAAACTTCGGCTTAGTGAGAAAATGTGGTCATGTGGTTTTTTGGGGCGTGCCAGAGGACATTGTTTGATTTTTTGACTTTTTTTCTAATCCAATTTACTGCTCGGTTAACCATTGATAATTTTTTATAAATAGTTGTGGTTTTGGCTATTGTACGATGCTAACTATCCGATAACACTTTTATCAATTGGTATTCCAGAAATACACTCCTAAAAACCCTTTTTGTTGGGAATTTGGGTTATAAATTTGCATCTTACACTCTTGAACGATTTGACTTTCTTTCAGTGTGGAGGAAAGAATTTTTTTCAGGTAGAAATTCAACGAATCTACAATCTATTTTTATTTAGGGGCGGATAAACCCATTAATATTTCGCTACTGCATATTGATCTACAACAATGTCGTATGTAGTTTGAATCCGAATGGGAACTGTGTCTACATTTCTGCATTTCTGCATTTCTGCATTCGCTTAAATGTGTTTGTAGCTCGAATTTGAGAAAAACAAAAATGAAAAAAAAAAAAAAACAAAGGAAAACACGGTTCGACTAATTCCCCGTGCACCATATGCAGTCTCGAAGCTGTTCTTCTCTATCAACAGTGTAGTATGGCTTGCTACTTTGGTTGACCACTTTTCACGCTTTAACGTGAGCATTTTATGCAAATGTTTTGAATTTGAAAGGATTCCATGACCGTAAAATGTTTTTGTTTTGTCTTAGTCCTTTATTCTCTTTCGTATCTATGAAGTAGATAATCCCTTTTCTTTGTTGACTTTTGTGTAGGTCAAAATACCACTATTCAGTCCAGTTGATCTGGACACTAGGCCACTTTGTCTCTGCGGATTCATTATTAAGGCATGTATGCACTCGTAGTACGAGTATCTAGCCCGGTTGGATCACATTAATCGTTTGCAAATTCATAACACATGTTGAAAATATGTGTTAGTGTAACGAGTATTCGTATGGGAAAATCGTAAGAAAAATCTAAGTTCACCGATTAGTAGTGGTCAGGAAGATAAGTTACACATGATGTCGGAATTTTTTGGGTTCTTCTTCAGATTTTGTGTGAAATTGATGGGTAGCGTTAATCTAGGAATCAATTCTTGACACTCGATACCGTAGAAAATCGTTCATGAATTAATATGTTAATTTGAGAATTCTTATTTATGAGCTGTATTAGAAATTATATAATTTCGTTAAATTTTTTATAAACTTATTGTTCTGTTTAATAGGGGGCGATTTGTTTTCATGTCACCGACGCGACACATGAGCGACAATTCTATTCTGGGGTTTTGGGGATTTCTCAGTCGGCTTGAAAATAATTTGCATTCAGAGACACGCCATGGACACATTGTTAAAAGTTTGCTTTTGTATATTGGACAAAGGCCTTGGTTGGATATTGATTACTTGGGTGGGGTTTATGATTAAAGAAACTTTTTGTTCATCTTGTCGATCAAGTTGCTAGTTTTGCATTTAACTACATCCATAGTTTAGTATCCCTATTCGATTGAATGTTAAGTTGCGTTGGGCACCTGCTATATCGAATGTCTTTTATATATAAAATATACAAAATTTGTTAATTTATTTAGCACATTAAATTCCACATTATTTTGACAGGAACAAATTTGAAATTAAGTAGTCAAATTTGTCCACTTGAATAAAATTTAAATTTTTAAAAATTGTAGTCCCCAAAATTGTTTTCAAAAATATTCCATAAACAATGTTAGCATACATATTGTTAGTCGTTGATAAGGTTATATTTTGATAATAAGGAAATTTTTTAACCAAAATAGAAAATCTTACTTCATTGTGGTGTGAAATTGGCTATTGAGATGTTAAATTTCCATATTCTACGAATACAATTAAGAAAGTATTTGCAATCTGTTGTCGGATGAGGTTATATTTTTTGTATAAAACTTCTACAACATATCCAAAAATATAGAAATCGATTTCTTTTATCAATGCATAATGTTCATCATAATTATTATTGTACTATCCAGGTAATTACTGAATTTTATTTTTATTCTGTAATGAAAGTTGAAAATGAAATTAAAATGTAAGTAAGAAATATTTTAAAGGAATTCTATATTTACTTCCTTAGGTATCACTACCATTGGGAATGAACCTAGGTATTACCACTTAAATGTCTTTCATTCACTCTACATGCCCCAGACACTTCAGATGTCTAATTCTTATTAGAATGATGTCGTTGAATAGCTTATAGAGTTTGCTTATATCTCTTTCTTCAAAGCAAACTGGAACTGGAATCTTGATAATTTGAAGCGACTAAGGTGATAATACCACAGTTATTAACGGAGCCGAGTCAGACGAAATCCCTAACTACTTGGAGGTAATAGCTGTCTTTTTTAAAGTTCTGCACAATCCGTAGATACACTGCATTTCGTCTTGTTAAAAGCATATATTTAGTTGCATAGCAACTGAGGGGGTCGTCGTGGTGTAGTGGTATATGTATAGACTCCTCAAGCAGAGGATCGCGGGTTTGAATCTCGTGCGAGGCAATTCTCTGAAAAAGTCTTTTCATAGAATTTGTTTGTAGGTATATGAAAATTCCGTCGGCGTCAACTCTGACATGAAATCATAACACTGATGTTGGAGTGTTTGGTGGCTGGACTAAATGTAACGAACCATCAACAAGCATGTACTGTAAGACGCACTGGTTGAAGATGCACTGGCTCGTTCCGTCCAGTTTGACAAACACCTCTGGGAAAAATATCGAAACCAAACACACCTGAGTTTCAAACCCTTGGTGCGCGCGCGGGATTATATAAAAAAAAAATAATAATAATAATAATGCCACCAGCGCAAAGTATAAAAATGTTTGAATAGACTTGCCTCTGTTGTTGGCTTGTTCTTGTTGTGAGTCCGGCTCATTTTCCTTAAATATAGTGATAAAGAAATCATACGGCGGGTCATCACTTTGTTTTATCCATTTTTCGACCTCGAAAGTGTCGTAGCAGCGAGCGTTCTGCATCGTCATTCTCTACAATCTGGTAAGATCGACAGTGATAGCAAAATCAAACATTACTATGTAAAGCAGGTTTGTATATATAAATGCTGTTATATGCGACCTTAAAATCGATAAAGATTATTTAGTATCGATCTGGACATTTCCGGTTTTCTTTAGGAACTTAGCATCTCCCATAGTATGAATATTTGGTCAATTCCGAACTTACCTGGCTTAAAACCAATAAATTATATGGTTGATATATGCGATTTTATGGGGATTTGCACTTTTTTTTGTAGTTTCTTTTTACGTTATGTTACCTTCACTTCATTTTAGTTGAGCGACCGAACATTTTAGCTTTCCTAGCGAAGGTTGAACGGTTGGTTCTGCCCCAAAGTTTTAATCCGTCATACCGCTAAACAGACTCTAGAAGTATCAATTTCATATTCTATGAGTTGACTGTGACTCGGCTTCTTTTGTTTTTTTTTTTTTGTTTATCCCTCTGATTCGGGTCTGGTTATCTTGACATGTTGGTTTTTTACGTTTTGATAAACAAGTTTTTTCTTTGAGTAGCACCTCCCGATCGCGCTTTTCTCATGCTCGTTAATTTTTCTCTTGAGAAGCCGATATGCTTCTCTTCTTCTTTGCTCACGAGCTTCTAGGAATGGCCACTGATCTTCAACACTTCATTCTAGTCGTAAGGGAGTACGCGATTGACAAGTGTCGTTTATTTGACGATTGCAGCCGTTTGATGTCAAATCCCCACATAGGATATTATGATTTTTGTGGTGTCCAAGATATGCGTGAATGTATTGTACCTTGACTGCAGCTAGATTATGGTGTGAGCTTACATCTCTCGTTCGGAATCTTCGGACATCCACAATGTTATACTATATTAGTGCCTTACGTCAATAGCAACATGGTCAATTTGATAGACTATTATACTCTGCTCATAGACACGTTTCCTTGTAAATATTGAGGTGACAAAAGTTTCGCGTTGTAAAAATATAATTAGTCTTATTCTATTTAGGCTTTGCTTGTCAATTGTATGACCAAAGATGTCCCCGCGGGAATTGGAATTGGAATGGAATGCATTGGAATTTAAGACTTTTTGTACCTCATAGGGTGTAAATGGCGCATCTAAAGACTCCTCTGGAAACAGAGGGCGGCATATTGAATTGGTGCAGACATTATTGGGAAGACTGCGAAAACGATCCTTGAAAAGTTTATAAACCTGGCAGTTCCCTAAAACTCGGTCGAGCAGTTTGCATTGCTTTTTTTCCTCTTTACTGTATAGCTAAGATGGGTAAAATGTTTATTTGCTGCTCTATAAAGGGGTTTAAAAATATTATTGTTGTATGGGGTGATTCATAGTAAGGTTTGATTTTCAATAGGCTTTTTTTGACAGATCACGCATGACTCCTATCAAACTGCTTTGTTATTTTTGTTCAGTATCGTTTGGCAAGTCATCATGAAAAGACTCACATGACAAAAATTTCTCCAAATTGTTCAACTGTATTACGAAAATCAGCGTTCTGTGAGAAATGTTTTTCGTGCGATTCGAGGAACTTACGGTGCGCAAAATTGACCTACTGACACCACTATTGCCAATACCATTCGCAAATTTGAGTCACAGTTTACATTAGTATATGATACTCTACCAGTTAGACCACATCCAGCACGTAGTGAAAATACTATAGCAGCTGTAGTGAGCTGTGAGAGTGTACGCGAAGACCGTGACAAATAAATTGTCGTCGTTCTCAGCAGCTTGGCTTGACGTAGTCGGCAACTTGGCTTATTTTACGTGAGGATCTCATCCCAAAAACGTACAAAATTTAATTTCTGCAAGAATTGAAGCCGGGCGACTTGAATTTGCGTCATATTTTCAGTGAATTCTGAAAAAACTCAACCGAAATCCGGTGTTTTATCGTGAAATTTCTGGCTCAATGGATGAGCAGCCCGAAGAGTACAAAGAGATACCATTACATCCATTAAAAACAACGGTATGTTGTGATTTATGGGCTGATGGAATCATTGGTCCACATTTCTTCAAAAATGAGGCAAAACAGAATGTTACCGTCAATGGTAACCGTTATCGCGCAATGTTGACGGACTATGTGCCTACTGAAATTCATGCATGTGGTCTCGGTGAGCTTTGGTTTCAACAAGACGGCGTTACGAGCCATACAGCGCGTGAAACAATGGACTTGTTGAGAAGTCATTTTGGTGAGCACTTAATTTCACGTTTTTCTACTTGGCTAAATTGGCCGCAAATTGAACTATTTTCCCTGGGGATATGTAAAATCTCAGGTCTTCAGGAATAAGCCAGCTACGAGTCACGTTTTGGAAACCAACAATACTCGCGTTACCAGTCGGTACCAGTCGCTTTGCTCCAACGATTCGCCCAAATTTGCACCTTCCGAATGGACCACCTCAGACGTAGGTAAGGCCAACATTTACACGATATCATTTTCAAAAAGTAAATGTCATGATTGTTCTTTTAACCGATAGTTAAAAGTTAAAATTTTAAGTTTACTTTCAAATTTGTGTGTTTTATTTTACATTATATATCATCACTTATATATATAAATATTTTTATTTGTGAGAACTTTAAAATAGAAGGTGCTAATCTCCAGAAATGAAACAGTTATCCATATATTTGGCAGGTTATTTCGCGAGTGAAAGTACGTTCTCCGTTAGAATTGTACTAACAATTTCTATTTAAAACTTGACCGTCATTTAAGTACACCTGCAATCTACAGTAGTTTGACACTTTCATGCGAACCATTTGCATGTTTGATAATTTGTAACCTCTACTTTAAACTTCTTCGATATCCATGTAAATGTCCTCCACTTCCTCTTTCAAAGATCACTGATTTAACTACCTGTTTTCACTTTTGTTCATAATTCGAAAGTATATTCTTAAGCGTACCCTCCTCATTTTTTTACAAATGTGTTTTATATAATAGAACAATATTAACATCTTTAATATAATTACAAGCATTATCTCGTTTTTAAGACCGACTACATTATAACTTATAATTTTTAATTATGAAATAAATTCATTCTGGTAGAGGGAAGTGCCTTCAATGTGTAGCCCTGCAGTGCTTGTGCTTGGAGTCAAATCAAAGTGATCGGTAGACATGATGACAGCATCTGTCCTTTTTGACTTTCATTCATTCATAAGTTCTCGCAGTCTGAATTTCCTAATATAATTTTTGGGGTTTGTTCTCCCCAGATAAATATCTTATCTTGTATTTGCGAACATTGAATGGTCCTTTTGCATGTCGATTTTTGACACTTTTAATTTTTTAGCATTATGAAATATTTTCCTTGCAGTATCAAAGGTTTTCAACTTTACAAGTTGCTGTACAAGCATCACTCATACAGACATTGTATGTTATGCGGATTCAATATGGGTATCAAATCTAACAAACAAGAACACACGGATTTTGCTTCTTGACAAATGTCGATGCTTGTTTGAGGTGCGGAAAGGTGCACCGCCAAATTCGACTCCATGTTATTTTGTATGAGTTTATCCGCTTGTTCTTCAAGTACTTTGTTGCACCTTTCTAGCTAGTTAACTCTTTCAGAGGTGTTTTCCTGACAAGCTTTTAACACGGCCAACTAAGTTCAGAGCAACCGAAAATATTCTTTCGATAAGTACTAATTCTTTGACAAGCTCCTTCTTTTTTTTATACAATATCGCATTCAGTTGTTCAACAGAACAGAATTTCCGTAATTTTCGACATTGTGATTTCTAATGAACTTCTACGGCGTTTTTCATTATTTGGGCGGTCTGGGGAGATTTGCGATAATGCTTTTTTGCTCATTTAGTGAGGTGTACTCTGTATAAGATTTGAAAGAAGGCAGTTAATTTTTTAAAAAATTTGCTTTCTTTTTTGTAAACTGTGTTACAATAATAATAACCACTTTTTACAACACTTATCAATATTTGCATTATTGCATTTCTTGAACTTTTTCATTATTTTTTTCTGGAAGATCTTTACTTCCACAACCACCACAACATAACAATTGACAGCTGTCAATCGGTGTATGACAGAATTCTTTTCCAGTTTTACAAAAACTGCACAACGGAATTCTAACACGCGCTAACCATGGAGTCACACCAAATGCTACTGTCAATTTTAAACTGCGCTACGAAGTGAAGTTGTCTACAATAAAGAAGGAAAAGAATAATTTTGAATGAAATTTTATTTGACATTACATTTTCGTTTTATTTCGTATTTCATATAAAGATTTATAATTTTTTTAATAAGCAACTTTATTATTTAAAGAAATATTTATTTTTTTTATTAAATACCATATACATATGTTGTTATGTGCATTTGCTTAAAAGTGACTAAATAAAATTAAATTCCAACTCGTAGAAACAATTACTTCGCATATATTGGCATAAGATAAAAAGCCCAAACGGCATTTTATTAAAGATACCATTAGTTAGTTAGTGAACTAAAATATTTTGAAAGAAATTTAAAGTGTAAGAACAGCATGCTATATACTAAACAATTGAAATAAGACCTGGGGTAGAGAAGTATGCCTTTTGTACTGAGCTACTCATAAGATCCTAGTTCACTAACTAGTCAGTACGTCAACGGACATAATGCAGAAAACTTTGAGACAATCTAAAAATTAGTTTGTGAGAAGTTACTAGCAATTCATACTTCGTTAAACTTTCAAAATAGGGCTGATTTGAGTGTGATTGTGAGTCAAACAACGCACGCATGAAGACACTGTTTTCGAACATTGTATATATATCTATATATATACGTATAACATTTTAAGGAGCATTTTTGTCTAGAAATTTTCAGGAAACATTTTAGTATCCAAAAAAAAACTAAAAATTCAATAATTGAATGAAATGAAAACAGTCCTTAAAAAAGGAGTAAGAAAATGGAATTAATTATGTAGGTGTCAAAAACGAAAGCTGCGCGCTTGGGTCAGAAGTTATCAAATTGTATCAGAGTTCCAAGAAAGATATAACAAGAACCACTGCACTATTGACCATATATTTGCACTGATTAACATCGCCGAAATTTGTAAAAAGAAGAGGAGAAAATTGAATGCCTTCTTTGCGGACTTCCAAGCGGCCTTCGATTTTATTGAGCCGTATACATTTTTCTATTAACTGTAACAGATCCGAATTTCAAGAAAAAATTATAAACATATTAAAAGCATTGTATGATAATAACGCCGCGTATGTATGGGGCTATATCTGAGGATTTTCCAACATCAACGGGAATAAAGCAGGGCTGTACGAAAATCTTGAGAAGTTTGCTGTTTATGCTGTTCATTATCGATATTATGGACATTATAGAGAGAGGTATTAACCCAAGTTGTACAAAAATTGTCCTTGTCTTCTTCTCAAGTCAATAGATGGTATACAAATAATGATACAAACCTGGCGAAATCCAAAAAGATGGTGTGTAGAGAAGGCGATAGCAGATTCTTCTGCAACGAAAAGTGGATGTATCAAGGTATAATGGTCAAAAACGTCTGTGAATATGAATACCTTTGAGTTCTGATATCGGCCAACCAAAATGTGAGAAAACATCTGTAGGTTGAACTACTTGAAGCATAGTGCAATCTCATTTGGGTGGGGCCGCGTTTTTTTGCTTTCGAGCAAATAGCTGAAAGCAAAAATTATTTCGCTGAACTACCGCCTTCAACATCGGTCTTACTTTTAAAATGCGGCTGGATCTCATGTTACAGTCAACGTAACCGGACGATAATTTGGAACAATGTCTTTGAATGTATGGACAACATTGATTCGGACTATATATGATTTTGCTACGTGTCTTACTGCCCATAAACTATTGACTTCCTCAAGACTCGATTCAACGATAACTTTATATCGCAAAATGGGTCATTGAATTGACCACAGTCTTACGCCATTTGCTTGCTTCTTGGGGACTTATGTAAAGCCTTTGCGTATAAGCGAAAACTGCCCAAGCGTTTCCTCATCAGTAACCTCATTACATTGTATTTGATGTGATTTTTGTCACACAGTACTCCTACTTAACGGTTTCACAACAATATTTTCGGTCGTGGTTCTTTATCAACCTCTCGGTATTTATTTTTTGAAAATTCTAGACACATAAGTTATCCTCTGAACTCATATTTCCGAAAACCAAATACACTATATACTAGTATACATATATATATATTTTTTTGTTTCATAATTAGCGCACTTATGGTAAGACGTTTTTATTGCCCTTAAAATGTGTGCACACAGCGCGGGTGCAGAAATTTAGGGAGAGAAAAAATGGAAATACCGATGCACGTTGGTCTTATATGTTATATTTGTAAGCTGTAATGACTAGGAAATAAAGAGCTCGGCAGGGCATTCCATAAGCGGCGATATTAACATAATCCATGAGTTTAATCGCATGCCTTTGAATCCTATCTAACAAGTTCAAACAGGTCTTGGACGTCGTACTGCTTTTTTGAGCGGATAACTGAAGTATTGAGGCCAGATTAGAGTGTAAAAGGTTTTCCATACATCGCTTTAGGAATCCTAGATAAATCGTAGTATTTTTGGCGTCATCGAATATGTAGTCATTGACAATCATACCGAGAATCGAAAGTTATGCAAGGAAGGAAGTGCCACACATGGCACTGTGTTTCAGAAGCATTCAATTCCACTCTGTTGATGGTTCCCCATTCAGTAATGCCGCTTATAAGAGAAATTAATGAGCTATAGTTTCCCTTCTACAGCCAAAGAGCAGGGACGTGTATCCGGAAACGAAAGCAGAGAGTACTGCAATCAGCAAAAGAATATATTGGATTAGAAATACAAGGCAAAAAGTGTTGGAGACAGAAGGGAGCCCTGGGATACACCAGTATTTATTTTTTTGATATAAGACTTTAAACCGTCCAAGACAACTCGAATTGAATCTTCTGAAAGGTAATTCCTAATCCAATAAAGAACGTTTCATATGGTCACACTTTCCGGTGAGACATACCATTCAAATCAGCAGTAGACCTGTTGCTACGAAAACCGTACTGCCGGTTATCCAGAAGTGTTTGTTTCGAGATATGTCATTACCTTAGAAAGAAGGGAGGCAAGTGCAATGAGTCTGTAGCAAGAGAGAGCCTTTTAAAGTCAATTACAAAGTGGCACAAAGCACAATCTGAAAATGTTGAGCTCGCTGAAAATTCTGCGGCAAGTAGATTTACCTTGTTCAAAGAGCTGAAAGCTGGAAAGTCAATATAAATGAGCGTTGGTGAACAACCAACATTGTTTATTGCTTTTGGGACATTTTATTGTATTCTATCGTAATTTTTGCCTTAGTTTTTGATTTATTCTTCCTCTGTCGAGTTGGTCCTATTGGATCAAAAAAATCATTTTCTAAACCTGATAGTTTCTTTACAGCTCGCCCGAGGCGTACTACGCCTTTTATTTTGGTTTGATACCTTTAGTCCGCGAATAAACGCATTCTTTTTAAAGAGAATAGTGTCTGTGATCATATCGGCAGCGATATGATCTGGCTCACTATTGATGAGAGCGCCGATAAATAAAATATCAGAGAAGGATCATCTTTCAACGACTATTAGGAGCGAGGTTGTGGTGACCTAGGGAAGCCAACAGCCTGTATTTTCTTAAACGCAAACAGCTTAATTTAACCAAATTACTCTGCAACATATTTAAGGTAAAGATCTATTCAACAGACATGAAGCACTGATTGGTAGTTGAGGCGAATCTGGTAAGTTAGGGCAGCATTCTCAGAAACATACAGGTGAGCTTGGTCTACAGGCTTGCACACTACCGGCTTAGTCCTATCTGCAGGATCAATCTGTGGGAGCCAGTAAAAGTAGTACAGACCGATCTATATCAAAGGGCAATATCATCAACTCATAGAGGCGAAAAGAAAGGAAAAATGAAAACCATTTCAGGAGTGATATTGCAGACTTTTATTTTATGGGTCAAGCAATGATCCAATCAATAAGTAAATCCAAGTCATTCTATTTACAAATAACTCATTAGGAAATCAAGAAATGGCTTTTGTTCCACTATAAACATTATAATATTGTATATATGTATGATTTCAATATACTTCTTGTTGCTTTTTAATATATGTAAAACCTTTAGTAAGGATATATAGTTCTAAAAATCTTTAGAAAATCGAGTCCCTTATTTCAATTATTTTTTTCGTAAATATCTTAAATATCGGGACATTGTAGTTACAAACAGAGATGAAATTTCTAAGAGGCTAAACTCAAGTCTGATTTTTCTTTCATATTTTTAAATTATGTTATCCGAATACCGATATCCGTTACCAATATCTGCTGCGTTTTATGTGTAATATTAACCATATTATGTCACTCAAACTGCATAACTGCAGTTATCTTCCAGAAATCTGCACTTTCACAACTTTGAAGTGAATTTTGGGAAACATATGATACAGCGGCTTTCCTTAAGATAGAAGTCCATTATCGGTGAGATATGATTCAGTAGAATGAAAGAAAAATGGATAACATTTGTTCAAGAGTTGAGTGAATCTTTACTGCTTGCGATACCAACTTCTTGTTATTTTCAATTAAACTTAATTGCCACTCATTTTGGTACGAAAGTGTTAATTATTCCCCAAAATCTTTCAATAAAATAAAACGAAAACCTAATGTCCTCATCGTAAGACTTTTAACTAAAAGAACTAAAAAAAAAATTATAAAACCGATTTCATAATTTCATTTCGAGTGTTTGAAATTTAAATCCCATATTTTGATTGTGATATATCTGTGTTGATGTTAATATAATATACGATCATTCCGCATCAAACAGCGATATGCCACACCCAGTATCAATAACATGGCTTTAGCTTCTCCGGCTCGGAGAAAGCCAACAAATTCCCAGTCCACATCGCATGTAGCTGTAAAAAGTAACATTGAGTACACAATATAGATTTTTACAATGCCAGCAGAAAACTTTAAGATTCTCAAATCATTGTACATAAAAAACGTTTTAAAAAAATTTATTGTATTCGCTCTGAATAAGTCTGATCGTAAAAAATTACTGAAAGAAGGCATTTAAAAAAAAAATAAAAAAAAATAACTCAAACAAAAACACAAAAAAGCGGTCAAAAAATTCAGAAAAATGAAAGAATTAGTTCGGCAGGCACTTTACGACGTGGTAGCATCATTTTTCGGGTCATTTGGACGTTATTGAACCGCCATATAATGTTTTATTGTACCCCTTAGTACTGGGCGAGGAGTGATGGCCGCAATCACCGAAGCCTAAATTTATTATTTTTGAGCCGGTTTTTTAGTCCCGCTCTTTGTTGAAGGATTACCCAAACATTAGGTTGCCTTTTGGATGGGCGATCATGCAACTTGATTTTTTTTTTCTTTTCGGGGACTGAAACGTTATTGTCTTTTTAGATGAAAATTCTGTAAGGTACCAGAAAGGCCATCACTTTCTTAAAGTTTTTTTTTTTTTAAGATGCGTATACTCGATCAAGTTCTAAGAAACTCGTTTTAATGTGTCCTTAGCCCACAGGTCGATTGCAAAAATGTGACTATGCGATGTGTAAGACCTAATTACGAGGAATGAGTTTTATTGCAGGTGATGTAATTTTTGTGTCAACTGGTTTATGAAAATAAAAGTAAACCATGGAAAGAAAAAAATCCCAAGAAGAGGTAGATAATAGGCAAAACCCAACATAAAAGAATTTCTACGTTGAAAGGATAAAAAAGTAAATTTTTTTAAAGCAGAGGAAATGATCTTTGTAGTTGACTTTTAAACGAGGGGTTCATAGAAAGTCTAAATTTTTAAACGTAATTTAAAATGATATTTATTCATTGTTGTACATATTGAGGTAAAAAAATAAGAAGCGTTAAAAAATAAAAAATAAAATTGATTGGAAATATTTAATTTGTATTGCACAATATCTAAAAAAGGACTTGGACTTAAACTGTAGTACATTCCTTTTGAATAAATGCAATGTGCTAATAAAACCAAAAGACAAACTTGTGTACAACATTAAAATTCAATATAGTGAGAAAACAAAATTTTCTACTGCTTTTAGGACTGGCTTTGGTCGGACTATAATACGCCATATTCCTCATATTCTGGGTCTGAGGAATTTGGGTTGAACATTTTAAATTTCTTTGAGAACCTGAGGGTTGGATCTTATCATGTTTTCATGTCACAATACATGGAAATGATTTTACCGATGAACATGCTCGAAGAGTAAATATGATTGAGCCTGCTGTAAAACTGCATGTGGCTTTGCCCAGGCCTTCAATTAAAAGTTCGATTTTCCGGGATCTACGAGAAGCAATTTGCTACTTTCCGACACCTCTTAAAGGTCAGAAACTTATTTGCTTTATTGAGGTTGGTCGCCAACTATTCTACATATATGTAGCCAACAGACTATTTCAATGAAATCAGTATTTTCATACACAATTTCCAGTTAGACAACAGTTTCGTTCGCCTCAAAGCTAACACAATTTCTCGAACTGCCAATTTAGAGGTCAACGTCATTTAACAAAAAATAACGTATGCCATTCGTCAATGTGAGTTTAAATTCTGATGATTTATAGTCAAATATTTTTCTTTAACTTATAAGCTGGGAAAAAAAAGGAGTACTATAAAAGTTCAGAAATAAGATGTAGATGGGGAGTGAAGTCAGTAGACTGAGGCAAGAAGAGGCGTAAGCGAACGCATTATAATAAACAGCATCAAGCTCAATTCATTAACATCAGTCTGATATGCTGTACGATTTAATAGACAAAACTTATGTAACTATGACATTAAAGAGGATACTTTTAGTAGCACAATAAAAAAGTATATTCTAGACGACGCCAAGCTTA
This sequence comes from Volucella inanis, assembly GCA_907269105.1. Taxonomy (NCBI): domain Eukaryota; kingdom Metazoa; phylum Arthropoda; class Insecta; order Diptera; family Syrphidae; genus Volucella; species Volucella inanis. Next base: position 40,220,369 of record OU026154.1, on the reverse strand, counting down.
GAAATAGATTTAGGCTAATTGATCATATATCTCAATATCACTATAGCTAAGACATGGTTTTCTTACCTAATTAGTGTCAAAGGAACATGGCGGTCACCGAATCAAAAGATAGTGGCATCTTTACCAAGAAGCCGAGAAAAATATAGCAAATGCAGTGCTAGGAGTCACCCGTCACGATCATCTGCACGACATTCCTGACATTGACATAACGACATTGGTGAAGAGGTCGTGATCAACAACGTTCGGAAGTTTTATCAAAAAGAAAGAAGAATGTGTTGAGCCAAGAAGATCAGAAATAAAAATTTGCATTTTCTACAGAGCGACTTCTGCTCGAGGTTTATTTGGGCGTTATTATTTAACCAGGGTGAAACCATCCTGGTGAAAGGATTTCTGTTTCCCTAACCGGTGCTGTTTCCCGGGTTCAAAAACAAAATACTATTTTAGCAACACTGTAACACTCCAGATGCCACAAGAATCTCAATGGTGAATTTGATGGTAATTTTTTTAAGTCAATTTACTAAAAGTTTTAGTATTCCTTGACTTCTTTGCTCGCTGGATCAACGCTTTGCTCTCGCATATTTGGGAATCTAAAGGTTTGACTGCAAAGACGACTTTAAAAAACAGGTCATTATTTAGACAATATTGTCTGCTAAAACGTATATTCGCATTTTAAAGCTTAATTTATAAAAATAAAATGAATTGTGGAAAAACAAGTCATGGCTTTCGCATCACGATATGGCACCTGGTCATTCATGGCTACTTGTGAGAAATTTTTGGCCAAAAATAACACGATAATCATGCCTCATCTTCCTTATATTCCCAAAACTGAAGAAACCTATGAAAGGACGGAGATTTGCAAAAATTGAGGAAACAAAAACGGCATGGCTCGACGAGCTCAAAAGTGTATTACACTTGTGTTAGCACATCTTAAATCTGAAGATTACTTTTGAAGGGGACAATATTAATATTGATGAATAAATAAATATATATTTTATAAAAATATGAAGTCACCTTACTTTTTGAACACAACTCGTACTTTCACTACCTCACCGTGTATATCATAAACGGAATTTCTCCACTGAATGTGCATGCTCAAAAACTCCTGTTAAATTTCTGAAGGCATCTTTTAGACCATCAAGTAAAAAGGAGATATTTTATTTATTTGCATGTGGGTTGAATTTCACTTGGATATGATAGCGCTGTAATAGACCTCACATACACCGTCAGATTAAATAAACATTCACCGTGCAGGTTCACGATTAGAAATATATTCAGCCAACATCGGAGGAGTTGATTTTATGATTTTGCTCTCCTAAAAAAGATATACGATGTCAAACAATTATATTAGCTAAATTTAACGCAAACTGTAACGGTATTTAAGAAGCTAAGTTTGCTTGTGGTACGAAATGTTGCCTTATTGTGTGATAGATGCTTTTATTTATGACATATGGTTATATTATTATTTCCATTTATTTTTTATTAGTTTTGAAGCTCTCTTAGACGGCAATATTGAGATAAATAACCTCTCACGTATATACTCCAGTAGTATATTCTAATGGTTTTTGATATTTCATACCCTATTGGAATTTAGGACGATTTAATCCGAAATGGCCAAAAAACAGGTAGAGCGTGATCAATATCAGTTTTGCATTTGAAGAAAGTAATGCTCTGTTCCTGATGAAAGCACAAAGGTCTGATGTACTATGAGAAGATTAAATAAAATAAAACGGTAATGCAGAACGTTTTTGTACTTAGCTTGATTTCTTGAACAATGAAATTCAGCGAAAGAACGTAGTCTTTCATAACAAAAACGTAAATCCCAAACCACCGGATACTATCCACTAAAAGCGAGAACTTCTCTCCGAACTGATTGGATCACCTTCTGAAGCGCTTTCAAATTATTTTAGCCAAGGAAAAAAACACATATCGCTTTCTTTTCAAAAATTGGAATTGTTCTGAGAGCGTTTAAATGTTTTTTTTTTTCATCCCCCCCTTACTCAGAGGTGAGTGCTCCCCGTGTCATGTAATTTCTCATTTTTGTTTCACAAGAACTTATCAGTCATAAATGATTCTGATCCGATTTTTTTCATATTTTCGCTAAATGTGCGCTCTATTAATAAAATTCGATTACAATTTTCGAAAAAGTAATCCATTTCTAAGAAAAAATTAATTGTATTTTAAGTATGTTGTTTTTTTGATAACTCAGTAACTCAGATAACTCACCGGCGGTTTTTGGTCCTAATCTAATGATACCTTGAAGGTTAAAGTTTTCCTTTTTAAGGTGAATGCAGCAACTTCCCTATCCGTAAATTAAAAACTAAATTTAGAAGATGACAAGGTGAAAAAGGAAAAAAAATTTGAACTTATATCAATTTAATATTGCAACGATGGTTTTTTAAAATATATTTTGTATATATATATACATATATACACCCTGCCTGACTCGAACTGCAACCAACTTCAGCCTGCTATAATTTCCAAACCGTGCATGACAGTGAGCTCAAATTTTGACACATGACAAATAATTTTATTATTTATAAGCCTTTCAAACAATATGCGTCTCAGTTGTGTTGAAAAATTTTTATCCACGATGGAATTCAAACGTGATAGTGTGATTGCTTTATATGTTATTTCGCTGGAAAACCACAAGTAGCTATCATTAGAGATCTCTAGTACCTCAACGTGAATAAATCATTTGTGTCTCGAACCATAGCTCATTACCGCGATACTGGCAGCGTTGCAAAATGCCATGGAGGTGGTCATAAAAAAACAGCAACATCGGCAGAAATGGTTCGGAAAGTGTAGGCTCGAATTGAGCGAAATCCGTCGAAGTGTAAGAAAAATGGCTTGTGAGCTCGACATATCGTTGGAACGGATGCAACACACACCGACAAATAAGCTTGGGCTCAAGCCAATTAAGTTCCACTACATCGCAACAGAAAAAAGCTAGAGTCGAAAGAGCGAAGGAGTTGATATGCTTCCACGAAAGTGGTGAGTTGCCGAATTTGGTTTTTTCCAATGAGTCGTCATTTGTTATCGAGCAATATGTCAACAAACAAAATGGCCTAATTTACTTACCAGAGAGGTCCTTCAAAAATTTACACCTTCAGACGGCCACCAGAAAGCAGGCAGCACAGGTGGTAATGGCTTGGGCCGCCATAACCGCTGATGGTCGCTCTCCGCTCGTATTTTTGGACCGTGGCGTCAAAATTAATGCGATCGTATACCGTGAAACTGTCTTAGAGGCAGTATTGAAGCCTTGGGCAAATACACATTTCGGTCGGAGACCGTGGGCATTTCAACAAGAATCACCACCGTCTCACAAAGCGCGCGTCAACCATGATTGGTTAAAAAACAATGTTCCACACTTCATTTCTTCGACACAATGTTTTGCAAATTCTCCGGATGAAAATCCGTTGGATTTCTCTGTCTGGGGTATTTTGAAGGCGAAGGTTGGCACTAAAAAATACCGAAGTTTGGACCACCGGGAATGGGCCAAAATACCGCAGAGCCACTTGCCATTATTCGCGTCAAGGGTGGACATATTGAAAACTATTTAAAAATTGATGTATTTTCCAACATTTGGCACAATAAAATTTATCAAAAAATAAAAAAATTATAGTATTTTAAGAAGTTGCAGTTCGAGTCAGGCAGGGTGGATATTTAAAAATAATAACACGGAAGGTTTACAAGGAGGAATTACGAGAATACTCATATACAGACGAGTACATAGACATAAATAAGGCTGTTATACAACAGCTTAAACTAGTTTATACGTATAAAAACAAAACTATACAATTTGGATATTTGTTGCTGGCTTTGGTTGAAATTTATAATAAGTTTTGTTTACGGATATTTGTTGAATTTTTTTACGCTTTTGTTATTAATTAAACTATAACGCTTTCGCCAGATGGCTTACGTATATTTGGTGTAAATTGCACTAGAGTGATAGGAATTTCAGTGAAAAAATAATTTTGTATTTGAAACTTGTCAATCTACTTCGCCTGTTTGTATAAAAGAATTCTTTTGTAATGCCAATAAAATGAAAATGGGAAAACTTATACTTTAAAAGCAGTCTTTAAGATTTACGCACCTCAGAGTTAAAAAAATTCACCATCACTATTACCATTTGGTTTATCTATTGTAGTCATAAGTCGATAGTAGCATTCGGATGAATCGAAAAATGCAAGAGGCCTCAGCTCGCTTACACCGCCCCATAAAAGCTTCTAAAGCAATTAAAGCTTTTTCTACAAAAACAGACTCATATAATGTAATTTTAAGATTATAACAGCCGCGTAGATCCAGAGGACTATTCTGTGTGACAAGGCCCATGTCTTGTGGAATACTCCTTTATTTGGCTGTGGCGACTGCGAACTTGTGAGCCGGTGCGTTATCGTGGTGGGAGAGCACTTTTTTTCTTCGCCAAATGTTGTTTTTTCTTCAAACCGGCGTTGAATTGGTCCAATAAATCGTTGAAGTATGCTCCTGTCCCAAAAAACAGTGGCTATCACATTTCCGTCCGAAGTCATGGGTTTCGCCTTCTTTAGAGCACGTAAAACTCATTGTTCTGGTTGTTTGTTGGTCTCTGGTGTATACCAATGAATCCATGTCTGATAGACGATCGCGAAAAGATGCAGAAACTCCTTTGGATTTCGATTAAACAGGTCCAATCACATCTTTGAAGTAGTCTCACAATTTCGCTTGTTCTCAGGTGTGAGCAAACGCGGCAACCATTGCGCAGGCAGCTTTCTCATGCCCAAAATCTCGTGCAGGATAGCTAACGTGTTCAGTTGAGATGCTTGCTATCTGAACCAACTCGCGAATCTGCACTCGGTGGTCCGCCTCTTTGTGGTAACCGTTTTTGTGCCACTTGGGCGCGGTTCACGACTAAACTCTGCGAACCAATGGTAAACGGTTGTACGGGAGAGTGAATGGGTCCCATGCACACCACCGAGAATGGGCTTGATTTTTCCTCAAGTTTTGCCATTCAAAAGCAAGAATTGGATCACGGAGCGATACTGTTCTTTTTCCATGGTCGTTAAAAACACTAACACGATGTTTTGAAATGGGTGTTAAAACAAAACTAAGCATCGGATTGTCACCAAATTTTTACAAGCGGGCTTAAAGGGAGATTAGAGAGAGAGATATGAGATTAGATGAATATCTTGGGTGCAACTTTAAGTAAATTCATCAGTTTTACAATTTTTCTAAATGTCTCGCTGGCCAAGCATCCATTAGCTCTGGCTATTTTTTTTTTCGAGAATACATCTCTCCTCACTACTAGATTCGTTGTTCAGCTAACAGTGTAGAGATATGTGTGTCATTACTAATCCGTTAAAAACGCTAGTCGAAGTCCCATTTCCTTTCAGTATGCGCTGCGAGGCCACAGTTTTAGTTGATTTTGTCCAATAGCCTAAAATTTTTTTTCAATGGTCATTGCATTGATGAACTGCGGCATCAGCGTTTTAAGAAAATGTGGACGTAATAATCGCTGATGAACTGCATCAAAATTGTAGCCTTTCTTTTGAAATGGGCCTCTCCGCTCATGTCCAAAAAATAAATAAGCTCAGGTTTAATTTTGCATCAGCTTATCGATATTTAAATTGATAATCAATCACGAACTTGTCGGCTTTAGTTATAGCATAAGGTCAATCTTATATGTGCGTTATTGCCAAAAATTTTTGATCAAACCACGACAGTAGACTGACTTGAGTCTAACGTTTTCTAGTTGATTTATTCTGTGGTACCCTGCACACTCTCTAGTGTGTTACACGTTAAAGATTTTTTCCGTATGTACCAGGAAGATTCCTTACTGGGCCTTTCTGCAATCATATGATTTTTTGCTTACATTGTTGGCACTGTGCGCAATTTAGTAAAACCAATTGAACATTGGTTTTAAAAACGAAAATCGATGATTTTTTTTATTCTGTTGTGTATTGTTCCATAAGTATCTTAAGCAAGTATTCAGTGTCTCACTTGTCATAGGTTTTCTTGCCTTTAACTTCAGAATACTCTAAGATATTAAGATGAATAAAAATTATGTTGTGCCCGCATATACATACTTAGAAAAAGCAGCAGAAATGAATCAACCTCCTTTGTTATTTTGATTTTTTTTTCTATACTTTCTATGCTGTTTCAAGATGAAAATCTTCCATTAGTTACTATGAGCAATGCAAGCGCGTGTTCATAGTAGTGTGAGATTCTAACTCACTAAAAACATCTCCTTACGATATAAATGTTTATGTTACCGCAGCTAAGTTTAGATTTATCAAGCTTTTTTTTCATAAAATGCACTCAGCAGGTTTTTTTCTTTTATCCAAAATTTACAGAACTATATGCGTAAGTCAAATTTTCTGTTTCCTTGCAGAGTTTTTTGTTTCGTCTTCGAAAGTAGGAATTCCGAGGTCTCGGTGTAATTCATCATTTCTTATGTGCCACGGTGCATGGGCAACGTTTGTAATATTGGTATTCATTTTCTTGGTACAAGCCTTTAACAATTGGCTATATAAGGGCAGCTTGTTTTCGATACTAAGCTTAGAAAGTTTACCAAGTAACCAACATATTTCCCTGTATACGTTTTCAAGTTCTTTGCGTTTTTTTGTTTTTAACGAGCGACTCCTATTTCAACTTTCATTCCAAGGTATTTAGCTTCATTTGCAACTGCAATACAGAGCGAGTTTATGAGGATAAGCAACCGACTCGTTTTTCTGTATTTTAAATTTACATGAACAGATTTGATCTCACTGAGCACTATGAGGCTAGGCCTTTCTACATTCTTATACCTTATTGAGAGCGCTTTGCAGTTTCACCGTTATTTCTTAAATCGTTTTACCTACTGCTAGTATAGCAGCGTCATCGGCAAACGTAGATAGAACGGTCCCCTCTTCTTGGGGTATGTTTTGGGTATATAGGAGATACAGAAGAGAACCGAGAGCAATTTCCTGCGGTACGCCGGCTAAAATCTTTTTGAATTGCTATACTTTGTTTCCGAGTTTGACAGGAAAAATTCTATTCTAGAAATAACTTGTCAGTACCTATAATATAAAAGCTCAGCGTCAAGACTTTACGCACTTCTCAATTACGTCAGAGATTCTATGCACCTGGTCAATACTTAAATGCTGACTCCTGTACCCACAATAGTGATTAGAGATAAGATTTTTTTTAATAATTGGCAGTATAGCTTCATAATTATCCTCTTAAAGATTTTTAATAAAATTGGGAGTATTAAAAACCGCGTAAGCCTTACTCTAAAAAAAAATCAATTTTTATTCTAAATTCAATTTATTTCAAATTCTTATATATGATATTTTAAATTTGCAATTTATTTATTTGATTTATTTTTTTATTAAAAGATATACTCAAATAGCGCCTTTCTTATGTTTTTTAAAAGATAGTATTGTGTATAAACCCGTTAAAAAGTTGTGGGCTCTTTCTCTTCTTTTTCTCTTATAGTTACACAAATTTATAAAATTGATTCATATTTCATATGAATTCATAATTTCATAAGCCATTTACTTGTTTAATAGAAGCGAAGAGAATAGTTCTTTAAAATGAGAAATAGTCACCTTACTTCTAAGCACCGCTTCGAACTTTGTAATATCAGTGCTGTGAGCTGCAAACATATTTCTTATGCAAATTACTCCGAACCCATTGATTTTACTTTTTAAACCTGAAAAAAATTCTGATTATGTTATGAAAAGAATAACGATTTTAATGAATATTTAACAGATAACATCTAACTAATATGACAACGGTCAGACTAACCGCAATCCATTGTTCAAAAAAACCAATCGATTATAATTTTTCTTCGATTCCCTATAGCGTATTATTTGGCACGACTATGCTGCTCTTACTCCCTAAAGTTTGACTTGACCATTTTTCACATACTACCCACTGAATAGCAAAGCCTTTGGAGCACATCAATCTTCTGATATATTCACAGCTCTTAGACTGTCGGTATTCAAATGTAGCTCCATAATTGGAAAGCCTCCAGGCTGAACGCCCTATATAAACTAGCATTAGTATATTTTTCGAGAAGACTAAGACTAAAATGTTTCGACCAACACATATATTTTACGTTTTGTGAAAACAGTTCCGTACCAATTTTAAAGCGATTTATCAAAGAAAATCGACTGAAGAACCCCTGCTGTTTGGAAATGCCATCTTTTAATCATACGCAAGTTTAATTCGGTATACAAATACGAGTATATGGCATACGAGTTTGGCGAATTAAATAGGAGGTTAATTTATGAAAATTGTATGATACGAAGATTTGTCAGGGACACAAATACAATAGACATAGGAAAGTCAATAGGAAACAACATCATAGTCACGATCACAGAGAAATCATAATCTTTGGAATTTTGAGGCAAACTAGAGAATATCACGGCAACGGTATGGTGTTTTGATATTGCTCGGACTCTTTAATAAAAAACAAGTCGAATTAATTTACAAAAGTGGTGACACTAATGAAGTTCTTGTCGAGGGGTTAAAGGGTTTCAATTGTTTGGGTTGAATTAATTTTTTTTATTCGTATGCTCAGGTAACACATTGGTAATTCTTCAAAAAAAGTAGAAATACTAGTTGAAGGAAGCACAGTAAGTGTATAAATAATTTGTTTGATTTACAAACTTTTGATGGTTGAATTAAAAGTCAATTTCATATTCAGACTTTCTTCTTCTGCTTAAGTCTTCAGCTTATAAAACAAACATTCAGGATAAATAATGTATCTTTTACTTCATTTTAATTTAAGACACTTTTAATTTTTCTTCCTTAAAGTTTTCGTCATGTTCTTATTATGTGCTTCTGACTTAATTTCAGCTTGAACTAATACAAAGATGTACTTCAGCAGTTTTAAAAAAAATCAGAATACATACCGTATATACCAGGGGTTCCTGTACCTATTTGAGTATTCTTAAAGAAAATCATTTTCTTCAGACCTGTATCATTTGGGTCAAAAATCATTAATAGTAGCAAGAATTGTCTACTGTGAATGTGACTTCACTTAAAGTGAATAAAAAAAATAAATATAAATAACTGCAGCTACATTAAATATCAAAGACAGCTACGAGATAAGACATTTCCTCTTTTGTTGCTGAAGAAAATTATTTTATCAATCTTACTTCTCACTGCAAGTTTTCTCTCTCTTTTAATAAAATATTGCAATCTTTAGCAAGGCCAAACTCTCAGACTACATAATATGTATATATTCTAATAGCTCTTACCATCGATGTACGTGTACATATATGTATGATATAAACGTTTGTTGGCATATTACACCGGCTTGTAAGTACGAAGTTAAATCTTAAGATACGTCGTTTTTGGCGCCATCAAGTTATTACCTATATATATTATTATATCGTCATTACTTACTTCCAAAACATAACTTTTCACCTATCACCTATCTGTCCGGTAGAGCTCATGCATGAGTCATTCTAAAATCTGCTGATGGATCCTAGTCCTTTTTATAATGAAATGAAATTTTTGTTGAGTACTTTGCAGTAATTTATAAGTATTTCTATCTAATTTCCATATGTTTATTGAATGTTTGAAAAAAGATATTACTAAGAAAGAAAAACTAGGTAATTTTCTTATTTTTTTTAAATATTTTAATACAGTCATTGGTTAACTAAATCAAACGATACATTTTTTATGTATGTGTATATAAGATGTTTAGATATGCCACTTTTACCAAAAAATTATCAATACCGAGTTGCTCCTCCTTTGGCGGTTATAACCGCTTTTATTCTAGAAGGCATCGAGTGTACTAGAAGTTCAGTAATATCCCTTGAAATTTCAGTATTCCATACATGTTCCAAAACTTCATTTAGCTTTTTTTTACTCTCTGATTTATGTTCAGCCACCTTACGTTTCATTACATGCCACGATTGGGTTTAAATCGGGCGAATTAGCTGGCCAGTCTAGTCTGGTAATTCCGAGGTCATCAAACGTTGTCTTGAGCTGAAAATTATTGAAAGACTCTAGTTACTTGTTGATTTATAGCACTTGTCAGTATACGAATGATGCTGTTCAATTTCTGATACCGAAAACTCCCTTAGTACTTCTCCATACTTTTGAGCGTTCATAATTCCATTAACAAAGGGCAAAGGGCCCAAAACGTAAAAAGAAAAACATCCACAAACCATCTGGCTTTGAGGAAACTTCACTGTTTTGACTATGCACTCGTCCTTGAACCTTTCACCTGCTGACCGTCGTACGTATGACAAATTGTCGGCACACAACAAATTAAATTTACTTTCATCCGACCATATCACACATCGCCAATCATCCTGCGTCCAATCTTCGTACTTTTTTGCCCACGTCAAGAGCTTTTTTCATTTTTGTGTTTAGGAGAGGTTTTTTCGCTGGTCGTCTTCCATATAAACCTATCTCCCGTAGCCGTCGGCGTATGGTTTCGGCGCTTAGATCAACTTGATGGAATTCACTCAGCTCTGCTCTTATACGGACAGCACTTTTAAAGGGATCTTTCATGCTAATTCGCTGTAATACATTGTGCGTCTTCTGGGTTGTTTTACGTTTTCGTCCCGATCATTTTTTCCTTTCCAGTGGATCCAAATTTTCTTTTTTCTTCATCAGTCGTACGATAGTTGAATAACAGCATCCTATTTTAACCGCAATCTCACGATAGCCAAGCCCTTCTTCAACTAAAGTCAATATTTGAACTTTTTCGTCCCGAGCCAGTTGATGATATTTATCAGACATTTCACTTTTTTTTTTAATTGTCACGGTCACAACTCAATTCAAACTGATTTTTTTTGCACTGAATATGAGGCCGAACTCCGCTATGGGGAATACCCTTCATTAGTATGGGAAAAACCCTTACGATCTGATGTAATTAGGCATTTTTTGAGAACTCATTAGGTGGTGCGGTTTTTATGACCGCAAGTGTATACTTTCAGTTAAGTACGGAGAGTAAATTTTGTTCTAAAAACTGATTTTAGAAGTATTTTAAATACTATTCTTTAACAGAGAGGCTTTCGGGCATATGAACATCATCATTGTCAATTTTAAATCTGATTCTATCAATTAACATAAATATTGTTGATCGTAAAATCTTGGTAGCCAAATTACAAGTCTCAATATTTGAATTGCAGTTTGGCATGTTCCAATTCTGCTGGAACTAGACATCGTTTACATGGATGCCCCGTGAATTTGCAAACAAGTATTCGTTAACCATCCACTATATCATTCAACAGTCCGATGACATCACCAGTGTACAAACCACACCATACTGTGCAACTAAACACTAGTTTGGGAAATAATACCATATTTTACGATTTTCGTAACGTTGTTTCGATGATCATATACATACATGATGAGTTGTTAGATTATACTTGTCTCTTAAAAGAATGAGAACTAGTTTCATAGGTATCCCTATCGGAAACCCAGTGCTTCCTATAAAAAACAGCTTTCAAAACATCTTTGTGTTGACAGAATAATTAAATGATTTTAAAAACGTTAATTTCATGATAATTTAATGTGAAAACGAAATATTAAAAGCTCAAAAATACGCAGAGAAAAAAAATATATTGGTTACTTGGTGAATATTTGAAGTTTAGCATTAAAATTAAGCTGCTCGTATATAAGTAAGTAAGTAAATATATAAGTAAGTACTGCAGCCGGTTTGAAGTTGTGGTACACAACTCTGGCATCGTAAAAATAAAACAAATGCAAAATAAAAAATTGCAAGTCTTAACTTAATAATTTTTACAATAAGTAAAAATAAGATTTTTTAAGTAAGTAAATCTTAGACTACTTCGAACAGGTTTCTGCGGTCCTTAAGAATATAGTATCAATGGAAGAAAATGGAAGAAAAATTGCATTTTTTTCGTTCCTTTTAAGAGAGGACCTGTTGTTATTTAATTCTCTGCCTCTTTATAGAAAATCTGCGGAAATATATTTTTTATTTATTAACCGCTTAGACGCATCAATCGCTGTTCTTCAACTTTTAAATTGATTGTCTATCTGTGGTGATGATTTCAATAAAATTATCAAATAGGATTTTTGATCATATTCACAAGCTCTTGAGTCATTCTACTCTCTAAACTTTTTTTTCAAGAGTCAGTCTAGCTCTGTGCAGCTTTAGATAGTTTGTACTTTTCAGTTATCGTTTTATCGTTATCGATCCCTTATTGTTTAAAGCACTTTCTTCTTAAACATTGCACACAATATATTTCCTGCTCTAAATGCATTGCAAATAAATATTGGTGAAGCTGTCTGGAAGAAATGAAGAAGTTGTCTGGAACAAGCGCTTACATACCTACTGATATATGGTTACAATATTTGCATATGTTTTATTTTGTTTTCATTTTGTATGCACGCTAAATTAACACGATTTTGTATCATTTTTCCTATTTTATTTACTTTAGATAACTCGATAATGCAAGAATAAATTTGATCTTTTCCAGATTTCTGGACATACCTGATTTGTTCCATACTACATGGTTCTAAAACTATTGGTTTTTTTCTTACGAAAAACAAATCTCATTAGCTTTCAAAGAAGACAATGAGCTGATCTGACTTGCATGAGTAACACATTCTGTTTGGTTCACGACAGTTTAAGTGAGTACAGACGCAATAATTCAAGGCCCTACGCCTCTTATCACTGTAGTGCATACTGTTTTTTTTTTTCTGAACTCATTCTCTGTGTTACTTCTGCTTATCAGAAGAAGAAAATGCTCACTGAAAACACAAAGAAAAATAATATAAGGCAATCACTTGAACATGACTGAATTAATAATACTAACCCTCGCTGAAATACCATATCAAACAAGTAATTCTGCAAAAAAAAAAAAAAAAAACAAATATATATCAGACCCATCATCTGTTTCGCTAATTACGAAATTTTCCAACTCGACATGGCTCGTAGCAACATTTTACATGACAAGCTTGATATTCTTGACGTTTTAACACTACAATCATCGCTTGCCTGTGCACTACTCAACACATCCCCACCCTACTTAACAGTTTGTAGTAACACCAAATTCACCGCAAGCCGTAACCATTGGTACAGCTTTTAACAACACATGCAGTAGCAGCATCAGGCATGACATTCCAGATTCTTTATACACTCCCCTTGGCGCCCATTTCTGCACTATGTCCAACTAAGTGAAATAATTATTATTCTCAGCGCTCCACTGGAAACATCCAACTCCAGGGAAAATTTACTGCCCACTACCTCCTTCCCAAACTTGTGTTTGTTGCAGTTCGGACCAATGCAGTCACCATGTGAACATGTGACACACGAAGGTGGCATACAGCACTGTTCACAAGGTGGGAAATTCACACTCGCTGTAGCACAAAGAAAATTTCAGGTGGGACGAGTAATCCTGGCCTGACTGAACCAGTGTTGTGTGACATATGTGTGTTTACGAAACATCCCATAGCAACAAATATTATTTGCGAGAGTTTAAAAGAAAAAAACAAAAACGAGAAGAAGAAATGAAATAAAGTTAACTGTCCTATAAGCCACAACTATCATGGATCCTAGAAACTTTAGGTTAATCAAAAGCAATGGAGACGCTCCCATCTTCGGCAGCGATTCACACACAAGACAAAATTCCAATCGTCAGCCAAATGGCAAAAACAATATCCCCGATACAGATACACAGAGCAATGTGACCGACGTCGACAACGGTGGTAGTGCCTCACAGCACATCCCATCATCACCGCTATCAGTGAACCATCGGATGGGATGCGCTCTAAGGAGGTTATATCCTACACCTCCTGCACAGGCGTTACGGTGAGAAACGATTTCTTATTAATGCGATAAATTAAGGAAACATTACAGGCATCTCTGGAGCGATTGCTGAATCTGGTGTGCCAGTGTAATTGCAGAGTTGCCGCCGAAAAATATGAATAGAATGACAAGAAATCCCAAAAAAAAGGTCCAGCACAGATAATTTGAAACGAAAACATACACAACAATAAATTAAAAAAAATTATCTTAATCACAGTACTTATAGTACGTTTGCATACATACAAAAGATTGATGGCTCCGCAAACTTGTGTGACACGGAGTGCTGCATATTTTTTCTTGAAATATGTCAAGGAATCTCAATTTAAACAATTCGACACAATATCCGGGCCACCCTGTATGAATAATAACAATTTAAATCGGTTATCCAGCCATTCTGCGGCACCCTCGTATAGAAGCATGCATGCATAAGTGCTCGACAATAATAATGTTCCTTTTTTTATAAATATAATTGCAGGACCTGTGATTCCGCCTACTAAAATAACAAACACAATGGCAACTCTGTGTGGATGTGGTACTAGATGATAATACCGCTAGAAGACCATCTGACGAACAGATACGCGTTTTGGATTTTTTTTTTATTATCGCACGTAAATCAAGTGACGAATGATTACAGGCGAACGGTAACCCGTGCAACCAGTATACCATAGAGCACGCCATGCGATCAGGGATAGATGGGGACGACTATCCAGCATCATGGTTCCTACTCCATCTACACCAAAGTGATTAGGATGAAAAACGATAGATGTCGTGTTAGATTTTACGCCGATAAAATTCAGTCGTATTCGGGTAGTCTTTTTGTTTTTAATTTTTTTTTTTTTTTGTGTTGTACCATCTCCCTTCGTTAAGGTGTTGGATATCTATTGCTGGGATTGTGTCACCTTAACGGGTAAGTTGATATCTTTTGCACAAGGATGCGTACTGTAGCATGTGGGGAAGTACCTGTCTTAAAAATACGTCCTAGCAGGTGTGTACGAAAGTCTATGTGTGCGGCTATGTGCGTCGTTGGAGAGGGTCGATCGTAGCACGACTAACAGTTTGTAATATTGTACCTTTGTATCTTTTGATTGACTTTTTGCCTCTATTTTTTTTTTTTTTTTTTTGTTTTTTTTTTGTTTTGTTTTGCTTTGATATTTGGCTACACCAGAATCGCGCGCTTCAAGGGACGAAGTATACAACTTGACTGCGTCTTCTATTCAGCATGCTTGATTAGAGGAGGGGCTCCATGGTGTATTCACAAGAGTGTTTTAATCATTTGTTCAGCCATCAAAGGTTGTGTAGTTTTATAGTTGTAAAGAGGAACAAGACAAAAAAAAAATAATAATAATAATAACTAAACTCAGCTACTCTGTGAAAATATACTACAGTAATGTTTAATGAGGTCATTATGAAACGGCACACACCGAGATGGATGTCATTGATGGAAGATGCGCGCGATCAGATATTTTTTTACAATGGATAGTTGATTTTATGTTATCTGTGCGCCTTGCTGTTGCTGACCTCAAAATGTTAAATTTTCTCTGCTGTTGTTACTGTACCATGTACCTATCATTTCCAAGAACCCACCATCGCACAGTGTATTCATATCTATAATATACACTTGAGGCTGGCTTTGTGCAAAATTACAATTTAATGGCGATGTTGATAATTAAACGTTTGCGGCAAGTGACTAAAGGGAGAATGCCTAATGAAAAGCTTCACAATTAATAAAACAGAAGCATTAAATTCATCGCGTAGTAATGTAAATTAGCGTTAGTATGTATATACCTTTGCACTGGGGAGAAAAAGGCGTATATCTCTAATTGTCCACCTAATGGATAGCACTAAATCGCTTTTATGGAGTTTTATTTGCGCTGGATTTGAGGTAATAGTGCAAAGAAAATCAAAGCAACAGACTCGATTCTCGGGAGGTCTGAGGTTAAATAATTGCTGCTGACGATGAGACAATGTGTAATTGCAAGTAAAATATTAATTCGGCGCACTTGCAGAATAGCAATAAACAAGAAAACACATTAAGTTTGGGTTTTTTTTTATTACCTAACTCCATTAGCCAAATATTTCAAGTCATTTGTTAATCGTAAAAACTAATATTAATAGACAAATAGCTTACAGGCAAATTCATACATGTTAACAGGAAGCGCTTTTGAACCAAATTGAAAACAACAGTAAACTATTTTAATAAGAAGAATTCTGACATTAAATTATTTATTATAACCGTTGTTTTTACTTTAGCTTCAAGAAAACAAACAAGTGTAAGAGATCAAGAGTTTTGTGAATGTTTTCGCCTTTGAGTGATCTAATTATAATATTTTTGATTCTGTCAGTTTCACAAACTGGGGACTTCCTCTAATGCGAATACTCGGAACACTTTTCTTTATGTCGCTGTCGTTCTTCCCTTATACTTCTTTTACGTCGTACAATATTGTGATGTAATGAAAGAGCGACTGTCTTGTAGAATAAACCTTTAAGTTTCTCGAGCATTTTTTCTGTCACAAAATATCACAGAGATCTAACGCCATTTGAGTCACTCCAAGCTAACGATATGTGCAAAATAAGTTTAACCATTCCATTGGTGCTTAAAGAAAGATCAACACTTTATTACGATCACATCTTCTAAATAGATGTAAAAATTACTCGGTCTTAGTACGACTGAAATGTAGATCACTTTAGATTTTTTTGCCGTTGCCGTGATATTCCATTATGAATAGCAAAAATACCTCATCATCAAATTGTTAAACAAGATGTCTATATTTCGATCGAAGTAAGACTCTCCTAGAATATTTTAGAGCTCTACCCACTGACAGTTGCAATCGAGCTGTATCTTCAAATATCTCAGACCAACAACAAATCGTCCGAATTCTTGTAGATCAGAGGAATTTCACCTTCGTTTGTCCGATTTATAAAGAAGAGGGACCTTTTAAACTACGCTATACAGTCATCAGTTTCTTCATCAAGATTTCCTCTGCAGTATTAAGCGTACTTCTGAAATTACTTATCAACAATCTGATAGTATCCCTAACAATTTAGTTAGTCCAAAGTTGACTAAATATTCTTACTACTGTAGATTTGGAAAAAAAACAAAGCCGACCTGATGGACATTCAAAACTTATGACTTTTATATAAAAGCATCTACAGAAACGACCTACGTGGACATATATCCAATCTTAGGTTAAGTTTTTGGGTTTATTGTGAGAACAGAGTCTGACAAGTTGGTTAACAAGATGTTTCAGGCGTGCAGATATTATTCTGTACTATTCCACTCATCAGAAATGCTTTCACCCGAGATGATTTTGTAATTAGCTTTACTGATGCTTCATATTAATTCTCATCTGGTACATGAATGCTCGTTTCCTCGACTACTTTCTGTTTTTATGCTTGAATACGGCCATCCTCAGCTCATGTTAGTCAGAGTTACCGGTTAATATTGTCTACATTTAGTGAAAAAATCCGCCTGACAGTGGAGTTTTGATCATCTTTGGCTTTAGAAGGTTTCGAACTGAATTTATTACAAAGTTCCACAGAGTTCTTCGAATGAAAGAAGAAAATCAACACTTCCGCAAATGATGATTATTTGGCACAAAATCAGACATTTTCGCACAACCAAAAATATATGACGCCAAAACAAAATAACTAATGTGTCAAAACAGTTTGTTTGCCATATGTCAAAGCTTGGTTTATGACGTTTTGAATATATCAAAATTTACTAGCACTTACTGCTGGAGCCATCTATTAACAAACAGCAAGAACTTAGTTGCATACCTCTCCAGACGAGTCATCGTTTGTAGCTATGAAAATTAGGAAAATTGCATTGCTGGAATATTGAGAGCATGCCATGAGGTGATCTCAAATGAGAGCACCCATTCTGTTGTCTTGATTTTCAAATCGCGTACAAACCACGATAACATTGCCTGAAAAATTTTCAAGTATTGGAGGTATGCAAATTTAGCCTTGATGCTGCTTCTCCCACCGGCAGCTTATATATAGGGCTTTCTAATAACGCCTTGACAAATTTTTTTTTAAATAAAAGGCAAACCATTTAAGATATTTCAAAAATTTTATTATTGGCTTGAAGTACTATCAAAACATTTATGAATGGAACTCGATTTCGTTCATATGGCTACCGCGGGCACGTTTGCAGCGATCGATTCGTTGGACCCAATTTTCAAGGACTCGACCACACATTTCGGCCGAAACGGCCACTATTTCGCGTTCAATGTTGGCCCTGAACTCTTTCAACGTCGTCGGCGTGTTGGCATAAACCAATGACTTAACGTAGCCTCACTGAAAATTGTCCAGCGGCGTTAAATCGCACGAACGGGGCGGGCAATCGACTGGCCCATATCTTGAGATAACACGTTCACCATACTTACTCTTCAATAGATCGATTGTAGCGTGTGCTGTGTGGCTTGTGGCACCATCCTGTTGAAACCACATGTCGTCCAAGTCCATACCTTCTAATTCGGGCCAAAAATAATCGGTGATCATGGCGCGATAACGCTGACCATTCACAGCAACGTGACGATCGTTATCGTCGACGAAAAAATATGGCCCAATAACGCCCCCGGCATGCAAACCGCACCAAACAGTTATTTTTTGTGGATGAAGTGGTGATACATGAAGCACATGTGGGTTTTCACCCGACCAATAACGCATATTTTGCTCATTGACGAACCCATTGAGCAAAAAATGAGCTTCGTCACTGAAGATGATTTTGCTATGAAATTCATCATCTTGGCGCATCTTCTCCAGAGCCCAATCATAGATCGTACGTCGCTTCAAATGGTCCATCGGCTTCAATTCTTGGCAAAAAATACGCCATAACGTGGTCTGAGCGATGCCCAATTCTTGAGAACGCCGTGGAATTAAATGATTTGGATCGTTTGCTACGGAAGTCTGAACGGCAGCGATATTTTCGACACTTCGACCAACCCATTGTCTCACTGACACCGCAACATCACGCAACGAATATGTAGACTCAAATTTTTGCATTAAACTTGTTATTGCCTGTCTACTGGGGCGAGAATTACGACCGAAAATTGGAGTAAACGCTCTTAAAGTTGCAGTCACCGACTCCGAAATTTATAGAAAATTTTTATAATATGCTGACGATGCTCGTTAGTGTACTTTACCATGATGAAAATGTTGAGTTTACTGAATAAATTGACAGTGACAATTTGATGATTAGATGATTAAATTCAAAGTTGTCAAGTCCCTATTGGATAAACCTAAAGTAGTAGATGTAACCTTTTTCATTTTCTTTTCCCCTCTTCCAGAACATTCTAGTTAAATTCGCTTGATAGCATTAGAAGGTTTTCTTTGTTGTTCGGGTGTACGTGGTTTGTAAAAAGTTGAACCCTTATGAATGTGATGTGACTGATAAGTCACTACTTTAGTTAGACTACTGATCAGTTACATTGTCTCCAACTTTTGAGTCTTAACACCGAAACAAGTAGACAAATTGTTAAACCAAACACTCAGAAGTCTCTTTATTAGCTCAAACTTCAGAAGTTCTTTAAAAAAATAAAACATACAATTTTATTGCGGTCCCTCACTTTAGCAAACTCTGCCCCCACTCTGATTAATTTTGGTGTTCGAATGAAAACCGATGATTTTCACGTGGCGAAGCTATCGACAAATCTTATAAAGCATCCTAATTATTTATATACGTTCTTATTAATCGCTTATAGTAAGTCAATAATATTTTTCCTTACTCACTTCTTAAACATTTTTCTCACTGTGGACTTTGAAGATGTAATAAGGATGCATCTATGGCTGCATTAAGAGTCCAGCTTTATAACTCTAACTCACAAAATTGAACTTGTTTGGAAATCTAATCATTATAATCTATGCTGATTCAATTCGGGTATTAAACAATAATCATTTTATTTGTAGTTATTCACAATCTAAACCTTATCTTATACATATGTACTTACAAACAAATTGACATTGACGAATATTTAACTATGATATAGATATAGAAAGTTTTGAGTTCAATCTGATTCATTTCTACCATAACATAAAGATTAATCCAACTATTGTATCGCACTTCTTTGATATATTTAGTGTATTAAGTCTGTGACATTAAACGTAATCAACCTTGCATTGGATGTGTGGATCATAGAGACCCATCAAAAGCATCTGAATGACATAAAAGCTGTCTTACACTTTGAATTAAGTGTATTGCTTTATATTTTCATAGATTTTAAAGTCTATCGATATACTAGAGTATATTTACATAGAGAGAGAAAGGGAGTTGAAAATATATAATAACATTTCTAGTGTCATCGCAAAATATCATTCATAATTTTTCAACGAAATAATAAAGCACAAAACAATAAAGAGCACGAATATAAGCTTTGAGGCTTATATTTTGGTTTTGTAGTCTGGACTACACGACTAATTATTTTAAATAGGTTTTAAGTCATTTAGACAGCTTACAACGCAGCAAACGTGTAATGATTTATCCAAAGAAAGCTGTTAATGTGTTTTTTTTTTATCAATTAAATACTCCAGAATAATTGTGTATCAGTTTGATGTATTCTACCTCTCCTATGATAGGTTCACATGAATCAGCAGTATGAACTCAAGTTTAATATTGGATGACTTCTGATTGTTCTCCTGACTACCTGCTTCAATCTTTCTGTTGAAATTCGTCGAGAGCATCAACTGACCTTTCAGGGTTGTTCTGTTGTCAGGGGACTGCACAGTACCCTCTGACCATTTAATTTACAATTTCGCGGTATATCGTAGTACAAATATTATACAAATCCCATACCTCTATAACATCTTTCAATATTATGAAACAAGCAGTCAATATCGATTTATTCATGTTTTGCTTTTTGTCTTTTTTTTTTTTTTTTTTTGTACGTCGACCATGCTATTGAAATCTCGCTTACCGTACTGACACATAAACCACTCCTTAGAAGAGATGTTAAACTAATAAAATAAATTCGTGATTTTAGTTATTGGCATTGTAATGCCTCTCAAGTGAGTGCCGATTGCCCATATAGCCCATCGGAGCAATATGCCCTCTTCTGGCTATCACAACACCGAGCGGTACAGGTGAAGTGGCTCTTGTCGAGCTGCTTGAGGCCTAGGAATCCAATATACAAGTACAATATGAATGGGGTGCCGGATATCAACCACCATGACATCATAACTCATAACAATCGTCGATGGCTGCTAAGAAGCTAATAAGCTTCAGCTATGATCGGTTTGCCCTCTATTCAATGGAGAAGCGTTTTTGAACTAAGTTGCCTTAGCATTCAATTCGATTTCATGAATTGGTTGGGAATGACTTAGTCGATGAGTAGACAATGTTGGGTTATTTATATGTTGAGTGCATCTGTGAGTATCCAACAATGAGAGTCCTCTAGAGAAGGAATTTTGGTGCACGATTTCGGTCATTGGGTGATGATAACAACAACGGGTGGTGGCTGATGGTGTGGTTGTAATTCAAATTGCATCTTCCTTGAGTAATGTGTTGAGAACACCTGTTTCGACCTTCCATTGAATTGTATTTTTTATTGCTTCTCTAACTGAGAAAATAAGCTATTTTTTTCTGTAATAAAAAAATACCATGGGGTCAAGTCCATGAGGTGATTATTATTCAAAACCAAATGTGGCTTGCTAGTCAGAATGACAATGTAGCAAAACTAAATTATATCCTATCTAGAATGAAATGGTGAATGAAATTCATTAGATTTTGTTGAGATTGTATAAGTATATTCGATAACAAAATCTTATTAAGCAAATAGTCTTATTAATCAAACACCCTTTTCTACTACTGCATATATTGTATGAAGGCAGATATTGACCTCAATCTACTTATCCAAGTGGTAGATACAGCCTTATCGATTCGAAGGGGACCAAATCAACACATGGTCTAAGTTTCTTTAAGAGTTTTTGATGTTGAAAGGGATAATGAATGAATTGTACACACCTTATATTTTTACGATACAACTTTTTCATAAACTGAAGTTCTGACACCGGTAAATATGTAAGATGGTGTATATGCAGAGGGTTATGGATTTTTGAAATTTGTTGGATAATAAATTTAAACTTTAATAATATAATAAAGTGGCGAACTTGTGGCAGATGAACTTAAGGAAGATTTTGGTGCGTGATTGTTTACTTTACAAATTTACTGAGTTCCACGAACTGTAATTATGTATATTCTTACCATTGATTGAAATCGTAAAATGGGATTGCAATCTTGTTGAAATCGATTTGAAAAACAAATCCAACGAGTGAAGAAGTTGAACTTCACGACCCAATTAGTAAAAGTTCAATAGAAAATTGAACAAAAACTGATCTTGTTGTTTGATACCGAACCACTTGGACCCAAATGGAAATCAGTTGTCTTTGCAATATATGTGAGCTGGTTAATATTACCTAAGCAGTTTGACAGATGAATAAAGGTAGTGCCTTGTTTAAGTTGTGGAATAGCAGAAGAAAAATTCGGTACTTTTCTTTTTAAAGAAAACCAAATATCTATTCACTTTTTATTCAAAAATTTAATCTAAAATGTACCTTTGCCACTGATTGCAACTGTTTGCCACCATATTGGTAATCAGTCAAAGCCAAAGAAATCCTTGATTTTGTCTCCCATTTAAATACTCCTTTTAATTAAGTTTGTATTGAATTTGGTAGTATTTCGATTTTGCAATATCAGGAGAAAATGGTGAACGAGGTAAAATTTCACAACCCAACTCAGCAATTATTTGTAAGGTTGCCCTTGCCACATGTGATCTTGCGCTGTCGTGATGAAAGATTATTTTGTTTGGTCATACGAGTAGATGAACGTTAATGTTAAAAGTATCAAACTGAGTACAATACGATCAATATTTACATTTTTTTTTTTTTGTTTAAGCATCTCGGAAGCAGTTCCACCAACAACACAGCTTTACATTTTTCTGATTCACATTGAGGGAAGCTGCTTTTCTTATAAAATTTTCAGAATCAATCCACTTTGGATATTCTGAGTGGTCCAGCACGCGATATCCACATAGAAAGTTTCGACACAAAACCAAACCCCTAAGGGCATAACCTATGGAAATTGAAGTAGGAATTTTTTGGATCATATTGCGACCAAATCATTAACTGGAGACAGCTCGGAGATATCAGTATAGTTTATATTTTCAAAAGATCTCGATGCGTATTTTTCTGATTGTTGCTCTTGAAAATGTGATTAGGTATCAATATGACTCGCATGTCGCCAAGTTGTGATGTCTTTATCTTAATAAATTATAGGAAAATTGTCACAGTAACAGTTAGAAGTGTTTTCGACTTTGCTAGAAGCACCAGGCTATTCGAACAAACTTTTATAAGTTCTGCTCTTATGATCCTTGCGTGTCTCCCCTAGCATAAGTAAGCTTGCAAGCTGTTATCTAACTTCTCTTATCCTATTACAACTGAGGACTGCTGAATACATACAGAGCTAATACGAGTATTAGCTGCTTGTTAAGGTTTATGACACACGCCAGGGAGGCGCACTTCACTTAAAAAGAAAAAAACAGACACGGGTAGGGCTATTAGATAGAAGTTAAGCCAAGGGCCTACTCTCGAAAGCTAGTTCAAATTTTAATTGACAAAACAAATCAATGCTTAAAAGGACGTTTTTTACCGATTTGATCACATCCGCGAAGATATCAGCTGAGACATTTGTACTTATATACTTCTGAAATAAGGCGAAAGGATTTATTTTTATTAATCTTAGAAATTGAAGAATATGAATACTTACTTACTTGATAAGCTAAAAATATTGTTTTTTGATTTTACGTAATACAGGGATTTGGAGCTACAGGCATTAAAGTCCAGCACTACTATAACATTAATTATTAAAAGCAAAGTATTTTATTAATACATCAAAAAATAAATATTTTTGAAAATTGATAGATAGAGCGACTAAAATCGTTCTTGTAGGTTAATTGATTTTATGTACGTGATTTTTGCTTAAAAAAAAAAAAAATTGTGGTCATAACCATTTGTACAATTATCTTGTAAATTTGTATCATGCATTTTTTTTAGAAAAGAAAGAGATAATCTTGGTGAGAAAACGGATGTCTTTCCAACTGGGCTAAGAAGTTCAAAATCGTACTTCTGTACTAGATTCGGTTTAAGGTCGCTCTTCTAAGGTATCACAGTTAGAATATCAAGAAAAGTAATTACAAGCCCAACGAGCTTTCCAGACCTATAAATTAGCAATTTTTTCATCATTATACTTACTAACTTAAGTTCGTGCTACAGTCCGGGATGAATTTGGGCCTCAACCAATCACCGTTTCCAGCCAGCTCGATCTTTAGCCAGCTGTCTCCAGTTTCGCTCCACTAAGTCGTGGTATTTCTCTACTACGTTGTCGTTAGGGGTCGGTATCGAAGACTTTTTGGACTGGAGGATTGGTGTACATTTGCTCTACATGACCCAGCGATCTCAGTCGTTGGATCTTTACTCTTATGGCTAAGTCGATGTCGCTAAACAGCCCGTATAATACGTCGTTGTATCTTCTCCTCCACTGACCAGACATGACTTAAAATCGCCCGAAAAATGTTCCCCTCAAAACAGGAGCACCCTCATCCATTTCTATAAAAACTCCATGACTCTGCGCCAGAAACAGGACTGGAATTATTAAGGTCTTATATAGGGTCACTTTTGTTGTTCGGAAGAGGGCCTTGCCTCAACGCTGGTGTCGTTGTCGAAATTGATAGCGGAATCTAAGTAGACAAAGTCCTTAATTATCTTAAAGTTTTATCTGTCGAATTTGACGTTCTGTCCAAGACGTCGGTGTTGGGTATCCTTTCTGATTAATCTTCACCGCGTCCTTAAAATCGGTTAAAAGGAGGTTTGTATCGATTTAGAGTTCATGGATTTTTTCCAAAATTTGCCGTAGTGTGAATATTTAGTCGATGGTGGACTTTTTTGGACTAAAGCCACAATGATATTAACCAAACAGGTTATTGACGAACGGCTGATTTGCGATCTCTTTCGATTGTAGCCGTCCAACTTCAAACTTCCTCACAGTATATATATATATATATATATATATATATATATATATATATATATATCACAGGATATACACAATCGTATCTTGGCTACAAGAAGATAATGGTTGGAGTGTTGGCCCCTTGGAACTTTCGGACGTCTATGGTACTGGAGGAATGCATTGCGTCGATCACAACGTGAACAGTCTGGTTGACTGTTGATTGATTAAAAGTTCCTCAAGTCTCCTTGCTTGCTACGATAATGTTTCATCCCACCACAAAATCCATTATTCTGAATCCGTCATCAAAATTGGTGTCGTGAAGTCTATGTTTTCTGACAGTACTACCAAAGATGCCCTCTCTTCTAAGCTTTGCATACATTTTAATGTAATAGCTAGAGTACTGCTCGTAAGTCTTATCCAAGAACTCGTAAAAACTATCTTTGGTATCGGGCGCCTATAAGGCTAAGGTTGGTTAATTTAGCCTTAATACGAATGCTGCCTCTAACAATGAATCCGCATCAAAATAGTCGCTGCTTTTGCCATCGATAACAATCGCCGTACTAGATGTCGCAGTTTTTCATCCTCTTTTTTTATTTCATCACATTTTATTGATGGCGGTAACATCTGCTTTCAGCAATACTTGGCCTATGTTAGTTCGTTCATTCCATGTTAATTAACCTCGTTTTGTTTGCAGAGGTTGGTCAACAGTAGCTCTGTCCATATCCATGGCTTGTTGTTGCTTCCTAACTATATATTTTTTTTAAGGCCGGACAGTTACCCTGCCGATGCAATCTCCAACCTGGAGGCCAGTTCCATTATAGATACCGATATATGATATACGAGGAGGCGGTTAGATCGAAGCCACTAGCCCGTTCGGGGGTAAGCGCTGCCGTTTGTCCAATAAATGCCTTTTTTTAAGACCCTGATTTGGTCTCGGAAATCTTCCCCTCTCTGAGCCCCAAATATGTTGAAGTAGCCTAGATAAGGTTTTATTTGGTTTGTTCTGAGATTTCACTTCACAGTTGATTCCATTGGGGAATTCATTTCTTGCCCCGTTTGCAGTATTGCTTTTTTTGTCAGCACACGCGCCTACAAGTTTGGCAAGTCGATTCCGGAAGGACATCGACTAGTACCCGGTGGCTTCCACTAAAAAAATAGGCACAACTGATGCTTAGAAACCGTGACAGCACTGGATATCACCAGGTTTACATTTCAAAGTGCCTCCCTTATATAGCGTGATCCGTGCACAAATTATTTTTATTCAAATCTTACTTTCAACTTAAAATTCTGCTTCAAATTAGTTTTCTCCAACGTATAACAGTTCGCTCAAACATCTAAGGCTCAAACCAGCTTATAAGCGTGAACGCGACCCTTATATTAATTGGTAATTTTGGCTTAATTTTCTTAACACACCGCAGAGTATTTAAGGCAGTGCAATATCTCCTTCTTCCTTTATTTTAACTTGCTTTTCGCTGTTTGGACATCTGCTTCGTAAATCAAATTTTTTTGTCATTACCGTATTTAGACCACGTTTCAGCTTGTGGTTAATTATTTTACAAAATTCTAGCCTAGCCTCTCTGTATTTTTTGTTTACCTTTTAGCTATGGCATAGTAATGGATAATAATATGCACATCACATGTGCCCTTGAAAAAAAAAAAAACAAAGCATAAACGAGAAGGTAAGCATTTTAGACTACTCGGTGAACATATATGTTTGTACTTAACAAATTTCGCAGACACGTTGACTTTTGGAGAGAATTTTCAGACCCATTTCATTTGTGGATGGTTTCTTAAGACTATTTTGCGGAAAACTATCCCACTGGTTTCCAACTAACTTCCAACTGCCTATGTGAATGCCCCAAAATATTTTAAGCGGCTTGAGCACATTACCTACATACATATGTCGGTATGTGTATTTTAGAAAAAGTCAGGAACTAAACTATCGAATAAAAGTTAAAATATATTGGGTCTATAACTTAAACGTGCGGTTTGCTAAGAGATGGCGTAACTTGTATTATTCCATTGGAACATGCATTGGAAAGCTACTGTCATTGTACGTCATTTCAGTATATGTCATTCATTTGAATCGTAAACAACAATAATTTTTTTTTTCACTCAAATATGTCGAACTTTGTGCCTGAAAAAGTGTTTTTGCGGGGAGTTCTTCTTCATTACATTAATATGAAGAAAACTGCTACCGAAAGTCATCGTATTTTGGTAGAAGTTTATGGTGAACATGCGTTAGCTGAGCGAACGTGCCAAAAGTGGTTTGCACGATTTAAAAGTAGTGATTTTGGCTTGGAAGACGATGAACGTCCTAGGCAGCCAAAAAAGTTTGAAGATGAAAAACTGGAAGCATTAATCTATGGAGATTGTTGCCAAACACAACAAGAGCTCGTAGAATCTTTGGGTGTCACTCAAGCAGCCATTTCAAAACGTTTAAAAGCACCTGGACATATTCAAAAGCAAGGAAATTGGGTTCCACATGAACTCAAGCCGAGAGACGTCGAAAGGCGGTTTTGCATGTCCGAAATACTGCTGGAACGCCACAAAAGGAAGTCATTTTTGCATCGAATTGTTACTGGTGATGAAAATTGGATCCATTACGACAACCCCAAGCGCAAAAAATCATATTTGAAACTCGGCCAACCAGTCAAATCAACGGCAAAGCCGAATATCCATGTCGCGAAGGTAATGCGCTGTATTTGGTGGGATCAGATGGGTGTGCTGTATTGTGAGCTGCTAAAACCGGGTGAAACCATCAATGGACAACACAATTAAATTGTGAACACAATTAATCCGTTTGAAGAGAGCAGTAGCCGAAAACCGCCCGGAATATGCGACTAGACACGAGGCAATAATTTTCCATCATGACAACGCTCGGGCCCACGTTGCTATTCCGGTTAAGAACTATTTGGAAAATAGACCTTGTCCCTTCTGACTACCATTTGTTCCGGTCGATGGAGAACGCCCTCACTGCAATACGGTTCACATCAGAGCAGAATATCAAAAATTGGCTTGATTCATACTTGGCTGCCAAGCCGACGCAGTTCTTTTTGGATGGGATCCACAAATTACCAGAAAGATGGAAAAAAGCCATAGCTTCAGATGGGCAATACTTTGAGTAATACTACTGTACATGTTTTTCTTAAATAAACGTTCAAATTTTGAAAAAAAAAAAACCGCACGAATTAAATTACATGCCCAATATGAAAACTTATTTCACCCCTAGTGCATATCAGACACGTATCTAACGTCACCATCAAAAATCGGAATTAACCGGATACATCCCCTAACCTAATATTTGCAGTCAAATCCTTCACCGCATTTAAAAGAATTAATTTTTAATTTAATATTCTTTTGTACCTCTATTATTTTCCAATAAAGGTACAATAACTTGTTTTTTTTAGTAGTGATAAGATTAAAAGCCAAGGAAAAGTGATATTAATTAATGAAAATTATAAAGAGATACGCAACATCCATATGCTCCTGAAATGTGTGCACAAAATTCATCGACCTAGATATAAACGTAAGTACATAATTGTTAAATAACATTTCATTGGCCTATTCACATAATTTTCAATCTTATTCATTTCACATATTATCTTCTTAAAACTTAAATATTTTTGCTCTTACATACTAAGTACACACTTGAAATAATTACTATCTAAATATTTAATAATATTCCACATTTCATACACATTTCTTTTATGATTTTTGTATTGAATATTAATATACGAGTACTGAACCACCTTAAAATATATAATAATTTTACACATACAAATACTATGCAATACACACATTTAAACACATAAAACGATATTAAAGCTTTCTTATCTAAATCACAGGTAATCGGTTTTGCCTCCTAAATAATTAAATAATTCGATCAAATTTATGTTTGCTTATACGTTGATGTAATGAATTTAAATAAAATGCATCACCAAATATCAATCTGGCCAATATATCTTTCGAGTTAATATTTCATCCTCTGTGATGTTTCATGGTATAATATCATTATGTGTTAAACTAGTGCGCGACCATTGAAATAGTCACGTAGAAAACTGTTTGAGAATAATAGGTAGGGACTGTTCCAAAAGAAAAAGGAATATCACGTTGCAAATGACGAAGCCAGTTGCTGTGGGGGGCCTTCTTTAACTGTTAAAAACCTAAAACACTACAAAAAGTTTTTTTTTGGTTCATGTTCGTATGTCACTTTTGGACCAAGTCAATATAGTACAAATCTGTCTTCCATTTCTTTTACCTTTGCTTCATTAAATTATGACACAATAATTCAGTAAGTTTCAGGCAAGAGCAGCAAGATCCCACCCCACCGACGAACGAACGCCGCGCAACCGCAAGCATGCCCCGCTGTTGTTTAAAATCAGTGAAATCTCTAACCACACATGCTGAGAACCTTACACCTATTTCTATAGCATCCAACTATACCATATTTTCGTCATCTTCTCTCAAAAATAAAAAAGAAACTCTGTTTTACTATTTCTGTATAGATTCAGCATTACCCAAAACGAGACGTAAGACTCTACGCGAATTCTTCTTCTATGATAACTCAGAAATTTCTAAAGTGAAATTATTGTTCTAAATTTAACCACCTTCACACGATGGATCTTCCTCTTAATACCACAAAATCACAAACATACATTCATCCAAAATTAGGTGCCTTAAATTGTGCCAGTAAAATGACAAACAAACAAGACATAATTGGCTTTGGTACTTGGTGGAACACTACTTCTACCTTCTTATCTATAAGGTCTGCCAGGACGATCCAGGATCAAGGATGTCCTATGTTTAAAAACTGACTTTTACTACTGCAAAGTTACTTCTATCTACTAAAGATATAATAGACTAAACAACAAACTTAAAAAAATATGATTCACAGTTTTTTTACATTCATTTTATGACATACATCACAAGTTTCTACGAAATCGATATGGAATTTCCCTCGAATTCGAATTTCAATGAAAATAAAATAAAATATCAAACCTATCCCATCCGCATTACGATGTCTCATTTTGTGCTCTGATATTTCAGCGTTCAGCCGATAATAAATGCGAACTAATTACATAAAACATGTATCACTTTGTTAAGCTTTAATCAAGCCTAAAATTTATTTCTCAAATTTCAACCTGAGCCTCGTGTTCCCGTACCAGAAATATCTTGTCGCCAACGCAGCCGCCTTCTTTCACGACAATAATAATTTAAATCGGATTTGTTTACACGTTTTTTCTGTTTCTTCTCTTCTTTTCGAAAGATTAAATTAGGAAAATTAATTGGTTCAAATAATTAAGACAGCAGTCTACGGCGCAAGCCTTAAATACTCGAACAGAAAAAGAAAAAATAAAGAAACACAGAAAAGTGCCCAAAAACGACACCAGACACAATGACAGACTGAATTATGATGTTGGGGTTGCATTCATAAGTCGCGCTTTGGTCTGCACTCCTTTGTTTTTCATTTGTTTTCCGGCCTTAATGATCGGACAAATAAAAGTTGTAACTCGATTGAGATAAAGAATTGTCGCCGTTAATTCGACGACAAATAAATCTGTTGCATTTAAATCTGACACATAAAGATTATAGCTTCTTTTTCTGTTAGCCATTTGCATTGACTGTCATTTAGATGAATCGATTTAAATACTTCATAGACACATTCATGAACATCGGTATTTTTCGAGAGCTGTTACAAACATGTCTATTAAGTAGAAGCATAATCGGATGCTGGTATGTATTTACAAGTGGAATCTTATGCTACAAATATCAAGAGCTGATAGATTATAATTTTCAAATTCGTAATGACTGTATAAAGCGACAGTTAAAAAGGCTCTTTAAAAAATTGACTGATATATAATATGTAATTTAATTGAAACAGCATTTAGGAGTAGTAAATAGTTCGTAAAAATGTACAAGCCTCAGTTAAATTTTATAATACTTTATATAGTTTTTACTTAACGAAAGGTTACACTAGATGGAAGTAAGAGTACTCGTATAACGATAAGACATGTTATAAAATGGGAAAATTATTCATTAAGCCTAAGGACCTATAGTCGGTGATTTTGTTAGGAAAATTTGTTTCAAGTTTAAGTATTTGTAGAAAGAGTAGGCAGCCTTTAAAGGGAAAATGTCTAAATGTTTGATATGCAAACTTTAACACTGAGAAAAGAACTAGCTGGAATTTGTAGAGTTTAGATATCTTAATATATGTAGTAGAGAGAAACAAGGGTGTGGAATAAACTCAATTGTAGTAAAGGGTTTCAGACCATTACATATATTACGAGTGATCGAAAAATCTAGAACTTGTTTTTATGTGTCAAAATTATTCTCATCATTTAAAATTTGGCAATTAATAGTTGTTGCACACATAATTTTTGTAAGCAATGAACGTAGAATGACGTCAGCTTACTTTTCCTATGTTTCGGAATATTCTCTACTACCAAAAGCAGTAGCCGAACTCATTGAGTACTATGATTTCGAGAAGATGGGACTTTTTATATGCTGACATTATAATACTCATCCGTGAAAAACCAATTGCTCATGCTATAAGGAAGAATTCGGAAAGTCCGTCAATGCTTCACCTAAACTCAGAACGAAAAAAAGGGTAAAGGAAGCTGTTCATAACCTATCTAGTGCCTTCACCAAATATTTTAAGCTGACGTATCGAACCAAAAAAAAACTCCTATAGCTCGTTCTGAGGCAGCGACTACATAAGGCAATTCGAAAACTCGTAAACAAATCATAAAAGACTAATTTTAAGAGAGACTGCACCAAACATAATATAAGGAGCTAATTTAGATTTGGAAAAGTGCCATTTATTAAAACTGAAACACCAACTGGTCACAGTCCTCAATCACAAATCAAGCCACAAATCAGCCAAAAATATAATGGCACTGAGTTGAAACCAGTAACTATCTGTCGCATAGTTGACATTCACTTCCCAGGTAACCTGATCACAACTAGTTCACAACAAGAATCTGTTAAACATAGTTTTTGTTGCAAATGAGGTCATTAAATAAGCTGTTGCTTCCTTTGATGACTTCAAGCCGCCTGGCACACAGTTATTATACAAAAAGACATATAGTAGGACAGCTGATGACAACTCCGAAGAGGATCTTCACTGCTAGTTTAGCAATAACATGCATACTGCAATCCTGGCGAACAATAGAAGTAGTTTTCATACTGAAAACCGGAAAAGAGGAGTACACTTTCGTCCAGAGCTTCAGGCCTGTAGATCTGACTTATTTTATGTTGAAGAACATGGTGAGAATGTTCGAACTCCATGTGCGAAAAATTGCGAATCTATCCTCTGTCTGAAATATAATATACTTACATGCGAGACTGACGGTCAAATTTGGTGGGCAAGTTAACTACCACTCAAAGCGCTGGTGGATTTTACTACATTGAGGGTGCTTTCAATAATATAACTTTTGGGGGCATATCAAATCCAATCAGACAACTTGGCACAAACAAATCACTAGATTTGTGAATAAGAGCAATTCTGGTGACTAAGATACCGATTGTCGATGCTGACTGCAACAGCGGGGTAGCCGTGATGTAATGGTATATGCATAGACTCCTCAAGCAGAGGGTTGCGCGTTCGAATCCCGTGCGAGGCAATTTTTTTTGTCTTTTCATAGAATTTCTATGCAGTTATATACAAATCCCGTCAGCATCAACTCTGACATGAAGGCATAACACTGATGTTGGAGTGGTTGCTGACTGGGCTAAATGTAACGAACTAACAACTAACTAGCACGTTCTTAAGACCCACTGGTTGAGGATGCACTGGCTCCAGTTTGACAACCACCTCTGGAAAAATATCGAAACCTAACACCTGAGTTTAAAATTTACTACACTACCCGCCCGCGCTCTTGTGAAAAAAAGGGTATTCATATCCCCTTGGTGCGCACGCGGAATTATAAATTTGTTTACAGGTTTTCTTATTTCAGCACTTGTACTATATGTTTATTGCAGCGATTCTAAAAGGCATCCTTAAGGTATTTGTTAGGAACGGCATAAACTGTACTCCTTTTTAAGGACCGCATTTGAAAGCCTAAAATATTAGGCAACATTTTTAGTTTTACGTATTTCTAGCAGAAAGTCAGTTAAAGATCTTTCAATCTAAACTAGGGTGGATTGCATTATGTGGGGCTTAGTTAATGACTGAGTTGATTTGAATCCCAATCTACGTAAATGCGTAGTCTTCACACAATTTTAAATTTTCAGTGTATAATACATTCGAACATACAAAAGTATTCGACTATAACGACATTATTTTCCATATAAATTTGCAATAAATAGAAAAAACGAATAAAATTTGTCATGCTGGCGATTGATTGATTGGTCAGACAAAGACTATTAATACGAAACCGCCACTGAAGCTGAATCTTCATGTTGAAACAGAATACTGAACATTAGCCCATAAAACCAGTTGACTATTGAATTATAATTAGAAACTGAATTTAGACAAAATGATTAATCTTGAAATCTAAAATATGAGTGTAACTCTTGGAGTGGCACTTTAAATTGTTTATCATGAAACCACTTGACTCACTGAAACACCTAATATACGATCGTTCGATCGCTCCATTGCTCTGTTGTGATAAATAACTATTACTATTAAGAAATCAAATATTCTTATCTCACGAGTATATTTACAATTAAAAAATTAAAATAAAATAATAATCTTCTGATCTACTTGATAAGGCTTGGCTTTATGGGTTCTTAAGCGAACACCATGAATTAATTTTATTTGGTTTTAATTAACATCCTATGCTGATTATCGTCTCAAAAATACAAGAGCAAAAACTAAACTTATCGCCAGCAAAACAAAGCGCCAAGGTTTGAGCTCATATTTCATTGTAATGTCAATGAAACACTTCCCCGAGATCATAAACAAAACCATTGAAATCCGAAGAAACCAAAAGTAGTCCCACAAAGCGCTAAAGTATCTAGTTTCACACTGAGCATAACTTAGTTTTAATCGCATACGCTCTTCGTTTTCTGGTAAACCTTTTTTTCCAGTTCGATATCCATGTCGGCTAGGGTTTTAGGTGAACAGCAACAACAGCAGCAGGTTAAACGTAATATCTATTAATAAACATTAGCTAGTGCCGTGTGTTATTTTGTTTTCTCTGATGGAATTTTAATTAGGTCGATTTTCAAATTAGGCTCGGATTCAAATTCGGATTTGGGTACCATGAACGATGAATACGAATACTTATGCATACATAATTAAATTTTAAATTAATCTAAATTGCTTATAGGAGAGATTCTTTTTATCTTGCAAATGTGAGTAGAAAAGATTAGCTTTTAGATCGGGATATTTCCAAGTTATTTATCATATGTTCAAATTTGTTGCGGAAATTGATCCATAATTATCTTACTTTGTTTTTGAAGAACTCGCGCAAGTCAGTTATATAGATATGTAACATTCGATTAAGAGATTCAAAGGTTTCTTCACTGCGAAAATAAATGACCCATTCAATGGATACATAATTCCTATTCAACTTTTATATGTAGATTTTTTCTTTCCGCGAGTCCAATGTCGTATTAAAGTAGTATAGTATAAGTTTGGGTTTAACGCTTTCAGTGCTGCTTGAATGTCCGAGAATATATGATACTGACATATTCTTGGATGGCATAAACCTTATCTTGAAAGACGCTAGGACTTTTTTCCATTGGCCTGACAACGTTTGTGTTTGGGCCATTTGTGTCCATATGTGTCCATTTTGGATCCATCTGTACACCACGTGTTATTTACGTTTGTTGTTGAGTTTTGGAAGTCCCATGCTGGTCGATATGGGATCACTATATTGAGATTCCTGCCGAAACGGAGTCACTTACCGCCCAGATCTTATCGAGGACGCAAATTTCTGAGGTAAACTTTGTAGCTCCTGACTATACTGGGAATTACCACTGTTTAAAGCAAAGGGGCGAATGAACATAATTTTGTGGACGGCTTGAAACCGTTGTTGATGTTTCGATGAAAGTATCAGTTATTCTACGACTCTCTAGCATCGCTACCCATAAGCGAGTAGTTCTGAGTTGGAATCATATCCTTTATTGTCAAAAGCACTTCTCATATCTATAAAAGCACACAACATGATCTCTTTTCAGCTGTAGAGGTCTTATGTTTGTGAAATTTGATTTGAAAAGGGCGCCTTCAGTTTGTCGAACTTTCCTGTACGAATTGATTTATGTACATAAGTTTACCTTTATCTAAGTAAACTCTAATGTGAACAGTGTTTTAACATTTAAAAAAAAAAATGATGTAAAATGATGGAACGGCAAGAATTGGTAAGGTAGTTGCCAAGTTTGTTGTATGTATTCCTGATTGATGCTGGACCTAAATAAGGCAACCACAGTTATTCAAAGGGAGACCTGACATTTTAAACCAAAGCTGGAAATATTGTGTCAGTTTCATGCCCTTGAAAGGTTTAAACGAGTTAATAACTCATTTACTTTTCCCTTGATATTATGATAGATATAAGAATTAGAATTAATATTTGGTATTTGTATATATCTTAGCGTTTTTTCTCGACAAGATGTATCATCTGATCTGAATAAAACACCCAGAAATTTTATGGAAGCGTGCAATTGCCAGGAGTCCTTAGATGTAGAAAATCTACCTTCTATTTCATATACAATATTTATGTGTATGTTGGAATTATGACTATCCATACTAACTTGTCTAAAAATAACTCACGCGTAAATAACAAAGCCAAATTAATTTTCATACGTCGATATCAAAAACTTGGCTCAAAGCAGATCACATCAAAGACCAGCTTTCAAATATCAAACAGATGAAAACACTTAATTTTTGTAATTAAAGTCTTGAATCTAGCACAGTTGCTTTACCTGTCCAATAAATATAATCAACTATCAAAAATCTCATTGTCTAAAGGTTATAACTTCAGATTACCATCGCTACTTAATTTCTTCTGAATAATTTCAAAACAAAATAAAAAAAATAGGAAAAAAAAGTAGTTTGAATATTTTTCAAAACGATTTTCCCATAGGGATTCCAAATTAGTTGACCATTGTTGTCATTCCCTAAACTCCATCAAACATGACAAAATATCATAATCCCACCGGCTGAGTGCCAACATCTGATATAAAAATCCAATAAACCACTGTTTAGCACCCATTCTCGAATTTTTAAAGCACTGCTGAAGCAGAATGAGTCCACATTTTAACGCCTTTTAAGCACCACATTCGTATGATAATCTGTAGATTTCTAATTTTGACAGCGGAAAAACTACTTACAAATCGCCCAATAAAATCATATTTTCTCAAAACATAGCCTCCGGGCTGAACAACAGTCACAACCTGTCACAACTCCAAACATCAAAGGCACATTCCACTTTAGCAACAGCAATGGCAATAGCCACAGCTTCGCTCGAACAAAGAAGACAACTGTATCCGTAACTGCTTATCGGAACGTCATGAATTCTGTTATTATCTAATCCATGTCTGCCGTCGAGTATAGTGAAGAGTTGTAAGTTTTAATTTTAACACTTCAGATAGGTTCACAAATGGACCTGACAGATACACAAAACCCATGAACCGATTCAAATCGAAAATCTCAATATTTATCTTTAAAAATGGGTATTAACAATTGTAACGATTGTCGAACAAAAACGAGAGCAACAGCATTATGTCAAGAGCATGCAAACAGGGAAAACACTTCTGGGAACATCCAAAGCAACCACCTAACAAAGCAGTAATCTTGTGGTCAGAAGGAGCTACAAATTTGTTGTTACGTTTTACACACACCCTCCGGGTATTCCCTTGAGATGTCATCTTTTGTGTTTGATGATACAATTAACAATTTGTGGTCGATTGTAGCTCTAGAAATGAGCACAAATGTTTGGATACGAGTTTCAGTATGAGTACCTACAAATACTTTGAGTAATATACGAGTGACATACCTATGTATATTCCAAAGGTGGGAATCTCTGATGTTTGTGGACTCTAAAACTGAGTCAAGTGGTGTGAGACATAAAGGCGTTGTCATTCACTGGCAATATTTACCATATTTATCATGTCCATGTTGACGTGGGGCTTTTTTTGATAACAATAACCGTTTAGACATCCATTGTAAGGAAGCTGACGAAGCTTCAAAAATGTTTAAGAAGTTTACTTCTTCAACTGGAGAGATTATGGTCTCATGGAATGGTTGTCAGTAATCAAATAAGAAGCCGCCGCGGGCATTTTCTAGAAGTCTTTTGTTGGTATTAACCAAATAGTGATACTTGCGCTGCATTAAATGCATTCGAAATGTGGTCACTCTTCATTGTGGAAGTTTTTTCCCAGAAGATAGAAGTATGAGGTTCAAGGGGATGATTAGTACAACTTTTATGTATCGATATGTTTTCGATTTATGATTATGCCATAAGCAAATGGGTTTTTAATTTTGATTTACAAATGATTTCACCTAACATGATATTTTTAGACAGCTTTTATTGGAAATTGCTTGTATTGATAATTAAAAAATCTATTTATACATATGTACATATGGTAAACTTATTTTAAATACATAAAAAGTCATCACTGTTGTTAAACAGAAACTTTGATCTGGTTAAGGTTTTTAAGTAATATTTATTATGTATCTGCATCTACTCTAGTAAAAATTTAAAGACCCTAAGATTTTGCTGCTGCTACGATTTGTTAAACCTTATGTGCTTAAAAACCTCAGCATAGGAACGAAGTGCATATCCTGCGAAACTTTTTGTTTTGCTAAACGGTTTAGATTTAGTGGAGAACAAATGTTTTCTTAATACATTTGATCCTGTACTCATATGTGCTATCGAAAAATGAAGGAAAAGGCCGTATCTTCAATCAGATGAATATAAAAAAACGTCGACAATGCTGGTTTCGTCAGAAGGTCATTTTTCAAATCAAACTGCTGTTGGTAGCGCTTCTTCTTAATAGGTTTTCTAGGTTCGAAGAGGATGAAAGGCCGGTACATATGAACAGAAGATTTCAGAACTTTAATACGCTCTCTTATAAGCAGTGAATGTATAGCGTGATTCATCGTGAGGTTTTATTTTCAACAGGCTTTTTTTGACAGATCGCGCATGACTCCTATCAAATTGCCCTATCACAACAGCATCTCCAAATTGTTCAGCTGTATTACGCAAATCAGCGTTCTGTGAGAAATGTTTTTCGTACCAATACCATTCGCAAATTTGAGTCCCAGTTTACATTAGTGGATAATACTCGACCGGTTAGACCACATCCAGCATGTAGTGAAGAGACTAAAGCAGTTGTAACTGAGAGTGTACGCGAAGACACAATCGATTTGTCGTTGTTCTCAGCAGCTTGGCTTGACGTATTCGATAACTTGGCGTATTTTACGTAAGGATCGCGGCCTAAAAGTGTACAAAATTTAACTTGTGCAAGAATTAAAGCCAGGCGACTTGAATTTGCGTCATATTTTTGGTGTATGGGCTCTGGAAAAACTCAATGAAAGTCCAGTGTTTTATCGTGAAATTGTTCAGTGATGAAGCCCATTTCTGGCTCAATGGATACGTTAATAAACAAAAATGCCATATTTGGGCCGATCACCAACCCGAAAAGTAATAAGAGCTACCATTACATCCATTAAAAACAACGGTATTTGTGGTTTATGGGCTAGTGGAATTATTGGTTCATATTTCTTCAAGAATGAGGCAAATCAGAATGTTACTTCCTGAAATTCAAACACATGGTCTCGGTAAGCTCTGGTTTCAACAAGACGGCGATACGAGCCATATAGCGCGTTAAACAATGGAATTGTTGAGAAATCATTTTGGTGAGCACTTAATTTCAGGTTTTGCTACGGTAAATTGGCCGCCTAGATCGTTCGATATCACACCTTTGAACTATTTTCTCTGAGGATATGTAAAGTCTCAGTTCTTCAGGAATAAGCCAGCTACGATTGACGCTTTGAAAGGTAACATTACTCGTGTTATCCGCGAGATACCAGTCGTTATTCTCGAACGAGTCGCCCAAAATTGGACCTTCCGAATAGACCACCTCAGACGTAGTCGTGGCCAATATTTACAAAAAGTAAATGCCATGAATTGTTCTTTTAACTTATAATAAAAATTTTAGGTTCACTTTCAAATTTATGTATATTATTTTACATTATAAATTAAACCTCATGATGAATCACTCTATATAATAACGTCCATAACACGGCAAAAAATGCGTGTATTGAATATTTATCTGCGCTTTTGAATGTTATTATATTGCTGTCGTCATTTCATCAGGGGAGCTATAGCCTGCAGCTATATTGTTTGAATTCACTTATTCTAAATTCTTTTTTCTTTGTCGTTCAGAATGTCCATAAATATTAAGCCTTCGATAACATTTACGACACAATAATGAGGATAATAAGCTCTACATGTGAAATTTCTGAAAGCCTTGCTTCTAGGTATCAACTAATTTGCAGTCATTTATCGTCTACCGCTTCGTGATATCCTATAAAGTGTTCTCCATGTGTGTTATTACGGCCAAAGTGTATTAAATAGTTACTTTTAATGCTGCGTCTGAAAATTCATTCCACTGAATTCCGTTGGGCTCACGCTAAAGTTAGATTGATGTTGGAGTTGACACTGCTTCTGAAATATTCTAAAGAAGAATATTTATTCTATTATATTGGCCTATGTGATTTAGAATATCATCTTTAAATTATCAATGAGTATAGTTTTACACTTTCCTTAGCGAATAGTTTACCCAAGCAGCGTTTTTTTTTTTTACAATTAGCGCGCGCTCAAAGGAATTGAGTACCCTTAAAATGTTTGTTCACAGCGCGGGCAAAGGAAAGGGAAGAAGAAAAGAAAGTTACCGATGTACGCTCGCTTGGACTGTTTGAAGATTATAAAGACCATTAAATAAAAAACTTGGCAGGGAATTCCCTAAGCAAGTTGTACGGCTTAGGAAAGGATCATGATATTTCAATATACGTCGGAAAATGGGCTTGACCAGAAGACATTTCGTCGGTGTTCGAGATTGTTAACTGACTGGGTAATATTAGCATTACCTATTTGATTTATTGCACGGTTTTGAATCCTATCTAAGAGGTGCAGAGATGTTTTAGGAGGTCCTGAATAGATGTGGGCTTTGTACTCTAATTTTGGGCGCATGGATGCCTTATATATTGATCCCAGATCAGAGGGGGAAAAGTATTTCTTACATCCCTTGAAGAAACCTAGACATTTCGCAGCGACATTATAGTAAAGATCATCCCAACGTAAGTTGTCATTTAAACGATGAAAATGCAATTCATGGATAATGGCTGGATATTTAGATTTCGCATTTATATATATATAATATCATATATATATATAATATATTGGATTAGAAGTAGCAGAAAATAGATCCATAATTATTATTAAAAGGAGTGTCGGAGACAGAACGGAGCCTTTGGGCACACTAGCAATTATTTTGAATTGACCGTTCCGAAAGGTTGTTTCTAATATATTGAAGAATAGATTCATCGATTTCAAAAGCAAGCATTTTTGGTAAAAGAGCGTGATGCCAAACGCTGCCGAATGTCTTAGAAATATCGATTGCAACTATCTTGCTTTCGACAGATTGATGTACGATTTGGTCCCACTTTTCGGTGAGACATGCCATCAAATCACCAGTAGGCCTGTTGCTACCAAGACCATACTGCAGGTCATTGAGAAGTTTTCGTATTTCGAGATAATTTATGAGCTGAAGGTTTATCATTGTTTCCATGACCTTGGAAAGAAGGGACGAAGGTGCAAAAGGTCATTAAGAGAAGAAGGAAGAATATTCGCCTTTTTCACTGGGCAAATGCTGTTTCCCATTTGCTCGGGAAGACCCCTAAAGAATATGATAGATGGAAAAGCTTCGGCAGTAGTTTTGCCACCTCTTTAGAAGAAGGGAATATATGTATAGGGTTTTCTAATAACGACTTGACAACTTGACAACGCGGGCACGTTTATAGCGGTCAATTTGTTGGACCCAATTTTCAACGACTCGGCCACACTTTTCGGCCGAAACGGCCACTATTTCGCGTTCAATGTTGGCCCTGAACTCTTTCAACGTCGTCGGCGTGTTGGCATAAACCAATGACTTAACGTAGCCTCACTGAAAATTGTCCAGCGGCGTTAAATCGCACGAACGGGGCGGGCAATCGACTGGCCCATATCTTGAGATAACACGTTCACCATACTTACTCTTCAATTAATCGATTGTAGCGTGTGCTGTGTGGCTTGTGGCACCATCCTGTTGAAACCACATGTCGTCCAAGTCCATATCTTTCAATTCGGGACAAAAATAATCGGTGATCATGGCGCGATAACGCTGACCATTCACAGTAACGTGACGATCGTTATCGTCGACGAAAAAATATGGCCCAATAACGCCGAAAGCGTGCAAACCGCATCAAACAGTTATTTTTTGTGGATGAAGTGGTGATTCATGAAGCACATGTGGGTTTTCACCCGACCAATAACGCATATTTTACTTATTGACGAACCCATTAAGCCAAAAATGAGCTCGTCACTGAAGATGATTTTGCGATGAAATTCATTATCTTTGCGCAAAATTTTGAGTTTACTGAATAAATTGACAGTGACGGTTTGATGATCAGTGAAAGTGTGCGTTCACAAATTAAATTCAAAGTTGTCAAGTCCCTATTGGAAAACCCTATATATACCATCTAGATCAGCGGACTTATATATTTTGAGAACTTTAAGTACTTTTGCTATTGCACGAGTGCGAAAGTGGATTGGTACCATTAAAAATCCGACACACTGAAATGTAGGCGGACACAAAGTAAAATCTGCTTGAAAAGTATGTAACAAGCAGATTTGCCTTGTCTAAAGAGCTGACAGCTATAATATCACTGCAATTAACTATTGGGAAGGAAGATGAGGCAGAATTTCTCATGTTTTTATTGAATGACCAAAATCTTTTACTACCTTTGGGACATTGTAAATTTTTTGCCTCAGTTTTCGGTTCGGTTCTCCTTTCGGAAGGAGACCTTGTTCGATAATTTTGGTTTCTGTTGCAGTTCTTAAATTCAATCGCTGATAACGAAGAAACATTGACCGGTGTATGTTCAAATTACTTTCCGGTGTAGAATTTGAACAATTTTTTTTTTCGGCGTTTTGTTTTATTTTCAAATTTCCAAACTTGTGCTGATCTTCAGTGCATTTTTTTGTGGTGGCAAGGGATTAAATGATGTCCTTGGAGGAATTTAAGGGGAGCATTTTTTTTGGACATCAGTGACTTAAGTCCAGCTTACTATATTATATTGAAAGAGTTCCTTACATCTACTATTATTAGATGTAGCTTAACAATATTTCTTACATGACTGTTGGTTTTATTGACGATTCGAAGAGAATTGAATTTCACTCAGTTTGTATGTTTGATCTGAGAATCAATTCTTTGTTTAATAAAACAAGCTGTATATAGTGTGTTCGACTATTTTTGTCATCCTAATGCTTCACCAGAATTTTTATTAGTTTGCAGTAAGGTTTAGGTACGATACATCTGAGATTTAGAAAATTGGGTTGGTTCTGCAATTGTAATATTACCATATTGGCCAACAGAGTATTCAAATAAATTGGCATTGACAGCTCATAAAAAAATTTAGAGGATTATATTGCATTATCAACGCAATAGAAAATGGAAATGCATATGAACAAAGTTGAGAAATATTATGGTCGTGGTGAGAGTAAAAAAAAATCTGGAGCTATAATTGATTTTCTTCTTCTCGAAAACCAAAATATAAGCTCCACATTAATGCTTATGAAAATATCTATTAATGGCGTAGAGTAAAAATGTAAGAATCAGGATTTTGCAGAGTATCATTTTTGAGTTTTGTTTTAGACGTCTTAAACTCAAATGTTTCGCGAGTTCAAAGTAGTATCGGAATAATGGGAATATGCCTTTGAGAGATAAGATAATATGTCGTGTGTAGAGATCAGGTGATTTTAAATTCTTCGGAATGATTGACTTGATCAGAATTTTCTTCATATGATTCATTTTGAGTCGGTGCCAATATTATTGTTAGAATGAAGTCTTGGTTAAAGACAGTTGGTAGTTCCTCATTGCAGTTTAAACTTTTTAACGTGAATAATAAAATTATTTTTAATGTGGTTAATTACTATTTTCCTTCCATAGAGAAGAGAAGAGACCAATGCATATAAGGTCAATTTATTTTTCGACAATGTAACATATTAACTATTTGTCACCTTTTTAAATGCCGCAAGTTAAGGCTAGAATTTAAGAGAAGGTTCTCCCGCCGCAAAGTGGTTCTTTATCTACAGCATATTAGAAAAAAGTTATAAAATTTTTTCGCTGTGCAATCAATGGAATTTAATAATGTTGACATCTGTATCTTCGTTTTCTTTTACTTCGAACGTACATCGGTGTAAACGTGAGTAGATATTTTGCTTATATTTCTAGCTGACGGAAGCTCTAGTTTTTAGTGGCTTAAGGAGTCATATTTCATGATACATGACTCTTATTCTCCAGACTATTTCATTCCTTGGTGATTCTTTTAAGTTAATTTTACTTTGTGATCACATATAGTATGTTTAGCAATTCAGATCGGTGTTATCTGTTTTTTTTTTTTTTTTTTTTTTTATATTACATGACTCTTTTTTAAGTAGCTTTCCGACGAAAAGGAATAATAAACGCGGACATTATTTACTCTTGTTTACAACTTAAATAGTTCCAAGCCAAGCTTAAGCCTCTTTTAACCAAACGCTATCTAGTTTATTGATTAATGATCTTATCTTAATTAATCATCTAATTTTTTACAATTTATATAACTACAACTAGATACAGGAGCACCAAAATTGCTGCAGCTGCTTAGATGCCCTCTTTGATTATTCAAAGTAAATTAGTGAAATTTTTTTCCTTCAAAAAATTTACGGTAAAATTCGAAAAGACGTACTTAAAAAAGTTATTCAAAAATACTTTTTATCGGAATATATGAATCGCAACGAGCAGCGTTTTATATGTCAGAAGTGAAAATTGTTTCACTTTTATAATCGCTACAATTTGGC
This sequence comes from Volucella inanis, assembly GCA_907269105.1. NCBI lineage: Eukaryota > Metazoa > Arthropoda > Insecta > Diptera > Syrphidae > Volucella > Volucella inanis. Next base: position 40,176,559 of record OU026154.1, on the reverse strand, counting down.
GCATTTCTATGTGCAAATTTTCCGACAGGCAATCCGATAAATCGCAGTGACACTTATCAAAATCTTTAAAACTTACACAGGTACCTGTGTAGAAAATGGAAGAATATCTCAATAGTTTAGTGGTGGCCGTGGTGTAGTGGTATATGCATAGGCTCCTCAAGCAGAGAGTCGCGGGAGGCAAATCTCTGAAAAAGTCTTCATAGAATTTGTATGTAGTTATATGAAAATCCCGTCGGCGTCAACTCTGACATGAAGGCATAACACTGATGTTGGAGCGGTTGCTGGCTGGGCTAAATGTAACAAACTAAAAACTATCACGTACTAAGACCCACTGGTTGAGGATGCACTGGTTCCAGTTTGACAAAACCACCTCTGTCAAAAATATCGAAAACTAATACACCTGAGGTTCAAACTACTACACCACCCGCCCGCGCCCTGGAGAAAATCCAGTAAAAGAGTATTCACATCCCCTTGGTGCGCGCGGGATTATAAAAATAAGAGGTGAAGGGTGGACAATCTGGTAGTTTCCATGAACTTTACAACTTTTGTTTGAGTAATCATGTAATAAAGAGCTAATTCATTCAATTTTCATTTAAATTTTATTAATTGAACAAAAAATAATTTGCATCGATTTGATTTTGAAATTTTGCTTTATAGTGTCATGTGAGTTTTGAAATTAAATTTCTATCATATAATCATATAATCTAATCGTACCTTAAACGGTTTTTTTGTGATAGAATCTTCTGAATCATGCAACTTAAAATTCTTTAAGCCCAAAGATGTTTTCTATTCTCATTTCGTGGAAACTACTTATGTATGTCAAAGATATAATACGATATATTCAGTCAACTAATATTTTTCTGTCGTATTTCAGAATGGGCCAAATATAATCATAGGTAGTTCTGTACTTATTATGGTCACAATTTAAACAATCAAAAGGAAACGAGGTGAGATCTAAAAAATATAAATATTCAAAAATCGACGAGAGTAGCAAAAAAAAAGTGTTCACTGCTTGTTGATATATTTATCCATCGTAAAACATATGATACTCTTATATCGTCTGTATCAAGTATTTCTAACTTTTTATATGTATATAAGAATTTATGCAACAAAAGTAAAGAATTTATAACAACAAAGTTCATAGTGCGGAAAATGAGCTCAAAACTCCATGTAATGTGAGATTCAAAAGAAGTTATTTAGATTTCATGATTTATAGCTCACACAGAAACTCTTCTCAGCAAACTTCGTCGAAAGTCGGTGTTTCTAGTTCGCACTTTAGTAAGACACCGTTCTGAAACAAAAATGTTAAATTGAAGATCTGTCATCGATATTCTTCGAAAAAAAAGTCTAAAGCTTTATTAATACGTTTTGTCTACATGCATGTGGAGTTTGGTTTTCGTTATTTGTTTTTTATTTTGATGTCAAGTAAACATGATTGGATTTGTTGTCCAATTTGAATGATTAAAAGTATGAAAAATGGCTGTTGGGATGGCCAACGGTAGGTATTAGAAAAAAAAAAGTTTAGTTTACGGCTTTGTAGTACTTGTGTGATTTTGATTAAGTGGAAGATGGTAAGGCAGGCACATCAAGGACGACGATGATTGTTTAGCAATTTTGTGTATTTTTTTTTTCTCTTGTTTTTGATTTAAAAAAATACCACTTAGCTCGTAGATAAGTGCTTTTTGAATAAATCTGGTATTTATATGAATTTTGCTCACCATTTAAATTTTTGCATGTCAATATTAGCGAACCGGAACAGACGAAGCAGGTCGAGCCTCTTATGGTTAATCAAACAATATTGGCATTATTTGATTATAATAAGGTTCCAGGAAAAAGAATTGGATGTTATCTACCACTTTCAATAATGTGCGTGAAGTAACTCGTTATAAATTTGAGATATTCTGGCGATAGAAATTTTTTTAATTTATTAAATTTTCAATAGATCAACTAATTGGTAATTATCAAAAACAATCAGTGTCATTAATAAAGGAAAATTGTTGCTGTGCCTTTAGAGAACGGAAACGGGAGTAAATTATAGCTGTACTTGCCAATATGGTGCAAATTAATAGCCAAAAAAAAAAAAAAATTACAATGTAATACTTTGATAATTTTTATTTCATCGGATATTCCTCCAAAATATACTCGTAAAGCGAGTGCTGGGTAAAACCAAGAAAAGAGTTAATTTATATACACGTGTCAAACTATTTTTATTTGTGGATATCTTTTTCCTTTAGACCAACTTTTTCTTCTGTCACTCGTCAACCCTTGTAATGTACCACCTGTTCGATTATACGTTTCGACATATTTCTCCCACCTACCTGCATTGCTGCTACTTCGACACTTGTTGAAAATAATGCAGGCCGCATTATTTTGGATCACAAAATTCAACTTTTTGCTTTTCGCCCTGTATTGCTTTCGGCCCAATCAATTAAATTAATTCACTCATATTTATTGATCACATATAATTACTATTTATTTATTTTTGAATATTATTTATTGAATGAATAGAAGTAAATAATTAACTAACTAATTTACATTGAATGCACAAGTTATATATGCTGACTAAATTCGATTATATAGCGTGGCATATAGGAGTTAGTCACATTAAACCAGTACGAGCTCTTTCATAATGCTATTCTTACTAAAGATTTATCCTATTAAGTTAAAAAATGAAGCTTTCTCATAAAAGGTTTTATACAATAATAGTTTAATATTTTGTTGCGTATCTTTGGAGGAAAGCAACTGGTTCAATATGGAAGTAGCTGCCTTAACCTTGCTCAAACTTTTCTTGCGTGCTTGTTACGAGTAAATCCAAATCAATTGTGTAAATGTATGCCCGCATACTTTTTCTCTGTTTATTGGGTATCCGTGCGGTTTTTTCAAAATTTTAACGTTTATTTAAGAAAAGTATGTACAATAGTATTATTCAAAGTATTGCCCATCTCAAGCTATGACTATTTCCCACCTTTCTGGCAATTTGTGGATCCCATCCCAAAAGAACTGCGCCGGCTTGGCAGCCAAGAATGAATCAATCCAATTTTTGATATTCTGCTCTGATGTGAACCGTATTTCAGTGAGGGCGTTCTGCATCAACCGGAACAAATGGTAGTCAGAAGAGGCAAGGTCTTAGCTGACATATAAGGCGGGTGGGGTAAGACTTCCCATCCACTGTTTTCCAAATAGTTCTTAACCGGAATAGAAACGTGGGGCCGAGCGTTGTCATGATGGAAAATTATTGCCTCATGTCTGGTCGCATATTACGGGCGTTTTTTGGATAATGCTCTCTTCAAACGGATTAATTGTTTTCGGTAGCGTTGTCCATTGATGGTTTCACCCGGTTTTAGCAGCTCATAATACAGCACACCCATCTGATCCCACCAAATACAGAGCATTACCTTCGCGCCATGGATATTCGGCTTTGCCGTTGATTTGGCTGGTTGACCGGGTTTCACATATGATTTTTTGCGCCTGAAGTTGTCGTAATTTTTCATCACCAGTAACAATCCGAGGCAAAAATGACTTCCTTTTGTGGCGTTCCAGCAGCATTTCGACGTCTCTCGGCTTGAGTTCATGTGGAACCCAATTTCCTTGCTTTTGAATATATCTAGCTGCTTTTAAACGTTTTGAAATGGCTGCTTGAGTGACACCCAAAGATTCTACGAGCTCTTCTTGTGTTTGGCAACAATCTCCATAGAGTAATGCTTCCAGTTTTTCATCTTCAAACTTTTTTGGCTGCCCAGGACGTTCATCGTCTTCCAAGCCAAAATCACCACTTTTAAATCGTGCAAATCACTTTTGCCACGTTCGCTCACTAGCGCATGTTCACCATAAACTTCTAATAAAATACGATGACTTTCGGCAGCAGTTTTCTTAATATTAAAATAATGAAAAAGAACTCCCCGCAAAAACACTTTTTCAGGCACAAAATTCGACATATTTGAGTGAAAAAAAATTATTGTTGTTTAAGCTTTAAATGAATGACATATACTGAAATGACGTACAATGACAGTAGCTTTCCAACGCATATTCCAATAATAACAATGGAATAATACAAGTTACGCCATCTCTTAGCAAACCGCAAGAATATAGACCCAATATGTAAAGAGAATATTTTCATTTACTTCATAGCTAAGCGATGTTCTACTTATGCATTTCTAGAGCAAGTCAGTCTTTATTTTTCTGTATTAATATTTAGCCTACAAGAACTACAATAAATAGTTACATATAACATAAATGACGTCGTCAGGCAAACTCAAAATTTATCAAAAAAAAAAAATTGGCTTCAATAATTTGATGTGACTATAAATTCTTAATCGACCACTGAAAAGTAGATGGTTTTATGTCTTCTAGTTAATGAAAAAATTTAAAATTACCAAAACTACTTTTTTATTTAATTTTTTTTTTAGCATTTATGCAAGCTTATATTATATAAATACAGAGCTAGCACCCAGCATTACGGGTTATAAATAGTGTAATCTGTATGGGTAGCATGTAGCACCCCTTAAACCCACTGCTAGGGAAAACTATTGGTTTTGGGGTAGGTGCGAGGTTGGGTGTATGCAAAGTTTCTTTTGCATTTAGAGAATCTGGATTTAAAGAAACTTTGAATTTATCCTATATATCCAATGTCAACATCAAATAATTAAAGCCAATTCAGTACTTAATTTCACAATTTAAAAAAAAAAAAAAAAAACGGCAATATTATTTTTAATTTTTTTTCATGAATTTTGAATTTAAATGTATTTTTTTCAAAAACTATTAACACAAATAACTAGATTGAAACATATAATAATGTGGCTTTCAGAAAACCTATAATTTTTGCATTGTAAATGTTGCCCTTGTTTTTCGATTTTTTTTTTTTTTTTAATTTTAAGATATTTTTTTTAGAAAATTGCCCCTCTCGCATAAACGGAGGGAGATAGTTCCCCACCAATAGTAAAAAATGATTGTATTGAACTGCTCTACAAAAAACCGTTATCAATTTTTGGCGCCTAAGTTATCATACTCTCCCCAATAACTTAGATCCAAATATAGATTCATGGGGTACGCGAGAAAAAACAGGCAAGCACTTCTTGAACTTAGGAAGCTAGCAATCATTTGAAAGATAGTAATAGAATAATTTTGGTCAATTAACTAAAAATCAGTTTTGTGTGCCAAATAGAATCAAAAGTTGCCTGTAGGTCTATGTTCAATGTAGCAGTATATTTTTTTGCCTCAGGTTATGCATTTTCGTATTGTATAGACTAAGGGAGATATGATCCGTCCAATGCCTCTTTCTGAAACCAAACTGATTAACTAGATTAATTTTATTTGATGAAAAAAATGGTAGTGACAAATGACTTGTCACAGTGTTATTCGGAAAGAATTACATCACGAGTTTTATTGAGAGATATTAAAATCATTGACTGTTCGAAGTAATTGGTAAGTTACGTTAGGGCTAAAATTAGCTTATTTACTTTATTTCTGTGTACATACATGCATACATATGTAACTAAACACAATTTTCTTTATTTTTGTTTTGTTTTTTTCATTGAAAAAAGAAAAAAATTAAAGTTATTGGCATACACAAAATTAATTAATTATTATGTAAATTTCTGAGTTTTATAATATGAAAATAATACACTTTGTGGTAGCAAGTGCAGAAATCATATTACTGAAATCCTAAAACAAGATACGTTTAAAGCAGAAAGGGGAAAGAAGAACGGAGTAAACACGAGAATCCTACGAATGCGTTTTAACCAAGAAATATTAGAAAATGATGAGAATAACCAGACTTTATTTAATTAAAATTAATAGCAGAAACATAGAAGTACATAAAGATACACCTTGAATCAAAGTGAAAATAGGTCGTCATAGTTGCCAGGCCTTAAATTCCTTTAAAAATTGACTTCCATGTTTTACTAGATTGGGTATATCGGACGACAGTTTTTTGAAAATAAATGTCAAAAAAAATTGATTATTATTTGATTAAAATGTCTATTACAAATCGATTTCTTAATGGATATACTCCGTTTCTTCCCAAGGGTATATAGTATTACCGCATCTAATAAAGACTATTTTCGGAGTAAGAGTATTTTCGATGATTGGAACAGTGGCAATGAGGGCTCATATCTATTCTTTAAAAAACATTAATTGAGACAAGGAGAAATACACAATTTTATACAATTTTATGCTAAGTATGAGTTTATGGTAGTGAAGCCAGGTGGAAAATAGCTAAAGATCAGAAATCATTTGGTCTCGAATTTCGATTACGGAATCATCTTCATATGAGAGTGCGAGTATTAAAACATACATCTTCCTCAGTTACATATTCATTAACTCTTACCTGCGGAGTAAGTAGAAATTAAATCATTCAAATGTGTTTCCTCTAAAGACATCATTATACAGTTTATGCACCAATAGTTCATCGTTAACGAGGTCAAAAGCTTTTGTTAATTCAAAAGATAGACCAAATGTTTTGCGATCACTGTCTAGTGAGTTGTATATTCTATTTGAAACGGACACTATTACGAGTACGTCTTTCGTACACTTCGCTTTCATAAAATCATATTGGGAATCTTGTCTTCTCAAGGGGTTGGCCGTGGTGTAGTGGTATATGCATAAACTCCTCAAGCAGAGGGTCGCCGGTTCGAATCCCGTGCGAGGCAATGGTCTGAAAAAAGTCTTTTCGTAGAATTTGTATGTAGTTATATGAGAATCCCGTCGGCGTCAACTCTGACATGAAGGCATAACACTGATGTTGGAGTGGTTGCTGGCTGGGTTAAATGTAACGAACTAACAACTAGCACGTACTGAGACCCACTGGTTGAGGATGCACTTGCTCGTCCCGTCCAGTTTGACAACCACCTCTGGGAAAAATATCGAAACCTAATAGACCTGAGTTTCAAACTACTACACCACCCGCCCGCGCCCTGGAGAAAAGCCAGTAAAAGGGTATTCATATCCCCTTGGTGCAGGCGCGGGATTATATAAAAAAAAAAAAATTTAGCATCCTACCAACTATAATCTTTTCAAATATCTTTGCGAATAACGATAGGAGAGATATTGTTAGTAGTTATTTGGATCACTAGAATCTCCTTTTTTAAGAATTAAAATAAAAAAAGAGGTATTTTTAAACATACATGTATGTTTCAGTATGCATATTTAATAGTGTTAAATTTAGGATCAATAACAATTAAACCTTGAACGTCATAATTAAGACTGTCTTTAAAAATACCAGTCACAAAATATTTCATATCTTGGAGAAGATATTATTTTCTGCAAACGATACCTAAACGCTTTGTCGATATCTATTTTCACTTTTTCGTTAAATTTCTTACTCGTATTTAATAATTCCACATATTCCCGTTTTACCCTAAAAGAATGACGGTGATAATGTTTTTTTTAAGGCAGCCATATGGATCGAATTTTTACAAGGTTATTAGTCTATAAAGCGATATGACTGTTTTCTTTATCATATATTTACATATATACGAGGATTGTTAAAAAAATAAGGCAACTTTTGAAATTTCGCGGGCAACGTATATTTGATTTTAGAATCTTTTTTTTTTTTTTTTGCTGTGTTAGTACATATGTTCACAGTTTCAAGAATATAGAATACTCAGTTTGTTTTTGACAGATAGAAAGGTTAGACGTATTTTGGTGTGCTCGGCGATTTTCAATTATTATAAAATATGGAGCAAAAAATTTTCGTGAAATTTTGTGTACAAAATGGAATAAGGTGCTCTAAAACACATAAAATATTGACAGTGGCATACGACGAGTCTGCTCTAAGTAAAAAAATATTTTAGAAGTGGTACAAGCTCTTCCAAAATTGCCGAGAAGATGCAAATGACGTACCTCGCTTTGGACGCCCCAGCACATCAACAAAAGATGATAACGTCGAAGCTGTGATGAAAATTGAAAAGTTTGTTCCGAAACTTCTTAATTTTGATCAGAAGAACGGTCGCATGAGCATCGTTCAGGAGCTCTTAAATGACGTCAGTGATGATTCTGACTTGCTCAAAAGGGTCATAACTGGTGCAGATTAACTTGTTCTATTCCCAAAACTTAAGAGACCTATGGTAGGACGGAGATGTGCAACGATTGAGCTCAAAGAGCTCAAAGCCATTCGAGATTCGTTGGCACAAGTGTATTACATCTGAGGGTTATTACTTTGAAGGGGACAATATTAGTTTGATGATCAAATATATACTTTTTTTTTATTAAAATATGAAGTCACACACCTCGTAATAATATTAGAGGAGTTACATAAATTAATTTTATCATTTAAATCGTTTATCGCTTTGTCTATTTTAGAGTTAGAAATATTTCTTTCAATAGGAATGTTTTACTCTGATAAACTAGAATGGAGTTGGGCTCTAAATGTATCCCAATTAGTGCTTCTAAAAGAAGTGTAGTATTTCGGTGCACAAGTGTTGGGGTGATGTTAAATATCTTCAACAAGATCTCTATTCTGAAGTAGTTTGAAGGTTTACGTCTTACATCATACACCATTTTCAGAATTTTGCATGGCATTTATTGAACAGGATTTTAACAGAATAAAAGGGAATCTATTAAACGTCGTACTGAGAGGGCTATTGAATCAAATTGAATAAATGGTCCATTATAAAATAAAATGTTCACAAGTCTCCCATTAAGGAACCTTTTATTTGAAATTTAAAAATTTGTTTTAAGTGAATGTAGTATTTATATAAGATATTTTGATTTTCGAAACAAAATTTGGTGTTTCTTCTTATACTTTTTAAGCGTGGTACAGTTCTTTTTATTGTACTACTAGCATGGTCTACAGAATTTCAGTTCGCATATCTCGGTATGGAAACTAACATACTTCATTGAACTTTTAAACATTTGAATCATGAGATTCACCACACAATACGCAACTAGTGTAAGTGGCTAGCGTCCAAACTTTTGACACCAAAAGCATCTGACTGTTGTCTTGTTTTGCTTTTTGGTTCAATAAGCTCATTGGTCTAGCAAAATTTATTTGTGTTAAATCCTTAAAGGATTCTCCAAGTTCTAATTGGGTAACAAAAATATTTAATTTCGTCTAAAACTCAATAGAATTAAGTGTAGTGAATGGAAGAATTTTTCCAATTTTGGCGTAGCGGCATTTAATGCCTGCATTAACTCTTCCACGGGGTTTCTCCATCAATACCCTTCAGTAAGATGGGTGCTGACTTAGTTTCTTTAGGAAATTAATAGAAAGCTCCAATGCCACGAATTTGTGGACATTGGACATTTGTAAATTTACAAATTTAAAGGTTTTCAACTTTACATTTAGAATGACTGATTCAGTACATTTCATATTAGGCTTCAAATTGCACCAAAAATAAATATAGGTGGGCACAAAAATGAATTACTTACGGCTTGATTTGATTTGTCATTAGGTGCTTGTTTATCTTTTAGTGAACTGACGTTTTGCACATCTACGAAATTGATGTTCGCGCGTGTTTTCTATTTCTTGGTGTCAGATAAATTTGATGATGAAACTAATGAATAGCAAATGGAGTATTTGCGAGCTTAGGTTAAGCAACAGATTTATTATCCTCTGTAAAAATGTAGTCTTCCTTTTCTTTGATCCCATAATTATTTGCAGCTTGTTTTACAGGATCCACATTTTATTTTGTAGTGTCTTGCCGTTGTGAATGGAATGGTAAAGTAGTTTATTTTATATCATTGCCATCGCATTTTCACAGAATTTCACAAGTTTAGCAAGTGTTTACCCGCTAGTTCTAATGGTAGTTCTTTAGTGAAAACTTTCCTTTTTCTAGAACATTTCTTGCTACAATATTATACCATGTTGGTTTGGTGATAACATATAATCTGTAGGCAGCGAGGGTTGCAGTATCTAAGATATTATCAAATAATGTGACTGGCCAACTGTTAGCATTTCCTTTGCATCTATAGAGTATAACCATTTGCTCAAAAGTATCTGCCTCTCACTTAATTCGATAATAGTCCATAATATTGTAACTACAGGCTTTTGATTGTGTTCATCAATGTCCTTGCCGCGAAGTGGAAAACGTTCTTTTTTGTGTTACTTGCATAGCTAATCAATAATAAAAGATTAATTATATGTTTCCTGAGTTCTTTTGAATTCTTTGAAACGTTGTGTAGTAGAAGAAATAGGAGTATAACAAATTCTTGATGAAAATTAAAAACTTTCGATAATGACACTAAACAGTCGTCTATCGAGTAATTTAAATTAATAAAATTCTTTCTGAATTATTTACTGAAACTTGTCTAGCAAGCATTTTTTGAAATAAAAAAAATTATGGAGTTAAAAATGCCACTTAGCTTTATGCTAATTAAACTCGGCTATAAGGTATTTTCAGTAGGATATTGACACAGTAATGTAGTTGACCAGTCTGCTTCAATTTCTATTGAGTACATTTATAAGTTCGCCCTCATTCGAATTTGCTTTTCCAAGGAATCTCACTCTAAATTCATTTAATACGGGACATCGGCCTATAAAATGGAAAATGTTTTCCTCTTCTCTCATGTTACACATGCTGCATAGAAGAGTTTAACGGTTGCTTCGAAATCTACTTTTATTTAGGGAGAGAAGATCGCATCTATCCTTGAAGATCCACGTAATTTTGCTAATATTAAAATTCTCTGAAAGATAGAATTGTTCTTTCGAGTAGTCCAGGGACTTGCAAATTCTTTAGCTACTTTCCCTCGCTCTACGTTCTCTTTCCTGGCTACTATCTGCCTTTAGTCGTTCAAGAAGCTGCAAGTTTTTACTATTCCAGTCACTTTTTCGTTGTAAGTTGAGGTCCCAGTGTAGACGAAACCTATTTGCGATAAAATTAATCTCTTTCACCCAAAAAAGTTGTTTTTCAAGTGTTTTTCAATAAGAATTTTGGTAAATTAATACGGTAGTCTAGCTTCTATGTCTATCTTAAACTCCCGTCTCAATCCACAAGACGTAGTTTGGAGTGTCTGGAGGTAATTTCAAAATTATTTCCAAAAAATAGCGTTGTAGCAAAAAAGTCGTTTTTCAAGAATAATTCTGGTAAATTAGTACGGTAGTATAACTTCGTTGTATTCGAACATTGTTTTCTTGACATATCGTAGATGTAGTTCCAATGAAAAGATATGCCCATCTTCAACTCCCGTCTCAATCGACAAGGCGTAATTTGGACTGTCTGGAAGTAATTTCAAAATTCTTTCCAAAAAATAGCATTGTAACTTATCAATTTCTTCAAACTGCTTATAGCCCCACAGTTAAGCACCATAGGTTTGGATAGCTCTGCATACAGCCAGAAAAAGTTTCCATTTCCCACTTGGAGTTATATTCCTCTTACTCAAAAACTAATGCTAAGTTCCGTTGATGCTGTTTGTTACGAAGCTTTAAAGTTGTCTTGTATTCTTCTCTTCTTTTGTAAACGCCGCTGAACGCCCTGATGGCGATTGCTATTTAAACCATTTTCTTTTCTACCTTACCATGTCACCATTTTGGCAGCATTTTTGTATTTGCAATTTGCTGACTGTTCAATGGTAGGAGAGGTTCAAAAGCATACGTATTAAATCGATAATAATCCGTAAACTATTATAATATTTTCGCCTTATTATATAGGAAATAAAACCCTAAGAATATAACAACCAAGAGGAGTTCTTAAATTTGTTGATACCTCTCCTGAATAACACTATTCTTAGCTGCAGTATTTCTTTTTTCTACATGTTTTGCAAAACTCATTTTTGGGGTGAGAAGTACATCAAGAGAGGTATATTGTTAATTTCTTCCCCTTTAAAGACCCACTTTTTAGAAAGGTTCACTTCTAAACTCCATTTTTCACAATACTCTTCAAAGCGGTCTATCATCTGTTGTAAGGTTTTAATATTGTCAGCTAGGATCACCATATTGTCAGCGTACAGCAGTGCCCTTATATTTATAAGCTCGATATTGAGACCTCCACATATGCACTAATGTAAATCGTTAATGTAGAGTGAGAAGAGTAAAAGCGATAATAAGCATCCTTGCCTCAGCCCAGATAGGGTTTCAAAGCATTCAGATAGTTCCTTTCCCGTCCACACTGCAGATTGGGTATGTGAATAAATGGATTCCAGCAGATTAACAAATTTGATTGAAACTCCTATGTCACGTAACTCAAAGATCAGCAAACTCCTCGGGATTTTATCAAAAGCCGCCTTTAAATCTACGAAGAAGGCATAGACTTTCCCTTTTTCATTCAACTTGATGTGTACAATACAAGCAAGCCTGATACTCTGTTAGAATGCTATTTTTTTCCGCCCAACTTATCATTTAGGACTCCCATTATGATCTTCGATATGCAATTCATAAATGAAAAGCCCCTGTAGTTGCTTGAGATGTGAATATCACCCTTTTTGAAAATTCGACATATAATACAATAGATTAAGTAAAAGCATATTTTAACCTACATTCATTTAATATTCTACTATATGTGATTGCTAGTTCTTTCAGGAAGTCATCAGTCATATTTATAAAAAAAAACTCGTATATTATCCTATCTTTTCCTGGAGCTTTGTTCAGCTTTAATTTTCTAAACATGTTCTGAATTTCATTGAAAGAAAACGATCCGTCCAACATCGGGTCTTCGACAAAATTAGATACGTACGATAGGCCACTTATTTCTTGACTAGGATTGAGAAGATTTCTAAAATACAATTTAAATTCCAGAGCGCTTATCACGTTACTGACCTGATGCTCCTGATTTCTTATCTCCTTTGCAAGTCGCCACCAATCCATGCTATCTTTGACTGTATGCGTATTAATTTTGAAGTTTGCTTGTTGGTAGTACAATATTTTGCTGTTTCTACAAGCTGCCCTATATTCTTTTAGGGCTCTCGCATAGAGCAGTTTAATTTCTGATTTTCGAAATGCAATTAATAAATTGAAAGTTCTTTTTCTCGTCGCTTCGCACTGACAATTGTACCCCTGAATTTTGGATTGTAGGTATTTGTGTTACTACCTTGGCGACTTGCCGACTCCTTAATTATATTTGTTAGATCGACTAATTCGATTGCATCTTTCCGGTGCATGAGATTCTGCAAATTGGAGCTAAGTCGATTTCGATATTCTAGTCTTTCTATTAGCAAAAGATTGTTAGTGTTATTTCCATTAGCTGCATTGTTTTGCTGGATGCTCAGTTTTATTGGCAAATGATCCGACCATATTTTATCTTCTATGTTCTATATATTAAACTCTTCGACGCATATCAACAATTCCTGCGACACGGTACATATATCATTCACAGATTCTCCTATATTGCTAACGTAAGTAAAGTTACCTTCTTCATTTCCGTTATCATTACAGAATTTTGAAAGTTTTTGTCTTTTACCTTTACAATAAGTTTTAAAAGACTCACTTCAAGTCCTGCAATAAATCTTGATTTATAAATTTCATCTATATCTTGTTGTAAGTTGCCCAATCTGACATTCATGTCACCCATAATTATTAAATTCTGAAAATCATTTTCAGCCAGGAAAGTTTTAGCGGAATATTGATCGTTTTGCCAGTTCGAACTTAGATACATCAGAATAAGTGTCAGCATTTTGGCATTCAATATTATGTTTATAATGTCTATTCCGTTAAAATTGATGTACTCATGCCCAATGCCAATATTGATCAAAGTCTTTTTGACTCCATACACCATACAACCAATTTCTCTCCCAAATTGGCTGTTACGAATCGCCGGACTCTAGTAGGTTCTCTTGAAACGTTTTGTTTTATCATCGGGTAAATGTGCTTCTATGAGCATTAATATCTCGTAGGAATTCAAATAGCTAAAAAAGTGAGTGAAACGTTTTTACAGATGTAAAAAAAAGTTCGGTTTTAACGTTGAAATAATCATCCAGAAATTCTTGCAAACGATACATCACAAAATAAAGTGATATGCCATCTGAACGATCATCACCAGGTTGCTGATCTAAATACATTTTTTCACGCAGAGTATGAAAGATTGGATTGAAATACGTCCAAAGTTTATATAAAAGCTGCCGGATTATCAGTTTGAGTGCGGAATGTTTTTTGAATCGTCGAACCGAACGAAACGGGGTATTTGCTCAAATCGCTCTTAAGACATGACCGCTCTATAAAAAGGCATATTGTCCTTAGCTTCTTATTTTTATGCTTTTTTGGCATCTGCATACAGCAATATTACAACATATGCATCTGCATCTTCAGTCACAAAATAACAGATAATAGTTTCACTAGTAGGTACAAGCAGTAAAAGTTTACAAAACAAGTAATCACTAAATTGTTTCCATTGGTAAAAACTCTCGTTTACCACAAAAATATGTTCAACGGAAAAACAAAACTCCCTGTGAAAACTAAAAATCTAACGGCTTCAATACACAATGTAACGAGAAACCACTGGGCACTGAGTGCCCAAATACACGGTAGCGGTTTTTTTTTGTAGCTCTGAGCTGTGCAAACTAAATACAACATCAGTTCAACTGGTTCTTTACTACTTGTTTCGATCGATGCAATTCGCACTTTTGGAACACTACTTTTATTCTAACGAAAAAGTGAAAAGATAAATTATTGAATTCATTCATATTCATATTCATATTCATATATTCATATTCACACACCTATTATTTAGTAAGTATACTTAGGTAATGCTACAGTTCGGGGTGAACCTGAGCCTCAATAACAAGCCACTCTTTAGCTAATTGGCTCCAGTTGCGCACTCCAAGTCGTTTGAGGTCACCTTCTACTTTGGTGCATGCTCTCCACTAGGTCATTTCCAGATCCAGCTGCTTTATTGGAACGAAGGTCCTTTACGCGGCTTGCGGCAGAGACCTAATACTAGTACTAGTACTTCCTCTATGTACCTCTCTGTCTTTGTCTCTTTCTACGATACGAGTATAAGTGTTCGTCTGAATGAGTATCAGGATTAGAGAGGCAGGCCCGGCCCAGAATGCGTTCTCTTTCTCTTATAAACGAATGCGCGTGTATGTGTTTGAGAGTACTGAGAATAGAGACTAAAAAGCACGAGTGTATCAGCTGCTGTATAACCTTAACTCTGAACGCGAAAATATTTTGTTAAATTGCATTTTTTTGCTACTTATATGAAATCATACGTAAAATGAGTTTGGACTTAGAAAAAAACTGGAAAAACGAAATCAATTAGAAACAATCCAAACAAGAATGATTCGGCTCTTTTCCAAAAATGAGCACGTAAATGCCTACAAAAATTACGTTCTGCAACAATTTTAAGACATAATACTAATACAATTACTGGATCTAAAAGACATGAGATAATTACGATGAGGAGAGCTAAATTTTTTTTTTACATTTTTTTTTTATATCAATTTGGCTTCCGGAACCAACACTTTACGACTGATCAGGTTCAGAGAATCACTAATATTATTGAAAAATCATTAGAAGAAAAGAAAGTAAGCTCAACAATTTTCCTTAATGTAGCACAAGTTTTCGATAAAGTTTAGAAATACTGGAAATATTTAATATTATAGCCGTACCGATAGTGGACAACAGCTAGTTCATAATGATCAAACCAGATGCACCATATTTAATCATAAATCAACACCGTGACGAATACTATCCCCTAACAGATCATGAACTAGCCAGCTGTTTAGTTACTGAATCTGCTACATTCCTGTGTGAACAAACAAGGCCGTTGTACCATAAGGAAGCAACATTATCCAGCAATGCAAGCACAGAGACCCTGGATGAAATCTAAACTTGGAGTTGGATCACAAACCCCCACGAATGGATTTACGCAGTTAAAACTAAAATCACCATCAACGCGGTATGTTATAGTAACTTTTCATCAATGAAGCCTGAAGGTTCAGGACGCTTAAAAATTGAGCCTAACTATGTGATCAAACAAGATTTATTGACGCTGCGAGGTCATCAGACAAGGACTTCATACACCAAACTAGGCAATCTGACGGACATATCAACCCCAACCGAGCAGATTTCAAGTTTTCGTTCCCCAATGATAAATCTGTCTCCATCAGAAAAACTCGAAGAGCTAAGAAAACAATTCAAGGATCTAGTTCAAGCTGAGCTCCCAAACAAAATTAACAATCACAACGTTCATCAATATTCTGTTGCATACCTAGGACTGAACCTGGCCATATTCGCCATTTGTATGTGGGCATGTAAACGAAAATCATCAAACAAGCAAACAAACCTTGATGGCTTCCATCCACCAGAACCAGCACCAAGAACAAACAGGAGCTTAAGCTTACCCTCGACGGAAAACTGAATGTTACCATTCAACGGGGGGAGGATGTTTAGAACATAAAAAATACGTCATAAACAATGTCGCCGAAACAATTCACCTTGAACCCACAGACGCAAAACAAATACCAGGTGCATTCACTGCAAGGTTGTTTGGATGAAATTCGAGCCATATGCTCGTGAATAAGTAGATAATTTTTTTGTTGCACTTAATATTTGCTCAATAAATAAAATTTTACGATATTAAAATTGTTGTACAATAAGCAAATTTTATGAGAATTGATTTATTGTCAGTTGTATGATAACTGTTAGTTTTAATTTACGTTATGCTGAATAAGTAATAAATTTGTATAAATAGAATTAAGTTTGAAGCACTGATTTTTCATCACTAAGAAGAAGTCGTATTTAGTTGTTCCCCCACCCGAGTGGGTGGCGAAGATCGATAAAGTTGGTTTTTATTATCGCATCTTTTAAGTAAATAAGTCAATAAGTTACTATAGCAATGTCTTTTAATATGGTCTAAGTGACGCTGCAAAATTTGTTGATGCCCATTGTTTTTGAACCTTATCTGTAATTAATCGCCAACTCTGCCTCTAGAATATTTAAGGAAACCTACATACATCTACTAATGTAAGTTTCTTGTTCTAAATTGTTTTCAATATCATCGACCTTGCTTGAATTGATGACCCCACATCCTTTTTAATAACAATCATGGACAATTTACAGCAAATGCGCTCTAAACCAAAATTTTGGGTCCGGTTGGATAGATATTCAAACAACGGTATAACATGGAAAAGATGCAAATATTAACATATATGTTCTTAATTTTAGAGACTGTAAAGCATCACCTAATGAATTGCCGACATTAACACAATTGCTTGTATCATAGTCTATAAGTAGCTATTAAAAATCGCTAATTGATTACCGTACTCACAATATTGTTAAAGATTCGGTCGCTTTAAAGGGAAATTAATTGTTTTTCTTATGGCCCATATGTTCATATATGAGTTTGTACATAACAAAAAGATATTTATGTATAAACTTACAAATGCTTTCCTTCATTGATAGCGCATTGATATAAAGTCACTAAGCAAGTTGTTCTCACCTTCAATCCTTTGCTAAATGTATATTATATTGATCTCATTAACCTGTGGTCATCTCTATATATACGACTATAATGATAGTTTTCTCAATTTTATTTAGAATGCTTACCTACGCTAAGAAAAATTTTGATATATTAAATCATTAACTATGTATCTGTTTTATAAAACTTATTAAAGTAAATGTAAAGCATAAATAAAAAGAGAAAAATGAAACCAATAAAACAACAGAGCTAGTGTGCGCTAAGTTTCCAAATTTATGTAACTTAACTCTAAATGCTTTCGTTACAGTATTCAGTATAAATGTAGAAAAGGTAATTTCAGAATTCCATTGTCAAGGTTATCAGCAATTACCAGGAACCTCGACACTGGCACTTGAATGCAGTAAGCTCAAGTCATGGTTTGTCGCCGAAGCCCAGTTCCGACGCGGCAAAATCTTACCGAAACTGAGATATTTCTGACGAAGTTTATCCTTAATTTCATCTTCGTTCATTATAGCACTGGCTTCGCGAAAATTCAGGAATATTCTTCCTTTTTCATCGGTCTTTATTGGTAGAATCTCAGTGCAGACATTGCGGGCTTTTAAAAGAAACCCCTCTTCTACGTCTAAGCGGGAGTCTACAGACTGACTTCGACTGGGCTTGTTTGTATTTCGTTTCTTATTTCTAAGGCAGAACGGATCACGATCGCTTGCCTTGACGTACTGCACCACTGGTCGATTGACGCCCCACTTAGGTCGATCATCCATTTTGTCCTTTCTTTTCTTGTCCTTTTCTTTATCTTTGGCTTTTGCACGAAACGTAGTAGTAGTGGTTGTTGTTGTAGTAGTCGTTGTCTCGTGGTCTTTTTCTGAACTCGTGCTGCTGGGTACATAGCTGGGTTTAGTCTTCGTTTTCAATGTCTGAGTTGTTGTTGTTGTGGAAACCTCTCTCTTCAAAAGAACCTTGTAGAAGTTGTCATGAAATAGGCATAAGTCACAGTTCAAGGGAAGTTCTGTTTGGGTCTCCATATCTTTGAATGCAGTTTCAGGTCCTACATCCTGTGAATTTGGATTTATGATAGGAATCAAAGCAATTTCACGACCTGAAGTTTCTGGCTGCACCATTGTAGCAGCTGGCTGTGGATCTATTTCTAGGGAGTCTTCTGGTGAAATGTCAGTATCGTGTATATGGCTAATTAATCTCAAAACGTGACACTTACCACACATATTGCACTGCCCGTCATCAGCGAGACTGCTTTTACTTTCAGTTGATGTTCCAGAACGTTGAGTTGTAGCATCTTCGCATGAAGTCTTGGCACTTACTAATTCTAGCATCTGCGGTGTCTTGAGTTGCTGTTGCATTATGTACGTCGCAATTTGAAGGTTGCCAATGACATTTTGCAAGCCAATCACATCCGTGGTAACTGGCAGTGGAATGAGAGTAGTTGGCTGAAGTACCACAGCAATGTTGTCATTGTCTTGAGCTATTTCCATACGCTCCATTCTTCTAGCTGATGGCTTCTTTACATTTTTGCGCAAATTTATTGGAGTTCCAATTAGGACTTTCTCTTCTTTTTCGTTGGGAGTTTTTGCAATTTCCATTTCGCCTCTTATGAGTTTTACTTCATCCTTGACCTCAGTTGTTGTTATTGCGGCTGGAGCTGGAGTAGCAATATGAGCTTTTGTGGTCGTCAGTGGTGGAGGAACATCACGAGTTGGCTCTTCAGCTGTAACCAGCGAATGATGATTATCAATGGCATCGTCATTCTCATCAACTGGAAGCACTTGCAGTATTTCTGGTTCACGATTTTCTACATAGTGTTTATACTGCTCCATCATATTGACCTTCTTAGCTGGTGAATGCTGCACCATCACATCACTTCCACTCATCGCTGAGTCATTCCCTAAGGTTTTTGTTCCACTGCTATGGCTTGAAGTGCTGTTAGCGAAGCTGCTGCTACTGCTGCCGTTACTGGCATTTTCAAGTGGTTGAAACTTGTTCCGTCGTTTGCGTTGCTTTTCCAATCTAGCAGCAATTTCTGCTTTAGAAATTGCATCTAACATTACTTGTTGTTTCTTCTTCTGAGCCTCTTCTTTTTCGATTTGCAATAGTCTTTCATGCTCGAGGCGTTCCTTTTCTGCTTGATGCTGCCGCATTAGGCGATCCTCTTCAATGCGTTCTTCTTGCAAGTGGCGCTCCATTTCCCATTGACGAATACGTTCACGCTCCTGCAACTGTTGTTTGATGGCGTTGTGATATTCCACAGCTTTGCGACGTTTGTCCATACGTTCGGCCAGAACAATGGGATCCAATGGAACATTCTGCCCTCGAATATGGGATTGGAGTGACTGGGTGTCATCTTCACTGTCCTTCAAATCATGAAGGCCACGACTCAGCCAACCTGGACCACTAGTTGTACTTCCACTGTCACCCATGTTATATTTATAATTACCCCATTTGGCACGTTCTTCGCGTGTCTTTGGGTAATATTCTACCGGGTCAGCTGGATACACTGGGTACGTGTTCGACGTGGAGATATCGCGGCTGGCATTCGAAGGACTCGTTGGCGAAATGTAATAGCTGAAAAGCAAGAGCGCTTTTGAACATGTTTTCAATTAAATCAAACTTTAACTTACTTCGGGTGATATGTTCCGTTTTCTTCTATATTGGTAGCGGCTAGGGCGTTTTTCACGTTGTTATTGTTATTTTCAGTTCTGGGCAAATATCCTTTACTACCATGGTAGCCATCAGCATTGTTTGGCTGTTGATAATAACCTCGTTTACCTTGTCTGGATCGGTTACTGCCTGTTTCGACCTCATTTCTATTGCCCTCATCGTTATCATCGTTGTTGTTGTACCATATGTCTGGAGTGTGGATATTTTTTGGAGAATCGCTCAGGTATCCTGACGTATCCTCTTCCTGGCAACCGGGATTGTTTACTCGATTTTGAATATTATTGTGGTTGTTACTACGACGAATTGATTGGGCATAGTCCCGATGCCGGATAGCAGGCAAACTTGGACTTCTTATGCGCTGCTGCTTTGTTTTAAGCAAACCGCCTACCGCGACCCCATTGGGATATCGACTTTGATGTGGAGTTGGAGGATATCGGTGCACAGTGTATGTAGCATCTCCATCGTTGAGCAAATCATAGCTATTGCCACGATGGAGTAAGTTGTTAGTACCCACGGTATTCATTTGCCTTGCACTTCCATTCGACTCACTTAGATCTAGATTAGAGTAGTAAGTTCTTATCGAGGTACTTTCAAATCTGTGTGACGATGACGAAGATTGATGATGATGCGAGGAAAACATTTCGTTCATTCGAGCAAGTTCCTCTAGGTAAGAAATAAAAAGGCAAAGTTATCATACCATGGTGTACGATATTTTAATTATATCTCACCCTTTTCCTTAGCCCATTGTTGTCGCTTCAGTTCCAAAAGAGGCTGTGTTTTCACACCATTCATTATCTACTCACATTCGGAAGAACTTTTAACTTATCCGTCCAATATTCAACGAAAATTTTCCTATGTTCCGTGGATCAAGTCTGCACAAAGTGAAAAAATCAAGAACACTATTTGTCTAGAAATTGGAAATTCCGTCATATACCGTCACAGTTGCGGTATTTTGTGAACTCGTGTTTGCTGGTGTTTCTGTATTGGTGGTGTCTGGTTGTCCTAGGTTACATGAGTGGTAAACAGTTTAGAGGCCTAATGTTTTTTTTTTTTTGAGCGACAAGTAAAATCCTTGCAACCAAAAATTGGAAAATGGATGAAAAAACGTGCACCATGCAAAGAACTAATAACGATTATGTACTTTGACATGTGATATGAAGTAAGGGCTAACATGTAAGATGGAAAACACTCGTAAGTAAGCAATCTGAGCAACATAAAGACAGGACTTGTGTTTTGTAATTTCATTTATTAGAGGGTTTTAATATAATATTTACTATGCCGTGGAAATATAATTTATAGCCGGGCTTTTTTTTTCATAAGTTGTAGAGAAAAAAACTTGCTTCATGATGGAATGATTACATATTTTTATTTGCGTCAACTTGACCCTTCATTTTTACCTCAATTATATTTGGAACCATTGAAAATAAAGGGGGTTCGAGCAAAAACTTTTAATAAATTATTTTGTTTTAAAACTAAACCAAACCTGAACTATAAGTTTTTGGGTAATGAATACTACTTCATAGTCCTTTTGAAATGCTTTCTATGTCATGTTGCTTAAAATGCAGATCAGGCCATCTGGAATGACTGTCATCCCCAAGAGAAACTCAAGAAATAGTAAAGACTGGGGATTGTCCGCATTACTCTATTTAGGCAAACTGTAAGATCCTGTGATAGTCGACTGTGGAAAAGAAATTATTTAAGAGGTATAAAAGAGATATATTTACGATAAACTCGCATTAGAGCTTCCGCTTTCAGCGATTTCGTAGAATGACCTAATTTGCAGTTGTCATAGGATCTTTTTTTTTTTGCCAAAGTCCACCAACTATGCAACTATAAGACCTGGAACAATTTATCAACATTATGCATTAAGCGATTGCAAATAGTGTCATGTGGATGGAAAAAATATGAAAATGGATTTGGTGTAGAAATAATATTGTATTGTAACTAAAATCGCAAACATAACAAGTTCAAAATGAGCCATGAAGTACTTCCTATTTGATACCGAGGTTTGGTTAAATTGAAAGAAATTAAACAATAATCTACACAGTAATCAGTAAAAGTAACATTGCGTAAAATTCCTGAATTTTTCGGTCAATATAATTGCAGTAGTGAGTCCAGAAATCGTACAATAGTGAAGACTCTTTAATAAACTTTTTCGGTATCGTACACGTTCACAACACGTACAAGCTGAAACATTACCATTGTGAGCGAAAGTGCTCAAAACCAGCCAGGCACCTTAATATTAATATTTATTTCAATTTAATATATTTATTTCATCTTATATTAATATTAAAATTCTAAAAGTTAGCGCGCCTATAAAATCCAAATTATACAATAATTGAAGCCTTTGGACCAACAATTGATGTTGGAATTTGATCTTTTCTGATGAAGCCCATTTTTGGATGGATGGGTGCGTAAATAAACAAAGTTGTCTTTTTGGTTAGATGTTCAACTAAAACTTCTATTTAATTCAATGACATCAACATACCAACGAAATATACAATACATTCTGGAAAGCATTATCAGCCTTGCCAAGTGAAAGAAACAGGGATGTCACGTCGAAAACTGTGTCGAGCTTTCGACATTTTTTTGGTGTCGAATATCTGTGATAGAATACCTAATCAAAAGCGAGTAAATTACGTGTATTTGCCGATAACTCTGAAAAATAATTATGAAAAATAATTTAAACAATTGAACGAAGAATAAATGTAAGCTACAATCGATTTTAGTTTTCAGTGATTTCGCAATCGTAAAATTGCATTTCTTTGTCGTTGTAATCTTCTTCTTCCATTCGATCAGTTGACCGTTACGTGAATTAAGTATACACGAGTTTTTGGATGTTTCGTCTGAAAGTCGATTTCTTATGTCGTTGTGTATATACGCCCAGTTTGAGAACAACCGTTCCAGCTGTGCGGCAAGCCGAAAAATCTTTGGTGATGTTATTTTTTTTCCAATCAAAGACTCGAACTTTCCTTTATCTTTTGTAAATTCATTAAACGATTCAAGTTGAGCTCCTTCGACTTTATCAAAAAGGTAGGTTGTAACATGCTTACGTTCATTCGCATTCAATCTTTGGCAAGATAAATCGGGTAAAAAAATTGGATGTCTTCGTTATATTGTTCAAAACATTGATTTCCATAATTATATCATCTCTATCACTTTGAAGATAGCGCTCAACATTTGACTGATTGACGAAAGTTCTCGTTTTTGTGGCGCTCAGATTTCAAAAATTTCTAGAAATATATACGTGTGAATGCGTATAGAAATGACAGGCGATATAGATTAAGAACAAATGGGATTTTTTTAAAGGAAAAACATTCAGAATCTAGCAATCTTCATTAACAAAACCCAAAAATTAAAATAAGGCATATATGTAATATAAGTTGATACTGCATTGGTCATCGGAAAACCATACTCGAAATTAAGATAAACATTCCAGCCGAGGCATGAGAAAAAATACACAAAATCGACAAGACCGCTAAGTAGTAATGCAAAACTAATATAAAACACCATAAAGTGAAATTAATAAATAATCTACTGAGCAAAGATGCCAACTACAAAAACGAGGGTTGTTATATCCCATTTACGTTTTTCCAGGATGGGTATTGAAATAGATGAGAGTACTTAGAAGATGTCGCATGAACTACGAATTTTAAAATTAAAGGCGTATATACGAGTATTCTGGCAATATTCTTACATTACAAAGCTCTGAATTATTCCGCTTACAGATATAGGTATAATAACGTGCAACAGATTTAGCTTTTGATCTAAGAAATATTTTTATTTGGAACATAATTCTTTATCATTTAATATTAAGAGATAATTTCTGACATATGAGTATCGCGACTGACAATTTCAAAGCGAATCCAGTCGGTCTAATTATTGATCAATTTTTTGCGCATCTAGAGTCGTATGTCAGCAATAAATTGTCTTATATTCAAATCTAAAGCGTTAATTATTGCAAGTTTTCCTGTACAAGTAATTTTGAAAAGCCTTACGAAAAATAATAGAGCAGCGTTAGATTCTTAGACCCTTGTGGCCAATTTGCAGGTCCCAATATTGAAATCGGTTTTTTATCGGTTACTATCGGTTTCCATGGTTCTGGAGGCAATATGACACCTTGCTTTTTCTCACTCCTAATGCAACAATTTTTGCTTATCTATTTACCCAAAAACGAGCCTTAAAGCTGAATAAAATTTTGCAATACACATTATTCCGGATCATCTTGAGGTTTGGGCTTTGAGTGGCCGACATATGCAATCATTCAACGGCCTTTTTCTTAAGAGATTACTACTAGATCCTTTGGTAAAATGAAATAAATAAAATCCAAGTTGTAAACGGCCAGACCCCAACTTCATGTGAATGCTGGTAAACTGACAAATTCAGACCTTCATTGAGATTTTCCCTCATTCATTCATGTTGTTGGTTGTTGGCCTAAAATCATGTAACATTAAATTGGTGTAAAATCTATCCATTACACGGCGAATATTAAAAACTTTTCAGAATTTAATTTGTTTCTTTTGATAAATAAAGTGCAAAAATCAAAAAACCAAAAAAGATCAAAACTTATGCAGTAAATTTAATAAGTGAACGATTCTGCTCATATTGATATACGTAAATTGCAATTCTATTCTAACAACGAAGGATACCAAGGAAATTATTTTGTACACCAAACTAATGCAACAAGTGTTTTTTCCATTTGCCTCGTGCTATAACAGTCTTTTTGCTTCAAAACAACAAAAGCCTTTATTCAGCGCATATCCTGCTTGGCATTAGTTGCCTACACTTTTAGGTTTGGTTCATTGAACTAAACATGTATCCCTACATACGCAGCGTTCTTCTTTGTGTAAGTATGTACCACCTCGCAGATTGCTTCCTGTTACAATAAGTGGACGCCGTCGACGAAAACTGCCACTAGTTGTATGTATTTTGTGGAAAATCGATTTTTCTTGCATATTTTATGGCCATTCAACCCTCGAAAAAATGGAGTTATTTGCTTGTTTTAGTTTGATAGCAAGCGTAGTTTAAATTAATTTATTTTCATATGCAAATTCTGACCAAATGAAATTTGAGTCAAGGGAATAGTAAACCATCAGGATATTTCAATTGTTGTTATCTAACGCCAACAAAAGAGTGTTTGACACGACTTACTCGTAGGTAAATTAATTGGGACATACGTAATTTTGCAATTGGGGTTATTTATGTTTTTATTTATTTGGGAGTTAATGAAGGATCTGAAGTTAGGCTTTCAACTAAACTACATATCTAAATAATTTTTGGCAATGATTTCTTGATTAAAGGTCTTTACTCAGTGATATGAGACTGTGTACAAATATTTTAAGGGTACTCAAATCCCATGAGCGCGCGCTAATTATTTATATAAAAAAAAAAATACAAATGTAAAATAAAGAGTTCGTTTGTTGTGACATATTTTAAAGTGAAAGGATAGTGAGTGCCATCTGAGAGTGTGAATTTATAATTTCGGATTCTTAAATTGCGAGACAAATGTTAAGGTAGGATCCGTTAATGTGGTTTGTGGTAATAAACTGAACATATCCAAAGTGTTTATATAAATTAGTTTCTCGAAAGTTTGTTTTCAAAATAAGATTCAAATATTTTGCATGAACTATTAGCGAATATTATTTTGGAATTGTGTAGATTTTGAAGCGTAAATGGTTATTAACCTGCATTTCTTGAGTCGTGGTTTGGCTTCTTTTGCCGTGAAATTTATTTCCACCTATGGCACAGTTTGGGGACAAACATTTTTTTCACTTGGAAGGGACGAAAAAGTGATACACTGTGGTATATTGCGTAGAAAAAGATTAAGTTCTTATAGTTCTAGTACTCAGTCCATCAATGATATGATCCTTAGTCAAAAATTTATTGAGAAAATACTTACGGAGTCATCAACACTCAGAAAGTGATGTTGCTTTTGCCTTTAATCTATACATAGATTGCTGGGTTTCACATATAATAATAGTCTTACATATATAGAGACAAACAGTGTTGTAGCAACATTGATTCCCTAGACATATTTCACTAAGATATAATTTCATAATATAAGGCACCTTTTCCAATTAATCTTATTATCACCAAGAAGCACTTATCAGTTGCTAGCTATTATAACGAAAAAATTTTCAGCTATATTATACGATAGTTGAAACTCTGCTCATATTCAACAAGACACCGGCTACTATGACAGTCAGAAAGATAATATTTTTTTTAATACAGTGTTCAGTCAAACGTATTTACTTACTAGGATGGCGCGGAATGGTTCGGAATGAACCACGGCATCAGCTTACATAAATCTTTAGTCAACAAGATGTGCGCCACCTAAGATGAGTTTGCGTCGAAAATTTTCCAGGCCAATTTGCTATTCTGCATGCGTTCAAGGTGAACTAGCAATCTTGGCCGAATTGTCCCTGCTTTTTTGACAAAGTCAGCATCGTACAGTTCATTTTTAAAACGTCTCCTAAATTGTTATTGATGAAAACGATACAGAAAATTACTCAACGAAATTTTCTCTCAAAGCGCCCGACACCATTTTTAGCGGCTTTTGTCAGCGTCCAAGTTTCTGTG
Organism: Volucella inanis; assembly: GCA_907269105.1. Classification (NCBI taxonomy): domain Eukaryota; kingdom Metazoa; phylum Arthropoda; class Insecta; order Diptera; family Syrphidae; genus Volucella; species Volucella inanis. The sequence goes on along the minus strand of OU026154.1, from coordinate 40,150,022 downwards.
CCGTGAAGTAGGACTGGGATGATCAATGTCTTGTATAAAGTCTCTTGGTTTTTCAAGAGAAGGCTTTACTACTGAATTGTTTTCTAAGCCCAAAGAAATATCGAATTGTAAGAGTGATTCATCGCATGATTGTCGGAGTTGCTAGTGAAGCCGAGGTACATAAGGTACTTCACTACCTCAAAATTGTAGCTGCCTTCGTTAAATTTTACTCTAAGTATCAATGTTGTGTGTTTCTTTGTTGACAGCATATACGAGTATATCTGTTTTTTCTTTATCAACCGCTAAACTTATCTTTGTTACTTCTGCTTCAATCGTAGCAAACCCTCCTATTACTATGTATATCAATGTCGTCTGCGTATAGAAATAATTTAATAGTTTCTTAAAAGATAGAGCTAAATTGAGAGTTTGGCATAGTTTTTCAAGAACGATTTTGAAAAAAATTCACATGGCAATTGACAATGCATCGCCTTGTTTAATTCCTTTTCTGACATTGGAGGTGCAGTTCTTTTCATAACTGATCTTAACAGAGCAGCGAATATTGGTCATCCTCTTTGTGCATTAGATCCGAAGGAAGTTGATGCGTAGAATTCGAATCAAAAGTCAGAATTGGGTCATCACGTCAGAATATTGATATATTTAAGCTTATGTAGTCGAAAAGTAAGTTTTATGGCTACATTTAAAGTTATTGAGGATCCAAAAAATTTTTTTGACGCATTTTATAGTCGTATCGTTTAATACTACCCTTAACCTTCAACGACGTGATGGCAGGATTCTGAACTCGGATTTGGATTATACACAACAAATTACATGACCCCCAGCTGTGCAACAACAATTATGACCACATTTTTTGTAGACCTGTGTTATAGTTTTTCTCTATATATATTATCATATGAGGCTTTAAATCGGTGGAAAGATGATGTGTATCCATTTGCTGCAATGTAAAAATTTGATTTATGGTAGAATTTACTGGCCTTTTATATGATTTATTAATATGATTTTATATGAAATGTTGGGAAGACTTATTTTCTTATAGTTGACACAGTTCTGCCGAACTCTCTTTTTAAAACCAGACAAAAAATGATGAAGTTCCATTTAGCGAACATACCTTCCTCGACTAAGATTTTAGGAATGACCTGATACGGAGATGAGGAGCATACACTAATCATTACCTCCTGCTGGCAGTTAAGCCACCGGGTTCAGTAGCTATGTAAGACTCGAGCTTGGAATTGAATCTAGCGTTGAAGTCAAAAATCAGAGCCTAGGTTATTTCTGAGCCCTGCGTTAAGTCTTTACAGTTTAGGTGCTTCAAGTAAAATGTCCTTGTTTTTTTAGTTTTTAATAAGATTTAGTCAATTCTGGTACAAACGCCAGTAGAAAAGACAATTCTTTAATGTAGAATACAGTTGTGACTACTCGACTTTGAATTCTAAAATCTTCTGAAATCTTATCTTTATGAAGTTATAAGTCATTGAAAAACTAAACTACCATATATGGAAAACTTTATTAATAAGTTTGGAAGCGAGTGCCCTTCGGAATGTTTAATAGATACTGAATATTTCATAAAAAGTATGAGCTCCGGTCAACAAATACCGAAACAAAGTTACCACTTACACGAGCGTTAACATTCTGGCTCTATCGAGGGAATCCCTCTCCCCAAAAACGATATCGTGCTGAGCTTTTACATAGAATTTAACTCAGGTGTACCTTACCTTATTTGAGCATTTGCATTTTTTAATTTTTTAGTTTCTAAATTACGTACATTATTGACTGAGTGTTAGTATACCATAATTTTAAATTTATTGATCCCCTTTCTTTTCGGTTAGTTTTAATTTATAATTACATGGTTACATATGTATGTCAGTGTGATTTTGAAACAAGTAATTTTTTATTTATATGACTGTACCAATGATTTTTCATTTCATCTTCATTTCCATTCATTTTATTCTAAGAATTGCTCTTTGGAATGATTGTTTATTAAAGTCATGCCAGTTTGCCATATACAAGACTGGAGGTATTATGATCGTAATTAGAAGCTAAAAAGTTATTATTGTTAATACATTTTTTTAAATATATTTATTCTGTTATATAAATTAAATCAAATTATATTTTGATTTATTAAAAAAAAAGATCTTTATTGGTTCACATCTCACTTAGAACTAACTTAATCTACAATCATTTTAGAATTTTTCTTTACACCTTCGGCTTGCAAAGTTGTATCGTGAGAACGGATGTTTGCCAGACGCTAAATCTTCAGTTTCCACGATTCACTTGTGCTTGATATTTGATTCCAATTTGCAATTTAATAAAGTCTTGTGTTGAAAAGTGCTGATACTGAGTTATATTGAACTTATTGAAGTCAGTGCTGCTTTGTCATTGCTGTTGTTGATGTTGTTTTTTGTGTTTTCAGTGTAACTTGCGTTAACTCTTCCGCCCTTAAAATCGCACGTCTTCGTTCGATGACCTCGACTTTAGGAACTTTCGAATGTTATCCTATGGTAGTAGTGGTGGTGGTAGTTAAAGTTCTTTCAGCAGGGATTGGAGATACATTGCCCTCTGCTTCATGTTTACTGCATTTGGTTGAATGTTTGTATTTTCTTCTTATAAAAATTGATGCCGAAATTAGTATGATTGAACTAAGTCCAAAATTGATCGTTGTACTATCGTACAACGTTTCTGCTTTCAAGTAAATCTATTTTTGATGTGCCTTAGGCGTAATGCTGCTTAAGCATTTTTAGCGAAAGGACTTATTCTCTTATTGTTATAAGAGTTGCTGGTTGAAGTACAACAGGCATTGGTTGGTGAAAAATTACTTCGTTGTTTCTTTTCTCCATTCCTTGCATTTGAATCGTAGCATTTGTGTGTCGAATAAAGTATGTTCCACTAAGTTCCAGTGTTTCATTGTTGATTTTTACGGAACCTGTGTGTTGGTTGAATAGGAGTAATTATGATGAAATTGCTTCTATTGTTAATATGTGTTGATTGTTAATGATAGAGCAGTTGGCTTCTTGGCTTTGAATTAACTTCGGAGTACAAGTCGTTGAACTTAAGTTTATAACATTATTTTCATTACATAAAGCTAATTTATTATAACTCTTACATTTATTTATTACGCCGTATATTCCATTATTACAATCTAGGATAGATTCGAATTCAATTTTATTGATTTTGCCATTTTGTTTAACAGGTTTAATTATCAAAAGGTTACTTATATAATTTTCGGTCGTAGTAAATCTAGTATATAAACTATGTTTTTATCATTACTTGCGATTTTAACGTCAGTAAATTCCAACGCTTCGTCTAAATTAAAATATGGAACATTACTCTTTTGAATAAGGTTTCAGTTATTTTATTGTTTGCTTAAATATATGAGTTTACGATATTGGCCTTAGCCCAATGAATTGCGTATGCAATATATACAATTTCTTTCTTAACTAAATCTAATCTGTAATTCATTTTTAATGTTATGTTATTTCCATCATCATATATTTAATTTAAGTATATGATTAGTTACATTAGTAATTTCATTGATCTTAACTAAAGTTACCTTATTTATAATAAATTGATTGTTATTGTTTTTTAAAACATTATTTTTTTTATAATACCGCGCGCGCACCAAAGGGATATGAATACCCTTTTACTGGCTTTTCTTCAAGGCGCGGGCGGTTGGTGTAGTAGTTTAAAACTTAGGTGTGTTTGGTTTCGATATTTTTCCCAGAGGTGGTTGTCAAACTGGGTGAGACGAGCCAGTACATCCTCAATCAGTGGGTCTTAGTTAGTGCTAGTTGCTAGTTCGTTACAGTAACCAGCCAGCAACCACTCCAACATCAGTGTTATGCCTTCACGTCAGAGTTGACGCCGACGGGATTTTCATATAACTACATACAAATTCTATGAAAAGACTTTTTCAGAGAATTGCCTTGCACGGGATTCCAACCCGCGACCCTCTGCTTGCGGAGTCTATGCATATACCACTACACAACGGCCACCCCATTTGTTATTATTATTATTCACTTTGTCTACAAGAATTTCGAAATCGTGGTGGTCTGGGTTTCCAGCGACCCATTTCCACGCACTTACAATAAAGTCTAGCGATCTTCTATTTATGTTATTTAATTTAAGTCGGTGCATAAATGATTCTTTATGCACAGGGTTTCGTAGGATAGGATATGGTATAGGGGATGATTAGGTTTTACTATATTTCGGATATTATTGTTCTTTCCACTTTGTTAATTAATTCCTCATATGCTTGAATGTCAATGATATGAATCCATTTCTTATTTTAGCATTTTCGCCGTTAATTTTGGTAAGTTGGGAGTTAGTGTTGTCCAAAATTTGAAGTGCTCGAAGACACGAATAACCTTAAGAATTCTCTTTATTAGACTGTTATGAATGGTTTTTCCTGACTTTGTTGAGAGTTTATTGCCTAACCTTTTATTAACTTTAACGTAAATTATGTCTCCTACTGAATAGTGCTTTAAGGAGAATAGTTATGTTCGTTAATAATCGCAGCTTCTTGCTGAGAATCATCCCTAAGATTTGTAACAATTTTCCTTGTAAATCCTTGGTGATCGGTGAATATTTTTAGTTTTACAGGACCGTACAGGTAATTCCGTAGCGTTTTTAAATCCGAAACTATAGCCAGCATCCCTTTCTCATTAGTGGCATAGTGCTCTTCCTTTGAGACAATACAACACCTAGTGAGTAGTCCGACGCATCTGTTGTTAAGTGAAATTCTTTAACTAAATCTGGAAAACTAAGGACAACATCTTCCGAAATCAAGGAATTCTTGATTTTAATAAAGGCTTTTTTTGCATCTTGAGTCAAAGTAATAAGTTTCTTGATTGAGGCCGTTTTGGACGTACGTCCGTCCTCCCCCCTTAAAAGGGATGTCAGTGGTTGTATAAGCTTCGTATAGTCCTTAATAAATCTGCGGTAAGAACCTGACACGTCAAGAAAGGAACGTAAGTCTCTTGGAAGCGGAAATTTGTCGATTGCATCTAACATACGTTATTGGGATTTACTTTTATTTCGTTCGAGGAGACAATGAATCCGAGAAATTTGACTTCAGATTTTAGAAATTCGCATTTATCAAGTTGAACTTTAAGGTTAACCTTTTAAAGAGTATGGAAAATTGTTGCAAGGTTTTAGAAATGCGTTTCAGTATCTTCACTAAATACGACTATGTCGTCTACATAGACATAGCATATCTTTCCAATATGCTCTCGAAATATATCATCTAATGCTCTCTGGAAGATGGCAGGAGCATTCTTGAGTCCGAACGGGAGTCATAAGAATTCATGTTTCCCGTTGTTGACGGAGAAAGCTGTTTTCTCTACGTCTGCCTCGTGAAGAGCTATTTGGCGGAAACCGCTTTTAAGGTCCAACACCGAAAACCATTTGTTTTTTCCCAGTTAAGATAATACTTCATTTATCTCGGGAATTGGGTAACGATCAGGAACTGTTACAGAGTTAAGCTTCCTGTAATCTATTACCATTCGATACTTTTATTGTATTTGAAGAATCAGCCTTTTTGGGTACAATCCATACAGGTGCATTGTACGGGGACCACGAAGGTCTAATTATGCCACCACTTAGCAATTGGCTGATCTGGTTGTCTATCTCAGGAATTAATTGCATTGGATATGGATAATGCTTGGAGTGAATTTGTTCTTCCGTTGTGGTACGAATTCTGCCTTTGACAGTCGTAGTGAAGGTAAGATTTTCGTTGGGATCAGTGAAGAGGTTGGAAAAAGTGTTAGTTAGAGATTTTAATTTGGATCTTTGATTCTGTGACATATGCTCGTTATGCTCGATAGAAATTGCGTTGCAATTTATTCGGAGGGAATTGTTGCGAGGGATTTGTTGGTCGTTTAAGAGTCAGTGGCCAATTTTTTCCTTGTGGTCTGTTCGTCCTGATTGTGCTTGCATCCATTATCCCAAAATATTTTGGGGTGCCTTTTGGAGGTTCGTATATAGTAAGCATTCGCTCAACGCTTTTTCTCCATGAGCTGTACTCACCTGGATTTCCTGAAAAATCTCTCAGGCTTCGTACAACATCTGGAACTTTGTCGAGATCGGTAAGGTTTTGTAGTTATTGAGGTTCAACTCCCTCTTCTAATCCCTTGTAAAAGTTAGCGTTTTGGTCTATTATGGATTGAACAATTTTCCTACATTCTTTAGTAACTATGAATCTTACAAGAGATTCAAATCCTGGGGTAGCTATAACATTCGTTTCTTGTCTCGGTACAGAATTGTTTGAGCGGTTAGAAAGATCAGTATTGGAATAAGGATTTGGAAGGTTCCTGGAAGTTGAAGGGTGAACTGGCGGGTCCGCGGGATTCATTGTGATCTGGGATCGCGATCTTTTTATTTTCGGAAACTTAGACTTTAAAGGATTCGTCAAAAACCAAAAAAACATAATAATAATAATAATTAGATTTCACTTCTTAATTCTAAATTTCGCTTTGAAATTTCAAGTTTCACTAAATAAATAGTTATGAATTTTTAGATGATTTTTAAAGATAATTATTTTTTAATTAAAATAGAAATAATAATAACGACTTGTAATTTTTAATTTTCACTTAAATTAGGTAAATAATATTTTGTTTGAATTGCATTAAAATTTTATATTTTTATTTTAGGAAATTTTTTCTTAATCTTAAGTCTAAGTCTTACGCTAAAATTATAATAAGGTTCATCACATGCTGATGGATTTCGTATCTTTCCCTTTTGCTTATCTACTCGGATACTCTGTCCATATTAGATCAACCGATCTAATCGAACAACACTTCTGTGGGTTTTGGCCCGAAACACAGCGCACTAGTAAAAGTTTACAAGGTCACAAGGCGGATCGAGCTTTTTAAGGTCTTTTACCGCACTTACACGAATTTGCGCAAGCTACTTGAGGTCGATAAAATTCGTGTTATGAACTTTTAGACAAATTCAAACAAGAACTACTTGAGGTCTTTCTCTAATCTATAGCGATTACAGAAATCTACTTTTTAAGCCTCTTAAGGTTAACTTTTCGGTTTCTCGCACTGTCGCGTTACCGGGCCAAACAAGTTTTATTAAAAAAAAAGATCTTTGTTTGTTCACATCTCACTTAGAACTAACTTAATCTAATTTTACAATTTTTCTTTACACCTTCGGCTTGCAAAGTTGTATCGTGAGAACGGATGTTTGCCAGACGCTAAATCATCAGTTTCCACGATTCACTTGTGCTTGATATTTGATTCCAATTTGCAATTTAATAAAGTCTTGTGTTGAAAAGTGCTGATACTGAGTTATGTTGAACTTATTGAAGTCAATGCTGCTTTGTCATTGTTGTGGCTGTTGTTTATGTTGTTTTTTGTGTTTTCAGTGTAACTTGCGTTAACTTACATACTAACAATTAATGCATGCGTGAGAAGAAACCTATAATGGGGACGAACTTGATTATCGTTTCAAACAGATGGCACTAAACGCCGATGATGACGACGTTGACTGAATTAAGCATTATTCCCATTTAAGTACCAGGTTACCCTAACTGCTCAATTATTCTGCAATTATCAGCGATAATTTTCGGAACGCATCCCGTAATGATCCACTTTTGCAATACTACAATTCCTATGGCATTCCCAAAAGAATCTCATCGCTGCTAATTGCGTTGCCATCTTCGTTGAATAATTGCCTTGGACCGTTCCCTTTTTGAAGTATTTCGTTTTGTTTTCAATTACCCATATGGCCAGGCCAAAAACAGAAAACAACTGGCACTGGTGAAATTAAGATTTTCATAATTTTCTCAAAGACTCGCTAAGAAACCGCAAGAAGTCATCCAAAAAACGATTCGATATCTCAATTTACCGCACACGATGATACCAAAGACCTACGGATATGCTGTGGTGGCTAGCTAAAACTACCAACAGCACCGCACACAGGGGGGACCAAACAAGGGGAAAAAAAATTAAAGAATTCGCAAGAGATCAAAAAGTAAAAACAGATCGGACAATAAGAGTGCATTTATCCGATATCCCGCCAGCAACTTTGCGCACAGCACACAACAGATAAAGACCGCAAAATAATTAATTACTAGGCGGACGATGGGCGTTTTTTACTTCGCCGCGACTTCCATTAAATTTGGGCTATGCCCTTTTGCTCGTTGATGGACCATTTCAGTGGACCCGTTTCCATCCCGGCGGCCAGACAAAACTAATATTTTCAAATGATTTTCCTTTTTATGATTTGTTTTTTAGTCGTTTACTTTATTTATTTTAGAATTTGTTCACGGTATCGTTGTATATTCACATCTGCTTGTTGTCAGGATCTACAACAACTGTTGAAATGCTAATGACCACCATGGTGTTCATAAATATCGGATCAGGACTCTGTTAGTAGTATAATTATTTTTTCTTCGTCTCGGTTCGTAGTAAGAAAAAGGGAAACCCCAAGAAGTTGAGAAAACCACAAAAACGATCATCAGCTGCGGTTGATTGCTTGCTTTAAGGTGTCCTCGCTAAGTCTTTTTTTTTTTTTTTTTTTGTTAAATCCAAACCGATTGATGCGTTAGTATTTTGATCTCTCGCATTTTACAATTTTTTTCAAATTTCCAAACATCTGATACGACTTAATGACCTTTGTCTAAACGAAGGGCAATGACAATGTACTTACAAGTCCACATACTCGTGCATAAACATGCATATGTAAGTACGTACCAAAATGTTCTGGATCCTAAATGAAAGGCACACATTTGTTTAAGGCCATCAGGTATTTACATACTAGGATGCGTGTTCCATTTGAATGAAAAATGCCACACGGTATGCCCCTGTTTGTCCTTGTGGTTGTTGGTCTGGATTTTGCTTTCTGTTAAAGATTATCCTGTGCATTTTGCACATCTAATTCTATAGTAATTACACGCGTGAGTAGAGTTAGAATTGACGTCTGAAATACCTTTCCGGGTTTGTTTTGCGCTTTTTGTTTGCAGCATGGAAATCAAAATCGCACACGTTCTTCGGATTAAGTCGTAGAAAATTCCCAAAGAACAACAAAAAGTGAAGAGGTTTTGAGGACAATAAAATAATAATAGGTGTGAAGCCAATTGTTTATCTATTCAAAAGTGTTGATATTCAAGCTATCAGTAAAAATATTAGAATAATCATAAAAATAACTTAGGAAGCACGTGGGCATATAAAGAAACCAACAAAGTTATCTTAAGATTGGAAACAAAATTCAGGTTTGCATTTACATATTTTTACCACAAATAAAGAAGACACGGTCTGATTAAAACGAAACTCAAACTTACAGCTCAATTTAGAAATATTTGAAACTGAAGTTGTACTTCTTCTGAGAACATAAGTGTACCTATGTACATTGTACATGTATGTATAATAGAAAGGAATATTTCTAAGGAAACATACAATTTTGTTTTCTATTAGTTGCAATGTTGTCTTCATGCAGACGATTTTTTGTTGAAGAAGACCTTAGCCAAACTTATGCATACAACGATAAAAAAACATCAGAACAATTTTGATGGCACTTAGAGAGTTATCTTGATTAAAATCAATTGCCGACTAACCACAAACAATTTAAAGTCATTTTAGGCAATAAACTGTCTATCATAGCTCACTGTTCTCAAAAAATATCAGTAATTATCTGATCGAACCTTTCGAAAGGAAGAGTCGCCCATATCAGTTTTGATCAATGTTTGAGGATGTTCAACGAACAAGAGCAATAGCGTGCTAATTATATGCGTTTTGTGTCCTTAAGTAGACATTTCTGCATACGAATTTTATTTCAAATAAATTATATTTTACATTGAATTTAAATACTCGTATGTAATTCAAAATATATGCGTATTTGACATTTATTATTTTGCTTACTTTAATAATTAAAATAGTGTTTTATTATTATTAAAAACTCCATTAGGTTTAAAGGGATTTTATTAAAAACGTTGAGGCCCAATATTGGGATTGCGTGTATCTTACCCAAAAAATTCTGTTCAGAGACAACAAATAGCCTCACATATAGACGCATATATTGCTAAAGACCCTAACAACCTTTTCAAGGATAGTTCACAGCCCACATGCTGCCGAAGAGCTCAGGGAGACTGATATAAAGCGGGGATTCCCGAAAAACGATAACTACAAAAAAGGTAGAAGCCGCATATTCTGATGTAGATTTTCTTTCAGAAAAGCAATCCATATCAAGGGCGAGTTCGGAAATGTTTTAACCTTCTAGACCGAAAATATAGTCATATTTGCTCATATGCTTTGAGGCGGTCATCGGAAAATACAGCCTGCAATACTTGGCACGGAATGGATGCAGGTATTCAGAAATTGTAACGTTACGTTACCTTGGTGCTCGAGTTTTCCTAAGATCGACTCGAATCATTACTTTGTTGCAGCCAGGGTACGATTGCAAATACCATACGTACAACGGAGTCAAATAGAATCACCAAGTAGACTCACCATAGTTTGAAATCAAAAAGCTGCGATCGCAAGAGACTGTTAGAATCTTTGGCGATCGCGTTTCCCTAAAACTATCTCAGAGTCCTACCACTCATACACAAACCAAAGAATTTCCAAACGGAATGTTTTCAACGAGCCTTCAGAGAAGCGGCTTCTGATGTGAAGAAGTTACTTACAAAGTAACCCCTTGTTGATGAATGTAAGCTGGTATATCCATCCCAGCAAGAAAAACATGAAACCTTCAAGGGCTCTTTAAAACGACACTCACCATCTTTTTGTCGAATTTAAAGCAACTTAAGACCGTGTGCCTAGAGACAAGCTAAACTCATCAGGTTTTAGAGGATGACTATACAGAATTCTTGCTTCTTTTTTAAGTTTGGTTATGAATTAACGGAGACCTTCAGTATCACGACAGGCTTCAGACAAGGCGACTCACTGTCTTGTGTGCTTTACTGTTGTAAGAGCCAGCTCAATTGTCATCAAAAGAGCTATGATCTTGTTAAGTCTGCAGAATTACTTGCGTACGCGGATGACATTGATTGAACGAACAAAGAGAGACGTGTGTATTAAGGCGGAACCGGTCAAAATGGGTCTGACGGTGAACAAGGGCAGAACAAAGTGCATGCTGTCATCAGAAAAGGATGAGGAACTCATCTATTTAAATTAAATTTCATATCTGGAAACTGTAAAATTCTTATTTTATTAATCGCTGAATTACAAATGTAATAGTTCCATACTCGTACATATTTCTCTCCATTATCTGGATTATTATCTTCCGTCGCTGCTTGCGGGGTTGGCCAAATTTGTGGACCATAGAATCAATATACCATGTGGGCCACTCTTTCTTAGATCACCTCACCACTAAGTTTATTTAATGTAGGTGTACAATTATTTTTCTTTCGGTTTTGTCTTCGAAACTCGGCTGGAAATTGAGTTTTCACTGCTTTCTGAATCTGATTTGAAAATACAAAACTAGCTTAATTGCTAACACTGAAATTCGTCTACTACCGATTTCCTAATGTTCAGACTTTTGCGCATGTGCGCACTACTTATTAGATTACATTTTGTTATACACGATGATATTTGTTTCTTTTTCAACATTATGATTATCTTTTCAAATTACTATTATTATTACTATTTTGTTTATTGCTAAATAAAATATTAAAATTAAAAATATTATTTAATAGCATTACTAGTGTCAACGACTAGCAAGGCGACAAATATTGAATCCCGTGATAAAAGGAAATTTTTATTTTTGGTGGGTAGGTGTGAAATTCTTCATAGACACTATGAACCCGTTGCTCATAGTAGTGTGAGATTCTTACTCACTAAAAACACGCCTCCCTTCTTATCGACTACAACTAAGTTATCTTATCAAGTAGTTTCCGTTTCAAATAACGTTTGCGTGGGGCAGGTAGCTTTCCAGCAAAAGCACCTGCTAGTACCGCCATTATATGCGGATAGTCCTTATCGCCCCAGATCGAATGGTCTCATTTTTTGTAATCGACGCACTTAGTTTGTCTCGTCCAGAATTTGGAGTATTTTATTATTACAATGACCATGGAGACGAATACGGATCTTGCGAGCAAAGTTCATTATTTCGTCCTTGACGGTAACTATTCCTAAGTCTCACGATTTGCCTTAGAGCTTTGTTTTGATAGCTTTGGAGAATATTTCGGTTGATTGGCTTAGTACAGCCCCAAAGTTGTATACCGTACGTCCAAACAGGTTAAAGCACTTGCTTATAGATGAGCATTTTGTTATGTATGCTTAACTTGGAATGTTTTCCCAGTAGCCAGTACATTTGTCTGAATTTATTTTCAATTTCATCATGTTTCTTCTTAACATGCGGCTTCCATTTCAGTTTTACATCTAGTGTCATTCCTAGATACTTTGCTTCATTTGCATATGGTATTTGTACCGAGTTAATGAAAATGGGAAGGTTGTTTATTTTCTGGTAAGTAAAATTAATATGAGTAGATTTGGTCTCATTGAGAACAATTCGCCATATCCAGTAGCTAACTTGACTGAAGTATCTGTAGGTAGTATCGCCGTATCGTCTGCGAACGTGACTACTATGGTACCTGATTCTTCCGGTATGTCTCGAGTATAGAGTAAAAACAATACGATTTCAAAATCGTATGCAGCTCTCTCGGAAGAACCTGACTTAGCTTAAAATTCAAGCCTTCGTGCCATACCTTATCGAAGGCTTGAGACACGTCAAGAAACAAGCTAGAACATATCTTTTTCCCTTCTAAGACTTTCTCAATTACATTCGTAATTCTAAAAACCTGGTCAATTGTGTTGTGCTTAGTTCTAAAACCGAATTGATGTTCAAGAATTAGACGTCTCTCTTCAATGGGCGGTTGCAAGGCTTGGAACGTTTAATAGTCTTAGCGCGGCATTAATAAGTTGAAGCAGTTTGATCAGGGCTTTCTTTGGCAGCTCCTTGAGAATTTGAGCAGTTATTAAATTGTAACCAGGGGATTTGTTATTTTTCAATTTTTTAATTGCTTGGTTAAGTTCTCGTTGCGACACTGTTTTTATTCTAAAATTGACCGGTGCCGTAATTATATATTTAGAACCTCCTGTTAACGCCTGTCCAACAAAAGGCTTAAACATTTCTTCTAGGTGCTCGACAAATAGATCCGCCTTATCTTTATCTCCTTTTGCCCATTCGCCATTATTTTTTCTTATGGGAGGAAATTGCATTTGAGGCTTTTTGATTCCCTTCATGGCTTCCCAGAGGGAGTAATTTGAACTTCTTTCGGCAGTCAGACTTTCGAGATATGTAGAGATATTCCGACTTTTGTAATCTCGTATTGCTTCTTTCAATTTGTTGCATAAGTGGTTTAAGTATGTTTTATGCTGGGGAGCACGGGATTGTTGCCATCTTTTTCGCGCTGTCCTCTTTTCTCTTACCAGTTCTATTATTTCCGGCGGATATTTTATTTCACTACTTGCTTTTTTTTTTTCTTGTTGGAGTTGGAGTGTTGTTTCAGACAGCGTTCTGCAGGACTTTGATGAATCTGTCGACTTCGTCTTCTATTTCATTTTGTGTTTTTAGCGACACGTTTAGAACAATAAGTTCATTGCCGTCCCAGTTAGTCTTATTATTAGTTAACCTAGGCGCCATTTCTTTCTTAATTAAGAGTATGCTTAGTGTTAAAATGACTGGTGAGTGATCTGAGGAGAGATCATAACTTTCCTCGATAAAAGGAAATGAGTACCTACATAGAATCTTCTCCAATATCGACGGGTTGATTACAGTAAAACGTGACAAGCATTTCAAATTCTGACTTTAGCACTGGCCTTGGTGAATATAGATTGCACCCAACCTTTAACACGTAAGCTATAAAGGACATATCAAAGATGTAGAGTACTTATATTGTATTCTTCGAAGTTTTAGATAACTGCTGTTTATATTGAAAACCAGAGAGATTCGAGCACTTATCTCTAATTTGTTTTCAAAAATTTGTTCTTATAAGCACGCAAATCTGCTGTTAAGAAATTTTGTATTACCTCTTAAAATATAAAATTTATGTCGCTTCTGTCCAGTAACAACTAAAGGGCATAATTAGTCGATATGTTTGAATGCTAATTGTAGCCTGATTAACATACTAAGTTTAATTAAGTTCCTGTTTTACTTTTTAAGGGAACTCAACATAAGGTCACGTAACAGTTTTAAGGAAATAATTCAATAACTCTGCAAGTTGCACGATTCTTTAAAATTAGCTATTACATACTTAAGGTGTTGAAGTCCTGTATGGTCAAAATGTTCCATATTCGTAATTAAATCATATAATTAACTCACCATTTACGCGGATGGGACCAAGAATTTGAAACATTCAACATTACCATAGACGTGGGTATTGCTTTTCGTAGGGCAGCGAGATTATATTTAAGGGAAATATAATTAATGACATTTTAATGAAACGCTTTACCTGAAAGCATAATTTGGTTATCATTGTCGTTTAACATTTAAGATACATAAGTGTTGCATCTAAGAAAGGCTCGAGAAAGTGATTCAAAATTGTGCTCCCCGTATTGATCACTTAAAACGTAGTCGTGGTCAACATTTACATGAAATAATCTTTAAAAATTAAATGACAAGCACTGACTTCTGAACTCAAATAAAAATTTTGTTTTTCTGTTTTGTGAATTAAAATCTACACGTTTAAAACCTATTTGTATGTTATAAACATATAAATGCATATGAACGATTTCTCGTCTTTAAAATGACTCATTCTAGTTGACAGTTTCTATTTACAGTTTTGTCGACAAGCTAAAACGTTCTATGACATCCCCCTTAATATAATATTTATAGGTTTTCAAAAGGCTTTCTTTTTTTCCTGCAGTTTATATTTTGACACGCTCACAAAACAAGAATGAAACACAAATCAAAATCATATCCATGAGCTACGTACTCATCTCAAATCCTTTTCCATTATTCACAAATACTATAGTTGCTAACAAATTATCATTAATAACAGTTTTCGGTTTCGTTTTCATTTTCATCGTTTTCGTTTTATTTCGTTTTTCCGTGTATTAAATTTCTTAACATCAATTAGGTGTAAATATGATGGATCGGCTATGATGATGATCCTTACACGTCCATGGAGTTGTTCCAGTCGATTTAAGAGTTCCGTCTGTCCGTCTAACAACAGTAAACAAATTTGAACGAATTCTCGATTAAGTTGAGATACGAGTACACAATCTGCATTCACTCCTCTTCCTAGCTCTCTGAATATGACTCTGAATCTGGCTGTCTGCTGTATTCCTTGTCTGACTGCATTATGCCCTTTGGCATCATCTGTTGGACACCCTGATCAATCCATCCTTCATTTCCCATACGCAGATTTGTTCAACATATAGACAGGCCGTCGAGAGTATTGTAACAGTAACAAGCCGTGATATGCACCCTAACGCGGTGATGCCAGTAATCGATCTTTTCCGTGTGTAACAACGTAATCCCATTGATCTCTGGTTCTGATTTCTTCTGGTGCTTTTTGCCTTGGGCCCTAAAAATCATTTTCGAAATAGATTCTTCAGATCACTGTGAGCAACATAGGAAGGGAGTCAAGGGATACCTACCAAATAAATAAATTGAAGCCTTGTGATAGATTAGATCGTGATATCAATTAATCATAACGAATTATTGATTGAACTCGACATCAGTAGAAGCATGATGAACAGTGAAGTCTCCTGGGTGGATTCTCAATTTGGCGCCAATAAGCCTGTATTTGAGGATGAGTTTCTGGGGGAAGTAGAATATGTTTCTCATGTAGCTAACATCTGACAGGTTACAAATATTTAGTGAATTTTCTCCGAACATGTTTGTGCAAAGTCATGTCTTACGAGTTGAAAATATGTTCAACTTGTGTTCATGTTTTGTAAAGAGGTTTTATTTTGGCTGAGAATTTGAACGCGAATGTTGATTTTTTCTAAACTATGTATTGTATATGATCAAAGCCATTATTAATCAAAGTTAGCTGAAAAAGAAACATCTCAGTAGAACCTTAAATGCAGCATGAAGTTATAGACTTAAATTATATATATTACGAAAGTTAATTATTATTATAATTTTTTTTTTTTTTGCCAGAAATATTAATGTTACTGATTTTTCTTTGCGGTTATAGTTCAATATAATTCAAATATTTTATTAGAATTTTTGAAGTACTAGCTAAGCTTTTTTCTTATTGATGTTATCGAATTAAGGCGAAAATTTCAAGACTTCGTGGGTCAAGGATTTTCCGCTTCAAATAAGGAACGCTTGAAAAAGAGTTGAAAACTTAATTTAGATTTTATGATTTTTGACTTTTCCGTCTGGGCATTTAGTGAAGACGTTGTGAGAGAAGAAATAGTAATATGAGACCATGAAAAATCAAAACAATTTCTTAGTTACAAAATAAGGATGCCGAACAAAATGAAATGAATATCTGAATTTTAATTCTATAGGATTTTGCAAGATTTGCAGGATATGCAGCTGAACTTAGGCACTACGTGAAACATAGCTTTTGCCAGTGTGATCCTTTGCCAATTATATTCATGTGCTTACGTTGAATCCATCCTAAAATGGTACAAAGAAAGATTAATAGGGTTGTAAAAGGACTGAAAAAGAATTTGTATGACCTCCTCACAGGGCCACCAAAAAATCAGGAAAACTCAAGGGTACTCTTATGTCAAAATTCTATAGGTTCATGAGTTTCTACAATGCCAATAGAGTACAATGTTTGAGAGAAAATATTAAACCAATAACATGAAATCAAATTGCTCGTTTTGTCAAAAGCCACAGATTAAATCGCATTTTCTGGACCTCCGAAACAAAATTTATTAGCCTAAATACAAACTGTTATAGCTTTGTATCACATTGACCTAACGCCCCAAGAAACATCACTTCCCTTATATATATGTGCCTAAGAAAAATTCTTTATACATATAAAGAAAATTAAGTGAAAATACATTTGCACCAAGTTCTAATACTTCTACGAATTTAATGCCTACAAACAGCAATTACAGAAACGAAAATGTATAATATACGAGTATTTCTGTCTAAAGAACTTTCATACTGGTTCCAAAGGATCAATTCAAATGCAAACAATGCCCAAAAGAGGTCAAATCATCTAGTCGTTTTATGAAACCACATACTGATTATTTTTAATGTGACGTTATGGCAAACGACTTTAGATATCATATCATCATCATCTCGTCTACATCTTGGCCAGTCTAAATTGTTGACTCTGCTTTATCTCAATATTCGTACTCTTACACGTACTCGTACTCTCATAACTATGCCAGCATCCACTTGCCTGCTGTCCGTGCTCGTATATACTTTTGTGACGCCCTAGGGCAACTCATGCACTCCAGTATCATTTAGTGGACATAAAATCCCATTATGGTGTCCTATATCCGCAAACAGAGTTCAAATAGATTGCTTTTTGGTACCAAGTGCACACACAGCATCATAGTTTTCATCTTTGTGATGATCGTGAAAGAGGCCTGCTTGGCGTGCCTGAAGATCACCATGTAATGTGACGGTGACCTTTTGACAAGACCGCTGATTTGACGCCCACGTAAATCTTGTTTGGAGAGATAATTTAGATCTCGGCTAAAACTTTCCATCAATCTGTGGGAATCTCAGACTGTATGTTCGTGTGTTTGCGCGCTTAGCTCTTTAGTGTTTGCCATAGCTTGCTTTTACCCGTGAATTAAAATGATTCCACCACGACTTTTTGACAACTTTAGTGTTTTTTTCTTCATTTTATTTATTTATTTATTTATTATTATTTTTTTTTTTTGTGAAATGTTTGGTTGTTTACTTTTAATATCTCTGTCGAGAGAGAGATCTTGTAATGTCATAATGGCCGATCATATCATCATGTGGTGCGCATGCGAGTGTATTGATCAAGAATAATTATTTTCATGATAATTATTTGAATGTTGTTTGGTTGTTATTTTTTTTTTTTTGGAGTTGTACAAGTCAATCGAAATGGGTATTTGAAGTATGCAAGGTGTTAGATGATCAAGCCGCTTAAGCAAATGAATAATCAGGCTGAAAATTATCTCAAGGTTTTTTTTTTAATTGAGGGTGACTATAATGGCGTTTTAACTTATCGAGAAATTTTGTGCTTAAAGGAGTGCATTTAAAATTTACGAAAATACTGCATAGGTTATGATTACAATACATTCGTTATTCATATAATCATCAGAATATTCATAAAATGTAATCACATCCTTACATAAAATAATGATGTAAGGCAAAAAGTACTCGTAAAACGAGACGGCAAAATGCTTTAGTTCTCCATTTCTTTGGAATAAGAAAGCTAAGATTTTTTATCATCTCCAAATGTTTCTTTTTTTCAATTCTATTCGTTAGCTAGGTACCCATAATATTGTCTGTATAGTACTTTTGGTCAGATTTGAGAGTAAAACTTAAAAAGTTTAAAAGTTTTGAAGCTTTAAACATACGATTAATGTTTGTATTCGCACCCCCTTTTAAATGGATTTTATTGTTGAAATTAATCACATTTCGAGTTCGAAGTTTCACTAATAAAGAGTTTTGTTTTATTAATAAGAACAACTTTCAGACTCTGCTTTTTATGCTCAATATTGTTCGGTGAATTATAAAAAATTCATGGTACGTATACCAGAAGAACTTTTTCTTATAATGCAAACTTATTTTGGAAGACGGACTTAAATTCGTATACATAATTTTGTTTGTCCTCATAATTGACGAGCTGAGCTTGTAATTCGTCATGTTATGGATGCGATTCGTATCATATACACTTTCATTGGCGAAGAGCTAGCAACGCGTCGCACAAAAAAAAAAAAACTCTAGCCATTGTGAGTGTCAAATCAACACCAAGCGCAAGGCTATGCGAATTTGTAAAAGATCTTGGCCTGCAACTGAATAAGAATGAGTTGTTGCAAGAACTTAAGCTATGAGACCATGTCTTTCGACGACAGTTCGTAAATTGGGCTCTTCAGTAACATGAAGTCGACGCTTATTTCTATGGAATCGCATTTGATGACAAGGCTAACATTGATTGGTAAACAAGCAAACCTGACGTTTCTAGAATATTACAAATTCGGGAGAGAAAGTTTTCTAATTTTTTGAGCTAGACTTTAAATAAAATAATCTACGGTACCTGGAGTTTTGTGGTTGGAAGCTAAGTAATCTCGCTTATTGAGTGATTTCTCATTTACAACATATTGGAATTTTAAAGTTACTCGTGAAAAATTTAATATGTTTAAATAAGATTTCATTTCTAAATCATTGGGAACCTGCAGAATGTCTTAAGCCCCAAGTACGGCATCAGCTCGTCTGATGTGAGGATGGGGAATCTTTCTGTTTCATACTACAAAAATTAAATAATCGTGCTAAATAAATACTGCTCATTGAAGACAAAGAATAGAACACTCAAAGGTTTGCTGAAAAACGATATATACCACAACAAATGATGTCAAAAGTAAAAATCTTAGCTATCTTTTTTCCTTTTTTTATATAATCGGCGCGCGCTCATGGGATTGCGTTAGAGAGAGAAAAATAAGGGTTAGCGATTTGCGTTGGTTTTAAATGTTTGAAAGTTATAATGTCTAGAAAATACGGAGCTCGGCAGGGCATTCCATAAGCTACTTGCACGCCTAATTAAAGGATCACGATATTTTAGAGTACGTCCATTAGCGTGGTTGAGAGAGATATTTTGAAGGGGCGAAATGCTACTGGAAACGTCGGTGTAGTTAGTAGACTATCCCGTATCCAGCAAATTTCTGTTCGCGGCCATGCTATTTGCCATCCATTTTGAACATTGTTCACGCCATTCACTGCGTCACTATTATTACGTGTTTTCATAGAGGTTCGCATCTTTACAATACAAATTCAATTCCAATTCGTATTCATGAATCAAAATCCAAAAAAAAACTTCCTATAATTTATAGATTAGATTACTCCATAACTTTATAAAACTTTAAAATTTCCAAAGTTTGACTCAACTGTTTAGCTTTCTCATTCACCCATAAAAAAGTAGAGATTAAGTTCCACTCACTTTTCGTGTTGCAGCAGCCAATGTGCGCACATTTGCTGATGATGTTGAGTGAAACCAAAAAAAACCTCGCCACAAGATTCAGTGATCTGATAGATAGGATTAATAAGGATTGAGTTATGTAAAGCTCTACTCATTGCCTATGCATATGCATGCATTGGTATATATATATTATTTGAATTTTTTTCAATGGACCTTTCACTTTTTTTTCTTTTTTTCTTTGGCATGGCGATTCATGGAATCGATATTTTATATTTTTAGTCGCTATAGAGGCGGGGGTGTCAAATCAGATTATCTCAAGTTTACAATTAATTAAAATGAAATAAATGAAATTACTCCATTGCATTAATAAGTTTGGATGAATTATAAAGCGTGGAACTCAGTCTAAACCTCCTATCTTTGTTCTTTCTCGTCCTTGAGAAACCGTCCTTACAATGTCGTCTTTGAATTACATCCTTTAAATATTATGTGATAATTTAACGCTGTTCCCATATTATGGTTTGAACCTGCTTTTTTTTCCCATTTTCGTCATCATCCTCCGATCTATTTGTTTTAGAAATAGCCTTAGGCGACATATTATGAAGCCTCTTGATCTCCAACTATTCTTACTTCATATAGAGTATTTAGAAGCTCTTTAGTGACGGAATTTGACCTACAATTTAAACTAAATTGTTAGTAATCGCCGAATCGGTGTTCTTATAGCAGTAGGTATACTATTTTCTTCCTCTACGGCCTTGACTCCGATTTTTCATTTTTGCTTACAAAATTGCCGTTTTTTTTTTAAATGCCACAGCTGCTTCCTTGCTCCCTTGCAATATCGGATAACTTCATGTTTTCGTTTTAATGTATTTTTACGTCATAGCTTTAATGACTATTCAGCTGTAACCCTTAAATATTTTTCTTTAAACATACGGGTCCGAAATTTAAAGAGCTATTTCTTGAAGCAACCGAGGCATTTTTGTCTGCTTTAGATAGAGTGAATGTTTTCGCACATTTTCTATTTTGTTCACGAGAGGAAATAGTCAAAAACCATAGCGATGAGTAAAAGTGATTCTTCAGTTGATCTATACGGTTAAGTCATTCTTAAGGCGGAGACTAGTAGACAAAAGATTTTATCACCCCAAAATAATAGTTTTGAATTGTGAGGTTATCAACTAGCCATTAGTTTTCTTGTCGTTAGTATATACTATACTCTTAAAATCGCTAAACACTCCAATGACAGCTGGCCGATTTCTTCCCATGATCTCAACACCTCTAGCGCATTCTAGACATTTTATATTCTAAACTATTGTTTCTGTAGTGTTAGCCTATGAATTTTGTATAATTTCTCCAAGTACATTATAATTTTGAAGAAATCACATGAGAGCACTAAACCTCGTCGAACTCTTTTTTTTTTTTAAATCAAATGCATCTGCACTAACTGACCTTTATGAAGATTAACGAGTTAGGAAAGGATGCCAAAACTTAGTACGTCTTTACATAGCTTGTATATTATATATTTTAAATAATTATATAATTTTAAATAACAGTGGGTATCTTTTTGGAATTCGTTAGTTTTTCTAAGTTCTGTTGTAATATTGTTATTAAATAAACACATATAATATTGTTGATATAGAGTTTCAATAATTTAAATACGATAGATAATATTTTAAACACAGTATTAGGGAGATATGACATTCCATTCACTTGAAAAACTTCATCCGACCATATTTTAAAGATGAATTGGTGTGCGTTCCTTACTAAAAAAATTCCTGCGTCTTAAAGTCAATCCGTAGGTTGTCTGTCTGCTCTTACAGATTTATAAGTCTTTAGTTAAGTTATTGCTGTCGACACCTGCTCTTAGCCGGTTAGGTATTTTTTTTATAATTAGCGCGCGATCTAGGGATTTGTGTACCATTTTCTATATAAAATGATTCATTCTTCCTGTATTTCTATAAAGAGAGTGCTATATTTTCTGTACTTCTTGATGCTGATTTGCGTATTTATAGCAATTCTTGGGATTATTTATTGAGAATTTTATCAGCGTCGAAACAGTTATTCAGTTTTTCTCTTCCACCTATACGTTTCCTCTAGGCTCGCCTCCGGAAGAGGATCGTAGAGGCCTATGTGGTATAGTTATGTGGCCAATAGTTATTTTTCCTTACGTATTGCATTCATATATACTCCTTCGGGTATTGTGTTTATTAAAAATAAATTGAGTGCATGTTTTCACACACTTCGCGATCATAACCGTCAGGAAAGATATTTCATCACTACTCTTTAAATCTGATATAATCCTTCCAGTTGAGATAATCAAGAAAATCTATTTGTCATCTACCCTAAACATTTTCTTAAACTTTTTGCTTATAAATATGTTATGTATAATATATGCCTATTAAAAGAAAAAAAGATTTCTTAGGTTTTGACTTAAACTGAGAGTTTTAAGCGTTTGAATGGTGCTATGAATTTAAAAAATAAAATGTGTCCCGTCTCTTTGATTCGACGACTTCATACATTCCGAGCCTTCAATTTGTACATAGAAAAACTATACAAAAAATTTTATGTAAAGAGATTTAAAATTATTATTTTCAAACACCCGTATAGTTTGCCAGGTAATTACATTCATTGTCAAAACGCTCATAAAAAATATTCAAAATAAAAAAGATCTGTTCCACTACTGAACTGCCACTCAGGGATCCAGTCGCAGGGATAATTCATTCAGCGGAGACGACAGGTGATCAAAAGGGTTTACGACAATCGACAAATATTTATATGTACACGAGCACACAGATTCATGTTTGGTCGTTGGTTTACGATACTATTTGATTTTGATGACATTTTGACTATAAATTATTACCTCTACACAACAAGTGGCATTAATAAACAACACCTGGAAAACGCTCACCCTCTACTGTTATTGCCTAAGAATTAGACACAATAATATGTTCATAACAATGACAACGGTGGGGAATACATAAATATTTTCCAAATTGATATTGTTCAGAATATTATATATGAAAAGATAGATTGGAGCCACCAATGAAGCAAATGCCCGTAGGAGCACAAAGGAAAACCTCATAACTTTTGAAATGTTCTAACAGAATGTCAAAGTGAACCTTAACACGCGGCATGCTGTGCTGAATATTAAAAAACACAATTTCCGTTCTGCAGAGACAAGTGCCAACTGATAGATGAATCTTATCGCAATGACATCAACTGAACTGAACAACTGTTGAAACAAAAAGGATTGATTCATTCTGTAGTGTACAGTATTGTGTGCAGGAAATATCACAGATACCCAAAATTGTCGAGACAGAAAATCTTTAAGAAATAATATAATAATAAAGAAATACGAAAGACCATCACTTAAAAACGAAAACATTTTTTTCTTTTGTAGACAGCATCGGGTCTGCTTAAAAGTTTACAACGTTAAGTAAACAACTCAAGAACAACTGATTGTGTTGACAACCTTGGACGTTCGTTTAAAAGGTAACAGGCATTTGAAAATTGAAAGAAATAATCAGAAATTTTGCAACATTTTTCAATTCTAATACTTTCAGCAATGCGAAAAGCTGCTAAGGCTTTTAAAAAAAAGTGAGCGAGCTATTTATAGAAAAGTAACTTTATAAGTTTCACCAATGCAAAAATAGATTATTTGCTTTTGTTTTGACTATTTTGATGTCAAAAATAAGCCACGGTGTGGTCCTTAAATCATCAAAAATCTGATGAAACTCTTAAAAAGTCGAGCAGAAGTTTTGATTTTGAAAAATACGAAACGAATCTCGATGTATGGAATCTTATGAGTGCGAGAAATATGATGGACGAAGTTAAAATCTGTGATGTGCTGTTTAAACGCAATGAACTCAAACTATTTTTAAAACAAATCATACCCCGTCATGAAAAATGAGTCAATTATGACAACCGGAAGCTTCAAAGATCCGGTTTTTGAAATCAGAATTGACATCCCAGATGGTGATGGTGTGCATTTGGTGGGACTAAAGGGAAATCGTTCACCATTAAGTACTAACAAGCACTTAAACAATTAAATCTTAACTCTACTTTCAACAACTCAGGGGATTACCCCGGGCAATAGAAAGAAAACTATCCGAATTGATCTATAAGTAATGTGTTATCTTCCAGCCTGACAACGACCGACCACACATTTTTTGATGGCTCGCCAGAAATTCCGAGAACTTGATTGGCAAGCTTTGATACACCTACCGTATAGTCTATGTAGACATAGCACCCTCTGATTATTAGTTAATCCTGCAGAACGCTGTAAATGGCTGTAAACTTCTTTCAAGACAAGAGTGCAAAAGCCGATGGATTCAGTTTTTCACGAAAATACTACTAAGTTTCTTCACAATTGGCATCACGGCTTTTCAGGAAAAATGGCTAAACGTTGTCAATAAAAGTGGGGAAGATATGGTTTAAATAAATTAATTTGTACAATCTAAGAAAGCCAATGGAATTTTGCTAAAAAAACGAATATTAATTAGGCTGATGTACCTTACTTCCGGTAATTGTAATTGATTTTGTTTTAATTTCTGAAACTTTCGGTATAACGCTAGAAATGAATATCTATTGTCGGTGGAAAAAGAAAAAAATATCTACAGGGTTGGTGGGTTCTGATAAATCGTTTATTTCTAAGATATTTATTTTGTCTTTATAAAACGGCACATCAGTAGCGTGTTCTTAGTGTTCTAGCTAGACGTAATTTCTCCATTTTCGTTGTAGTTGTCGACCTCTGCGTTAAAGAATAATACTCAATGTCAGCTTTTCACTTCGATATCATTGGCAGTTTGACAGACCTGAGCTTCAGAAGTCTTATCAAATTTGTTAAAAAAGCTAATGCCAATACCACGTCTATTACATTCGAAAAGACTCCTTTATGTTCGGATAAGCATATATGCAAGATACGCATATGTTATATCTAGATCTAACAAAACATAATGAAGCAAAAATATCACAATATGACAAACATTTAAGTCAAGCTGAATTGTGTATATGGCTGGCTGCTGTGTAAATAAGGTAGGTTCAGTATTGTTACTGTTTCTACACATCAATTGTGCTTATTTCACCTCCACCTACTTTATTTTACTTGTTAAGCTTATAAGCGCATTTTCTGACCAGCAGACAAAAATAGCAACACCAGGATACCGGTTGCTAAAGCTGTGAAAAAGTTCAACGTTAGACGGCTACAATCACAAGAGATCACCAATTACTTCTCCGATAGAGTCTCCCTTATTCTCTTCAGAGGTGCTATGTAGTCAGCATCAAGTATTGAAGGCCACAACAAAAACCCTGGTTTGACGACGAGTGCCGGCAAGCACAAGCAGTTCAGAAAGAGGGATACAAAGCAGCGCTGTATAGAAAGATTAAAGCTGCTCACGAGCTCCACCAGCAGAAAAGGGGAAAAAGAAGGAGCATGTGAAGTGCGCGATCAAGAAAATTGAGAGATGAGATTCGGAAGTTTTACTAAAAGTTTTAAAAATATGCCACGGATAGAAACCCTGAACCGAAGCCTGAAGCCTGTTGAGACGAACAATAGAAGATCGTAGTGGGATTTGGAAAGAGCATTTCTGTAGGCGATATAACAGCGATCAGGAACCAACATTGCAATCTGGATAATATATTCCAACAGTTTCATCTACCTGACCTGCAAGTGAAGAGATTGCCATACCTAAGCTTAAGTCCAACAAAGCTGTTGGAGCTGCCAGCCTAACGGCCGAGGTCTTTAATGCGTCTTGCGATGACTTGGTAAGGAGCATACGCCAACTCATCTGTAAAATATGGTCGACTAAATATTCACAATACGGCAGATCTTGGAAAAAAACTCATGAATGCGATATCTTTAACATCATTTTTGAAAGAATAGTGCAAACCTCATGCGTCAACAATAATTAAAAGAAAGCAGCATTATGTATTGAAGTATTAAGGAAAAAGCACCAAATGTAGCTTTAACGGTCAATGAGTGTGAAAGCAAATATATGCTGTCAACAAGAAAGAACAATCAAAGCCGACGTCTTGGACAATGCGTCACTCTCGACATATATAACTATGAGGTAGTTAAGTACTTTTCCTACCTAGGCGCCGCTATTAATTCAGACAACTATTCCATCGCTAAGATCAAACGAAATATTACTCTTGCCGATTGCTGATTTTTTGGGCTAAGACGGCAATTGAATAGCAAAGGCCTTATAACAAAAAAAAAAAGCCCGAATAACAAAAGTGACCCTATATAATACCTTAATAATCCCAATCCTACTCTATAGCGTATAGGCATGGACTTTATCAGAAATGGAAGAGGGTGCTGACAGATTTGCAAGGAAAATTCTTCGGTCCCATCTGCCTAGACAGTGAAAATCTAACGACTAAAGTGGCTGAGTCATGTAAATCGGATGTACACTAATGCTCAGGTCCGAAAAATCTTTGAGGAAGACCTTGACTCAGGAGACGCACGCATGTGGAAGAGGACCTCAACCAACTTAGCGTGCGAAATTGGAGGCAGTTGGCTAAAAATCGAGCTGGCTGAGGATGCTTGTTGGTTAAGCCTCAGGTCCACCCAGGACTGTAGCGCCATTCTAAGTAAGTTAGAATTGTTTAGACCTAAATTGAACAATGTGGTTAGAACTGACTATAGGAAGATAGCTAGTTCTTGAAAATTCGAATGGATAAAAATATATTTCAACACATTGTACTGTTTATCTTATTCCGAAATTGCCAGCACCTGTGTAAATTTTAGAAAGGGTAAAAATGTACAAGCACTACAACCTAGGGAAAGTTCTGTAACGTTTGGCTGTTGGACATATTAAAACCTCAGTATTACTAGCAAGTCCTTTTATAAATTCGGTGAAGAACTAAGGAAGGCAATCGATGTCAAGAACGGTTTCGAAAAAGCCTTCATATAATTCCGTAATCAACAAATTAATAGTACGGACACTACCTTAAAGACGATTATTCAACTCTTCTGCCTTTTATACAAAATATACAACGCTTTTGAATGAAGAGGAAATATCTATAAAAATGAACGTAACACCTATGAAGGTTGCTACGATTTGAACAGTTACAAGTTGTCGGTCATAAGTCCTGTTGGTAGCAGTTCCACCGATAATCCATACCACGACCGCTACCTTTAGTGTTAGGAGCCCGCCGGTCTTCAGATCGGGCCTGACCTAAAAATGTAGGACCCCTAGCGGAGATGCTACGGTGATGTGGTCTCTAAAACTCTTACCATAATAATAAGCGACGGATAGTGTTTCATATTTTTTGTATTTGTGTTTACGAGAAATTCAACTATCAATAGAAGTCCAAACTGAAAATGCAATCGAAACCAAAAAACTATTCTTAGTTTCCCAAACCAAAATTCAGTAAATTTCTGTCTGGATTAAAGTGGCAATCATCCTATTAGGCCTTGAGTGTTGCTGCATATGGATATATATGGCCCGTTCCCACATAATTCTCATTAAATCTAAAGTTTATGTTTGTTTATATTGGTATCATCCGTAATAGTTTTATTGAATATTTTCCTTGTTCAAACTCTGATGAAGACTTGTCCTAAGCACATAGAATGTTGACTTTATACTTTCGTAACTTGTTTTCTGATCGACTTAACATGTCACTAATGTTACTAATGTCAATTTAAGGGCGACTGTAAAAATTATATAATTTTTATTATCTCCGAAGGTCAATTTTCTAATTCAAAGTCAATGTATCATTTCAGGTTCATATGAAGCAGCAGTTATAACAGTATCATACAACTCTTTCTAGTAAAGGTTTCAGCGTATCACTTCTTGCAACATATATAGTAAAAATCTTGAAGATAATCTATGCTTGTGACATTTGGACACATACTCACCTTCAGCTTCCTATTTCTAGTATCTAATATTTTTTTTTTTTTGTTTTAGTAAAATAAAATTATATGCTTTTTTTAATGATCTTGAACTGAATACAGATAGCTTGATGAGCGGAGTGACGATGATAAATTGACACATGAATATTAAGAGAAAAAATTATTCAAGCCAATCAAGCAAACCACGCAATCGAACTGTAGCTGCCGTTGTACAGATACTTTGTACATAGGTTATAACCTTGACCGTAACTCACTTAACCATAACAACACCAAGAGTATTTCCATGTGCTGGTTTGAAGGATGGCAAATCGGCCAGAGATTTGCATGGAAATACGGCAGTGAGAAATTTTCATTGTCTTTCCAAGTGTGGAAAATGACATTGTCACTTTGCCCCCAAACAGTTTTCAAACCTAACTTCAGCTTCAGACTCCGATCAGCATGGATGGATTTTTTATAATAGTCGTAGTCAGCCCACTGCATGAATATTTTTCCGAATACATGAGGCACGATAACCGTGATTTTTACTTTTGGCGTGGAAAATTATATTTTGGAGCATTGAAGAAAATCTATCTATCACTCCCCACCCCACCGGAATTTGCGGAGTTTTTTTATTCGCAATAGGAGAGCGGTAGGGATTTTTCGTTTTTTTCGGTGCATGATCGATGATCGTGGAATTTAATTCAAGTTCAGGCCGTGACAAAGATGATGCTCTGCTGATTTTGTAATAACAGATTGAGTAGTGAGGTTTTTTCTGCATCGTTGGCACTTACGACAATAAGGTTAGGAGAATTATTAAAATGGAAAAATCACGACTTTATTTGGATGACAGGGAAACGGAGATTATAGTCATTAGCGCAGTTATTGGACAGGAGGGTCATGATCAATATGAACTTATGGCGATGCGATATAGGGAGAGGAATTTCAATTATGCTGAATCACGGCGAAGATTTACTTTAATCTTTGTCCGGCAGGTGTTTCTATTTAAAATAATAATTAGATATACGGATACATGGTACTTCAGTGAATAATATGAAAATTGCGTTTATTAGCTCAAGGAAATTGATATAAAATAATTCTGACATATCGCCGCAACACCTGGATCAAATAGGGCTGATTCTTAGTTGATTTGTGTGTCAAAGAAAAAATGTATTTGCAATTTCAACCCGCTTAATATCACTCGTGCGCTAAACCGATTGAGTTCTAAAGCAATTTTACCAACTTTGCTAAATATTCCTAGTCTTACGACATTCTATAAGGCCTAAAACTACAATATTTACATATACAATATATCGGCAACAATGGCTTTCTTGTTAAATTATTATTTATGACAAAATCTGTCTACAGCCATTTTGATGTATTTATACACCGCTTACCTCCTATCAAACTACTCGGTTATTTTCTTCTTAAAGCACTCTTTCATCCGATTGTTTTGGGTGGGCAAGACCAGATCGTTCTTGTTGTGCCCCTGGATGGCTGTATTTAAGTAAGCTAACGATAAGCGTATATATACCAAGATTGGTGCTACTTGTCAAAAGGAAATAAACTACAACAGCTATTAGTCCCCATAAATCAGAGTAGGTACGAAAAGTTTCTCGTGAAATCGGAACCAACAAATAAGGAAAGGGAGTGTTATACGCATTCTTTTTAACCTGATCGGCAGTAATATGGGTTTTTATTCATTTTGCTATTGACAACACATGCAACAGTTTGGATATTTGGACCCGGGAGACTCTGAATATACCAATGCTCCTAAACATCTAGTGGAGGCTCGTAACACTGACGTACATAGCTGCCATCCGCAAAATATGATGGGACGATTAAAATAAAGAGGCGAACAGCTGGTGAGGACTGTACACCAGCTAATCAACAAAATTTAATCTGTGCAGTCCTGAATTGAATAGATCCTCTGAATTTTGGCAACTGCTGGTACTTAAGTCTGCTTTTGTCTGAATAAATACGACTTTAGACCACTTAAATCCACCGTTAATCAAAAACGCACTCTTGAAAAAAAATGCAGGAGTACTAAATCAGAACCTTCATTCCCTTATTAAAAGGAGTAAGTTTTTATGAAAGCATGGAAGTAAGTTGCTCATAGAAGACAAGTATTAACATGGTATGCATAACAATATTGAATAAAGCTACTGTGGTCTAATAATTGAGCGTTAGTGTTGACTACATCCATTAAATTGTTGCAGTAATACAATATATGTTGCAAAAGACGAAAAACAAGTGTGTTTGGGCTTGGGTATTAAATCCGAGAGAAGCCTACCATAAAATGAATACGCTGATGATGACAGAACAAAGCTAAGTACTAAGTGCTTATATCATAACATACATAGTGTTTAATGACGCTCTCAAGGTCTGTAATAGAGACGATGAAGAGGAAGAGAGGAGGACCAAGATGGCCGCCTTGTGGAATTCCAGATGAGGACAGGAAATGAAAAGAAAGGGCGAATTAGATTAGCTGCAGTCAGAATGTCTTGAGTTTTCAAACGCAGTCCTCTTACACTCTGGTTGTAAAAGGTGAGCACACCGAATCGGATTTATCGTACAGATAGGCGAGATATAGACGTATGTTTTCGAATATTTTTTATTCCTAAGCCTAGGGGTTTTATGGCGCAGCAGATTGGATGTCACAAAAAAATGTCACAGTATACGTATGATAAAGTATAAAGTATACGTATGGTGGATATTAGCAGCTACCGAGCGTGGTAGCAAAAGCCTTAGCAACAGACAGCCCATTACAACGTAAGCGATTGAGAAAGTCTTCCTGAGCCTTCCCCAACGGATAAATTTAATTGCAAATAATTGCCTCTTCTTCTCTTATTCACCGTTGAAATATGTAAGTTGTTTAATAACATATCATGCTATATATTTCTCAAAAGTATACGAATAACTATTGCGTGGCTTTAGAACCTGCAACGGACCGTGGAGCATTTCTATTTTGGATCACATTATTAAGGCCAAGTTGCTGGTGTTTTTATATTTGAATAACCCAGATATTTCCATTTCCGATGCGTATGTCAAAGACAAATGATCGACTGTCTTATACAGGCTGTCCCCTACTTCGCCAAGGATAATTTGGGAAATGATTTTTGGGTATTCTCTAAGAAAAAATCGTTCTACAGTAAGGGTCTGTCTACAATGTTGTTCCCGGAATAACCTCCGTGTCCCGCTCCCATTGTTCCGATTTGAGTTCTGTTTTGCAAATTTGATACATCTGTTGTTGACATTCCAAGAGTACATCTATCTCTCTCTGTGTTGGAGATTTTTTACAATTTTAGAAATGGATTTGCAACAACAAACATGTATTAAATTTTGAGTAAAAAACGGATTTAATGGTGCGCGAATGTTGGAAATGTTAAAAAAGTGTTTCGACAACGATTCTCTAAAGAAAACGGTCGTTCATTAGAGGCAAGTGCGGTTCAAAAGTGGTCGTGAGTCAGTCGAAGATGATGTACGCAGTGGCAGACCATCGACATCGAAGACCGACGAAAACATTGATGAAGTAAAAGAAATGTTGGTAAATAACCGCAAATTAACCATCAAAGAGATAGCAGAGGACTTGAACATTGCCTATGGATTCGTCCAAGACATTTTGGTTAATGATTTGGGTTTCCGTCGGTAACAGCAAAGTTGGAGCCAAAAGACCTCAATTTCATGCAAAAAAGAGACCGTGTTGACGTCGCAAAAGAGATGATTTGCGAGGCTGAATCCAATCCCACATTCATCAAAAGGATTATTACTGGAGATGAGACGTGAGTTTATGAGTACGACACGCAATCCAGACATCAGGCAAGTGAATGGCGTTCACCAAATGACCCGAGACCAAGAAAGCCACTTCGTTTTCAGGCAAAGAAGAAGGCAATGCTTACGGTTTTCATAGATTACAACGGTGTAGTGCATCATGATTTTTTGCCTGAAGGCCAGACAGTAAACAAAGAGTATGAGACGTTTGCGTAAAGCAATTCGCCGAAAAAAAAACAGAATTTTGGGCAGAAAAATCGTGTATTTTGCACCATTATAACGCGCCGTCGTACAGTGCCATCATTATTCGTAATTTTTTGACGAAAAATGCAAATGCGAAATGCGAAAAATGCGAATTTACCTGATTTGGCTCACTGTGACTTCTTTCTGCATTTCAGCAGCCGAGAGGAAGTAATGGAAAAATCGTAGGAAGCACTGATGGACATACCGAAAACCGAATATAAAAAATGTTTCGAGGATTGGATCGAGCGCTGGGATTACTTTGAAGGCGACAATATAGATTTAGATCAATAAACTTGTACTGTATTTCTAATTTTCTAAACAAATAGGTATATCATGAGATATATTCATGCAACCCAACAACATTTTTTGTCAAACCCGGGCCGGGGGAGGGGGTATATACCTCTTCAACTATTCAACTCGAGTAGTTCAAAGTCCAAACCAGTGAAAAAATCTTTCATTCATATGAAAAACATTCGAATATTTTTCCAACCCCGATAGTCCAAATTCCAAAAATTTATTTACTGGTATGGAAGCCAAAAGAATACTACCCCCAATATGATAGTCCACACTTCATACGACTGAAAAAACAATTGAACAATCGAATGTTTATTTTTTCATAGAATAAATGATCTCTGAAAAATAGTAATGTAACTATCGAATAAATGAATACTTTGCAACAATCGAATAATAATCAATACTTCCCAACACTATCCTGTCTGGGTTGTAGGAAAAGACATAGCAAAGAACAGTGGCAACTGCCCAGCTACGTAAGTATTTCTGGTCAGAAGGCTGCAATTATAGCGATTATGATGACCAGTTTTTGTAGAGCGCATTGATATTACTGTAATAGTTGTCCCGATTTATCACAATGTATCACAGTGGACCACCGAGTTAAGAGAAAACCTCAACTTATAGATGTCGATCCATATTGAGGATTCTGCGCCTCAAAAGAAAAACTAAAGTATTTTGTATTTTAGAGATAAGATAATCAGAGCTTGGGATTGATAGTTTCTAGGAATATGACACACTCAATGAACTTAAGTAAATTCATTGGAAACTTTGTTGGAAAACAGGACTTCACATACAGGAAATCAGCAAAGCGTTTTAATACCTTTCAATATAATAAAAACCTTCGATTGTATAACGAAATCACCATAAGTTGTTCAAATCCGTTCAATTTGTTTTGGCTATTTGAAATTGAATCTCATTCGGTTCGTTTTTAACACTAGTGGTTTTTTTTTTTTAAAACGGTAAATCGAGCGTATATACTTCGATAAAAAAATGAAAAATGAACAACCACCAGTAGGGGGTACAACACATTCCATAAGCATTGGCAAAATAACTGAAGGCTTCAAAAGGACAACAAAACATTCGGCTAGATCACAGCACGTTGAGACAATTAATCATTCCCAACTATTAAATACATCCAAAATAGTGTGATTGAACGATCGGCTGCTTACTGCAATCCTTCACATATCTTATTAACGCATAATCAAAAGAAATTTGCACAGACTTAACCATTAGGGAGATGAGAGATACCAAAGGCCTCATGTCAAGATCAATACAAATATTTATCCAGTCAACCGGCAACAACACAAACATTATTCCATTTGCAAAAGTGAAAAACAAAAAGATCCTTCCAAGGCATTTGCCAAAAAATACTATAAACAGCTCGTTCTTCTCGGTCCAGTAGATATTCGCTGAGAAATTTCACTTTGAAGGAATGATCTATTCCTTGTTTGATTCTTATGGTACTTATAACTAAAAGATACCATTGAGTCCCCAAGGAAACCAAAATCCTAAAATGAAAAAAAAGGAGTCGGAATCACACCAGGATCCGGGGCCTAAGCTAATTTCCATTGTTTATTTTTGGGTCGCACTTATTGTTCGAGATGGTTTGTGAAAGATGTAGGGCTGCGATGATAGCGCGTCTCGATATGAATATTCACTTCGGAGTCGGTTCCTCCTTAGAATTTAGTTCGACGTACAAATACCAGGCTGAAACCGGGATAATGATTGCTGGTTGTTTTTTTTTTTGTTTTTTTAGAATCGATGGTCCTCTTATATTTCGCTGTTGCAATGATTTATGAAAACCAACTTTTAATGGGGATCATTAATCAAATCTTCAAATTATTGTGCCTTTTTGTTTGTGGCTTCCAAGTGCGCACAGAGGCAGAAACTAATAAATCAAATCAAGGGAAATATGTAACAAGTAAACGGATGGGTTATTTTTTCAGATTCTTAGAATGCCCTTCAAAAGTGAATACCGGTATACCTATAAATACCTATAGACATATGCAGATTCTTCTTTGGAAGCATTTTTCTGGACACTTTGAATACTTTGTTTGATAAGAGCTCAAAGTATAGTCCGATTTCGAATAAATAAAAGGGATTGAAATATAACAACACCGTGTTTCATAGTAGTTAACACTCTATCAGTAAAATTTTTTTACAAAATGTATTTTTAAATCTAAAATATACAATACTTCACCGAAATTATTTATTATTAACAAACTGCTCAAATGTAGGCGGAGACAGAGCACAATCTGGAAGTTTTGAGCTGGACGCAAATTGTCCAGCAAACAGATTAGCCTTGTAGCTGACGGCTGGAATGTCGCCGTTGTAAATGATGATTGATATGCAGGAAGAGACAGAATTTCTAATGTTTTTGACGAACGATCAAAAATATTAACTACCTTTGAGACATGTTATATTTTTCGCCCCAGTTTCTGTTCGTATTGAAATTTCACGCGCTTAAGAAACACGTTCCAGTCATTTCTGGTTCTTTTATTTATTATTTTTTTTTGGTGCCAACAAAATTTAGATAAAACCAAAGTTCTGACCATAATATTCTTCTCAATTTTGAATGGTCTATGTCAAGGAATTTCAAAACATTATGAGGTGTAATCTTGTTTAGATTGATAGGGAAATATTAATATGGTGAAACCAAAAAGTTGATGGATTTATTCATCTCATTCTTCTCATCTTTCTTTATTAAATTTAGCATATAATTTGTCTTGCCATATGTCATATGTCATATCTGTGCCATAGGTGGACGAATTTCTTTCCTATTTTATTCCAAGGCTTATATCTATGAGTATCTAGATATAGATAAAAATTATGACAGAATATTCTTAGCTGAAGAGTCTACCTTCATTGCCCGTTTCTTACTACGTTCTTACCTACTCACCATTGCAATTTCTGTCTTGGGATCTTTCTATGCATTTGATTCCAAGAAAGATTCACTTTTACACTTCAAAGCTTAGCCCAGTTTTGACAAACTGAAATTTGTTTCATCACTTTCATTCATACAAATTCAGTTTTATTCTTCTTAAAAAATAGTAGTTACCTGTTAATTTTCTTTAAATATATACGATTCTAAAACCATGAAAATTCAGAACTACTAAAACCTTAGGTAAGTCTTATTTAATTTCAATATTACCCAACTATCCATGCTTAAGTGCAGCTAATCATTGAGAATTCATATAGTCACATTTGCAGGTTCAATTAAGAGGTATCTGCATTATTTCGCCCATGTGCCCAGCGGACCCCATCTCTTAGACCATCTCTCAGAGCTGTCATATAACTTCTTGCTTCCAAAACAAAGTTTCGCAATTTATCTTTCCTATAAATTGAGGTCTCGGCAAGTTCACTGCACATCCTTATATTCACGCGATGAGCTTCTTTCTTTCTCTGTTCATTCTCATCTTCATGGTGAGTATTTGCACCGTTGGCTCGGTGACCTTATGTCATATGAAATATATAGATTCCCTCCGAAGCCAGCCACAACAAACAACGATGTGACAAAATACCTCTTTCATCATTACCAACACCTAGCAGCACCAAAAGCAGCAGAAGCAGCACTAACATTGGAAGCAGGAGTTGTGGCTATCTCTATTTACCAGCCACTGTACTGGAGCGTTGTGCTGTAGTGCGCTGAAGATACGTGGCTGCTAACCTTTTTAAATTATGCGCTGCACGTCAACTCATTCCAGGCGTATCGATTGGTTCCATGGCCCATACTACTTCGGTGTCTTCTTATGCTCTGGGCCATGAATAGAACAGAGTTAGGTGTTAAAGTGTCCATTCGCATATCTCTAGGAGCATTTTATGCATTTTGTATCGGACTGCGCAGCTGTTAAAAGATTTACTGAACCTAGATTAAATTATGAGCTCTTTGCGGCGTACAGTCTGCGCTCTTTATGTCGCAACACCCTGCAACGCCTCGAGGACATTTAATTACTGTGGGAAGCTACCTCCTAGAAACAACGAACATCGCATCGCAGTCGATCGTCTTATTCGACTTGTCCACGAGAAGGTTCCGTTGTGTAATCCTCAGCACGGTAGCACTCGCTGGTACAAAAATTCTTCGATACGATCAAGCTTGGTTATAGATTAACTCACCATCTTGGATGACAAAGTATAAAGATAAGTATAAGATACTACTCGTAATCTGCACATTTTGGCGATGGAAGAGATTTATTTAAAATGCACAAAAGTTTCGTTTATCTGTACCTACGCTATCTTCCAATAGCGGGTGCAATTTAAATTAACTTTTCCGCGCGATGCATTAAAGTCACTAAAGTCACTGTAGCTGCTGAAGACTGATTGCCTGACTCTGGGCCTGTAACGGATACAATGCTTGTAATTACGAACGTCAAAGTAGGTCGGTGCAATATGCCTTAAAGCTACAATGGAATGATTTTATTATGTTTTTCCTCTGTGGTTACCTACTTCCCATGACATTGGGAAGTATCACAGAATTGTGAATAGCGGTGTGAAGTCTTGAGATTTGAAGCATAATTAAAAAACTAGAACTCAGCTGGGAAATGAAAATTGAAAAGTGTTAATTTACGATCGGATTTGCCTTTGTCGGAAAGGTTAAGTCGTTTGAATTGCATTGAACTTGTTGAAAGGGACCATTCCTATTGAGATGTTGGAGTTTACATGGTGTTGCCAATTGAAAGATCGGTCATGACAAATAAAACGTTAAATGAACTTCGCTGTAGGTTATTTTTTGCTCAGAATCTCATTAAGTTTGACTTTTTGATTAATGACTTCACGATTTTAAAATATTAAAAAAACAAAAACATATGCGAATATGAATGTGCGAATTGGCAGTTACAATATTTATAAATAAAAATTGATGAATACAAAATTAGAAGCATACCTTAACAGCCGTGAAACTTATAAATTTAGAAGCTAAGTGTAGCCTGATTTTGACGATAATATTGAATTGTTCAATTAGTTATGCGGTTTTGTTTTAAGGCTAAAGTTAAACACATATTTTTACATAAAAACTTTTATTCAATCCATTAGATATTGTCCATCATGATCTATGACTTTCTTCTAACCCTCTGGAAGAGACATAATGCCCTTTTTGTAAAAGCAGCAGTTTTGATTCCATGGACCCGTTTTGTTAAAGGAACTCAAGGACTTACATTTGTACTCTGTGCCGCGATGGACAGGAACCTCAAAGGACCTTCAGTTCCTAGAACTACATTGTTTCTCAGATGCCTCGGAAAAAGCATATGCTTAAAATCATGGGATTTTACGTGTTGGTGGTCGTTTAAGACAAGCACTTCTCCCGATAATACTTTCTCGCCAGTCTTACTTGGGATGTTGGCGACAGCGTTCTTCACCTACTATTTAACAAATGGAGACCTACTCGCCAGGCGAGTTCAACGATATCGCCCGTTTCTTCATTCTGGAATTGTCTTCGATAGTCCCATCAATCTTCCGTCACATAAGGGATATGTTGCAATATTTGTCTGCTCCTACCAACGCGAGCAGTTCATTTAGAGGTGGCCTTGGGCTATTCGACGAAGGATTTTCTTCAATTTTATCTACGATTTGTGGCCAGGCGTATTATATGCGCCACTCTTTCAAGCCAACCCAGAAGATCAGTTTGCTACCACTGGAGGAAGAAACGCCAGGAACATACGAATACTATGGAAACAATTGCAATACTTAACAGGTCGTCTGAAAAGTCCGTAGGCCAACTAAGTAAAACACATCTTTTTGGTAAAATTCGATTTTATTATTCAACACCTTATTATTCAATGCCTTCGAGGGCAATAAAATGATTATGGTGGTCATGTATAATAATTTTTCGATACCTTTTTTATAGTGCGATTTCTCTTTAGCCTCAAAAAAAGCCTCAGTTTCAGCGATTACTTCTTCATTAGTGCTGAATTTTTTTTCCAGTGAGCATTCTTCTGAGGTCTGCAAACAGAAAAAAGTCACTGGAGGCCAGATCTGGAGAATGCGGTGGATGGAGGAACAATTCGTAGCCTAATTCATGCAATTTTAACATCGTTCTCATTGATTTGTGACCCAGTGCATTATCTTGTTGAAACAGCACTTTTTTTGAATGGGGCCGTTTTTTCTTGATTTCATCTTTTAAACGCTCCAATAAAGTTATAAATAATCACTGTGGATGGCCTGGCTCATACTATTCATAATTATTTTGTAAACGTTTTTTACGTTTTCGCCCGTTACAGCCTCTTTCTGGAGTCCACAACGTGCATCGTCTTCGGTGCTCATTTTGCCACGTTTAAATTTGGCAAACCAACGGTTGATTTTCCTGGTCCAAAGTCCGAATCAGTATTTTTTTTTTCTATTAACAGACAAAACTCTCACAATAACAAAAATTCCTTAACGCACAATGCTATAGATATCTCACGAAGCAATAGTCCGACAACTGTAAAACTTGTATTATACATGTGTCGTTTGAAGATTAGTACTACTATAAACCATATGGATTTAAATCTAGTAACACCATCTATGTGTTAGCCTGTAAATTTTTCAGCTGACCTGTTATTACAACAGTGATATTTGAACAACAGTTCATGTCAGATCATTTTGAGATGTTTTTGGATGATTGGAAAACTGTAATTTGGGTCTTTGAATTTTAAATTCAGAAAGGAAAATATTTTTTTGAGGATAAGTCAACAATCATAACTTCTATACCATAACAACAGACAAAGGTTTTCCGTTGCAGGCTATAATACGGTGATAGTAAGGAATGGACTACCATAAATAGACTTTGAATCTATATACCAGCAACATGTTTGTCTACTGAAAGTAGACAAGCATCACCATTCGATGGCTAGACCTTTACCATGATGCACCACTTCTACATACAAATAAGATGATCCAATAAACTGAACTTGGCAGATATGTTTTTGTAATATGATCATTTTATATGGAAATCTTTAGGCTTTACAGATCTACATATGTGAAATTATGAACGAAATACTTTATATTCAGAAATGTGTGTTAAAATCAAAAGTTGATGAAGTAATCTTGAATCATCGAAGTTTGTCAAAGGGAGTCACGATATGCCTGACGATTTAGATTTCATGTGCATATAAAAATCAAACCTGGTATGAATGATTATATTAAATAATACTAACTATCGCATCCATAACTAACGCATCCATAACTATAAGGTGTGTTAAAACACTGACTTTGCTGATTTGGGGTATATATATCATATATGTATATATATCACAGTATCAGCTCTTTCTATTCCCAAAGCAGTCGTTCGGTCGAGATTATCGGTGTTATACAATACACAAAAGAACTCTCCATCATCAACCATACAATGGGGCACGCATTTGAGTATCAATATGCCTACACACATTACAGCGACTTTTTGTGAAAAACTTGAAAACGATCGTGTACAATATGATGACAGCCCACCAGCGGCCTGTAGACCATCACTAAGTAAAATGACAATAACAATGACTAGCCCTGCTGTTCCTCGTTCGAAAAAACGAATACTTTCCGTTAGTAATTAATGTGAGGGAACAGGCAAATTTTACCTTTTCCTGAGGAAAACGATTGGCCCACGTTTTTTCAAGGAACAAAGTCACAAGAACAAGTGACTATTAAGTATCACAAAATCGTGATCCATAACCTGTTGCTACCATAAATTGACAGATTGGGTTTGAAGAACATCCAATAGGAGCTAACAACACGGAATATTTCTGCACTATGACAAATTATTTTACGTTTTTAAGGTTCCAGACTTGTTTTTATGAAGTCATTAAAAATCGCAGGTCTTTACTGTCAAACCAGATTTTGGCAGCCTAAATGAGTAGATTCGACAGTAAGTGCAGAAATTTTCGCTTAAAAGTTTTGAGAAAAGTCATGAAAGCCTGTAGAATGACTTCGAATGTTCAACAACTCTGGTGGTGGCCAATTTATCATTGATATTAACATATCGCAAAGTGGAACACAATTTAAGCGTCCACGTAACTATAATTAATAATCATAATAGTTACTATCTTAAGAACCGAGTATGATATGGTTTCTCCAGATTAATTTCCACCACTCAAAAAATGCTTCGGCCACACTTACTCTGCGTCTCTCCAAAAACGCAGACGATATCATCCTAATCCAGGAACCATGGATCGTGGAAGACGTCGTTCGTGGCCTTGGGACACCTTTATATGCGCCACTCTATATAAAAGACAAAGGTAAGTAAAACGTAGCCTTAATGTATTTTAACTTCCTTACCTCAACGACTCCGACTTAACCTGGCTAAAGACTGCCAAAGCATCGGGGTATCTTGGCCACGATAAGGTGGGCCCTGTCTCTGGTGATAGCCTGGAAAGGATGGTACTGGAAGCTGGAAGGCAAAACACTGGTCTCATCATCGTGTGCTACGCTAACGCTACTCACACGGTACGGGGCAGTACCGACATCAACGATAGAGGTGAGTCACTTTTTGATAACATTTTAAGTACTATCCTCATTTTTTGCAACATTAGAAATGAGCCCACTTTTATAACAAGAAACCGACAGGAAGTGCTAGATATTAAGCTTGTCACAGACAACATCACTCAAATGCTAACGAACTGGACTGAACACTCGTTTTCAGACCACAGATATATTTAATTCAGTCTGTCAGAATTACTATGCTCTGAACTCTCAAGTCCCCCGCGAAACACCAATGAGCTTGACATGAAAATCAGGGAATTCACCCTGTCTCTCAATCAGGCTATGGCTTCTTCTTGCCATCTCATTTAACTTAGGGGAAAGAAAAAGCCGCACTGGTGCACTTCAGCACTAGGACCGCTTGGAAACACCTGCAGAAAACTTTTCGACCTTGCAAAAAGCACAAGAAAAGTGACTGACTGGGACAAAGAATCCCTCAAAATATATATTGTAAAAATAAAAACTGAGGACAGTAAAGCGTCAATCTTGGAGAACATTCTTTGACAAAATCACAGAAACCTCTGAGGCATCGTGGCTAAGGAAAATCCTCTCTACAAATTATATAATACATAGTTGTTTGAAAAAAAAAAAAAAAACGGATGGCTGCTGGATAACTTAAATGACGAATAACTTAAAGTGGACACCCACTTTCAAGGTAGCTCATTATTCGCGGCCGACAGTAACTCAAACAGGACTACTGCAACCGTGAGCAAAATTCATGGTTTGATTTCAAGAGACTAACTGCTTTGTGCGCTGCATAGCTTCAAACTATACACATCTGCGGGTCTGGACTGTATAATACCGGCTGAACTTCAAAGGTCCTCAGATAATCGTATCATCTAGAAAAAATCATGAGAAGCTGCGTAGA
This sequence comes from Volucella inanis, assembly GCA_907269105.1. NCBI lineage: Eukaryota > Metazoa > Arthropoda > Insecta > Diptera > Syrphidae > Volucella > Volucella inanis. The sequence continues at coordinate 40,108,622 of OU026154.1, read as the reverse complement.
ATTGATCCATATTCCACTGTCATGGAAAGAAGTTAATGAAGTTTTCATTCAGAAGACCGAAAACGCTCTCACGATGTCCCAAAGGACCTCAGACCTATAAGTCTATCATCATTCCTTCTGAAAAGTATAGAAAGACTGATTGATAACCATATTCGAGCTAAAATTGATCCAAGACTTTTGTCAACGGCTCAACATGCCTACTGTAATATCGGTGGCCACATCGAACGATCCCTACAATACAGAGAGTACATAATTATTGCTTTCCTAGACATAGAGGACGTCTATACCAACGTCGACACATTCGCAATCACAACTGCGCTATCACGACTGCAGGTAGATGACTCACTTGGGGAGTTGATAAGTCTTAAGCTAAATAGCAGAATAATCAGCTTCAATCTGGGCGGGACTTCTGCTTAAGGATGTGTTAGTAGAGGTACGCCGCAAGGTGGTGTCCTTTCTCCCCTTTTCTGGAACTTAGTGGTAAATGAACTGCTGGTATACCTGGAAGTGGAAGGTAGGAGGTTGATTGCCCATGCCGATAACGTTGCTATAGCCATCTCAGGTGAGCATCTTAATGCCATCAAAGAATTCCTTCAGCTAAATCTTAACAGATTAACCTGTTGGGCGGATTGTTAACCCCTATAAAACTGATCTTGTTCCCTGTTCCAGGAAATATAAATTTTCAACTATAGACCCTGCTTCAAAAAAACAAAAAAGAAAAAGAGAAAAAAAAAGAAAAAAAAATAGTGTTTTCCGAAACAGCAAAATTCCTGGGTCTCATTTTTGATAGAAAACTAAACTGAAAACCTTATATTCAAGAAAGCTACAGTAGCTTTATTCTCTTGCAAAAATGCCATTGGTAACAAATGGGGCCTTCAACCTCTTCAACCACTTCAACCTCTTCAACCACTTCAACCTCTTCAACCACTTCAACCTCTTCAACCACTTCAACCTCTTCAACCACTTCAACCTCTTCAACCTTCAATCCACTGGCTATATATCTCGGTCATAAGAACGACACTCACCTACGGTGTGGTTTTCTGGTGGACGACCTTAGACATTGCAGTCAACTACAAAAAAACTAAGCCGAATCCAAAGAAAAGCATGTCTATGCATAAGCGGAGTTCTACACTCCACTCCCTCCCACTTAAGCTATTCGCTTTAAAGCAACTTCACAGTGGACAAATAATTTATTTGGCCGCGCTATTATTCTTAATATATTAGGAATCCACATAGAGAACATCGACTACACCATACCTAAACTTCTGTTGGACAAGGACTTTCATGCGAGCTTTCCCTTTAGATCCTTCTGGGATTAAGATACTTTCATGGGTTAGTGGTGGCGTTTTTTTTTTTCTAAAACCACTCTTGAATGCCGATCATCTTTTACGGAGATGGCAGAGCAGTATAACCTTCACCTTTGTTGGGTGCCAGGCAACAGGGACATTCCAGGGAATTGTAGGGTCGACGAACTCGCAAATTGGAACCAACAGTCTGTTTCTTCTACGAGTATATAGGAAATATCTCAGCGCCATTATAGGTGTCATCACTAGACACTGCCTTATTGGCAAGAATGCAATAAGGCTTGGCGCTTTTACAAACGATTTCTGTTGAATCTGCATGGACGAAGAGGAAGAGGCGACAATCCTCCACTTGTCCACCTAGGAGCCTTCTTCTACAATGACTTAAGCGATCCAAAGAATACAGATGTTAGCAGTCTTCTGCTCTTCTTCGTAAGCTCAAATTGGTTCAATGAGTAAGAGGATCATAGATCCACGTAGCAGCACAACGGCCCAATAGGCCTAAGTTTGTTGGTTTTCCAGCCGCCACTCTCACTTAACCTAACCTAAGAACCGAGTAAGAACTTTTGCGCCACCTAGTTCTTGCAATTGGAAATCGTTGACATTTGGTGATCTAGAATGATTTCATTATAGGGAAGAATTAACTGATTATTTTGAGATTATTATGGAGCGGTTTCCCAGGCTTAAAACAAAAACACTTATAGGTGGTGTTGGTGGAGTATGCAGACTGCCAAGGTATTTGTAGAGTACTTGTATGTGAGTTTATCAATCTATTTTTAAACTATTTCTAGAGTCAAGCTGATCGAAAGTTATTAAGTTTGAGTATGGCTACCCAATGATAGAAAAAGGGTAACAAGTAAAATGACCAATTAAGTTTTTCAGACGCCATATCGTAAAAGGGAAGGAGAGTAAATGATGACTGATATCATTCTTTGTTAGTAAATTAACGAAAATTGTAAGATTGTGTTGAATTCGGCTTAAGCAATGAAGGTGTTAAATGTCGATAGAAGAGAAGATATTTGCATATTTACTTTGGAGGAAAATATGGGATCAAATTTTTTTCCTAAATTGTAAATAATAGGTGTTATACATCTAGTTACTGACGTGATAAAAAAGGTTTGAAATGGCAGATTTGTTTTATATTTATTATGTTCAACTTGATCCAATCCAATTATATGATAGTTTCTTCTGATATTGCAAAAGCCCATGACATATAAAATACTTACCATATAAGTGTTCGATCTTAATTGCATTCTCCTGTCAATGCCAAAAATGACAAATTTGAGATACAAAATCAAAACAATTGCATTATTCTTACGACAATATAAAAAATGGTCCCCTTGCTCAGAAAGTTCAGATCTCAAAATAACTGTCAGAGTTGATCAAATTTTTATGACAAATATGTAACACAATCTCGCATTGATTTTTTACTATATGTGTTAGGTATTTTTCAATGAATATAGCAATATTTTCCCATATGTTCTTGTTATCCATTCGGTGATCAATATCAGAAATTGAACAATGTAGATACCTCAGTCTGAATCGTTTTATATTCTCTACCTTCATAAAATCGTTGACTTCTATCGAACGATGAACAAAACGCCAATCGAATATTCTATTGAACGCGTCGATTATCCAGTGATAAATTGCCTAGAGCAAACTTCCTTTTGTTCGATCTATTGTTGCAGGACCTCTGTATTGATCTCAGAAAAAACTTGTTTGAAGGTGATTGTTATAACACATTTTGTCACATAATAAACAGAAGTCGTGAGTTTCATCGTAACAATGATTCAATCAAGTAGATCCAAAAATATTAAACCCGCCTGTTTGCCTGTATTTTGAGGTTTAGCAAATGCGTTTTTTCAATCTAAATCTTTAACAAGATAAAAATAACGGACAAAATGCTGCAATCCTATGTGTCGCTCCTGGGTGGGTTATTTCTTATTGAATGTTATGTTTGTAAAAACCTTGTGTCTGAAAAATGGGTACTATGAAGATAAGATAGTCGTGTATGACGCAATGATTTCAGAGACTTGTGACAGTTGTTACTCGTACATATCGACCGCTTGATCGCTTGATTGCTTGAAGCCTGGACAATAGGTCCTCTCAGAATCAGATAGTAACCGAGAGATAGAGCCCGATGTAGTTTCATTGCGAAATGTGCAATTATGAGGATTAAAATGCGGGGCACTGCATTGTGCTAGAGATCCCTAAGATAGTAATGGTGCTTGATTTTGTTATCGTGAATCAGTTGGTTGTGTACTTCTTTCTGTTAAGGATTACACAGAAGGACACGTTTGATCGATAAGTGTGTTAAGTGTGAAGGATTTTTTTTGTAATTTATAATTCTTAGTTATAGTATTGTTTAATTTTAAGAATCAAGATAAGATGTGTTTCATGTACCTACAACGTGGAAGCAATGGCAGGAAGTGTAGTAATTTTTCGGTAGGATAGGATCTCACTTTAGGAAAAAAAAACATGGATTTCCTTGAAAAAAAGTGAATTTAATGTATGATTAATTGGAAGTTTGTGTATATTGTTCCATGTTTATTGTGAACCATGGGAACCAATATTTATAAAAAAAACATATTCGAAATGTTACATAAGAAAACAGACTGGATTTAACGAAAATTTAACGAAGGATGTGAAACCAGAGTCTGAATTGTGCGCAGCTGTCACGCGTTTCAGACTGTAATTTCCATTCAAGGAGAGTTTATGCTCTTGTATGGTGTTACTCATCCAAGAAGATGGATTATAATGAGGCTACTCAACACTTTGGTCGAGTATGGGACAATCTTAAGAAAAACTTGTCATTGACAGTCTATAGTTACAATGCATGAAAGGAATGCTGCTGTAGTTGCTTTAGGTGCTGTTGTACAAGCTTATCCTTTTGTTTCGACAAGGAGCTTGTGTGCACAATCAAAATACATACTTACAGAACTAAGAAGCAAAATGGCCAGTGGACCAGCCGATTCGCTGGGATTCTTTCTAGAAAATCCTTTAAATCTTTGAAGAGAACTAAAATTTATTTAATTTCGAGGCACATTTTGACTTAAACGGTAATATAAACTAACAACATTGTCGAATAGGTATTAAAAGAGCATTCAAAGAATTTGAAGCAGTAATAAACACTCCACTATACTACTACAAATAGTGGCAACGGATTAGCAAGCACAGGAAGGTCACTTGTTTGGCATTAAGGCGGAGCCCGGTAAAGTATTAAATTATGATTTTATTGCTGTGAGCTGATCACTCTAGTATTCTGCTACCTTAGTAAGAAAGGGTGAAATCTAACTGGAACGGCTTTCAGGCTAATGATCAATCGCCCCGGTCCCGTTAAAACTGACAGACCTCAAAATCAGTTCTCCATCACGCCGCCTTTAAGTTGGTGACGTCTGTTCGAATGTAACCCATTATGTCATAAGTGACTACACATCTGCATAGAAATAGTGGCTTTAAAAAAAATTTTAAAACAAATAAAAAGAAGGATAACAAAAGCGATTAAGAACACTGAGGATTAGGGATGAGAGTCTGACACATTAACTCTAAATCCTTTACGGAATAGCACTGTACTTATACGATTCAAGCTAAAAAAAAACGAAGAAGAAGTAAATTAAAATCCTGAAAGGGAAGACAAGAGAACAGCAGTCGCCAATGATGGAAAAATTGGACATAATTCACTGACGATCCTATGCAGAAGAACTGAAAACTTAATGAAGGACAATAATAACCTTCATAATCAGATCAGTCGTCTGATTCGATTAGCTTACAACAACTAGTCGATATCGCAAGCATAAAACCCACCAAAGAGGAAAGTTACTAAACTCCCAAAGCTGCAACAAAGACGTCACAGACGAAAAGGTTGACAACTAATCGACATCCTTGCAGAAGTAGCACAGAGACTCCCAAATTTTCTGTAGAATAGTAGGGAAATATATGTAATACCCCTAAAAGGAAGAATTATATGATACCGAAGAGGTCAGTACCCTCACCATTGCCGTTCAATCAACTCCCAATACCCAAAAAGAAAAAGCCGTTCTTGGAGGAAGGTGTACCGGGACGCAAAAGGGTTTGATCGAGTGAAAAAACCATCAACCAACCATCGGAAGAAAAAAGGCTGAATTGACGAAGACGTCGAACCAAAAATCATAGAAAACCTATCCGAAAAAAGGAAAAGCTAACATATGAAAAGATGCTCCGAAAAGTCAAAAGCGATCCTGAACTAAAAGAACTTGGAGAAAATGTTGCCACATTAAGAAAACGGCGAATGGGTATCTATTCGTCATGCTCAAAAGATCTGCGAACTCATAAGCCACTAAATTTAAAAAAAAAGGTAAAAAATGCAACAGTTAAACAAGCTGATGTGAAAATTTTAAGACAAGAATCATTGATAGAAGTGATAAATCTTGATGAGATTATCACAAAATGAGACGTATTTACTGCATTCTTAAAGAACTTAAGTCATTTAGGAAGGCCTATAGTGGCACCCAGATGCCAACCAAGAGCTTACTAATGGAAACAGCTAGGGCAAAGTACTACGTATATGGTGAAGATATATGAAAAGGAACTAAAATAACTACTCTGCAAAGGTAAGGAAGGCATCGGTAGTAACTACTCTACGGGTAGTCATAAACGCCCATCGCACCAACGAGCATGGAAGAAACAGCTGTTGAAAATAAAATACTGCAGCTAAATCTAAATCACTGCGAGGCCGCCCAAACTCTCCAGATATAAACAAGTCCTGAGCTAGGTATAAACGTAGCAATCTTAAGTTAATCGTATCGACAACATGACAATATGGCCCGGCTAGCGGATGCCATGGGTAAAGTTGAAATATAGATCTGCAGAAAACCACCCGTCAGTGGTTTCTTCTTCAGGGTAAAATCGACGGCTAATATTTCTATAGATGTTACGCTCCACAAACTGTTCCGATCGAAGGATTCGATGGTTTCCTAAATAGGCGAACCATAGAAGACAGAGCTCGGAATCAACGCTCAACAAAAAAGTATTGACATTTGATGAAGAGTGTTTTATCCATATCGTAGCAGATGTAACGACGACTGCCTCAGTCAATAAAAAACCTGTTTAATTGACCACACACACCTCTATGGTCATGCCTGTATGGTAAGTTGGACAACTAGTTCACATTATTAACAAGTAAATCGGTAGAATGAAGAAATCGCGCAGCTACAAGCTGAATGCCAACGCGCAACAGAGCTCTCAAACATAGTCGTCAAAGAAGCAATTTCACTGAACTCTAGCACCAGTACAAATTAGGAGGAAGAGAACTAAAAGTGGCAATAGACACTAGCAAGCGCCGTGTTTGCACCAGCGAACTGTGCAATGAAACGGATGAAAACCTTTAACGGAGGGCCTACTAAGTAGTAATGAAGAAATTTAAAACTTCCGAGCTCCATTTCCCTCCTGAGCAGATATATTGCAGAAAATAGTGGAAGGCTTTTTCTCAAGACAAACGGGCAATTTACTGGGGGAGGGGCTAATGACAGCAGAACAACAAATTCCTAGAGTCACAGCCGAAGATATACTTGACGCTTGCAACAGATTTGAATAGGAAAGTCCCTGGGCCAGATTGCATTACAAATATAGCCTTAAAGGCTGCAGTCAATGCCAAAATAGACAAAAGAATTTGGTCCGACCAATGAAAAAAACAGAAGCTCATATAAGTACCAAAGGGAGGCATACACGCAAGTGACCCATCAGCCTACCGTTCACTATGCATGCTGAATAAGGCTGGGAAAGTATTGAAGTGAATCATCTCTAATAGATTAGAAGCAGCTATTGAATATTTAGGAGGACCATCAGAATATCAGTACGATTTTTGAAAGGCACGCTCAGCAATTGATGTCAATAAATCGGTTGTTAATACAGCAAAAATAGACATAGAAGGATGACGATAAAGAAGAGGCACAAAACAGCACTACTGTCAAGGACGTCAAGGAAGCTTTCAACACCGCGAGTTGGGTACATATTCTAGAAGCGCTACGAAGTTTGAGAATTTGAATCATTGTGAAAAACTACATCCGATAGAGAGTGTTACTTACCATAGAGACCGTAGGTTGGTGAAGTACTTGTACAGTGGCATTGTTCGCCTTCATCTACCAGACGAAGCTTAAATCGTTGGGTTTGCGAACGACATCGCTCTCATCGTAACAGCAAAATATTTAGAAGGAATTGTCCAATGAAACAATTTCAATTGTACGACGGTGTCTGGGGTCATCTGGGCTTACATTACTTGTAGCTGATTGCGCTCACAGTAGGTGAACATGACAATTCAGCAATAAAATATATTGGCGTCATGATTGAGCCAAGATTGTTTTTTAAAGAGCACCTGGAATATGTGATATGCAAATCTTCGATTGCTCCTATTATGAGCATAATGCCGAATATAGGAGGACCCATGTATAGCAAGAGACTTCTCTTAGCTAGAGTACTTACATCAGAAGTACTTTATGGATCGCCAATCTGAGTCAAAGCTATGAAAGTGAAATCATACAATAGGAAAGTCAAAGCAGTGGGTTGGCTTTGTGCAGTCAGAGTGACTAGCGCATTGCGGGCATTCTCAGGCGAGGCAGCGTTCTGCGACAACGTACACTTCCAACTGATATACTTGCAGAAGAACTACAGAGAAAGTTTATAAAGAACAGACAAGAGGGGCGGCTCCTGAATAGTGATACCGATGCAACGGAAGGCAACACGAGTTTAAGACAGTGTCAATAATGCTGGAGACTCTTGTAAAAAGGCCGATGAACTTTTTGTCTTGTTCCGAATATCGAAACACAACTGCAACACCGTACTAAAAACTGTGAGTTCCCTCTCTGTCCATTTTGTAGTGATACTTCTGAAGACAAGAAGAATGTATTGTTTCAAAGATAAACTCTTCGCGAAGTACTGGAAGAAGCACCAACTCACTAGAACATAGTACGTCATGTTAGAATAGGAAAATAAGTGAAACACGGTGTGCTCTTTGGGCGAAACATATGTCAAGGGCTAAGATACCTAGAGCGAAAAAATAAAAAAAAGCGAGGACAAGACATACTCGAATTTAAACGCAAATGAGTAAAAGAAAGTAGGAGCTAAGAAGAATAAAGGCCGCTTACAGAACTCCACCAAAACGAACATCCGTGCACATAAACACATATAATACGTACATAACTACATTCACCCTCAGGCACATTCATTTACAAACACGCCTCTACATATCCTCTATTCTTACAAATACAGAAAACTCATAACTCGTATTATGTATGACCCAGATCCATTCTTAACATACTTACGTATTCACACATCTATGTACGTACTCATTCGCATGCAATTATAATCACCTCTACATACACACATATGTATACTCGCACATAACTGCATTCTACATGTTAATGTCCATCAAACTGATCATACTCACAGCCCAATCCACAAGCAAACACCTACCCCAGATAAACTCCCACGACCGCACATACTTATATCCATAAAACGAGTACAGCCACGAGCTATACCGGTAGTCTTCGTTCGAACGATAGGACAATAAAACGAGTACTTCGACAAGCTCCCGTATCATACGAAGTTATGCGTTTGCGGGGGGTGAGAAAAGGACTGTAATTCCTTGCGGATGTTAGGTCTAGTGAGTGAGAGTCTCACATTGGCACCAACACTATGTGCAGTCACCACCACTTTTTAACTCAGAACTTCTTTTTCAGAATTTTAAGCCTGAAATCTTAAACTGAATACGATGGCGGTCCCAAAAGTACCCGACCAACAAAGAAAACACAAATATAAATAAAAAATTATTTATTTTTCAACATAATCGCCTTTCAGCTCTACACCCTGTCTGACTCGACCAGCAACTTTTTGAAATTATTGTGCCAAAGCAAAAAATGTTCGAAAATACATTAGTTTTCAAGTTGTATCAGTAGTTTTTAATATGTCCACCTTTGGCGCGAATAATGGCCTTGAGACGGCCGAAGAATGCATCGCACTCTGCACGCAAGTGGCTCTGCGGTATTTTGGCCCATTCCCGGCGAAGTGCTTGTTTGAGGTAGTCGAAACTTTGGTATTTTTTAGTGCCAACCTTCGCCTTCAAAATACCCCAGATAGAGAAATCCAACGAACTTGCATCCGGAGAATTTGCAAATCATTGTGTCGAAGAAATGAAGTGTGGAACATTGTTTTTTAACCAATCTTGGTTGACGCACGCTTTGTGAGACGGTGCCGAGTCTTGTTGAAATGTCCACGGTCTCCGACCGAAATGATTGTCTGCCCAAGGTTTCAATAATGCCTCTAAGACAGTTTCACGGTAAACGATCGCATTAATTTTGACGCCACGGTCCAAAAATACGAGCGGAGAGCGACCATCGGCGGTTATGGCGGCTCAAACCATCACCATCGGTGCTGTCTGCTTTCTGGTAGCCGTCCGAAGGTGTAAATTTTCGAAGGACTTCTCTGGAAAGTAAACTCGCTCATTTTGTTTGTTGACATATTGCTCGATAACAAATGGCGACTCATCGGAAAAAACCAAAATCGGGAACTCACCACTTTCGTGCAAGTGTAGCAACTCCTTCGCTCTTTCAACTCTTACTTTTTTCTGTTGCGGTGTAAGATCGTGTGTTTTTTGGAACTTCAATGGCTTGAGCCAAAGCTCATTTTTCAGTACTTTTTGCATGTGTTCCATCGATATGTTGAGCTCACGAGCCATTTTTCTTCCACTTCGGCTCGGATTTCGCTCAATTCGAGCCTTCACTTTCCGAATCATTTTTGCCGATGTTGCTGTTTTTTATGACCACCTTCATAGCGGTTTGCAACCCTGCCAGTATCACGGTAACGAGCTATGCTTCGAGACACAAATGATTTATTCACATTGAGGTGTTGGAGTGCTCTAACGACAGCCACTTGTGGTTTTCCAGCCAAATATACATCAATCACACTATCACGTTTGAATTCCACCGCGGATAAAAATTTTTCAACACAACTGAGACGCAAATCGTTTAAAATGCTAGCAAATAATAAAATTATCTGTCATGTGTGAAAATTAGAGCTTACTGTCATGAACAGTTTGGAAATTATAGCAATCTGAAGTTGATTGCAGTTCGAGTCAGGCAGGCTGTATACACTTTTCCCAGCAATGTTCAAAAAGTTAGATACCCTTTTTATAATAAGAACTGTCTTACTCCTCAGAAAAGCCATTAACTGCCGACATCACTTCTTAATCGTTGGAAAATCGTTGACCACTGAGCCTTTTTTCCAAGTTTGGGAACAGAAAATAATCCGAGGGGGCTAAATCTGGCGAATAGGGTGCATGAGGTAGCAATTCAAATTTTAATTCATTAATTTTGGCCGTTGCAATAACGGATTTATGAGCTGATGCATTGTCTCAATTAAAACATCTTCACGACACTGTTTTTGTTCGAGTGTAAGCAAACGCGGCACCCATCTTGCACACAGCTTTCTCATGTCCAAATTTTCAAATAACATGCGATGTACCGCACTTTTTGAAATGCTTACAATGTCTGCTAGCTAGCGTACTTTCAGTCTACAATCATCCAGTACCGCTTTGTGGATTTTCTTCACCATTTCTGGAGTCGTCACCTCATTTGGTCGAGCAGACTCACCCAGAGTAGAATACAGTTCAGCTTTTATATTGGTTTGGCTGAGGCCTTTCAAATAAAAATATTGTACCACATAATGATGACCAATTTTCTCCATTTTCACAAATTCACTGACAACGTTCACTATTGATGGCTGTCAAACAAATACAAAAAAACGTGGCGCTTTCAAGGTTGAAGCATATGCTTTTTAGACTGTGTACTTTGCAATACAGTGATATTTTCAAACAACTTCCGACATATCTTAATCAGGCCGGGTACTTCTGGGACCGTCATCGTATCAGGTAAGGTAAATTGGAACTGTTTCAGATTCATCCAGATCAGATAAATTCTGTGATATGTTTTCAAAATTTCAAGTTCACTTTCCTTGCTTACGCCGTAATGATAAAGATATATGGTATTACCAAATCACGTTTAGAATTTTCCGTGCTTCAAGTTTTTTTTTAAGTCGATGATGTACGAGTATTAGCGTTTCCACGATTTTGAGTTTATGAGAGGGGGGAAAAAAAGGATTAACTTTGTCAGAATAAACAGTATTTATTCGTCTACATTAATATCGTCGCCTTTAAAATAGGCCCCATTAGATGTTATGCATTTGTGCCAGCGCTTCTTCTGATCCTCGAAACACTTCTCGCTCTTCCAGCGATGCTGTTTTTATTTGCTCAATCTTCAGTTTTAGGAACAGAACCAGTTATTCGCCACAAGTTATGACCCTTTTGAGCAAGTCAAAATCATCATTGACGTCATTCGAGAGTTACTAAACGATGCTCATAAGACTATTCTTCTGATCAAACTTCGTTGACACACGGCTGAAGCCCAAACCATCCGAAAAAATTGCATGACACGAGCCGACCGATACGGCAACATCGTCAGTAACTTCGATTATGGTAATTCGTTTCAAAACAATTTTCTTCACAGTTTCGACGTTATCATCTTTTGTTGATGTGCAGAGGCGTCCAGAGCAAGGTTCGTCATTGGCATCTTCTCGGCCATCTGGGATGAGCTTGTAACATTTGTAAACATTTTTTTAATTAGAGTAGACTCACCGCATGCCACTCTCAATATTTCATAAGTTTAAGAGCACTTGATTCCACTTTTTACACAAAATTTGATATCAATTCTTTCATCCATTTCTTTTAACAAACGAAAATCGCCGAGCTCATAAGTTTATGTCTAACCTTAGCGGCTGCCCCAGATAAAGTAAACAATGAATACAGATGAAAATACTATAATACTATATGAACGTGTTTACCAATATAATAAAAAAAAAATGTTGACAGTCGGGCTCTCCAAACCCGCGAAATTTAAAAAAATCCTGTTATTTTCTGAACACACCTCTTATGCATCACTGACACATCCAATTTAGGTCTGATTAGATTTTTAATTACATTTACTACTGAATATCAGTTGATTTGTTCTATTAAGTATTCAAATATGTTGAGTGTATATAAAGTAACATAACAATAGGAAAGCCAACTTAAGCCGATATTAGTGCTATATTGGCAGAACTTCAATAAAGAAGTAGCGCGTATTAATCGCACAAATGCCAAATTCCAAAACGCCGAGCAATTAAAACACTGCATGTTAAAAAATTGCCTGCTGGAGTTGTGCAAAAACTCTAATTCTTCCTCACATAAGTGAAAAATAAATGAAAAAATGCCACAAAGCTTAAAAGGCAAGACTTTCAAGTTAAAAATAAGTAGAGCAAAAATATTGAGGCCATTAAATTGCGTCTTTAGGTCTTTATAATACGAACAGTGCAAAAATGAGGGGGGAAAAGTATTAACCAGATCTCACACATTAGCCAAAGAGACTTAAAAAAATATATCTATTAAGAATTTTATACGATATATAGGATGACGTCAAAATGCAAATCAAACGTAATCAGGAAGATCCGCTAAATGGAAAGTGGATCCAAAAGCGAGCGGGCTATAAAAATTCTTTGTTCAATTAGTCAACCCCGCACAAATATGTCAGCAAAAATATAGATTCCTGAAAGAAATATGTAACACTCGATGTTTGCACGCTGCATATTTGAACTATTATATTTTAAGTAGGTCTTTTCTGACTTTAAATTCAGTAAATCGGCATGCATATCGAAGTGCGGAAACCTTAACGAGCAGTTAACATTTTATAGGGACTTTTTGCTCCACTTCAAATCTCAAACGCATAGGCGTATCGTTTCCCTTTCGGAATATGAAGTCTGAGTACATAAAACTAACTCATTTCACATAATGACCGGACGAGTATAGAAATATAGGATAGAGTCAAAAAAAAATATATATATATTGTATATATATATATTTTATATATATGAATTTTAGAGGCATGACTTTCAATGTCAGATTTGCATAGATTTTGAAGGTCCCAATTACACCCGTCTAGCCTTTCCACATCGTGTCTGATATCAGTTTAAAATGGAAAAGGTGTCATGATAGGAAAATACCTAGAAGTGACTCTGCCGTTAAATTTGGAAAAATTCTGTAATATTGATTGACATGCATCGATTTTAATTTTAGCAATGATAAGTAAATGGTATTTGTTTTCAAGGATAGACTTGAGGTAACCTGGTACCATAGCCCTGTAGGAGCTACTCGGATTGCTTATATTGAGGAGCATGCCAGACTCTAAAATAGTTAATACTTATCAGAGCAGACAATTCCATAATGCAAAATGCGACAAGACTTAAAATTGTTTACCACAGCATAAACCAGGGAGTAATGTAAGATACAAAATGCCTTCATTTGTTAGTGATCTTATTTTGTATTTTTCTGTTGAGTGCCTGTTAAAATATTATTGGGTCTATAACTTCGTGCGGTTTGCTAAGAGATGGCGTAACTTGTATTATTCCATTGGAACATGCGTTGGAAAGCTACTGTCATTGTACGTCATTTCAGTATATGTCATTCCAGTATATGTCATTCATTTGAAGCGTGAACAACAATAATTTCTTTTCACTCAAATATATTTTGGTGGAATTTGTGGTAAACATACGCTAGCTGAGCAAACGTGCCAAAAGTGGTTTGCATGATTTAAAAGTGGTGATTTTGGCTTGGAAGACGATGAACCTCCTGGGCAGCCAAAAAAGTTTGAAGACAAAGAACTGGAAGTATTACTCTATGAAGATTGTTGCCAAACACAAGAAGAGCTCGCAAAATCTTTGGGTGTCACTCAAGCTGCCATTTCAAAACGTTTAAAAGTATCTGGATATATTCAAAAGCAAGAAAATTGCACTTAACAGATGTTCAAAATAATACAAGACTCGAAAAGCTCCCAATAGAGTGAATGAATTTTAGATGAATTTTCTAAACGTTCAGTTGAAGATCTTGTTAGGAAGTCAGCGACTGTGTAAAGGACTTAAATTTTCGGTTGGCGAAAGTGTGGGCCGTAGACAAATCTAAATATATGCCTGGAAATCATTTAGAAACCCGAGCTTTTTCTTCGTCTGTAAGAAAATTTGTTTGACGTCACACAATATTGATGGGACAATTTTTGTTTTCAAGGTACCTTAATGTGTTATGTATAGCAAAGGGAATCAGGTATATAATATACTTATGTGTGCAGAAAAAAATGATACAGCAGCAAATGTCTTATATACCATTGCCACATCTAATCTCAGTTAGCAAATCGTTTGCTGAGCTGATGTGCCTATCTGCACATCTTAGCTTAGCTACTTTCACAAGAACCTTTTTCTTATTAAACATTTTAAGGGAATCTATAATCATATTTTATGTGTTAAATAACTTATTCCTTTACTGAATATTATCATATAATAAAACATCATTCAGTATTTTAATTTAAACCTTCTTCTATAATCAAATGCACCATTAAATCTCATAAGTAAGTAAACGCATACTTCCGTCACGACCTTGAGATGTGAGAACTCCAACTCTAAATTGGTTGGAAAAAATTGTGTCAAATCACACAGGCGGATAATTTACTTTTGCACAACAGAAAATTTTCTCTTCCAATTGAATGCTCTGTCAACCGGACCATGTTCTGAAGCGATCATTACCTTGGAAGACAATAGCTTTGTAATTCAACACTTTATAAACGAGCTCGATCTTAGCTTGTTCGCATGTACTTAGTGCTGCCTGCATTGTCGTTTTATATTCCAACGAATATTGAAACCAAGACACAGACCCCTTCTTTGATGAAGTATCTATGAATATGCCTTAAGCAGGCACAAGCATATATCTAATTAAAGCCGCCCAAATAAAGAGTTGTGCCTCATATGAAATACTAGAATTATAGGCATTCTGACCTTCGGGGATCTACGCCGTTGTCGTCGACGCAAGCTGCAAATTTTCGGTTATGCAACCCAATGTGCGCTCGCGCACACTCTTATATAGCGGACACGGGTCCCGTCTTTGATAGCAAGTCAGTCGACAGATACTCTTGTTCGGATACCCAGCATGTGTTATTTACATTGTTCAGTGAACTTTTATTGCGTTTCCACAGACAAATTTATTACAAATTTTCGCATAGCTTACAAAGTAATAGTACTAGTGACAGTACCTGTAGCAGTACTTGAATTCGAGCTACCTACTACAATTTGCGAGGGTATTTCTCAGTCTAATTGGGTTCTTTTGATTTGGTGGCACTGGCAATGACGGCAGTGATACTGATGATGGTGGAACATGGAATAAAATTGTCTTCCATTGTTGAGTGGATTATTTAATTTATATTTTGTAGGTTAATTTTCTTGTTCATTTGCCTGAAGGTTACGGCGGCCGTAAATTGCCGTTTCAATGGTGATTGCACGCAAGCAATGTGAAATCATGGTTAGCTATTCGTCTTCGAGAAAAGCTTTACGAGTATTGTTCTTGTAAATGCATACACCATGCGTTCTAGATTTATATCGGTGGAATATTGTTGGATATGATTTTCGTGAGCGATAAGACGACTAATGATCTTATGACGATTGTTCTTATAAGATTTGTGATTGCTGTTGAGTATAATTGAAATGTTTGGAAGGTCTTTTGACAGTTTTGAAATGTAAGCACTGTGAAAGTTGTGAAAAAAAGAATACAAAGGGATCTGTTTTCGCTCAAGGAAATCATAGCCTATTTCTGAATTAGAATTATTATCTTTATAATTTATTATTTCAATATAAAAATTTTGATCTAAATATAGAGTAATAATAATAATTGTTAGTAAGTTTTATTTGAGTGAGCAAGACATGTATTTTTTTAAAAGTTCGTCAACGAGTTAATATTGGATATCAATATCAATCAATCAACAATAAAAATTTGATTTAAAAGTTTCACTTTATTAGTTTCCTTATAAATTTATTCAATACGTACAGAATTTATAAAACAAGTTTATCAAATTAAGCAACTGTGTTTTATTGAGTGGAAATGGAATTTGTTTGTGGAGAGACTAGCTGTTTAAAGAAAAAAAGTGCAATGTATGCGTAGAAATAGCTTTCACACTAAGTGGGGTGATCTTAAGAGAACCTGCGATCTATAATTA
The DNA here is from genome assembly GCA_907269105.1 of Volucella inanis. NCBI lineage: Eukaryota > Metazoa > Arthropoda > Insecta > Diptera > Syrphidae > Volucella > Volucella inanis. The sequence continues at coordinate 40,092,232 of OU026154.1, read as the reverse complement.
GTTGAAAATAATATGCTCATAACAAACATGTGCTTAGATTACCAGAATATCCTGAATGCTATAGAACCTTAACTTAGTGACTTGTCTAAGATTAATAATGACATTTAATCTTTACATGGACTTGAAAAAAATTCAACAATAAACATTGGACTAGAGACAACGTTTGGCAAAAGCCAACAACTATTATACGCTGAAGCAGTCAAAAACAACACAGAACATATTTACATAAAACCGAACAATAACCAAAACAATGAAAAAACAGTGGAAGACCTATGTAATGCAATACACCCAGTAAACATGTATCATAACATTTCAGTGCTTACTGAAATGCATGTGACAAAAAAATATTTAAATGGCACGATCCAGCTAGTCAATTCACCGGCCTTAAACGAGAGATTAACTGGTTACTGAACCCCTTTCTTTATCAGTCCATCGATTTGCGTGCTGTGTGGCATGTAGCGCCGTCTTGCTGGAACCACATGTCAACCAGGCTCAGCCCGTGCATTTAAAAAAAAATCAAAGTCATTGAACGATAGCGGGCGCCATTGAAGGTAACAACGTAACACGGTCATTTTTGAAAAAATACTGGCCAATAATTCTGCCGGACTATAAGACGCATCAAGTAGTGCATTTTTCCGGGTGCATTGGCAGCTCGTGTATTGCCTGAGGTTGCTCATCAGACCAAATACGGCAATTTCGTTTATAACATACGTTTCGAGATCCCTGCTGGGCTTTAGCAAATAAAATCTCCAATACAAAATGTCGAAGACACATAAATCAATCGATTTTATTTCTAGAAAAAAAAAAAAATGTAAGAAGGAATGACAAATTAAATGTTTCTTACAATTTTAAATCCTCCTCGCAACAGTGAACACAGAACCACCAATTCAAATACAATTTCAAAATACAATGAATCCAAAACGTCAAAAATAAGAAGAGAAAGAGATAACCAAGAATCACAATTCAACTCGGGTGCGTTCATAAAATATAAAGTGGTGCGCTCACTCTTGGGTTGAGTTTGTATAAAACTTTTAACCGCGTCTGAAACTGCAGTGGAAGACTTCAGCTCTAAAACTCCTCGGCTTGGTTCCACTGCTTGTCTGTACATCTGTGCATCGTACAACGCCATCTGGTCCATGTGGCGCCCTAGCTATATAGTCCGCTAAAGGCATCCGTTTCGCAAAAAACTCCAGGTGCTGTGGTGTCCCTGTCATCCTCGCCAGGGTCGTAGGTCGTTAGGATCTACGGTTACATGTGTAAGCGGACGTCTGTTGATCGGGCCTTGCGCTTCTAGTAAAGCATTTCGTAGAACGTCTTCTCGCAGAATGGTCCCTTTCAATATAAATGATATGCTCCGCTTGATTGATTGGATTAGACGTTCCCACGCTCCTCCCATTTAAGGTGAGTAGGCTGGAATAAATTGCCAACTTATCAACTCATAATTAGACGCGTAATCTCTTAACTGATCCTGCATCTGCTTGATATATCTATCCAAACAATTTTTGGATACTAATAAAATTCAACCCATTTTCGTTATAGATATAGCGGGTCACTACACGGTTAATGATGAATCGTCGAAGCGCCATTTAACATTGATCCATGCTCATATTATTTAAGAGTTCAATTTGCACTGCTCTGAATGTGAGACAAGTTAAAATCTTGCCGTATCTCTTTACTGTGCTCCTTCCCGACTTGACTAACAGAGGCCCGAAGCAATCTACCCCAACATGGGTAAATGGTCTTAAATTGAAACTCAAACGTGCTTCCGGAAGGAGACCCAGGTCGAAGGCATAGGTACGGCTCTTAATCTCTTTCACAGGTTACACCTCGACTTCACTCTCTGCACCGCTCTTCTAGTACTGATGATCCAAGCGTTTTCTCGGATGTCTGAAATCGTTGTCTGCATTCCCATGTGCAAATTGCGTTCATGATGATACTGAATAAACAAATAGACAAACTCATGATTTTTTTTTAGCACAATTGCAGGATTTCTGGCGTCATACGAGGTCATTGTCTTTTGAGCCCGTCCACTTAAACGGATAGTAACCTCTTCATCCATAAATAAGGACAACGGAGAAAGCTTACTAGAAACGAAAATTCTGCACTTCCTCTTCAACACCACAATCTCCTCGGGAAAAGCCTCACTCTGTATTTTCCGACACATCCATTCTTCTACCTTAATAGTTTCTTCGTTGGAGATAAACGGAAGTCTTTCCGCTGGCTTTTTAAGAATGATGTTTCTCACACGAAGTAGCAAAGCAAAGACTCGTACTGAGGATGACCACCTCGCTTGAAGTCTAGGTCTTAACTCATTAAAAATATTAAATTATTAAATTATTCATGCAAATAGGTAGATACAGTGTGAGAAATATCTCCACTCACTTGTTCTGCAGTAGTTTTTTCGGATGTTACTGCCCACTTCTCAATCCTCAGCTTCATGAAAGTAGGACCCTTAAACCACCTGATATCCGAATCTCGAATGGTGAAATCGCTCCACCTCGTCGCATCAGCTACATTAACGCAAGTTCCGACATGGTATCACGGGTTTGGCGAAGATAATTCCAAGATCTCACTTACTAGAGTAGGAAATTTAAACTTTGAACAATTGATCAATGAAAGCACAGTCATGGAGTCAGAGAGAAAAATCGTTTGATCTACAATAACTGAATTGTGAGAGACTGTGACTGCCAAACGCACACCCAATACTGCAGCTTGGAGCTCCAACTTCGGAACTGTTAGCTTTTTTATCGGAGCGACTTTAACTTTAGCCATAACCAGAGAGATGTTGACTTGGTCCTCATTCTCGAAGCTAATGAGCGAAATCCCGGTCAGATGGATCCACGAATACTACCAAGCTCACTCGACCTATATCAGGATTCCATGAAAAATAACGGTGCGGAATTCTCAAACTCTCGATTCTCTTCAGATTTTCTAAAAATTTCAACTATTTAAATCTTATTTCAGCCGGTACTAGATCATCCCAATCGATTCCCTCTTGCCAAACCCCCTTGAAGTACACAACGTTCCCGGATGACAAAAAACGATATCAATCCTAAAGGGTCAAACATTTTTATCACTAACTTCAGAATTTATCGCTTAGAAATAACAGTTCCAGTAGACAGCATTGCAACCAGATCTGCATCCCCTCAAATTCGGTGAATTTATCTGAATGCGGTAGCCAAAACGTGCTCAAAATCTTTGATACCAAAGATCTCTCGATACCTCGGTCAACGCTTACCAATTTGGAGTTAATGTAACGTTCTGGTAACTGCTGAAGCATCTGTTCAATATTAGATTGAATCCCAACAAGATCAAAATTCAGAGTCACAAATATTGATAGCGTCCTTGGCTACACGTATAGCTTCTTCTACTGAATTGTGGCTATGAAAATAATCGGTGATGTATGTGCGCGTCGTGACTCCATCTAATGCTTAAGGATGCATATCTCTAATCATAATCTGCATAATCAACAATGTGGGATGTCTTGAGCTATCGCCGTCGCGTTTCAAGATCACTGTTGGGCTTTAGAAAATAAAATCTCCAATACAAAATGTCAAAGACACACAAATCAATCGATAATATATTGATATCTATAATATACAATATATAATCAATAATGTTTTAAGAAGGAATGACAAATTAAATGTTTCTTACAATTCTAAATCCTACTCCCAACCTGAACGCAACACTGCCAATTCAAATACAATGAATAAAAAACGTCAAAAATAAGAAGAGAAAGAGATAACGAGGAATGACAATTCAACTCGGGTGCGTTCATTAAATAAAAAGTAGTGCGTTAACTCTTGGGTTGAGTTTACATAAAACTTTTACTTCAAGTCGCTGACACCTATTTAAGCAGAAATGGTCTTCGTCGCTGAAGGAAATTTTTTGATAAAAAAGCGGATCTTCCTCCAGCTTTTCTAGGGCCCACTCACCAATAATTCGAAGCTGTGGCAGGTCGTTCGACATCAGTTCTTACACGAGCTGTAAGATTTCAGATCAAGATCCTTGCGTTAAATCTTCCACGTTGTCGAATAACACAATCCCAATTGCTGCGAACAGCGACGAATGGAAAAATCATGGACTTCATTAACACTGGCAGATATAGCACCAATATTTTCCTCTGTACGCACTCAAAGCATACGGGTAGGTGGCTTGGTGCGAAATTTGGTCCCTATGGATTGAATTATCAACCTGATAATGACAGCTCTAAAATGGTCGAAGTGAGGGACAAACTTTTTCCGAAGAACACGAATTTTGATAATAGAATTCAATATGGCAATGCTAACTGAGCATGTTTGACTTTGACACATGTCAAATAAAAACCAATAGAACCAAATAAAAACCATTAAAAAGCATGTTAATTGTAGTGAAATCACTTTCACTAAATCACAAAAGGCCTGAAATCTGAACTGATATGTATGCATAAAAAAGGAAACAAACTAAATGAAATAAGACTGGATAATAGTGCAAAGTAGAGTAATTAGTTCAATAAGTTTTTTATACAAAGTATAATAGATCTCAGTTGTTGTGTCATTATTTCTTGACTATACATGTGTGATAAATGAGTACAATGTAGTTTTTAAGTTTCGTGAAGTAAATATAGATGATGTAACTAGTTTACTAGTGCAATTACATGTATTATTCATAAAAATGACTTTAATTATATGAATTCTAACATGACAAAAGATATAATAATACGTCCTGTATTTATTCGCACAAGTAATATGTCATTAAATACTGGAATATTTATAAATTTGTGGAAAAAATCACTGATTAATGCGACTTAAAATATTGACAATTGTAAGGACGTTAAAATAATAAATGCAATTAAGACTTACAACGTAATTATTAAACCACATTTCGAATATTTTCGCAGTGTGTTATTTTTTTTTTTTTCACCTGTCCTTAAAAAAAAAAAAATTACAATACAAAGCCATGCCAATCATACTTAAGTGTGATAAGTAGACAAATAGTAGATTTAGTTTGAACGAACTAAACATTTTAACAATGATACTAAATAACAAAATTAGTAATAATAATATCGGACGCAGTAGTCGCTTCGAAAAAGAAATTATTTCAATATTTAAAGAATGCAGACTAGCTTACCAGAGAAAATCAAAAAATCCAGGAGCATACATAAATTTAAACTTATGTACATATGTAATAATACTATTTAGTGGAATGTTTGGAAAAAATTCTTAATTGCTGTTTAAGATAAATAAAGCAAATTTAATGCAATTCAGTAATATTCTAACTAGTTAGTTAGCAGTAACCGCTGTGTATATTATTTGACTAACTGTCTTTGATTGTTTTCACTATAAGCGCAGTCGTTGAGTATTTTCCTCTTGCAACGCTACTCGTGTAATACTCTCCAAACGGATGGTGTGCGGATTCACAGGATTGAATCAACGCTAGTGTCAAGTCAACATGGATGATACCGTGTACTTCAATAAGGTCAATAAGGTTTTGTTTTTTTGGGAGTAGTCACGGTGCTTAAATAGTGAATGTGTTTGCTGAATTCTTTAAAGAAAACCGTTGGCTCTTGGTAACTCATATCTGGCCCCTTTCCTCCAAGGGATCTCAGAAAATCCTGTTTTAATAACCACACTCTTGCAAACATAATTTTTAGATAAAACGGATTCACTTTTTTTAAGAACTTCACACTCAAGTGGGTATGAATACACCTGTAGTAGTTATTTGGCTCTATGGGTGGCATCCAACATTAAATGGTGAGACTTAATTCTTAGCGGCAGTTGTCTTGATGTTAATTTCTAGTCATCTACTCATCTAACTTGATTTTTGTTAGCTGAAAACATGAATTTCTTTCGGGCGCGGTTGGGATTTGAACATCAAATCACCAATTTGAAATGTCGTCTACTATCACTTGAACCACGATCACCTATCACTGAGCCGTCAACTCTCTTAAAATATTTACACGTATCGCAAGAAAAGGAAGATTATTGAATAAAGATAGATATATCATCAACTGATTTAGATATCTTTATGTTTTCGAAAGAAAGACCATTCAGTTTTCAGTTTCTGGTATAGTTCATGATATTAAAAATTATAAATATATTTACACATAGATACTTTGCTAACAATGGCAAGCGAACAATAAGGATGACATAACAAATACTCATTTGTAAAAAAAAAAGGCATCGAGAAGGTACGCAAAATACTTTATTTTTAATTCGATATCACTTGATGCCAAGACCCAAATTGGTATATGTGCACTAAGTCATCGTACATTCTGTTACATACCGTCTTACATATTCGATATGAATAAACTCTCCTTCATGTTTTAAATAACCTGTAGGTTAAAGAATTCATCCAATAATTGTATCCGAATTCTCTGGAAATAAATCCCATTTCCTTGTAAGGAATTTCCTAAGCAATTTAATTAAAATTACAAAATCTATGACAACAGTTTTAAAAGCTCTCCACGTACTTAGTTCAACAACAGCTAGTATGTTGTCAAATTCACTATTTTTCAAAACTTTCAGTATTTTTGGTCCAATAAATATGCCCTCTAATTTTTGCCTCACTAACTTTCGAGCATTTCTCTTTATGATAAAAGAACCCTCTACCTGTCCGATCTAGAGCTTTAAAGAAATTTTTTATTAAGCCCAATTTGATATCTAGCGGTAGTAGAAATACGTGTTTAGGATCAACCAGGGGCTCATTAGTAATATTTCTTACACCTGGAGTTAGTGCTCGACGTAGTGGCCATTTTTTCTGTAAATAATGACGACCTCATGGATGCCCCATTCACATGCAAAACAGCAGTGTTTCGTTTAGCCACCCTTTTTTTTCAATCTCCACAGATTGACCACTTATAGTATTTATACTGAATATGTTGTAGGAGATATCGCATATTCTCGTTGATTTCTTCATATGAATAGCGTGAGATATAGCTACAGATGATTATTTATTGCCGTTGTGAAGTAAAACTGCTTTGAAGCTAAGTTTACTGGAATCAATTAATAGGCGCCAACTGCTTGGTTCATGTTTCTGTCTTAACGTATCAAATACGTTGTTAACATTCATGCAGTGTACCAAAAACTATGTACAAGTTCTTTTTCACGTTTTCGGAAGTCACTTATATGTACGTCTTCTTTGAGGAGATTCCATTCTTTTAATTTAGATGCTAGGAGTTTTGAATAGGATTTCGCTAGTTTTAAATATCTAATCAATTCATTCAGTTCAGCTTTTGAAAATAAATGCGGCTTTGTTGAATATTTTGGTGTTTGAGAACTTAGATATTGTCGATTTCCTATTCGAATTGCATATCATCATTTGTTGAATCACTGGCACATTCAGCTTCTTCCTCCGAACTACGATTCTGGTGGTTTTGGAATAGGATATACTTCACTATGTTCAACAGGCCGTAAAGCTGATGTTAAATTGGGATACTGTACTGTATTCTTGGACTTCAGGCCGATGCCTTACACGTTAGTGAGACAAAAGTAACAATCTGTGGCATGGTCTTTTGGTTCTCTCCACACCATGGGTACTGCAAAGCGCATATGATATTTTGCACCTTTCAACCAACTTACGATTATTTACAATGTTATACAAGTTTACCTGGATCTCCTACTTTAACTCCAAAATAATTTTCGTAAGCTTTTGGGAGTTGTGTAATATTACGTTTTTGACATTTAAAAGTTAATTTTTCACACACATAACAAAAATTGTTGACATTATTCACACTTCCTAGGCATTGTACTTTCTTGTTAATGCACTGTAATACCATAAACAAACATGACGATGAAGAACTCCGTATGCTGTTGAATGCCTACATATGCACACTATTGAGTTAGATGCGTATTTATTACAACAAACAGACCGAAATGAACTTGTCTCAGCACGATTTGTTTGTCAAATCACGCAGAGCAATGCAATATTTATTCCTTTACATAAACAATTCTATCCAACATGCGTTACATGCATAAGAGTATATATATAAAAAAAAATTTTACTAAAAATTATGGGTGATAAGCAATTTCTATTTTCATATTAGTTTTAGGGTGCCGAAATACATTTAAAACACATGAAAATCTTCATGTCACAAAATACGAGTATGTGTTGACAGTGATATAAGAAATCAGATCACAAGAATCATATTTTCACAAGGGAACATCTGTGTAAATTGGTCGTCAAGTAAATTAAACACCTTCTCCAACCAAACAAAAGCCTGCCTTTCTATAAATGCTTTTCATGAGTTACTTCTATTTTAACTGACCTAAATATAAGGTAACATGATTAGAAAACATCGAAAATAAAATAATATACATATTTACTATATTTTCTTACGAGCAATGCTTATTTTGACGGTTTCTTATCAAAGTTGTTTCCGCAGTTTGGCATGAACATGCACTCAAATGCCTAACACAAATGTTTTCCTCATATTCAAATAGTATAGCTCTTGCGTTTGGAAGTTTCCCAAAACACATTAAAGGCATCGTAAAGTAAAATATCATAGATGAATATATTTTCTCCATAACCCACACCTCTTAGTTATCTCAAATACAGAAATAAATATCAAACAAATTTGGCTTAAGATGCTTTTGCAAGAAGTTCACTTATCTCAATTACTTTAAATTTCTTCACGCTGCGGAGGATTTCAACTAAATTTCTGTTTTATATGCGCGACCAAAGGATTTTAAATGTCAAGTCATGGTGCACTATGGAATAAAATTGAAAATATCGGTGAAACTAAATGGTTGGATGCTGTAGGGTAATAGTCAAATGGGATTTAGATTTAAAATTCTGAATATTTAATAAATTCCTGGCTTAAAATAATTTACACATTAAGATATCAAAGTTATATGAAACACGTAAGTATGTTTGCATTGTGTCCAAACTTAATTTATTGAAATGTGAAGGCTTGATAACTGTTAGCTTTACGTTGCATTGGTTGTAAGTGATTCACTGAATATTTGTATCTCAAACTGCTCAGCTCACACCTTATGTTAATAATGTGGTTAAAGTTCTGAGTTGGAAAACTACGCTCGAAGTCAAATGTTTAAAATATTTACAGAACAGTTAATAGATTGAAATGTTTTTTTCACTTAAAAATAACTTTCACTATTCTTTAAATCGTTCATTTGAATAAATGCAAAATTTTTATTTAATGAAACTGAGAATTTTTTCTATAAATGCGATATATTGATCAAATGCCAATTTACTTACTTATTAAGGTAGTAAGCCCAAATTGAACTTGGACCTCAACCAACAAGTCTCCAGGTACCATGATCATGATCATGACCATGATGATACAATATCTCGGGGTTAGTATCGATGACCCCTTGTGCCGTAACTGTCAATGCACTCAAAATGGCCTAGTTATCTCAAACGTTGGATCCATAGAAGCTTGATCTGTATCTGTAATAAATGTACAAATAATTAAATGGTGGAAACCCCATCAATATGCTTAGCATACGTAATTAAAATATTAATAACCTAAACCAGATTTTTATTTATTGTATAAAATTACAACACTTTTACATGGTGTCAGAACTGGGATGGCGAATACGAGAATACGAATTGAACTGGACTGCTCCAACCTTGTTAAAGAATAGCCTATGTGGAAGGGGACATTTCTTATCTTCATGGTAGCAGATGGTAAAATGGGCGAAGGTGAGCAAACAAGAATTGCTAATTTTCTATGGTTGATTAGTTCTCGTGCTATGGAAATATATGAACAATACTTTATTTCCCAACGATGAAGTTGTAGAAGTTGCAGAAGACGAAGAGGAACCACTAAAGAGCGAAAGAAAATGATGATGAAATGATGTTTTACAAGCCTTCGATGATTATTGTGTTCCGTTAAAAAATGTGACAATGGAATCAATTAAGTATAACATCGTCGTCCAACGGGGAAAACAACCGTTTGCAGAATTCGAAACAGAATTGCATAAAAAAATTCAGCACGGATGCTTAGAGACCGCATCATAATTGGCATTTCAGATAAGAAGCTGCAGCTTAAGCTTCTTGATGGAAAAAATGAATCACTCAAAACTGTGGTTGACACCTGCAATGTATTTGAAGCTGCGTCAACCAGTCAACAACAATTACAAATGCAAGTTCATCATATAACAAAGTAAAAACCAACGTCATCAGAATCGATCAATACGATTCTCGTCACTGTTAAAATTGTGGGTATCTACCATTCTCGACGGCACACTTACATGAATGCAAGCAAAGCTAACAACATCATCTGTAACACATGTGGAAAAAAATTGCACTTAAGTAAATGGTGTAAAAGGGGAAACAACATCAACAACAAAATAGATAGCAAAACGGGATAACAAATCGGAAAAAAAAAAGCTGTAAAAGTTCTTTCTGGAGGGAATTCATGGATTGAATCAGATTCAGGTATTTTAAATGTAAACCATATTGATTGATTGAAAATTAATTTAAGAAAACATGCATGTTATTTAAAATGGACTAAAAAGTATCAAATTAATAATGAAGTTGTGGACTTTAAATTCCAACTGGTGGAGATGTTAATTTTGTCCCTCTTAGTTTAATCAAGAAACTTAAAATTAACATGAATAGTGAAGAAAATAATTTTTGTGTTACCGATTACAATGGAAATGAAATAAAAATGTTCGGTTCAATAAAATTAATTTGTGTTGATCTGCTCTTATTGTCGTTATTGACGATGCGGTAAAATACTTGACTTGAAAACGTCTGTTTGTTTACCAAAAACTGCTAATGAATTCATCAGTGTAAATAAAGATGAATGTCCTGGGCAGCAAAAAAAGTTTGAAGATGAAGAACTGGAAGCATTACTCTATGAAGATTGTTGCCAAACACAAGAAAAGCTCGCAGAATCTTTGGGTGTCACTCAAGCAGCCATTTCAAAACGTTTAAAAGCAGCTGGATATATTCAAAAGCAAGGAAATTGGGTTCCACATGAACTCAAGCCGAGAGACGTCGAAAGGTGGTTTTGCGTGTCCGAAATGCTGCTGGAACACCACAAAAGGAAGTCATTTTTAAATCGGATTGTTACGCAAAACATCATGTGTGAAACCCGGCCAACCAGCCAAATCAACGGCAAAGCCGAATATACATGGCACGAAGGTTATGCTCTGTATTTGGTGGGATCAGATGGGTGTGCTGTATTATTAGCTGCTAAAACCGGGTGAAACCATCAATGGACAACGCTACCGAACACAATTAATTCGTTTGAAGAGAGCAGTAGCCAAAAAACGACCAGACACGATTCAATAATTTTCCATCATGACAACGCTCGGCTCCACGTTGCTATTCCGGTTAAGAACTATTTGGAAAACAGTGGATGAGAAGTCTTACCCCACCCGCCTTATATCCCAGACCTTGCCCCTACTGACTACTATTTGTTTCGATCGATGCAGAACGCCCTCACTGAAATACGGTTCACATTAGAGCAGAATATCAAAAATTGGCTTGATTCATACTTGGCTGCCAGGCCGGCGCAGTTCTTTTGGGATGGGATCCGCAAATTGCCAGAAAGATGGGAAAAAGTCATAGCTTCAGATGGGCAATACTTTGAATAATACTATTGTACATGTTTTTCTTAAATAAACGTTCAAATTTTCTAAAAAAAAAACCGAATTAAATTACATACCCAATAGATTAGGGATTAGTTTTTCAAGTAGTCTTAAGTTTTATAATACGAAAACACAAAATTAATATCGCGTGGCTAATTTTTAATTTTTTTTTCAACATACCATATTTTCTTAGCTTTTAATTCAATGAATAAAGAAAATATAATAAATAAAATAAGTCACGTTCGTCGAAAGGCTTAGAGTGACCGACTTAAATTAAGATTTTTTTAAAGTTAATTTTTTTTTGTATAAAATTTGTAAAGAATACAATTTTTTTTTGTCTTTCATTAAGGTATTATTATATTAAAATGAATTAAAATGCATCTTAAATGGGTGGCATAGTGACTCATAATTGCCTGACACCTCTCATCCCACCACAATCTCCAGATGTCACGGTTTTTACCAATATTCAGATCCTCCTTAATATGTCTTGGCTAAATATGGTCAATAATAGTCAAAATATTTTATGTTTTCACAAAAAGTTCAATCTTTTTTCTGGTCTGGAATATTGACCAAAAAGGCAGCCTTAAATCTGGATAGATTTAAGGACATTAATTTCATGGAAACTCTTCGCAATTTTGTCGTTTTTTTTTTTTTCAATGTCGATTTCTTTAATATTGTACTGGGGCAGATAGTGCTGCTGGGCTATGCAGACGATATCGACATCATTGCCCGGCATAAATACAGAAGGCACAATATTTAACAAATCCATCTAGCTGCTGACTATGAAGACGATATCAACATAATCGCCCGTTCTCAGCGTGCCATTATTGAGGCTTTTACTGCTGTAGAAAAACAAGCCAAACGAGTTGGTCCCATGATGAATGAGGATTACATGCTGTCGATCGAAAACCGATTCGTCGAACACCGTCGAGGACTACCTAACAATCGAGATAGTAAAGGAGTTTATCTATCTCACGGCAAAACATAAACTCCACAAATGACATCCTAGTGCAGATCCGACGAATAATAACCTTAGGCAACCGCTGCTACTTCGGTTTGCCCAAACAACTAAGGTCCAAACTCTCAAAACAAAGTTCCAAAGTAATGCTCTTCAAACCCCTGTTCTTACCAATCATGCTTTGTGGAGGTTAATGTTGGACCATAAGCAAGATATCGGAGCAAATGTTGGGATCCTTCGAAAGAAAAAAAATTCTAAGTCGAATATTTGGTCCTATCTGCGAGAAAAGCGAATGGAAAAGAAGATACTACAGCTTACTCTACGAGCTGTATAAAGACTTGGATTTAGTCCAGAAGACAAAAATCCATCGACTGTACTGGCTCGGCTACATCAAGCGAATGGGAGATAATCCCAACCACCTGGTTCACGAAAAAAAGGAAAATCAAGTAATCGCTGATGCCAGAATCCTTGGTCTACTAAACTGAAAGCAACGTGTCCGGGACCGTGAAGGATGGAGAGCGGTATTAGTTCAGGATCAGACCCTCCAGGGGTTACTGGCCCGATAAGAAAGTAAGTTTTTTCAATGCCAAAGTATCTCAAATAAGGTTGCCACTGAATCAAATTTTAAAATTGCTTTTGCCTTCATCCAAGAAAATGTCTATGTTTAAACATTTGTCTGCACAAAATATATGGATCAAATTACACCCATCTAGCCAGTGCACATCTAAAATTAGTAACCTTAACATGTTCAACTAAGTAAAAAAAATTAATATATTCCACCTTTCGAACTTTGAACATTTATGGAAAAACTGCAGAAACTAAGTTATTTCAATCCATAACACCCAAACCAGCTCCTCCATTATTCTTAATAAAAAGAGTATGATGAAATAATTTATTGGATCTCTATATTGATGTCATTTTGATTTCAATTTGAGAGACATGAGGGATTAAAATTATTTTAAAAATACCATTCAAGAAATACTATGAGGTGTAAATGACTTCCTAATTAACATACCGATTTTGAAAACCCCTCCCCAAAGATATTCCAAAACAAAACGCAGCAAATTTCAAACAAATTTCAAATAATATCCCATTAAAACATTTCATCTATTCTCCTCACCCCATTACCATCTATTGGTACATAAAGTGAAAAAGCAAATTTCACCAGAATTTAGATTCATTAAGATTTATTGAATGTACTGATTTTATTAGGCATCTGTCTCCCATGAAGAGCTTCAATAGAAACAACAGATCACCCAATTAGCAGGAAACAATTCCCATCCCTGTTCGGTACTACGCTATGTGAAAAGCTTGCTAAGTGATCAAGTCAACTTTGAAGGAACATATACTGGTATACGTCTTAAGTGAAGGCTTTACCTAAAATTCTCTCCAACGAAATTCCGTCCCAAGTAACCATGCTTCTGAAGCATTCGAATATCTATATAGTTTCCACCGAAAAATACACCTAACTGAAAAGTATCTAATTTATCTTCCAAATATTGTTGTGGGCCATTGTAACATATCACATGAAACTAAAACAAATGAAACATCTTTAACTCAAAAGTCAAATTTGGACGTGGATTCAATATGTGGGGGCTAGGTCTGAAGTTCACCCAGGTGCTCGCCTGCGCTAGCTGGTGTAGCTATTGCCTCTGTTTCTAGCAGCGTAGATAATTTCTTGATTCGATCTGATGATTGTTCGAGAAAACATCAAATAAATGGATGCTGATGTGAAATTCAAGGCAAACAGATTACATCTCACTGAGATACTTTACGAGTATCTAGAGAGATGGTGTACGGTGCAAGTGTGCCTTGACTGATGATTGAGGAACGCATAAAGTTAATTTACGTTGGGCTTTTGTTTCTTTTTGGGGAGCGGCCTTTGTTGACTTCCAATTCGAACCGTTAAACATTCGGTCGGACATTACTTTTTGCAGTACTAAGTGTACAGGCATGCACTTGCCATGTATCTGAAGCAAGGGTGATATTTATTTTGTGGTATGTATGTTACTCATATGCACAAGTTTATTTACTCTTGGAAGTTTATTTCATCAATCTTTACCATGTTTCCCTTAAATATAGAGTGGGAAATAGCATTTTTACCGATGATCGAATGTTTTCTTTTTTTGTTTTTTGAAATTTAAAACCTAATGAATATGCAAAGTTTGACCAGTTCCATTTCTCCACAGGTTAGGAGATGAATTTGAGGAATTGCCTCTCATTTCCATAAACTACTCAGGTGGTATGGATTGGATTGGAGTCACCTGCTTTTTCTGGTCGTTTGGATCGCAGTTTGTCCATAATATCGTATCGATGTCGGATAACAATGTGGACCACCAGGAATGTTGTTTTTTTTTTTTTTAAAATATATAAAAAAAAAATTATGACTGAGACGAATAGGTGTCAGTTTGTATCATATATTGTAATATTGTTTTTATGGAAACCCGTAGAGTTAAGTGATTGTTACATTTAGACTATTTGTAAATCAGCAACATGGCATGATGCTGCTCTAATTAAATTTTGTATTTCAATGTATCGTAAATCAATTTAAATTTCCAAACCAGTACGATGCGTGTGTTAAGATTACTAATTTTAATGATCCGTTCGTAGGGGCATTAATTACCGCCACAAGTCAATGGCGTTATTTGCTTGCTTTTAATTAAATGGTGATGGCACTTATGGAGGAACTGATTATTTTTTTTATGACCAAACTCGATAAAAAAGTAGAGGTAATCAGTCGTGTATGTTTAAGAAATCAAAGGATTTAATTTTCTTTGTGTTGCTCTTTTTTTAATTTGAATAAGAGCTGTTTGTTATTATTATTACATATTTACCCTACGTGCTACAATTTCTTTATGATCCATACTTTTCGCATGAAAATATGTAAGTTAAAACCCGAATACCTGTAGCTTACTCCAAAAACGGAAATTCGAAGAAAAAAAAACCGCTTTTAAGAATTTTTGTAATAATATCAAATATCTTAAGACTAAAACCAAACTTTTTTGTTAACTGCATTAACTGTATGACATGATCCGCATATTTTCTTTTAAAAATTACTTTACAATTTGTATTTTTTGTTGGTTATTTCCCTCCGCACAGATGTTATTTATTTCCATTGATGCCCAAATATCATGAGTTCAATCAGAAACTTAAAATAATTTTTCTTAATATTTCAAAGAACGCATATCTGTCCCAACTTTCCACAAGAAGTCTCCTCCGTATTATCTTCGTTATGCGCGTTGGACCAGTGGTAATGATGTGAGAAGACTATTAGCAACGAAATGTCTATTGTCGCTCACTTTGACTGTAGATGGCAAGTTTTCACTGCTTTCAAAGAGAACAAGAGCTATTTAGATTTTTTTAACAATCAAAAGCCTTGGAAAAACTACGAGCTTTTTAAAAAAGCTAATATTTTGAAAAGAGTAAAAGATGATATTAAAAAATATTATTTAAAAGGTATGCGTATCCCTGCAGTAGGTATCATATAACAGCGATAACCCTACGTTATAATTGGTTATGAACTGGCAGTAATGTTTTCTGCTTTAAAGTAAGGCCTACATAGGAGACGTAGATGTTTTCTGAGGGCGTTACAGTGTGAGTCATTCATATATATATTGTTATGAGCTGTCCCCAAAGTCGTGAAATATCTTTAGACTATGTGTTTAATCCAGTCATCGGACTTCTAAGTAGTGGTAGAAACTGCTCTCCCATTTTCTTGATGGTCATCCAAATTAAATGAAAATCATTTCAAACAGGGCTGCCTTTCTGTCAAAGTAATTGTAAATGCTCTTTTTTGTAATAGATCTGTTTAAGTCTTCTTTGATGAGGAGTTCTAATGCATCGCAGCCTTAAATATCGAGATATTAGTTTCCAAGCTTAAACAGTGGCACGTTTTTGCACTCGCTTTATATACTCTTGCACTTACCTCCTTCTCTATTTCATATTTATCTCTGTGCCACACAAGTGCATCCTTAATAATGATAGATTTGCACTGTTCCAGTTCTGTTCGTTTAGGAAATGTAACGTTAAAAGTAGACTTTTTCACACAGTTATGTGTAGTTGGTTGCTTCTAAGTTTTTTTACTAGATCGAAGTGCATTAGTTTGTAGTTGATTTCATTTACTGTGGTGAGCATTTAGATGCAGATTCTTTCATTGCAACCATTGTTCATACACAGACCAGTCAATGCAGTTTATTGAACCCAGTATTTGCATCTATTTGTTTTGGTTTACCCTACTAATTAGTTGGAGCATAAGTGTCATAATCTAGCATTTTCTGTGTACATCCACAGTGTCCTTTTGGGATTGAGGTTCAAGTTATCCAAAGTAGACTTCTGCTTTCTCATTCCGAGATCCTGGATTTGTCTATAGATTTTTTGTTTTGGGTATTACAGGTAAATTTTTGATAAAGGGTTAGTCGTAGAAAATTGGCTTCCCTTGAAAACTATATATCGTTGCCAAAAAAGTGTTCGACTATTCCTCTAGATCTGTTCTTTTGATTAAAGCTTTGGGGATAACTTTGATGGTAACATTTGCACCAGTTTGCAATAAGGCTAAGAGCTCTGTGGAAGCAATCTAAAATTGTTTTATTAAATTTGTGTCAATAAAAAATGCCCAGCAATAAAAGTTAATTTACTAGGATGAACGTTAACAATTTCCTTATGTGCACTCTTTTGCAGCAATGCCTTTGTGTTGAATGCTACAGTAAAGCTTTTATGTTCTACTTTATGTATATGTTTTCATACCCTCATCGAAAGTACCTTTGATTTTAACAAACCGGTTTGAAAAGATTTGTTTTTCCTGAGTGATGTTTTTAATTCTAGGGCAAACCCCGGATTTGGTTGATATTACCAGTAAGAAAATTGGTTAATGAGAAGGCGGATTTAGGAGCCCCGTTCGTAATAAGCCAATCCAAACAGTTTTTCATAATTAGGTTAGTTTTGGGGTAACGCTTTTAAGTTTATGCATTATGAAAATTTCTGCTTAATACTCTTAATTGAATGCAGTGTCCTTTTAGAGTAGAGCGGGAAAGACTCTTCGTCCCATTTAAGTTTTGAAATGAGTTAATAATCTATTATATTTCGCTTTCTTAAATAGTTTAAAGTTTTTAAAGTTTAAAGTATTTTATGCCCTTATTACTCTGAAGAGAATTTTCTGAAAAAATCTAAAAATCAAAACAGGATTGAAAATGCATTTTACCTAAAAATCTAATTTTCTTCATAGGTGCAGTCAGTCTAATAAGGTAGGTAAGTGTGCTCTAACTGGAGGTAATTTAGGTATTTTGGGTTTTGTAAAATCTTGGCAGCATTTTTCCACAATTCTCCGCAGGCATTTCTTATCCCAAGATTGTTTCTAGTGAGATTTTCTTGGTTTTTTTCACTCATTCTTCATTCATTTCATTCTTAAAAAAAAAAAAATATTTTGCAATGTATTTAAATATCTCCAGGCTTTATTGGTATCCGCTCCTAATTAAATCATAGTGCTTTGTAACTTCTGTTTCTCAGCATTCTTTTGGCATTCATGGACACTGTTTTTTTTTCAGAGATTAGAGGATAAGCTCTTCTGTTTAATCCGCTAACTTTGTATATGTTATGTAAATTTTCTTTTCGACTCGAGAGTATAACAAAAAAAAAGGTAGTAGTAGTAATACCAAGCTTATATAAACTTGTAAGATTCGTTACTTTAAGATCGCGTTTAGTTATTATAAGAATATTACCTTTACGATGCACATATTGAATTCCTTGCACCACTCAATCATCGGCGTAAAATCCAAATAGTCTAACATCTAAGTTTTGTGCCTCACAACTCCAACTGGAGTTTTGGTAATCCTGATTGCCGATTGACTTTTGACTCTGGCCTTATCGCCATTTTGTCGAAGCATTAGCAAATGAACTCTACTTGTTGTAAAATACAATACGAAGACACAAGGTTACGTCTCTAAAAAGCCAGTGCTAACTTTGTCTATCTCTCAGCAGTAAAGACTTGACACTGCATAGGAGCATCTTAATAGTGCTACACTTTTGCTACATATGTTACATAACATAGATGTGGTAGGTATAGGTGAGAAAATAAGCTGCAACAATGGCTGTAGCGGTGATAATGGCACCGTTTCTTTAGTTAGTATTGGACCCTCAAAAGGCCGAGGGCTGGGTGCTGATACTCTGATCACTTTACTACTTAAAAAAAAAAAAATAATAATAATAACTACTTTGCCACAACAGCCCAGTGTGGGCCAAGAACTAGCTTCTCGCACTAATTTGTGTTTCTCAATTTGTGAATTTTTGCACACCTCAGCAAGTTCTACTCTATATTGTCTGTTCCGAACGGCTCTCCTGAGAAGGTTTTTCATTGACAGAATTTGACTTTCGGAGATTTGCCATTGTCCGCCGAAAGGGTGATGACGATTTGAAAAATTTCGGTGTTGAGTTCCTACCGTAGGTAGGTTGGCGTGTCAGCCAGTGAACCAACCATTAGGCCATTGCCACCACCACCACTTAACTACTTTACGTTGCTTAGCAATGAATACAAAATGTGCTAATATGATTTTGTGTCCTAGAATAACAGACATCATTGATGACCCCAAGCTTTGGTCAGGACCATGTTGTGAAAGTATTCATGTAAATAAAATGACAACGAATTGATTGAGGAATATCTGCAGTCACCTAGCAAAATATTAATATAAGTACAACTAAGATGACCATAATTTTAATATTATTTGTATATGCTTCGATCAAAGATGAACATTTTTAATAGTCTCAGGAGGACGATGCTTAATGAAATCGAAACGCTATTGAAAATTCCTAGGTCTACCTAAAAGTACAAAAAAGAAAAAAAAAACGTAAGCTATCGCTAACATCGGACCATGGTGTACCATTTTATTTAAATTTAGTTAAAAGTCTTAAAGCTGAGATTGGTCTCTTAATGAAAAAAACCTTTTTAGTACTGTTAGCTACAATAATTCTTTCTTTATGGAAGTTAAGTGAATAGTACTTTTTTTGGTTAAACGAGTATGTAGGAAGGGGATGCCTTTTTGTGACTGATAGATCCTTCTTTGGACAATTATCGAATTGGAAAGTTCATTGAAACTTACGTTCAGTATTGTTTGAAAATTCGTCATGAATAGATTTAAGTCATAAGAATGCGACAGTGTTATTCAGAAATATTTTCAATGTCGGTCTTACTTGTTGGAACAAAGAAGATCCTTATTCGTCGTGTTATAGATAAATTTCGTACACACAAACGGCATGATACAAAGTAAACACCGCGTTAACATAATGTGTGTATAGCAGAAACTGTAACCGCTCTGAGGGAAAGGGCGGCAAAAGATTAGGAATTCGGTGATAATCGGCGCAATGTGGCTTATGTCCGTCCGCTTTGTGGAAAAGCGGATTAAACTTTTGAGCAGCTTGAAATCGATCCTTATTTTATCGAAAAATTGTGTTTAAAAGTCTGTCGTTTCTGGAGTAGCAAATATTCAGAAAAGACTTGTGAGACTCAAACACATATCACAAGTTCCCTTTTTGTAGACTCCCTTCTTTTCAAAATGAAACAGAGCTCGATTTATCAAAATCAATGGTTATATATCTTTGAAAATATGGATCACATTGATCCGGATGATGATCTGGTACTACTAAGATAGCTTTAATGCCGATGACTCATCGATGGTTAAGTTTAACAACAATATCTTATAAAGAAATTAGCCAATCGATTGGCAACTATGAAATTTGACGCCACACGATTACTTATTGTGAAGCTACATATGTAAAGTGATCGAGATATTTCAAAAAAGAGCTTGTCTCAAAATCTGATTTCCAACAGCTTTATTCCAAGCTGTCAGGAATGAAAATGAAGCAGGACGAGATTTCAGCAACGGCTGTGTATTTGTAGTTGTAGTTATGAAAGAACGTATAGACAGACTTATGCTGAAAAGCATCGAATCCAATGTTGTGGTACACTTCCTGTCAGCGATGACACAAAAGGAGAAAAAATCCGTGTGCAATATAAGCAACAATAATCGTCAAGATGTAATCCCGAAACAGAGCTATCAATATTCCAGGTAAAGCAAACCAACTTTGAAACACAAAGTTCAGTATCCAAAGCGAAGTTAATCCATTTAATAAAATGACTATGCAAGAAACATTCGAAAACATAGATGAAAATAGTTTTAAGAGGCGACAAGTTGCATGTGGGAGGAAAATTATTCATTTGGACTTAATCAAGGGGATTGAAATGTGGTAGGGAACTTGGTGTAAAGGTAATACATAAAATAATCGGAGTAATTCCGCCAT
The DNA here is from genome assembly GCA_907269105.1 of Volucella inanis. NCBI lineage: Eukaryota > Metazoa > Arthropoda > Insecta > Diptera > Syrphidae > Volucella > Volucella inanis. The sequence continues at coordinate 40,071,448 of OU026154.1, read as the reverse complement.
CCTTAAGAAATTTATGAATGAATTGCAAAAGCAAAACCTTAATGTGTACAAACGGTCAGTGTTATCTGAATCTGACAGTCGGAAGAGTAGCCAGGTAACTAAAGGAGTAAACACACTCAAAGCAACGCTCTAACAAATCTTAGTGCACACACAAGTAGGAGTTTACACGAGTCACCTTATTTAAGAAATACCAGAACAATATTGCGCAAAATTGCGCAATTCTGGAATTCGCGGATGCATTTGCTGTCCAGTCCTTAATGGAAGCTGTGTAGCGGATTCTCTTGGGAATCACAATCTAAATGTAAAAATGTAAAAAGTAAAAAAGCACCAGGACACGAATGTATTTCATTTGAGTTTCATAAGAATTATATACGTGGATTCCTATCAACGCTTGCATCGGAATTCAATTGAATCCCAAGACTAGCCACAAAAATCTTAACATATTTTCTGTAGATTTCCAAGCAGCTTTTGATTCTTTTTCTCAGGTGGCACTTTTCTATAAGCTTTCCAGACGTGGGATATCTACAAAAGTAATAAAAGTTTGCCGAACAATGTACAAATTAGAAAGCCGTCGTTTGGTATGGAAACTACTTGTCCGAAGGTTTTGAAACTGCAATGCGCGTGAAGCAAAGCTGTATATTAAGTGCGTTACTCTTTATAATATATTGATTGAGCTAGACTGAATAAGTATCCCGTGTTTGCATATGATATTGTATTTCTCGCAACTATGGCCGACTGCGTGCAACTAATGATGAACGCGCTTGAAATCTAGCTATGGCGAAAATGATGATACTTAGAAATTGTGGTGGGAGGTACTGTCGAAGTACCTTTAAAGCTATTAAAATTTTACGAGAATACAAGTAATTTGAAGCTCTGACCCCTAACGTAAGCATGCATAAACACCTTCAAAACAAATTATCTGCAGCTTAACGTGCAATCTGTCCAGTTTGGCTCAAATGAATCAGTAATACATATATAATCTATGGCTTAGCAAAAATTATACTGATCAACTGCAACGACAAACTTTTAATATAGAGCCCAAATTTAGGGAAACTGTTCTTCTGTAACCGTTGCGATATTAAGATTGCCTAGAAGAACCACCAACTGGATGTAACATTAAGAAATACCCTTTATGTTTCTGAACATATTAATAATGCATTTAAATTACGTAGTAAAAGGGATAGTGCTAGAGGAAGAACGGCTACCACAAAAAGTACTTAAGCACATCTTAAAAATTCCTTTGCCAGAATATGTTGTAATCCTTAACATTACAACCGAACTAGCAGTTTGATTCTCTAAGAAGACAGTTTCATATCTTATTAAAAAGAAAATTGCCATTTTATATGAAGCCCAATTTTCCCAAAATAGGTTGTACAACAGAAAAGTTAAATACCAACTCGAGGAACGAATATACTTTTTAATACGCTACACGATAGATATAAGCACTGTTTTTGAAATGAGAAGGGAGTTGGTTCACTCGCACTAGCAATTTTGTTCAATATCTGTAATATGAAACTAAATAAAGATGTACTGCGCTTTTTAGCAGTTTGTCTAATTTTAAGGGAATACCGGGAAGTATTTTCTGGTTTATGTTCTGGACGAAGATGTAGTAATCGGTATCTTAAGCGGAGAGCAAGGCGTTACAAAAAATGCGCCATCCCTCGCCTTCTAAGCCATCCGCATAATTTAATATATGTATGCATATCATAGACAAAATTGTATTTAACGAAATGCCAATTTGGTAAACGGACTTAGCCCAAACCAAAATAAGCTCAGAAACATATTTTTGGTACATCTATAATGAAATAAAGATAATTACTACTACCTACTAAAAGACTCGAAACGAATACTTTTATTTGAGAATTCAGAAACAAAAGTTCCAAGTCGAAATAGATATTTTTTTCTAATATCATATGTACTTCATACATTTGACATTAATTTTTTGTTTCTTTTTCCCGTAGCCAAAGCCCTGGTAGCTAGTGCTATTAAACAATATTTTTATTTTATAATTTTTTTACTTAGAAATAAAAAAATAGTAATAATAATAATAAAAATCTACTACATACTATAGGGTTTTCTAATAACGACTTGACAACTTTTTTTTAAACAAAAGGCAAACCATTTAATATATTTCAAAAACTTTATTATTGGCTCGAACTCGACTTCGTTTATATGGCCACCGCGGGCATGCTTGCAGCGGTCGATTCGTTGGACCCAATTTTCAACGAAACGGCCGCTATTTTGTATTCAATGTTGGCTCTGAGCTCTTCCAACGTCGTCGGCGTGTTGGCATAAACCAATGACTTAACGTAGCCCCACAGAAAATAGTCAAGCGGCGTTAAATCGCACGAACGAGGAGGCCAATCGATTGGCCCATGTCTTGAGATAACACGCTCACCATATTTACTCTTCAATAAATCGATTGTAGCGTGTGCTGTGTGGCTTGTGGCACCATCCTGTTGAAACCACATGTCGTCCAAGTCCATATCTTCCAATTCGGGCCAAAAATAATCGGTGATTCACAGTAACGTGACGATCGTTATCGTCGACGAAAAATTATGGCCCAATAACGCCGCCGGCATGCAAACCGCACCAAACAGTTATTTTTTGTGGATGGTGATTCATGAAGTACATGTGGGTTTTTACCGCCAATAACGCATATTTTGCTTATTGACGAACCCATTGAACCAAAAATGAGCTTCGTCACTGAAGCTGATTTTGCGATGAAATTCATCATCTTGGCGCATTTTCTCCAGAACCCAATCGGCTCTCGTTAGTGTTCTTTACCATGATGAATATGAGTATACTGAATAAATTGACAGTGACAGTTTAATGATTAGTGAAAGAGTGCGTTCACAAATTAAATTCAAAATTGTCAAGACCCTATTGGAAAACCCTATAGTACTACTACTACTCATGCTGAAAACATAATGTCATAGAAGATTTTTGATTTATACGTAATTACCGTCGTTATTGTAAGAAATGGAAGTTCTACAGCGCTAAAGGCCAAAGCCCATAGAATACGTTGCGTCGACGTTATCGACTGACAGCTGGATAGAATATACACTTTGTTACGGATGTGACGGAAAGGACGGAAAAAGTAGATTTACTTTCTACTTTTCAATCCGTTGGTAGTTCACACATTCACACATTGAGGATCATACATTCACATATTGAAGTTCACGCATTCACAAACTGGGTGTAAGCACTTTCATTGGTGAAGACATTAGTTAGAGAATGAAGTCAAATTGTCAAAGCTTGAAAAGAAAAAAAAAAATTTCAATTATTTTGTTTCGTTTGCGAAGGATTCTGTAGGACTGTCATTTCCGTCAAATAAGTCATCGTCAACTTATCCGGCATCGTAACGGACGCAACGGATACTTTGAGCAGGGGCCTTAAGAAAAACATCCTTTATTCGTAAATAGTCAGTGATTGCTAGGTTCTTTCGCTTATTATATGTATATTTTATGCTTACAAAAATGTGTGATAAATATACTTGAAAAATACAAAAATAATAGTCATTCTGAAAAATTGGTTTTCTATGTTGTAAACTGACCCTGCTTCAAATTCTGCAAATACCATAATTCAATAATATCGGCCTTGTTCTGAACGAATCTTACAATGCTTTAAACATTCGTCAATCTCCTTTTTATCAGCCTTGCTTGTGACCCAAGTAAAAATTATTTTTTGACGCTGTTTTCCTCAAATGAAACATTGTTTTGCCTTTTCCTTTAGCTTGAATTCGCACATACTTAAGTACCGGTATTTTATGACCTAACAAAGCCATAAAAACCTCAAAATTGTTATTATATCGACGTCAGATTTTATAGAAAAAATCAAAGTAACGTCAAGAATTTTCTGTGGGGGGTCTGATTGGTTTTAGCATCCCATTAATCTGCCCATACCCAAGCCTGGAAGCAAATGCATTTTTTCAACGTCCAAATCAAATTTTATTACGGTTAGCTGCCATACCAGTCCTAATTAAACTGTTTTTACGCCATATTCACCTAGTATTTTGCAATGGTAATTACTATTGACAATATCGGAATTTAAATGTTATCCACACATATTGGCTTTTATATGCTACCATTAATTACCGTAATCGCCTGATCGCATAGCTCTGAATACATAGCACGTTCTCATCCATTTTCAAGGGGTCTACCCAAAAGCTCACCACTTCAGTATGAGAAAGTAGCAACAATAACTTCAACAATACAAAGTTATTAATTACGCGCTAAAGTTGTGTTCTGGTGAATTCTATACCAGGAGCCCCATTAGGTTGCCATATTTGTCATAATATGCCTTCACCTTCCAATTTAAGACAGAGCACCTCATAGTATATCATGTTCGGATGGTTGGGTAAAGTTGAGGGTCGTAGAAAGTTTTGTTCCACTTCAATGTGAGAGTTACGTTGATGCCATACCAATTAACCGGCAAAGAACTGTTCTAGAGATAGCCAGCCCAAGTTCCATCTGTAGGCTCCTATCAATGATGATGATCATGATGATTGTGTTTAGAACTCAACCGAGACGACAACTTCGAAAATGATTTACTTTCGGATTTCATTGGTGGCAAGGTGGAGTCTCCTGGTTGTTAACCGCCACCATGAAAATTCACCTAGTTAAGCATTCCGATGGTGTGCGCTTGAATTTCGTCCAAAGACATTAATATTTTAATTCGACGCGTTTTATGATCATTTGAGCATTGAAATTGAAATATTATATTCAAAATTCGACTTTTTTTTACCTCCTCGTTCCTTGACATGTTGTTGATGTTTGATATTTGAGAATTCCATTAATAATCTGCCCCGGCCGATCCGTATACATAGGCTGGCACAAACAATATATATTTGTGTGTTGTTTATCGTTCTTTAAAGGCCTCGCTGCCTAGTCAGCACCAGAAGAAGTAAGAACCATCGTCAAAGAGATGGTCACTTGGGCCATGGACTTTTGCGTACAGCCGCTATACGTCCTCCGTCCGTCCTTCTGTCCGTTTGTGCTACTGGTGACTTTATTTTATGTTACCACTGATTTGAATATCGTTTCCTTTCTTGCAACAAATGCAGCATAACAATTTGTCTGAGCTGCCGCGCCACTATCGTGCTATCGTCGCGCGTACTCGTACTCGTAATATGACTTGCGTTTTGGCTGTTTTATTTCATGAATGAATAAAATGCTGTTCAGAAAGGAAAAATCGATTTTTAATTCATCACCATGCCACCCTGCTTCGATAGGTTGTCTTTGGTCTGTCTTTGGTCTGTCTTTGGTCTGTCTTTGGTATGTCTTTGGATTGACTTTAGATGGTCTTCGGGAGCAGCATGAAGTGACTAAGTTCATGGTCGTGGCAATGAGCCTGACGCTGGCTTTTGTCATAAAGATATTAATAAGGTAACTGCAAAAGACTTTTAGGGACTCTCTGAAGTTCTCTTGATGTGTCGGCCGAAGATCAAAAAGGTATCGAACATAATGTGCATATAAACGTGATTTTTTAAAGCTTCTGATTTTCGGCATAGCACACTCAGACGAAGTCCAAAGAAGGAAGTTCTTAAGTAGAGTTCTTCTTTTGTTTTTGAAGTGCTTTTTGAATATGTAATTTGATGGTGGCAATGACATTTACACTTTGGGATAGCTGATTTATTAAAGGAAATTAATTATTAGTAGCCGATGAATTCCCACCTGCATCCAAATAATACGGCAACTGTGCTACTGCGGCCGATATTTTGCCTTTGATATATTTCAAAGATAATGCTATGGTGGCTTATAGCAGGAACACAAATATGTATTCATGTTTGAATGAAAGCTGGTAAAAGCCATTTGAAACCACACATTTTCGTAAAAATTTTTTTGAATTGAATCGATCTTTAAGACTAACTAGGTGATTAAATGACTAGGAACGTACTTAAAGCGATCGAAAAATTTGGTTTTGCTAATTATATATTCTTCTCTGCCATCGTTCAATCAACTGGAAGAATTTTTTCAAAGCACTCTGTGTCTTTGAAGTGCAGTGAAAATTTCCATATAATAAGTATGGAACAAGGGCAATACGACAGTGGTGTACGATTATTGTGTAATTTAATTAAAAAGAAAACGTGCAAAAAGGTTCTGAGTCCTATCAAGTAGATACCATATATAGATTATCAGGAATACCCCACCGGACGTGGGGGTATATTAGGCAAGATAAGTCGATGTGGAGTATTTCTTACATATAGATATTAGCGATTTTGAATATGAAGCTTTTTTAACACAGTTTTTTCGGTTTCGATAATAATATTGTCATTCACAGGTAGTAAAAGTTTGGTTTTTAATTTAGGCTTCAACAACACCAAACAAAATTGTGTTTAGTTCTCCAATTAGCTTTTTTATTAATATTAATATCGGAATTTATTGGGCGTACGACATTCTTCTTATCCTGGAATAAATGTGGGAACAGAGAGTTCTACTGTCAGCAAAAGAATATATTGTACTCGAATTAGAAGTAGCCGAAAGAATGTCACTAATGAGAATAGTCCAAAATAACTCAAATTCAATGCCCCGAAAAGAAAATTTATTATCGATTCTAAATGCACACAGCTTCTTTTCAGCTGATTGGTACAGATTTTGGTCTGTTTTGATGAGACGTGTCTTTAAGTCACCAAAGAACCTGTTGCAACCAAGGAGCACCGTCGCCGGTCCTTGGAAAGTTTGAATGTATCAAGCTATTTCATGAGCCTTATCAGACTTATCAGCGTATCCATGTCAATCGAATGAAGAGGTGTATGTGCAATTGGTCTGTTGAAAGAAGATGGGCTGAACAAATACTTTTGTTATATGCTGGGAAAGAATGTTAAAAAGAACCATCGATGGAAAAGCTTACGCCGCGGTTTAAGCAAGCATATTGGTCTTTTTTAAAAGGCTTATAGTTGTTGTTGAAATGGAAAGTTCGAAAGAATCATTATGTTTTCAATAAGTGAGCAACAATTTTGATATTGTTACCTACACTCCAGTATTTTGTATTCCAATTTTTGGTCATATTAAAATAAAATGATAACTTCTTTGTAGTATGAATGGCATTACGTCCTTCTCTTTGGGGTGATATGCTTCATTAAATGAGGGACTGATGATTAAATTCCAAATAGAATGGTTTTTGTGACCATATCAGCGGCGGTATATGGTACACATCGCTTCGAGGAATCAAAACGATTATTTTAAATTCATAATCTCTTCAATCTGCTATAATTGGCTTTTATACGACATACTATAAGATTCCTTAAGGATTTCTTTTTTGGTAGCACACTTTGTTTTCAGAAGGTTTCAGATCTGGTATAAATATTGACCTATAATTATGGATGTGGACTTCTAGTATTTATTACACTCTGAGTATTTGTTACACCTACCTATAAAAAACAAATACTCACCAAAGTTGTAAATGATAATTATAACAGAATACGGACTACGCCGAATTGGTGAGTTTACATGTGTTAATTTAAGCCAAGCTTGGTTTCAAATGTTCGGGCAAACTGATTCCATACATTAATTGAATCAGTAAGAAATGATCCAGACTTGTAGAAGCGTGAGCATTCAGTGGCTTTTGCAAGCCTACGTCGAATAATAAATCTTAGTCTCAAATTGCAACCGCTTCAAATTATGCAGAAGATTAAACCGAACCATTAGCATTAATTTGATTTATGACGGAACGTCATTATCATAGTCACGAACAGAGGAAACTTGCTCAAAGTGACATTCTGTCCGATTTGTCGATGATGTGCGTTTATTTTTGTTGATAGTGTATATTGGGTTTAGCCTTCCTTATGGAATATACAAGTATAACTCAACTCAGAAACATAAAAGTATCAAGCCAGCAAAAGAGCCTACCAATTCTATTGAAGAAAAGCCCGAATTAAGGCACCTTACAATGGCAGAACGTTAGATGGAAACAGTTATGGTTTATTAGCCGCGTAATATAAGGGAACATAAGTAAGTACGAATTAAATTTTTAAATTCGTAAAGATATATAAAATACTTTGGCGTTAACCTTACACATTTTTGAAAAGTGGAAGTCATCTTAAGTAAACCGGATGCTCTTTAAAATTATGCAAAATGTTGTTGGCTCAAAATCTGCAACTGGCTAGAGCGGTGAGATCAGCATAGATATTTTAAATCTGAGCAGATACACTATATACTCATTTAAAAAGAAACTAAATTGTAATAAGCGATGTGCGTAACTTATATTATAGATAAAAACGGCCGTTTCAAACGGTTAAACCCATCTCACTAAGTATTCTCTCATAAGGAGATAATCGGAGAAACGTTTGAGCTAGCAGAGGTTATTTTTAGAAATTAGTAATCCCTTATATAAAACAGACACCTTAGTGCAATTTCGGCATAATTGGCAGTAAAGAACTTCTTCTTTTGCAAATCCACAATAAATTTAACTGTCAGTTTCCAAAACATATTTTAAAAGTTGCAAATCTTTCTGACAAATCTTATTGGCATTGATTACATAGAAAGAGCACACATTTTCTGAGTCTAATTTACAATTTACTTCGGCAATAAACTTAAAAATTTCTTTTACAATTCATAGCTAATTATCTAATTTCTAATTGGATATTTCTAGAAACCATTACACCAATCCTTTGTGCTGCAAAACTCATTAGCCCAAGTACAAAAGCCGAGATTCAGGTCAAAAATAACGAATAAACCGTAAGTCTGACACTTTGAACCAAAACTAAACCAGACGCAGTCAAAACCCTGTCCCAACGCATATTCAGTTTCATCTGAAGCTGTCTAAACGTTGCCTTAATTCGAAAACGTGGACATCCACTGATTTGGCTCATTATATGCAAATTACCACACAATGACAGGAACGAATGTAGGCAATAAAATTGGTGTCTTCTTACCTTTCTTTCACATGAGATGCTGTGCCACGGAGATTTCTACTCGGTTCATATAGCCCTCACGTATCTGTGTGCCCTACAACAATTTTGGTCTGTTTTTGTATGACTTATAGGACCAGGCAAAATATGCTACGAGTCACAAGATAGAGCGCAAACTCTCATTTCACCAGTCAAAGTGGATGGTAAAGCACTGTAATGCTGTTCCGCTTAGGTACTATGGTATTTTTCTATTTTGACTTTGATAGATGGGCGCAAAGTGTTGTCAACATTGGAAAGACAATTCCGCCATCACCACCACGACGTCCTCAGAATCCGCAACTAATTTTTAAGTATGTAACAAGCATACACACCGAAATAGATCGATTTTCCACAAATGTGAGAGCAAAACAACGTCAATAAGTCGAACATGCTACAGATACGAATATCTTTACACAGAGCTGGTTGTCTGCATTAAATAGACCTGAAGTACGTATAATAAGTAATGTATGCATAGTAGACGACATAGATGCAGATAGGCAAACAATCGAGAACTATATGGTTGGCCAGATTGTAGTAGACTCAGGGATGTGATATTAGTACAATTTAAAAATTTTGTTATTTTTTTAAAGTAAAATTAAACTTAGGCGGTTTGATAAAATGGTCAGTCAATGAAAAAGAACGAGAAAAGTAGACCAAGAATTTACTGTAACAACAAGCCTTCATTTACACATCATGAGTCTTGAAGGTAATATGATTGATTTTATTTAGCATGTTTGTTACATATTTATCTTCGAATTATATTGTCCCAAGAAAATAATTTTTGTCTTGCTACCCTACATTCCGATCGTAGTTTGTCTGTTATTGCATTTAATAACTCTACCCGTGAATTATTTTATGAGATTTGTAATTATGTTTTAAGTAGTACAAAATTGAAACTGATTGAGACGGAAATAAAATAAAAGATCCAGTTCAAAACTGTGGTGACAATTTTCTAGAAAAAAAGTAACGAAATTGAAAAAAAAAAAAAAAAAATATTCACCGATGTAGGGACAGAAAATTACCCCAGATAGAATATATATTGGTATGTATAGTGTTGTTCCACTACTTCGTGGACTTATTCGATAAAACGTGAAGTAGTTCACGTAGTTATTGATCTTAGGATATTAACATACCTACCATATACGATATTCGTCAGTGAGCAGCAGGTATAAATCTGCAATCGTATAAAAAGATATCAATAAAAACGTAACGACCAGAGCATATAAGTTTATTGTTGATTGTATATGATGGAAAATAGTGCTCCAAAAATTACTGTACCGCCTTGAACCGATATATAAGGAACGCCTTAGGCGACTTGGCAAATTATTTTGTAGTGGCTTTGCTCATCATACAATACCATTTCTCCGACAGTGACCACTTATATTTCTGCCAACAAATTAAGGAGAGCCTAAGTGAGAGCGCAATAAGTTAAAGACACATACATATCCACAACCTTGCAGATATGAACATCAAAAGTGTAATAGAGAAATATTAAAGCAAATGTTTTCGAAACTGGTTCATCTCCATTTTGTTTACGAAGTCGTTCAAGCTTTCTTAGTTTGTATTGGCATTTCAGGTACCAAGACCATTGGATAAAACAATATATTTCGATCAAGTATTAAACATTAAGAGCAGGACTACATTGATGTTTGGCTCCACAAGCGTGTAAAGTTGCTCCTTTTACGAAATATGTGTACGTTAGTCTCTAAATCTAGAAAAAGGTCACACCTTTTATGTATGGTTAACCTTTCATCCCCAGTCGGGCAGTAATTGCTTTTGTTTAATCCTGTTGATGAGTCTGCGAAGAAAGTAATGTTTGAACAGATATTTTCAAACCACGGGTGGTGCTGGTGAGATAATCAATTTGGATCGGTTGGGCGCTGAGGTTCCCTTCATAGTAAGGGTCTTATAGTCGTTCATCCATTATAGACTATATCATCCGTGTTTTCGAGAGCAACAAATAATTATTGTCATGCTGTTTTGTGTTACCTTAGAGATTAAGTGCAGTTACCTTTTGTTTATTCGTGTCCTACTAAGACTAAGCACAAAAGTTGAATTACCCGTGTTTAATACTTATCCTAAATTGTCATCGCAAACTTGACGTCAGCTATACATTTGTTACAATGTTGTCACTAAAAAATGATTTTTTTTCTTACTATAGCTGATAAAGTCTCAAAAACTATTAATAATTTTATGAAATACACAAAACTTTTAACAAAGATCTTGAAAATAATGAAGGCAATTACCATAACAGTTCATACTATTTGAAATTCAGCAATGAAGATGTTCATTTTAACTGAAGCGAGAAACCTCTCATCCTTTTTTTTAATGCACACCCAATCAATAGCAAAACTATTATAAACGAACTGGAAATATCGCCTTTATTCCAGTACCGTAAAATAGCTTTAGCTTATCATGAAAGGATTATTAATGGAAATTTTTAAGTCCCAGTTGTCCCAGTTGTTTGTTAAGAGAACTTAATACATAATCTTAAATTTGGGAAGCAATATATATACCCAATTATACAAACTGCATATGCGCACAAATTACATACGTTTATACACACATACGAGTATATCAATGAATTTTTTTTTATGTAGTTGTTACTCTTGTAAACAACATAGGTACGTGTAAACAATTATTAAATCTAAAAATCTACTATTTAAAAGAAGAAATCACTTTTGAAACCGTTTCAATTTTTGTTTTAATTTTGTCTATTTTCTTTTTAATATAAAACGTGGAAAAATTTATATTTTTAAAACTTGGAAAGCACTTTTTTTTTGTTTATAATGCCAGGGATGTGCTTCTATAGCAAATTTAACTTTTACGAACTCACAGTTATGCCATATCTTCCAGTACAAAACAATCCATATCGCAACACGCAACTGCTGCACCATTCCATCAAATGTCACCATGAAGGACGGTCCGGATCAATCTTGCTTCGAAAACTTTGACAATCGAATAAGTTATGGGTTTGACTTTTATTGTTCTTCTACCAGGACGATAAGGATCTGCGCGTCTGGCATCGTGTGCTTTGTATTGTACAATTGGTTCTTGCGAAAGTAAGTTAGTACGGATCCGTTTGTTACTGACTTGCGTTATACAAATTCCATCTGCTTTACTTGCACAGAAAATCTTTTCCTTTTACATGCGAATACACAAAGTCTAAGTGAGTATTCGTTGTGTGCGCATAAACCCAAAGGAGTTAAGCGTTCGCTTTGCCGCCGCTCGTATCGAAAGATGGAAATCACCTTGTGGTCGAAATTCGCATTCAATCGGTATTATTGGCTCATCGTACGCGCACCATAGTAGTGAATGGCTAAAGGTAACTAATTGGAATTCGAAACCGTAGATGCCAACCAAGAAAAGTGGTTACCCCATACGAATGCGTTCTATGAGGCCGAGTGAAGGCTATGCGCTGCGCGCGCGGTAATGTCTTGATCAATGAAAGCGACGCGTGCAGAGGAGCAATTAATTTTTCCAGCTCCAATCCAGGAATCAATGCAAAAAAATGGCATCAAATTGTATTCTATAGGTTGGTTTTGGTTTCAATGCACAAAAGTCAAATATTGCACATGCGATGTAATTCGAGGGAAGATCCAGCAGATGTGATAGCTTGTGATGTACTTTGTAAAAAAGACCATAGTAGGAGTAGACGAACTCAAGTTAGTATCACGAGCACAGTTGGATCCATCGAAGGAAATCAAAACTTGTAATCTGAATCGAAATCGCAACAAACTTATGGACGCCCATGGTTCCGCCTTCTTTGGAGGTGGTTTGATTTGATTTAGTTTCGAAAAAGAACCTTAGGGTAAGTTGATCTACATTAGGAGAGGCCTGTAATTAAGTACTATGAGCGCCAGTTATCGGAGTCGCAAACTACAAAAGAAAGGAGACAACATTTAGAATATGAGTAGCTTGCGACGTCTGAAAATCTGTCGTAAGTATCATACTTTGCAGAAAATACAATATCACTTAAAAAAAGAAAAATAACCTACACAAAATAAGACACGTAATATATAATTTTGGACTTAAGGAGGCTAACTTTATCTGGGTTATTACCCTACTTTCGTAATATTTAGTGGCTGCATTCTTAGTAACATGCTTATAGAGCAGGCAACATTTTCGGGTAATTTAAATTTCATTGATATCCATCCCCCAAGTAAAAGTAACCTTACAGACGAAGAGATTAAAAGAGCAATAAAGCAATGAAGTAGAGTAAACTCAGACGACAATCAAAGTGACAGCAATTGACGCACTGTACGCGGAAGAAAGTAGACTGCACTAAAGGCTTAAAGACATGTACAAACAGTTTACTGACAGGAACGGTACTGAATAATTATACCAAAATCAATGACATAAGCCTGATGCAATTAATAAAAGAAAATCACATTAAAAAATAAGTTTATGTTTAAATAAATAAATTGTTCAGGCGGAAAGATCACAAAGATAATCAATACGTCCGAAAACAGGTAGATATTACCGTCGATTGGTATAAGTCCAGAAAATCTTGAAGTAGAATTGCAGGCAGTGTACTCATATAAGGCGAATAACCACGACATTGAGCGCAGACCTTATGTGAATCAATATTATTTGTGCAAGGAGATGAAAATCACGATTTTACCGCTTCGGTGAACGCGGTAAACGTTATCGTCGCCAATGGACAAGCTTCCATCCAAAAGGTAAGCTCTTGAGCACCTTAGAGTTACTAAAAATAAACTAACTGAGAATAAGCGGCATCCCGTACGTTGCATTAAGACACCTTGGAACAATTCTGAATAATGCATATTATCCCGCGAAAGTATAATGTGAGGAACAACTCTGCCAGTCAGAGTCAGCTCCTCAACACTGCAAGGACATGGGCAGATAAATTACGAAGCCAAAGCCGTAAACGTCAACTGATTGTGGAAAAGAAGATAACAATATTTTTTTTGAAGCACAAATGGCAGAAGTAGTGCCAAAAGAAGTTTTAATACCTAAAGCATCGAGCAATGCGCGCAGAAAAATTGGATTCTTCTCCAATGTCCTTCACATCAACTCCATATAAACCATGTTTTTTTAGTTTAAGTGAACAATAATTTTTTATAATTTTTAAGAAAATAAACATTAATTCTTTTATTACAAAAATCGTATTTTATTTTATCAATGGTTTTACATAAAATTCTGATAATTTCTGTGCTTTGTGCATTTCTTAACGGAGGAAGATCTTCAATACCTATTCCTTTAAAAATTTGTACACGCTATACTATGCTACAAAATAGATTTTGAAGCAATTGCTTTTAATACCTATGCCTTATCAAAAAATTATGAAGGGTAAAACAGGTCATTGTCACAAATGCAGCTTTTTGAGGACTTAAACGCGTAGGTTTTTCGAATTTTTCGAACCGAGAAGACAGTATTCCAAAAGCTCGCCGAGCACGATTTAAGCGATAGTTAAATATCCGTTGTATCTCTCTAAAATTTTATTTGCTGTATGGCCTTATAAGGTTTTCAGTCATACTGAATGCATCATCATTAACAAAAACAAAGGGTAATTTAGATACTGACGATGGCAAAAAATCTTCCTTAAGAATGCCTAAGGAATCATTAATTAATAACTGCCAGATGTTTGTGTAAAGAATTACTCCTCAATCCAAAACGGTCATTCGCACCAACATCAACCATGACGAACTCGTAATTAACATTGACTTCAGCTATAAGTGCAATACTGAAAAACTTCTTATAGTTATAATATAAAGATCCTGAATGTGGAAGTCGTCGAATAGCAATGTGCTTTCCATTGATGGCTTCAAGACAGTTAAAAAATTCATTTTTCGTCCGAAATCCATACTTATTTTTCTCCAGTCCTCTTTGCTCTGTGGCATCTAAAATTTAATATGGGTTAAAATACATTCTTATTTTACTTATCGTTGTTAACATTTACCGCAATATAATGTTTCAATAAAATGTTTATAGCTTGACCCATTTCAATAACAATTTTCCCGACTGTAGACTCTCCCATTACTCCGCTATACTCCAGCAAAGCTCCCTCCCGTGGCGAAAAACCTTAGCGTTATTGCTAGTCTCTCATTAGACGTTATTGTACTTCTTAAATGCATACATACGCTTAATAAATAATTACAGTTATCAGCACTCATTCTAAAATAATTTTGATAGTTCCGTGCTTCTGTGAGGTTTGATTTTCAACTGGCTTTTTTTGACAGATCACTCGAGACTCCTATGAAACTGCTTTGTCAGTTTTGTTCAGTATCGTTTGGCAAGTCATCATGAAAAGACTTAAGCCACAACAGCGTCTCCAAATTGTCTCAGCCTTCTGTGAGAAATGTTTTTCGTGCGATTGGCTTGGCGTATTTTACGTGAGGATATCGGCCTAAAAGTTTACAAAATTCAACTTGTGCAAGAATTGAAGCCAGGCGACTTGTATTTTCATATTTTCAGTGAATGGGCTCTGGAAAAACTCAATTGAAATTCGATGTTTTATCGTGAAATTTTGTTTAGTGATGAATCCCATTTCTGGCTAAATGGATACTTTAATAAACAAAATTGTCGTATTTGAGCTGATGAGCAACCCGAAGAGTACCAAGAACTACCATTACATCCATTTAAAACAGCAGTATGGTGTGGTTTATGGGCTGGTGGAATCATTGGTCCATATTTCTTCAAAAATGAGGCAAATCAGAATGTTACCATCAATGGTAACCGTTATCGAGCCATGTTAATGGACTATGTGCTTCCTAAATTTCAAGCACATGGTCTCGGTAAGCTCTGGTTTCTACAAAACGGTGTGATGGCTTAGAGCAAAGGCAGATAATGATTCTATGGAACAAGAATCACCTTAGACCAACGTGCAGTTCAGTAATTCAGCTGTTAAATGCTGGATAAAAATTCTTTAAAACTTAATTGCAGAAGAAGCTTCATGGATCGCTCGTGTCATTAATGCGTCTTTAACATTCCGGTTGGCAAATTGTGGCAAAGAAAAAAAAAAATTTTTAGAGTCTTACCAGTATACACTTTTGTTTGTTGACTGTGATCGGTTCAAATAAGGTGACTGGAGGTACTTCATCTGAGTTTATCATCTCTCTTCCTCTTGCTCTGTTATTTTGTTATTATGATCGTAAGTTTGTTTTAATAAATAAATTTGGTAAAGCACAAGTTAGTTACTTGCTGACAAAAAACGAGAGCAGTTTGAGTTTTTCTAGTACTACAGGTACAATTGGTAATCCTGTCAAGGGCATAAACCAGAAAAGTTACCCGAGTGAACAAACATCGAATTATCGAATTCATTAACAATACAATTTTAAAAGGCATTAAATAAAAACTACAAAATCTGAACTAAGACTAACTACAAAAAGACAAAACATTTACAAATGAACAAATAAACAATTTGTAAAAGTGAAACAAAACAAACACAACAGAGAAGAAAAAAAAATCATTCGATGCGACTGTAAAAATAACCACCTAGGACGTCATCAGTCCTAGTAAACATTTTTTTTTTCAATAAACAGTACTTCTTTTCATTAACTTATAACTTTTTCTATTAGAGTATTTTGCAAGTGACTTGATAATATTTTCGTTTTTGGTGAACTGGCATTGAACTAACACTCAACGCTGGATCATTTTTGATTCAGATTGTACGAGTATATTGGTTGCGCATGTCGAACTCGTTTTCTAAACTTTACAATTACAGAATGAAAAATAAAACTTTCTGTTAAACGGTTACTGCTCTTTAAGGACGATAAAGCCCGATTACCGATAGTCTGCTGTCATTAATGTCACTGCTCTTCTACATATAGGGTTTTCTAATAACGACTTGACAAATTTTTTTTTTGTTGAGATACTTCAAAAACTTTGTTATTGGCTTGAAGTACAATCAAAACATTTATAAATGGAACTCGACTTCGTTCATATGGCCACCGCGGGCACGTTTGCAGTGGTCGATTCCTTGAACCCAATTTTCAACGACTCGGCCACACATTTCGGCCGAAACGGCCGCTATTTCGCGTTCAATGTTGGCTCTGAGCTCTTCCAACGTCGTCGGCGTGTTGGCATAAACCAATGACTTAACGTAGCCCCACAGAAAATAGTCAAGCGGCGTTAAATCGCACGAATAAGGCGGCCAATTGACTGGCCCATGTCTTGAGATAACACGCTCACCATACTTACTCTTCAATATATCATAAGTTCATATCTTCCAATTCGGGCCAAAAATAATCGGTGATCGTTATCGTCGACGAAAAAATGTGGCACAATAACGCCGCCGGCATGCAAACCGCACCAAACAGTTTTTTTTTTTGTGGATGAAGTTGTGATTCATGAAGCACATGTAGTTTTTCACCCGACCAATAACGCATAATTTCCTTATTGACGAACCCATTGAGCTTAATCTTGATCTTGCATGGGTGTAAACCAAGATCCATACGCAAAATACGCCATAAATTGGTCTGAGTGATGCGCAATTCTTGAGAACGCCGTGGAATTGACTGATTTGTATCGCTTGCTACGGACGTCTGAACGGCAGCGATATTTTCGACACTTCGACCAACCCGTTGTCTCACTGACACGGCAACATCACGGAACGAATATGTAGACTCAAATTTTTGCACTAAACTTGTTATTGCCTGTCTGCTAGGGCGAGAATTACGACCGAAAATTGGAGTTAACGCTCTTAAAGTTGCAGTCACCGAGTCCGAATATCTGTAGAAAATTTTAATAATTTGCAGACGTTGCTCGTTAGTGTACTTTACCATGATGAAAATGTTGAGTTTACTGAACTGACATTGACAGTGACAGTTTGATGTTTAGTGAAAGAGTGCGTTCACAATTTAAATTCAAGGTTGTCAGGTCCCTATTGGAAAACCCAATATATTGTATCCTTATGTAGTAGAACTTTTCGAAAAATATAGGTATATTCGTATAAGGTAATATCGACAAAGTTTGTTGCGCTCTTATTACAACAGAGTTAGTAATAGTGAAAATATTCATAAAAACCATTCGCAACTACCCTTAGTTAAAATATAATCGATTATCAATCGTTGCCACTCGTGGAATGGGCAGAAGAAGCTCAGGAACGGATATGTGCAGAATAAAAAGTTTTTCAGCATACTTGTAGCCTCATCGGACCCACTCATTTCTTAGTTAAGGCATGTTAGAACCGAAAAAGACCTCAAAGCACAAAATTCTCCCGAAATGATAAGTTAATATTTGGTAAGATAAGCATATCAAATAAAATAAACACAATACGATCTTTTTATATAAATGTTTGGTCCGTTTACTTTTTTTCACGATGTTTGACTTAAAATGGGTCACTGTAATATTTTATTATGTATAGTACACAAATGTGTCACAAAATTAAGAAAAAAGTGTTTTAATACACCATACACAAAAATGTTTCGTCTATTTAAATACACCATTGTTGGGCGGATTAGCTTTTAGGCATCCTGTTTTTACTTCAATCATGGACGTTTGAAATTTTTTTAAGTAAAATGTAATATTTATTCCCTGTGATGAGAAAGTCTTATTTCAACAGAAGATTATGAAACACACTGCAAAGCATTTTTCTCAAAATTCAATACATACATAGACCCGGGAATTTCCTTTATCTAGAAAATCGTTATCGTTTAGGAGTTATGCAAGAAAAAAAAGTCAAAATGTGCGTTGTTCGTGATTGTATGACGTATGCTATCCAACAGCATAGATTTGTTGGAACTTTCTAAAAGAAAATAATCACATCGTATTATAACTAAAGTATTTAAAAGTTTATTCTACATATATATACAATACATATATGTATAGGGTTAGTTAATAAGTTAATAAAAATTTCATAAATATACCCTTCAGCATTGCATGACCTCACTTTTTATAATCTGCATAAATAATTTTTGTAAGTATTGCCTATAAATCACTCTCACCTCAACCGCAACCCAAGACATTTATTACAAACCCTAAAAGGAAGCGCAAACGTCTTCATTACTACTGATATGTGCTCTTTATTTCCTAACCGCACAACAAACTATCGCTTCAATTGAACAAAGGAAGAAAAGGTGCGATTATCTCATATGACCTTCAACCCTTCTGCACGGATGTTTATTTTGGTTTTATATGGTTGACCACTTTGACTTTTTGTCACTCTGCCATACGAAATTGTAGCTCTCAGAATACAGGAATACCAAACTGTTTCAGATTCCCTATTTCACATCCTGTGCGTCTTTTATGGGCATTAATTATCATAATGATCCTTGAGATACTTTGCGCGACAATCTTCAATTGGAATCAGAGTAGAGTAAGTACGAAAAGAACACACAGAAATCTGATTCCATAAGCTTAAGGTTTATGTGTATAATGGTATTAATAAATAACAAGACTCCTTTTGCAGCATGAGGCAAAGAGAGCCTGCACAGATATTCACTCGTATGAGAAACGAATACGTCAGGATGTGACCTTTTTTCCGCAGTTCGGGATGTGATAAATTCAATTTCCTGCTTATCATTCGTCATAGCATTTGCGGGCATTGTTCCGTGACAATTTAATGTCTTCATTAGGATTTCAGTATTTTTTTGAAGATATTACGACTGCGATTGCGTGGCGCAAAGGTGAAAGAATTGCACATGGAGACACGGAGTGGTCTAGGCACATGGGAATAATCTTGTTATTCAAAACGAAAATGAGAGTATGAAAGGAAATTTTATTGCAGGATTAATCCTTTTATGCGAAGTTTTTTTTTTTTTTTGGTTTTAATTTAATATGTGGAACTGCACTGGAACAGTGGAAATTATGAAACAACATCTGTCAACAATCACAAGAGAATTATGAATATTTTCATTTTATTTACAAGAAATCGAAGTGTATGAGAGATCGTTGTCGGATACGAATGCCGAAAGTATAATAAACTTACAGAATTATAACAAAGTAGCATTTTACTTCGATTCGATTTACTTTGAGCGAAAATTTTAAAATTTAACAGAATACTGATGCGGATCCGGATCTCAACTATTCAACACCTATTAAACATGACAGCGTAAGCCGACTTAGTAATCTTGAACACTATGTATTAAACATTCGAGTTCCTCAAATATAAAAGCGTTTTGCATCAAAAGGGCACATTTTTTCCAAAAGAGATTCTATGAACTCACGAAAAATATCTTTTGTTTGTTTTATATTATTTTCATTCTATATAAGAAACCATTTAATCACGTGTAAGTATACGCTTAAACAAAATGTGCAAATCATACAAAATTTATCAAAAAATTGTTCCAACAGTAGCAATTGTATACAAAAAATATTGAATATTTTGTGTGGTTTTTGTGTCGGAGATGTTATTGAGCCGTGTTTCTTCCGGGATGGTGCCGACGATTCGATTAAAGACAACGAAGTCCGCTATCGCATCGTATTAAACTTTTTTTTTCAAGATAAACTAAAACTAAGAAGCTTTGAGGATTTATGTCTTTAATAGGACGGTGCCATTTGCGCCCGCCATAAACAGCTTATTAGATGGCCTAGTCAACTGGTCACTTCGATAATGCAATTAAACACCTTTAGGCTCTTTTCTAACAAGCTAGATACTTTAGACTAATCGAGGATGAACGTTTAACTTGAAATTTCTGGAATATCGGCCGAATTATGCAAAAAAGTAACAGAAATCAGAAATCGGCTCCAGGGCACTCGTATTTCAATCCAAAAGAAAAGCTTAATTTTAAATACACTTCTTTTTGTTTTGAAATGAAATGAAGTTGCATCATAATTACTCTTAGATTTTTGGCCTTATTTCCGAAAGTTTTTTACGAATCCCGTCCTTAAGAATCAGGGTTGTGGCTGATTTATTGGTGTATTTCTTTCCTTTTGAGGACGACAAAAGGAAAAGGTTAGAAGCCATCAAATTATTGAAATTGGAGGCCAACCAATATCACCAACTTTTGACATTAGGTAAACGGTTAAAAAAGTTTTTCACAAAATTTGCATCGTTACACGAGC
Source organism: Volucella inanis (assembly GCA_907269105.1). Taxonomy (NCBI): domain Eukaryota; kingdom Metazoa; phylum Arthropoda; class Insecta; order Diptera; family Syrphidae; genus Volucella; species Volucella inanis. The sequence goes on along the minus strand of OU026154.1, from coordinate 40,050,591 downwards.
TATGTGTGATATTGCACCGTCTTATCAAAACTACAAATGCTCTAGGTCTAATGGATCCAGTTCTGGTACAGGAAGATAACCAACATGGCACGATATCAGTCACCAGTAACTGTAACAGCATTATCTCAAAATGGTCGTTGGTGTATTCATTTATATTCATAATGATAGTTACCTCAACTGAGCTGTAAGATTCGAGCACACCAATTTCGCCTCCATTTAATGTTATTTTACTGCAGTTGTGTACCGAATTATTTTTAAAAGTGAAAAATATTTACAAGCCATTTTCGAGTGTTTCATGACTCTACGCATTGCATCAATATTTTCTGACGTACGCTGGCCATTTCGCTTTATCTCAGATTTTCAATATTAATTTATACATGGTGATTTTTTAAGTTACTTATCACATGATTCCTTACTTACTTTCTTACTTAGATGGCACTATTGTTCGGGGAAAACCTGGCCTCAAATAAAAAGCCTCCTCAGCTAGTCCGATCTTTAGCTAACTGCTTTTAGATGCGCACTCCAAATGGATGACACTGTACAGCTTGTATAACTAGTCGTTGAATCTTCTTCGCCAAAGCCCGTCAATGCATATTGGACCTAATATTTTTCAATGGATTTTTATCTCGAAACGACTGATGATATCTTTATCCACCTTCGATAGGGTCAATGCTTTTGCACTATAATTAAGGACAGGATGATCACCTTTTCATATAGTTTTTTTCATATAGGGCATTACTACTTAATTGTTTTTTAGACAAAAAAAAAAAAAAAAAAAAAAAAAAAAAAAAAAAAAAAAAAAAAACAGCGATTGGCAACAGGGATTCTTCGTTTTATTGCTGCTGAGTTGTTTTTGGCAGAATTCATATCAGAACCAAGGTAGACAAAGTCCTTTACAACTTAAAAATTATAGCTGTCGATTGTAACACAATTTTCCTTCCTTCCGTTTTAATACTAGCAAACGAACTGGTGACAGCTTGCTAAGTAGTTGCACAGACTTTTGAAAGATTGTGCCTCCAGTGCTCACTCACAGCGTATCATCTTTTCTAAAAACATTTTTGACATCAAGGGTATCGTAATAAAATTTGACGGAGAAACAAGCGTTCTTAATCGTCATTCTACACAGACGAACTTGTTTGGCAGGGATGTCACAACGAGACATGGGTCTATAAAGCCTTAAAATTGAAATGATAGGGACATATCAGGTTATTGGTGATTTCTTTTAGACGTTCAGTTCAATATTGTGTCCGATGTTGAGGAGACTTATACCTCTATAGTTAGCGGAGTTAATGGTGTCGTGTTTTGTGGATCGGGCATACGGTTCTGAGATTTCATTCAACAAACATACACTCTTCTCAGCAGATCTAAGAAATGAGTTGGTGCATGCTTTCCACAAAGTCATTTCCAGCAGCTTTGAAAAGCTCGGCCAGTAAGCAATCAGGACCAACTGATTTGTTGGATTTTACTCGTATCATAGATATAGAAATCTTTATTTTGTTGTGGTCAAGTGGACCGAAGTTTCGGCTATCATCGTCTAAATTGAATGGTCTATTCTGCCTGCCGGTGCGATGTTGGATCCTACCCTTATTCTCAGCAACGACTATGAACATACTACAAGGTTTCCAGATTTCTGTATAGGTTTTCTTGCCTTAACAATTCTTCTATACCTATTAGTAAAACTTTCGCACGATATTCCTGGAGTACAATCTCCTAATATGTTCGATCGCGTATTTATCGTGCTCATTGAACGTTTGCAACGTTGTTACTGGTCTTCGATACTTGATGCTGTTGTTGAGAGATTCAGGGAACGCCTTTTTATAAGATTCTAGCGGTCTCTTGCGATTGCAACTTTTTTACGTTGTATCTTCTCACAGCAGTTCTTTTTCATTGCAGCGCTTGGTAAATCCGCAGGCGCACCTTGGCTACAATAATGTTTTGGATTGAGTCAATGTTGCCTGCCCGGAATATTCGGACGTGCAGAATATTGGATGCATATTTAGCGTTTGACGATCCGGAGACTGCCATACCACCAATTTGAGATAAGGAAACCGTGTGCTTGCTTTAGGACGTCCCGCTGCAAAGTCAATATGCCTAAGTTCGTTGCCAGACGTGGTTTCGTGTGGGCTATGCTTACCAACTGTTCTTCCGAAGATATCCTACTTTATTATCCTGGCGTTAAAATCGTACCATGCGGTACGATACATATTTCAGACATTACCAATATATGGTATCTTGTCGTGGAGCTCATAGAAATGTTCTTTGATGGCATCATCTTAGCCTTCCATAAGGGCATGGGCACATATTTAGCTTTGTTGCGGATTGACATAAGATGCTCGCTCACTTGTCGGATGTTTAAGACTTCTTCCTTAAGTCTACAGCATATAACAATTCCGCATCCGAATAAGCGCTGTTTGTTTTCCCTATAGCAATCACCATAGTATACATACGTATATCATAGTTTTTCATCCTCCTTATTTCCGGCCCAACCAATCACTCTTACTAGTCAGTGTATTACTACTGGCTGGGGCATGCTCTTATAGCTTACTCATGCAGTTACCTGGGATTATTACTGGAAGGTAAAGCAACCACTTAGCTACGAGCTTGATGGTTACGCTGCTGGACCAATCCAAGTTATAGGCCACTCAACAGTTTCCCGATTAATCGCCACGCGATTCTTTAACCTTACTTTTAGCCTTGAAAACCTACATGTTTGGTATCCTCTTGGTGTGTCTAAGACTTACTTTTTCCAAGATGCGTAGTTTCCTTGAAGGTCATTTACAGGCGCATTTAGTGTATATATGATTTTCAATAACCGTAATTAATATTTATTATGCTTAAGAATTATCAGCGGAAATACTTTTTTTTGCCTGAAACAACAGCTCAACCACATAGAACTCTATGAGTACTCCCAACAGGACTACCACAATCCCGTGCTTACTCAAGATGGAAGTCAAGACTTCTGAAAATTAGACGGAAACGCTTTAAGGAAATCAAATATCAGCAAATAATAAAACCATTTTCTACTCTGTAGGTGTCACAGGTCGACAAAATAACTGCAACATAGACATATTTACATTGTACAAGGTAGGGCAAAAGCAACATCATAATTTGAATGTGCCATAATTTTTGCAAATAGCGTAAAGTCTGTTTATGATTTGACATTTATGTTGTAGACGGATACATAACCGTATCGTGCAAACTAGGTCCACTAGAGATGTCTCGTATAGCTCGTTCGACATCGACGAGGCAACGATGTATACAATTTGGCATCAGAAGACATTCGTTGTGCCGAATCTCGGTGAAAGACCTAAATATGTTCTCTTGTTAAGTGCAAAACGTTCCCCATTTGCTGCCTGCTGACAGTCAAGTAAGGTTAACTTACTTCCATGCCCTGTTAAACGTGGTGCAAGAAGAGGATAATTTCATATCATAAATAGTAACGTGTGATAAAGCCCATTTCACTTTTTTTTTACAGCAAATAATAATAATAATTCTTTATTGTAGCTAAAATATGTACATTTTCCTTAAAACTACATTTCTACCTAAGTGGTTATTTGAATAAACAAAATTTGCGTTTCTGAGACAAGGAGAATCCACATGAAATGCACGAAGAGCCATTGCATCCCCTCAAAGTATTTGAATAAACAAAATTTGCGTTTCTGAGACACGGAGAATCCACATGAAATGCACGAAGAGCTATTGCATCCCCTCAAAGTGACTATTGGTGTGGCATTAGCAGTGAAAAAGGAATTGATTTGAGGATGTTGATGGCACCACCGTAACTGTAACTGGTGAGCGGTACAGACATATGTTAAACGAATTTTTTTGCCGCAGGTTACTGAATTATGTTTCGATTATTGTTGGTTCCAGCAGGATAGAGCAAGCACTCATACAGTGCAGGGAACGATGGAGATTTTTAACCACCAATTTCCAGCCTGTGTGGCCTACCGCTTGCGTGATTTGAACTGGCCAGGCAGATCTGCAGTTTTACCGGTGTCAGATTTCTTCCTTTTAAGCTTTTTGAAGTCTCGCGTTTTCGCAATAAACCATAAGGATTGCAAGCCTTGAACGCTAGCATTGAAATGTTCATCAACTCAGAAGATAGTCTTTTGACCCATATCATTTCTCAAATTAATGTCATCATTTTTACTCATTCATATAAACTTCACATTGTCATTACTTTTACCGTACCTTGTATGAATTTACCTATAAACGTTTCATCACTTTCAGATAATTTATGACCTGTTTAGATCCTACACTGGTAAGGATCCTATACGAGTTCTTGTAGACAAACGATTGACTTCTACTAGAATCCCATTTTGCGTTTTTTTTTCTTTTTGGGTTATAAATAACTTCGATTCATTAAAGTCCTCACAAATAGATGGAACCTTTCCTTCTGATATCAAAATAATCTCTGACAGCTCTACCTGCAAGAAATCCGTCTGAGGGGCTGTATTGAATTGGTTTACATTTACACTTAATGGACAGAGGTTAACGCAGTTTTCACAATCAACCTGGGCAACAACTGGCATGTTAATCTTAACGACTTAGTATCTGTTCTCATGCCTTCTAAAAACCTTAGAAATATTGGTCGACACCGTTTGTCTGAGAGTCCAACTTTCATATTAATATCCACATTACAAGAAGACGAAGCCTTTAGGAATATATTGTCTGAGCTTTTTCTGATCTTGAAAGTGTCTCCAATATCATGGCAAAGGTGATACCATATTTGGCTGTAGGGACACCAGCCTCCAGTATACATATGTATATCATGGTTAGGTCGTGTTCTTTCTTCATTTCTTAATAATTTAGCAGTAGTACCTAGAAACGATTCTAGACAGTAATTTAAGTTCGAAGCAAAGTGATTTGTTTGTATAATATGGTAGTGATGCCCCAAAATTTACCCCCACCGATGTATCTCTAGCAACTTCTAAATTCATGAACCTACCTAACATGAGCCTACTTTACGTTGATTGTAGTTATAGCTTTCGCCTATCAGGCCCATAGAACTGGCATTTTTTTAATTTAATTGAAATATTGCACCAGATTCGCAAATAATTGTGGATGCATATGGGACTGTTTTCACCATTTATCAAATGGACATAAGAAAGAGATACCGATAAACCCGAAGAAAACCCAGCTTCAGATTCAACACTGAAATTGAAAAAATATTTTAAAAATTTAAAGATTAAACAGAATTATTGAAAGCTTTGTTAGCAGCATGTAGCAAACCATTAATTAAATATCGAAAAGTGAATAATGTAAAGATATGTAACCAAAATACAAGATTAAACCTAGTGCAGCATTTCATTTTTCACGAAGTCCTGAGCTATATTATTGATAAATATCGTATACATCTCGAAATATTAGTCTTCCACCCCAGCAATTCGACTTAAGAGCAAATCTTATAAGATGCTTATCTTAGGAAAACCAGTAAATTTGAAACGGCACCTCCATTCAGCAACATATGTAGGAGTAAAAAACACTCAATGTGCAATGCGGTTCGAAAACTGCTTCATATTATTACTGCAAATATATTTCGGCGAGATCCACCGCATAGTTTACACTTATCTATGTATGTACAGTTATGTAATTGAAGTTTCAACTGCATTTTAAAAAGGTGAAGGAATCACTCAACAAACAAAAAATCAATTCCCCATCTGGGGGGACATCATAAATTGAGAGTATAGCTTCCCCCTCAATACGATTAACTTCAAGCAACGCATTTTCTATTTGCAAATGTTTGCTCACTCGAGATCTACATATCAGTTAAAAGTTGAAAAATATGAAATTAATTAAAAAAAAAAAATACATTTATTTAAAAAAGATCCGTATAGTTTACTTATTTTTATGAAAAAGTTCGAGTGAACAAAACTTATAAAGTAAAAATTTACTACTACTGCTACTCTACTACTCTATTACTACCCTACTGCTGGAAACAACAAGAACTATTCTGATAACTACATGTTGCCATAATGATCAGCTAAGCATAAAGGTAAGAATGTTGTCACAACAACCTTATGTAAAGCCCCTATACTAACCATTTAGCTGCAATAAATGAAAAGGAAGACAATTTTTAAAAGGCTTTTCATAGCCCACCACAAAAAGCCGATAACAAATGGAAAAAGACAAAATGACCGAATGTGTGGTACAATCATAAAGTTCCATTAATAGCATTTGAATTACTTTGGTAACATTTATTCCTCATAAATGATAATTTTGCCCAGCATCCTGACGATCCCTGACGACAAAACGATGACCAAATCAGAACATACACATAGTTACGAGCACTTGGCTATTCGGAAACTGATAGCTGCTCATCATCCAACATCGAGGTTATGGTCGATACGAGTACGTAGCCGTCCTACCTTAGCTTCCTCCAATAGGCCTTCCATAAGGCATTTGTCAACTTATTTTATATCAAGTGACTTCCTTCACAACTGCACTCGGCAACAGCTTCGTCTTGCACATCGAATCGACTTGGATACTTTTGCAGATGACAAAGTGACATTTCCCTCCTGTGCTGGTCAGTCAGCCGCGTGGATAGAGTTCCACTCCACAGTGGAGGCAGTCATGGGAAACTTGGTGTAGCGGCTGAATAACCCTTTGGTCGGAGTGGCAAGAAAACCTCAGCACACGTTCGTTCAAGATGGCCAATATGGAAGTCATTTATTGTCATTATATGACACTTTATGTCCAAACATTAGATATTTAAACCATAGGAAGCCTGGCCTAACTGGCCGCCGAGTTAACTTGGTCTGAGGGTGGGAATGGAAGATGCCTTAAACACATTATGTGTGTTTGTCTGGCTGGGCTGCAATTTGTAACTCTAGAGGTTATACCTACGCTTTTAATCTGGTGATAAATAGCACACTTGGTCCGGGTGTCAAAGAAGGATTTTCTTATATTTGTTGTTGTTGTTGAGTTTTTTTTTCTTGTTTTTTTTGTCTCGATGATGCCCTGCTCGCGCTCTCTCGGAGGTTCCATAAACTGTTTGTGCTCTGCTCATTCAGTGCGGTCTCTTTCGTCGTTATCGTCGCGGGAACAAGGAAAGAATATGAGAAAATCTCCGGACCGATTTTTTTTTATGAAGGCTTAGATTTAATTTCATTGCTTGTAGCATCTCCTTTTTAGTTTGTTGGGTTTGTATCGGTTCTATAGGCCTCCCGTTGTTGTTGTTTTATCTAGGTTGCGGCGAATACCGATTTGTTTTCGCTGGTGAGTTTATCGCGTCTAGAGAGGGCACGAGACTTTCCATCATTAATTTCCTCAAGTGAACCACAAATGCAGACAATTTGTCATTGCTGCAGCATTGTAATGTAAACGCGCACGCTGCATCTACGGATATGGTGATTTTCGACGGCGGCGGTGGCTGGAGGAACGAGAAGATTAGTATGTGGACATGGTGGTCCGTATTCCATTTTTGAAGGAAGGTGTCCTCCAAGAGCAGCATTTATGTATCGCCAAGCAATGGAATTGAATCAATTTTTCAGTGGACTGGAGTGGGCATTTTGCTATTCGTGATAACTATGCGACAATTAGGGACAATTGGTCGATCATTTATTATGCATGTTTGGGTAGGCGACACCGGCGAATGGTGGTGATTCTATTTGAGAACTCATGTAAGGTACAAAAGTCCGATATGGATTGAGATAGAGAATGGTGAATTGAGGATCCTAAGTGGATTGAATTTGTCAACTAGAATTGGGGATAATGTGTTCTTAGGAGATTAGGGTGAGAATAATTGATTTAGAATGTAGGTTGTGATATAGTTAATGGTGTATATTCAGGTTGGTGACAGTAATGAATTTCAGGTCATTTTAAAGGGCAATTGAAGACGAAGTATCCAAAAGAGAAGTCCATTTTATATGCTTAAACATTTTCACATGGGTACCAATGACGTCATTAAATTTACATTGTTAAGCATAATTTTGAAGCCAAAAAATATCACTTTGAAAACACGGAGCTTTGGAAGATAATTAAAAAAATACTTTATGTCCGTTCTTTTCTTAATATTGCCAAGAGTGCACCGTATCCAGGACCTTTTTGTGGGAATTCTTAGCGTAATGCAGTTCGCTTACTTTTAAGGTATGTATATATGTATTTATTTATATTGCTTAAATGTCTTTAATCTAGTCCACTTCCACTTCAATTTGTAATCGGTTTTATACATATTATTGTGCCCTAACATTTTCTATTTATCCCCGTTCACTTTGAAATATCGTAAATTTGGATGCTTCATACTTCATCTTCGAAAGCTTCATCCGTAAAAATTTATACAAAAGAAGAAACAACGCAAACATAACATACATATGGTATATTTACGCAGTGCTTAAGTATGTAATATCAAAATTTCCATCCAAAAGTTAGTCTTGTACTGTTATAGTAAATTTTATTTTATTATAACCAAGATGCACCCCCCTCAATAGCCAATATTTCCGCCTGAAGTATGCTTCAATGATTTTGGAACTGAAGAGAGTAGTAAACATATTTTGTAGTTTCCGATACTTCTAAAGAGTCCGAATGTTGCGGCTCTAACACACAATACCTAAAAGCTTTGAAAGGCTATACGTCTGGTACATCATCACTGGGATCCAACGGGTGTTTTTTTTTTTTGGTGTTGAAAAACTTACTCTTTTGTAATAAATGCCGGCAGAGTTGGCATATGGCGACAGATGTCATCTACAAAATTAGGAAATTTACCATTGAACGCTATACAGTGAAAAAAAATCCAAATCGTTGAATTTTGTTACAAAAGTTCACATTCAATCGTTACAACGATGCAAAGTATTCGTGTCTAGTATTCATAAAGGTTCAGAGACATGTGTGTGCAACATGATCAAACAATTTCAAGAGACGGGCTCAGCATAAGATGTAAAAACGCGGAAATGTATTTGCACTGAACGTTAAATGAATAAAATATCACCGTAGCAGAAAAAAGTTTTGAAAACGACCCAAAATTCCTCCATTCGTTACGGTTTTGAGGAGCTTGACCCTGCACCGAATTTTGACGATTTAGTTCACCATGCATACAAGGTTCAAATCATGCAAGAACTGAAGCCGGGCGATCACCAGCAGTCCCGTATGCTGCATGCATAGTGATTTTTGCAAGAAAATCAAGTTTTTACTGTTCGATTTCTCTCTTCTTGGCTATATTAAAAGCATGGTCCATGCCAATCATCCGCAACCAATTCGAACTCTAATAACGAACATTGAAGCCGCATTGTCGAGATAGAACACCAATAATGTAAGAGAGTGATTGAAAATTTCGACAAAAGGATTATTATTTTAATATTTCAATAGGGGTAGATATTTGTTGAATTCCGTCCTTTATGAAATGAAAGCTTAGATATAATGATATCATTGTATAGTCAGTTATGGTCGAAGAAAGATCCCAAGGCAACGATCAATAGCTTTACTATGAACATAGGGTTTCGGGGACCAGAATCCAAATCCTCTGAGTCATACCATGTATCACAATATGAAACGATGTATAGTATTTCATATCCAAGTCCAGGGGTAGTATATGGAAAAGCACATTAAAAGCTTCTGTCGGGCTGGATTTTCGCACCCCTGTGGTAGCAATACCAGTTGGATTCTGCTTAGATTTGTAATGCTGTTCGGATTGCTAAAGGCGAGCCACCACAAGAGCGGTCCATAAGTAAGAATATAACTAAATACAGCAGTGTACATCCAGAGGACCAAGTTAAGCTGAGGTCCCCACATTTTGCCAAAAGTTTTGCTGCAGGCGTAGAAAGCGACGCGTGCTTTCTTTACCCTGTGTTGTATGATTTAGTTCCCAGTTGAGCTTGGAATCAAGAATAACTTGAAGGTATCTTGCATTTGACGATAAAGTAAGTGTTTGTTTGTTAAGACGTGGAGGATTAAAAATTCTTATTTTGTACTTGGTACCACCATTCGTCCAGTTTTACTTGGATTAACGCCGAGCTCACAACTTGTGGCCCAAGTGCTTATATTGGTTAGAGCCCTCTCTGTAAATCCCCTTTTCACCGAGAGAAACATCCTTGTTACTAAAATAACCACGTCATCCTCGCACGCGGCTGACTTGATTCCAATGTTGTCGAACTCCGTTGATATTGTTAATGACCAGGAGCCATAGAAGAGGATGTTTACGAATTTGTATGTATATGAGGCTGGCTTTATGCATAGATATGATCCAGTTGCCTACTTAATCTTCTGTGCCAAGCTTTTTTGAGGAAGTTTCGGATATGCATATCCAGGATACATCTCCTGATGGATATTAACCTTTTCCAAGTTCTTTATTCGCTTATTAATGAGTTAGTTTTATTCCAGGGTGCGGGTTGTGTGACCTGTGCTGCCTGCACACCAGCGCCGATATCTTTGCATCCCGGGAAATGGGTGTTCATTAAGAGTTCCATTGATTCCTCAGTGGAATGTATCCATATTCCATCAAGTCGGTCGATGATTATCGGATTAAAATTTTTTTTAAACAGAATTTAGCTTAGTCTAGATGAATCGTGAATCAAAGTTTCAATGTAGTGACAGTACTGTGTCCACGCTTGAGACTTAACCTTGCTTATTGCTTTTTTGTATATATTAAGACGGCGTTTTTAAGGCTTCGAGAATTTGAATTTTAAGCAGATATTGAAGACATCTCTAGTCAGCTTTCTTAAATCGGAGAGATACTCATTCCACCATGGTGGGAGGGTTTTCTTGTTAAATTTGGCAGGACACGAGGTCTTATTTCATATTTATTTCATATTTCATAGCTTTTTCAAGAGTCTTCATCTTAACTTCCAGTACTTCCAACGATTCAGTATTAGGATCGAAAATGCTTCTGAATCTGGGGCTTAAGAACTGACTGAATTTTTTTCAGCCAGTTCGCTTGGGATTTGTAAAAAGGGAGGGGTATCTGCCGAGAGACACACATTGAAGAATATCCATTTGCAATATATTCTGAAAAGAATTTAAGATTTGATACTCTACAGCTATTAACACTATATTCAAAGTTATTAGTTGTTAGTGTAATGTCAAGTACTTCCTCCCAGCTAAAAAAAATTCTGAGTTTGGAAATATAAAGGTTGCTACTAAAACTTACCTCGATTGTTTAATTCAGTGCTTCCCTATGATGCGTAGGCGTCACATCCCAAAAGAACAAACTCATTTTGGCTAACATTTGCAAAAGCAGGTACTTATTTCGTCTGACGGTGATGGTTTATCGTGGGTCATGTTCGCAGAGGCCATGTAAATCTGTTTCTTGCCCATACCCTCCACCATTAATGACGTTGTCTAATAAAAAGCAGGGGAAGAGCAAAAATAAATTATGTTTTGTTTTATTAATGGTTTTCATAACTTAACGCCACTGAAGGTTGCTACGATTTGGCCAGTTACAAGCTTCCAATCATAGATTTTGTTAGTGACAGAACCACTGGTAGTCCATACCAGGACTGTACCGTGGAAGACAGGACCTCGCCAAAGTTCCGTCCGGGTTTGAATAGAAGAGGTAGGCCCCTTAGTGCGAGCATCACGGTGGATGTGGCTTAAGCCTAAAGGAGGGAAGGATCTTCCAGTTGATTATCGACCCGATGTAGTGCTGTGATTATAAGGTCAGCAAGAGGTTTTAGGTCGGCCTAGACGCATAACGCGGGTGAAAATTGTGCCTCCAACATAGTTCCGATTTTGATTCCGATGGCAAGGCATGAAGCTTTAGACATTGGATAATCTTCCGCTGTCTATGTTCGTCCGGTGCAACTATATGTGGGCTCTAGGTTTCGTTTCCTAGGGATTTCCCTAGCAGTGATAATCTTATGTTTAAGGCACTCTCAGGCATCACTAGACTTAGCGATGCAGGAGACAAGAACATCCTTGGAGAACTAATTTACACACTTTATTACCCGGTTACCTCTGGCGACCTCCTCAGAGTCATATCCGAGCATAGGTTCAGTCTGGTGATTCAGGATATGGTTCACCGTTAACTCAGAGAGCCTATCTTCGATGCTAGCTCACTTAACCAGCACTGCTGGTCGTCCATCAATGCGACCTAAAGTGACGGAGTGACTGGTTGGTGAAGCTGATGCAACCATATTACTTAAGACATTATACCTTTCATTTGGTACACTAATAAATGCAGAATGGTGTCTATGTACTAATTTTGTTTTGCAATATAAATGTTAAGATGTTGATTAGACATTAAAGACAGTCACACTTAAAAGTGTGCCACTGAGGAAGTGATTTAGAATATTATGATCCAAGTCTTCATTTGTATAGTACATCCTATTACAGAGTTTATTCAAAAGATTTAACAAGTGGCGTAACAATAGTTTGCAGATGGAACCAATAAATTGTGTTAGCCACATCAACACGATAACTTGATTAAGTAGCCTACAATTATCATTTCAAGTGGATAAGTTTGTTACCATTGGTCACATTTTTTACAATGAGTTTGTTTACATCTTGTTTTTAGTCTATATATTTTGATTTACACTTTGAAATTTATTTTCTTATAAAATCTCCGCAACATTTGCTCAATTGTGTCGTATGCTGCTTCTGTATGTGTTTGTGAAAAGAAAAAAACTCAAGAACACACGCATTTAATGAAAAGAAACAAAAAACCAAAAAGCAAATTCTGAAACCTTAAACCCCGAAATACCAATTGATTTGGTGGTAATAAATTGAAGCTGATTTTCGCCTTCTTATCTGCCCAACATCAGGAAAGGAGAACAGAAAATATTTATTAACTCCATATTGACTGCTCTCAAAAAATTCAAAGAGCTGTGAATTCAAATCGTACAAAGAAAACGGATCTTGAAATGAGCCTGGATCTGGACCTGTACCTGGGCTAGCAGAAAAACGACAACAAAAAAGGCCAACACTCAAAGTATGTACATGTGTCGAAATTAAAGATTATGTTAACGAGATAATGCCAATTGTATTGTTTTGTTCTTCTGATGCAATGGTCACCAGTGTGGTGTAGGATGTGATTTTTCGGTGAATGGATATTGATTAATTGGTTTTGAGAATTCTTTGAGCACCCATGGGTGGTAGAGGTACTTCGGCAGCAGCGTTACCAAATAAACACCCTGACCGATAATCAATATCGGGAAGAAGACTTTTATCACACACGACCTTATGAAAGATCACAATCTATGCGAGGAGGGCAAATAAGTAATTTTTTATTTTTAAAATTGTCAAAGAGAAAGCCTAATTCATTTTAACAAAATTCGCAGGCATGTTTAAATAATCAATTCATTTAAACAAGCAAAAATTATTAATTAATTGTGTTATGAGACTCTGGTTTTTAAAACTTTGAGTTGAAGGATTGCTTCCAATTCCATCTGATTTATTTAAGTGCAAGAAAGACTTTAAGACTTTAAAAAGGGATCCCTTGACATATTTTTAGAAAAAAAAAGTATTTTTGTGAAATGCATCCCCACCGAAAAACAAAGATTTTAAGCAAAGACTTAAGTTACGCTGTATTGACTCCTATTGAAAATAACATCTTTCAGATTTATTCGTGTATGTAAAGAAATATGAAATCGATGAACTCAAAATTATGAGTAATTTAGTCGTTTCAAAATAAATGTTGTCCTAAAATTAATGAGTCAAAAGTTATTGAAAATCAAAAGTGATTTTCTTAAAAAAAAAAAATGCGAGAATTTTTCCCTCTGACCAGTTTAATGTGGGAAGGTTGACATCCAACGTTCCATCTGAGATATAAGACTCTTTCCTTTCCCATGTTCGGCGTTGTTGAAATGAATTTAAACATTCTTTGCATCATCTTTTACAAAAAATATTGCATTATAAAAAGTAGCGATTGTGATTCGTCAATCTATTTGGTTTTGAATCTGTAATATCCGGTTCTAAAGTTGCAGTAAGCGGTGCGCCAATTAAAAAATTGCCTGGTGTCAGCATCTGCATTTCGGAAGGATCATCCAAAATGGGATTAAAAACTCGAGAGTTGCAATTTTGACAAGAAAACGTATGCAATTCATCAAAGGACAACGAAGTGTAGGCATCGACTCGGCGAAAATGATATCTATCTATGATATCTATGATCCCTATTAAGAAGTTTAAAATAATTCTACATCGATCAGTAAATCAATTCTCTGGGATAAGGATTCAAGGAACATAGGAATGGAAGCGATCTCGCACAAAAACTAAGCCCGTTGCTAGAAATACGAGAAGTTTTTATTCTATGTATCATATCATAGTAGATTTATTTATTAGTATTATTCGGTTAATGAGTCCAGCCAATTTGACAAACATGAATTCTAAAGGCAAAATATTTGTTTGTATTTTTATGTTATTGTTGGAAGCAATATTTACAATTATGTAAACTACAAATGCGAGCTGGCGTCCAACTTGAAGGCAATTTATGCGAAATTTTTATGTCTTTGCTTCACTATAGCGATTTTTAAGTGAAAGTTTAGCGAATATCTCACAAAGGTAAATAACATGGTATGGTCATTAGAGCCAAAAAAATGACAGCCAGCTAAAGGTGTATTTGACGTAATAAAAGTTGTATGACTTGTTGTTTTTTTAGATTTACCTGAGTTGTTGACTGTTTATGGCTGCTTATATTCAAGACCAGGTACTTTGACCATTGTATCTAGAATCTATGAATGAGGCGGCTTTAATTTATTTTCTTGATTTGTTCAAATCATTGAACACCCCAACTGAAATCAAATTGCAAAATAAAATAATTATAATACAATAAAAGGTGAACGAAATTTAATCAAAATTCGTGTACTGCTATAGTCGATAATGTTATTGCAAAATCTTTTGGATTACATAAGAAAAAAAAGTAAGTAAATCAAAACGCAATTACAATTTTATTTACGAGAAAATGTGATTTTGTTTATTTGACTTCTAACAAACAGGTGATTCCTGCCTGCAATTGATAGAAGTGTGTAAGGTCGATGCAGTAAAAGCATTCAATCCGGTGATCTTTATATTATCTAATACTTTTACCATATTCCATTTATAGGTTTATATTTTATGTTTATTTTCGTGAATCTGGGATCATCAGCTCAGTTTCAATTTAAAATAAAAAATGATAAAAAAAAAATTAGCATGCAGGCACTCTAAGTTAAACCTAACACTTAAACTATGTATTTGGACGTTTCTTACAGTATTTATATCTTATATTTGTTACAATTAAAACTAAAAAAATACAGTATATATTTTGTTTTTTTTTTTGGGAAAAACTTAGTAGATGCACAATTCGTTAAAAAAAAGAAAATAAAACTAAACCACCTAAAATCTAAATATATCCTAGCCTACTTAATCTCTCTTATTGTAAAACATACATGATACAATACTTATTTTTTCTTGCATGGATTACCCCTTTTTAAAGAAAATTTTTCACCCATCTCTTTTGTTTTTTAAATTTTTTTACATTTTTTTGTTGTATTTTTCTAATTATCCAATAAAATTGTTGGTGCCGCCGAGCAACTCCCTACCGCCCTACTGAACCGGCGACGCTCCGCACTGCCATGTGCCTTGTCGTAGTTGAGTCGCCTGTCTGTAGCTGTTTGAGCGACATGGAAGATTAACGGCACTGCCAATCTGTCCTGGAGCAGACCTTTTATATCGAGGCAGATAAACGCTTCTGGAGGAACAAATCCATCAAAGCGTACTCTCTCATGATACATATAATTGAGTTAGTAAGCCCCGGAGATCAGGTTGATCGATGAGGTCATTGCCCTTGCAATGTACTTCGAGTAAGTAATAAAAAAAAAAGTTTTTTGTAGTTATTTTACAAACCCGTAGAAAAATTACTAGAAGTGTTTTCTTTGAATTACAAATTAAATTTTTTTAGTTAATCAGCGAAATTATTCAATAAACAATAAATTTGACAAGGTGCTCATTCATGTTGAAAAAGCATTTTTTCTCTGAATAAGAGACAAACTTTTCTAGGAGCTCGTACAATTGAGACACTTATGTTAAATCTTGTTTAAAATAAGCACGACATTTTTATAAGTGTTCGCAAGTAAATAAATCTTTACTTTTAGAAAGATGTCTTACATTATACTGGTGATATTAGTTTTTCATCTCTGATGAATTGTGCTTCGTTCATACAAAAAAATACGTTTTAATGAGGGGTGAAGGGTACATTTCTAGCTAGTCATCCAGCGCAGACTAAAGGCCGATATCTCACAGCAAGCAAAATCCTATCTTCCACTTCTGACGTCACTGCATCCGATGGTATATATCTTTTATTCGATACTGTCGAGATAGTATTAAGAAGGCGCTTGTACACATCTGCGAAGGCCAGTCTTCATTGAATTTTTCAAAGTGCATATCTGGCAAAAAAAAATGTCTCACCAAAACACCATTTTCGCATATTCACGTGTTGAATAAATATTTTCAATCGATTGTTATCAATAGATCAAAATACCTATTGATACAATATTGCAATACATATCCAAAATTATCCATGGAGGTGGCCGTGGTGTAGTGGTATATGCATAGACTCCTCAAGCAGAGGGTCACGGGTAAATTCGTCGGCGTCAACTCTGACATGAAGGCATAACACTAATGTTGGAGTGGTTGCTGGCTGGGCTAACTGTAACGCACTAACAACTAGCACGAACTAAGGCCCACTGGTTGAGGATGTACTGGCTCCAGTTTGACAACCACCTCTGGAAAAAATTTTGAAACTTAATACACCTGAGTTTCAAACTACTACTGGAAAAAAGCAGAAAGCAGAAAGAAATCAAAGTGGCAGATCTTGAGTCCTGCCAAATAACTTCATCTTGCTTGATTCCTAAAATTTGAATTTAGTATGAGTACCATCTATTGATATTGCCTCACCAAAATGTCCATATTGCGTCTCATTTTGGGTCTCAGCATACTACAAAGCGGATGATAGTGCTTTATTTTGGAGACCCGCTCATTATTTCTAAAATAAGTTTGAGCAAGTTTGTGTATTAGGTATAAAAGAACGTTGTTTAACTTTAAGTTAAAATTAATGAGCCTTTCCCAAAAACAGTTAGAAATCATTTTATTTGTTTAACTACAATATATCCGCCCTGTTAAAGTTTTAAATGCATAATAATTAGAACAATTCTTAGTTTGAAATTACATTAGATACATTAGATTAATCAGTATATTTCAAAGGATGGATCGTCTTATGTATTTAGTTCAATCATAAGTGAATATCATCGATTATACCGTAACCCAGAAACAAAAAAAGAATATCAGTTCATATGATTATTATTGACCTCGTCAATCTAAGTGGCACCCTTTCAGTCCAAATATAAGATTGCTCTGGTATTTCGGAAATCAAGTTGTGCTCTCAATCTCCACAAAACAATCTAAATGATTGGTGCAGCCATCAATGAGTACCCCGCAGACATAAGTTAAAGTGAAATACCATTTAACACTCATGTCAGGATGGATACCTCTGTGTCATGTTCCAATTTTTTTTTTTTTTTTTTTTTTGTGCCATTCCAATGGGATGTCATAAATTGCACTTACCAACAACGGTAAAGTATATCCTTTGTATTAAAAAAAAAAGCAAGAAACACAAATCGAAGCAGGGTGAATCATTTGTTCTCCTTTTGTACGTCAATGTCGAACTTAAGGTTAACTTCACACTTTCGAGTTTCGGCAAACCACGCCGAGCGACAGTGTATTCGGATGGAGTTCGATGTGTCGCGTCGGTCACCTCTTGACGTGTCCCTGTTTCCTTTGAATTTATGTGCACACGGTCAGATATTGTATGGAGGTACAATGCCTCTGTTATGTTATGTGTACTGATTGTATCGGGCTTCTTTATTTCTCACCTTTCCCTCACTTCAAATTTGTGGTTAAGCAATAATTTCTCTTTCAGAATTTTTTTTGTCCAGATTTAGTTTACTCGATCCTTACTGTATCCGTAGTCGTAGCCGTAACCGTAGCCGTAGCCATAGCTGTATGTAGATATGTACATATTTTCCTATTGTAGCTCTAGTAAATGGTGCCTTTCAGTTCATATAGTGAACTCATAAACACTTCTCGATTTACTGCATTTATACAATATATATGGTATATTACATATATTATATTACATTACATTATATTATAGATACTTGCCTAAGGTCAAAATAACCTCAACTATTTTCGACAAGATTTTATTATATCTCTGTTCGGCTGTCAAAATATTTTAAACTTTATTGGTTTTCTCGATCATCGGAACAAGATGCCATATATCTTCCAAAGAAATCAAAACTCCAAGAAGCAGTTCAGAAAGAGGGATCCAAAAGTAACTAGGCAGGGAGGGAAAAGATGAAATTCTTTATTTTGGCCGGTAGTGGTGAAAAAGATGCCCCGAGAAAGATTGGACAAGGTGGCGCGAAAAGAAAAAAAATTATGTGTGTGAGGATTTGACATTCGTTATTGGTTTCGAAAATTCGAAATGATCTAGATAAATTCTCCGCCAAGACGAAAATATGTATGTATGTGCACTCCGAGATACGGAACAGGAATGTTTGGTGTTATTTTTCATGGAACATTTTTGGTGGTTCATAAATTGCATTGGATGGGTTTGTTTTTTTTTTTAATTTATTTTTCTTTTGAGGTATGAATTTCAGATGGACCAAATATGATTATGGTGGGAGGAGGCACATCGATGGTGTCGGGAATGCCATAAATTAATGGGTTTGGAACGCGATTGAGACGGGTTTGGTTTTGGGACTTATTCAATCTGCTGTAGTGATCATTGGCAAATGAGATTAGCACGATGACAAATGCTAGGGGTTTTTTTATGAAGAATTATTTGTTTTTTTTTTTTTCGGTAGGATGAGTGCGGGGTTGAATATATTGCTCTGACATTTATTTAAATCTGATTAACTGCTAGAATGTTGTTAAGTTATACTGATGTCATCACGCGAATCGGATTTTTTATTTCAAAAATCATAAATACTCCAATTTTTCTGTTCGAAGGCGGCATATTTTTGTAATCTTTTGCAACGAAATATGGGTTACGATAGTTTGAAATACGTTTTTAAAGTAACGTTTATAGTCTTGGTCTTCAATAGTAAACTGTCTAGTACTTTGCTTTACTTTGCTTTACCATATATCCCAGATATTATATACCGATACCCGTACTATCCACAATATGAACATTGAATCGAATCACGAGTTTGTCAAAACTGCACCTTAGTTCGAAAAGAGAAAAAGTAGAGGAAGCTGTTTAGAGTCTGAGTAAAGTCCTACATAAAACGTTGACTAAGTTACTAAAACTGTAGCAAAAAAATATAAGATAATTGCTGTCAAATATGAAATAACAAACCTCGGGCGAGCGAAATAGACTGTAGATAAGAGTATGTATATACCAGATGTACTGTAATAAAATGAGCGTTTTTTTGTAAAAATTAAACAACAATTTTTAATGGGAAAGTAAAAATTTTTTTTTGAAAGAATTGGCCATTGCTAGCTTCACATTTTTACCATCTTTCAGGCAATTTATGGATTACACGCCAAAAAAAACTGTTCGTCTTTTGAAGCAAACCAAAAAGTCACCCAATTTTCGACTTCCTCGTAGGATTCGAAGTGCTGCTCAGATAATGCGTGTCCCATCGACGAAAACAAATGATAATCGGAAGGAGCCAAGTCTGGTGAATACGGTGGGTGGGTAGCATGTCGGTATCGATCTATATTAACGTTTTCACCGGGATTTAGAAGCTCGTGGTACACCACACCTTTCTGGTCCCACCAGACACACAGGATTGTCTTCTTTCCGAATTGATCTGGTTTTGCCATGATTCTAAAAATAGATCCATTTTTCATCGCCAGTAACAATTCGATGCAAAACTGATTTTTTATTTCACAAGTGGTTTTCTTGGTTTTCCATCTGTCTTTCATTCAATTCATGTGGCACCCATTTTCCAGACTTTTGGATTTTTCCCATAGCTTTTAAACGGTCAGAAATTGTTTGTTGTGCAACATTTACCATTTCTGCCATTTGTTTCTGACTCAAAGTGTCACATTTAACGAATATTGTTTGCAATTCGGCGTCTTCAAACTTTTTTGATGGTCTTCTACGTTCTTCATTTCTCACATCAAAATTTCTTCCTGTTCTGCCGCGTTAGTGATGTCCTCCTGTACTTGTAATTGAGTGAACCTTATTTTGTAGTTGTTTAAATCAGTGCAATAAATTTCAAGGATAATGATATAAATTTCAGCTCATAATGTGCTAGTCGGTTTTGATACAGTTCATACCCGAGAGACAATCAAGTTTTCTTGGTTAAATTCGGGTTATGTTATCACATGTGTATGGTACTTTGGGAATATAATGCTGAAGGTTTGGCTAGGATTTGTATTTGTTCGAAGAAAAATTTGATTCATGTACGCATTAATTTGGACTTCAACGGTCTGTATAAGATTTTGTGAGGAGCCCTCGTCACTATGATGAGTGACGGACATAGTGTTAATGCTTACCAGCTGTTGGGCTCTGGATAGAGCATCCGCTACTACGATCCTTCTTATTGTATATATATCAATTCATGGTTGTATTCCTCTATTATCGGCTTTCACCTTTTAATTTTGCTGTTATTGTTCTTATTACTAAGCGCAAAGGTGAGAGATTGGTGATCGGTAAAAATTCGGACTTTGATAGGACCGTACAGATAGTTTCGAAAAGAACTAAGCTCCCAAACAATGGCCAACATCTCCTTCTCATTGGCTGCATAATTTTCTTCTGCCTTTTTTAATGTTCGTGATATGAAGAAAATAGGTTTGTTCTCTTGCTCGAGAACAATTGGATGCGTCTGTTGTAAGGTCCAAAAGTTTTTAAAATCGGGGTATGAAAGGACTATATCTTTGGACATAAGAGAGCTTTTAACTTGCTAAAGGATTCAAAAGCGTATTGGTTAAGTTCTATTTACAATTTCGAGGACTGATTTTCATTTTTTCATTTCATTTATATAGGGTGATTCGTCGTAAGGTTTGATTTATAATGTAAAATAAAACACATAAATTTGAAAGTGAATTTCAAATTTTTATTATCGGTTTGAAGAAGAAGAAGAAGAATTTATGGCATTTAGTTTTTAAAAATAAAATTATGTAAACGTTGGCCATGACTACGTCTGAGGTGGTCCATTCGGAAGGTCCAATTTTGGGCGACGCGTTGGAGCACAGCGACTGGTATCTCGCGGATAACACGAGTAATGTTGGCTTATAAAGCTTCAATCGTAGCTAGTTTATTCCTGAAGACCTAAGACTTTACATATCCATAGAGAAAATAGTCCAAAAGTGTAATATCGCATGATCTAGGCGGCCAATTTTCCGTAGCAAAACGTGAAATTAAGTGCTTACCAAAATGATTTCTCAACAAGTTCATTGTTTCACGCGCTGTATGGCTCGTAGTGCCGTCTTGTTGAAACCAGAGATCACCGAGACCATGTGCTTGAATTTCAGAAAGCACATAGTCCGTTAACATGGCGCGATAATGGTTACCATTGACGGTAACATTCTGATTTGCCTCATTTTTGAAAAAATATGGACCAATGATTTTACCAACCCATAAACCACACCATACCGTTGTTTTTAATAGATGTAATGATAGATCTTGGTACTCTTCGGGTTACTCATTACCTCAAAATTTTTTTCATTAACGTATCCATTAAGCCAGAAATGGATTTCATCACTGAAAAAAATTTCACGATAAAACATCGAATTTTCATTGATTCTATTCACTAAAAATATGACCCAAATTCAAGTCTCTATCTTCAATTCTTGCACAAGTTGAATTTTGTACGCTTTTAGGCCGAGATCCTCATGTAAAATATGCCAAGTTGTCGACGATTCGATTCGTCTCGGCCTTCGCGTACACTCTCGGCTACAGCTGCTATAGTCTCTTCACTACGTGCTGGATGTGGTCTAAGCGGTCGAGTATTACCCAATAATGTAAACTGGAACTCAAATTTTCGAATGTTATTGGCAATAGTGGTTTCAGTAGGTCGATTATGCTCACCATAAGTTCCTCAAATCGAAGGAACAACATTTCTCACAGAACGCTGATTATCGTAATACAGCTGAACAATTTGGAGACTCTGTTGTGGTGTGAGTCTTTCCATGATGACTTACCAAACGACACTGAACAAAAATGACAAAGCAGTTTGCCAAAAAAGCCTATTGAAAATCTTAAATTTAATTTTTATACATTAAGTATCTTAATTTAAGAAGTAAAATATGGGTGAAGTCCAGATATTTCGTGAGTGGATGGAAGAATATTGAAAAACTGCACTTTTAAAATTTGAAAGATTTAAAATATTTTTAACTCGTGAAGGTAAAGAGTTTCAAAGTCTAACAGTAAAGATGAAGAGTTGTGGTAATTACATATAACGACAAGGAATTAGGTTGAAGCGAGTGAAATTAAGCTTGTTATACAAGTAAGGTGTACTTTTAATATTTAAATATAAAAATATACAGTTCCTGGCGATGATGTATTCTTGCAAAGTACGACCAATCAATCCTATAATTTTATCATTATTCATGATAATATCAGGTTAAACAATCAAGCTTAAATTATTTTTTGAAATAGAAATTACTTAGGATTTTGCTGTATTTACTATAATAGTAACCCATTAGCTTCTGACCAAATGTAAATATTTTTGAACTCCTCGTTGATGAGAAAAACTAGTCCATTTAAGTTGCTGAAGGGTTTCGCTAAGTTTAGTTGGACATCGTCTGCATATATGTAGGTATACTGAGGTATATTTACAAACCGATGAAAGGTCATTTATGAGCATGCAGAAAAGTATCGCTCCTAATATTGAGCCTTGAGGCACTCCCAGTTTGATTTATTTTAAAATTGAAGAATATGCATTGGAAAAAACCCTTGCGATCGGCCGGAAAGAAAACTGTACATCAGCTTAATTGCCCTTTCATTGAAACCAAAGTTATTCCTGAGCATTACATTATCACATTATCAAAAGCCTTCGAAGAGTGTAGCAAACAAAGCAACGAATCATTACTCCTGTCGTAGAAATGCCTCATTTCTTTCAGTTAATTACCCACAGCTGTGGAACAATTATGGTTAGCCCTGAAACCAGATTGCTTAGCATACTGCAACTTGTTGAGTGATAAGTGTTTTTGGATATATGTCCGTCTTCCTCTCTTAAAATGAATGTTTTTCTCGCTAGCTTTGCATAGTCTTTAAAAAATCGGCGGTAGTAACCTGATAGGCAAGGGATGGATCTTTGTTCCTTAAGAGTTTTCGGGACTGCAAAATCGGAAAAAGATTTTACTTGAGTAGGATTTGTTTGGATACCTTATGCGGAAATAAGAAAATCTAGAAATTCAACCTAAGGCTTGAAAAAGTGGCATTTATCCAATTGCACTTTCATGTTTGCCTTGCTCAATACTCGTATACTGAATATTTCTTCGATATCTTTGGCGTGTTGAGTTTGACTCTTGCCACACGTAAAACGTCCTTCCGATATTTTTATGCAAAATACCGTCAATTGCCCTTTGGAAGATGGAGGGGGCATTTTTTAAACCGAACGGTAACTTTTTAAAAAAAGTACGGTGTTTCCCCCTAACTGGGCAAATACTTCGTTTATATCCGGGATTGGATAACTGTTGGCGATCGTAACAGAGTACAGTTTTCGGTAATCTATTACCATTCTATATTGCTTTGCACCAGTGAAGTCAGGTTTTTTTGGCGCAATCCACATGGGAGAATTATAGGGTGACCGTGAAGGTCTAATTATGCCACCTTCAAGCATCTTCTGAACTTGGTTTTCGACTATACACTTCGTTTATAGACGGGATCGCCTGTGGATGTTCTTATGTCTGCTATTCTTGTTGTATATGTGAGCTTCTCCTCGGGTTCGGAGAAAAGCAGGAAAAGGATAGGTAGTTTATATCAATATTTATGGAATCGTCCGATTGCGGCTTCTACTGCTTGAATTTAATTTTGACTTTATTGAGGACCTTCATGTAACTTTCTTTGATATGAATTATTGCCGATAATTCATTAAGGCTTTCGTTGTCAAAGATCCCAGAGAAAGTTTTGAGGAAAGGTAAGATGAAAACTTAAGATTGATATTTTTTAAACCAAATTAATTTAGAAAAGTTTGGTGGTTGATTTTCACATGGCTATAGATTTAGCGTTAAAGATCTGTTTGCTCGGAATGGCCTTAATATAATTTTTGTTCGAACCTGTATCTACTAAAAGTTTTAGGATCTCTCCACTTCTTGTCTTATATTCGTAGTAAGGCGGTTAGCCTATAAAATGAGGGTCGTTATATCCTGACGCTTGTTGCATTAGGTATTGGTATTCTTCATATCCTGGTTGGTTTTCAACGGCTTGCATCAAAGGTTGTACATCAAAATGCTGGTTGTTAACCTAAGTATCTTCTCCGCGGGCTTACGTGTACGGATTTTCACCTCTTTCATTCTTTCTATTTGTGTTAACATTGTTTAATCTTCTAAGCTATCAGACGATAGGCTGTATGGTTACTTTGTTGCTTCAGCTTATGAGACATAGAAGGTTGCTAAGTATTGAAGTTTTGCCTTGCCGTATGGAAATTAGCTTGCCGATTTTGTTGGTTAGCGATTCCAACTTGGTTACTTCGACTCTGCATTGTTGCTTCCATTTTAATAGGCATTTGGATCTGAGGAGATCCGATAGGCTGCGAAGGAATCTTTCGCTGATTTGATATTTGATTTTGCGGAGGAAAACTAAAGTTTGGTTGTAAACCATGTAAACTATGTTGAGATTTTTGTTTCTGATGTGAGAAAGTCGGGCGAGGTGGTTGTTGCTGATAGTTTTCCCTACAAGTTTGGGTAAGTTGGCGTATTGACTCAAGTCTTATCATGCAGAAAATATAATTTATATTAAGCGATAACTGGGAGCAGACAGCTTGGTTAAATTCTTTTACAGAATGGCTACCTTGTACAAAGTGTGCCATCTGACATTCCAATGTAGTGATATCCCACTTATCCGCATAGTGCATATTCTATGCTTTCCCAATTACGGGGAGTGTTTTATCACATTAAGGATTTCAAAATACTTTGGAGTTCTTTTTGTGTGCTTGTAGATACTAAGAATGCGTTCTATGCTTTTTTTCCAGGAGGAAAACCCTGTGGATCCTGTAAGGATGATGTAAGAAATAATGTTATATTGGATACTGGGTTTAAGGAGATGGGTTTTTGTGGCGTATTTTGAGCGGAAGCTGCCTGCTCTGTGCCTTGATTTCGCTTATATTTACCTTTTAAGAAAGGGAAGCAACAAGGAATTTAACAAAATTAAGGGAACTTCTAAATGAAAATTTTCTTTCGAAAATTGAATATGTTGTAGAATAATGGATTGCGTTTGTCCACAAATTGTTATCCATTATTTTTAATAAATATAAATTTTTAATATATTTTTTTTTAAATTTCCCTGTATAATTGTTTTCACTTACATAATACTTCTTAATTTCTAAGCTCTAATTTTTCCTATTTCAAGTAAATTTTTATTATATTAAGTTTTTTCCGTAATAATATTTTATTAGATAATACTACTTGTTTTTATAATAAATTCGAATTATTGTTATTTATTCCACTTGGACTTTCTTTAAAATATTTAACTTCTTTTGTAATTATCATTCCTTACGAACTACTTCATCTTTCTTAATTTATTAAAACAGAACAATTTAAGGTATTCATTTAAGAAACACTAATGTTGCTTAACTTAATATATCTTACCCTAAAACTAATATTACTGTGAGTAGCTTCATGAGTCTAATCGGCTGGCTTTGTCCGGATCGCTCTTCTGCCGAGTTGTGCGGGTTTGGGTAGTGCGGCTAGCTCTTCACCAGTTGCGGGTTTGTCTAGTTCATTGGGCTACTGCGAGGCTCTTGTATACACTTGTACTTTCACCACCATACAAACTCTCGGAGGACCACCAATTTTATTATTCTTTTTTTATAAAAAAAAAAAAAAATCGCTACTTGTGGGGTGAGCATTTCTTTACGCGCTGTTTATTCCATATTACTACTTTCGAGTTATTAAGCGATTTTAAGTGGTCCCTGCTCGGGCGCCAATTAGATTATATATTAATTTTTTGTTTAAAACGTTTATTTGCCTTCGCAACCAGTCTTAGACTAACATGAAAATTATTTCTTAAAAATAACCTAAGCTAAGTTTCGACGCATTATCTTTGAATTTCCACGATTTTCCAGTTGCTTCTGCTACGTCTTGTTGTAGGTTCTACACGAGCGGGAGCATGCGGATGTTGTTCGCTATTTGATCATGTGCATTAACATGACACGTTCGACATTGTCTTTTAATATTATTGTCGTTAATAATTATCGCTAAACTCATAAATAAAATCACGGGACATTGCACTATTAGGAAACATGCGCAATCGTTGCGATTTGATTTTTCTTACAATGATTTCAACTGTATTTGAAGATTGGAGCGGAAGAAAAATTTTCGGCATTTCCGTTCAACTGCTTATTCAAGCACGCATCTGGCCGCAATTCGGGCGTGACACAACGCACCAACAAAACATTGTTATCCATACCAAAATATCCATATCCTCCAAACTAATGCAGGAATGCCGAAACGAGCTTGTCCGCTTGGGCGAACGTTTCAGGGTCACACTGCATGGGTTTCAGGGCAAAATACAACTCGCCAAAGAAGATAATAAAGTAAAATAATCAAGAGAAACTGGTGAATGAAATCGGGAAGTGAGTAACAAATTAAATAGCGACCAGATCGAAATTTGTTTTTTTTTATTTAGGAATTCAGAAATTAAGGTGATGAAACACGTTGGCGATATACTTCTTATATTATTGCAGCACTGAGAATCGGATTTATTGAAGCCCGGGTCAACCCCAGACAGTTTATTGAAATGTATGCTTATCGGATATCGAAGATCTGAAAATGACTCTGTAGTAGGCTTTTTAAATAGGATTTAATCCTTACTACAAATTGGGGGTACAATTCGATAAGTTTGGGTATGCAAGGGAGTTTTACTATGGGCTTGTAACTACTAACATCGGCCTTACTTATTTTTTTATGGATAGCGATGATACAAGATTCCTTTCAGAAGAGAGGAAAAATACCTGTTGAAACAGACAGGTTAAAAGGGTAGCGAGGGCGTGGACCGACATGGTTTACACAATCTTTTATTATAATATCTGGAAGGCCATCAAAGCCGGAAGAAAAATATCTGATCCCAAAGTTGCTGTTATATTTAATAAGGTGAATGACGTCTGTGCAGAGTTTTTTATATAGCTAAAGTACGGGTTTCCATTGTATGCCCTGAAAAAGATTTGCCAAAATGACTTGCAAAAAATTTTGCAATAATCTTTGCGTCTGCAGAAATTTAAAAGTTGAAAGATAGCCGGCTGAATTTCTTGAACCCCTAATATACGCATAAAAAGAATTCGCTTTTAAGAAAACATTAAATGATTTTTTCGGCATTGCACATGCATCTACAAATAGAAGCGTTCATCCATTTTTCACGAAGGCAAATTGAATTTTACATTTAAAAATTTTACTTGAAGAAAAAGTTTTTTTAGTAGAACTGTATACTATAAGTTCTTCTGAGGAAAATTCTATTGCTGATTCGCCAGTCCAAGTCCATCGGACCTTAAAAGAGTACAAGTAGATATTTCAACTCTCTGGCTTTCAACAGTACTCGAAAAATGTGAGAGAATTACAGATTTGCCATCCAAAGATGTACATCTTTTGAATCCATATTCTTCAAAATTTATTATTAACCGCAACAATATTTTATTTTTGCTGCTAGTAAATCAAAAGATGTCTATTGAGACTTTAGGTCTAAATGTATATTGAAAGTTTATACTTCTTTCTTATATAAATGGACGAGGAAAAGTTGACAGACTTCGTTCGCTGTTTATGATGTATTGGAAGATTGGTCAATGCTCGATGAAGTTCAAGCTTTTGTTTTTGATACAACTATGACTAACACCGGGCGTTTAAGCGGAACTCCAATTTGGTTAGAACATTAAATTAGCCGAAATATACTTTATTTCACTTTCAGACACCAGTTTTTTTTAGATAATTCTTCAAACTGTATTTAAGGCAGCTAAGTTCGACCCATATTCTGATTCTGATCTGAGACGAGCTGATGCTTCACACTTTATTGCCCAAAATCTTCCATTAGAATATTTGTCAGCTAAATCAATGAACATGTTTGAAGGTATACCGGTATGTAGGTAGTTTTTTTGTTAAAATAAAACACTAAATTTTAGTGGAAAATTAAAAAAACAATTTATTCAAAGTGTTGACCATTGCTAGATACATCTTTCAGGCAATTTATGGATTCCATGCCATTAAAACAGTTCGTCTCTAGAAGCAAACCAAAAATTCACCCAATTTTTGACTTCCTCGTAGGATTCGAAGTGCTGCTCAGCTAGTGCGTGTCACATCGATGAAAACAAATGGTAATCGGAAGGAGCCAAGTCTGGTGAATACGGCGGGTGGGTAGAAGCTCTCAGCCATGTGCTTTGGAACTTTGGTTGTATCCTGAACCAGTTTGACTTTGTGTGCAAGTGCATTGTCATGGAGCAAAATTACCTTACCGTGTCTTCTGGCCCATTCTAGTCATTTTTCGATCAATGCATGGTTCAAATTGATCATTTTCTATCGGTAGCAATCTGTGTTAACGGTTGTACTAGGTTTTAGGAGCTCTTGGTACACTACACCTTTCTGGTCCTACCACAAACACAGTACTGTTTTTGGATCTTTCCCATAGATTTTAAATGGTCAGAAATTGTTTTTTGTGCAACATTTAACATTTCTGCCATTTGTTTGTGACTCAAAGTGACATCTTCATCTAATATTATTTGCAATTTGGCTTCTTCAAACTTTTTTGGTAGTCTTCCACGTTCTTCATTTCTCACATCAAAATCGTTATCTCTGAACCTTTGAAACCATCTGTTGCATGTTGTTTCTGATAGAGCGTGATCACCATATGCCTCGACAAGCATTCAATGCGTCCTGCACCACTATTTTTCAAATAAAAACAAAAAATTAATTATTTCTCCAAGTCATCATTTTCTGGTACAAAATTCGACATATTTAACACAATGAAAAAATATGATGTTGTTTGCTCAATGACTTGATGTATACTAAATATGTTTGACAGGTGTCATAGCAACCAAACAAAAGAAAAAATAAAATAATAAAGCCCGTTCACAATTAATGTTCCCTATCGAGATATTTGTATCTTGATACTTCATACTCTGTACACCTGGTATGTACAAGATTTTTGAACATGGTTCTAATACAGTTGGATAAAAAATCCGACTACATCTGATGAAAAGAAATAGTCAACGATACAGCTGAATGTGGAGTAAAACTCGTGGAGAATTCAATTCAATGATAACCTACATAGACGATTATTGAAGGAGAAGCGGCAAAGATGAGTTTAGCAGTCAACGAAGGAAAAGCAAGTTCTTATTCTGCTGTCAACGAAGAGGGAAAAAAAGTCATGATATTCAGCTATAACTTTGAAGTAATAAGGAGTTTATACACCTCGGTCCCGCTATCAACTTTAAAAACGATACCAGCACGAAAATCATTCTAAGAATCACTCTTCCTCATAGCTGGTTCTGTGGGTTTGGAAGGGAAAGTTCCAAAAAGTTCTTCGTTACCTTATACTCGTAGAAAAATCCTTTTTCTACCCTTCTATGTTGAATTCATGATTCTAAGATCGCTTATTTCAAAGTTCGCTGCTCAGATAGAAGTGATTTGCATGGGCTCTGCTCACAGTATCGTGGTTATAATTAACAAAATGTACTCTTACCTTTGGAGCTGACCTTCGCCCGAGTCAATACTTTCTGGACTTATGTCATAGGGGATTTGCACATATGTACGTTTTGAATGGTTTTTTCCTTGCGGGAGTTTCCTGCACGCACGGCAAACCACATTTTTGTCTCAATAACTTGTCTTTTAGGACTTGGATGTCCACAAGTGTAGTAAAACCTAAAAGGCAAACCGTTAGACTTACATAATATCACCACATAATTCTGTAGCACAATTTGGATGACACAAAAGGCAAAGATGGTACTTAAATCTCTGAAATACAAACGTATGCACATCTAAATTCCATTAGGAATAATATTTTCAGCTTCATAACGATCACTTTGATTCGTTTATTAGGAAAGTTCTTATTTATACATTTTTTCAATCACCATCGTGACTTAATTGGTTTCAATTTCGAAATAATTGCTTCATTTGCATGGAATAGAGGTTTTGCCAATGGTTAGTAGTAGCACGATCGTGGCATACCTCTGTATGTCCTACTATTTACAACTTCGTAAAAATAGAAAAAATTTTAATGCCCAACAAAAGAGCAGAGGTTATTATTACACACGTCAGTCAGTTCGAGCACTTATGTAGCTGCAGATTGGGGCTGCCATAACTTTACAAAAGCACCACTGAAGAACAGCGGACACCGATTTAAGATTTAATATGGAAGATATCAGTAGTATGTAAAACTGCACTTGGTTAAATGAAAAAAGGAAAATTGAAATGCAATGCCGATATGATTGCTTCATTACCTCATTTCCATTATTGTCATAAAATTAAATTCAATTAAAACGAATATGACTAGAAGTTTGCTAGAAGTAAGATGTTAAGCGCAAAGCCTTAGTTACAGAATTTGAAATGACATCTATGCAAATACACTTATCAATAAATGAAAGTAATCTGTGAAATGACTCATATACTATAAGTATGTCAATCAATCAATGTAGTGAGAATGGTTAATATTTTTGAACAATGCTCTCACTTGTTTTCGGATATTCGCTCAGTAATTGCAATTGGATATGCTGACAAATACTTAGCAAAAACCTGTGCTATAAAAAGGGATTACACTTCCTTTCAAATTATAACAAGATAAAATATTATGAAAAAAATTGTGTACTTCTACTACTTTTCCTATTGCCGCTCAACATCCCTTGAATAGCTTCGGAAGATTTTTGACCGGAAAAAGGATTACGGACTCTAAAAAAAATTATATTCCGGAGGGATACAAATATTTATAGCATCTCTGCGCATATTTAATTTAAAACAATTTTTAGCATTGCGCAGTTAATTCGTATTACAAACTTAGTATATAAATATTATCTAAAACTAAGTTAGTATGGAAAAGAAGAAAAGAAGAAGAAGAATGGATAGAAAGGATAGAGAGAGTATTAGAAGATGAAAAAGAATTATTAGATAAGAAATCAAACTTTAGTAGGACACTGAAGATTATTCCAGTGGCGCACTGCATGAATAAAGAATTGACGATATACAATGAACATCCAGCTATTTGCTTGGCAAATGCGGATATATAATCATACCTTTTCATATAAAATATATATCTGGCACAGTTGTTGATATTGTAATATCAAAAAATAGATTCTAAGAAATCTAAATTTGCAAAGATTTCGCAGCCAAATCAGCTTCTACCATTACTTTTCAGACATTATCAATTATCGTTTCAGTTTTCCCACGTGGTTCGTTTTCGACGCTGGAATCTCCGGAACAGCACTTTTCAAACTAATTTCGAATGTTGTGTTCGTTAACTTGGGCGCTCGTGAATTTTAACTGAGAAATAAAGCTTTTAGTTTAAATTCACGAATACGGATTTGAAATACTAATACAATAGTATATTTAACAATTACAAGAAAAAAGAAAAAAAATAGCTGTATATTTAGCGAACCCTAAAATTTGTAGGCGTCACTTTCTTTCAAATTAACAAATCGCAATCTTAAAATTCAATGTGAAGACTGCAGATGTTTATTCACACATTGTTGTGGAATATCGTGTTTGGTTTTTCGTTATGATAAGTACTCAGTCCCACGACGCCGATCACTGCATATGGCGGAACTTGCAAAACACCAAGTACTGCAACAAATAACATTGGTGCTCATTAATATGTAATAGCAAGAACATATAGGGCCGCTCCCGTTGCTTCGGAAGCTATTTAAGATAGCTTATAACAATCGTTCCAAGAGCTACGAGATGAGAATACTACTCTGAAGTCAAAGATAAATGATTTTCTTTAGAGAGCTTCTAAAGAGTAGTGTTTAATTTACTGGTTTGACTGACGTCGATGCCACAGATTGAGCACTCCTGTCCATCAGCAAGAAAATCCGTATGAAGTGTGAACCCTATTCTCAAATAACGTTGGCATGCTTTTAGTTGATAGTTTGAACCAACGTTATGCTGCGGCTTGCAAAGATGAATCCATCTAATATTATTGTTATTCACTTCTTTCACTTGAATATACACATTCCAACACATGCGCTCCAAATCGGAAAATTCCTTTAACTGCTCTTGAATTAAGGACAAATGCAATTTTCACTCAGATCTAAGCTATCAAATATGCCGAAAAATTTGTTGCTATTAATAAACAACTTCTTAAACGCTGTAAGGCACCTCATATTTTCAGCAGCCCCTCCTCTTTTTTCCTTATTTGATGAGCTTCTAGTTGTCAAAATGCTGCAGCTGCACTTGAATTTGAAAGTGAAGACTTGATGCATCTATAGGTAACGATATCATAGATTTTTTTTCCTTATCTGAAATAATTCGGTTTTAAAGATATCTTTAAGATAATTGAATTAAATAAGTTAAAATTGTGAATTCGTTTTTCTAGGTGTTCTATTCTCTTAATGAACTTCTCTACAAAGTGCCGGGATTCTCCATCCTTCTCATACGGTCTTTTAGCTCAGTAGATTCTCCCAGTATCCAAGATAGACACATTTGGCTTTCCAAACTTTTGGTCGTTGAATTTATTGCGGAAAACCACAGAAAGGATCTGAGCCACTGTTTAGATAAGCTGAAACTGTTCTACCTTTTGTAGTTCATCGGCTTTTTCATTTTTTTTTTTTTTTTCTTAATATCATCGTGCAGTAGAAACCAACAGAGTTTGACTTCTTTTCCATAAGTGTTGAAGAGTACTGAGATTGTAGCTCCAATTTGGAATCAAACATTTGTATTTAAGCTTATCGCTTCCAATTCTTTGAGTATATGAATTTTTTTGGGCCGATAGCTGCACCTGATCCAGTGTCCATTTTGGATCCATCCATATGCCACTTGTTATCATTTAGATTTGATATTGGGTTTTGTAAGCAAACAATTCTTGGTAAGTGGTCATTTACCTCGCAGAACAAATCGAGTTCAGGAATCTCTGAAATGAATCTGGCATAGTCCAATTGAAATGCAAACTTTTTCTTTCCTGTTTGTAATACTCGGAGTGAACTGCGAATTTGCACTTTTGTAAAATATAGATACAATATGCATATACATAGATATAATACATATGAATTTATTTTTTAATTTTTTATTTTTTATTATTATTATTATTATTATTTTAATTTTTTTTTGTAAAGAACTTAACACTGAAGAGAGTATACTAGGTCGAGTGAAAAGTAACCTTCCTGACCTCCAGAATATGCTGCTACTGCAAAAAAGGTTATGGTGCCTTGAAGTCTGTTCATATTTAGGCAATCATGTCAAATTTGAGTGCGATACTGTCTTTAGTTTTGTTTTGACAGCTGATTGTTGGTGACGTGTTTGGCATCATGTTGAGTATGGACAAAAACGATTTTCGTTCTCTTATAAAACATTATCTTTTGAGAGGCAAAATGGCGAAGGAAACAAAAGAAAAGTTGGATAAATATTACGGGGCTAATGCTCCGTCAGATTACACCGTCAAATATTGGTTTCAAGAGTTTAGTAGTGGCCGCAACTCTACTACCGATCAAGTCCGCAGCGGCAGGCCCTCCGATGTGGTTACAGAGGACAATGTCAAAAAAATACATGAAATGTTGGCTGACCGGAAAGTGAAGGTGCTGAGCTAGCAGATACCACAAAGATTAGTACTGAGCACACACGCCATATTTTGGGCAATATACTGCATATGAAAAAGTTATCCTGCCGCTGGGTGCTGCGCATACTCACTCCTTACCAAAAACACGAACGCGAGACCACTTTGAAAGAGTGTTTAGACTTGCTGATGCGGAATCGGGTGAACTTTTGGAATCGATTGGTAACTGTTGAACACCAGAGAACATAATGAGTGCCCCACTAGATCACCGAACTCAATACTCCGCGTGCTGTTGACAAAACACGCCACATGGCATAGTACCCCGGCGTAAGTCCCGGACCCTACAAATTAAATTGTATCGTTCCCTTGATAATAATAATAATAATATTAATAATGAGTGCCCGTCAATGGACTGAAGCCGGCACGAGTGCCCCGAAGCGGCCGAGGGAGACTCGATGGGTCGGAAAGGTTATGGCGTCGGTTTTCTGGGATTGTCATGGCATACTCTTCGTGGACTAACTCGAAAAAGTTAGAATTATTGGAGCGATTGAAGGCCAAAATCGCTGTAAAACAGCCTCACATGACAATGCAAGACAATGCACCGGCACACAAGAGCATCGCAACCATGGCTAAAATCAATGACTTACGGCTCCAATTGCTGTTGCATTCACCGTATTCTCCCGATTTGGCAACCGCAAAGGATGGCTCATCAATAAAAAATTCAGCTCACGCGAGAAAACCATCGACGCCACGAAGGAGTATTTTGCAGACCTTCCGAAAAATTACTTTACAGACGGGATCAAGAAGTTGGAAAATCGCTGGAATAAGTGTATCAAACTTAACTAAACTACTATATTGAATAAAATAAAAAAAAAACAAAAATTTTTTTTTTTCATTCCCAAGGAGGTTACTTTTCACCCCACCTAGTAATTTTTTTTTTAAATGCCACAGCACATGTTAAATTTTTTTTTGGAAATTTAGATAGAGAGAAAAGAAGATGTTTGGGCTCAGTGGATATTTTGCTTTATGAGTGGCATTTGACATATAATCGGGGGACTAATTATAAGTGTTATTGCACTAGGTAGTTGTTGTATTCTAGACAACCACTTATCTCTCCCGATTTTAGTTGCGTAAAAAAAAGGAATGTCTTCCGAGCTCGATTGGGACTTGGACGCCGAATCGTGAAATCAATACACAATCACTTGAGCCACGGATATGCAGTGAGGCCACTATTGTAAGGTAGGTTCGCATAGCAAGTGATATACTAATGGGTGCGATTCTCTGCAGCTTTAATATGCTGTTTTTTTCTTTACTACTGACGAGTATCATTATATGAATCCAATGGGTGACTTTTGTGGATATCCCACGCGCCTTACCAAACACTGCGTCCACTAATCCATATGGCTTTGGTAACTTTAGTAATTTTGTTAGTTATATGTCATTTCTAATCACTTTGTAGCCTAAATTTTCTAGTTTGATTGCAAATCGTCGATAACAAGTTACCATAAAACAAGTGCAAGAACACTTCCTTGTGGACAGCCTTTCGCTCCTGAGACAGTAATAGTGGTTATTCTACCTCTTTTGAGCATCGCTCTCACTTATCTGCGGGTAGGGTGATCAATAACTCTAAATTATATAACATTTGAGATGGAATCGTATCGGATCTTGTCGAAAGCATCCTCAGTATCTAGAAAACCACATTACGAAATCACTTTTGTCAGATTGGGTCAAAGGTTTACTTTTTAAAGACTAAGTAGTCTCTAATAAAGTAGTATTAGTCTTTCTATTGTTTTAAGAAAAAACCATGTTAAGCTTATATAATGATAAAATTTAAGTATCTCAATGGTTTCGTTAACTGGTTTCAAATAAAATCTGTTTAAATTTCTCCAAGTTTGTGGTATACATATCACAAACTGGACCTAAATAAGATAGCCAGATAGACATCGAATAGATGTGAACGTACCATCTGTTCTGAGTTAAAGACCCATGCTATTTGTTGGATATTTTAAAATAACCTATTGGAGACGTGGCATTACCGGGAGTTCTCCCGGCAAGTTTTTCCCACATCATTTTTGACTTAACATACACTTCATTTATACAAATTTTAAAAGTCTAATGCAGCCTTTTAATAAAGGGTTGATTGACTGATCAATTCGATTTATAAAAATTAAAACCAGAGGTAATAATGTTGTTTACTACTTAAAAGCTATAACTCCCTATGGTGACGTTATTTTTGAAAGTTTTTTTTTTGTTAAAAGCATTTAAAATAGCCGGACCTTCAGGGCTTGTCATTCACGCACCTCGAAGGTATTTAAAAATCAGGCCTTTTTCTGCCTGTGAAATTTTCTGAGAATTAGTTCTGAGTATGGGTGGTATCCCTAATAAACCGTTGTTTTCGCAAAACAAAGAAAAAGCGGCTTATCTTCTAGAGCTTTTACGTTTCATCCCCGGTGATTGATCCATAGCCAGATCCCTATTATGCATTAAAAATCTATAATTATGCTATCTTGACTATAAAAATAAATTTCTAACATATTGCAAGATTGATAAATTAAATTAGCCGGAAAAAAATTTAATTATGATTTGTATAAAATTGACTGGAAAAGAAAAAGCGTAAGAGTCGACGATATTGGTTAATAGCATTGTTTAAAAATAAAAAATAAATAGAGCGTGATACTAGAATCTATCGAACGGCTCCTAATGGGAAAGATAGCTAATTATTAAAAATCAGGAAGCAGAGCAAAAGAACAAAACTAACAGTCTTCTTTATTTTCTTATTGTCTTAAATTAACAGCAAGCAGAAATGCATTTTTCAACGGAAGTACTTCCTCGAATTTCTTTTGCATTAAAAATAAGAAGGAAAGAAAAAATTGTCAACTCCACAGGAAATCAGATTGATCATCACACGGAAGTCATTGTCATTGCAAGTACCTGTATCGCCTATTAGAAAATATCCAACATATGAGTACACACAAAAAAAAAAAACTACTCCAGCCCAGACCTTAACTCTAATTCATATTCCTATCCCGGTTCATATCAAATCGATGCACTTCTCTTCCATTCACTCATTCATCCGTATTGAGATTACGAGTACGTATTGTCTTTCATTTTGCCCGTATTTATTGTGTCTTCTGATTTTTGTGTTCGTCTAGCATGTTCACAGGTTTTGTGATATAAATCAGTACGCGTCCACATTTTCTTATCACAAGTGCACATGGTCGCCGCTACATTGCCTCATGGCTTCTTTGAATGTTGCACTCTCACTCGATCGGAATACTAATCGCGTTGGTACCTAAAGAAGCCGGATGTGGCATCAACTGCGAACAGTTCACCCTGTACATGGTCATGGACAATCCTAGAACCAAACTAAAACATTTGTTCCAGAGAAAGAAATCGATTCGGTGGCCGTTGCCTGGGCAACTACGCATACGACGACTAGTTGACACTCATGGGGAAGTGCCATGCGATTTGGTATTCATGTGGAGTACTTGAAATGCAGACTAGACCGCCCTATGTGGCGGGTGGATTTCTGATGCGGATTACGACTACATGGTCATGGCACCATACCGAATCGTCGGTGGCGTTCACATCGAAGACGAAGACACAGACGGACATATGTAAACTATTTTCATCGTTCTGAAATGGAAATTCGTTCAGTGGCCTAAAGAATTGGAGTCCTTGGGATAATGTCACTCGGATTGTGTCCCTGAAAACCAAATTGTACATCGTGATCACGTTTTAATTGTTTTGAGATATATGTTAAAGAAATAAGAAACAAACCGTACTAAATGACATACAATTATCCAGCTGGCGCCAATAGGCTTAACATAATTAGCATGTTCTTCTTTGGGGAAAAGACTACGGACTACCAACAACCAACTGCCGATTAACACTGCGTGCCGCGTAAAAAACTAAAGGAAAAGATTGTCATGCTGATGACGATTCCGAAACGGATTTCCTTTGATTCTCCCGAACCCTATAAACTGTGCAACTTTCCCAGAGGTACCCCGCGTTCCTTTATGTTGCACTTAAACATTCAATTGTTATTGTAGTCACTAATTCACACACAACACTCAGTTTAGAGATGAAATACATTTAGTTACGCGGGAAACTCCGACTTTAATTGTAGTCATTACGTAGTCAGTGTAGATGACAGTAGCTAGACAGTAAAGAAACCACTTCACCCCAATTCTATTCAATAGTCTGCTTCTGATCTCTGTTTTGGATATTCTGGTGATGGCCATTATTATTTCTTGTGATTACCACAATTTTCGCTGAAAATGATCACCGTCAATGGATGACCTCGATCTTGTAATAACTGCGCTCAGAAGTGACTTCATTTACAAGATAATATCTTCACCCAATTTTTCCTTTTGATTTTTTTATTTTTTCGGACCAAAATTATCTCTTGCAGAGATCTTTTATATAACAAAAACGTTAGCAATTATGATTTAAGTTTTTGTTGAGACAGGTGTGGACATTATTATCTTCACTTAAGTGGATAAGAAATCAGTTTGTGGAGAAATTTTTCGCTAATGATCCTAATAATGCAATTCGGCTGGGATGATATGCTTTCTGAATATGCGTGGTGAAAATTAATATTGTTGAGGGTAGGGTTTTAGGTAAGAATGGCATGAGTCGTTTGCATGTTTTGAATAGAAAGTGGGAAATAATCAATAGAAGACCTAAGTCTATGGGGTGTTGTAAACTGAGTTGTTATTTTCATACAGAGCGTGTCAGTTTGTTACCAGTAAGATTAAAATTGGCTCAGAAGCAAAGCAGTTCCCCAAAAATTCTTTACTTCTGCACTATCCAGGCGATGAGTTACAATAATACTCGAATAAAAAAAAAAAAATTAAATAAAACTCTGGGAGCTGATCATTCAAGTTAAAAGTCGATGCAAGTCGATGCAACAGAAAGTTTATCAATTACTTGAAATTCAGAATCGCGATATTTACACAGACGGCTGATAGAAATGGGTATTACTAGGTGGAGTAAAAAGTAACCTCTTTGACCGCCAGAATGCGATGCTACTGCAGCGTGCCTTGAAGTCCGTTCATAGACGGTGCGATACTGTCTTTAGTTTTGTTTTGACAGCTGATTGTTGTTGACGTGTTTGGCATCATGTTGAGTATGGACAAAAACGATTTTCGTTCTCTCACAAAACATTATATTTTGAGAGGCAAACCGACTAAGGAAACAAAGGAAAAGTTAAAGGCCGAAATCGCTGCAAAACGGCCTCACATGAAGCGAAAAAGAATTTTGTTTTTGCAAGGCAATGCACCGGCGCACAAGAGCATCGCAACCACGGCTAAAAGCAATGACTTACGGCTCCAATTGCTGTCGCATCCACCGTATTCGCCCACCTCAAAGGATGGCTCATCAATAAAAATTTCAGCTCACGCGAGGAAATCATCAACGCCACGGAGGAGTATTTTGCAGACCTTCCGGAAAACTACTTTTCGGACGGGATCAAGAAGTTGGAAAATCGCTAGAATAATTGATACACTTATTCTAAAAGGGGGACTATATTGAATAAAATAAAAAAAACATTTCAAAAAAATTTTTTTTTCATTCCCAAGGTGGTTACTTTTCACCCCATCTAGTAATCCTGTCTTTTGCAAATTAAATTTTCGAAGAATGGCGGTGGATTTTAAAATTACATTTCACATTTGTTTCTTTAAACAAGAATATTTTTATTTTAACTCAAATATAATTGATTTGATTATGATATGCTCATATGACATTAAACAATGATCCGCTTGCATGATTGGAGGCGTTGGACTCAATTCTGTTTGGACTTTTTCGCATAATTTAGCCAATATTCTAGAATTGGACGTCGTGTGTTCATCTCGAAGTCACCTTGAGTAGTCCCAATGAAAAACACCTCAAACCGTTAATTTGCACAATCGGGGCGGCCAAATCTATCATTGGCGAATAACCCATCAAACTAGTAAAAGTAGTATTGGAAACTATTGAATAAAAACAATTGAATTATTGATAGTTGCAAAATATTTATTTATTCAATAGCTATCCAAAAATCGTTCAAATTCTATTTTTCGGAAATCATTCGTTCAAACCAGACCAATAAAACAAAAAAAAAAAACCTCTAAATTCTAAATGCTCGTTTGTTGATCGAGGTTCGAAGAAATGTTGCATTGACTTTCATACCAATGAATAGCTTTTTTTGATTTTAGACTACCGAGGTAGGAAAAGATATTCGATTCTTTTACATGTGAATGAATGGTTTTTCATCCGAATTGTTTTTTTCCACTAAAATGAATTGCGAACTATTGGGTTTGGAGTAATATTGCTTTGGCAATTATACCAATGTAGCAATGTATTCAATTGCGGTGGCTGACAGAATTGATAACTGGAGAAAAACTGATTATGTTCCAAAAATTGTACCATTCTGACTTTCAGTGGTTTCTCAAAAGGTTTTGAAAAAGTTGATAAAAGAGAAATTAGGCTATATAGATAGATTTTTTCTATTGCCTTTAAAAAAAAGAAAAAGGAATAAGCTCACCACATTTAGGAGCTTGGAAAAACAACCTTTACTGACACTTTTGTTGAAAATGTGACTTATTACATCAATCACTTGCCAAAAATTTTTTTTTAATAAAACAATTGTGTTAGCTTATAATTAAATCACAAAGGTCACTGAATTTAGCCTTCCGACTGTGTTCAGTGATCTCTTGCATATCGCTACAGATGCAAATGCTTTGCCGGCTCCACCGGTTCTTCGCAAAATAGTTCGCTGCCATCAGGATTGCGTAAATTCCTGATTGGAAGACAGATGCAAGCTTTCCTAACGTGAATTAAAATCTAACGTTGTCGTCCTCCAGAAAGAAAGGAGCCATCTGTGAAGATCCGACTGCATTCCTTTCCTGACTCAGATTCCGGAGTTCCGGTGTCTCTGCATCGGACGGCATGTCCATAAGACCGTAATCATAAGACAGCCGGCACGCAAGCTCATCAAAGCTCCAGTGTGTGTTGTACCAAATACCACCTTTTTTAAGCGGAAGATAGCTTTGAGAGTGCTGCCCACGATATCAATATCAATGGGAGGGAGATTCATCAATTCGTCTTTGGAGTTCTTTAGAGTCTGGAGCAGCAATCACGTATTTTCGGGAGAGCTTATTCAACCAAATAACCGACGCATAGCATATAATTGGCCTTATCATAGCCGTGTAGATCCGATGAACCCTTCTCGGACCCACTTCTTGCCGATAACTCCTTTGCACTACCAGAAGGCCGACAGCGTCTTGGATGCTTTTGGCATAATATGTTTAGTCAAGAAAAGTTTGTTATCTAAAATAACACCCAAATACTTAGCTTCTTTGGAAAATTGGATGGTGATGCCTTTAAGCAATAGATGAGTCAGACCAGGCAGCTTTCGCCTTCTGCTAAAGAGAACATCCTCAGTTTTGAGAGGATTGACTGAAAGCTCATTACAAGTGCACCAGTCGTCGATCACGTCTAGGACTGCCTGCGCTTAAGGCTAGACAGTCGCTAGGCGCGATCCAATAGACAGTACAGCTTCATCATCTGCGTATGCGTATGCATAGACGTTGGAGCTATTGAGTGCGTTGAGCAGTAAGTCGACCAACATGCACCATAGCAGTGTGGACAGAAACCCGTCTTGCGAGCAACCCCTGTTTACACCCGCCACCACATATTTGCCACGAACAACATCCGCAATTAATGTTCTTATCACCAGCATTGCTTTTATCCACAAACCTAGTAATTCGTCTACGCCGTGTTGTCTGGCCGTCAAAAGTTGCATTATCAAAAGCGCCCTCAACTTCGATGAAAATTCCCAAGGCGTATTACTTCTTATCGAGTGCGACTTCAATTCTGCCTCAGCGCACTCTCGCAGGATCTTGCGTGTTGGTATGCGTGTTGCATCGCCGATAGAGAATGCGTTCGCAAGGCGGTTTTGCGCACATGGATCTTGACCATTCTTTCGATGCTTTTCAGCATGAAGGAAATTAGACTAATAGATCTGAAACTGTTGTTTAATGGCCTCATCCTTCACCACACCACAGATATACCAGCTACGGCATGTTGTGTTGTTCAGCTCACTACTTCGTTGATAGGAGCTAGTTATCAGTTGGTTTCGATTAGTTTACCTGGGAAGTGAGACTTAAGCATAAGACGGAGAGTCTCTGCTTTCGACTAGGTATAGGTACCGTCAGATTTTCTAAATGGTTTCAGCCTCATTAATCTTCCCTTTTGAGAACAGCTTACCGGTTTCACTGATGTTCGAAGTTCGAATAAGCCTCTGTTTAGCGATTTGCAAGATTGCTTACTAGCTGGACTTGCCATTTCGAAACATTTGGTAAGTGTGCTGTTCATTTTTTGAACAGCTTCCTGAGGCTTTTGTTTTGTCCTGAGCTTAAGAGGAGCACTATTGTACCCGTCGATCTCCGATAGTAATTTCCAGCCAGTAATCTCCTTAACATACATGTTGGATAAAGATAAGTCGATTATTTGCTGTCTTACTCTCGTAACAAAAGTTGGCTTAGAGCCAATATTGTTAAAAGCCGGGCCAGACGATAGTAGGAAGTCCAGGAGATGATTACCTCTCGCTTTGCATTTACTACTGCCCCAAAAAGTTTTCTGAGCATTAGCATCGCAGTATATGATAAGTCCCATCTTCCTGGAATCATAATATTTAACGCTATCGACTCCGGTGGTGGCGGCTGTAACGAATCATAAGGAAAATTAACAGACGCAATGACGAATTTGCGCCATTTTCCATTCGTTTATGTCTGCAGAAACTAAATCTTGGTTACGAAATTGCACAAGTTTAGTTGGTGAAAGTGATTTTGGCACATAAATACAATACAAGATCTTGGACTTTCCGGTTGCTCGTCAAAAAGTGGTGTGACACCTCTTAAATATTCGAAGACACAGATGCATTTATTCCACACCCATGGTTCCTGTATGTATATTACTATTATATAAGGACGCAGTAGCAGACTTGGAATGTTGAATGTTGATTTGAGTACACAGAATGGATGGGTACTGGGTTGGTCGTCGCCTATTCGCACTCAGTTGGAAACAAAGTAAAAATTAACCCTTCCAAGGTGCAGTTAGGGTCATGAGTGCCCAGCGATATGCATTAACTGCAAGGGCAAGCATCCTACTAATTATCGAGGCTGCGAAGTCGCGAAGGATTTGCAAAAACTTCGAGATCAATAAAAAACGAAGCCTTTGAAAAACGCAGGGACAGCTAGAATGAGAAATAAAAACGGCGGTCCTACTCCAAAGCCTTTAAAGAAGGTAATGGTGACAAACGCTAAAATCACCAATAACAACAACGTTAAAAATAACAATGCGCAAGTGGAAAGTCGAAAAACTTACGCGCAAATAGCGGCGCGAGTTAATATGACTTACTGTACATCACCGGATCCTGCCTCAAATGTGTTATCAATAATTCTCAAGAGACTAGAAGAACAGAATAAAATAAATAAGATAATAGTCGAACGGCTTCTTACGTTCGAAGCCAATTTCTGTAACTAATTATGGCAAAGAAGCCCAATATACTTGCGTCGAACACCAACGGGCTACAGAAAAGGCTTGATGAACTAAATATTTTCATGCAGGAAAAAATAATTGACATATGTTTAATTTCTGAAACTCACTGGCAACAGAATCGCGCGAACCAAAAGGTTACCGCGACTACCACGCTCATCATCCATCGGGACACGCAAGTGGCGGGTCATCCCTATTCATAAAAGACTGCATTGAACATACTTTGGACGCAATAATTGAACTTGACAAATTTCAAATGACCGTGGTGCGCGCTAAAAATAAAAATTACTCTTTTAATATATCCTCAATCTATTGCCAATCGCGCTGTAAAATAGAAAAGCAAGAACTTATTGACCTATTCAACTCTCTTGGACCAATCTTCATAATTGGTGGCGACTTTAACGCGAAGCACACCTTTTGGGGCTCAAGATGTATCTCTCAAAAAGGCAAAACTCTTTACAGGGCTGGTATGGAATGTGGTTGCTATTTTTACTCAACAGGCAAGTCGACATACTGGCCCTCGGATGTCGCCAAAACACGCGATCTAATAGACTTCTTTATCGGAAAAGGAATAAACGCTAGTTACGTCAAAGTTGAAGAGGTCTTCGATCTTTCCTCCGATCATTTTCCAGTTATCCTCTCACTGTGCGAATCCTTGGTTAAGAAACAAAGACCACTCAGATTAACTACCAGCAAAACTCACTGGGAAGATTTTCTAATAGACGTTGTAGACAATACTGAGTTGAAAGTAGCACTTAGAACGCCGTATCAACTTGAAAAAGAAGTTGAACGTTTTGTTAAAGTCATACAGCAAGCGGCTTGGAAAAACACTTCCTGCGAATCAAACAAAGTTCCCAAAGTCGGCATAAGATATCCACCGGAAATCAGAGACACTATAAGGTAGAAACGAAGAACGCGGAAAAAGTGGCACGAAACCCGGGCACTACAAGAAACAATAGCCTCTGCAACTTGTTGAAAAAATCGATCAAGGACTTCAATAATCAAGGTATTAATAACTACCTTGAAAGACTCACAGCGACAAAGGATACCAACTACTCCATATGGAGAGCCGTTAAAAGTGTTCGAAAGCCCCAAATACACGTGGCGCCAATAAGAAGAAACCAGGATGACTAGACGAAAGAAGATAAGGAAAAAGCTAATGCTTTCGCCGACCATCTTGCAGAAACGTTTAAGCCATTCAATGGGGTTGGGGTGCTTCCTGATAATGTCAATACGCTAGACGCGATGACAAACTTTCCAGTAGAAAAGGCTACACTTAGGGAACTTAGACAAGTTATAGACACGCTTAAGCCCAATAAAGCCCCGGGATATGATTTAATAACGGGAGAGATACTTAAAGCGTTTCCGCACCAGTGGAAAGTAGCCGAAGTTATTATGGTTCTGAAACCAGGTAAGCCGCTGACTGAAGTCAAGTCATATAGACCAATATCGCTTCTCCCGATTACATCGAAGGTCTTCAAGCGAATCCTTCTTAATCGTCTTAAACCAATTACCGACACAAATTCCCTCTTGCCTGATCATCAATTTGGGTTTAGAAGCCAACACTCTACAGTTGACCAAGTGCATCGAATAACCGATGTTATTGAAGAAGCAATCGAGTGTAAGTTAGTCCGTTCAAGCGCAATCCTT
Source organism: Volucella inanis (assembly GCA_907269105.1). NCBI lineage: Eukaryota > Metazoa > Arthropoda > Insecta > Diptera > Syrphidae > Volucella > Volucella inanis. The sequence goes on along the minus strand of OU026154.1, from coordinate 40,005,650 downwards.
GATGTTTCGCAAGCCTTTGATAAGGTATGGCATGAAGGCCTAAAATATGAACTCCGACAAGCCCTACTCCAGCAATTGTCTTGTATTTTAGGTTCATATCTGGAAGACCGACTCTTCCGTGTGAGACACGGAAACGAATATTCCACTTTTAAGACAATAAAGGCGCGGGTGCCGCAAGGAAGTGTACTTGGCCCTCTGCTATATTTGTTTTTTACCCGTGATATACCGCAAACGGACGACACTGTCCTAGCCACATTTGCTAATGACACTGCCATTTTGGCAACGGCTAAAACAGTCGAAGAAGCAACTGCCAAGTTGCAACGTGCCCTTACACGGATTAACAATTGGACAAAGACTTGGCGAATCGCGCTTAATTAAACAAGTCTGTTCACGTGAACTTCACTCTCAAGAAAATTGAGAATCCACCGGTGTTTATCAACGCAGTACGAATTCCTTACGCGAACGACGAGGCCAAATATCTCGGTATAACACTCGACGCTAAACTAAAATGGAGAGCACACGTCAAGAAAAAACTTGAAGAGCTTGAAATCAAATATAGAGATATTTACTGGCTTATTGGAAAGTATTTCAAGCTTAGCTTAGAGAACAAACTGCTGTTATACAAGCAAGTGCTAAAACCGATCTGGACATATGGTGTACAACTTTGGGGTTGTACTAAAAATAGTAACATTAATGTATTACAGACATTGCAAAATAAAGTTCTTCGAGGTATTGTTAATGCGCCGTGGTACATTAGAAACGATGATATCCACAGAGACTTAGGAGTCGAAAACGTTCAGAACGTAATTAAAATGTTTGCGCGAAAACATAATAATCGATTACAAAGTCATACGAATATTTCTGTTCAACAGATCCTCGACGAGACAAATTTATTGCGCAGTCTGAAAAGGACTAAGCCTCTCGATCTAGCGCGGTGATTAGCAGCGCGTAATTTTTCTAAAGTACACAGGAATTTTCAATGGAAAATCGCCTGCAGGATATCTTATAAAAACAAAATAAAATGCGGTAGAAGAACTGCTTGTTGAGTGTGAACTCAGTCATGGTTTGCATAAGGGAGGTGTTTTATAGTGAGTAAGAATCTCACACTACTATAGGCTCCCGGCCTGTAGTGTCTATGAAGATTTCTCACCTTCCCATAAAAAAAAAATAATAATAATTGTTTAATAAAAATAAAAACACCAAAAATAGTCTTACTAAGTATTTTATGTATATTTATAAAAAAAAAAAGAAAAACATGAACCTGCGACTTTTGAAAGGTAGGTAAGCTTAGCTAGGTAAGCTAAGTTAAGAATTTGTAATTTCTTACTATACTTAGTACTGTAGTTATAGTATATGGTAGTAAGTAGAGTTTGTTATTACCTTACATGAAAAGTAATTCCCGTGCATGAACGTCAGTCCCCTGGTACTTGTATTTCCTCTGGAATTATATAACAGTATTTAAAAAACAAAACGAATTTTGTAACATTTTTTAATAATGTAAAAAAAAATTTGATATTTTTGTATTATTTGAAACACAACTATAAGATAATGAAGAAATTAGATTTAAGAATATTTTCTCAAACTATGAATTAATTTGGTCTCCTGCTATAAAAACTTCACTTTTTGGGAGAGGAAGTGGTGGAACACTAGTATCTTTGTAAAAGCTGGCGAAATGGATGTTATTAACTTTAAACTGAATACACTGGATGTAGTTTTGGTACCAATCTACTTAAACTGTAATCATTGGCAGCGTGATTTCGATAAACTCTGCGACTCACTGCACTCCTTGGACTGTACGGATATAATGCTTACCGGGGATTTTAATGGTCGTGTAGGACTCACACAAAATAATTTCGCATCGGGATACAACAGTACTCTGCTGGAACAGTGTCGCAAGTCTAAAGACCTAACTTGTGATAACAAAGGAGCAAAAATAATTGAACTTGCTGATGAGTATGACATGTGCTTGTTGAATGGTAGTTGCGAAGGAGATCCAGATGGCTAATTGACCTTTATCAGAGGAACATCATGCTCAATAATAGATTACTGCTTTGTTTCGGGAAATTGGCTCAAGCCTCTAGACAGTTTTCAAGTAGGAACCGAGATCTTTTCGGACACATGCCCTTGGAAGTAACCCTTAATTCTACTGCTAGCGGCAACTATGCTTGTACAAAACCATTAAGCCTTCTGCCGAAATTTGTCTGGAATGACCGAAAAATGGAATCGTATCAGCGAAACATGAATGTGAATCTTATGGAACTACGCACACAGCCTTTTACAACCAATATTGAAGCTCTAACTGAAATAATAACGAAAACCATTCCGCAACAGAAGGATTTAAAAACTCATAAAATATATAAACAAAAATGGTATGATTCTGATTGCATGAAAGCTAGAACCAAATCTTTTGAATTTCTCAAACTTCTAAGGTCGAATAACTCCAATATCTTTTAAACACCCTATCAAGTTGCCAGTTAGGAATACAAATACATCTGTTACATCAAAAAAGTAGCCTTTGAACAACAAAACATTGCTAGTATAAATAATTCAAAATCTTCTGCTCAGTTCTGGAAAGCTGTTAAATACCTAAACGAACACACGTCTAACATCTCTGTAACTCTTAACCCGCAACTCAGGACTCATTTCGATAACCTTCTTAATGCCCCATTAACCTCGCCGCTACTTCAAAAAGCAGCCCCTCTGCTCTTAGACGAAAACCTAGACTCTGCATTTACCCTGGAAGAAGTCAATGAAGTAATATGCAAATCGAAATCAAATAAAGCACCTGGTATTGATCGCATCCCGTTTAAGTTCTATAAAAATTGCACATATGAGTTTATGAATTCTCTCACAATTGAATTTATTAGAATATTCGACTCTGCTCATATCTCCGTCGTATTCAGGAAAGCAATAATTTTTCCCCTACACAAAAAAGGCGTTTACAGGGACCTGAAGAACTACAGAAGAATCACATTTTTAAACACTTCAGTCAAATTGTTTGCTTCATTAATTTACAAAAGATTGTATGAATGGGTACAAGAACATAACATCCTTAAAGAATTCCAAGCTGGATTTAGGAAAAGTTATTCTACAATCGACCAGATATTCTGCTTAACAAACATTGCTGAAACATACAAGAGCAAAAAAAAAAAGTTGTACGCCTTTTTTGTAGATTTTCGAGCAGCGTTCGGATTAATACCACGTGAAGCACTCTTTTACAAGCTTTCCAAAATCGGTGTATCAAGTAAAATTATTCGAATCCTGAGAGCCTTGTATGAGAATAATATTGCATATGTATGTGATGGAGACTTAATTTCTGAAGAGTTCGAAACTTCAATGGGTGTTAAACAAGGCTGTATTTTAGGTGCTCTGCTTTTATATTATACATCAATGATACAACAGATGATGTCAAAGGTGGAATAAGATTCAACGGTGTATCAATTCCTGCGCTGATGTATGCTGATGATATAGTCTTTCTGGGTGACACAACCCAAGCTATGCAGTTAATGATAAACAGACTTAATGCTTTCTGTACAAGTTGGAATCTAACTGTAAATCTTGATAAATCAAAAATGATGATATTCAGAAATGCAGGAGGACGCTTCTCACATTTGGAAAAGTGGAAGTTAGACGGGGAAGAGATTGAGGTAGTAACCAGATACAGATACCTAGGTGTCCTTATATCGTCCTCCTTAAATTTTAAACCACACTTTAAGGAAAAATTAGTTGTTGCTAAAAGAGCTATTTGTTCGATTTGGGAACGTTGCTTCAAAAATAAATATGTATCGCAAAGTGCAAAACAAACTTTGTTCCACTCAACCGCAGCGTCGATAATGCTTTACGGAGCTCAGGTATGGGGTTACAAAGGCTACGATGCTGTGGAAAAATTTCTTTGCTACTTTTTGAAGAAGATTTTCCGATTACCAAAAAATACCCCGAACTATATGCTACATATTGAAACGGGAACTTCTCCTTTGATCTTGTACACGCTCAAAATGCACTTGAACTATATCATAAAAATACTAGAAATGAATGAATGCAGAATACCAAACGTAGTTTTAAGAAGCATAATTAGAACAAACGGAGGCATTTGCGAAGAATGGAAAAAAACAGCTTCTGAATGCGGAGTAAATCTGTCTATCCAAGTGAACGAGCATCCTCATCTTTTAAGAGAAAAATTAAACTAGGTTTTGGAGAATTTTGACAGACATACATACGACCAATATGTCGAAGAAGCTGAATCGTCACTGTTTAAGAACTATTACAGAAAACTAAACCATTTTCTAAATGAAAAAACTTACTTCCTAGATAGTCACGCAGTTAACAAAATAAGTACTATTTTCAAACTGAGAGGGGAACTCGTTCAACTTATTTCTTACATTTTCTTGGTGTTTGTCCGATTTTAAAAGAATTTTGACTATCAATGTTCGGAAAACATGATTTAGACGAAGATGAAGTCATGAGCATTTTAAATGGAGAAAAAGGATGGAAAGTCTTATATGATTACTCAGTAGCAGAACTTTGTTATAGAAAGCGTATCATAGATGGAGATTTTTAATGTAAAACTTAAGTATATATTTTGTCAACCTGGTAGACGGCCACAGACCAAACCATTGAAGACTTAGGTTAATCGTTACATTGTAAAACATTTATTGAAAATAAAAGTCAACTAACTAACTAACTAACTAACTATAACAGTATTTATAAATATTAAAAATAATATCTGGTATGATCTGAATTCTTAAGTGTGCTACACAATCAATATAAAAAGTGCAAAAGTATGACGAATAATCTTAGTTGATATGGTCGCCTTTTTTCATAGGTGGAGAGTTCCATTATTAAATATTAACCCATATACGGAAACACTATTTATTTGATGACTTAAACTATAATAACTTGTTAATAAAAGTTATTGTAAATATATAGTATTTTGTGGCGAGTTTTTGTTGCCCGCTTCTTAACAAGAAAATTCATATGCTTATAAACTGAACTAGACACGTCTTTCAAAGCTCGTATTATCTGTCAAGAAGCACTTAAGTATTTGCATAAATTAGAACTGAAACAAAGAAAATTATTGTATTGAACCCTTATGACCTTACAAGTGCTGCTCCCTTGTCATAATGTTTGACACAAAGAATGCTTTATTACTCATAATATTCCACTGAATTAATTTGATCCAGCAATTTATGTGTTTTGTATTCGCCAACCCACAGCTAATAAATCGGTGTTCTTGTATATTATGAACTAAATTTAAATAGCGACTGTATGGGACTACTATAGAAATCTTCGAACTCAATTAAACAATTACTTCATGTGTCAGTCTGTTTTAACACCTACGGCGTTAACTAAGATTAATGCTTGCAAAAGCAGCATTGAATGTGGCTTTACATTGTATCACCAGTGTTTGACGATGCCTACCAGCTGATTGCTCTTCAAGTGTAGGCACTTAGTTCTTTGTCATTATTATTCATTGAAATATTGCAGCAGACTGGTGTTAGCCCCACTATCTACTCCTTGCACGTAGAACTACCCTGAGGTAATCGGAACTAAGCACATCAGTGGTATTTAATAATGTCAGACAATCAGTGTACGAGATCGTCGATCGCTATCTAATCGACGACAATGTAATGTTGATCATCTTAGGATACAACTATAAAGCGACAAGTAGAAAACATTTACGAGCATGTGACGGTTGATTGTTGCTAAGGGAATAGTCTTATGTTACAGTATAGACTTCGCGTTGGTGGTTCACCTACAATCTATCTTTACTAAATTGATTCTCAATAATGATAGACGATTTGAAATAGGTAATAAAACATATGTTACATACACTACGGGAGTTTGAGTCTTCATGTGCAGCAGCTTGCTGTGGTTCCAAACTGTAGCATTCACCGACAGAGAGAAGGGGAAACAAATCAAATGACAAGATTTACCATATGTGGCCATTAACCAATAGGGCACCACCTTGGCACAGCAGGCTCTTCCAATGGTCAACCACTCTCTATAAATGGGAAACAACGTAAAGCTTTCGATGGCGAGGAAAGATCTTTAGATACTTGAAAGAAGATACGAAGTGAAGTTCATAAATGTCTTGGGATTTATGAGAACCTGACTTCAGTATTCTGCTTATTTACAAAACGCTTGTCTTTCTGTATTGATCTCCTTTTTACTCCTGGACTGTCATCGTACTAGGGGGTCTTTGAGACATCTGCAAAGTTCGTTCTCTGAAACGCAACAATGTGTCAACTGAAAATTTATGATCGCAGTGTGTTTACAAAGAAAATCTACTGAATTGGTGGAAAGTGGGTGAATTTGCCTTGACGGAAAGTGGGATTCTTAAATAAATATTCAAACAAACAAATAAGTTGTGAGCAATTTTTGCTCAAGTGAAAATAACCTTGAAGTCTTTGTTACAACTACTTAAAAGAAAGAATATATGTGAGTATATCTTCATATGCATCAATCTAGTCTAATTGGATCTAATGTGGTGTCCATACGAGAAGATATGATATACTTGGCTGTCAAGGGTATCATCTGTGTATAAACCTTGACAGTTTTGGTCTTGACCTGGGCTTGTATTTAAAAAGTTCCAACAAAATTTTCATAAATTGGAAATAGTTCTTCAATTCATTATTAATAACAAAGTTACATGTAGAACGTATCGTTTTTGTGGATTATGGAAGCAATCTTAGCACAAAATTGCTGAACTAGAGATTTACACTGGAAATGGGTTGTATATCATTTGAAAGATTTGGAATGTCTCCAAACCAAAAGTGTAGCGACTGAGTTTACCTTCATCTGCTTTCGATAAACTTCATGTTTTAGCGCCATAAATAAGGACAGTGATGATCAAGGTTTTATATAGAGTCTCCTTTGTTTTTCGGTATAGGGCCTTACTACTCAATTTCCTTCTAAGCCTAAAAAAATACCCATTGGCAAGAGTGATTTTAAATTAATACGCTAAAACCATTTTAGCAGCTTCGTTTTAATAGTAACGAACGCCCGATGTATTATTCCTGGCACTCTTAAAGTCAGGATATGAAAGGACATCTTTGGCGAGCCAATTGATAAGCGTAGCCTTTACGATAACATGTCTGGAAATGGACTTAAGCTTATAAACTTTATGGTGGAATGAAATATGAATATAGTAAACACACGATTTCCTCATCTTGCGATGGGCGTTATGTATGCATACAGTATCCTAGACGTCCGAACATTTCGGACACACAACATGACTCGGATCACCACCTTGTTGCAGCCAATATACGAATGCGGTTTTCCCAAACAAGAAAGAAGAACTACTGTAAAAAGATATAATATAGAAAAGCTGCAATCATAAAAAAACCCCAGAATCTTCGCCCACTGCAATGAATCAGAGGTAAGACGGCAAGAACATCGGCTTCTTCCGAAGAAAAAAAAAACACGTAAAACGCGCGGTCGAAAATTCAAGGTAAGAATACCCGTTATAAAAACACGTGTAAAAATGAAGAAGGAAACCTTTTACTAGAGTCATATAATTGCCCGGCTTGTAATAATTCTATAAAAATTTTTGGAACATGTAATTTTTACCAAAATCAAACCATCCAATTGAAACAAAATTCTATACAAGTATTTCCAAATTTTTGGTGAAAATAAAATGTATTCATTCTTGCTGAACGCACTGTAGAAATAACCTTTCCTTCAGCATCATTATGAACTAAAACCTTGGTAGGATCGCTACGGAAAACTTCTCAAAATGTACTTATTTCAGTGAGAAACTGCAGTATTCATGCAATACGTATCTGCAAATTGACCAACAACAGGCTGTGGACTCAGGCACCCGCTGAGCACACCAACTCTCCTGATGAGTGAGTTTAAAAGGCTTAACAGGGAATTAAAGTCCATTGTGTGTACTATGATACACAGCAACGAATTATAGACACACTTTTCTCGACACATCGCACACTCGGAGCGCTTATGTCAACTTCACTGGCCAGTCATGATGGCAGTCATAATTCTTTTTTGATTCGAGATTTCAGTTGGCAGGCGCATTGCAGGTGGTATTCACGCGTGTTAAGGCCTGGATTAGGTAAACTTGCATTGTTTTTTTTTTTTTACTCAGTCCGCAAAGAAAACATACTTCAACCAATATACATACATATATATGTATATAATAAAAAAGCTATTAACGCATTCTACACATGCAATTGGTTGAGAAAAAAAAATCAAGTAACTACTCCTATATCAGGTCAAATCGTCAAACCTGGGGTCAAGGAATGAAGTGTGTAGCGACTTCGAACTGAAAAACTTTGGCCAATGGTCCCACGGTCTTACCCCAATCATGATCTTCATTTCGCCGTTCGAATTTTACAGAAATTATTTCATGTTACACTTTTTGATGAGAATGAGAAGGTAGCACGCCATCCACGCTGGGATTCGGATACGTTTACATCCAGATGACCCCTTCGTGATAGTTTGTCTTATATTTTTATCCGGCTGAGATGTCTCTCATAATTTGTTGTCATAGAAATTTGTTGGCGTTACAGAATAGGTACAGTGTCACCTAATTAAGTTGATGCTGTCACGCAAATGCTCTGCTACTGGTCTTTTTCGACTATGCGGATGGATAGATGGATAATTTTTTTTCCCAGATTATCACTGGGAATATCTATTCTTAAGCTTTTTAAGTATAAAAAAGACGGACTTAATTTGTACGTTCTAACAACAAGTACAAAGAGGCGGATATGCATTTATACAAAGATATCGGTAAATGAAAAGTGATTTGTAACAATAAGACAAAAAGATAAGTAGTTTCAATCGGAATATATGGTATAAAAATGGGACTAAAATGTATATTACGATAAACTTCAAATCATGAAAACCCTTAATTCTGACCACGTTCTTATAATATTTGATCATTCATCTAGGCATTTTTATACCAGGAATTAAAAAGATTAAAGCAATTTACTTATCACTGGGGATCTAAAGACAATCGTTAGAGTATTCTAAGGACAAAGTATTTAGAGTAAAGAATTACTTCGGATCAACGTTATCGTCAATGTTAGCGTCCATCACTGTAATTCACACCAATTTCTCAACAGTCTTGTAAGGTTTAGGTAAGAATACCAAAGAATTTGTCTGTTGAATACCTGACTACCTATTGAGACAACGGATTTTAATGAAAGACAAGGAGCAATAAAATCTCATGTGGAGCCTCAATCATTTTTGCGGTCTGGGGAAACATACCTTACAGATGTTAGGAGTTAAAGAAACCCGTAAAGGAATAAGTATTAGGAAGTTTCATAATCTCCAACGTCTAAGACATTCTATGAGACAGTTAGGGAATAATAACCTAAAAAATTAATCCATTTGTGTAACTACAATAAGAACATCGTACAAACATAACTTACATATTTGGAAAACAATTATAGCAGATCTCTGCAGATTTTACTAAAACTCTTGACCGGAATCGTGTTGGGCACTGACCAACGAAAGGATTACTTATATTGAGAAATATAAAATGCATAATAAGGCTATACTAACCATGGACTAACTACTCATTCTCATAAAAGAAAATGACCGAAAAGGTGAACATCAATGCAAAGGCTTATTCAAGAGGTAAACTCTTAACTATAATTCCACGAAGAATTATTATACTGCACTACACCCTACGAATATTTATTCTTTTGGGAATCATGCCAAACCAACCAGCAACAGTTACCACCAGTTAGTAAGACAACCACAGAGAAAATTAGATTTAAATATCAATAGTCGTTGCTCGCTTATTATCGTAAGCCAGTTGATCCAAATGTAATAATAGAGCTCTATTTCATGATTGACGATTTCGGCTTCCGTGTGGGATGTACCACAATCTTGTTAAAATAACATTACTTTGGATAAATATTTTCCATATTTTCAGAGAAATTTATCATGGTCATTGTGTAGTATTGATTAAAGATACCAATGAATGGCAGTAATGAAAGAACCTATTTTTGTACATCGACGTCCTAAGCTAAAAGTGTTTTTATTAAAGTTAGAGTGGATCTTCTTTATCAGAAATCTTTGGAAGATTACTGTCTAATACTGATTGTTTTCCTCTCTTTCGTAGGTTTCTGTTAAGGCTATGAGATATGATAATACCGATGTAGATACGTCAAATCACTGTGGTAAAATTTGATGTTTCTAATGGTACACGTGGTTAAAACGGTTTGTTATACGAGTGCTATTTGCGTTTATTTACAGACTTGAAAAATCTATCTCAGCCAAAAACTTGAACATTTTGTGGACATTTTTGTGCGAAGATTTTTTCTGATTTTCGACTGATTCAACAACAGTGTGCCGATCAACTCGCTCCAACATTTGCTGATAAGGCACCATCCCGAACCACCATGTTTTGCTAGTTTTCCGGATCCAATCATGGTCGTCATTCGCTCCAGGACGAATTTCGTGAGGGTCGTTCAAAATTGGTTGTTGTGCCAGATAACATCGATGCTGTTGAAGAACTGATATCGCCAGATCATAATGTGATTTATCGTGAAATTGAAGCATGCTGGGATATTAGTTCCTCTCGAATACATTTAATATTGCATAATCATTTGGTCGTCAAAAGATTTCTTTGCGTTGGATACTGCCTAATTGGACTACCGCGATAAAAATTTATTGTGCTTATTGGCCCATATAAAAAATTCAATCGTAGTGCTTCAAAAGACGACTATAAGATAGTGAAAGGAGACATATCATATGGACCCGAAAATAAACAGCAGTCGACTGTATGGGTTTTTCAAGGCAAGCTAAATCCACCAAAAGATGTTACCGCACGACGAACTTCGAACCAAATGGTAGCCTGTTTCTTCAGAAAACCATTAGAGTAAGGTAGAATGGTCAATTCGAAATGATACAACACCATTTGGTTGCCAGAAGTCTTTGGAGAAATAAGGAAAATCAACTACAGAATACGGATCATTCTCCATCACGCCAATGCGCGCTCTAACAACTGACTTTTATGCACTAAAAACATCGATAAATTCGATACGGTCATCCGCCCTACATCCCCGATTTGTCATCCAATGGCTTTTTATTCCCACACATCAGAAATAAATTGTAAGATCTACAATTTTCGATGGTTAAAGACGCGGTTAATGCGATTAAAATGAATGTTTTGGAGTTACCTCGTTCGGAATAGAAAGAGTACTTTGAAGATTTGTTCAAATGCATGCAAAAGTGTATTGATCTTCATGGAAAATAGGTTGAGAACCAACGAAGCCATGTTGAAAAATATTTATTTTTATTTGGAATTTGTACCAACTTAAGTATTCTAAACATTTCCTTGCTTATTAAAGATAAATAATTTCTGGTCGACTAGGTTAAGTTAGATTTGGTATAAGTGGCTGTTGGAAAGATCAACCCACTTAGACCTACTGGCCCATTGTGGTGTCACGTGGATCTTTGATAGTCTTATTCTTGGAAGCAATTTGAGCTTATAATGAAGTGTCTATATTCTTTAGATCGCCTAAGTCATTGTAAAAGAAAGCTCCTAAGTGAAGTTTTCTTCTTGAGAAGAGGGCTGGGCATGTACAAAGTAAGTAGAGAATTGTCTCTTCCCTCTCCTTTTCCATGCAGCTTCTACAGAAATCATTTCTAAAGATTCCAAGTCTTTTTGCATGTTTGCCTATAAGTGTTCAGTTATGATAACTATGATGGCGCTCGGATTTTTCTTATTTAAAAAGATCAAACTCTTAGAGCGATTCAGATCCAGCTTTGACCAGATCTGTTTAGCCGCTAGACATATTGGTCCACTGGTCCACCTAAGGTGTGTTTTTTTGTTAGCATCCAGCTTGAGTATTGATTTACACGTAGTAATTGGTATACCGATGCTAATCTTCTCAGGTAGAATAGGTAAAGTGGTTCCAATTTTGGCGAGTTCGTTGTCTCAGTTGCTCGCCGTCAAACATAGGTGTAGGTTGAACTGCTTTGCCATCTCCTTAAGAGATGATCGGCATTCAAGAGCGGTTCTTGATAGCGGACTCAATATCGGATTGACTATCCTAATAGATGCAAATATCACGTTTGTCTACATTCAGGACAGAGTATACAATATTTAGTCGCCAAAATTGACACCTGGAACGCTTCTGGTTTGAAAGACGGAAAAAGAGGCTTAGATTAGGTTTATCTGAGAAAAAATAACGTCACCAACCTCGCTATCAGTTTTCGATCAACCTATGTAAAAGTGGATTGACCTGTTCTCCATGAAAGCATATTCCTCCCAGTAGGATCTTGAGGGAAAGCTTACATGAAAATCTTTGCAAAACAAAAGTTCAGGTATAGTGTAATTGATGTTCTCTGGGAGGATTCCTCGTATGATATATTAAAAATATTAACGTGGCCAAATAAATTATTTGTTCACTGTGTAGTCGCTTTAAGGTGTATAGCTGCGGCCGCAACTACTTGCCTGCTGAAGATATCAAGTGAAACCGAATTTCCAGTTCTGTGGAGAGAGTAGAGCGTAGAACTGCGTTTATGTATAGACAAGCTGTTCTTTGAAATCTTCTTGGGTTGATATCTAAGACCATTCACCAGATAACAACCCTGTAGATGAGTATCGGTCCTATAAGCGAGATGTATTGCCAGTGGGTTATGCGAAGGTGGAAGGCCCCATTTCTTCTTTTTGGTTATTTGGAAAGATACTGTAGCTTGCTTGGCTCTTTCTTGAATGTTATGTCATGTTTAGCTCCTGTCAAAAATGAGATTTAGATATTTTGCTGTATCGGAAAAGACAGAACTGGTACCGTTTATTGAGGGAGGGTATATGATTGAAATTTCATATTTCCTAGTAAAGAGGACAAGATCAGTTTTATGGGAGTTTACTCCCAATCCACAGCAATCTGCTCAAATGGGTAATCTGTTACGATTTAAATGAAGGTTTTTTTTTTAACGGTAATAAGATGCTTACTTAAGACAATTATTGCAACGTCATTCGCATAGGCAATCACCCCGCTACCACCCGCTGACACATCTTTTAACAGAAGCCCCACCCAGTTTGGAGTTGATTATCCTGGTATATAGCATAAAACTGATGAACTTCTCAAGTGAGGCGTCTACCAGCAGATTTGACAGCGCAGTTGTGATTGCGGATGTATTGACATTGTTAAATGCACTCTCTATGTCCAGGGAAAGCGACCATTGTGTAATCTTTATATTGTAGGTATCGTTCAATATCTGAGGGACAACATGAGAACATTTTCCGGCTTTGGGAATAAAAACTACAGTGACTTCACTTCATGACAGTGGAATGTGGATCAGTTCTACAAAGCTCTTCATTATATTCTGCAGCGTAGCATATATTATACCATCCGGACCAACCAGCAGTCTTGTATGGTTTAGAGCTACGCAGCACCGCGATTAGGGAGCTACTTGGAAAGTAAGTGTCCTGTAGCAGGTTGAGTGATTCATCACTTAAGATTGTCCAAGAGCCATTGGATTTTTTCAAACAACTAGGCATCAGGATTTGTAGAAAGGGTTTTTCTTAGCTGCGATGCCTCAAAGGTTTTTGTGACTTTGTCAGAGAAAAATCTCCAGCATTGTCGCTTGCCTTCCCAATTGTTTTTTTATATATTTTGAGTTTTTGTATGGGTCCCACTCAGTCACTTTTCTTGTGCTTTTTGCAATGTTGAAAATTTTCTGCAAGTGTTTCTAAGCGGTGCCTGTGCTGATGTGCAACAGTGTGACTTTTTTGCCTCTAGGTTGAATGAGAGGGCAGGAATCAGCCATAGCCTGATTGAGAGCAAGGGTGAATTTCTTGACTTTCATGTCAAGCTCACTGGTGTCACGCGGGGAACTTGAGAGTTCAATGATAGTGTTTCTGACAGTTCTCGTCTGTATTCTCGCCAATCAGTTTTCCATTAGTTCTGAAATGCTGGTTGGCTGGGAGGAGCATCACTAGGGTTGAAATGGATGTATCTGTAATCTGAAAATGAAAATGAACATCCTTTAGTTTCAAGACTAGTCTAGAGAACTTCTTGAAGTTCATTGACCTTACTCAGCCCCTACAACTCGACAAGTTCGATGCTCAGGTAGAAGGACACCTTAGTAGACTAAGGATGTTAAAAGTTAACCTGTGTGAATACATATAAAAGAAAAGTACTGTGTTCGTAGTCTTTAACAAATTACTTTTAAAGAAGATTTTTGACCACACAGCTGTTCTAGTTTTCTGCACAGAAAGATTTTAAACAACCAAATATATTCTAACTACATATTTTCTAAGCTTTTCTGTGGATTTTTAAGGACAGTAAAGCAGCGGATGTAAATAAAAGTCAATAGGGTTTAGGGAAGTATGTATTCGACGAAAAGACTGGTTTAAAAGAAAATATTCAGAGAAAAAAAGACATTGTACACTCTTGTGATGATAAATCGAATTAATCGACCAGAATGGTTTTTAAAAAGATCCAATAAATCAAAATACCGATACCACTTTCCATAAAAACCAAACCAACAAAACAAATCCTGCAGCAGATTTATATATAAGATCTTTGTCACAAAAAGTCTTTTCACATAAGACTTAAACAACCTGCAATAAAAGTGGCCCATCGGATTCAAATTGGTCACCTTTACATTAAACCCGGATAAATGTTCTCCTATCTCGAATAATCAAATAATAAAACTGCCTCTAGTGGTGACGTGCACACTAGGCAAAACAATGTCGATATTGGATCTCTATGCCCATCCACCAAAATGCACAATTAACCAAGCACTTCAATGGGAATATAGTGTCGCCACCGCAACGAAAACTCACTGTTTACGACTCTCCGCCGATTCGTCAATTATGAATGACAAGGGAAATTCCTCATCAATAAATACACATAAACAATTTTAACTATACAATAAAATATTATATTAAAGCAAACTGTACTCTCTTTATATCTGTATCAAAACTATAAAACCGAAAAGATTTTGGGAACATTAAAACCATCCACGCCATCCCAGATTGAATTGGATTGGATTTTAATCTCATTTTGGTTAGCCATACCGTCTTGTATCGGATCGACTAACATCTTGCCCAACCGCCACAAATGGGAATGGGGACGTTTTACGATTCCACGAATCATTCAATCTCAATTTGAAAATTTATCACTTTAGTCTCCAGTTTCATGGAATTTCTCTGTGGAGAGCAACTGTATATAATCAAGGCTTCGTTGGATTTTATTTAGCCATAAATAAGATCATCTATAGTGAATCAATGGAAAAAAAAAACAGATCACTGTACTATCCATATACCATGCATCACAAACATCATCATGACATTATCCAGATACGAATGCTTTTGTTGGGCTAAAAATTTGTAGAGCTCGTGTTTTTATTTCTTCGTATTACTCTCAATTTAGCTGATGACTGGAGACTATTAAACGATAGTGATCCCAGAGAATCAGACAGAAATTATTTAGGGTATTTAATTACCTCTTTTGCTCGGGTAAACGATCGACTTGATAACACGGCTCAAGGTGTCACAGCTCGTCTCTGAGTCATAATATATGTCAAAGTGGCTTTTGGACATAAAATAATTTGTGTTTTATGTCACAGATTCAGCTTAAAACAACAATTTCAACTCGTTACAGATGACAGTTATACGTATGAGTTTGATAGCCCCCGTGAACAGAAGGTACTACGATGTACACAGAAATGGGTCAGTTTCAGGATTGTAACATACAATATAGTTGATAGAATCATTATCCAGGATTTACTAGTGTTGGAGTACAAGCACATAGGTTTTTTAACAACCTAATCTGCTGTCATGGATCTGGCGTAAAGTATGTGCATCAGAAAATTATGCGAATATGTGGTTAATCAATTTTAATGAATAGCATTTGGGGTCAAAGGGACTGCTTATCATTGTTGTGTAGCACACGGTTAAGCGTCAAGATACAAATGTCTCGATAGGGAACATTTATTGTGAACGGGACTTCATTTTTATTTTTCTTTTTTTGTTTGGTTGTTATAACACCTGTCAAACATATTTAGTATACATCAAGTCATTTAGCAAACAACATCTATTTTTTCATCGTGTTTAAAATTTCGAATTCAAAAGTGATGACTTGCGGAAAGCTTTAATTTTTTGTTTTCATATGAAGAAAAAACCTGCAGAGTCGCATCGAATGCTTGTCGAAGCATATGGTGATCATGCTTTATCAGAAGCAACATGCAACATATGGTTTGAATGGTTCAGAGATAACGATTTTGATGTGAGAAATGAAGAACGTGGAAGACCACCGTGGTGGCCTTGGAGCAGTGGTATATTCATAGACTCCTCAAGCAGAGGGTCGCGGGTTCGAATCCTGTGCGAGGCATTTTTCTGAAAAAGTCTTTTCATAAAATTTGTATGTAGTTATATGAAAATCCCGTCGGCGTCAACTCTGACATGAAGGCACAACACTGATGTTGGAGTGGTTGCTGACTGGGCTAAATGTAACGAACTAACAACTAGCATGTACTAAGACCCACTGGTTAAGGTTGCACTAGCTCCAGTTTGACAACAACCTCTTTGAAAAATAGCGAAACCTAATACACCTGAGTTTCAAACTACTTCACCACCCGCCCGCGACCAGGTAAAAAGCCAGAAAAAGGGTATTCATATTCCCTTTGTGCGCACGCGGAATTATAAAAAAAAAAAAGTTTGAAGACTCCGAATTGCAATCAATATTGGACACATTGAGTCAGAAACAAATGGTAAGAATGTTAAATGTTGCACAACAAATAATTTCTGACCGTTTAAAAGCTATGGGGAAAATCCAAAAGTCTAGAAAATGGGTGCCACATGAATTGAATGAAAGACAGAAGGAAAACCGCAAAACCACTTGTGGGTTTCTCGTGGGACCAGAAAGGTGTGGTGTACCACGAGCTCCTAAAACCCGGTGAAACCGTTAATACAGATTGCAACCGACAATAAATGATCACTTTGAACAATGCATTGATCGAAATACGACCACAATGGGCCAGAAGACACGGCAAGGTAATTTTGCTCCATGACAGTGCACTTGCACACAAAGCAAAACTGGTTCTGGATACAACCAAAGCACTTGGCTGGGAGCTGCTACCCCACCCACCGTATTCACCAGACTTGGCTACTTCCGACTACCATTTGTTTTCATCAATGAGTCACGCATTAGCTGAGCAGCACTTCGGATCTACGAGGAAGTCGAAAACTGGGTGATTTTTTGGTTTGCTTCAAAAAACGAATAGTTTTATTGGCGTGGAATCCATAAATTGCCTGAAAGATGGGAAAAATGTGTAGCTAGCAATGGCCAATTCTTTGAATAAAATGTTTTTTTACTTTCCAATTAAAAATTTTATTTTTACAAAAAAACGCTCATACCGGTACAGTATTAATTATTTTTAAAATTTTTTGAAAATACCGCATCTAATAGTCCGAAAAAAATCCTCTCCCGCAGAAGGCGATTTCCACTTTATAAATTGAATCGGTATATTAATAGTAGATTTCTTGAGACATGTCAATTTAATTCCCCGTTTTTAAATAAGGACTAATATTGAAGTATATGGATGAAAGCAAATGTTTATTATTTTCTTTTTGTATTTTTCGTTGCCCATTTTTTATGATTAATATTTATTATTTCTAGGGTTATGTAACTGGTGCAAAGGGGCTTGATGGGATTATATTTTTTAGACTATTAAAAGTTATTCGACTAATTTCGAAACAGCACGTTTTTCTTTATATTTTAACAATATAAATTGTTAGTAAAACAGCCTTGTGTTCAGTTTTAGCAATGTGGTATCATATTATTTGCATAGCTTGAAGAGAGATCCATAAGTGACTTATATGGGTCAGGTTAAAGATATTTGTTTGATTACACTAGTCAACAAAAAAAAAATTTATATCGTAAATAATTTTATGTGATTCGTGTTCTCTAAGCTAGAAATAATGTAGAAAGTCAAATTAAACTCTTATATCACGTCACAATTTTATGATATATATTTATTTTGCACTTTTGTTAAAAAAAATTATACTGACATTAATTTTTTTTTGCTTATCGATGGTACTCTGTGGTTGGTAAATCCCTAATTATCAACCAGCAGAAGTCTGCAATCATCGCAGGGTTCCATTTTCCTTAATATCGTTTTCCAATCACAGCTATATCTTGGTGAAATGGCTCTCCGTGTTCATCACTAATAGCGCCCATATTTTCTGGGAAAAAATCTAAATACGAGTCTAGAAAATGTATTTTCTTTTCTTTTTTTTTTCATTTTCTGAACAAGGTTAACATATTGCGGAGATTTATGATTTCCTAAAAAGTTTTCAGTGACTGCGACGAAAGAAGTCCAGTTTTCTGTTTCTTCTTCATTTAGGCTTGAAATTAATTCTGCATCTTTTATTATCTTTTTGGTATCCGGACCTACAAATATCAACTCCTTGATTTTAGCTTCGCTTAAAGAAAGAAAGTTGTTCCTCAAAAACGTAAATCCGGGGCTATCTTTGTTCATGCCTTTTACGAAGTTTTTGATAAGCCCAAGTTTAATGTGCAGAGGCGGTAATATAACTTTTTGTGGATCAACTGAACTGTCAAACTAAATATTCTTTTTTCCTGGAATCTAAGTAGTTCTTGAAGTTCATGTTTTCTGAATGAAATGTAAATTTCTAGCTCGACTGTCCCACTCACATAAAAAACAACAATATTTTGTGTAACCAGTCTGTAGCCCTAAAAGTAACGCAACAACTTTTAAGTCAGCACAAATCAACCATTTATGTATATTATACATGATTTTTTCCAAGATATGTTTCAGTACACGTACGTTAAAATGAGCACCATAAGCTACTGGCAACGATGGAAATTTATTTCCATTGTGGAGTAAGACAGCTTTTAAGCCTGTCTTAGATGAGTCAATAAAGAGTCGCCAAGCATTTGGTATTAGCTCATGACCCATTTCAGCCATCAGACCGTCGACATTAGAACAATAAACTAAGCCACCATCCCCTAATTAAAAATCTATAAAGGAACTCTGACGCTTGCGGTAAGTAGTAATATTAACACCCGACTGAAGCAGATTGCATTGCTTAAATCTTGAACTAAGTACTTCAGATTTTTCTTTAGTTAAATCTAAATCTCTAATTAGATAGTTAAGTTCTGATTGACTAAACAGATAAGGAATTTTTGAGTTATTTGAAACTGGAAATTCTTCCTCCTCCACACAATTCAATTCATAGTCTTCGTCAGAATCACTTGTATTCGATTCAAAATTAGGTACTGGAACGTCATCCAGAACGGCACTGTTTTCATGACAGACGATACATCTTGATATTTTATTGTGTATTTAGATTTTCTAGAAACCCCTTTTATATTAGTGAGACAAAAAAAACAGTCGCTCAGATTTTTTTCTCCAAGACGCGGGCGGGTAGTGTAGTAGTTTAAAACTCAGGTGTATTAGATTTCGATATTTTTCCCAGAGGTGGTTGTCAAACTGGAAAGGACGAGCTAGTACATCCTCAACCAGTGGGTCTTAAGTACGTGCTAGTTGTTAGTTCGTTACATTTAGCTCAGCCAGCAACCACTCCAACATCAGTGTAATGCCTTCATGTCAGAGTTGACGTCGACGGGATTCTCATATAACTACATACAATTTCTATAAAAAAGCTTTGTCACAGAATTGCCTCGCACGGTATTCGAACCCACGACCCTCTCCTTGAAGAGTCTATGCATATACCACTACACCACGGCCACCCCTAAAGATGATCTTTAGGTTCGCGCCATAACACAGGTTGACCAAAAGGCATTCCTTTACATTTTCCTCTAAGCCAACACGTCAATTTTGTATGACAGCTAAGGCAACAGATATGTGATATCCAATTTTTACCTTGACTACGAACATCCAAGTTAAAATAAGCACTATAACACTTTTTTATCAATAATGTGATGGCCTTTTTTTGACTTTTTGGTGTGTATGAACCACAAATATAGCAAAAAATATCAGTAGAATTTGTACAGACGCGAGACATGTTGTTAGATATACAGCTCTTGCCAACTAATTAGAAACACTATTGTATTTTGCATTGGCTGTCTTCGTTCAACAACTGTTTAAATTTTAGCGTAAATTGTTCTTTTTCATTTTTTCCTCTTTGTGTCATTCTTCAACTTGAGATAAGGTTGAAGTAGTATAGTTAAAATATTTTATTCGCAATTTGTATACATTAAATTGTGAAATAAGTGCGTCACCTAATTAGAAACGGTAATACAATTTGTGTGAAATTTTAATTAATTTTATATTTTCTGCTCATTTTGTGCTCAAAGGTGTAAAATTTACATCTTCTCTCAAAATAACCTTAAAAATATACTTATTATTATTATTATTATTATCAAGGTTACGATACAAATAAATTTGTAGGGCCCGGGATTTAACGCCGGGGTACTATGCCCATGTTGCGCGTTTCGATTATTTCGAAATTTAAATATTCTGTCAGTTTTGGACGTAATATCAGAAAACTAATATTTTTTTGGTAATAGGAGTGAGTATGTCTACAAATTGTTCTACATAGTTTTAACGATATATTTTTAGTGTTGACTAGTGTTATTTGTAAAAAGCCAAAAGCTTTCTATATACATAAGTCTGCTGATTAATACGAAAACACCAACAAATATTAAACTAAAAGCCCATGTGTTATATCCACACTAGTAATAACCAAGCAGAAGTTCAAAATAGAAACTTTAGGCTTCTAAACCTGATCATCTACTAAAATATAGTTCTGAACCCTGTATAGTTTTGATATCCATCAAAGGAGTAGGTTTAGATGAAAACTATGGGTATCAACATAATCCACGGGAAGTAGAAATAATGGGTAGAATTCCATTGCAAACTTTA
Source organism: Volucella inanis (assembly GCA_907269105.1). Lineage (NCBI taxonomy): Eukaryota > Metazoa > Arthropoda > Insecta > Diptera > Syrphidae > Volucella > Volucella inanis. The sequence goes on along the minus strand of OU026154.1, from coordinate 39,984,815 downwards.
AATGTAAAACGATAAATGAATAAACCTAAAGTGGTACGTTTGAATAGAGATAGAATCACTTGGGAAAAATTTCATACTCTCAAGAAAAGGTCATTAATGTCTCGTGCGCCAAGAGGCACAATAGACTATTACGTATTTTGATGCATTATACGGTGTGCTCCGGTTTCAAATATAGATATTTTGGGATCTAATTCATTGATTCAGGTTACGAAAAAAATCGAACAGGAGGGGGGTTTATCTTCAACACACACTGAATTACAGGATGTATAAAAAAGTTCCTTGAGAAAGTAGGTACCAAGAATTATTTAGTTATAACTTTTAGTGTATTAAACCTAGAGCAATCAAGCTAGGCTCGTTTGATAGCCAATTGAATAATCGTTTATTCATACTTAAATACTATTACCATCCATCCAACGATAGATAGGGCTATTACCATCGTGTGTTGTAAGATATTTTAGAAAAATATTTCATTTAGTTTAATAGCTATGTTACGTCCAACATATCTATTTGCCATCATCAAAACTATTCTGTTTTTTACATAAGACACTTGAAGGAACGACTAATATCACTGGAATTTTATAGGCGTATGGCCGCACTATCTTCCCATAAAGCCCTTTTGGACTAAAACATATTTTGTGAGTAGTATTAGGAATCTATCCCTATATGGCCCCATAATTTTCTTCTATAAAGTTAAAAAAAAAAAATAATAATAAAACTTCTAAAATGTGAAACTGAATGTGAATTACGGAGAGGTCTTCATTTACTACATCATCCCTTCGAAATTGATCTAGCAACTGATTCGATCGGAGTATTAAAACTCTTTAGTTTTACATGGCCCTGTCATTAAAGACCTTTCTGTCAAGATCAGTGACACTCTATGTATGGAAATTATTTTTCATTTAGCTTTTTAATCCAAAAATAGCATGCAGTAGCAAAACTAATTTCTTTCTAGATTTCAACAATTTCTCAAATGTCATTGGAGAAAAATTTTTTTACCGCTTCTTACTTTTCAAGTATAATGTTATAATAATGTTGAAGAAATCACGAACGTTCTCTATTGATATTTCTCACAGGCCGAAGAGTTTTGCTGCGATGCTTAAACAATGCTCTACAAGGCCCGTTTCTAAAAATGCTGTTTAATTATTGCTTTGAATAAAGTTCCAAGGTTGTCTATTTGCCTTAAGTTGAATATCCTGCACTTCTTATTCAATTTATAATATTAGTATGAGGTGGGTAAAATCTAGCATATTAATAACGATATCTCTGATGGTTAACTGACAATGTCCCCATTAATTTTCTGTGCTTATTAAAATCTTCAGCACTCTTCTACTATAGAAGCGGTTCAATATCAAATTTCATGTCAGTATTTATTTTGAGTTTGGCGTGTGAGATATCCGTATTTGTAGTCTGCCTACAACAAGATAGTTGACAGAATCAATGTTGCCGCCCCGGATAAACAGAATACAGAAGCTACACTTTGAACGTTCCTAATGCGGACAATCTAACTGACGGTTTCCTGTGAACGCAGAACTGTGAACTTCGCTCTTCGAAGTTAGCCCAAATATTCCCGGTCGGAATAATTTTTTTGAATGAGATGTAGAGGGTTCACCATGGGTAATTCAACCTAGCAGGAAACCAAAATATTCAAAAAGAAAGAAACAGCAGCATCGGTAGCGAAATGGCAAGTCCGATGGGTCAGCTCCACAAAACCCAAGTGAACTCATAATATAATTCTAGTCATTGAATTATGATACAATGAGTGTAAGAGGGTAATGTAACTTATACCTTACAAAGTTTTTGTCCGGGTGTGACAGCTATTAGAAATATCTCCATAGGTTTGAACACAATGGTTTTGCCGCTGTCCAATGAGGAGGAGGATGGTGTGCATGCGATGTTTTACTACAGAATCTTTACAGAAAATATGACAAATCTGCCCAGTAAGGAGGACGTCGTAGGTCAGGTAACGAATCAGAGGGCGATTGGATGAAGATCTTCTCATTTAGAGTGCATATACCGAGTGATTTGCGAAGAACTAAAACGTTGAATAGGGTCCAAGAAGTTTCCTTAGAGAATACAGCATATTTGCTAATCAGCCTCGCGAAGAAGTGGCACAGCCAATAAAAAACAGCGAACTCATACATATAATCGTAAGCACGCATAAAAGTAGAAGATAGTCATTGGCCCCGCAAACAAGCCCATGATTTCTGGCTAAAATGGGCGCAACAGCAGTTACGCGGGACTATGACAGGGACAATTATTCAATAAGGAGTGAGTACGAATCCGACACTGGTACGTGCACGACGTCGTCTATCATATAAAGATTCCCCCTTCGCGAATGAAGTAATCGGTCACATGCTTGAAGCTCAAAACCTAATGTGTGATTCATAAAAAAAAGATGATCTCGCATCCAAGCGTTGTTTATTTTTTCAGTAGGCTTTCGTAAAAAAGTCTAAATGGAAAACTCTACTATACATTTACAAACTTGTTTTACATACGAGTATATATAACTCATTTGCAAGAAAATGTCTCTCAAAATGATAATCCCAAATTTTTATTGATGGCATTAACTTTATTATATTATACTATAAGCATTTTACATGTATTGCAAGACAGGTGAGGACACCTTAGTATCAAAAGCAATCAGTAGAAAGTCATTTCTGAAACTGCAAAAAATCTAGAGAGTTTTTTATTTAATTCATTTATGATCCGGTGCATCTCATCGCACTTTTTGTATTGCATAATATCAGGTTTCTAGTGGTTTAGGGAATGTGTATTCAAAGAGGCAACAATGCTATAGATTAGATCACAAAATATGATTAAAATGAGAAGAAGGTGGGAATTGCAATACTGTTTCTGCTCATGTATGGTATTTATGCAATTGGGACATACTCGTACACACATATATATTTTAGGAGTAAGCAATTACTCATGCCCGGCCAATAGCATTGTACTGGCCTACACTGTCATAGAGCTCGACACCCTATACGGAAGAGACTAAAATATGTGACGAACCACCTAAAGGTCTTAGATACAAATGTAATTACTGTTAACGATCCAAGCAAACACCAATTACCGTGCCAGCAGAGATGCCAGCTTCTATGCTGGAATTCACCTGACCACCACCACGAAATCCCTTGTTGGATGAAGAATGCCGACAAGCACATGCAGCTAAACAAGAAGCCTATAAAGCAGCGCTGCAACAAAGGACGAAAGCTGTTTCTGAGCTCTACGAGCAGAAGAGGCGGGAAGAACATCGGCTTCTCTAGAAGAAGAAAAAAAAAAAAAAAAAAAAAGACCACGAGTAGTGTGCGATCGAAGAGAAAAATTGTATTTAATAAAAAACATATGGAGGTTTTAGCGATAGGTAAAAGCCCCCAGAAATGAGTTTGTGTAGAACATGTGCCAACTCATTTCTTATATCTTGTCAGAAGAGTGTATGCCTGATAAATGGAATCTCAGCACCGCATGCCCGCTCCCCAAAAAAGGAAACCCCATCAACTGCTCCACCTATAAAGCAATAAATCTTCTCAAAATCGGTTACAGAATCTTATCTGCAAATTGAGTCTACTTTGAATGTCTTCGCCATCAACCTGATTGGTCCCTATCAGTTCTGTTTCAGACTAAGAAAGTCTGCAATTGATCAGATCTCAAAACATTTGATGTCAAAGGTTATAGACAAGGTGCCGCGCTGTCTTGTGACTTTTTAAAATCATACCTGAAAGAATTGTGCTGAGCTCGCAAGTGAACACTGGAAGCTCAATGTTTCAAAATTTTGTGCAACTACTAGCGTACGCCGATGATATCGACATAATAAGAAGAACTCAAAGGGCTGTCACTGGTTCGTTTGCTAGTATTGAAATAGAAGCTGCCAAAACGGATTAAACCATAATTGAATGAAAAACCAACCTGCTAACTTGTCAACCTGTTAACAAGAACGGACACACAACATCGCCAGGTTTGACGGAACGTCACAATCGACAGCTATAATTTCGAAGTATTAAATGACTTTGGCTCTACTATGAGCTCAGCCAGCAATACCTCAGCAGAAATAAAACGAAGAATCACAATTAAATCACAATTAAGTAGTTAGGCCCTATCCCCAAAAACTAAGGAGTCATCAGTGCAGAAGTATGGACCCTATCGTGGATGAAAATATTATCACTCGTTTCGAGTGAAAAATCCTTAGAAAAACTTTCGGTTCCGCTTACGTTTACGGGCTTTGGAGGAGAAGATTCAACAACGAACTATATTAGCTATACACCGATATCGACCTTGTCAGAAACTGCGCATCAGTCGCCTGATATAGCTAGAACATAAAGATCGAATGGACACCAATGCTCCACGTCTCAGATTTTTCCAATCAAACCTGGAATGACAACGCAGTAGAGGAAGACTTCGTCTTAGGAGGCGGGCACAACTAGAAGGGGACTTCAACCGACGTGGAATGCTCAATTGGAGGCAGTAAGCTAAAAACCGGACTAACTAGAGAGGCTTGTTAGTTGAGGCCCAGATTCAACCCGAACAGTAGCGTCACATAAGTAAATAAGGAAGTATAGGGTTTTGCGATAGGGACTTGACAGCTTTGAATTTAATTTTTGAAGGCACTCTCTCACTAATCATCAAACTGTCACTGTCAATTTATTCAGTAAACTAAACATTTTCATCATGGTAAAGTACACTAACGAACAACGTCTGCAAACGTTCTCCGATTGGGTTCTTGAGAAGATGCGCCGAGATAATGAATTTCATCGCAAAATCATCTTCAGTGACGAAGCTCATTTTTTTCTCAATGGGTTCGTCAATAAGCAAATTATGCGTTATTGGTCGGGTGAAAACCCACATGTGCTTCATGAATCACCACTTCATCCACAAAAAATAACTGTTTGGAGCGGTTTGCATGCCGGCGGGCCATATTTTTTCGTCGATGATAACGATCGTCACGTTACTGTGAATGGTCAGCTTTATCGCGTCATGATCACCGATTATTTTTGGCACAAATTGGAAGATATTGTGCCACAAGCCACACAGCACACGCTACAATCGATTTATTGAACAGTAAGTATGGTGAGCGTGTTATCTCAAGACATAGGCCAGTCGATTGGCCGCCCCGTTCGTGGGATTTAACGCCGCTTGACTATTTTCTGTGGGGCTACGTTAAGTCATTGGCTTATGCCAACAAACCGACGACGTTGGAAGAGCTCAGAGCCAACATTGAACCCGAAATAGCGGCCGTTTTGGCCGTAATGTGTGGCCGATTCGTTGAAAATTGGGTCCGCGGTGGCCATATGAACGAAGTTGCGATCCATTCATAAATGTTTTGATTGTACTTTAAGCCAATAATAAAGTTTTTGAAATATCTCAAATGGTTTGCCTTTTATTTATAATAAAAGTAGTCAAGTCATTATTAGAAAACCCTATATATTGCAGGTGAAAAAAAGTTCTTGAAAACAGCTGAGTCGAGATTCAGATGATTAGGTATTGGAATCTACAGGAAGCAAATCCAAAATAGAAATAAATCGCAAGTATATGAAGCTATTTTTTTTACTCTGTCTGAGAAACCAATATTAAGCTATGAAATTAAGAAAAAAATCTTCTGATTTTCACCATTATCTCGATTTATAAAGTCATATTTGAAGTTGCACCTTGCCAAACACAATACTCTATATCTATGTTGATCAGAGAAACTGAGTTGGGACTTCTGCGCATAATAGAAGCGATAACAGATACTCATATCTGTTATTAAGGTACGTGGACTACTTATGAGATACATACATATACAATCTAACTCATACAATATATACAGTTATTACTAACAATCTGCAGGCCACAGGTCAGTCGAAGTCTAGTCACTAAAATATTAACGTATGGGTCATGTCGAGGAATTCAATTTGTCTTGTTGAGTGTTTACCTTAAATCCGATGCAACAGGCCTCCAGCTAGTTATATGTATGTCGATGGTGTAATGACAGTATTGATTACCATCATTACCGCTATCGAACATTGTGGGTGATAAAAGTTTCGCACGAAAATCTCATCGCCAAAAGAGAGAAAGGCCTCATAATTACCAACAGAGTCAGTCTAACTATTTGATTTGGACTTTTCCCCCTATCTTGATAGCAATTTCAAACAAACCATACATTTCCTCGTCAAAACGTTCGATGATTTTCGTCCGTACTTTTTGGGATTGTGACTTTCGCATAAGAAATCAAACATACTCTGCCGTAGACCAACAACGAGTACTCAATCACGACGTAGTAAAATCTAATGATCATGCCCTAATATGATAAGTAGCCGGGAAGAGATTTCTGAGGAATCTTTGCCACACAATCTGAGCATAGTGCATGCAGGTGGATTCGCTGGCAATGCACATGTACTGGTACTTTACTTTAAGCATTGCAAAAACGCATCCTTTGGTCGAATTTGTTGTTGTTGTCGTTTCATTTGAAGACAAACTTAGCATATCGGCTGTAAATGGATTTTTAAACCTTACCTAGGAAATCTTTGAGATGCCCCAATCGAAAAAGGCACATTCGGCGCGACAATAAATGGAAATGATTTCAAAAAAAGAAAACAAGCCGTAACAAAACAAAAAAAAAAAAAATAAATAAATAAAAATAAAAGTAAAACACGCAAATACGCTTACGGGTATGTACATTTATCCGCAGGAAAAGAAGCAGACAAAATTCGTTTTCGCTTTTTTATTCGCATTGATATTTTCTCTCTTCTATTATCTGTCGAAAGTCATTTATGGTTAAGTCACGAAGGAATAATTTGTTTTATGTTAATGCGAACTGGTAGCAAATGAATTGGAATTTAATTTTAGGCCATCTACTGTTCCTCCTGCCATATTCCAGAGAGTGAAGTGTGTGAGGGTTTGGCTTTTTTGTTGGTGAACTTCTTATCTTTTTTTTTTTTTTTTTGTTTTAGTAGATAAAGGAGTATGTTGGAGTATTTATCGACAATGTCGGCAAATCGATGTGCAAATCCTTACTGGGAACAAGTGAATTTTATGTGTTAGTTTTTTTTGCAGATACTCGTATGTAGTTTTGTCTAAGCCGTTCGGGTACTTTGTGCAGGTAGCCGATACTAGTACTGAATACATGTGTGGTACTCACTATTGAATTGCAAATATATTTTGGGATTCTTTCTATACGTATCTATTCGTATTTCGCACTGATAAAATGACCATGGTGTTGCGCGGATACCTACCGTTTAAAAAAAAAAAAGGATTTTATGAAGTTCTAAAGAATATTGTAAAATTGTTACTTCAATGGAACATAACCGGCAACAAAACAAGGTATTATAGTTCAGGGCAAACCCCATGCAAAAATAATAAAAATTAAAAATGAGTTCAAGCGAGGAAAATACGTGTTTCTATTTTACGCTCTATTTTACTTTTTTTTTTTTAAGAAAATGCATCCTATTGATGAACTTTTCAAGAGCAAGACAATACAAAATTTCAGAAGATTTAATTCCATTTATCTTATACTAAGATACAGAAAGGGAAAGAAGTGGGTGATATGGCGTAAAGCATATGATTTGCTTTGTCAATTTCTTACCAACATATACATATACATGTATTGGGTATATAATTATTTTCGTGCGGTTTTTTTTTTTTTTTTTAGTTTGAACGTTTATTTAAGAAAAACATGTACAATTGTATTATTCAAAGTATTGCCCATCTGAAGCTATGACTTTTTCCTATCTTTCTGGCAAATTGTGGATCCCATTCCAAAAGAACTGCGCCGGCTTGGCAGCCAAGAATGAATCAAGCCAACTTTTGATATTCTGCTCTGATGTGAACCGTATTTCAGTGAGGGCGTTCTGCATCGACCGGAACAAATGGTAGTCAGAAGGGGCAAGGTCTAAGCTATAAGGCGGGTGTTTTCCAAATAGTTCTTAACCGGAATAGCAACGTGGGGCCGAGCGTTGTCATGATGGAAAATTATTGCCTCGTGTCTGGTCGCACATTCCGGACGTTTTTCGGCTACTGCTCTCTTCAAACGGATTAATTGTGTTCGATAGCGTTGTCCATTGATGGTATCACCCGGTTTTAGCAGCTCATAATACAGCACATCCATCTGATCCCACCAAATACAGAGCATTACCTTCGCGCCATGGATATTCGGCTTTGCCGTTGATTTGGCTGGTTGGCCGGGTTTCACATATGATTTTTTATGGTTGGGGGGCCGTACTTGATCCATTTTACATCATCAGTAACAATCCGATGAAAAATGACTTCCTTTTGTGTTCCAGCAGCATTTCGGACATGCAAAACCGCCTTTCGACGTCTCTCGGCTTGAGTTCATGTGGAACCCAATTTCCTTTCTTTTTAATATATCCAGCTGCTTTTAAACGTTTTGAAATGGAACTTTTGGCACGTTCGCTCAGCTAGCGCATCTTCACCATAAACTTCCACTAAAATACGATGAAATAATGAAGAAGAACTCTCCGCAAAAACACTTTTTCAGGCACAAAGTTCGACATATTTGGGAGAAAAAAATTTATTGTTGCTTACGCTTCAAATGAATGACATAATGAAATGACGTACAATGACAGTAACTTTCCAACGAATGTTCCAATGGAATAATAACAATGGAATAATACTAATTATGCCATCAAACCAGCAAACCGTTATAGAGCCAATATATATACTTTCTAAGTAAATCGATCTTTCACACGTTGAATATCCCGCCAGAAACACTAAAGCTATCCAGGTTCTTGACCTCTCTCTTTCACAACGTCAAATCAACACCATGGTGTACAATATCATTTGATCTTTGAATGTTTTGTTTTCTATCAAGAACCGATTTGGAGGCCGTCTTGGAAAGAGCGTACCAACATGTTCGGTAGATATATATAAGCCAAGTACTTATCCGTCTTATTTTTATTTTTTATTTTTTATTATGTATATGTTCTGATACATTCCTACCTGTTTATTTGTATTTATGTCATTCCGCTTGTATAAGTTAATACCAACAATCTACAATTACAAATATCAACACGCGCATCACCTATTCCCACAGAGACATTCGATATCCAACATGCAGTGTTCCCAGAGTGTCATCAAACACATTCTCAGAAACACTTAGAGTTATGCACCGGACATGCTCCACCATCATGCTGCTGACACAACACCTGAAGCACCATTCCACACCAGGTTCATGCCGTACTTAGAAATCCCATAGGTTTCATTAATTTTTTGTAATTTCGACTCTAATAAAGAGAGAGGTTCCAACCTCGAAAAAAAATAATCAAAAAAAAACATTAATCTAATGTTTTAATTGGCGCCCGAGCAGGGACCCAGTTATTTTAACATAAAAACGCCAAACGCCCTAAAGTTGTGACGCGTAAAGTACAGTCGCGCACCGTAAAAAAGTTTCGCGAGCCGCAAACGCCCTTAAGTAGTGCTGTGTTAAGAAACTGTGGTGCGAACATAAAGACGGAAATAAAAGAAACCGATTGGAACCCAAGTGCAGTGTTGAAATTGTAATACGATCGTAAGAAAATCGCTTAGAAGCCCCGAAAAGAGGAGAAAATACAAGTTACCGCCGGGGGACGCGATGAAACTATTATTATTAGCGTAAGAAATTTTTACTTGTATCCAATTTCAAAATAGTTCTAAAAATTTTATAAAACCAGTTTTAGTTTAAGAAAGAAACTTTTTCCATATAAAGGCATATATTGTACTTTTAACTAAATTTAATATAAACCTAGTAGAGTTTTATAAAAGTGAAACACATTAAAGTTTTACGTTTAAGAGTTGTTTAAGAGTAACGTTGAAATAACATTAAGTTCTTATCAGTACATATTTCCATTTGAAAACAAGAAGTGTTCAAATTAAATTTTTAAAATGACAAATGAAAATCCATTTTGACCATCCATCCTTAATCCCCAACAAAACTCTAATCAACAAGAGCCAAATATCACACCAGCACTTCATACATTAATCACATCTATAGTAACTGAGATATTAAATAATCAAGTCCCAAGTTTAATACAAAACATTCTAAATTAGTACGCAGACCTTTCTCATCACCGATACAGCTTATCAGAACTCGATAAAATACCGGATGTTGTCCGCTGTCTAAAAGAATTCTCTGGACAGCCGGTTGAATTCAGCTCTTGAAAGAAGAGCGTTGACAGGATTTTACGCTTATATGAAAGTTCGAAAGGGACTCCAAAATATTTCGGAATCCTTAGTGACGTTGCACTCGAATCGTATAATACTTCTCTAAGCTAGGAGAGCATTTCGCGCTGCCTAGAATTACACTATGCAGACAAGCGCGATATGGGCACACTGGAATACCAGTTTAATTTCCTTATACAAGGCATTACCAGAAAGTATACTCTCACTTATCCTTAATCCTGAATAAAAAATCGTGCATGAACGTTGGTCTGAAGCGCAAACCTATGGGGATAAAGCCCTGGATACTTTCATACGAGGATTGATCTGCGCAGATTGTTCGGCATACGTGAACCAGGCGACCTACCCCGAGCACTTTATCTATGCCTTAGGCTAGAAAATCAAAGTTACCGAACCAATTACGCAAGCAACGAAGGTAAAAAAGTAAATCCGAAATACCCTCCACCTCTTCCTCCTCCTAAGGATAACCGATATCCTTCGATGCCCAGATGGCAAATGCCATTTTACCCTCAAATCTCGTACATTCCGCAACCCATCAGAAACTCTGGTTTTAATCAACAACCAAGGAATTATAACCAACAACCACCTAATTTTAATGTCCAACGTCAAAATTATAATCCGAACCAACCCAGAAACGTAAGAGTTTCACACCACACATTCGTCAATCTGTTTGGTCTGATCGACACAAAAATTAAATTTTTCCTTTTGCCTTATCTCACTTCTTTCCTTGGAATTCTAGGGAACTATAGCCTTAAGGACCTATCGTCTGTAAAATAAAAAAAAATTTCATGTTAATCCAAAACAAAGTTAAAGTCCATATAAAACAACCAACCTCTCAAAGTGTCAATTCAATATCCATAAGAACTAATCACCTAAATCAAGAACAACAATTTGCTCTGAAATCAATAACAAGTAAGTCTCCTACTCTTTTTGCTGACCCCGATACAAAACTGACATACGCCGCAAACGTCAGGGGCGAGATACGAACTACAACCGATGGCCCGGTTTATTCAAAATATTACTCTTACCCGATGTCTTTAAAATATGAGGTTGATAGACAAATAAAAGAAACGCTCGATAATGGAATAATCAGACCATCAAGATCACCTTACAAAATCACATCTCATCTCATCTAAAAAATTAGATGCATCAGGCGAGAAAAAGTACAGAGCTGTCATTGATTACAGGAAGTTAAAACAGGTTACCATCCCTGACCGTTATCCTATACCAGTGATTAACAAGGTGCTTTCTCAATTCGGAAAAAGCAAGTGGTTTACTGCGTTAGACCTTAAAAGCGGATTTCATCAGATTCTCGTAAAAGAATCTGATACAGAAAAGACAGCCTTTTCCGTTAACAACGGAAAATATGAATTTACACGACTCCCGTTTGGGCTGAAAAATTCACCATCCAAGTTGAATTCCTTGGATTTGTCATTTCGTCGGAAGGCATAAAAACGAATCCAGAGAAAGTTCGAGCAATTGCTAATTTTCCACCTCCGAAAAATCTCAAAGATTTAAGATCTTTTCTTAGATTGTCCGGTTATTACCGACGATTTATAAAGGAATACGCAAAAATAGCGAAGCCACTAACATCTCTGTTGAGAGGAGAGGACGGGCGAATTTCGAAGAATTTTTCAAGCAAGAAATTCATCACCCTAGATGACGAAGCCATGGAGGCATTCTCGAAAATTAAGAATTCACTAGTATCGAACGATATAATTCTTATGTACTCTAATTTCTACAAGGAGTTTCACCTTACTACAGACGCTTCCAATTATGCGATTGGCGATGTATTGGAACAGGATGGAAAACCTATAACTTTTATCTCAAAAACGTTAAATAAAACCGAAGAAGGATTGCGATAATTTTTTTTTACGGTTCCGCAAAAATTACAATATTTACTGATCACCAACCGCTTACTTTCTCTCTTAGTCACAAAAACCATAACGGTAAGATGAAACGGTGGAAATCAATACTTGAATAGTACAACTACAAACTCAAGTAAAAGCCTGGAAAAACGAACGTTATCGCCAACGCGCTCTCAAAAATCCCACAAGTAAACTCTATCTCAGGCTCCCAACACAGTAACGATAGCTCATTCCATGAACTAATCCAATCCGTAGAAGCACCCATCAATGTTTTTAGGAATGAACTTATTCTTCTAGTTGGAGAAGAAATTCACCATAGAATTGAATACCCCTTTCCCAATATTCGCCGAATTTGTTTCAGTCAACCTTACTATAGTAAAGAAAACATAACTTTTATATTCAAGCGTTTTCTTAACCCTTCAGTTATAAACCGGCTTTTGACTAATGAAGAAACTCTAGGAAGAATTCAAGAATTGTATAAACTTTACTTTTTAAACTACAGAGTTCGTCATACTCAAGCTAAAATTGACGAAATTACTGACACATCAAAATAGGAAGAAGTTATTTTAGATACCCATGCAAGAGCATTGAGAAACCCTAAGGAAAACAAAGCCCAAATCCAACATTTTTTTTCCCTCAAATGAGTTCTAAGATCAATAAACTTGTCAAACAATGTCGTGTATGTAAAGAGCACAAATAAGATCGCCACCCAAATAAACCAGTGATTAACGCTTCACCTATTCCACAATTATCCGGACATATCATTCACCTGGACATATATTCCACTGAGAAGCATATTGTGCTTGCAGCCTTAGACAAATTCTCTAAATATGCTCAGACAAAACTTTTAAAATCTAAAGCTTATTCTCTTTCGGTGTCCCAAAAATTTTTGTCTTTACAGGAAGTTAAAACAGGTTACCATCCCTGACCGTTATCCTATACCAGTGATTAACAAGGTGCTTTCTCAATTCGGAAAAAGCAAGTGGTTTACTGCGTTAGACCTTAAAAGCGGATTTCATCAGATTCTCGTAAAAGAATCTGATACAGAAAAGACAGCCTTTTCCGTTAACAACGGAAAATATGAATTTACACGACTCCCGTTTGGGCTGAAAAATTCACCATCCAAGTTGAATTCCTTGGATTTGTCATTTCGTCGGAAGGCATAAAAACGAATCCAGAGAAAGTTCGAGCAATTGCTAATTTTCCACCTCCGAAAAATCTCAAAGATTTAAGATCTTTTCTTAGATTGTCCGGTTATTACCGACGATTTATAAAGGAATACGCAAAAATAGCGAAGCCACTAACATCTCTGTTGAGAGGAGAGGACGGGCGAATTTCGAAGAATTTTTCAAGCAAGAAATTCATCACCCTAGATGACGAAGCCATGGAGGCATTCTCGAAAATTAAGAATTCACTAGTATCGAACGATATAATTCTTATGTACTCTAATTTCTACAAGGAGTTTCACCTTACTACAGACGCTTCCAATTATGCGATTGGCGATGTATTGGAACAGGATGGAAAACCTATAACTTTTATCTCAAAAACGTTAAATAAAACCGAAGAAGGATTGCGATAATTTTTTTTTACGGTTCCGCAAAAATTACAATATTTACTGATCACCAACCGCTTACTTTCTCTCTTAGTCACAAAAACCATAACGGTAAGATGAAACGGTGGAAATCAATACTTGAATAGTACAACTACAAACTCAAGTAAAAGCCTGGAAAAACGAACGTTATCGCCAACGCGCTCTCAAAAATCCCACAAGTAAACTCTATCTCAGGCTCCCAACACAGTAACGATAGCTCATTCCATGAACTAATCCAATCCGTAGAAGCACCCATCAATGTTTTTAGGAATGAACTTATTCTTCTAGTTGGAGAAGAAATTCACCATAGAATTGAATACCCCTTTCCCAATATTCGCCGAATTTGTTTCAGTCAACCTTACTATAGTAAAGAAAACATAACTTTTATATTCAAGCGTTTTCTTAACCCTTCAGTTATAAACCGGCTTTTGACTAATGAAGAAACTCTAGGAAGAATTCAAGAATTGTATAAACTTTACTTTTTAAACTACAGAGTTCGTCATACTCAAGCTAAAATTGACGAAATTACTGACACATCAAAATAGGAAGAAGTTATTTTAGATACCCATGCAAGAGCATTGAGAAACCCTAAGGAAAACAAAGCCCAAATCCAACATTTTTTTTCCCTCAAATGAGTTCTAAGATCAATAAACTTGTCAAACAATGTCGTGTATGTAAAGAGCACAAATAAGATCGCCACCCAAATAAACCAGTGATTAACGCTTCACCTATTCCACAATTATCCGGACATATCATTCACCTGGACATATATTCCACTGAGAAGCATATTGTGCTTGCAGCCTTAGACAAATTCTCTAAATATGCTCAGACAAAACTTTTAAAATCTAAAGCTTATTCTCTTTCGGTGTCCCAAAAATTTTTGTCTTTGGCAATGAGAAATCATTCAACTCATCATCCATATGTTTCATGCTTCAAGACCAGTTAGGAATAGAAATATTCAAAACACCTCCATATTCCAGTAGTGTGAGTAGACAAGTAGAAAGATTCCACTCTGCACTATCAGAAATAATGCGTTGTCTAAAAACGAATCGCACCCACAATTCTTTTCTAGAACTCTTAGATCGATCTGTATACGAGTACAACTACTCAATACACTCGACGACTGGAAAAAGACCTATTACGGTATTTTTCGGAAGACACGTTAGTACCAATCCCGAACAGTTCGAAAAAGCACACAGGACAACATTAACAAATTACAGGAAAAGCAAAATTATAATCTAAAGTACCACTCCAAAAGAGGCATCCAATAAAAGATTATTCTCCCGGTGTAATTATTTATTTAAAATAAATAAATAAATGATTAGGTGCAAAATTATTACCCCGCTTTAAACAAGAAACAGTAAAATAAAAATAATGTCGTTCTTACTGAATCTGGCAAAACGGTGCATAAAAGTTTAATTAAAAATTAAAATGATTTTCTTCCCAACAAGTTTATTGTGCCTTTATGCATCGCAAATATCCAAATACTAGATTACTCAAAATCTCAACTAATTAAGATCAAAACTAGCCAAGCCAAACTGCAAGATGGATCATTTAAAACAGTCCACATAGTCGATCTTGAATCCTATAATGATTAGGAAGTTAGAAGAAGCATCAAACGATATCCTATCCGACAATCCCATCCAACCCATTTTATCCTTAGAAATACTCTGCACAAAAAATTACCTACTAAATTACAAATTGTGCGTGGAAATGGATTGCGGGAAATCCCGATCACAACGGCTACGAAATATTAAAAAAAAAATAAACAATGTATTATCCAATAATAAAGATCAGTTAATCATAAATAAATTAAATTAAGATAAGATAAGTGAAATAACTAATATTATTAATAAGATTTTAAAGTCAGTAACAAAACATACAAATTTAAAAAGTGAACTTATATTAATTCTAAAAGAAGAAATTGTCAATTTATCAAATGCTTTTCATTGGGCCAAGGCCAATATAGTTAACTCATTTATACTTTCAAATAATACTGAAAAAGTATTAAAAATGAACTGAAAAAATATTAAAAAATGAAAATATACCATATGTTAACTTAGATGAGGCATTAGAGTTTGAAAATGTCAGAATTGCAACTGATGCAAAGAATTTAATTTATATTATATAATACATTTACCTACAACTAAAAGAGAAATATGTAACGTTTATTTATTAAGGGCTGTTAAAATAAATGATAAGATTAATAAAATCCCATTTGATATAATTTTGAATTGTAACGAAAAAATATTTGGTATTTTTAAGCCGTGTGAAACCTATAATAAATTTTCTGTATGTAGACTTAAGAATGTCATAGATATTACCAACACCACCTGCATCCTGAAGCGTCTAATAAGCCGTGAACCTACGTGTACGATCGCAAACAATCAACACATTCAACTGCTTAATCAATTCGAGGGACCAGTAACAATTGATAATGAAAGAGTAGTCCTTAAAGGCACTTACATCATCAGACATTCGAACATAATAATTGAAATTGGTGACAAAAAAATCACAACAAATCACGTAACAGATCACCAGCTGATGCCTTCAATTCTACAACTATCATCCGTAATGAGCAGAACAGAAGAAGTACTATCTCTCGAAATGTTAAAACAATTAAACACTAATAGTACTACAAAAATAGACATTTAAGAAAAAAAAAAAAAACAAAATTAACTCCATTATTAACATATTAACATATAATTAGCGTATTCATAGCATTCATAGCTAGAACTGTAATAAATAATATGCAAAATAGAAAAACCAATACAGAAACAGTCAAACCTTCCACACCATTTCCGGCTCAAAGGACTTGAAATCAAGCTATAATTGGCATTGAAAAATACCAATTTGCTCTTTAACAAAACTGCACTTAAGGGGGGAGGAGTTAACACCAACAATCTGCAATTGCAAATATTAACACGCGCATCACCTGTTCCCACAGAGTCATTCGATATCCAATATGCGCATCATTTAAACAACAGCAGTCAATGTTCCCATAGTGTCATCAAACACCTTCTCAGAAACACTTAGAGTTATGCACCGGACATGCTCTACCATTGGTGTTGCTGAAACAACACCTGAAATAACATTCGACACCAGGTTCATGCCGTACTTAGAAATTCCATAGGTTTCATTATAACTATGTTAGATTTAAGTTCAGTTGTAATTTCGACTCTAATAAAGAAAGAGGTTCCAACCTCGAAAATAAATAATTTACAAAAAAAAAACATTAATCTAATGTTTTAATTTACACTTTATTAGATGTCTGATAAAGGATATGTTAACGCGAAACTAAGATAACGATGGTCTGGTATACTCGTTCCCGAAATTTCTTAAACTCTTGTTTTGGTATTTCTACTGCACTAACAATCCAGAATCACGACTTAACAAATAAGTTCAGTTGTACTCTTAGAGGCATGCATATGTAGTTTCTGTGACATTTGTGGCTCTTCTTCTACACATAGTTTTGTTAAGCCAACGTTTTCTACTTAAGATTGAGCTAAATTTTTTCCTGCGTTTATTATTTCAGGATATATGACAGATGATTGTATACCAGCTATCTGTATGGCAAAATACAAATCCGTATGACGGATAACGACTGATACTTTTTTGGTGATTCTTATTTTTTGAACGGACACCAATCGGATTTTGAACCATGAGGATTCTTCCTGACTTACAGAAAGAATTTCTTCGGAAAACTATATTTCTTTAGCGTTTTTTTAAAGCTAATTTCATTTTGGTTTGTCGAGGCATCTCAAAATATGCATAAGTATGGCGTAGGAATAAAGCTAACACAGTCAGCCCAAAGGGCTTCATATCATATCATTATGACCAGATCTTAGAGTATAGTACAAAAATGCCATCAACAATGTTATACATAAATGAAAATGGATACAAAGAATGAGAAGGATAACTATTATGAACGCCCAACAATAACATTAAAATCAAATACTGCGCTTTATAAAGTGATGTGTGTACATGACCACGGATACCAAATCGACAATAGCGAGAAGTTTCTTGATATCAGCTATGACAAACGGTGAGTTGTAGTCACACTTCTACTTCTGTATTTCTCAGCATCTGAAAATAATAGACCAGATATTGATATTGAAATAATCACTATTTTATCGTAACTCAAGGCTACCTTCGTAATGCATCCGCCATTTGCACTTGCACTAAATACTAAGATCTAAGTATCCCACTGTGCAAAACAACTGAATAAGTTTTAAAAATATTTTCAACACTAATGGGCATAGAAAGTACAACATATAGCTTTATCAATGAACATATTTCACTAATATTAAATTTGCAATAATCCGGAGAAGTAAGAAACTTAACCACTACCATACAGTACAGAAAGAAAGGAAGTACAGAATAATATAAGACGCTATAGTCGTAAGCACAACAATGCTGCAGCTGGACAGGCCAAAAATGGAATAATCTGATGGCCTAGTAGGACTGTTATAATATTTCCAAGGATCACAAGGATCTCAATGATCGGGCTTCTGGGCACTCCCCTGCTAATATCGGATGATAATCAGCTCAGAAGTTTCAAACTGGTTTTGAAATATTTGACGGTACTGTGCCCATCCCGAATTCAAATTAGTGCAGCTTTCCTAGCAAAGAGAATTTTTAAATGCAATTAGGAAATTGTTGGAATTGGTGGAATAAGAAGAACTTTTCCTAACTAGTTAAACTAATCATTGCAAGCGCATAAGAAAATGCGCGTTTCTCTAAAACAACGGGCTGATGGGATTATCGTTAAGATGCGAAGGGATTAAAATAAAAGCAATAATAATGCAAGGTAAGATCAAAGAATACCTGTATTTATCTCCAAATGATGAATGAGCAATATAAAAACCTTGTACATTATTGGGGGGAACAGTCTTACGCCCCCATCTTTCATAGATTTAGAAAAATCATTCGTCAACATAAATTCAAAATGAATAATGTTAGAGTTATATACAACGCCATGCTGAAAGTCGTTTTTGTGCATTGTACGAAAGAGCTAAATGTAAAAACCATTTGCGCTGCAGTCAGATGACTGAAATTAAACTTATCGAAAACGACGTCTTAATGAGTTAGGCTAACAGGATCTGCGGCTTGCATACGGGAATCCTCACAAGCTGATTCAAAACGTAAAGGAAAAATATGGCTAAAAACATTTACTATACACAACAAATAACTTATCTTTCAAAGCTAATTTTACATCATTTGAAAAGAGGTTGAAAAAACCCAAACCCAATTTGGAATCGGAAAGATTACTTTTCTTGTTAAAATCGAAAATGTTCTTATCCAGAAATAAAGAAATCTTTCCATTCTTCTCTCTTGACTCCTTTTTAGAAATAAGTTTCTCAACCAAGTCAAAACAATTTTATTAGAGAAAGCATTTTCGGTTGCTTTTAGCATTTTAGTTGGTTTCTGTTCTTGGATTTTGATATGACTTATATCACCTCTAAAAATGATGTCTCTACCATATATCTTGAACAGTACTTCCGAAAATCGGGCTTTCAAAACATTCTATTTTTTGGAAGGAAATTGTGGTATTCTCAAACTAATCGGATCATAAACAATCTAAATTCATTTACTTGTTTAAATGAAACAAGCATTTAAACCATTCGCCAACATTAAGATTGCTAATGTAAGAGCATATTAAAAAAGAGTTGATTGAATAACTTGTGCTCAATTAAATCACACGTAAACATTTGCTGATTCCCCTATTCCAGATGATTTTGTAACGTCCTCTTCCTAAATAAAAGAAAAAAATATTTCTACAGTTCAACATTTTAGAACTAAAATTTCGTGCAACCCGAGGATCCCCCAGCAAAATACTACATTAAAACCCACCTCACGACTGTCCGACACTTCGAAGTGTGTATTAACCACACGAATTCTGATTCTATTTCCTTGGATACTTTTCAAACAATTGCTGCAGAATGTAAGACACAAAATATGAATACTTCATGCTCCAGCTCCTACCATGCTTGGCACGTTATATGTTGCCAACCCTAGCCTAGACTCTACAAGTCATACCGCACACAATGCCAAGCCACCATGCAAACACTCATATACACGCTCGACGAATATGTTGGCATAATAATAATTTCCATATGATGTGACCAGTCGATTTCGTGATAATCCATTATTAATGCCAATCAGCATATTATCTTGTGGCGCTTATCTTTCGACGACTGCATCAGCCACAGCACTAGCACTAAAGTTAGTGATCGCTATTGTTGCGCGATACAGTGCAACACTGCTACTGCAGCAACAACAGCATTCGCTGCTGCTATTCCTGTACCACCCAATCCATATGTTGTATATGATCTCTTTACAGAGCTGTTACAATAACTCCCGTACTACTGTAATATAAAATAGTAAAAATAGCGGTGGCGCTGTGGTGCTAAGACCAATCGATACCATCGGATTGGATAGATGACAGTATCTGTACTGTCGATGGTGAGAGCATTCGAGTCGCTAACTCTCATTTTAAGCGTGCAGTTTATACTCGTATTTCGTTTCGAGCGGACATTGTATTTGTTAGACTAGCTAAGTATCTTCCGCATATGGTATTCTTCTCATAGCCTTTCTTTTAATCCGAATTTGGGTGCACTGTTCATTTTGCCAAAGATCAGCCCACACGCGTAGTTCTCCTCCCGCATTCGTACGACAAAAAAAGGTGAGAACCAGCGGCACCAGCAGCCTAAATAAACCCATTCCATTCGTTTGTAGTATTTGTTAGCGTCGACAGGGGACATAGGGAAAAGAGATGGTGCAGTCAATATTGCATAGTACCCAGTTTTCCGATATTACTTGTACTTTGCATTTACATCAAATGCGTGCCATGCCATATTTAGACGGTCCATTGTTAGTCAGATTTCCAGACCAGGTACTAGCTGGTTTGGCAGAAGGATCTCGGTTTTCGGTGTTTGGTGTTCGATGTTGATTCGTATTCCAGCATGTCCCCTGGTTTTAACCCAAAACAGACTATCACAGCCTACTATATGCAACTGCTGCCTAATGGAAACACCGAACAACCGTTTCACTTCAGTTGGCAATATGAGTTTTTCCTCATAATTTTCACTCCCATAGTGTCACGGAGAAAAACACGAAGGAGGGGGTCTAATTCTCTCACGGTCTCCAACGATGCGTCGTCGTCTACGTCGCTGTCGTCATTGTCGTCGTCGTCATCGTCGTTTAGGTTACAGCCTTCACTGTTAGTAGTCTTCGTAGTTTTTGCCACACGCGGGTTAGCCGTCACTTGCTACCACTAGTCATAACAGTTGGAATAATAATTATCAACCGCTTAGCTGGAGAGAGATTATGAAATGGCAATTATGTGGAAATTGCACGTTCCATTCACGCATTCAGTAATGCTGCTCCAATGGTGCCCCAATGGTGTTCCAATGGTGCTCCAATGGTGCTCCAATGCTGCTTCGATGACGGCGCGATGGTACTTCGATGGTGCAGGACCAATGCTACACTAGGGGTCATCCTCAGTGATTTATTCATGATTGTTTTTTGTCCAAGTCTCAGGTACTGGGACGTGTATCTGTGTATGCGAATTTTTTTGGTGTTTAACAATTTTAATGCGTCAAAATGTGTTCCATCATTGCTGGTCATCAGCTCGCCAGTGCTAAGTTTAATCGTCTCTTCTGGAATAGAAATCATTTAGCTTAATTGAGAACCCTTGGCTTTCTACGCTTTTTGCCCAGGGCGCACGTGATTTTATGCATCCTGAGGCAATTCTCCTAGGAAGACGGGTTAATACTACACATACAAGTATACGAGAACAATGATGATATGGTTTTTTAAACGGTCGCTCAACGCAATAGGGTATTCATACAAGTGCAGATTCAATATGATGCAGTTTTTTGGCAAAGAAAAGAAACAATTAGTGGGGTAATCAGTGAGGTGGCGGTATGAAATTAATGCTCACCCATTGTGCTTGATTCGAGAAAAAGAGATCGCAATGCGGCAATGCAACGACGAGTGAATGGTTAATAATAAAGGTGAGGCTTTTTGCTCTTGATACGTTTTCCCAGACCTTAATTGATATTAAATGTTCCGTTTTTACACTTACATCTCTCCTGGGAGGAGGTTATTTGAATGGTCATTAAGAGGTAATTGTTAATAAAATCAAGTCTTGCTGAAAGAAGAATGCTTTGTTTTTTGTTTGGAGTTGGAATTAATTCAATCATTGTAAAAAGGGCAAGAAGCCAACATGGCAATTAATTTTTAATTTGAATCGTATAGCAATTAAAGGCAGCACAAAACGGTTTTAATTGTAGTAGGTTAATATAGCATTTTAGTGCACATATATCATTATCTTATGCAACAGAAATTTGTGGATCATAAATTAAACAATTCCTTTTTCTTCTTGAAGATATCATAATGCTGTAGAATCCTTTGTAAAATCTAACTATACATGAAAGCTAGAAGAAGATTCTGAGGTGTCCTCCCTTTTATCAGCATTTGCAGGTCCATTAAATACATTCCTATTGCCATATTGAAGCTATAATTTTATAAGCTCACGTTTTGCAGGAGTTTCTACGTTTAAAAACCGACAGAAGGTGTGCAGAAAATTTCCAGGCTTAGTGTATCAACTGGCGCTGCCATGTACATCAAAGATAATCGTCCGCAAAGCAAAAGTTTCTCAAGTTTTAAACATATAGTAGTTGGAAGTGCAAAAGCACTAGCAAACTTTCGGGAACACTAATTATGTTATCAAAAATAGAGCAATGGTTTGAGGTCCTTAACTAAGTCAACCCTACAAGTGAGGCAATAGCAATGCAGATACACGAGAGAATGCGAATTGAGACCATAGTCAACTATAAACAGCTTTATTAAGCTTAATACATTTATGCAAAAACTTAAAAACTAACAATTTTGCTAAGTGTTATGTATGTGGTGGGATTATTGGACGTAACGCATACGAAGAGTAAAGGGCAGTCTTGAGGGAGAATTTGCTTAAGTGAAAGATTAATTGAATAGAGTTGATTTCGCGTAGCATTCTGGCGATTCGTTCATAGAATCCATAATTCTTTCGGTGAGGATTAGTACGGGACAGATGTAAGATGTCTTGAGTTAGGCAATATTAGCAATTAAATGCTGATGAAGACTGAGTTAGTCAACAACTTCAGTATGTGTGGTAAGGCGTTTTAAATCTATCAGTTTCAGGCGATCGAAATAGGGTGGAAGGTTGAAGCTGCCAGTCCAGGTGAGACCACGCAACGCGAAACGATTAAACTTTCCCTGAAATGATTATACGCGCAATATTTTGGTGCTGTAACAGACTTGACATATTCGAGAAGAATCCAAAAAAATCTTATATAAAAAGATTTAGTAACATATGGGTCGGTAAATTCCTAAAACCAGCGTTTTCTGAAACCTAGAAGAAAGCTGGCAGAGCTGGCTTTTTTTATGATGTTGGACATGGATGTTCAATTCATTTTCACAAATGACACGTAAATAGCGCAGTTCTGTTACTACGTAAGACGTTTTAGAGCGTATATATCAAATAATTATAAACGAGACTGATTTTCTTAAAAATTCCGGAGTTGTTATAGACCTGGAAGGGATTGATGCGCAGGAAGGCGGAACCGATCACAGCATTTCTTGGCCCATTTAGAGCGAAAAGGGCATGTCTCAGTGAAGCAGCGGGTCATCATCAAATTTTTGGTCAAGGAGGGAGTAATCCTAACCGAAATTTTGAGGAGATTACTGGCATAGTTCGGGGACAACACTTTGTGAAGAACCCATGTGTCTGCTTGGTAAAAGTATTTCCTAGAGGAGTTTAAAAAGGTGTAAATAAGATCCACATTCGCTGCACAGGGCGAGTGTGAATGAGGCCAACATTTAGGGAAATCGGCCCATAACTCTCTTTAAAATCGTTGAGGAAGTGAGCGTCAGTTACGGGAAAATCCAACGAATCACGACAGATGACTTGGGATCTCGCACGCTGTCCGCTGGATTAATGAATTAATGCCAATATTCTTGTGAATTACTGATGTCATGAAATTTTCATTTCGAAAGCAAAAAAACAGTAATCAACCAAAAGTGTTTTTCTTCCGCATGACAATGCCATGCCTGGATGCAAACTTATCACTTTGCAATTACCACTTGAAGGCCTTCATTTCGACGACAGAGAAGTAAGAACTTCCGAAGAGTTTTACGAATATGGAATAAAAAATCAACCAATGTATTTATATGGCGGGAAAATATAGAGAAAAATAAGAAATATTTGTAAGCTTAGTTAAATAAAGTAAAATACGGAATTTTTTTTAAGTAGAAATTAAACCATTTTATGAAATTTGAAAGTCAATACACTTAAATTTGAGAAGAATAATTTTATGTGAAATTTTATCGAAAGCTTTGCTGAAATCGGTACTAATTAGGTACATCACCTTGTTTGTCTTTTGTCCGGTTTGTGGTTGTTAATCCGTTTTGGTAATTTGATAGATGGACTTGCAATGGAAGAATACAATGCAAAAGAAAATATATGCTCCGTCAACGGCCTCGCCGAAGTGAAAGTATAAGTTCCCATTAGATCACCGAAATCAGGCAGTGATGTAACAATGGGAACATATGTAGTACAAAAATGGACCGCTTTTGTGGCTGAGTGCTACCGAGTAAAAACTTTTCATCCGCATATAATTCGCACATCCTTAAAAAATATATATATATATAAATAAAGAGCAAAAATATGCACTATGCTCTGGAGTAGCTTTATTACAATAATGAGTGCTACCGCTCCAAAAAAGATGTTGCGAATTATAAGCGAATAAAAAACTTTCACCCGCATATAATTCGCACATCCTTTTTTTTTTAAAAAAAATATGCATTAAGCTCTGGAAGAGCTTAAGAATGAACGACAGTTTCGTCGTAGGATGTAGGATATACCTACCATTTAGGATTTCGTCTTTCCTGAGTTTGAGAGCGATAGCTTGTGAAATGGAAAGCAAAAAAAAAAAAGCTGTGTAAGGTTGTATTAAGTAGATCACACATCTTTAAAGGCAGGCAGGCCGCCTGGACCAGAAGAATTTTCAATCTTTTGTTTCACTAATTCAAATAAAGTTCACTGAAATCAATGATGTTTGTGGACAACTGCTTAAGTATGAGAAGTGAAGCTGATCGGGGTCATCGGATTGGTTCGCAAACATGTGACTAAAGAACTAAGCAAATAGTTCTGTAATTATTTCGGGGTCACCAAAGGATTTAATGGCGAACTTACGGAGTTGTCCACGGTTGTTCGGCTTCCATTCTTGCATCTTCGCAATCTTATAGGGATATAGGCCCAAATCTAGATGCAAAATAAGCCTCTCTGGCCATACCCATTCAGTTTACTGACGCCGAATTGACATTCCTGGGTCTTTTTATATACTGGCCGCTACGGTGGCTGTTTTTTCTTCATTTCGCACCGATCTCTATCTAGTTGGTGGTTTAAGTTCCAAAAAAGTGTACTCATGATTAAACTTTTGCATGGTGCGACCAATTTCTTGTACATTGAAGCTATGATGACGACCGACCTCACGACGGAATTCATGTTGCTGCCGCAATTTCGATAACATTTTTTAAAAATTTCCGCACGTTTGGTAAACATAAAACGATGCATCATGAAATGACAAACCTTACTTAATATTTTGACAGCTGGATGTCATTTGTTACTTTGGCAGCTACTAAAATATATCAATTAGAAAAACTACCAATCCTTTCTGGTCTCCCTTTAGTTGACAATTTTGCTACATTGTAAAATCAAGCAAGACCATTGTCTATAGAAAAGCACGAGTTATCATTACGAGTTGAAATTGGTCGTACATACTTAGTAAGTTGTTTATTTTACGAAAGTAAAAACTACTCACGTACTCATAGATCAAAGTTTTAAGATCGTTGACACATGAGACGTCCAAGTCGAGATCTAGATAAAAAAAAGGTGATTGCTCGCTGGAACATTTATTTTATTTATCTGCAGTAGAGAAAATAAGATCAAGCTATCTTCCGGTATTATTAGTGCTGATACTTTATTTAAAAAAAAAAAAAGAATCCTTATGATATAATGTATATAAATGAAAATAATTTCTTTTTCAGACTTCGCATAAGCAGCCGTATAATGTACATGTCACACATGGGCTAAAAAGTCAGTGCCGTTTTATAGTAAAATATAGTTGCCTTCGAGGGCGATACACTGAATGAAACGATTTTTCAATCTTTCGATACCAGTTTTGCAGTACGATTTCGGTTAAGCCTCAAAATAGGCCCCTGTTTCGGCGATTACTTATTCATCGGTCTTAAATCTCTTTCCGGCGAGCATTCTTTTGAGGTCTGCGAACAGCAAATAGTCGCTGGGGGCCAAATCAGGTGAATACGGTGGGTGACACGGTGCATTGTCTTGATGAAACAGCACTTTTTTTTCTTCAAATGCGGCCGTTTTTCTGCGATTTCGTCCTTCAAATGCTCCAACAACGCAATGTAATAGTCTCTGTTGATAGTCGATGAAAATTATTCCATGTTTATCCCAAAAATTCGGCTTTATTGCAGTTGAACAGCTTTAAACACTCCTCTGAATCAACAACACGTTGTAGTTTTTGGTCGACTGTGAGAAAACGCGGCACACACTTTGAACAGAGCTTTCGCTTGTCCAAATATTCGTGTATGATATTCCAACACGCTCTTTTGATATCTCCAGTGCCTCAGCTATCTCGATCAACTTCACTTTACGGTCATTCGTAATCATTTTGTGGACTTTTTTGATGTTTTCATCTGAAATAGCCTCTTTTGGCCGTCCACTGCGTGCATCATCTTCGGTGCTTGTATGACGACTTTTAAATTTTTCAATCCACTTGCGAATGGTTCATTCGGCTGGAAAAGAGTCCGGGTAACACTTATCAAGCCATTTCTTTGCATCGGCTGCATTTTTTCTCATCAAAAAGCAATGATAAATCAACACACGAAATTGCTTTGAATCCATTTTTTTCATAATAACAAAAGTTGCTTCACTCACAACGCTATATCTCGAGAACTAATCGTCCGACAGCTGTCAAATTTATACACGTATCTTTTGAAGGATGGTACTAACTGAAAATTGAATTTAATTCAAGTGGTGCCCTCTCTTAGAAACGGACTTTTCAGCACATGTTTTATATGAAACACTAAAGCTAAAGGTCATAACATAATTAGCGGCAGGTGTTGGCATCTCAAAGGTACATCTCATTATCCAGGCAGTACGGCTGGACAGTTTTGAAAAAAGTTAACTGATAAAACTGGAGCAGCAAACATCGACCTGGATGTCCCATATACTAAAGCTCTAATTAAGACAATAATGAAAATATCCCATAACAACTCAAGATCCTAAACGCCGCTGTAAGGATCTAATAAAAAAGACAAAAGGATAAAAATAAACGCTGCCAATTATTTGATGAGTTCAATTTTGCTTTTAAAATAAAACACATGCTTCGACGATAAGTGCCTTAAAAAAAGAAAAAAAAAAAACAATATGCATATAAAGTAATCCTGCAGAGCAGAAAAAAATGAGAAAAGACCCGTTTTTGTACCAAAGACACATCATGAAAAGCACGCAATCAGGGAAATTAAGGACTTTTTTAAGCATGCTGCTTGGACGCTTTCACAAAAGTTAAAATGTATTATACATACCATGGACTTAAAACGCAAACTACGAGTAGATAGCCAAGAAATCTTCGTGCGAACATCCGTACAGGAATCCAACGAACAATTATTTATGAATACCGCTGCTCTTGAACTTAGGGAGTAAATTGAATAGAAAATTAATACGAGTGTACAGCCCCTAAGCTGCCTTTGTTCAAAACCCATACAATTTTTGTCCTTTTGAACAGTACAGAAACATAGTCTGTTACCAAACTTGATAAATTATTGGCTGTTACGAACCAAAAATTCTTCGTGTGAAATATGACCTGATTTATATTTTTGAATTATAGAGTAAGAAATTGAAAGAGTTGTACAGACTATACAACAGTCTGAGAAATGTGTAGACTATAGACACTGGTTACCTTTCAAGACGGGTTTTTGTCCTTAACCCCAAAAGAGCGACGCCGCGACACCGGACTTTAGAATACGTTCGGAGTTAAAACATGATTTCAATTCACGTATGAATATAATAAGCTATGGATCGAGCTTGATGGAGAGGTTGATTTGTTGAGGCTGTGACGAATTATAGATTTTAGAACCTTGTTTTTAGTATTGTTCATTTAGTAATTTTCATTTAATATTATGTAATTGATTTAAGGGATATAGCTCATTGGATACATCCTATATTAGTTTTTAGTATGAGTATGTCCATAATTCATCTGTCTTTATTTCGTGCTTAAGATTAATGATAGGTCTAATGGGTCTATTATACGTAGTCTTCTGGTTCTATTGTAATATTTGATGAAGATCTACAATTGTGTGTTGCGAGATTTGCTGCAGGTGTTTCGTTGCAATATTGGTTTTTTTTTCACTAGTTTGATATGTAGGTCTCTATTTAGGTTATCATTACGCACGTAACAGTGCCCATTAGTAATACCCCTCAGTACCTTATTTTGGAATCTTTGTATAATATGGTGGTTAGTTTTCTTTGTACAGCCCATTGTGTATTCCATACATCTATATAGGTTGTAGGATGTGCAGATATATGAGCAATTTTTTGTATGTGGAGGGCTCCTGATAACCAATACATTTTCTTGATTTTAATATTTAATCCTTCCTGTTTCTTTTCAATATACTCTTTCCACTGTAGTTTAGCATCCAGGGTCATGCCTTAATATTTTTCCCTGTTTGCGTATGATATCTGATATGCATTTATTGTAATTGGTATGATATTTATATTTTTAGTTTGAATCATTTAGATTTAATCTCCATTTTTTTGTCCAGTTGAGCATTTTATCAGTTCATTTTTGTAACTGATTGCAGTATCATCTACGAATGTTGCTATGATTTCTTCTAATGATTCAGTTTAATCTCTAGTGTAAAGTAGGTAAAGTACAGAGCCTAGGACTCTACCTTGGAAACTCCAGCCGCTACTTTCTTAAGTTCCAAATACTCTTCTTCGTATTTCACTGTAAAATGGCGTTTAGAGATATCTGATTTAAGTACTGAATATAAAATATAAAGCCAGTGAATGTAAATTAGAGATAACAATAAGAACCCAGCATATGAACTTTTGTCAGTGTAAGAAGAGCCGAAAGGTTCTATGTCATGTCAAAGCCACAAAGTATTTCTTCACGATATTTGTTTCTACAAATCATGTATATAAAATGTTTACGTTATGTAATTGAATAACACTAAAGCAAAATTCAAGTTTAGAACATTTTTGCTTCCAAACAAATTTTTAATTTTTTTTAATGCTTTGGTGACGAAAAAAGAAAGTAAAATAATTGTCCTTTGTAACCCTAAAGTACAATTTAAACAGCCGTATTGAAGAAATAAGGAGTTAACTGAAATTATCTTTCAAACTTCCGTCAAACTCTTTACATAATCTTACTTATATAAACTGACAAAAGATTGCAAAATTGAATGTATTTTCGCCAAAAATCAAAACAGTATCTTCTTACATATTTTTTCTAACGCAAACGAAATACGGGCCCTTACCATACACCTCCATTATCTTATTAGATCAATTGCGGTAATTAAGTGTAGCTGATAAATGGCGCGCAACGGAAAAAATTCACAATGTAAATGCCATTGTTATGAGCATCCTAAAAAGAGATTCAAATTTCTCCTTATTAGAAAAACCAACTACATTCAGCACATTGCTTCTTGTTGATTTTTTTCCTTTGCACTCAAATCTGTAGATGCCTTGATTCATCAGCATTAATAAACTCTAATGCTGAGCAAACAAAATACCCGGTTATTAAAATGTTTATTAAGCTATTTAAACATCGGCAAGAGCCTTTGATAATTGAGTGCGATTGAAACAGGAAAATAACCTTGCTTACTGATCAGTGATGATCAGTGATCATAGTAACGTTGAGTACAAATTTCAATACTCGCATTTATTAAAAAAAAGGGAAAATTTACTTACAGCAGATCTCTGAAATTATAAATATTGAGAATGCTCTTCCTGCTTAAATGTATTATGTTTTACTTTTATAACATTCACGCAGGGGGGAAATTACGATTATGGGGTGATTTCGAAACACTTAAGAAGGAAGATAGATTAGCTGGTGCTAATAGGTATCTTTACAAGAATATGTAGCAGTAAAATTTTTAATATCATATTTATCAGTATTTCTGCTAAGCAGTTAATTTACAAAAAAAAAACAAATCTTAAACAACTATTTTACGTTTAAGTTTAAGTGCAAAACACAATGCATCGATCGAGTGAAGATTGATAATTAAAAAATTTTATCAACATAGAAGTTCCTCTCTACTTTAATTATCTCATGGAAACTCAAGTTCTGAAGATATCCCTAATCAATTAAGAATTAATAACGCTAAGTTGGTTAGTAACAAGTGCAAGTGCAGGTTTATATTCTTTAATAGCGCTTAATGAATTATTGCTTAAGGAAGCCAGATAACTAACTCTCCTGGCCGTTTTACAGATTAACCAATTGCTAATAATACCATTTTTACCAAAAAACCGGCAACTGGGAAGATATATCGGACCTCCTGTTCGAATGTTCAAACTTAAAAACGAAGGTAGGGCAAATTCAAAAGCTTCTTCTTATCTAAACAATTACTTACTAATAACATCGACGTAGTCTTCATCCAAGAGACACTTATTACATCCGCATCGTGCATAAAAGGCTACTATCGGATCGGACCTATCTTCCGCTATTCAAATGTGACTGCAACCTATGTCAAGAATGATGGAGTGGGCCTTTAAACTGATTAGCGTAGACTCCAGAAACAACTTTCTGACAATAACGATCCGAATTGAAGGAATTTACATTGTAAATATTGTATAGTATATACCCTCCCCCCGTGGTCATCAAATATCTTAGAAGTTCCGGATCAGTACACAACGTTCATTAGCGATTTCAATCGCCACCATAACATGTGGAGGCATGAAAACAACGACGACTATGGTGACCTGCTAATGGAATGGGCTGAATCAAACCACGAGCACCTAATCTATCTTTCACCTTCGGAGATGAGAAGCGGCTACAACCCTGCCCTGCGCTTTGTAACCAGTGATGCGAAACCCCACCCCCGCCTGCTTCCAAAATAATTCCAGTCCTAATTGATGTCGGAATCCAAATTCCTCTAATTGCTTTCGTACAAATTGGAACAGCTTCTCTTACGAACCGGACTCGTTCTTAAGGTTTATTCCGCCGATGACTCGGAACTACGATAGAATTCAAGGAATGGTTACATCAGCTGCCTTAAAATATGTTCTCCGAGGCTTTCACAAAGAGTACCTTCCCGGATGGTCTGAACATCTATACGACAGCTTCAAGGTATCTGAAGACCCTGGGCAAAGAACTGCTAAGGTTGCTTGACAAGATCCTCAAAAAGAACTGGATACAAACGATCAGTAGTTTTATCTTCACCTGCTCTAGCAGGAAAGAATGGAGTCTCCTTCACAAATAATTTTTTTTTATTTTCGTAATGTAAATACCAGGTGAACCGGTATGAAGTGAGAGTTTTTTGTGAAAATAAAACACTAATTTTTAATGGGAAATTAAAAAATATTTTATTGTAATAATTTTCCATTGCTAGCTACACATTTTTCCCATCTTTCAGGCAATTTATGGATTCCACGCCAATAAAAGTGTTTGTCTTTAGAAGCAAACCAAAAAGTCAACCAGTTTTCGACATCCTCGTAGGATTCGAAGTTCTGCTCAGCTAATGCGTGTCCTATCGATGAAAACAAATGATAGTCGGCAGGAGCCAAGTCTGGTGAATACGACGGTGGGGTAGCAGCTCTCAGCCAAGTGCTTTGTTTGTATCCTGAACCAGTTTTGCTTTGTGTGCAGGTGCATTATCATGAAGCAAAATTTGTTGTCGGTAGCGATCTGTATTAACGGTTTCAACAGGTTTTAGGAGCTCGCGGTACACCACACCTTTCTGGTACCACCAGATACACAGCATTGTCTTCTTGCCGAATCGATCTGGTTTTGCAGTCGAAGTTGATGGTTCTCCCGGATTAACCCAACAATTCGATGCAAAACTGATTTTTTATCGTGTCTTTAGAGCAAAATTTAACAAGTGATTTTCGGTTTTCCATCTGTCTTTCATTCAATTCATGTACACCCATTTTCCAGACTTTTGAATCTTTCCTATAGCTTTCAAATGGTCAGAAATTGTTTGTTGTGCAACATTTAACATTTCTGCCATTGGTTTCTGACTTAAAGTGTTATCTTCATCCAATATTGTTTGCAATTCGGTGCTTCAAATTTTTGGTGATATTCTACGTTCTTCATTTCTCACATCAAAATCGTTATCTCTGAACCGTTGAAACCATCTTTTGAATGTTGCTTCTGATAGAGCATGATCACCATATGGATATGACTACTCTGCAGCACTTTTCTTCAAATGAAAACAGAAAATTAATGCTTTCCGCAAGTCATCATTTTCTGATGCAAAGTTCGACATTTTTAACTGTTGATGTTGTTGTTTGCTCAATGACTTGATGTACCATATACTAAATATGTTTGACCGGTACACCAGGTATATCTGACTATAATACCTGAAAATTGATCCGGTAAATAAAATAAATGACGCGACAGCCCAGTGTGGGCCAAGGCCTAGCTTCTCGCACTCACTTGTGTTTCTCACTTTGTGAATTTTTACACACCTGAGCAGGCCCTACTCTTTATTGGCTGTTCCGAACGGCTCTCCTGAGAAGGTTTTTCATAGTCAGAATGTGACTTTCGGAGGTTTGCCATTGCCCGCCGAGAGGGTGATGACGATTTTTGAAAAATTTGCTGTTTGTGCTCTTACCGGAATTCGAACCCAGGTAGGTGGCGTGACAGCCAGTGAGTTTTCGATTTAAAAATAGTTTCATCCATCTACTAAACCGGAGATATTGTGATCACCGCCGAACACCATGTTTTAGAGGACATTTAAGCGATCGTCTGCAGGAGCGCACAAGATCGATATTTTTACAAATCGTTAGTGCCATTATAAACTTCGATGATGCAACTAAATGTACCTATACTTTTGTTTTTGTAAAGTAAAATACTTTTTCAGAAAAAATTCATAAAAAACGTATTTTTTGAACCTTGCAGCTGCATATAACCCCTTAAGTACCTGATACAAACTACTCGAATAAACCCTACCGTCAACGAGTTATTACCTATTGAACAAGCCGGATATCATGCGGGTACAAATTGTAAGGACTGGATGATATCATTGACGTCACACATTAAGGCAATTCTTGAGGACAGGCTTAAAACATCCGTTGGTTTAGTCGACTTAACCGCAGCGTACGACATCGCCTGGAAGGATGGGGTTATCCTTAAACTATTGATCATAATCCTGTTCCTGAGGACATCGCATCTCATCAGAAACCTACTTTCAAACCTACTGTTCCAAGTCTTCATCAATAATAACAAAAGCAAATCTAGAAAGTTTAACAACGAGAGTTCCGTCTTCGCTCCTTTGCTCCTTAATCTTTACATCAGCGGTATACCTACGACAACATCGAAGAAATTTGGATACGCAGCTGACTTGGCAAGCACCACTTATGACAAGGACATAGCGAACACAAAAAGGACTATGACCCTAGATCTTGAACAAATCAGTTTATATTTTAGACAATGGAGACTATGCCCAAGCATGTCTAAAACAGAAATCTGCTGCTTCCACCTTACCAGCAAACTAGAGGATCATAGACTGATCGCCTAACCAAAAACCAATATGCCTGGGCATAACCTTAGACACATCCCTTACATACAAAAAACACCCAACAAGTGTTTCTAGAAAACTTAAAATCAGCAACAACATAATTCAAAAACTCACTGAATCAACCTAGTTTTTAAGTGCATCATTGTATTTCTGCGCTCCAATGTGGCTGAATAGTGCTCATATGCGTGAGGTGAACTCCCAACTCAGCAATACTATGAGACTCAATTTCGGCACCATAAGATCAACGCCAACACGATGTCTTCCTATACTGTGCAACATTGCCCCATCTCATCAGCGCCGTTTAAATACACCATTTATGGAACGTACTAAAGCACTGGAAAATACAGAACTGCCCATCCACAACGAAATTACTATGCTCCGGTCACAGCAGCAGAGACTAAAATCTCGATTTGCAACCATAACGCTCGCTGAAAAGCTTGCGTATGATGCTTTCAATGTGAGTACTACTTGGTCAGAATAGACAACATGATTGAAAGCTGATATCACCATTCTAAGCCCATCATACCTACCGATCGATCTCTGGTCGACGCTCAACAGGGTCTGAACCAACCACGGAAGATGCGCTGAGGAAGTGTTAATTCTTTTCCGCTTGCGATTGCGGAACCCAACGACAGACTATTCTTGCAGAGTGTTGCAGAGCGCAGAAAACGATCCCACTATGGACATCCAAAATTTTGCGGACAATATTGAAAATCTACCTGTGACAGACTGACTACAAAACCTATAGTGTTTGATCTTGTATTTAATGTTACTGTAAATACGAACTGTCAGTTTAAAATTATTTAGAATAATTATAGGTATATCATATAAGGTGTCTCATTAATATCGACTTGTTTATTGAAAAAGTTCTGATGATTTTACTTTAAGAAAGAGTGTAGACATAGAGATTATGTATGGAACACAATATCCGACAAATGGAAATCTTCGATGATATTTTGGCATAATGCCGGATTAATTTCATACTTGCAGATTTTTACAATTACTATGCGCTCTAGGTGCTTGTATTTCTCCGTGACCAAAACTTAAAGTTCACATATGACAGCAGGCAAACAAAAACTCTGTACGACCAACAGAAGAAATGGCGCAAAATTAGAAATAGGCGGTCTTAATAGGACATCCAAATGTCAAAATGTCATCGAAAATTTTACAATCTGTTAGGTTGAGAATAATCGATGTACAGTTAGTCCCCGACCCATCCCATTGAACTTCTTATATGGCGGTAATGCCTGCGCTGCAGTAGTTTAGGTCTTACGCTATTTGGCTATATATTTCTAGTGCAGATCTAAAGATAATCGTCTTTATTTCATTTGAGTCCTAAAATCATTCTTATTTAATTTTCTTAGTTATTTCATGACAGTGTGTGGGTTTTGCGTAGTCAAGTTGCTAATCTCACCTACAGCTCGCAAACTGAAGGGCTAGGCCTTTTTTGACAGGTTGGATGTAAAGGGCTGTATATTTTGGAGTTAGTTACCACTTTGTAGGTATGAGAGCATGAGAGTTTATCGGCAACCATCTCTATTTCAAGACCACCATTAGTTTTGATTGACCTTATTGACCCCAGCACCAAATACGCTGATTATAAGGGGTTATTCGTCGTGAGGTTTAATTTTTAATAGGCCTTTTTTGACAGATCACGCATGACTCTTTTCAAACTACTTTGTCATTTTTGTTCAGTATCGTTTTGCAAGTCATCATGGAAAGACTCACACCACAACAGCGTCTCCAAATTGTTCAGCTGTATTACGAAAATCAGCGTTCTGTGAGAAATGTTTTTCGTGCGATTCGAGGAACTTACGGTGCGCATAATCCACCTACTGAAACCACTATTGCCAATACCATTAGAAAATTTGAATTTGTATCACATTTTCAGTGAATGTGCTCTGGAAAAATTCAATGAAAATCCGGTGTTTTATCGTGAAAATTTTTTCAGTGATGAAGCCCATTTCTGGCTCAATGGATACTTTAATAAACAATATTGTCATATTTGAGCTGATGAGCAACCCGAAGAGTACTAAGAGCTACCATTACATCCATTAAAAACAACGGTATGAGGTGGTTTATAGGCTGGTGAAATCATTGGTCCATATTTCTTCAAAAATAAGGCAAATCAGAATGTTACTGTCAATGGTAACCATTATCGCGCCATGTTAACGGACTATGTGATTCCTGAAATTCAAGCACATAATCTCGGTGACATCTGGTTTCAACAAGACGGCACTACGAGCAATAAAGCGCGTGAAACAATGAACTTGTTGAGAAATCATTTTGGTGAGCACTTAATTTCACGTTTTGCTACGGTAAATTGGACGCCTAGATCATGCGATATCACACTTTTGGACTTTTTTCTCTGTGGATATATAAAGTTTCAGGTCTTCAAGAATAAACCAGCTACGATTGAAGCTTTAGAAGCCAACAGTGTCAGAACGTGTCGCTCGAATTTGGACCTTCCGAATGGAATACCTCAGACGTAGTCATGGCCAACGTTTACACAATATCATTTTCAAAAAATAAATGTCATGAATAGTTCTTTAAACCGATACTAAAAATTTTAAGTACACTTTCAAATTTATGTATTTTATTTTACTTTATAAACCAAACTTCACGATTAATCATCCTATAGATATACATTTTCTACTTGTTAAACACTCGCGCTTATAAATTCATTAGGTTAAGTTCGGCAGCTTCTACCAGGTTGATGCGGCAAAACAACATTGATCAAAAAGAGTTTACGCTTCAACAGAACTGCAGAGATACAGCAGCAGAAGGATGCAGCACAACCAGTCAGCTTTATTAACAATCATCTAAGACAAAATAATAAGCATGCATCCCACTATCGAAAACAAAGCAAAAACTCAGGAAAAAATATATACTGTTATCGCTGTGGTAATAAAGATCATAAATCTGATAAGTGCTGGCACAAGAATGCAATGCGCAGTTTTTGTCATACTAAAGGCCATTTGCGCATAGTGTGTTTCAAAGCGCAAAACAGACGACAACAAACCAATTACATCGATGACGATACGATACTCGAAAGCAGTGCGGGCGAATCTGAAGGTTCAATAGAAGAATTATGTAGCTTAGAATGTAAAATTCATGAAATAGGCAGCTTAGAAACTTCTAAATGATAGAAATAAGTTTTTTATTTATCTTAAAATCAACAATATAAATGTAAGTTTTGAAATCCATAGTGGTTCTCCTGTAACGATAATAAATAAGGGAGATAAAAAGAAATATTTTAGTAAAATAAAATTACTTCCCTCTGACAAGAAATTAGTGAGTTATTGTGGTACTAAGATTAAAATTCTTGGTTATTTCGTTGTATGAGTTAGTTCCAGATTTGGTGAAAATTTAAACGCGGCAAAATTATACGTGGTGGAATCAAATCGAAAGCCACTTTTAGGTCGTGAGTGGTTGCGGAAATTGCACTTAGATTGGAATTAACTAATTAACTTACAAAAAAATGAACAGATAG
The DNA here is from genome assembly GCA_907269105.1 of Volucella inanis. Classification (NCBI taxonomy): domain Eukaryota; kingdom Metazoa; phylum Arthropoda; class Insecta; order Diptera; family Syrphidae; genus Volucella; species Volucella inanis. The sequence continues at coordinate 39,947,905 of OU026154.1, read as the reverse complement.
TTTCATCTATTAGGAATAATAGCTTATCGACGAGAGTTAAGAACCTTAAAATAGAATACGCTACAGTTTTCGGCAAGTCTATGGGTAAAATTAAAAACGTTCAAGCTCGTATACAGGTAAAAGAAAATGTAGATCCGATTTTTGTGAAAGCCAGAAAAATTCATTTCGCATTGCGCGAGGCAGTTGAAAAGGAGCTTGAAGAACTAGATAAAAGTGGTATACTGGAAAAGGTTGATGCAGCTAGGTTGGCTACGCCAATAGGGGGAAAAGTTCGTTTATGCGGTGATTATAAGATAACAGTTAATCCGCGAATAGTAGTTGAGGAACATTCACTTCCTACCATTGAAGAAATATTCGCATCAATGGCAGGAGGTGATAAATTTACAAAAATAGATCTTAGTAAGGCATATCTGCAGTTAGAAGTACACCCAAATGATCAGGAAATTCTTAGGTTGAGTACACATCGTGGTCTCTATCAGCCAACGAGGCTTATGTATGCCATTGCGTCGGGTCCTGCAAAATGGCAACGCGTGATCAAGCAAATTTTGAAAGACATCGATGGAGTTTCGGTATTCCAAGATGATATCAAAATTACAGCACCAACTGATGAACTTCATCTATACCGACTCAAACAAGTATTTTCACGTCTAAGTCATTATAATATGCGGGTAAATTTTGGAAAGTGCGAATTTATGGCGAAAGAAATAGAGTATTGCGGTTACAAAATCGACCGGGCCGGTATTCACAAAACTCAAAATAAGATTGATGCAGTAACGAAAATGCCTACACCACAAACTAAGGATGAAATACGTGCATTCATAGGGCTCGTAAAGTACTACGACCGGTTTTTCAAAAACCTAAGTACCTTATTGTACCCACTCAATAATTTGTTAAAAGATAAAGTTCGTTTCCTTTGAGATAGCAAATGTGAAAATGCATTTCAGTCTGTTAAAGACAAAATAAAAACAGAAACTTACCTTGTTCACTACTATCCTAAATTACCGTTGGTTTTAGCGACGGATGCAAGTCCGGTTGGTGTGGGAGCTGTGTTGAGCCAAATTGATCGAGAAGCGTACGCCATCATTTTTGGTATAAAAAAGTTTTATCAGTATGTGTATGCAAGAAAGTTTATATTGATAACTGATAATAAGCCGCTTACGCAGATTCTCGCTCCTGAAAAGGGGTTACCCACTTTATCGGCCACTCGAATGCAGCACTACGCAATCTTCTTACAGTCATGTGATTATGAAATTCGTTATCGAAAATCAAATGACCACTCAAATGCGGACGCACTGTCGAGATTGCCGCTGGCAACTGTCAATAAAAAAAAGATGAGGATGAGGTAATAGAACTAAATGCGATCGAAGTACTACCAGTTACAGTTGAGCAATTACAAAAGGAAACAGAAAAAGATGAACAAGTTCGAGAATTAGTCGAGGCATTAAGGTTAGGGGTGAATTTAAGTTCAGATAAGCGTTTCAACATTGATCAAAAAGAGTTTACGCTTCAACAGAACTGTTTGCTTAGGGGGTTAAGAGTATATGTTACAAAAGAACTGAGGAAACTGGTATACGACGAACTCCATACTGCTCATTTTGGTATTTCCCGTATGAAATCACTTGCTAGAAGCTACTGTTGGTGGCCTGGTTAATTTCCGATATCGAAAACTTATCAAAACATTGCGTACAATGCCAAACAGGCTCCATCAAAAAAAAAGCTATCATATTTGGGAGCCCGCAAAAAAGCCTTTCGAACGAGTTCACGTTGATTTTGCTGGACCCTTAAAGGGAAGGTATTTCTTTATGCTTATTGATGCATACACAAAGTGGCCTGAGATCTATGTAATTCCAAATGTAACTACCGAAATCACTATAGAAAAATGTCGAGAAATTTTTTCTAGGTTCGGTATTCCTGAAATTTTAGTGAGCGATAATGGAACTCCGTTCACATCAGAAAAATTTCAACACTTTCTAAAGATGAACTGCAACACATTAAAGGAGTGCACCTTATCATCCAGCCACAAACGGGCAAGTGGAACGAAATGTTCAAACTTTTAAAAATAAGCTTAAAACCATAAATTGTCAGCGGGCAGATATTGAGAAAGAGTTGTCTAAAATACTATTAAATTATCGGCGAACACCAAATGCAACTATAGGTTGCATCCATCCATGTTGATGTTTAACAGGTAGGTACGATCTCGTATAGATATAATGATCCCAAAGGAAAAGGAGAAGAATAAAACAAGTAATGTTGAAGACAAAGTACGAACATTATGCCTTGGTGAGCGAGTTTCAATACGAGATTTCAGCATATCAGTTTGGTATTGTTGATAAAGTCCTCGGGAAATTACATTATACGATTAAGCTAGACGGTGGTCGAATATGGGAGCGTCATATAGACCAAATTCACAAAATTGGTGCAAATATCATTCCAATAAAACAAGATATAACTCCGTTTCACTATGACCTTTGCCAAAACCCAGGAATCGGAACTACATTAAATCGAGTTCAAAATTACAAGACCTTCGGGGTAACACCGGAATCTGAAGTCTTGAAGTACCATACCACTCAGTTCTTGCACTTACAGTTAGGGAACCTACCCCGACTTCAAATCAAAGCAGACAAATAAGAAATATCAGAAAGCCAGATCGCTTAGAATATGACCAGAAATTCGATCTCATACAAAACTAAAAAAAAAATAAATGAAGTTTTATTTTTATATTACTTATACATATGTTACTCGCACATATGTGTATGAATAAATGAAGTATGAATTAGCACTTATGCTATATATATAAATATATTAATTAAAGATTGAATTAAGAAATAATCATGTAACGATAAAATAATACATTCTAGTGTAGATTCTACAATACAAATACATCTATATGAAAAGAAATAAAATTATTAAGGGATGTCTGTTGTAAAGTTCACTGAATTCACCCAATATGGATGACATATTGTGAAATGTCAAGAATATGAGGTTGTCAAAAGTAGTAGCGAAATAAAAGGGAAAGAAAAAAGTTGTGTTTTTCTTTATGTAAAATATATTAGCCAGTATTATGCGAACTTATTGCAACGTTTGAGCGAAGAAATCAAGCAAAAACGGCAAGGGTAAGGAGAAAGTGTTGTTTCATCAAGACAGTGGATCAGCTCACAAATCCGTTATTGTAACGGCCAAAATTAATGAATTACAGTTTGAATTGCTACCTAATGCACCCTATTCGTCAGATTTAACCCCCTCGGATTATTTTCTGTTCCAAACTTTAAAAAATGACTCAGTGGTCAAAGATTTTTCAACTATGAAGAAGTGATGTCGGCAGTTAATGGCTATTTTGAGGAGCAAGACAGTTCTTATTATAAAAAGGGTATCGAACTTCTTGAACATCGCTGGGAAAAGTGTATTGAGCTGGAAGGCGATTATGTTGAAAAATAAATGTATTTTTTTCCAAAATTTTTGTGATTTCTTTGTTGGGTCGGGTACTTCTGCAAAGAGGACTACAATCTGTCACACTCATAATTTCTTCAAAAGTTCACCGAACCTACAGACGATAAATAGGTTGGCAAAAACAATGCTACAGGCTTCAAAGTCTACATATTTATACTGTATAGATGGCATGAATTATTTTCATGCTGTTCAATACTATTTAATTAATATACATTTTCTTTCACTATAGTCTAAAACTTTAATGCATCTTTCGCATTTTTTTTGCTTGCTTCTCAATTGAGATAGGTATGTAATACCTACATATACATTGGCATCCATAGTATTTGAATTTGTTTACAAAGGTTTTTATTTATGAATATGTGAACAAGTTTTAATAGTTTTACTAATGATTAAAAATGGTATTTTGTTTGTCTCATCATTCGTTGTGCTAATCATTCGGATTTTTCAGTTGTGCTAGGGATACTTATTATATAACAACCATGATAAATTTCAATGCGTATGTGATATGTTAGTCATGATTCCTCTGTAAAGTTCACCATGCGAATTGTTATTCTAATTCCCCGACTCAATTACTACTTTATTTTGAAATCTTAACTAGAATTACCGATGTACTTTGGAGTTGGGGTCCATTTAAAGACCTACATTTATAGTTCTGATAAATATTTAAAGGCATAATGTGAGTTATTAACAACAAATAAAGATTTTATTGCAACATTACTCGTATATATAAATCTGGATTCCTACCTAATTTGAATTATAAAATTCCAGTTTCAACAATGCTCAATATAATAAATTGAATTGTTAATTTATACTTCAAATCAATCAAAGTGCTTGAACTTTGAGTCGAATTATTTGAACTGCCCACCAATACGGTACCATCAGCTCCCACCTAACTTTCAACTATTTGAACACACATTTGAATGCTCCTAATTAGACTTTATGTACATCACAAGCGCCCACCATTCGTTTTTAAATCTAAATAAATTAATTAGACCTACACGTGCTTTTAATTATACCGTCCAATGTCATTCCCTATCCGCGAAAAAAAAAAAAAAATGATATATGAAACCAAAACAAATTTATGCGTTTTTTCGTCTTTTGCGTTCTTTATTGCCGTAGCTACAATTAGGAGTTGCTTCCACTAAAATTCTTGGAAGCTTCTGCCGCCAAACTCAAAAACAGGTGCGTAAATCAAAAATCATATTCAAGTCATCTGTCGGTGTGTATTTTTAATAAGACAAACCACTCTAAATGTTAATTCAATAATAAATCATGTTTACGCAGTGTTTGAACCTCTACTATTTGGTCATGTCGCCTAGATCACTACACGACAAAAGTAAATCGAACTAAAGATCAAGTAAAACAAAATGAAAAAATCCTATTGCTCGTAAAAATTTGAAACAGTATCAGATATATCCATTAAGATCTTATCGTCACCATTTAACAGTATAAAAACAAACTTTTATTCTCCCTTGTTTTTTCTAATGATCTACTTTCGTATATATGAAATGGAACCTGAACTTTATTACAATTATAGTGTTGTGGGGCTTCGAGGCAAACATGATTTTGATTTATGTTTTATGGCATTCAATGAAATTTCTACAATGCATGACGTCATTTATTGATTTTGGGCTTTAAACCTGATAAGATTTCGATTTATATTGTCAATAAAAATTAAAATGTCGAATCTCTCTACCAACGACAATAATACGAGTAGGTAGGTATGTTGTTGGTGGATGTTTCGACGCCAACAAAAGACCACACAGATAGGATGATAATCAAAGGGCAAGATAAAATTATCTTATCAGAAGTGTTGAGAAGAAAGCGGGAATCAATTTTAAGACTACTCATAAGAAATTGTGATCTTAATAAGCTTTCGGTCACTTATTTAGAATGGTTTCAAAAGAGAATTTATTTTCAAATAAATCTGACACTTCATACATAAAGTTACTACAACTCGAATCCACCTCCAATTTAGAGAACTTCCTTAAAGAAATGTACAATTTAATTCTTGATGATTGCCTATAACTAGACAGCTTAAAACTGTAAATGTTGGTATATTGTGTTCTTGCAAAGAGCTTTAAAAGGAATCTTTCAAAATAATAACACTTCTGATGCTATTAACTTTCCGTTATTTTGCCAGAGGGACCCATATCTTTTCTAAGTTCTCTTTCATGTACAGTCTTGCCACCAACACTAACTCTAGTGTTTAATTATAATTTTTGTTTTTTGCAAATTATGGATGCATATGTACGTTCATATGTATACATATGTATATAACCTAGGGGAGAAAGGGCTTACATTTCAAAGTTTTATTTATTTTTGTAGCATTTCAACGCAAAGAAAAGAACGCCAACACTTTAATGTTGCAATAGCTCCTATGTTATGTTAAGAAACTTAATCATCCGTTTATATGATCAGGGTGTAATATTTGATCTGCCATGACCAAATGTTCATGGGTCTGTTCAAAATGACGAAGCTTTGGAGACTATACGACAAACATATCATGTCTTCTAATTGAAGTGCTACTCAATTGGGCATCTCCAGAAAAACGCTAAGACTTTCGATCTTAGTGCAATGGATCTTTCGGCAGAAGATGGGGTTAGTTACCGAAGAAGGTCGTTTTCATTAGATGAATTGTATCCTATGCCTCGGTTGTCTATTCAAACAAGCTTTTACGAAAAAACGTCTCTGCTACTTTTACCCAAATCCAAAAAAACGTTCAGTCTTGGCTACATGGGGCTTAGCACTTCTGGCTCTGTCCTAGAGGACGATAACGTAAAAATTCACTCGTCGTAATTAAATTTTTTTTTCTATCTTCCAAGGCGAAATATACGCAATCCTGATGGCAATGGACTGTATTGTGAAGATACGGCGGAGGGCGCAAGGGATCTGCTAATTATTGCTAATTAATCTGGCACGCAGTATGCATAGACAGAGGGTCGTGGGTTCGAATCCCGTACGAGGCAATTTTCTGAAAAAGTCTTTTCATAAAATTTGTACGTAGTTATATGAAAATCCCGTCGGCGTCAACTCTGACATGAAGGTATAATACTTATGTTGGATTGGTTGCTGGCTGGGCTAAATGTAACGAAGTAACAACTAGCACGTACTAAGACCCACTGGTTGAAGATGCACTGGCTCCAGTTTGACAACCAGCTCTGGAAAAATATCGAAACCTAATACACCTGAGTTTCAAACTACTACACCACAAGCCCGCGCCCTGGAGAGAAGCTAGTAAAAGGTTATTCATATCCCCCTGGTGCGCTCGCAGGATTATAAAAAAAAAAAAACTACAAAACTACGAACCCGAACAAGGACTGCTTGTGTACTCGGTTAAAGCTTCCGGTGAGGATTGAGTTTCATATGTGCATAACTGCAAATGGCATGATAGCAGTTCAAACAAATGCTTCCCGACGTTTCTAAGATCAGCGACTTTATTGATTTCCCTAAGTAGAAAATACTGCGGACTGCTTTCTATAATATTATCGTGAGGGCGCAGTATGCTTTTGCCAACCAATTAAGTGTTTACATTAGTGACATCACATGCTAGCATGCTGGCTGTGAGGTACTCGATCCTAAGGCAGTGGTTACTGGTACTAACATATAAGCACTTTATCACTGAAGACAATGGACAGAATAGTACTCCGCTGGAATTTCCAGTTTACAAATTTTGTTGTTCCCCGCTCATCTTCAATTGAATCCCCTAAAAGTTTTTCCTTCGTTGTGAATCAGTTTAAATATGAAGATCACGCGCAGTCACTGACATCTAGGATGTGCGAGCGGAGCAAAGTACAGTTCTAGGAACTAGCATATTCAAACATTCCGCGGAGTAAACATCGACTCGGACTACTACCATACTGTATAGTAAGTTTAGAAGCGGAAATCTTGGACACCGAGACAAATAGAAAAAATCAACGATGTCGAGTTAGCAAAGCCTCCAAAACAGGAGATAAGCTGAAAATGATTTAAACTTCCCATCTCACTCGCAAATGTGTTCCACCAACGACCACTATGTAACAGATCTTGGGAAAATCATGGGAACTTACGTTAAAATCTGTTCATTGGTTTCAAGGCAGCACTGCATTGCGGGACTGTCCTTGGTTACTTCAAGAAAAAGTTTTGCAAGTGATATTTATTTGATTTAAGTTAACAGAATTCAAAGTAGCAGATGCAATAATAAGCTGGGTGGAATAACAAGGACGTTGATATATTGAAGCTATTAAACTCAAAAAGTCTTTCTGATACTTTCTCGGAGTTTGGATTCGGCAAAAAAAATACTATAGATAATTTCTCTTTCGCACAAAATGACGAATAGCGCAATCAGTTGAGAGATTAGGCAATATTTATTTAGGATTGAAAAGCTATATGGCAGGTTTCACTCTTTCGTTGACATAAAATATCATGAAAGCCATTCACTTGTCGTCATGCGACGTTGCAGTCTTATTTTGTAAAAAGTATTTAGCATGCACATATGAGTTTAGTTATTGAGATACGCAGATCACTCGCAAATACAAGCAATAAGTTAGCTTTTTATTGAATTGGGACTGATAGAAGTATCATATACTCGTATGTTGTTAACGGATTAAAGTCTACAAAAAATTTTAAGTTTAAAGGTTATACAGAATGTTTGCTTCTTACCAAATCTTGTGCAGTTATCTAGACAGAACTGAAGAATTTGACTGCTTCACTCATATTAGAGCAATCCAAATACGAGTAGCGTTAGTCCCTCGGAAATCTTTCATCTCTTTTTAAGAAAGTGCTACCCACCATTGCTATCATTTCAAAACGGTTAAAAAAAAAAATGATAAAGTCCACTTTAAATAGGTGACGATAGACTATTGGGAACGTTTCAGTATGAACAAAATTATATAACCATTCAAATATTTATGACCTTATAGAGCCACAACACATGTTTCCGCCTCAGTTATCGCATACTATCGCCATTAGGAAGTCAATTGTTCAATATGCAATTTTTGTTGCTCGGCTTGCATCACGATTAGATCACTGTTCACTGTAGTACACTTACATGACTGTCTTCATTTTGCAAGTCTATTTTCTCTCTATTCTTGTGTATACTAAAGAGGAGCAAAAGTTAAAATATTGGCCTTTCTCTTACTCGTTTCTGTTCATTTACCGTAAGCATGAATTCAAAGGGTATTCTTATCCTATAGCCTATTGATATGGGTTTATACTAAACCAGCAATATATCTTCTCCTTCGACTTGATGGCAATATCATAAAACCGATTTTCGATCAATTGATTATCATATGGATGATACGAAATAAAATACCATCACCATCGTCTCTATGTTGGGGGAAAATTTTTCGTCTTCTGTTTAAAGCATCTCACTCGAAAAAAGACACCACGACATGAAGCAAAAACAAAATCAAAACAAAATCCTGGGAATCACCTTGTGACATGGTATCCTGTATCACGTCCGTCACGATATTCTGAACTAACCTACGAGTTCGAAATAATAAAGAGATTTTCACTATAACTCGGTCCAGATGTACATGTGTACCATATAGCCAGCAACAAAACGTTTTGCCGCTTAGTGCCCCCCCCCCCCCCCTCCACCCGACAAAAAAAAAATGTTAAACAGATTGCAGCAAAGTATCTTGAAACTAGATTTAAAATAACAGCAATTTTTGCAGCTAGATGGGAGAAGATACAAGAACCCCTCATAATGCATATCTATGAAGTCATATCGCCCTATCGATACATAATAACAAACATAATGAATACAATCGTTTAACCAAATTAGCTATGGAACACAGCTTGGAGTAGTCCCAGTATGTCGTTGTGGCCGTGAGAGGACGAACCGCGCCGTGGCATGAGATGTGCATTTGGAACTTCAGATATAAATTTTTCTGTTACGGATAGACACATCCATTCAGGGGGTTGAGGAACGTAATTAGGATGGCAACAGCTAGTAAAAAATTTCGATGTACATGCCAAACAGTGGCAAGCAGCAGTCGTCTGGACTTTTCTTTAACTGTTGATTCTTAATTTGTATTCAAGGCGAAATCGAGTGAAATTCAAATCGAATGCACTAGACGAGTTATGCATGATTAGATAGTGGAAAAGATTTTATTTTTTTTATATTTTAAACAAAGTGCGGCCAAAAAGAAACTGAGGGAATTTTGAAGTATATTATCCGGAAACAGTTTGACATTTTTATATAAAGAAATATAAAATTCATTTCGCTGGAATCATATTTTTTATTAAAGATTAAAGATATTGTATCAAAAAATGTCAATCGACCCACTGATTTTTATGATTTTTAGATATTGAACTCTTCTTCCACTTTCTTAAGTACGGGTATAACATGAATATGTACCTTCTACTGATTAATCGCTTTAGTCCTGAGTTCAATACACGAATTTATTATAAATTTATTTAGGGCAAAAAGAGACATATCGCCGTCCATAGCAATAATAAAAGTCATTGTGAAGCTTACAATTATTTAACTGCAATTGCGTGACTAGAGCAAGTATTTTTAATGCAGCATTGCTTTACTATATTAACATAAACCCCTACTTAAGAATATCCTTCATTACGCTGGCGCTGCTCCAAACCAAGTTCAAATTATGGTACTATAAATGTACTTATTTCAGAATTAGTCTTTTTGTTCGAATTACGACATACATACAGCTTAGTTTAAAAAGATCAGATACTTTCAACTGCTAAACCAAAATAAAAATTGTGGAAAATGCATATGTATCATATATTGAACTAAATAGATGTTTATTTCTTTTTTTTGCAGTGTCAAGGATTAAATGTAAAATCAGCTATCACATTTAGCTGCCAAGCCTCATATGGTAAACATAAAGATTTACGCCACAATAACAATAACGATTCCAAATTGCTTAAATTTATTTCCAAAATTGAAGCTCTGTTCGCGAAACTTATAGAGCGCTTCGTGAAATTTACGTTAGGCAAGATCGGCTATCTCAACGTGCTATTTATTGAATTATTGAAAAATTTCTCATTCACCAACATTAGCGAGAACAATTCGTTCGAAAAGAAATATTACTGCTTTTGTTAAAGAGGACGTCAATTTATCGATTCGTCTTCGTTCGCAGCAACTTGGCCTTTGTCCATCCACTATCTGGAAAATTCTCAGTAAAGATCTTGATCTCAAGGCTACCAAGATTTAATTGGTATAAGACTAAAGCCAGGTGACCGTATTTACTGCATCGGGTGCTCACTGATTGGGCGTAAATCAACTGGCAGTTGACCCAATTTTTAGCGTAGAATTTTGTTCAATGGTGAGTCTCATTTCTGGCTTTTCGGTTACGATTAAGACAATTCTCAAGAATTTCTCCAGATGCCATTGCATCCAGAAAAATATACCATATGGTGTGTTTTGTACCCAGGTGTCCTCATCGGTCCTTACTTCATCAAAAATGAGACTGGAGCATAAGTTATTTGCTGGCAGCAGACACCGGAATAATGCGATAATTAAAGATTATTTGTTCCCACATTCACGTGTTACCAATTTGGAAGAACTGTGGTTCCACTGAGAAGGTTCATCAGCCCATACTACCAACCACTACTGCACACAGCGCGAGCGCAGAAAACTTAGGAAGGAAGAAAAGAGAGCTACCAAAGTAGATGTGTACTGATGTACATTGATTAATCTAAAGGTTTGCAAGTTAGAGAGACTAGGAAATACAGAGCTTGGAGACCTCAGACCCTACTATCTTAGTGGTATTAGTATCACCTATGAGTTTTATCGCACTGTTTTGAATTCTATCTAGAAGGTGCAGAGATGTTTCAGGCACACCTGACTACATGTAGGCATTGTACTCCAACTTTGGGCTAATAAATGACTCCTATCAAACTACTTTGTCATTTTTGTTAAGAATCCTTTGGCAAGTCATCACGGAAAGACTCATACTATAATAGCGTCTCTAAATTGTTCAGCTGTATTACGAAAATCAGCTTTCTTTGTTTTTCGTGCGATTCGAGGAACTTAAGGTGCGCATAATCGACCTACTGAAACCACTATTGCCAATATCATTAGCAAATTTGGGTCCCAGTTTACATTAGTGGATGATACTCGACCGATTAGACTACATCTAGCATGTAGTGAAGAGACTGTAGCAGCTGTAGCTGGGAGTGCACGCGAAGACCGTGACGAATCTATTCGTCATCGTTTTCAGCAGCTTGGCTTGGCGTAGCTGGGCAAGCTGGGCGACTTGAATTTGGGTCATATTTTCAGTGAATAGGCTTTGGAAAAACTCAATTAAAATCCAGTGTTTTATCGTCTTATCGTTTTGTTTTATCGTTTGTTTAGTGATGAAGCCCATTTCTGGTTCAATGGATACTTTAATAAACAAAATTGTCGTATTGATATCATTTTCAAAAAGTAAATGCCATAATTGTTCTTTTAACAGATATTAAAAATTTTAAGCTCAGTTTCAAATTTGTGTGTTTTATTTTCCATTATAAATTTAACCTCACGAGGAATCACCCTTTGAAATGAGGTCAGATCATCAGAGGGAGTGAAGTACTTCTTACATCGCTTGAGAAGATGGAAACATTTCGCAGCATTTTTGGCGACATAAAAAGTACGGTCATTCCAAGTTAGGTTGTCATTGACACACATACCGGGAATGGGATAATGACTGGGTATATAAATTTCGCTTTAACAACAGCAGACAGCATTGTTTTTTTGAAGCATTAAATTCCACTCTGTTGATAGTTCCAAAATTGTTTATGCTGTCAATATATGAACTTAGTGAGCTTAACATAAGCAGCCATGCCTTGTCTACACAGATGTCTGGCACCGAATATGAAAAGCAGAGAGTACTGTCATCAGCAAAGGAATATATTGGAATAGAAGTAGCAGACAAGAAATCATTAATTAAAATTAAATAGAGTGTCTGAGTTCTGGGGCACGCCAGCTTTTATTTTGTGAATATCAGACTTGAAGCCATCCAAGACAACTTGAATTGAAAGGTAATTTCTAATCACTTGAAGAAAGGAATCATCGGTCAAAACCAAAAGAGCCTGATGCCAAGCTCTGTCAAATGCTTTATAAATATTATTATTACTATTATCAAGGGAACGATACAAATTAATTTGTAGGGTCCGGGATACTATGCCCATGTGTCGCGTTTTGTCAACAGCACGCGGAGTACTGAGTTTCCATATGGTCACCCACCTACGTACTTACCGCGCCCAACACTGCTTGATTTCGGTGATCTAGTTGGAACCGATTTATAAATATTGAGTGCAACTATCTTGCTTTCGACCGATTGGTGTAGACTTTGGTTCCATTTTTTCGGTAAGGTATGTCATCAAATTAACAGTGGACGTTTTGCTACGAAAACCATAGCGGGATTGAAGAAAAATCTTACGCAGTTGTTTTACGAGCGCAGAAGAACAGCCCTTTAAAAGAAAGGTAGATATCATATACCATCTGGATCAGCGGATTTGTGAATGTTAGGATCTTAAACTACTATTAGTAATACACGAGTACGATGCGTCTTTTCATCCAGATGCTTCCATCACGGATAGGATCACATATCTGATTCAGTTTTTTTTTTCGAATTGGCTAAAGATCAGCTTAACTTATCGTATAATATTCGACTCTATATATCAGGAGTGATATCCTTGTTAATTGCTCTAACTAACTTAATCCTTGAAATTTGACCTGCATAACGTGGGATTCTAAAGTGAATGAGTCTTCTGCTTATATCTATAGGAAAACGAGCAAATCAGCAGAAAGCGTTTCTTGCACAAACCATAGTGAAGTGGATAAATCCTATGAGCGGCCGAATAAACCGCTGCTCAAGCTTGTATCGACATACATCCCGTATGAATCGACTGACGAACCCCCTGCAGAATACTTAACCCACTTATTAACAAAGTAAAACAGGAAAGGTCCGATGTGATTATTGGATGTGACGCTAAATCCCATCACAAATAGTGGGGTAGCATAGACAAATTCTCAATATGAGACCACTATGATTGCGGTAGAGTTGAGTATTCCCCGCCAAACCTGTACGACATTGGTGTACCTCATTTCCACTAAAAGTAGAAACTTAGAAAATGCTGGAGTTCATCTCACACTAATCCGCAACAGGAACAACAATGCAACATAAGGTAACACGGTATTGAGGGTCATCACCTCAATGGGCACCCCCCAAGGAGGAGTGATATCGTCTCTTCTGTGGACTCTAGTGGTTAATAAGATACTTTTAAATCTAAAAAGGGAAGGATTAAAATCCACTGCATACGCGGATGATGTGGTCCTTAAGGCCACCAGCAAGTTCCGTCCCACGGTCAGTAAAATTCTAAACTATGCCCATAGGAACCAAAAAAAAACAGAACTTGTTCGGTTAACATATAAAATGATAATGCTACAATTTGACCTTCCTTCCTTAGATGGGCCATCCCTCCGACTATCGAACAGTGCTAAATACCTACTAGGTAACGTTATAGATAAAAGACTGTGTTAGAAGCTCAATGTCGAAGAACATTTGATATCCATTACCACGAATGGATCAAAGTTCGCAACAGGAATCGGTACCGGGATCTTCTCCGAGCAGGTGAACTTACGATGCCTACGACGTCTGATTGACTTCAGAAGTTTCCTCCAGGCTGAGATATTGGAGATATTGGTTATACTATATACTATACTATATGGTATTTATTGGCAGCCAGGCTAACATCAAGGCCATCGCGGCAATCGAAATCAAATTGAGGCTTGTCTAGCGCTGTCACAAATAGCTTAAGTTTTTTTGCGGTCGGCATTGTGTTACGCTATGCTGGCTCTCTGACTGGAATGACAGGCAATAAGCATGCAAACCAGCTAGCTCGGAAAGGATTCTTTCTAGAAATTGAACTGGCAAACCAAATTATCAGCCTTCCTCTGAGAACACTGGGGAACACACATTTCGTTGACTTAGACCTGACACTTTACTTATTTTTGGCGTTTGTATGGGAAAATGATAATAGTTTTTGTCTATCACGTCATTTTTTTAAGCTACAGGATACCATCCTTTCGTTCTAAATAACATACAAAATGTGCGCACAATAAAAAAATTAAGGAAACAATTACCAAACAAAATATTCAAAGAATATAATTTTATTTATAAAAGTTGTAAACTTCTTTAACCAAACGGCAAACATACGTACATATCAAGGTAAAAATGTTCGTTCGTTTTTCTGATCAAGTTGGTACACAAAAAACAGGGATACTTGGTATATCCGCGTTGCTTTCCAAGAAGGAACCATACCATTTTAAGGTCAACACAGATGATCCATTTGTGCATGTGGTATTGAAACAAATCAATGACTCTCTTTTTGTCTTCATATTCTTCACGCAAAAAAACTGAGTGGCCTATTGGGACTACACCAAATAAGTTTCTATTGTGGAGGAGGACACATTTTCAGCTCTGCTTAGAGCTATCAATAAACAGTTGCCATTCAGTTGCGTTTAGGCTAGAATTCCCAACTCATCCATTAAACCATTTATGTTATGTCAGTTTACCGTCACTTCGAAAGTATTGCAAAAATGCAATTTGTCTTGATCGAAAGTAAGATACCTTAGCTCCTTTTTCAAGCAAGTTCTCGTGAAGTCCTGATGCTAAGAGCTCTGAAGCCTTTGTAGAAAGCCCCAAATCCCGGACTAAATCATTTAACTCTTTCTGATCTAATCCCTTACGAATACAGTCATCCTCCATTTCAAAATTTTCATCGTTGGTGCCACTTCGATCTCCACCATACTCGTATTCTTGTAATAAAGAAGGTGGTTCTTTGAAAACTGACACTGGGACTCAGCTGAATAAGGTACTGAGCATATGATTGTTGATAAACTAGGATACTCTATTTTACATTTGTTTTTCTTACTATATTCAAACGTTTTCACTATACAAAAGTAACAGTCACTTGAATGACCTTTGAGCTCTCCCCAAATTATAGGTATACCAAATTGCAATTTATTTCGTGTTCCCTTTGTCCACATCCGTAAACTCTCAACACACTATTTGCACACCTTGTGAGGTGTCCAACGCTTACCTTGATCACCAATTTTTATTTTAAAATATTCAAAATACGTTTCTCTAACAAATACGCTGTTGGTTGTTCTTTGACTAGGCATGGTAAAACTGCCACACATATAACAAAATGAATCAGGGCTACATAAGCACTTGCCACGCAAAATAGAAAAGATAGACATGATCTTAAGGAAAGGGAATAAGTATACATATAAGTATAATAAGTATACATTCACTACAATAGATATTATAAATATATGGAAAACTAAGTCTCTACAGTTTTGTAATCAGCATATCTATTTAACAAGGTAAGGTAAGGCAGCTGAAAAATTTAACTCTACAGAAATTTTTTTTAAATTGTCCCTCAGTAAAATACAAGGGGAACAAACGATACAAATAAAAGCTAAATAAAGGTCGAAACTGACAGAGCAGAACTGTCTCTACTTGTTGGATTGCTCACAGGCCATAATCTTCTGGGAGCGCACGTAATAAAGCTGCGCCTTACCGACGACGACTTCTGCATTGGCTGTTTGGATATAGGCTCACGGGAGGATACATTTCACTTTCTGTGCCACTGTCCCAGCCTCAATAATTTGTGGTAAAAAATTTTAGGAAGTTATTGCTTTGAGAAGTATCTGCTGCTTCACTTACATCTGTTTTCAGATGCGCGGATGCAACGAGACCAGCGCGAGACAGAAATTGTAAACCAGAATTAGGAACTGCAATCAATTTTTTTTTTTTATTCATTCTTTATTCTTAAGACTCCATAAAATATTACTACAGTGGTATTTACAACAAATGAAGAGAATAGTTAGAGATCATTTTATGTTTAATAAAAAATAGCGATAAGTGTCCCATTATTTAAATTAATTCAGTGTATGTTAATTCAGGCATATGTTAAGTATTCATGAAATTGAAATCAAAACAAATTTATTAGAAATGAAAAAGAATCAAATTTAAATGTAAAGAAGGCGAAAAACTGAAAGTAGATAATAATTATGATTATACAATTATTAAGATGCTTTAAAAAAGAAGCACGACAGAATTTCGATTTCATGATGATCAATATTCAAAAGCCAAACTTTTACTTTACCTTAAACTTAATGTTCTAATGAACTGAGTGTCATTGGGATGTGTATTGATCAGTTTGCAAGATACAATTGAGTAGAAGTTTTTTAAACTAGAGGTACGAAAATGTGGGATGCTGATAGAGTACTGGTATTGCTTTGAAAGTTGTAGGTTTCATATATGGGACTTTGCAAGTAACCATCTCTAATAAAAAAACTTTTGAGAACTTTGTAGTAATACAAATGTCTTACAGGCAGAATGTTTAGTTTATTAAAATAGGCTAAAGTATTGGCTAATCGAGAAGCATAACATATTTTTCTTATAACGTATTTTTGTAGAACAGTTAGTTGCTGGATTTTGTTAGCAGTACTACCACACCAGCAGTTAATACCATATTGTAATTTAGAGTGGAAGATACCAAAATAAATATTTTTTAACAATCTCGTAGAGCAATATTGCTTTAAGATATAAATGTGATCGCAGCAAATACAGATTTTGATCAATTATAACACCTAAGTACTTATAGTTCTTAAGTATTTCAATTTTGAAGCAGTTAACACTACAACCAAACTCTTCATTTTATAAGATGTTATAGCCACAGTTACATAGTTTAAATCTGTTACAGTTAGTTGCATGGAACACAATGTTAAGTTCCGCGGACACTTTATCGGTAAGGCCTAAGAACATGAGCTTTGACTTACTGCTTACTATCAACTTGTGTTGCGCAAACCAGAGTCTTAACAAGTGGACATCTTGGTTGATTTCAGCAACTAGGTCAAAGCGATTACTAGAGCCGTACGCAAACGCAAAGCCATCAGCAAAAGCCTTTAGTTTACCGACAAATGGAAGGCTGAAGATTGAATTGACATATACAAGAAACAGTAAGGGACCAAGAACCGCACCTTGTGGATCGCCGATATTGATAATTTTGGAACCTTCAAGAGTTACCCCGTATTTTACTTTTTGCAATCTGTTCTCAAGATACGATGTAAACCAATCTGCAATAGGTCCTCGAAAACCTACCTGATACAATTTACACAAAAGAATTTTGTGATCTACCATATTGAAGGCTTTTGTTTTGTCTACAAAAAGTCCTGCGCACGATTTTTTATCATCAATCCATTTTGTTAAGGAAAGGTTCCTGTAAAAATGCTTAAATTAAAAAGGTGAGCTAAAACATCTATTACGTTAAATGCGATTTTTTTAATACTGAACTAGAAATACCAGAAGTTTTAAGAGAATTAATTGTTTTTACTAGTTCATATCCCGAAACGGGCTTGAAAACGAAGCTGTTTCTGGAAAATGGGCTGTCTAAATGTTGAGTTTCTGGGCAAGCTCTACAGGACGTTGAAGGATCTCATGAAGAAAACGTCTGCGCAAGGTATTGATTAAACATGTCTGCGACAACTGCAGAATCAATAACGTTTACATCTCCATTCTTCAGTGTTATAGATTCGTTATAGTTTTTAGGTTTTCGATTAGTTATGCAGTTTACAGCTTCCCATTCCTTTCTAAGGTTCCCTTGTGCACTCCTTAACATAATTTGTTCTCAAAGAACTTGTTACGACATCTTTTAATTTCTTTATTAATTTTTTGAAACAAATGTGTATAACGACTTTTTAAGGAAAGATTAAGTGGAGAATTTGTTTGAGAAGTAAATCATTCATTCAGAGTTTGAGTTTAATAACTTTTTCAAAAACAATTCATAGGCTAGGAAGGCATTTACTTCAGTATATACATCATGCCAGTTTTCTCTCAATAGTTTTCCCTTTAATATGCCATAGTTAACTTTTGTGAATTTTTTGTAAGCAGAGTTAGAAATAGTGCTGCTTTTTAAGATATTAAAGATTAACCCTGTCATATAATAATCGGTGACACAAAGATCAGAATTCAGACCAGCACATTGATCGGTTTCGACGTCAAGGAAGCGACTAAATACATGGTCATCCCCTTCCGCTTCCAATTCCCCTACCCAGGCAACACAATGTTAGTTAGTTATATTTTTAAATTGAAGTAATGCTTAAATGGTAATGTGAAGGGTTTTTTTTAATGAGAAACACAAATAGATGCTGCCACGGATTGAACTCGACATATGCGACGACCGTCACTTCACAAATAAAGGTTTATGGTAGTTTCCTTGCGACGGGTGATGGCTCTACGCATCGACTTGAACATGGTATGTATTTGATTATTTTTCGTTATTTTTTTCTTTGATACACGTAAATCGGTTGAATTACCGGAATTTTCTCAGTAATTAACCGTATTGCGATATTATGTATTCGGATCAAATTCGTTTCTGATTTTCATTGAACTCAGGATTACAACGAGCCCAGAGGTGATTGTTTATATTAAGTGATAGAACATTGAATACCATGCATAAGTTAAAGTACAAGTTAAAGTACGATTCCGATTTGCGACACTAATGCTTTTATTTTTATTTTCGAAGATGCCACGGTATTTTTACCTCCACCGTGTGTATTATTTTTGGCTATTTTTCTTAGTTTCTCATATTTTGCTTTTTCCTTTTTTTTAACATATTTCGAAAAGTAAATTGTAATTGTTGGTACACAACGAAATGGTGCGCTAATACCGCCATTGGTAAAAAGAGAAATTATATTTAAAAATATATATATATCTATGTATATAAATCGTACAATATACAGTACTCGTATATCCAGAAAAATTTGTTAACATCGGGGCTGCACATGAGCTCCATGACTGCTTTGACATATCCAGGTTTCTTTAATGAAATTGTTTATCACATTTTTGCACATTTGTGGGCTTAACATATTTCATAGAAAACAACGCGGATGTTCATTTTAAGTGTTTTAAATGACTGGTGGGCATTGCAATAAACCTTTTCTTTCATATAGAAGCAATAAAGGAAGTAGCACGTTATTTAATCGCGTGATCTCGGCAGTCAATTTTGATTACCAATGACTCAGCCAGGAAACTTTTCTCGGACAAGAGCAATAGTATTGCCATTTATTGGAAATACACAACGCCAACATTCGAACCTTCAATTTTCGGCCATTAAATGTTTGGTCATGGCTCGATAGCACAATTTTTTTGCCGCAACATCCACACATACTTCATTTTCAAAGAAATAGAAATTTCAAAGAAAGTTCCTCGCTAAAACCTGCTTCAGACTATTAATACGCAATTCTGCAGATTAGAAAAAAACCTTGAAAATAGGAAAGAGTCTTATTGTTCAAATTGATAAATTATTGATCGAGTTAACGATCCAACGGGTGTGATTCAACGGCGCTGACAATAGCGAAGCTTGGGTTCTTGAGTCAATTGGACCTTATACGGATTATAGTATAACCTAAGTCTCTATGAAAATGCAGTGGAATATTGTTTACCATAGGTCAAATCCTAGTATCAGTGTGAGATTGACAAACGTGAGTTGTCGTCCAAATTTGTATTAATGAAAGCTACATATTGTATATACATTTTTTTCTTGTGCGACAGGCATTATTTTACATCACTATGTTCCAATAGCTCAAATCTCTTTACCAATTTAATGAAAGCTTTACGCCGAAAATGAAAATTAGATATTGTCCCAAATTTGATATATGGTAAATTCATCACATCACATCACAAAGGTAAATAATATATTATACTCATTGGTGGACCGCGCATTTTATTTTTAAATTCGGTAAATTAATAGAATATATGGTATGTATTCATGTGCTTTAACAGTTCTTACCGATCCAAAGTGAAAATTTACTTATTAGTTGACGACGATATTGAGATTCGTATCAAATTTCTGTTCTCCTAATTTAAAATTGCAGGTGGATTCAGCGCATTTCCTAGCATTTCTCATTAACTTTAATTCTTAGTTTAATAATATGGTCGGTTATCCAACGTTCCTTATACCAGCAACTAACTCAATCGCAGGTCTAATTTAATTTTATAAACATTTTTGTATGAGACTATTATTCTTGTTGTAGTATAACATATGCATTACGGATTATTAGTTCTTTCTAATAAAAATCAAAATCGTACAACAATTACAAACTAACGATTTTTCTTATAATTTTTTGAACTTCAGGATTCAGACAACTCCTCCTCAGACAACCAGCTATCACTCAAAACCATTTTGCTTTTGCGAATATTAATTAAAATTCAATTATCATTCCTTCATAGCATCTTATTTAAAATAAGCACTTCAGTCATCCGTCAGGTATCCTCTATGTTCGACAATTATGTAAATTAAAGTAAATGAGTCCCAGCATTGTCTGAGTAGATATTCCATTATTTTAAAATTATTTTTTTTATTTCCAAACACACAAAAATTATGTCAAGTTTCCTCTTATTCACTTTCAAATAAAATCGCAAGAAAACCGTCTTAAACTTCTATGCCGACTAACCATAGATATGCTAGCTGGGTGAAAAAACATACATACGTTTTGATCAAGGACATTATGAATTATCCTTTCAAAAACCTTTCGCTTTAAAGATACCTTGAGTTTTCACTCCTTCAAGACAGACTGTACTCTAAGATGAACAACCGCAAGCTTATCAGATGTGAGCGCTATTCTATTTTATGTCTTTATATAAAGTAATTAGGGTACTTTTATGAGAAAATTAATAAATAAAATCAAATTCATAGATAAGGAGAGTTCTGCAATTTATAAGAGTATCTGTGTGCAAATCAAGTTGCATCTAAACACCCACTTGTGGATAAAGAAAACATTGAATAGACATTCATCTTTGAATCATATCCTCACAAAAAGCCGAGTGCCTAGACTATTAGTAGGTTGTTATCTGAAGTGGCATAGCTACAAAATCGTCTTTAATGATTACATTAAATCGATTACAAGTGTATAAAATGAATTATTGTGTCATGAAAAAGTTCAAGATAAAGCCACCCACTCTTACTTTCCGTGAGCATACTTCCCCACAATCCTTCTTCCAATGCCAATTTATAATAGTGTATCTAAATTCCCACAGTTGACTTCACCAAATGGATACATAGATCAAACTATGTATTTTGTTTGATTGAGGACCGGAAATTTGTGCAATCGAATTAACAAGCAAAAACATTTACACGAAGCAGCGACCTAAAATGAAAAAAAAAAAATAAATAAATAAATAAATAAAAATTGTAGAAATAGAAAATCACAAATTGTGAATCTTGTAGCTCAAGATAAATAATTTTTATCTATGACTAACACACTCGGGGCGTAATTTATCTTCGTCGTAGGCATCTTCATCATCTCTGTGAGTTCGTTTCATTTCATTGTGTTACATATGGGGAAATCCGACTTTGACACGAAGGTTTTTTGAAAAAAAAAAAGGTTAAAAGGTCTGTAGTCTCGTGAAATATGGAAACGTATAAATAGTACATTTTGATGAAGGCATGAAGTGAGCTGATCTGTGGTTATATCCGACGAATGCTTGGAACTTAAATTAGCATTTTAATTGAATTTAGTTGGTGGTAAGCAAATATTGCACTCTAATGAGTGGTGAGTGTGATTATTCACGCAATTAAAACCGATTTAAATTTCAGTAAATGATTACAGATATAATTGTAGCTGGTGTTTCTGGAATTCAATAATGACAATGCGACTATTCTTCCTGTGAAATTCGATAATTCGTTAATTAAATTTTCCAATTTAGAATAATTGAACGTGATTATATCGACCACAAAACCGGATTTTTAAAATAATTTTAATATCATATATGGTATACGAGCTTGCATCTTAATTGTTTTGTCATTTAGAATTATGAATATAAAGTCTTTTTCCCAATTGGATCTTAACGGAAGTATTTTGTTATTGCTAGGTGCAATCGCTAGTTCTAGAAATAAATAATGATTAAAATGTTTCCTAAAGTAGTGTTCTTTTAACATATGTATCTGTAGTAGAGTGTTATTATAACATCATGAGTGCAAACACTTAATATTAATAACCATCCTTAATATTCAAACCATCCTCTAAAATTGGGGGGATCTGCTAGGTTCCAGAAGCTGAAAAAAAAGTCCAGGCTCGAGAGCAGTTCATTGAAGAAGAAAAGCATCAAAGGAATCGTGCGTTTCCTAATTTTGTGGCACCTAATGTATCCTTTGGCCCAATGATGTCTGGCTCTGTTAAAGCCACAATAGCTAAAAAAATACTGGAAGCGGATCTGGACTAGAAAGTGATCCCGGAAAAATCAATAATTTCCAGAAACAGATAAATGAACAAGCTGCTCGAGTTAACGTCATTTATTATATTTGACTTTGTTTGACAAATCTAGTCCACCTTATAATATCTGCTACGTTAAAAGGATCAAGAGAAGGACCAACCTTTGGAACATATTACTAAGCGAAATCCCAGATGTATATTTGTAATTAAGCTGAATCAGAATCACAAAATTGGAATAAGTGGCTACAATGTATGGTTTATAAAACAGAACGGCCTGACTCCACTCGAGGTTGGTGTTTAAATACGCCTGCGCCATAGGGTCACATATAGTGGACACGTGCGTACGTTCCATCTGTGAGAAGGTTCAATTATATGCATTTCTCTTCGCAGCAAGAGTAGAGTGTATGTGGTGTCACTTTACTGAACTGAACTGAACTGTACCCTGAAGCACTTCATTCCAATCAAATTATTACCGAACTACTTTTTCATTCCCTCCCAATCTGAAGATAATGAAAACTTTCTGGCCAGAGGTCTTAACGCTAGATATGTGGCATTAGTAATAAACTACCCAATACAAGTTATTGCATAACTAGTGGCGTCAAAATATGATTGAGTACAAACTTGAGTTGTAGGCGACGTATATCCTGTCCTTCCTATAAGTCAATTCCTTTTTAGACTTACTGGTAGGAGATACCTGAATACAATTAATGAGCGGAGACAGACAAACCCGGAACTGTTTTCGAGCTATCGAGTACGATAGTGACCACATACGAGTAGTAGACCGCTTTTAAGGCTTGAACAGCTGTAAATGCAGTTTGTTGACAGGAACAACTTGATCAAAAACCTCAAACAATAAATAAAAAGAAAATTACAAAAAATCTTAAGGTTTATCTTGGAGCAACAAAATGCGTGCTATAAAACCCAGTAGTTTAAATACAATACCGTCCTGGAGATAGAAAAATTGTTGAGGCGGAAGGAGGTGTATCCGTATTTCAACAACGACAGAAAAAGTACTCATATTACTGATATAGGTCCAGAAAATGTCGACGATGGTGATGGTCTTTTTGTGGCCGAAGTTCCACCGGGAAAAAATACCTTTGCGAGGCCGATGAAATGGAACAAATAGAAGAACCAGTGTACGGATGCCTGAATAACTTCGAAACCGTATGAATGGAAGGGCTTTTCTATTGTATAAGTTGACAAGAAACCCCTGCTATATGCATATGATTTACAATATGCTTATGGGAAAGAAGTTCGCTGACAATTGTAACAACGGAATTTCAAGAAAATTATTTGACATTAAAAAAACATTTACAACTATTTCCCCGATACTGTTTAACATAAAGTATACGCGAGTGATCTAGTGGGTTCCCTCAATCGTGCCATAGCGTACACAGATGATCTAACGGAGTAAAGATCTGGTAAAAAAAATCCGGTTCATGAATACCCTTCTGCAGCCTGATTTCTACCATTGGGATGATTGCAATTTGAAAATCAATTTAAAAAAATTGGATACAATATTGTTTAGACCTCCATTGATATGGGCTTATTGGAACACCAGAAATCACTGTCGAAATTTGGCCCTCATTGGACCGCACGGATTTCCATTGGCAGTGAGAAGTGTAGTCAGAGCGGCCCCTCACAAAGGGTACGACGTTTATGCTCAGAATCTCTGTAGTTATAGTTTCGCGATTGCCGACAAAAACCGGCTCAATACTGAAAAACAGCATGCCAATATTTGATGGCTTAAAAAAGAGGAAAGGATCAATACGCCCTCGTAGGCCGCTGCGTTTTTGCCTTTTTTTTAGAACTTTACACTCAAGTGGGTCTGACTATACTTATGATGCCATAGCATGTGTTAAGTTTTTCGAAAAATGGGACAAAAAGAGAAGAGCCACGACTACGTTCTTATTGTAGTTTACTTATCCTAGTTTTAAATTAGATTAAGGTTAGTTAGTGTGATCTAAGAAGTGATCAATGCCTAATGGTATCGGTTAAGTCTTGGCGCTGCGTGTGGCAATGTGACAACTTGGGGCAGGAGAAAACGAGCGCTCGCCACATCGATTACAATTAAATTAGGCTTAGTAGTATAGGTAGATTGAGTAGCATAGGTAGTCTTAAGTTTTAAATAAAATGTAAAATATTATTTATATGAAATATACAAGTTTAATCGTAGGATAGAGTTTAGGCTGAAAGACAATAATTTTAGTTTAGAGTGCTCGGTAAGTGTTACAATGACACAAAGAGGATATTTAAAACTACCTGGGAGGCCGTGGCTTGAGTGGTATTGTATTAGCTTCTAAATAGGACGGTTCGATGTTCTATCCCAACCGAAAGACATTATTTTTTGCAGGCAACGAAAATCACGTAAGATGAGTCGTTGCTTAGAATATAACGAGGTCAATACATTAATAATTTAATAACTTAGTCTAGAGCGAAATATCCACTGAGCTCAAACATCTTTCTTTCTCCCTCTGTCCCATTCTCCTAAAAACTTAAACTAAAAACACGTGCTTAAGCATTTTAAGTGTAGTCATATTCACTTGAGTGTTAAGTGCAACGCATCCTACACCTCCAAGATTTTTTATAGGGGAAATTTTCTTGCATTGCAAATCTATCTGTAACCCAATTAGGGTTTCTTAAAATGAGATAAACAACTGCCTGTCTTATTGAGTTTGCTTCCTGCACACTATGTGTCCCAAATCAAGAGAAAGAAGTGAACGTGATTGCTACAGACTTCAGCAAGGCTCTTAATAAAATCGCACACATGTTAATTCTATTCAAACTCAGTGCACTTGGCATACAACCTAGTCTGATCCCTTGTATTAGACCCTACTCTAAGAACGCTACTACATAGTCCATTTTCATTCACATTTGAATAAATATATTCACAAGGTAGTAACTTTGGTCAATTTATTTGCAGTTTGACCATCAGTTAAGTTATTAATATTATAAGCAACCCCGACTCTTATGCCGATGATATGAAATTTTATAATTTTTCTGACTCTTTACCTTTACAAGATGATGATGTAACAGATTCTCAATATGATGTCACAAAAAAATTCTTAAACTCAACATAAAGAAGAAATATCAAGCCATTTAATCTTTCCAAAAGAGTGAAACACTTGCTAACCAAACCTACAATACAACAACCCATGCTGACTCAACTCAATGCGGGGTATGAGTAGTTCTATATGTAATTTTGTTGAACGAAGATCCAAAGAATTTTCAGGCCCTTACGTCCCAAAATCTCTTTATATCGCTCTTGCTTGATCGCTTTTCGAGAATGCCATGGTATGGGCATCTTACTTAAGATTTACGCAAGATTTGAATATTGTGCCATTTGTGCGGTAAAGTGTTGCCAACGAAAAAAACAATTCAGGGTTATAAAAAATGGAGTACTATATACACGAAATATTGTTAAACAATATTTTAAAAATAATGAAGGTTTGCGTTGGAATAGTGGTTGGACTTCATCAACTTTGAAGGAATTAATTAAAAAATTCAGGGAGTGATCTTAGATACTCTGACTATCCATCAAAAAGTCGTTCAAAATAAAGCATGGTGAGAGTGTTGCTGTAAGTCTAGTTACATCAATTCTGCACTGTATTCAGGAATTGGACATTTCGAGAAACCTTCTATAGCGTATGAAGGTTTGCACTTTCATGCATACAAAATGCAAATGACTCAGGCCCCGATTGCGGTTGTCGACCAATTGATCGATGAACGACATTTGTCAATTGACGATCATCGATTGTTGAATTTCATATTGTGAATGTTGATTATGATTGACATTTGTCGATTTGATAATCGATCGTTGTCGACCGCAATTTTCTTGTCGATGGTTTGTGTGCTGTGAAGCCAAACAATTATTTTGTGAACAAAATGTAAGTAATTGATATTAAATATTCTTCCTTCATGTATTTTATTAATGAAAACTTATCAAAATCATTGTGCAGGGCGAAGATGATAACAAATAAATAACAGATGGAGCAACTTGTGAAATTCATGGAGGAACATGTGGATATTGCTAAGGGTATTTGTACAAAAACTTTAGCAAAACAAAGATGGGAGAAAATATCAATATAATTGAATAGTTTAGGTCCTCCTACAATGGGAAAAATGGATCAAGGTAATGAGAAAATAATCATGCAATTATTAACATATGGTATAATATTGGGTATATAACTTAATTCGTGCGGTTTGCTAAGAGATGGCGTAACTTGTTTTATTTCATTGTTATTATTCAATTGGAACATGCGTTGGAAAGCAGTATATGTAATTTATTTGAAGCGTAAAAAACAATAATATAAATATATATAAAGAATACTGCTGCCGATAATCATCGTATTTTGGTGGAAGTTAATGGTGAATATGCGCTACCTAAGCGAACGTGCCAAAAGTGGTTTGCACGATTTAAAAGTGGTGATTTTGGCTTGGAAGACGATGAACGTCCTGGGCAGTCAAAAAAGTTTGAAGATGAAGAACTGGAAGCATTACTCTATGAAGATTGTTGCCAAACACAAGAAGAGCTCGCAGAATCTTTGGGTGTCACTCAAGCAGCCATTTTAAATTGGGTTCCACATGAACTCAAGCCGAGAGACGTCGAAAGGCGGTTTTGCATGTCTAAAATCCTGCTGGAATGCCACAAAAGGAAGAAATTTTGCAACCCCAAGCGCAAAAAATCATATGTGAAACCCGGCCAATCAGCCAAATCAACGGCAAAGCCGAATATCCATGGCGCGAAGGTAATGCTCTGTATTTGGTGGGATCAGATGGGTGTGCTATATTATGAGCTGCTAAAACTGGATGAAACCATCAATGGACAACGCTACCGAACACAATTAATCCGTTTGAAGAGAGCAGTAGCCAAAAAACGCCCGGAATATGCGACCAGACACGAGGCAATAATTTTCCATCATAACAACGTTCGGCCCCACGTTGCTATTCCGGTTAAGAACTATTTGGAAAACAGTGGATGGGATGTCTTACCACACCCGCTTTATAGGCCAGACCTCGCCCCTTCTGACTACCATTTGTTCCGGTCGATGCAGAACGCCCTCACTGAAATACGGTTCACATCAGAGCAGAATATCAAAAATTGGCTTGATTCATTCTTGGCTGCCAAGCCGAGGCAGTTCTTTTGGGATGGGATCCACAAATTGCCAGAAAGATGGGAAAAAGTGATAGCTTCAGATGGGCAATACTTTAGGTAATACTATTGTACATGTTTTTCTTAAATAAACGTTCAAATTTTGAAAAAAAAAAAACCGCACGAATTAAATTACATACCCAATATGTGTAAATTTGTTTTTAGGTTTTGACTGATTTCAAATTCAAGATCAAGAAGAAGAAGTGTGATAATAATGTGGAAATGAAAGCAACTGGTGGTGGCCAAATAAGCTCCATACCTTCAGCCACTTGGAAGAAACTGTAATATGTCTTCTAGAAATAAATAGAATGGTGGATCCACCTGGGGTTGAGTTTGGTGAAGAATGTGATGAAGAAAATAATGAAAATATTCACCAAGATCATTGAGTGAATGAAGATATCGATGACGCGGAACTTATGCTGAAGATCTTCATACCAACACCCCAAAAATGTATTCCAATACGCACAAACGTATTAGTTAAAAATTTTGCTAGGCGGATGCCCGCAACTTTCTAAAACACTGATTTTTATTGAAACCATTATTTTTATAATGTTTCTTTTTATTAAGCTTATAGTTTTGTTAAGTAAATAAAGTTCCTGTTTTTTTTGTATAACTTATTTTTTATAACTTATTTTGTAATCAAAAAGTAATATGAATAGAATAAAAGTTTTGTTAATTTGTTTTTTAAATAAGAGAATTCCGAATATTATTTCTTATAGCTACAGCTTCATCATTTACAGAAAGTTCATCTTCCGAATATTCTCCGCATATAAAATCCTGAAATCGCTTCTGTGTCATCACGCATGTCTTTCTCGATTAGGGGAATCCTATAAGCAATGCAAATATTATGCAAAGCAGCACAGATATTTGCAAGGACTCTGATTGAGCTCTCGACAATGTTTCTTTCTTGCCTTTGCATGTCTTTTGTTAAAAGCATTCTCCCACGATGTTTCTTCTGGATCCCGATATGGTGTTATGAGGTATGGTTTGAGAGCATATTCAGCTCTCCTTTAACAATTAAATATGAAAAAAATATGTATATATAATTTTCATATGCACTTATGTATGTAAACTTTGCCATACCTAAAAGCCAAGTATTAGTATTTTCAATGTGACGCCGCTCTTCCAAAATTAATTTTAATCCCGACATGTTGAAAACGTAGGAATCATGTGCCAATCCGGGATATTCCGAATATTTAAATTTTATCCATTTGGGACAAATATGTGTTTCTAGTACTTTAAAAACTTCCTTCAGCACTAGAGATACGGTTGACTGAGCCAGACCAACACAGGATTCATTTCCCACACTTACTCGGTAAGATCCATGGGCACAGAACCTTAGAGCGGTAGCAAGTTTGATGATATTGGGAATTGATGATACCCATATTATTGATTTCAGCTTGGAAACTATTTCTGTTACAAGTTATCTAAATGCTAGTTTCGAAAGACGAAAATACTTAAGAAACCTGTAAAAGATAAAAAATAATCTATTAAAAATAGCTCCGCATGAAAAAAACACTTACAGTCTTTCGTCCAATTCCAAAGGGATTAAAGCATCCCTTATTCGCCTCCTTATTCGGGCTATTCCCAAACATTCGCTCGCACTTTCTTCTTCGGATTCACCGAACTCATTTTAATAATTTATTTAAAAATGAAATTCACGAAAAGCAGCAGGAACAATAATGTTTACACAACCAACTGTCAAAATGGATAATATTTACAATATGCACGTCCGTAGTTCACAATAATGCAAATTTCTATCGAAGCTACACAATACGAAAGATGAAATAAATCGATACAATCGACTTTTGTCGAGTCGATTAACAATCGACAACCGCAATCGGGGCCTCAAGAACTGAAGCCTACTGACTACACACAATAAAGAGAGTTTGTTGAATGGATTATGAAACAAAATCGTCATCAGCGATGAGGCTTATATTCATCTTAATGTCTTTGTTCATCGTAAAAATTGTCGAATTTGGGGACAGATTATTGGGAAACAAATGCATCTACATCTTTTAAAATGTTGCTAGTCAGACAATACCAATTAATGGTGCTAGCTATGATAACCCAGGTTTGTGCACCTAAATTGCAAGAAATGGATGTGGACGACATGTGGTTTCAACAAGACGGTGCCACATGCCATACCGCCTAATAAATAATATAATTGCTAAATCGAGGAAATTCATTCATATTTATGCAAAAGTGGAGGCAATTTAGCCGATATGCTATTTCATACATAATCCTATTCTGTATACTTAATGAATCAATAAAAAATATACAAATACATTAAATCTTATTTTTCTGCGAAAACCAGCCAGAAAGGCTTTTTAGTCTCATTGCAAAAAAAAAACCAACAAAATGACATCATTTTTATTTTAAAGTAGACACTTCAGTGCTCTTTGTAGAGTGCGTTAGATGATTGTTGTCACACTATAGTTTCAACATTCTCGAACGCATATTGGATCTCCTTAAATCAAGTTCGTATTTTTTTAGTGTAAATCTCTATTCGACTCCACTTTCAGAGCTTTTCCCTTTGTTTAATAGATTTCCTACCATTTTCTTAAGATAAGGAAGAATGTTTCCTCGCGCTGCAAGACTTATTAGAAAACCTGTGAAGTTCGAAGGTCTTAGCGAAAACTGAAGCAATAACATCGATTTCATTGCAATTTTACTAGGACTGAAAGCGCAAAGGATACGAATTTAACTAATTTTGTAGTACTTGATGTTTCAAAAACCCATGCTGAATGGGTGATATAAGTGACTTGCACTGAAAGCTTAGAGCTGCTTATAAAAAACTTTCAAATATTTTAGGTACGTAAGAAAGCTTTGCCGTAGGATGGCAGTTAATTACTTCATATTTTCATCCCTTTTTGTAGACCGCGGTTACGAAAGAGTTGAGAGAAAACCTCTTTTGGAAAGGATAGATAAAATAGGAAGAAAAATGAGTGCGAAAGATTGGAGGCACACTTTTTGAAAAATATTGCTAGGCCCAAGTAAAAATTCATCATTGAGATTTTGTAACTTTTTTTCGATAAGGGTAGGATCGAAAGATTGAGAGAGAGAGAGAGGCCAATGCAAAAATTGAGAAGGTACTTGAAATATATGGGGTCAGGTATAGAGAAGTTGTCTGCAAATGATTGTTTAAAAAAAGTTAGCAAAATAGTTGGCAATAGTATGTGGGTCAGTCGATGATATATTATCAAACGAGAGAGAGGGCAGATAATTGTCTGATTTTCTTTGGAGTTGACGAATTGATAAAATGTTTTAGAATCGTTGATAAAGTTAGTCTGCACTTTCTCGAGAAAGCGCTAATAGAGGCAGTTATAGAGCTGGGTAAGTTGGAGGTGGGTTCCAAAATAGTTAGAGCAGTCAGAATAAGAATTGGTGCGAAGAAAAACTGGCCATAATTTGTATCTTTTTGGAGGGGAAGTAGATGGTGTTTTATGTCCAGAAAAGGAGACGTAAATAGAAATGGAATTAAATATTTCACTGTAAAAAATGGAGATAGCATCAGGTAAAGATATGTTGGTAAAATCGAAAGAAGATTTGCTAAGGTAGATATTGATTTTGTGAAAATTAGCTTTATGGAAATCGAAAGAAGATGCGGTAAGGAAAGAAGTGGACGAAGGTTGGGGATTATGGAAAAATGAGAAAATAAGAGGGGGATAAAGTTTTAGATAATTGATGGGGTTAAGGGACAAAACATTACTGTGGAGTTAATGGGATCTCGCTAGTGAAAATAAGTTCTAGTTTCCTATCGATAAATTTATGGATGCCACTTACTTGGCATAGGCTTGAGTCTGTTATACGATCAATGAATAGACATTCCTTTGATGAACTAGCGTTTTATGCGGGAAAAAAGAAGTGATCATCCGATGGAATCCACTTCAGCAAAGGCAGATTAAAGTTATCAAAGATAAGGATATCGTTGTTGGACTCACTTAGGTCATTAAGCTGGTCAATCGCTTTAATAGCAAGGATGTAGGATTTGTTAGGTTGAGCTAGGAGAATGTTGGAAAACATAACCTACAGGTACCTATTAGGAAGTGTTATTTTAATTAAACAAAGTCAAGTTTGACAATAGTAGATATAGCAATGAGAGATTGTTGAGGCTATTGTGAATGGCAATTAGGATTTCAGGGAGGCAGGATCTTTAACCATAGGGAGAGAGTAATCGTCATCTCGGAAGACATTATAAGAACACTGGAGTAGCCCTTGGATCTTTATATCGGGGATCAGAATGGTATCTGTAAGAGCATGGGCGTCGAAAGAGGGTTCATGAGATTCAGACAATACAGTCTGAATCTTAAGATTTGGTAGTAAAATGTAAAATGTAGTTTTTTCTGTTGAGGAGTAGGAGAGTGTAGATGAGATGCAGACAAAGAAGGCAAGTTAGGAACGAAACAAATTGTCACGGTCAGCTCGGCTACGCTGAAGGTGAGAAACTCTTTTAGAGTGTATATAGCTGCGGAAAGCAGCAAGGTGTTATGAAAATTTCGTGCTATCTGTTGCTAAGTTCCCTAAGACTAGTTATATCAGTATAAAGGCATTTCTGTTGGATAGAGACCACGTTACTAAGTCGTAAAGATATGCGAGAAAGCGGCATATATTTCAGTATGCCTTTTTATCCTTTAAGGAATCACGATATTTCAGACTTCGTCCAAAAACGGACTTGAGGGTATATTGATGAGCATTCATAGCGAGATGGGTGTTACGGTTAAAAGTTTAAAGGGGTAATATGCTACTGGCGATTTCGGTGGAGCACTGGCGGTGAAAATGTTATTTATAAGAACTCTTTTGAAGGTACATTATTATGCTTGATATGTCGATTGTCAGGAGAAAGTTTCCGTCAATCTTTTATGACAATATAACTGAAAACAACTTAATTTCGTTAAGAACAATAAAAGCACCATTATTAGAACAATATAACACTTCGAAGACCTAAAGCATTTCGATAGTAAGCTGAGCTTGCGGAAAATATCGGAGGAGATCTCAAAGTAGGCTACTCTTCCACTTATGAAATGCAGGAGTCCAGCTGTAATATCTTGGTATAAATATTGACTGAGACCAATGTTAATAAGATCAGTGATCGCACACACTGAAATCTATATTATGGGAAAATGGAATCAGTTTAGCTGCCACAAAATAGATTCCTAACAAAGTGCTTTTGGATTGTCTACAGGTGTTGAATATCTTACACTTTATAGCTATGGATACTCCAGACAAAATGATCATTAACATGCCAAAGAAAAATCGTTATATAGAGCTCAACTTTGAAAATGATTTCCTAACAATGCTGAACACTCAAAAAGATTACATTACATTGTATATAGACGGTAGTTCATAAATGGATCGACAACTAATGCAGACACAGGAGCAGGAGTGTTAACGGAAATAAATAAGAACTATTTATCTATGACAGGTTTTTAATTTAATCTTGAGAATAATTTTAGAAATTGCATTGTACTCTCAACAACAATATAGGATTGTCAAATTGCCACCAACGCATGTAACACGTTTGTTATGAGGAATTAACTTGTCTGGGAATGAATACACAGACTTCACGACTTAGGCATAAGCAAAAGAGTAAGCGTTTGCTAATCACATAGGCATTATGAGTATGAAAGTAATATACACTCTTGCGAAATTAAGGGGCAATGGCATACTTTATAGGACCTGACACATTTTGCGGTAAAGGGCATGTACTCGTACAATGCCCAACACCTTAGATTTCAAGAACCTGGAGAAAGGGAAACGGCTAGTACTTTCCAAAACTTCTGAGTTCTGATATAATCTAAGAAAACTTTAGCGAACTCTATCAGATTCAAAGCCATACTTTGTCAGGCATGTACTCATGAATCTGTGTACGAATGACCCAAGTATCCTATTTAACGCGGCATTGAAAGCTTAAGAACACTTAAAGAAATGTCCATCAAAGTCTCACTTTGGAATCTTATGAAGTACCGAACAGCAAGAGAATTACATATTTAGGGAAAAATAAAAATACTTAATAGAGATAGGCCAAACACGGACCCAGTACTCATTTTCAGATTCATTAAGCATATGCCCTATGGTGAATACTCATACTAAGTCTAATACCATAGAGTGTTAAATATAATTTGCGAAAGATATGTAATGCGGAAGAGGAAATAAACATCCCCTAAGTATGAGACCATAAGTAGACCATAAGATCTAGACATATGTCTAGACTGTCAGTAAGGAGATTTTTCTTTCTTTTCAGTTATAACAAAAGACAATATTTAATTGCCTGGGAGGATTTCCACAGCCTTCAAGGTATCTAGATTCTTGTACTTAAATAAGCTGAAGATTACTGTTTGAAATTAATTTTTTTTAACTTTTTTGGTGACATTGGAGATCAAAGTCTTAATAATGTACAAAAACAAACAAAACGATAGTCAGTGACACCAAACGGTTCCGCATATTTTAACTAAAATATTATTAAAAAAAAAAGATGATGCTATTCCAGATTTTTTTGATTGGTTCATTTTGAAATGAGTATCAAACAAAGAACGTGTGCTAAGTTTTGAAATAATTTGCAGAATCCCCTTGCGTCATTGTTCTATATATACAATACATATAATCAAACAGCAGCACGGGATTAAATCATCGATCCCATATTGGAGACTGAACAACCTCAACTTGAAACCTATCCTATCCACCTTCATAAACATCCATCATTTAAATGCAAATGAGAAAAACGGCAGACAGAAGACAAAATCAAAAAATAGATGCAAATCCGGTTAACTTATTGTGTTTGAAACACCCCCAATATCAGAGGTTTCTAGATCAACAGTCTGACTCATACCAGCTACCGCCATAGATCACAAAGGTTTTTAATAATTTCATGAATTAATTGCCGATGGAAGTCTTTGGATTGTAACATAATTTATGTCACAAAATCGAAATGGGCAGCAGAAAGGGTAATTTAAAACAAAGCCACTGGTCGAACGCAATATGTAAGTATATCCAAGAAAATTTAATTCTCCTGGTATCACATGATGTATTTGATCATTGGAGAGTATGTATTATGATGTCCTCGGTAAATCATTGTCTTCTAGCCAGCGATTGATTACTTAGACGATTTTGTATCTCGCGGCTGCCGAACTGCTTTTAAATATTTATATTCGCCTAAAACATGTTCTTTTTTTTTGGTTATGGACAAGTTCCAAGTCTTTTATAGTGTCCGATGAAAAATTTGATCGTAAGCTTATTGGCATGTGGCTTGCGCTTCTGCACGATTGTAGCCACAGCTACTCGTATGCCGCAAAAAAAGACAGAATTACCAATGAGAGGTGCATCGCGAGGCACATGTCAAAATATCCATCGCTGAATATTAATTGGAAATCGCTTAGACCTTTAGGGGTTGGAAAGTTCGCTATCGCATCACGCTCCTACTCCTGCTCCAATGTGTTGTGTTAGTTACGCTTATTTTCGTATGACCAGATGCAACTTACGTGCCGCATTCTATGATGATACGTTACCGCATATTATTACGTATAGTTGGTAACGCTCCCATTTCCCTTTAATGTTTCAGCGCGAACACACCCGTTTACCAGAGGTGAGCATTTTAAATTTGAAGACGATAGCGAAGAAGAATAGATACTGCTATTGCTGTGCCGCTCGTAGTTCGATGTACTCCTACTCATACTTCTTTAACAGGCTTTTGATAGTAAGTACAGGTAAGAGAAGGCTCATATGTGCTTGCGTTTTGTCCAAATGGCTCGAAGTAGAATGTGTCAACCGTAGCCGTTGCAGGCGGCGTAAAGCGCAGAGCGCAGACCGCAGACTACAAACCACAGACCACAGACCAGAGACGTAAGTCTTCAGTTAAGCCATAGCTCAACTAAAAGGTTCTGCGCGCCCATTCTAATTTGTATGCTTGCGCGTTACGGAATAGGCAGTTGTTAAATTGTTGTGAGTCATCCAGATGGTGTGGATTATGAATTACGAATTGCGGGGTTTGCGTCAAGTGAACGGAAATCTTCATTCAAAACTGTGGACACTTTGGAATCTTCAAGTGTGCAACTCTAGCTGGGGGACCTAGAAGGAGTGGTGGTAAAATTGACCGGTAGTAAATGTACTCGTACTCGTACTCATATTGTGCGTACAAACAGCGCCGGATGCTTCTGTTTGAATTGTGAATAGTGAATTATTGATTGTTAATTGATTACACGGAATTGGATAGATAAGAACTTATGTGTCATACTCGTAGTTGCATTCCATTGGAAACGAATGAAAGAAATATTTTACACGTTAGGCTGTTTGCTGTTAAGGAGTTATTAGTCTAGACATTTAAAGATTTAGCGATTGGAAATGCATGCAGCCTTAATATGAATTACTCATTACGGATTGTACTATATAGCAGGCGTTTGCAATTCTGGTTTTGGTTTGGTGGGTTTAAAAAATAAACATCATGGTACTTGGTGAAATGCTTCTGCAATTTATAGACAAAATAAGATCCTAACAATATGATTACAATTTTGCAAAGTGATTTTTTCCTCTCGGAACAGAGTACTCACAATTTCATCTCACTTCCATTATACTTCAAATAAACGGATACAAATTACATTTGATTTAAGTGAATATTTGGGCTCTTTGTGATTTATTTACATATGAATGTCACACTTTCGCATATAATACAATTTAATGTGCAAAGACGGAAACTTTAAAACTTTTCAATTTTAACGCTATCTGGTTTGGAAACAAAGGCAGATAACAAAATCAGGAAAAGAAAATTTACATAAGTCAGCCATCAAAAGATCAAATTTACCAAACGAATAATGCGAAACATTTTGAAACTTGCATTTTATTCTCACTGTAAGCTCATTCGTTTAGAAATTAATATATGATCATTGCTAGCTTTAGGGTAATGTAAAATTATATGTTTTTTTTTTTTTTAAAAAACCACGCAACAACTTAACCTAAATTCAATAAAAAACAAAGCGTTTGTATAAGAACGAAATATTAGAAACAATTGTAACTTTGAACATAACAGTATATGAGTTTGGAAGAAATTCCAAATGAAGCAGTTGGGTAGCGCAGTTATTAACTTTGCCGACTACTTCACAAAATGTATTAGATTTCAAATCCAGCCAAAATCAAAAAATAGAAAAAGTTATCTTTTTTGGATATCTACACTATACCCATTTTTCGTGCAATTCTTGCAAATAAAAAATTCCCGCACTCTCCAGATATTTGAAATCTGATTGATATGGAAGTGATGGAGTTAACAAATAACTGGGCTAGGTACATAAGTAGGTAAATATATAAACTGACGCCAATTGCGCCAATTGCAATAGCTTTGGAATTTAATTCGTCATTGTTTACTTAATATATATATACCTTAATACCTCGAGGTTTTTAAATAAAAAAGTAACATAAAACTTCCTACAAGTTTTGCTAGAATTTATCGTGCTTGTTTATTAGATAGTTTAAGTACTTTATTTAAAGAAAGATCAATGTTTTTTTGAAAAACGAAAACAACTCACTAGTAGATCTGAAAAAAAAAAATCGTACATCACCAAATTTAATGTTTTCCAGGTGGAATTTAATGTCAGTTTTTGCGAATATAGGGATTTAAGCGATATGAAAGTTGATATATACAATACGTAGTGGCTCGGTTAAGAATCCAAAGAACACAACAATAGTAAATAAAGACCAGCAATAAGGACTTCCGATTATAATCAATGGAGTACCGTAATGCGCTTTCGACAACTTGCAACAACAACTTTTGGTTCTTGTTGAGTAAAATAAAATCAGACAATAAGGAAACGGTTTCGGAAAATTACGGTGCTTTGTTAGCATATTATTTATTATATTATTCAACATATACCAAAAAAAAAAAAAATGCATCTATTTAAAATAAATAATATAAGGCTTCTAGGCATATTACCGCATGAGACCTGATGCGATTTTTAGGCTGATAGTCAAATCTATCTATAAATTCAATGTTAGAAGTTTTAGTCTCCCGGCCGAGCTAAGGTAAGATAATTTCAAAGAGGTAACAGTTTTTCATTTATTTATTTTTGTTCATTTGCTCTTCATAATATAGTTTGAAAAGATGACATTCTAGATGATAGAAGTATTGTATATTCAGTTACACCTGTCATTCACGAAGCCGACAATCCAACTAATACAAATTATTCTTGAAAATTGTCGGCGGTCGGCGTCCTTAAAAAAATAACGGGGCAATCACTTCGAGGTAATGCAATGGCTCTTAATGCTGATCTGCTGATCTCTCGGACGTGCTCGGCCACAGCATTCTTAGTCAAACCAGCAATACGGGACCGGTTAAAAGGTTTTTTAAATTCTAGTAGAAAATGGAATATAAAAACCATTGGGGAATACTACAAGTTTTCTTTGTCAGAATGTTCTTGGCGTGACCCTATCGGCTAGTTTAAAAAACTCCTGACCTGAAATGTTCCTTGCAGATAAACTATGACTTTACATCTTCTGCTTTCAAAAATTGAAAAACAGGAAAAGTTTTATACTTCAATTTTCCTATTCGAATCAGATCCACCGACTGGTGTTAAGAATTTATTTGCCTGAGGTGCTGTTTTCCATACTATCGCTGTGTCCGAGCTTGTATGACTACATTTCCAGCATTTGCTCTAGAAAATGATCAAAGACTAGACCTGTCGGACTAAGTGAAAACGATGCATTTTTCAATTCTCCAGACTATTCGCTGTGGATAGCCGATAATATCCATATCATTTACTATGATCAGTAGTTGGATAAACTTATTGGAAATATAGGATTCTGATGTAGTATTTGGTTTCCTAGATAAGGAAGTGTGACGAGACTTAAAAAAGACTCTTTATGTACATCTCTGTATATAAAGATATTGATTTTTATGGAATCCGGAATTTGGGCATTGATTTTTGTAATTTATGCTGCAGTATGCTGTTCTTATATTTTTAAGTAGGTGGCAGACTTCAGTTTACAACTTCCAGGCCGACTTTAACACGAGATTTTTTCTTAATTACAAGAACTGATAAAAGAACCAACTTGTTTAAAGGATTCCACGATTATATAGGGGTGAGGAAGCAGCTAGAGTTTCAAATCCACTGTAAACCAAACGGATCATTTTCAATAAGATCCTACATCGATCATTTTTAAATCTCTTCAGACGCTGATCAGCTTAAATTACTCAAATTAAATATCATTTCGTTAGAAATAGTAGTGGGAATGAATCGAGCTTATCATTGCTTCTCTTTACGACATATAATGCAACATAAAAATACCCTCAGACATAGGTGATTAAAATAGCAAATGTGCAACGGAACTGATAGTAGTATAGATACAAACCAAAGCATTTTGCTGAATTTATTACTCAGCCAAGTTCAGGTTTGTAAACCTTAGGAATTATTTAATATGGCTGGTAAGGAAACATTTATTTCCATGTAATTTTCAAATCCATATCGGATATGTAGTGTAATACGTAATATATTAGCAAGTTGTTGAACGATATATGGTTCAAAATGATTTATTTTCAGAAAGTACTCTGTAGATACTGTTCCAAGTAAAAGATCGGTAAAGAGTATTTGCAGCACTCGTTGAATTGGATAGTTTGCGCAACTACTTCTAGTTTACGCAACCATCAGTAGGTAAATGGATTCCCCCTACAGACGATCCGTAAAGTGGTTGCGCAAACGAATTTAAAATTTATGAACTCCTAAGAAAACAATATCGAAAATAACAAGAAACTCTAACACGGTCATGATCGTTATTAATCCACGATCCCGAATACGAGAAATATTTCCCACGTCAACATTCCCCCATCTCACAAATCTCTATCATGATCATCACCACTAGCGAATAGTCATCGTCATCCTCGTCGTCGTCGTCGTCGTAGTCTTCATCGTCATCCAAAAATGATGTTCAGCCTTAATACATCACAACAGTGCTAGATTATTCGCCACTGCCACACTAGGTAGGGTACGTTTAAAGTATCTGCCACTCTTCCCAGGGTATAAAGTCAATCATCATTGCATTACCATCCAAATGGTTCAATTCAAATGAAGACCAAACGAACGCGCGCGAATATTTTCCCAATAAACCGCCCACAGTCATTGCTATTCTTCTCGAGACCTATCTATCCGTTCTTGAGTTCGTTTTGTTTTGTAAATCCCTGCTTTTTTCAATTGAGCAACAATAATTCATTGCATACATTTTATTCGGTGAGCTCGTTTAATTCATTTAACCCATCGCCAACTGAAGCTGTGTCTGCTACGTGTAGATACATCCAAGGGTGTCCCAATTTCAATTGTTACAAAATGTGTTTTCATTATGAAGTAGCGTTCGACAAAACAAACCAAAATCACTTAAAAGGAGTTCACTGTTGTCTCTCATCTCATTCTCGTTAAATGGTTTGACAAAGGGAACCCCCTGTCTGGGTGCTGTTTGCTAGAGAGTATCTCAAATTATAAAAAATAAAAATAAATAAAAAGTAACTGCAATGCCGGGCTGTCCTAATCAAAGATCATCACTCACGAATTCCGAATATCCGCCTCGGGAGGCATTCACTTTGCTTCCAAAACAATGACGTTAGGATTCGTCGAGATGAGAAAAATCATACAAAGACACCAAGGCAGCACAGTAGACGAACTGCTAAGTATCAGCCAGCTTTTTTGGGTGCACTTGCTTGAAGAGTCTAACTGCGGCGATCTTTTTATGGTTTTGTACTCGTACATACCGAGATTGGGCGAGTTTTTTTTTTTTTTTTGGATTTCAATAGTTGAATTACAACTGGAAGCTGACATGCAAATGTTGCATTCAATGTATAGATCAGCTACATTTTAACCATGGTGATTGGCAGCAACATAAGGGAAATCCGAGCACTTTAAAATCGATGGCAAGATGTTGAAAATCAGGTTGTCAGAGCGACTGAAATACATTTGCCAAATCTTAAAAAGGGAATTCGAAATATGCGTCAATAATGTTGAGGTTAAATTTGGATTAAGAAAGCTGTCCTTGCAGTTACTTGATATTGGAAGTAGGGACCGTTTTAAAGAAAATTATATAAAATACAAAAGAACTAATCAAACAAATTAATGATCCTATATTTTTAAGCTTGAAAGTTCCAAATAAAGATTAGATTTTATCTTGCAAATAAATGTTTACAGAACGAATTAATGTTATAAGATGAATGGGAGAACACTAATTCACAATTAGATTTTTTTCTAAACGAAAAAAGGACACAACCAACTGGATATGGTTTCACCGCACTAGCTCTTCAAACGAAAATAGTCAGAAGTCATCACCGCGGAATTTTGGGTTCCTCAAACGCCTAAGTCTTCAAGCATTCAAGTCATAAAGTTAGCCATACCAGTTTCAAACAAACGTGCTTGGGTTGTTTAGGATATCGTGCCTGCTACATTTATAATTTATGACGATGGAACCATCACACTTAGTAGATATTGATAAAGGTTGATGACGTAATTTTTATTAATGTGATGAAACAAAATTCTTACTAATTCATGTAAGATAGAGTGGATGGTTTCAATGCTATCTAAAGCTAGTTAGTTGGGAAAATGAAAGTAACCCAAGGTTATAAACTTGGTATTTCGCTAGTAAGATAGACATGGTTCTGCATTATAAAATATGTGGCTGCTATTTAGTTCCATCAGGCTCTAAGGCAGTAAGTTCATTGGTGGCGTATGCATCTGTGACCCGCATAAAACCCATATTCAGAAAAACCTCAACAAGTCAAAAACAGCAAATTGAAATTGATTGCGCAAGTATTATGTAAAATTAGGTAATAGTGACTTCATAACCACCAACAATCAATCACGGTAAGTGATAATATAAACACGGCGTGACTCTGTTACAGATCACTTTCCGAACGAGAATACCTTCAGGATCAGGATTATCCGAAGAATTTAATGAGTAAAAGTTGAAACTTTTACCAATATTTGTGATTCCAAAAGCTTCCTAACATATTCCTTTCAAGGAAGTGAAGGATTGACAATGTTATACTCATATAGGGCATGTGTTGAATTTTAAAATGAAATGGAAAGAGAGAAAAATTTTGCACAAGTTAGAAAGCTGTTATGTTCAATCTGGTGAAAAAAGAACATCGATTTGAAATAGATAAGTGATCGCTAAACTCTATGAGTAGAGCACCTCTCAATCCAGCAGAACTATTTCTTTTAAGAAACTGTCCATAGTATGACGATAAAATTATTTCGGAGAGTTTCAACCCTAAGTTACAGTACCTATGGGAAATATCTTTGGTCACTCTACCAAATCGTCAACTTATAATGAGTTCCAACTAATTCACCTAACAGCAGCAAATATGATAATACTCCCTCAAAAAAAAGTGAATACAATAATTAATCTTATATACGGATGGTCAAACTAAATCCGTCATTTGATTATTAATGTATGACGCAAACATCGATTTGCAAACATTTACGGAGATCTATATCGGCTTTTACCATTTTCTCGTTAAGCTGGGCTCGAAGCTCAATTACCTAAGGAGAGAAAACTGCGTCAACTACTAAAAATTAAGACATTTTAGTAGTACACCAGAAATAGCCAGAATCCACTGAGTGTCTTCCAACAAAAGATTTTCCAACACACCGTTGTCAAACAAAGAAATCAACAATGTGGCAACGATGCACCATTCTCAATGAAGTAGACAATTTTTTGGTAATGTTTACGCACCTCATTATTAGCAAAAATTATGCTAATTTATTATTATTAAATTATTAGCAGAAGATTATGCGATTTGAAGCAACAGCAGAGATATATCCCTGCTAAACGTCGCCTACAACATTCTATTCAGCGCGAATATCTAAATGTCAGTTTGACTTCCAACTTAAAAAATTGATAATTTACATTTCTTGAGGCTAAAATAAAGATATTTAAGCGCCAAATGACAGATGTACCAACCTGAAAAAAAAAACATTCGACAATATTTTAAGCACGGTTTGTTGAGTACTTTTTGACAGTATAAATAACTTCATCAGGTTAAAAGCAAGAAGATTTCCAAACTTATCGAACCTTCAAATGAGGTGAGGATAGCATTGAAAATCAAGTATTGACATACAGAGTTATTTATGTATGTAAGACATATGGACGTTTTCCGACGAACTGAAATCATGAGATACTGTTCGAAAAAAAACGGTAATATTACGGAGAACAAAAATTGCGGTTTTATACGAGTATGTGTTTTGAACATAACAGAAATCAAAAAGGAGAATGATCAGATAAAATTTCTGCACATATTTTTTTATAATTATATTAGCTTTGAGCAATATTTGATAGATAGATAGATTGTAATTAATTTTATATCACATAAATTCAAAAACAGTAGTTGATTCTAGTTACATTAGAGAATTTAAGAAGAAATATGGTATAAGTGACATTGTTTATTCTTATATACTTAAACTATTAAAATAGTGTCAAATGTCATTTCAATGAGCCTTACTTTAAAAATTTAATTTCAAATATTTAATTAAAAATAAAAAGAATATGCATATACAAAAAAAATTAAAATTAAACTTTACGAGAAAAACAGTTTCCCCAGAATGTCAGAGAAAATTAATTCTAAAGTAGCATAATCAAAAGCTAAAAGCCAATTCCTTACACATTTTTCAATCCTTCCAGAAAAAGTTAACCTCTAATTGAGAGTGGGACCCTATTGAATTTTTACTATACTTATTAGATCCACTTGCCAATATAGATATGAAAGTCAGTTAATTCGACGAATTTTGTTGGAAGGTGTCCCAGAAAGAAGTCTACTATTATTAAGGCAGTCACCGCGGTTTCGCAAAATACTCGGGTAGTGATGTATGTTAGCTTTCTAAATTTCACCAAAATGTTATACATGTTCCAATCCGGAATTCAACTTTTCTCAATAAATAAATTATTCACTACTGCTTAATTTAGAGAAGGCCCAAACTGGACAGCAGATGGACCTTAAACGAGTTCGATGCGCTCTCTGTCTCTATACGAAGAATAGTATCCTGTATCCTCATACAGAAATCTTTAATGCAGCAATTTTAGTACACACAGTTCTCGGTAACTTCGACAATCTGGATAGACAACATCCGAAATTCGGTATGTTGAGATCTTGGAGGCGGTATAAATTACAATGATAGTCAAACCGCCAAGAGTCTGAACTTTTTTTAAGTTTTTAACTTCTCACCCTGATAAGTATAGAGTTTATGTGCTCTTACCTCTAGGATGGTCGGACCATTGTGTCATACTATCATAGCTAATTTGTCATACACTAACCACACAGTTGAAGAAAAAGCTCACAAAAGAACAAAAGAAAATATCCAAACAAAAATGCTCATAAAATATCACAAAACAGAGATATTTTTTAATAACAGGCAGTACAGTTTTTATAGCAATAAGTTTATTATTTTTAACCGAAAAGTGGCGAAAGCATGATAGATGTACTTGAAATTTCTAAATCATTTGACAGAGTTTGACTTCAAGCTATTTTGTCGAAAATGTGTGCATCTCTTCATCAATGGATTACAAACTACTTTTCAGAACGTCCAATTCAAGTTGTCTTGGATGGATACAAGTCTGATATCCACAAAACAAATACGGGTGTTCCCTAAAGCTCCATTCTCTCCGACACTTCCAATTTCCATCAATGATCTGTTTTCCGCTGATTATAATCTAATATGTTTCTTTGCTTACGACAGTACTCTCTGCTTTATATACCTGTTTCCGACTTACGTCTCTACTGACATTTGCTTCTTAAAAATGATATTATGTAAATGTTGGCCACAACTACGTCTGAGGTGGTCCATTCGGAAGGTCCAATTTTAGGCGACTTGTTCGGGCAAAGCGACTGTTATCTTCCGGATAACACGACTAATGTTGGCTTCCAGGGCTTCAATCGTAGCTGGCTTATTCCTGAAGACCAAAGTCTTTACATATCTCTAGAGAAAATAGTCCAAAGGTGTGATATCGCACGATCTAAGCGGCCAATTTACCTTAGATCGGCAATATTGACATTCACTGCAGTTCCTGCGCGTTTTTCTTCGTCTTTTTATTGTCATTTTGTGACAAATATGATCGGATCGCGTGACTTTCTTCCTTTCCGTTGAGTTTCGCTCAACCGATGGT
Source organism: Volucella inanis (assembly GCA_907269105.1). NCBI lineage: Eukaryota > Metazoa > Arthropoda > Insecta > Diptera > Syrphidae > Volucella > Volucella inanis. Next base: position 39,902,975 of record OU026154.1, on the reverse strand, counting down.
CCATGATTTTCTTCGATAGCTGCTACTTGATGACCTATAACGCTTTCAATAGTAATTTTTGTAGTATAATTGCGCATCACTTGAGGGTTTGACATGCGTGCTTTAATCAATGGCTTGGCAAGTTCTTCACTCAGTTTGCGCAAAAAAAGACGTCGTTCCATTGTTTTCTTTGCTAGCATTTTATTATTTTCATAATAAATTAAATATGTCGCGAGTGAAGTGATGTCCAAGATGTTGAAGAACATTGCCACCGGCCCTCTTGAACATCCCTGTTGAGTTGTGTATCTTCTCAGCATTTGATCCATGGTGTCACGACAGTTTTATGTTTATTATAATAATTAATAATATCAGGTTTCTTTTTTGCACAGCTGTAAGTGCTGTACCCGAATACATTGTTGATATTAAAATTAACGCTTTGTTTCTTTTAGGTACGTAAGAGCACATCATCACTTTCTCATGAAAACCTAAAACTGTCGAATATTGCTCTCTCAATTAATTTGCTGCCTTGATTGGGGTATGATTTAATTTTTTTTTTATTGTGTCAACAATGATTAGATTCCACAATGGCAGGTGCTTTGCAACTGGAAGAGTTGTAAAAAAATTATCTATGCAGATATTTCTTCCTCTTTCTCGGTATAGAGATGCTAACACTTTTACCAATCTTTCTCTTTGATTATTTTCACGAGTATCATTCATTTTTCCAGTGTAAATAATACCATGCAAAGGATACGCGTTTTCAGCATCGTAAATCTAACAGATTTTTATACCACACTTGGCTGGATTTGAAGGCAGATATTGAGTGAATTCTGTACGGCCTCAAAAAGAATATTTTGTAATTGTTCATCAATTGTTAAATTTACCGTAGACTTATACATTTTAGATAAATTTGTATTAAATACTATCCATAAATCGCGAATTGGAGCTACCTTATCTTCTTTCATGCGTTGACTGAGAGTATTGCTATCATCGAATCCTAAAAATCGCATAATTTTGTGAAATCTATTAAGTCCAATTGTTGCGCGATATAATAAATACGAGTTGCAATGCCAGATGTCAGAAGTTTGATCTTTAATGGAACTATTAGCATCAGCACAAATCAAAACGGCGAAGAATGAATACATTTCCGGTATTATAAGAGCCTTCCATTGTCGTTGAGAATTTGGATGATCTGCATTGTAATTTGCACAGGTAGACAATGCTTTCATATTTTTGTGTCAGACAGTAATATCTACCATGTTTTCTGTGAATATATTTTTTGAACGTTTTGCTTATCGAAAGCATTTCTGTACTACGATGAGGCCCACTTCGTTGACGTCAAACATTGTGAACTTTAGCCTGGTGTTGATGTTGTCTGCTAGTTACTGATCCTAGAATTAGTAATTATTACAATATGAATCTAATATTAGCAGAAAAAAAAATTGTATTTCTATTATAATCAGCAAAAAAATATCTATTGTGCTCTGCGGTTTCCACTTCATTGTCATCATCACTCTTAGTACTTTGGGACTCACCTTCCTGCTGTTCTTCTGCATACTCGAGGCTGAAAAGTCCGTTTCTAAGAGAGGGCACAACTTGAATTAAATCCAATTTTCAGTTAGTACCAACCTTCAGAAGATACGTGTATAAATTGGACAGCTGTCGGACGATTACTTCTCGAGATATAGCGTTGCGAATGAAGCAACTTTTGTTATTGTGAAAAAATGGATTCAAAGCAATTTCGTGTGTTGATTTATCATTGCTTTTTGATGGGAAAAAATGCAGCCGATGCAAAGAAATAGCTTGATAAGTATTACTCGGACTCTGCATCAGCCGAACGAACCATTCGCAAGTGGATTGAAAAATTTAAAAGTGGTCACACAAGCACCGAAGATGATGCACGCAGTGGACGTCCAAAAGAGGCTGTTTCAGATGAAAACATCAAAAAAGTCCACAAAATGATTACGAATGACCGTAAAGTGAAGTTGATCGAGATAGCTGAGGCTCTGACGATATCAAAAGAGCGGGTAGGATATATCATACACGAATATTTGGACATGCGAAAGCTCTGTTCAAAGTGGCTGCCGCGTTTGCTCACAGTCGACCAAAAACAACAACGTGTTGATGATTCAGAGGAGTGTTTAAACATGTTCAACCGCAATAAAGCCGAATTTTTGCTTCGGTATATGACAATAGATGAAACTTGGCTCCATCACTTCACACCAGAGTCAAATCGGCAGTCAGCTGAGTGGCGAGCAGGCGACGAACCTCGTCCAAAACGACGAAAAACTCAACAGTCGGCTGGCAAGTTTATGGCATCCGTATTTTGGGATACACATGGAATAATTTTCATCGACTATCTTTAAAAGGGGCAGACTATCAACAGCGACTATTACATTGCGTTGTTTGAGCGTTTGAAGGACAAAATCGTAGAAAAACGGCGGCCTTTGAAGAAAAAGAAAGTGCTGTTTCATCAAGACAATGTTTCACAAGTCGATGAAAACGATGGCAAAATTGAATGAATTCGGCTACGAATTGCTTCCCCACCCACCGTATTCTCCAGATATGGCCCCCAGCGACTATTTCATGTTCGCAGACCTCAAAGGAATGCTCGCCGGAAAGAGATTTAATACCGATGAAGAAGTCATCGCCGAAACAGAAGCCTATTTTGAGGCTTAACCGAAATCGTACTACAAAATTGATATCGAAAGATTGAAAAATCGTTTCAATCAGTGTATCGCCCTTGGAGGCAACTTTATTGATAAATAAAGTTGAATTTTGCAAAAATTTTGTGTTTTACTATAAAACGGCACTGACTTTCCAGCTCATGTGTTATGTAAAGTTTACTTACCTAGGAAAATCCACTCGAGAAACTTCTTCCATATTATTTTTTTTCACTTCACTCAAAATTCGACTGACACGTCTGAATCAACCAGAAACTCAAAGTATAATAAACTGTCTTTTCCTCTTATATGCTGTAGAAATACAAGAAATAACCTTGACACTTCTTTTCAATTAGAGAGTAGCTGCTCTACTCCGAACAATAGAAATTGCATCTGCTACCTGAGGTGACTCATGTTAATTTGTAACAGTATTCGCATTTCTGCAGCATTTTTCATCTTAAACTTATTTCAATACTTAATATTATTATATATTACAAGTGATAGTACCAGCAGCTAAATAGAGTTAGTAAAGTTGTGTATGAACATAAGGGTTAGTTCTAATATTAACAGCATAGCTGTTTGGAAAACCACTGACAGAGTACAATTTAATGCTTCAAAAACATAATTCTGTCTGCTGCTTTTAAAGCAGAATCTAAATACTCAGCCAATCATGAATTCGAGAATGCCTCATAGGACTTTTGCAACAGATTGTAGGGCGCAAATAATAAGCGAAAATTGTGTACCCGCGGTTTTAACTAAAGGGTGATTCATCGTTAAGTTTGATTTATAATGTAAAATACAACACATAAATTTGAAAGTGAACTTAAAAATTTTATTATCGGTTAAAAGAAAAATTAATGACAATTGCTTCTTAAAAAGGATATTATGTAAATGTTGGCCACAACTACGTTTGAGGTGGTCCATTTGGAAGGTCCAATTTTAGGCGACTTGTTCGGGCATAGCGACTGGTATCTTCCGGATAACACGAGTAATGTTGGCTTCTAGAGCTTCAATCGTAGCTGGCTTATTCCTGAAGACCAAAGACTTTACATATCTCTAGAGAAAATAGTCCAAAGGTGTGATATCGCACAATCTAAGCGGCCAATTTACCTTAGCAAAACGTGAAATTAAGTGCTCACCAAAATGATTTCTCAAGAAGCCATACTATGGCTCGTAGTGCGTCTTGTTGAAACCAGAGCTCATCGAGACCATATGCTTGAATTTCAGGAAGCACATAGTCCGTTAACATGGCACGATAACGGTTACCATTGACGGTAACATTCTGATTTGCCTCATTTTTGAAGAAATATGGACCGATGATTCCACCAACCCATAAACCACACCATACCGTTGGTTTTAATGGATGTAATGATAGCTCTTGGTACTCTTCGGGTTGCTCATCAGCCCAAATACGGAATTTTGTTTATTAACGTATCCATTGAGCTATAAATGGGCTTCATCACTAAACAAAATTTCACGATAAAACACCGGATTTTCATTGAGTTTTCCAGAACCCATTCACTGAAAATATGACGCAGATTCAAGTCAAGAAAAAATTAATAAAAAAACAAACCTCACCATGAATCACCCCTTATAAGTAGCCATTTCATTTTGTCTCAAAATCATGTGGGACTTAGGTTCTTGTATATATAAATATATATATCCTAGAGATCTTTAAAACAATTGAAAACAAGCAGTAGCACTCTGGACGGTTTGGCGTCTTGTTCAACTTTTTAGTGGATTGCTTGATTTGATATATTTTTACAGAAGATGCAAGTTTTTGAAACATAAAAATGAGAAATAGGAAACCAGACAAAAGGTCATCCAAGGAAAGACTTGATGATAGCGATGTAGGGGACCATGGAGCTTTACTTATATAGTCTAGAAAATTCACATAACATTTCATTGTATATGATGAAATTACTTCTCGATATTTATTTAACAATGTTGGTTATATCTAAGTTTAAGTTGCTTTCTTTAGGTAATCCAAAAGCTTGAGAAATGAAGTCTACGCCACTGAAGAGACATTGGTTGAAATAAATGTACGAGTATTGATGTATTGATAGATGGTACCGATGGTACCACAATACCGCGTTATGCGTAATTCCCTTACTTAGCATGATCTTAGCCCTCTCCAAATCAACGACAAACATGGTACTATTGTGAAAGTTGATGCACATCGCCATGATGCACAGAACCATCACGATTTGCTCCATGATAAGTCTAGAAAAGCTCTATACCAATCAAAACAATGAAACCCATCTCACCTTGGACATTTAAGAAACAAAAGTGAAGTACCTAATTTTAGTTCAACACAATCGGCGCAACTGCAATTGACATAATTCACCTAGTTACTTCCAATTCCTTTTCCTTTAGCTTCTACTATTCCTTTCCAAGCATGTTCAGTTTATTTGTCTATAACGGAGTTGTATTAATGAAGTGATCGTCATCGTCTTCGATGTTAAAGTCGTCGTCGTTTTTGTGAGAAAAAATCATCATCAGGTGGGCGCTCCCTAAAATTGAAAGAATTGTTGTCAAATTAAATTAGCACCAGTCTCAATTTATTTGAATAGAGATCAGAATCGTCTTACTGCACGGCATAGATTCTCATTTTACAAAGTCTCGTGAAAGTCAATTTCAGCAACACCATTAGTACCGTCGATAGACACCTGTCTTTGGTATAGGTATTGTTTATTGATAGATGCACCTTCATGACACTGGAGCTCTTTCGGCAATCGATATTTTCCAGTGTTATTTCGAATAGATGCGCGACAAATTAACACTACCATCCGAGTTAATTATCTCTGCATAGTTTGAGTGTCTATGGATACGTCATTGCTCCACAGTGTTTGCATTTTATGATTGGCATGAATATCTCATAACTATTTTGTACACACTGGAAAAAATCGATTTCTTTAAGCAGTGAATGCCGCTGAAAATGTTTAAAGAAATACTAAAAGTATTGCGTCAGAGCTGGGTGCGACTTAAGTGCCAGACAGCTTCTTGAAATCGCATCCATTAATTAGATGAGGATTTGGATTAAAATGAAAAATGTAAAGCATTTTTTGCTGACCGGTTATTGCTTCCATGAATTCAGAGGGTGGTGTTTGCTGTTTGCTGAACGTGCACTTAGTCACGGATACTGCTTCCTCTGATGTTGGATCTGGTTAAATAGATCAATTCCGTGGATTGAGCGTGAATAAGAGTTATTTCGATAGAAATCTATACGTTGGGATTTTTTTTGCATATAAACTTAAATGACTTAAGTTAAGTTTACTTTAATAAAAAGTTTTAAGTAAAGCGAATGTTGAATTTCAAAACAAATTGATTCATTACACAGAATTTCCGCTATTTATGGAATTCGTCATCCAAAGATTTTTAGAGCAGCTAAATGAGCAACTAATAAAAAATGATTAAAAATTTTTCGGGCAGCTGTTTTTTTTTTTTATTTATCTATAGGAAGGAAAGTGGCTATAAACCTTTAAGTACGCTGGTTATAAGATTGCTACATCAGTACAATTGTACTAAGCCTTTGTGTCAAATCTTAAGTACTCCTACCTCGCCATCATCGAGATATGGCTTGAGATTTAAGAGACTGCTATTCAATATATCGTATTAGATTCAGTTGTTTTGCAGATTTCGACAAAGCGTAGTATAGTTTACCTCAAACCAATCCGTATAGTAGACGGTGTGATGGACTTTTTATATTAGTGGGCAATTTTGTAGATTCTTCATTGAAAGGTTTGTTGATTTGTGGTCACATACAGACTAAAATTTATAACGTTACCCTGTCTAATTATGCACTAAACAAAATCCTTCATCTTCTGATGGCAACATGTAGTTTGTTTTGTCATCGGTCATAATCAAACCTGGTATCTGGTATCGGCTTAATACTTAAGCCTCATTACATCACCGCCATCAAGCACATCAACGTCATTCGCTTATGCAAGTAATTGTTCGGACTTGAAAAGTTTCGGGCGTCTTTTTTGACAAATGAGTTTTCTACGATGTTAAAAAATTCACAAAACAGCGCACCACCTTGTTTAAAACCTTAAAATTGAATGTCTCGATAAATTTATTAAGGAACTTTACGGAGAAGCGAAAATTCTTCATAGTCATCCATTACAGCCCGACAAGTTTGACAGGGATGTCAAAACTAGACAAGCCGACGTTGTATAACTCGTCCCTGTGCACGCTGTCATATGTGGATTGTAAGTCGACAAATCGATAAGGAGTGTCGAAATGAAATTCGCGGGTGCTCTTCTAGGTGTACCATATTGCGAATATTTGATCGATGGTGGACTTTCCTGGCTTGAAACTGCCCTGATTTGGATCAATAAACTTGTTCGTGAGTGGTTCCAAACGTTCACATAATACGGTAGAAAAGATCACTTAGGCGATGTTTATCAGAATTATTCCTATATTCCATTGGCGCAATTAAAAGGACCTCTATTCTTATATTACAGACGAGCTGGGCCCTGTTTCCGACCAAGTCATCTCCAGCGTGTTGGAATAGCAGACATTCTATCTCTGCTCTCCGATGACCGTTTCTTTATCTCTGCTTTCCGATGACGGTTTCTTTACTCAGTGTTCCTTTAAGATTTCCTAACACAATTTCGGTGTCATAGCTCAGTAAATGAACATGTCTTCGGTCTAGGAGATCACAGAATCCGTCTTTGAGGCTGTCAAGGCATGAACGCAATTCAGGTTTATGTTTTTGAATTAGGTATTTATGCCAACTGTTATGAGACGTTCATTTACATACCGAAAGCTTAAAAATTTCTATCTTAGGCTCTCTCCTTCGAATAGCAAATCCGCACCTAAGTCTGCGGTGTCTTCCTTTTTTTTTTTTATTAGTCGCCGTAGATAGATATCGAAATTCGAAGTTTCCGTATTTATAAAACGCTTGCTGGGGTCGTCAATTTTTTACCCTTGAGCATCCGAGGCTCTTTTTTTACGATAGGGAAGTATCCCCACGCTCAACCATGAATTTATAGGTCAAGTTCTTTAGTAAAACTCTTGGTCCGACTAAACGTTTTGGTGCCAGTAGTCTCACCAAAGTTATGAGACCCGCCATTGGGCTGTTCAGAGTTCTTGAGCCAACGGCTTCCTTCCAGGATCACGATACAACCATGGCGCTCCCTTTAGACCTGAGTTCCGAATGCGTCGAAGTAGCTCTAAAGGCAGTTGTGCACCAAGTTGTTCAAACTGACTAGAGCCGCGGACTCCATCATTCTATAGCATTCCATAGGGGTTGATTACCTTTAGTCAAAGGTACCCAGGCTTAACTTTATGGTGGTGTAAGTGCTAGCTTATGGGCAACCGCTAGAGTTTCGAAGTTTGCGGCTTTTAAAACGATTGACTACCATTCGCAATCCATATAAATCAAAAACTTCTACAATATCCATAATCTGTCAGAAAATATAATAGAAGCATTCGTATATGCCCGGTGTAAATTCTGCACTATCAATAACGTTTGGTCAATCCACAAACACCAAAAATTATATAGCTCAACAACACCTTGTTCATGACCCCCGCCATCTCCTAAAACGAAAGGTGAAATGCCTTACATCATGTAGGAGTATGTACTTCCTTGCCGTATATAGTCATGTAGTTATATCATATGATTTATCACATTACGCAAAACTATCAAAAAATCATACTCGATTGTTTGTCCATAATGCTCTTATGTAGTGATCTTTACTCTGTTCTTACTCTATTATGACTTTTTTATCTTATTGATTTTCGATTTAATTCACAAGTCAATTTCTTGAAGAATCCGCCCACGTTGCTGGTGGTCATTACAAAGCAATTAAAGTTTGCGTGTCAAATTGCCTGCATGTTAGTTACGATACAAAACGTGTTATCCTTCCTTCCGCAAACGCCTATGGCAGACACTGGACTCCAAGATTTCCTCATGACTAAATTCGCCAAAGCCAGTTCCTGCGGAAATGCTTAGACATGGCCGTTTTCCAGGTACCCAGATCGGTTACACTTAATGTTTCGCACGCCACAGATGCAATGATTATTTCCAATATTTGTCTTAATCCTGTCCATCAGCATGGGTGGCAGAGTATCTGGCACACCTACGACCCGTGTAATTTGGACCTTTTGTGTGCGTCCTTGGCACTGCGGTAGTTGGTAAATTATAGGCTACAATGAATATCGTGTGGGATCCGTTTATTACTTCGCCATCTGGCCGATGTCTTATTACATATAGGGCAGTCGAAATCGTGATCAATTTTATCTAGCCTCATATTCGAAGTTTATACGACTTGAAAAAGGAATGGGGTACCAATAATATTCACAATGGATGATGTCAGTCTAGGTATGTATTTGTGTCTACACTGTTCGAGCCATAGAGTTCCATAATTTTAAAAAGACTCAATCGAGTTGCGGAGATCAGAAGTCCGGAATGATCCGAGCTGCTTACTGTATTATGTATCTACGCTTTAAACAGCTCTTAAAGTCACCCTACGGTGTGATTCGAAGAATTGTCAACTCTAATAAATCTGGAATCTGATAATTCCACAACGGTCTGGTGTCCTCTTATTGCTTCAGATTTATGACTGTCGGGCAAATGAATGTATAGGTCTGGACTTTATTAAGTCAGAGTGGGATTCTCCAAGACATCTTCATCATTTAAAGGTCGGGATGCTTAAAAGTGAAAAATTGATTCAACTGAACGAGATTAAAAGAAAGTCAAAAACATTTGTTGTTTGGATATTTGTTTTCTTTTCGTTCCTTTTTTATTTTCTTTAACTCATCTTCTTCTTCTAACGTGAAGAAAAATAAATGATCTCGGCTTTACATGTGTTATTCTTTGTCTGATAGTGTTAAAGAATTATGTTTCACAAATTAAATTCTCTTGGACAGGGAGAGATACAGTTCTAATTAACTTAATTGTGTTTATCTTGAAGAATAGATTTATTACTAATAGCATTGTTTGTTTATATTAAGATGGTAGTGTTTCAATACTTTGAAAAAATTCTTTGCCTTAGTGAAAAAAAAGAGAGTTTTACCATTAATCAGTTTCAATTAGACCACTTTCAATTCTGTTTCAATAAATGTGACTATTTTCTGAATGGGTTTTCGCAAATTTGGTACACAAGACTTTGAAGTCAGATGCAAAAAGGAACAAGTTTGAATATTGTCATCACGTTTGCTGTTTTGTCTAGTAGTGATGTCTAGTAATAGTCACGTTCTGTATATATCATACAAATTTTTTAATGAAACAACATTTTTTCATGGACATTTTTGTCATAGAATATATCAATATGCATAACAATCCACTATACGATAGATATTTAAGGTTTCTTAAACAAACCTACAGCAGAATATTTAAGAAATAACAATTACGAAATACTTTAAATTATTACAATAATGCAACATGTTTTCGTAAGAATTAGCGGTGTACCGACAAACTGTGTCGCCAAATAACTTCGTCCTGATTTCAAATCTGATAACTCCACGATGGACATACAACTTCGATTATTGATGAAATTGCGGTTGTTGACTAAGTGAGAGTATGACAATGAACTTGGGCTTTAAATATTATTTTTAAGGACCCTCTAGAGTCGACATGATGGCTAACAATGACTGAAGTCCCAAGCGGATGTCATTGGCATCCAGAAAGCACGATGGCATGGGATGAGTAAAATAGAAAGGAAAACTATGACTATAGTGATTGCTACATATAACGCTTATTTGTATACAAAATTTGGTTTCAAAGAAAGTCTTTGCCAGAAGTCTCATGAACTATATGATCAAATACCTTACTACAATGCGAATCAAACTAAATTTCCCAATCGAAGCATCATATGAACTTATGCCCTCCAAAAAAGAAGATTGCTTTAAGAGCTCCTCGATTAAATATACCAAGTTGTAACAAGTAATCGAGATGATCAGAAACACATTATAAAATCTGGGCGACAAAGAGTAATAGACTTCGTAGGTAAAAACAGAGGTAGCGTCTACAAAGAGACGTCCACCAGCCTTCTTTCACGAGCGTGCGCTCTCGTGATATACATAATTGGGGTAATAACCCCAGAGATCAGATTGTTCATTGGGGTCATTGGCTTAGGAATGTGCCATCAAATCAACTTACTAGGTGGGGTGAAAAGTAACTTCCTTGAGAATGAAAAAAAAAATTTTTTTTTTTAGTTTGATACACTTATTCTAGCGATTTTCCAACTTTGAAAAGTAATTCTCTGGAAGGTCTGCAAAATACTCCTCTGTGGCGTCGATGATTTGCTCGCGTGAGCTGAATTTTTTATTAATGAGCCATCTTTTGAAGTTTGGGAAGAGATAATAGTCCGAGGGAGACAAATCGACTCTTTCAAACACTCTTTCGAAGTGCTCTCGCGTTCGTGTTTTTTGTCGGAAGTGAGAATGCGCGGCACCCAGCGGCAGGATAACTTTTTCATATGCAGAATATTGCTCAAAATATGACGTGTGCGCTCAGTAGTAACCCTTCAGGTATCTGCTAGCTTGAGCATTTTCACTTTCCGGTCAACCAACACTCTGTAACCGTAGCGGAGGGCCTGCCGCTGCGGACTTGATCGGTAGTGGAGTTGCAGCCACCACGAAACTCTCGTGGTCCAATAATATTTATCCAACTCTTATTTTGTTTCCTTCGCCATTTTGCCTCTCAAAAAATAATGTTTTATAAGAGAACGAAAATCGTTTTTGTCCATACTCAACATGATGCCAAACACGTCATCAACAATCAGCTGTCAAAACAAAACTTAAGATAGTATCGCACTGAAATTTGTCATGTCTGTCTAAATATGAACGGACTTCAAGGCACCATAACTCTAATGTTCTGTACGCATCGAGTTGGCTACTCTGTTTTGCAAAAGCAAAATCATCTTTGGCTTCGACCAGAGCAACGTCTATATGTATGTTTGCTAAAATATATGTAGATATTGATTTAGTCAGATTCTAAAGTATTTGACTACATTTCGACAAGCAAGTGGCTGTCCGTGTTGCCCCATGGTCAAAAACTTAGGCCAAATTTTTCTGGAATCCGTAGAGGCACCAGGCGTCTTGAAAAGAATGGTTTCCGATTCTAAAACTTCCAGTCATCGCAATATAGGTTTATCTGTTCGAAGTAATGTTTCAAGAGCATAAGATTGATCTCGATCTTTGGATCTAATCTGTGCGCACTTAAGTCGTCTGCGTACACAATGGGATAGTGAAATGAGCTCACAAGATCGCTTGTATAAATGTTAAATAGGAACGGTGAATTAACCGCATCTTAGTGCAGACCGTTTTTAATGTCAAATACTTTAGCAGAGGTCACGTAGCCATTCTACTGGTGGCAATATTAAAAAGAATGCACCGCAGTGGTTTACTTAAGCAAGGAATCCAATCATAATTCACTCGTCAGACTGAAACCGGACAAACTATCAATTTTTGAACATAGTGTAAGATGTTTGGAAGACTTTGCTCTGTGTATCGAAAAAAAAATTGCCAGTTTAATTGAATTAGAAACTGCTAGATCCAGATATGAAGAAATATCCAAGCGCCATCATCAGTAAAATGTTGAGTGGAACTATATCTATCGGCTCCGAAATCAAGGATTCCAACAAGAAAACGTGTAGTTCTATCAACTCTCTTCGAAAATACATAGACAGATATTCATTTCCAGTCATTCACACCCAATCCCTAACTCCAATCTGCAACATACAATCATTCACCCTTAAAGCAGTGCGAGTCCATACTTAATTTATACCAGCATTTATATTTTTTACTAATCCGGTGTGTGAGACCATGTAAAGTTATGGTTATCATTCAGCCTGTTTATTTTAGTAAGTTTGTCGTCCTGATAACTTTGACAGAAGGATGCATTTTCTTGTTGTTTCGGTCTGTCACGAGTTGGAGAGTGCCTTTTTTGTTGAAGTAATACGCATGTAAACGAGAATTTGAAATCCAGAAATAAAATTGAAATCAATCGTTCTTTAATATACTAACTTTTTGTTTTGAGGCAAAAACTCGGTGTCAAGTGTGGGGTTGACAACACCTTCACAACAGAGTTTAATTTTCTTCCACGCAAAACTCTCCACATGGACGACGAACATTTCAAGCTGTTGCTAGAAAAACTGGATCTTCAATCCAAACTGCTAACCGGCCAGGCAACAAGGATGAAGAATTTACAACATTCAGTCACCGACATTACTCTTCGAATGAAGAAAGTTGAAAGCTATACACTTTCGGCCGTATCTCCCACAGACAGCTTAAACTATCCCGCTTATGTCAGCGGAAAACCAGCAATCAACCAGCTCATCCAACACCCAAAACAATTTGTTAATTCCTCTTGATATCAATGACATATCCTGCTTAGGCATACTGGACACAGGTTTCACTCGCACGGCGATGATTCAATCGTAAGCGATTATCCAGACCGCTACCGGGGAGACAACAGCAATGATTGGAGCACTATATACTACGCTTTATTTTTGAAATCTTAAATATAAACAGTTTGTGTACATCGCTAGTATTTCTGATGACTGTATCGTGGGCTTGGATGTTCTGCAGCGATTCTCTCAAGAATTGATCTACAAAATAAGAAGCTTTATTTTGAATGAGAAGTTATTTCCCTGAAGAGAATATTCGACCACTGTAACATCAGCATTCCTCCCCTCTCCGATTACTAGTTAAGCCTTATCGCATCTATTCGAGATAAAGAAACAGTGCATGTAAGAGTTCTTGCTCCACATTTACAAGTCTCAATGGCCGATTGCGTTTGCCAAGTATCCGACGAAAAAGTTTTCGTGAAGATTTAATAGTTCACAATGAGACTCAACCCAAACGTGTCGACGTGTTGTAAGTACAAAAACCAAAACTTCACCCGCGCTGTTGAATGAGGTACTAGAAATGATAGCGAGAACCGGTGCCTACCAGACAAACGAGGAGCAGGAATGTTTAGCGCCCTTAATTTCTCGTTATAATAACCTCTTTTCTGGCTCCCAAAGACGTACCACTTTAGTACGCCACCAGATCGATACGGGCAGTACGTAACCAATCAAACAAGCTCCTTAGAAGCCTTTTATTTTGCCTATTAGTCGAATAGAAGAAGCCACTCGAATTTTGGAAGACATGAAGGTCCAAAATATCATGTTACCTTCTAGAAGTCCATAGTATTCGCCAGTAGTTACAGACGGCGGAGTTCTATTACAAAAACAAACTCATACCCGCTCCCGAGGATTGATCTTACACTAGAACCGCTAGGAAGTTCGTCTTGGTTAGCCACTTTGGATCTTCGCTCGAAATATTGGTAAGTAGAGATGGACGACAAGGATAAGAGGAAGACGACGTTTTCAACTGGCAATGTACTATACGAGTTTAATGTAATGCCTTTCGGCTTGACCAATGCCCCGGCAACTTTTCAGCGCCTGATGAATTTGGTGTTAGACAAACTCGCGCCCACAGTCTGCTGGTTTATTTAGACATCGTTATCGTCCATCTCAAAATATCTGCCTCTTCCGAAATTAAGAAGTTGTTTTTCAGCGCTTACAAGATGCTGGTCTTCGTTTAACTTGAAAGGAATGATGTCTGAGCAAACGAGAAGTTTGCTTTTTGGGTCAAATCGTTTCGGCTGAGGGAATCGCTATCGATCCAGGCAAGATAGCTGCAGTACTAGAGTGGCCAACCTCGCTTAATACCATAAAACAGAAAACCAGTCCTTTTTAGGACTCTGTGCGTACTACTCGTACAGGCGCTTTATTCGAAATCTCTCCGCATTGGCAAAGCCATTTACCGCTTTGACTGGGAAAAATATCCACTTTCAGTGGACTGATGCCTGTCAAGATACATTAACTCAACTAAAGTAAGTCAACATTCCGATTCTGGTACAACCAATGAATGGAGACAGATTTGTTGTCGACACTGATGCAAGCCAATTTGTTTGTGGAGCTATTTTATCCCAATGCCAGGATGATCATGAAAAACTTATCGAGTATTATTGAAAAAACTTTCACAAAACCGGAAAGAAATTATTATGGCACCCGGAAAGAACTGCTTGTCGTTGTTAAAGAGGTCAATCACTTTCAGCCGTATTTGCTTGGAGGACATTTTTTATTGAGGACAGATCACAACTCTCTATGATTAGTCATGAATTTTAAGGAGCCAGAAGGTCAGACAGCTCGTTGGCTTGAGCGCTTACAACAATTTGATTTCGCTGTTGAGCAAGGACCAAGACAAAAACACCAGAATGCCGATGCTCTTTCTCGCCGTCCATGCGAAGAATCCCAGTGCCAACATTGTAACAGAAGAAATGAGCGAGAAAACATTGTGGTTCGAACAACAGCTATTACGGGGGATATGCTCGAGCAGCTATCCTTTGATGGTGAATTTTCCTTAGTCAAACAGTGGCGGGCAAGAAACAACGGCCTGCAGTTGAGGCAATCAGTGGCTTGAGCACAATCCATGCGCTGGATTGTCAGCTCACAATGGTGAGTCATACCAAATCTTAATGCCTCTCTCATTGCAGCAAAGATAATGTGACTGTCGACATACAGCTGAAACAAATACATCTTGGTTTTCTGCGACTATTTCACAAAGTGGCCTGAGGCCATTCCATTGCCAGATCAAACAGCCGAAAAATATCAGAAGCATAAATCTTTCACGTCTTTTCCCGATTTGGAGTCTCATTTCAGCTTCATTCTATACAAGTGAGGAATTTCGAATCTGCAGTGTTTGCCAATGTTTTAAAGAGATTCGGAATCGAATTGTCTACCGTTCCTTTTCATGGCATATCGCACTGCGGTGCATGAGGCTACGAAGCAGACACCCGCATTTTTGACATTTGAAAGAGAACTACGTTTCGGAGTTGTGGGCTAGACCTCCTCCGGATCAACTATCTGGAACAATAAATTCAATTGATAATCTGGTGGTGAAGAAATCGGAAACGGTGTATTCCGACCAAATATGACTGTATGCTCCAAAGAGTCTCAAAGAGGGGGGTGGTGTTACAGGACATGTAAAGTTATGGTTATCATTCAGCCTGTTTATTTTAGTAAGTTTGTCGCCTTGACAACTTTGACAGAGGAGATGCCTTTTTCTTTTTGTTTTGCGACGACAGTATAATATATTTGTGTGTTTCTATGTGAGTATAAGCCTTGTTACAGCATGTCTTACGAAAGCGAACAGCGTCGTCTTGAATACTTTCTACAAGAAACTACACTTGATGAGAACAGACCACCAAGGTCTTCAGATAGTGAATCCGAGAATGATTACGAACCAGAGGAAATACAAAATTCAGAGAGCGAAGAAGAAATGAGTAACCGAAAGCCTTCAGGTAATAACAGCTCTTTATTTTATATTGCAAAAGACAAAACTACGAAATGGAGTAAGGAACCTACGCGCCCATCTGTTTCTACTAGAAGTGCTTACATACTTTTACAGTTACCAGGACCAAAGCGGGTTATAGCTAATGAAAAAGACACTCTTGAAGTTTGGCGACACTTTTTTAAGGACTTTATTATATATATTCCTACCGTGAAAGATAAATTTTCCAAAGAAACATATGCCAGAAACTGATATCTAGGAAATATATTGCCTGATAGGATTGCTCCTTTTAGCTGGTATTAAAAAAATATAATCATCTGCACGTTGAAGAGTAGTTTCAAACTTTTTGAACAGTGGTTCAATTGAAATATTTTGGCTTTCAATGTCTGTCCAGGATTAAGATTTTACCTGCGAGTTTTGAGGTTTTATGATGGTACTACGAGGGCAAATAGAAAACAATCTGATATAATCTGCCATATTCGAGAAATATTAGAGAAATTCGTTCAGAATTGTAAGGCTAGTTACACTTTATCTGCTTTTGTGACTTTAGATGAGAAGTTGGAAGGATTTCGCGGAAGGTGCAGACAGGCCCATATAGTTTTGAAAATTCTGGCTTCGCTGTCGTTTAAATACTATGCGAACCAATTTTCAGTACAGGTCGCAACGGCACAACTGATAATCGGTACACCAGTATACCATTAGTTGAAGCATTGCTGCAAAAACTTCAACATGTTCCAAAAAAAGGGAAAAATGTTCTTATTAGTGCAATGCACAATGATGCTAAAGTCGATGCCGAAACTTAAAAGCCCGATATAATTTTGTGCTACATACTCAATGTCAATACCATAAACAGCCAGGTGATACATACAGCCAACAGTCAAGACATAAAACTTCTACGTTGTACTTTTATTGATAATAAGAGATCGGCAAAAGCACTGGAACTTTCCACGATCAGTGAGACATCTACATATATGTAGATGATGTACCTGGGACAGCGGGTCTCTCAAGAAATCGCCGGTGCTATAAGTTTTTTTTTTTTTTTTTTGGGGGTGGGGGGGGTAGGTGAGAAATCTTCATAGACACTATAAGCCCTGTGCTTATAGTAAGCAACGTGAGATTCTGACTCACTGAAAAACACCTCCCTTATGCAGACTACGACTGAGTTCACATTCAACAAGCAGTTCTTCTTCCGCAGGTGATTTTTCATTAAAGTTTCCTACTTCTTTCCTACGTACTTTAAAAATTTCGCGCTGCTAATCACCGCGCTAGATCGCAAGGCTTAGTTCTTTTTAAACGGTGCAATAAATTCGTCTCGTCAAGAATCTGTTGAACATAAATATTCGTATGTCTTTGTAGTTGATTTTTGTGTTTTCGGTTTTTTATTTAGTTCTAAAGGTTTTCGACTCCTAGGTCTTTGTGGATATTATCATTTCTAATGTACCACGGTGCATTAACAAATCCTCGGAGAACTTTGCTTTGGAATGTCTGTAAGACGTTAACGTAACATGTTTTGGTACAACCACTAAGCTGTATACTATATGTCCAGACCGGTTTTAGCGCTTGCTTATATATACTATATAGCAGAAATTTGTTTCCTAAACTGAGCTTGACCAGATTATGTCTCTATACTTAATCTCAAGCTCTTCACGTTTTTTCTTAACGTGTGCTCTCCATTTGAGTTTAGCGTCGAGTGTCATACCAAGATATTTGGTCTCCATCGCGAAAGAATTTATACTGCGTTAATAAACACATGTAGATGGTCAGTTTTCTTGAGAGTGAAGTTCACATGGACAGACTTGTTTTCATTAAGGGCGATTTGCCAAGTCTTCGTCCAATTGTTAATCCGTGTAAGGGCGCGTTGTAACTACGCAGTTACTTTTTCAATGGTTTTAGTTGTTGCCAAATGGTTATCAGTGTCATCACTAGCCAAATGTGGCTAGAACAGTATCGTCCGTTTGCGGTATATCGCGGGTAAAAAGCAAATTAAGCAGAGGGCTAAGTACACTTCCTTGCGGCACCCCCTCCTTTATTGTCTTAAAATTGGAATATTCGTTTCCGTGTCGATCATCTATGTATATATGAACTTAAAATATGAGACAATTGCTGGGGTAGAACTTGTCGAAGTTTATATTTCAGGCGCTCGTGCCATACCTTATCAAAAGCTTGTGAAACGTCAAGAAATGCACTTGAACAGACTAGTTTATACTTGATTTTTCGTCCAATTACATCGGTTATTCGATGCACTTGATCAACAGTAAAGTATTGGCTTCTAAAGGCAATTTGATGATCGGGCAAGAGGTGATTTGTGTCAATAATCGGCTTAATATGATTAAGTAAGATTCGCTCGAAGACCTTTGATTTAATCTGCATATAAGTCTGTATGACCTGACTTCAGTCAGCGGTTTACCGGGTCCCGGAACCATAATAACTTCGGCAACTTTCCACTGGTGCGGTACATGCTCTAGTCTTATGGTGGTATTTATAGGATAGAGCAACCTTAGCAAACCTTTTTTCGGTAGCGTTATCTCTCCCGTTATTAAGTCATATCCAGGGTTTTATTGTGCTTAAGCTTGGGTATAAGTGTAGCCTTTTCTATTGGAAGGTTCGTCGTCACGTTCCAGAGTATTGACAATCTCTGGAAGCACTACCTTCTTCCTACCCCGTCAACTGGTTAGCAAGGCGGCCGTCGAAAATGTTAGCTTTTTCCTTATCTTCTTTCGCTCAGTCATTCTGGTTTCTTTTTATTGGCGCCACGTGTATTTTAAGATTTCGAAGACTTTTAACAGCTCTCCATATGGAGTAATTGGTATCTTTTGTCGCTGTGAGCTTTTCTAGGTAGTTATTAATACCTTGGGTATTGAAGTCCTTGATCGATTTTTTCAACAAGTTGCAAAGCCTATTAAAGGACGTTTAATCTTGTTGAGCCCGAGTTTCATGACACTTTTTTCGCGCTCTTCGTTTCTTCCTTATCATGTTCCTGATTTCCGGCGGGTTCCTGATTTCCGGCGGGTTCCTGATTGATTCCGTGGATTGTTATTCCAGGATGCCTGCTGTATGACTTCAACAAACCGTTCAACTTCTTTTTCCAGTTGATACGGCGTTCTAAGCGGTACTTTTAACTCAGTATTTTCGACAACCTCTATTCGGAAATCTTCCCAGTGAGTTTTTTTGTTGGATAATCTGCGTGGTGTTTGCTTCTTAACCAAGGATTCGCACAATGAAAGGATAATTAGAAAATGATCGGAGGAGAGTTCGAAAGTTTCTTCAACTTTGACGTAACTAGCGTTTACTGTTTTGGCGACATCGGATGTAGGCCAGTAGGTCGGTCTGCCTATTGAGAAAAATTGCCAACCATCTTCTATGCAAGCCCTGTAGAGAGTTTTGCTTTTTTGTGAGATACATCTTGAGCACCAAAAGGTGTGCTCCGCATTAAGGTCGCCACCAATAACAAAGATTGGCTTAAGAGAATTAAATAGGTCTATGAATTTGTGTTTTTCTATTTTGCAGCGCGATTAGCAGTAGATTGAGGATATACTAAAAGTGTAATTTTTATTTTTAGCGCGTAGTCATTTGAAATTTGTGCTTCCAGAGAGTGTTCAATGCAGTCTTTTATAAATAGGGATGACCCGCTTCTTGCGTGTTTCCCGATGGATGATGAGCCATCGAGCCATGTATATCAACTGCTTTTTTCTGAAGAAAAATTGGCCGTTGGCATTCCACGAAAGAATTTTGAGCTTCTTTGTTAGATTTTTTACACAGATCTGCTTCGAGGTTGAGAAGATGTTTGACTATTATCTTATTTGTTTTAGTCAGTTCTCCTAGTCTCTCGAGAATTACTGAGAAAACATTTGAGGCAGGATCAGATGAATCACAGTTGGTCGTATTTACTCGCGCCGCTATTTGCGCGTAAGTTTTTCCACTTTTCACTTACTCGTTGTTATTTTTAACATTGTTGTTATTGGCGATTTTAGCGGCCATCACGGTGTTTGCTATCTTTGACTTCTTTAAAGGCTTTGGAGTTGGACCGCTGTTATGGGGTCTCGTACTCGCTGGCCCTGCGTTTTTTGAAGACATCGTTTTGGATTGATCCCGTTGTTTTTGCAACTCTTTCGCGATTTCGTTGGCTGGATGTTTTTCCCGATAGTTTTTGCATATCACTGGGGACTCCTTCGCGGCACTGCACTATCGCGATCGATTATTTTTAAGCCTTTATATTAAAGGTCAAATAAAATGTTTTCTTTAGGGCAAGATAGGTGCAAACCTCTAGCTACCACGCGTATGGGTCTTTCCGCTTTATTTTCGTACATATGCCATTGAATCTTCTCGGCATTTAATTTTTGCGAAAGCGAAAGGTTATTGTCTGGATTAAAGGCATTGACAGTCCATGTGCAACTTGTTATAGTCCGAGATTCCAAAGACGTTTATTTGTGGCGGTGGTCATTTTTTGGGTTGATTTTTTCCTTTATTGACCTCAACAGTATTAGAACTGGATGGCGTCTCTTTTTGTACATTTTCAGGCAAGGAATCAGCTGTGTTTTTCTTGTCTGGTCTTTTTTAAGTATCCAGTTTGTTTCTCGGACTAGCTCTTCTTCATCCGTATAAAAACTCGAGTTTTCCGGCCGGTCAAGGCGCGCATCAGACTCGGTTTCAGATTGCGTCTTAATGGCATCTAATTCCTTTTTAAGTTCGGCAGAGAGCAATTCTATATTTTGGAGTCTGGCGCGGAGATCAGAATTTTCGCGTTCGAGATTTTGCAACTTATACGGTGGGATACTGTCGCCCAAAGATACCTATTGTGCTTGGTAGCTTGGATTTTTCCAGCGATAGGCCGGCTGATCCGAAGGTTGCCAGGTGTCCGGCTGTTTCGTTAGAGATTGGGTTATTTTTTATACTGGGCCCCCAACCTGGACGATTCTGACACGGGTCGCCTATCACCTTAATCCAGCCCAGTAGATTTTTAGTTACCTCTTACGACAGGCATGCCTACCTTGGGGATATTCTAGCTCTTAACCCGAAGGGATTGGTGCTATAAAAGTACATTTTAAGTTCCTTTCCAATTTCTCTGTTGGTTACTCTCTCTCTCTCTCTCTCTTAATCTCTAAATTTCATTCTAATCAAAGAAAAGTTACAAAATTTGAATGAAGAATTTTTACATGGGCCAAATTAACTCACCGAATTATTTCGTAAAAAGCGTGCCTCCAATCTTTCTCACCACTTTCCTCCCTAATTTGTCTATCACACTAGCGGAATTCCCCTAAATTTGGAAGACCTTTTTCATAACTCTGGTCCAAAAGAGGGATCAAAGATGGAAGTCTCTTTACCAAACTTTTTCACATAAAATGTTTGAAAATATTTTATATAAAGTGCTAGGCTTTCAATGCCAGAAACTTTTATCACCTAGTCAACATGGATTTCTGAAAGGTAGATCAACTACTAGAAACTTAGTTGAGTTCGTATACCTTGTACTTTCAGCCCCATAATATAGCAACGAAATCGATTTTATTGCTACAGATTCAACTATAGTCTCATCAATAGACCCTTTTCAAATTGTCTTACCGCGGATCTCATATAATTAAAATGGATATCTCCTTATCTGACCATTTTTGTAGCATCCGTTTTAGGTCAATGTTCACAACGCTGTTTTTAGTTCATTTTGGAACTATCTTGAGAGGATTATTAAGCACTGCCCCTATCCACTTACGCCGACAACACTAACTTCTCTAAAACTATTTTGTCACCCTAAGACTTTATTCTTCTTAAAAGAAATAGGTTTTCCACTTGATGGCTAAAAAATTACTTAGAGCTTAATGTACCAGAATATCAATCTATGACCTTGTCATAGCTTGGCCAATCTATACCCCAAGTTTAGTTTTTAAGTTAGTTTAAGCTGATATTAAGCCAAATAAATGGGGGTAGCAGCCAGCACCAAAATTAAGTTACGTGCGCCATCGAAAGAATTTACATTATTGGTAGACGTACCAAACTACTTACCATAGCTGTCCTTTTCAGGATCTATGGAGATGAAAAGGAACAGGCAATTACATCGGCTATAAAGTTGTCCTCCACATTCCACCACAAGAGAAACTCTCATATTAGTATAAAATAACGTTAAGTAGACACATCAGGTTTTATAAATGCACCACATGGTTTGGCTTTTAAATAAGTCTTATCTAAGTAGATCCGCATGACACTCTGATCTTCACATTAGGCTTGCTTGAGGTGCTGTGCTGTGATATTACGGAGAACCTTTTTCTGATTTGAACTATATACCATTGCAACCTAGTCTAACCTTATCTTTAATAATGAAGCAAGGAAGGAGTGAAAAATTATTGCATAATCGTATTTCTAATCGAATCCTGCGAAAGCCTGACGTTATATTTATTTTGTTCTTAAATCTTTTCCGTAACTTTCGTACTTCGATTGATGATAGTTCCTTAACTCAATGTACTTAGAACTATTTTCAAAACTTTTGTCATAGATAGAATTTTCTTAATACTCGTTTTTTTTTTTTTTAAGAAAACAGAGTTAAATTATACACAATTTGATTTGTTTTGTTTTTCATGTAAATGTACGACTAGTTGCCAGGCAAAAGCATTTACATGCATTTATATCTTACTCTCTCTTACTAAAAGTACACTTTTGCCTACACGAGTATGAGTATCCCATTTCAAAAACAAAATCTAATCAACATCTTTCTGCAATGAACTCCTTTGGAAAAAAAGTCCAAAGCCTCGCATTTGATTAGCCATACAACGGCAAATTCGAACTTCACTTCTGTAGTAGTCCCCCCAGTACGTAACAGTAAATGTCAAAACAATAATTTGTCATATTTAAGATAGCTAAAATATTATTATGATATTTTGGCTCGATCCAAGATGGGAATTAAAGCACAATCCTCCTCGAATTACAAACAGAAACGAAGAAGATCAAGATGATGATCGTATGGGGAAGCAGAATGTCGCCGCAGCTTCATTGCTACTATAAAATTATGATTTTATCTTTTTGAAGCCCCAGGTTAGGCAATATACGTCAGTTTACCTATAGCTAGTCCAGTTGACTGAACGCAGTGTAATTCTAGAACGTAGCTCAGTCCTAATTTCCAATGTCGAGTGTTAGTGTGTCTTGGGCTGAGCTTTCATAAATTGATTGTAGTTTTGTTTCAAGTTGAGCACGTCGGTTAGACCGATGCCTGGGTGGACATGGATACTAATCATTGGTAATCAGTTGCGTTTGGCCCTGACAACGTTTATAATTCATCCTTTATGGTGTCGATAAAATGTTATGGTTTAAGTTGTAAAGGCTACAGAAGACGAATGCGCACGAGTGCTTTAGTGAGTTTTTATGAGCGAGATATTTATTTCATTGGTATTAGATGCTTAGGTTTAATAAGCGCTGTTATAGTTGATGTGCGCTCCCCACAGGGGGTGGTTGCAGTTTTGCACTCGTAAGTGGTAAACGATTTCCACAAAATTACATCTCTTTGGTGTCGGAGGCGTGCATTTGATGATGTTTAATTGAATACGTCAAGTTGGAGATATTCGTACGAGTTCATGCCTATGCACATGTTAAACAGATTACTTAATGAACACGGTTATGAGGATAATTAGATAGTGAATAAAGTTTGTTGATTAATACTATGGTGGTTTTAACAAAAACACGGATGTTAGATAAATGTAATTTGAAATCGACCTATGCTTGCACAGGGGACAACTAAGAAATCATATCGTGACTACTAAAGTCACAACGGAACTTTTAGGCTTGCAATAGTTTAGTTCTCGACGTATTGTCGGAATATCAAAAACTAAAGGCCTGATTTTTTCAATTAATAATATAGAGTTCCAGAAAAATTAACTTTTCTTCTTCTCAGCTGATGACAAGATGAACTAGAAGTGAGAAAGTATGTTATGTAAAGTAATCTTAGAACTCTCAACGACGGTCGACGAAAGAAAGTTGAAGATTCCAATAGTAGAGGCCCATCGCAGATCAGCTTGTTCGAAAACCTGTTGCTTTAGATCAGAAGAAGGTACAACTCTTCTACCAATAAAGGTCATCAATGCTAATACAAATATGAGGAGCCTACACTTGTTTACTTACTTAACGGTCTGTCGACCTATGAAGAGTCTCTGCCGTCCATTCTTTTCGACCCCAGGCGCACTGCTTCCAGTTGTGTAGACCAATTGCTTTGCCATCCGTGATGACTTGGCCCTTAAAACGGAGGTTCGGTCTTCCTTGCCGCTTCGAACCTCGGGGCAGTGGTTTGAAGAGTCTTTTTGCTACTTCCACATTTTGATGCAGCACATAGAGGTCGCGCTTGTATCTTCTCCTCCATTCGCCCTATTCGCTGAAAATTTTTTTCTCCCGAAAGAGCTTATTGTCCAGCTCTCAGATCCATAGATTAGAACCTAACTCCGAGTTAGGAGTGTTAAATTCATTTGTTTTTCCAAACCAAAGTAGCAGCGGTTTTCTAGAGTAAGACTTGAAGAAATGATATGATAGTGCATCCACTTGCTAAGTCCGATAGCTGAATCAATTTTGCCAAGATCCAAAATTCAGTCAATGTCGTGTTGTCATATGAGGCTTTGAAGCCGATAAAAATATGGTGTCTTCTTCTTCATTGACCGGATGTGCGTTCTCTTCTTGCCCAATCAAGTTCTCTACCTAATACCCAATAAATAGTTGCTACTATTCTTTGCACTTTGGTAACTAAGTTCACTCTTTCGAAGATCCTGCATTACTGGCTTAAAGTCAGTTGCTAGTCGCTTAACTTCCCTGTAAAACATCCGAATGTTATTTCTCTCACCGGACTCTTCGATGTCTTAAGCTGGAAGACTGCGTATATTATTTTCCTTTTATGTAAGATCGAAAATGGCTCGATACTCTTTCCTCGCTATCCTTGTTTTGCGCTGCAGCGTTTGTAGGTCTGCATTTTCAGACACCATTTTCTGGTGTACGTTGAGTGTGCATCACATCATACCTTGAAGATGTCGCGATACTAGTTCTATTGCTGAGGTGTAATCGTAGTCCATGAACATTCCGGATAGGGATCTTAACTAAGGGATCCCGTTGACATCCGAGGCTAGTATCTTTTCATAACTTGCTGTTTTTATATGGTAGGGAAGTGACCCCGACGGTCCAACCCCCCGACCAGGAGAGCCAGTTCCATTGAACAGTTGTTGCAGTTGGACATGTGTCAGTAATCTAATTCGGGGATGTAAGCGCTACCATTTGTCCACTAACCCTTATGTGAGGGACAAACAAAACAACGCAATTTGCGTGACGAGGTACCTAGGTACCTTCACAGAGCTTAATATAAATTGCATGTTTTTGTTTTTGTTGACTAAATTTTATTCAATTACCTACCTTAAAAACATTACAACACCATTCGTATCGGGTTCTTTGTTTGAAACCTGAGACACTCCACTGCTACAAAGCATGATATGAAAACCGAAAGATTTAATGTAAACAAAAGTGTATCAGGAGATGTTGTTAATTGGGTACAGACAATTGTGAAAATCTTACGTGTTAATTATTTTCTATTCAGAGTAAATAAACTAAGTTATAGTTATAGTATGGATAATAAGAAATACGTTCTCGTGCAAGATTACGCGTTCAAAGGTTTAATTCCAAAGAAATTCGCAGAATACTATGTGCAAGTTTGAGTGAGGAAGAAGATTATATTCCTTCTGATAATGAACAAAATTATATCCCTTAGTTAAAAATAGTACTTTAGAAATATCAGATATTAAATCTGATTAAATAAGGAAAGTATTGAAGGGCAATTTATATACTCCGACAGAAATGTTCAAACGCATTTTTTCAGACGAGTTGTGTGACTTAATCTTACGAGAAACTAACAGAAATAGTATAAAAGTTAGTGAAGCTTATAATCATAAAATGATAGAAAGATATCCAGATGCTAATACACCACCAAAAGTACAATAAAAAAAAATGATACCGTTTACTGAACAAGAATTGGATGCAGTTGGATGCAAATGCAGGAAGCATTTGACTGAATTGTGGAAACCTAATCATTTTCCTCTATTTTGTGCATCAAGGTTTTACCATAGGTTCAAAATGTTACTTTATACATTCATACAATTCGACAATGATGTCACTCGTTCTACACGTTTATCAACTGATAGAGCTGACTTGACATTTGGGTTATATTGATATCTAATTTGCAGACAAATTATAAACCTCAGGAATGTATAACGTTTGATAAACAATTATATGGATATCTTGGACGCATACGCTTTACACAGTATATGTCATCAAATCCTGAAAAATATGGTATACAAATATTTTGAGCTTTTGATGCTACTAAATCTTATCCCCTAAATGTCCATATATCGTATATGCTGTCAGGCCAAGCCAGGGCGAACTCCAAATCAATTTAGGACAACGTACAGTACTAGGCCTTGTGGCTAAGTAAAAAAATTCTGAGAGTAATATCACTACTGAAAATTTTTTTTACATTCATGCAAGTGACTCATATTTTGATTCCTTATTATAACAAAACTAAACGCGTTGACAACATGGATAAATTTCTGAGAGAATATACGAATAAACGTAAGACAAATCGATGGCCCTTAGCACTTTTCTTCAATATTATTGATATTGCAGCCTTAGCGGCATACATTATTTATATGGAGCAAAATCCTATAATTTCCTCGAGTGACAGGCGAAAAAAGATTTTGAAGAAGTTAAGTTTTCTGTTATGTTAAGAAAATATTCGTATAGAGGGACGAGCTACAAATTCTATTGATATATCGAGATCAGCAATACAAGATGTACTTGGACGTGACCTACGGGCGCAACCTACTGCATCTCCAGGGTCGTCAAATTTACCAAAACGAGACACGAGAGAAGCTTGTATTAGAAAGATATAACCATTTAGATATAACCATTATTATTTTTTTGAATTCTGTATCCAAAATAATTTAATACCTACATAATACACAGAGCTTCCCAGGTACCGTGACAATCAGTTGTAGGTGTAAAAAATAATAATTTGGCTAATTTTGGTAATCTGAGAAAGTTAAATAAATTTAAACTTTTGAATAAGATCGCAACGGATTCCTGGAGATCTCCATCGGCCTGAACTCCAGAAATGTCAAAGTATCCCGTATAAAATCACGTTGACAAATCAAACATTTAACGCTTTCAGTAACATTTTTCTTGAAAATGTAACGCTCCATTTCTCTTCATGTGCAACAAAATGTATAATGTACAGTTTTCTAAATAATGTAAATTAATTGTTCGCCTATGTACTTAATTAAATTGTACTTAAGCCAATGTTGATTAGAATTTCTTTCCTTTTTTGCTGCTGACCATTAAACATATAAACTCATTTTTTCCATGCAAGACGTCCTATTTACTTTATTTTTTTAATCAATTTGATTTAAATATATTCGATGCAGTACAGTTAGTTTTTTGCACCCAATTGAAGAGGTGAAGCCAGCGTTGATAATGTCTAAAGTATTCATCCGCTGTCGAGTTTATAGAGCTGCTATTTTTGTCTCTTGTTCAATACTCGAGCTTATAAGTTTAGTAAGTCGAGTCCGGATGGACAACAACAACAACCGATAGCTACCACTTGGAGGTAAAATAAGACTGGTCATCGCTAGGTTGACGTCAGTCACTGTCTACCCTATTCTTACAGCATTCAATCTTCAAGGAGTTTACACAAGGTCGCATAATTTATGGGCAAGCACCTCAAATGAATTTTAGGTAAAACGAATACGTGTTATGTTATATCGGATTTTCATTTTTTATAAGTGGTCATAAGCTCCATATTTTTATGGAAAAATAATATGAAGTAATCATAATAATGTCGGGTAGTCTTAAAGTTTAAGTTCGCAGAATTGCGAAAAATTTTAGAAATTGGCACCAACTTTTTATCTAGAGTAAAAGACCTTTTTAAAAAGCCTTGGATGGAAACAGTGAAAATGAAATCGTATTTCCTGATTTACAATCCTATGTACGAGTATATTGAAATAACCTTGTTGTACATGTGAATATGAATGTTATTAAGGGAGCTTTCAACAATAACGAGGGAAGATGCAGCTACCGATACTTTATTGGGCGATGAGAATCAAGCTCTAACTAGCGGATGGGTTACGGATATGATGCTGAAGAAGTGACTGCTAACTCTGTATAAAAATATTGGTGACGAGATATCCATAAAAAAAGTGTCGCAATTGCATTTATTTACCTTTCCGCTAGCAAGTCAGATTTGAATACATACTTCAAGTGCGTTGAAAAATTTTTACAGAACTTTAGCCAAAAGCATCAATTAATGACACAACTGAAAATATTTCTTTTAATACATAATCGGTATAAGGACGTCAGTTTGTTTCGAAACATTTGTGGTTTGTGTCAGGTAACTTTTTTTCAGTCTTCTTTTGATTAGATTGATTGATTTGAAATTGGAGATAATAAGATTTGTAATTGGTCGTGCTAACCATGGTTTTAGACTATAAAATAAATGAAGCGTCAGCCTCATGTTTCGGTGATGAATCTCCTTTTCTAAAACATACAGTTATTGTTCTATTTTAAAAAAAATATATTTAAATTTTGTTCGAAATTGCAACTATACAGGGTGACTGACTCGAACTGCAGCTTTTTAAAATGCTATAATTTTTTAATAAATTTTATTGTGCCAAAACAAAAAATGTTGGAAAATACATCAATTTTCAAACTGTATCAGTAGTTTTCAATATGTCCATCTTTGGCGCGAATAATGGCCTTGAGACGGCCGAAGAAAACATCGTACGCTACACGCAAGTGGCTCTGCGGTATTTTGGTCCATTTCCGGCGAAGTGCTTGTTTGAGGTGGTCCAAACTTTGGAATTTTTTAGTGCCAACCTTAGCCTTAAAAACACCCCAGACAGAGAAATCCAACGGATTTGCATCCGGAGAATTTGCAATCCATTGTGTCGAAGAAATGAAGTGTGGAACATTGTTTTTTAACCAATCGTGTGTCGAGTCTTGTTGAAATGTCCACGGTCTCGGACCGAAATCAGCTTCAATACTGTCTCTGAGACAGTTTTACGGTATACGATCGCATTAATTTTGACTCCACGGTACAAAAATACGAGCGGAGAGCGACCATCGGCGGTTATGGCGGCCCAAACCATCACCATCGGTGCTGCCTGCTTTCTGGTGGCCGTCCGAAAGTGTAAATTTTCGAAGCACTTCTCTGGCAAGTAAACTCGGTCATTTTGTTTGTTTCCGACTCATCGGAAAAAACCAAATTCGGCAACTCACCACTTTCGTGCAAGCGTAGCAAGTCCTTCGCTCTTTCGACTCTAACCTTTTCTGTTGCGGTGTAAGATCGTGTGCTTTTTAGAACTTCAATAGTTTGAGCCCAAGCTCATTTTCCAGTACTCTTTGCATCTGTTCCAAAGATATGTTGAATAAATGGCTCGTGAGCTATTTTTCTTCCACTTTTCTGCCGATGTTGCTGTTTTTTTTTTTTTTTTTTGACCACCTCCATGGCGTTTTGCAACGCTGCCAGTATCACGGTAACGAGCTATGGTTTGGGACACAAATGATTTATTGACGTTAAGGTGCTGGAAGGCTCTAACGATAGCTACTTGTGGTTTTCCAGCCAAATATAAAGCAATCACTCTATTACGTTTGAATTCCATCGCGGATAAAATTTTTTTAACACAACTGAGACGCAAATCATTTAAAAGGCTTGTAAATAATAAAATTATCTGTCAAAATTTGAGCTCACTGTTATGAACGGTTTGGAAATTATAGCAGTCTGAAGTTGGTTGCAGTTCGAGTCAGTCAGGGTGTATATTGTATAAATCAGATGATTTTGGATCGATTTTTTCCAGTTATTCGTGTTTTTATTATGTTTACAATCTCGATTTAAAAAATTGGGAAACCGACATATTTTTTCTAAAAAATAAAAAAAAAAATTAATCTTAAGAGCGTTTCAATATATGTATATATATATATATATATATATATATTTTTGCTTTTAAATTAGTGCGCTCAAGGGATTAATGTAACTTTAAAATGCGGACGATAGAAATTTAGGGAGAAAAAAAGAGAGTTACCGATGCACATAGATTTTAAATGTTTGCAGGAAATAGAGAGTTGAGCAGGACATTCCATAAACGATTTGTACGGCTTAGGAACGACTGACGATATTTTAGAGTACGTCAGAAAGTGGGCTTGAGGGTATACTGATGTGCATTCATTGCAAGACGGGTGTTATGGTTACAGATATGAAGGGACGAAATGCTATTGGCGATTTCAATGAAGCACTTGTGGTGGAAATAACGATAAAACAAACTAAGACAGAAGATATTACATCGGTGTTTAAGGGTGTCAATTGTACTCCAATTTTGTGCGAATGAATGCCTTACATATTGAAGCTAGATCACAGGTGATGAAATATTTCTTACATCGCCAGCGGAAAACTAAACATTTCGCAGCATTTCCGACGACATCGAATATGTAGTCATTCCAACGTAAGTTGTCACTGATACACACACCGAAAATGGAAAGTTTTTCGGTTTCGACAATGTAAGTGTCATGGCTGGCTATAAAAATTTTTCTTTCATTACAGCAGATGGCATTCTGTTTTGGAAGCATTAAATTTCATTCTCTAAAGACATCATCCGACAAAAATTGTTCTGGAGTTATCGTGGGCCAAAAATATGTAGGCACACGGAAATACGCACACACACATATACACAAATAATGTACAGCTAAGAACTAAGATATAGCTGACATTTTCAGTATTCTGTAATCCTAGTAAGTCAGAATGAAATCTGGCTAAGACTTACAGGCTAATGCTGCAAGCGCCCCGTATCGATAAAACCCTGGCAGGCCTCTAAAAATGCACAATGTTCGTCACCGTTAAGTTGGTGGTGTAGATGCAGATGAAATACATCTGCTCAACACCAATCTGGCTCGAAACACATGACCTCATAAGGGCTTCTGTCAACCCATGCATGACCTCACTGCTTGCAAAGATAACTATGAGATCCTGTGGTGATTAACATCCAAACATTAATAATAATGCAAACAAAAAAAAAAAAACTCTAATATAAAAACCTACGGAGAAGCAATAGCGAATTGACGGAGAATCAAGAGAACCTTTCCAGAGATCCTCCAGAATACTGGAAAGCTGGGCTATTGTTGCTGCCATTCTAAAATGTCCGCCCGTATTTGTGAGGAGGAATCCAAAATATCAGCATTCCATAAGCTAGGCTAACAGATCAGGGGACTCGTCGTAATGCTTGAGGATGGAAAAAGGCGATCAATTCATCAACCCGTGAGGGACAGTATTGAGAGCCTAAGAGTCCTCTATAGACTAAGGGCGATCCAGCTAAAAGAGACGAGAAAGCCAAGGCAGTAATCAAAAACAACAATCTTTTACACACCTCTCTCCGGCTGAAATAAACCATCTGTAAGGCATTGTAACTCGATAAAAATTATACCCTTCGGTATTTGCCCATAGCTCTCTGATGCCGATATGATTGCATTTCCAAATATCCGAATAGGAAAGTAATCCAATGAAACCGTTTATTTCAATCAAATCCGTTGAATGATGATAAGTTTGGAAGACGCCACCTCTGTTACTTATAGCGCGTTTCGTTAACTCAATTTTCATTTTAGTGTATGTAACGACTAATACACATTTCACAGGTGAATATCGTCTCCCAAAATACGAAAATGTCCTCTCATAGCAGAGCGTCGTTCGTTGGACGTGGTACGTGAATTTGAATGCAGGACTGAGAAAAAATATATATATACATGTATGTACATTTGAAAGTAAACAGATATTTTAGACCGGTACGCAGACGTAAATACGTCTGTATGTCCTTACCTGACAGTCGCTCGGGCACTTTATTCTTCCACACGAAACCGTTCTTTCCCCTCATAGTCGATGAAGGTCTTCCAACGTTCCCAACGTTCCCAACGTTCCGCGGCCGTAACTACACGACATTTCTATATAACTTATATTAGATTGAAGAAAAAAAATTCTTGACGCATTTCACGTTTAGATTTGCTTACCTGTAGTGTAAGATGATAAAATTTGCGCAGAATCAAAAATCAGTGAAACACCTTAGCTGTGTAATATGGCGGTTAATTTGACCCATGGCTATGCTACCCATTTTTAGGGGAGGAATGAGGGTTCCTTAATATTAGGTATTTATTGCCAGGGACGCTTACCGGTAAACGCTATTTAGGTAAGAAAAAAATGTTGGGATCAGGCTGACCCCAGATGCACAGTAAGGGTTAAAAGCGGTAGTAGACAATGCAACTGAAGCGGTAGTAAATATTGCGACTTAACCGATAGAACGCAAAAGATGACGATAGGGAACAGCGGAATATTTCGCAGTGGTAACAGTTGATGTTGAAAATGCCTTTAACTTCGTAGACTGGTTATCCAACAACAACTCTTTCTAGAATAGATACACCACACTATTTACTTAAGATAGTAAGAAGCTTCAATATCAAACAGAAAATGGTTTCAATTATTAAAGTGTCTCTGCAGGAGTACCACAGGGATTAGTCCTAGAACCTTTATTGTGGAATATTATGTTCACACAGTAGGTTTCGCTGATGACATTGCTATTGATAGGGTCGTTAAACATATTCATGAAGTAGAATCGTCTACAAATGCTGTTATTGCGCAAATCAAAGATTGGCTATGTTGGAAGCGAAACAATTCGGTCATAATGTTCGATAATAGAAGGCAGTCTGCACCACATGTCTTCTGTGGCAGCGAGAAGGCATCTTTACTACATTCGAATTATAACGAATTCTACCAAATATTGGTGGACCTGGTTACACTAGAAGGGTAAGAAAAGGATGCTAAGAAAAAACTATCGTCGGCATGTGGACTATGCGCATAAGGAACGATATTTGGCTTTGGAATGACATCGGTTGAATCAACATATGTTATAGTTGAAATAGTGCCTATAATATACTCGCGGATGAGATGTTTAGGGTATACAACAAAATTGCTTCAAACCACCACGTAAAAACGCATGCAATTAAAAGGATTAAAGAGAAGGAAATGATGATGATGAATTCAACAACTAGCTGGCAAAATAAATGGCACAACAACATGAAAGGCCGATGGAAATGTAAGCTAATTATATCTATAGAAGTGTGGGTAAGCCGGACTCATGGGAACTCCGCAGTTCCTGCCCGATCACGGGGGGTACCATACTAATTTATACCGATTTGGACACGATAACTCTTCATTGTGTCCAAATTGATAAAATGAGGACGAAGATGTAGAAAGAACTCCGCCGAATCGAACAGGTACTACGTGCTAAAACAGCAAGGAGATACCATAGATGCTAACCATCCTCAAAGGAATTCTTCGAGAGAGCATTTGAAGTGTGCAGGGCGAGATTTAGTACGTAGACATATTTCTGACATTGGAATATTCAGGGGTATGAATAGTGCATGCTAGGGGCTCGGGATACTAGTATTTTTCGAAGATTACACAACCAATTGCGCAGCCATAAAAAGAACACACACACATAATTTCAAGGAAATAAATTTAATAGAAACTCTGGCCCAATGTTATCAAATAGAACGAGCAAAGTTGCTTTAGTGTCACTTTTCGATCATAACCTCACATCAGTTTTACCTGTAGATACATATAATATTTTTAAAAGTCACAAGGGCTTACTATTGGATTTGGAAAAAAAAAATGGATTTGAAGAGCGATCTGCTGAAGTCGGAAATTTATGGAAAATATTATAAAAACAATGTCCAATTACATATAATTGTAGATTATATGCAATATGCAATATGCAATTGCCTTAATTGCACATAGTCCATACTTTGCTTTGAAAATTGCAATCACAAGTCCAACACCAGATCTCACAAGGCTGATTGTGATTAATGGTCATCTACATTTTGATTGAAAACTTGTGGCCAAGCAACAGGTCGTGGAAGATATTATTCATCCAGATTTTCTTGTCCAAATCTTATTTACAAACAAAAAAAAAAATATGTTTTTAAACTCCAACAATTCGCAGTGAGTAATAATTGTAAAATTATAAATAAATTATTGTCTCAGTTTAGATTATGGTGTGCACATGTGAAGTCAGAGCTATTCGTTATTGATACGTTAATCACCGTTTGTTTTTTTTTTTATAATAATTTCCCAGCACTTTACAGGCCAGACGTCATGCGCAGATACAATTTCTCATTTGCAAGGTGTTTCAATATACTCGTATTCGTCAAAGTAAAAATTATTCTCCATTCATCTAACACCTGCGTTCGAATAAATGAGCCAGAGTCACATACGGCTTATCCGGTCATTACCTATCCCGAGTTGTGAGATATACTCGTACAAGTAAAGTGCGCCTACGTCATCTCAATAGTCATCAATTGCCATGGAGTGTTGCACTGATCGGTACCAAAGTATCTAAAGTGCATGCATTCATTGCAAAAGGTGCACACATCATCACCGTCATCAGACCATCCCTTGCAGTTGTGATGTAAGTTTCATATCATTATCCGCTGCCAGATTATAAGTGAAGCGGAACTAGTTGTAGAAACGTGCATATAACATATGTAAGTATGAAATGAGTATTTGTTTTAAATTTCATATTAAATTCATAATTTAAAAGATACAAATGCTAATTACCGGATTGACTGGCTAAATGTTCCCAGGCTCCGTTGCCCGAGCTATGACTCAAAAAATTTTCTACTTACAAGTAATTCGGATTTGGTCATCATCTTGGGCATCATTTTCGCTGTGAGAACCATTAGCTGAGGGCATGATTCTCAAATTGTGGTCAAAGTCTATATCTAACAGCATTTCTGGCTGTCGTCGCGATCAGCGGTCGCCGTAGAAGCGCAGTTGAATTCTATTTTTAGATTCATATTACGTATTCAGCATATGCAATCTGCACCATTAGACTGGCACTGGTACGGTTGTATCTGGTGTGAAAGAACATGACATCACTCAAAAGTGTTTGTGGTTGCGATAGTCATTGGGGAATATAAAGTGCGGGTAAAGTAATCGATGAATTGATCCAGAAATACCAGAAGATTGCTGCTATTTGTGATCATTGTGATCAAGGGAAATTACTATCACGAAGCATTCTCACCTGAGAGGTGGTCTTTTTTGATTGACATTCAGAAGCATTCCCTATGGTAATAGAGTGTATGCTTTGCTCGTGTACGGGAATCCCCCTTGCAATGTAGTTTTGTTCTCACAATTTATTCTAAGAAGTCGACGACTGGTATTTTTTTTTTTCTTCTTCTCTAGACTGATTAGAGATTTATAGAATTTAAATGATTTAAAGTAGTGCGGAGCCATTTTTTAATGGGATATTGTGATTTACAGCAAAGTGTGTCTCTAGAGTTAAAGAGTCATATCTAATTAGAAATCAATAATGTTCATAAAAATGGAAAATACTAGAAAGATTAGGTACTATTTTCCCCTTCGTCATATTCATTGCTGTTAACAGCAAATACAATTGCATCATATCATACTAGTGAGGACCTCCAAATAGTTTGATGAGCATGTGTGCCTATATGCAGGGTTATTCAACTAGTAGACATGTATTTGGTTTTAAGTACCTACATTTTCATCTCAATGGCAGCGCAAAAAAAAAAAAAAAACTTAATAACACGAAGCTTTACTTGGAAAACATGTTTTCAATAGAAACTTGAAAAATAACTTTCATGCGCCAAACCTGGATTTATGCAAAGGGACGTCTCTATACTTTTCATGTAAATAAGTATGTACGATTTTGGTAAGGTAAAGTTTAGTAAGGTTGCAACCACAGTTTTCGCAAGTTCAAGAATATATAGCAGAAATAGAAATAGAATATCTATTTTGACATTATGTAACCAGTTATACCGGGTAATATTTCAGGAATGGATGTAAGTATTTAAAAGCAGTTTCATACCTAAACGAGTTTACTGTTCTCGAGAACCCATACCAAAATTGTCAGTAAAGTTGGCAATGTCGGACAGTTATACGATAGATTAAATAATGGTTGCTTCCTATTTCTTCCCCCTATAGTTGTTGTAGAAATTAAGAACCGTTTTCATATTTAAATTATATAAATACAAGGTCTTACCAGACGTGACATAGGCTTTGTATCTAAAACATTAAATCTTGCTGCTCGAATGGAGCTTCGCTGATTCGATGACAACATTTAGAGTTTTCGTGTGATCAAAAATGTTCTGCATTATAATTTTTCTTGACATTAATTCACTTAACAGCTATCTAGACATATTCAACTGTGACCTGGGTTCAAGTACATATATAGATACTGCAAAAATAGGAAAGCAAAAGCCTTAATATTATTGCCTTTAATATTAATGTGAATAATAATAAACTTATTGCCTATAAGGAATAATGACTATTATTTTCCTTTGGCTATAATTTCTGGATTGAAAGACTGCAAATTAAGAAGTGTGTCCAACGACGGTGTGGAATTGGATTCAACATTTCCACCATTCTGGTAAAGTGTTCAATCTAACCTCGAGGCGCTTGTTATTCGTAAGGTTCAAATCTGTCAACCAAAATATATGCGGGATTTCTGGATATATACAGGGTGACTGACTCGAACTGCAACTTTTAAAATGCTATATTTTTTTTTTTTTTTTGATAAATTTTATTGTGCAAAAGCAAAAAATGTTGGAAGATGCATCAATTTTCAAATTGTTTTCAATATATCCACATTTGGCGCGAATAATGGCCTTGAGACGGCTGAAGAAAGCATCGCACGTTGCACGCTAGTGGCTCTGCCGTATTTTGGCCCATTCCCGGCGAAGTGCTTGTTTGAGGTGGTCCAAACTTTGGTATTTTTTAGTGCCAACCTTTGCCTTCAAAATACCCCAGACAAAGAAATAAAAGAAAGTGTCGAAAAAATGAAGTGTGGAACATTGTTTTTAACCAATCTTTGTTGAAACGCGCTTTGTCAGACGGTGCCGAGTCTTGTTGAGATGTCCACGGTCTCCGACCGAAATTATTGTTTGCCCAAGGCTTCAATATTGTCTCTAAGACAGTTTCACGGTATACGATCGCATTATTTTTGACGCCACGGTCCAAAAATACAAGCAGAGAGCGACCATTGGCGGTTATGGCGGCCCAAACCATCACCATCGGTGCTGCCTGCTTTCTGGTGGCCGTCCGAAGGTGTAAATTTTCGAAGGACTTCTCTGGCAAGTAAACTCGGTCATTTTGTTTTTTGACATATTGCTCGATAACAAATGGCAACTCATCGAAAAAAAACAAATTCGGCAACTCACCACTTTCGTGCAAGCGTATCAACTCCTTCGCTCTTTCGACTCTTTTCTGTTGCGGTGTAAGATCGTGTGTTTTTTGGAACTTTAATGGCTTCAGCCCATGCTCATTTTTCGGTATGTGTTGCATGCGTTCCAATGATATGTTGAGCTCACGAGCCATTTTTCTTGCACTTCGACGCGGATTTCGCTCAATTCGAGCTTTCACTTTCCGAACCATTTCTGCTGATGTAACTGTTTTTTTATGACCACCTCCATGGGGTCTTGCAAAGCTGCCAGTATCACGGTAACGAGGTATGGTTCGAGACACAAATGATTTATTCACGTTGAGGTGCTGGAGGGCTCTAAGGATAGCTGCTTGTGGTTTTCCAGTCAAGTATAAAGCAATCACATTATCACGTTTGAATTCCATCACGGATAAAATTTTTTCAACACAACTGAGACGCAAATCGTTTAAAACGCTTGTAAATAATAAAATTAAGTGTCATGTGTCAAAATTTGAGCTCACTTTTGTAAACGGTTTGGAAAATATAGCAGTCTGAAGTTGGTTGCAGTTCGAGTCAGTCAGGGTGTATATGTATAATTAAAGTACGAGGCAGTGAATTACGTTTGATTGTAGTCCTATTCAAGTAAACGGTATCTTTCTTGCTCCATCTTGCATATTGTGATTTCAGTTTACTGTTTTATCTATTTATTTACATGTCCAATAAATTTCTGCATAAGGACAACCTTACCCTTCTTCCAAAACAACGAAAATATATTTATATTTTTAGAGAGCTCTGGCATCCTCCTATGGTAGTGTCCGACAGTATTTTTTTTTTAATTTAATTAAAATATAAATAAAGTCAATTAAGACTATTACTGATGTAATGTTGAAGACATTTAATATCATAAAAGATTTTACAATTTTGCAATTATGAGAATTTTTGCCTAGTATGAGTCCTTGAGTTGGCACATGTTAGAATATGGACACCACTTGTTTGTTTTAAAGTTGATCTAACCAATATTCTTGACTGTGGAAAATAATTTACCAATATTAGCTTGGATAGCAATGAACTCATACGATCAAAAACTAGGTGATATAATCTCCTTGGTCAAAGTATTGGATAATAAAAAAATGCAAACCATGCAAATCTGAAATATGTTACTCCAAAGTCACGGTGGTAACTCATCATATATTACGAGGACATTGTATTACAATTATGAAAAGACAAAAGCCGAACCAAAGTTCCGCTAAAGACAGGGATACCTTTACATTTCTAAGAAGTACATCACTAAGAAGTGACTACGCGACGGAACTATGACGATATGCTTGTAATCCACTAT
Source organism: Volucella inanis (assembly GCA_907269105.1). Lineage (NCBI taxonomy): Eukaryota > Metazoa > Arthropoda > Insecta > Diptera > Syrphidae > Volucella > Volucella inanis. Next base: position 39,864,459 of record OU026154.1, on the reverse strand, counting down.
TCTGAATTAGGTATAGAAGTCATGGCTCCTGCCATCGAATAATTAGTTAATTGCAATGCCAATCATTGCCTTCTACTTTTGTTAATTGTTGAAATATGTATTTTGTATTTTAATATTACATATTTTTACCACGTATCTGCATTCCTACTGCGCTGGTGGACCCTCTCTTGTTTTTTGGTCCAGATTTTCCGACGATCTTTGTTGAATATAGCAAAACCAGTTAATTTGTTGAGCCTGATATTTCTCTAGTATTGATTTCTTAATGCAGAAACTTCTGAGGATGCGCGTACTTCCCATGAAATCACGTTTTGTGATTTTTAAACATTTGTAACGTTTTTATTTCCTTCGCTGTCATTTTTTCCTATATCTTTCAAACATCGATATGACTATTATATTTATATAACAAATCGTTAGTCAAAGCTGCATTTTTCCATCACAATATAAAACGGAATATTTGCTCCATTTATGCCACCCCACTCTGGTATTTTCCTAAGTACATAGCATAATTAAACTATTCGCACTTTAGCACGATTACTGCTTCGGTTCTTTTCGCCTCTTTATCGATTTCGCTATTTCTGCTGTACTTAGTTCAGGGTCCAAGGGTATGGATATTGCTTTTTACTGGCATTATTATATCATAATTTTAGCACCACGTTTCTGTATTTATGTTGGACCGACCTTTTGAAATACCGTGTAGAGTTTCCGCACTACTCTTACATCTTTCTTCGAAGTTGTTCCACATACTTTGTGCAGTAAGTTGTTGTACTTGGTTTATGACACTTAGAGAGACACTAGAGATATCCTCGTAAATTTAGCGCTCAAATCTGGCTTTTTTCTTTGTTTAAATTGCGCTAGTGTACTTTCTCTACTGATGCCAGTCTTCGGTCGTTGTTCTTTGGTCTTTTTATAAAAAAATCTGTCGGCAAAAGTCGGTTCTGACTTGCTAGTCTTTCGCCTAAGATCACTTTAGAATCTTTGCCTCGTCATTTTGCATCATTTCAGCATAGAGGGTGATTCTTATACCGCTGCAGATGTTATAAAGTGTTGTTTCTGCTTAATAAATAGCGAACATAGTATAATAAGGCTTTTTGATTTCTAGTATGCATATCATATGAACAAATATGTAAGCGATAGGTGGATATATATCCATTACATTATTTCAGAAGCAAGAAGAGAACTGTCTTCACACAATGGCAGAAACATTTTTTTCCTTATCCTACTTCTGATTACTGGTTTTAATTCATGGAAAATGGCCATCTGCATACGTCCCATCATGCAAAACTTATTCTCATTGTGATCTAGGATGTTCTCAAAAATACCTAAAGCATATCTGTTTCTTTCATGGACTAGCTAAAAAGAATATATATGTTAGTGTATGCACATAGCTAGTAAGGGGTGGCCGTGGTGTAGTGATATATGCATAGACTCCTCAAGCAGAGGGTCGTGGGTTCGAATCCCGTGCGAGCCAATTTTGTGTAAAAGTTTTTTCATAGAATTTGTATGTAGTTATGTGAAAATCCCGTCGGCGTCAACTCTGACATGAAGGCATAACACTGACGTTGGAGTTCGTGCTGGCAGGGCTAAAATGTAACGAACTAACAACTAGCACGTACTTAAGACCCACTGATTGAGGATGTACTAGCTCGTCCCGTCCAGTTTGACAACCACCTCTGGAAAAAATATCGAAACCTAATACACCTGAGTTTCAAACTACTACACCACCCCCGTGCCTGGAGAAAAAGCCAGTAAAAGGGTATTCTTATCCCCTTGGTGCGCGCGCGGTATTATAAAAAAAAAAAAAACTGAGCAATTCGGAAAAATTGTCTACATCTTAGTACTAGCTCTAATATTGCCTAATTCTCATACTCGTTTTGCCGGCCTCCTACAAGTTTTAAAAAAAATCGATATGCAGACGTCTGAGCGATGATTGGTAAGTATGTTAATGCTTGGTTTCTGGGAACAAGCCAGTGCAGTGTTAGGTTTTGAATAAATACTAAGAAGATCACAAATTCTTTTTAAATAAAGCATCCTATATTATCATTATGAATGCCCGAATCGAGTTTAACAAGGAAATCTTGCATATCTTAATGTACCTCTATATCTTACATAAGAGGTATTTTTATAAATTGAAATTTTCAAAATCTTAGTATTAAATCGAAGATGGACCAAAAGCATATATGGTAAGTTTAAATCAGTTATCTTCTTTTACATTGGAACCTACCAAGTGCATTTATTAAATAATTTTTCTTGTTAAACAGTTTACTGAAGAAGAAAACTAGTTCAGATATATCTGTCTTAGATAACTTCGCATGGAGTTGAATATTTTTTTTAAAAAATCAAAAGGTAATTGGATTGAGTATACCACTTGTCTGACCTCCTATTTATGAAGAATTACATATTTTGCTAAAAGCAGAACAAAAGAAACCAAGACTCTCAATAAATAAGCACCGCAAATAAATTCATTATTAAAGCTGGAAGAAAAATCAAAATTCCACTTCATTCTACCATTCAATAACTTACACGGGAGGCTTACTCATTGCTATCAAGTGGCCCATCGGTGGCACAACAAACACCGGCATCGTACTCGTAATTTCCATACAGAAGCACACCATGACCTAATACGCGCGTAGGCCCATAATCATCATCAAACAAGACATCAGATGCCAAAAAAATAAATCCAAGTGGCCAAGTAGTCGAATGCCTAAGTGGTAACGATGAGACGCGACATAGTCGACTTCTGGAACAACGTACGTATGAGCTTTCAAATATTAGCCAAGTGGAAGGCAAACAAAAACTGATTTTATTTTTAACCTGCATCTTGGCTTTGTGTGTTCCTTTAACTCATTTGCGCCATTTGTGAACAGTTTTGACTGCGAATTTATGGCACTGACACCTAAGGGTTTTTTATAATTTTCGGGGGGGAAACATTGCGTGCTCTCACATACCAGATATAGTACGAGATATGAGTAGAGTATGCTTGACGGTATTAATTTTGGTAACTGGGCAAACGGTAGCCAATTACTTTGGATAACAAAGTGGTTTCTGGGTTGATGGTTGAGTGTTGCAAGCTACTGTTTATTGGAAATATCATTGTATAAGATGTGAATACTTGAAAACTGTACCCGTACTCAAATTAATTTCATCTGGGTTGCGCTAGTGGTGCTATTCATTTCTGAATTAGAAGTACATACAATAAACTTTCTGCGTTTTGGAAGTGACCGCCTAAAAGAATTCGAATAATAGATTAGGTGGTCATATAGAAAAAAAATGTTTATGAATACATATAGCATGATGACGTTCAACCAAAGATTTTTTTTTGCATGCTAGTAGGTACTACTACTGCAGCTACTACCTTAAATTTCATATTATTTGTTATTAGATTTTATTTGAAATTTTGGCAAGAATCTTTCTTTTTTATTGAAACGATCTCACGCAAATAAGGCATTTAGATTACTGTTTAAAAAATCTTAAGCATCTTAAAAGAATATACAAAAATGTTTAACAATTTACAGTTACATATACAAAATACATAAGTATTTCCAACCCAGCCGAGTTTTGCATGAAGTTTCGGTTTTCGTTCGAGGTATGTCATAGGAAGTTAAGCAGTAGTTCCTCTTTGATAGTATCTTTAACTTGCTTTGTAATCTTCTCACCTTTCTTGGTTTGCACTTCAACATGTATATCGGAAAGCACTGATGATGATGCCAATATTGAGAAGAAATCGGCGGATAATCCATTACGGTTCCAACGCAATTATTGTAACAAGGCAAGGATATTAAACCTCACATTATCCTTGAAGGTGAAAATGAAATATCTCCCATTAAAATGCATCCAAAGATTATCTTTCATGATTTCGAGTGATTTCAGCTTTGATCGAAGGTGGTTGAAGAATCGAAATTCATGGCTTACATAATTTCTGTTCTTTTCACAAAATGGCTCCATTTTAAAGTGTTTCTTTTTTTTGACCAATAGTGCTTCCAACAGAAATAACTTTGTGCATATATATAAGATCCAGACGATGCAGAAACTATGGCCACGACGGAATATCACGGTTATGGCACTTCAGCAGCTTGAATTTGACCCTCACTTTTATTGATAAATCGTGTTTAGTGAGGAGGCTTACTTTTGGATTGCGAACAAGCAAAACTGCCATTCTTGAATGAAAATAAATCCAGAAGAGACTCATGAGACTCGATTGCATTAAAAAAGTGCACTATTTGGTGTGGTCTTTCTGTAGGGGTCCTAATCTTTCCAAGACTCAGGCCAGAACTCGCATTACAGCCAATTACCGGAAATTGACTAATGACTATTTCTTCTAAAATGTGGACTTAATTCATCCAGATGGATGAATGAAATTCCGTTCCTATTAGAGGTCAAATAACTAATACTAATATATTTTTTTATGTTATCTTTATTTTTATATTAAAATTAGAATAAAAAACCAAAAATTTTAGAAACAATCAAAAATTGTTGTTTTCATGAAATTATATGGCAGTACTTAACTGAGTATACTGACCGCCTGTGTATGAAAATATTCAAAACACGCCTTTTCGACGCAAAATGTTTTTAAGCACTTTCTGCACGGCTAGCGCACTATTGAAAGACAAAGAACACAACACAGTTGTTTTTCCATTTTGGCAGGGTAATCTCCAACTCCATCTTGAGGAAGGCCATCGACTATTGATGCAGCCTGGCGCGATTTTCTTTGTTCAGTTTGACGCAAACAATATAGTTCGATATAGCGTCGGAACATGAGTTGATCCATAGGGTTATAATTAGACATCACATGTAAACGCCAGGCATTTGCAATTGCTACGTCTAAAAAGTAAGTAAATAATACCCACCACCATTTTTAACCATGTACATCAATCCTATATAATAAGCCAGACTGGTCGAGTTCATCCACACCTCCCATATTTTTATTGTACGTTTGGAATATTTGAGTAATCACTACGTCCGTCTTCTCCTTTTTTGTTGGACACCATCGTTTGGCTGTCCATAGCGGTTCAATGGTGTCGTAGTTGGTTGCCATGGTACACATAATGTTATCTTTCCATCTTACCAACAAAAGTTCACCTTTCTTGTCAAACCTTTGGTCATATGAATTGAACTGAATTGTTTGGCAGGGTGGTGTCCATAGTATTTTAGCATTGATTCGTCGATAGAGATACTATCATGAAAAGCTCCTCATTGTAAAAATTTCTGCATAAGCTTATCTGCAAGTGGTCTTATTTGAATATTTTGTCAGGCGACGTTGCTGCTAAGTCGTTGTCTACAAAATGAAGATTTATTTTTATATCTCGAAAAATATGTCTCGACATATTTTCTACATATATGTAGAACCGATGGTTCTCGAGGTAGCTTGTGGAACCCAGAAAGTATCAAAACCTCTAAGAACTTTTTTTAACACAGAGGAATCCAGTTCGAACTGATGTCTATTGTTTTGATTAGCGTATAGTTTGCTATTGAATACCATCATATCAATAACATCATTGCCAATAAAATTTTCAAAAATTTGTACGGGTTTGAGACCCTTTAGCTCTTTATAAATATCATTCCTTCGGTCACAGACTTCGTTAGTACTTCCACCAGTTGAAGAGTATGAAGGGGTTTATTTCCGCCAGGTTGGGTTCGGATTGGTTTAGCCTATAGCATCTTGTCTTCTTCTTTTGGACTCCAGCGGTTCATCATCATTGTCGCCGAACTGACGGTCTTCGCTACCACTTTCCACTCGGTTTATAAAAACCTCAATAGAACCAGGTACGTCGTGCGGTATGAAACGCGTCGCCATATCCTTATCGGTACCTTCCTCTTCATCAGTCAACGCACATGGATCAGGTGGTATGATAGCCAAGTCACATTCTTCATCATCGCTTCTGTAGCTATTAACTAAATTGTTCCTTATTACTTACTCTAACATGTATTTTATACTAATTAAATGGAAAAAACAACTTATAAGTAGTAATTACTATACAAGTCCAAAACTACTCTCTTATTTTCACAGCGTTTCAGTGAAACAACTTCAACTGTCACTTTTTTCATATTTATTGATAAACTTGAACAGTGTTATGTGACCTAAAATAAGAAAGTAATATAAGCCAAGTAAACGTTACGGGATCTTTAATTAACGCTTAAGAATATGGCTCTACAGTGACTTCTGATATGTTTTAACTACTAAAAATGAAGCCAATTCTAATTTTAAGTATAGGTACTATTGTGCCAAAAACGTCTCTATCGTCCAAGTTAAAAAAATTAAACAAATTATTAATCTCATTCGATTGATATCAAAATTGAACACAGCTATAGGCACTTGTATATATGAAATAAAAACGGAAATGCTCAACGGATATCCTTTTTGTAGACGTCATTCTAAAGAAACATAGCAAAACAGTCAAAAACAATATATAAAAAAAAACTAAGATACTCGCATAAGAAACTTGGAAAAACGCATTCATAATTAATAACCGCTCATCGCGCACGTGATTTGATATCCTCTCACGACCTGTTTATCCGATTTGTCCTGGAACTATGTCTTATTTTTATCGCTCCCTATGATGGTGTACAGACTTACCCCAGGTGATGTGATAAATAAATCACATTCCATGCGATATGTGCACTAAGATTGCATATTAATATCCTAAGGACGGATGTGGATGTCGTCCCATTGTATTCGTATTGCCCTCACTTGAGGGTAGAAAGATGAAAAATTCTTATTGCCCTTTGCCTTGGAAGGACGAATCTTTGGTTTTAAGTTTTTTTTATTCAACTGGTGTATAATCAGTGCGCGGGTGTTGTAGGAAGACACTACGAGTATATGTACAACTGTTTTTGTACCATGGTTAGTGCAATGGGAGTTGCATGTTGATGATCCCTTATTGAGATTTATGGGTTGTCATGTGGTTCGTGTGCAAATAAAGTATATTATAAAAAAAAGAACAAAAAAAAAAAAAAAAGGAGAAATTGTTGAATCAGCCTACGTGGGATCAATAAAGATGGTCAATTTATTTTCAAATTAAAATTAAGATGTCATTTGTGTTTATTTCTATGGCGCCAAGAAGAAAGGTAGAGCAAAAAACAGCAAGAAGCAGAGAACAGCATATATGTTTTCTTTTTTTTTTTTTTTTTTGCAGAAATAGATGATACAAATTACTTTGAAGCATTATCGATACAACATCGTAGGTATTATTTTTGAAATTTTACAGACTTTTTCTAAAGTTCATTTATGTACATACATGTAGATAGAAAAACTCTTATTTATCTTTAAAATAATGTTAAAATATTGCAACGATGCAAATATGGTCTATCATACATAAAAACCAAAATGATATCTTTCTTGTCGTTCCAAGCTTAATTTAAGGACTCTGTGGGCATTGGCATCCATTTCCTCTTAATATTCTGGCTATTTGTTTCCGACTGACAAGATCGGTGTCACTGTAAAGGTTGTATAATTCATAACCAAAGTCCGGTATTCTTTCTTATTCTTATTCAGGTTTCTTGTTTACTGGGGAAAAACTTTTGATAAATGTGCTCATTCTCGAAAATTCTCTAATTAACTCTTTTATATTTTTGCTTACAAGAAGTTGATAACTCTGAGTTGACCTACTCATATCTAAAACAAAAGCAAGGCCAATTATTTTATCAGATTTTTCTTGACGGTAAATGCAAGGCAGGTAAAAATCGTAGATCCGATCGACATCTAAGTGATACTGATTAAGAGTACCTACTTCAGTTAACATAGCAAAATCGTCGTTTAATCCTCTCGCACCGACTCCACCCTGTTAATGATTTATGTGCAACCAATGAACGATTGCAGGTGCAAAAATCTCATCGGCAAGTACAATGGATTTTACAGATGCTACCGCGGTCAGGCCATGAATCTCATTAAAAATTCCATCCATACCGTACGTAAAAATAATGCGTGCAACTAAAGAATTTGCGTACAAGGAGCTGCGGGAATCTTTGAAATAATTCAGTTCCTCTTCGAGCTGCAGATACTTGTACTTTTACATAGGGCAAAACGTTCCTTTAACCAAAGTTATAATTTCCTGATTTTGCTCTCTCTTTCTCTGATTATCTTGGAGAATTATCCACCAGAATTGGTTGAATCAGCATCTGTAGCCAAACCAGAGATTCTTGATTTCATCCATGGACACCCTAATATAGAGTATTCCTAATTCCAGGAGGTAGCAGTAACACAGCAGTTGCGGAAAGATGCCATCTCCATCCCTAGTGCAATGGAATGGAATGACAAAATTGTCGAGAATTTCTATTTTGTCGAGTTTTGTCCCCACTTAGAGAACTAAATTGAAATTTCAATTTCAGCACCAGCACTGCAACCTGCGCATTCATTTTCTTTTAAACGAATACTTGGATGCGACTTTGTTCTCATTTTGTCATATAGCGGACGGTGAACTAAAAAGCACTACTTACAACGTAGCAGTCATTCGATTTTTTTTTTTTATCAGTCTGGACAACCAGAATGAGATCGAGAGCAATGTGCCAACAAAAACTATAGTTGGAGCTAAATCTGCGGATAAAGATATGTATGTTAGTACATCTCGATTCACTGGTGATACCCTTATGGAAGTTTCTTTACTGTTACCGCAAAAAAAGATTTTTTTTTATAAAAACTAAGCCAAAACAAATTCCCACAGGTACATAACCCTTAAGTTGTTTAGTACATGACCTTTCACATTATTTTGATTATAAAGCAAGGGCATCCTCTTATAAGAGAGTATCTCGATACACAACTTCGAACTGCGGTGAGAGTAGCAACAGTAGTGGCCTGAGAAGAAATCAGATCATGACTTACCGTAGCGTAATTTGTATAATTAAACGAATTCACATAATTAAGGTTGATTTCTCATTTAAGTTCTCCTATCCTCTTAGACGGTGATACTTGTACTCGTATTCATACATACTATACATCACTGATCATGTGAGATCCCGAAATGACCTGAAAATCACTAAGTTAGATACAGATACTGATACAGACCAAGACCGTAAGATGATTTTATTTGATAAAGCCGTCGGAATTGACGGTTTTTGACGGGTCGCGGAATAGCGTGTAACTCCAGTAGTTGAACGGATGCTCCACCTCACTTTGGAGAAGTGAAAAATTGTATACTACTTACTTCCATGAAATAAAAACATTTTATTTTAATCAAAGTGAACGGAAGTGAATGCTTTAATGGGAGTCAGATTAATCATCATGTCGGTCGTGGTCGTGGTCGGTTTGATGGTGGGATTTCGGTGTACTTTGCATTTCTGATGACTTAATTGAGGTGTGAATGGGAATTTGTAGAACTTGATTTTTTTTCTCCTTTTTTTGCATGAAAAGTTCTTATAAGATCGTACATAGATTATGGTTGTACATGAGAGCATTGAATCCGGTATGAAGTGATTTAGATGGCTTGGGTGTACTGTGTTTTTTCCATAAAGTTTCCCTTATTCAGAAATTTTTTTTATCAATATACACATAAATATGCAGAATATCATTTGAAAGAAAATAATATAATGTTTAATATTAATTGGCAGCTTCACCAGTTACGCATAATGACGTTTCAGGTCACTAACAGATACCCGCGCACAAATTTTATGACTTATAAATACTACTTTTCCATTAGGACCACCTCCTGATTCATGGTTTCAGTGCAGGCGGAAATATGAAAACAAATACGTTTTCCCAAAACTTCAACGAGATCAGGGTACTTGGCCAGCATTTTGAACATCACTCGCACACACGCTATACTTGAACGATTCAATTGAAAAAACAAGAATGGAGAGTTAGCGTGTCTTGCGATCATTTTCCATTGAAATTAAATTGGCCAGAGAAACTGAACCGATAAAAAATTGATAATTCATCCCATATGCAAACTGCAGTATAAATACTTATGCAAGGTAAATCTCTGTCCCACTTAATAGGGTATGTTTGATTTAAACTTTTAAAAGCATTTTGTAATAATAATTACCCTAGACTGACTTTAAATACATAGCCTTCCAATAATAGAAGGAGAGATTTCAAGGTGAAGTCATACCTTCTAGTACTCCTAAGAGTGTCTTTTATCTTAGTAAGCTCTATGATTTCTCCAAGAATAATATTTTAAATTTAGATTTTAGAGAGACTTGTGACCTTATTGTGAAGAATTGAGGAATTGCATGAGGCCTTCCTTCCTTTAATCGAAAGAAAATAAGCGATTCCTTTTTCATCTCTGTGTACCAGTTTCAGCAATTTGCAATATTGCATAGCAATGCTAATATACAATGATTATATTGTAGTTATCAAAAATGTAGTATTCAAAAATCAGATGTTCTGATACACAAACACTGTATTTTATGATTTGAAAACTCGCTCTAGGTGAATGAAGATACGCTATAAGTGAAAAATGGAAGTTTCAAGGCAATCAAATTGATGTAGTAAAGCAGTATATGTATCTTGGAGTGCTTATAACACCGAACTTAAACTTAGCTAAGAACTTTAAGGAAAAGTCAACAAAGCTACTTTACTTTGAATATCGATCTGATAGACGGCCTATAGGCCAAGCCATATAGTTTTCATAATTTTTTTTGGTAATTTAAAAGTGTAAAATAATAATAATTAATTAAAATAATGCCAGGAAATATGATATAATAAATGGATGGAATGAAATGAAAGTGATGTGCTGAGAATCAAAAGCAATGACAGTTATATATCTCTGAAAAATAATTTTAACTCACAAGATCATATCAATTAAATAAGAAGTACTACGTATTCAAATCCCTGGATACAACCACTTTGGAAGAGTTGATTATTGCACAGTTCAATTTAAGATATTATGTACTCCATTTCATTAGAAATATATCAGAAATTTTGAAGACGAACGATCTTTGTTTAATAGATCATTAATACGCTAATTGAATTAGGTCCTCTCTAAAACAAAAGCTGCTGTAAAACCTATTTGAAAAGACAAACAAAAGTGTTTTTAATTTCTTTCTCCGTTCCGGAGGTCGGTGAAATTCATACCCTATTCAAAAGAACTTCGTTAAATTTTATGACTTTCTAATCAATTTTCTAATTTTGTTAGAATTAAAAATAAATAATGTACTTAAAACTATCAAGGCATTATTGGCTGAAAAAGGCATTACACTAAAGTGTACTGTACTGGAAAACTAGAATAGGTTGTCTAATCAGTAACCAAAGACTAGCACACCATATGAGTGAGCGGTAATTTCGAACTATGTACATAGATACTCGAAACTTGAGAAGCAAATGATATACAATATTTAAGTTTTCTGTAGGACAAATCACCAAAGCCCTTTAATTTTAGTAAACACTCTATGCTTGCTTTTCCTTTTATTAAAGTGTACAATAGGCAATACTCTAGGTTTTGAACATATCGCCTTGTTCTAATCGCATGCTTCATCCAATTATAACAAATACTCCAATCTGCAACCATACTTTGGGATATATCTGTCAACATATTTAGGTCCACATACTTTTTCTTCTGTTGCAATAGAGTGCTTGGATAAAAACGAATCTAAAGGTTCCTTATAATTAAATATCTCAAAAGAAGGAGTAGAAAAATTAGTAATCGCATTAAGTGAAGCGCCTACAGCATCAGGTCACACTACATCATTACTAGGTACCTGCAGTCTGTTTTAGTTATAGGAGCGACATTCAGAGAGAAAATGTTCTGCGATATAGCCACCACCCTCTCAGCGAACAAGAAGGTGGTTTCATGAACGCTCTATACACCGAGTTGTTAAGCAAAAGTAAAGCGCCCCGTTAAGGTGCCAGTAAGAAGATTAGTCAGTGATCTCGATTACGTCGACCTCATTAAGGCCTATGAAATGGACAAATTTCAATGAATTCAACGGAATGCTGCCGTCAGGGTACAGAAAATCGTTTTTTCTTCGAATTAGCTTGGATGTGGTATGTCTATATATATATATATATATATTTATAGATTTTTGGCGCGCCTTAGTTTTAGTTAATGAAAGCCCATTCATCTGGTGTTCTCAATATAGTCAATTGCGAAGCAAGAAGCTATCTGCCTGGCTCAGATTTTCGTCGAAGCAAGTTCCTATTACGAACAAATTCGAGCTCGTATCGTTGTAAACAATTAGAAACATTCGAATAACTATTAAAATTGAAACTGGAAACACTGAAAAGAATATTTTTATTACTGGTAGCTGTTTAGGCAGGCAAATAGTAGAGAGAAAAAAGACCCGATAGCTCTATCTAAAGGTGTAGGAAGGACTAAACTTAATTCATGAGGGAAGGAGAGAAAGGCAACGTTTCATTTGCCCCATGAAAACCTAAAGTTTTTTGTTTTTAGTAACTGCGAGGAATATAAGTAGGTGCAAAAGCAAGGTATGTACAACTACATTTTTAAACGTGTGGGTCTTCAGAACTCGTAATATCACCAAGTGAAAAGACATGAACTACAAGACTAGTTTTACTTAACTAAACCTCATAGGATTCTTTAGAAGATAGCATCACAATCAAGACATCAAATTACTTTCTAAAGCATCAAATTATCGAAGGAATAGGTATCTTTTCACCATTTCTTAGAAGAAGACACTGGAAGCCTGCTAAAATCTTCCCAATGGCATCGATTCACACACAACAAGATTTTTGGGTGAACTGGTTATCAACCTTGACCAATAAACTAATCTGATGAAGGAGCTATGTGGAACATAAGAGAGCTTCTCGTTCCAATGATCTATATCCTTTTTTAGGGAGCCGGATCTTTGCAAGTTGAAACCATCTTCATCTACAACTTCCAGAAGACATTTCTTCACGATAGATTAATCACGTGAAGTGGTTCAGTAAGTTTCGTAAAAATTAAGAAACTGTGTTCCGTAACAGATTCAAGGCATGTATTTAGAAATAATTTGGCAAACCCATGCCTCATCTAAAACCATATGAAAGTTTATTTCAAAATGGCCTTCCTTGATCCTTGATTTTGTAAGGATGATGTATCCATCTTTCATTAAAAGATTCATTAATTTTTATGTCAGGCTACAATATTAAGACTTGTTTAATATTTTCTTCTTTGCCAATGCTTGTTTTTCTAGTTTTGAGTGCGTAGCATTTAAGCTATGATCTAAGACGGTGAAACATCTTGCCGCCCGTACATAAGACTTTGTCCATGCGACAATTGCAAATAATTCTGCTGAATTCGTAAACCTTTAACTTGCATTAATATTTTTTAATGAGTAAGTATTTAATATATGCCTTATCTTATCATTTTTAAAACTTAAAAGGAGTTTTTACGTTCGATAATAAGTATCCTAGAGATAAGTGTTGTGGCCCACCGCCAATTAATTCGTATTACTTCATATTCCTGACATCTCCAATAAGATATAGAAATAAATGAAGAAATATGTAAATATATAGCAGAATAAGAATAAACAGATGTTCCATACAAAATAAAGATTTTCTTAGCTTTATTGAGTTTCTTAAGACATCTTTATCATTCTGTGATAGACATTGCTATTGATTTACAGTGGGTATGTCTAATCAATAAACGCATTCCTAAGATTTAACGGAAAATCCCAATGTCACAAATCGGCAAAGTGATTTTGTCAGAGCTGAGCAGAATATCGAAGTCAGATGATTTCTTAAAGAACATTTCATAACATGCGAGTACATATAATATATAAAAGTTAAAAGTTTAATATAGGGTGCAAGGTACTCTTATGAGTTCAGACTTAAACGGTTCCCATGAGTTACAGTCTCATTTCATTTTTTTCTTGCTTATTCACGGAAACCGCAGGTTGAACCACTTAAAACCAACGAACAAGAAGAAAAAGAACCAATGAAAAAAGAAAACTGAAACGAAAGTCCAAAAACGCGTAAAACACTGCAATTAGTGATTTAGTTCACTTGATAAGGGCTTAATTTGAACGTGTGCACACAGTGGCCTCATCAGGGAGAGATCTTGCCAGCAAACTCGTATGCATACTCTACATACGCTCCTCCGGTAAGTTCGTGTCGATTGGTTTCACTGATTATAGACCCTGGACCAATTTTATAGCCTTTCAATCCTCACGCATGCGGCCCACTGCAATTGAACACAACAACGTTGCTCGTGTTCCAAGATTCCTCTTCAGAATTTTTCTTTTTTTCAGAAATCCCATCGATATTCAAAGAGAAGGATTTTTTCGTCTCGTGAACAAGAAATTGTTTTTTTTCTATTTTTTTTTTATTTATTTATTTTTTTTTTTTTGATTTTGTATTTTTAATTTGGAGCGGGATTTTAATCAATTTTCTCACTGCTAAGAATAACATTGAAGAGGAATCCACTAGCAACCAAAAACAATCAGCAGGCAAAACAAAGGTTTCACTGGAATTATGTCACACAACAATGTTTGTTCAAGATTTCAGTATAGAATTGAACTCCCGATGAGACATAGAACTAATAAACATTTCATTTTTACTATTTCCTTGGCATCACCTGTTTGCACTAAATTTCAGGTAGATGTAGAAATAAAACCTGCATTGGGTCTAGGAGGACCTGAGACCTCACATGATGTCCTTGCCACTATTAATTGGAGTGTTGCAGCAGTTTTAACGAGATTGATTTTTATCACAGGGTTGATCATGTCTTGACCCCTATATTGAGGTAAAATTAGGTTTACAGATGTTTTTATAGGTTGTCTTAGATGCTTCACTATGATAGCGACGAAATAGTTTATTAGATGGGTTAACTGGCACAGATTTTTATTTGTTTTTAGAGTTAGAAATACGAAGACACAAAAAAAAAGGTTTTCTATTAATTTTTTACTATTTATGAAAAATCGACCTGTCGAAATTCCCAGGACTTGAAATTGATCATTACTAAAAGAGTCTGTATTATTGAGAGTCAAGAAAGAGCCAAGCTCCAGCTGAACATATTGTAAATTATTTCAATGAGGAAAATCTGGTCCAAGGTCGGTGCAAAGCATCTCTAAATATTATCATAATCAACTATGAAATACGAGACCAAGCCTCTAAGCCCTGGATTTGTTTACTTCGTAAGATACTTTTTAGGAAAGTATCAAATAATATGCGGAGAGCAGCACCATACTAAATTGTATATACTATGCTAACCCCATGAAATTTATTGGATCTATTAAGATTTGGTAGCAAAGGGTCGAAATCCATGTTATTATCAGTTCTTCATTAGAGAAACTTTTTTTTCTACAATCAGAAAAAGGAATTTAATATTTGTGAAGTAATATTCATGTTTTATAGAAATTAAATACTTAAGTTAATTTCTATGCATTTGTTTTTATTTAAAAGTCAAACATATCTTGGCCTGATGTGTTTGGCTGACATGATGATATCATATGCTCGTATTTTATTTGAAATGGTAGTTTACTTGTAAGTCGTAAGTATGCTTTTGTCTACGAGAGTGTGCAGATCACGAAAATAATTATTGGCAAGCAGCACCAGCTAGTATAATTAAGGGCTAGTATAATATTGATTCTTATATTGTATGATAGTGTGTTACGTATGGTATTTCCATTTTCATGTTGCCTATTTGAAAGTTAATATCTATTTTTGCAAACAGCCAAATTCGTCAAAATATTGTTCATTTTTTAGAATGAATTCCTCCTCGTTGCCCTACTTTCAATGCAGAATGAAGGGCGGTCAAATTTCAAACTTTCTCATTGATACCGGATCAAGTAGGAACTACATCCAGAGCAATTTAATAAAAAAAAAATCCTTTTCCAAATGGTCAATATATTCTAGCAAAATCCATTGCTAGTAACATTCAAGTAAACCTTCATACATTCCTTAACCTTTTTGGCCAAACGAACAAAAAATTTAAATTCTTCTTTCTCCCAACCTTAGAAACATTTCCCAACATTTTAGGCAATGACAGTCTGAAAGAATTCAATTCTGTCATTCACGCATAACAAAATTATATCACTATTCGTGGGAAGATAAAAACCAAAATTAACAACTAAAGTCGGCTTTAGGTAATTCAATAAATATAAAACTCGATCACATGTCAGACTCACAGAAAGAATCCATTAAAATTTTAGTCGGAAAATTCCCTGGTTTATTTTCCGAACCGAACGAAAAACTCACCTACACAATTGTGTTGAACACTGTTACCATCTCAAACAAATATCCTATACCGAACGAGGTCCTATCACAACTTTGACAAAGCAAAAATTTTACGGTTTTAAATCTCAAAAGCGGTTTACATCAGATTACACTAAAGAAATCCGATATGGAAAAGACTGCATTTTCAATAAACAATGTAAAATACAGATTCACCCGACTCCCAATCAAGCGAACAATGTTGGGATGGTGCGTCACCAATCTATCGATTTTTTCATTTTACTGGTGATTTTTTTGCTGTTTGGTTCTTAAGTGTTCTATTTTTGACAGCTCACGCGTGATTCGTGACATGTTAAAGTCAAACATGCTCTGCTAGTATTGCCATTTTACGGTCGTCATAATTGACCTACTGAGCAAGAAATTCAAGCCATAGTGACCAAATTTTGCATCAAGCCACCTACCCGTATGTGTAGACTACGTACAGATGAAAATGTCTATTGCTGCTGTACCTGTGTTACTCGACTTACAGAATACAGCTTGTGTAAGAACTGAAGCTGAACGACCTGCGTCGTTCGACACAGCATCGAATTTTCGGTGAGGGGGACATAAAGAAGCTTTTTTATCAAAAATTGTCTTTTGCGACAAAGTTCATTTCTGGTTGAATTGGTATGTGAATAAACAAAAATGCAATACAAGAGCTGCCAATTTAACCGAAAAAGCGTGAAAAGGTGCGATTTATGGTCCGGCGGAATCATCGGCCCATATTTTTTCAAAGACGACCATGAAAACATAGTTGCCCTCAATGGCGCTAGCTAAACCTAATCGATGTGTGGTTTCAACAAAATGGCGTTACATGCCAAACAGCACACGAATCAATGGACAAATTAAGAAATAGGTTCGGTTAGCAATTTATTTCTCGTTTTCGACCGGTGATAATACGATTTGACGGCTTTAGATTATTTTTGATTGATTCGTCAAATCACTCATCTATGCCGATAACCCAGCGTCAACTGCAGCCTTGGAAGACAACATTACACGTGTTATCAGCGAGATACCAGACAATATGTTCGAAAAAGTGATTCGAAATTTAACTCTCCGTATGGACCACTTACAACGTAGTCATGGTCAACATTTACATGAAACTCAAATAAAAATTTTATAAATTTTACAATTTTCCTGTTTTTTTTTTCTTAAAAAAACTAATTCTGGGTGGATTTTCGAGTGAAAAATCTTTCTTTTCCGAAACTTGTTCCAAACCGTTCTTTCAGTGGCAGTAATCAAGTCAAACACTTCACAAATCACGCATATCGCTGCCTATAATTAGAGAAAGAAATGGTATGTTCATCGCTAAAAGCTGAACATATTGTAAATTATTCCAATGAGGAAAATCTGGTCCAAGGTCGGTGCAAAGCATCTCTAGGGATTATCATAATCAACTATGAAATACGAGACGAAGTCCAAGCCTCTAAGCCCTGGATTTGTTTACTTCGTAAGATACTTTTTAGGAAAGTATTAAATAATATGCGGAGAGCAGCTCTATGCTAAATTTTATATACTATACTAACCCTAAAGGGTCGAAATCCATGTTATTATCAGTTCTTCATTAGAGCAACTTTTTTTACAATCAGAAAAAGGAATCTAATATTTGTGAAGTGTAGCCAGCACATTCATTAAAGTTCGCAAAAAGGTTATACTGAAACAAAATGATAACCCGACACAACTGATGAGGTGCATTCAAAGTAAAACTTACTATAACAGCTTTATCGTTCAATGGTTTTAATTCTCCTGGCTCTAGTACCACAAGATCAGTATTAGGAAGATAAGAAGGGAGATAAGGGAGG
Organism: Volucella inanis; assembly: GCA_907269105.1. Lineage (NCBI taxonomy): Eukaryota > Metazoa > Arthropoda > Insecta > Diptera > Syrphidae > Volucella > Volucella inanis. Next base: position 39,846,579 of record OU026154.1, on the reverse strand, counting down.
GTCAACTCTTTAAATGAAATTGAGAATCTCTCTGTTGGAGTTTTTGAGAATTTACCCAGGGTTTAAAATTTCTCTGAGGAAATATCGTCTCTTTAAGGCATTTAGAATCATGCATTAATATAGGGTTTTCTAATAACTACTTGACAACTTTTTTTTTTAAATAAAAGGCAAACCATTTGAGATTATTGACTTTATTATTGGCTTGAAGTACAATCAAAACATTTATGAATGGAACTCGATTTCGTTCATATGGCCACCGCGGGCACGTTTGCAGCGGTCGATTCGTTGGACCCAATTTTTAACGACTCGGCCACACATTTCGGCCGAAACTTCCGCTATTTCGCGTTCAATGTTGGCTCTGAGCTCTTCAAATCTTCTAATCGGCGTGTTGGCATAAGCCAATGACTTAACGTAGCCCCACAGAAATAGTCAAGCGGCGTTAAATCGCACGAACGAGGCGGCCAATCGACTGGCCCATGTCTTGAGATAACACGCTCACCATACTTACTCTTCAATAAATCGATTGTAGCGTTTGCTGTGTGGCTTTTGCCACCATCCTGTTGAAAACACATGTCGTCCAAGTCCATATCTTCCAATTCGGGCCAAAAATAATCGGTGATCATGGCGTGATAACGTTGACCAACGTTATCGTCGACGAAAAAATATGGCCCAATAACGCCGCCAGCATGCAAACCGCACCAAACAGTTATTTTTTGTGGATGAAGTGGTGATTCATGAAGCACATGTTGGTTTCTACCCGACCAATAACGCTTATTGACGAACCCATTGAGCCAATCGTCACTGAAGACGATTTTGCGATGAAATTCATCATCTTGGCGCATCTTCTCCAGAACCGTATCTGAGAACATAGCTCGTTAGTTTACTTTACCATGATGAAAATGTTGAGTTTACTGAATAAATTGACAGTGACAGTTTGATGATTAGTGAAAGAGTACGTTCACAAATTAAATTCAAAGTTGTCAAGTCCCTATTGGAAAACCCTATACAAAACGTATTTTATGTAGGTGATATTAAAGGTGGTAGTGCTCGTCTATAAATCCAACCATTCCTTTGATATTATCCCTTCTGAGTTGTAGGGATTTAATTTTTTTGATGGTTCTTTCAGTCTGGTAAAGCCCTGGGATGTTTTCCCAATGGAACATTACAATTTGTTCACTAAACTCTTTTTTGATGAGTTAATTCCAGAATTCGGGATATTACTTGACGGCTCAGAGCCGATGCAAGAATCAATCGAACTGTTTCTAGCCAGTTCGTAGGTAACTTTATTTGAGACAATACCTTTATGACCAGACACCCACCAAAGTTTCAATTTGTCTTATGAAAGGGGTCTTGTAGTACCATATATTAAAACAGTGCGAAACTAATTTGGAATCAATGAGGTTAATGCCCAATGCTGCTGACTATCTTTCAGTATATAGATGAAGACGCCTTTCATTCCTTTATCGAGCGCTTTGCGCACATTTGAATGGCATGTATTTTCGCTTGATATACCATATCACTGGTTGTGAAATCCTGATGTTTTTTCCAAATAATCCAGCATCCTCCCCGGTACTCATTTTTGATCCATGGTAAGCTTTGATCATATCAACCTCAAGGATTTCGGAGAGAAGATCCATTTGATCCATGTGATCTGAGTTATTAAACTCTCTTGTTTGTAGTAGCCTGGACATGCTGCGAGTGATGGAGATGAAGTGGAGTTAAACCAATGAAGGCTTCTATTCTGCTGCAAGTATTATAAGCAGGCTTTTTTTTTTTGTTTGTTAATCCCCAATTTTTAACATACATACGACGGAAAGCCCACACGTCTTTAGTCGCTTTGGTTATTTTATTAATAAAATGTGAATTTCAATTTAGTTTTTTATCGAGAACCATTCCAAGGTATTTTCGTTGGCGTACAGAATTATTGTACTATTAAGTGGGATCTGGTCAAGACTCAGATTTCTTTAACGAGTAAGGGGAACTAGTATAGCTTTACTGAGGTTAATTGAGAATTTTTTTCCCACACAACAGTCGTATATTATCCTATATCAAACGTCTTGAGGGTGTTTGATCTTCACAATTATGTCATCGACATATCCTATTGTTTGAAAGCCCGTATTATCAAGTAGGTCATGAATGACCAGTAACCAAAAGAGCGGTGAGAGACCACCTCCTTTTGGGCAACTTTTGACGGCTGAGACAGAGATTTTAGTCTCACCGGAAGATTTGGAGATTTTCCGGCTTATGAGCATCGCTCTAACCAGTTAAGTGAAATGGTCAATAAACTTTTTGGACATGACTTCCGAAAAGGATTCATATCCGGTATTACTAAAGGCACCTATTGCTTTGATAGAACTTTTTAAAGACGCAATTTTTTTTGCAGTTTTTTCAAGGACGACATAACAATTGCGACTGTTCGTTCAGATTTTGTACAAGAACAGAAGGAATCGCATGTACTCTTTGGTGTTAAGACCTAGAATGAGAAGATACGAGTATTTCATTTTGGAACTGACCAGTAATGTAGCTCTTGTTCTAAAATTCTTTCGAGCAAATTCTAATATTCACTCACTATTATTGAGGGCAAATATATTTTTGAGCAAATTGACCGTTAATAGCCAAAATGTGCACGGACCGTGCACGGCACCGTTTTTCTGCAAAACCTTAAATGTAGCCATCATCTTTTGGGACTATACACGTGCTTTTATATGCCGCTCGGATTATTATCACTTTTCACCTGTTTGAGAACTTCGCCAAAGGAGTGGCTCTTTGATCTCACTCTCTTAGGACGAGCTGCGTATACTGCTGCTTGACTTTAGTCTAACTGAAACTTTAGGAGCCCTGTTGAGCCATACTTATATAATCCTTGATTCTGACTTCCTTATGAGATGCAGGCTCATTAGCACAAAAAAAGTTTGAGAAACTGAACTCAAAAGTATTGGGGGCGATTTCCCTTGATACTGTTGATGTTTTCTACAACCTGGAGTGGATAAAACTTCGCGATTATGAATAGAGTAAACAGGAGCGGCCTGTTGTCTCCAGTTATCCGCTCACTGTAATTTTATAATACCAACTCGTAGTTATTTATTCATTTACATTTGTAAAATAAGATTTACATAGTTCAATTATTCATAGTGTTATTGAATAAATTAAAATCTATAGTGCTCGAGAAACTAGAGTCGAACGCAGAAATTTTTACATAATTTGAAAAACCATAAGTAAACATGAATACAATCGAGCCAATTCATTTATATGATAAACTATAATATTTCAGGAGAATGAAAATAAAAAATGTGAAAAATAAGTAGCTAGTGACATACAGCAAATACATAAATATACATCGATGTCTTTAAAATTTAAATTAAATAGCTATAATTTTTAGAAAAATGGATTTTTCTTATGTTATGTGGTAAGCTATTGAATATTCTATTCTGCCGACTTCGAACGGCAGGAGTGAAAGACATATTTATCAGCAAAATATTTTGATTTCGGAAGTTTGTTATCGCCTGCCGAAAAGATGGTGATATAACTAAGGTAGACCACCTTCTTTTTTGTTGCTGTTGTTTGACGAGTTAATACTCCAAATTTTATTGCGTAGAAGTCGGCTAACTAACGCCAACTTGCTGGTTTATGCTGTTTATCAAATGAATTTCTGCGGCTGTAAATAATTTGCCCATTAATCCACCCAACCCTGCAGCGTTATTGGTCTTAAGTTTGATATCGCTAGCCATACCTCTTTTTGGTGAGGTGGACGAAGATGTTGCCGACCATCGTTTACGTTTAATTGTTAATTTGTCTGACAACGTGATGATGTCTTCGCCAGCAAACAATTCATCCTAGTACATCTTCAGTACCGACTTTGACTATTACGATAGTAAATAAGGCGAATAGGGTGCATTATGCAACTTTAATTAATTATTTTGGGCATTGCAATAACGGATTTGTGAGCTGGTGCATTGTCTTGATGAAATATCACTTTTTTCTTAGCCAAATGCGGCCGTTTTTGCTTGATTTCTTCGCTCAAACGTTGCCATAAGTTCGCATAATACTGGCCGTTGATAGTTTTTCCTTTTTTAAGATATTCAAAAAAAATTATCCCAGCGCACCCCTTGCCGGCAGATGAAACGGTCTTCGCCTTCTTTGGAGCCCGTTCTCCTTTTTGAATCCATTGTTTTAATTGTTCTTTTGTCTCGGGTGTAAGGTGATGGACCCATTTTTCATCCATTGTTATGAAACGGCGCACAAATTCTGCTTTTTTGCTGTGACACTTTGCTAAACACTAAATTGGAACATCTTCACGACACTGTTTTTGCTCGAGTGTGAGCAAACGCGGCACCCATCTTGCACACAGCTTTCTCATGTCCAAATTTTTAAATAATATGCGATGTACCGCACTTTTTTAAATGCCTACAATGTCTGTTAGCTCGCGCACTTTCAGTCGACGATTATCCAGTACCGCTTTGTGGATTTTCTTCACCATTTCTGGAGTCGTCAACTATTTGGTCGACCACTGAGATGCTCGTTTTGGCAGCTCGTACAGCCTCGTTTAAACTTAGCAACCCAAAATTTTACTGTTGTAAGCGAAGGAGCAGACTCACATAGAGTAGAATCAAGTTCAGCTTTTATATTGGTTGGGCTGAGGCCTTACAAATAAAAGTATTTTATCACATAACGATGACCACTTTTCTCCATTTTTACAAATTACAACGTTCACTATTGATGGCTGCCAAACAAATACTTTATACATATGCTTTATAGACTTTCCATTCCAGTCTTGATCAGTCCGGGTATTTCTAAGACGCACTCGTATTACGTTCTCAATCTTATTTCTTCATACATTTATTACTTATTTTTGTGAAGTTGACAATTTTTTTATTTTTTTGCTAGAATTTGTAAAAGTGCTTCGATCGAGCGCTTCTATGATTCATTACTTTTAAAAAGTATACATTCCTTCCGCCTCCTTCAATCATTAAGAATAAAACGCTATCATACTTTAATAGTTCTTTGGAAACTTATATAATAGAATTCTTCCCTTTCAACATCTTTCTTGAAAGAATTGTTCGAAACTAATAAATTAACTCCAGAAGTTTCTTCTTTCAAAAATCTGTTCCGTAACATGCATATGCAGACGAAATTGGCATAATGGTAAGACGTTTGCGACGATTGAAACAGAAGCGGCAAAGATGGGTTTAGCTTTCAACGAAGGAAAACCAACATATATGATATTAACAAAACACTACAAAACGACGCTTACGAGAAAATGTCACGATAAGCAGCTACAACTTTAAGGTGGTAAGGGACTTTATCTACTTCGGCTCCGCTATCAACTCCGACAATTACACCGTCGTGGATACCAGCGACCCAGCCCGGAAAGTTTTCAACTCAAACCCAGAAGGACAACGCCGTAGAGGACGACATTATCTATGGTAGTGCACACAAATGTTGGAGGGGGGGGACCTCAGTCAACTTGGTGTGGGAGCTATGTGAGGTATGTGACGTGCGCAATTAAAAATAAAGGTAAATATTAAGGAATACAGATCATAATAATAGCGAGTTCTTTCGTGAGACCTAGAAAATGACTTAGATATATTGATATATAATTTGCATTCTAAGTGTGTCAAAAAACTGCTTCAAAAAACAAAATCCAAATATTGGGATCACATTGAGTTCTTGGTTAGAGAAGAAAATCGGTTCAAAATTAAATGACAAATTTACAAACTATAATATACACAATCCGTAAGATTCAGATTGTAATTCTCACTATTCTAATAATATCACGTGAACCGTCTAAAGATTGCTAACTCCAATAATTTCATCACTAGTTACTCAGCCAGTTCACTGATCTTCATTTATCTAAGGCATTTCAAACTTGTGATTCACTAACCCTCTATTTCTTTGCGATTAAAGATTTCTGTATCATAAAATTACGACCATACGGATATGTGCTAATTTCCACAGCATTCCATAGACAGCCAGATAACGTCTTTTATGACAGCATATCGAAACTATTCCGCCTATGTACACGCATACAATATGAGCCGGACACATTACACATTGACCACTATCACGGATGGCTGCATATTCTACCGCTCTACTAGCCTAGCCTCTAGCACATGCATCAAACCCATTCACAAACACTTCAGATCTCCTTCAGATCTTGAAATACGGCAAATTCTAGTTATTTACCTCAAAAATGGTTCCATCATTTTAATATTTACTCTAATAAAGCGAAGTAGGAAAAAAGTAAAAAAAGGTAACACGAACAGAGGAACTGGAAAAACAAAAAACCGATTGGAATACTCACAAGAATTTGTATACCCTTTAAACAGAAAAAAAAATTAAGGAAACAACTAAAGAGCAACCATTAAACACTAAAATAAATGCAAGTGCACTTTGATGTGAGCCGCGCTTTAGTGGGCTTCTATCACTGTGCCTGTAGCGCGCATCTCACGCATCGTTGTTCTCGCAATGATACTTGAAGATAGCCTAGGCATTGATCTAAGCCATGAACGAGAGCCGTGATATGGGTACTCATGATGCTCGCGCAATCGCACCTTAAATGATATACCGGTGGTACAGTCGGTGGTCAGCAACAGCATCACCATCAGCATCCATTAGAACGATTTCTTTAATGGGCAATACCTATTGGAATATGCATGGAACTACCAGCCATAGAGACGTTCAGTTCACTCACTAATAAATGAGAATGCCAAGTGTTCTAATAACAAAACTTAACCAAATATTGACGCACAAAATGTCGGCGGCTGACTGATACTACTTATGTATTCATACCTCGTATCTACGAGTTCGATTGTCTTCGATGTGACCATAGTTATAAGATTTTACTATTGTAATTGAAATTTACAATATGAAATTCATTTTTAAAAATCAATTGAAAATAATTATACGAGTAGATTTTGATTGATTGTCATAGCGAAAGAAGGAAAACTTAACCAGTTAATCTTCGATAATTATTTCCTAGTTTTGTCTGCATGTCTCACATGACTCCGAACTTTTCTTAATGGAGCCAATATTTTAGAAACTCCCTGAAGCCTCGGACAAGACAACCACGATCATCTTGCTGTCATTGATAGTAGACTTTGATAAGACATGACATATGACATGCTATTAGTTCCTGCTTTTGCATCCTGGACGTTTTTTTCCGAAGGATCATATCAGTCCTCTTGAACTCTTTAATGAAATCTCTACATTCATATCAAAAACAACTTTAATCGTAGAAGTACGTCCAACTCTAAAAAATATACTAAGCCCGCACTGGACATTTTCCCTCAATGCATTGTTGTTAGCTGTTGAGAAAATTATAGAAACGAGGAGAGTTTTTTTTTTACTCTTTTAGCCTTTGACAGGATTAATCATGAAATTCTATGTTAAATGCTTAGGAAGTTTTAAATTCTCTTAGCAATCGACAAAACTATTCAAGTTAAAGATATCAGAGCGTGGTGGCCAACAACAAAACATCAGGTTTTCTTTCTGTTAATATTGGCGTACCACAGAGTTCTATTCTGGCACCAGTTCTATTCACTTTGTATGTGAACAAGCTTTTCGCCCAGATTAAACATTGTTGTGTACACATGATGTCCAAATTATTTTATGGCGGACATTTAATATGATGATATATTTGCAAAACTTGTGAATGATGAGTAATATGCCCTTTGGGCTCTAAAGAACGACCTCTGTCTTAAATCATATCATTGATCATTTAAAAAGAATTGTCAGTTGTATCTGTCTTTGTTCTAGAATTTCAATTTTTTTTTCTGAATATTTTCAAAGTACCTTTATAATTTTAAGAATACGAGTATTTTAAGATTCCAATTTATTATTTGCGGAGTTATAACTGCTTTAGTGACGTGGAAACTAAATTGCTTGAACTTATGCTCAAATTTTTAAACGCGTTTTTCTCGAAACTACTTTTTTACAATAAAATCTATTGGAACGATATCTCGAGTTCTAATGAACCGATTTACTTGAAATTTGGTGCACTTTAAATAATTTAAACCAAACTTTTGACTAAAACATTTTTTTTTACTAATTTTAAAAAAAATAAAAACTGTAGGAAAATATGAAAAAAAATTTTAAACCATTTTACGAAAAATTTTGTTTTTGTTTCTTTGAGGTAGGGAATATTGCAACATCTTTACTATGTTAATGTATAATGTATTTATATATATATTTCTTTGTTTCAGATGATTAGAAGAGTTGAAATCAAGTCAATAAGGACACACCCTTATTTTCAACCCACCATGTAATTTTTTGAATATTGAATATTTTTTTTTTTTGAAATTATTTTGTATGTTTTTAACTATAAATAAATATTAAGCAAAAATACGTTAGCAAAAATATATTTTTTTTTTCATCACAACTGTAAAAAAAACTCTAAAATTTGTGCTTCTAAACCAGCCTTAAGCTTGGGAATAATACTATCGAATACGTTGAGTCAAAAAAAAAAAATTGTTTATAATATTTAACAGCACCCTAACTTGGAGCACTCATGTAACCGTCACTATAGGTTTAATTTATAGCCGAATTCGTACCTTATGGCGATCACAAGATTTCCTCCCAAATAAAATTAAGTTACTTCTAGCCAAGTCACTCTTGTTGTCGATTTTCTTATATGGATGTTAGATCTTCTGTAATTCAGATGTCGATACAATCTTGTGCTCTAAGATAGAGCACTAAAGTTTCGTTCACTTTGACTACTATACGATATAATACAAACTGGCCAGCCGGAATACCTATATTACAAACTATTTTACAATCACGTATAACGTATTTATTTGTTGGTCCAAATGAGATAGTCCTGTCTGACATCCTAAAGAATATTCTTGGTAAGCTTCGTTCGACTATTTCTAACCCTGAATATCAGAAGAACCAAAGACAGAATTTCTTTTAAGGCTTCTCTTTTATATTACTTGGCTGCGTATTGAATTAATAGAATACCATATGTAATGTAAAAACATAAATAAACTTGTACATATGTATAATAATAATAATGGTATATGTTCAGCTCCTAACATACAATAAATTAAATCTTTTTCTTTTTAATTAGATCGTTATCATCTTACAAAGGTAAGCAAATATTGGAAATAGATAAATTATGACACTACGAGAGTACAATGGTATCATTCCTTAATATTGAAGGAGCTCTCAACAATGCTGAGACTTTTCACTCAAAGGAAATGGCATCTGCAAGATACCTCAGATACAGAACGAAAATAGAAAGTCTCTAGATGCACTGTACTTGTGTTGTAGGCTTTACTTGTGCTATGACCTAAAGTCATATTATGATCATTAAATCAATTCGCAGTTCCCAATTCCAAATTCTTGCATTTGGCCTCATTTATTTTTGTATAAGCGATAAAGCCAAATATTTACACTTGGCTTTACTTCTTTTTGCGAAAGTGAAAAAGCTATAATTTGGCGTTATTTCACTTTGAATCGTTTTGAATTTTGCTTAGCTGATATAAATCAACTAGCATCCCAAAACGTTAAATTTGACTCAATGGTTTTGATCCTGTTATTTTCAATGTATAGTATAATAATTTAGGATTAATCTGCTCACGCGATTTCGTCGCTTCACTAGGAGTATTTTAAAAACTGTCAGGCAGGCGCCTATGTCTTACAGGTAACCTATGTGGCATGCTTCGCGGGTAAAGGATTTTTAATCTCCCTTTCACTTCCACAGAGTGAAATAAAGACAATTGTTAAACTTTGGACATATTTTAAATTTACAATTACAGTTTTCCAAATTTTGCATTTGGCGATATTTCACGGCCATTTCAGGGTAGTTAAGGATATTGCAGTGTTTATTTTTAAGTCTCAGTCAATATCATAAAGGGCAAAAGGTGAACGGGTAGTCTAAGACACAGACTGAGGAATAGTTACTTTTTTTTATGCCATACATTTTTGTCTTCTATTTTTAATTTTTAAATAAAATTGGAATCCTTTATGATCTTCCTTATATCCGGTGCTACATAAATTCTTTTTCTTAATTTAGCTTTACTCAATCTAGGAAGCAAAGAAAACCTTCTTCAGTGCCAGCAATGGTTTTAACGAAGTTTTCCATGAGGCCTAGCTTGATGTGTAAAGGCGGTAAAATGATATTATTTTGTCGAAGAATGTAATTACTCTTCATTGGCCATTCTTTTTAAATTAAGTGTTAATTTCCAGTTCTGCTATTACAATTGCGGATAAAACAACAGCCTCCTTGCAACCCAAACAATATTCCAACTTTAAGATCTGCACTGTATTGTATTTTCCAAGAATGACGGTTATACTGGATTTTTTGGAACAGGTTTTTTTACATAAGCATATATTTCTTTTGTATAGATGCCATGTGCTAAAAGTACAGATGAGAGATCAATACCATTATGAAGTAATACTGCTTTTAAACTTAATTTTTAATAATCAATGAATAATCTCCATTGATCTCATCACTGCAATATATAAGACCACTTTCTTCTTTAAAAAAAATCTACAAACTCAGCTCTGCGTTCTCAATACACTGAGATTTGTGTACTTGAGTAAAGTAAATTTCATTGCTGAAGTCTGGAACCTAAGAGTTCAGCTTAAGTTTAAGACAAATTTAAGTCTCTAACTTAATCAATTATTTCACCTTAACGTATAAGAAATGTTTTATAAGAATATACCTTCAGTTTCGTTAAACAGAAATAACACTCAATCAGATGATCTTTTCATTCCCTCCAAATTAAAGATTCACAAAAGGGTACCTTTACACTATCCTCTTAAATAACGTACATATCTTAAATATAAAAATGTATGTCCAAGAATTATTAATACTCTCAGAAATATTGAACCCGAAATATAAATTGTAAATGTTATTTAGTAACGACGTAGGCCGTTCTCGATTGAAACTTGAAATAAACTCCCCGCAAGCAAAACAAAAGAGATCCCGTGCATTTGATCATTTTCGATTTATATTGTATACTTTTTCAAAATCAGATCGTATAAAAATTAACAAAAGAAAATTTTCACAATTTACAATAACTCTTTAAAAAAAAAAAACACTAGGAATAGGACGCCGTTAACTGTAGTACGTCTTGTAGCAATATTAAACGTCAATAAGCCCACAAGGTCGTGATAATATACAGATATGAGGCCATATTGTGTAAAGCTAGTAACAATACTTTTCTTTTTCATATACTGTCAAAAATTATGCCAAATGTATAGTTTATCATATATTTAGATATTTCGACGTAATAGGTTTTTTTTTATTATTTTTTATGTTAAAAATATATTATATAAGTATAATTGGATTAATGGCAAAAAATCGTGTTGACCGGTGAAATCAATGATTAACTATACTGCTATAGATATATAAAAAAATAAACTAAGCACAATAATTTACATAAAACACTAATAAGTCAAGTTGGCTATACAATGAATCATATAGATCTTTCTTCGCTTGAATGTATCGTTTTTCATGGGCCCATACATTTTCTTTGACTAAATTTCCCACTATTTTCCTATTTTGTTTTAATATCCGCATCATTGTCAAAGAGTGATTAAAGTCCTACTTCATCAATAGAAAACCATAAATGTTAGTTAAGCTTTTGCAAAACAGCTTTCGAGATAGTGCCATATATTGTATTTTTGCGTACGCTTTCAATGATTTGAAAAAAAAAAAAACACATTTTTAAAGGTTGCTTTAACTGCCAAAATGTATCGAAACTACAATAAATAAACAGATGTCTAAGAGCGCTACTTTTTCCTTGTTAATTAGTTTCATCTGAGAACTAAGTAAAGCTATTTAAGGAAATAAATTGCTCTAGTCATCCTTTCGAAATTCTGGCATTCCACCCGCAGGTCCAACATTAAATTTTCTGTCTGTATCTTCACCTAAAAATATCATAGAAAATTTTATTAGCTCTTGATAACTATTTCTGGCAATTACGCTGCTTAGTTAGAGGCGGTAAAATTCAAACAATTTTTTAATTTTTGAAACGGTTAGACACGATTCTATTATTTCTCTATTGCATTCTATTTTAAGGAGATCGACTACTTTACAAAGATTTCTGAACCTTTTAAAGTATGGAATGCCTGGGCTTATTTTTACTTTTTATTTTCACTTTAAAAGCACCTTTTAACACCAGTTCGTACATATGATTACTTTTGGTCAAAGAGCACATAAGATCCATTTAAATTACCTGTAGTCGATGCCGTAGTATTAGAGCAGAGAATTTGCACCTTGCTTTTGAGATTCCAATTTAAGATTACTTTCTTCAGCTTGTGGCTGTTCTTTGCCTGTAGATTACCCAACTTTCGCATAGCAATTAGTTGTTTATTATTTTCGTATGAAATTACTATAGATAAACGTTCTTCTTTCGATTTTCAAGCACTTAAAGTGCGCAATAATTTGCCATGCTCCAGTTCTTCATCTTAAAACTTTTTCGGCTACCCAGGACGTTCATCGTCTTCCAAGCGAAAAAATCGTGCAAACCACTTTTTGCACATTGGCTCAGCTAGCGCATGTTCACCATAAACTTCCACCTAAATACGATGACTTTCGGCAGCAGTTTTCTTCATATTAAATAAAGTAATGAAGAAAAACTCCCCGTAAAAACACTTTTTCAGGTACAAAGTTCGACATATTTGAGTGAAAAAAAAAATTATTGTTATTTACGCTTCAAATGAATGACATATACTGAACTGACGTACGATGACAGTAGCTTTCCAACGCATGTTCCAATGGAATAATACAAGTTACGTCATCTCTTAGCAAACCGCACGAATTAAGTTAGAATATAATATAGTTAGTTAAAATAATACTCTCGTAGTATAGTCCTGGTCCATTTAAAGGAAGTTTCAAACCCGTTATTTGAATTTCTGAGTAAATATACTTTTTTATAACTACGTAATTCCACCGCTATGTTTTTTAATTAAGAAAAGTACGTATAACTTACAAAATAATTAGAAATTTTAAGCACATTAAGAAGTTAGCATGCGCGCTTCCAAGTAAATAAGTACACGTTTAGATGCAAGACTAATGCATTCCGAGCGAAATATCGCCGCAATTATGGCCTGCGTTAATGAGGAAACGATAATATCAATGCGCAGGCGTGCACAATTTGCGTTTTCTTCATCCAAAATCTGTAACATTTTGCAAAATGGTCTCGTCTAATCTGAAGATTCAATCATGTCCAGCCAGTTGATCTGGAAACTTAATGCAAAATTGTGTTGAGCGACTTACTTTTGGCAAAAATGTGCTATTTCGAGTGAGAAAATTCCGCAAGTGACTCTTTGAACACCTTAACACACACAAAAGTACACTGTTTGTTATGGTTTGTATGCTGGTACTATAATCGACTCTTATTTTTCTAAAAACGAGGCCTAACGATACAGTCAATGGTCAGCGCTACTGTTTCTAAATTTACGTGACATCGATATGGCGCCATTTGGTTTCAGTAGGAGTAGGCTACGTCTCATACTAAGCCCAAGCTATCGACATCAATAGTGATTTCAAGATTAAGACCTTTAAATTGAACAACAAGATTTTGTGATCTAACGTCGATCAATTTTTTTCTCTGAAGATACGTTTTTTTTTTTTTTCTATTGAGCGCCCGCTCAAAGGATTTGAGTACCGTCAAAATGATTATAAACAGAGCGGGCTAAGGAAATTTAGGGAGGAAGAAAAGCGATATATACATTGTTTTTAAATGTTTGCAAGTTATAACGACCAAGAAATAGAGAGCTCGGCAGTGGGATTTAGGGTATACTGATGAGCATTCATAGCGAAAAGGATGTTACGGTTGTAGGTTTGGAGGGGCGGAATGCTACTGGCGATTTCAATAGAGCACTGGTGGTGGACATAGTGATAAAATAAAGTGAGACACGAGACATTACATCGGTGTTCCACGGTGTCAATTGACCTACTAATACTAGTATCACCTATGAGTTTTATTGCACGGTTTTGAATCCTATGTAGCAGGTGCAGAGATGTTTCAGAAGCACCTGACCAGATGTGGGCATTGTACATACCGAGAATTGAAAGTTTTTCTAGTTCGACGATGTAAGCACTATTCATGGATAATGGCTGGATATTTAAATTTCGCTTTAATAACAACAGATAGCGTTGTGTTTTGGAAGCATTAAGTTCCACTCTGTTGATAGCTCCTCAATTGGTTATGCTGTTAATATTGGAATTTAATGAGCTTAACATACCCTTCCGTTCCCGGTTTACAGCCGAAGAGCATGGACGTGATTCCGGGAATGATTATGAAAAGGTATATATTGGATTAGAAGTAGCAGATAAGAGATCATAATAAAAGTTAAAAAGAGTGTCGAAGACAGAATGGGGTCCTGGGGCACACCAACATTTATTTTGTGAATATCAGACTTGAAACCTTCCAAGACAACTTGAATTAAACGTTGCTAAAGGTAATTTCAAATCTTTTAAAGAAGAGAGTCATCGATCCCCAAAGCACGTATTTTCGATAAAACAGCCTAATGCCAATCTTTGTCAAATGCTTTAGAAATATAAGGTATAGATATTTTTCTTCCGCCAGATTGATATACGCTGTAGTTCCATATTTCGTTAAGACTTGCCATCAAATCACCAATGGACTTGTTGCTATAAAAACCGTACTGCTGGTCATTGAGAACTACTATCAGGAGTAGCAGGATGATATTGTCTTGAAATTGAATTTGAAAGAGTGCTGACCAAATTTTCGAGTTACTAAAACCACTCGGAATATCGAAAACATTCGTTTATCGGGCTATTGCTCGCTTCGGCGAATTGTTTGGACTAGAGGACAGGCCAAGAAGTGGTCACCAGCGCGTCGCCCGTACAAATCTGGTAGTAGAGGCAGTGCAGGAAGGCAGGAACGAATTCGGTGAAATTCCCTTAGGAAGCAGAAAATCATGTCCAAGGAATTGGATATATCAACCAGATCCATATCTAGGCTGATTCGGGATGATTTGCATATAAAAGTCTATCGTTGGTCCACGGGTCATATTCTAACTCCTCAACTAAGAAAAATTAGGCTGAAAAGAAACAAGCTACTTTTGTAATGGCACGCAGACAATGGCCATGAAAACGTTCTGTTTACGGATGAGAAAATTTTTACAGTGGAAGAGGTTTTCAACAAACAAAATGACAAAATTTATTTATCTAAGGAAGTAAAAAAAGTTATTCCAAGGGTTCAACGTGAACATCATCCCGCATCCGTAATGGTTTGGTGTGGGGTGTCGCATTATGGTGTCACATCCCTCCATTTCTAAAAAAAAATCGTAAAAACTGGTTCAAAGGTTTACTAAGATGTGCTAGAGAGTGCTGTGAATGGTTTGACCAACACTCATTTCAATGGATACAGATGGATCTTCAAACAGGACTCTGCTCCAGTGCACAAAGCCAATACCACGCAGGAGTGGTTCAGAGTCAATATTCCTAGTTTTAAAGCAGCAGAAGTTTTACCGTCGGGAAGTCCAGATCTGAATTCACTGGATTATGATTTCTGGTCAGATTTGAAGAACATGGCCTGCAAGACTCCCTACAGAAATTTGGAAGCTTGTGTTAAAGCAAAAGGCAGTCATTTCGAGGGAATCTAATTTTTTTTTTTTAATAATCAATTTGTGGTCTAATAAATGAAATAATTTTGAATACAATATGTTTACTGTTTTTTTTTTATAGTGTTTTATATTTTTAACAGAACTTATGGCAGCATTATATTCGAATTTTCTAAATTCTAAGTCTTTCGAATAATGAGTCTTTTTTTATGAACTTGTATCTGTACTCAGATCTCTAGATTTTTCTTCTGCGCACAGAACATTCTAGTCTGGTCACACTGAAGGCTAACCCTGGTTCTCATTCTCATTTCGTTTGGAAAGTACGAGTAATGATGATCATTTCACATTTTGGTTAGTACAAAAGGCCAGTTGTTCCCAATGGTACGAGTACTTTGTGCAATCGAAATCGGTTCTGATGTCCGACAAACACGGCTTACAGGTGCAGGGATGCTCTACCATTACCAATTTTGGGGTGAAAATTAGTCCTCGTCGTCTGGCAGATTTAAACTTCAAAGGTACTCGTAATGGCTTACTCTAGGTTTTGTTGATTCAACAAAGTGAGTACGCGGGGAACAAAAGGATTTCATGTTTTTTTTTGTCCGATAAGACCGGAGGTTAAGTGTGGTCTATTAGACAGATTGTGAAATCGGGTCTAAGTAAATATGATTCCCATTTCTTGGGCTTAATAAGGTGATTGTACTGATTGTTGAGGTTAAATACCACGACCGTAATGAGATGGATTTTATAAATAGCTTCTCCTTAAGTTGTTTGAAGAAAATCTGAAACTACGATTCAGTGGAGATAGGTAATTAGATTGAGAAGAAAAATTAAGATGTTTCGTTTAAATTGAATTGTTGGGTGTTCATTTTCGGAGATAAACTGAATTTTGTACACTAACTTAATCAAAAGGAAATTGAAGTGATTAGGTGAGATGATACTTTGTTGCTAGCGGTCTAACAGTTTTATTTCAGTGAAATACTGGAATTTCGTGGTCAAGATGTGCATCCGCACAAATCAATATCGTAACCATAAAACAAGCAATTTCTATTAGCACTTTGTTGCATTAAGTTTTAGCGGTTTTGCTAGTTTCAATTGCGGATGCTTACACTTTATGACTTTTAAATAGCACTCTTGGCACATATTGTCTTACAATGTAAAAATTATGAAGGCTTAACCTATGCATAAATGTTGGCAACAGGCAAATGGAGATGAAAAAATGACCAGAAGAAGTAAAATTGTAATCAGAAATCGAAGGAAGCATATGGGTGGTTAGAAAATAATTACTTTTAAAAGTGTTTATTCCATGCCAAGTTTTATTGTAATTGATCTACAAAAATTTACAATGATTGGAACTTATTTGTCTGCAATGTATTGCGGTAAAACTAGTTCTGGTGTACGTTTTGTATCTGATTTCCTCAAAAAGAAATTAATGGAGATGACCACGTTCAGCACACTTGTTTTATGGAATCTCAAATAGAAATCACACGGAAACTGTTACCAGTTATCACGTGTGATATCATAAATAAATTTAAGTATACTTTCTAATTCATATGAATTTTAATCTACTCTCCCTTCATGAAGTCAATTCGGAATTTTAGAATCAAATGGAGTCAGAGTATCACAATGGGATGAATAAGAGCTTCATAGAAGAATATTACTCAAACCAGGAGATATGTAAGTTATGCCATATAGAACAATGACGTGCAGACACGTAGTAAAAAATTTCGCTCCTATGCACACCCGTATATAACAATCGCCTTCAATGTAACGTAGACTATGAAATCTCACTAGATGGACACAGTTGCCAAATGCTTTTTTTTAAGAAGTTGATGTTACTATTCATTTTCCTATTTACAATTACCGACGGAAATGTTTCTCGTGACATTATCTGTAAGGAGCCATGAATTTAGTTCGAAGGTAAAGTTGTTGGACAAAATGGCAAAAGTTTGAGAGTAATTGAATAAGTAAAGAAACTGGTGATGAGTTCATGCCCATGGAAAACATCTTAATAGACGAAAGACTCGACTCCAAATCTATAGCACATCCACCTCAATTTTGATTCAGGATCTATTTAAATAACTATCAGGTCAAAAGTGCACCAAAACTTATATTGTCTTCTCTGTTTTGCTTTATATCATACACTATGTGACTTTCCTGTTAGCCCAGAGCTGATTGATAACTTTTAATTCTTCTGTTATGGAAAGTTAAATGCAAAACTCGACTTAAAAAAAATTTGTAAGTTAATCACAGATTTTGTTGGTTGCGCAGTTGTTGGCTTATCGGTTACTAAGCATCAGATCTGGAGTAAAAGCCAATTAGCATAATCGCTTTTTCAGCCGAAACTAGAAACAAAATTTTTGAATTTAAGGACCAATAGCCAGGTTTTCCGCAAGTCTAAGGCAACCAGCTCATAACTTACTGTGGTAAAGACAATCGTAAAGTCGTATTCGAAGCTTAATTGAGAAAATGACTATAAACCGGAAGTAGAGAGCGCATTTTACATTTCAGGCCAATTTTATTTGGCTGCTATGGACAGGCTAGAAAAAAAATTACAAACTATTAATGTATATCGGATAATCGAACGTTTACAGGTGTTGTGGTTATTAAAATAATTATTCAATTATTCATTAAAATATTATTCAATTGTAAGCGATTAAAATTTCGTTAGTTTTTAGTATTAATCAATATATGGCTAGGCGACGATTCCACATCTCGTGCTATGATGCGAATTATAAGAGATAATCGACTGATCTCCACGATCCTCTGATTCGGTTGTAAGTTGTTAAAGTTACTCAATCTACAATATAAAATCAGCGTATTTTACACATAAGTCATCACAAAACACACTTAATTCTAATGTATTGTATTAAATTCAAGTAACATATTAGTTTTGCTCAAGTCAAATATACCAAACATATCATAGAAAAGCTTTTCGCAGTTTATAAGCTGAAGAAACATAAATTTATGGATGTGAACTTTTTATTATAATGAGCGTGCAGTCAATTTTGCATACCATTAAAATGTTTGTAAATAACATGGACATAGGAGAATTAGCCAGGAAAAGAAGAGAGATATCGTCTTATGTTGGTATTGATATTTGAGGAATTACGTAGGAATATGGGCGTGAGGATAAAATGGTGAGCATTCACAGGGAGAATGGTGTTAGATTTGAAGGTTTGAAGAAGCAGAATGTTACTGACAATTTGATTGGAGCACTGCAGTTAAAAATAGTGATAGAACAAGTGTCAATTGATTGGGAAATATTAGCGTCACATGTAAGCTCTGTAGCACTATTTTGAATGCAAGTTTATTAAGTTTTTAGGTGCACGTGACAAAATAGAGCAAAGAAATATTGTATTGGGTATGTAATTTAATTCGTGCGGTTTTTTTTTCAAAATTTGAACGTTTATTTAAGAAAAACATGTACAATAGTATTTTTTAAAGTATTGCCCATCTGAAGCTATGACTTTTTTCCATCTTTCTGGCAATTTGTTGATCCCATCCCAAAAGAACTGAGCCAGCTTGGCAGCCAAAAATGAATCGAGCCAATTTTTGATATTCTGCTCTGATGTGAACCGTATTTCAGTGAGGGCGTTCTGCATCGACCGGAACAAATGGTAGTCAGAAGGGGCAAGGTCTAAGCTATAAGGCGGGTGTTTTCCAAATAGTTCTTAACCGGAATAGCAACGTGGGGCGTGCGTTGTCATGATGGAAAATTATTGCCTCGTGTCTAGTCTGCTTGGTGCCTGGCGTTTGTCGGCTACTGATCTCTTCAAACGTATTAATTGTGTTTGGTAGCGTTGTCCATTGATGGTTTCACCCGGTTTTAGTAGCTCATAATACAGCACACTCATCTGATCCCACCAAATACAAAGCATTACCTTCGCGCTATGGATATACGGCTTTGCCGTTGATTTGGCTGGTTGGCCGGGTTTCACATATGATTTTTTGCGCTTGGGGTTGTCATAATGGATCCATTTTTCATCAGCAGTAACAATCTGATGCAAAAATGACTTCCTTTTGTGGCGTTCCAGCAGCATTTCGGACAGGCAAAACCGCCTTTCGAAATCTCTCGGCTTGAGTTCATGTGGAACACAATTTCCTTACTTTTGAATATATTCAGCTGCTTTTGAACGTTTTGAAATGGCTGTTTGAGTGACACCCAAAGATTCTGCGAGCTCTTTTTGTGTTTGGCAACAATATTCATAGAGTAATGCTTCCAGTTTTTCATTTTCAAACTTTTTTGGCTGCCCAGGACGTTCATCGTCTTCCAAGCCAAAATCAGCGCTTTTAAATCGTGCAAATCACTTTTGGCGCGTTCGCTCAGCTAGCGCATGTTCACCATAAACTTCCACCAAAATGCGATGACTTTCGGCAGCAGTTTTCTTCATATTAAAGTAATGAAGAAGAACTCCCCGCAAAAACAATTTTTCAGGCACAAAGTTCGACATATTTGAGTGAAAAAAAAATATTGTTGTTTACGCTTCAAATGAATGTACAATGACAGTAGCTTTCCAATGCATGTTCCATTGGAATAATACAAGTTACGCCATCTCTTAGCAAACCGCACGAATTAAGTTAATACTTTAACTATTGAGGCCAGGTCAGACAGGGTAAAGTATTTCGTATGGTGCTTGATGAATCCAAGACATTTGTGGTCATTCCAATGTCGCACACAGGAGTATTTTTACATATGATAAGACTGCTCAAAAGTAAAAAAAAAGCACGCAAGACTTTCCAAGGTTGATCGACGCTCCGTCGTGCGGCATCTCAATAAATTCTCTCCGCTCTTACCTCTGCAGCATTGTCAGTTGTAACTCAGTCATTGTTGATATCGCATAATACCTTTGTTCGCAGTACTTTCGTAAGTGGTTTTCGTGACTTTGCCTATTGTGATTTTCTGTATTGGAAATCAAGAGAAACATCTGTTATGTTCCTTAGAACTAACTTACAATATAAGCAATTTCACTGCCATACTTATTTCTAAGAAAGTGATAATAATATATTGTAAGATATATATAATACAAATAAATGGACAATTCAATTTACCAACGAGCCTATCGTATGCAGAGTCAAAAGTGCATATCGATATCAACTTCAGTCTATTGACTGACCACCATAAAACTATCCGCTTTCGTCCGCCATTTCTATTTTAATACCATAGCTTCAAAGATATGGGTAAACTATTGAATTACCATATGTCCACTAAGTAATATTTTGTGTTCTGTCTTGCATATTCGTTGGATATTTTCAAGATATTTACTTAAAGAGAATTCTACGATTTGCTAGAAGATTGCTACAATTTTGGTAGTAATTGGTTACACGTTACATTTACAAAATGTTTATCACAAGCAGTAGTTGAAGAAGGCAACTTTACGAGAAGACAGTGGAAAGTGATACAAAGTGAATTCTATTCATTAATAAAAAAAAAATACAACTTCAAGAATTACTTGATGAAACTGTCTTACGTTATTATAATAATGTTGTTATTATCGATGGGGAAGAGAGATAAATTATAGGGCAATATCTAGTCACGCGCTTAGTAAGCGAATCTAAGGAAGTGCCGTCAATTAACCGGGCTAACTGAGGTTTTCCTCTAGCCCGACTCCGCCCAAGACCCATTGATGAATCTCTCTCCCCTTTATATTCATTTCATTGAACGCACTCTCAAAGGCATTTTGTGTTTAGAAACTTATTGGACGAAAACAATATTAGATATTATTACTCCCTAGAAAAACCTGTGCCTGTCCTCCAAGTGAAGATGTACGGTATCCTGATAGTAACATACTATATTGTGAAGAGTCGGTGGAGGAGCAAAAACTAAGCTTCGCCTAACACCTTGCTGAATTCTCTCATTTCCAAGCTTGTGCGAGAATTGCAAGACTTGACTAAGCACTGTCGGAAGACTGAGTCTTGTTTGCATCCTAGGACACAGTGGGATCACGAGAAATCGTATCTATTTTTAAACTGACCCCTCTGCAGTGACCCAGCTATCATAGTGTCATATTAAAGAAACTTGAAGGTGCTGAAATTATTCTTCTATCTCCGCACTTGTAATTCTTGCCAATTATCGTGCCATTATAAAGTCGCTTGTAACTAACAGGCTACCACAATAGCTTTCTTTCCGTAATCTTAAGGTGATTAACCGGAGTCCCCTTGCCAATTCCGGAATCCTGAGCATGTTTCATTATAGACTTATATACTTCCACTATTTGTTAGGTTTATGAAACGCCTTTTGAGAATACTTTTTTGTGGATTATTTTTTCTGTCAGCAAACGGCGAAAAATAGAAGATAGGTAGGTAGGTTGACCACCCGGTTAAAGTTTAACCCCTGTCGGACAAAGTTACTCATTTTTCAAATAAATTAATTTATATTTAACAATACATTATTTATTACGAATTAAATGTTTTCAACACAAAAAAAGCCATCTGCGAGGAAGTAGAAAGTAGATTGGATACAAACTGAATAACAAATCGTCACAAGAGGCTACTATAGTAGTATCAACAAATATATTTGAAAAGATTTCGGTTATGGTTGCCACCTCCTGGTCAATGTAAGTCTAGTTGACGGTTATTGAGGATATCCACTTCTATTGGAACAGGAAAAGTAAATACTTGTGAACAGACTTGTAAAAATTCTAATAAAAGTACTAAAACAGGTCAATGTAGAATAACTGAAGTTTGCGCTCTCAATTCTTCTTGCGAAGATTTATTTTTTTCAAATCAGTTTTTCGAACCGTATCACTGGCGTCAATCTAGATTTTAAAATATGTTATAAAACTTTCCTGAAAGTGATAAGCACTAAGTTAAAATTTGGTAGCAATTTTTCGCAGATTGAGTGCAACAGAGGCATAATATGCAGACTTTTATTGAGTTCAGATGAATATCGCAGCATCGGTAGAGCATGGCAGCACAAAAACAGTAAGCCTTTTTCATAAGAGGCACTCAATTTTATGATAGCAAGCACACCACATTTACCTCCGCAGAGCGATAATGACGACAGAACTATGGAATATATTGAAGAAGAAGAGGCGATTTACGTGATTTAAGTGATTATATATGTAGCATATTTTTTTAAGAATAAGTAAGGGATTTTGATTAAACATAGTGTTTAGTTCAAGTACACTTGAATGTATTCTTATCAAAGGAAGACAGCGAAATTCTACTAGATTTGTGGTTTTTCAATCAATAACGCTGTTAATGTCGGAATTTATAGAAGTGAGAAGGGAGAAGGGAAGAATAGGGACGTACGCCAGAGAATGAGTATGAAAATCAGATAATGCTTTCGTCAGTAAAGAAATATATGATACAGCGGCACATCAGCTTCCACTAAAGAAGGTATTCTTTAAAAATAAATTCACGTCATTTCATATAAAATGACTTTGCAAAATCAAGTGGAACTACCTTGCTTTCGCTAAAATTATGTACACTCTGATTTCACTGTCACTACAATTGAAAATATTGTATTCTTTGGATGGGAAGATGCAAAGTGAGCTTGTGCGAAATATTTTAGGGAATACTTTAAAACATTTTGTTGTAGAGAGGAACAGGATTTGTATAAGATAATAGCTAAGCTAGTATCTTTATTTTTGGATAATTAGGATTTGTGTTGTGGCTTCCTAATTTTTCCTAGATCTTGGTACCAAAAAGCTCTGTGCGCTCATTTGATAGAAGCGGAGGCAATGTACAAATATATCGGTAAACCATTCACCTACATACTAAGTGGGGTGAAAAGTAACCTCCTTGGGAATGAAAACATTTTTTTTAATGTTTTTTTTATTTTATTCAATATAGTCCCTTTTTATTTTGTTACACTTATTCTAGCGCTTTTCCAACTTCTTGATCCCGTGCGAAAAGTAATTCTCCGGAAGATTTGCAAAATAATAGCTGAATTTTTTTATTGATAAGCCATCTTTTGAGGTTTGGGAATAGATAATAGTCCGAGGGAGCCAAATCGGACGAATAAGATGGATGCGACAGCAATTGGAGCCGTAAGTCATTGATTTTAGCCGTGGTTGCGATGCTCTTGTGCGCCGGTCCATTGCCTTGCAAAAACAAAATTCTTTCTCGCTTCATGTGAGGCCGTTTTGCAGCGATTTCGGCCTTCAGTCGCTCCAATAATGCACAATAATACTCGCTGTTGATGGTTTTTACTTTTTCGAGGTAGTCCACGAAGAGTATCCCAGAAAACTGACGCCATAACCTTTCCGACCCATCGAGCCTTCAGTCCATTGCCGGCCACTCATTCTGTTCTCTGGTGTTCAACAGTTACCAATTGAAGCTAAAAGTCCACCAAACTCCGCATCAGCAAGTCCAAACACTCTTCCAAAGTGCTCTCGCGTTCGTGTTTTTGGTCAGGAATGAGTATGCGCGGCATATGGCGTGTGTGCTCAGTACTAATCTTTGTGGTATCTGTTAGCTCACGCACCTTCACTTTGCGGTCAGCCAACACCATTTCATGTATTTTTTTGACATTGTCCTCTGTAACCGCATCGGAGGCCTGCCGCTGCGGACTTGATCGGTAGTGGAGTTGCGGCCACCACGAAACTCTCGAAACCAATATTTGACGGTGTAATCTGACGGAGCATTAGCCCCATAATATTTATCCAACTTTTCTTTTGTTTCTTTGGCCGTTTTGCCTCTCAAATTATAATGTTTTATGAGAGAACGAAAATCGTTTTTGTCCATACTCAACATGATGCCAAACATGATGCCAAACATGTCAACAATAATCAGCTGTCAAAACAAAACTAAATACAGTATCGCACTGAAATTTGGCATGTATGCCTAAATATGAACGGACTTCAAGGCACCATAACCTTTTTGCAGTAGCAGCGCTCTTAGCTCTTGAGAGCTAAAATTGATGTAAGGCTAGGTTGAAATTGGTTTTGTGTTCATAGTATGATACTACAATACACAAAAATATGAAGAATTTTACAGCAAATAAAGCATCAAAAATTCAAACATATAACACAAGCCAAACATACTTCCATTAGCCGTATATTGGTCTGAATTAAGTTATCTGAATTAACAAGCAAACATCGTCCACACCTTTTGTCCACATATCTACATTAAAAATTCACCACCAAACCAATAACAAAAAAATAACCAACAAAAAGCAAACATAAAGTGCATCGAACCAAAATGGCACAATTTCATGACTCATCGCCGACAGACAACCAGACGGCAATTTTGCTTAGTGTCCACCCTTCCCTTTTTGATAAATCGATCGGATCGGCGGCTCAAAATACTAACGTGTATCTACTGCTCATAGCCATACATGCATACATTCAGCTGCAGTAAGAATCAAATTACACGCACACACTAACCCATTCGTGCTTGTATGACAAATTCAGAGTCTCCCGAGCTCAAAAGTACGGACGCGGCTTCTTCGACTTCGACTCCTACTTCGGCTCCAACTTCGACTCCAAAATTCAAAAACCAAACCGCGCGCACAAAATTAATATTCAGGGATGCGTTCTCTGACATGTGCTTTATTTGTAATTTAGACTGTTTCTGAGAAGTGTGCTTCTGCTCGTATTTCACGTAGGAAGCTATGTGCATGAATAATTGGACTTGGGTTGAAAACGAGGCCTTTCCAAGCTATCCGTACCTATCGACTAACCCCGACTTGTGTGTAACAGCTGCAGTTGAAGTACGAATACCACTTATAGAGTGCGCCCTATTGCGCCCGGGTAAATGTCAAGCATTAGGCGTAAGGGATCTATGAGTACGAACACCAACTACCTACCTGCACCCCAGAGTGTTTTTTTTTTTTTTCGCATTTCATTCAAAACGCGTGCCATTCCTTACAAAGTCATACACAGCGCACACATGTGGTCATACGAATATCTATACACCCGTAGAGTGCCAAACCGAGATGGATAAAACAATAGAAATTTAAAAAAAAAAAAAAAAACAAAAGAATGGAAATATAAAGTAAAAGAATGAAATACGAACTATATTGTCAATATGCAAAGTCCGGTCGGGTTGACCGAAGACGGCAGTGATTGCGGACTGCGAAGGAATGATATACTATAAGCCAGGACGTGTTTTCCATTATAATCACGAAATTGACCGCAACGTGTCGACCGTTTGTATTTGAAATGGAATCTAGAACTATGAGTCGTTATGAGTTACTAAGCTGATAATAAGTGGGCTGTTTAGCTAGTTAAAATACACTGAAAAAAATGTTCAGATGTGACATTATGATTCATTTGTTTATGTTTTTATAAATATACAATCATATATTAAAAATTTAATATGAAATTTTAAGGAAGCTTAAATGACAACTCAGTCAGAGATTTGATATATTACCACAACCGAGTTGATCCCTATCCGTTTCATACAAAGTACTTTCAAATGTTCCCGCAATGTACTGTCCTGAACCTTAAAATTACGGTACATATTTTGTGATGCTTTGACGGATTTAATGTTGACCCATTTTACCGCCTTATCTGTTTTTGAAGTTGACTGAAATGTTTGACTCCTGAACCAATGTAAAGGAGAATATCTGCGAGATTTGATTATATGCGGAATTTTGAACCTAGGGGATGCGGTTCGAAAAGGCCGCAATCTCTTGTTATGCAGTCGTCAGAACCAGAATATTTTTATCAGTTGTCAATTCGTTTGTATAACAACATCTGCTCAATGCATTTGGTGAGCCCTTTCATATAGGATGTGCTAAGCTGATATTGTAGCAATTGCTGTATGCCAGTCGTCACAATTTCATAGTGTAAGACTGCAATCAGAGTCATTTTGCTAGAAAAGGCAAGATTTTTTACTTTTGAAGGTCAATCATAACGTAGTCGTAACTGACCACGAATGTTGATAGTACATTTAGAGGATTTTTGAACGCTATTTTTGCTAATCTGGAATACATATATGACATCTGGTCTTATGTATGATTTTCCTTATAGAGAAAAAGCGCAATCAATGAAAAATGGATTTAAATATTAACTATATTTTATATTTTTAACCGCCTTTATTGAGATTTAAAATATACTCCAAAGTTTGCATTGTGCCATGTATAAATTGGCCTGCCTGTCTTGCATATTCAGTGATAAGGTTCCCTTCTATATATTCATGACATAGACTGCCCCCTCAATGTGATTGTCCAATTTCTTTTTAATTCAGAACAAGTCTCAGTAAAATGTTGTTAACATGACTTAAGACTTCCGTTCTCTTTCTTGTGTCTTAATGAAATGATGGCAGAATTCCGGTTGGTGCTAAAAAGTTAAGTTTATTTCTTGTTCTAGATAGCGACAGTCTTGTCTAGGTGATCAGGATTTTGTACTTTTAAGGGAGGGATGTACAATTTAAATGTCCGCGTACTACAAATATAGTTATTACATTTCGAAGAACCGATGAAACGTGTGAAGTATTTTCATCTGTAGTCATAACTATAGTAAACGCGTTTTAGACAATATTCTATTTAATGATTCATTAAAAAGTTTACGGCTTCTATGAAAACAACTGGAAGGAAGTCTATTCTGAATTCTTGGTCACAATGATAACGCGGTTAATAAGATCGGTGCTGTAGGAAAGGTTTAGTACCTTAATTTACTATCATCATAGCACTACGATTTTGTTTAGTATCTTAATGTGTTTAGTATCTGCAACAAGGCCGAAACTTCGCATTTTATTCTGAATTCTACTAACCAATGGTCAAACATGTAAGCATTCAAAAGAAATTTCTCCTTGGATGGCGTTAACTTGCTTATTTTGTAGCAATTATTAACTGAGGTCAATATTGGTGACAACAGAATCAGACGATAGTATGAAGCTTGATTTCGATATGTTAAATGTTGATGACATTAGTCACTTTAAGCGATTACGTATTGCATGTATAATTGTGATGTTATTTTCTGATAAGTCTCTGCATGTTAGGTACGCTTATCGAATAGTGCGGAGGAAGCCAAAATTGTTATTTACGGAAGTAAAGGCTATGTATGTTATGTTTACAAAATTTTTACGATTTCTCTATAAGCAGTGCTGATATTATATGGGTAATATGGGCTGGGTAAAGTGGATTTCAATTGAGTTGTAACTTGTTTCTGGGATATAATTTGATTGGGTTTTATATCTGAAGATGGTGTTCCAGAAGCTGATAAAGATGGTGAGAGCACTAACCTATGGATAATTTAATTTTAGTAATAAGGCAAGGCTGTATAATTAAGGTGGCTTTTGCTATCGCCTGGGGGCGAAAGTAGCAATAAATTCCTATTAAAATCGTCGTAACTCTTACTTTTCTGCTGCTTACTTTTCCCAACATTAATTCATTAAATTGTTGTCAACTCTTTATATGTAGATTGCTCCATTAAAAAATATCCTGATCTCATTTAAAAATTAGACATGACTTGTTTGCATCCACATCCAGAAAACTTAATTATGTTACTTTATCAGAATCAATAACTGAGTTATAATCGTGCTTGTAAATTACAAGGTTTTCAGTTTTGTTTAATTTAAAGTTGGAATTTTCTGTGAGTGTATTTAATTGATTGGCAATTGGTTATTATAGTCGATCAACTAACATTCGTTGCACATACTTTATCAAACTAATTATGTCATTCTAATAAATTTTAAAAGATTTTCATAGTATCCGTATTTTTACGACTATTATAGGCATATCCAAACATGAAAAATATACATTGGAAGGATGAATAAGCAGTGCCCACCTCTTATTAGTACCATTGTTACGCAAACTGATTTGCCAAAGCATAATGCTTCCTCTAAGTTGGTTGTCGGTCGTACTTAAGTCAAACGTTATCGTATCACCAAAATAGTTTGTGTATGCAACAAGTGCGTTCTATAAAATTCATTGGTAAAAAAAGGCAAAGTCAGACTAAGGAAGAATAATAAAGGCAGGAGCGATAAAAAATCGGTTTCGCATATTTTATTGAATTGGAGACATGTTGAGGGCTCGTTTGCATCAACTTATTGGTACTCTTGCTGTTTGCAGGTAACAGGTAAAACGGATAGTTGCTTTAGCTGTCATTACACTTATCCCTGTTGTTAGTTTCGCGAACCTCGGTATGTATGCAAACGAGGTGTTTTTTTTTTTTTTTTTTTTTTTTTTTTTTTTTTTTTTTGATTTTTATATGTCACCCAATGGTTTCCGTTCTGACGACAGATATTGCATAAAGAA
This sequence comes from Volucella inanis, assembly GCA_907269105.1. Taxonomy (NCBI): domain Eukaryota; kingdom Metazoa; phylum Arthropoda; class Insecta; order Diptera; family Syrphidae; genus Volucella; species Volucella inanis. The sequence goes on along the minus strand of OU026154.1, from coordinate 39,817,892 downwards.
TCCCTCTTGCCCAAAGACAACGCTAAGGGTTATTTAATTGAGTTGATACTTTGAGATATGATTTGAATGTAATTTGGCAGCAGGAAATGATAGGAGCGGCACGAGTAGCATACGCAAAATTGATAATGCGGCAAGATTTATAGGATCTGTCATCGGCTAAGGTTTCGTTCGATATTGAAATGTACAGGCATATGTCCCCTTTAGTTTTTGGGCATAATTTTGTCAATTTTTTAAATTGCAAGTTTATAATTTTGCACTTTTTTTAAAACTTATTTTAGGACGTAGACTTACATAGCAAATTTATCCAACAACTTTAACATGAAATCCGATATATGCATAACAAAAGTTCTTCCTTATATCAAGTTATACAGTACATATAACATCTTTTGATAAAACTATTGAAATTCTAGCACGATCCATGGATTGAATGGGTTGCCAAATATGATTCTATTGTATGACCCTATGCTCTCGAAACCGATTATTGTTTTGTAAGAGAAGAAGAGTGAATGATAAATCATATTTCCATCCGCACTACACAAGTGTGAAATGTTGTGGTGATTCATTTAGGCAGAATAATTGTATGTCGCTCAGCATCAAAAAGGATCACTGCTGGTAGAAGATATAAAGAGAAAACGATTGACTAAAACTATTGCAGGAACATCTACTGTCAGGATTTTTTTTCTGTCAGCACAGAACACTCTAGAAAAGAACTGGTCCATTGTAATTTTTCAGTCTTTCGAAAAAAGATGAGTGAGCGTTTCAGTGATAAAGCGCATACCATACAGCACTAGCACCCAGCACGTCAACGCCAAGTACCAGTAGCCTGATGCGAGTGTACGACGTAAATCCAGAAGAGGGAGAACTCCGCGAGTACCACAGGATGTTGCATCAATTATGTTTGCACATTTAAATGTTTAGTAAAAGTATAGTGCGCCGTCACGACCCCAGTAAGTCTTTACTTCTGTGGGGCAGCAGGAAGGCCGCTGACTTCTAAGAAATGTCGGGTAGCATTCATTTGGTCTGCCTACAACCTGGGTAATCATGTCATCTGCAGCCGTTCTCATACGAAACCCAACTGTCAAACCCTAACCGAAGACGTAGGCAGACCCAAGGTAGGTTAGGGTCCTGAAAAACATTTCTCTGAGCCTTGCTTGGCAAATTTATCGGATTTTATTCCCCGTAATCCCATTGTGCTCTGGGACCTGGATAAGACTTCAGCCTTCCGAATGCGTTCAGTGATATCTTGCATTCTTGAACTAGCTTGGAAGACATAAGAGGGTTCAGCAAATCTCTAAGCGCAGCTTGGCTGTCGCTATAAATGCAAATAGTTTGGCGGTTTATCATAATGTAGTTCGTTGCCATCAGGAATGAAATCTAACGTTATCGTCAGAAAAACACCAGCACCTCATCATATATCGGTTTTGGAGCCATCTGCGAAGACCCAACTTCATTCCTTTCTCAGCTCAGATTCTAACCGAAACCATTCTTTCGTATTTTTCCGGAGCAGTTCTGGTGTCATGTAACAAGAGCAGAGCAAGACGTGATATGCAAAGCCTCATATATCATAGTCATGACAGCTCGTTCTTTGAAGTCAGTGAAAAACATCAATAACATATTTTCGTCGCAGCATTTTTCACTAGACAACGGACCTATATGGTATGGTATATGGTAATTGGCCTTATTATAACCTTGTAGATTCAAGACCTCACTATTGGTGACAGACTTGTTTTGCCGATAGCTCCTTTGCGCATTGCAGGCTTTCAACGTAACATGTTTAGTCCACAGGAACTTGTTATCTAGGATGCCATTTAAATACTTTGCTTCTTTGTAAAATTGGATGGATAGATGGATTGGATACCTTTAGGCACCTTTAGACAGATTCCTTTTTTCGCAAAAAAACAACCTCGGTTCTAAGAGGATTCACTAAAAGCCCATATCTTGTGCACCCATCGTCAATCATGTATAGACCGCTTTAAACCAGACAGCCGCTAGACACAATCCATCAGACAGTACAGTTACATTATATATACACTTGTGCTTGTGCACGAGTATAGGCGTCAGAATACCATATTAAGCACGTTAAGCAGCGAGTCGACCAACATGCACTATAGCAGTAGAGATAGACACCGCCTTACAGAAATATCCTGTTTACATCCGCTTTCACATATTTGCATAGTCAGCACCCAGAATCAAGGTCCTATTTACCAGCATTGCCTTTATCCACAAAACTAGTGTTTCATCTACGCCGTGTTGTCTGACCGAATTACACATACCGTCTAAAGTTACGTTGCAGAAAGCTCACTCAACGTCGATGAAAATGCTCATGCGTATTTCTTTAATCGAATGCGCCTTCAATTCTATCTACCAGATTCTGAAGCGCATTATATTCCGCGTTGTTTGACACTTTGCATTGCAAACGGAGAATACATTCATAAATCAATTTTGCGCACATGGATCTCGAACATTCTCTCCATGGTATTTAATATGAAGCAAGTCAGACTCAAATGTCTGCCGCTATTGTCGAGCATGAAGTCCTCTTTTCCGATTTTCAGTATAGAGGCAACTCTCACTTCCCCAGGCTTGCAGTATGTATGCCAGTGCCAAGCAGTAAAGACTATTCAGAGCCATCAGCAGCTGATCTATAACGTTTTGTAAGATAACTGGGTATATGCCATCAGTGCAAGGCGACTTGAAGCCATCAAAGGAAGCAACAGCATATATTTTGGCCTAATCTGTCACCACAACCGATGAGATGTGTAAGCTACTGCATATTGTGTTATTCAACTTATTAGCTTCTTCGTTAATAGGAGCTACTAGTGCGCTAATTCTGATTAGCTTACCCGAGATGTGAGCCTCAAATAAAGGGTGATTCATCGTGAGGTTTGATTTATAATGTAAAATACAATACATAAATTTGAAAGCGAACTTACAATTTTTATTACTGGTTAAACAATTCATGGCATTTATTTCTTGAAAATAATATCATGTAAGTGTTGGTCACGACTACGTCTGAGGTGGTCCATTCCAAAGGTCCAATTTTAAGCGATTCATTAGAGCATAACGACTGGTATCTCGCGGATAACACGAGTAATGTTGGCTTCCAGAACTTTAATTGCAGCTGGCAGCTGCAGCTGTTTATTAGCGTATCCATTGATCCAGAAACGAGCTTCATCACTGAACAAAATTTCACGATAAAGCACCGGATTTTCGTTGAGTTTTTCCAGAGCCCATTCACTGAAAATATGACGCAAATTCAAATCGCCTAGCTTCAATTCTTACACGCTTTTAGGCCGAGATCCTCACGTAAAATACGCCAAGTTGTCGAATACGCCAAGCCAAGTTCCTGAGAACGATGACGAATCGATTCGTTACGGTCTTCGCGTACGCTCTCAACTACAGCTGCTATAGTCTCTTCACGTGCTAGATGTGATCTAACCGGTAGAGTATCATCCACTAATGTAAACCGGGACTCAAATTTGCGAATGGTATTGGCATTTAGTAGTTTCAGTAGGTCGATTAGTGCGCACAATAATAAATAAATTTCTCGAATCGCACGAAAAACATTTCTCACAAAACGCTGATTTTCGTAATACAGCTAAACAATTTGGAGACGCTGTGGTGGTGTGAGTCTTTCCATAATGACTTGTCAAACGATATTGAACAAAACTGACAAAACAGTTTGATAGGAGTCACTCGTGATATGTCAAAAAAAGCCTATTGAAAATCAAACCTCACGATGAATCCCCCTATATGAGACGGAGAGTCTTTCGACTCATTGTATGTATCATCAGATTGTCTGATGGCCATCATGGCCAATTTGTCCCATGTGAGAACTTTGACTAGCCTACTGGTTTCACTTACAGATTCGATTTTTTCGCAAAAGTCTTTATAAGCGGTACTCTTTGAAATCCGAATAAGCTTTTAATATTTTGCTTCGATCTATAGACATCCCAGTCTTCCTCCCAATTAGTATTATAAGTTTTGTGGTTTCTTTGCGTAGATGCTGCAGACCTGTGTTCCACCAAGGAACAATATGGCGATGATTGGATTTTGAAAATCAGCGTTTAGAAGTTCAGAACCGTCTTACTTAGGACGCCTTTATCTGGAGCTTCTACGGATGCCAGAAATAATTAGAAAAAGTCTTCGATCGTTGAATGTATATGTTACCTAACATAATTGGTAGATGTTGCTCTGGATATAATAAAAGGTGTGTTTGCCCTAACAAAGCGACTGTTTTATACTCACAAACCTATCCTTAAATTTAGGGCTCACCTCTGGTGGTACTCCAGCCCACCAAATAGGGAGTAAAGTTCTGAACATATTCAACTAAAAGAGATGCTGGATATGATCCATGTCACTGTACAGTTTATGCTGATATACAGCCTCCAAGTGGCGCCCGTACATAGCTATCTCAGCAGCCACTGAAAAGTGAACTAATGTATGCAGCCGCTTTCTAGTCAAGAGCACTCGTTCTTCTAACCCGACCGCATTTGGCGGTTCTCCGTGGGGCTTACGACCCAACTACGTAAAAAACCCCAGCGTTACGATATAACTAACTGCCTCGGAAGAAACCGAGCCCGATTTAAAACGACGTCACAGCGCAAAAAAGGACAATGATTTAAGAGTATGCTCTTGGAAACTTGATGAAAAGAAAGGAGTCCGATATATATTACAGCTGCCACAAAAGGTTGCAGATATTAGGATGCGGATTCGTCGTGAAAAGCAGCTGAAATCGAAGACCATTGATTTCAAACTTATTAGCGATCGCCTGGCTGTGATCAGCATCCAAGAGAAATTCTACAAAATATGTTGTACAATGTTTTACAACAATCTCATATGTGCACACGCCCCTACCAATGAAACTGAGGACGCTATCAAAGAGAATTTCTACGAGCTACTACAGCCAGCAACTGCACTAAAGACTCGGCAATATGCCATTTCCTACCAAAAACGCCAACAACATGTGGTTACAATCTACAAGTAGCCGAATAAACTATAGGCTACCAACCACCCCCGACATGAAATACATGGTATGATGACGAGTGCTTGCAGAAGAACAGAGCAACAGATGAAGCAAATAAGAAGACATTGCGAAGTACAAAATTGGCAACGTGAGATGAGTACAGAGCCAAGCTAAAGAACTCGCAATGAACCATGAAACTTGGAAACAAAATCTCCGACTTATTCCAAACATGCACCGATTTCCAGCGCTGTAGTGTGATTTTTTTAATCTTATGTTAGAGCATATGGACTATGCAGACGATCTCCACATCATTGCCCATTCCCAGCGTGCCATTATTGAGGCTTACTGCTATAGAAGAACAAATAAAACGAGTTGGTCTTGTGATGAATGAAGATAAAATAAAGTACATGCTATCAACCAAAAACCGATCTGCCAAACACCGTTCTGTGCGAAAACTAACAATCGACACCTATAATTTTAAGGTAATTTGCCCCACCTAGGGGCAAATATACAAATGACACCATAGTTAAGCTTCGGTCAAGAATAACCTTAGGCAACCTTTGATTCTTCGGTTTATCCAAGCAACGAAGGTCTAAATTCCTGGAAAACTGCTTTATGTAGCTGAATGCTGGACAACGAGCAAGACAGCAGAGCAGATCTAGGGATCCTACGAAAGAAATTCTACATCGAATATTTGTTCCTATCTGAGAGAAGGGCGAATGGAGGAGAAGATATAACCACGAACTCTACGAGCCGTATAAAGATGTGGATGTACTCCGGAAGGCAAAAATCCGTCGACTGCACTGGCTCGGTCACATCGGGCGAATGGGCGAAAATTTTTCAGCTAAGAGAATCTTCGAATCCCAGCCACCTGGTTCACAAAGAAAAGGTAGACGAACCCCCGGTTTAAGGATCAAGTAATCGCGGACGCCAGAAGCTTTGACCTAGTAAACTTGAAGCAACTTGCCCAGAACCATGAAAGATGGAAAGTGGCATTAGCTCAGGCTCAGACCCCCTAAGGGTCGCTGGTTGAAAAAGTAAGTAAGTATTCTTGTGTTTGGATATTCAGTTTGGTTTAACCTGCGAGCATGATTGTTGGAAAAGATTCAAAAGGGCTTGCCTTCGCTATGCTAAGCACTAAATTTCTATCCTGAAGAGGTCTTGTACAATCAGCCAAACCTAATATGGGTACAAAATATAGTAACTATAGTAATTCGAAACTATTTTGCTAGACCAATGGGCAATTTATATCACGAGAGGGATCATTTTAACTACTTTTTATCTACAGAGGCATCCTTCTTTTTGCAATTAAAGGGCTGGTCCAGAATAAGTACCTAGTGCTAAAACCAAAAGAAAAAAAAGAGTAAATTTTTGTATATTTTAATTACGTATCTATCGTAGATTGAAATAATTTAAGCTGGATGAAAAATATTTTAACATAGTTTGAAGTTTGTTTTTTTTAAATATTTTCTTAGCCGTTAAAAGGTAAAAATGAAATAATTAAAAAGATAGAATATGTCAGCTTACGTCGAAAGACGTAAGTTTTAGCTTAGAGTACCTGCATAGGATCAGTAACAAAAATTAGCTTAGTAACCTAAAATGTTTGTCTAGCGTAAAGATTTTATTTAAGGGGTAATCTAATCTACAAATTTAAAGAAAAACCCAAATTTTTTTATCATATTTCCAAAGTTTCATTCAAGAATATGCCCTTAAAAGGTCTTTTTTCAAAATTTCAATTTGTTTATGAGTTACAACTATTTTTGTGACTCGGTGTCTGATTCGGTCTGCCCGGAACAAATGAACAATAAACGAGTTTTTTTTTTCATGCAGTATAAGTTCAAATAATCACATTTACTCAAAATTTGGTGTGAATATTCTTTGAACATTCCTCTATCGCCTTAAGCACGCTTAGAACAACACTGTTATTTATTGTTTAAAAAAAATCGGAGCTGTTAAAAAAAAAAATGCCAAAAAAATTTTTTAACTCCGCCATTTTGTGAATTTTTTTTTTTACTTTTTCAAGTTTCGGGCTATAGCGGCATCTATTCTAATTAAGAATCTTTTGTTTCAGATGACCAGAAGAGTTGAAATCATGCACACCAGGATACCCTTTTTTTGGACCCCCCACTTTGCCAGCTCATAGGTTTGTGAATTTTGAGTTTTTTTTTTGGCTAATTTTTTATGTAATCTCAAAATATCAATTAACAAATGATAAAAAAATGGATCGTTAAAATATTTTTTGTTTTATCTGTACAGAGCTTTAAAAACCGCTCGAAATTTATACCTCTAGACTAGAGTACCTCCTTACACTTCATATGAGAAGACTAAATTATTAGTGTTTAATTTTGTTGTTGTATGCTCGTCAATATATTCGTATGACGTGAAAAAGATGATTTTTCGATGTATAAGTAGTGCATAGGCTTCGTTGTCTCAACTACTTATGAGTATGTATAGGGTTTTCCAATAGGGACTTGACTTGACTTGACTTGACTTTGGATTTAATTTGTGAACGCACTCTTTCACTAATCATCAAACTGTCACTGTCAATTTATTCAGTAAACTCAACATTTTCATCATGGTAAAGTAGACTAACGAGCTACGTTCTCCTATTGGGTTCTGGAGAAGATGCGGCAAGATGATGAATTTCTTCGCAAAATCATCTTCAGTGACGATGGTCATTTGGTCAATAAGCAAAATATGAGTTATTGGTCGGGTGAAAACCCGCTTCAATGTACACTATTATTAAGCACAGTATATATGGTTCAAAGCGATGGTGAAATTCAAAACATTTTCTAAACTCGGACTTATCTACCGCAGTAGTTGAAGCGCTTATTTTGGCTTTGACTGAAAATGTGTTTGGCTTCAGGTAGAATTCCTCATTGGGTCAGGATCTAGTTAAGTACTGACACATTGGTTCCCATACCTGCGAAAATTACTGTTATTTAAATGCTGAGATTTCTTTTTATCTTTATTTTTTTAATAAAAACTTTTGATTAATTAGCAAATAGTTTTCTTTGAATCCACATTGACGCTTACAATAGAGAAAAAACAAATTAAGTTACATGAAAAACTTCTTCGTCACAAATCGGTTAAACGAACACGACTATCCAATGACGTTTGTTTGACAATTGGCATTTTTCAAGATACAACTCTGTTACGAAAGTATCTAGGTACCATAATTCCGACATGATTTAGCCCGATTACTACCGTATGCTTAGGCGTGCAACCAATTATTTCCTCAACAGTCACTAATTAACAATTTCATAGACAAGAAATGCTAATAAGGACATTTATCACATCAAAACCTTCGCCATTTGCATATTTCTCGTGCCCTGTTACTGGTTCATTGTCATGTCACAAATTCAACACACTCGCGTGTCAAATTACCTCCACACTTTATAATTCTATCCAGATGCAAGCCAATCACCAGGCAATCCACTCTTTGTCGCTTTTAGTTCAGTATTTTCTGTTGTCTCGTCGTCGGTCGTGTCGTTTTACGTGTGTCAGATGTTTAAGAAAAACACGAAATGTGACAATGGTGAGAAAAACTCTCATCTCATTACACCCACTGAAAAGAGCCGGAGATGAAGCTGGAGACCCGCTCCAAAGGCCATGCGATCTTGAGTGAGGCCTTAAAACACATCTTTTGTGGTATAATGAGATTGCCATGATATTTTACTTGTGGTTTTAGTACTTTGGCTGTAGGCGCTCAAGCGCCCGATGTCAACACACCGCAATTGTTGGCAGTTGGCAGTGGCGCGCGCTCGCGTCTTGCCCTTTGCATAATTTGATTGTTTAATTATTGTGTTCCCGTTTGCTAGTGTTTTACATGCAAGGGAACATGGTGCTAAATGCAGATGACATTTTGGTTAGCTTACCAAACTCAGTCATCACGATAGCGTTTGAAAGAAACGTAATAGAAACGCGCACTCGAATTGGTAGTCAGCGAAGGTAGAGAACACCAATAGGCCTACTTTGAGTTTGATATTGATCGGCAGGGCTGGATTTAGTAAAGAAATGTAAAACGGCGAATGTGATGTGTGGCGTGTGTTTTGGAAGAGGGGTGCCTTTCGCAATGACATAGGAGTAGATGAAAATCTACATTTGAAAGACAGGAATCAATGTTAAATTTTTCTAACTTAAACAAAAATAATCATTCAATGAATGAAGTATATCATAAGAAAAAATCTTTTTCCTCGGGGGTGCTCTCATAATATCACCTTCGATTTAACACCTTATTACTAAAAATGTGGTGCTCAATTGCGTTAGTCGATGATCACAGATTTGTATGCAGAAATAGGGTATTGGTGTTTGGAAGACCTGTAAATAGAAAAGGTAAGCACTGGTATTTATGATATTTGTATTAACAACTATATCCATGTATTGATTCAATTATCTAGTAAATAACAATATCTATATAAGTAAATAAAGCAGAGATAGATTTTCTGAGAGAAGTATGTAGATATGCAAAGTGGAAGGGGACGCCTATACCTTAGGCTATGGGTTCGGAGTTACATTCTACATTTGCTCTAGTTATCTCAGAAGGGGAACTGAATTTCAGGAAGTAAATAATCATAATAATGGATAACTTTAATTGAAGCGGATACTACGTAGTATCTCTTTGAATAGATCACCATTCCTCGTTTCTTATTTTTTTCCCTATATGCCTCAACATTACATTATCTTTTCGCCTTGGTTGCAGAAAGTACTTCATTTTAGAGAATAGGTATTAGTGATATTCAAATCATCGGATTTATGTGCAGGTAAAGCTCAATTCTTTCAGGTAATACTACTGTTATTATTAGTTATATGTTTGTATTATGATTTATTTAAGGTAGGTACGCATTAACAGTCCCTACTTCGTGGGAAGAATATTGCAGAGGAGATAGCAGGCCTTCATGGTAAATTTAAACGTATTTTGATTTTCTTTTTTTTTTATGATCTGTTTCAAAAGACTGCTGGTTCCGTTTTTTTGCCGTAGCTTCCGTATTTGTGCCTTCCAATCTTCCTTCATCAGCCAAAAATTTCTATTCACCTTGCGTAATTTTCTTAGTTGCTCGTCGTTTTTCCAATGGTTTTTCATCGTGAACAGCAAGTGGATGTAAAGTCAAGTGAAATCAAAAGTCAAAACAATGCTGATTTGTTTTTCAAATTCAAGAGGAGTTGTCCATTTAAAGTTTTTTTCTCGGGTTGTTTGTTTGTAGTTAACTAGACTTATTACCTCTAAGTTTTGAGAACATTTCAGTGTTATTGGAAAGTACTTTAAAAGGGATTGAAGGTATTATCTTTAAAAACCAAATAAATAAATTATAAAAAAATATACGGTTCGATTCGGTACATTTTCGTATGAGTTAAATAGTCAAAAGCAACAACAAGATATTGCACATGCCAAATGCATTTATTTTAGTCAAAAAGAGGTTGCAAATATATGATCCACGTCTGAATCGTAACTTACAACATCAGTTTAGCATTTGCGTTAATTTTCCCAGAAACAAGCTATAATGGGTGTTTTGTTTTTTTATTTTCTTAATTCCAGACTTCTCAATAGAGATTCAATGTTAAATCAGCGGTCACATTGAGCTTCATTTATATTCAGTACAGTTTGGTATCTTTCCGGCACAATAATGATTTAAAATCGCTGAAATTTATTTCCACATCGAACAGAGGTGGTCGCGAAACTTACTGAACATGAAATTTACAGTAGACATCATTTAACATCTGAACGTGATATTTATCGAATTATTGGAAAATTTCGCATATAGTTCCCGCCACTGGATACTCACATACCAAAAAGAATGCGAACAGTGCGTTGTGTTGAAGAGAAACCCAATTTATCGCTACGTTGTCGTTTTTGGGTGCAACTTGGTCTTTGTCCATTAATCCAATCTGGAAAATTCTGCTTTAAGATCTTAGTCTCAAGAATTATAGGATAAAATTTGTGCAGCATTCAGAAAAATGTATATTACTGGTGCTATCATTATTCGTTATTTATTATGAGTCCGGAGCACAAATTACTGTAAATAGACGTAGACAAGACACATACAATTTCAACTTCAACCGGACAGATTTAGGATGAATTTGATTTTCTCACTTGGACAAATTTTAAATAAAAACATCAAAAATAAGTTAAAAACTTATCAATTTCTAACGCCCTGTAACGACTGTATATAATAATATTCATCACCAAAAGCTCTATAAAGCCTTATTGTTTGAATATCGAGAAAACTTGCAGAACTGTGATTCGTGAAGCTCGAAGATATAATTATATGATGGAATCTGCACATTAAGGGATATTTTTCTGAATAGTTTTTGAATATGGCGTAGTGTACTTGGAAATCGAAGAAAACCCAAATATGACAAATCCAGCCCTGCCGATATTAAAATTCAAACATTTATTTTTATATACCTACTGATATTTGTCACATTGTACCTAGATCAGTTAAAAATGGAGAAATTCTTGGTTTGTACCTTGTCTGTCCCTCTTGTTGATATCGGTTTTCCATTTCTTATTTATTTGTGTTTTCGCTCAGTAGAAGAGGAAACATTTTAATCGGTCGATTAAAATTCCACGCCACAACCTCGATGACTTTTATATGTGTTAATATTAAGTTTATTATTTAAATCAGCACGTGTTTTCAAATTTAATATTTAAGACGAGCAGGCATGCCAAGCGTCAAATTATTACTATAGGCCCCTCAAAACTATATGTATATCTATCTGTCATCTACAGTATTACTTTGTCGTTAGAACTTTTGAATTGTTAATCATTTGTTGGGTTACGTTGTTGTTGCGCTTGTGTAGTTTATTTAATTTTCGTGTATCTAGTAGGCTGATACATTATTAACCATTACGAGATCACTTATTTTTTACTACATTTTTGTCAATAAAGGAAAGAAGAAGAAGGCACAAAGAGTTTGGGTGTGATATGTAATGGTAATTCATTATTTTGTTTGACAATCGATATATAGAGGACAATTTTATGATTTCCGTTGATCATTTGGATTTTTAAAAAGGACGTGAATTCATGATGTTGGTCTATGAGCGCATAACTTGAAGAATATTAAATTGAAGATTTAAGTATTCTGAGGTCTGTATGGATTCATTGACGTTCCCTTTATAACACATACCATATTCGCAGATTTTTTTCAATTGATATTTTTTGTGAAGTGAAGTTTTTGGCAGAGCGTTTTCTTGTGGTGGAATAGAAGTGGCGCCGCCTAAAAAATCGTGGATGTGCAGAATTTTCAATGAGTTTTTAATAATTGGCTTTAACATTCAATTTTGGTTCATACCATTTTGAATTGGTTTGGAAGCGCAGAAGAGCAGAAATGTGGCGCCTAATTTTGTTGAAAATATCAACCTTTCGGATGGCTTATTCATTGGAGGAAAGATATATGATTAATTCTTGCAAGATTTCGTTGACATATTATTTGCCCTTTAACTTATATTTATAAATACTGAATTGATAACCAGTGTTCAATTATGGTGGAACTTTTTAAAAGAACACTGTAGAGTTTCACAATTTAAGAAACAAAACTTATACTCGTAATTTTTTTCAAACTTTTTAAAGTTTGGTGTATTGGGCTCTTGGAAAAAAATACTGGAATGTATTATTGATCAAATATTTCGTTACGAAAAAGAAACAAACATCAAATTACCGCACCCACATATTTTCCACGTTCCAACTTTTAGATTACAATGACAATACAATCGTCAGTTCCAAGTTTTGTCATATTATAAGCGACTAAATGTATAATGGTCTTGACTCAATCAGTACATAACTTTATTGGTGGTCGTAGGCAACTATTTGAATAGTCAAGCTCCAAATGTAAATAGCTGTTTCATTAAATTTTTCTCATAGGAGTGATAAAACGCGTCTCCCTTCGGAGCCGTCTCTGGTTCAATCCCTTTAGTGAGCACATAATTATGTTAAAGTTAATTAATAATTAAGAAATTGCGTCTCAGATATCAATTATACAGGGTATCCCCTAATTCGTTAAGGATAATTTGAAAAATGATTCTTGGGTATATTCTAAAAAAAAATCGACATCATTCATCGAAGATTTAGGAAAAGGGTGTTTGAGTCTGCAGATATACAATTTCTAAGCATGTTCCATTTATTTTTCCCATTCTAATTTTTGATTTTCAGATCACTTATTTTCCGGAAACTATGTAATAAATATAACGTTTTATTTTGTTTTTCTTGTAAATATGAGAACGGTAAGAAAAAAAATCATCAACAAGTTTAACCCACTGGGCCGGATTAAGGTGTTAAGCGACCCGTGCCAGAATCGACCAGGTTGGGGGCCCAGTATAAAAATAGCACAATCTCTAACGGAGCATCTGGATACTTGGCGACCTCCGGATCAGCCAGCCTTATCTATCTAATGCGGATCTCTGGACAGACGGACTACCCTTTCTCCGCTACTCGTGGGAACTAAAATGAGTTCAAATAAAATTCAAAATAATACAAATATAAACCAGGACCCCTTTAAAAAATGCTCAAGGGTCACGAGATCTCCAGCACGCGGATCGCTAGGAAAATCATGCGAAAGCAAAGACCAAACACAGCTCAGAGCAATAGCATTACACCAAATAAGCTACAAAATCTCGAACGCGAAAATTCTGATCTCCGCGCTAGACTCCAAAATATGGAATTGCTCTGTGCAGAACTAAAAAAGCAACTAGATGCCATTAAGCCGCAATCTAAATCTGAGTCTGAGTCTGCTTCGCTACTTGACCGCCCCGAAAACCCGAGTTTTCACACGGACGAAGAAGAGCTAGTCCGCGAAACGGACTGGATACTTAAAAAAAAGCCAGGTAAGAAGCGCAAAGCTACTTCCCCACCTGATATTGAACAAACAAAGAAGCAAGCCAGCTTTAACACTGCTGAGGTCGATAAGGCAACAAAGCAACCCAAACAAAGACCGCCGCCGCCAATAAACGTTTTTGGAATCTCGGACTACAACAAGTTGCACATAATCCTGAAATCACTGTGCTCAACCGATTATAAAGTAAGATCTCGCAATAATGATACATGGACTATTAATGTCCTTAATCCACACAACTACCGTTCGCTTTCGCAAAAATTAAATGCCTGGAAGATTCAATGGCATACCTACGAAAATAAAACGGAAAGACCCATACCCGTTGTAGCTAGAGAATTGCATCCCTCTTGCCTTAAAGAAAACATCCCCTCTTTAGGCTAACTTTCGACAAAACCGAAAGCCTAGAAAGAACTTATGCCATAAATTCAATTTTGGGACTTGTTGTCAAAATTGAACCTCCGCGGAAAAACTCTAGGCTGATTCCCCAATGTACACGTTGCCAGGGATTCAGCCATACTTAGGCCTACTGCCAGAAGGAGCCTCGCTGTGTAAAATGCGCTGGCAAACATCTGACTCGAGAGTGCAATGCCGCGAAAGAGTCCCCAACGATATGCATCAACTGCAAGGTAAAACATCTAGTTAATTATCGAGGCTGCGAAGTCGCGAAGGAGTTGCAAAGGCTACGAGATCAATCAAAAACGAAGCCTTTGAAAAACGCAGGGACAGCTAGAATGAGAAATAACAACAGCGGTCCTACTCCAAAGCCTTTAAAGAAGGTAATGGTGACAAACGCTAAAATCACCAATAACAACAATGTCAAAAATAAAAATGCGCAAGTGGAAAGTGGAAAAACTTACGCGCAAATAGCGGCGCGAGTTAATATGACTAACTGTACATCACTGGATCCTGGCTCAAATGTGTTATCAGTAATTCTCGAGAGACTAGAAGAACAGACTAAAATAAATAAGATAATAGTCGAACGGCTTCTTAAGTTCGAAACCAATTTCTGTAACTAATTATGGCAAAGAAGCTCAATATACTTGCGTGGAATGCCAACGGGCTACAGAAAAGGCTTGATGAACTAAATATTTTCATGCAGGAAAAAGTAATTGACATATGTTTAATTTCCGAAACTCACCTGGCAACAGAACCGCGCGTGAAACTGAAAGGTTACCGCGACTACCACGCTCATCATCCATCGGGAAACGCAAGAGGCGGGTCATCCCTTTTCATAAGAGACTGCATTGAACATACTTTGGAAGCAATAATTGAACTTGACAAATTTTAAATGACCGTGGTGCGCGCTAAAAATAAAAATTACTCTTTTAATATATCCTCAATCTATTGCCAATCGCGCTGTAAAATAGAAAAACAAGAATTTATTGACCTATTCAACTCTCTTGGACCAATCTTCATAATTGGTGGCGACTTTAACGCGAAGCACACCCTTTGGGGCTCAAGATGTATCTCTCAAAAAGGCAAAACTCTTTACAGGGCTGGTATTGAATGTGGTTGCTATTTTTACTCAACAGGCAAGCCGACATATTGGCCCTCGGATGTCGCCATAACACCCGATCTAATAGACTTCTTTATTGGAAAAGTAGTAAACGCTAGTTACGTCAAAGTTGAAGAGGGCTTCGATCTTTCCTCCGATCATTCTCCAGTTATCCTCTCACTGTGCGAATCCTTGGTTAAGAAACAAGGACCACCCAGATTAACTAACAGCAAAACTAACTGGGAAGATTTCCGAATAGACGTTCTAGACAATACTAAGTTGAAAGCAGCACTTAGAACGCCGTATCAACTTGAAAAAGAAGTTGAACGTTTCGTTGAAGTCATACAGCAAGCAGCCTGGAAAAACACTCCCCGCGAATCGAACAAAGTTCCCAAAGTCGGCATAAGATATCCACCGGAAATCAGAGATATGATAAGGATGAAACGAAGAGCGCGGAAAAAGTGGCATGAAACCCGGGCACCACAAGATAAAACGTCTTTCAATAGGCTCTGCAACTTGTTGAAAAAATCGATCAAGGACTTTAATAATCAAGGTATTAATAACTACCTTGAAAGACTCACAGCGACAAAGGATACCAACTACTCCCTATTTAGAGCCGTTAAAAGTGTTCGAAGGCCCCAAATACACGTGACGCCAATAAGAAGAAACCAGGATGACTGGGCGAAAGAAGATAAGGAGAAGCTAATGTTTTCACCGACCATCTTATAGAAACGTTTAAACCATTCGACGGGGAAGTGCTTCCAGAGAATGTCAATACGCTAAACGTGACGACAAACTTTCCAGTAGAAAAGGCTACACTTAGGGAACTTAGATAAGTTATAGACACGCTTAAGCCCAATAAAGCCCCGGGATATGACTAAATAACGGGAGAGATACTTAAAGCGTTGCTGAAAAAAGTATTGCTAAAGCTGCTGTATTTTATAAATGCCAGTATTAGATTAGAGCACGTACCGCACAAGTGGAAAGTAGCCAAAGTTATTATGGTTCCGAAACCCAGTAAACCGCTGACTGAAGTCAAGTCATATAGACCAATATCACTTCTTCCGATTACATCGAAGGTCTTCGAGCGAATCCTTCTTAATCGTCTTAAACCAATTACCGATACAAATTCCCTCTCGCCTGATCATCAATTTGGCTTTAGAAGCCTTTGATAAGGTATGGCATGAAGGCCTAAAATATAAACTCCGACAAGCCCTACCCCAGCAATTGTCTTGTATTTTAGGTTCATATCTGGAAGACCGACACTTCCACTTCCACTTCCACGACTCTTCTTCAATATTCCACTTTTAAGACAATAAAGGCGGGGGTGCCGCAAGGAAGTGTCCTTGGCCTTCTGCTATATTTGCTTTTTACCCGTGATATACCGTGATAAACAAGTCTGTCCACGTGAACTTCACTCTCAAGAAAATTGAGAATCCACCGGTGTTTATCAACGCAGTACGAATTCCTTAAGCGAACGATTCCAAATATCTCGGTATGACACTCGACGTTAAACTAAAATGGAGAGCACAGGTCAAGAAAAAACGTGAAGAGCTTGAAATCAAATAAAGAGATATTTACTGGCTTATTGGAAAGTATTCCAAGCTTAGCTTAGAGAACAAACTGCTATTATAACTTTGGGGTTGTACTAAAAATAGTAACATTAATGTATTACAGACATTCCAAAACAAAGTACTTCGAGGTATTGTTAATGCGCCGTGGTACATTAGAAACGATGATATTCACAGAGACTTAGGAGTCGAAAATGTTCAGAACGTAATTAAATTGTTTGCGCGAAAACATAATAATCGATTACAAGGTCATACGAATATTTCTGTTCAACAGATCCTCGACGAGACAAATTTATTGCGCCGTCTGAAAAGGACTAAGCCTCTCTCTCTAAGCGCGGTGATTACAAACTGCTATTATAACTTTGGGGTTGTACTAAAAATAGTAACATTAATGTATTACAGACATTCCAAAACAAAGTACTTCGAGGTATTGTTAATGCGCCGTGGTACATTAGAAACGATGATATCCACAGAGACTTAGGAGTCGAAAACGTTCAGAACGTAATTAAATTGTTTGCGCGAAAACATAATAATCGATTACAAGGTCATACGAATATTTCTGTTCAACAGATCCTCGACGAGACAAATTTATTGCGCCGTCTGAAAAGGACTAAGCCTCTCTCTCTAAGCGCGGTGATAAGCAGCGCAAAAATTTCTTAAAGTACACAGGATATCTTATAAAAACAAAATAAAATGCGATAGAAGAACTGCTTGTTGATTGTGAACTCAGTCGTGGTTTGCATAAGGGAGGTGTTTTTTAGTGAGTAAGAATCTCACTTTACTATAGGCTCCGGGCCTATAGTGTCTATGAAGATTTCTCACCTTCCCATGAAAAAAAAAAAGTTTAACCCATAGATTTTATGGTACTTGGAAAAATATGCAGCATAGGCAAGAAAAATGCAAAAGGCTTAGAAATTGGATATCTGAAGAATCGGAGAATATATAAACTTTATTTAAACGCAGTTACAAATGCTAGTATTTATTCTGAAAACAAAGTCCTAAACAAAGTTTCCACTATTAGTATTAATAGGTAGACCCCTAAGGTAGAACGTTTTTTTTTTAAATATGCCCAAGAAACATTTCCCAAACTATGCTTGACGATTTAGGGGACACCCTGTATAGAAAACCCTTGTTTGATTCAGTGCACTAAGCTAGCCAAACGCTGAGTCCATTTTTCAGCAAGCAATTAGAATAACCATAGATCGATTTCACACCACGCATATTCCAATTTATAATACGCATCCGCAGTGCTATATAAAAATGCTCTTGCTGCTGTGGAGCATAGTATTGAATAGGATTCGTATGAGTTGAATCGATATCGTATACAGCAATTGAAGTTGTGTTCATCCACTTTCGAAAATTCTGCGAAAAGACCTTGTTTTACGTGCAAGAACTGAGACCGTATGCCACCACCAGACGTTACTGAAGCGCCCGCAATTACAACCACCAAAAGTCACTGTTTCATGTACTTTATGGGCAGGTAGAAACATTCGTCCATATTTCTTCAAAAATAATCCCAGCGGGTAACAGGCAATGGAGAATCGTATGGATCTATGATTACTGAATTTTCTTTCTCCAGTTGCATACCATTGATGTGAAAGAGCTGAGGCACTACGCCACACACGTCACACCGTTATCAATTTATTAAAACAAACATTCGGTGAACGCACCTGCAAATTTTTAAAAGTCTTTGGTTTAGTAGTGATATTTTAAGTTGTTAGTATACGCCGAAAAACCAGAGACATTTGCCGCGTTATTGCCAATATACGGTTCTAGTTTTTAAAGAAAATGGTCGGAAATTAGGCTTCCAGAATGCGCTCTATACCAGCCAATCGCGGTACTTATATACTCCACGTTATATTTATACATTACCAATGTAAAATCATCTTTCTAATAAAGCTATATAGAGGTATACGACAATATATACATGTATGTTAAGCTTCTTGAACTTTTGACCATAAGAGAAGGTAAAATTATGGCTTCTACCTGAAAAAAAAGATGAGCACTAGTTATACATTAACAGGGTTTTTGAGAAGCGATAAAATTCGAATGGTGTCAAATAGCTATTATATATCAGAAAGTTAAAAATTCATCCCAAAGGGTCACACTCTAAAGAACCGGAAGAACCAACGAAACGTAGTAGTACGCTTTTAGAATTCCGACACTTAAAATTCGGAAAGAACCTTTCTACAGGCTGAAGATGACTGAAGAGATTTGTTATTCAAAAATTAAGTTAATACGATATTGGAGTATGTTGGGGAACTTCAAAAGCAATTGGTTAATGAACAATCTACTTCAAGAATAATGAGATATCATTATGAAATGTTTCAATGAGATATGTTGAGTAATTTAGGAACTTTCATCACAATATGGTGTCAGTTGATATCATCTTGATAAGAAAACCCAAACAATTTTTTTTTCCAAAAAAGACCTGCAAATCAGTGAGAAGTGCTTAGAGAATGAAGGAGTTAGACAATGGTTTCTAAATTTTGATTTTGATATGCCAGAAAAATCTTAATATCAAAGGTAATAAGCTCTGTTCTGTTATACGCTGCCCCAATTTTGGTTGGGGCTCTAGCTACAAAGGAAGCAAGAACAAGGTTATCATATACATATCAGTGTGCTTAGAGCGATTTCCGACGAAGCAGCTTTTGTCATTGGCGAGATGATTCACATTGATACCCCTGCGAACGAGATGCGGAGAGTCTATAATAGGAGAACTTCTAGTAACGAAGAGGCGGAAGTCGTCAAAATGATCAAGGCAGAAGAAAGAATAAATTCAATGATCAGGTGACAAGCACGGTGGAACACAATTACCTACAGATTGATCCAATCCATCGACGTATTTACAAATTAAATGCATGAAAATTTTAATTACTATCTTACGCAGTTCTTATCTTGTCTAACTTGTCTTGGATATGGAAAATATCCACACTGCTACCCAAATGAAAAGAAAAACACAGAGCATACAATATTCTATTATTCCATATCACACGCTTTATGGGATAAAAAACGGACAAAGCAAACCCCCAATAATTGATCAAATGTTGTGGTCAGAAGAAAATTGGATGAGGGTTTGAACATTCATAACAAAGATGTAAAAAGAGCTGCGAAGGATCAAAAGAATAAGTAATGCAGATGCAACAAATACAGGCAGACTCGTAGTAAAGATTGCTTGCCAGACACGCGTAGTAATACTAAAGGGCTGTCGCGTGGGGCGAGTAGTCGAAATGTGTCGGGTGTGGAATAGTGCGTAAACGTATTCCTGGAATCGAGCAATCAGGCTAGCAAATAGTGTATGTTGCTAGGCTGGGTAATCAGAAAACACACACACACATATATATATATATATTTTTTTTTTTCTTACAAACTTTCTAAAAGCATTATAGACACCTTAAAACGTAAAAATATCGCCAAATTTTCATTTTTGGGGGGAATGTAAGAACTCCCTTATAAGGAACCTAAACAAATATCAAGAGAGGAAGGTTAATCAAACCACCTAGATTTTTTACTAAAATCACTTTTAATCTAATCTAGCGCTTGGCAGTTTTGAATTATCCTAGACGTTTTCCAGATAGCATTTTGCATAAAAATTGTATCGAGCTCTCGGAAAAATAGTAGTAAAATCTCGATTTTAAGAGGATTGACTTAAAGCTTTTGCCTACTGGAATAGTAATCAATTATGCATAGTCAAAGCATTTTCATTTACATCCGACTAAGCAACTTTAAATGGAAATATGACGGCGATTATTGATCTAGCGCATTTTACCACTGCCATGACACATGATACGCCCTAATTCCCAACCTTTTATTTATGAATACTTCTGATACATATAGTATACATAGGACAAAACTGTGCATCATTAACGTCATCGTGTCTGGCAAAAGTATATATTATGTTAAAAGTTCCAATGTTAAAAGGATCTTCAGTAGCCAAGAAATTACATAACGTGTACAAATTAACAAGTGCACATTCAATCCTTACAACAAAATAAATTGCTACATCTTGACCACGGGTTTCTGTATCTGTATCAAATATCCCTTGGATAAGTGGAATTTGGTATGGCTTGGTATATCTTAATTTGAAACCATGTAAGAAAAATAAGAATTTACACATTACCAATTGTCTGCTGAGCTGTTTTAAATGTTGTGGTCTTAACATCTTGTTGGCAAATACATATTTTGTTTAAAAAAACAACCTTAGTTTTATATATGTTCTGAAATACAATGCAATATTTCAAAGTGAATTTAAAGAGGATTAATTCCACTGTGAAATTCAAATACTTGTATATCCGTTTTGCATAGATTAGAACTGGCTAATATTTTACTGTGCAACCTTCTACAAATCGCTCGCGTATAAAGTACAAACATAAATGTTTAATTTAATTCGATTCCCCCACTTGTATTCGTGTAGCTAAATAGTCGCACTATCAAAGAAAATAATATACTACTCAAGATAAACAATCGATCTTATAACCTTCATTAGTATATTCAACCAGATCATAATGGCTAGCTTAAATGGCTCACAACTTCTCCAATTACAAATGCTAATTAAATTGCCATGAAACTGGAGGGTCCCTGTTTCAATTATTTCTTCAATTCATATCCAAAGATATCCCCATAGTCATTCTTAGTCACTACGATTACTTGTTGCCTCGTCAAAGACCTCTTGAAGTCAAAAATAGTGCAACGCAAATCACTAGAACAGTAGTACACGTACACCTTTGTAGGTAAACACATATTATATACTGCTGAATTCAAATTTAAATGAAGCAAACAACAGTAACTTGGACGATTCGCAGATACAAATTATGGTCATGCATTTGTCGACTTCTGCAGCAGCATTCACTCCGAGATCCAGCTAGGCTAGATTATGTGACGTCGTCAGGCATTTTAGCAGAAGTTATTGGTGCGACTTTTATGCGTGATAAATAACGAAATCATGGTCGTGCACTTGATGCATTGCAGACCATGCTAAGCTAGTGCTTTGTGTGAATTGAATGGTATCTATCCGAGTGGAGCGTTTTATTTGCGTAACATCGATGCACGTTTAGCACAATCATCGTGGATGCAGAAGTATCCGCACATCAGAGTTTGGTATGTAAAATCACCTACTTCTGCTGCCACAGCTCTTGGTGTTGCTGCAGGCTGCTGCTCTTCTTTGTGGCCTTCTGCTACTTCGTCTTTTATTGCAAATGTTATAGATCAAACAGTGCTAAGATGGATGGTTGTGAACTTCTGCAATCAAGAGTTAAAATGCAACGATGAGGAGATTTTTAAGTGATTTCATGATGCTGGACAATTTTTTTGTAATCTCATTATGCATAGTGTTCGTCAGAAGATTGTTGTAAATGTATCTAAAGAAATTGTTTTTATTTTATCTTTTTAAAGTTGGGGGATATTATGGTTATGATTTTGGTCTTTTAATGGTTAAAATGATGTTAGCTTAAAAGTCAAGATTCGCAAAAATAATTGATTTTCTAGATATATATAGGGTTTTCCAATAGGGACTTGACAATTTTAAATTTTATTTGTGAACACACTCTTTCACTAATCATCAAACTTTCACTGTCAATTTATTCACTAAACTCAACATCATGGTAAAGTATACTTACGAGTAACGTCTGCAAATTATAAAAATTTTCTATAGATATTTAGAGTCGGTGATCGCAACTTTAAAAGCATTAACTCCAATTTTCGGTCGTACTTCTCGCCCTAGTAGACAGGCAATAACAAGTTAAGTGCAAAAATTTGAGTCTACATATTCGTTGTATGATGTTGCCGTGTCAGTGAGACAAAGGGTTGGTCGAAGTGTCGAAAATATCGTTGCCGTTCAGACGTCCGTAGCAAACGATCCAAATCAGTCCACATTATGGCGTATTTTGCGTAAGGATCTTGGTTTACACTCATACAAGATCAAGCTGACTCAAGAATTGAAGCCGATGGACATTTAAAGCGCCGTACGTTTTCCAATTTGGTTCTGGAGAAGATGTGCCAATATGATGAATTTCATTGCAAAATCATCTCCAGTGACGAAGCTAATTTTTGGCTCAATGGGTTCGTCAATAAGTAAAATATGCGTTATTGGTCGGGTGAAAACCCACATGTGCTTCATGAATCACCACTTCATCTACAAAAAATAACTGTTTGGTGCAGTTTTTTTCGTCGACGATTTTTGGCCTGAATTGGAAGATATGGACTTGGACGACATGTGGTTTCAACAGGATAGTGCCATAATCGATACAATCGATTTATTGAAGAGTAAGTATGATGAGCGTGTTATCTCAGGACATGGGCCAGTCGATTGGCCGCCTCGTTCGTGCGATTTAACGCCGCTTGACTATTTTCTGTGGGGCTACGTTAAGTCATTGTTTTATGCCAACACGCCGATTAGAAGATTTGAGGAGCTTACAGCCAACATTGAAAGCGAAATAGCGGAAGTTTCGGCCGAAATGTGTAGCCGAGTCGTTGAAAATTGAACGAAGTCGAGTTCCATTCATAAATGTTTTGATTGTACTTTAAGCCAATAATAAAGTTTTTGAAATATCTCAAATGGTTTGCCTTTTATTTAAATAAAAAGTTGTCAAATCGTTATTAGAAAGCCCTATATATGAAAGGTTGTTTAAGGTTGAATAAAGTAATTAAATCGATAGGAAACTTTGAGCTATGCTTAAATGAAAAAAAGTCGTGAACTGTTTGAATGATCTCTTTTAGGAGTTCTTCAATTGGTTTCTGTGGAGATAAAATATGTTATGTGATGTAAGTCTTGTCATATTGCAATCGATTAGAATTGTCATTGGTTTTGGAGAGGCTTAAGAGCAACATAAACCATCTCCAAGTTGTTATGGGGTTGTAAAAGGTGTATATAACTATATTTTGCATATAATGTGCACGTATCCATACAGGAAAAGGATAAATTTTCAAACGATTGCTTCTACGAGTTTCTTGACAAAACTATACGCGATATCATAAATATGGAGTTTAGATTAGCCTTTCAGATTGGGACGCAAAATTAGGAAAACGGAGCATCTTCGGTGGTATTATTGGAAAACACAGTGATACCAGCTTTGAAAATGGACTCAGATCAATCGAGATCCCAACAGAGTAAAATATCGTCATAGCTTGAATGCGGTTTCCATACCTAAACCACATTGCAGCCGACATAAGGATCTGGATATCCGAAAGTTTCGCTCACATGGACTTAGACCACTACCTCATAACGAATGCGTGTATTCTGCATGCAAGGCATGAGACGCCGCATCTTCTGTGCTACGTTTCCTGCGACTATCAGACAAAAGGTTATGGTCTGACAGAGAGTACATACACAAAGTGCATGCAGCCTATAAAGCTGAATGAATTATTCAAAGTGGACTATGAACAACAAGTCTGCAGGTGCAGACGAACTCTCTTAATACTGCGATCTATTGACTATACTCTGTTAATTCTTGAAAATCTGATGGATTTTTATATAGGTTTTGAGATTGTAAATACATCACTGATTAGATATTCATACAATGCCAGATCATGGAAAAATTACAGAAACTTCAAATCAATACCCCATAAATGTTTATTAATCCTAAGGCCACATGTATACATAACTTATTTTCTGATGTCATGTTAGCGAATAGCTAATGATGTTTACCGTTTCGTTTTCTGCTAGTGGTATCTTTGTGCAAGTTACGGGACCTCGATCACCAAATTGCGATTGCAGATTTTCAAAATTTTACATTTCAAGGATGGTATACGGTATGAAGTGAGCGTTTTTTTTTTTTGTGAAAATAAAACATTTATTTTTAATGGGAAAGTAAAAAACATTTTACTCAAAGTATTGGCCATTAGCTACATCTTTCAGGCAATTTATGGATTTCACGCCAATAAAACTGTTCGTCTTTTGAAGCAAATCAAAAAGTCACCCAATTTTCGACTTCCTCGTAGGATTCGAAGTGCTGCTAAGCTAATGCGTGTGCCATCGATGAAAACAAATGGTAATTGGAAGGAGCCAAGTCTGGTGAATATAGCGGGTGGGTAGCAGTTCCCAGCCAAGTGCTTTGTGTTGTGTTGTATCCTGAACCAGTTTTGCTTTGTGTGTAGGTGCATTGGAATGGAGCAAAATTAGATTGCCGTGTTTTCTGGCCCATTCTGGCTGTTTTTCGATCAATGTATGGTTCAAATTGATCATTTATTGTCAGTAGCGATCTGTATTAACAGTTTCACCAGGTTTTAGGAGCTCGTGGTACACTTCACCTTCCTGGTCCCACCAGATACACAGTTTTGCAGTCGAAGTTGATGGTTGCCCCGGATTAACCAATAATTTTCTCCGTTTAGGATAATGAAAATAAATCCATTTTTCATCGCCAGTAACAATTCGATGTAAAACTGTTTTTTTAACGTGTCTTTGAAATAAAATTTCACAAGTGGTTTTTGGTTTTCCATCTGTCTTTCATTCAATTCATGTGGCACCCATTTTCCAGACTTTTGGATCTTTTCAATAGCTTTTAAATAGCCAGAAATTGTTTTTTGTGCAACATTTAACATTTCTGTCATTTGTTTCTGACTCAAAGTGTCATCTTCATATAATATTGTTTGCAACTCGGCATCTTCAAACTTTTTTGGTGGTCTTCCACGTTCTTCATTTCTCACATCAAAATCGTTATCTCTGAATCGTTGAAACCATCTTTTGCATGTTGCTTCTGATAGAGCATGATAACCATATGCCTCGACAAGCATTCGATGCGACTCTGTAGCACTTTTCTTCAAATGGAAACAAAAAATTTATGCTTTCCGCAAGTCATCATTGTCTGGTACAAAATTCGACATTTTTAACACGATGAAAAAATATGATGTTGTTTGCTCAATGACTTGATGTATACTAAATATGTTTGACAGGTGTCCTAGCAACCAAAAAAAAGGTCCGTTCACAATAAATGTTCCAAACCGAACATCATTTCATACCGGTACACCTGGTATTCAAGTCACCGTTGGGAGTAATGTTACCGGTCTATCTGAAACTAAAAGTTAGTTATTTATTCAAAAAGAAAGTTTATTTTCCAAAATAATAAAGCCAATGAATCCATTTAAAATACTCGTAGTCTACGAATTTTGAATATGTTTTCCCTGTTAGAAAAATTTCAAACTTTAAACTCTGTTGATATTAGGTTGGCAAAACACTTCGAGTGTAGATAGCGTAAGCCAGCGTCTTTTATTCAAGCTCACTTAATATACACATAGGTATTTGCTGTACAAATGTATATTCGCATTATCGTGAAATAATAAAACTCTACATTTTGTACAATAACTAAATTTTACCTAAATTATGTGAATTTATTGTTATTCTTATGTATTGATGGGTTGAACAAATATCAAAATGGAATAGTGGTACCCTCCTTTAGCAATTAAGCATAATACGATTATTATAACGCAACAAGCACTTTTTAAATTTTGTTGTATTTTTTTACAAGAATGAGCTCAGAAAGAAATCTGACATACCATATATTGTATGTCATCACAAAAATAGCTGATAGGGTATTGAATATAATACACAACATGGATAGACGTATAGGCTGTTACATGTTAAAGTTAGTATAAGATTATTTGAAGATGGATGCAATACTTTGCAGGAGTGCTGAATCCTCAAATTGAGAGTCAAATGGAATGGAAACCTGGTAGGCCATATGAAGCAATGGACTATGTAGCTATGTTATACTCAAAATCAAAACCAATAGTTTTCTAGTTTCCAACAAGTAAGTCTTGGCTCGTGATTCTATTTTACTGATCACATTCATATGAAAATCGGACTACCCTAAAGCCGTTTGCTAAGAGTCTGCATTTAGAGCATTGCCTCTCAAGTTCATCGGTGATTTTATTTCCTGTGAACACATTTCTAGTCCGCCAACCATCGATCACGTCTACAGACAGTACATTAAAGCTACATAACTAATTAGAGCATTAAGACCATGGCTCAAGTGGTAGTCTACTGGCTGTCAAGTCGAATGGTTTAGTATTCAATCCAAACAACGTCCGAAGGACATTCATTCTTATAGGCGACTAAAATCGTGTAAGATAAATGGTTGGCTAGAATAAACAACATTAATATTGGGTTATTCAACCAATTCTGTGGTTTTTTAGAATTAAAGTTAAACACACATTTTTGGTATAAAAATTTTATTTAATCCATCAGATATTGTCCATCATAGTCTATTACTTTCTTCCAACGTTCTGGAAGAAATATAATGCCTCTTTTGTAAAACTCAAAGTCAGACTTATGGGTACAAATGTTTTCCAGGTACGTTTTGATCTCATCTTCGGAGTTGAATCGCTTTCCGTCTAAATTGTTTTAGAGAGAGCGGAACAGATGGCAGTTAAAAGGCCAAGGTATGGAGAGTACGGTGGGTGTTGCATAGCTTTCCAGCCAAATGAAGCCGGCTTTTGTTTTGTCACCAAAGCTGTATGTAGTCTGGCGTTGTCATGATGAAAAAAAACACACTCCCTATTCGCCAACTCGGGCCATTTTCTTTCACTGCCTGCTTCAAGGTATCGAGCTGGGAGCAATATTTAATAGAATTTGTTGTTTGATTACGTGGAAGCAACTTCAAGTAAAGGAAACCTCGCCAGTCCCGCAAAATTCTCAACATTATATTTTTGGATGCAAATCTTGTTTACCGGCTGCTGTGTTTCTCACCATGACCTCTTATGCCGAAAGCTGTTGAAAACCACTCATATTTCGTAACCACTCTTTTAAGGAAAGCCTCAAGTGAATTCCATCTCAACATGTCTTTCAGTGAATTCGTGAGAAACACAAACATCCACATTTTTCGACATTAAAAGCCTTTTCAGTCTCTGCGAAATGGTTGTACGGGCGATGTTAAACTGTTGAGCGATCTGTCGTGTCTTCAAATGCCTGTCAACGCTAACTGCCGCCAAGATTTCATCGTCGTCTGTGGTGGATGGATGTCCAGAGCGACAAACATCAACAAAGTCTGTACTTCCTGAACGAAGCGTGAAAACCAACGCTGATAAGTGTAAGCGCTTACAGCCCCTGTCGTTTTGACAAAATGCACTTTCTTATCCTCCATTTAAAAAAAAAAAAACTAAACACTTAAAACGCGTCCGATGAAAACAAATTATCGGAACAATATGAAGGATAACCTCTATTGGAATAAACAACAAAAATAACGTTATACACAGTGATTTTCTGAAAATTTTGTCTCCCTATTAAATGATGGATGTTGTCTATGGTGCGAAATAGCCACTGAGCCGAAACACCTTTCTTTACTCATAATCACATGAGTGCTAAGTTCTTTAAAAAAACACACACAAAAGTAGTGAGAATATGCATCGCGGCAGTGCAGATAGGATGCCATTTTGCAGGTAATTACAGTTTACCCCCCCCCCCCCCCCATTACATATTAGCCGTATTCAGTAGCCGCCTACGTCGTATTGTCTGGCCGATTTACACATCCCGCCAAAAGTTGCATGGTCGAAAGTAAACTAAATGTCGACGAAACTGCTTAGAATGTATTTCTTCTTGTGGAGAGCCCCTTCAATTCCACCCCGCAGGATCTTTAGAGTTATTAAGCATGTTGCATATTAAACAGATGAGGCATTCGCAAAACTATTTTGCATACATTAAAACAAGTATTAGCGAATTATTGAAGGATTGGTGGCTATGGCTCAACAGGAAAGGGACTGGCTTACGAATCGGGAGATTCGGTGTTCGAATCCCAGCCTCGCCCGAAATACATTGGTTTTTTTTTTTTTCAGTTAACAAAAATCAAGTAAAAATTAAATATTAGATACTACCAATGAAGCGAAATAACCACTAAGCTCAAACATCTTTCTCTCTCTGTCTATCAAATTTGCCGAAAAAACTTAACACGTGCGCCGGTATTCTAAGATTAGTAATACCGTCTTGTGTGTTTAGTTCTTAAAAAAAAAAAAAAAAAAAACATTAAAAGGTTCATGTTTTGATTGAAATAAGCTTCAAATTAAAAAAAAAAAAATACTTTAACTTCATAGATTTACTATATTGAGAAAAAAAGAAGCAATCTATAGGCTACATTTGATGCTGCAGGGATTGTTTCTTCTTGTTATATTGTTCGTCTAAGTATAAAGTAGAAAATTATACACATTCAATACGGGAAAGAAGCAAAACATCCTATCTAAATATGAATAAATTTGAGCATGAATAACCAAAGTCTGAGCCAAACACCAGAAACACACAGTTCTTTAAAAACTGCCCCTATATATACATACACATATATGTATGTAGGTTGCTTTACGGAAAATTTCTTCGCATATAAATAAAGTTTTAATTTTATTTCATAAGTTGCTGATGCAATTTACACAAATTAACTCAAGAATTATTAGAATTCAGGTTAAAGCAAAACACCTAGATGCGCTGATATCTAGGTATGACCAAAACGTATGAATGATTTATAGAAATCATCTAATAAGCATAAGCTTTGCTTTTTAATGAGACGCTAAATAGCAGTTGTAGCTTGTGTCATTAAAGGCTACTATCTTCTAGTTTAGTATCTTAGTTTTGAAGAAATTAATTTTAACAATTTTACTAACAAATTTGATAGATTTTATATCATGTTAAAATGCTCACGGATGGCTTGTGCCATTAATAAATCTTAGATTAAACCGACAATAAATCAGACAAAGTGCAACAATATTTAGATGCAAAAGTTAAAATTAATTAAATATTAAAATTTTTACTTTTTGGTGTTTTAAATTTACATTTTGAAGAATATGACTATTTGAATTTTGATCCATTTCAGAGACAAGATTTTTTAGTATTTGGAAGCTGGCTCGTAAAAGATTTTAGGATATGGGTCATGTCATTGTGAGCTTTTTGCTTTTTTTTCTGAACTTTGTATGAACTTGAAACAAGGCCAATGTGTATACCTTAGTGTCGGATTATAAGACGGATTTCCTTAGATTGAACATATGAATATGATATGAATATTGAATTTCTCAAATCATTAAATCTAAATTTTTTTTTTTTGTTATCCACTAATCGAAATTCTTCCATAATATTATCTTAGCTGATCGACTAGGTTTCTACTTTAACCTGAAATTTTACAGTCTTGAAAATAGTCTTGTGCCTTTCATTAGCATTTCTGGACACAATTCTGCATTTCTATATATGTATATTTCTACCAGGTCTACCGGTATGAAGTAAGCGTCAAGATACAAATGTCTCGATAGGGAACATTTATTATGAACGGGACCTAATTTTTGTTTTTCAAACATATTTAGTATACATCAAGTCATTGAGCAAACAACATCATATTTTTTCATCGTGGTAAAAATGTCGAATATTGTACCAGAAAATGATGACTTGCGGAAAGCATAAATTTTTTGTTTCCATTTGAAGAAAAGTTCTACAGAGTCAGCATCGAATGCTTGTCGAGGCATATGGTTATCATGCTCTATCAGAAGCGACATGCAAAAGATGGTTTCAATGGTTCAGAGATAACGATTTTGATGTGAGAAATAAAGAACGTGGAAGACCACCAAAAAAGTTTGAAGATGCCAAGTTGCAAACAATATTATATGAAGATGACACTTTGAGTCAGAAACATATGACAGAAATGTTAAATGTTGCACAAACAAGCCATTTAAAAGCTATGGAAAAGACCCAAAAGTCTGGAAAATGTGTGCCACATGAATTGAATGAAAGACAGATGGAAAACCAAAAAACCACTTGTGAAATTTTATTTCAAAGACATGATTTATAGATTTATTTTCATTATCCTAAACGGAGAAAATTATTGGTTAATCCGGGGCAACCATCAACTTCGACTGCAAAACTGTGTATCTGGTTGGACTAGGAAGGTGAAGTGTACCACGAGCTCCTAAAACCTGGTGAAACCGTTAATACAGATCGCTACTGACAATAAATGATCAATTTGAACCATACATTGATCGAAAAACAGCCAGAATGGGCCAGAAGACACGGCAATGTAATTTTGCTCCATTCCAATGCACCTGCACACAAAGCAAAACTGGTTCAGGATACAACACAACACATAGCACTTGGCTGAGAACTGCTACCCACCCGCCATATTCACCAGACTTGGCTCCTTCCGATTACCATTTGTTTTCATCGATGGGGCACGCATTAGCTGAGCAGCACTTCGAATCCTACGAGGAAGTCGAAAATTGGGTGAATACGGCCAATACTTTGAATAAAATGTTTTCTTACTTTCCCATTAAAAATGAGTGTTTGTGATTGTTGTCCACGATACTAGGAAGCTCAAGAATCCCAGTATCCACATAAACAAAGACTGTTTTACTTACGTTTTACAGTAAGAATAGCCCTCTTTCTTACTCACACCAATAATGAAAACCATTCTGGAAGTAAATCGGAAGTGGAAC
Source organism: Volucella inanis (assembly GCA_907269105.1). NCBI lineage: Eukaryota > Metazoa > Arthropoda > Insecta > Diptera > Syrphidae > Volucella > Volucella inanis. Next base: position 39,786,650 of record OU026154.1, on the reverse strand, counting down.
ATCGTCTTACGAGATGATAGATTATAGATTCACACTTTCAAAAATTTAACTGAAACGATTCCTACAGGTATGCATGAATGAAGTTATCAATCAAAACTATGTGCAGCACCAAACGTCTACTCGAAGTTCTGCTGTATTAAGCAATAAACACTCTCTAAAACAAACAGCCGCTGTAAGCACGAAGAATCGAATTAAAACGTATCCGTCTAAGGGAATAATGAAGTAATTGATGAAGTTTTAATAAAAAATTTAAAAATTTTAAGCTATAACTTTGCTGGGTTAAAAAATAGATTGAAATTTATTGATTTTTTTAAACTATGTAGAAGAATTTAATGTTTTTATGTTGTTCGAAATTCGTGTATTAAATTTGAGAATGAATTTATAAACTATGAATTAAAATGTGTTTCTGCTGTGAAGACGAACGTATTTCGTTGAGAAACATATAACGGCTGCCCCCTTATGATCTTAAGCAACCGAACATAGCCAACGTAGCTGCCAGTATCGAAGAAAAATCATAAATGTCGATTCGGCGCCGATCAACGCAGCTTATTCTGCGGTTGGACTTGCGCTTACATACGTATAAGATCATACTGACGCAAGAATTGAAGCCTGATGAAAATAGACAACACATGAAGTTTGCTAATTAGACGCTGGAAATGTTGGCCGGAGATCCGGATTTTGGCCAAAAAGTCATGTTCTCGAAAGAGGCCAATTTTTGGCTCTGCGGCTATGTCAACAAGCGAAATTGCCATTATTGTTGCGAACACGATCCACAAGTGTTCGGCCAAGCATCAATGTATGCACAAAGATTGACTGTTTGGTGCATCGGACGTATTTCTTCCGAAATGAGGAAGGAAACACCGTTACCGTCAATGGTCAAATGTCAGCAAAGCTGAGGGGGCTATTTTAATGATGTGCTATTTCACACATAATGGCATGAACGTAGCTTCTAAATAAAGCCAGAATCTATCTTATATCCAACGCCGATGTTGTCTTCTTTAATCGTTCTTATTTGGTCGATTTTGAAAGAAATATTTTTTAACTAGAAATTAATAACAGTGTGTTTTATAAGCACCTACTTTTCTAAACCCTAACCATTGCCAACCCAACCCTGTTAAACTCGAAAACTTTATTTTCTAATAAATCTGTACTAATTGAACCTCATGGCAGAAAAGAATTTTTTTAATAGATCACTGACTTCATTTGCAAACCGAAATTCAATGGATTTTATGATAATTGAACTTGTAGATGCATTTAATTGCATAACTCTAAATGGTAGTTACAGTGGAGATTCTAATGGCGAGTATACGTATGGTGAGGTACTGTCTACTCTGTTATTAATTATTGTTTTGTATTAGAAAATTGGGAGCAATATCAATCATATATGGCTTTCGGATAGACATAAAATCTTTCTCCGACTAAATACCGCTGGAAATATCTTCAGATACTTTAAATTTATTAAACGAAAACATGTAAATTATTGAACTCAGACAAATCAAAATACTTGTGGAGGTTATTAAAAAAGCATCTCGTTTAGGACCAATGATATACTATATTATAGGAGAAAGAAGAAGAAACAAAAACAAGCTAGAGTATTTTGGGTATTTAAAACTTATAAGGTTGTATAACACTAACAGTTTTAAACGTCTCTGTGCGTACGCAAGCAAGAAATTCAAGTACCTATGCTGCGCAAAAGACCAAAATTATGAACCCAAAAAGCTAATGCTACTAAATCTTGTGTATAGTTTTGGAAAGCAATTAAATACGTAAACAGCATTGAAGCAGTTGGAAGAACAATTCAAAACCTTATTTATAATCGAACGGACATCTTAAGCGCATAAGTAAGAAGCCCAATCTTCGTAGATGAATATCTAAATGCTCTATTTACTTTCGGCGAGATACAAAGGGTAATACTGAATTCAGGACCGAATACCATTGTGTAATAGAATTTTTATTAGCAATTTAGCCCAATATTTGAATCTGAAAACATCTCAGAAAGCTTCGGAAAATCGATCAAAAAAAGGTGAATATGATAACCCAACTAAAGAGGCATATCATTATGAAACATCTCAACTAAATTATTTGGAGTATTACTGTTCATTAGACTTACTCTTACAAAAGGTGAAAAATTATACCATAAAGTTCTACAAGAATTTCAAGCCAGCTTTAGAGAACACTACTTAACTGTGGAGCAAGTTTTCGCACTTACCCAAATAGCCGACATGTACAAGAGAAGAAAGAATTTGACTCCATAGCTTGAAAAGCACTATTCCTCAAGTTCTAAAGAATAAGAATTTTAAGAAAAATAAATAGTACCTTAAAATCAATGTATGAAAACAACGTGGTAATGGTCTGTGAGGGGAGCAGCATATCTAAAGAGTTCGCGATAACTATGGGAGTTAAACAAGGTTGTATCCTAAGTACACTTTTGTTCATCCTGTCTATCAAAAATATAGCAGACAACATTGGATGAGGAGTTGAAATTAACCAGATAAATACACTTTCGTTGATGTGAAGATGATATTGTTATTTAATATTAGGACTTTTGTTCGATATTTTGAGAATAAGTATTCAAATTATAATCATATATTGATACCAACAGTTAAAATCAGACAAAGAGCAAGAGCAAGTGGCGGTTTCCAAAAAGATTTAAAAGGTATAGTTTATGAATTTTTCACTATAATTTCAAAATATGTAAGTCGCAATCACTGTGACCGGTAGTTTGATGACCTATACGAAATGGTCATATCCATTGAAAACCCAAAGCTTATGGTAATTGGAAACATGACCGCCAGAGTAGAAAGAAAAGAAATAAAAATCAATAAGGAAGAATAAGTAATCAACAATCTAAAGATAAAAATCATAATAAAAGAGAAATGAAGTTCTTGGATTTTTGCAATTCATTCCGGTTTAAAACTGTCAACAAGACGAGTAAAACTGGCCTAAGTGGTGGATTGACCGTTATTGACGAGCGAGGAGCTTCAATTAATGACTACTGTTTACTCCAGGGGAGTGGAATACTTGCGTTTCAGACATGGAAGTAAAATTAAAAACTTTCTCTGATTACCTTCCCATAGTGTGTAGTTTTGTAAACAAACTCGAAAACAATCTATAGCTACAGGAAATTAATGCTTTTCGTATACCCAAATAGAACTTTTCGACAATATTCTTATATAGGAGACTATTAGAAGCAGAGTTGTGTACCGATTATGATATATGAAAAATGGTATATTTACTGAAAAACATATAAGCCACCAGAAAACCAGGAAAGAAAATATGTACGAGCATAGAGAGTCGTGGTTTGATAAAAAATGTCAGAAGGCAAGGAAGCTTGCGTTCCCTTGGTTAAGGCTTTTCGTCTGTATAACGAGGGTATTATGAAAGATCAGTATCAGATCAAGTGATAGTGTATTGGCTTTCCAATCGGACGGTTCGGTATTCAACACCAGCCGTGCACGAAAGCATTCTTTTATTTAGGCAAATAAAATCTCGTGTTGCAAATGGTTGCCTAAAATATAGCAATAAGTCAATTTACACAAATAATTTAGGCTCCCCATTATCTATCTCTATCCAATAGTATCTATCTGTAGAATAGTCACACCCTTTGAATGTTAAGCTCTTCAAAAAAAAAAAAGCACTGCCATATAACCAAGTAAGAAAATAGCATACAGTGAGTCGCTTGCACTAAAAATGTAAGCTTGTCGAAACTCATCGGAGTTTTGGAAATCTGTCAGTATGCTAAATGATAATAAACATTTATAATTATAATATTCCCAGTTTTTAAGAAGGAATGCACATCTGAATCAACAAACAACAGAGGGATTTCATTCTGAAATGCCTCATACAAAATCTTTACCGCAATCTTAAAAAGCAGACAATCAGCATTAATTGCAACAGTGCTGGATACTTGATAATTGATCATGTTTTCGTACTAAAAAGCAAAGCAGAGTACTTTATTCAGTCTATAAGGAAAGTCGCTCTTTTACAGGTTGTCGGCACAAAGTCAAATATTTGGAATGTCGAAGAACTATCAAATTGGTTCGAAACGGTTTCAGAAGTATTCGTAAGATATGTGACGCCATAATGGATACACTGCCTTGGTCCACCCCCAAGCATTTTTTCCAAAGAATATTCTGGAAACACTACAGTTAATTACAAACGGACTGCGGGCATACTATGTTCTGTAGAATCTGATTGCAAATTCTTTTAAATCAAAGGTCATGATATCTAAGAAAGATGGAGAGAAAAGAAAATTGCAAATATGATGGTGAATCAAATAAAGTTGTTAACCAGGAGAGTTATCACAAGGATAAGCTGATGAGGTCCAAACCAGATATTAACAGTGCCTGGAATTAATACCTTGCTCACAGCAGCAATCATAATATATTCCTATATGTAGCTGAGGATGTAAGGTTTTATGCAACACACGAGTGGGGATGCAATCGGTATGATATTGTTGAGAAGTTATTAAGTTATTTCGTCAAAAGAGCATTTCATCTTTCACTGAATGATAATGACGGAAGCAGGTTTATCTTCATTTTTTATCAAAACTCTTAAGTTCCATGTCGACTATATCCTTAAAGTGCTAAAAATGGGAAATCACAAATTTCTAAAAATAATATCACTTTATGGAATATAGACCAGAGCAGGATGATTAGAAAACTAGCTAGAGCTGTCAAGAAAGTGTGAGCTCAACATCGAGATCTGCTGTGGTGAAGAAGCCTCAAATCTGTTATCTAATATCAAAAGTGGATATGAAAGATCCTGAAACCTAAGTTAAGCAAGTTTCAGGGTCTAAATACGAGTATAAAATGATATAATAAATCATATCACAATCACAACATATGTGAAAAGAATTACTTCCAAGATAAATTAAGCACCAATGAAATAGGAACTATGTTTAAGTTGAGAGCTTTGAAACCTTAATTACATTCCACATAAAGATGACCTTCCACTCTTGTGTAACTTATATAACCAGAGGGAAATGGAAGATACATAAAATGGAAATTTCCCAGTTTTAAAATATTGTAGATACGTAGGCTGTGCTTCAACGCAGGTGTGTTATCGTCGGAGGATGTTAAGTTGGTTCATAGGGAATATAATATCAAAAATCTAGCTCAGCATTGTACCAAGGTCTTAGGCTTCCTGAAAGATATAGGAAATGCATCATTTTAAGACCTTGTTTTTCTTTAATAAAACAAATTATTTTTATTCACCTGGCAGACGACAAAGGTATATCAACAGGATTTTTTGTAAACAAATTATTGTACTGAAAATTTATTTTTGTTTAAAATAAAAGTCATCTAATCTGAAAGTAAAAGGAAAAGTCTATTGTCGTTTAAGTCGAGACAGTGATAACCTACTCTAATACATAGAATCACTGTTAAAAAATCGTGATTTTCGGAAGTAGTGGAGTGCGATACTCAAGAAATGAAATCTGAATGAATAAAAGATAGAACATAGAAATAGTTAAAGGCTATAAGTATCCAAGAGTTTTGACTTCAGCTAACATAAATATGAATATACATCTTGAAACCATTTTAAAAGAAGCTAAACTGGCAATTTGTTCAGTATGGAGAATATAGTTCGAAACAAAAACATTCGTGCTACTGCGACAGCTATTGTTATATGGAGCTTAATTATGGAGTTACTGCAAATTTATAGCTCTCGACAAATTACTACGGTATTGCGTACTAAGAGCTTTTAGGTTGCCAAATACCACTCCTAATTATATGCTGTATTTAAAAATCGGAACGGCATCCATATTTTTTGGAAGCTCTTAGATTAATATTTAGCTATATTCTAAAATTAATGGGAGTCAGCAAGAAAGGCTACCAAAATTAGTACTCTCATAGTTTCATAGTTTCAATAAAAGGAAGTCTAGTACAAGAATGAAAAAAATTGGCTCAAAACTGTGTTGTTAAAGGAAATTTTTCACACAATAAAGAAGGAACATCACTAAAGGTAAAATTCGACACTATAATCAAAAAACAGGTCATCTTCTTTACGATTCCTGTGTTAACAAAGCCCCCTCACCGCAGTACAGAATGTTTTATAGTGAAATGAGGAACAATTTACAGGAAAAAACGTATTTTCTGAATTGTAGTCGAAATAAACATCATCATCATCTCAGATCATTTGAGATCTTCGTTGTCTCAGAAAAAAAGGATGCTGTGTAAGTATGCTCAAAATGTTTTACGCTATAGGAGACGCATACTAGAAAGCGACTTTAAAATAAAAATAATAATTAAAATAATAGTAAGAAAAAGTAACAATAATAATAGGTATCCAATAACAGAAAATAATACTAATAATAATTAATAATAATAATAATAAACCTACAAGCTTAAGATAATAATAATAAAATTATTACTGATTCCGCGTAATAAAAATTGGTAAGACATTTTTCTGTAACAGTTTTGTGTAAATAATAAAACTTAATTGAAACTTTGTTAAAAACTTTTGTTTTTATTATTACTTTGGGACTTTTTTGATGTGGTCTTACAATGGTACCACCCGTCTTCAAGACTATTTTTCTTTATATTTTTTGGTTTTAAAATGAATAAGAAAATTAATTTTAACAAATCGACTAGTAAGGAATGGTTTGATTTATTGGATGAAATTTCTTCCGATGGGTCAGATGGGTCAGTTCCTGAAAGTGAGGACGGGAGTAAAGCAGATGTTCCTGATGATGTTTTTGAGGAAGAAGAAGCTGCAGGTCTTTCTGTAATACAAACAAGTGACAACAATTGGGAAAGTGAAGATGAATGTCCATTGGAATCACTTGTGAGTACAGACTTACAGGTGAAGTGGATCAAAACTACTCATGTAAGCAGATGGGTTCAACCGTTTGTAAAATCCGTTGACCCACAGATTCCAGATGAGGTCGAATTTCCAGTGGACATGTTTCTTCTTTTGATTTCGCCGAAGCTTTTGGAACACATAGTTTTCCAGAAAAATTTGTATATAATACAAAGGCAAGGCAGGAACAGTGATCCAGTTACGAATGAAGAAATGAAGTGCTTTTTGGCAATCAACTTGCTTATGGGTAAACACATTCATATGTTTATATATATACAGATTCTTATTTTTACTCTTCGAAATTCGTACCACAGGTATCAAGAAACTTCCCAGTTATAGGGTCTTTTGGTCATCAAAAGTGGAATTGCGCGATAATTTCATATCTACAAAAATGTTTCTTCTGACATCTGAAATCACATTTAAATGATAGCAGCTTGCAGCAAAAAAGAGGAGAACAAAATTTTGACAAGCTGTATAAATTGAAACCTTTATTAGATGAACTGTCGACCACATACAAAATGTACTACCGTCCCACTAAACATAACTCAATCGATGAATCTATGATAAAGTTCAAGGGAAGAAGCAGTTTACGCCAATATATGTCACTAAAGCCCATAAAAAGAGGATACAAAATGTGGGTTAGATCCGATGAAAATGCCTTTGTTTCCCAATTTCAAATATATAGGGGAAAGGTTCCGAATTGTGTCGAATTAGTTAAAGACTATAATCCACATATGGGCTATGTGGGTATGTTGACAAATTTGAAATGCTAAAATCATGCTACGAAATATATTAGACAGAAAACCTAAAAAATGGTGGCATCGTATTTTTTGGCATTTTCTTGATTTGACAGTTGTCGATGTTTTTATCCTTCATAAACTACGTTCAGCTGGGACACCATTATCGTTAAAAGATTTCAAACTGGCAGTAGTCACAGGCCTTATAGGAGCTGAACCTGATCTAGACCGAACAAGAAAAAGAATTACAGGCACTGATATTACTCCAAACAGGTACAAAGTAAATGTACCATTAGAAAAAAGACTGGACAAGGCTGTACATTTGCCAGTACATGGCACTAAAGTTAGATGTGCTAATTGTAGCGCTAAGGCAAAATCTCACAAAACACAAAAATGTTGGACTCTGCCTTGCAAAAGATCAAAATTGCTTTTTAAGTTTTCATGAAAAATAAGTGCATAATGAAACCACCTGTTTTTCGAAAAAACAATAAAATAAAAAAATTATTTTTGAAGAATTTTTGTTCTTTAGTATTATTTTATACTAAATATTCCATAAAAAATTTACTTTTTACTTCAAAAAGTTTACTTCGTCTGCAACCCTTTGTTGTTTCAACCGTTTCAACCCTTTGAAAACAAAATAAAATAAAATAGAATAAGCTTTTCAAGAAATAAATGAGGAGTTGAAAATCCATTTGCCCGGCAACCAGGCCACGCATTCAAAGCTATAAAACTACTCGTATTGCAAATAATCATTGCAAAGCAAAAGAAAATTTTTTTAGATTAATTATGGTATTATTACTGTTTTACTGATTTTATATGCATTTAATGAGTTATATTGTACTAGGCAAACAATTCGCAATATGAAGCGAATTGTTCTTTATGTCAATGTCCAAGCCTTCTTTTGAATTATTTATTCACACAAATTTAAAAATTGACCGTTCTTTTCAAATTTTTTTGATTATTTTACAATTCTTGCTCAAAGAAAAATCTTATAAATTGCGATAAAAGGGCCAGTCCGATGGTGAACCGCCAGATCATCCCATTTTTGCCTCTTCTTTTCCGACGCTTCATACTTTTAGTTGTAGAGTGAGTAAACTTGTTGCGAGATGGTACGTAAATTGTAGCGGAAGAATATAAATATAACAGAGAAAATATTCTCGGACCGAGGTAAACTAAGTCCAAGGTACACAAGATTCCCCTATCTCAACAAGCAAAAGTGCCATTAGTGGGGCGAACGTAATCCACAAATGTTCGGCCAAGCATCAATTCATACACAAAGATTTACTATTTGGTGCGGTTTATGACATGGCGGCATCACCGGACCTTATTTCTTTCGAAATGAGGAAGAAGGCACTGTTACCGTTAATAGTCTCAGGTATATGGTAGAACGATGTTAACCGATTTTCTGTGGTTAGATATCGACAACATCGATATATCTTAGTTGTGGTTCCAAAAAAGACGGTGCTATATGCCATACAAGCTGCGCAACGCTCGAAGGTGTAGTGGAGAAATTTGGTGACTGGGTCATCTCACGGCGAGCGTTCATGTATTTGCAGCCGCGACAGTGATTGTACACCACTTGATTATTTTGTCTGGGGCTACGTCAAATCCTTAGTCTACGCTAACAATCTAATCACTTTGGATAAATTCAAGGCCAATATTCGATACGCTATTGCTGGAATAATGCCGCACATATTAAACCGTGTCATCAAAAACTCGACTGACCGCCTGAAGCTCTTCTAGCGAAGCCAAGTCGGCCATTTGAATGAAGTGCTATTCCAATCATAATGGCATAAGCGTAGCTTCAAAATAAAGCCAGAATCAATTTTATATCTCACACCATTGTTGTTTTATTTAAATTTTTTCCTATCGTTCTTATCTGGTCACCCTTTATTTTTAAAATGTATTTTAGCTCACAAAATGACTTTCTACCATTTAATTACACAATTAATTAATTTTTTGATTTTCGTTTTTTTTTTTTTTTTTGTTTGTTTATTCTTCAATTTGTTACAATTCTAATCAATAAGGTATATTTGATTGCTTCAGCTTAGTTTTCTTCTCATTTGTGGGAAAAGAGATAGTTTAGCAAATGAGGTAATTTGAAATTTGTAATGGAAGTGAGATGACTAACTTTGCGAATTTAGCCCCAAATGACTCATTTGACCCTAATGAAGGCGTATCAATACCCGATTTGAAGAAATCCTACAATTCTGTAATACGGATAGATACTTTGAAAGAATAGCTTGAGTGACAAGGGAAAGTTTTTTTACAAACACTGAATCGAAGGCAATCCTAGAGAATCGAGAATCGGTATTATTAGAGATGATTCAGAAAAGTAAGGCACCGATAGTTTTGCACTATAACACGGAGTATGGGTTTTGACATTATTTTCTAATACACTCATGACCATTTAAAGATTTTGTCGAAAATGTTGCGATAAGATATTTTTTATTCAATAAATCAGTTGTACGTCTCGACCGTTTCTTACTACTCTAAACATACCTGCGCACAGGTCAATTTTTTCGGAAAATGGAATAAAGGAAGAAAGGAAGATGTTTTGGAATATTTGGTTGTGTGGCATACTACGTTTAATAAGAAGAGACCAGTTTGTTGGTGTAATTTGTAATTTGTTTTATATTATTGTAGTTTACGTATGTTATTTGATCTTATATGACTAAAAAGGTTAATTTTTCTTGGCATCGATCGGTAATCTAACGCCTAATCATTTTATTTGGAGGGTAATACTCTACTCCTTTAGCCACCCATAAACTCCAATCTATTATTGCGAATTTTAACATAGCTCCCATATTCAAATACTGAAGAATTTTAGTGCATTAATGGATCTTTTTAACGTAACCAATTTCATTTGCAATGGATTTACCGCACTTTTAACATGAGCTTAAATATCTCATAGTTGGAAAAATGTTTCTATGATTGAATCACATGCAAGTTTTTTTTAAAAATGCAAAAGGTATCTACTCGTATTTGTGTATTTAATAATGCAAAAGGTATCTACTCGTATTTGTGTATTTAATATATGGTATATATGGTCCAAATTTTTTTAAATACTGAATAATTGTGGAATTTATTAATACATGCCAACAATTGGACAGGAAATTATCAATAGAAAATGTAGTGAATAATCTGCATCAATTAGCGTTTATTCACATCGGAGTGCTAAATATGAGCAAAGCAGATGGCATATTTGGTTTTCCAATAGCTCTCCCGAATTCCAAAAACCTTGATATAAGAAAAAATCGCAAAACCTCTGAGGTGCCTCCTTTAGGAACTCAATTTAAAAAATCTTGTATGAAATCCTTAAAAGAAAATTGAATGTGTAAAACTTAATAAGGAATGGCTAGATGATACCTACAATCTTATTTTAGCAGTCCTCCTGAACCTTTCTAGAAAGGAAAGGTAGTAATTTAATCCATATCAGAAATAATGGTGTTAGGAAGCAGATGGCTTCTACCAGAGTGAGAACAAATTCTTGGAAGCAATATTGATTACAAAAATATCATTCGCGTGCAGAAAAAGTATCAGTTTAAAGATATATTAACGCATTTTGCTAATGCTGTATAGCCAAAAAATATATAAAAAAGGTAATTCGTGGGGTTTGATTTATAATGTAAAATAAAATATTGGGTCTATTGCGGTTTGGTAAGAGATGGTTTAACTTGTATTATTTCATTGTTATTATTCCATTGGAACATGCGTTGGAAAGCTACTGTCATTGTACGTCATTTCAGTATATGTCATTCATTTGAAGCGTAAACAACAATTTTTTTTTTTTTCACTCAAATATGTCGAACTTTGTGCCTGAAAAAGTGTTTTTGCGGGGAGTTCTTCCTCAATACTGCTGCCGAAAATCATCGTATTTTGGTGGAAGTTTATGGTTTGCACAATTTTGGCTTGGAAGACGATGAACGTCCAGGGCAGCCAAAAAAGTTTGAAGATGAAGAACTGGAAGCATTACTCTATGAAGATTGTTGCCAAACATAAGAAGAGCTCTCAGAATCTTTGGGTGTCACTCAACCAGTCATTTCAAAACGTTTAAAAACAGCTGGATATATTCAAAAGCAAGGAAATTGGTTTCCACATGAACTCAAGCCGAGAGATGTTGCAAGGCGTTTTTGCATGTCCGAAATGCTGCTGGAACGCCAGAAAGGGAAGTCATTTTTGCATCGGATTGTTACTGGTGATGAAAAATGGATCCATTACGACAACCTTAAGCGCAAAAACTCATATGTGAAACGCGGCCAACCAGTCAAATCAACGGCAAAGCCGAATATCCATGACGCAAAGGTAATGCTCTGTATTTGGTGGGATTAGATGGATGTGCTGTATTATGAGCTGCTAAAACCGGGTGAAACCATCAATGGACAACGATACGTAACACAATTAATCCGTTTGAAGAGAGCAGTAGCCGAAAAACGCCCGGAATATGCGTCCAGACACGAGGCAATAACTTTCCATTATGACAACGCCAGGCCCCACGTTGCTATTCCTGTTAAGAACTATTTGGAAAACAGTGGATGGGAAGTCTTACCCCACCCGCCTTATAGCCCAGACCTTGCCCCTTCTGACTACTATTTGTTCCGTTCGATGCAGAACGCCATCACTGAAATACGGTTCACATCAGAGCAGAATATCAAAAATTGGCTTGATTCATTCTTGGCTGCCAAGCCGGCGCAGTTCTTTTGGGATGGGATCCACAAATCGCCACAAAGATGGGAAAAAGTCATAGCTTCAGATGAGCGATACTTTGAAAAATACTATTGTACATGTTTTTCTTGAATAAACGTTAAATTACATACCCAATACATAGATTTGAAATTGAACTTAAAATTGTTGTTATCGGTTAAAAAAACAATTCATGGCATATACATTTTGAAAATGATATCATGTAAATGTTGGCAACGACTACGTCTGAGGTTTTCTATTCGGAAGGTAAAATTTTGGGCGAATTGTTCGAGCATAGCGACTGATATCTCGCGGATAAAATGAGTAATTTTGGCTTCCAAATCGTCCAAAGGTGTGATATCACACGACCTAGGCGGCCAATTAACCGTAGCAAAACGAGAAGATAAGTTCTCACTAAAATGATTTCTCAACAAGTCCATTGTTTCACGCGCTGTATGGCTCGTAGTGCCGTCTTATTGAAACCAGAGCTCATCAAGACCATTTGCTTGAATTTCAGACTGCACATAGTCCGTTAACATGGCGCGATAATGGTTACTATTATTAATTATTTATTACATTAAACCAGATATGGGCTTCATCACTGAACAAAATTTCACGATAAAACACCGGATTTCCATTGAGCCAGAGCCCATTCACTGAAAATATGACACAAATTCAAGTCGCCTGGCTTCAATTCTTGCACAAGTTGAATTTTGAACGCTTTTAGGGCGAGATCCTCACGTAAAATACGTCAAGTTGTCAAGCCAAGCTGCTGAGAACGACGACGAGTCGATTCGTCACGGTCTTCGCGTACACTCTCAGCTTCAGCTGCTATAGTCTCTTCACGTACTGGGTGTGGTCTAACCGGTCGAGTTTCATCTACTAATGTAAACTGGGACTCAAATTTGCGAATGGTTTTGGCAATAGTGGTTTCAGTATGCGCATTATGCGCACCGTAAGTTCCTCGAATCGCACCAAAAACATATCAAACAGAACGCTGATTTTCGTAATACAGCTAAACAATTTGGAGACGCTATTGTGCTGTGAGTCTTTTCATGAAGACTTGCCAAACGATACTGATTAAAAATGACAAGGCAGAGTCACGCATGATCTGTCAAAAAATGCCTATTGAAAATTAAACGTCACCCCTTAGTATGAGTACAAGTAGCAAAATGGAGATCAGTCTTGGTGATTTGCAGGGATATTTGGACTATTGGACTAATAATGCACAAGTCTTTGGCATTGATTCTATTCAAAAAGAATTTCTAATTATAACCTGCTACGCCAAACTATGCGCTTTCGTTAGAATTAAGAAGAGTAGGGGGATACTCTAACAACATTGATTTACGCCTCCGATTTTATTTTGGTATGAAGAAAATTAAATAAAATCGATCTATAGTATGTAAGGAAATTAATAATTTTGGGCTGCATTTTGGAGTCACCTGGAATCAAGCTGCTCTTTGAGCATAAAGATTAATCGGGAAATTTAAATGCTGCTACAAATATCTAGGTCATTCTTGATGGAAAGTATACTAATCTGAAATTAGTTATTCCAAACAATTAATCTAAATTTTCAAACTAAAGGTGTTGTTAATACGTATATACATACCAAACATCTTCTAGAAAGATATCCCGTCTTAAACGAATTAACGAATTAAGACTACGTTTGCTCGGAAAAGAATTATTTCAGCTGATCTCTAAATACGAGGAATTCACATTGGAGAAATGATTCGATTGCACTGAAATTAAATGGATTGTTTTATAGAAAATTATAAATTAGCTAAATTTCGTGTCATTGTCATAATACATTTTTTGTTTAGCAAAACAACAGAAATACGAATTAATTCACTGTTAATTAATAAATGTTTATTTATGAATACTACTAGTATTAATATTAATCATAACCAATTGCTATATATAATTCAATATATATTCGTTTATCTAAGTACTACTAATTTATTGTTATATTATATATTATAATTAATTTTATATTAAACGAGTATGAGTAGAATTATTTTGTTGCCTGGTTTACTGGGGAATTACTTCAGTCACGAACATTTTTTTTTTGAGATAGCACATCACCGGCAGCATTTTGTATATCTCAACGAATAAAATATAAAACGAGGTACGTTCTACGAGTTTGACGTATATCAATTCTCTTCAATATTTTTCTTTTTATCATCGAATGAATTTAAAAATACACAGCATATGCCATGAATAGCGTATACACTTTCATAACGGCAAAAGTTAACATGGAGTTGAGAAAATTGGCATTTGTTTTGTCAATTTACATTAGTTTGTACCAGAGTTCGAAATTCGGACCAAAAATCATCAACATAGATAGAAATTCCAAATTGGGTGTATGAGAAACAGTCCTTAAAAGGAACAGAGATGATATCTTAATCAATACTTGTATTTTGGATATTTTTATTAAAAGGCCAAACAGTTCATTGTAGTTACATAAGTCGATCATAGCCAACATTTACGACAATTTGTTAAAAACAATTGCGTTATTGTGAAAAATATATAGAAGAGAAGTTCCTTTTAGAGGTTTCTCAAAACGTTTGAGTTACATACATACTCCCATAGTTGAGGCACATATTTTATTTTGTTATAACTATTTGACTATTAATACTTAAAAGGCTGTTAGCAGTTTAATGTGTCAGAGTTATTGGTGGAAGTTAAGGATAACTGGTATATTGTATTATTAAGCGTTTACTGGTAGACGGCCATAGGCCAAAGCATAATCAACTTAGAATATATTGAGTTGAATGTTATGAACTTAAAATGAAAATAAAAGTCATTAAAAAATAACTTATTAAGAATAGTTTCAAAAATTCAGTCTTGTGTAAGATATTTCTGAAAATCTAGTATTATCGCCGCTGAAGAACAAGATATTATATACGATGTATATTATCTGTATTTGTTTATCGCATACAAGATTTCATGTGCAATATACATACATACTCACTAAAAAGATATCCTTTCGATAAAAATTTGTTAGTTACTTCTTTTCTTATTATTTAGCGTCCAGCTATACTACTGTTTTTGAGATCGTTGATTGGATAAGAGTGTCATTCGATGAAATAGCCTAGATGGTCTAAGGTTTTCTTGATACATCGCGGGTATATATAAAATACAGATAAACGAACGATTTATTGCGATACTCCATGCAAACTTGTTTCCGTGTTTGACACGAAAGAGCGTTTAGGGTATATATTTAAATATAATACATACAAAAAAAGTATATGTATGCTTCAGAAAATCTTTCTTTCGCCAAGACTTTTCTAAAGATTCTTAGCGATTCCATTATTGCTTCCGTAACTTCCTACTGATCCGCGATGTATATTACAGAAAACTTCTTTAATGCTCTTTAGGGCAACAATTTTAAAACTCCTTGGTAATAGTGCCATAACTATGTGATTTTTTTAAGTTTAAATATCTGAATTTTAAACTTTTTATATTGAATTCCTTCCATTTACCCTGAAAAGGAAATTTTTTGAAGCTTATCCAATCCGTTGGAAAAGAAGTTCTCCCTTTTGGTGGGAGGATCGGAATAGCTGGTAATCTGGAGGTGCAATGTCGGGAGTATACGGTGGCTAGTTGGTGGTCCTGCGTTGTCATGATAAAAGACTACGGCATTTATGTTGGCCAAATATGTATTTTTAAAAAAACACTCACTTATAATGCTGAGGCATCATGTGTTAGTTTTTTTTGTTTTTTTTTTTTTTTGAAAATGAGATAGAAAGAGAAAGAAAGATCCAACATTTAATAGGGATACATAATTGATAGTGGAAACTGGCTTGTTGTTGTTTTTCTAGCCAACTTCTCAACTTACTAGAAAAAATTAGTGTTTTTCGGGCGCGGTTGGCTCTCGAACACCGAACATTCCTTTTTGTAAGCCATTTCGCTACCACTTTTGCCACGGCCACCTAGGTTTGAGGGTTTGCGGTAAATTTTTAAGTTCAAAAAATCAAAATGAGTATAACAACGATTAGCATTTATCCTTTTGTTTTGTTCAACAAGCTCATAGTATATCATACCCTTGCGGTCTCACTAGAAACTTGGCATTAATTCCTTCAAATAATAGACGCAAACCGGCTATTAATATTGATGCGCAGTTCCCCCTTTTTGAATATAGGATCTCTTTCTTGTAAAATTTTTGTAAACTATCCACTTTTCATCTCACATAATTTAGGGATCTAAAAACGACTCTCTATTCTGACGAGGAATGTTTGAGCTGCATGTGGAAATTCTGTCTATTAAGTAATTTTTTTTTTTTTTTTTTTGACTTAATTAGTGTGGCACTCCTATAGATACAAAGGATACAAAGGAAGTTGTCTGATGAAGTTCAAGCTTAAAGGAAAACACTATAAGTTCAGCTTTATCAGGAAGTAGATACTTATGCTGGCTCATTGGTCGCGCCCATTTCGGCTAGTTTTATTTTAGGTTACGACAGCATTGTACTTGCTATAGTATATACTCTAAATACAGAATCAAATCAATTTACACTAATAATTTAGTCTCCCCATTAAATGTTGGATGTCACCAATGGAGCGGAATAACCACTAAGCCCAAATATCTTTCTTTCTCTTTCTATCGAATTTTCCAAAAAACTTAACACGTGCCTCGGCATTTTAAGAGTGTTGTCTTTTTTAAAAAAAAATTAAGACAATAACGGCTCAAAGATCTTTCATGGATGAGGTGCAAAAATGTGATATTTTCTTATTGCGTCCGTTCGTCTATTTTGTTCCTTTTTTGGCGGACATTTGGATCCTTTTATGTTATTCTAATTTGAATAACTAAGTTATTTTAGTGTTATTAACGGTGAGATGGTGAAGAACTGATGCCTATTTTTTACACGTATCCTATTTATTTGTATAATTTCGAGCTCATTTGATTTTATTCAGATAGACAAGCGATTTACTCCAAAATGTAAAAGAGTCTTTGATTTGTGAAATACTTGCCCATTAATATGAGTATATAGTAAAACTATGTTCTAATATCTAAGAGACCAGTTTATCACAGAGAGAGTTTATTGAATTAAAGAAATTATCTTTGAACAAAATGGAGCTTCATAGGTGAAAAATTAATTTTGACTCTAAAATGGTTGTAAAAATGAAAACCACAAAATTATTTATGAAATATAATAAAAAGAAAATAATTATTTGTTTTCTCAAAATTATCATCAAATGTTTTCAATCTAACTTTTAAAAATGAATTAATATTTGTTATTGGTTTGTGAATAAATAAGAGCAAATAAAATATACAGACTTTTCATTTCAAAAATTAAAAACACCTCTAATTCCTACAACGTGATCTATTCTACCTAACTTGATTTCAAGCAGGTTAAGATTGATAAAGATTGACAATTATAAAATTCCTCAAGGCAAATTGGATGAGTTCAAAGCCATGGAACCAAAAGCAAAACCAAACATCAGACGAGCGAGGCACATACTCTTCATTTGTTTCTATTAATAATTTTACTGTAAAATACTTTTTTAATGAATATTTAAAAACCTCCAATAGATTTGAATATAAAAATACCGGCGGAATTTTTAAAATATATAACGACTTAACGCTAATATCAGACTCATTAAAGAAAATCCACACACTATATTTTGACCTAATCTTTTTGTGTTTGTGGGAATCTATTTATAGATTGCGATAAGTTAACTGACCCCATCTGCTAAAATGAGATTGATTTTCGAATACTCTTTATTTTAATTCATGTAAATTTGATTGTAATTAGCGCATTTAAAATCTGTTTTATCGGAACTGGCCCACTGGGCTTGGACGAATTATAAATTCCGTAATCAAAAATGTATAGATGTATAGAGATAAATTCTCTCAACTGTGGAAGAAATATGAATTTAAAGACATTACAATTTTTTTATATAAAATTATTTCTTTTATTTTTCTCTAAATAGATTTAATATTTCTTAGAGCTACACCGTTGAGCTTTGATTTTAAAAATGTCTTTATGCAAATTACTATTTATTTACAATCCTTACGCGAACTTTTCAAAAATTCAAAAAACTATATACAAATTAATTTATCCATAATGGTTACTATTACTACAACAACAAATGAAAATAACTAAACACACACGAAGATTCCCCTTAGACTAGTGGAGCTTATACTGCCAGCGGTAGCACCATAATTATAGGCCTGTTCGTTGAGTTTTTGCCGCTTGACATTTTCGGCTGCATCAGATGAAGCGTCAGATTCATTTTCACTTAAATGAAAGAATTTTCGACGGGCTTCCGACTGCGCTAAACGAATTTCCTCCTCACTGGAGTCGCTCTGAATATCACTTTCACCAGCAGAGATCAAACTTTGGTTATCAGTAGAGACTGCTTCAGCTGTAGGTGTAGTTCCTGATACAGAACGACTACTTGTAGGCTTCATGCTTAAGTCCATGGGAGTATCTTGTTCTTGATCGACAAGAGAACATACTAAAAGTGGAGATTCTGATGTTGTTTTTGGATGGTAGGAACTTGCTTTCTCGTCCTGTAGTGGGTAGTTAGAGTTTAGATCTTGAACCTGCTGTGTTGATACAGTTACATCAACGGAAACTGTTTGCGGTGTATGAATTGGAGAGCCTGCATTAATGGGTGTTTCAGTTTCCCGAAATTCTGGAATTCGATTTGTCTCCGCCGGTGAATGTGTTGTTGCTCGTGAATGGCTTCTATCACGAATATCATCGGTTGTCAATGATTTAGGGGTGAATCTTGCAGACGGACTTGTTAATTCCTCGGTTCTAGCTTCGGGACTACAGCTTTCATGCCACCGATTTGAACCTTCTGACAAAGAATCTACCGACTGACGATGTTTGAAAAGTTCTTCGGCCCGATGATATGCTTCAGAAGCGTGATAACCAGCCGGTGCACCAGCACCGGGGAATAGTAAATGTGGCGGCAGTTGGAATGCAGATCGTGATGAGATTGGCAATGAGTTCATCATGAAAAATGGCATAGCAGCTGCAGCTGCTGCCGCTGATGATGGAGATGATTGCTGGTGTTGAAGTTGTTGATGTTGATGTTGATGATAGTCGGCTACAGCAGCGGCAGCTATTGACGCATCAGGGTGTCGTGACAAAAATTGACTATGGAATGAATTTTTAAAAACATCCGGGTTGGACATCATTTCTGGTAAATAACCGGGATATCCTAACATCCCCATATGTGAGGCGAGAGATGGTCCTTGTGCTGCAGCGGCGACCCCATTCAAATCTCCACCAAAACCGTGCCCTGCTTTTCCGGCGGCTTCGGCTTGCTGTTGTTGCTCTTGCAAAAGACAGTGAATTTTAAACCAATTTGAACGTCGACCATATCGAGATCCACCTTTGGACATGCCTACTGTATAGCATTTGCGCAATCTGCATGCTTTGCATGTTGTTCGGTTCTTTTTATCGATAATACATTTTCCGTGATTTTTACATTCGCTGATCGACGAAAGATTGTTATAAGATCGACCAAAAAATGACTACAATTAGATAAATAAAATAAATTTTTATAGAAAAGTGTCTGGAAGTATTTGAGCCTTAAAGAAATAATACTACTATCTGTGATATTTACCTTGCAACCTTCACACGTAAATGCGCCAAAGTGAAACCCAGCGGCGGGTTCGCCGCACACTTTACAAGTCTGGTTCATCTGAAAATGAAGAAATAATTGTTAAAAATGTTTTTCGTAACACTTTTGAACTAATAAAAAACGAAAAAATAAAACCCGCCTTTTAAACAAAGAGAAATGAGTTGAGGAGAAAATTGCACGTCCTTGACATCCTTCTAGGAAGAAGGAAAGCAAAAAAAAAAATAACAAATTGTTTACAATCATAGCAAATGTTATTCAAGGAAATTCCCTCGACCATGCCTACATCTACCATTTTTTACAGCGTCAAAGCATTTTTTTTTTTTGCAATTAAAAAAAATAAAACAGCTAGAATATATTATGCAACCCTTAGAAAGAGGGCGCAATGTTTAGCAATATAATTTATAAAAGGACTCCGACTAATTATTATTGCTGCAATAAAAGCGATTGTGTCGAGAATTCGCGGTCAAATTTTAAATTTCGCGCACACGCATCAACACAGGTAACAAGGATGAGGAAGCCCAAAATCCGACCAGATGCCATAAAAATAAATTTCCAACAAAAAATCAAAAAAAAAAAAAAAAAGAAAAAAAAATAACGAAATCAGCTAAAAGGTATTTTTGAATAACCGTTTTATTGTTGTTTATTACGAACGAAATTTATGTAATACTCGTTCTTCTGCGAACAACGCGCGGACGCCTCTGATGAGTTTTTTTTTTTTTACAAAACCACAAAAAAAGCTGCGAATTAAATTTAACAATACGATTTATCAAAATGATATATTCATTAAATATGAATATTAAAAATAGGTGTGTTCTCAATAAATTCTGGAATCTGGTCGATGTCATAAAAAACCAGCTAAATCAAGTTCGCAGCTCAACTCTTTTGTTTTTTTAATAGGTTTATGTTGGTGACTTGCTGACTACAAAACGATTCGAGGAGATTTCTCTACGTAAGGTAACAATTAAAAATTCACTTAGATAAAACAAATTAAATGTGTGCCTACCTTTAGATTGATTCAATATTGAAGTAGTGATTAATCCGTTTGGTTTTATTGGTCACTTAAATATTTGATCACACACAAGATTTCTTCAGTTTTAATTTTCTGATTGTCAGTTCTTTATTTTTTCTTTTTTGGTTCACAAATCACAATTTTTTTAAATTTTTCATCATTCGTCAATTAATTGGATCATAAAGTCCTTTAATATTTTTTATTATTACTCGCAAGTCGAATAGCTCATATGGCACACAAAAACGAAAATAAAATCTTCTATTTTTTTTTTTTTTTTTTTTAAGATTAATCCCTTTAAAGAAGTGGATTGTATCTTTCAGTTCAACTATCAGCACACGACTGATTTGTTGCTCGTGTCAATGTCTTACAAGAAGTATTTCTCTCCTCAGTATCTCAGTCTCTCCTTTAGTTTAGTTTGAAGTATATACAATAGAAAGATATTGTGGAGATTTTTTGTCTGCAAACCACTGAAGTGCTATTCGTTACTACTTCAGTTTAAGAGAGTATTTATTCATTTGCTATACAGACCAGGTGAGAGAACACCTGGATCACAGGTACAAATTAAAGAGAAGTTGAAAGTCAGTATATAATAGATGGCTGCACACTGATCGGAAGGCGGAGCTATCTCCGATCAGCTACAAACGGTACTTTAGTTTTTATTATATTATTATAAGATTTCGAGTGGTTCTGGTGTGATTTTATTGACATTCAATCATTTGAGGTGTATATTGGTGCATGAAGGATGCAGGAAGTTTTTACATAGTTTATGTAGCGGTTTATATTGATTTGATTCAAGGGAAACCTTACTGATATTGAAAGACACTACGAAATTAAATCCATTTGCCAAGGGGAATTTTATTCCTTTTGACTTTTAATCAAAATTCATTTTTGGTCTGCTCATATTAATTTTAAATTAAGTTGTTTTTTTATAGATGTGTATTTAAAAAAATAGGTAATAATCATTTCAACCCCTGCATATATTATTTAGAATAATTTGTTATAATCCTACTGTTAATACGAAGGCGTATAGTTAAAAGAAATACTTATCATTAACATAGAGACGAGATTTTACTTCCTATATGATATGCTTGAATATTTCGTAGACTTTGTGCCAATAAATAATTTCAAAGTTTGTGACTTTGAACAGAAGTGCTGTCCTTCAATTAGCTTAGATTCAATAAATTTGTTAAATTATTGAAACGATATCACTTCACTAGTGGAATGGAAAAAAAACTATTTTTTCAATAAAAGTAATGCAGTAGTACTATATAATGAGTTTTAATTTGTACTTATTTATTGACTAAAACAAGCGATTGCAGAATATGTGTGTTTGAAAAAAAAAAAGTATTTGAACCAGAAATTTGTTGGTAATATTAAAAATAATAAATGGTGGTTATATGTACTTCCAAGATTGGACAAAAGCTATAATTTTGTGTGTGCTTTGATCTCTATCTATTCAAACATTTACAAATACGTACGTATTTTTCTGTTTTTTAAACTACTGTAAATATCCGCTTAGGTATATAAATTATAATTTAGCTGGTAAATTTCATGATATTGCGTTAATTTATTTTGTAAATAGAAGTAATATCAAAATGACACCATCCATTTTTGCATTTCAATAAAATTTTTAGAACTATATGGATTGTTAATGGGTTGCGCATAATTGTCAATAAATATTATCGAGTAAATTTATAATTACTAGTCACATGTATTTTTATGCGATCTACGATTTTCTTAAGTTTAGATAGTTTTCTTTAGCCATCTGGCGTAAATTTGATATTTGAGAAGACTACAAAGCCAATGTGAGTCATTAACTGCAAGTTAGATTTAAAATTACCGATTAAATTGTAATATACTATAACAAAATTTGTACTATAAAACTACTAGTAACATGAAGTAAATTTGTTCACTGTTGATTTTAATTCTGAGTTTGCCTTTCCTCCAAATTAGTACTTCTATAACGCGTAAAATTTTTCTTGAATTTCAGTGAACCGAAAATCAATTAATTGTAATTTCAATTGGTTTATTCTATATTATGGAATATTGGTACTATAAGAGGTATTTATAAGAGGGCCATACACACTGTGATCCATTCTCTCAGGTAAAGCAATCGCAAAGTTAAAACATATTAATAATATCCGTACATTGGTAAAGAAAAACAAAGAAATATAGTAAGTATGTACAGTATTTTTACCGGTTATTACAAATCGTTCATGATGTATGAAGAGGTTAAAATATTGTGACATTCGAAGATTTAGTCTACAAATGCTGCTGCTTCAATATTTCAGCTTAGCTTGGTTTTTTCTTTAGAGAGAGTTTACAAGCAGTAAGTTTCCATACGAAAATGATATGACTTCCGGATTATAAATATTTGCTTAAACGAATTTAAGTTTATATTAGCCCTTCCCAAATAATTTAATAAGAATCTTTTTATTTTCAATTTAAGTAAATTTATTACAGTTAAATAATCATTTATATATTTTTTAAATAAATTTTTATTAAACTAAAAATAAAAAAATTGTTTAAATTACTTTAGTTTAGTGAAACAAAATTAATATGTAGTTTATTTTGCTTTTAGTTATTTCCAAAACCCTGTTTGGCATGGATCTATCACTTTCTTTCCAACATATTTTAATATACTGTTAAGGCTCTCAAACTAACCCAAATTGTGTTCCGTTTTCACACGCTTAAGGAGCTGAGCTGCAATTAGGGTTGCTGGCTGGACAATTCAATAACTGAATGCTTTTTGATGATAACCACTGCATTGGCATTTTTAGCACATGAATCGCGGCATTGCTTTGCTTATGTTTTTTCAGTTTTAAGAATTCCAATATAGAAATATGTTGTTTGGTGGAAGGCTGTTCCAGTTCTTTTTTATTTGTCTGTAATTTAGGCGATTTCCGTCGCTTCCTGAAGAATTTGGTGTTTGCGTCGAGATGGATTATCCTTAGCTTTCGATTTTATCCATAATACCTTTATGAAATTCCGAACAACTGTCTCGGATCTTTTTATTTCCTTTGCAATGAAATGAAAAATCTTAATATGCTTTTGTGATCTTAGAAATAATTTGATCAATTTCAAGGTTTGTCAGCCATTTATCTTTTCCCATGGGTTAATTATTGATAATTATTAATTGGCAATTAATTATTTCTCTTAACTTAATAAAAAATCCATAACTTACCGGTAAACAAAATAAAAAACGTAAGACAAATAAACTTATAGTATTATATATCGCAAATGTTGCCACTGGATTTAAACGAATATTTCACTTTGAAATGTATGCACATACAATTCTGTATTTAAAAGCCCTTTGGTTGCTTTACATAACAGATCTGTGTACTCGCACTATTTAAAAACAAAATATCATATATGAATTAAGTGATAACACTCCGTGCTATTCATCTTATAATTTTTTATTCAGATAAAAGGTGTAGTGGAATATTTTACTGAGTAATCTATATAGGGTGTCCCAGTTTAGTAGTATAATCCTTCAAGGGTATATTCCTGAAGTTCCGCCGAACAAAAAATTGTATGGCAGGGAGGGGTATAATCTAATTTTGAGGTGTAACCACTTTAAACGCTTTAACTTTTAAACTAATACAGGTACAAAAATAGTTTAAGACATTTCGAAAAGATAATTTAGTGCATACACGTCTTAAATGCTTTGGTTACATCTGTTCAGCAACGAAAAAGTTATGGCTCTTTAAATTCAAAATTATGAAAATCTACGGTTCCATTTTTTTTTTACTTAAAATGCATTTTTATTAAAATGTTTACTTAATAAATTTTCTGAAATTTTACAAAAATTTTTATCCTTGCAAAATTTCTTAAAAATTATGTTTTGAAACTTTTTTACATACGATCAACAGATTTTGTAATAAAAGCTTTTTTTTTTTCAGAAAAAAATAGCCAAAAAGAAGTGTACCTATTGAATAACTCATAAAATCTCTTAGATATTTTTTTGTGGTCTTGAGAAGAACCTTTTTGGAACAGTTTATGAAATGTTTATAGCAATTGTTCGAAGTGCCTTCCTTCCGTTTAAATACACTTTTGGGTGCGTTTAACCATCTCGGATGGCAAATTAACGGGCATCTCATCTCCAGGTAGTAATGGGAATTAACTGTTTGTGGAAGAACGTGTGGGCCTACTAAAGTGTTTCCTAGCAATCCAGCCCAGCATTTACGCTAAATCTCCGAACCGAAAGTCGGACTTTCGCTCTCTACAATAGTTGAACCGAAATTCGTCCTGTGAAAGAGAATGAACTAATTTCAATTGAAATTTTATCATTGGCAAACGCTTTTTTTTAGGCTCGAGTAAACTAAAATGCTACCAGTAGTAAAGCTAGATATTTACAACGGATTACCTAGGCACCAGTAAAATATTCTTATATACCACTTTCTTGTACGGCGTACTTTATACAGCTATATGAGCATATCATAGAAATCGACATCACCCATGTTTTTATTGTAGAAAGCACCAACTGCCGGCCTTGCAATATCCAGAAATCGTTTTTCTTGTGCGCTCGAATGCTTGCAAAGCCAAACTAGTTGATCTCCTATACTAGAAAATAACAATTGAACTGATCTGTTGTCACACCACCTTGTACACAATAAGCTGTGATTGATTTCGTATTTGATGTCGTATTTGATGTCTCCTTTTTTTATTTTTTTTTTTTTTAATCCGGCATCACAAAATAACTTACAATTTCCAATAAAATTTTTTCGAGCTGTACTAGTCTCAGATATGCCCATTTCTTTTAAAGCTATAAGGAGGCTTACTGATGTAAACCAGTTGTTGAAATACAGTTTAAAGTTTTGATGCTTAGAAAAATTAATGGTTAGATAAAGGTGTAAGTCCGAAGATATTCCTAGTCCAAAAGACGGAGTGTGAAATCGTATACCACACCACGAGCGCGCGTAAAATGTTTTAAAGTTTTAAAGTTAATCGGCCTGCAATGACAAACTATAAAAGTTAAAACGAGATTTTACACATTAATTTTTATTCATATACAACTTTAAAAGCGATTATTTGTTCATAAGCACTTTGGTATTACTTCTGAGGTAAAATATATATTTTTTCTTTGAGAATATTTATCAAATCGCGTATCTTGTATAGGGTTATTCATCGTGAGGTTTGATTTGTAATGTAAAATAAAACACATAAATTTGAAACTGAACTTAAAAATTTTATCGTCGGTTAAAAGAAAATTTCATGACGTTTACTTCTTAAAAATGATATCACGTAAATTTTGACCACGACTACGTCTGAGGTAGTTCATTCAGAGGGTTCAATTTTGGGCGACTTGTTCGAGTATAGCGACTGATATCTCGCGGATAACATAAGTAATGTTGGCTTCCAAGGCTTCAATCGTAGCTGGCTTATTCCTGAAGACCTGAGACCTTACATATCTCCAGAGAAAGAAGTCCAAAAGTGTGATATCGCACGATCTAGGCGGCCAATTTACCGTAGCAAAACGTGAAATCGAGTGCTCACCAAAATGATTTCTCAACAAGTCCATTGTTTCACGCGCTGTGACGGTGGCACCGTTTTGTAAAAACCAGAGCTCACCGAGACCAATGATTCCACCAGCACATAAACCACACCATACCGTTGTTTTTAATGGATGTAATTGTATCTCTTGGTAATCTTCAGGTTCCTCATCAGCCCAAATACGGAAATATTGTTTATTAATGTATCCATTGAACCAGAAATGGGCTTCATCGCTGAACAAAATTCCACGATAAAACACCGGATTTTCATTCACTGAAAATATGACGCAAATTCAAGTTGAGTTTTGTACGAGATCATCACGTAAAATACGCCAATTTGTCGAATATGCCAGGCCAAGCTATATATATATATACTCGTAAACTATCGAAATACGATATGATTTCGACCGATTTTTTCAAAGTTTCGTACTAGATGTGCCCCTTAATAGGTTGTTTGCCTTACTATATGACAATATAATATTATTAAAACTATTACGAAAAAAACAAGCTTAAACTTTCGTTTGAATTCAAGAACATTATATAGATTTTCTGCGGCTTCATTGTACTGGATTAGTGTTGAGAAAAGTACCCTTAGTGATTTTCTTAGAATTTACTTCAATTTTTTGAGTCACGATAATTTAAATGTTTTTTTGCTATGAAACTACCTGGCCTTTTATAAAAATTAAGTAAACTCACTTAATTTTTAAATAAAAATTTATTGTTATATTCTAAAAAAACATCGACCGTTATAATATTTTATTGTGCTACTAAAAAAGATCTCTTTTATGTTTGATTAATAAAAACCTGGTACCTGGGAGCCAAGTAATTTTCATGTTTCTTAGTTTTGAAATATTTTGTTTTTAAATTAACTCCGTTAATATTCTTATGCAACCCTTATTTCTAAAAAACTAGCAATAACAACTTAACTGTTTTATTGGGGTTCTTAGAGGCATTTTCACTTCTTTATTAAACTATCAAATTTTCAGAAGAGTCGTAAAATATTTTTGTTAAAAGTATGTGTGTACACACGTTTCACACATTTTTACAGGTAATCGGACATTTTTTAGAAAATACATAATCCTGAAAATATTCAATATTGTGAAAATAATAAGAATTTGTTCATTTTTAAATAAAATTTGCCGAATTGTCAGATACCATCTACAATTAGATCTACATGTAGATGTAGATCTACCACAAAAGGTGCATAAATGGTAAGATGAAAATTTCTCACGCGTAAGAGAGCGGATGCTTATAGTGGATTAACTGCTCTATCCTAGCTTAGGGAAATTCCTGTTGTGGAAGTTTGTTGTGGTTGTGGTTTTAAAATGATTAGAATTGTTGCAGTCATACAACACATGTGTGCTTAGGGGTTTTCCGCAATTCGTTGTATGCAGAATGTTTTTCTATTTAGAAAACGGAAGTGGAGACATCTATGATCTCGTAGTGGACTTATTCATATAACTTTCTTATAATGACACGAATTCTTATAAGAATTATATATATATATTTTTTTTTTTTTGTTGACATACACAATATACAAAAACATGTATCTGAAACATTTTTGTACATGTACAGTAGAGTGTTGACAGTGTAAGATTTGTAGTCTTACGTGATGACTTGTACTGATAAGTGTAAAGACTATCTTTTAAAATTCACGTTTTTGTTTTTAGATTTTTTTGCGCTTTAGGAATATGGGAAATAAAGATAAATTTGTTTTATTATATTATAACTTTAACCCATGTCACGCTTATTGAAGGTTCGTTAACAATTTTTCGTGGTAAAGTACCAAGAGATATCTGGCTGACTTCATATATTTAATTAATTGTGACATCCTATTAGGTAAAAGAAGGCGAACGTATGCTATACGTGAATGTGATTATAGATACATTTAGGGCGATGTATCCAGATTTGCGAAAGTACATCCTAGTGAACTTTGCTCACATATACTATGTATGTATGATAATCGATGTGGTATTTCTTAATGCTCTTTGACTGACTGAAGAATGCATTCAGTTGTCTTGTATACTACATTTTAAAATGCTTTTCCACACCAGTTCTATACGATTTTACAAGGTTTTGTCAGGCTCTCGGCACAGAGGTGGTATGATCAATGACCTTTGATCGGATTCAGTCAATATGTATGCATATACTAAGGGAAAAAATCGTGTTAGATCTGGAGGTTGGGGATAGTACATCTGATACTATGTATAGCAATTGATGTTACGGAAAAGGATTAAGATTTTAGATTATGACCCGACGGCAAATGTAGGAACATACATACTGATTTCAATAATGCATGGAGATTGAACTTTATGGATTTTAAGCCCATAATTTTTAGTTGTTGATTTAGCACTTCTTTATGACTCCTTATACAATATCAAAAGGTTAGCAAATTGTAAAATTTGTAAACATGGATTGCATGGGTCTTATATAAAAGCCACACTTTAGAATTAAACGAATTTATTTGAGGTTCTTCACGTCTTAAGTGAGCAACTCGTTGAAAATGGGAAAAGTCACTATAACCATAATAGAGGAACAACCTGCAATCATCATACTTCATAGAGAAGAGAAATTGTAGCATGAAGTCGCTTCGCAGTTGAAGGTATCATGTTGCTGGGTTTAACATAAAATTGAACGGCACGCCCAAATTGGAAGTCTTGAGAAAAAATCTTGGTAAAGGTGCCCTAGAGCTACAGTTAAACACGAGGATCGACTAATAGTGGGAACACATGGAGTAAAATGGACCAGTTTCGTGTCTGAGTGCTACTGTTTCGAAAGCAAACGAAATAAACGAAAAAAAACACCTGAAGTACGATATGCAAATTAAATACAGAATAAATCGCTATCATTGGCAATTATCAAATGAAGACTAAGACGTTAAGTAACCTAGTAAAACTACAAAACTAGTAAAAACGTTTAAAAAGGGTCAAAAGACGTAAAGCCCTGTTTCAACAGAGTTTTATGGAGCGATGAATACAAATTCTAGCTACTTGCACTCAACGGAGAGTTTTCATTTGACGAGGCGCTAAACAAAATATGCTACAGACTGTGTGGTTCCTCCCTTTTTTTTAGTGCTTTTTCTTTAACATTAGTTATATGATACATGAGGCAACTTCTGAGACTTACCTTGTTTAGGTATAACAATAATCTTTGCTGTCTTCTAGTGATGTAGAATATATCTTTGTCTAAATCAAGCAATAATTATATGCTTGAGTTTTACTAATGTTATAAAGGGAATTTAAGACAGTGCTTTGCAACCTAGCGGGGCAAAAATATAAAAATATTTGTCAGATGCACCGAAAAAAGTTTGGAATTTTTTTCCTGTGGTTGAAGTTTGGCAAAGGAAGTAGTCTGTGACTTTGTCAGCAGTTAAGTTGCAAAGATTTATAAAGAGCTTTATTTTAAATTCACAGATACTTTCTTTAAGGTTGTTTTATAGTGTATTAAATTTGGTTTTATCACTGCGATATCTTGTTATTTGCCATATCCTGTGGGCTCTTCTCTTTTCTGAAATAAATTAGCTAATTTCTGTGGGATATTTCACAGATATTTGTTTTTTAGTTGATACATATATATGTGAGTCGGTGTAGAATCTTCTGCAATGAATTGTTCCACTTTTATGCCAATTTGATTTGTTGTGACCAGTGGAGATCTGAGACACCAGTTCCTTTGTTTGTGATTCTTAATTTTTTTATTTGTTCTATTGACATACTGTTAACCGTCAGGGTTACGGGTGTATGATCCGAAGTGTATCATCACTGCTTTCAACTTTTACTTCTTTTCTTTTGATTCCTTTCATTATAAAGAAGTCAAAAAGGTCTGGTATTTTCGCTGGGGCAGATGGTAAACTAATTTCTGATTCAGTCGAAATAAAATTACAGTTAAATTTTTGCCTTGCTTTGTAAAACTTTCTGTCTTTTGTTGTTATTAGTTTTGACCCCCAGAGAGTGTGTTTTTCAGATAGGCGAATGCTTGGGTGGGCAGTATATGCCAGCTATTTTAAATTGTTTGCTTTTAGTCATTATGTGTTTACAGTACAAACTCCCCTGGCTCTGTCAGCTGGAGTTCTAGTCTTTGTTCCCTGTTTAAAGTGGCTTTCAGAAATCAGGCGAACATCAATGTTTTTATTGCAATGTTAATTGCATAAAAATACATACCTAAAATTCAGAGATGCGTTGAAGTAAACCATTTGCATTCCAGGTTACGATTTGTTATTCACTACTGAATAACAGTAGTTTTAGCAGCAAATTGGTATTTTGTCTACTTTATTGTATTCAACATTTATTTGTTATTTGCATGAGTGTGTTTTGTTGATGATGGGTAATGGCTCTATTTTCCTTTCTTGATATTATTTTGCAAGCGGATAACCTTAACTGGATGGTTTCCATGACAGTTAATACATTTCCATTTCTCACCCTTCTTTATTGTATAGCTATAATATTTGTTGAATTTTTTTCTTCATATTTAACGCATTGAAAATTTATTTTGCAATAGCTTTGAGTATGTCTGAAGGCTTGTCATCGTTTGCATTGAGGAATTGAGTTGGAACTTCTTCGAAATGGCTCAGTCTTAACAACAATAACCATTATTGATTTAGTATCGTATATCTTTTTGATATTTTCTTGACAGTGAAAGGAAAGCATAAAAAGAGGTAGTTTTCTCTTTTCTGGCGTTGGTTTCCCTTCATTATCTACTGATCTTACTTTTTTTATTAAATTTTTGAATTCTAACATTTGGAATCTTTTATTATTCAAGTGAAAAGAAATGAGGACCTCTGGCGACTAGTCTAAATGGTCTAGTAGCCTTATTTTCATATGAGTGTCATTGAAATTCATGTACGTTAGCTCAACAGTAAGTTCTCTGTAAGTGTCACTGTAATAGACATTTATTTTTCAAATATTGTTGCTATATGATGTTAGCTTTCATATTTTCTTTGTTTTTTGATCAATTGTTCTTTTAACTCACCAAACCTGCCTACTCCATACATCAATATTGGTGGTGTTAATGGTTATCCTTTCCAGCTAGTAGCTTTCTTTTAAAGTTTCTTATCATTCCTCTTAGCATCTATTGCGTATATATTTTAATTCATGCGGTTTTTTTTCAAAATTTGAACATTTATTTAAGAAAAACATGCACAATAGTATTATTCAAAGTATTGCCCATCAGAAGCTATGACTTTTTACCATCTTTCTGGTAATTTGTGGATCCCATCCCAAAACAACTGCGCCGGCTTAGCAGCTAAGATTGAATCAAGCCAATTTTTGATATTCTGCTCTGATGTGAACCGTATTTTAGTGAGGGCGTTCTGGGTCTGGGCTATAAGGCCGGTGGGGTAAGACTTCCCATCCACTGTTTTCCAAATAGTTCTTAACCGGAATAGCAACGTGGGACCGAGCGTTGTCATGATTATTGCCTCGTGTCTGGTAGCATATTCCGGGCGTTTTTCGGCTACTGCTCCCTTCAAATGGATTAATTGTGTTCGGTAGCGTTGTCCATTAATGGTTTCACCCGGTTTTAGCAACTCATAATACAGCACACCCATCTGATCCCACCAAATATAGAGCATTACCTTCGCGCCATGGATATTCAGCTTTGCCGTTGATTTGGCTGGTTGGCCGGGTTTCTCATATGATTTTTTGCGCTTGGGGTTGTCGTAATTGATCCATTTTCCATCATCAGTCACCTTTCGATGTCTTTCGGCTTGAGTTCATGTGGAATCCAATTTCCTTGCTTTTGACCATATCCAGCTGTTTTTAAACGTTTCTTTCTTTCTGCGAGCTTTCTTGTGTTTGGCAACAATCTTCATAGAGTAATGCTTCCAGTTCTTCATATTCAAACTTTTTTGGCTGCCCAGGACGTTCATCGTCTTCGAAGCCAAAATCAGCGCTTTTAAATCGTGCAAACCACTTTTGGCACGTTCGCTCAGCTAGCGCATGTTCACCATAAACTTCCACTAAAATACGATGACTTTCGGTAGCAGTTTTCTTCATGTTAAAGTAATGAAGAAGAACTCCCCGCAAAAACACTTTTTCAGGGACAAAGTTCGACATATTTGGGTGAAAAAAAAATTATTGTTGTTTACGCTTGAAATGAATGACGTATACTGAAATGACGTACAATGACAGTAGCTTTCCAACGCATGTTCCAATGGAATAAAGCAATAGAATAATACAAGTTACGCCATCTTTTAGCAAACCGCATGAATGTTATAGACCCAATAAATGATCTCTATCCTTTGAAGATTTCTTACTTTAGACCAACCCAGAGTTGCTTCAATAACTCAAAATTTTTGAACACGAAAATGGGTCACAGGAGAGTGAATCACAGAATAGTTTATTGGTTAACAAATTTAATCCATTTACACTGAATTGCTTTTTGAACAATTTTCCGAAAAGTACTTCTTTACACATTTTGTTGCATCATATTTTCCCTAACAACTCAAAAATAGCTAAGGCTTTATGATCCTAAAAAATATGATCGTTTCTCCGCACTAATTAATTAGGTTTTAGAGCTGGCAAGTCAATAAAGATGTATTTCTAAACTTCTTAAGATATATGATAGTTCAAATTAAGGAAAATTTACTGCTAAATATGGGTTTGGAGGGTATATTCTGAGACTTTACTTAAACGTATATCAACTAAATAATATATTTTGCCTGGAGCTTGAAGATCAAAAGATAGATTTGCTGAAGAAGAAAGTATGAGCACACTACAACAATTGTGTACAGATCGTGTTATCTAATATAAACAATGATTTGGAATTTCTAAGACATTAGTACAAGCTAAATGGAAAAACTAAGACTATATTATTTTTTTTTTACGTTAAGTAATCGACTTTCATTTGTCATAGTACTGATTGTAGAATAATACAATATTATACGCATGTATAAATTTTAATACTTCCAATATTGACAAATCTGTTACAACTTTTGATGATAACTTAAATTGGTCTTCAAAATGTTTTACCTAAAAAAGGTTGAGCTTTTAAGTACGTCAGCATATAGATAGCAAAATGAACTAGAGTGTACATATGTATGTATCTCTCAACTGAAAAAGCATCTTCAAAGCAACATATTATTGCACATTAATTATCATCTTCACCATTATATTCTTTAAAGCTCCACACAACAATTTGTTATACTTAGTTTAGTGAAATCAAAGTTGCAGTAAGGAATTTTGTGATGGAGCCTGCAATAATTTTTACACCAGAATAATCTGAAAAAAATTCGGGAATACAATTTTTATCTCTTTCTTAGTCCAAAAATATTTTATCTAAAAAATTATACATACTTATGTAAAGTTTTACACAAATTTTTTAGACATTTTCTAAACTATAAGCTTCTCAGTATTAAAAGACTTGGGGCGTCAATCCCGTGTTGATTATTTCGTGCCTTTTTATTCACTCTTACTCTATCTACAAATTAGTTTTACTTTAATTTGGTCAATCAAAGGATCAATCTTAAATTGTAAGAATTATGTTAAATTATCTATATTTAAAAATTGTTGGTTAAGTGTTATATATATGATATATTTAGTGTTATTCAATTAATCTGATTTTGTAAACTTAGTAAAGTTGTGAAAAGGGATTTAATTGAATAATAAAAAAAAGTATTTAAGAAAAAAAAACAGGATTTAAAAAAAAATGTAGTGATAATAATAATGCATAGCTAGCACCTGTGCTAAGAACCCTGAATAAGGCGCTAATCTAACGTGCTTACAAGACTCAAAATAAACCATAAAATACACCATAACCATTCTAGGTTGGGTTGGGTTCAAAATACACCGAAAAAAATTTATAACAAAAAATATAGAAGATTATTCTACTTTCGTCTATACTTCACTTCAGTGCACACAAGGAACTGAAGCAGGAAGGCAATAGCATTACCACTCTTATGCTTAAATACACCTATCATATATCTAATTTGCCTTCCAGTTTTATTCTTAACGAAGGAAATTTCAGTTATGACCCACAGATTTCATCTCAGCTATCTTAGTTTGGGCACTTGTCGTTTTGACAAGCTTTTTCCTTGCTTAGTACATTGGCAAATTTTATCTAATGAAGTGTAGTACCCGACTAGTACTCGTTTGCTCTAATTTTTTTAATATTCTTTTAAATCGATTCGAAGTACAAGTTGTTTGTTCATTCAATTTGAGGGTGTACCATATGTAAATTGAAATGTAAATTTCTTATTTTTGATCATTTTGATTTGTGGAAACAAAGAACTATAAAATAAGTGAGCATGTCTCCGATGACTAAGTTTAGACTTACGACGAGCTTGTGAGTTTTTTCATGAAATTTTGAAGTTCCTTACTGGATGGCTGAGAATAAAAAAGTTAATGGTAATTGAGTTGCCCTTTAACGTACTTATTTTATTTTATGTGTGTCATCACGCTATTGAAAGCTAAGGGTGTTTCACCTAATGTACAAGCTATCATTAAAGAACTGAACACTTATAACAGAACATCAATCAGTACTAACGCTTAGAAGACCGATATGATTCCTACTACCTCAGGAAACCGGCAAGGTGACAGTTTGAGCCCGACCCTCTTCAACATTGTCATGGAAGCTTTCACGAAGAGGTCAAACCAGCTGCACCTGGCTATCGTATGTTAACCGGTGAATATGAAGATATCGGTTAGTTAGACTAAATCAATACTCATATCAAAATAACCAAAAGATGCAAATTGGCAATAACCAATAAACCAATAGTGCAAGTCCTAGAATTCACCTACTTAGGCTTCCATATAACAACCAGCAGAGATTTGAAAAAAGAGGCAAACGCATAAGCCAACAAAGCCGCTTCAATTTCAGGCTGTCTAAGAAATACTATACGGCGAAATAGATATATAAACTTGCATCTGGCCCTTAATAACATACGAAGTAGAAACTGGTGTTGTCTGCCAGCATAGCTCAACAGATGTCGACCACAGTTGAGATGAATACCTTAAGATCAATTGCTGGATACACACGCCTAGATAGAAAAGCAAACACCTAAATACGAGAAATCTGCAAAGAAGATGATATCGCGGGATGGACGAGAACCAGAAGAAGGATGTGAAGAGACCATGTCCAAAGTATGCATCAAAAAAGCTTGGCAAAAATGGCATTAGAAGGCACAGTAAAAAAACCCTCGGCCTCAAGGACGTCCACCGAAAAGATGGCACGAATGCTAGACAACAGGCTCGACCGAACAATAATGATTAAAATTATTAACAAATTAAAAGCTTTACTAAAAAATTAGCTTAACTTTAAGTAGAGTAAAAGAAACAAAAAAAAAATAAATAAAAATTAAGAAGTCTTCGGGAGGAATAAAAATATTCACGCAAGGAATTACATTTCTACCTAACTTTGTTCCCAAGCCTCTCTTTAAATAACTTGATTAAACCTATTTTGGGCATTGGATGAATCGGTTTCTTTATAACATCGCATTCTGTATTATTCAATATATCCTTACTCGAAATGTTGTGTTTTACCACCACTCTGACGAGTTCATCCCTCAGATATTCTATCGGATGCATGTCTGCCGATTGTGAAAGGGTTGGTGGAATATAAAGGATGTGGTGAATAATGCAGTGTGATTCGGATCATTATTCGTTGGAAATAAAATTCTTCACACGAATCAATTCAACGCGCTCTTCTTAAGGTTATTTTTCAAATTATTGACGAAAAAAAAAAATAAATAAATAAACTGCTCTTTTAACAATTTTAGTACAGATAGAGTCAATATATGAACAATTTTGTCCGTCTCTATGCATATATATGTACATTTATGGTTGCTAAACATTATAATCTCAGTAATTCCACTTAATAGAAAAGTTTGTCCCGAAACCTTTTTGTTTAAATGCTAAATTTTGTCCTCATAAGGCCCTCGTTTCCACTTAAGTACATATGTATGTAGTACATATAACATATGTGTGTATATACGTATAGCTTGAACAGATAGCAATGAAAGTTTTTTCAAATAGTTATATTTCAAAAGCTGTAAAACTTATTAATAACATCCAGCTGTCCAAATAGTCAGTAAGATCTGCCATTTTATCATGCACCGTTTTATGTTTGCCGACCTTGCGGAAATTATTAAAACATATTATCGAAGTTCCGGCTCAATTAAAAATAGGCAACCTGAGTTTCGTCATGAAGTTGGTCGTAATCGTGGTTTCAGTGTGCAGGAAATTCGTCATACTTTAGAAAAGCTTGAGCGTTAATACACTCTTTTGGATCTTAAGCTACCAACCATACAGAAATTGGTGCGAAATGAAGAAAACATAGTCACCATACCGGCCAGTATCGAAGAAGACCCAGAAATGTCGATTCGGTGCCGATCAGCTGAGTGGGCATCACCAGAGAGCCAACCCAGCGGTTGAATTTGGGCCTACATCCATATAAAATCATGCTGACTCAATAATGGAAACCTTGCGACCATATACAACACGTAAGTTCGCTAATTGGGCATTTAAGGCAAAAAATATTTTCTCACACAAGGCCCATTTTTGGCTCAGCGGATATGTCAACTTTACTTCCTAACCTCAGCGATCTCGACTTAACCGTTGGCAAGCTAGAGAATGCCCAAGGCTTCTACTGGCTGGCATAGGCGTATCTTGATCACGATTATGTGAAAAGAATGATACTGGAAGGTCGAAAGCAAAAAACTGTCCTCATCTACGTGTGCGACTCTAACGCTCTTTACACGGTATGGGGCAGTACCGACATCAACGACGGGAGAGTCACTTTTTGATTATATTTAAAGTACTAACGTCATTGTTTGCAACATTGGCAATAACCACATTTATATAGACAACATCACCCAAATGGTAACGAACGGGATGGTATCGACTGAACACTCATTTTCAGACCACACGTACATCCAATTCACCCTGAGTGATGCTTCTCCCATTCCGGAACTATCGAAAAACTGATTGGCCAAAGAACAAAGGAATGCTGTCAGCAACATTATCCTCCGAACTCTCAAGTCCTCCGCGTGACTCCAATAAGCTTGACATGAAAGTAAGGGAATTTTCCCTTGCTCTCAATCGATGACTGCTTTCTGCCCTCTGATTCAACTTAGGGGCAAGAAAAAACCACACTGGTGGACTTCAGTACAAGGACCGCTTATAAATAACTGCATAGAACCTTTCAACTTTGCAAAAAGCACTAGAAAAAAGATTGTTGGGACTCATACAAATAATCTCTCAAAATATACAATATAAAAAAATATCTAAGGAAAGCAAAGCGTCAATTTTGGAGATTATTCTGTGACAAAATCACAGAAACCTTTGAGGCATCGCGGCTAAGAAAGGTCCTCTCTTCGAATCCTATGATGCCTAGTTGTTTGAAAAAAATCGATGGCTCTTGGACAACCTCAAGTGGCAAATCACTCAGATTGCTACTTGAAACCCACTTTCCAGGTAGCACCTTATTCACGGGCAGTAGTAACCAAACCAGGACTACTGCAACCGTGAACAAAATTCATGGTCTGATTACAAAAGATAAACTGCTTTGGGCGCTGCATAGCTTCAAACCAATAGAAGGCGCATTTTACAATGTCGACATGTCCGAAAGCACGACTGCGCTGTCACATCTGCAGGTAGTCGACTCAGTTGGGGAGTTGATCAGTCGTATGCTATAAAGCAGGATAATCACCTCCAAACTGGGTGAGACTTCTGCTAAAAGATTTTTCAGCAGGGGCACGCCGCAAAGTGGTGTCCTTCGTCCCCTTTTATGGAACTTAGTGGTTAATGAACTGCTGATATACCTGGAAGCGGAAGGTAGCAGGTTGATTGCTCATGCCGATAACGTTGATATAGCCGTCTCAGGTAAGCTACTTAATACCTTCAATGAATTCTTTCAGCTAAATCTTAAAAGACTAACCCGTTGGGTGGATCGCTGTGGATTGGAAGTAAACCCCATATAAATAATCTTGTCCTCTTTTCCAGGAAATATAAAAAATCGAACTAAGGACCCTTCCTCAATAAACGGTACCAGTTTGGTGTTTTGCGATACAGCAAAATATCTGAGTCTCATTTTTGACAGGAAATGATGTAAACTGCAAACCTAATATTCAAGTAGCTTCATTCCCTTGCAAAAAAGCCATTGGAAACGAATGGAGAGTTCAATCTCGAATAACTGGAGATAAATAATTTATTTGGCCACGCTAATATTCTTAATATATAAGGAATCCATACAAAGAATATCAATTACACCATACCTAAACTTTGGTTTGACAAAAACTTTCATGCGAGCTTCCCCTCTAAATTCTTCTAGGAGGAATATGGTTTAATGGAGGACAAGTCTATCCGCTTCTACACAGATGGATCTAAAACCAAAATCGGGGTTGGTGGTGGTATTTTCTCAAATAAGCTAAATCTAGGCCTCTCTTTCCGTCTTTCAAATCAATGTAGTGTGTTCCAGGCGAAAATTTTTGGCGATTAAGGATCATCTCTTATGGAGATGGCAGAGCAGAACTCGCCAAAATTGGAACAACTCTACCTATTCTACTGGAAAATGGTAGCATAGCTATACCAATCGCTACGTGCAAATTATTATTAAAGCTAGATGCTAATAAAAGAATAGACCGTGGAGGGACCGGTGTGCCTGCATGTCTAGCGACTAAACAGATCTGGCCGAAGCTGGATCTGAATCGCTCTAAGTGTCTGATTCTTCTAAATAAGAAGCATCTCAGCGCCATGATAGGTGTCATCACTGGACAGTGCCATATAGGCAAGTATGTAAGAAGGCTTGGTGCCTTAACAAACGAATTCTGTATAAGCTGCATAGACGAGGAGGAAGAGGAGACAATATCTGTATATGTCAAGCTCTCTCCCACCAGAGCCCATAACATACGGGTAAACTACCGGGTCCAAAATGAGAGCAGCTAAGAATGCAAACGGTTCAGTGTCCAGTTTTATGGACATTCTTGTATATACTATATAGAGAGCTTTTCTGGGGCTTTTGTATGTTATGGGAATATCCCGTAATGCCCGTCGAAACCTACAAGATTTTTGGCATAACTCCTAAAAAAGATTCAATTTTCTTAACAGAGCTATAAGATTTGATGACGTCACTGACGGTGAGCCCAACACCGAGAATTTGATAAATTGGCCCCAATAAGAAAATTTGTAAAACTTTTTACTGGCAATTGCCGTAATAATTTCGTTCCCAGTGAATATTTGACTTTAGATGAAAAGCTTGTTAGTTTTCAAACCAGATAAATTCAGAATTAAAATTTCTATGGTAGTGGATACAAAGTTCCCCTATTTATACAATTTTAAAATCTGACGGGGCACAGCCTGAAGGTCCGTTTCAAAAATCAAACATGGTGAATGATGTTGTGCATAGAGTTCTAGAGCCAATTTAGGTTTTAATGTGACTATGGATAATTATTTTAAAAATCTTCCTTAAGATAAAGAACTATTGCAGAATATTGCAGAAATACCTAAAGAATTCAAAGCCTCCAAGTCTAGAACAATTAAGAGTTTAATTTTCAGTTTTAGAAAGGGTGCTACACTTGTGTCCTTTGTTCCTATAAGGAACAAGTCGGTCACATTACTTTTAACCACGCATTACGATGCATGGATTGATCCCGATACTCATAAAGAATTCAAGCTGGAAATAATAACATTTTATAATCGTACGAATTGTGGTATTGACGTCCTTGATAAAATGTGCAAGCAATATAGAGTTCTCAGGAACTGTATTATTAAATATTATAAGTGGCAATCAAACTTATAATATTTTTTGATATCATTAACTTTTCTGCAATAAACGCTCTGGTTATCAACCAAAAAAACGTCAGGTTTGAAAAAATTGTGAGGCGCAACTTTTTGCAGGACTTGTCCTTCAATCTAATAAAACCATTATAAATTTCAGATTGTCGATCGAAATAATTCCTAAGCAACTTGAAATTAGAATTGGGATGATTTTAGGTACATCTGAAGAGACACAGCACGATCTGACACCAAAGATAGGACCAGTTGACAGATGCGATTAATGTACAAGGGCCCAAAAAGGATCAAAAAAAAAAAAAAAATAGTGCAAGACTTGCAACAAGTGGATTTGTCCCGATCATCAAGCTGTAGTGTGTTTTCAATGCTATGAAAATTGATTTTTTTTATTCATATAAATTAACAAAAAAATATGAAACATTGATCTCTGAAAAGCCATTTTGGTTATTTTTTGTATTGAAAAAGTATTTTTTACTAAATTTAAAGTTCTTACTAATATTTATGAGTTAAAGTTATTAAATGTTTGAGACAATAAATTAATATAATATATAAATATTTGTTTCATTCAAATCTTTATAAACTAAAAAATTATTGGCATTTTTAAATGGTCTACCATAGTAGGCCACGCTTGCATCGGTGTAAGAAAATAGGGTGCGTGTATTCCAGTGTTAATAATATGTCAGGTATGCGAGTATTTTGAGATCTTATACCTCCACGAAATTGATTTATATTGCCTCTCGTCTATTAATAACCTATTAGTCATTGTTGCAATTTATCGTGTCGCCTTTAGTAGAACAAGGATATCTCCTTCCATGCAATCCATACCTTCGAAGAAATGTGATTTAATTCATCCCTTATTGCCTCGCGTGACTTCTTCGTAATCGTAGTCGTTTTCTCTTAGTGCCCGGTAGTCATGGCAATCCTTCGGCATTGTATCTCTTCCGAGTTTTTTTTTTTTTTTTTTTTTTTCATTGTACAGTAGTTTTACAAATATAATTCCGTACTTCGACTTTAAGCCTCTTCTACTCCTTTGGGGATGTTAGACATGATGTCAATAGGTGTAGGTACTACCTTCTTTTACCGCACGAACTCTACCTAACGTTTTTTTCGCTGCTTCTTGCACAAATTAGAGTCTGTGTCAAAATAAATTAGTCTGGGCTTAAATATGTCTTTTGTGTACATTTTTGTCTCATCTTTCCACCGTTTTTGTTAATGTGCAGTCGAGGGAGTTTTTGCTCTGTTGTATTTCTAATCAAAGTTGTTCTACGGACGTATCTTCTACTTAGTTTTTAAAACTTTGGAGTTGTTGCAAACTTCGTCTTCAATCTTCTCAAATGATGCCGGCCTCCGATTTGTTTACAAACAATTCTGTCAACAAAAGTAGTTCGCTAGAAATGCGATTAAGATTGCTT
Organism: Volucella inanis; assembly: GCA_907269105.1. NCBI lineage: Eukaryota > Metazoa > Arthropoda > Insecta > Diptera > Syrphidae > Volucella > Volucella inanis. The sequence goes on along the minus strand of OU026154.1, from coordinate 39,745,197 downwards.
TAGAATCCTATATTCTTGTTTTGTGCTATTGCAACAGAGATAGTAATTTATGTAGATTTGGTGTCTACCAATGGAGTAGGTAACTAAGCACATTCCTTATTTAGTAATAGTAATTTATTTAAGGGTAATACCACCTCGTTATTTTTTTTTTATCGGTTTAAAAAGTTTTATAACTTTTTATTTGCAGGTAATTAGGGACCGAGCTTCCAATGCTCGCTTTTTGAGCCTTTTATTAAAAAGGCGACAAAACCCATAAAGTAGTTTTAAAGAGAGAATCAGGAACATACATGAGTATGTTCATTTGAATGTCTATTTGTGTGGGTCAGGCAATGTAGATTGAAGGTAAGTAAACAATAAATTTTATTAACATTTTAGTACCTTCTTGAAACTTTGAATGCACTTTTCTCAAAGCTATGTTTTTCAAGGCCGGTGACCAACTACTGCTTTCACATTGCTAGCAATCAACTTCAAATTTTAACTATAGCTTAATAATGGCATTTTCAAGAAAACTACGCAGAATTTGTTCTACTGATTTCAATTAATCGATATTTTGATCAATTTTCGACTGACTTTTTTTTTACAAAAAAACATTTTTTTTTTATTTTCCTTAATTTTGGCATCTTCTTTTTTTGTTCAGGTTGTTAATGTTGTTGTCCTAGATTCGATTCATTCGTCCTGCCATTCTGTATCATCAAGATTAAACAAAACTTTTGTTTATACTTCAATACATATAAATATTCAGCTACGAGCAACTAATTAGAAACGAAGCATCGATGAACGAAAATGCACCGGTAAAAATGTAACTTTTTTTTTTAATTATTTCAATGTTAGCTTTTTATTTACTTTGCTGTTGACATCTATAGTGGTTGGCTGCCTGATCTGTTAACAGTTAACAGTGAGTAAATAAGCAAAACTGTGAAAATCGTTTAATTTCAAGGAGCAACTAATTATAAACCCTACGAAACATATCTTTAATTTATTAAATATCAAATTTGTTTCCTATATAAAAATCAAATTTTGGTAGGTATAAATTAATAAATAGAATATGATGGACAATTAAACTTTAAATTTCCTGTTATCGATTCTGTTAGAAATGGGAACCCCAGACGTTCGAAAAGCTATTTTAGAGTTAACAAATTTGGATCTGTCATATAAGCAAATTTCGGATAGGATGAACTGCTCCAAAAAGAAAGTTTTTGTTGCAGTGAAGCATTTTAAAGTTTATGAAACGTGCGAAAATGTGCCCAGTAAGAAAAGACCATGAAAAACTACAGTGCGCGATGACAGAAAAATCGTCAGACTCTCGAAAGCTGACTCAAAAAAAAGTGCAAGGGCTATCCAGCGCGAGGTTTTGAACGTAATGGATTCTCCAGTTTCAGTCTGGACCATAAGAAGGCGATTGGTTGAAGCTGGACTTTATGGCCGTGTTGCAAGCAAGAAGCCAATGGTTACCAAGAGGCAAAGGCAAAACCGGCTGGAGTTTGCTCGACTTCACTCATCTTGGACAACAGAGCAATGGAAATTTATCCTCTGGTCTGATGAAACCAAGATGGCAGAAGATTCGTACGGCGGCCAAAACGAAGAGAATTTGATCCGAAGTACACATCATCTGTTGTAAAACATGGTGCAGGATCCATCAACGTGTGGGGATGCTTTTCGTGGAATGGCGTTGGGCCAAGCCATCGTATTGACGGCATCCTTACAAAGGAAAAATATGTTGACATCTTGCAGAATGTGATGGTTAAATGGGCAGAAGATAATTTACCTGTGATTTGGAAGTTCCAGCAGGACAATGATAAAAAACACACTGCCAAGCATACCAAAAAGTATTTTGAAAATAATTCTATTGATGTTTTGGACTGGCCATCGTCAAGTGCTGATCTTAATCCAATCGAACACCTATGGGGAGACGTCAAGAACAAAATAAGTTTGCTTAAAATTTCTAATATGGATGCATTATTCGAAGAGGTCAAGAAATAGTGGTACTCTATACCTGTCGAACGGTGTAGATCATTAACATTGTCTATGCAAAATCGCTGTAAAGCAGTTGTAATGCAAAAAGGTTTTCCGACGAAATATTAACCAAAAAACCTTTTTTTAATTTTTTTTTAAGAATTGTTACTGGGTTTTTTATCATTTTTTGAATGGTCTACCTAGCCGTTTCTAATTAGATGCTCCATCAAAATTTTTGTTTACTTTACTTTTAAAATAAAATTATAACGTTGAAGCAAGTTTTTGTATTTTATATCCCAAATATTTGTTTACGTGGTTGATTTGTTTACGCATAAAAATATACAAACAACTAAATTAAGAATTACACGACGAAAAATACAAGTATTATAGACGCTTATCATCGTTTCTAATGACATTTAATTGGAAGACTAAATTATTAGTGAAAATTGACTTGAAGTTGTTTTTAGGCAACCACTCATCTCACGAAATTTTAGTTGCCTGAAAAAAAGTCTTTCACTTACGCCTGGTATTGAACCCCGAGCCGTCTGATTGGAAAGTCAAAACATGTAATAGTATGTATTGAATACAAAGTTGAAATACTTTGGTTTATTTTTATCCGTAAATAATTTTGAAAAATTGACCCTTAACTTCATGAACACAAGTTAGAATCCCCCTTAATACGGTTAAATCTTGTGATTTTAAATTACCAGTTTTATGACAATTGGTCCCTAATTTCTATACTGCTACGATCTAATCGTTCATTCAACTTTTAGTTATAATTCGTTCCGCTCAGTATTATTGCATTTTTTACGATTTGGACTGCAAATCTTAATAGGTTGGTCCTGTTTTAGATAGTTTTATTTTTTATTTGAAAATTTTTACAGATCATAATTTATTTTCTGATATACTGCTTCTTTCCAGAAACCATTGAGCAAGGTAGTTTACGATTATTTACATATGCTCAGTCCTTCAGTGCGGTGCTATCGTAGCTGACATATGTACGGTACGACTTTTCTTTTATCATACCACAGGTCTCCAGATGTGGAAACCCAATCACACATACAGACTCAGGTCAGTGAGTAAGATTGTTCTTCATATAGAAGCTTTTACTAATTATGAGTAGGTTAAAGAACTGCGGCGATATTTTATGAGCCATTGCCACGTGGCAAGAATATTTTAATTAACGCAAGCTCGTAAAATACAATGGGAACTCTTGTCGCTCTTTGACTGCAGTCATTAGACTGATTTAACAAAAAAAAAAAAAAAAAAAGACTGAACAAATAATATCAGCTTTACTATTTTTCAACCCAACTGCTGTCAGCATAGACCAAAACTATCAGGACTAGAACTGTAGTAAGACAGATATTCGAAAAAACTATAGTACTGCAGATAAATATAATAATTCGGTCTAAACCGTTACAATAATAAATTACTTCCAGACCTTTGTTTCTTCTTCAATTTCCCAATAAAGTTCAAAGACTGCATTTTAAGTAGAACCGATGATGGGTAAAGATGTTGGTTCTTATGTAAGCACGTGCCCCACGCCCTATCTGCTTCATCACCTTAATAAAAAAAATTCACGTGATAACGATAACCGTAATCGGCATTGCCTTAAATAATTCCAGTATGTAGTGAAGCCTACATTGGTATGAGTATTAATTAGTTAGATATTCATACAACATACAGGATAAGACCTACTGCAAGGCATATGAGTACCTTTTTTGAAGATGAGATATATAGACTTGATATTCTCATCACAATGCATGCAACAGAGTATCTAATTATTAAGTTGTGTTTCGGTCTCCTAATTTTCTAGTTGATGTACCAGCCTTTACTTGACAACGCGGAGTGACTACCTTATTGCTGACCGAACCTCAGTCTTCTTCGTATCTTATCTTCCTAACAAAAGCTTTTACAAATTCTATTCAAATATACTACAGATTGCCAAACGATTACTAAATTCTCATAAAAGAAAGAATCCCTGCATTCCCAGCTGTTCATGCAAGCTCCTGTCATGGAATTTGAGTTCCCGAATTCATTTTCTGCCTTAATGAATGTCTAGCTGCTCTTGTTATCATCTTCTTTATAACTCTTTTAATCTGTACACATTCTGCATCGTGCCAAAAAAACTTTTGTCAGACCTGTTTGTTAGCTCAAACTTGTGACTACTTACTTATTTATAAATGAATATAATATAATACCTTTATTACACTGCTCGTTGGCATTTGTGTGGGGAAGTGGCAAACCCAAAGTTTCTTCATTAAGCATCCATTATAATATTTTAATAGTCCAAGCACGAATCGCAGTAATTGGTCTCAGTTCAAATTTGCAATACATGAATCTTATTTATGAATTTTATTCATGTCTATTAGAAGCATGTTTTTCATTGATAGAACATACAAAGTTCATTGATTTAACTTGCGATTCGGCTATGTGATCGTTAAATGGATCATTGCTAATTCTCACATGTTTGTACATGAAAGCTTATTCTCAAGTATGTTTTACATATCGATTGGAGCGCTGAAGGCTTTTAAACTCCTCCCTGACAGGGTCTTTAATTTTGCTTGTGGAGACGTGTGCATATAGTATGCTTAGGTCCTTATGTGAATTCTTATAGAATACCAACTGTTTATCGGCTTTAGCTTCTGTATTTAAATGTTTTACGGGATCCCTTATACGGCGCGGCTTTGATTGTATTAAGAAAACCATCATCAGGACTTACTTTGGATAAAAAATATCTTATATGTATCTAATTCAATCAGACTAACTATACGCATGATAAGTTGATTTGTAAATAGTTGATTACGAAATCAATAATTTTAAATAATCCTGAATATCATGGTGCTCGTTCCAGTAGTTGATAATCTTGTTGTTCAGAGTTAATCACTGAGTCAGGTCGGATATTTATTTCTATGCAGAAATCTATTGTATGTTATTTATACATAGATACATTTATAGATTGAAGTAAAAATAAATACATCGATTTTCCTTAATGCATCAATGATTTGCCCCATCAAGCTCTGGGCAAGAACAACAACATTGTCCAAGCCATACATAGGGAATCAAACAACGGAAAGTTCAAATACAGTTGAATGTACTTTTTTCCTCTGAAAACTGGCAAAAATAGTGTCCAGAAAATCAGTTGGTTCTACGATTACAAATCCATTTCCAAAGTTTTTCAAGGTCAAAAAAAAACATACTTAATGTGGCAATTATTGAACTAATAACAGAAAACCTGTTTGTGAAGAAAATCCCTTATCGTATTTAAGCGACCACACTGTTTTCAAAATAAAAGTTGTTTAAATGTTTTTCAATCAAAGTCCATGTACTCCTTAAGTCGCCTTTTAATCATTATGATTCATATACTCGTGCCACTTTTGCACCTCGATGAATAATTAAAGTGCACTTAATTGCCATTCTGACCTTTCAGTTCCACCATGCCTACATTATTAACAGCAACAATTTTGCAATATACTTGCTACAGCTGCAATAAAAGTATGCAATAAAAAAAAAAACAACCATAACTATGGCTTTACATTGTATTGTATAACGAATACAAATACCTTAACCTTGCTTTGAGTGCGCATCTGCATCTGCATCTTGGTTAAGTTTTATTGCTCGCGGACAGTAATGAGAAATCGTTCTTCAGTGTTTTACTTTGTTGTTGCTGCCTTTTTTTTATTTTATTTTTTGAATTATATATTTTTTTGTTTTATCGTCTTTTCGTAAAGAATCACTCCCCGACCTTGGTATGGTTTCATGGAATTTAATGTGGCTTATTAGAATGTAATTACTGGTCTTTATTATGCAATTTAAACAGTGGGTGTAAAGAGTGTGTGCCATTGTAAAAATAAAACAAATGTTGAAGGAGTTTTTCTTAAAATAATAACCAGCCAGACCAACAGAATTGCTGGGTTAACTTAACATTCTTACCATTTAGAAGCTTGAGAATGTTAGGTTATCAACACCATAAACATCAGAAGATAAAGTAGCAAATATCGATTTATTTTAAGATTATAGAAATACGGTTTATACCTGTGACTTGATTAGACCTATGATCTCTCCAAGAAATGCATGTGCTATCTTGTGATACCACCGTTTCTAAAGTTTTTTTCAGATCTAGTTCAAATTTGAGCATCTGATTTAAATATCATGTTATCATCGATGTTTAGTTTATATCTTATTTAATGGATGTTTTAAGTCTGGCTAATTTTTTCTTTTTAAGAACTTTAACCAGTCAGCTAACTTCTTCGAATGTATCGTTCTGGCCTCAGAAGTCTCTATTGAATGCATCCATCCCTATTCAAATTAGCTTTTAATAATATTTCTGTCTTTGTCCATATAGTTTCAAATCTTTCTCTAAATTGCAATCGAGTGAATGATTTCGAAGTTTTACAAATTCCTTACCAAGCAGCCGACTTCAACAAACCCGAGGATTCAGATCTGATTACAAATTTGATGTATCTCTAATTGCGTGATATATGTATGATTATACCTCAACGTACAATATTAAATACAATAAAAGGTTTTGTTTTTTAACCTTGATATCATTTTTCATTTCTGGCAATCCTGAGATATTTAATGTCAATATCATTTGATAAATCGTCATAAATACATTATATATACAAAGAACCCTTTTTCAATATGTAATAGATTACCCGAATCGTTTAGTCCTCATAGCGATCAACTAAGCTCGCCCTATTGGCTTTACCCGTCAGTTAGGTGGAAATTTATGGCCTACACCCGTAAAATATTCAGCTTAACCAGGCAAAATCTCAAGAAGGTATATTTTGCGATTATGGGCGTAGCTTTATTAAAGCAACTTGAAGACAAGCTGTTTTTTTTTATTTAAAAGTTATGTTTGATGACGAGGCTCAATTTTGGTTTAAGACGATTCTCAATTGCCGTTTCTGGAATAAAAGAAATCCGGAAGAAACTTATTAGACTTTATGGCACCAACGAAAGTAAAGTATTTTCAAAAATGAGGCAGGAGATTGCCTTAAAGTCGATCGAAAACGTTACGGGATGATCAATGTTTATTTTTTCAAAAGTATGGATGACATTATTCCGGAAGATACGATGGCTTCCAAAGGATAGTATTATGTGGAATACTGCCTATGAAGACACTCCACTATTGAGGAGTCGTCTCAATGACAAGAGCGGTTTGATATCACTCGATCAGTTCATGACAGCGATTGGCAAGAGAGATCTTTCGTTTTATTGTTTTATTTCTGCTGATATGTTGTTGGCACACTTCATAGTAGAGCCAAGGTAGACAAAGTCCTCTCCTACGATGAAATTATAGCTGTCGATTGTTACGTTTTGTCTTTTTCGTCCATGGTATGTGTTCCTTCTTATTAAAAGCCTGTACCTGGTTTTGCCCTTGTTGACCGCTTACCCCATTTTGGCAACTTTTGTTTCAATACTAGCAAACGTACCGGTGACTGCCCGCTGAGTTCTCCCAATTATGTCGATAGCATCGACGTACGCTAGTAGTTGCACAGACTTTTGAAATATTGGGCTTCCAGTGTTCACTTGAGAGTTCCGCACAATTCTTTCAAGTATGATGTTAAAGAAGACAGACAGAAGAAATGGGAAGCACATCGGCTTCTTCAGAAAAAGAAGAAAGAAGGCGAGCAGCAGGCGATCGAATTGATTGACATTGATAGATTGAAATAATGTACGGAAGTTTTACCAATAGGTTAAAAGAATGTAACAAGGCAAGAAGACGTGTACAGAAACCTGTAGAAATGAAGAAGGAAACCTTATTATAGAGTCACATCCGTTGCTAAGAATATAGAACAGCTAGTTCTGCGGAGTGTATTAGGGATAAGAAATCCAACGTGTCACCGTCAGGGAGTGGAGACCATTTCACTTAGATGATAATAGTCACATCTTCCATTCACTAGAACAAAACGAATAAGAACAATATCTAAGATAAAATCCAACAAATCAATCGTTAGATCATGAAATTAGCCCCGTTAATAGCCAAAATGGCAGCTATGTGTTCACCACATCCATGACTCTTTTTTTTTATAAAAATAACCTAATACTCAAATAGGTATGACTACACTTATGATGCTAAGGCGTTTGTTTAGTTTCTCTCAAAATGAGATAGAAAGAGAAAGAAAGATTCTTGGGCTTAGTGATTATTTCACTCTCTAAATTATCAGTGTAATTGAACTTGTTGTTGTATTTTAGGTAACTACTCATCGATTTGGAAGCCAATACGCTAATACTTGAACCACGGCCACCCACATTTGATATGTACATCCTGCTAACTCGAATTATCCCACTGTACCGTATATGGTACACTTAACATAAAATTTCCTAGCTGAAAAAAAGGCCACTTATTTAAATATTTTTTTATGTCAAGTTTGATTTATTTGTGTTTCATTGGTGTTAAAAGAGAAGTGAAAAGTGTTAAGTTTTTTAAAAGCAACACAATGTCGGAGAAAAGGTAAGTAATTCTTAATTGATGGGTTATAGTAAGTTTAAAATCGAAGTCTATGTAATCAAAAGAATAGCAAATCGTCCTATTCAACAAATTTGACGATTAAGATATATTTGGTTGCTGTTACATTGATATTCATATTGATGTACCGCATATGGTACAGTACAAATAGGACAAGTGTTCTTACTTCCAAATTTCATTGAAAAATTCAACCAAAAATTTATCTGGGAGATAAATTTGGAGAATGTTTACAACGTCAAACTGTAAGTATGAGAATAAAAAGCCTATCCACTTGTTCGCGCATATTTCACTCCATTTAAGTTTACAGAACATTTGATAACATAACATAACATTTGATTTGATCTAAGCGAGAATGCTTAGATCTGAATTTCTAACGAGTCCTGTGTCAGCGCATAAATTGGGAGACCTACCTGGAGCCACTTCAGTTCTTACCTCAAGGGTTTAATAGTCTGTTCAGTTGTCTGTCTTTATTGGATGACTTCAACTACTTAGGATAACAAGCAGGCATTTCGTATTTTATGCACTACCATATTTAAATAATATTATTTATCAGCTGTTACATCTTAACAAACGTTTTGCTAGTTATAGTAAAAACAAATAAGGGGGAAATATAATTAAAATGTCTCAAATCACCGCATCAAAACTTAGGCACATGTGCTCCGTCAATTAGTATTTCAGTTATTGGTTCTTAATTATACAAAAAGCCCTAGACTCTAGGACAAAGCAATTTGCCAAGACTTATTAACAGCGAGCTGAGCATTTGCAAGTGGTTCATCCAATATAAACAATTATCCGTCAGATGCGTGAGGCTTCTTATTTCAAGAGAGAATCGGAAGGTCCGACCTGAGTTTACCATGTTATTTGCATATTGAAAACCTGCAAAACGTTCATAAAGAAGTGTGATAGTTTGGCAATGTTTTTCTGGCTATGGAACTAGGTCAGTTCTTAAAATTAACAAAATAAGTGAATAATTTTAAACGAATACTCTAGAATATTTTGCATGTCCATGCAAACATCCTGTATGATAACTGCACGTTGAAGTATCAAGAAAGTGGTATACGGCAAATAAAGTGGAAAATTAATCTTCCGATTTCAATTCCATAGATAATCTATATTATGTCAGATTAGAGCGAAAAATATTAAGCGAAAAAGTAGTCGTAGAAGGGAATCCATCTTAAAGGTTTACCGATAGGCACTGGATTCATGCGAAATGGAAATACACGAGTACAAGAGCTCACAGGAACAAGAAAAGTGTTTGGAATTGTTTTTAAAATAAACATTGTGAGCGATTATTGTATTGGCTTCATTCTATGAACCGATGTACCTATTCACTAAGGATGGAATTATTAATTTAAACAATTTTTACAATTTTAACAAGCAAAAAGTTTCCCGTAATTGAAGTTTTGAACCGCCCTTTTGCAAGATTTAAATCAAATTTTTACTAGAATTTATGAATTTGGTAACATGCTTCTACAATTAATAAAGTCCATTATGTACCGGAAAGATGTTACCATCTCACTCTTAGTTTATGCATTGTATAGAAATTCTTAAATAGGTAAATATGAACCCATTCTGTAGCCTTCTAACTCGACTCCAATGGATTTTTATTTATGAAAACGAATAAAGGACATTGACTACTGTTAAAATTAAAGGGTAATTGAAAAATGCAATGCAATAATTGCCACTCTAAACATTTAGTATAATACCATATTTGAAATAAATATTCCATATACGTTTTTTGTTTCAAAAAGAAAGGATTGAATGTAAAAAAATGGGTAACGACGTTACATTTTGAGTACTTTAATTCCAACTTTGGCTAAATTATGATTCCTAGTGCGAGAATAACTCCCACACATAATTTTAAGTTCAATAATACTTCCTCTGTTAATATAAAAGTATAAGTCCCAAATATGCTTTATTTTATACCAGGAAAAATAGGGCAACGAAAGGTTGCGTTACACTCTGTATATATATATATATATATATATATATATATATATATTTTTTTTTTTTTTTTAATCCACCATTACTAACGTTTCTGATGATTCAACAATATTGTTCACTAAGGAATCTACCGTCATAATATAAGCATTAACATTGACATTTAAGATAGTTCTCATCATACGTATAGTAACGTCTGTTTCAAGAAGTTACACTGATCGATTTGCAATTAAATACTTCTATTGTCCAAAGAAGCAGTGATTTACATAAGTATAATAACTGCGTTGCTTATGTAACTGAACATTTTGCTAACTTGTAACTAGATTGCCCTAGATGTAGACGCCGTATGCATTTTCTTGTAGAAAACATGTACTTGGTTCGTTCCCGTGCATTATCAATCGCATTTTAAATGGAGCATTTAATATGTCTTCAGATGCGAACTAAAAGCTCCTCTGACAGCCCGTGGTGTCCTTCCTATGATGTCAATATCATTAAAATAAAATATATAGACATACTGATTTAGCAAAATTAGTGCTGCCTTGTAAGATTTTTATAACTTATGTATTCGATAATTATTTTAAAAATGTCACATGGAAGCGGATCCTATATGCAGTTCCTACCGATTTTATCCGAATAGCATGCATTCTCGGTCATCATTTATTATCTTCCTACCCATCCCGCTGCAATTGCTGGGTTTTTTCCTGCAGCCTATTAAGAGTCCTTATATTCCTAGTGCAAATCCGTAAATCGTTGTCCTTCTTCTGCTTATTAGAGTCGGTCGCAATTCCAATTGTCAATGACATTATTACAGTGTGTATGACTTTCCTAAACTAAAGACGAAGAAAAAGTCTAGGGATCAATATGTCTCTAATTTTACGTCGAAGGATCATTCCGGCCCCTTGAGGGTATTTCGCTCAAATAGAACTGATTTTTTTTGGATCCGACCGCAAATATATAAGTGACATATTAATTTGTTATTTTATACGAGTATAACAATTCGTCTGTGACTACCAGAGTCACTTTGTCACAGTGAAAAATCAACATTTTACGAAGATTGTTGTTGTATTTTGCCAGCATGCACAGAGATTTGACATTTAATCACCTTGTAGTCACCTAGAGTTTAGCTTATGTTCTGCATAAATAGTGATCTTTCAATAACATATAATCCGAGTGCGCAGAATAAATATAGAGCTGTCCTAAGAACGAATAAGGAATTTGACTTTGGGAGGAAATTGGTTAACAGCTCAAGATATTTATCACATGACCAAATAACTAAACACAAGACGTGGCATTTTTTTTATAACCAATCGCATTAGTTTCATTATTGGTTGTATTTTTTTTTTTTGGTTACGACTGAAAAAGGAACCAAAACCTAATCCTGCTAGCTAAAAAAAGCTAACTTAAAACCCAAATGCTTGATACATAAAAATCACTGCTAAAAAGTGCGATGTTTTCTACTCATCAGCAGAATAATTTTCAGAATACGATAGCTGTACAGCAACAAAGTTACTTAAGAGAACTTTTTTATTAATTCAAATATTCTTTACTAAGTAGAGAATTAGTTTGAGAAATCCATTGTAATTGCTTCAATGTCAAGACCTTAGAAAAACTAACTTTTGTATTGTATATATAAGATTTGAGAGAAAAATATACTGCGAGTACTTGTTCCAACTTTCATATTAGACGCATTAGTAGCTGGTAGGATTTGAAAAATTTTTGAAAACTAACTTGCCAAAAATAATGAAAATACTGTTTAAGGCTTAATATCAACTCAAAGTGGGCCCGAAAAGGATGAATTTTATTTTTATTTGACTGCAAAGTTTTAACTTTTGTTCTCAAAATACAACTACAAATACGATTTCCTTACAACAGGGAGGAAGTAAAATACTTTCTATTAAAACAAGGCAAAAAAATTGAGTGCTGATTTAAAAATACCATTATGAATAAAACAGGATATGGGTAATGAAAGGCCTTCCATTGACATTGTGGTCATACAATTTGAAAGAACTATTTTCTTATAATGGGTAAAATTTGTAGCTACTGCAAGTTAACAATATGGCGACTTCCGTTATGAAGACGATAATCAGATATTTTTTCAATACTAATAAGCGGTAATAAAAAAAAAGGCTTCAACATAGGATTTTTTAGTAATATATATGGTATGTCTTATTTACTGAGAGTTCATTTAATCAGACAAACATTGTCACTCTAACGATGAAGGAAGAATCTGTCAAAATGTTTTTCCAGCCAGAACTTTGACTGTGTTTATAACTGGGTCTATAACTTATCTAATCTTATCTAATTTTTCACTCAAAAATGTCGAACTTTGTGCCTGAAAAATTGTTTTTGCGGGGAAAATATGAAGAATGTAATATGAAGAAAACTGCTGCCGAAAGTCATCGTATTTTGGTGGAAGCTTATGGTGAACATGCGCTAGCTGAGCGAATGTGCCAAAAGTAGTTTGCACGATTTAAAAGTGGTGATTTTGGCTTGGAAGACCATGAACGTCCTGGGCAGACAAAAAAGTTTGAAGATGAAGAACTGGAAGCATTACTCTATGAAGATTGTTGCCAAACACAAGAAGAGCTCGCAGAATATTTGGGTGTCACTCAAGCAGCCATTTCAAAACTCTTAAAAGTAGCTGGATATATTCAAAAGCAAGTAAATTGGGTTCCACATGAACTCAAGCCGAGAGACGTCGAAAGGCGGTTTTGCATGTCCGAAATGCTGCTGGAACGCCACAAAAGGAAGTCATTTTTGCATCGGATTGTTACTGGTGATGAAAAATAGATCCATTACGATAACCCCAAGTGCAAAAAATCATATGTGAAACCCGGCCAACCATCCAAATCAACGGCAAAGCCGAATATCCATGGCGCGAAGGTAATGCTCTGTATTTGGTGGGATCAGATGGGTGTGCTGTATTATGAGCTGCTTAATCCGGGTGAAACAATCAATAGACAACGCTACCAAACACAGATAATACTTTTAAAGAGAGCAGTAGCCGAAAAACGCCCGGAATATGTGACCAGACACGAGGCAATAATTTTCCATCATGACAACGCTCGGCCCCACGTCGCTATTCCGGCTAAGAACTATTTAGAAAACAGTGGATTTGAAGTCTTACCCCACCCGCCTTATAGCCCAGACCTTGCCCCTTCTGACTACCATATGTTCCGGTCGATGCAGACCGCCCTCACTGAAATACGGTTCACATCAGAGCAGAATATCAAAAATTGGCTCGATTCATTCTTGGCTGCCAAACCAGCGCAGTTCTTTTGGGATGGGATCCACAAATTGTCAGAAAGATGGGAAAAAGTCATAGCTTCAGATGGGAAATACTTTGAATAATGTTATTGTACATGTTTTTCTTAAATAAACTTTCAAATTTTGGAAAAAAAAACCGCACGAATTAAAATATATACCCAATATATTACATAGTTTCTTTAGATTGAAATTTTTAAAGTTCATTGTAATTTGTACACATCGCTTAAGGGATCAATATTTGCTATCATTCTCTAAATGTCCTAACTCGTATACTACGAAGTTAATTAAATCTAAAGACAAATTTATAAATGACATTGGTCGCATTTTGTTTGCTCTATAGCCCCCTGGAGACCGCATCAAAGTGAATTGTAAAACCCATAATTGAGTACCTACCTTCACGATTTTTTAAACACAATTTCCCAATCAAATGACGTAATTTATATTTATTTCAACACCTCAAATCAGTCGTTTTGTAATTGATACATAAAAACTACTAAACAAAGAAAGAATCGCGGCAAATTTAAAAGGCGTCTCTGAAATCAAATCAAACCATTTATATGCAGTCACACTTTTAACACTGGGTCCAAAAACAGACTCTCAACTTCATCGAATATCCTAAAACAACTTGCCGCGACTGGTTTAAATAACGTTAATCTCTGCTGTACATTCAAAGCGGAAGGTTGGCGTCCCAGGACACAAACGTGCTCTGAATTTTAGTACTACAAGCAGTCAATTAACCCGCCCAATTAGCATCCTCAAAAGTACTTAACAGCTTTTAAGAATCAATTATCATGAATGTTTGGCGTTCTATTATCGGTCTAGACGTTTCGAAAATCCATAATGAATTCCGGGTCCCGAAAACCAAGACGAAAGTCATTCCAATTGCGACAAGCTGCTGTACGAGTACTCTATTTGTGGACATTGCACTGTCTGTAATTCTCTTCTGCCTTAACTGAAAAAGACGTGTTACCCATTTCACATACTAATTCTTAACTTGGTTAAAAAAAAAAAAATACCAAAAAAAAAAAGAAGACAACGTATACTCGTAGACCACCACGGCGAACGCCGTGATCATAGTTCTTTTTCAGGCCTCTTTCGTCTAAAATCAATTAATTATGGGCTGGCGCCCAATGAACGCCCACTAGTTAAGGTATCTTCCAGATGTCTCCAAAAGAACTCCTTTAAGGAAGTCTATAAAGTTGTCATTACGTTAGAAACAACTCAATGTGGACTTTTCAAAAATACTCATTTTTTCTTGTGGCAGCATGTATTTATACACATGTTTGGGTACTATCTCTTTACGAGAAGAATACTTAGATGGATGAAATGCTCGCATCTACAATCGTCTGTTGACCCTATGAGTTATAAATTCCATGCTCGTACTGGACAGTCACTAAACTCGCCAACCCTTTTGCATGATGTACATTGTGGCTGCACTCGACTTTTGTACGGAGAACCTTTGAAAAATTCCGAAGTGCACACGCATCGAATGTGCATCCGGCGAGCCTGAATCCGAGCTCAATGCAACGAATTTCGATCGTGGTTAAGGTAACCGTCACTACTTATTCGTAGTGGAGTTCCTTTAGAAAGAAATACTGAAAGTATAAATGAAATTTTTTGACTTGTTTTCCAAAGCTTTTTTTTTAATCGATTTTTTGTCATGATTTTTAATTGACAACGAGGTAGAGGTGGAACCGGGAAGTTGTATTTTGGAGATATTCGTATTTTGAACCAGCATAGTCAATGATGACGTCTGAATGCTAATGACAAGTGTTACATACTAAAATAAAGATTTGAGAAAAAAAACCTCATTAATAACCGGAGAATGACTTAAAGGGATGGTGTATTAATTTTTAAGGTGTGCGATGCATATTTCTGTATGAATTTTTAAGACAAAAACTTTAAAATAAAATGTAGGGATTCCTATTGGTAGCATGATTAAAGATGAGAACATGAAACCCAAGTCAGAAATAATAAAAATAATCTAACATTTTTCCAATAAAAAAAAAATTAATAGATATATAAAAAATAAAGAATACAGTAATAAATTCTAGTACAATTTGAAAAAAAAGCAGGCATTTCATTCAAAAAATCTATGTAAATGACTTATGAAAGTGCTCTTCCATCAAAACAGTGCAAAGGTGCACCTGTGAGCAGTCACCATAATCCCCAGATCTAGCCACCAGTGACTATTTCCGATTTTCAAACCTGAAAAAATAGATCAACGAAAGGAGATTTGGCAAACAACAACAAACAAAGAGATTTGACAAACACATATTTTGAGGACCAAGAAAAATTTTATTATTTTGAAGAAAACAAATAGATTGAAGTATATTGAGCTAAATGAAGCCTACATTATCCGCTATCATTGGCCATTTGCCTTAAAGTTAGATCTGTATGGAAAAATAAGGATCGATGTTGCAACCAGAGAGAAAACCACACCAAACAATACCCTTTTGGATAGGTAATCGTAATTGAGTTTCATGAGCCTCATCTGGAAACGTGAATTTTACGTTGGGGTTTGTGAATCCATGGGCCAAAAGTAAGACTTATCACTAAACATCTAAACATGATTTTTAGATAATGAAAAAGATTGACTTCACACAATTCAAGAACCCAATCAGTGAACTCCCTTCACAAGCCATGGTCTCGTGGCCTTAATTTCTGCACTAGATAGATCTGATACGAGTGAAGGCCAGGATCTTTTCGCAAAATTTTCCTTAAAGTGGATAGACAAGGGCCAAACATTTCTAATAGTTGGCGAATTTACAACTCCAGATCCTTTGCAACACTTTCACTCATGGCGGCCACACTTAGGTTAGATTAGGTTAAGTTGGCGGGTAGAAGAGGTATCTAGGGCCGTTTCAATTCTGTATCTCATCACACTTAAGTCCAGGTGAAGAAATTGGAATGGGATATGGATTTGATTGCGTTGCCTAGTTCTGGTTTTCGCTTTCCGTGTCGTGTTGGTTGTCGTTTTGACCCTGAGCAGGTCTAACCATCTTGTTGCATCCGCGAATCCGAAAATATATATAAGTTAAGCAGCAGATAGTTCTGATCGGTCGTGAAAGTAATAACTTCCTAAAGTTATTTGCTTTACTGAGGATGGGATAGTGGCACAAAAAGTGGAGGGTATCTTTCCGTGAGACTATGTCCACACAGCCCCTACAGAGGCTGTCTTTGATTAGACGCAGCTTAATTGCATGCCCACCGAAAAATTATGGCCTGTGAGTATTCTCTGCTTTTCAGGAGAATCTTACTTGTTCTTTTTTTCCATCTTTCACTGACTTTTATTTATAGTGTTTGTTTCATTTGTATTCCCAGAGTGCAGAGTGGAGGTTTAATACTTTGATCTGCCAGTTTCTTTTCTAGAGGGATCCTTTTCGAACTAGCTCGTCTGTATGCCCATTGCCTGCCATTCTTTTATGGGCAGAGACTCAGCATGACATAACTTTATGCTGGACACAAAGAGTTGAGCTCTACGCGACAGTACTTCACATGCTTTGATTTGATTTCGACTGAAAGGTGGGATATCGCCTTTATTACCGCAAGTGCGTATTGGAGCATAAACTCAGTTCACTTGTAAAGATCGAAGCATAATCTTTCTCGGGTTTGGTTTCTACCTTTTCACCTGAGTCAATCTGAAAGCGCTTTTTGCTGCAGTTTCTTGCATGTGGAGCAGGAGGACAATTATATTTTCCAGTTTCGCCATTGGCGTCGTTCTTATGACATGAGTTGTGCCTATGCATGCAACTCTCTATACTTTTTTCAATAAACTAAGGTTGCTAGTGGATTGTCACTACTTAGCAGCTGTAGTCAGGATAGGTCTGACGAAAGCTTTTGTACATTTATAGCATTGTCTTGAAGTTAGATCCCCATCTTCCCCAAAATATATGGCTGCAAGCATAGAACGCGATCGTTTAAAGATAACACGTTCTTCGCCATTGATCTTTCAATTCAGCTTAATTTCTAATACAATAGCAAGGTATTGTAGGAAGATTGTCCCGTCTATGGAACGAAGGACAAATTCTAGAATTACTTTTTATGTGTGAAGAGAACAATCATTGTTTTCTTCGGGTTGATTCCCAACCCACAGAGTGTGGCCCAGTTTCCAAGAATTCTAATGGCATAGTTTGAAATTTCGCTGATCGTGGTTAGGAACTTGCCAATGGCTTTTATTCCTTCCCTTTTCAGATTCAGAAATATTTCCTTAACCACATCACCACAGTAGAGGCGATATAACTCCTCATTGAGAGGTGCCCTCTAAGTTGGTGACCCAAAATACCGTATTACCTAGTGTTGCAGTGATGTTCCTTTTTCAGAACATACAGGTTATCAGGTTCATATTGTTGAAGGCTCCTTAGATGTCAATGAAGTTCGCTTATTTGTGCTATTTACCGTGAGATTTTTAACAATGTAACTAACAAGTTCATGTAGGGCGGTTTCCGTGCCCTTACCTTTCTTATAGGTATGCTGGGTTGAGGCTGTCTTCTGCGTACATATAACTTCGAATATGAGTATTAAACAGTTTCTTTTTTTTAAGTTTTTGAAATGTAAAATGTTAGATCTTACGGCTTTTAAATGGGTATGGCCAGTTTATCTGTATTGGCATTGAAAATTATCTTACTTCCCCCAGCATTTTGGCACATATCCATATTTGATGAGATAGCTAACCTTAATAGGAACCGGACCTCTTTGTTTTTTGAAGTATGATCGGTATGATTCCCTCCAGTCCAAAGGATTTGTAAGCAGAGAATGAGTCTATACCACAGATTATATTTTTTTGTAGTAGAATTCCCTCTAAAATTTCATATTGATACAGACTAAGTCTGTATTTGCTAGTCTCAAAGCTTCAATATTGGATTTCATGTAGCTTCCATCTGGTAGTTTTATATAACCAACTATTGTGGATTCTTAAGTATGACTTTCCTTATCCTCACATACTTTGTTATGCTTTCAATGTGGGAGAAAAAGTTTCTTTTTTTTTTGTTTTTGTTTTTTGTTCTAAGAACTTAACACTCTTAAAATGCCGGATCACGTGTTAAGTTTTCGGAAAATTGAATCGAGAGAGAGAGAAAGATATTTGGACTCTGTGGTTATTTTGCTCCATAGGTGGCGAAATTGGGAGACTAAATGATTAGTGGAAGTTGGATTGTTGTTGATTTCTAGTCAGCTACTCATTTTACTTTATTTTTGTTAAATAAAGGAAAACGAATGTCTTTCGGGCGAGGCTGGCATTAGAATACTGAACCTCCTGATTTGGACGCCACATTGATTTTCTTTCAGCGTTGCAGATTGCACTCTTGTAAATATTTCCTCAGACTGGCCTTATATTTTTCTCAGTCGGGGCACAGGTTTTAGCTTTGGCTGCATTCTTCTTGGATCTTTTCTAATGCGTTGTAGTTCTTTAGATCACCACTTCGATTTTTTTATCACCGTAGGACATGTTTGGTTAAAAGCCTGAGTGAAGATCATCTCCAGTTTTTCCGCTGCGTAGTATACATCGGTCCATTTTGAGCCCAGTGAACACATAAAGTTTTTGATCTATCTTTTCTAGGGTGATAGCTAAGACCTGATGTTTATTTTTAACTGCAAATGTTGGTTCATTATCGCTGTTGGCGTTTAAAAATTATGATCACAGTTTCTTTTGTAAGTTTTGATAGTTTATTGGCAGTCGTGCTGAGCTTACTCTAACGAAATTTAGCCACAATACGATCAGTTGAGAGTTTGTTTTGTTGCTTATGGTGAACAAAAAAATGACATAATGTTCTTAACGTTTGGTGTATTAAAGACTAATTTTGCTTCGGTTGTAAGTGCATTCGCGATGGTTTGTCAAACAAGGTTAAACATTAAAATCAAAAACTGTCAAAAATGACGGCAGTCTAAAAGAAAACGCTTCATATATATCATCTCTTTTACTTATTCGTCTCACACAGCGGCCAACCCTGAACAAAAGAAAGTGGAGGATATGTATGTTGCGTAAAAAAATATAAAGCAGAAATAAGTTACTTTTTTGGACTAGTGCAAGCAGCAATTATGTATACAAGACATCACCAGACAACTGCAATATAAGATAGAGGCCTTCCGATAGAACACACAATGGCTTGCCGAAAGCTACATTATGATTCTAAAATAACTGGCAAGTCTTCAACATAATTTCTTAAATAGATTTTTTCAATGAAGTTTCCTGTTCAGTATAATACCTTTAAGTTGTAGAATACAAACGCGTTTCTGCAGACAGATCTTTAAATTTTCTAATATTTATTTTTTTTTATTTTCAATTTAATTTATTTATTTAAGTCATCATTAAGTACAAGCAAGTCTTAGTCTTTTTAGAGTACTAACAAAAATAATTTTACATTAGTAATTCACATAGATACATATATATATTAAAAAAAAAAAACTGTAAGATATAAGTAACTTTTGGTGTAATTTTTTAGTAGCTTTTTCTAATACAGAACTTTATGCAGAAAAACTTTTTACTTGTTCTTGGTTACCCTGCCATTTTTTCCTTCATTTTACAAATTTTACAACTGGAAGTTTTGGCTGAAATCCTCTATTTTTCTAGATGTTTGGTGACCAAGAGCAGCTCTCACTTTCTCTGATCCAACTATCAATTTTTTTACCTAAAGTTGACTCAGTTTCTAGTAAAATATCCATTTACAATATTTACATATTGCATACAGTTTTGAGTGTTGCATTAACGTGTAGAGTTTATCCTTCCGGCTTTGGTGACTGAAATCTTGTTAGATAGCCAAATTATAAAAAGAAGATAGAGATCTTGCCAGCTTATTTGCGTATATGGTTCTATATACTTCGGACGTATGATGTATGATAGATCTGGGCTTTAGCAAATATTTCTACTTTCGGTCGTCATCTTAAATGATATACTCTATATCTCTACCCCCTCTGTCAAACTGTTAGAAAACAAAGAACGGTTTGAATGTATCTGAATAAAGCTTTATCTATTTACTGGACTCTTACGCCAAGGAGGAACCGATTAAGGGACAGATCTTTATTTGGTTTCTAATGAAGTGTTTTTAAAAAAAAATCTTTAACTAGTTCAAAGTTGTAGACATCCACTTCGACGTCCTATCTAATTATCCAATTTTATGCCACCCTCTTTCGTGATATTTGTTTTACCCTCAATTCTAACTCACCTTCCTATTTAAGCTAGTTCTGTCCCAATGTAAGTGCACAGGGACAGCTCGCTGCATTTTGAAAACTGTGCATTTTTACTTTACAATCTTGAAGAATTCAGATCGCAGCTATTATCTAGTCCAAAGATTATTTTAAACATTTTTAACATCGAAAGTCTTCCTGAAATTGCATCCGCGATCATTCGCTATCGCCATTCTGCACAATCTAAATTCAAAGTGAATTCCGACATCAGACGTGTATTTCAATCGCTCGTTTCTTTATATGCTGTCATATTTTAAGGCCTTGCCAATACAAGCGACTAATGCGCAGGTCATCTTTGAATCTCCTCCAAAACCCGTCAACGCAAACGGGACCAAATATTTTTCGGAGGATTTTTCTCTCGAAACGACTGAGGATATCTTTATCAACTTTCGATAGGGTCCATGCTACTGAGCCATAAAGTAAGACTGGGATGATCATGGGCTAAATAGAGTCTCCTTAGTTTTTCTTGATAGGGCCTTCCTACTAAATTGTTTTCTTAGCCCAAAGAAACAGCGATTGGCGAGAGTGATCCTTTGTTTTATTTCTACCGATATGTTATTGACAGAATTCATAGCAGAGCCAAGGTAGACATAGTCCTTTACTACCGCGAAATTGCATCTGTTGATTGTCAGATTCTGTCTGATTCGTCGATGTTGTGTGTCCCTTTTTGTTGGCAGCATATACATGGTTTTGCCTTCATTTGCCGCTAAACTTATTTTCAGCTTTTAAATTTTAGTGAACTCACCGGTGACGGCCCACAAAATACACTAGAAGTTGCACAGACTTTTCAAAGATTGTACCCCCATTGTTGGCTTGAGAGTTCCGTAAGTTCACATAACAGCGCGTCACCTGGTTAAGTCGTTATTGACCTTGACGTTTGAGGGTGTCTCCCTTTTTGTGGATCGGACAAACGATGCTGAGTGTCTATTCATCAAACATACACTCTTCTCACCAGATCTGAGAAATGAGTGGGTGCATAGTATAAAGGAAGTCATTTTTAGTAGCATTGAATACCCCGGCCGGTTAACCGTCAGAGTCAGCTAAATTGTTGGCATTTAGCTTAGATACTGTTACTTTGATTAGATGTACAGAAGTTTTAGCTCTCATCGTCTAAGTTGAATGGTCTATTCTTTCTTCTTGGATGAAGGTGTTATCTACGTGAGAGCATTCAAAGCCTCTGATAACTATTTGGCTGACCTTTTAAGGGTACAAACATTCGACATGCAAACCCGAATGTCATTGTCCTTTAAAGGTTTACTAGTTTCGTCAATTATAAGTCCATTTTTTCCCTGGCCAATTTTTGGTTGGTCACATCTGTGGGTGACCGTGGCCCAAATGACACAGTATTGGCTTCCCAATCGGACGGTTCGAGGTTTAATACCAGACGTGCCCGAGAGAGATTTTATTTTTCAGGCAACTAAAATAACGTAAAATTAGTGTTTGCCTAGAATAAAACAATATGTACAATTACACTAATAATTTAGTCCCCTTATGTTGGAAGCAACCATAGGGAGTAAATACCCATGAAGACCAAAAATCTTTTTTGCTCTTTCTGCCTCATTTTCCAAATAGCTAAACACCTGCTCAGTAATTTTAAGAGTAAATACACCCTCTTGAGTTTTAAGTTTAAAAAAAAAAATGTTTTTCATCTCTTCCGTATTGGGATCTGTAAGTAATTCCGTATTGCTATTTTAGCCTGCATGTCTACACATGTAGTGGACGAGGACCACCTCTATAAGGCAAGGCAAGCACTTTCTCAATTCAAGTTATAAGGCCCTCAGTAGTTTCCTGATCAATCGCCACGTAGATTCCGAAGATTAACTTTTAGTAATAGCACAAGGTATGATTGCAGATTCGACTGCCTGGTCTGTAAATTTATAAAATATTTTCAACGCCGATTTTAGCATTTTTTATAACATGGACAAGATTAATTTATAAGATCTACTTCTCTACTTTTTGATAGGAGAACCAATAAGTTTATACAGAAAAAATACCGTATTATAGTCAATGATCTCATGACCTAAATGACCTAAATCGGTGCCGTTTTTCTATGACGAATCCATACTAAATATACTCAATACTTCCTATCGGATGTAAATTATCGCGATGGGCGGTTTCAATATCGTTATGGAGACACTTGACAACTTCCTAAGTCCTTGGTGAAATAAAATTATAAAATTCATTTAAATGAATGCAGATTTATTGTTATCACACGAAATATCATATGGTGTGGAAGTGAAATTTGGGAGAAAGCATAAAACAACAAAAACCAGTATTTTGTTCAAGTTATCTCCCGAAAGAGTGTGTAACAATGCTTGTAACTTGCTTAGATTATAAAAAATGATGCATTATACGCTAATCTTGGAAATTCAGAAGAGTACCTCTGGAATTACAGTGTTGCAAACAAGAAAAACTGCAATTATAAATTCATTTTTAGGTATCCAACAATCGGGATAACGTTTATAATATCTATGCCTTTCATAAGCATGCTCATTGCCCTTAGTAAATATTTTTTGATTTTGATTTTATATGATTTTATTCTTTTCTTATAATCTTATGATTCAATTCAATATATAATTCATGTCACGGGAAAAATATCAGAAAATAAGAAAAAATGGTAGCATTACATATTTTAATTAAAAAAAAAAAAATGGACATATACAATAAAAGATAAGTTTTGGGTAAATTAAGTAATAAGTTAGTTCATAGAAGATGTAAATCAAACACGCAAGTAATTGCAGAGGAGCAGATTCAAAATAATAAAATCAAAGATGTAATTATACCAGAATATCAGAAATAAGAGATTCCAGGTATTGTTATTGCCCTGATCGACTGTGGGAGTTTATTAAACAACCGATGAGATAAAACAAAAAATAAATAACTGTCATTATCCGATATTTGGTCACCTCATATCCGAAGCAAGCCTTTCATCTGGATTGAATTTCCCTTTGTTTTCTTTATTTTGCTTAATAGTTTCTCCAACATGGCAATGCGAAATTAAAGATGTTATATTAAAATATTACTATAGAACATTTGGAAAATTTTACTCTTAAAACTTCAAGCTGATATTAATGGTGGGCAAATCAAAGTAATTTTAAAACTCCAGGTAAGACGAGAACTTCTTACGTCGCAATTGACTCCGTATACTCAGAGTCCATATGGCAGGGTCGAAAACGATGAAGAGAACCAACTGCCTCATGGCTATCACTTGCAAGTTATATAAATCTCATTGAATTTTAGTCATAGGTAAAGTATTAAATATCTGAAATACAGCGCCAAAACCATTGCCAAGAATATGAATGAAAGAAATTGTCTAATCCCATGGAGAGAAAAAAATATATTTTGAAAAATTCAATAAGTTTTGCTGTGCAACAAAGTAAACTAATTTCTTAAAAAATCGAATACCATGAAATTGAAAGAAATCCAAGCGTTCACCTCAATTCCATATGACTGCGCTGCGGTGCACGAACTTTATGAGGTCTTAAGAGCAATTTCAAAATGCAATCCAAATTGAATTTTTCTCCCACTTCTAATCGGATAACGAAATTGATCCCCTTAAAGCCAACCAAGCAAAAAAGGCCTATAAAATGAATAAGTGCTCCAGCGGCCATAATGTTAAAAACCTGGCAAAAGTAATCACTTTCTGTATCTACCCAGCAAACCGCCTAGCCCGTGTTGTGCGTGCGATTTCAAGGAGTGGCAACTTCAGCTCAGGCAGCTAAGTTGCGTAAGCCCGCGCCTCACTCAATTTCTCATAAAGTCGCAATTTTTAATCCAGTTCACTTAACCAAGCGATGCCCGGATACCACCAACATACGCACTCAGACAGAAACACTAAATTATCATAAATGGTATTCATAACTTTTCAAATGCAATCCACAGGTGATTACCCATAATATACCGATCATAAATGTCACAACTCGCCGGGTCCACAAGGTGTGCTCGACTGACTTGTCGGGAATCAGCTGCTTTCTTTGGATTTTTTTTCTTTCCGAAAGAGAACAACAAGAACAACAAAAACAAAAACCTAAATTCAAATTTAATGGAATCAGATCGTTCGGTTGATCGTTTGGAGGCAATGTCTTCGTAGTGTATCTGTCTTGTACTAGATCCAGATCGGTTGTGTTTGGGGAATCGCTTCTCGCAAATTAGCATAAAATCCACTTCTGCATGCCTACTAGCCTCATCAAGATTTCGGGCCAAGCCCATGGCTCTTTGATTTCCTACACTAGATGGTTGTTGGCCGTATGGGCTACACGAATTCAGATATACATACATACCGAAAACAACATATACTTTTTCCGATATTTTTAACTTTAATTTTCAATCGGCCGATCGATTTTATGACACTGATGACACTTTATTATTGATCCACAAAAACGAAGACCAAAAGAAGACCGGCTCACGGGTACACCGACATTCGAGAAGTTAACATATGCAGATCGAGAAAGCTATACTCGTAGATAATCTTAACACCACAAGGCTGGAATAGTATGGGGGCCCTTATCGTGTATTCTGAACCGTCATCGTCATTACGATTTTGGATGCGTTCGCTGATCCATAAAGGTCTATAAAATTTGGAAAACGACTCCCAACTGATGTCACCTGAGGGTTATTTGTGACGATTACATGGGCTTGCACTCTAGTCTGGAGCAGGACCACACATCTTGAATGTGTATCGATCGTTAAAAGGATTATTGGCACAATTTTCAAATTCTATTTCCTAGTTTAGTTTTCTCATCTGCGCACAGTGCGCTTGTATCTAAAGATGTTTACGGATACAAACTGTGCTTACTTATATGCTGGACTTACTTTGGAAGACCATTGGTTGCAGTGGTCGCATTGGACAGGTTCTTGAGGGGATTCGATGTGGGGTCCGAGTAGGAAATTACTTTTTATGACACATAATCTGGCAGTGATTCAGTTTTTATTGTTAAATATGCTTGGCGTTTGTTGACGCTAATGTGTGTATACGAATATCGAAGAGTAGGAAAGATTTGTTGTTGGGGGCTCTATCTATGGGAATCAGAGTACCATGGATTGTTGGTAGATTATAACACGTTATAATACGTTCGACTTTGTTGACATTGTGCAGGTTAAAAGTCTAATTTATGAAAACATCTTCATGAGGAAAATGCGCTAAAAAATAAGCTCCCCGTATACAAAAGTGATTTCAATGGAGTTACTAAGCCAAACAAATTTGCAATTTGTTTTGAATATATTAAATTATGTTGCTTGCCGATTACGATAGTTTACTAACACTTGTTTTAAAGTAATTCAGTCTTATATTTAAAGAAGTAAATGTTTGTACTACTGCTATATCTTCTGATTACAAATTGACAAGTGTAAGAGTATTACCAGAAGAAGTAAGTCCAATAAGGTCATTAAGAATTCAGTTTCCCTATGAGAATGACTATATTTATCATGTCATTTAATTTGAGCAAATACAGGAGTAATTACAAAGTTAAATTTTTAGTATGGTAGCCTTGGAGTTGCAGGCCTGCCTAGCGACAAAAACATATTTTATACTGTACACTGTCTTAATGTACTTCGATTTTTATTTTGAGCTCTACGGTTATTTCATTCTCGGTTGCATTTTGAGATTTAAGCTCTATTCATAAAAGATCTCTGAACACCATCCCTATTCGTAAACTATATTCCTCTGCCTCCCGCAAAACCACTTTGACATGAAGCTTAAAAACATTACACTGCCGACCATTGTAATTTCTCGTGTCGCCTTTTTTTGAGCAAAATTGCGAGTCACGTAAATCCAAGATTTCGAATTGTCGCCTACACTTCCGACCTTATATAATTCAGCATACCCTGTGTTAATTCTTTTTACTACTTAATTCAGTTTGCGTAAAATTTCCCGTTATCACTTCATGTCTACAGTTAGTATGTCTTTTTATGTATTTTCAATTATTCCCAATATTAAAAATATTAATTCATTTGCACTCCTTTTGTTACTTGTCGCCTGCGAATAAATTTTGAAAGTATTTTGCAAATTCTTTTCTGTTGTTTTGTCTGTTATTTTGTCTGTTTTGCAACGTAGTCTGATAAAAGACGCATTGATGGGTTTTGCTTTTACCGTTAAACCTTCTCCACACATGAACTGTTTCAAATTCGCTCCTTACCTTACTTTTAATTGTTCTTCTTTGGTTTATCTCATTGTGGCTCTAGCTAATTTAGTCCTGATAACTAGCCTCTCTTGTTTAAATTATGAAATTTTTATTTTCTTCCTGATGCCGGTTTTCGTTGGGAGCTCCCTAGCTTCCCATAAAAGTTTTGTAAGAAAAAGGTTGTGCTAATATGCTGGTGATTTAGGTGACCTAAAAATTGCTCAATAATATTTTAACTGCGTTTCGCTATGTTCTAGCAAAGATGGGCAAACGATTCCTATCAAATTAGAATTCTTTAATTTTCTACCTTTGCTTATCGGGTAATTCAAGTCTTTTCTAGTCATCCATAGCACTCCCATTCAACTCAACCTATGGTGTAAGTTAGGTTTATTTTGATTTGATCATATATCTCACCAAAAAGCGCACTTCAATCTGACGAAAGGAATATAGTTGAACTTGATATTTCTAAGACATTTAACAGAATTTGGCATCAGCCTCTTTTGTGAATTTTAGATCGATGACTCTCTTTTTCAATGGATTAGAAATTACCTTTCGGAACGTTCAGTTCAAGTTGTTTGGGATGGTTTGAAGTGCGTTATTCACAAAATAAATGCTGGTGTGCCCCAGGTCTCTGTTCTGTATCTGACACTCTTTTTAATCTTGATCTGTTTATAATGATCTCTTATCTGGTACTACTAATCCAGTATATTTCTATGACGACAGTACTCTCTGCTTTTCATATTCGTCCCAGAATTCACGTCCCTGCTCTCAGCCTGTAGAACGCGAACGATGTCGCCAAAAATGCTGCGAAACTTCTAACATCATGCGATGTTCGAAATACTTCACACTCTCCAATTATGCCTCAATACATAAAGAACTTATCCGACCAAAATTGGAATAAAATGCTCACATCTGGTCAAGTGCTCCTAAAGCCTCGCTGCACCTGCTGGATAGAATCCAAGACCGTTCAATAAAACTTGCCACTAATGGAGGGAAATAACCACCGAACCCAAACATCTTTCTCTCTCTCTCTCTATCCAAATTTTCAAAAAGCTTAATACGTGATCCGGCATTTTAAGAGTAGTCGCACCTTCTTAAGTGTAAAGGTGACGCTAATGTCACACTGTAAGTTGAATATAAACAACAACAACAGTCTTCAACAACGACGTAATGTCTCTTGGCCTACCTTGTTCTGTCGCTACTTTCAACACCAGTGCTATATCAAAACTATCCGTAGCATTCCGCCCCTTCAAACCTTCAGCCGTAACACCCGTTTTGCTACGAGTTTACCCTCAAACCTAGTTTCAGACGTACTCAGAAATATCATGATTCTTTCCTAAGCCGTACAACTCACTTATAGAATGCCCTGCCGAGCATCTTATTTTCTTGTAACTATAGTTTAAAACCAACGTTCATCGGTACCTTCCTAATTTTCCGTCGTCCGTGCTATGTGCAAGCATTTTAAGGATATTCAAAATCTTTGTGCGCGTAGCGCTATTGTTCATATAGACCGGTAATGATCTGTATCCGCCCAAACATTAAGTATAAAACTGATAGGGCGAATTAAGCAAAGCCGAACTTTTTCTTCTTTAATCATTAACTGAACCTTGCTTGGTATATCTATATGCTTGGTATATCTAAGCCTCTGCACGATGCCTGCTTTAAGACCATCTGCTTATGTGGTCAGCGTTATGTGGTTTTTCATTAGTGTTTTGAATAGTATTGATCTCAATTTTCATCTAGTGAAATCAGACCATGAAAATAACGCGGTTTATATGAGGATCTCGTGCCTTACCTATTGTCCTAAGAAACTTATTATAGGTTAAGGTCATCAAATGGTAACACACATATAAATTATATAAATATATATATGTAAATAATTTTCTTAAAGGAGAGGTTTTCAGCACCCAAACCTATGTTCTGTTCGCGGTTAGGGTTTCCATTGACAGTAATGTCTCGTATGACTGTAACTGCAGATAGCATGATTTTCCAAGTTTCCGGCAGATTAACGAATGCTTGCCGACGTCTCTAAGAAATCAGTGGCTTTCCTGATATTTCTCAGTAAGAAAGACTGCAGTGTGCTTACTACGGTAGACAATTTTTCACTGAAGTGTTCTCCGAAAGACTGAGAAATTTCAGTAACAGAAACATACAAGGAGTACAATGAAATAGTTCTCTTACTAAGTGTTCTGTTTCTGCAAAAAAAATAAATAAAAAAACAGATAAATAATTTCCTCTTGTAAGCGCCACGATGTAGAGAAGAGTAATTCGGTATTTTATATCCTTAAACGCGTGTCCAACGAGAACCATTTTCTAACCTCTTGTCACCAACTCCCCATACATGACCTATATTATACAAAACCACTTCATGAATATACTTTCACGTCCCAGATTTAGCCATCCAACATCCAACATCCAACCAACATCATAAGCTTAAAATAGGAACATTCTGAAAGAAAGAAAACCTTTAGCGGAATGCTGCAGAATAGCAAAGATATGTATGGGCAACTTCGACAAAAAAATACGAAACCACTAGCCTTTTACTTTTTCGGAATAATCCAAGGACTCTCCCTTAATGGAGCTAAGAATATATTAATTTTTAAATAAACATGTGAATATTGACATGATGACTTTTTCAGCCTAAATACATAGATTTAATTGCTCCATTTCAAAACCGTCAAAATTTTGTTTTAGCCTTACATTTCTTTTTTTATACAATGTATTGAAACCAGCCTTGTAAATGGTTGCCACATAAAGAAATATTGGTCATTATGGTGACCTCTTACTATGTATAGTGTTACTAATTTACTCCTATTTTCTACACCGAATGGGTTCAAATTATATCGACATTATCAAGGCATGAACGATATTTTATCAAAGCATGATACAGTGCGTATATCATTTGAAGTCCCGCCTTACTTTATGATTGTCAAGTTTGAAGCCTCCACTGAATATATTTTTGTATGCCAAAACCATACTTCCTACATCACAAAACGTCCCAATTTATACACATTTGTCGATCCATAAAACGATTGAATTGTCTCATGCTTCTCCAGCAGTTGAGTAATTAAAAATCCATAAAAATTCCTCTCCCCACCTGCGGTAGAAGTAGCCCGGGAAAAGTATCGCCCACCAAATGGTGAATAACTCAAAACAAATGCACCTTCAAAAAATTGGGTCCCCATCGGAGCCCCCATTCAAATATGGTAAGTTATTAAATATTAGCACATTGCCAATGGTGTGACTTTAAGATGCCTCATTGTCGTCGGCGTTATTGGTCGGGCGGCCGTTTAATTATTTAATTTCGCATTAAATACTTCTGGCCGAGAAATTCTTTATTAATTTTTCATCTTGATATCGCACGAAGATGGCTTGGACCTGACTCACGTCGACGGTGCAGCGCTAGGTCTTTGCCTTTGCTTTGCTTTTGTTTTGTTTTTATTTAATTTTTTTGGCGGCTGGTTTATGTGCCACAGAACTCAATTCATAACAATATTGATCGTGGTCCGCATTCGAAATTAATTCAGTTCGATTTTATTTCTATAGAACGGGGAAGAGTAGAGCAGACAGCTCCATAATGACGGCCGCGAAATATGACCACTAAACACTGTTGATACGCATATGGAGCTGCTTGATCAAGCAAGACTGACGTCCATTTTCACTTGGAGTCTAAGTCGCTAAGTGTGAGCGGTGAGCTGAAGTTTTAAATAGCTTGCAAAGCGCAAGGTATTTTCGGAATGGCGCATTTTTGGCGTGTTTTTTTGACAACATTCGGTTCATGAAGTGATCGCACAAGAATAAAAATTAAGTTTGACAAATAAAGTCGATCGGCCAGAGATCGGACGAACGCAAGTAATGAATGCTTGTTTGATGGTGGTGCTAGTGGTGGTGCATTGGTGGGGTTAAGGGAGGTGACATACCGGCAACCATAAATGAGCAGGCTTGCTGTCTCGATGTTGTGGTCATTTTTGGAATGTTGTGTTTTCATAACGTCGAATTCCAATTGTTTTCATAATGGCAGTGTGTGCGTGGACCGATTATTTATTGAATGCTCATTTTTGATATTTGAAAAACTATTTTGAATTGTGTGTGCACTTAAAATTCAGAAGAGAGGTTTCAACGATCCTCTTTTGCTCAGTTGAATGGAATAATGGCGTAAGCGATGAGGAGAGTGGGGTGCTATTTATTGATGCATCGATAGATGGATGTCGTTGGACATGAATTTGGTTTTATTTCAATGGTGAAATCAGTTTAGAACAAGGATGTAAACGGTATTGGTGTGCGGTGGGAACTGATAATTGGTTTTTACTGAACAGAATAAAGTAGTAGGCAGGTGCAATGAATTAACAGTGGTAGGAAGAAGTTTGTTATCACTTTTCTTGCCAATTTCGAGGCCGAAGTTTGTTTTGTAAATCTTTTTCTCTTATTTCAAACCTAGTACAAAGGGGGATGACTTATGGTAATATTCATCAAACTATTAAAAATGCAGCAACGTAAATAAGTCAAGTACAGTTAAGATTATGGTTTACTTTTGTAAAGATATTTCTTGAAAATTTGATGGTACATTACAAAGGGAATTAATATAGATAAATAACCTCACCGGAGCACGTTTTCTTGAAAATGAGAATGAGAGTTTTGTTTGACAGTTGTTAACAACGTAACCTATTTATTACAGTTTATACAAGGTCGAGAGATACAAAATGACAGATTTCAGAATAATAATTTGCAA
Organism: Volucella inanis; assembly: GCA_907269105.1. Classification (NCBI taxonomy): domain Eukaryota; kingdom Metazoa; phylum Arthropoda; class Insecta; order Diptera; family Syrphidae; genus Volucella; species Volucella inanis. The sequence continues at coordinate 39,713,531 of OU026154.1, read as the reverse complement.
AAATAAACATCAGTGAAATAATTTAATCATGATATGAAAATATGATATAAACTTGTGTAAGATAATTTGTCAACAACTTTTATACAAATTTTATTAACAAATGGTCGGCATAGAAACTAAATTCTCATGAGAACTAGCCATACTCATAACATGTCTTGCAAGCATGCAAGAAAACTTGGCGCTTTAACAAACGATTTCTGTAGAAGCTGCATGAACGGGGAGGAAGAGGAGACAATCCTTCACCTTCTCTGTACATGCACATCTCTCTCCTGGAGAAGAAAGTCTTCTACAACGACTTAAACGATCTACAGACTTCAACAGTCTCCTGCGCTTTATCGTAAGCTCAAATTGATTCCATGAGTGAGGGCAACATAGATCCACGTGGCAGCACAACGGGCCAAAAGGCCTAAGTGCGTTGGTTTCCCAAACGCCACTCTAACCTAACCTAACCTAGCCATACTCATACGAAGAAATACGCCATATTTTCAAATGGTGACGCTGATGGTGCAGCTATGCAGGTAAGTCGTGCATTTTGTACTCACGTACGGCACTCCCTTAATGGCTCGTCTCATTCTGCCCAATCTGCCTCATCATGTGCGATATCCCCTCTCGATTTTGTCGCTTTTTCGTTTTCTCGGAGTTCGGAAAACTACTGCCGAATGAGCCATAAGAAGTTTTATTTCAAATAAGAAAAATGTACTCATGTAGATACCTCTTCCAAACAATATCTTGCAAGGGAAATAATATAAATAATCATATCTTTCTTTTTACGACAAGGGTTAAAATCATGCGTCAATCTTGATTATCCTTTGTCATAACACACGCGATTTTCATTCTGAACAAGATTTTCTAATATGAGGTAAAATCTAAGGCGTTGCTCCTGTGACATCAGGACATATTAATCTTTGAAAACGTTCTTGATTCATGATTACTGTTTTAATGATTAGCTTTTTCACAGCACTGCAGAACTATGGTAAACAAATAGTTTTATCTAGAGCAAATGTAAGGTACTTAGATGTGCGTACGGTAATGGCTTAAAGCCTATTACAGCAGCTCGTTAATCTGCTTGTAGTAAAAGGCGACTAAATTGAAAAATCATATTAAAGTAATCTTAAGAGACTTCCCAAAGTATGAATACACATGTATGAACGCACTTCTTCGTCAGCCTTTTTTTCTGTACAGCAATACAGCAAGGGAAATATTAATGCCAGAACTCCACGGTTTCAAAGGGCGAGCAAAATGATTCTATCTAGAATTAAATTACGAATCGCAAGCTGGAACATCGGCAGAAAAAATTTAAAAATACAACTCAACTCAACAAGTGAAAGAAACCAAGAAAGCATACAAAATGTACCATTACAGAAGGAGGAATGGAGTTGTTATTATCTTTACAGTGGAGCTAGTACAAAAATCCTAAGCGTATCAAAAATTAGCGACCGACTTATGGTAATAAAACTGATAATTGAATAAGAAACGTGAATATTGGTAGTAAGCAAACAATCAGAAAAATATATATGTTTAGGCGTGATTTGTATGCTTTGCCATTGTGGTTTTGAAGCAAGATAGGGTTTTAAAGCAAGAAAGGCGGCGGGAGAAGATATACTAAGCTCATGTAAATCTCACAACCTTATTATCTATATACTAAATACTTTATTTATTAAGGATACTTCCTTATATACTGCGGTGGTGGGCACAAAATGTATATAGATTGTCATCTACCCTGGAATAAGTTAAATAAGTTAGTTAACGATTTAGGAGTGATGTTATGCAAACCACTAGCAAGTCAAAGTTAATGACACCTGACAAACCGAACTGAATTGATGAAAACCGCCCAAACAGCATTTATCAACTATACAATTTCAACACGCGCCGCAAATTATACAAATTATTCTTAAGTAATATTACACTTTTCGTATTCATTATAAATAGAACTGAATTAAAAATAAAAGGTAATATTAGTTGCCAAGAAAATATAATTTTTTTTTAACTCTCTGTTATAAAATACGTTAACTGGCGCCCGAGTAGAGATCTGACTCTATTAGCTATAGTGCTCACAAATCGTGACTGTGAAATGTACAACAAACAGTACAATTATTACAAGTAGACAAACTAAGTACCGTGACGTGATAACATCCGTACCGCAGTAAGCCACTTGCGAAAACAAAGCTGGTTGTCAGAAATGTGTTCTATCTATAGTCCTATCCAAGCGAATTCAACAATGAAAACAGGAGCTACCTATAATACCATAGTTTTACTGCCATGAGTACCAATTTTTTTGCTAGAGTCTAAATTATATCAAATAAAAAAAACCCTTAAAACTCCTATTACAATTATAAAAAAAGAAGGGGAATCACAAATCATATATATATATAGTACAAATACAATACATTACCAACGTTTATTTTTTAGTGTTCAATTGACCCATTTAACTGGGGGTATAATACCCCAACTAGAACTGCTCAAGCAGCTAGATCAGCGAGTTTAGGTGCTGGAAAATAAACCCGTAACAAACGGAAGTAGATCAGGACTTAAAGCCTGAAGGACATCTGTAACCTTCCAGACTGCGTCAAGGAGTTGTAGGTCTTTGGTGACAACCCAGTGGAATACTTTTCCTGGGTCCACAGTGTTGAGAAGATACTTAGGGACTATGAAATTGGTAAAAAAAGCCAATATACAGCAAAGTATCCTTCAAAAGGTTAGAAGTCAGAACAAACTCTGCCCTTATTTCTTATAACATTTTTGAAGAAGACTGGAGTGTCATAAATAAATATCTCTCCTAACACTATACTGATAAGAGAGACATACGCACATAGGAATATCAGCTATGCAAAAATGTCCCTAGATGAATTTTATGCCAATGTGAACCATCAATTCTCATTGGTTATCAATAAACTTAAGACCGAAGATTATTTCATTAAAACAACAAATGACCTTGTGGAAACATACCGCAACAGGGCTCTAAACGTCTTTATGCGAGGCCTTAATGTAGAATTAAGTAAAATCCTACCTGAACTACGGCAAATTATCAGTGCAGAAAAAATAAGATGTTAATGCAAATTCTACACGTATAAATCAAATTTATACCCTTAAAAGCGACCCGCCGCCTCTCTAGCATTCTTTATATAAAGGGTGATTCATCGTCAGTTTTGATTTATAATGTAAAATAAAGCACATAAATTTGAAAGTGAACTTAAAAATTTTCTTACTAGTTAAAGAACAATTCATGGCATTTACCTTTTAAAAATGATATCACGTAAATACTGGCTACGACTACGTCTGAGATGGTTCATTCGGAGGGTTCAATTATGGGCGACTCGTTCGAGCATAGCGACTGATATCTCGCGGATAACACGAGTGATGTTGACTTTTAAAGCGTCAATTGTAGCTGGCTTATTCCTGAAGACCTAAGACCTTTACATATCCTCAGAGAAAATAGTCAAAAGATGTGATAGCAAAACGTGAAATTAAGTGCTCACCAAAATGATTTCTCAACAAGTCCATTGTTTCAAGCGCTGTATGGCTCATAGCGCCATCTTGTTGAAAGCAGATCTCACCAAGACCATGTGCTTGAATTTCAGGAAGCACATAGTCCGTTAACATGGCGCGATAACGGTTACATTGACGGTGACATTCTGATTTGCTTCATTTTTGAAGAAATATGGACCAACAATTCCACCAGCCCATAAACCCCACCATACCGTTGTTTTCAATGTATGTAATGGTAGCTCATGGTACTCTTTGGGTTGCTCATAAGCCCAAATACAGCAATTTTGTTTATTAACGTATCCATTGAGCCAGAAATGGGCTTCATCACTGAACAAAATTTCACGATAAAACACAGGATTCTTATTGAGTTTTTCCAGATCCCATTCACTGAAAATATGACGCAAATTCAAGACGCCACGGTCTTCGCGTACACTCTCAGCTACAGCTGCTATAGTCTCTTCACTACGTGCTGGATGTGGTCTAACCGGTCAAGTATCATCCATTTATGTAAACTGGGACTCAAAGTTGCAAATATTGTGGTATTGGCAATAGTGGTTTCAGTAGGTCGATTATGCGCACCGCAAGTTCTCTGAATCGCACGAAAACCGCTGGGTTTCGTAATACAGCTGGAAAATTTGGAGAAGCTGTTGTCACGTGAGTCTTTTTGTGATGATTTGCCAATAGATACTGAATAAAAATAATAAAGCAGTTTGATCTTTCAAGAAAAGCCTATTGAAAATAAAACCTTACGATGAATAACCCCTTAGAAAATAAAACTAATAATGGGAAAATTTTGAATTTTCTCGTCGACGCAGGCACAAATAAAAATTTTATTAAAGACAAACTGGGATCTAACTCTATGCCAATAGAAAAGCCTTTCAGAATTCAATCAGCTACCGGTGAATCAGAGATTAAGCGTTAAATCCGTGGAAGGTTCTTTGCCTGGAATCAACTCAGTAATCAATTTTTTCATCCTTTCGGGTCTAAAATGATTCGACGGTATCATTGGCGATGATACCCTTTGACATTTAGGAACTATAATAGATCGTAAAAATAATATATTAACGATTGACTCAGGAATCAAAATTCAACTTAAATCTAAGGTTTTCTAAGAGATGGCGTAACTTGTATTATTCCATTGGAACATGCGTTGGAAAGCAACTGTTATTGTACGTCATTTCAGTATATGTCATTCATTTGAAGCGTAAACAACAATTTTTTTTTTTTCACTCAAATATGTCGAACTTTGTGCCTGAAAAAGTGTTTTTGCGTGGAGTTCTTCTTCATTACTTTAATATGAAGAAAACTGCTGCCGAAAATCATCGTATTTTGGTGAAAGTTTATGGTGAATATGCGCTAGCTGAGCGAACGTTTTGGGCAACCAAAAAAGTTTGAAGATGAAGAACTGGAAGCATTACTACATGAAAATTGTTGCCAAACACAAGAAGAGCTCGCAGAATCTTTGGGTGTCACTCAAGCAGCCATTTCAAAACGTTTAAAAGCAGCTGGATATATTTAAAATTGGGTTCCAAGAAAATTGGGTTCCACATGAACTCAAGCCGAGAGACGTCGAAAGGCGGTTTTGCATGTCCGATCTCTGCTGGAACGCCACAAAAGGAAGTCATTTTTGTATCGGATTGTTACTGGTGATGAAAAATGGATCCATTACGACAACCCCAAGCGCAAAAAATCATATGTGAAACCCGGCCAACCAGCCAAATCAACGGCAAAGCTGAATATCTATGGCGCGAAGGTAATGCTCTGTATTTGGTGGGATCAGATGGGTGTGCTGTATTATGAGTTGCTAAAACCAAATGGAACCATCAATGGACAACGCTACCGAACACAATTAATCCATTTGAAGAGAGCAGTAGCCGAAAAACGCTCGGAATATGCGACCAGACACGAGGCAATAATTTTCCATCATGACAGCGCTCGGCCTCACGTTGCTATTAAGGCTAATAACTATTTGGAAAACTATGGATGGGAAGTCTTACCCCACCCGCTTTATAGCCCAGACCTTGCCCCTTCTGACTACCATTTGTTCCGGTCGATGCAAAACGCTCTCACTGAAATCGGTGCACATCAGAGCAGAGTATCAAAAATTGACTTGATTCATTCTTGGCTGCCAAGCCGGCGCAGTTCTTATGGGATGAGATCCACAAATTGCCAGAAAGATGCAAAGATGCCCATCATAGCTTCAGATGGGCAATACTTTGAATAATACTATTGTACATGTTTTTCTTAAATAAACGTTCAAATTTTGAAAAAAAACGCACGAATTAAGTTACATGCCCAATAAATAGTTTAGAAATTAGAGGTAATCATTTAGAAAACAACAAAATTCGTAGTTTAGTGGAAAATCGTAGCAAAATATTTATCTCCATCAAGGATACATAATTAGTATACACTCAGAAAATCAAAACGATAACAGACGAGCCCATTTACTTCATCTAGTTTACATGCGGGAAGAGGTAAACAGCCAAGTTAAAGGCTACTTGACGACGGAATTATTCAACCAATTATTCCTTTAAAACTGTACGCATCAGAAGAAAGGAAGTACCGCATGGTTATTGACTTCAAGAGGCTTAACGAAGTGACCGTGCCCGATACCTACCCGATTCCTAACATATCAAATACATTGGCAAGCTTAGGGAAGGCACCATTTTTTACCACCTTGGATTTAACATCTGGATTCCACCAGATATGGATGAAAGAATCTGATATACAAAAAACCGCTTTCTCTACTTTTAATGGAAGGTTTGAATTTTTAAGATTTCCTTTTGGATAAAGAAATGGATCTTCAATATTTCAAAGAATGATTGATGATGTCCTTTATGAATACATAGCCAAAATTTGCTATGTATACATTGTCGATATCATCATATTCGGAAATACGGAAGAGAAACATCTTAAAAACCTTATATTGGTATTTAATAAACTAGAACAGGCTAACTTAAAAGTTAACCTAGCTAAGACCGATTTTTTATGGAAAAACTGAGTTCCTAGGCTACTTGGTTACAAGAGAGCCCTGACCCGAAAAAAGTTGAAGTTATTTAAAAGATTAAACCTCCCGAAAATTCGGAACAGCTTAGAGCATTCTTGGGCCTAACTTCATACTACAGACGCTTCGCAGGATTTTACTAAAATTGCCAAACCTCTTACCAATCTTACAAGAGGAGGAGGTGCACAAGCAAAGGCAAGTCAATCCAAGAATTTTAAAATCGACCTCAATACAGGAGAACTGTTACAAATAGGAAAGAACTACTCACATCATCCGAAGTCCTCACATTTCCCGATTATGATCAACAATTTATACTTACGAATGATGCATCAAACGACGCAATAGGGGCATTCCTGAGCCAAGGCGAATTGGGCAAAGATAAGCCTATCACTTATATTTCGAGCTCATTAAATATGACTATAGAGACTATAGAGAAGGTGAACGCACATGAACAACCACACTCATCCTACAATAGATACTACATAGGACATAGTACACATACCTGGAACCAACAAAAAATTACTAATATTTTAATATGGAATAATGGAGTCAAATTCCCAGAAGAATACCTCAACTTGTTGCGGACAATTTACAAAAATCAATTCTCCAAGCTTTGAATAAAAATAACTCAGCGGGTCGCCGAAGGTATCCCAAACGAGGAAAACCAGTGGCGCATTATACAAAACACCCACAACTGAGCTCACAGCAACGCTGTAGAAAACAAATAACAAATACTCGAAAGTTTATTAAAAAATGTTATGTCTGCAACACCAGCAAAAATGACAGACACCCATGTAAACCGGAACTTCAACCTACACATACATCTACCTACCCGTCGGAAATTCTACGCATCGATATAATGGAAAATGTTAAAAGGAATAAACCTAAAACTTACAATATTGGCGATATAATTTATGTTTCAGATAATTTTTAAAAAAAGAAATAGTTGGTAAAGATAGTAAGGTTACAGTCACAACAGTTTCAGGACATTTAACTCATCACTCAAACATCAAGAATGTTTCTGAATAGTAATAGTAAATAGTAATAGAGCAATAGTAAACATCGTTGAATATACTTACTGTCTTACCGTAAAACAAGGCCACGTATGAATATTGAACGGACACTTCAAAATCATCCATTAATCAGCATTAAATAGCATGAGGAATATATCAACAGTATTGAATTTACAAATCGAGATGAAATCAGTAATACAAGTATTTTAAAGCCCAAACTTACTTATCAATTACAACAAGTTCCGTAACTTATCTTCAGCCTCAGGATCAGAAAACCAAGAAAATCAAGATCTATAAACTGCATAGGTTCAGCTTGGAAATGGGTGGCTGGAAGTCCAGATGCCACCGATTGCGATCCCATTCTTAAGAATGAAAACAATATCATTGAAAACAGACACAATCAATAAACTAATAGATGATTACAATAAAATCTCTAAGAGCTTTAATCACGTGGAAACAGAAAAATATGAGCAAATGATATACAACAAACTCAACATTATAAAGGAAAAAATAAATGAAATAGTAATAGCAATAGCTTGCCAAATCTGGTACAATCAACACCAGATTACTGGACAATGTGGAAATTAATTAAATCATCTCAAATATAGAACAATATTTCATACAATACGAAATTGAGGCCATAGACACAACCTTCAATTTTAGCAACAGAATCAATAATACTTTACATAGTTTCATTGCCCAAGACTAGTAAGGTAGAGTATAACCATATCCAAATACGATCAATAATCAAGAAAGGCAGTCAGATACATTTAGGATTAAGAGAACTCTTAGTAAATCAATACAAACAATTTGGTATAACTGGAGAATGCAGATCTTTTCAGAACACCATCATCTGTAAGAACGAAAAACTTCAGTAACTTTCCAAGATCCATTGTCTTACCCTGCTATTAAGGGGTACAAATGCAAAATGTGATCGTCAATTCAATAATGAAACCATTATAGAGAACATAGGAGAAGACACAATTTTCCTATCTAACTTTGATAGTAATATTACACAAAAGTACTCGAATAAAGGGGTTAGAACGTATGAAATCCTACCACCAATCCTATAGATGAACCTAACTGAAAGAGATATGAAATTAGATTTAGAATATCTACACAAGTTGCAAATAAATAATATTTTAGAGATTCAAAACTTTTAAATTAATCGAATCACTTTGTTAATATTTGTGGTTTCAATTTGTACAATATTCTTTGTCAGAAGTAGAAGTAAATTAAGCGTAACGACAATGGCAATATCGAAAACTACAGCAAACTTCCCAAAATTCCAAGGGAATTTAAGTCCGATAAACGTCAATTCTGGATGACTCTGCGCAATGCAGACTTTTTGAAGGAGGAAAAGTTAACGACACCTAATAAACCGAACTGCATTGACGGAAACCTCTCAGACAGCGTTTAACAACTACACAATTTCAACACTCGCCGCATAGTCAGTAAACGTTCGTGGAAACGAACTATGTGGTAATATTATTAAGTAATTTTACACTTTTGTTTTTTATTCATTATAAATAGAACTGAATTTAAAATTGCAATCAGAACTAAAGCTTTGGTCAATTAAACAACATCAGTTGCCAAAAAAATATAATTTTTTTTTATTTCTCCGTTGTAAAATACGTTAACTTCAGCAGCGACTTTTGTGGATTGAATTTTTATTAAAATGACGAAAGTGCAATAAACAAAGTGGAAGAACTAAGCGCACAATGTTTGTTAAGCAACTTCGACAAAAAATGTAAGAGTAATGCGGAGACTCCACTCGGTCTCAGTCACTCGGTTTGTGTAAAACACCGTGATCCTATAAGAAGCCAATGGTGGAAAAATTTCAGGCTAAAGAAGTTAACTGGTATTGCTATGTTCAGCGAAGGTCGTCGGAAAATGTTGTACAAAAAGCAATACTCAACTTCCGGTCGTAGTTCAAAGAAAAGGCTGAAATACAAAACATCAGCAAGTTGGCTCACTAACGAGGTGATCCAAGATATAGTGGTCTGTGAAATGGTTGTAAGGCCCACAAAATTATTCAAAAATAATAAAATAAGAAGAAGAAGAACTATATATAAGATACTTGGATGTTTCATCGGATTAACCTGCAGTTGTACCTTTATGTAGGTATCATTTAACTTTGGGTTTATTTGCATCTCCTAGTAAAGGACACCAAGAATATTTTATTTGGGTTTATTGATATACCTTCCTCAACACGTGCATCAAAGAGGTGGTGTAACCCGGACCACCTGACTTAGAAAATTCGTAAGAAGTCTTTATCTTCTTAAGAACGAAAACCACGTTTATCTCCCGTGAACATTACGGTCATATGCTATGTTAGGTAATGTCCTGAATAAGACTATTAAAGGAGAGAAAGCTGGGTTCAGAGTATTTTGGTTAAGAGCTAAGAAACTATCTTTTTTTAGAGGAGCCTTGCGTTTTTTACTTGTCCTCTTCACTTTGTCTTTTTTCTGAAATGTTTTTGCAGGAAATATGATCAATAACATTGCAAGTTACGTAGTTTAAGTCATGCTGTCAAGTGAAGATAAATCCACAAAGTACAGTAACAAAAACTGATGGCTCATTTGGGATATTTTAGTTTTTATAAAATATATATGAACCAGGGATTGTTAGATAAAGTACTTTTTTTATAGTCGAGTTTACAAATGTTGTTGTGTTGCCTTTACTGACGAAAGTTTTGGCATGGTATCCAACAATAAGATGCCTTTAATGTTATTGGGAGTACTCCATGGGGTCTGGTATTTCCGACAGTGGTAATTGATCACCATCTTTAGAAAATTAATGAAAGAGTTTCACAAGAAGGATTCAATTTGAATGCGAATAGAATTTGGTCTATAGTGTAAATGCGTCAGTCCGGATTTATGCTTCCTATAAGGGTTGCACTTTTTAAAGCTTCGGCTTATTGGAAAATATAACTGGCAACTAAGCTAGTTTCGATTAATTTGCTAGAGATAAATAATTCCTTCAATTTATGTATTTAGCAGAAACCGAGAAAGTTGTAATCATTTTCATTTCTGAATAAATGATGTCACTTGTAACTACTCAGCTAAGTTTTTGCTTAACCAGGCCTTTAATTCGTCCATAGTTGATAGCCTCGTTCTTTTTTAAGTGATATAATCTCTGCTGTATGACGATGCTTCTGCAAGATCTTTTTGGGTCTCTACCATGCAATTTATTCATTTAGAATATACGAGTAAAATCATTGATCTGTGGAAGATATGGCGACATCGTTCGGTCATTTTATTGCTGACATAAGTATGCTAATTAAAAGCATCGAAAATCAACAGAATTTGCGTTCGAAAGGGCGGGTGCTAGTTAATGTATATGTTCATTAGAACAACTCTTTTTCTTAAGCGAAAAATGTCTAGCCAGACGTGGTCTGGACGCTTTCATCCCACACTGTTATCAAAATTGGCATTATTCCATTGTTGTAACCTCCATCACTCCTTACCGCCTGCCAGCGGGCAAAAAATGAAATAAAATCAAAAGCAAAGCATTCACATACGAAGTAAAATATTTTAAAATAATTTCGGCTGTATGCCGATCTTCAAAGTGATCTCTATCCATTTATGGTCACTTAAAGCCATAAGAACCTAAAAGTGCATCGCAACGATCGACCGCCCCTCAACTGCATGGAACCGAACCAAACAATGTCTCGTGCAGCATATCGACCATTAAAGGTACACACGTATTCGTGTGATATTTTATATATCGGCAGTTAATTAAAAATACAATTTAACATTATTAATATTCCACTGGAATATATCAATATCAATGACCGTGATCGCCAATTGACCGTCAACAAGACAAGACATCTCGGACGCTTCGTTTCGTCTTTTAGTATTCTTACACAAAGCATTTATCGGAGTTTCAATCGAAATAATTACGGACGATCGAGAACACTCACACACTAACTTGATTATAAAAAAAAAAGAATGGTCAAAACGAAATCATACGAAAATTTTCTACAATTTAAGCCAAAAACCGATCGAGTTTGTATAGGTCCATCACCATATCAGTTTGTACCACAGGTTACATCAAAAAATCTGCCAAACGAAGAGAGACATGTGAAGTATTCGTCCCCATGGAAGACCAAGACTTGGGTTCTCGTACTCGTATCTACACCAAATCAGTACTTTGTCAGACGTGATCTGTGCGCCTCAGATCGATATTCATTGGAATTCAGAGCATTGTGTCATATTTAATACAAAAATTTTAATTAACCATAATTTGTAAAAGATGCACGAAATATTTGATTTTGTCTGTTCGGACTGTCCGACAGCCTGTCCGGCTTCTGCCACAGGGGAATATTGTTGCTTTGGTTAAAATAAAGGTACTAATATTTCAAAACAAAATTCAGCATTAAGTGTTGACTTGGTTCTTAAAGTTTATTTTCTGGGAAGGATGGAGCACAGGCGGATGAATATCCGAGACATTTTCTTTCTGTTGGCACTTTATTTTGAGGTACCCGGATAGGTTATTCAATGCAGAACAGAAGATATTTTACCCGTCCAAGAGGTAGGTTTACAGTAGCTACCTGCAGTGCAGTAATTTACGCTTCTGTACAGTGTCCCTTGAAGATCCGATTTTTACAAACTTTTTGCTGATTGTGCTACGGTTGACAACCTTCCTTGTCAACCAATCAAAGGAATATGTTGTTCTGTCAGGCGGGTGCAGGTTTAGCCTCTTGTTGACTAAGATTGGCACTGCACAATGAATTATTAATGCTCCAATAAACAAACAGAAACCAGATGGTGTACCACAAGTCAATTGGGTATTTTTATCGATATGACGTGATTAATAGGTTCATATATTAGTATCTCTCTTGGTTTCTGGACTTGTCCTTATTATATGATATGTGAGCAACTTTGTTGCATTATAATTCATCCATACTATTAAATTTTTTGTTGAAATATTCTCTAAATGTGTAAGGCCTACATTATTTAAGATCTGTTCTTGTTTATGTCACATAGGTGGATAGATTGTTCTGACGCCCTCCACGTATTTACAATATATACTTTGATTGACTCGCACTAAATTGTATAATAATTCTAGAAAACTATTGCGATTCTGTCGGATATTTCGATGCGTCCGAAAAATTTCAGTCAAATTGAATAATATTTAACTCAAAGATCGAAGAAAAGTCAATACTGAAATTGTTAGAGGGATCCTGCAAATGAAGATGGTAAGAAACAAACAAACTAATCCTAAATGACTAGCTTAAAGTAGGTAGGTAGTTTTGTTAGGGCTCGATCAAACAAATTGCGAGGCAGCGGTACATACATAACGTCTTATTTTCCATTTCTGTCAGTTATTTCAAAGATAAGATAGCGCTTCTGATATTGAACACATCAGTGGATATGCACCCGAAATGAGTGCTGATGAAGATTAACTTTTTCTCCTTAGTACTCCACCTTCAAAGAAGAGATGAAAGTGGATACATGAAACCAATAAAAACAAGAAGAATAGTGGGTAATTTCATCATCTTTGTAAGGAATTAAGTATACAAACGCTTTCTATCAAACAAAGAAGTTTGATATTTATGTTGTCTCTATTGGAACTGAAGGCATTTGAATATAAGGCTTTGCTACGAATTCAAAACAAAACCTTGGCATGCTTCATTTCTAATATTATTGTAATAAGAATGCCATTCTGTAAATAATTAATTATTTACGCCCCCAAATGGGAAAATATTTTTATGTTTAGCTACGGCTTTTTTTGTTAAAAGCGCCACACCTTGATGTTAAGGTTAATGTGACGCAAGTAATGTCAATTTCCCTCACTACTGCTTCTCCGTGTTTTATCTGAACGAGCTTTAACATATCAGAAAGGACACTAATGTAAGGAACTTTATGTTTCAAAAGGTGCATGCTTAAAATGTGAAATTGCAGTCAGAAGAATTTCTAACACAATTTCAGTAACTTTTTCAGTAAGTTTCATATCATTTTAAAAAAAAATCCAAATTTTACTCGAAAACGGTATTAATTGTTGTGCATGGTTACTTTCGTTAGAAGATCGATGAATCAGTTTTCAGAACTAAAAAAACTGGGTCCTTGACGTTATAACTCTACGCATCTATTAAAATAATCTATTGTATTGCTTTATAGTCTATTGTAGGTTTTCAAATAAAAATTGCATCCTCTCTTTTTTGCTATACATATATGTATATCCGGCATTTTAAGCATTTCACACTTTAAGAAAATTACGTTTTCCGTAATTGGGTGGCGCAACAGACTGGGGTGAAACTAGTCCTAGTAGGTCTGGTATGTTTAGGAGACTTATGTTATTGTAGGCAAAAGGGTCTCCTCTCTTATGGATCGGACAAATGATGCTGAGATTCCATGGTTTGGGAATTGATTTTTTCTAATCATATCATACTGGTACATGGTGTATATTCCTAACTTGGTCATCACTAGATGCCTTTAATAGACCTTTAATCTGCGCCAGCAGATTTATTAGAGTAGAACTCCTACAAGTTTATTCCCAAATATATTTCGTCTAGGAGAGACGGACGGAATTCTATTCGTTTTCATCCAGGGTGAATTGTTCATTCTGAGTGACAGCGATATTTTCGTTATACAGTCTGCAGAAATAGTCTTTCTATATTCTCAACATCGACTGCAACTCTACTAATAGTTCATGTTTGCAGCCCTTCATCTGGCTTTATAGCCCTGTCGTATTTATTTGGTTTTCTGATAAAACTTTAGATCGCGCGCTTCTTGCGCACTTTCTTTTTCTTTCCGAGAGTCTGTATTCTTCATTTATTTATAAAGCGCAGCTTTATACGCTTCTTGTTTATCTTCACTCAACGTCAAACCAGAGGTTTTTTTGTGGTTGTACTTCGGAATCAATCATATCAAAAGCAGCTTCTCTGATGGCTCAGACTATGGGTCACTTGCGATTGCAGCTTTTCGATTTCAAACTTTAATAGTTCTATTAACTCCGCTGTTCCCTCTTCGGAAAATTCGGATATACCAAGTGATTAAGGAGTGTCTGTCATCGATTGTAATTTTTCAGGGGATTTCACTTACTGTGTGAACCTGCAACTGCAGGTTATTTTCATATGGGCAGATGTTTAAATTTCGACGCCTGCGTTTTCTAAAAATTTATAAACTTTGTAGACTTCCCCCAATTACAAATGTTTGTACAAAAAAATGTCGAATGAAGATGTGTATAAAAGAAATCGTGCTGGATCAATGGTTTAGATTCTTCTTTGAAAATATTATAGATTTCATTGGCATACATTGATATTTCAGTGTAAACCAAGGCTTAGTTTAGCCCACTTACTATTTGTATGTCATTTGTCTTATCGTTATGTGGATAATAAGATTTTTTGTCGTTTATGAACAGGTTCTGCCTTTTTCGTAGACAGGTGATCTTACTTTTGGAAGTTTACTGTTTTGTAAGAGTGATGATATCAGAAAAGAAGATTACTTATTTCGCTTTCTGTATTTGGCCGAGTTTTGAACCCAGATCATCTTGCATAGTAGTTGGCAAATTCTCCACTGCACAATGCAGATGCGAATAAACGACAGTGATTTTAATTGGACTTACTTCTTTTATTTTTATTTCTTCCTTATATATATTATGGTTATTTCAAACTTGTGCGCTAGAGTTCGGAAATCTTTTTCGCTGGATCATTCTGGATTTGCTTCATGTGAATGGATCTGTGCTGTCGACGTATTTAAGCTCTTTAGTCTACAACCACATCATAGAGTCCTGATCTATATACTGTTCTCCATTCAGCGTCTCAGCCAAATATACGACAAAGGATTTTGTTCTCAAAGATGTTCAATATCAGGTCTGGTTTCTTCGAGTTAGGGGCTTTAAGCACACTTGTTTAGAAGTAGCGATTTCTTCAGGTGTCTGTTCGGGAGTCTATGATAGCTTCGAAGCAGGTTGACTCCTTACTTCTATGTAAATGTTATTAACAGCGATTTTTGGTCTATGCGGAAGACCTAACTTATTTCTCCTATACTTTTGCGTTTTGCAGAAGTGTTTACACTAGTATGTGTACGAGTACGTCTCGGTAGTAACAAGACACAGCCACATGATCGCCTGTTATATAAATCGAGGTTAAAAGAGCTGTGTACATTCCTAACCGACCAATTTCGTATTATTTCACGACAGGCTCATCTTTGGTTCAAATATAAAGTTTCCTATTAAGTCGCATTTTACAACAAACTGCTTTCATGAACATAAACACTTTTTGTCCAGTACTTTTAAGATATTTGCATAAAGAGTACTGAAATTTGATCTTTCTGGTTACTTCGAACCTGGAGGGCTGGGTTTGATGAGTTGTTGTTTTTGCTCAATTTTTTATTGGCTCGATGTATCCGATTTAATGGCATTTTTGTGCTTAAGCATTTCCCACAACATCCATATTATAATAAAACTTATAAAGTTTGCACTCCTATTTTCTCCGTTTTTTACTGGTCTTAAAATATTTTCTTGCGTTATCACTCATTCCACAGAGTGCCCGCTAAGAAACTGCTGAAAGTTTTTTTTTTAGATAGATAGAGCGATCTTCTTTTCTATCATTTTTACAAAGGATAGTTACCACATATTTTCCATTACAGAGATATGACATTATGTACGAGTTCAACTTTCTAGTGAAACATTAATTTTTTCTGCAAGATATTGTTTATAATTCAAAAATTGATTTAAATTTTGTAGAAAATACGACAAAAACAGGCAACCGTGCCGACACAGCAAAACAGCGAGTTGAATTTTGGCGGCCGAGATGTGAAGACGTACAACAAATAGTTCTCCTTTTTTCACGTTTTATTCATTTTTAAAGTATCCATCCAACTAACTTTTCTTTGCGACAATAAATAAATAATCTTTTGTAAACGGATTAATTAAATCATTTATCTTTTCTCAAAACATCCCACATATATGGTACATAAATAATTAAGAATAATAAGAATTGATTCATCAAACGAGTAAATAGTAAATATACAAATTTATATAAAAATACTGTATACATACTCGTGTATAATAATATTGTAGTAAGAGCAATAAATAAATAAACAGGTAAATAACATAAACAAATAGTTAACAAATAAATAAATTCAGTAAAAAATAGAAAATAAATAAATAATATATATGTAGTACATACATAAGAAACATAATATAAATAAATAAACATACAGATAAATAAACGTACACATAGATTATGAGCATAAATGTCAAGGCAGTAAATACTCTAGTATATTAAGTTCCTTTTTTGGTGACGATCTATTTTCCTTAATTCTTAGTTCATGCACTTTCTATAAACTCTTGATTTGCTTCACATTTTAAGATTTAGAACTACAGGTATAGAGTATTCCACTTAAGAAAGAAGATAGCTGCACAAACCAAATAAATAAGTTGTTAAAAAAAAAACTACAAAGATCATACCATGGTACCAACCTACTTAAAATATTCTCAAAGTATATTATAAGGAATGCAAAGTACAAATTTCCCTATCATTTGCCCTCCTGACGTCTTATTTCTTTGATATTGTTCACCTTATACGACTTATTAAAAAACTTTACATATTTTACTGTCTCGTTCATTTACAATACAACAATTTTATCTCTACCGATTTGGCAGCACTAATTGTTCAAAATCGTATTTACTTAGGGGCGGTTAAAAAATTCAATCGATTTATCGTTCTATTGCCCTGGGCCGTTCTCATTTCGTGTGCACCAATAGGGGTTTTCGTCTTGCTAAGTGATTTAGATTTAAAAATATTAAAGAGTCTTCCATCAAGTACCATTTGCTATAGAGTTTTTGTTTCTATCGACATGGACCTCGGCATTATGGTCAAGTAAGCAAATTCGCAGTTGTACAATGTGGCAGTATAATTTCTACCTATGTATGTATAACTCATAATGGTTATTTATTGAGTTTGATCTTGAATTTCAGGGTCAAACACAGATACACACCATCTGGATATACAGTGTGTTTTGGCCTTGTGCAAAGATGGGTAATTTGTATCTGATCTCGCTTTGTTTACTCGTACCCACGACATGGAATTTATATGTATTTACAAGTTTATGTACAATGTAGCAACCGCTGCATACATTGACCAACATCTCATCGAAATAAAGGCGTTGCGGCAAGGGGGTAATTATGATCTTTAGTTTTCGGGACGCTGAAGGTTGATTAATTTGTGGGTGGATTAAGACTTCAATCAAACCAATGTGCAACGTAATAAAAGGTAATGAGGAGTTCGCCCCATACCACATTAAAGACTACTCATTGAGCTTTTTGAAAAATTATCTGTCTGAAATTGCGTTTGATTTGCATAGATACTCGCATCTGGTACAGCTGGGGACACGTGGTGTGTGAATTTTAGGAAATCGATTTAATTTTGATTAATTTTTTCTTCATACACTGTTCGTAATTTTAAGACTTACCTAAATGCTTTAATCAGGTTACTTCCTACAACATACTGATTATATGATTACGGTAATTGGAGAGTTCTCTGAACTTCCTAGTTTAAGTGAGTTACCAATAATAATAAATAAAAATGCGCATTAGAATTGATCTATTGTATTTTCGTGATCGGGTAGTATTGCATACTCTTTGAGACTTTATAGTTTTAAAAGCACTTTGTCTCTTATCTTAAATCTACAGAATCGTCTGGGAATTATTTGTACTTACGAGTATGTACATATTTACTTTGAATATTTCATCTGAGTATGGCAAAACTTTATCTTTTAGTAATACAGTCTTTTGAGAAGCAATCATACTCAATATTTGTGCTATGAAGCGATAATATTGACTAGCGGTCAGTTTAATTAAAATAATTAATTTTGTTTGCCATTCCTGTAACATCTGATCTGCAAAAACTGCGATTAAGAGAACCTTTTGAATATTGCCAGACTTAATAGATTGAGACATTCTTTAGTTAATTGGAAATGTTCAATAAATATAGCCAGTACAAAGATTTAATTAATTTGCTAGCTACTATATCATACACAAGCCTCAAACAGTAACATGCAAGGATAACGTTGATCGTTGTGCTTGAGTCAAAGACAGTGTTGAAGACTTAAAAGGATTACTTCTAAAGACTGTTTAAAGGTCAATTGACAGCTATGAGAAAGATTGCAACATTCAACTTCAAAAATAAGTCTTAATATTTAAACTAAAGACAAATAAGACTGCAAAAGAAGATGACTTTTTTTGGTGAAATATTCAAAGCAGTGTAAATTGAATTGGCACAAAGACTAGAGTAGCCCGACTTAACTATGGTCGATGAGTGGAATTTTAGATTTGTTTGCCTGATTCTTAAAATAAGAGAACCTGTAAATTTGGACAGCTTTAGGAGAATCAGCTTCTCAGTAATAGAGTACAAAATCCCATCTTCAATACTCTGTGAACACCTGAAACTCTATGCTAACTATTTAATAGTTCCTTGTCAATGCCCTTGTCAGTCGGTGATTGATCAAATATTTACCTAAAAATAGATAATGATAAAAACCTATGAGTTTCAGTTCAATGCCTCCCATATTCTAACTGATTACAATTACGCGATTAAACTTTTGTCTTCTGATACCAAAATAATGGATTTTGATGAATCAGCACTAAATTGAAAGGCAAACAACAAACGCTCAAAACATTAAAAGTCTACATAACTACTCGCAAAAGCTGATGACATTAACATTACAGGACGAAATTGTCAATGGTATCATATATCTGCTAGCCGCATCTAATATAGTTTTACAGGTAAACGAGTAAACGAAGTGAAGTACTAGTTTACTCTATTGGCGAGAAAAGTTATTCAACACTACAATGTGACTTAAGTACTTTGTCTACATTTTATTATACCTTAGCCATCCACACAGAAACTTGACTTTTATCAAAGTCGGATTAAAATACCATCTGATGCCTTCCTAATTCATCTAGCTTGTAGAAAGTTTTTGAGATCAACTTATATGACTAGGACACTTGAACGAAACAGCTCTAAGACGCCGGTTTAGAAGTCCTTCGAACCTATAGCGGAGAATTAAAGCAAAAAGAGACCTCAAGAAATAATGTGTAAGCAAATGAAGGCTGCTAGGGTAAGTTTGCAGTAAATTAAATGCACCGATAGTACTCGCATCTCGAACTCAAAGTACATTGGTTTGTTTTGAGGAAATGGCACTTGACACTTATTTTGCTAAGAAAATCCTCTTGTATGGTAAGGCTAATGTCATCTCGGTGGCTAAATATATAAGTGAAATTGTGACATTTGTGTAGTGAGAATACGCAAGCGACTACTAGTGTGTATATGTATGTATGCATTGTATATACAAATTTTACATCATGGATTGATTCGGCAATATTTTTTTATGAAATTAATGAGCATGAGGCAATTACTGTCAATGACAAGAGGTATAGCATAACTTAACTTGAAAGATGTCTCATACAATATTGCTATTCTCATTACTATACTAAAGTACTTAACACTAAAATACTATACATGCAGTAAGCAGCTGATTGCTTAATTAAAGGGTTTAAGGTATAAAGATATAAAATAAACGTTTTAGTAACTTTTTACGTGTTTTGTTGTCATGATTTTATTATTCTTACAAAAATAAAATACGTATAAAAATATCCTTCTTTTCAAAAATTAAGAAGACCTCTTCCACACTGAACAATGTTGTTTATCTAATGAATATTTCTCTCCAATCCAAGAAAAGTGTTTCTCTTCCGCATTTTACAATGTCTCGCTCTCATCAAATTCCCGTTGCTGTTTTTGATTCCTATCTCGACGTCAAGTTAAACGTATTGTATCTCATAAATCTGAAATGTCACTTGTGCGCTTCCCGAAATTCCAAACTCAACAGGTAGCCTCCTCATAGCCATATAAACCACAATTTTCTATTTTACTCCCATTCTAATTAAAATTTTAAGATCTATAACTATCAACGGAGCATCAGCTAATAAGGCCCCATTACCAATCACATACCATAACGTTCCACATTATGGCACCACCGACACACCGTGCTGTTACCAGATAGCAGTACAACAGTACACCACCAGTCAGTCACTATACCTATAGAAGATGTAAATGTGCGCAACTGCCTTCAAAACCTGACTGTACCCGCGCTCTAAAACGGCTATAATTCTCTATAGAGATAAATTAACAAATTTAATGCTGACATAAAATCCCGACACTAAAAACCCCTCCTGCATACACACATTACCGTGTAAAGCGGTCCTAAGTCCTAACACCAAACTCCTAACCTCCCCAACTGCTCGCTGCTGACAAAATCGAAAAACAAAAATTGATTACAGTATGAAATTCAATTCGTTAGAAAGTCTTATAATGCTCTATGGGTATTTTGGACGCATTTTTAAGTCTAAGTCATCGTCAGCGCCGAGGAGGTACGTAGATACTTTCGCAAATGTTACGTAAAGTTATACGAAAAATCCAGTTGCATGCAAATACGAATATCTATGTAGATACAAGATTCTATGTATGTACATACATGGATAAGATGAAGCGATGACCGACGCCTACCTTGGCGTCAATGTGGCATACCATCCGCTGGAATTCCAGAGAATCCATCCCAGATCGCATCACACTAATTGACGTTCAGCATGATTTCGATTTGATAACTGTCGATTTTATTAGACCTGTACGTTAAATCCATGATGACAATCTGTGCAAATGCGTAGCACGTTAGAACTTGAGACACATTTTGTGTTCCGATAATGAAGCTCTACTCAACCAATACCACCGACCTCGGCCCGCTGTTCACCTTGGATCCTTATAGAAATATACATTTAAATTTATATTGAACAGTTTTATAGGCTGGCAATGAATGCATTGACTTGGTTCGGTTGCTAACGTTAGGCGAATGAGGCGCTCTGATGCTGCGACGTAGATAAAAGATGATATAGTTTCAGGTTCTAGGTTGTTTATTTTAAGTATATTTTCATCAGCAGGGGTCGGTGTGCATTCTCTATAGTTTTTTTCTTCTTCAAAATATTTGATTGGTGTTGGGCGTGTTTGAGTAAATTCCGGACAGCGAACTACGTGTGAGTTGGTAGAAATTGAACGCGACGAGACGATATAAAGAAAACCGGTAGTGAACTAATTATTAACATGACAATGGTCTAAGTTGGAAGCTAGAGAGCTAACTGGTTGTTGATAATATCAATTCCATGAAACTACATCTAACGAAGAGGAAACAAATTATACGATGTTAGTTAGAAATAGCTCCAGGGGGTACAAACTCATGTCGAAACGTTTAATTGTGTCTACAATGATTATGTATTGATCCTTTTTTTTATATATATAATTGGAATAAAATGTCGGTCTATGAATTCCAAAATGTTCTTATTTCTTTGCATATTACAAGTATTTTTTTTAGAGCTATGCACAATTATTACAAGTAAGAAACGTAGATATTCCCTTTATAAATTAATAAACTTAAAATATGGAACTAATTGACTTACATACTAGGAGGTACAAGTAAACTTATCATATTTGTTGTGTAACATTAGGATCATAAATTCATAAAATCGGTAACCGATTCGAGTTGCGAATTATATTTTAAAACCAGCATTAAATAAAACAGGGAGTCCTCTGGAAAATGAAGAAAAAAGCTAAATTGACAATAAGAAAGCATGATTTGTGTTACCTGGATCTCTATAAAAAAGAAGAGCCCCAGCTAACTCCTTTCCTACATCTTATGCGAGTGTATGAAAAGCGAATGAGATGTTTAAGAGTGTGACAAAATAAACGATCTGTGGTTGTTATTATCCGTTGATTTCTTAGCTATGAACTATACCTTCTTGAGAATGAGATTTAAGAAGACCATGTTCAAGTTCCTATCCTCGGTACTATGAGAGCTTCTTAAGCTTCAACCATATGGATCTGTATTAGTACGTACGTATTAAAGCCAGGAAATCATTAAATAGATTTATGTATTCTAGAGCCGCGAACGTCAGCATTTATGGAGGCGAGCTTTACAGAGTAAAAGATAATACCATTCCGATTGTACAGATTGATAAGGCGACGCCTTATGCCACTTCGCTTCTAGAAAATATTTTACAAGATTTAACAGAGTCATAAGAGTTCATTTAATTTTCTGCAAAAAATATTTAGTGGAGATTCTTTTTTCTTAGCTGAAAATGGTTATTTGTAAATTTTATACACATAATGAACAATTGCGTTTCTAATACAACTCGCTTCATATAGCTCTTTCTTTTCGATTCCCTACATTGTGGCTCTTCAGCATCCATGTTTATTGATTAATATGCATTACTTTAGATTTCTATTTGTTTTATAAAGCAGTCGTGTACATATGTAAAGTATTTTATTTAAAAAACTTGACACTTAACCGTTTGCCAACTTTCGCTTTTTATTATCTACCAGGTAGTTTATGCTAGACATAGCTTTAAAATAAGCAAGCATTATGTAAAAGCTGATACAATTTCTAAGTTGGTCTGTCCAAAAGATTTTTTATATACAGCAATAGGAGAATCATGGGTAAATTGAATATATTTTTTGTAACTTTCCGCTTGGAGGCTCTTACAGGGTTTTTTATGCAACAGACAATTTCTTTGCTGATAGATAAATTTTATTTAAATAACAATTCTAATTTCTGGTTGCAGGATTTCCTAGAGAAAAGATGAAGCCGTTGGCCTACTGAAAAGCTAGCCCGATTAGGAACTACTTAAGCTGAATTAAATGCCATATCGCACTGACCTTTTGTCTATTTGTAGCCTATGCAACACAGTGGAAATAGACAAATAGAAATAGAAATTAGACGAGCACATCTGTGAGTTGAATGCCTTGAAATCCGTTGAATGGTAGCAACTAGATTTCCTTAGTTGCATATTATCAGGTAATATATAATTATATTTGTAAGAAATATAATAAACAAATAATAAATTGACTTGTTAAAAATTGTTTTGTAAATATGTATTGGGTATATATTTTTATTCGTCCGGTTTTTTTTTTCCAAAATTTGAACGTTTATTTAAGAAAAACATGTAAAATAGTATTATTCGAAGTATTGCCCATCTGAAGCTATGACTTTCTGGCAATTTGTGGAATCCCATCCCAAAAGAGCTGCGCCGGCTTGGCAGCCAAGAATGAATCACGCCAATTTTTGATATTCTGCTCTGATGTGAACCGTATTTCAGTGAACGCGTTCTGCATCGACCGGAACAAATGGTTGTCATGATGAAAAATTATTGCCTCGTGTCTGGTCTCATATTCCAAGCGTTTTTCGGCTACTGCTCCCTTCAAATATATTAATTATGTTCGGTAGCGTTGTCCATTGATGGTTTTACCCGATTTTAGCAGCTCATAATACAGCACACCCATCTGATCCCACCAAATACAGAGCATGTCGTAATGGATCCATTTTTCATCACCAGTAACAATCTGATGCAAAAATGACTTCCTTTTGTGGCGTTCCAGCAGAAATCGGACATGCAAAACCGCCTTTCGACGTCTCTCGACTTGAGTTTATGTGGAACCCAATTTCCTTGCTTTTGAATATATCCAGCTGCTCTTAAACGTTTTGAAATGGCTGCTTGAGTGACACACAAAGATTCTACGAGCTCTTCTTGTGTTTGGCAACAACCTTCATTGAGTAATGCTTCCAGTTCTTCATCTTTAAACTTTTTTGGCTGTCCAGGACGTTCATCGTCTTCGAAGCAAAAATAACCACTTTTAAATCGTGAGAACCACTTTTGGCACATTCGCTCAGCTGGCGCATGTTCACTATAAACTTTCACCAAAATATGATGACTTTCGGCAGCAGTTTTATTCATATTAAAGTAATGAAGAAAAACTCCACGCAAAAATACTTTTTCAGGCACAAAGTTCGACATATTAGAGTGAAAAAAAATTATTATTGTTTACGCTTCAAATGAATGATATATACTGAAATGACGTACAATGACAGTAGCTTTCCAACGCATGTTCTAATAAAATAATAACAATGGAATAATACAAGTTACGCTATCTCTTAGCAAACCAGACGTTTATAGAACAAATATTATGGATTGAGTATATAGAATTCATATAGTAGCCTCTCAGCTGTTTTAACGACATGGCGATTCTGTTCGTTTTCCCATTTAAAAATATAACAGCTTTCCAAAATTCCGCTAACGATGTAGGGGTGTTTATAATAGTTATACGTTGCTGTTCAAATGCTATCTTATTTTCATACCAGACATGCTTGAATTAGTTTTTAGCTTCGCCATAGAGTGTTTTAAAGTCGCTGGCGTTATCAATATCCTGTAATATGTCCACTGTGTGTAATCAAGTTCAGAATTTAAATAACTGCGATACTAATAAAGTAATTTTATCAAATTTGGTTCTTTATTAAAATACTTTTGAAATCATTTGAATTCTTTTTTTTGTTATAAGACCACCCCTATCCGATAACTTGGCGACCTCCGGATTAGCTAGCCTTATCGATGTACAGATGAACCATTTTTTCTCGGCTACTCATGGAATACTATATCACAAAAAAAAACCAGACGGCGGTAGAACGGTGACTGCAACGACTACCGGCAAGGCTTTGGCACAATCGAGCAGAGGTAAAACTGTGGCAGGCAATGGTGCATCATCCTCTAAAGAAAAACGGAAAGATCCTAAAGCCAAACTTTCAAGGAGTGATAAGACTGTGCCAAGCCATGGTCCTATCACTTCCTCCACCCCTAACAGCAGCCCAACTAGGGGTTTGACGTCCGAAACCAGCGAAGAAAGAGAAAAGCGTGAAGATATAAAATCCCTGAGAAAAAACACCATGGCGCTGGTTGTATTTACTAAAGAGAAAAATAATGATCACCATGAAATAAGTTGGAAGTTGACAAGTGCAATACGTAGACAATACAACTGTGTAGTAGAAGGCGAAAAGGATAAAATAGATAATACTAAAATATCTAAAGCCACTCAAGCAAGCCAAACACCAGAAGTGAGCGGATTGGCTTCTGCTCCCCAGTCGTTGGAACAACTACCAGAAAGGACTAGATCAAACACCGAAGCATCGACACCATCATACGCCGACATCGTCACGAAAAATGGGACAACAAAAGTGAAACAAACCGTCTATAAGGGCCAAAGGGAAGAAAAGCAAACGAAGAAGGTCATAGGTCTGAAGGCGAAACCTCTAGACATTTAGCCAGGCGGAGAAAATACAAGACGTAAGGATAAGAAAGCGGAGTCAACAAAAGTGGTGGAAAAAAGCCGAGGCAAAATACGCGTCAAGCTGGATGCATTTGTAATTAAGAAGACTGGCGAAATATCCTACTGTGATATACTCAGAAAGGTGAAGACCAACCCGGAGTTAAATGGACTAGGCTCTGATGTATTGTAACTCGCATAGGGAAGACGGCTAATGGAGAATTATTGCTTGAGCTCAAGAAAGCATCGGATGAGAGAACCTCAGAGCACCGAATAAGAATTGACAAGTTCTCGGGGAAGATGTGAAAGTGAGTTGCCCAACGTATGACGTGCTTATTGAATGCAAATATCTAGATTTCGTCACTACAAAGGAAGAGATCTGCCAAGCCCTGTCTGAGCAGAGTGCGAAACTGCGAGGTATTCAGGCCTCAGCCATTAAGTCCCTGAAGACAGTCTACGCAGGGACACAAACAGCAGTCATCAGCCTCCCGATTAACGCTGCCAAAAATATTCTAGAGGTGGGAATAATAAAAATCGCATGGACGGTATGCCGAATACGGGAAAAAGTAGTACCTCTACGATGCTTCAGATGCCTTAACTTTGGGCATCTTGCAAAAGTTTGTAAAAGTACTGTAGACAGAAGCGAAAATTGAGTCAAGTGCGGGCAGAAAGGTCATGTGTCCAAGAACTGAAACAATGACCCAAGATGCGTCCTTTGTGAAGAAAGAAGAAGTAGCAATACCAAACACGCGACAGGAAGTTCATTATGCTCTACATACCAAGAAGCTGCCAAGGCCACCAGAAGAATATGAAAGTGCTGCAACTTAACCTAAATCACTGCGAAGCGGCACAGGACCTTATGACACAAGCTGTAAGAGAGTTGAAGATTGATGTGACCGTAGTAAGCAAGCAGTATAGGAATCTCGTTGATAAAGTTTGGTCAGCAGACGCCTCGAAGGGAGCTGCTATTTGGACCTGCGAAGACTACGCATTTGAAGAAAGAATGATGACACCTGGAATAGGGTTCGTCCGAGCGAATGTCTATGGGGTATATATATACAGTTGTTACGCATCTCCAAATGGAACCCTAGAAGAATTCCAGAGAATGTTAGATAGGCTCATGGATGATGCTAGAGGTCGAGTTTCATCAATCATAGCTGGTGACTTCAACGCATGGGCCATTGATTGGGGCAGCATACGGACCATGGGGCAGTACTGCTTAATACGCGCAACGAGCACCAGAAACGGCGTAGGCTCCAGAGTTGATGTAACTTTTGTAACAAGTTCCCTACCGATAGGATCAAAATGGAAAGTCAGTAAGGACTACACCCACAATAACCACCAGGCTATCCTATTTGAAGTGCAAGCAAGGAGAGCAACCCAGAAGCTCCTTCCAAAGAAAACACCTTTTTCCTGATTTTTGGAGAATCCACAATAAACCCAGGAGCAGCAAACACGATGGCGGCGGAGGTTACTAAAACAGTATCTAGAGCTTGCGACACATTTATGGTACGGTAAACGCCAATAAATCGCCGGCCACCAGTATACTGGTGGAACCAAGAGATAGCAGAGCTACGCTAAGTACCATAGAGCTAGAAGACTATGCAAGCGATCCAGAAGTCAGCCCTTCCACCAGGATTTACAGGTGCAATACAAAGATAGGCGTAGGGACCTTAAATTAGCCATTCGAAGAAGCAAAAACAACAGCTTTAGAGAACTTTTTGAGGAAGCAGATATTAATCCATGGGGTACCGCCTACAGGAGGGTCTTGGCAAAGTTAAAGGGCTCTAGGGCATCACCACACTCGTGCCCTTTTGCTGGTGCAAAAAATAGTGTCGGGATTATTTCCACACCAAGCATCAACAGAGTATATAGAACCACCGCAGAAAGTAGGTGAGATCCCACCAGTTACGCAAGTGGAACTTCTGGATGTATGCAAACAATTTAGCAATAATAAATCGCCGGGATTGGACGGAATACCAAATAAGGTCCTTAAGCTAGCCGTCAAAATAAATACAGAAGCATACGTTATACATTGCATTGTATAACAAGTATTTAACAGAAGCAGTTTTTTCAGACCAATGGAAAAAGCAACATCTTGTGCTGCTGCCCAAAGAGAATAAACCACCAGATGAGCTCTCGCCATACCGTACCATATGCTTACTAGACACGATGGAGCGAATTATATGCAACCGATTGGAGGTGTCAATTGATAAAGCCGGAAGACACACAAACCAGCCATATGGATTTAGAAAGGCTCGCTCTACAGTAGATGCTGTTCGGAATGTAACTACATTCCTAGAAGAAGCGATTCAGGGCAGAAAATGGAGAGGAGGTACCAAAAATACGGCGCCGTATTTACGTTGGACGTCAAAAATGCGTTCAACTCTGTAAACTGGGGACTTATAGTACACTGTCTGAGGTCAATGATGGTGCCATGGTTTTAATAAAAATTATGCTAAGTTACTTCGATAATCAGTTCCTACTCTACGATACCGACGATGTAGTAAGGCAGTACCACATAGCTGGCGGAGTTCCACAAGGATCGGTACTAGGACTTTTCTTATGGAACATTATGTACGACAGGGTTCTAAGACTTGGAATCCCGATTGTGGCTTTGCAGATGATATTGCAATCGTTGTGGCGGCGAAACACCTGGAGGAGATAGAAGACATTGGCAATGAATGTATTCGAAAAGTTAGACGGTGAATGGCAACAGTTGGGTTAGAGCTGGGAGAACATAAAACGGAAGCATTTCTGGTAACCAGTCGCAAGAAAAGAGAAACAATCACCATCAGGGTGGGCGATTACGATATAACATCAACACCGGCTATCAGATACCTAGGTATGATAATTGATGCTAGGCTCACTTACAAGGAACACCTTGAAAGAACGTTCGACAAAGCTGCAGAGGTGAGTGCTGCCTTATCCAGAATAATGACAAACATAGAAGGACCCAGACAACAAATGAGACTAGTTCTGTCAATGGTGGCGCAGTCAATCACAATGTTTGCGGCACCAATATGGGCGAAAGCATTGAAAATTCATTCATTCGCAAGAAAGACTAATTCTGTCTACAGACTATGTGCTCTGAGAGTTTGCTGTGCATATCGGACAGTGTCAGATGATGCTATATATGTCATTGCGGAAATGCTACCAGCAGATATATTTGCTACTGAGCTACAAAGGACCTACGATGCCAAAATTCGGGAACCCGGAGTTTCAGTAAAAGATATCAAGCTGGGAGAAAAGCAGCGCAGCACAAGTGCGTGGCAAGAGAGATGGAACCAGTTTACAAAGGGGAGATGGACCTATCGACTTATACCTGATATTCGTAAGTAGGTAGAACATAACTAATACCACTTCCACGCTCTTCCTGGGAAGTTTAAGGATTTGGGATTTCTAATTTTGGGTTTAAGGATGTTAAGCAAATTTATTTTATTTGGGTGATTTAATGGGATACTGTATGAAAACTGGGATCGGTTTCGCTAATTTCATACTAAGTTTGTAGTTAGATTTCTTCAATGAATTCCTCGTAGGCCTTTAGATCTATGACGTGTAAGATTTTGAATGTACTAGTCTGAAGCTTGGCTGTTCCCATGTTTGTTGACACAATCTTAGTATTTGAGTAATCTAAAATTTGAACTTCGGCCAAACTTTGAGTAAAAGGAAACCTGAAAAGGGCTTACTTCTTTATGCTATTTTTGTGAATTATTTTGCCAGATACAATTGAAATAGTTGTGGATCTGTTTTCTTTGACAGTTTCTTCCTTAAACCTTAAGGACAATTTAGTGCCTAGCCTTTTATTCACTTTAACGTATATTTTTTCGCCTGGTTCGTATTTTTTTATTTCCTGCCTTGCTTCATTGTAATATTTTATGTCTTTGGACTGTCTTAATCTTAGCTTTTGAATATTTTCTTGCCTTGCCTGCTCGTATTGATTCAGATCTACACTAACAAATCTACCGAAAACTTTTCTATTGGTCTTCTATTGGTAAATACTTATATTGCATAATTATGGTATACAGCGCAATCAAGGAGTTCTGCGAATGGCATAGTTGGTCGTTCTGCTTTAAGGCATCTCATAATTTTAGACAATGTGAAGTGAAATATTTCCAATTGGCCATTAACTGTGCTACTATATGGGAGAGTAATAAATATTTTGATACCCAACTGATCCTATAGCGTGAAGCATATGGTATTGTTGATGAATTGGGGGACTTTTCGTTATCAAAGATGACTAATTTGGGAAAATCAAAGGCACAAATTAGCTATATTAAGAGTTCTCGAATATCTTCGATACCTTGAATTTCATAAATCTTACCTGCGCGAAATTTGAGAATTTATCTAATGCCGTCAGTACCAAGTTTTTATTCGTGAAACAAATATCGAAATGGACTATGTGTGCGGGGAATTGTGGAATTGGAGTTTCTGGATCTTCAGTTTATTCGGGTGGCGTTCGTATTTTTGATTCACAGTTTGATTTTGATTCGAATTATAAGATACTAGGAAAATAGTATTTTTGTTATTCTCATTATTATTTCTGTGCTATTAATATTTTTGTGCTCTTTTAGAATTTTCCTGTTGTTCAGTAAGGTTTATAATATCGGTTACTTGGGATTGATTGGGAAAAACGTGTCTTATAGAATTAAAAATTACATCAATAGATTTTTTGAATTATTCTCAGGGTTGCGTCGTTAATATGCAGTCCATTTATGAAGCTGGGGTAGATACTTCTTTGATATTGTAGTAAGATCTTCTTCTGTGTAGATGGGTCGAACAAAAATGTTATTATTAAAAGTAGGGAAATATATATTTAATTGGTATGACTCCTCGTTTCCGATGAGTAACATTGCTTGATTTTTAATTACATTGATTGGAACTTCTACCGCTGGAAAGTTCGTTCGTGAGACGAACTTTGATCGCTATGTTGAGATACTGATAAGAAGTTGTCTTCGGAAACTTGAGGAAAAGGAGAAAGAGCGTCAGCGACTACGTTACTTTTCCCTGGTGTGTACTGTAACTCATAGTTGTACTCCTCCAAGATCGCTTTCCAGCGTTTCACTTTGGAGTTATTATTTTTGCTGCTCAAAGCGTGCGTTAGCAGCTGTTGTTACCGTAAAGGTAGTTTCAAAAAGAGTTGAGTTCCCAAATCATCGCAAGCATTTCCTTATCTTTGGTGGGGTAATTTTCTTCGGTTTTACTCAACGATCTAGAAATGAACATGGTAGGTCTATCGTTTTACGATAACACGGCACCGGTTGCGCTTTTAGGAGCCAAATTCAGTGAGTCTACAAAAAATAAAAGTCTAATAAAATAGCAAGCTTAAGAGATCAACAGCTAGATTGCGACACACACACAATGAAGACAAATGGAAAATGGCATACATCGTAGATCAACAGCAGTCATTTTAAATCTTGTTTTTATTGAGCACACCATCAAACGGTATTGGATGCGTCGGTGGTTAGTTCAAAACTTTTCTTGTGGTGTGAGTAAACGAGAAATAAGTCCTTAGGAATCAGAGAAATTTTTTATTTTTTGGAAGGCTGCAAGAGAGTTTGCTTTGAGATTAACGATTCTTTAACGAATCGGCGATAATAGCTTGCTAAGCCTAGAAATCTAAGTTTTTTGAGAGTTTATGGAGTAGGGAAATTAAAGATTGCTTCAACTTTTGCTAGGTTTGTTGTTATCCCTTTGGAGGATACAATAAAGCCTAAAAATTCAACTTCTTCTTTAAAGAAGTTGCATCTTCATGTTGGTTTCGTTTAAAGTTTTAAATATCGACATGATCTATGGTCGCTTTCGTCTTTACTGAAGATAATAATATCATTAATATACAGACTCAGACGTAGTAAATTTTTCCTGTGTACTCTCGTAGTACGTACGTCGTCTAGCGCACGTTGGAAGATGGAGGATGCATTTTTCAAACCGAATGGGAGTCGGGTGAATTCGTATTTCCCATTATTTATTAAAAATGCACTCTTTTCCATATCGGATTTCTTTAGTGGAATCTGATGTTAACCGCTTTTGAGATCTAAAACTTTGCTTTGTCAAAGTTGTTATAGGATCTCGTTCGGTATAGGAGATTTGTTTGAGACGGTAACAGTGTTCAACTTCCTATAGTCGATTACCATTCTATACTGTTTTTTTCCCATTTGAGTTGAATTTTTTTTTTTGGGACGATACAGGTGAATTTTATGGAGAACGGGATGTTCGAATAATATTATCATCAAGGAGACTTTTTATTTGTTTTTCTATTTCTTCTTTTAATGCAGCAGGATAGGGATAGTACTTACAGTACACTGGAGAATCTGTGTTTGTGCGGATTTCATCAACACCATTGTGTAGGTGAGTTTTTCGTTCGGTTCGGAAAATAAACCAGAGAATTTTCCGTCTTAAATTTCGATGGATTCTTTCTGTGAGTCATGTGAGTCATGAGACATGTGATCGAGTTTTATATTTATTGAATTAACTAAAGCCGACTTTAGTTGTTTAATTTGGTTTTTATCTTCCCACGATAAGTCATAAAATTTTGTTATGTGTGAATGACAATCTGGATTCTTTCAGACTGTCATTGCCTAAAATGCTGTGAAATGTTTCTAAGGTTGGGAGAAGGAAGAATTTAAATTGTTTGTCCGTTTTTCATCAAAAAGGTTGAAGAATGTATGATGGCTAACCTGAATGTTACAAGCCATGTATTAGCAAAGTATTGATCACTTGGAAAAGGTTTTTTTTTTTATTAAATTGCTCTGGATATAGTTCCTACTTGATCCGGTATCAATGAGAAAGTAAGGGCAACGTAGAGAAATCCATTCTAAAAAATGAACTGGGATTCCACCTGTAGGTTGATTATGTTTCTCACGCTGGATTAAAACATAATTTCTCAAATCGGGGTCGTGTATTTGTAGCTTGATGAACGCGTTTATGTCATTTGGGGAAACGTAACCAGTGGGTTGCAACACGAAATCGGGAGTTTGTGAATTGCCTAAATTATTATGTACAGGGTTGGGTTGACTTCCAAGATCTACGAGTGTATGAAAGTTTCTTTGAATTTTTGGTGGAATTTGATTTTGGAATGAGGCGTTTTGGACTGAGGGTTTTTTTCCAGCTTCTACTAAAAGTAGCGCCAGCAGAAGTACGCAGGAATGTGCTGTCCTTTCCTCCCTTTTCTGGATCTTTGTGGTTAATCAACTGCTGATATACCTGGAAGCGGGAGTAGTAGGGTGATTGCCTATGCAGATGAAGTTGCTATGACCGTCTCAAGTAAGCATCTTAATACCATTAAATGACTCCTTCAGCTAAATTTAAACAGTTTAGCCCATTGGAAAAATCGTTGTGGATTGGGAATATATCCCCATAAAACCGATCTTGTCTTCTTTTTCAGGAAATATAAAATTCCAATTTAAACGGTACCAGTTAGGTGTTTTCCGATTTAGTAAATTATCTGGGTCTCATTTTGGCAGAAAACTTAGTTGGAAGCTTAACATTTATGAAAGCTACAGCAGCTTTATTTTCTTGCAAAAGAGCCATTGTGAACAAATGGCGCCTTCAACCTCGCATAACCCACTGGCTTTACATTTTGGTCATAAGAACGGGATTGTTGTCTGGGGGACGGCCAATGTACATAGTCAACTGCAGCAAACTAAGAAGGGGCCACAGAACAGTTTAGCTATGTATAAGCTAACTAACTCTAACTCTAACTACGCTCTACTCCCTCCGCTATACTTCATTATGCAGTGGACAAATAATTTATTTGGCCAAGCTAATATTCTTAATATATTAGGAATCCTTACACAGAACATCGATTACAGCATACCTGAACTTTGGTTTGACGAAGACTTTAATGCAAACTTCCCCTCAGCACCTTTCTGGAAGGAAGGTGCTTTCAGATAAGCTAAATCTGTATCCTGGCTGAAGAAAAGCGTGATATCTGCAAATAATATCCGCATATATGTCCCAAGACCATCCCACGTTAATGTTAAGAATTAGTTGTACTGCCACAAAAGAGGATACAATACCGGATAAGTTTATATTTGCAAACAGCGATTGCGACTGCTTTTCTGTATTGTAATCGTTTTATCGCACCAAAACGGTGGATTATAATTTGCTCTTAGCTCTTGAGAGTATAGTTACATATTCATCGCTTTTGGCACTGAGTAGGTTTAGGTTAGTAATACGATTTTTCAAAATAATAAAGCAGTTAGATCAGAAAGCGCAAATAGATTGGTTGTTCTGTGTTTGATTGTCCAGAGTGTTCACTAGGTCTAACACTCTTGACCAAATGAGCATTGATTTGCAAATATCAGAGGACAACGAGGACAATTATCGAGTTTTGGTGATTTTGTAGGTATACTCCCATTAAGTTCTCTTTCACTTTTATTTGGGTAAAGGATAAAGATCCTAGCATGACACCTAGCCATAGCATTTTGGAAGTTTACTTTTGCTTATGTTTTCAAATCTACAAGCTACAAATACTGGATTGTAGATTTTTAAGGACAAAAGAAGAGTACTCACGCAAGCAATTTTCACTTTTATGTAACTGAATGACTTATAATAATCCATAATAATACATAAATCTCTACCACAAGTAAAATATATTTTATTTATATGTGTGCTTAGGCACCGACCGAAAATAACAATGCCTGCTATCTTCGGGCACTTTAAAAAAAATATTAGTATTGGGTATATATTTTAATTCGTGCGTTTTTTTTTTTTTTTCAAAATTTGAACGTTTATTTAAGAAAAACATGTACAATAGTATTATTCAAAGTATTGCCCATCTGAAACTATGACTTTTTCCCATCTTTCTGACAATTTTTGGATTCAGCCAAGAATGAATCAAACCAATTTTTGATATTCTGCTCTGATGTGAACCGTATTTCAGTGAGGGCGTTCTGTATCGACCGGAACAAATGGTAGTCAGAAGGGGCAAGGTCTGGGCTATAAGGCGGGTGGGGTAACACTTCCCATCCACTGTTTTCCAAATAGTTCTTAACCGGAATAGTGACGTGGGGCCGAGCGTTATCATGATGGAAAATTATTGCCTCGTGTCTGGTCATATTCCGGGGGTTTTTCTGCTTTGCCGTTGATTTGGCTGGTTGGCCGGTTTTCACATATGATTTTCCATTTTTCAACACCAGTAACAATCCGATGCAAAAATGACTCCCTTTTGTGGCATTCCAGCAGCATTTCGGAAATGCAAGACCGCCTTTCGACGTCTCTCGGCTTGAGTTCATGTGGAACCCAATTTCCTTGCTCTTGAATATATCCAGCTGCTTTTAAACGTTTTAAAATGCCTGCTTGAGTGACACTCCAAGATTCTGCGAGCTCTTCTTGTGTTTGGCAACAATCTCCACAGAGTAATGCTTCCAGTTCTTCATTTTCAAACTTTTTTGGCTGCCCAAGCCAAAATCACCACTTTTAAATCGTGCAAGCCTCTTTTGGCACGTTCGCTCAGCTAGCGCATGTTCACCATAAACTTCCAGTAAAATACGATGACTTTCGGTAGCAGTTTTCTTCATATTAAAGTAATGAAGAAGCACAAAGTTCGACATGTTTGAGTGAAAAAAAATTATTGTTGTTTACGCTTCAAATGAATGACATATACTGAAATGACGTACAATGACAGTAACTTTCCAACGCATGTTCCAATGGAATAATACAAGTTACGCCATATCTTAGCAAACCGCACGAAGTTATAATAAGTTATAGACCCAAATCCCTCAAAAATGGGAAAGGTTTATTAGAACATCTAT
Source organism: Volucella inanis (assembly GCA_907269105.1). Classification (NCBI taxonomy): domain Eukaryota; kingdom Metazoa; phylum Arthropoda; class Insecta; order Diptera; family Syrphidae; genus Volucella; species Volucella inanis. The sequence continues at coordinate 39,678,125 of OU026154.1, read as the reverse complement.
ATTTATAAGGAAGATATGGAAGATCCAAGTAACGCACAAGCTAATCAGATACATTGGTTGAAAAGTACACGAATTTATTGGCAAAAGTAGATAGGATCTTAAAATTTACTCACTGGGAAAAAAAAATCTATCCCATCTCTGGAGATATTTAATGCTATATACGAGTACACACTTGGACAATCTGAAGTGTAGAGCGTAGTGAAGAGCAACAATGCCTGCCTCTGTTACTTTTTTTACGTACCTGTCTTGCATTGATTATCCATTTCTCGAACCTAGTCTTTGTCACTTACACCCTTCCCTTTTTTAAATTCTTATCTGGATTTTCAACTATAATAATATTGATCACAGTTATTCCATTAAACTAATTTTTCAACATTCTCATACGCGATGGACAAATATTGTATAAAATAAACTTAAATTTAATATCGCTTTGCACACATAAATTAAAGCTTACATGAGAACTGTTGACCGATATCAAGAAAGATTCTAACTACAGCGTTTGTATTATCTTTAAAGCCAAGCCATTGTTACAAATGCATATAGATCAAGGTTGAACCTTCAATTCGACAAGTATATTCGGATAGCAGGAAGGCTCAATATTTCGAAATCCTTAAACAATTTTCTCTAATTTTGTTTATAGGCTAGTCTATGTAAACTGTAGCTGACGTAATGAAAACACGCACAGTAGATGTGCGTATACTCACACGCTAGTCATTATCTGTTTTAATTGATTGGCATATATATTACCTGTAGATATTCACCAATGCAGAATGCGTTCCTACCGAGTCATCGATAAAATGCGTTGCCCACGTACATACCTATTTCTTAAACTCCTTTTATCCTCTGCATGTATCTTGTTTGACGTTCTTCTGAAAATTCACTGATGGTGGCGCACTTACAGACATGATGGAGGTGTTTAATACGCTGATTGCGACAATGATGCTAAAGGATGTTGAGCTAGGCAGATACACTTCCGTGCGCGGACTATTACAACCGACGTGCTGCCATTAACTCTGTGTCTCTAATGAGGAAGTATTTTCCTGTGGCTTATCAAGGCGTTGATGGGTGCAGTTTAGACAAAAAAAAACCAATGCATTCTACTTTTCCATTGCCATTTCAATTCCAACTAAATGATCAGTAATTATCTAAATAACTTCAGATACAACTCAGATGCAACTCCTTGTTTAAATAAATTTCAAAAGGAGATCTTCCCACCAGCACAATATTGGTGTACGAGTATCAGCGATCTAAAAACACTAGGACTCTCAATCGAATCCGATTAAACGTTGATCTGATTCAAATACTCGATACCGCCGAATAGAGGGAAACACCCTCTGGGCTTTAAAGTCAAAGACCAAGCCACAGCCACAGTCGCAACAGCCATCTGGGAACCTCACCTCCATGAAAGCTATACTCTACATGACCTTTACCCGAATAACGCCAAATAATCACAATAACCATTAACAATTGTATCTCAAGTGAAAAGAGAGAGATTTCCATGATTCCACTACCACACCACTATAAATGTGGACGTGCAAAGATGAGGTAAATGCGCGCGAACCTGCTTTCCCAAATGTAATGTCTTGCAATTGACGCGACGGACGTGGCGACTGCCCTGATCTCGGATATTGAAAGTAATACATGCCTCGATAAAGATTGATGAAGTTTTTGGGCAAACACAACGTAAACAATCCAAATTCAGCGGTCGCATTCCGAAGATATAGATCGAGTCTTAGTCTTTTTTTTCTTTTTTAGTTCGGTTGCTCTGATGGCTGAAAGAGATGTATCTTCAAGTGAGGGTGTATGTTCCCCAATTCATGTCTCTAGTGGATCCGATATATCGGCTGCCGAAGGCTTGCATATCGATATTAGTTAGACGGTGATTGTAATGGTAAAGTGGTAGGGACAGCGGTAAAGGCATCGGCAGCGGCTATGAAACGTGATGGCCGGTCGAGATTTTAAACGCTGCACGATGCACTGGGTGCTCTATGAGTTCAGAAAAATACAAAAGCTAGTGGGCGGACACCGAAGGATACCAAAGGTCATTTACGGGTTGCTTTGAATTATGATTTTCATTTGGACGATGAAGTTGGATGCACCAAAGCAATGATCATTGTTAAGTTTGGACTTCGTTTTTGTGGAAGCATTTAGGGGAAGGTGGCTTATTGTTTGTCCACGGACAAATTCGAGAAAGCTGCCTTAAATCCGCCTACGAACTTCTATTTTTTTGTGTAATTCGATTGAATTGTGTTTTCATTTAAGTTGGAGGCGATTTTGTGCAGTGATTTAAATAATGCAAAATCGTTGTCCCAGAAACAGAATTAGGTACACACTACCAATTATGAGTCAATAGTACAGGAAGATGTAGTTCGGGTAGCAGGTATTTTTGAAATGAGAAGTATGACCTTTAAGGAAGAGAATAAATACCATATGAATACATTTATTTTGTATATGATTTCGTTATGCAAGATGAGACATTATAACACAATTCTTCGAGATGTTTTTGCATTAAATCATGCCTATTTTTGGCGTTGTAATCAGATAATACACAAAAAACTCAAATCTATGTAGTTCGATCAACAGCTTATGAAAAAAATCGAGTTTTTAGTTTTTAATTAGTCTTTTCAACAAGATATGGAGACGAGTCGAATAGAATTTAGTGACTTAAGTACTAACTACTATTTTGTAGTGTAAGATAGCAATATGTCGAATTCCTTGAAGATGTTGTAATGTTCTGATATATGAATGCGTTGTCACAGCTAACACTTACTCCTTACGTTTGTTCGCAATAAAGATTTTGCTCACCATTAACGACTACAGTATTGACATCATACTTAAATTGTACACCAAACTGTGTATTATAGCGCAATGAACTGCTGATGAATCAAATTTGTGTTCTCTGCACCTTATAAACGGTAATTGGCTATATTTATAAGCACAATGATCTTCAACACTCATCATTTGGTTTTTTTTTTTTTTTTTGCCAAGGGAAGGTGAAAATCTCCAATAGACAATATAATATAAGAATAGCAAGCGCGTGCTCATAGTATTGTGGGATTTCAACTCACTAAAAACACTTCCTTCCTAAATCCACAGCTTAATCATATTCTGCTATTTGAATGTCGCGCAACCTATTTATTTCGTGCAAAGTAGAGTCCATTTAGTCGAATTTTGTGCTTTTCCGCAAAGTTTTTTGTTTCCTCTTCAACTGTAAGAATTCTCTATGAAATTATATCTTACGTACAACGAGGCATCGACAATTTCTCTAAAGAGTTTATTTCCAAAGTTTGTGAAATTTTGGCATTCGTTTTTTTTTTTTTTTTTTTTTTTTGCTAAAATCATATAGTTTCATAAGTTCGCACAATGCTGAGACATGTTTGTACTCTACAATACAATAGCTGCCTGCTCTCCATGCTAAGCATTGAAAGTTTTTCAAGTTCCGTGGTATTCAGCCTGGTTTGCGAACCAAACCGAGTTTATGAAGGTAGGCTGCCTGCATGTTTTCTGTAAGTAAAGTTTACTAAATTTACTTCATTATATGTTCATTTACACTATAACAAGTCCTTTGTAGTTTTTCTGTTGTTTCTTCAATCGTTTTACCTATCGATAGTATAGTATATAATATACCGTATAAAGTATAGTATAGTATAGATAGTGCTATCACCAAACGTAGCTAAGATATTAAAGTTATGAAAGCGGATCGAGAAACCTTTCCTGCAGTACGCCGGATAAAATTCCTTGGAATTGCGGCTTCGTATTTGACACGGAAAAGTCTATTCTCGATATACATTGTCAGCATATTACGTTTTGTAGACTTAATGGCAGGGTACGTAGCAATTTGTCTTAGCAAATTCTTCTTTCTTCAAGAGCTTTCTCAATTACGTCGGTGATTCTATGCACCTGATCTATTGTTAAAACCTAACTGTTGAATGTTGAACCCAAACCGGTGATCAGGGTTAAAATATTTTTCGTTAATAACTGGCCGTATTCGTATAAGATTATGTAGTGTCCTCTTAAAAATTTTGGATACAATTATGAGAAGTAAAATCGATCTGTGAGACTTCTTGTCCCACGGGGATTTCCCTAGTTTTAGTACCTTAGCAACTTTCCACTGACTCGAAATGTATTCCAATCTAAGTGCCGCATTTATACGTTAATAAATAAAAACTAAGTGACTGTTTTTCAAGGTAACCATTTTAGGACTGCTCCAGTTTTAATTAATTTATATCATTTTTGATTTCTATCAACATGGCATTTGTTATTGTGTACCATACTATAATTGTCAGTTGCTACTTCCGAGGCATAGTGACTGAGGGCTTGAGCCCTCGCAGCTGAGATATTCACTTTCTCTTTATATCCCTTCCCACTCTCGTTATTATTATTATTATTATTATTATTTTTTGGCGCAGAGGCTTTAGGTTTTCAAATGCCCTTTACTGTTTCCAAAGCAAATAATGAGAATTGTTTTTCTGATGCTAAGCTTTGAAGGTAAGCAACTGTTATACGATTTTGGAAGTTTCTAAGGTGATTCAAGTGTGTACTATGCTGTGGAGCATGACTTTGCTGCCATTTTTTACGGGCTATTCTCTTTTACTATACCATTTCTTTTATCTTGAAACTTTCCCAATTAGTTTCTTTTTTGACGCTCTCCCATTAAGTCTTGCTGAATTTTGTTTTTTAAATGGTTTCAATGATTGTTTAGATGACTGGAGAATGATCAGATGAAAGATCAAAGTTTTCATCAATTTCTATAAACTTGTTAGATATCCATTTTGAGACAAAGGAATCAATGAAATGAAGAGATGACTAGTATGTCGGATTAACCGTCGATTGGAAGTCTCTATTGTACTCTATTGCAGCTTCATACAGCATTCTAACATTTTGTATTAAAATCTCAGCCAAATAAGTTTAGTTAAATTATTAATATCATTAATTAAGTAAGGTCTAAAGCCTTACAAAATACACTTCGCGCAAGAACTAAAGCCGAACAACTTGCTAACGCGTCGAATTTTCTGTGAGTGAGCCTTAAAAAAGCTGGAGTAAGATCCGCTTTTTATCGAAAAATTGTTTTCAGTGACAAAGCTAATTTCTAGTTGAATGGGTATGTTAATACAGAAAACTGCCATATTTGGACTTATGAGCAACCTCATACAATACAAGAGCTATCAATGCACCCAGAAAAATGAACTGTTTGATGCGATTTATGGTCGGGCGGAATCATTGGCCCATATTTTTTTCAAAGATAAGACTATGAGAAGAACGTTACCGTCAGTTGCGCTCGACCTGGCTGACATGTGGTTCCAGAAAGCAATGTTACATGCCACACAGCACACGAATCGATGGACGAAATGAGTTCGGTTAACAGTTTACTTCTCGTTTTGGACAGGTGAATTGGCTAGAACGTACCTTTAGACTGTTTTTTTGTGGGGATACGTCAAATCATTCGTTTATGTAGATAAACCGGTGTCAATTTCATAAAATATTACACGTGTTATTAGCGACATACTAGTTAATATGCTCAAAAAAGTGATTCAAAATTGGACTCTCCGTATGGACCTCTTCAAATTTAGTCGTAGTCAATATTTACATCAAATAGTATTTAAAAAGTAAATGGCAAATATTGATTTATCAACATAAGACTTTTTTTTAAATATTTATAGCCTGCGAGACAACCCGGGTTAACAGGAGCTCATTCGTGTCAACATTTTTGGACTCACCGCAAGACTTGCAGGAAGAGTGACTCATCTGTCTTTAGCTATCTTCTCGAACATAGCCTAGGAAAATCCTGGAATAATCTCGAACAAACTAGCTAAGAGTGTATGTTCTTTCATTGCAACTAATCTAATCTTCCATTTGGAAGATGGAAAAGCAACCTATGTAACTGTTACCGATTTCAATAAGGCCTTCAACAAAATTTCGCGCGAAATCATATTTCTCGAACTCAAGCCTCAATCAATGAGTCATTCAGATTTTTGTTTTGGTTGCGCACGGCACCCTAAAGCATATTTCCTGTTAACTTAAGACCAAGAAAACCTATCTGTCATCAGGTATCAGGAAAACGCAGCGTCTTTTCAAAGTCTAATAACATGAACAAAAAAGAAGACGTAATGAATTCAAGAACTAGTAAAACAATCCTAGTCCTTTGGAATCGCGCGAATTGTATTTTTTGGAACAAATACGGTAAGGATTTAAAGGTAGTAACTCGATGCAAGTAAATACACTTCCAGTTAAAAAGATTCTGTTTCAGGATGTATTTTAACAAGCTTTGGAATTAACCGAAATATGGTCATATCTGCTAGCGTCAGTATATACCAACTGGAAAGTTCGCTATGAAAAGGAATCTAAGTTTAAGGTTTAAAGTTATAGGCTCTAGCTTCGAATCAGAAAGTCACAAATGTAGTACAAAGTTAATATCTGGCTTGTAGTTAGAGAAAGGAAGAACTTTCGAATTAGCTAGGTTAAGCACTGACCAGCTATGGATTCATAACAAATTTTAAAAAGGCGAGCTCTTAATCGAACTTATAGGATGTGGCAAGTACAGCTGAACATCGCTCGACATATTTGCATACTGGTTGCATTAGTGAAAATACAGAATCGGATAGGTCAAAGGATTTATTCCTGAGGTACACCTTGAATTATTACGTTGGGCTCTGAAGCCACTTATTGGGGAGATAATTTCTAACAAGCTGAAAAGCCCGTTTGATGAAACCAAAAAAAATCTGAAGCTTCCAGCAAAAAATATCATCGGTAACTTTATCGAAAGCTTTACAAGAAAACAGTAGCAGTAGAGTGTCAAATATTCTCTAGTCAAGCCTTATACCATCTAAGATATTAATTATAGTATGGTCGAGCAGGTATGAAACCAGATTGGAATTTTGAATCTTTTCTACTCTAGAAACAATTTTACTTGTTCATAAAACCATTGAGCTAAAGGCGAGCCTCGTACTTCGACTTTTAATTTTTCACAGACCAGGTTTCGTGGACTTATCTTTTCACAAAATTTCGCACAGACAGACAAAGTCCAAACTACGAGTATACATAATAACGATAAATTAACAAATACGGATCTTCCGCAACGTTTAGCTCATAACGGATACAGGTTCTATGTACGCACATAATTTTGACGCGTTGCTGTCTTTTCGTCATCCACAACATAGGGACAACAAAAATTACGTTATAGTTGATATATTTTGCAAGTTGAATATCGATTATCAAAAACAATTTTAATAATACAGGAGCGTGTATTTGGTATGAGTCCATTCATGATGATTCGTCAAGCAATACTGAACACGAATTGAACATTTGAAATCATGTCTATTGGAATATAGATCTTCCTATATAACTTCTTAAATGTATCCTCAAATCGGTAAGTTAGCCAAGAAAAAATTTTATAGAGATATAAAAATAAAATCACCTTAGGATTGCATTGACAATTTAGTTATCAGATTGCCCTGGTTGGAACAGATAACCATGTAATAAAATATTAATCGTTGACCACGCAGTCATTCTTTTAAAAAGTATCTTACATAGGGACTGACATATGGAAATCTTGTATTTTATTTATCCTAAGACAGACAGATTCCCCCAAGCATATATCTTAATTATTTTACTTTGCATATTGCACCTCATATACGTGGTGGGGGCTCTCTTAACATAATTCAACAGACTGCGACTACTTATTTGCAATTATATTAAGCAGACAACTTGTCCTGTGCTGCAAACAAAATTCTTACAACTAATGAATTACTTTTCTGTGGGCAGTACGCACATTTCGAACCATATCAGTATGTGTACCGACCGCGTGCAAACACCACCGCGCGCAAACACCAACAAACCACAAAGATCTTACCCTCAAATATATCTATTCGTGGAAAAGTACATAGCGCAAAGTGCACTATGCAAGACCGCACAGGCACCAGCTAATCTAAACTGAGATCCTTGCGTCACAGTTCCCACCGCCGGAAAATCGGCAAGAGGAGTTTCAATTTCCAGCTTTAACCAATAACGATAGAAAGAGACAAAAACAAAGAAAAGGAAAAAATATTAAAAAAAAAAAACATCAAAAAACACTGTTTAGTAAAACCACCTTTTCGTAGTTGAAACATTGCAGAACATCAGCGCATATCGCACACACAATTATTATCGAATGTACGAGTATCTGGCAAGCGGGTGCTTGGCAAGAGGGGCTGGCTGGACTTTCTGGAGGAGGACGGGGGGCGTTGTTCCCCTATGTCGACCACAAAACAGAAATTATAGCCTTTTAGCTTGATGTGCGCTCTTCGCTTCTTACGTAGACTTTGGGGAAAAATTATTTTAGTGGGGTATGGTGTGGTGCAGACGTTGAGGTTAATTTCTTTGAATCCAATTTCCGTGGTCCGCTGTGCAATTTATGCGCAAGTTGATCTCGAAACAGGTCAAATCTCATAGACGACGATGACTGGACGGACATACGGACAAACGGAAAAGCCGTGTCCAAACCACTAACATATCCGTTTGTATGCACGTACTTACATGGGCGCACATAACCTCTTCTTTCGTAGAAATGAAAATCCTGCCCGCGCACTTATGTATAGACCCACCCCACGGAACGGAACCATTGTCTGTACAGTTGGGATATTCGTACTTACTTCTCGTCATAGTATCCTCATGAAATTTATGATTTTTGTGTTGCTTTTTCTAATATTAAGTCGATGTACGGTGGCCCGGAGGCTAAGGTACCAACTCTTGTAGATTAAGCGCACCGGACCATAAGTATGTGGGTAAATGGACCTAGAATCTAAACAGCTTTTCAATCTGGATTATTTGTGTAGAAACATTGATTCAGCATGTGGGAGAGATCATCGGGTCAGCAAATGAGTGCATTTCAAGTCAAAGATTTTTGATTTGATTTCATATTTGGCCTGTTCTCTGGTCATCAGCGTGGTATCTGCTCTCGTGCAATTGCCCAACTTGTGAGCTTTGTTTTTGGGCGGACAGGCTTAGATACCAGGTAAATTGCTATATTGGTTGTTAGACGCCGCCAGAAATATTATCCGATACAGTCGTGTTGTTTTGTGAATGTTGGTAATAATTCTTGCTAGGAGCATGCGAATGGCGGTCTATCAAATGTAGTTTAAGGTCACGATAGGCAAAGAGAACATTAATTGGGCGTGCGCAGATTAAAGTTACTAAGATGATGCGTACAATTAAAAAGGCTAAAAAATGGTAGGTAAAAGTGATTTTATTTTATTTATTTTGGATCAAATTGATGCGCTACAGCACATAAGTCACGGTTACCATAGAATGTGATTGGATGTAGTTACAGTTATTACATTTTTCAAGTTGTGAATAAATGCAACATACTCATGTTCCTATTCTTATCTCTAATAATGTCTCGGATAAAACCGAAAGCATTTTACAGTGTCTCATATTGTATATCGCAAACGATACCAATGTAGGTAAATTTTAGTTTATGTGAAGCGTTATTTAGTAGTAAATCATTGTCCTCTGACTGCAATAGTCGTCGTGCTCTAAGTTACCGCAAACAATATAAGGAATGTTAATACTAAATGGCAACAAAAACGGTGAATCTTTCTGCACCGACATATAGGTATTTGCTCTACTTGCTTTATTTTATTGACATGGAGAAAGTCTTTAAAAGCTTGAATCGGAAGTTCAAATGGGAAAAATCTGTGTTCTGTATACAATCCAAAGTTTAGAAAATGAACGTTTACGCTAAATGAATACTTTTATTGGAATAAGGGATGTAATTTGAAATTAAGCCTCCACAGTCACATGAAAGCTGCAAATTTTCATAATTAAATGTTAACGTATTATCCGAAATACAAATAAGGCAATGTGTAATAGGCAATTTTTTTTTAAATACCGCGCTCGCACCAAGAGGATATGAATACCCTTTTACTGGTTTTTTCTCTAGGGCGCGGGCGGATAATGTAGTAGTTTGAAACTCAGGTGTGTTTGCAAAATATTACAAATTGCCACCGAAATTCCATTGGATTACATTGAAATTGATGTTAAAACTCCTCTAACAATCCAATACTATCAATGTGACCAGTCTGCTTCGAAGTCAGAGACAGAATTATCAATTGCATGTGTATCCGCCATTAATATCCTCTGGATTTTTTAACAGGACCAAAGTTACCAGTATTCATTTTAACAAAGCGATATTGTTTTTTTGTTTGTATTTTCACAAGCTCTTTTGGTTTTTATTGCTTTTAAAAACTGTTTTAATCGAAAACATATGTGAATATACAATAAGTTTATTGGGTTAAAACTTGTTATAAAATCATATCTTTCAAAGAAAACATGATGAAAGCTGAGTTGTTGGATGCTGTCAATCTCCACAAAGATGAACTTGAAGTGCACATGGTAGATGAGCTTGCTGAAATGGCAGGACACAAAGTATTAGGATTGCCGCCGTAACACTGCGGGATAAATCCCATTGAGTTTATATGGGTTTAAGTAAAAGCATTTGTAGCATGTCAAAATAAAACTTTCACAATGTTAAGCTACTATTAACAGAATCACTTGAGAAAAGTCCATCATTGCGTCAAACATATTGAATTAATAGTCCAACCTAATATTAAGATGTGGCAAATATGTAGATTTTTCCCGAAACACCAACAGAGGAGATTGTTATAACTTTAAATGATGAGAACGACAGCAGAAGTGACTTTTATTTGAATAAATTTGCTCTTATTATATTATAATACATTATTATTTAACATTTTATACTGTTTGGTACAGTAAATAAATATAAATAAAAAATGTAACTTATACCATTCTTCCGCGCGTCAGGCACCATGAGGAGCATCATCTTCAATGACGCCGGTGCGGAGAAGACTTAACCGACTACGGTCGGCCCTGGAGTGGCGAACTAAGAACTTATAAACCTGATTTCAGTCGCGGTGTTTACTAGTATATAGTAAAACGTGCCGAAGAATTATTTTATTTTAATAGAAAACCAAAAACCAAAATAAAAATATTACAAAAATAGGAAATTCTTGTACAGGAAGAAAGAAAGAGTTAGAGTTGAGTGAAGGTGAAATCTCAACTACATCCATGGCTCCCAAGGCAGCTGGAATATCCGCTGCCGAAGCAACCTCCAAAAATCAATAAAATCAGGGCAATGCTGCAGTGATGGAAAAAGTTGGAACAACTGGCTCAACCACTGTGCCTCCATCACCGCTGCTAAGAGTGCGTTTTGGAGGTATGCGATGCTTGAGAGGGCGTCAAACTAAAATGCACGACAGTGGCAAAGTTGACAAAGTACACTTTGTATATATGAAGAGTCCTTAAGCATTTGCATCCTAATCAAAAACCAAATACAGACATTTCTTTTGAATAATTACAGCTCAGGTGATCTGAAGGCGGAAATATGCGAAAGAAAGTGTGGCAAATCACTTTCTCTGACCTTAGCCTACTTCTCCTACGACTCCGATGAGGAGTCAAATATATTCAGTTCGGCAAGTCGACCACTGTTGTAAGGGTTCGTTTGACAGTTGTAACGCAAGCTCCTCAAAACCAAAAAAAAAAAAAAAAAAAAACATTCTAAGATTAGTTATCAGCCAGAGCCAAACCTTGGCTGCTCAAAACACAAATAAAGTTGCATCAGTTCCTTAAGTAAGGTCATTCCAGACCACTCCAGTCACACGTGACATTGATTTGCCTGCCAAATTCATTGGTGCTGGTGCTGCAACAGTCGGTGTAGCTAGTTCCGGTGCCGGTATCGGTACTGACCTGTGACGCAAATGCCCATCATATACAATGAGAAAGCAGTGATATTAACCCAAGAGGTGAGTGCTTGAATGATTTTATTATATCTTCCAGCATCAATATTTGCAATATTGTGGTGCAAAATAGGTAGGAGGTGCTAGACATCACCCTTGTTTCACATACAGAAGAGTTAGAAATAGAGGAATGGAGTGTATTCAACGAAGCGTCGATGTCGAATCACCGATGGATACGCTTCAAGGTGAATTTTAAAACAAGGTATGAAGTTTTCAAAGAAATCCTAGGAAGGATTGGGTAAATAATACAGAAGTAGTAAATATACACCTTGATATCCAATCAATCACCTGAGATAATATTGTTAACTTAGATAGGGCGGTAGAAAATATTAGTAAGGTACTCGCAATGGCGTTTGAGAAAGCTTGTCCTAACTGAACACCTACTCGTAAAAGGACTCAACCAAAATAGTGAAATGGGAAAATAAGTTTTAAAAGGAAAGAGGTTAGGAAACTCTATAATAGAGCGAATGAGTACCATGAATGTAAAAACAATTCAAGACAGTCGTAAAGGGCTTCATGGCAGAAGTACTGCAAATCTATTACGGTAAAAGACAAGGCTTCGAAGTTATGCAAAATGCTTTCAAATGAAACGAACGTTTTTAGCTACCTCAGAAAAAATGTCGGAATCTGGGATGAAAGTAACCAAGAGGTTCTGTTAAAGTTGGTGGAAACGCAATTTTCTAGACCCGCATCCCTCTCTCCCCCCGAAGGGGAAATAGGTGCTATTATTCATAGGAAAAAATTACGGTGAGCACATTTAATCTTTTTTAGCCATACAAATCTTTCAGTCCGGATGGTATTCTACCAATTATGCTATAAAAAGCATCGGAGGCAATAATCCTAAAAATTATTTAAATTCTTAGACACAGTCTAAAATAGGCTCCATACCAATAGCTTGGAGGGAAGTTAAGGTATTTTTTATACCTAAAGCTGGCAAATAGCGGCATATAACATCAAAAGATTTCAGACCAATAAGTCTGTAATAATTTATGCTTAAAACCTTAGAGCGGATATTGGAGATTCATATAAGGAACAGATGCAATAATGGCTTTTTAATTGAGTCACAGCATGCATATATGAAAGGCAAACGCGTAGAAACCGCTCTGCACGAGATGGTGGGGAAAACGTGGTGTGCACCCCATTAACAACGCTTTATTCGCTTTATTTTAGGCTTATATTGGACAGAATAGAATAGGTCCCTTAGAAACTGATAGAATAAACAAAAAGGTAAGTACCTAATCTAAATATCCAAGCGCTAATATTCGTAAAAAGTGAAAAAAAAACAAATCATATTAAGAATATTGAGCTAGATTATCTGTTATTCAGAAAAGCTATATGAATCTTATCTGATCACTGTTTTCCTAGGAAGCGGAACCATGCAGCCAATATATAGGAGTATGTATGATGCTAAAACGCCCTGGAAGAATAAGGGAGTATCGTCTTCAAATATTTCTAAAGCACGTAGCTTTTGTACAAGTATACTTCGCAGACTCTTGATTGAGATGAGTACTCCTTCCTTCAATAAAAGTTTTTAGGCAGGTAAAAAAAACCCGGACTTGGCAGAGTACGGTTGTCATGACGAAGAATATACTGGTGATTTGAAGGCAGCTTTCAGCCAAAGCTGGAACCAAAGTCTACGCTAATTCAACAAGACAGTTGGACTTGGTGTTCCAAAGGCATTTGAAAAAGATTGGCATCTGTCTCTTTTGTCAATAATGAGATTGATGAATCTCTTATTTAATGGATAACATTTAAAACAGGTTGTTTTGGACAGTTTTTAATTTCAAATTCCTTGCTTCTGACACTCTTTTCAATTTTCATGAATGATCTTTTGTTTGCTACTTCTAGTTCTATATACAAACTTTTTCCTGACAACAGTATTTCATAACCGTTCCCTGAGTCATGTCCCTGCTCTTCGCAGTAGAATAGTAACGACAGTTGAATATTCATATGTTAAGCTCATTAAACCCGATTTCGACAGCATAACTAATTGAAAAACAACCAAACCAGTAAAATTGAAATTCAAATAAAATATTGTCTGCATATTGAACAACTTTCAATTCTCAGTGTTAATGACAACTAATCAATTTTTACCACCAGACCTGAAACAAAATTGCGAGAAACATCCCACTCCTACAAATCTTATAAGTTTATCCTCAAGGAAGACTTATGACAATGGCCTAAGCCATTGAACTCGCATATGGAATGCGACAATTTATTAATTCTGGACCTATTTTAAAACAAAATACTTAAAGAATAGTTATCTATTCATAGTATTCGTTAAGTTTATTTTTGCGGCTTAAATTGTGCCCAGCCAATGAATATAAACTTCTAAAACAGTGGCAGTTACTACAATTACAACGAAAATGAAACAAAACTCCATACATCACAGAGCTACGCATTGCAGTGCAAGCTCACTTTTTTCTTTAAGTCACATCGCATCGAATTGTATCTCGAATGTATAAGACGACGCACGACCCCATCGGATAAGTGTCGCACGTTAACTCGAGCAGAAGCACCAACAAGCATCCAGCAGCTCGTGTTAATCCGCATGAACCCATCATGAACATGGGCACACCACCATCGAAGAGGTGATTTCCGTGGAATAATAGCGCCAATTCCTTTTCCGTATCAATTTACGCCAATTCCGTCTCAGGCCGTGTACCAGTTTACGTTCCTTGTCTGCAAGACCACTTAACATCGGACGACTGCTTCAATGGACAACGATTCAAGGGAATGGATAAAGGGTTCAACAAAAAAATAAAAGGTAAAAATGGGAGACGGGTACCAATTGAACACAAGACTTCGACTTGGACATGTATAGCGAGGCAATTTACACGACTTTCGCGAGATATTCAATACTTTTTCGAAAGATGCGTGTACTATGTTCATTGTGTGTACCTGTGCACTATGGTCAAAGCGATAGTCGAATCGGATATGTTTGGCAGACACGGTACCTGTAAGAACGAAATCCGTGGCATTATGTTGAATTTTTCAAGATAGATGGCCACGTTGCGAATACCTACTACTTTATGTAAAAGTCAATTGATAATAAATAAGGCGATTGAATTAATTTTCAGAACTTAGATACAGATAAAGTTGATTTCGCATATGAGCCGTTTACACAAATCCTGGTACTTTTAGGCTTCATATAATATTGTTTCGAAAAAAATACTGAAAAGACTGTAATTTATTAAAAAAATATATTATTATTATAGGGTTTTCCAATACGGACTTGACAGCTTTGAATTTAATTTGTGAACGCGCTCACTAATCATCAAACTGTTACTGTCAATTTATTCAGTAAACTCAACATTTTCATCATGGTAAAGTACACTAACGAGCAACGTCTGCAAATTATAAAAATTTTCTACATATATTCGGAGTCGGTGATTACAACTTTAAGAGCGTTAACTCCAAGTTTAGTGCACAAATTTGAGTCTACATATTCGTTGTGTGTCGAAATGTCGAAAATATCGCTACCGTTCAGACGTCCGTAGCAAACGATCCAAATCAGTCAATTCCACGCCGTTCTCAAGAATTGGGCATCACTCAGACCACATTATGGTGTATTTTGCGTAAAGATCTTGGTTTACACCCATACAAGATCAAGCTGACTCAAGAATTGAAGCCAATGGACCATTTGAAGCGACGTACGTTCTCCGATTGGGTTCTGGAGAAGATGCGCCTGATGATAAATTTCATCGCAAAATCATCTTCAGTGACGAAGCTCATTTTTGGCTTTTAAAAAGTAGCTTTTAATGCCTGGCGTGCTCTTCTTTATTTCTACTGGCTATGAGAAGATCATAAATCTAGGAATCAAAATCTTTCACTACTGCATTTATAACTCGCTGCATTCCAAACTACATTCCAAACGGCATTCTTCCTAATTCAAAAAGCCCGAACGGCAAATGAATAACCATTTTGTAGACATCTTCGGTAATGATAGGTTTTACAATATTCTAGAAATATTGTGTAGTTATGAAGCAGCATCGAAAAGTCATAAATGTGGGGAATTGTATAGCTATCTGGTATTGAAATGGAATTTGCACTCCTTAAATCGCCACATGGTTTCCAGTCATCGCTACCTCTATTTTCTTTCATATGATGAGGCGACGATACAGGAGAAGAAGATGGTTTGCAAATAACCAGATCGATTATGTACTGCAATTAAAAACATGTGGCCTTGTGTTCTTAGTATATCAACCTACTTGGTTTCGCAATCGCCTTTTGTTACAATATGGAATCAAAATCTTTATTAGACTGTTCAAATTTTGTGACCCATTTGCTGAATAAAATAATGATTTGCAATAACTTCCATTGTTCGTAGGTGGAAAAGTATAAAGTACATAAAAATCTTAGATAATGAAGATGAGACAAAAGTTTTGATAAAAAAATTAACCTTAAAAGTTTGAAAAACAAACGCATTTTTCTGATGAAATTGGTCCAACGATTTTTCAAAATGTTACCTTTAAAAAGCCATAACTGTGGTTGCCGTTCATACGTAATTTTAGTATTTTATGCACACTGAAATTTACTTTTTTAAAAATGTTCACAAAAATTTTTTAAGCTCAATCCGTTAGAAAGCTATGGCCTTTTAAGAAGTTTTACCTCGAAATCAGAGGTTCCTCACTTTAACGGCCAATAACTTGGAGAGTTGTGAAAAAAGACCACCCCCCCCCCCTGCAATACAATTTTTTGTTCGCCATAACTTCAGAAATCTTTAGCTATCAAGACGAAAACCTAAACTGGGACACCCTTTATATTGCTGATGCCCAGCTAAATGCTTAAGCGCTTTTTAAGAATTCCGAAGGTTTTCAATCTCCCATTTGCTCAATAGGTAGACGTTTCTCGACTTGACGTTCCTTGCTAAGAGAGTGACGTTCGATAAGAGTTGTTTAGAATTTTGAGTAAATTTCGCGGTCTTGTTGTTACTGAATAATCGCCGTCGTCCATCGTCCAAGCTGAATAGTTTATTCTGCCCACCCTCAAGTGTTAGTCGTCGTCGCCGTTGAATACTCTACAGAAGTAATCACTCCAGATTTTTGGTCATAGAGTTTGCAAACACCGCTCACCCTTCTGTTAATGACGCATTTCGTTGTGGTGATCCAGTCAAACCTAACACAACAGATCCGACCTCTCTGATAGCTTGCCGACAATGGTGTCGCACTTTTGATGCCAGCAACATAGAATTTATAGAGAGATTTTGTTCGACTTGATATTAAAATGATCTAGCAGAGTCTTGCAGCAGCAGCCATTCGACGTCAAACCTTTGCACAGCACTTTGTTTAGTCATTCATGTGGTCCGACTCACTTCAAGCTCTATATTACGTTCGGACATCTTTTCTCGATCGCAATGTGATCAACTGGCCTGAAGTTTTTTGATCAGGAGATAGGCAGGTCATTTTTTAGTATGTTAAAATAAGTGAAACGCCTGCTGGCAGGTCCATTCTCGGAGAAGGTGTTATACAGGCTAAGATTTTTAACTGTGTGGCCAACGATTCTTCCTCTTTCTTGCCGTTGATCATAAATTTGGTCAAAAAGCTGGTAGAAACTATCATTGACAAAATCATCTCCCTGTGTAGGGTTTGGAACATCATGTCAAACATGTGTAGCATAGAATACGGGTAAAAAAATGCGGTTTAAATTATAACATATCTTTTCATCTTGAAACAGCAAAGAGTTAAAGTTTATTGCTCCGGAAATTATATCCATTTTTAAGTTTGAAAGTGTCATACTCGTATATTTAGCAGCACCAAACTGATTTTCTTGTGTCGTGCAGTCTTGGCATTTTTTTTTTTTTTTTTTTTTTTTTTTGATTTTTATACGATCTCGAATGTTTTTCGGGAAGCCATAGAGTTTAACAGTAGAAGGTTATTTTGCAAGTTTGAACCACTAGTATAATCTTAATTATACAACATTCCAAAATAATTCAATTCTTTTTTTTATATTAAGTAGGTACGTTAAATATTAAAAAAAAAACATTATTTTAAAAGATTTTTATTTAAATTTATAATGTATTAGGGGAATCTCATAAAGTATCGTCGGAACACTATGCTTAGCTGCTTTTTCCATTGGTATTATTACTTCAAGGTACTTGAAACGTAGGCTGGGGCGTCTTCTTGTGTTGAATTGGTGTTATATTGCTATCTTAAAACTGTTGTCAACATAATACTTGCGCCCTATCGACATCTTAAAAATCTGGTTCACTCCTAATGCTATAAAGCTGCTGTCTCTTGGGGCGTTGTTTGGAATTCTGCTGTTTATCTTCTTCAATATTGTGTCCTAGAATTTTGGAAACTTGTCAGTGTGTATTTTAGATGTATTACCCCATGCTTTCGACATCCTCAGCAGCTTGAACTCCACTCTAGGGGATGTTAGTGAACTGGATGATTTGTTTATATGCCGGCTGCTAATGTGTTTTCTACGAGTTTAATGTGAGCCCGTTATTGTTGCAACATATAACTGCCATGTCGAAGTCTTCTTGTGGTGCTTAAGATAACTAAGATAACCTTTAAATTTAACGATCAGGTAATTTTGCATCCAATCCGCACAAATCCAATTTTGTACAATTTAGTGCATCAAACGCCCTGCTAAAATCTATGGAAAGCACTAATACATGATGACTTCTATTTAGACCTGATCTGGAAGATGATGTATCTTATAAATTTTCTTTTCTCATACATTTATCTACCGAAAATTTAAATATTAATCGGTTTTTGTACTGTGCTACCGAGTGGATTTCGTATTTTTGCATCATCCAATATTTGGGCGGGTAATCAATGTCAAAACAAACTAGAAGTTTTTTCAGAATTGTTCCAATAAGTAATTCCATGATAGGTACAAGGACGAAGGATTCTGGTTTACCTTATCTATCAGATACTATCTTAGAATGCGGGGAGATAATCTGTAAGTGGAAAAAAGATCTCATAACAGCTAAAGAGCTGCAAGCAAATCAGTCATTAATATATCGATGGAATCAATTATGCAAAAAATAGCAAACCTAGAACAGAGTCTTCACATTTTTGGAAAGGCCATTATTTTGGTGTAAGCAATCATTCCGCCCATTTTCATCTAATGTTAAAGTTATCCTGAAGAGACCACTGGATTTAGTTTTTTAAATCGAATACAGTTACGTGTTAAATGTTAAAATCGTATAATCTTTATATGGTAAGAATAAATTTTTGAGATAAATCCATTTATAATATTCTCCAAACTATGAAGACAAAGAGTACGAGGAAGAAGTTACTAAAGTAATTAACCATTTGCATGTCTCCGTACTTGTTAGTTTATTAATGTCTCTATAAAAGTGTACTCAGTACGATTTCATTTCCACAACTATTCTTAATTATTATTCAATGATTTAAAGTGCATGTGTAATACAGAAGCATGTCTTAGGCTCCTTGAATAAGTCATAGTATTCTTTAAATCGAAGATATAAATTCAAACATTTAGAAACGTATTATATCGCTTAGCTTTTTAACTTTTGCTCACATGGGCGATAATTAAACTACATCAATGCATGTAGGCGACTTAGACGATATTTCCTATCCCATCCATCCATATGTAGTCGTACTTGCATAAAAAAGAGAGAAATTTAATCTTAATTGTATCCGCAACATATACGCTGTATCTTTTGCCACAAATGGCCAAGTTCCTTGCTGCCCCCAGTTGCAGTACGATTTGTTGTGACTATAATACAAGTACTCCCATACGCAGAGATAATATTACCAGACTAGTGCCATCATCTACCACCAACACCTCCATTCCAGAGAATG
Organism: Volucella inanis; assembly: GCA_907269105.1. NCBI lineage: Eukaryota > Metazoa > Arthropoda > Insecta > Diptera > Syrphidae > Volucella > Volucella inanis. Next base: position 39,658,558 of record OU026154.1, on the reverse strand, counting down.
TGGTAAAGACTTGACCAGGAAAGATCTCGCACTACTGCTGCTAGTGTGGTACCGAGTGATGTTAGGTGATGCTAGATACTGGGTGCTGCATCATCATCAACAATTCGCGCGCACAAAAGAAAGCCAACTTCGGACAAGAAAACGAAAAATGAAATTATTATTAAAGGTGGGTGTATCTGAATCGTGGGAAATATCATTCGGCTTTCGGAGTCTGGCTAGGACTATCTAGGGTTAGAGGAAAACACTAGTAATGCCACAGGTAGACCCCAGCAATTCATTCATCTAGAAGGTTAGATGTTGTTAGTGTCTTGTTGCTGTGTGGAATCGAAAACGATTACCGCTCCGCAAAAGTGTTATTGGAACTAAGTTGGAGAAGATCTGGGAGTTGAATGTTGGGAGATGGAAGGAAGAGCAAGCGAAATGTGTATGTCAGCTCGTTGGCCTTTTGGTCACCTCTTTTCCGTCGTCATCATGGCCGTCTTCGTGGTCGCTGTTGTGCTAGCAGTTCGTATTAGGTCCACTATATCCGCAGTGTGGTTTATGGTGCGATACGACTTGTGATGTTCGTTTCACCTTGAATGGTGACGGTGACGGTGACGATGGCAGTGGTGGTGTTGGCGGTGGCGGGAATATTGGACACATTCGTTTGGATACAAGATCGCCAGATTATCATCACCATCATCATCGTTTCGTTGTCCAATATGCGATTGTGTAGGTCTGTTGTGTACTGCTAAAATGATTAACGTTTAAAATGTGTTCCTTCTTGGGTTCTTTTTCTATGTGTCGACTTTGGAGTTATTGTAAAGTAATTTATTATTTCTCTGTTGGTTGGTGTTACTGTTGTTGTTGTTGTTGGTGGTGGTGGTGTTGTTATGTTGTGATGTTGTTATAGTTGACCGAGGGGTTATGTCCTTCTATTTCGATTTCCTACCCCGAAAGTCGCTTCTGCTCGAATCTATGATGATTACTTTGATATCGTTGTGCGCTAATGCTTATTTGCCTCCTGGGTATAAATATTTTCATCTTTTTGTGGGCAATGATGTGCGGGTTATTTGATTCAAAGATATGAAATGAGATTTGTCAGAGCGATGTGGCCTGTGGGTGGCACTTGAGAAGTGGGATTTTTATGGGGGAATGCTTTAAGAAAAGAACCAGTGGGATACCTAACAGGAACCTTACATACAAATAATTTGAAGTTAAATCTACTAATTGCCAAACTTTGTAAAACAGCTTTTGTGTTAACTCTTGCTTCAATCATGGAACTGTGTTTGTATTAACATATATTAGTCTCCACACCTCGCATACATATAGATTACATTTGACGTGTCCTTATTTCTCATTGCACACAACAACTTTCGAATATTTCTCGAAATACACGATGGCTGTCTCCAGTTTTACGCTTCTTTTACCTTTTACTGGAGATCAAAAAAAAAAAAAAAAAAATTGCATAAGAGCGTTTCTCAGATACATAGAAAAGCTTGGTACCATGCGTTGAAAAAGTACAGATTTAGTTCAAAATAAATTGCTAACTGAAAGTGTGTTCTTGTTGGGTTTATTAAATATTTACAAAGCTTAGGTCAAAGATGGCTTAGTTCAGCTCCGGTATAGTTTGTAACGGTGACTGAATGCTTGAATTGAAAGTTGTTTTTACCATGAAAGTATTTTTTCAGAAGCACTTATTGCTTGCGCATATTTTCCGTTTATCTTCCGATCCAGTAGATAAAGCTTGGCTAAGGTTATTCTCATTGGCATATCCAGAATCCTTTACTAACGAAAATTTGTGTTTAAAAGCAATATTTGTTCTGTAATTCACAATACTTTTTTTCGTTGCATTTCGCCTTGTCTCCTTGTCATGATAGGAAATCACTTTGTCTAAAACTATCTACTCTATATTTTCAGCGGTGCCGAAAGTTCTTTGCAATTCTCAATGTTTTAATGTTGGTAAGTGTCATCTTACAAAATTGAATACGTTTTCCAGTGATAAGTGATGCTATCGACCGTTACTTGATTTGCTTTGTTGAAGTCAGTTGCAGAACTTCTTTAGTAGAACCTTTTATAGAAATCTTTTCTCTGCGTATTTGGCGCAAATTATAAAAACATTCATTTTACGGTGAGCTACAGCCCTTATCCTATACTCGTAGTTATTTTTATATGGCTCCTTGTTGCATTTATTATTAAATCTTAGTTGTTGGTTTCGGTCATAAATATTTGAGCTTAAATTATTTTTGATAGTGGCTGAGATACTTTATGTGTCGAAAATGTAAGCTTGGAATAAGCGCTTTTGAATCTTGTATCACATTTATTTGAATTGAACATATAATAATTATTTTAAAAAAATGAAGTTTGCCAGGAAATATACACAGAACGAAGTCCCACTGCAGTTTACGTTAATCAACCTTGTTTTACTGACTAACCGAATAGTATTTCAATAAAATTAAGATTACAATTTCAACGACAGTTAACATATTTGAACAAAAAGCTTAGTGTTATGTGATATGAGAATGAAAGGAAAAAGTAGAATTACATGTTTTAACACGTAAGCCTAGAGATATGTTTATTGGGAAAGAAGGAAGGAATATTTTAATATTTAGTATAGTAATCTTGATTACTAATAATAATACTTGATCACTAATATGATTGTGGGTTCTTCTGATAAAATTCTGGAATATGTTTCTTTCACCTGGATTCAACTCTTAATATCTTCCTACGGTTTTTCTGTATAGATTACTAAAAGTAACTTTCTTTAGTTTAGTTAACATTTGTTTCTTCTCGAGGAGTGTACAGGGCCTCAGCAACTCATGAACGGTATTGTGTTTATATTTCTACATAGAAGATGTAGATACTTTCACTTACTCTTTTATGATATTGCTGCAGAGCTCTTAGCTCATCTGTCTGATTCAATTAATGAATTGCTTTAAATTAGAGTTCTTTGTGAATGTGACTTATTCATTGCAAATTTCGTGCTAGTATAAGGACATCGAAAGAAACCGTTGCAAATCCGGTTTGATAATAGAATAGTATGTAAATTAATCAAACATTATTGGTTTGATTTTTAAAAAAAAGTTTTTTTTTACTCTATTTAGACGGGCAGCGATTCTGCCTTCGAATTCATAGCTTAAATACTAATAATCTGCTGAGACAAGTGAAAAGCGTTGTTCGTCATGTTTCTCGCATGTTTGTTCTGATGCTGCCACGAACGTGATGGAATGTCGTTTTTGCATTGTGCTCCAGTTGCAATTTTCAGCAAATACCGTGGGAATGCTCAGGTTGAGAATTGGAACTGTTGTTAGCAGCTTCTGAATATTTTTGTTGTTAACTCCTTCGCCTTTTAAAATCGAACGCCCTCGTTCGATGACATTGGCTTAATTGTTTTTAAAAGCTCTTCGACCCCTATTGCTTTATTCATTGAAACTGGGTGTTCTCTTGATGCGCCTGCTGCTGAGTTCGATGTTTTTGAAACAAGTTCATCTGCATTAGATTCTTCTTTCCCCGATTTTTTTTTTCCGGTCTTTGCATGGTTTCCATATTTTGCTTATCATTCTCCATAGTATGAGTCGGATGATAAGAATTGAATCATTTCTAATAAAAGCAGCTCTTCAAATTGTGGCCTTACTGCTGATGGTTGTAGCAAAGCAGGAAGGGGGTTGTGATTAATGGTTTCTATGGCTTCAAACGTATATTGCTGGGCTTTGATGGTGGCATTATGGAATTGAAAGATGTAAGTTCAATTCAACGCTACTTAATTGCCGTCAATTTCTATGTTGTCGTCGAATTGGTTAAGTAGGATAATGCCAGGTGCTATTTCTTCAACTGTTGGAATATGCTGGTTGTTTATCTGCGCACATGAGGGAGGACGACTTGATAGAAGGTTGCTGATACACTTGTCATTACTTATATTAAAAATACAATTTTGATTACATATTACTCTTACATCTAGTGGTTATTCCATATATATAATCCTTACATCTTAAAATTTCCTTAAAATCTAATTTCCGTTTAACAGGTTTAATGAGCATTTTGCTACATGATTCCTTACCAGTTATTGGTAGGCTTAAAATGTATAGTAACATTGTATTATTTGAAGCTATTGTGACCTCTGAGAATTCGACAGCCTCTAATACATTACTATAGGGCATGTCGTCTTTATTTATTATATTATGTTCTGCATCAAACTTATTTCGATTTTCGACAGAATAAAAGTGTTAACTACGCAGGCTTTTGCCCATTGTATGGCGTATTCGATATTAATTATTTCTTCTTTTAAAGTGTCAAGCTTAAATTAAAGGTTTAACAAAAGGTCAAATTTTGTTTTTTCGCTACCTTTTAGGTTTTTTATCATTTCATTTGTGACATTACTTATTTCATTTATTCTTCCTAAAAATAGGTTATTAACAATTCTCTGTTGATTGTTGTTAGTTAAAACATTGTTTATCTTTTCTTCTATTATTTCAAAATCATGCCTATCCGGTGTTCCGGCGATCCATTTCCGTGCAGAACCGAGGAAATCAAGGGATCGTTTTGCTTTGATCTAGGGAACAAGGCGGTCAAGGTGTATTTGGATTTGTTGAACTTCGTTGGACAGGAAGGGAAACATCTGATGGGAAATACTTGAAAATTTTTGTATATTCTGGTTTATTTCCTTTAGGGATTGTTGGTACTGATTGATGTCAATAACATGAATCAACTTAAGAGTTCCAGTTTGAACTTTTGCAATACCGGAGCTTATGGATATAGTTGGGAATTGGAATAATCGAACATCCGCAGTGATAGGTGCAATCCAGAGCCTACAATAAACTTTAATTTTTTATTAGGGACTTATGGACAACTTTTCCTGATGTTGTTAAAATGGTTGAAGTTCTGTTTTCTGAAACTGTTTCCTTTTTGTATTTAGGGGAGGGTAACAAACCTTTTATTAATTTTAACACAAATAGTTTCTCCTAACCTATTCTTGTTGTGGTAGTTTAAGTCTGCGATTTGTTTGCTTTTAATCCTTTCAACGTTTTCTTTTCTTTCTAATTTCAACTGTTCTGGATTGTTCAGTTTTTCTTTTTCAGAAAAGTACGTCTATTCATAAATTGTCATATATAATAATTCTGCAAATGTGTTATGGATTTTCTTGGACTTAAGACAACGCATTAACTCGGAAAGTGTGTAATGGAATCTTTCCACTTGTCCATTAATTGAGCTGGTATAGGGGGGAACCTTGAATATTTTAATTTTGAAAAGGGTTTTTACCATAAAAGTTACGGCGGTTAAACTTAAAGACTTTTCATTGTCTAGAACAATGGTTTCAGGCCAATATGAGTTCTCTAAGCGGTTGCTTTATGTCCCCGGTAGCTTTAGATTTTAAGATTCCTTTGTAACCCTTCTAACTTTTCTAATTATACCTGAAAAATAGTATTTTTTTTAAGATTTGAGCTCTGTTTTCCTTTGCATCTCTATGCGCTCTTTGATGTGTGTTGATAATGATGTTTTCTTGATCTGTCTCATTGGTTATGTCTTGGACCTGTATTTGAGTGAAACGAATTTTGTAATTGTTGAAATGGGTGGCATATATGTTTTGTATCATGCCCATTATTTGTTTGGAGGTTTTAATACAGTTTATGACTTAGATTTTTTTGAGGATCAGCTTTAGTTTCTCTTGATTATAATTAGGTTCTGTCACTACGTGTCTGTGATATGTGGGGAAAATTATTTAGAAAATTTTGGAAGACGTTGAGCCAAGCTGTAGAAAAATTTGGTTAATGAACCCATTTATGGGAGCCTCGACACTTTGTATAAGGTTTTGGGATGAACTGTCATCGCTATGTTCCGTAGGTGTAAGCGAGCTTATTTGCGAATTCATTTGAGGAGAGCGTGACAGTGCGTATGCCACGACATTACTTTTACCTGGTTTGTAGTGCAATTCGTAATTATACTCTTTCAGAATTGCTTTCCACCGCTTCATCTTACTATTGCTGTTTTTGCTGCTAGGTAAGAGGCTGGTGGTCGGTGTAAATTTTGACTTGTGCCAATCCATACAGGTAATTACAGGGAATTCAATGCCCATATTATTGCTAACATTTCCTTCTCGTTAGCTGCGTAAACTTCTTCGGTAGGTAGGGAATTTTTAATTTTGGCAAATGCATCGACAGCTGAGGGGTCTAGGGAATTTTTTATTTTAGAAGATTGTGTTTTGGACATACGTCCCTCCTTCACTTTTAAAGGGGCGGTAAGTGGCTTTGCATGCTTTGCATAGTCTTTGACAAAGCGGCGGTTATAGCCTGATAGCCCAAGGAAAGAACGTAGATCTTTTAAGGTTCGAGGTAATGGAAATTTATTTATCGCTTCAACTTTTGCGGGGTTAGTTGTTATTCCTTCCGAGGAGATGATAAAACCGAGAAATTCAACTTCTTTTCTATAAAAATTACATTTGTCTAACTGGACTTTCATATTTGCGTAATAGAGCGTTTGGAAAATTTCCTCTATGTGCCGGGCATGGTTACTTTCGGTTTTGCTGAATATGACTATACGTAGGACTTCTTAAATAAGTGTTCTCGCAAGAAGTCGGCGAGTGCCCTTTGAAAGATGGATGGTGCGATTTTAAGTCCAAATAGAAGTCTTGTAAATTCGAACTTTCCGTTGTTTATAGAAAAAGCTGTTTTTTCTATGTCAAATTCCTTTAATGGGATCTGGTGGAACCCGCTTTTAAAGTCTAGGACTGTGAAGAATTTATTTCTTCCAAGTTGAGCTAAAACTTCATTTATTTCTGGTACAGGGTAACGGTCGGCTATAGTGACGCTGTTAAGCTTTCTATAGTCTATTACAATTCTATACTGTTTTCTTCCCTCGGAGTCAGCCTTTTTTGGTACGATCCATACAGGAGAATTGTATGGAGACCTGAAAGGTCTGATAATTCCGTCCTCGAGAAGTTTCTGGACTTGCTCCTCGACTTCAGACTTTAGTGACATCGGGAAGGGATAGTATCTACTATAAATGGTTGAATCAGTTGACGTACGAATTTCTCTTACAACTCTTGTAGTAAAGGTCAACTTTTCATTGGGTTCACAGAAGAGCTTTGGAAAGTTATTTATGGTGGAGTTTAAAAGTTTTTGCTGTACCCCTGCCATATGACTTGTTTTGATATTGAGGGCGTTAACCATTGGAGAACGTAACTGTTTAATTTTAATTTTCACAGAGTCTAATATTCCCATAGAGTTACTTTTCGTATTGATAGCGGATAATTGTTTGAGGCTATCGTTGCCAAGGATGCCATGAAAGGTTCGCAAGGTGGGTAAGAGAAAGAACTTAAGGCTAATGTTTTGAATGTTTTGACGTCTCCTGCTATAGATTTTACAAAGAAAGGATTTTCGTTATGTAAAGGTTTTGATACAAGGCATGATTGAATGTAATTTTTTGAAGATCCGGTGTCTATAAGAAACTTATAAATGTCACCACTCTTCGACTTACACTCGAAATAAGTTAAGGAAGAGTCGCATAACCTAAAAAATTTATGTCGACATGTTAAAATTCTTCGATTTGGGAATTATTGGTATCGGAAGACACGTCTATACTTTCGACATATTCACTGAAGGGTTGCTCGGCTCATCCGTCACTCAAATTGAGGTTTTCGTAGAATTGGCTTAGTTCTTCTAGGGATGGGTCAATGTGGAAATTAGGATGATGTCTCGTAACTTGGAATTTTGAGGTATAGTTCCATCATGTCTTCTTGGGTTGTTGAAATTTTGTCGATTTTGGTGGTGTATGTCTCTATTAGGAGCACTAGGTCCTTGTGTCAAAGGTTCTTAATTCACATTCGATCCTGATTGAGATGTTCTGGCCTGTTGGTTGTTTTGATAATTATTTGCCGAAGTTCGTTGTTGGTGGTTGTGTCCTTGGTTCGAGTGGATTGGGCGAAAGGATTGTTGCTGGTTTTGGTTCCTAGGAGGACCCATATTTCCTTGGAATACAGTATTTTGTCGACGCATTTGTGTAGATTGTGGGTTAAAACTCTTTTTAGTTGGTCCTTGATTATTCCCAGCGTATTGAGACCTAGAGTGTTGATTTTCATATTTTAGACATAGGTGCAGAGCTGTAGGCGGGTTCCTTCCTTTATCGCGATACGTTTGAGTCAATAACCTCTTTGACTTCGGGCAAATGTTCATACAAGAAATATTATTAGTTATCAGGGTTAATTGTGAGTTTACTGCCTAATAAAATTGTTGAATAGATTGGTTACCCTGAACCATGGTTGACATCTGGAACTCCAGTGTCGTAACATCTCGCTTGTCCGCGTAGTGTGTTGTAAGGCAGTTAGAAATGCTGCTCCAATTGAGTGGAGTGTTATTTGCTTCTAACGCTGCATCTGCTTGACAAACTATTTTATTAGTTGGTTTTTCGTTCAGTATTTCGTAATATTGGGTGGTACCCTTCTTGTGTTCATAGAGTTTCAGCACTCTTTCAACACTCTTTCTCCAGGAGGAAAACTCGCAAGCTTCTCCCGAAAAGGTACGAAAACATTTTATGATGTCAGGAATTTTTTCGAGACCATCTATGTCACTCTGATGCTGGGGAAAAATGACCTGATCTACATTAGGAGGACGTTAAACGTGAGGATTAAGTACACTTTTTATTATCTGTCTTCCTTGTTGTTCTAAAACTCGAGTTACAATGGAAGCAACAAGAACATCCAATTCTAGGGTTGACCTAACTTCTTGAGTTAAAAGATCTGCATTGGATGCGCTCGAATGAAATGAGCAGTTGTGGTCCTGGCCATTAGCAGAATGAGTGTGAGTTGCGTGAAGATGGCCTACTATCGGTAAAGGATTACTCGTGGATGCAAATATAGGAGGGTTAGAAAAACGAGGTGTGATGTGGGAAGAAGTGGGATTAGTTAATAAGTTGTTATTGATTGAAACTTGATGAATTTGGCATTGGCCTTGGTTTGGTTCTTGGGATTCACCGGTACCTGCCCTTGTTAAAACCATTTTCTTATTTAATGCTTATATTAGGTAAGTATTTAACAAATGTTTTCCAAATTTAATTAGTTGTATTCAAATATTTAGAGTTAAGTGGTAACAACTTTTGTAAAGGGAAATAGAAATCTGTACCTGTGTAACAATTTCAATTCTTAGAGATTCTTTTTTTCTTAAAACTAACTTACATGGTGTACAGAATCACCAAGCCGATCACTGGGATTTGTTCCGCTTTACCCATAAGCTTACAGGGGATCCCTCGTTGACTCCTTGCTGCTGCTGCTTGGCCCCTATAATTGAGATCACTGTTAGGGGTCCTTTGGTACACTCGCTGAATCTGCCTTACGCTAGCGCGGGAGCTACTTAAGATCACTGTCTTCTTTTTAGTCAAAACTACGTTTTTCGCGAGCACTGGATCTACTTAAATCACTGGCTTATTTTTCTGTCACTTTTTACCCCGACTTGTTTTGGGGACCACCATTTTTCTTTCTAGTTAAACTTTACGTTTTTCGCGAGCACTGAAGCTACTTAAGGTCACTGGCTGCGATACAAGAAGAAAAAAACCGGGTCCCTGCTACTCGGGCGCCAATTAATCAAACATTATTGGTTTGATTTAAAAAAAAAAAAAAAATTTACTTTATTTCAAATATTAGACGGGCAGCTATTCTGCCTTCGAATATAGACTGCCTAAATCTTAAAGAAATTCATAGCTTAAATACTAATTATCTGCTGTGACAAGTGAAAAGCGTTGTTCGTCATGTTTCTCGCATGTTTGTTCTGATGCTGCCACGAAAGTGATGGAATGTCGTTTTTGCATTGTGTCGTTTTGTTTACCCAGATTTGCACTTTTCAACTGATGGTGGTCATAATTCAAGAAGCACATTCGTAAAGCAATCAGTATTCCTGCTGTCGAAAGTCGAAAGAGTGAGGTCTAAGATTTGCTCTCTTATGGAGTTTTTAAATGTGGGTTGGTTTCCCTTACTTAGAATAACCAGATTTTTGCTTTAAAGAAATTCTAAAAGTGACTCACCTCTTTTGTTTGTATCGCAGTTACCTTTACCAAAGTTTATCCAACGTGACCATATGGTCACATACAAAAAAGGCATGGTTTTTTATTTTGTAAACGGTCTCCGGCAAAGGATTTTTATTTTTTTTTTTCAATTTCCGATTCTTAATGTATGTTTGCATTTATTGTTCTGATCTATGCTATTGTGATTCTTTATTTGTGAAAGTGTTACGTTGCAAAATTATTAAAAAAAAAAGAAATGGAAAAAAATCTGAAAATTGATGACTACAAAAAGTAACTATACATTTATTATAGTACAATACTTTTTATAAATTTGTTATTGTTCATATTTTATTTTTTAACAAACTGTAGTTCTATATGTTGAATTTAGTTTCTGTGATTTTAAATATAGTCTATTTTACTAATTGTAACTATAGGTGTGACCATATGGTCACGCTGGGTTACATGTAGGGTTATCCAACAAGAGGTGTCATTTGAAATCAGTAGCAAAAAAGGGGTTGTGCGTGATCTGCTGGCTTCAACTGGACCTTATAAGCATGTAAGCCAAGATCTTTATACAAAATACGGTGTAAAGCGGTTGTGGATAAGCTCAATTTTTTCGAACGTCACGAAATGGACATACCTGGGTTTTCAGTCACTCTCTCAGCTACGGTCTTGCTGAACCAACACTGGTTGGAGTTTTGCATCACCAACCTGTCCGAGATGTTTGAGTTCATCGATAAAATTCACTATAGCTATGCGAGAAACCGCTTGATGATGACCGAAAGCACGAACCTTACAAACCATTCCTACGTTATTTTCACCGTTTTTATAGTAATTTTTTACTATTTCAACTAGTTCTTACTTATTAAAAATTATCGGACTGAAAGTTATATGTTGAAAGTTCAACAATGGCGCGAAATATAAAATGACACCTCTTGTTGGATGACCCTTTAGTGGATAGATACTTAAAATTTCTACTTATATGTATGGATAAATGAAATAGATCTTTTTATCACTTTTATCTTTTTGATTTTTTGGTTATATTAGTGTTGTTGCTGATGAGGATGATGTTGATGTACCAAACGATTTATTTGCTGATTTCAATTCATCATATGAAATTTTAATGCAAAATGGGAGACGCATTACTACTTTGTATGGTACTGTGACGGACTACGACGATAATGACGAAGTGGATACAATAGGATGCAGCGATTTTATTTTGGCAGATATCGTAGCAAATACAAGTTCAAAATTTGAAGCCGATTTACTGGGTCAATCATTGTCAACAACTGAACCATCGACTTCGAAAGCTGAGGTAAAGGATACGTTAGTTGGAGCATGATTTTCTATATTGGCCGTCATGGTTGTAAGCAATTCATAAAGGGAAAGCAATTGCGCTTTGGATACAAAGTTTGGTCTTTGTGCACCTCTCCAGGCTACCTGATAAACTTCGAAATATAAAAGACAACAACCCAAAGGCAGCAAAAAGTTATGAAGAAAGATTCGGCAAGTGCGCAGCACCACTCGTGGATATGATAGACGACTTTTCACCTGAAATTCAAAACTTACCTTTTTCCTTTTTTTTCAACAATTTATTCACCGACTTATGCTTACTTATTCGCAGTCTCGAGGTTATTCTGCAACAGAAACAATTAGGAAGAACCGAATACCCTAAAATTGTTCTATTGAGCATAAGAAGAGTCTTAAGAAGCAGCATCGAGGTTTCACAAAGTCTTTCAAAATGAAGGAAACAAACATTGTACTAACCAAGTGGAATGATAATGCTGTAGTTAGCATCGCATTTACTTCTTTGGGAACAAATCCAATTACAAATATTCAGCGGTACTTCAGTAAGCACAAGAAAAAGATTAGTGTTTCAGGGCCATTCGTTATAGGAGAATATAACAAATACATGTGTGGTGTAGACCGTGTGGATCAGAATGTTAGCTTACGAGCATATCGTATTGGAATAAAAGGTAAGAAATGGTGGAAAAGTATTTTCACTTGATTAGTAGATGTCTCGATACTCGACGCATGGCAACTACACTGCTCAGCTCATCCTAATTTGTCGCAGTTAGATTTTAAACGAAATATTGCAAGATATTATTGCAACCATTTTGGTAGAAACCAAAGGCTGTTGGCCCTCGTAAAAGAAATTGAGAAGAAACAAGAAAGGAAACTCTTCGGTACGATGGTAGTAATCCTTACGCAAAAAGAAAGACGATGTGGAGGTGACATGTGCACTTCTGTCGGAAGGACTGAATGTTCGAAGTGCAATATTGGGACGTGTATAAAATGCTTTTTAAGCTTTCATACAAAGCTTTCATTTAATGTTTTCTTTTGATTTTTTTAGATACAAAATCAATTTTTCATAAAAGTGCCAACGTGACCACAGGGTCACACCCATTATCTTGGATTAGGTGGGTTGTATGAAAAAACAACAATTATATTTGACTTTCTTACAGTCTTTGGAAAATACTTATAAAATATGTTTACAAAGAACTAATCTGGGCTGATTCGGGTTAAGTCAGTTGCTTGTCTTCACAGTACTGGACAAGTTCCTGTACTGGCGTGGGAGGCACTTTCTCAAGCTCCCGGCCATTGTGGCGTTCAATTTGTACCACCACCAGGTCCATAGCTATGAAGGCTAAAATAAGAGGAATTTAATATCTTTAGCAATAAAAAGGGCTGCCCTCGGTCTAAAAGGAGCTTTGGCGAAAACTCTCTGTCTGGTTTTACTTTTTAAAGCAAAAATATTACTATTATCTAACCATGGCCATGGACTATCTCGACTTACTCTTGAAATTTTGTTGTTCTGTTCTTAAGTCGACCGACCTTCTAATCGATCCGTCGCCAGCTTTTGCCTGAACCGGTTCTGGTTGGTGGAGTTATTGGATTTGGCCATGGTGCCGTGCTGTATTTGCTGTATTTGCAGTTTCGCGTTCAACTTCGCCCTTGGCATGACACTGGAATATGGAAATTTCTTTCATTCAATATTTGGAATTAAGCCATAAATATTTGCCTGTTAGAACGCTTTTAAAATATGAATCTAGTAGGTACAGAGCTCGTAGAGGATTACAATTGGTATTTTAGAATAAATATAGTTTTTATTGAAAGAGGAAACTCGCTTTTATATTATGATGTCTAATTTTTTTTTTTTTTTTTTTTGTAAAACATTTATGAATGAAACTAGACTACGTTCATATGGCCACCGTGGACACGTTTGCAGCGGTCGATAAGTTGGACCCAATTTTTAACGATTCGGCCACACATTTCGGCCGCAACGGCCGCTATTTCGCGTTCAATGTTGGCTCTGAGCTCTTCCAACGTCGTCGGCGTGTTAGCTTAAACCAACGACTTAACGAAGCCCCACAGAAAATAGTCAAGCCGAGTTAAATCACACGAACGAGGCGGTCAATCGACTGGCTCATGTCTTGAGATAACACGCTCACCATACTTACTCTTCAACAAATCGATTGTAGCGTGTGCTGTGTGGCTTGTGGCACCATCCTGTTGAAACCACATGTCGTCCAAGTCCATATCTTCGAATTTAGGCCAAAAATAATCGGTGATCATGGCGCGATAACGCTGACCATTCACAGTAACGTGACGATCGTTATCGTCGACGAAAAAAAAATATAGCCCAATAACGCCGCCGGCATGCAAACCGCACCAAACAGATTTTTTTTGTAGATGAAGTGGTGATTCATGAAGCACATGTGGGTTTGCACCCGACCAATAACGCATATTTTGCTTATTGACGAACCCATTGAGCCAAAAATGAGCTTCGTTACTGAAGATGACTTTGCGATGAAATTCATCATCTTGGCGCATCTTCTCCAGAACACAATCGGAGAACGTACGACGCTTCAAATGGTCCATATGCTTCAATTCTTGAGTCAGATTGATCTTGTATGGGTGTAAACCAAGATCCTTATGCAAAATACGCCATAATGTGATCTGAGCGATGCCCAATTCTTGAGAACGCCGTGGAATTGACTGATTTGAATCGTTTGCTACGGACGTTTGAGCGGCAGCGATATTTTCGACACTTCAATGTTGTCAAGTCCCTATTGGAAAACCCTATATGTATTCATGGTAGTTTGTTAACGAATACCTATTTGATGATGTTATTTCCAAAAGGTTTTCATTAGACATTTGTGGCTCACAAAAAGGATAAGAAGAGAATACACTAATTTAGTCATGTTCTTTTATGGTATATCAAATAACGAATTTCTATTTGGTAGTTGCAAGGCAATATGGCTTGCGGTTTCATTACATCTTCTCTTTATAGGCGCGAGTGTCATATTCCTATCCACTAGAATTCTCTCTTAGTTGAAACCTCAAGTTTAGGCAATAAATTGGACCAAATCTCAACACTTCAAAAGCATCATCATGCCAATACCGACTGTAGGTACATATGTAGAACTCACTTTGATGTGCCTACTCCTTAACTGACTATAAACAAGAATATAACGTCAATGTCAATCAAACATTTTCAAATGTCAGAAATATAAACTTATGTGTGTACGTACATACCAACATAATGTACAAATGCCGGCTTAACGCAATGTTTTTAGGCGCCACAAAGCCAAAACACGTGCATCAATTTGCATGTACGTATGTCCAACAAGTCCTAAAAATGTCACCCAAATGTGATCGATTTGATTTACGCATTCAAGGATGAAGCATTTCAGTGCAGCCAATCACATTGTTGTCACTTCGAGTCGTCGTCAATTTGCGAAAGATAAACATCAAGCACGATTCTGTTTCTTTTCATTGCGAGTACAAAAGCAATCACCATGGAATCGAGCGCTTTGGCAGTACACATCGCGATCTATAGTTGACTTGACAGTCGGCATTTGATGGTTTTTCACTCGGTAGTTGGTAATCGCTACTCACTGGCAGGTGACAATGGTTTAGGAAATCAACAAAAAAAATGAGACAACGCAAAAATGATATTCCGTCCAATATGCATATCGGTATGACGAATAATTGCGATTGAAGTTGAATAATAATAACAATAACAGCGCGTCAGCCATGGAAAACTTTATAACTTACGACGATTACAATTATTTCTGTTTAAGGCCTCGTACTGATTTCGGTTAACTGCGGCACCGCAATTCGCATTTTAATAGCACCCTGTTCACAAACATGGCCAAGCTATGCTATATGTAAGGGTATAATTGCTAAACAAATATCTCTGGAAGAAGGCCACAGAATAACTGACAACTGGACAAAAAATTTATCAAAGCGAAAAGAAAAAATATCAGCTATACGATACTCAGAAAAATAATAAAATGAAATGATTTAATTTCGGTTACGTGTCCCAAATGCAAGGTACCGCATTTCCAAGTGACTTAGGGTGACGGCAATAAAACGTTGTATTTTTTTTTTTTTTTTTTTTTTTTTTTTTTTTTTGTCAGAATATACCAATATACGAGTATGACTTTTTTTTAAAAAGGCGTTAGTTCGAATACAAACTGATAAACACGCGCCAAGCCTCGGATCTTTTTATTCTTTTCATTCACCTAGAGATTTATTTTTTTAAAATGGTTGTAAATAATATTCCAGGCGGCTGAGGAGCGTGCTTGCTCGGATACTGATAATGTAGAGTTTAGGTTAATAATTTATGAAAGACAAATAAATTTTCGCAGCTACTGAATGGACTGACAAACTAAGCACTCTTATGGTAAATGCATACTATCAATTCCTTTGCAGCCTAGACCCGATACATGCAGAATTTTAAACATATTTCTCTGATTTTTGTCATAAGTGCCATACATTATGCCTAAACTCTCTGTCAAAACATTAGTAATAAATTTCAGTTTGATTTTATGCTCAAGGATATAGGATCTGAAGTGGCTGTACTGTCAATCCTGGCTGGCAAATGTCATTGAACCGATACAAAAAACTGTTTAAAATTGGTGGACAAATTGCGAGGTGACTTCAAATTTAGTTGAACTCGGCACTGTGCTAACTGAATTTTGAACAGATCCGAAGGGTATAGCCTTTTAATCGGAATGGTAATAGCCTTTAGATCATATTTAAATCTAACAGATCGATCTATATGGTCTCAAAAAAAAGTAATGGACCGTTATATGAAGAAGCGTAAATTATAGTATGAATTAACATTCCATAGGAATGTCATTTTTTAATTTGCTTATTTACATTTCAGTCACTTCTGCATACAGTGTGGGCTTATAAAAAAGAAGCTACTTGTGAAATAAGTCAACTGGTATTAAATTAATTTATATACACCGAATTCAAGTAGATACAAGCCTAAACAAATGGGTTAAGAAAGTGACTAAGCAATACAACGAGACTCAGAAAAGAATGTACTTAAAATGCTGCAATTTTCCGTCTCCTACACTACCATGGAGCAGACAATGTCTTTGTCTTTAACTTTAAATTTCGCTCGACCTGCCAAAACCAATGAAGTTTTCATGATGATGCTTATATACATGCACTATATCCAGCACGTATTTCTCAAAAGTAGATTTACAACCACCAACCTAACGGACTTTGTATTAAGCACTTTATGTGCACTAGAATCTGGAAATTAATTGAGGCTCTTGATTTCCAAATAAGCTTTATAGCGTGAGTTCAATTCTATTTAAACGACAAATGGAAGAACTTGACAGATTTTGTACTTGGTGTCAGAAAAATTTCCTTAAGCTTAACGTCAATAAGTGTCAAGCTATAACTTATACCCCTTAGCGCAATCCTATTTCACCATGCTACTATCTGATCTTTAATCTTCCCTTAGTGTATGATTTTCGTGATTTAGGTATTATCTGTGATAAGGAACTCAATTTCTGTTCTCAAATTGATAAAATGATAAAAAAAGACAATTCTGTCCATTGCTATTCAAGCGCTCGTCTATGCAGTTTCCCAATCCTTATTTACCTGTACATAACCTTTCTTAGGCCTCTTTTTGAGTATGCAAGCCATGTTTGGTCACCCAACTACAGAGCTCACATCCTCCCGCTAGAAGATGTTAAACGCCGATTTTTACGATTTTCTTTACGTGAACTTACCACCATACACTGATCGGCTGAAACTTATAGATTTACAACCCGTTTATAGACGCCAAAATGTTGCCGATATTCTCTTTAGTAACCAGATCTTAATTGGTAATATTGGTAATATTAATTGTCCTTTTTTACTTCAACTTATTTCTTTTAACACCGACCCACGCAACCTTAGGTGATTTTTCTACTCAATTTTCATAGAACATATTACGGACACGTTAAGCCAATGTCTAGATGTTTCATGAAGTTAACGATATTCTTCCTCTCTTCGACTACCACCTCGGCAAACTATCCCACAAGAACATTCTCACGTTGTAACTTTTTTTAACCGCTCATTTTTTATCTTTCATCTTAAACGAAATTATTAGTTATAGGAATATATTTGCAATAAGCTTGAATAAATCTGTCTAAATCCACCTCATACGGATTGTAGTAGAAAGTAATACGAGTAAATGTGATTTCTATTTCCATGATAATATTGTTTAACAAATGTTAATAAATTCACAAATTTTAACATTGGCTTTTGCCGTCAGCTAGAAGTGAGAGTTTTAACATTTTATAATTTATAAAACAATTGCGGAGCAAAGCTCAATCGAATTATTCTATACGAATATATTATTGAATTAAAGCATACAATTTAATTTAAAAACCTTCATCAATTATCTGTTTTTTTTTTATATGTTTGAACAATACCTAATTAACTATACAGAACTCTCCAGTGTTGGTAATTGAGGATTGATTTAATCTGGTTTGGCGAAAAATCATTTTCCTCCTATTGCACTCTTCTTATATCCCATTAGACGGGGCATATTCCGATGAAATAGTTAACTTCTTTCCTAACTCGCAGATTGCACATAAAGCATTAGTTTTGAAAACGTTACTGAAGGATAAGCAATACTTGTAGGCTTTCGCTTAGGCTCATTATTTTGCATCAGCGAGGAATTATGTTTACTGCATAATCTAGACCATTCTCTGTAGAATTGCAGTATATAACGAATAAGGTTCTTTTCGGTTACATGGGGTAAGCGTTGGTTAAGGACAGACAATGCTTTCGAGATATAGAGGAAAGATAGTCCTAATGTAAAAATATGTAGGGGTAATCCAATCTCGAGGTGAATCATGTTGCTTACAGAGTTTTCCGGTAACCTAAAAATTTTCTTGACTAAGTATGTTATTCGTCTTTCGACTTTTTCGTATTGAAAAATTCCCCATTCCTGAGTAGCGTAGCACATTATAGAAATCATCACTGCTTCGTAAATTGTACACTTTGTGCACAGTGCAATGTGACTTTTTCAAGAATTTCCTTCCAATTGCAGTTTATTGCCTTTTTAGCTTCTTTTAGTTTGTCTTCCCAATGCTTCTTCAAAGTTAAGCAAGGTGTTAAGATGACACCAAAATATTTACAGTACTCCACTACCTCAAGTTTTTTTATTCTGGAAAACCCATTTTTCATCTCTCTCCAAGCGACCAATTCCATTGCGGAATACCATTTATTGGTTTTGACATTGAAGATCCAAATATTGCAGATCTGCTTTAATTTATTGATCATCTGCAATTTCGTTGGGGCTTCCGACATGATGACGATGTCGTCTGCGTACATATTAATTCCGAAGAATTCGATCCCTCCTGGGAAAAATGTTGGTATTTCGCCTAAGAGCAATAAAAACAGTAGGGGACTCAAAAGGCAACCCGAGAGCGAATCAAACCAGTTTAACAAGCTTTTCTCATCGCAAATTGCGGTTCTACTTTCCTCCAGAGAAATTGTATTTTTTTGAGGGCTTTTGTCGACACTTCTAGGTTACTTAGTTTGTAAAAAAAGCGATTTTCCGTCAATGAAGTCAAATCCTGCTTTAAGGTCCACAGAGAACGCAGTTTTTGCCTTTGCCTAAATACGTCCTGACAATGCTTATCGGCGTAAAAGTATGTTATTGTCTTAAGTCAACTTGGACCTCACGTACGATTATACCATTGGCTTCGACCCAAACTGTCTACCGTTTCAAGATGATTCATTATCGCATTGAGGAACAATATGCCTCTGTAACTATATATTTGGGTCGTCATACGGTTTGTAGTGTTCGCGGTTATGTGAAAAATTTGTTAGTCTGTCTTCCTTACAACATAAAATGCGACAAAGTATTTGCCACGAGTTTACTAGTACAAGCGAAGGTGTAATTTTTATTTTTAGATTTCGACATCCATCCGGAATTGGTAGCACAATTTAATTTGTACCGAAACAATGTTGTTCATTGCAAATTCATCGCAAACGAAGGAAATAGCTTTTGAAACCACTGTTTTATATCTGCTAAGTTTAATATATATTATAGCGTACTAGTATATAAATTGACTTATGTACATCGCTATACTATTGTTGTTATGTATTTATAGTAAATGATTGTGGATAGCAGATGTGCAAAAAAACACGGCTATTGCCTTAATCAGGTATTTTTGGTATAATATAATACATATATATATACCAGCACATCTAAATCAATATGCCTGTGCGGTTAATGCTGCTGCATTAAGAACTTTATGACGTACCCTTCATATGCTTTGACTATTATAGGCATTTATCAGCACCACATTATTTGTCTGATGGGTAAAGGGTGAAGATATTTGTGGTTTATTATTCTATATCTGTGAAAGGTATCTCTTGGTAGCAAATACTATTTAGAACACTGATAAGTTCCCGTTCAATTTCAAAAAATGATTTGGTAATCTAACAAACCAAAGAGCCAAAAAGCCTAAAAGGGGAAATATTTCAACGAAACTGTGTTACCATTAGGTTTTCATAAGTGTCGTTCGTTAAATTACTATTTACTTCGAAATAGGCGAACAGTTGTAATTTACAAAAAAGTTATAGGTGAGGATAGTGGCATTTAGTAGTTCTAAAACAATTGCTGGGTTGTGAGCGAGTAACACTAAACTGAGGAATACATAAGTCGCACGAATATCTGGATCTGTTTCTGTATCTGTATCGACATGAAAGTCGATATAGAGATCGAATTCAAAGATTTTTGGTTAAGTCGATTTGCCGGGTCAGAGGTGACTTTGCTATTTGCAGGTGAATCTGATAAAAAATTATTTAAGATTCTCATGGTACGCTGAAAACTTTTACAAGCCTCTGTAGCTCTCTTATGTCATAGATGCAACATTTTTCTAGGTAAAATATATTTATAAAGACGTGAACAGAAAAGATGAAAATGGGATCATCACACTATACCTCCTCATTCACGAATGATATTGATTTCATGTAAATTTGATAAGATTGCTTGGTGGAACCTTATGCTACTTGAAATCTTGCAACCTAAAGCTTTTATCGAATATAAATTTTTTTTTTTTAAATCAAAGGAAAGAAAGACACGTACCGATATACTCGTACGCTGGTTTTAAATGTCTGAATGTTGCGATGACTTGAAAATAGAGATCTCAGCAGGGCATTTTACAAGCGAGTTGTACGGCTTAGGAATGAATATTTTATACTTTAGAGTAAGTCCGAAAATGGGCTTGAGGATATACTGATGAGCATTCATTGTATACGGTTAAATAGTGTTACGGTTAAAGATTTGAAGGGGCGTAATGCTACGCGAAATCTATGGCGCGCTGGTAGTGGAGTAATAATGATAGAACAAAGTGAGATACGAGACATTACGTCAGTGTTCGAAAGTGTCCATTGTCTGAGTGTTATTATCATTATCCATGGGTCTTATCGCTTGGTTTTAAATCCTGTGTAGCAGGTGCTGAGATGTTTATATGGTACCTGACCAGATATTGGAATTGTAGTCCAATTTTTGGCGGATAAATGCCTTATATATTGAGGCCACATTAGAGAGCGGAAAAATATTTCTTACATCGTTGGAGGAAGTTTAGACATATCGCAGCGTTTTTGGGGACATCGAATATATGATCATACTTCAGTAAGTTTTCGTTGACATACATACCCGAAAAGATGGTTTCGGTTTCGCAATGCAAGTGCCATTCATAGATAATGACTGGGTGTTGAAATGTCGCAAAAATAGCAGACAGAATTGTATTTTGGAAGCATTGATTTCCACTCTGTTGATAGTTCCATAGTTGATTATGCTGTTAATTTCAGAATTTAACGAGCTCATCATACTCTGTCGTTCTCGATCTAGAGCCGATGAGCAGAGACTTTAGTCCGAGAACGAGAGTACTGTCGTCAGCAATATTCGACTGGAAGCAAAAGGGAGCCCTGGGGCACGCCAGCATTATTTTGTGAGTGTCAGACTTGAAACCATCCAACATAACTTGAATTAAATGTTTCAAAAGATAATTGCTACTACATTAAAGAAGCGAGTCGTCGATCTCAAATTCACGCATTTTCGACAAAAGAGCCTGATGTCAAAATCTGTCAAATGCTTTAGAAATATCAAGTGCAACGTCCTTGCTTTCGGCAGATTGATGTACGCCGTGGTTCCACCTTTAGGTGAGACATGACATCAAAACACCAGTAGAACTGTTGCTACAAAAAACTACAAAAAAACTGCGGCCAATTCGAGATAATTCCTGAGCGGATCTTCTATCAGTGTTTCTATGACCTTGGAAAGAAGTGACATAAGTGCAATGGATCTGTCGGGAATTAGAGAGAAGAAGATTCGATTTTTTTTAGGGACTGTCTGTACGAATGCTATTTTCTATCTGCTCAAAAAGAGAATTGATGAAAAAGCCTTTGCAGTCGTTTTGCCAACTTAAAGGAGCACTTTTTCAAAAAAAGAGGAGATACACCTTCTTGACCAGCAGATTTATGGATGTTAAGTGCTCTTAGTACTACTCGAGTGCGACAGTGGATTCGTACCATTTAAAGTTCGATGTATTGGGGTATAGTAGACAAAGCACAATCTGGATGTGTTGAACTGGCTGAAAAGTGTGCAGTAAGCAAATTGGCCTTGTCCAAAGAGCTAACAGCTGGAATGTCTTTAGAAGTAAGCTTAGGTATGGAGGATTAGGTTGAATTTCTATTATTTTTGACGAAGCCACCTAGAATTTTTTATATTAAAATCGCCCGTAATAACGATTTGAGTATAAGGATTTAAGAAGACAGTTTTTGGAACGGAGTTAGACAACGAATCAAACCCGCTAAAGGTAGAATTGCTGGGCAGTTTTAGGTATCTATAAATAAAGATGTTTTTTTTTTATATATATATAATCCCGCGCGTGCACCAAGGGGATATGAATACCCTTTTACTGGTTTTTCTCCACGGCGCGAGCGGGTGGTGTAGTAGTTTGAAACTCAGGTGTATTAGGTTTCGATATTTTTCCCAGAGGTGGTTGTCAAACTGGACGGGACGAGCAAGTGCATCCTCAACCATTGGGTCTCAGTACGTGCTAGTTCTTAGTTCGTTACCTTTAGCCCAGCCAGCAACCACTCCAACATCAGTGTTATGCCTTCATGTCAGTGTTGACGCCGGCGGGATTCTCATATAACTACATGCAAATTCTACGAAAAGAATTTTTCAGAGAATTGCCTCTCACGGGATTAGAACCCGCGACCTCTGCTTGAGGAGTGTATACATATACCACTACACAACGGCCACCCCCATGTAGTGTATTTGTGATAATTTGCTTATGGAGATAGAAGTTTAACTACATGAAACTGAATTCTGAATTGTAACAGGAATTACATTATGCTGGAGTTTGGTAAGCTACATTACTTTGCCATTAAAAAAAAAAAAAAAAACAATAATTTTCTGAACAATGAACTAGTCCGCAGAAATGTTCATTTATAGATTTAGCTTTAAAACTATCCAAGATCGAGTTTGATATCGTACTCCAAAGTGCTTTGGTACTCTTCATCAGTACATCGGTACACTTTTTGAAAGTTTGCAAATATACGAATTATAATATGATAAGAATAGCATATGACTATTTGCTTCCGAACCTAGTCAATGTTGCGTTTATTTTGAGCAATTCTCTTCAGTTACGTTTACTTTTTCAATGTGGTCAAAGATAAAGTTTTCTGATTTTTTAAATAAATTTAAGAGATATTGATTTAAATTGTCCATCCACCGTTTCTAATCGGAAAATATTAACATTATGGTTAATATTAATCAGTTAAATTAAAACCCTATTACAAGATATCAGCGCTACCATTGATTACAATTATCCTAAAAAATATGATTTTATATTCATGTAGTCCCGAGTTTATTTGCCACTGTTCTTGTTCTACAAAATAGTAGCATAGGTTGTAAGCTATTAGTCTATAACGTGTTCTAATTCACATTTATTGTAACCGATAGTGGTTATGATTGTCAGAGGAAAATTTCATAGCTCCCACCTTCTGTCTTGTTTTGAGTTCTTATGTTAGAAGACTTTTATTACCTAGTCCGCTTTTATGGAATTGACATCTTAGGTTGTAAGTTTTCTAAAAGTTTGGTAGGATTAAGAATTTTCTTCGACTCTCCCTATATATTGTTCAATAGGATGATAAGCTTTGCAGATATCGTCATCTAGTTAGTAAAGAAATTTGTCAGTCTTATATCTTATAATTTAATGCGATCTTTTCAACAGTATTTATGCGAAATATCAGCTCGTAGCAAGCTGATTTTCTTGTATCAAAATGTGCATTTTATTTAGAATATGTATATTACATGATAAAATGATTTAAAAACAATTATAAATTCATATTCAGAAGATACCGATTATACTCGTTATTGAAAAAATCAAAAATATACCATATACATATACATCTTCTTCGCTTTCTATTCTGACACTTAGCTACAAATTGCTAAGCATAAGTTAATTGTACTGCTATTTAAAATAGTAATACAAGCAATTAATGAAACTAAAAATATGTTTGGCAATAAGAGGCAGGTTTTTCCATTTTTAATATATTGAGCAATGTAAGTAACTTGTTCTCTCAATTCTTCCATCGTATTATACAATGCAAGTAAGCCCGTATCAACCTAAATTATATTAATATCTTTTCGTATACATTATTTCTTAAAGATTTGTTACGTCTCATCACAAATGTTACATCCTTATTCCCGACTCACCCGCAAGTTTTTTTCCATTGCACTCTTTCGTCACTCCAGTGCCACATTTATAGCTTCCACAATAAGAGCCAATAACTGAATGTGACAGTCCCTTTGTATAAATGACCCTAACGTGGCTTTTACTTGAACGTGCACATAACATGTGCCAACCCAATGCACAAGGACGGGCGATCCTTCCTTAGCGCATACCACCAATTTAAAGGCTGCCAGAGCACCTAGATTTGTTTGGCATTCTGCTCGAAATCATAAATTAACTGTAAAATCTAATCTTGCAATTTTAATCGATTTACGTCGCACAGCATGAGTTATGGATACTTTTCAGCCTGACAAACCATTGCCCTCTCAGAACAATATGTATTGGGTTCCACTGTGCAAGTGCATCACCTTGGTAATAAATTTCTTCAAAATCAAAATGCCACTACCAACAATAACACTACCACCACAACTACCACAACCATCACCACCAACAACAACAATAACAAATCTGCCAACATATCAGTGAAAACAATATCAAAATAACTCTAAGGAGAAAGAAGAAAAGCAGAGAAGAGTTAAAAAAAACCTATGCTGCTCCATGATTTGTGATCCGGAATGACCTTTCCCACAAATCACACAACACTTAGAAATATTAAAGGCAGTTACACTATATGAGTTCTATGACGCGACGCAAGTCTGTCTAATGGTAAAGAAAGCAAGGGGGGGGGGGGGCGGGTCGGGCGAAATCTTAGCTTTGGTTTTGACTTGGACTTCGGTTTTGGCTTATGTGGCAGCATGAGGGCTGGCCCACTCCAAACCCTGCAATGATTGCGATTCATTAGATTCACATTTGTGTACGTGGATAGCTCGCATGCGAGCACATTCGCATGCCGCGCAACAGGGAAGATGATGCCTGGACCTGAATTAGTGATGATGCATTTTGGAATAGAAGATTGCAATCGGATTGTATACTCCTATAGTGCGCATTCATACGCGTACGTTGTTGTTGCTACTTTTGTTGTTGGTGGTGGCGGCGGCAGCGATGGTTGGTGGTAGTTGGTGTGGCTGTTGAGTAGATGTGTGAAATACAGCGGTGCATAACCTCAAAATACGGTTCAGGTCAGGAGGATGACCTAGTATATCAATTTATTGTACACTCGCAATTTGGCTTAGATCTTAAAGAAGATGTGCACGACCTGACTTGACACTGCGGCTAATCAGTAATTGTCGAGGTCTAAGATTGAGGTTGTGATGTAACATTCATCCAACTTGTGAGGCAATTGTTTCCTTTTTTTCTTTTTCGGACCAAGTCATCAGATTTGACTTAAGGTTTATTTCGGTTTTTAGGATCTCTATAAATGACTTGACATGGTATGATATGTTATAAAAAAAATGTCTTTTTTAGACAAAAAGTATACCTTCATTGTCTTAACTTTGCTTAGGCATAAGGCTGTTGATAACGCATATGTTAGTATATGAATGATACATAGATTCATGTTCCACCAACTACGAATCAACTTGAATTGATGTTGATATCGGATGTCATCTCAACCATAACTACAAAGTTTTTGTTACTTTTTATTTTACATTTATTTTTCACTCTCTGCTCCATTGCGTTTCAATTTTTCGATTGTTCCGCACCAAATTGACTCGATTGGCCGGCTCACTTTTGTACCATTTAGGACCAGAAAATGATATTTTTTTTTATTTTTTTATAAAAGATAGAGGGCTTCGTTTTATTTGAAAATCGCAACCAATAGATTTAAGTAGCAGAGGTGCTTAATTGCAGTCCAATAATCCGCAAGTTTTATGGCAGTTAGTTAGTTTAGAATGCGGGTTGTGGCATATACTTACTTTTTTTATCCATCTTTCACAAGTTAATAGATGCACAATATTACATATTGTACATATTATTATTTTTTCTTTTTTTTTTTGTAGGAACTGAGCACTCTTTAAAAGTTCCTTTAATAGAATCTTTTAGTCTTTCGAAAAAAGAAGCGTAAGCGCTTCAGTGACAAGATATCTACAGTGCCATATGCGAATATAATTGGACTAATTATAGCCAGAAGGCCGACAGCGCCTAAGATGCTTTCGACGTAACATGTTTAGTTCAAAGAAGTTTGTTATCCACAGAATGATATCCAAATAGTAAGCTTGCTCCTTCTTGTAAAAAGAACAACTTCAGTTTTGAGAGTATTCACTAATGAAACTCTGCTCTCGACTTAGTATATGCACCATCATATTTAATGAATGTTGCCAGCTTGGTTGATCGTCCCCTTTTAAGGACTTTGGCAAGCCTACCGGTTCCACCGACCGACCTCGTATTCGATTCTGAGTTCGTTATACCTATGGTCTTTGTCTCCGATAGTACTTTCCAGCCAGCAATCTCCTTATCATATTTATTGGGTAAAGTTTAGTCGGTTACTTGTTGTCTTACTCTCGTAACCAAAGTTGGCTGAGAGTCAACATTGCTTACAACCAGGTCAGACGATAGCATGAAATCCAGGAAATGATTGCTCATCACGTTGCATTTGCTACTGTCCCAAAAAGTATTCCGAGAATTAGCATTAATTATAATTTTGTATGTTTTATTTGCCCTAATTTTATAAAAAGCGATTACTTTTCATATTCACCCTTACGACAATGATTTATCTTCACCGTGTTTATTAAGGGAGTTCTTAAAGGTAAATAATTTTCTCTTAAACGAAAAAAACTGAGTTTGAATCAAAACCCTGTTTATATGTATAATATATTGAAACGAATTCAGACATATAAGTTTAGGTAAATGTCGCCTAAACGTATCTTGTCGGTACAAATTCTAGGCCACTCTTTCGACTATTTCGGGCTTTGTCTTTCCAATAACGTGCTAAATATTGGACACCAAAACCTAAATAATTTACAATTTATCAGCAACACATCGATTGCAAATTGAGTGGTCCATATCGCGATATAAAGTTGTTGATGTGTCGAGATCTCAGTATGTTAAGGGGTTCATAGGTTCAAAGTATGGCCCTATTTTTGGAAAACTAAATCCCAATATGTCCCACCATAAACACGGCGTTTTTGCTTGTGTGCAAAAACTGAACCTCGTTACTAGACACAATTTTCCGACAAAAATAGAGGGCAATCCAAAACTATTTAAAAGCTCAATCCGCGAACTCTTATTGAAAGCCGTAGTCCTGTGATACTACTTGAATCTTCAATCGGTGTAGGCCTTGATATTTGCGTAAAATTTTCGATATGATAGACGAAAAAAACCAAACCATTACGATCGACTTCGAATTGACAATTCCGGATATTATTTAGTACTATATTTCTCCACAACACGGTAAATAGCGAGCTCAGTTACCCAATAATGAAGACCAAAAAACAACGCAATTTAATTAAACACCGATTATCAAAGTAAGTTTGAATGACTCGGAGACGTTCTCTTAATGTATGCCAATTCATAATTATTTGCCAAACAATATTTGATGTAAATGTTAAAAAAAAAACTTTCATGAATGATAGCATGGTTAAAAAGATATCCCTTTCGGAAATCCTACTATTAAAAAAAAAAAACACATCCCACAAACCCTTCTGACATATTTTGAGCGATGCGAACTACAGTAGAAAAAATAATAACAGGATCATTATTGACGACTATAAAAATAAACCCTAAATGTTTATTTTACACGCTATCCGAAAATTAATAACTTAAATACCATTTCACAATACATTGATACAATGCTGGAAGGGTTTTTCGTAGATTTTTCGTATTTTATTCTCACGGTACAAATTCTCTCCTGAAAATCTCTCAGAGATAATTACATTTATTATTATTTTATTGCTAAATAAAAAGGAAAATACATTCGCCCTGATTTACCAAGTCTTTCTAGTTTTCAAACTTGCGACATCCAAAAGTCTTAAACAAATATGGTGCGTTCTGGTGGTTGTTTAAAATAGATAAAGGAAGACAACCGGTGTGTCACTTCAAAGCTCTCTTAAAGACTTTGAAATTTAGCACTAAGATACAGGTTCCTACTGAAAGCTGAAAGCCAAAAAACTAGCCTCATCATCGGGTGCGACGCTAACGCTCATCACAAGGTATGGGGCAGTACCGACAACAACGATAGAGGTGAGTCACTTCTTGATTCTATTTTAAGTACTCATCTCATTGTTTACAACATGGGGTGGCCGTGGTGTAGTGGTATATGCATTGACTCCTCAAGCAGAGGGTCGCGGGCTCGAATCCCGTGCGAGGCAATTCTCTGAAAAAGTCTTTTCATAGGATTTGTATGTAGTTATATGAAAAAGCCCTAGGTGTCAACTCTGACATGAAGGCATAACACTTATGTTAGAGTGGTTGCTGGCTGGGCTGAATGTAACGAACTAACAACTAGCACATACTTAAGACCCATCTGGCTCGGCCCGTCCAATTTGACAACCATCTCTGGGAAAAATATAGAAATCTAATACATCTGAGTTTCAAACTACTACACCAGCCGCCCGCGCCCTGGAGAAAAGCCAGTAAAAGGGTGCGCCGCGCGGGATTATATAAAAAAAAAAAAAATTATTGGCTCTTGTCTCAGACAACATCACTCAAATGCTAAACGAACTGAATTGTATCATCCGAGCACTTGTTTTCGGACCACAGGTACTTCAAAATTAGCCTGAGTGATGCTCTCTCCAGCGAAACAGCATTCCGCAACTATCGGAAAATTAATTGGCCAAAATACAGAGCAATACTCTCAGAAACACTATTTTCTGAATTCTCAAGTCCGCCGCGTGACACCAATGAGCTTGTCATGAATTCACCCTGGCTTTCAATCAGGCTATTGCTGCAAGAAAAAACCGCACTGGTAAACATCAGCACTAAGACCGCTTAGAAACACATGCAGAAAACTTTTCAACCTTGCAAAAAGCACAAGATAAGTGAACTCATACAAAGAATCCCTCAAAATATACAAAAAAAGAACTGAAAAAAGCAAAGCGACAATCATGTAGAACATTCTGTGACAAAATTAAATGATGAATCACTCAACTAGCTACTGGACACCAACAGGTAGCTCATTATTCGCGGCCAGTAATAACCAAAACAGGACTACTGCGACCGTAAACAAAAACAAAACAAACAAAACTTTTGCTAAAAGATGTGTCAGCAGTGGCACGCCGCTAGGTGGTCTCCTTTCTCTTCATCTTTGGAATTTAGTGGCCAATGAACTGCTGATATACGTAGAAACGGAAGGTAGTAGGGTGATTGCCTATGCGGATGACGTTGCTATAGCCGTCACAGATAGGCATCTTAATACCATCAAAGAACTCTTTCAAATAACTCTTAAAAGATTAACCCGTAGGGCGGATCCCTGTGGATTGAGAGTAAACCCCCATAGAACTGATCTTATCCTCTTTTCCAGGAAATATAAGACTCCAGCCATAGATCATACCTCAATTAATGGTACCAGAAGACACTGAGTGCAGCAAAATATCTGGGTCTCATTTTTGATAGGAAACTAAACTGGAAACCTAATTTTCAAGAAGGAGTCAAGAAAGCTACTATAACAAATGGGGCCGTCAACCTCGAATAACACTTTGGCTATACATCCCGGTCATAAGACTGATACTCACCTACGGTATTGTTGTCTGGTGGATGTTCTAAGACATTGCAGTCAACTGCAACAAACTAAGCAGAGTCCAAAAACTGCATGTCTAGGCATAAGTGGATCTCTACGTTCCACTCCTTCCGTGGCTTTACACATTCTGTTTCAATTGGCATCCCTCGACATCTTCAGCAGGCAAGTAGCTGCGACTGCAGCTATTCTCCTTAAAGCGAAGATATAGTGGACAAATAATTTATTTGGCGACGCTAATATTCTTAATATATTAGGAATCCACACAGAGAACGCCGATTACAAAATACATAACTTTAACTTTATTTTAACAAAGACTTTCATGTGAGCTTCCCCTCTAGATCCTTCTAGAAGGAAGATGCTTTCATGGAGGACAAGTCTATCCACTTCTACACAGATGGATCTAAAACCGATAGCGGGGTTGGGGGCGGTGTTTTCTCCTATAAGATAAATCTTAGCCTCTCGTTCTCTTTTTCAAACTTGAAATTTTGGCGATTAAGAAAGCTTTGTCCTGGCTGAAGCAAAAACGTGATATCTGCAAAGAATGTCCTCATCTTTTCGGATATTCGGGCCGCTATCAAGTTCTTGGACTCGGTCTCTTTAAATTCTAAAACCGCCTTTGAACGCCGATTATTTCTAACGGAGATGGCAGAACAGCGGATTGTACTTTCCACCTGTTAATATCTCAGTCTTTGCTGTTGGATGGGATTAAGTCGATTACTTGATTCTTTTCTTTCGTATAATTTTATTCTGGAACCTGCATTATTTTTTGTTAGCTTGGGCTGTGTTTCTTTTATAAATTTAACAATACCACTTAAACTTTGTGACCTTTTGCTTACAACATCTGCTTTTATGAAACTAAGCAATTTTTTTTTATAAAAATTACAGCACCTTATTTTTAAAATGATCTTTGTTTTTTCAATCATCAACATTTAGTTATTCGTTTAATTATTTTATCTACACATTGTAACAGTAACGGATACTTCAGTTAATAAGAAAAAAGGACCACAGCATCAAATAGAACTTTATAAAGTGCACTCATTACGGAATTTGTCTTGTAACTTGCGAAAACGAGGTGCAACTGAAGTAATACTTTGATGCGCTTTAGAAGTGTGTAGTTCTGGTGAAAAACAGAAACTTTTATCAGTAATGTGTTAGCTTTTATGATTAACATGGTTTTGCAATTGTAGTACATATAATACTAATAAACGATATCGAGCTACCTACATTTTTATAATAACGTGATAATAACGTCGAGTTTGAATTTATTTCTAAAAACGAAACGCTTCTAATATTTGTTTTCATAAGAGCAAATAAAAATAAACTTCAAAAGAAAATACGTAGATAGAAATTTTTGTATTGTATATATGTGTATAACACATGGGCTGAAAACTTAGTGCTGTTTTATAGTTAAACACAAAATTTTTGCAAAATTCAACTTTATTTATCAATATAGTTGCCTACGACGATACACTGATTGAAACGATTTTTCAATCTTTCGATACCAGTTTTGTAGTACGATTTCGTTTAGCCTCAAAATAGGTTTCGGCGATTACTTATTCATCGGTCTTAAATCTATTTCCGGCGAGCATTCTATTGAGGTCTGCGAACAGCAAATAGTCGTTTGGTCCCAAATCAGGAGAATACGGTGGGTGGGGAAGCGATTCGTAGCCGAATTCATTCAATTCCACCATCGTTTTCATCGACTTGTGACACGGTGCATTGTCTTGATGAAACAGCACTTTCTTTTTCTTCAAATGCGGCCGTTTTTCTGCGATTTCGTCCTTCTAATGCTCCAACAACTCAATGTAATAGTCGCTGTTCATAGTCTGCCCCTTTTGGAGATAATCGATAAAAATTATTCCATATGTATCCCGAAATACGGATGCCATAACCTTGCCAGCCGACTGTTGAGTTTTTGGTCGTTTTGGACGAGGTTCGTCGCCTGCTCGCCACTCAGCTGACTCCCGACTTGACTCTGGTGTGAAGTGATGAAGCCAAGTTTCATCCATTGTCACATTCGGCCTTATTGCGGTTAAACAGCTTTAAACACTCCTTTGAATCATCAACACGTTGTTGTTTTTGGTCGACTGTGAGCAAACGTGGCACCCACTTTGAACAGAGCTTTTGCATGTCCAAATATTCGTGTATGATATATCCAAAACGCTCTTTTGATGTTTTTTTGATGTTTTCATCTGAAACAGCCTATTTTGGACGTCCACTGCGTGCATCATCTTCGGTGCTTGTATGACCACTTTTAAATTTTTCAATCCACTTGCGAATGGTTCGTTCGGCTTGTACAGAGTCAGGGTAACACTTATCAAGCCATTTCTTTGCATCGGCTGCATTTTTTCCCATCAAAAAGCAATGATAAATCAACACACGAAATTGCTTTGAATCCATTTCACAATAACAAAAGTTGCTTCACTCACAACGCTATATCTCGAGAACTAATCATCCGACAGCTGTCAAACTTATACACGTAACTTTTGAATGTTGGTATTGTATTTGAAATAGTATGGATTTAATTCAAGTGGTGTCTTCTCTTTGAAACGGTCCGGACTTTTCAGCCCATGTATTATTCAAGAGATTCGGCAATTCTGCTTAAAAACTCTCGTTGTAAGTTTGATTGCCTCCGATTATTTATGTTTATTACCTACAAATGTACATACTCATAGGAGGAGTAAAACAAGAAGAAAATTTTGTATTTAAATAGACTACGTCCAACAAAATGCATACATATCTAAGCGGTAAGTCAAACTTGTACCTTCTTTTCAAATTCAATTGAAACTTGCTTCAGTTTCATAAAATGTACTCAAAAATTATAAAATTATTTTATTGTACAAAATCATTTTGATAATGTCTGCCCTTGTTACTGATTGCAACTTCGGGATAGGATACAGTTACAAATGAACCTTAAAATGTTTCCTTTTGTTCGCAACACACGAGCCAGGATACAGAGTTTTTAGTATCACTAAACAGATATTCAAAATGTCTTTCACAAAAAGAAAAAAAATCAATCCCTAAACCTTCGTGTAAATCACGATCTGTATCGTGAACAATGTCGGGCAGTTCGTGTTAAGCTATAAAAATGACTGAAGGTAACTTTTCACTGGAAACACCCAAAAAATGTGCTTTAGAGCGAGAATTAATTCTCGCTTCTTTTCAAAAGTTCTGTATTGTTATTTTATTATCATAAATGCTTTCAATTGGAAATTAAATGTATGATTTTGCTTCTATATTTCTACGAATATATCTGTATCTATTGTACAATAGATCCGATTTCATAGATATTACAAAAAATATGCCATTCAAGGAAATAAAATAAACCCTTTCATTTTTATTCAATTTTATATAATATATACCATACTCTGCATATTGAAATGATAATTTGAATCGACGTTAGATATTGGAATAGTATTTACGGACGAGAATGTTGAAGGCATGTGGTCCACTCTGTCTTATAATCCAATTGGTAAAGTTAAAATATTGTTTAAGTTACTGAATATTAGTAACAATACGTTTAGGGCGTGTGGACCCGGAGTAGTACCTGTCTCTATCTTAACGATAATTGCTCTTGCGCATAGGTAACCCAGTCTTTGGCAAAAGATCAGTTTCTGTGATCGATCACCTATTACACTTTTTGGATATATCCCGGGTCAACTTTTTAAAGTGTAACTTTTCGTCGATCTTTGGGCAATAATTCTGAAATCTTATGGAAGGAAAAAGCGAAATGATGTTCCGGAGAAACTTCAATGAAACGAATTCTTTTCCATTTTGCATCCACTTGATGACCGCGTGATAATACTTGTAAAATACACTAATAATACCTAACAAGAATGAAGTGTTCGTTTTTTAACGATGTTGTATTAATATTTCCATCAGAAGTGCTACTACGTAGACAATAAAGTTATTCCACTCCAAATTCACCTTAGAATTCATCTCATTATGAACGCTAAAAAAATCAATAAAAAATGGGAGGGGCTATCGCACGTTGTGCCACAGCTCGGACAAAATGAGACATAGGAGAGGAACGAAAAGGCGACAAAATCGGAGTAGGAAACAACAAAAAGAGTGGGGTTAACGCACGTGGTGGGGAAATAACTTGGTCGAATGAGCCATGAGCGGTAAAAGGGGTGAGTGCTTTGGTGAGTGAACAATGCACGAGTTACAAACATAGCAACAACATCATAATATCATCACCATTGTTGTCTATCTAGATATTACTTGGTAACAATACTAAGGTCATCATAAACATGTTACGTAAAATTTCAGCTAACAACAAAATTTGCCTTGATTTGGCTTGGCTTGTTAAACACCAAGAAAATATATGAAAAGTTTTTTTGGAGTACCAATAATGTAGAGTGTGCATCCTCATTTTAACTATTTATTGAGCTTCGTAAAGTTTTATTTTCATCGCCTAGTTTCCTAGGCTGACCATTTTTTTTTTTTTTTTTTTTTTTCTTCTAGAGGCCATACGATAGGTCAAAGTTTTGTGTAGATAGCGGAGGTTATGTTCAAAATAGAATAAAACAATTTGTTTTGAGTCGGAGTCTGCCCCACATTTTTTTAATAACATAAACTAAGTATATATATCTACTTCAACTACAAGTTATCCTAAGAAAAGTAATCACCACAGAAAAGTAAGGTTGCTTGGCTGCATCTTTCATATATATTTGGGCAAAATTCGTGTTATCTAGCTATTTTTGAATTTTTTTTTTCAATCAAATATGAAAGTTTGAAGGCTGGCGCTTATAGTGTATTTAGACCACATTTTTTGATCTTTTATGATAATAATTGGTTCCAACAAAAAGATAATAACTCCCTTATATCGAAGCCATCGTTTGACAAATTACAAAATCCTCAAAAATCTATTTCTTATTAATAACTTATTAAAAAATTTAAAAATTATACGCTGATCCAACGTTTTAAAAATAGTGTGATCCATACAAGGTATTTACAAATAATCATTTGCAAAAGGATGGTTTTTAAGCACCGTAGCGTTAGTACATGATAAACTAAATCCGCTGGTAGTGATTATCAATTCGATGTCAATAACAACTGTTTTGCCTTTGTCCGTCAATTATGTGGAAAATTTTGTTAAAAGATTTCGACCTTCACCAGTAGAAGAACTAGATAGTGCAGGAACTAGAACTATGAGAGTATAGCTTGCGACAGGATTGGACCCTCGAGGGGCTTGAATTTTGAGATTTGAGACTCAAATAAACCCACCAAAAAGCACTATCAACTTTGTAACATCTACGTTTCTCTTTGAAAATGAGGCGACATATTACGTCACAGTCAATCTAGCAAGAAGTTACTAGATACATTTTATCACAAAATATGCCGGTGAATTCGCTACCGATATCGTGCGATTTGAAACTACTCAAGTACTTTTGTGATGCTATTTACTTATTTACTATTGCTTTGGTATGCTTCTAACTATTCAGGTTTTGAAAGTCATATATACGGCTCGATATTGGTAAGATATATCCCTAAATGCTTAAAAGAGTGTCTCAAAAGAGACCGATAAGAAACTGCTCGACAAAAATCGCTTAGGATTAGATATGCCAAAAATTGGGTTCAAAACCTTAAGTCATAAATTTTTCAAATACATTTTTCGTTACTGTTTAAAATAATGTTCTATAGCTGTTAAAAAACAACTCCTACCGGTTCGATGTTTTATGTACTCGTATATAAAAAAAGCACTGATGCGATACTTAAATGTTGTGGTTTTTCAATATTTACTATATTTTAAAAGTGCTGGTTGCTGACCTCGAAATCTGTGTGGCAAAAAATTCTCCGACTTTATACCAAACCAACTGTTAATATTACATTTAATGCGTTCGTGAACTAACTACGTTCTTGTCATTGCCCAGAGTATTAACAAACATCCATGCCCAATGGAAGCACAACATCTTGTGACATACACGACAGAGAAAAAGGTGGTCAACTTTAGTGTGCGCCTCGTACAAATCAGCCCCATAAAAGTGATAATAAAAATCTCAAAGGACAATCGACTGGCTATCGCTTCTGTGAACTCAATGCACAATCCTTCCTTCTGTGCGAATAAAATTCTCCTCTCTCATGCATGCAAGTTTTACTGTATTGTCGATTTGTACAGATAGCTGCTTCCTTTCTGGATGGTTGGACTAAATTGCTGCAGTTATAGTGGCTATTTGCAAGCAGAAAAAAAAAGCTAAGAAGAGCCAGAATTTGTTGATTCAGGCAATGGGATATGGAATATGTGATCACAAACAAGAAGCTGAATGCATGAGAAAATAAATTTTACCACGAAAAAAAAGTATCTTACACATTTGTCTGCACAGTAAGTAACAAGATCGCTTTGCAGATCGTGAAATATTGATAAGGCAAAGCACATTTCATTTTTCGGTTTGCAAAATGTTTTAATTTTTTTTTTCTTGTTTTTATTTTGCTTTTCACATTTCAATAGTACTTTTTTTTCGATTAAATAACGAACATGAGATCTTTCTGGGTTGAACTGGAATTTTGTTTGTTTTTGTTAGTGGTTTTAACACCTTAAAAGAGTCTATCTCTTAAAGTTTAAAAAAAAACTATGTATGCAACAAACCACTGTATATATACATTTTTGTTAATAAATGCGAAGGTTATACAATACTGCAATAATCAACGTTTTGCTATAGAATCCATCATAATCAGCAATGCTAAAGTAACAACGAATCCATCATTTTTATCAAAGAATTTTCTACTTTAGCTTGGAAAGTATTGATGTACATTTGTTGATGTAATATGAGCGTCAACTTTCCGAGGACTCATCGGTTACTCGTTAACGTGACATTTTGATGGCAATTTAAAATCATTAAATATTTCTGGATCTAATAAGTATGGGTAGTCTTATTGCCAATAACTTAATAACATAGTAATACTAGAAGCAACGGCTTCTATACTATCTGCAGAGCACATATTACCATTTGAAAGGAATATTGGACCACATAACATATAATCGAAGAAAAAATTTTACGCTGAAAGTGAATTTCAGCTCGGATGTCACTATTTGCACTGTGTTTCGAAAAAAATGTTGACTATCAATACAAATTCGAACGATTTGTTATATCCGACAAAGTGATTCATGTCTTCCTTATCTACCATTTCTGAATTTTATTTATTTTTCTACAATACGAATTGATGAAATTTTATTACTTTCCTTAAAATACCTTTGATAAAACTTTAAGTATGATTGTAGTAAAAGAACAGAACAAGGTTACCTTGTAGGACAAGTATTAATAAAAGTTACATTTTTTCGCCTTTACCGATGTATACTTTTGTAGACTCAAGTTAAAGCAATGAGCTTTAAAGTAGTAAGGGGCTCAGCAAGGGTTTAAGCACAGCCCATTAACGGTCTAATACAAATACTTCCCTCTTTCAATAAAATACAAAAATGAGTTATTGCCATAAAAATTGGGCTTGTTTTCGAATGGAGGAGAGAAATTTGTCTACGAAACTAGTAAAATCTTAGAATATCAACAGCGTAGTCTCTAGTAATAGTTCTTTATCGTCATTCATGGTCGTCACGGTTCGGTATATGTATGGAAAAAAATCAATTGATGGAGAGAAAATCATCACAGACAGTTCCGGCCAGACCTTTCATATTCATTAGTTCCAGATGTAAAAGATATCTAACGTGACTGATGAACACACTTCACTACCGTTCTCCCCCCCCCCCCCCCTAAATTTAAATGTGAACAAAAATCATTCGAAAAATCTTGTATTCAAAAACACCAAGGAAACTTTCACGTCAATGTTTGAGAAGTCCATGTTTTTCAATTACCTTTTTATTCCAATGAAACTGCACTTAAGCTTGGTATTAACATCTTTGCCTCATTTTGGTCTTGTAGAGGAAAATCCTGGTATTCATCACTGTTAAATGCTTTGTGCCACGAAAGCAGATGCGATGATTCGTGCCATGTCAGCAGATCAGTTGTGAAACTTCTGCTTCTTTTCATCGACGCCAGTGATCTAATGCATGTTGTAATAGCATTGATGTGTGGATGAGGCATGCATGATAGGCGCAGTTTCTTTTTGCGATTACATCGGGCCAAAGTTTTAGCTTATAATATTATTTCATAGCTGTAGCGCCTCGTGTCCAAGTCTGCACTAACCGCTTGGAATATTCGGACGTCTATAATACAGCAGCAGTGCTTTACGTCGATCGCAATACGATAGTTTGGCTGGCGGTGGTACGGCCAGGTGAGCGTCGTTTTTCTTTTTGAATGTTGAGTTTAGGAAACTGTGCACTAGTTACTGTAATAATTCCCTCGGGTCATGTCAAGACCGTGTAGACTATTTTTGCCGATTATGCTGTCAGATATCCATTTTTGTTCAGCGGCCTTAACATAACCCAACATCACTAAAGCCTCAAATTTGTCGAAAATCCTGTAAAAACAGTCCTTGAAAGCATCATATACTGCCGAAAAGCAATGTCTCCTATAATCTTAAAATGTGAGAACTAAGTATGAATTTGAGCTATGTGATGACCACTATTTCTGCATTTTACTCTCATTTAAGCTTAACCTTAAGATATACCATTTTTATGTGCAAATCAAGTTAATTTTTTTTTTTTCGGATTCTCCCGATTTCATCTGCTTTTTATTGCATGCGTAGGCAATTAGAGGCGGCGTTCCAGTAGAATGAATAATGACATTTATATTGTACTATATACTACATTGTCTTTTAGTTTAATGTAGTCTATCCTCAATCCCTAATAATTGCACAAAATTAATGGTCTTTGCACGATTGAAGTCATCATCCAGGTTGCGTGCGCCACTTTTGACGCGCCGTCCCTCACTCTTGGGCTAGAACTATGGTGTC
Organism: Volucella inanis; assembly: GCA_907269105.1. Taxonomy (NCBI): domain Eukaryota; kingdom Metazoa; phylum Arthropoda; class Insecta; order Diptera; family Syrphidae; genus Volucella; species Volucella inanis. The sequence goes on along the minus strand of OU026154.1, from coordinate 39,620,116 downwards.
TATATGTTCAACATTACCCGAACCTCTCAGAACGCAAAATCTTTCGCTCGAAACAGCCAAGTTATTTCTTTATCCACTTTCGTCAATGTCTAAGCCTCCTGAACTTAAAGAATTGGCAATTGGCAAGACTAATTCAGAGGAGCAAAGGTAGAGGAAGTCCTTAACTACCTCGGAGTTTTAACTTCCAATGGTGACGTTCTAGCTAAGCTGTCGGTGGTGTGCGAAACTTTCTGTTTTCCCTCGTTTAACATCAGACGCATTTTTTCCGCTTCCACCTCAATACCAAAGCTTTATGGACCGCTCCCTGTGTTCACCTATTCACATTAATGTCATCACCGTACGCAAGTACGTTTAAGTGTACTGACCTAAAACAGATTGTTTCTCTTTTGTTGTCTAGTGATTTTTGTTTTTTGGATATAGCGCCGGGAAATTATGCGTTGATCGTTATCTCAGCTTTCTATTCACATGAATACAGTTGCAGATTCAACTGATTGTACGATGTTCTTGTTCCTCTACTGATCCAGACATATAAGTTTATGTGGGCGATTTAAAAATTTCATAGTTGCTTTGAAAATGTCATAGTTACTATGGATGCTAAATCACATTAACCAGATGTATTTTGACTTTCCTGGGGACCTATGTGCTATCTTTTTTTTTTTTTTTGTTAATCTTTGAAGTATGTAGCGCCGCGTATACCATGTACATACGTCTAATGCTAAATATTATTACCACGTATCTGCATTGCTTTCCTTTGGAAATCGATGCCATATCATATTTTGAAAAATTATTTAACTTAGCATGTAAATTAAATTTTAAGCTAAGATGTCTACGAATCTTCATGTAGAAATAAAAAGATCTTTCTAATCTCACATCCTTTGAATAAATCGTGCGTAGTCATATTTCAGTGCAGTATACTATCATATATTCATGTACCATATATCACTACGCCAACAGATTTAATTGTAAACCATTCATCTATGACTTGTGTACACCAATATATTTTTCTTTTCTATTTCTTTAATCTAAATAATTCATCTCCTTATGATTGAATCAGTCTGACTAAAGTATCTCGAAATTTACGCTTTGTATTTTCGTCAAAATGACGAACAAAACAAATCACCGGACAGCTTCTGCTTCAATTTCCCCCCGAACAATTGGTACCCCAATAAAAGAAAAAAGCACCAAGTATCCGAACAATGAAAAACTCCAAATCCGTGAATACCCGAGCTAAAGATTGTTTGGTATTTCAATATGTTGTCAACAATAGATAGCGGCAGCGCGTAGTGTCTACTGGTGGTAGATGTAATGACACCTACAACAATGAGGCGTGAATAGAAGAACTTGGTGAGGTAGTGTAATTGTTTACGAAAGTCCCTCATCTCTGGTCGGGCAGCATAACGCTCATTGAATGATGTACTCATAAAGATACTTCCAAATGGATGTGTGGATGTGGATAAATGGTATTTTGATAATGGAATTGGAATCTCCCCATACTCCGCCTCCACATTTGATCGAAATGAATCAAAAAAGCAAATAATCGTTTCTGAAGTGTGTTGCTTATTGTAGTTCGGAGTCATTATGTCCTTCGGCGTACCAGCAACTAGTGATCCAAGTTCTGATAGAGTCAGAAGTGTGCTGGAATAAAAATTAAAACATTTGAACTTGATTGCTTTATTTATCGCTTGTTTAAATTGTCCATGTGATACGATAAACGTTTGATGCGGGTTTTTGTTTCTGCTATTTATCGATTCTTTTTCCAACGTAGGAATTTTAAATGTTCTTTTACGAAGGAAAGAGCTAGGAATGTGAGTGCGTGGGATTGAATTGGATTCAGCTTAAGGAAATGTAGTCAAAACTACATTCGGCATTGTTGGCTATTAATAGTGATTACAGCAAATTAAATGAAGATAAAATAAGTTTGTTAAGTTTGAACCAAGAATGCAAGATATGCACTTATATTACATCAGTAGGTGGCAAAGTTAACTGTTATGTTTACTTATCAATGCATACAGAATGCTGATATTATACAACAAGCTAGATACATTTTTTTATTGGTTAAGTTTATCTGTTAATTGGGCAAAAAACGTTAAAATAATTTTTCCGCGAAAACACTCCCATATCTCATTCAGTTTTAGTTGGAAAAAATACTTGAAAAATGTGTTTTATGATTAGGTCAAACTTATTAAGTGTTGTGGATTTTATTAGTGGAAAACTAGGACCTATTGTTCATAAATTGTTCATATGAAAAGCAGGAAATGATTTTTGAATCTGCATGTGTCAGATTTGAACAAACAGCGAATATTCAGCGAAGGCGTTTAATTACCTCACTTCAAGTGCATTTAGACTAGTTGTAGGTCCATTGTAATTCATTGAGGGAGCTTAAAAGAGCCATGAACAGATAAGCATTTTTCTGGAAATTTAGCAGAAATCATTATTTCAAATTTAGATATGTATCGTACATTTTATTATTGCAGTGGAGTCTGTTTAATGTATGCATATATGTTATCTGCTAATGATCGGTATAAGGAAGTCCTTATAAGAATTTCTGGAGGTTAATCTCGTCAGATATCACAGCATACCGTGCTTTGATCATACCATAGAAATAGACAAATTTGTCAATGAAAGTCAGTGCTCTTCTTAGAGTAGTTATCGTTGAGATCTTGCTAACTAACTGCTTATGGGTTGAAGTTGCAAAAGGAGAAACAAAAAAAAAGATTTTTTTTCTTTATTTCTGTAGATCTCTTGATCGTTTTCCATAAGCATAGTCTATATAAGTCTAAGTGTCAAAAAATTGGTCCAATTATTCAATATATGCCTTTATTTAAAGACCGGTTGCGGATGTATCTTTTTCTTTAAGGAACTTAATACTGAAATGAGTACGACTATACTTAAAATGCTTGAGCACATGTTAAGTTTTTAGGAAAATGGGACAGGTAGAAAAATAAAGATTTTTGAGCTCAGTGGTTTTTTCACTTTATGCTTGGCATCCAACATTTAATGGAGAGACTAAATTAATAGTGTAATTCGACTTGTTGTTGTATTCTAGGCAACCACTCATCGTGATTTTAGTTGCCTGAAAAAAATAACGTCTTTCTGGTTCCGCTGATATTGAACACAAAATCGCCCGGTTTGGAAGTCAATACACTACCATTTGAGCCGCGGCCACCGACTTGGTTTGCTAAGGTTGCTAAGGGGCTCTACTAAATATTCATATCATAAGAGTGCTATGTTTTAAAACGCCGTATTATTTCTGTTGAAAAATACGAAGTTAGGGATCTGGTTATTCCCTGGTTGTCTTTGTATTCATCAATGTACTGCAAAAAAACCTAAGATTTTGGTATTTAAATAGACTGAATGATTAACGTATGCAAAGCTCTTCAGAAAAGATTTTACCTGTTTTAGAGTCGTCTTTGATGGTTACCTTACGTTACTTAATGACTCCTTTCTTGAATCAAAAAAAATTGTAGAATATGTTAAAGCCAGTTTTAATTAATTGGGAAAAAACTCATGATGCGTAAGTACCATAGATTTGAGTGCTGCACGACTAATTATTTTAATTGCTGCGTTCCTTTGAGCAGAATTTACAGCCAGCTGTATGCCGAAGATGGCTATGGGTACCAAGCAAACTGAGCTTCAACCGCCGATGTTGCAAGCCCCTAGCTTGCACAAGTAAAGCGCAATTTGCACAATCTTACATTATTTTACGAATATTAAATGTTCTTTCAGCCTCAGCTTGCTATCTTAAATAAGATCTGCCACTTTTCGAAAATGCTATTTAACATAAGTGGATGGATGGACCTTAATTCTTCTCGTGAATATAGCCAACGCTATTTAAGATATACATCGAAGACCATATCAGTGGGTCCGAGAAAAGAATATGCTTAGAGCATTTTTTTTTTTTGAATGTTGTAATGCATGTGGGTGTTTGTCCGACAATAAAGTAACTTGTTCTAGAGACACCCTACGCACAATCCTCATACTTAAGTATTCTATATATACTACATTCCTCTTAAAATCTTTGTTGAATGTATGTATACCGCTCAGATATTCATTTCAACAAAAACCTATAATTTGTTTTATTTCTGGTTTTTGCGCTTCCGGATGACGTAGTTCATATGGATGTATAGTCATGTTCAGCTCGTCGTAGGTTTCTTACTTTTTGTCATTACATTTTGTCACTAGTCTCTGGAACTTGTTGCATTTTTCGTATGAGCTAGTTTTGGTAAGCAACATCGTAATATTGTTTTTTTTTTATATATTTTTGCTTTTTTCTTAAAAAGGAACAGTATTTGAGTGTTTTTTTTTTCATAGATTCTCGAATTTATATCAATTTTTTTACTACTTACTATACTTCTTTGAGCTTTCGTCTTTGAAAACTTTTAACAACATCAATTCTATACAATTTATCTCTAAATCATTTAGATAAGTGAGAAATATACTAACAAATTGTGTTATGATTCTTGGCAACGTTATATTATACCTTACCTAGTAGGACTAAAGCCTGCAAAATAATACAGTTTATGGCCAATGTGAAGATTTTATTGTTAAGTCCTCCTGGTTTTTACGATACAGGGTTTTTAATTAATTATTTTAATTATCTTTTAATTATCCTTTAATAATCTTAAAATATAGCTGATTAAAATTTAGAGATAGGATATAATGATACAGAGTTATTTTTACAAAACTTTGTAAACAAAATCGAAGTAAATTATAACTTTAAACTAAGAATAGGTAGAGGAATATTAGAGTCCCGATTTTTTATATTTTTTTTGTAGTTTTTTTCATTAAGAATTACTTGTATTATTGGAGAAAGAAAGCAGACTGTTCCAACTCATGTTTTAAAATATAATGCTTTCTTAGGATCAGTCAAATCGATAACGAAACCATTTTTTTTTTTTCAAAATTTTCCCAACGGACCACTAACAAAATATACCTATTTTAGTATCACAAAATTAGTAGGTTTATTAACGACGAAAATAAAGTTGTTAATTGAAGCACCTTCGTGTATTGTGTGTCTGTACTGCTAATAAAAATGGTAAGATGCGAGGGCTGTCTCCATGTAGCAAATTAAATATATTTAGTGCTAGAAGAATAAAGCAAATAAACAAATTGATTAACTTCATTAATATTGTATAAGATGTTACTTCGACAATTAGATCTCAGGAAGTTCAATGAACGATAGCGACAATTGAATTTTTCCATATTTTACTTAAACCTGTAAGCCCTTTTCACACTATACGGTTTTGACCATACAGCAAATTCACACTTTACCTTTTATGCATGCCTTTTTTTCGAATACAAGCTCAGTTTTCGATTAGATGGTGTGCTTTTTAGCTGCAATGAATAGAGTACAAATTATAGCATTTTAGTGGTATGATCGTGGAGGAAAAAGACGACAACGCAGATGCAATTACTTTGGTAAAACATCCCCCCCCCCCACCTACTCACCAAATAATCAATAAAAGAAATTAAAGACCGTCTTACTTTACACTTTATTTCAGGATTTTGGGAAATATAACAGTAATTTTTTTAATGATTTTTGAATGTCCATTGCCTCGTTTGATGAAATAAACTAGAAGCTCAAGAATTAACTTCAGCGCGGACACACAATATAGGAACTGTATGAGTATATTACCCATTGAAATGTTATTTCTAACGCCACTGAAAGAGAACGGCTATTTTCCTCGCTTTTTAGCGACGTGAACTCTCTAAAAAAAACGCGAGACTGGAGATGTTTGGTTGTGACTGAAGTTTTGTTGAAACAACTATAGTTTTGAGTTTATGTTGAAGGACGAGATGGATGGGGAAACATTAATTTCTTTCTTTCATTAAAATTTTCTATTACTTTTAAGACTCCCATTTGAAAGTTAAGAAACTCTTCGTCATCAAAGCTTAACAAGGAAGCCATCTTGCTATTGTCTTCTACATATATTCCATTTAAAAAGATTCGCCTTACGATTTTTTGCCGTAGATACGATCAAAATCATATTATGTTAAAAAGAGCGTTATTGTGTGATGCTACGTGCCATAGTGCTTCTGAAACTGTCTGAATCTTAAACTTCCTTTTCATATACCATATTTGAGAGATAGCTCTGAATTCCTTTATTACCAATTCTTTTTTAGACTTAAGTCTTATTGAATTTTAATAAAGCCAGCTTAAAATGCCACTTGAAATATCGATTTCAAAAAATTGTTCATACCAAAGTTTCTTGGCAGTTTTGTTCAAAATTGGTAGAATTTCAAGTACTCGTAGTATTTATTAATTTCGGGAATGTATCTCATTTTTCTAGTATATGGTATACTCATATTTATTTCGGTCGCTATTATCCCTACTCACATAATTGTGATCCTGCTTCAATAGTTTATTTTTAGCCATTTCTTTGGAACTATTGAACAGTGTATTACGTATAATGCATCAAATATATGTAGTCTTATTTGTATAGGTGTTAACTATTATTTGTGCTATATACGTGTGGATAATGGAATAAATAATTGATATTAAAATGTTATTATAAGATTCTTTGCAGAGTTTCGAATACAACGACTGTCCAATGGCAAGTAATTTAAACCGGTTATGAAATAAACATTTTACGATAGTTATATATGTCAGCATTTTAATTTAACTTTTGAATATATAATCAGAAGATATTTATAGATATGTATAGCAGATTTTCTTAAAACAAATATTTCAAATAACTTGCCTCTCAATCTAATACAAGCAGCGCCATCTCTCGGCTGATGAATAAAATAAAACCAACAAACCAAAAAGTCCAAAGCAAAGCTGTCGAACACACCTACTTAAGCCTAATATTGGTAATAAGTACTACGACTTCGAACACACCACCTTGCTATTGGTCATTATGGCAGGCACATATACCCGATGTTACATTGTTGTGTTAACAAATGCATTTCTATTGCATTTATTAGAACACGATCAGGTGCACAACTGAAGAGAATCGACTTGACTCCAAAGGAGAGTTTCTCTTTTCATTTAAGAGAACCGCTGAATATGTTGTCTGCCTCTGCCTTTTGGCATCAGGCAACTAGTCTGTAGAAAAATTATAGCAACTCTAAGAGAGTGAAAATGAAAAAGCTTTATAGGAACTTTTCTTTCCGACCTTTTGCTACCCTACCACGATCTTTCACAATCGTATGCCGGTGAATGCGTTCGGCACTTAGTACCTTCATTGCACCTGATCAACACAGCCACTGCCACGGCTAGGATAGAGAACTGCAATTTGCGGGGACAATGAGTGCATGAGTAAGCGGAAGTAATGTCCAGGTTACGAGTAAGTGCTGACCACCTGTATTTTCTGTACGTTCTGGTCATTAGCAAAGTAATGCTAACAATAATTGTGACTAGATGAATTGTGTTATTTTAAAAATAGAAGGATAGTCATTTGTTTTGCCGTTGGTGTTGCTTTGCTGTTGGTTGTTAGTTGTTGGAGTGTCTCAGTGGATAGATGGCACTTGTAGATGCATTGCATTTATAAGTAATTCGATAGATACGATAGCTGCTGTCAGGCATTAAAATTTATTCGTCATTTCAGGAGCGGGAAGCGCATACGATAACTCGTACGATTATAGTCTTTGCATAATTAATTCAGAGAAGCCGTCTATAGAGTTAATTTGTATGCATTTATGTCAAGAAAATTTAATTGGATTTGACTTTTTACAATATAACCTACTGACGTTACATAAATATTTGTTTTGCTAATTTATTCTTGTTCTGTCATTCATTTACTGATTTCAATGCCCTTTAAAAAGAGTTAGAGATTTGTTTTTTTTGCATTTTCTAGATGTGTACCTTGCTTTTTGCTCAGTGCAGATAATCCATGTTTAGTTTCAATTGATAGTTTAGTCAACTATCTCACTCATCTATCATATTTATTTTAAGTAGAATTTCAATTATTTCGAAACAAACGAATATGTTATTTACCATATACTTTAAAAAGTTAAATACTGAAAAAGCTATTTGCTATAGTGTACTGGATCGACGTCCGTCATATTATAAAGTTCGATGGTGTCAAGGCAGATTGGAAATAATTTTAAGGGTTTTTTTCTTCAATGGGTTGCACACTCAAACCAAGTTGGAACACCATAAATCTTACGAGCTTGTAATACCTAGATCATTTTCTAAAATACGATATTATTCGTCACACGGTAGGTAGATTACCTCTACATACATAATATGTACATGACTTTTATTTCATAGAATATAGCAGCAAAAACTAGGACCAGATTCTGATGGCAGATTGGGAAACATTTTGATAAATTCACGCAGATGGTTTTATAGAAATCCTAAGGCATGCATCGGTAAACTTTTCCGTCTTCCCTAGATTCTTAATGGCATGTGGTTGTCTAAGCAACTGTATGAAAGGTCGTAACCATGTCTCTAGGCTAAAAAAAAAAAATGCTATGGTCATTTCTTCGACCCACAATTAGCCAGCCTTCTGAAATGCATATAAGATGCATATGGTGCTCAGCATTACGCCATACTCATTGTACTAGTAACCCTAAATTTAGAAGGGTAGTAATATTAAAAATCCATTGGAATGTGAGATAAAGCCAAATAAGCCATATGTCTCTTTGAGAAAGTTGGCCTTATGTCATACCACTCGAGGAGTGATCGAAGAAAGAATAGAAGTATTTGTGCAAGAGTTTGTGGATTTCCTGGGGCGACCATAATGAAGGGTTAATATAAAACGTCACGGAACAAGAAAACGTGTATACAAGTATGTCGTATTACAGAACAGTGCAAGAATAAAGTTGCTTATATCATATCAAAATCCAAGATAATGATCATAATGATCATAAAACGAGAGATTAAAAATTAAAAATTGAATATTGGTTGTGCCTAGATACCTAGTCAGCCTAGAGAGCTTAGGTAGTGAGCAATTGGAGGTACTGTGGCATGAGAACAAGTGATATAGGTATACTCTTCATGAGGGGCGGTTTGAACGGAGAGCTCGGGGAATTGAAAATACCATAACTATTATTGAGAGAATGCTTTCAAAACTAGAAATTCGGTGGAAGAAGCAGCTTAGCTCATGTAAATATGTATTGTATGTAAACTTCTAAATAGATTCTTGCAAGCAACAGTGCCACTATATTACGTATTTTAGTCGAAAACACAAAATAAGTTTATATTTCTATCTATGCTTTGATATGATGAAGAAAAAGATGTAAAATGATCCTGTTGCACCAAAATTGGGTCCTCTCCAACTTCACCAGAAAATATTAACTGGTACAGTTCACTAACAAGATTTGCTACGTAAGGAAAAAAATAGCTCATAAGATATGTGGAACAATTTCGAGAGCAAAATGCTAGAATGGTCCAAAAATCGAACTCTGTCTTTTGAAAGGCCGGCTCCTCGAATACAAAGAAACTTGTTAGTGGAACGACAAAATTAAAAGTAAGAAACAAAATATAAGCTCTTTAAGATTACACTTAATTGAAGTGAAATTGCTAAAATGCGTCTTGAGATGTAATACGAATGGTAAAAATTAGGTATAACAAGAGTACTCGCTGGAAACGGTACAACGTTAGAGCATAAGAAAGCGGGATAATCTTTTACGATTATAAATCAATCAATAAGTTAATGTTAATGTCTCCATATTACGTACAGTGTGTAATTTTCCCAATCTACCTGAACAAAATCCAATTTTCTCAAGGTCTTATGTTTGATAAAAATGTACGCTTCAGTAGCAGAATAAACCTTCTACAAGATTTGTTTCACTAATCGCGCGTCTCAGATGTTGCCGTTACTTGCACTTTACATAGCCACTTGCAATGAGCGGTTATCAGTCGCTGCATTTTATTTATCATCGTCTTTTTGAATCGATAATTAATTCTAATAGATCGAAATTGACGTTTTTAAAATCGAAATTGATTTTAAACTTATAGTGCCGCAGAGTACCGTGTTCCCGGTACTTGCATATATTAGCTTATTAAAATTTGCGTACTTAAAAGTAATGTCAGTAAATGAAGCATTGAATTTACGATTTCCTACCAATTCATTTTCGATATTTAGTTTGCTAACTCCAGATCAACGTGATTCGATGCTTTAGTTACATATGTTTTGCAAGAACGAGGACGTCTATCATTGCTTGCCAAACAATTGGCTTAAAATAAACCAAAGCACATATACATAGAGGACGCTTTGTATTACAAAATTCTTCTTGGCTCAAAGAAAATCTAAAATTCTCTGAGCCTGTTAAAAATGCTATGCCTAGTTCCTCCCAAAATCAATCAATTGCTAAGCCTGATAGACCACAAAAGCATTTTAAAGTATGTAGCATTAGACCTAAAACGCGAAAAATTAAACATCTTGTGAAAAATACAAGTCAAGAAATATTATCGTAAGCCACTGAAATGAAACTGCACAGGGCAGGCAAAAAAGATTCGGCTTCCCAATGAAAAAACTCTCTACTGCCTCTTCAAAAAGGGCTACAACTATTAAGAGAGACCGCACGTCTTTTTTTTCAAAGACCGGCTGAGCTATCCACAGACCAAGCGTTCGCGCTAACAGCCGATGCCAATCTTTTGACTTATCAATATAAAATTGTGCACCAATAAGCCAAAAGATTCAATTGTAATTTATATCCACCCTATTATATAATTCAAGATGCTAAACAGATGTGTTATCCTTTTCAAATGACTGTCACCGAAACTTCTGCTCAAATTAATCTCCAGTCACTTATATGATAGATCACACTGTAATTCGCTTATGTATAGTTCAAGAAAAAGGTACTCGAAACTTCGAATTTGTGCGAAAGTAGTGTTTTGCATTTAATTATGATACAAAGTGGCGGTGTGATGGAGCAGAGCAAACTAGGTACTGGCAAAAGTTTTCTGAAGAGCAACATATTGACGAATGTTTACTTAGCATTGTAATGGTTGCGATACAATTGTATTCTAGCACTGAAGAATTTAAAAAATAATTTTGCAAAACCGAGTACCATTATTGACCAGGTATTGTCGCTCTATAAAATTAATTTTTGGCAAGGAGTCAGTGGCTGTTATAAGTACAGAAGTAAGCCGGATTGAAAACTAAATTGCAATACTCTGACCCACGAAAATATTGGATAAAGGTATTGAAAGTCTTGTTAAGGCAACAATGATACTTTGTATGATAGATGGCAAAGTTTGCAATGCCGTATCATCATGTGCTTCATATTGCGGTTTGCTAAGAGATGGCGTTACTTGCATTATTCCATTGTTATTATTCCATTAGAACATGCGTTGGAAAGCTACTGTCATTGTACGTCATTTCAGTATATGTCATTCATTTGAAGCATAAACAACAATATTTTTTTATTCACTCAAATATGTCAAACTTTGTGCCTGAAAAAGTTTTTTTGCGGGGAGTTCTTCTTCATTACTGAAAACTGCTCCCGAAAGTCATCGTATTTTGGTGGAAGTTTATGGTGATTATGCGCTAGCTAAGCGAATGTGCCAAAAGTGGTTTGCACGATTTAAAAGTGGTGATTTTGGCTTGGAAGACGATGAACATCCTGGGCAGCCAAAAAAGTTTGAAAATGAGGAACTGGAAGCATTACTCTATGAAGATTGTTGCCAAACACAAGAAAAGCTCGCAGAATCTTTGGGTGTCACTCAAGTAGCCATTTCAAAACGTTTAAAAACAGCTGGATATATTCAAAAGCAAGGAAATTGGGTTCCACATGAACTCAAGCCGAGAGACGTCGAAAGGCGGTTTTGCTTATCCAAAATGTTGCTGGAACGCCACAAAAGGAAGTCATTTTTGCATCGGATTGTTATTAGTGTTGAAAAATGGATCCTTTACGACAACCTCGAACGCAGAAAATCATATGTGAAAACCGGCCAACCAGCCAAATCAACGCAAAGCCGAATATCCATGGCGCGAAGGTATAGCTCTGTATTTGGTGAGATTAGATAGGTGTGCTGTACTATGAGCTGCTAAAATAATAAAATAAAATTTTACAGTATTTTACAACTATTAGTTTTAGAGGGTACACGTATGTGGACTTCGGTCGATTACTGCATTATAAAAACAATTTTTTTTTTTATTTTTTTTTTATTTATTTCAAACGCCTTGTTTATTTAATTCTATATAAACTTAAAAAAAAGAAACAAAATAAAAAAATAAAAGTTCAAGTAGTTTTCCAATCTTAAAGTCCAAAGTAGAAAATAAAAAAATCACATAAGAAAAGAAACTTTAAAAATAGTTATATTATTGTACAATAATATGTGAAATAAATTATTGTTTTGAATGGTACTGTAGAAAGCAGTTGTTGCCGTTTATGCACAAATACAAATTGCACTTTGTGCACAAGACATGATTCCACCCAGAGCACCCAGAATTCCGGCACTTGGAAAAATTTTTCGCTTCTATGAAATTGGGAAAATGTTGAAGCAAATTGAATCGAGCTTCATTTATCAGCGCGAAACTAACTTTCCTCCTTTTGACGGATTCTGGTAAATGTTGATCACCATGGGGACCTGAAGTAAAAACATAATTTTCTCGAGATAGTACATTGGCTTTATTTGAATAGTTTAATAAAACTTTGGCAATATGAACTTTATAATTGAAAAAATTAATTCGAAGAATGCATTTAAATGCTCTCAGGCATATATATGTCACAAATTAAAGAATACTTACTTATATCTCGTAGCGGGAACCTATTTTTTTTTTAGTAAAATCACAAATAAGTTCACATTTTTCATAATTCCTGTTTGTGTATGTTTGTTTATGCTCTGCTAATATAGGGTGTGACAACTTTGAATTTAATTTGTGAACGCACTCTTTCACTAATCATCAAACTGCTGCTGAAACGTAACGAAATGGAACCATTTTTGAAGCGATTTATTACAGGCGGTGGAAAATGAATTAAATAGGAGAATATCCAACGCAAGCGATCATGGTCAAAGGCAGGTGACCAACCACAAGCGACTTCAAGGCCTGTATTGACGCAAACAAGTCGGCGACACACATCTTTGATGACCCGGAACAAATTGACGGAGCTTGGTTGGGAAGTTTCGATGCATCTACCGTATAGCCCGAACCTTTCAACCTCTAAATGCCATTTGTTTCGGTCTTTGCAAAACTCTCTTTATGGTAAAAAATTGGCCGACTGAAAATCACTTGACCAAGTTTTTCGCTGATAAACCACAGAAGTTCTACACCGATGGAATCATGAAGCTACCCGAAAAATCTCAAAAGGTCATAAATAATATTGGCCAATATGTACTTGATTGAATTTGATTTTGAAAAAAAGAAAAGTTCTTTAAATATGTCCCAATATTATAAATTTTGAATCACATATTATTAATTAATTAAGCATCAATTATTATTTTGTTTTATTTATTTTATTTATTTTTTGAACCGTTCTTAAGTTAATATTAGGTTACAGTAGATATTCAATATTTGATAAATCAACACATGTTAAAAGAATATGGTATAAAATAGTTGACGTTTCATAGTTTAAAAACAATTAATTCTTAATCAGTGTTAAACGACGCTTCGTTATTTTTTATACAATAATTCATAAATTTCAATATCTGTAAAGCAAGTAGTAATTGTAATTATATATACATAAATAAAGAAAAATACAAAATTTGATCGAGGTAAATTAATTATTCATAACACATTTATAGAACATACTCGTATGTTGTGCAAGATTCTGAACACATATTTGATATTTTCATGATCAATAATAAAATACCAGTCTTTTGTTTGCTTAGAGAATACATTTTAGTTACATACAATGCGAATTATATGAGGTAGGTTGTAAAAATATTGCTCTAGTTATGTAAAAATGTGTTTTGCGTGCATACGGAATGTTTATAAATGCCATGCCATTTATTCTCAGATTATAAGTTTAATTATTTCTATTTGGAATTGTTTATTTATTTACTTACTTATATAACAAATTTAAATTTGCTATCAATAAAGATAAGAGTACTAGGAGCTAAGAGGAAGAGCTGTATGGCACAAACATTTTTTAAAAGAAAAAATTAGAATTTTACAATATTATTTTACAATATTTACAATATATTTTTAATGCTATCTATATTCGCATGGCTGCGTTTAGTCAACATTTTTTCTATCCATCAGGAGGGCTTGTGTATTGGTTACACGATAGAAAGCACTAACCTAGTAAATGTTAGGACTAGTAGGAATGGCACTGATGTTGATGATGATGCAGCATCGTGGCACAATGGCTTAAGTATATTATGAGTTGATTTAGGAGAAGGATTCTTAATAGCCAGAGCATAGTTTACTTTTCTTAACGCTATCATTTTTGTTCATCAATTCTCCTATCAATAGGAGAATTTACATGTACGTTAAATTTCTTAAAAGCTAAAAACTAATTAATTTTAGTCTAGCTGCTAGTGATTTTTAAGGTCTAAGACAATGTGGTTACCAATTATACCTATTATTAATTAATTATTTAAGAATAATCAAATCTGATACAGTTTCTATTTTTGTGTTGTTTATTGTTTAAAGTTTAAGTTTAAACATACACATTTTACCTAAAGATAGACATGAAGCATTTTACATTTATGTATTTTAGGCAAGGTTTAACCTAGATCTAGTAGACCATTCCGCGTTATGAATGAAAATGAGGACAAAACAAAATTTTATTTGATCTAGATCATTGTATTTACAAAGAATGAAGATATCGGCTGCATAGATACATTGATCTAAATAATTGTATTTAGATATTGTTTGACTTATTTTATCAAAAACAATGGAGAACGGAAAAATTGACAAAGGAGATCCTCGTTTGATACCGTTTTGTAGAGAAACGGTTTCAGAGATAGTATCATTTCCAGCTTTTACACAAAATTTTCTATTGTTAGAAAGGATCTAATGTATCCGAATACCTTTGGACCAATTTCCCATTTCTTCAATTTAATTAAAACTAAATGCACTCTAATGCTAACGAGAGCTTTCTCGAAGTAAAGCCCTAAGATTGAAACATGATTCTGAGCGGAGAGGGCGTTGAATGTAAAATATGCAACAAACCATGAATCCAACCTCTTTTGGGCTTAAAGGCAACTTGTATTAGGCAACGTGTATGAAAACAAAAGCTTTTTTGTTTTAGTAAACCAGAATATACAGTTGGAAATTATCTTTTCTAATAAATTGGAAGTACACGAAAGCGAAGATATTGGACGATAATCATCAACTTTATCAATACCCATATTTGGCTTATGAATTGAAACAACTATAGCTATTTTACAACTTTGTGGAATCAACCCGTTATTAAGTAACATATACTACTCGTATTGTAAAGGTAAATAATTCTTCTTATCACTGCAGGTGGTAACTTTTTAAGTAGTGCGTACGTGAACTTGTGCAGGCCTGGTGCTTTACCCTTGACCTTGCATAAGCAGTTTTCGAGCTCTCTTAATGTGATGTTTTGTTTAATTCTCTGGGAAGGTGTTTAAGCAGCCCGCAGATGTGGGTTAATGGTTTGACCTTATTTGCTCTAAATGCTTTTAAATTAGGGTTCTACTAAAGAGTCACCTTTTAAGAAAATTTCGAAGATGTTTGGAGAATAGATTCATTGGCTTCTGGTTTATCTTTAGCGCTACTGATACTAAAATGCGGAAGTGATCACTATTGTGGAGGTCATCAGAGTTATGCCATGATGTTTTCGGTAATATCAATGTGTGTCAAAGTTCCCTGAAAAGCAAAATGTGTGAGAGCCGGCGTTTAATAAAGTAAGATCAGAGTTGTTAACAATGTCCTCTATTATGGTTTTAGGCTTATTTTTATTGAAGATCCCTAAATTTGAGCCCAGGGTTTAACATGTCGTGTAAGAATCAATGGTGTATTTACTTGCTGCATATATATCGGTTATGGTAAAAATTTAGTCAGTTAATATGGTATGTAAAGCAATTTAATTGCTTTAATTTTGGTATCAATATTTAATTGAATATAGACTGCGAGTATGTTAGAATTTATTGGTATATTGGCTATGATATTGGTTTTGATTAGTAGGCAGACACCTTCGTTTTAGTTTTGCATAGAAAATTCTTCAAATAGTAAATATAAAGTTTTGAAACAATTTGACTGACTTTGAAGGAGCAATGAGTCTATGATATCAGCTTTATGTTTTTTTTTTATCAAAATTATAAATGAAATCGAATATATGGTATACCATAGTAATAAGTGGGTAATCCTGTCTTTAGTGTTGAGGCGGGAAGATAACTAGCCGTGTCCATACCTTTATCATTATCATTATCCACAGGTGAGGACATCAACTCAGAGTTTGAGCGTAAATTGTTACGCTAACTCGTTTGGGCTATGATTGCTATTTTTAATTAAGGAATTGGCTATTGTAATATAAATTGAATTTCGGTTTTTTTTTTATGAGTGATGGTTGCAATGAGGTTAATAGGTGTAGATGGGTGTAGTTTGATATTTTGTGCTTTTAGGACTTAGGCTTGTGGGTAAGTGTGATATGAACAAATTTGTGGTTAGTTTGTAGCTTGGCTTGAGCTGAGTTTTGTTGCTCGATTTATTGTTTGTTTTTCTTATTAAGATTTTATGGTTTTGTATACATTTAGGGTAAGGTTTATATAAAGGAGGCGTTGTTCCAGGCATTTTCCGGACAATACGCCAGAGCACTTTTTAGAGACATGAGGTGGGAGATTGTAATTTTCATAAACCTTATTCCTTGTGTTTCTATTAATTGTTTGTCCTACAAACTAAAAATCGTGTCATCTCATGGGAGTGGGAACATATTGTTTGATTTTTGCCTTATACCATCCGATTTCAACTTTTTGAGGCACGTGATACAAGGCCAGTGGTATGAACTTGGCCTATTTTTTTTTTTTTTACTGAACTTTAACACTTCAGTACATCATGCTTCAGTTCAGATATAATTTCATGTTCAGAGATGTTAATTACGTCAAGGGGCATATACAATAACTTTGGGTGAATTTTATTACCTGTGCAGCAATACTGAAACAAGGCATTGATTTGCAATTTTGATAACTTTAATGAATTTATCCGCTATATATATATATATTGCAAACCGCAATTTTTCTAAGTCTTATTCAATTTTCGCAACAGATTCAAAATTTTTCTTGATATGTGTAAGTGAAGGTTATATCATCAGCGAATGCTGCTTAAGAGTCGACGCCGTTTTTTCAAAATAGTAGGTCTACTAAAGAATCTGTTTCATTAAATTTTTTACCCTCTTTCCATTAAGTACGTTTTGAACCAATTAAATAACTTTGTCAGTATCAACTCATTGTCGACCATATCAAATGCTTTGGTCATGTCTATGAACAAAGATATTTTAGACTGATTATTATTTAAGCCCGTATATATTAACTGCGAACCGTAAAAAGGCAACTTCTGTTATAATTCTTACCTAAAGCCAAGTCGATCAACAAAAAAAAAAGGTTTTTTTATTTAAAAAGCTTAACATTTTAACTTTAATTAGTTTCTCAAAAATTTTTGCAGAAATACAATATAGTTCTATACTTCAATACTTGTTTTACACTCAGATTAAATACCTAGCTTAGACATTGACAATTGGCCAAGCAATGTGCTTACGATAATATTACTAGTGTTTGTTTTTCAATGAAATTATATGTTTATGAAGCTTATCTGAATTAATATTATTAAATGCAAGACTGTTTACTTGTGCGAAGTTAGTGCTGATATTTTGAGGCCATGAAAATATGTTGGAAACGTAGATTATATAAGAAGGCTGTAGTTGTGCTAAAATTTCTGTTTTTATCTTATTAAAGATATAAGCGACATTTTTTGGGTTAGTTTATTTTCCTCAAATGCTATCTACAACTTTCCATTCCTCTCTTCTAATACTATTTGCTCTTGCAAACAAGTTTAGATAATAATATTCACGCGCTTCTGTTTGTTATGACATAGTTTTAGACTTCTATTCCGAAGATACTTTGCAGATTTAATTCCAAAACTGTTTTTATTTTTATTAGTTTAAGAAATAAGTTATGTATCTATGGCTTAAGAAACTCGTTTTTATTCGAAAACTCATATTACTACAAAAATATGGCTTTGTAGAAATGATAAAAAAAAGTCGAAGGTGGTTGAACAATTCTTTTCCGTGCAAACCGGTGCCCAAAATTCATAAATCTATTATTCCTTTAGTCAATAAATTGCTTTTTTCTAAGTAAAGCAAAATTATTATTTCTCTCAAAACTATATATTCTAAGAGAAGTCATATGATGTTCTGTTATATAATGATGAGTATACGTAGAAAATGAATGTAAAAAATTCGAAATCGAATGTAAACATGTCAAAAATGATATAAAATCAAAAGATTGGATTTTCACCTCCAGAAATGCAACATAAACTAAAGGAACACAAAACACTTTTTCTATATTAGTAGTTTCACTTTTATAACTAATTTCAGAAAAAAAACATATACCGTTGTAGTTAGTAATTTCGTTGAATTATAGGCTTGTGCTATAGGCTATTCGAGTTTCCTACGTTTTTCACAAATAACATAAGAGCCTATACCTACTACCAAAAGAAAGAAATAAATACAATTAGATTAAATAAAAAGGAAAAATTATTATAAATCCTTCAGTAAGAACTTGTACCCATTTTACATACTTGACCATTCCGCCTTTTATTATTTTCTCTATGGTACGAATCCATTAATATGGCATTAACAAAATTTCTCTCAAACTTATGTTCTAACAAACGTATACCCATGACCTTGGCTTGAACTTGCCGTTACCAATAAACACTTAAGTAGGTTACCTTTTGTTCGATTAAAGTACTGAGTCGTACTCGTATTTTCCTGGGAAAAATTTCATTGACAGCAAACTCTGTGAAGACATCTTTTGCTCGAGAAATACGATTTAATCACAGCTATGTAGGCACTTAGAATAGGTAACCACTTACTACAGCAACGGAATTAACATTGAATTCCGACCTCGATCTAAGACAAACAGATCGTGCATTTAATTTGTGAAAAAAAAGACTCAATAAAAATCTCCAGCAAGCAATTACTCCATTAAAGCTGCAGCTGAAAGTGGAAACTTTTAATTTCCACACAAAAAGTAAAACTGAATACAAAAAACCTCAAATTCGAAATTCTCATTTAAGATCTTCCCAAGTATCTGGCATTGCAATCAGAGGTATATTTACCACAACCAAACAAAGATGGTCTAGTCTTATTTGCTCCGCTTAGCTTCGCCGAAAATGTTGCTCTGCTTTGGGATCACGAAGAGCGCGCATTATTTAGATAAACAAGTCCAATGCTGTAATAAAAGGTGTAATTTCCATTTAAGTCGCATTTGGTGTGCTCTTCAGTTCCGAACCGAAGAGTTGTATTAGACTTTTACTAATCACTGAAACTAAAAGTAGTTTCCCTTATCTATGATTATCTGTGATTGCATGAACATGGAAGAAGCATGTAACCCTGTGACATATTGTGACAACCTGATCACGAGAAGTTGGTAGGTCTTCTAATGTAAGTATTCTCTCCCCAACTAAGAGTAAAACAGTTTACAATTTACTTGAATTACAAATTTACAAATGGTACTAAACTCTGTATTGGAATATTTGATTTTTTTTCTGAAAATTAATGAAAATGCGTATCATTTTCATACATTAAAACAAGTTTTAAACAAAAGTAAAGTTAGTTACCTAAAAAATCATTTAAAATGTTTTCTTTTGTTAGTGGTTAAGTAAAAAAGCTTGAGAAAAAAGTATATGGGTGGAACTGACTTCTAACAAAACTTGACAATACGAACTTACGAGTAACATCATTAAATTATCTTTGTCGAAATCATAACGGCTACCTTTTCTATTAATTAATCCAACCGTATACTACACTTTTTGAAATCTTCTGACCATGGTATTCAGTTATATGTTTATTATATTTTGTATATATAGATTATATCTTGCCCACATAGCTAATATGGCAAGATTTATCATTTAGTTAAATAATTTTTTCCTTTTTGTACTATTAATGTGGATGGTTACTATTAATGTAATTATAAGCATTAATATGATCAATCCGTTCTATCATATATTCGACAAAAATTCATTTTACTTTGTATAATATATGGTATGTTCTTATGCACGAATATATGCAACAAACTTATGAATGGACAGAAACGTTAATTATAAAAAAGGAAGTGATTGGAAAGACTTTAAGCAAATTCAGATTCACAAAAAAAGTATTTTCTCAGGGTTGTTGAAGGGATAATTTATAACATTACTATTTTTAGAATGTTTTTATTAGCTTATTCAAGTTTCTAATAGTATATACTAGAAATCGGTTTGGTACATAGTTGTTATGCTATATCTTGTCTCAATTCTGACTGTACCCAGCGCTCCCAAGTTTTTTAAGAAAGAAGCCATGTCAAATAAATTCAGGTGTGAATACTCGCAGCTTTTAACAAAATGTGTGTTCTTGAAAAACATAATAAATTTAATTTATGAAAGTGATGATATACTTATTTCATAGTATTATATATTAGATTTACATTAAGATCTCCTTATAAATTTTGGTTTAGGAACGTCTAGATTTAGTGCCAATAATCCGCTATCATATGTGGACTAAACTTCGTTTTCATGTCGCTAACGGCTCCTAAATTTGCGGAAAAAAATACCGAGTGGAGATGATAAAAATGTATTTTAAAGTAATATTTATCCTAATGGATGGACGTGGCTCATTTGGTAGTGTATTGGCTTATCAAACGCACAGTCCATCATTGAAATCCAAACCGGGCGCAGACATTATTCTTAAAAATATAAAACCATAACCTTGCCGATTTATTGTCTTTATAATAGTTTTCTTATGCACAGGCTTAATATGTAAAAGTGTTAAAAGTACTCATAATTGGTTTTGACTTGGGGAGAACTTCTATCATATTCCTGCCCTGAAATAAGTGTTCTCTTGTGGGACAATCTTTTCTAGCATTTGTCTTCTGTCTTTACCGGCCCATTTAGAAATAAAATAATTTCTGTATGCCCAATCTGTAATCTGAAATAAGAGCAACGATTTCAAATTTTCACAAATCTCTATAAATTTTCCATTTATTTTCTTCTTATTCAATATATTCCAAAATAAATTTCATGTTTTCATATAACTCTTTCATCTAGCATCATGAGCATGGAATTTCTGTTTTTTAAAAGTACAGCCTTTAAACTAGAATTTGAAGAGTTGATGACAAACGCCAGGAACATACTCGTCTAGTATGTATATATATTTGTTACGACGATAATGGCATTGACAAACAATGGATTATTCCCCTGTGAGAAGAAATTTTACATATTTTTGTTTTTGGTTGGAATACATATTCCAAGACTTCCATTGCCATCAAAACGTTATGTCAAATTCAAATCACATGTAAAATTTTTCAAATCTAGTAATAAATACATACGAGTAGATATGTTTTGGTTTGTTTGATGAGAAAGTTGAAGGAATATTAGGACCAACTGCAACACTGTCTTCGTCGATGGATCCAATACCTACATCGGAGCGTTGCAGTGGTTTTAGTACAGGCAGTTCTTCGTTATATGGAAACGAGTGTTTTGCAGAAGGTGGGTCTGCATACGGTTGATCTATTAAACGGTCAAGTTCCGCCCAAATCATCGGAATTCCGAAAGGCATAAATCGAGATAATTTTGCCCACATAGGTAACAAACCTCTCAGTTTTGTTCTGAATCAATTTTAGAATCACTAAATTTTGATAACGCCCAATTCAGTTAGATAGAACTGATCAGCCATCAGAATAAAACTGGTACAATGCATTGGGAATCGTGAAGTGATTTACATACCTATACCATTTTTTACCAGCTTATTAATATATTATAATTTGAAATATTTGGACAGATTTTCTTAATTACCTATACATCTTCAATTTGATGAGTTTTGTTTTTAGAAATGTGTAGTTACTCTATATCTTTTTATACTTTCGGGTAAGGAAATTATTTAATAAATCTAGTGATTCGCTGTGAAAATATGAAATTATCCTTTTGGTATGTTACACAAAAAAACAATACCCGAACGAATCACAATGAATATAGTTCTATACTAAGTATAGATTATTCCAAAATTTTATTTATCAGTGTTACTGCATCAATAATCGCTGTGTAGTCCTATGCATCTATGTGTAAGATTGCTATTCATGCGCTTCTGATTTTTGTTTGATAAATTTATTTAGCCCGTTTTTATAGAAAAATCTTTACTTGAAAACGCTTTTGGAAAAAAATGTTCTACAACTACAACTACAATATATGATTAAAGTTTCGCAAGTATTTTCTGTATTGCCCTTCACTACTGCATAATTATGTAGTGGCAACTTTAATATCTTCTCGTATACGAATATTCTTACGTCGAAAAATTAAAAAAATAAGTGGAAAGAAAAAAGCCGCTTTAAGCAATATTTTATTTTATAGCGCAGGCTAAGAAAAATTGTTAAGGGAAGAAAGATGTACGTTGATTTTGGATGTTTACAGGTTTTAATGACTAGTAAACAAAGTCATACGAGTAAAGTGTCACGATGTTTCAGAATACACTCGAAAGTTGACTTGAGGTCAAACTGATGACCATTCATAGCGGGACAAATATTACGAATGAATGTTGAACTGGCAATTTCATTGAAGCACTGGTGGTAAAAATGGCATTCGATCAAGGTAAGAAGACATAATGTCGGTGTTCAAGGGTGTCAATTAACTATGCAATATATGGAAATCCCGCCTATAAGTTTTATCGTACGGTTTCTCACCCTATCTAGCAAATGCAGAATGCAGAAAATCTTATGAATTTCTGAATAAATGTGAGCATTGTATCTTCAAGGCAATACTTTCAGATAACAGTAGAACATTTTGTCCAATAAATGTATTACACAATTAATTAACAAGAATCATTAGATTGGAAAAACTAACGCGACTTTATCAAAGTTTTTAAACAGGGTAGGAAGTGTAACCAATAGAATTGGTTCAAACGATTGAAGATAGTAGTGAAGTTAATACAATTTGTGAAGATTACTTAGAGAAGTGCATGTAAGACTATTTTAGAATGCAATTCAGAGCAAAGTAGACAAAATTTATGCAGTTGATATAGAAAATGCGTAAAGAAAAGACGAAAACTGCTTTCGAAAAAGCAAAAATAGTCATTAATTTTATACAATATATTATTATGTGATTCGCAATATGTAGAGTGTGTATAATGTAGAAACCTAACTAAAACTTCTGGGTCACATCAGGATTTCTTGAAAAAGGCTTTTATTTTATAAAAATACACATAAATATAACGATAAAGTATTATCGTTAAAAGCAATAAAATTAAAATTTACAAAATGGTAATGATTTTCTGGAACTACTTCCATATTTTTTTTAAGGAAGATCTCGGAGTCTCTCTTATATATAAGTGATCAACAGAAGTCTGTCAGAATCGATTTTTCCAATTTTCCTTGCTACTGTTTTCCTATTACAGCAATATCTTGATGTTCATCGCTAACATTACTCAAATTTTCTGGGAAAAAATTAGAAAAGAACGCAGTTAATGGATTTTTAATGACATGTTACATCCCAACACTTGTTTCACGTCAAGAGCATAATCAGGAGTCCTATGGTTTCCAAGAAATTTTTCCGCGACTTTCACGAAAATCTTCTGACTTCTTTTTTTACCGAATGCAGAGTAGAAATGTATGATGGATCCCTTATAAGCTTCCTTATATCTGAACTGACGAAAATATTGGGTAGATATTTTAATTCGTGCGGTTTTTTTCCCAAAATTTGAACGTTTATTTAAGAAAAACATGTACAATAGTATTATTCAATGTATTGCCCATCTGAAGCTATGACTTTTTCCCATCTTTCTGGCAATTTGTGGATCCCATCCCAAAAGAACTGCGCCGGCTTGGCAGCCAAGAACGAATCAAGCCAATTTTTGATATTCTGCTCTGATGTGAATCGTATTTCAGTGAGGGTGTTTTGTATCGGCCAGAACAAATGGTAGTCAGAAGGAGCAAGGTCTTGGCTATCAGGCGGGTGGGGTAAGACTTCCCATCCACTGTTTTCCATAGTTCTTAACCGGAATAGCAACGTGGGGCCGAGTGTTGTCACGATGGAAAATTATTGCCTCGTGTCTGGTCGCATATTCCGGGCGTTTTTCTGCTACTGCTCTCTTCAAACGGATTAATTGTGTTCAGTAGCGTTGTCCATTGATGATTTCACCCGGTTTTAACAGCTTATAGTACAGCACACGGATCTGATCCTACCAAATACAGAGCATTACCTTCGCGCCATGGATATTCGGCTTTGCGTTGATTTGACTGGTTGGCCGGTTTTCACATATGATTTTCTGCGCTTGGGATTGTCGTAAAGGATCCATTTCTCATCACCAGTAACAATCCAATGCGTTTGTGTCGTTCCAGCATAATTTCGGACATGCAAAACCGCCTTTCGACGTCTCTCGGCTTGAGTTCATGAGGAACCCAATTTCCTTGCTTTTGAATATATCCAGCTGCTTTTAAACGTTTTAAAATGGCTGCTTCAGTGACACCCAAAGATTCTGCGAGGTCTTCTTGCGTTTGGCAATAATCTTCATAGAGTAATGCTTCCAGTTCTTAATTTTCAAACTTTTTTGGCTGCCCAGGACGTTCATCGTCTTCCAAGCCAAAATCCCCACTTTAAAATCGTGCAAACCACTTTTGGCACGTTCGCTCAGCTAGCGCATGTTCACCATAAACTTCCATCAAAATACGATGACTTTCGGCAGCAGTTTTCTTCATATTAAAGTAATGAAGAAGAACTCACGGCAAAAACACTTTTTCAGGCACAAAGTTCGACATATTTGAGTGAAAAAAAATTATTGTTGTTTACGCTTCAAATGAATGACTTATACTGAAATGACGTACAATGACAGTAGCTTTCCAACGCATGTTTCAATGGAATAATAACTAAATGTTGTAA
The DNA here is from genome assembly GCA_907269105.1 of Volucella inanis. Taxonomy (NCBI): domain Eukaryota; kingdom Metazoa; phylum Arthropoda; class Insecta; order Diptera; family Syrphidae; genus Volucella; species Volucella inanis. The sequence continues at coordinate 39,595,190 of OU026154.1, read as the reverse complement.
CAGATTTTATCTCGAATAAATTTCATAATATCATATGTTACTTTAAAGTTTGCACTATGTGACATAGATTTTCAAGAATATCCCCTTACCTCGCTGCATTAAAAGAAACATTCCTCGTGTTTCTGGGAGGTAATATAATAGGCTTGTTAAACCACCCAGTCAGAAGCCTATTACACCTGAGGCAGCACTTATGTGGTGCCCAATGCTTATCCTGATATTTTATTTTTAAATTAAAGTAAGATAAGTAGCACTTTCTATCAAAAAAGTTATATTACGTTTCCGCGATTTAGGTGTGAATTCATCACGGACGTAACAGAATAAATTTGGTGAAATTTTGCAAGCTCGCGATATAAACTTTTTTTAAATAAAAATAAAATAGACTTGTATTTCAAATTGAATGAAACGATTGTTTTCAATTTAGCTGCGCACAATCAGATCCAAACTGACGCAAGTCGCTGTTAGAAATACTCTCATTTGGTATGAACGTAAATGCTTTTCCCATAGTTTTGGGATCGACAGACTATTTTTTCCATTATCTACAAATTGAACACAACGGAAAACTGTAGTCGTTTTGTCTGAGTTTTTTTCTCTGTTGACCAGTGTAGTCATTATTTAAGTTATACTATAATAATCAGAAGGACTAAATAACGCATCACAAAGGGTCATACCACTGCATGCTACTGCTCTTAAAAAAAAGTGATTTAAGCGTGATTACAAGTAAATACTTTTGACGTAAACAATATTGCAAGTCTCTCTACCACCACAGTTGATTAACTTGCACCCATACCTGTGATCTTAATCCTATTATTATAAAAGTAACTTTATTACCGGATAAATGAAATGTTTTGCAACAAATCAATCAATAAGATTCCAATGCAACCATGACAGGATAAAAATGACTTAGTTATTTCTCGGACAATTTGTATGCAATCATCCTGCTCTGCTGGAATTTAGATGCAATTATCACCTTAGCGCCATGTCTGTCATCATCTTTTAATAAATTCGAATGTTTTTACGCGAGTCCAGAACACCACGGCCATGGACATTTCTGCAATAAACAAAATTCCATTGATCTACTCCATCTGATCTACTCTACACAGCAAGTGGGCATCATAAAAACTCCATCCAATCAATTTGTTCTTAACTTGTCACAAAGTTGTCATAACGCGATGTGAAAAATATGCGCAACAAGGCATCCCGGCCAGTTAGTCAACCAGACGAGAACATAGCCGTCAGAATCAGTCAGAGCATTAAACTGAGCAGGACTATTACACCATTACTACTGGTATTATCCAGAGTTAATACCTAATAACTGCAGTTGCATCCATACATTGGATGAGGTAAAGTCAAGGCTTCTTGATTAGCAGCAAAGTATATCTACGAGTATACATAAATAAATGTTACCGTCAGTGGTCATTCGAGTCACTGCGGTAGTCTGTTTCACCGATGTCGCTATTTGTTGTGTCGTGTGTGTTCGTTGTTGTCTAGAACATATCTAAGTCATGAAGCGCCGCCACTGCCGCCGTTCTGCCATAAAACTGTTTATTATGCAACTTTATCCATACCGACAGAACACCAGAACATCTATCTCGAATTCCAATCAACGAAAGTTGAAATACTAATAACAACACTAAATAGCTGATAGATCAACAGCAGTATCTTCTTGTCCTGATCAGGGTAAGAGAGGTAGATCCACCGATATACAGTGAATCAATACTCAGGAAGGTGCCAAAAATTTTCTGTATGACCGACTGCAACAGTGCGTCGTGATTAGAAATTGCCGGATTCAAGACATTTGCAGACAAATTTGTTTGTGTGCAAACATTTCTCCTCATTTCCGTTGACCATTTTTGGTATGCGAAAGGAGTTGCAACAAATGAACAACCTCACGTCCAAAGATGTTTTTACTGGCCTAGCTAGCGGCTAGATCGTGTGAATGCCACAAAGTATTTTCAGGTTCCAAATAGAGGGTGAATTAGTACGAGTATAAGTAAACGTACGTTTGTTTATATGTGTGTTTGGGAAATGTTCAGAATATTGTCATAAATCATGAAGCATAAGATATGACATGTCTCTGGATACGCACGAGACTTCAACTCTCATTTTGTTATCGTTTTTTTTTCTTCCAAAGAGTTGTAGTTACTTTGGCATTCCCCGCCTAAGAAGCGTATCGTCCACTGAACGATGCTAACTCTGACGCTGACGTACTGATGCTGATGCTAACGCTGACGCTGACGACTTCGACTGCCAGGACAGGCAAAATGCTAAACGACTTTTGCAATTATCCAGTTGAGACGGTGCACCTTACTGGACACATGTACATGCACAGCGGCGGTGGTGGCGGCTGAAGAATGCATCATCATAATTATTTTACAGGGCCGGACATCTTGAGCTATCAATAATATAGTTTGCGGTACTGGTCTGATCGTATTGTGATGTTTAGTGAGTTTCTCTTTCTGTAGTACAGCGGATTCGGATGCGGATTCGTATTCGAATTCGTGTTTTGTTGAGTTCTGTGTGTAATGTTTACTTGGTAATTGAGACTGCATCGTGCTAGTCGCAGATGTCTTCATCTCACCCGGTCATAGAGCCACTGCTGAAGATATATGATGAAGATGATCGTCTTGTGTGTCGAGCTCGGGCTCGGGCAAACTGAGGTACATACGGGAGAGAATGATGGAGTAGATCTTCCCAGCCCATTTAATTAGAATTTATAGTTCTTACGATTGTGAATGAGGACGACGATGAAGACGACGATGAAGACGACGATGACGACGACGATGAGACTTGAAAAGATATGTAGATTCATAGAAACGTTTGTTTGGGGGTTTGTGGTATGTTTCAATATGAATCTGGTATAAAGTAAGAAGTTTAACATTTTTTAAGGGTGGAGTTGAATTTTTGAGTGACTGTGTATGAGATAAAGTTAAGTCACGATAATCTTGAAGGTGGATAATTGAGCTCTGGAGATGTGGCGCCTAGATCAGTATCTTCAAGGCGGTGCCTACACCTTTTTATCATAAGCTTAACGAAGGCTTCTTGCCTTTATGATCTGGTGTTTGCGTATGTCCGAATTCAATATCCCAATTTAATAGATTTTATAATATTATATGACCTTTGATGTGTCCGTTTTTTGGAAAAATGCTTGCTTATATAACTTTTTAGTTCAACGAAGGACTCAGAGTTTTTCTTCGATTTATCTCTGTGACGTGTTAATCTTGCATCCGAAATTAGGTAAGATATGAGCCCTAAATTCCTTACAGTGGGCGTTCGCTGCCGCATTTTACTTTTAATATTTTTATATTTACATTTATTTTGATTTATCTTCATTAAATCATCAAATTTTGAGTCATTCAAAGAAATATAATCTCCCCATTAAATTTTGGATGCATTTTGGTGTTGCATGATAAGGATTGAGGCTCTCTTTATGCAAAATTTCCAAAATACCTCGGCAAGACACATTTAGGCGTATAAACATCGAACTTGTACTAATTGCATCTAATTATGCATCTCTCACAGCTACCGTATGTGGTTCTGCTCGATTGTAAGTGGTTTTTCCAGTTTCCCTGCAATATTCCTTGAGTATTTGTAAAAAGCCCTTTGATAAGGGACACGTCGTGTCGGAAATTTTAGTTGAGTCTTTCCTCGCGACGCCTCAGCACTGCCATAAGAAAAATCGTTGACAAAATAAATGTCTGCATAATATTCACATGAATATTTTTTCATTTAAAAAAAAATGCTTATAACACTTAAACTTCAAAGTGATGCTATCGAAATTCAATAACCTGATAACGCTAAATGGAAGTATGTAAACTTGTTTTAGAGTAATTTTTAAGTAATAAGAAAAAGTAGTCATATTGAGTTTTAGTTTATTTTACCTTATAATTGGAAATCTGTAAGCCCCAAATAGAAACTTTGTATGTTGAATTATTAGATAACGTTATGGTGCACCATAACAATAAAATAAAATCATTATCACACTTTTCCGAGATAAATGCGATTTTCCCAAATATTTATTAAAAAAAAAAAAATAAAAAAATATATCTTCAAAATGAAAGCATGGATGGTTATATTGTCTAAATATGAATTAACCAATAATCAATTGGCTATCAAATAATAAGAAATATGAACCACTGATTTACATTCCAAAATATCTGTATCCCAAACCGTACTACCCTCCTTATATGTATATATAATGTGATTGGTAAACGAATATTCTTTTACAATCTTTTGAGTAAGGGTATGATTGTAAAATTGCAACGATTGCACAATAAAAGAATGTGATGTGAGCACCTTATATATTTTACCAAAAACATCCCCATGAAATGAGTCAAAATGGATTGGAAAGCCGAAGCATGTTCGCTTAACCAACTCCACCACAATGTTGTCTCTGTTCCAATCCGAAATTCAATTTCATGTGGTTAAAATTCCATCTCCGTAAGCAAATTACCCACTATTGCTTAATTTACAGAAGCCCCAAACTGGACGGCAATTCGACTGAAACTCATACTGAAATTTTTATTACGGGTGATTTCGATATACACAATTCTAGGTAGCTTCGATGTTCTAGACAGACAACACCCGAAGGTTGGTGTGTTGAGATCTTCACTGCGGAAAACAACTTGACGCAGCTTGTAAATAAGCCCACGCAAAAACTGCCAACACCCTGAAATTGTTTTTAACCTCTCACCCTGATAAGTACACAGTTGATGTGCTCTCTCCTCTGGGCTCGTTTCTTACTTCTAGTACACCCACCACATAGTTAGAGAAAAGGTTCCCGTAACAAACGTATGGCAATACGAGAAAGCCAATTGGAACGGAATTAACAGCTTTTTTAGGAATCTTAACTGGTCGTTATGTTTCCGCGATAACAACGTGGATGCCGCTATTGATGTGATCACAGATACTATTCGTATTGGAATGAGATGCTTTATACCTCATCGTATGCAGAAAGCATTGAACGAGTTGAGCCGTAAAGAAGCTGCCAGGGTTAGAGAAATGCTTTTTCTTACCTACAAGACCAATCCGATAGACGAAAAGCGAAAAAATTAAAAATGAGCCAGGAATGACTGCAACGCCTTAAGCGTATTATATTCCAATACGAACGAAAACTGAGGCAAAAAGTACTAAAAATTGTTGGTCGTTTTTCAAAAACATCCATCCTCCATCCCAATTCTCATTTACAATGATATTCCAGCTGTCAGCTCTTTGAACAAAACCAATCTCTTTACTGCACACTTTGCTGCTAGCTCAACACTTCCAGTTTGTGTTTTGTCTCCGCCTACACTTGAGTGCATCGAATCTTTTATGAGACGAATTCACTTTCTCACTCGTGTAGTAACAATAGTACTCAAAGATCTTAATGTAAACAAATCCGCTGGTTTAGATGGTATATGTCCTCTTCTTCTGAAGAAATGTTATTCCTCGCTGTCAGAACCAGTGCGTAAGCTTTTTCATCAATCCTACACTTTAGAACTCTTTCCGAGAAGTTGGAAAACAGCATTTGTTCAGCCCGTCCCAAAAAAAGCGAATCTTCTCTCTCTTCCTACAGACTCAAGGTCATAAAAGCCCTGATAAATCGTCAACTCATGAAATATGTCGAAACACGAAAATCAATGACCGGCAGTAAGGTTCTCCTGGCAACAGATCCATTGGTGATTTGATGGCATGTCTCACTGAAAAGTGGAACCAAAGCGTAAATCAATCTGACTAAAGCAAGATAGTTGCATTTGATAAGACATTTGATAGAGTTTTCAATTATGCTCTTTTGTTGGAAATGCGTGCTTTTGGGATCGATGACTCTCTTCTTTAATGTATTCGAAACTACCTTTCTGAACGTTCAATTCAAGTGGTCTTGGATGCTTTTAAGTCTGATATTCACAAAATAAATGCTGATGTACCCCAAGAGTCAAGCATAGTTTTTTCCGATCAAGTCGTGGATACGAGTTGACTCAAGTCATCTCCTGCCATCACTAAAAGTTAGGAAGCTAGGCCGTCTAGGCATGCAATCTTGGTATGCTTTAGTATAGATATTACTAATTTTACTTCATTTTATTCGAGGGCGAGACAATCTTGGTTTTCAGTCGATTCGTGCGGATGGTCATGTGAAAATCACCACATAAGTTGCGGCATTTCTGATGCCTTCTTTATATTGACGCTACGTTATCTGTAACTTTTAGATCAAATTGTAAATCAGTTATCCAAGTTGTAACGGAGTGAACGAAAGGTTGAGGAACACGCAATTAAAAAAATTCTGCCGGTTTATTGCGATTGTAGCCGCTCGACTTAAAGTCTCCTTCTTTTTTGCCTTAAAAACCAAGCAGCTTATGAAAGCAAGTCTGTCGTTCTGAGTCTTTAGGCCACGCTTGTTTTAGTAAAGCGAATTTGTCCTCTGAAGGTCCTCCTTTTGTAGTTGAGTTATTTCTTACAGGGCAGGATATTGATATATTCTCCTTTTTTACATTCAGGCTTATAAGTTAATAAGGCAAGTCAAGCACGGTTAGACGAGACTATTACCAGTGGCAACTACAAAGTAGTTATATAAATAATACTTCATTTAAAATTATTTAGTTTAAATCCGAGCATTTGGTATTAATCGAGAAACCTCTCTAGCGTGTTACGCTAGTTACGCAAGAAATTGATCCCGTCACTTAAGATTATTATATCTCCCTCTCCAAAGTTCGTTATTGTAGGTAATAGGATCTGGAAGTAGTATTTCTTATTCGGACTACAAGCAAAAATGTGCGAGATGTGTTAAATCTGTAGTACGAATATCCTGAAGTCGGTAGGAAATCGCTCTCTTAAGCAATACTGCGACAATTCGATATCCTTCTCTGCACTACATATGTATTGTACTTTGTAATATTTATAGTATATACAACACTTTAAATTGAGATATACCATATTAATGAAAATCAATAAAAAAAATATATATATCAATTTTTTTTTTTTTTAACTTTCATTACATTTCGAATTTTTTGTTGAATAATGAACACGGATTCTCGCACTGTTTATTTACTTTGACTAGATAATCTACGAAGAACATCGCTGTCCCGAAATGCGAAAAATACAAAATAACGATCCACTTTGCATAAGTAAACTTATTTCTATCTCACCAACTACAATTATTTTTTAATTTTAAAAACATTAGTTGAAATAAATTATAAAACGACAATAATAAAAATCGACTAATTGGTATCATTAAGTGCTCCAGAGAGACTGGTGTTATTTGAACAAACTACACACACTCGCTTTTTTAATGTGAAAAATTAATTAAGAGTCCAAATGTGCAGTGTGCAATCTAAACGTTGTGAGGAATGCACTAATAGGCGCCAAATAATTAACATTCTCGAAACGTCTATTTTTTCTTAACTAAAAGATTTAATTACATAAATTCCAAGTTCCTAGTGCGCGGCTGTTGTTGACTATATCGAAAGATTGAGAACTTGTATCGCACGTAGAATTTTGCAGTCCGTAGGTAAGAATGATCACAGAATACATTTCAAATGCTCTCTGGGGTAATATGAATCAAAACTGTTTTTTTTTTTTGTAAAGTTCAAAAAAGGCACTCATTTTCAATTTTGACCTTTTGAGTGGCATGCAGCTTGCTAGTTTGAAATTATATATGTATTTTAATTGAGGCTTCAAAGCTTCAAATTGGCAGTCAGAACGATTTTGATCAGATTATTTATTGGCGATCTTTCAATTACACAAGTAAAAGTCACGATAAGTCTCACAAAATAAAACAGTTAAATTGATAAAAAAAAATTAAAAATTATTGGTTGATGGTGAGAAAATCAAGTTTATTAACCTTGCTGATTTTTCGAAATTTATGTTTGGAAAATTCAAAATTTTGAATGCCTTAATCAATCTTGCTCTTCTTACATTTTCCCGCTTGCATGCAAGAAATAACGCGAACGTTTCTTTTCTAACTTCCGTCCGTTGCTTGAAAAGTCAAACCATGGTGTAGTTTATACCATAAATCTACATAACCAATGACAATTTTGTCATGACCATCCAGTAGTTGTGCTGAAGTCCTACTACCAGGTCTCTCCTTGGAAAGCTCTACAACAATTCAAGCATGATTATTATGTAGATAATTTTTTATCCAAAAATATGAAAATCTTCATGCACTTTTATAAGATGTAATAGGTCTTGGCTAAATAAACGATGGCTTGTATGTAAGTTTCTGTAAGTAAGACCTTTGTGGAGTAAAACTTTGGTGGTTTAGTTTTATGACCGGAAAGATGAATGTTTGCTTTATATTGTAGATATCAGCCATCTGAACGTGCTATTTATCGAATAATTGAAAAATTGGATACTCACACACCAAAAAGAATGTGTTCGGATTCGGATGAAAGTATCGCTGCTGTAGAAGCCTGTATTGAAAAAGACCCCAATTTGTCGATTCGATTTGATAGGCAGGTACTTGGCCATGTACATCCACTAACTGGTCTCAAGGTTTATAAGATCGAATTGGTGAATGAGCTAAAGCCTCGTGACATTAATTGCGTCAGGTGTTCAGTAATTAGGCTTTAAATCAACTGTAAGTTTAAATAAATTTAAATAAAGTTTAAAATAAATTTATTTTTAATAATAATAACTTTTCACTCAAGAGGGTGTGACTTCTCCTAAACTTCTGGAGCACGTGTTAAGTTTTTCTGGAAATTGGTTAGAGAGAGAGAGAAAGATGTTTGGGTTCATTGGTTTTTTCACTCCATGGGTGGCATCCAACATTTAATATGGACACAAAATTATTACTGTAAATTGTATTTAGACATTTTAGTTGCCTGAAAAATAGTCTTTCAGGCACCGCTGGTATTGAACCCGGAACCGTCCGATCGGGAAGCCAATACACTGCCACTTGATCCACGGCCATCCACTCATATACTCGTATGTATGAAGAAAAGTCCTGACTCACTCACTGACTCATCAATGTCCTTATCAAACCCTAGGACCTAGCTAGAAAGCTGAAATTTAGCACAGAGTTTCCTTTTACAATACTACGAGTATATGAGGAATAAGGAAGGATATTTCGAAATAAAAGTAATATTTCGAAAAGGGTAAAATAAATAAATTAATTAGCTAATTAATAAATAAATAAATAAAAAATTTTCCTAGTGTATATTGCCGGTTCCGAACGGCTCTCCTGAGAAGCTGTTTCATAGGCAGAATTGGGTAAAATGGGGGTTCAAATTTTGTATGGAAAAATAATATTAAATAGACAATTTGACTTAACACTTCGTAGGAGTATTCCCAAAAACAAATAGGTAAACACGTATTTTCAATTTTAAATTTTATTTACTCGTATTCTCCTAAATAAACTTTTTAATGACTTAAACTAAGTTATAAAGTGGTTGGAAAATAGTTTGTGGCATTTTATATTTATTATAATAATGATAATACCACATTACAATTAAAATACATTTTTTGGTGGGTGAACAATTTAATTTTGCACTATAACATTTTGAAAAGAAAAGGAAATTCAATAAAAAAAATTTAAGTAATCAGTAAAAATGGATTTTAAGCGATATATGCAACAATATTTCTAACTCATTAAAATCGAAGCCAAGGAGCCATATTTTTACACTATCTAAGAAATCTTATAATACGTATCTAATGATACGTATATGGGGTGGGAGTTTATTGAATGATTTAAAAGACACGATAGTAGAGCTAAGACTCGGGTAAGCAAAGTGAGAAATCGATATGGGTGTTATTATTAAGGCTTTTTGGACGTTGATTGCGGAAATGGCATTTATTTTGAAGTTCATTACGAAAGGCATAACATAAAATTTAAACCCTATAGTGATAAAATGGGGTTTCAGAGTTTGTATTGGAAAACAATATCAAACAGACGCCAAACTGTGTTATTTTACACATCTAGCGAAACTTAATGCAAAATTCAAAGTCGATCAAATGATGATATTTTGGTGTCATATGAAAGGTAAAATGTCAGACAACAAAATGTTAATAACAAAAAAAAAAAATTTAAACGGTATTTACCGTTCACTGACATCACGAACAGAAGAATTACATGAACAAAATTAATGTTGTAAGGTTAGTTGCATTGTTCGGGTCGAATTGATCTTTCAGTATTTAGTGAAATAACAAAGTTAGTTCAAGTGACTTTTTCTTTTATTATTTTTTGGTACGTTCTCAGTTTTCAAGGTGAGTAAGTATTATTTATGAAATTAAAAAAGTGAATGAATCTTCGTTTTGTTTGGAGTTCTTACGTCTGCTGTTTTTTCCCCGTTTGGTGACTTTGTGAAGTCTTTTAAAAATGTATCCACATGTATCTTTTGTGTAATAGTGCTTAAAATATTCTCCTAAGTGCTCTTTGTCAGAATCCATTTGCACTTTTTGCTCTTGAGTGCTTAATCAATTCCCGGATGAGCTCTACGATCAAGTTAAAACATCAAGTACGAAACCGAATCGTGGACGACCTTTAAAATATTTCGAGGATTTTGCATCCAAAGATTAGAAACGAAAAAAGAAATTAACTGGTAAGTACTAGAACATCAAGCGAAATTGCTGTTGCGGCAGAAGTGTGTTTGCGATCAGCTGGTAAAAGGGATGCAGCTTATCTGGTGAAAGAGCTTGCTTTTAGTTCTCCTACCAGAGCTACCAACCTTAAAAAGGCTAGGTTAAGTCAGCATGAGCCAAATAAAATCATCTCTCCAGAGGAAGCGCTTATGCGCCAGCAGCTTAAAACCTTGAATGCGAATGTATATCCGGCATATTATTAAGTGCAAGAAGCAAAGAAAGACTGCTACCCTGAAGAACAAGCATTTAATATAATTGATTTTTCTGCTGTAGTGAGATTGCAAACTTTGGTGGATATAATAGTAAAGCGTATTATCAAAGCACAAAACGACTTATCTGAACTGCTAACAACATTAGGTTTAAATGTTTCATCCTTGCGCTTTAGATTCAAATGGGGATGTGCTGGTAGCTCAGAACGAAGTCAGCAAACAATTAAAATGGGTGATGCGGAATACAGATGTCACTAATGTTTTTCATGAACTCCTGCCTTTGTAGGCTTATTTTCGCGAAATACCCATATATCCATGGGAGCAAGGAATCGCCTTGCCATCGCTCGCCGTCAATTCTTTGATACCGTGTTGAGGGCAAAAAGTTCCACCCTTGTTAAGAGTCGAGGCCGACCTAAAACCTCTTACTGCTCTTAGGTTCACAGCACCCAGTATCTTGCAACTCTACATTGGATCAATACCCTTCCCGCGACTTTGGATTTAAATCACAGGCACTATGACGTTCCCACAAGGTGGCCTACGTCAACAAGTCAGTACCGGACCGAAATCCGGGGGGCCACTGACTTCCATTGTACCGTGTTTTAAGTTCTTGTATGGACCACCGGTGGTCCTGCCACCCAACAGGACCTCTGACCGGCCGTTTGTAACTGGTCAATGTTGTTAATGACGTTAATGGGCGAAGCCTTGATAATTGGGCGGGGGCCCATGCGAAATACAGTGACGAGAATTTGTTTTCTGTAACTTTTGCCCCACTTCGTTTACTTGATGAAAATTCTCGAAGAGTGTTCTGTCAAAACCCACTGCCGATTCAACTAGGTACTGCAGGCTTATGAGATTTATTTTTGAAAAAGAAAACAAAGAATTCATCAACATCGAAGAACATTAAATGCACGAACAAATACGTAAGCTTATTAAAATAAAATTAGTTTTAAACGACACACAAATGGAGTGGAAGCACGAACTTCTGTTGACTATGGTAGACGGAAAAGTGTGCAGTGCCTTGTCACAATATAATTCCCCCCAAAAATGGTATATTTGTGGTGCAACTCCCGAAGAAATGAACAGCGAGAGAAGTGCCATAAAAAACCTTATGACAAAATGTTCAAATTTGATATTTCTCCATTGCATTCTTGGATAAGAGAGTGTTTATTACATATTTTTTACAAATTAGACATAAAGAAGTGGCAAGCCAGATCAGAAAAAAAAAGTTTAAGATAGGAAAAAGATTATGCAATCCAAATTTCGAGAACAATTGGGACTTTGGGTAAACATACCAAAACAAATAGCTGGGAATACCAATGATGGTAACACAGCTCGAAAGTTTTTTAGTAACGCTGAAATAAACACAGAAATAATGGGTTTTAATATTGATCTAATCAAACATTTCCGAATTTTACTAGAGGTAATATCAAGTTATGTCGAAATTGATGCCAACACATGGAACTTATGCGAACGAAACAAAAAACTTATATCTTCAACATTATGCCTAACACCACATTCCTGCAAGCATACATAAGCTTCTTATGTACAGTTGTCCGAAGAGGCCCAATAAGCCAGAATATAGGCGATTCCGGGAGCACTTCAGTAGAAATTCTTGAAGAATAAATTCAAATAGAGATGTTTTCAATACATTTTTACTTTCTTTGGATCCCTATTATCGAGCCGGAGTTCAATGCTGCATAGAAAGTGAAATCCACTTCCACTTAAATAGTTAAGGTAAAAGAAAATATAAAAATTCGTGAAAATTTGAACGTAATCATTCTATAACTATTTGAAATAATGGACGAAAATTTCATATTATGTTTCATATTACTTAAAAAATAAGAAAGCAAATTGTAAGAACCTTCCACAGGTATATATATAGTATAACATATATATACATAACTGAACAAGTTAAATTAGATGTGTGAAATAACACACTGAGACGGTACAATTGAACAGTACTTTGTAGTCTAAAATTACTTTTTAAAACTGTTTTCTGAATTTTGAATATATTGTTTTAAATTTCTATTTCTTTCTACTTGCTTTCTATTTGATTTTCTATTCCTTTTCAATTAAAGTTTGCATTTCAGCGCTTTTATTTCCAGCTGTTTTTGAAATCTTTACTCAATTGTTTTTCTAATCTTTTTTTTATCCTGACTTGATTAAAGATACAGTTTTATTATGTAAATATATTTAGCCAAAACATTGGATACATTTTTTAGATATATTATGTTTGTCATTTACCACAACGACTTTTGAATCATTGAAAACTGACGGAATTATGGTACCTCACACCGTAGTTTCTATAATTGGAGATAGAGCCTATTTGTTTTGGGCCTTCTTCTTTCTTTATATTATATACTGGTGATGGCCCGAGAAATACGCGAGCAAGTCGTGTGGCCACCTGGAAAGAATTTGCCATTATATCCCACGACATTAACTGGGGCAACTACTCCAGTGCCGGTAAATACTTCATTGTCATATCACGCCTTTTTACTTATGGTAGTTTATGTGAGCTGGAAGTGAAAGGCAACACTTTCCATGGGTCTTTAAAATTTACCGTAACGGTGAGCTGTACGTAAGTTTTGGTGCTGCAGACAATCCTGCGAAACGACTATGTTCTTCTGATTATCTATTGGGTCTATAACTTAATTCGTGCGGTTTGCTAAGAGATGGCGTAACTTGTATTTTTTCATTATTATTATTCCGTTAGAACATGCGTTGGAAAGCTACTGTCATTGTACCTCATTTCAGCATATGTCATTCATTTGAAGCGTAAACAACAATAATTTTTTTTTTACTCAAATATGTCGAACTTTGTGCCTGAAAAAGTGTTTTTGCGGGGAGTTCCTCTTCATTACTTTAATATGATTCATTCTTGGCTGCCAAGACGGTGCAGTTCTTTTGGGATGGGATCCACAAATTGCCAGAAAGATGGGAAAAAGTCATAGCTTCAGATGGACAATACTTTGAATAATACTATTGTACATGTTTTTCTTAAATAAACGTTCAAATTTTGAAAAAAAAACCGCACGAATTAAATTATATACGTTTAAAATGAGCGCGTGAAGCATTTGAGAGTGTGTATACCTACCTGTTAAATATGTGTTCGCATTCCTGTCGAATATTCTTCTTAAGGGCTGAGATTGTCTGAGGCTTGTTGGTATATACCCGCGACATTACTATAAGTAGATTTGCTGGATGTGAAACGCTTTCTTTACAATATCCATTGTGGATCGTACTGTGTGTGCGGTTGCACCGTCTTATTGAAACACATGTTCACCAAGCCCAGCCTATCCAATTCCGGCAGTAAGAAGTCGTTTATCATGGCCCTGCAGTGACCGTATTGCTGATGGCGTCCTCAAAAAAATACGACCCAATCACTCCTCCCGCGTGGACGCCACACCACACGATGGCTTTGAGTAAATGTAATGGCTCTTCGTGCATCACACACGAATTTTCAGTGCCCCAGAAACGAAGATTTTGCTTATTGACGTAATCGCTTAAGTGGAAATGCGCCTCGTCGCTCATGATGATTTTCGACACAAAATCGTCCTCTTCGTTGTTGAGATTGAGAATGGCTTTACTGATTGACGGTCAAGGGGCAGAGCCCGTCTGGTGATGCGCAGTTGCATGGCCTGTCGTCTGGTTGATATTTCTTCGTTTTCAGCGACATCGGCAGCCACAGCCACGATATTCTTGGTCAAACGATCAGTCCGGTGGCGGCCACTTCTTGCATGTTCTTCTGTGGTTCCACTCTCTTTGAGCCGAGTAGATAAGAGCCGGAATGTTTGCCCAGTTGGCGAAACACGATTAGGAAATCGACGTCGAAATTCACGCTGCCTTAACACCACCAACCAATTATTGGTCAAAAACATTGACACAATTATTCCACCTTCTTGCTCCTTCTTTGCTCCATTGCATGTCTGTTTGTATACTACAGCTGTCTAGTTCACAAATGTCAAATATGATATGATTGACGTACGACGCAACTTTCAAAAATTGTACCATCTTCTGATAGGGTGATTAATATTGCGCCACCTTGTATTTATGTACTATATATGTATTTTAATTTTAAACTACAATTTGTCACATTTCAAATACCACGCGGGTGGAGCCGCGAGCAAATATTTACATTTTGGAATGTTTTGCGATATTTGGAAACTCAGTGACATGTATTAAAAACAACAAAAGTCTACAAATTAAGCTGTGCCAATTTGCGCTAAGGACCGTGAAAAAGTTGAGGAATTTACCAATTAGGACAACGAACTGAGAACTAATCGTGAAAAGAAATCAGAAGTTTGACTAAAGTTGAACTTGAAATCATCTGGAATGAGAGTCGATTTTGTGCGTTTTTTATCTGAAATTCACTGATGGAGTCAATCACGATTATGACGAATTTTTCAAGCTTTTATGTATAGTAATATGGAAAAAAATATATTCAAAAATATTAAGTTGGTCAGGTAAAAAAGATATAACTTCCTGAAAATCAGACATATAATTTGAAAGCTCCCTTTATTTAGATTATTTTTTTCGTGCTCAATCATCATATTAATATGTTTTGGAAAGCTCTGCACTTCAGCAATCCGGCAGAGAGCCTGGTATTTTTGCCGCCTTTTCTTTCCCTTTTTTGCAGCACCGTTTTTAAAAATGCTTGCTTGCGTGCATGTCTTATGTATAGGTCATGTTCCATTGTTGTTCCGTTATTGTTTCCAATTACCATTGATGACATTGTAAGACCAAAGTAATTTTTTTGAAATGTTTCGTAGTATAAATATTACGTGGAAAATTTATGAAAATAAGATAACTATAGTAGCTGTCGTATCGTTCAAGTTTATTGGGAACAATTCCATCACTTTATCACTTTTACTTCAAGTATATCGACGATTTTTCTCAATATGCTTACTGGACCTTGCATTCGAAGTGTTTATATTGTACATTCCAGGAACAATCGTTCTAAATCCTAATGCTGTTTGCGAATGGGTCACTAGCCCTCTCCAACCAATCTGCATCAGAATATTCTAAACTTTTAACTAGGCTACTTCTTGCCAATCGGTTTGGAATCTATATAAAATTCACAAGTAGTGAGTGACAAAGTTAGGTCACACTTTTTCTAAGAAAAAATAACAGCAAATCCTCGTGACTTTCTTTCATGGTAAAAATTCATTCATACCACTGGCACCGCAGTCAACGAAATCTTCTAAACATAACCGCATATCGATCGTTCGATGGGAAATTCCTTGAAGCGCAGTAAACATTTTGTCACACTTAATAACTTCCCGATAAAATCAATGTGAGCGCGCTATGTTAAGGGGTTATACCCTCAATATCCTATCGAGAATCATCACCACCATCGGTTGCAAATAAACACCAACCCAAGATGTGGATACAAATGCACATAGTTGCTGTTGCTGATGCTTCTGCTGTTCCTCTTCCCGGCCAGCCAACTCACAATCAGAAAACCATGAGAGAGTCAAGCTCCACTTATTTGCTCGATCGTATTTCCTCACCTGATCGTGACCGAATTTTTATTATTTTTTTTTATTCGATTTTTTTTTTCTCTCTTGCTACTTGTGGCCTACATACAAGAACACCAACAAATAGGCAGTCTGGCCAACTTGAACTCGCTGAGCATTGTTCTCCAATCTTTTTTCTCGTGGTCGCTGTTCTGTTTCAAGGAGTACATCTCCACCTTTTTTGCTTACTATTATCGAAAAAAAAAAAACTGTCCGATAACTGGTATGGAATTTTTTTGAGAACATTACCAAGTCCAAAGCAATTCCCTGCTCCTGCTCCTGCTGCTGCTCCTACTTTTGCTCCCAAAAGACTATTGGTATATTCCGGTCTCAAGGAATTAAGACAGCCGACAACGATATTCAGTCGCTGTCGGCATTATTATGCATGATGGTAGCTCGCGCATTGGAATACTGAATAAGTCCCTGGTAGTAAATAGATAAGGAGAAGTGTTCTTGGATTGGGATTGAAATCAAGGTACCTACAGAGGAAGCATACCCATACCGGTAGCAAAAGGTGAGGTTTTTACGCGGATTGTGAGAAAATGGTTATGTGACACTATGTCGGGAGAGTCATCACTACTGCACGTTCTTAAAAAATCTTCATATAAATATTCGTAACTATGCAGCGCGTTTATTCAGTCTATGACTAGGAACTGACTTTGTTATAGATCAAAAACTTGTATATGTGTAAGAATTTGTTTTCAAACTTTCACACGTGATGTATCAATGGCGAAAAATTTAAATACTAAAAAAGTACTTAGGTATAAGCTAGTAATAAAAAGTCTAATACAGTATCTTTTACAATTCCCATAATATAATAACCTTTTATTCGCTTAACCCAGACAAGGTAACACAGATACAAAAAAGGAAAAATTTATCAGGAAAAAAAAAACATTTAAAGCCTAGGTGAATCTCTACACTCAACATACATACCACACTAACAATACCAACGACAAACTTAAAAGAAAAATCGAAGAGAAAAGTGTCGTCGTGTAGTTGGATCACGATTTAGATCAGGGTCGCAGGCAGGTAGTATCGATGTGCTGACTAAATTAACCTTTCGTGGCAGAATGAGGCCTATATTAGTGCAAAACAATTTGATGTTGCTGGTTGAAGATTTCATGCATACGATAAAATAAACTATTACCAATGATAAATGTTAAAAAATAATAAGTTGCGATTGTGAAAAAGTCTTCAACAAGCTCACAATTGAATGCAAATAGCAGTTTTATATATGCAGATATATTTTCGTTTTTTGACAGATATCTGGTAATTTGTTGATCTTATTTTGAATTGGTGTGAAGTATCATCATATCATATTACATTGCACATATTTATTAATAACATATATAGGTACGATATCTTAGGTTACAGATCAATCAACTATTTCTTCAAAGTCGGATAAAGACTGAGCTTTAACTCGTACCTCGTCTTAGTGTTACAATGACGAGACAGATCTTCGAGATCTTTGTCTTGCATATAATCTTGCAACAAAATTTCCGAGCTTCAATCATTGCTGGTTTATCCATATAAACTAGCAAATTAGCAGAAAATAATCGAGAGTCGCAAAAATCTTCAAATTATAAACTTTGATTTAAATAAAACGATGTCGCAGTATGGCTCCATCCTGCTGGGATCAGATATAGTCCACATCGATATCACGTAAATTTTTCAAAAATATTTGACGATCATCATTGAGTAAAGGTCAGAAGCATGCACCAGAAGCAACATAAATAAAGAGTTTAATTCTTGCACCAATTGCATTTTCTTAGCAACTAGACTGTTATTCGTTTGCAAAATGCTCCTACTTATGGACGAATAAAGCGCAAGCTCATATGCACTCCTGCGATAAATCAAGCCATAAAGCGTTAAATTAGTTCGAAATTTATCCACAATATAATGAATAGTCTACTAAAATTTATGAAGTACTCGATAAATCGATTGACAGCCTGAAAAAGGATTAGGCTAAATAAATTTAAATAAATAAAGAATTTTCATATTTGCTGCTCCTGTACTCGTTGACTGCGTAAAATGCAGCTTTTGGAATAAATATGAGGGTTTTCAGGACACAATAATAGTGTCCATTAAAATCCTTAACCTAACAATTACGATTTTGTGATATATGTGCTTATGCCTCTTCAGTTGAAACACGCATCTTAAAATGTCATTGAAAGCTAGGAGCAATTTATGAAAAGATAGAGTATCGGGGACTAACACAATTTTTATAATGTTCTGTTGAGCGTTAGCCAAACACCACCATAAATCTGTACAATCATGTAATTAATGTGATCTCCTTTCAAATAGAATGCAATTTATTTTGAAACTAAATTTTGAAACCCGATTCACAAAAAATAATTTGTTGTTCGAGAAGAAAACAGAAGGCAAATCCTTTCTCTCAACGTATGTACCTGATCGGTACACAAATTAATTCAGTCATCGCGAGCATATTAATGAATGGTGTATCAGAGGAAATGCAGGGCAGATCGTTAATGCCCGATCAGAATCTACTTTTAAGTGTCGATCATTGTGGAACACCTGACTGCACAGTTTTCACTGATAAACAGTTTTTGTTTAGTTTCGATCAAAGATATAATCTTTTATTAGCTCGTATGTTAAAATCAAAGTAAGACATCAGTTTTTTTTTATATATAAAATTGCATAGTAAATGTGGTCGAAACTTTTGACAACCAACACAGTATTGAACGTTATTCAAATGAAATTCTCTTTATTTCCTATAACTGTGGTGCTAATCGAGACCAGACTGTGTTCATTTTTTCTATATAATTTTTGTCAACAATTTTTTCAAAATCGGTCGTAAGCTAGAAATTTATGACACGAGTTTTGGATTTTTTTTTTACGGGAATACTTTATCTATTTCTTCAATAATTATCACAAAAAATAAAGATGAAAAACAAAAACTGTAAAATATCCTTTTCCAAATTTGGTATGTGATATATCATGATTAGATAGATAGTATCCTGACAGGATTGAACTGATTTCGCGCTCAACAAAAAAAAAAAACTCACATTCACAATCAGTAGTTTAAATTTTTAATTTTGGTGGGGGATGAGGTTGAGAAAGATCTACTTTTTACGTTACTGCACAACTTAAATTGAACTTTTATTGATTACCTCAGAAGTGAACCATCGACATTTCTTGTTACGCACATTAATAGTCTTTAGGTGGAAATGCTTTCAAAAAGCTCAGGTGACACGAATTGTTCCGCAGGTTGCAGGACACTTTTTAACGAATACAGGAGGAGACCATCTGGGCCACGAGAAAATTTATTATAAAATTAAATTTTGTAATATACTCTTAGATTTAAAAGTTTAATAGAGGAAGGATGAAGTTAGATAGATTGGGTTGAAGTATGGTCCTGTATGAAAGAGTTCTTGGCATATAACTGTTTGAAAAGGTTTCAAAAAATTACTAGTGATATGTGAATTAATTAATGATTTGTATGATACATACAAAAGTATGACATGCACTTAAGGTCGTTTATTTTATTGTGTAGCGCTAGTATAGAGAGCTATAAAAATTTGTGAAACAAGTAAAAGAACTGATGCGAATGAAAATCGTTTTTCTGTTTCGTAAGGAGCGAAATCTTCGATTATAAGAATGGGACATTTATCATTTCAAGTGGGCAGAAGGGTTGAAATAAATAGAAATATAATTAAGTAGTAGAATATTAGAATTAGAAAATAGAAGATAGAATACGATACCCTCTATCAGCTAAGGATAGATTGGTACATTCAAAGGAATTCTTTTCTAGAATAGGAACTGATTTAGAAAAAACTTGCTTTACGTAATTTGCAATTAGAGATAATTACGAATCAGAACAAAAATAGAGACATTCAGTCATTCATTATACTAAAGAAAAGCTTTGCAGACTTTTGATCATCTATCTAATTTTTTTTTTTTGTAGATTTTGTGATGAAATGCTATGGAAAGTAATCAGCCTATATATCTTCCCAATAATTTGCATATTATTTGCATATTATATTTTTCTTCACTCAATATATATGTGCCATATAACATACATATGCTTATGGAACTCCTTGCCAAGAGATGTTCGAAGATCATCCGTCATTTTACCTTTTCATAGCGGCCTCAAGAACGTTTTGCTTAATAACATAGATTATTGCTGTAGTAATAAAAAACATTGTTCCTTTATATTAACCTTTTTTCTATAAAATTGATTAGTGCTGTATTATTTTTTTAAAGCTGTAATATATTGTATTTTTAAATATTCACTGTTTTGAGAGAATTAAATTTAGGTGTGGGTATCTTTAGCATGCTCAAATTCTCAACCAATATTTTGCAAATCCCACTACGCGATATGCCCATAACCTTTATTTTCAATCTTTGATTCGACTATCATTCAAAGCGTTTTGATCACTTTATCCATGTTTTCATCGATAGCGGTAGGAGATGATTTTCCTGTTTTTTTTTTTTTAAACTAAGAGTGAAACTGAGAAGTAATTCACTTCCACGGACAGCAAACAAAGCATTTCATAAGTGCCTTATCATCCCAATCCTACAATCTTACCATTTATGGTAGTGCAGAAACATGGATTTTATCTATGGCGGACGAAAAATGCCCTATGTTGTCTCGATGGAAAAGGTCTTCGGGTGATTTTCGGTCCCATCTGCATAATTGGAATTGGTAAAAGAATATATAAGAACGAAGTGTATGGGCTATAAAATTATATTGACCACATTAGAAGAGCTGAAATTTAAATACTCAGATGGACAGGACATGTTGATTGAATGAACAGAACTGCTTCACCAAGGAGTTTCTTTGAATATATACCGATGGTATAATGTAGCAAAATAAGACTTCATCTTAGACCGAAATCGAGCTAAATGGCGGGTGGCATGATGGCGTAGGACTTGTCTAAACCAGGCTTCATTTATGTTGTGTTCTTCTTTAAGTGCAAAAATTCCATTGCGGTAAAATAGATGATGTGATATAAAACAACTAGTATCTTCAGGGTTGGATTGTAATACGAGCACATGGCTATAATAATTAAAACGATAGTTTTACTATGAAGGTAATGTTGGTACTAAACAATTTTTGATTCACATCGAATTTAAAATTCTGGACATATTACTTTAAGAGAAGCAGAAGCAAACATAAACATAAATAAATTTTGTTGGTTACCAAGTAAAATAAGTAGTAAGTATGTAAGTAAGAAGTAAAATATTATCTTTCACTACCAACAAATTTCTGTAAGAAACTTAATAAAAATTAAACTACCTATATATATACAGCGAAAAACTTTCTCTTTAATACATCTTCCCGGACTACTGGTTATCCCGGCAAATATCGTGCCATTTTTTTTTATTGCATGATACAAAGTACTGTTCACCTATAAAGGGGACATAGGCCGCATAAACAGAGGGAACAAAAAACTTACACGACATCGACAGCAACACGTTCACAATTGCGACGATTTTGTCCCCAGAGGTTTGCGTGAAATTAATTACAATCACTTTAGAGCAACAGCCAAGGCAACAGCGGCAGCTGAAGAAGTCACATACGAAGACCATGAGTGGCACCTACCACCAACGTGCATTGCTTTCCTCATTGAATTTGATTTAAGAAGTTGTGATACTAATTTGTTGTAATTAAAGTCCTCGACATTGGTGATACGGATTGGTCAGTTCAGCTTATGCTACATCTAGGAGCACGGCTTGCCGATACTTCGCATGCACGAGCTAATTTGCAGTGACCACTCAGAGGATATGTGGCTTGCATGCACTAATCTGACACTCGTGGTTATTTATGTGGTTTTAGTACAGATATGGCTTAATTAATATGTAGCTCATGGATGCCGTAGATGTGATAGAGCGTGTGAAGAAGCTGCGATACTCTTCACCTGGCCTTGTGCAGAATAGTATTTGGCTTTGTTCTTGTCTGTTGTAGAAAATTAAAAAAAAAAAAAAAAAAAAAAAAAAAAAAAAAACATGTGGAGAACAAAATTGTAGCAAATAAAATTGTTATGGGAAGAAAACGAAAAAGAGAGTAAGAAATGTGACTACTTAACACAAATGAAGTAGCAGTAAGTAGTAGTAAACACAATAGAAATCAACTGGGTGAAGGACATTACTCTGTGAATTTTTGCTGCCAACTGCAGCGCAAAAAAATATACAAATACAATACAATACTACACATGAAAGATGTATAAAGCTGGTTACCATTTTATGCCGGAAACACACTCTTTTCGTAATAATAAAAACTAGGTCTCGAGTCAAGTTTAATGAGGTACTTTAAGCATCACCTATAGAGAAATGTAAGACAAGTGGTAAGCAGGGATCGAAAATAATTGTTATTTTTTTCTTTCGGAAGAAAAGGTTACGCTAAAATTCCCTGTTTTAGGGAATTTTCAATTATTATCGTAAGTTATATAGTATTTTGGTCACCGTAACCAATATAAATGAGAATTTTTTTTTTTTTTTGGATATAGATAACTATTATGGCAACCAAAAAAAATTTTGCTTACCAATAACTATTATCTGTGACTAATTCGACAGCAAAAAATTTTTTTTTTTGATTTGAGGTAAACGTTTGCTATATTTCATTATTACACTTTTGGACAAAATAAAGTGCAAAAGCAGTTTATTCACTTTTTAAAGTCATGTTAGTTAAAAGCAAAAAGCTTTTATGGCTCAATTCTTTTGTGCTGACGTCACCTAACCATGTGCTTACCATATTGTAAAAATTAACAGTTAATTACTTTTGTTTATTTCCTATCAATTGTGGTAATTCTGCATCAGTTGGTTTTTAGACACGACAAATAAAGTGCATTTTATATTTTGAGTACGACGGACTAGAATATTGTGAACAATTTTATAGATTCTTAGAAGAGATTTTTACTGTTGATAAAAAATAAATGCTTCTGTGCATTAAATCGAAATTGGAAATTTTATTTTCCATTCTAAGTTCTGGTTTATTCTGGTATAAATCCGCTAGCATCCGATGTGAAGGAACTGCTAATTTTGGACCGTCAAAGTTGTTTGACATTCCAAAAATTATCACAAAAATATGGATTGTCAATTTCTGGTTTAAGAAGATCTGTTGAATAACGAGGGACAGAAGCCAGTTTCAAGACTTCTTGTGGAAGAAAGCAGAAGACCACAGTAAACGAAGACCGACGAATCAAAATTATGGCCAGGAAAAATCCTATTTCTTCTGCAATGAGTATTAAAGAAGATTTTGGATTAAGCATAATACCAAAAACAGTGCAAAGACGAGTGCAAGAAAGTGGATTACAAAATTTTCTTGCGAAGAAAAAGCCTATGCTACGTACAGTCAACATCCGAAAACGTTTATCCTTTGCGAAAATGTATACATATATTAAAGCCGCAAAAGTTCTGGCAAAGTATAATTTGGTCCGATGAGTCCAAATTTGAGCAACGGAATCCCATAAAAAGAAAGCAAGTTTAGTGCAGAAACTCTGAAAGACTGAGCCAAAGGTGCATACGGAATACTGCATAACACAGAGGAGGGTCAGTAATGGTCTGGGCATGTTTCTCCTTTAGCGGCGTAGAAACACTGATCAAAATCGATACCAATTTGACAGGTCCAATTTACGTCAACATTATCAGCGAAAATTAAGTTTATTCTGCTTCTAGAAAGTCCTTGGGAAGATACATCTTTCACCAAGATAACGATCCAAAGCATACTAGCAAAGTAGCTAAGCAGTATTTTGCTCAAAATAACGTTTAAATATTGGAGTGACCACATCCATCCCCGGACCTTAACCCAATTGAGCACCTTTGGTCCATTTTGGATGAGAGAAGTCCATTAGATAAGAGTCGCAATTAGTCCTCTTTTTGGGAAAGCCTCCAAAATGAATGGTAGCTAATTCCAGGCGACAAGCAGGTCTCTATGCCTAAGCGTCTTGCGGCTCCAAGATAAAGAAGGAGCCACAATGGGCTAAAAAATAAACGTAATAACGCTTTAAAAAACAGAAATGCTTCTAGGTTCAGTTTTGCACTTTATTTTGTCCGACAGTGTATGTCATTTTTAGAAATGCATTCATAGTTTACACTTTAATGAACTTATTCTTGTCGATTTGGAAGAAAAAGCGCAAAAGCAATTATATTCAATTTACCGTTACTTAATTGTACATATGTACACATGTGTTAATATGTAAACATATTTTGTTTACTTCAGTTCTTATCGTGCGGTTTTTCATGTGCATTTATAAAGTGATTGTGAACGATTATAGTGCACTTTAGTTACGCGAAAAATTAAGCCGATCTATTGTATTATTGTTCAAAAGAAATATAATATGGGAAGAAAACGGAACGTTATTATTCGTGATTTTTTCCTATACAATGAAAGGACAAAAGAATCGACTTGCAAGACCTGCACCATGAAATTTGTAGGAAATTATGTAACGAATTTAAGGAGGCACATTATGGGAAAACATTATGAAATCTATCAACGATCCATTGATGAATACGAAGACACTGAGGATACGAGTGATTCTGATACAGTAGCCAAATTTTCTGTGAAATATTCAAAAAAATATTAAATAATGCGCTTCAAATTGGTGACGCAAGAATCCCAACCGATATCATTCTTCGATTCAAATGGTCTGATTGAGCAAATATTTAAAGGTCTTAATATGACTCCAATTACGTCGCATAATATCATGACAGTAGTAAATGAAGAAATTATCACCAAAAAATTAACGAGAAAAATAATATTCCTTAAAATTGACAGTGCAACCCGACACGGCTGTTCAGTTTTTGGTATTAATGCACAAATAACAGAAAAGGGGAAATTGGAAGTTTTAACATTATCCATGAAAGAGATTTGTGTGCCGCAGACTGCTGTGACTTCAATATAGATAAAAAACAAATTTATACCATAACTACAGATAACGGCCGAAATAAGTTAAAGGCGGTTGATTTGCTTGCAGCAACTACAAATGAAGAAAAAAGTGCTGAAAATGTCCCTGATGAATCATTATTTAACTCGGAAGAGTTTAAAAATACTTTCAGCGCAGAAAATCTAAGCCAACATTACTTCAATTGTTGAAAAGCGAGAAAAGTAGTGAAAACTTTAAGAACGCCGAAATGCAGGTAAGTTTCCAACAACAAAACATCTTTAATTTCAAACCTCAAACTCAAATTTCGACTTTTGACTTTTTTGTGTGACTTATTGAATTAGTTCTGTTTTGAATTTTAATATGTATTACCATTATTTGTTTATATATTTTTCTTTTAATTTTTATTGTCGTAGAAAAGTTTTGCAAATGTTTAAACTAGGCACACCTTCCTTAGATGATCCAACGTGGTGGAGCTCTGCATTTACAATGGTAGAGAAATTCTTCAAATACAGGGAATCGACCATTGTTAAATAAATAATGGGGTCAATTAAATGTCCAAATAGTTATTTTGAGCCCCTTCATGAAAGGACGCTCAAGTTGTAGCGTGAGCAGCTGGTTATGAGCGACACTTACAAAGCTTGGTTTGAGATAATTTTAAAGTTAGAATAAAGGCATCATATACTGTTATGAATTTCTTGAGGATGAGAGAGCCACAATTGTTTAACGCCGAATCCACGCTTTCAACGTTTGCTTCCACCAAATAAAAAGGAAGAAACTAGAGTTCACCTAAAGAAGTTCACAAGTAATAGTTGATATCGATGCCAACCTTCTGAAATACTGGGAGGAGTAAAAATATACATTTCCATTCCTCAACTTTAGCAACTCAAGTTAGCGTCGAGCGAGCGTTCTCTGTATTGAGACTGGTACTAATCGATCTTAGATGTAACCTCTTAGACGAATTATTTCGGTCGCTTATGTTTGTAAAATTAAACAATAAATCCTAGTACCTAGTTTATTTTTGTTTTCTTTGGCAAATACATTGAAATTCAATCCATTACATTTAAAATACGATATTTATCATGGTAATGATAACCGAAAAATAAAATTTCTTTCAATTATGATTATTGGTAACCAAAAAATTGTTTTTGTTGCTGTAATAATTATTCATAGCAAAAAAAAAAAAAAAAAATATGTCTCACATATATTGGTTACGATGACCAAAATTAAATATATGTTACGATAATGGTTGATTATAACTATTATTTCAATTTATCATTATTAATGGTTAGATCAGACCTTTTCGTTATTTCTCTTATAACTGTTACGTCCCTGGTGAAAAAGCATTCAATAGGTCACATTTTGAAATAGAGAAATAGACTTATTGTCACATACTTTCATAACCTTTTCCGTGAAAACATACCGTCAATATATTAAAACAAGGTGAAGACATTCCCAGAGAATTTAACATCGAGATACCATATATACTCTCGTATATTTATATATGCTGTCAAAAAACAATACACAGAGTACTGGTACACATATTCTCAAATGCCACTGTTGATTGTAGCAACTTTTTTAAGGAGTTTCTTAACTACTGAGTAAACATCAGCTCCATAAATGACACTTTACCGGAGATTTGACTAAATTCTCTACATAATAGCCGGATATCATTAAATAACCAAAAGTTTGTTATTTACTGTCAAATGCCCAAATTGCTCATTAAGCGTAAGCAATCGAAAGTGATTTCCGATTTTGTTTGCCTCTTGAAATTAGTTTTAATTGTGTCGAAATAATGAACAAAGTAATGAAGGGCGAAATAATTAAAGATTCAATATGTATGCATCTTGCAATGGAAGCATTGTTAGTATTAAAGAAAATAATAAATTTGCAAGAAGAAAAAAGGTCAGGTTGTGTACGGCTGAAAAATCGAGACTAAAATCTAAATGGTTTCTTCTTCAAAAAAATAATAATAGTGTCTATTTTTTTTATATATATAGGGTTTTCTAATGACGACTTATCAACTTTTTTTAAATAAAAGGCAAACCATTTGAGATATTTCAAAAACTTTATTATTGGCTGGAATTACAATCAAAACATTTATGAATGGAACTCGACTTCGTTCATATGGCCACCGCGGGCAGGTTTGCAGCGGTCGATTCGTTAGACCCAATTTTCAACGACACGGCCACACATTTCGGCTCGTTCAATGTTGGCTCTGAGCTCTTTTAACGTCGTCGGCATGTTGGCATAAACCAATAACTTAACGTAGCCCCACAGAAAATAGTCAACCGGCGTTAAATCGCACGAACGAGGCGGCCAATCGACTGGCCCATGTCTTGAGATTATACGCTCACCATACTTACTCTTCAGTAAATCGATTGTAGCGTGTGCTACAATGACTGTACATCGCTACAGTCACTGGCTGTATGACAAATTGAATAAGAGACAGCTGAAATTTTTTGGAGAATTCTCCAATCTACGTGTCTGAATCAAGCTCTATGGATTTTGTACAGATATGCTTCCACTTTTGGGCTAAGTGGAATATGTTCAACTGTGTTGGCGCAATTGACGAGGAACACATTGCTATTAGATGTCCGCCCAAATGTGGAAGCCAGCTTTCTTGCTATAAGAAACATTTTAACAATATTTTTTAATAGCTGTGTGTGACGCAAGATATAGGTTCACATATTTAGATGTTGGCGCAAATGAGAGTCAAAGCGACGGAGGTAGAAAATACTTTTCCAACGCTTACGCTTATTTGTTTTTGTACTTTTAAATCTTATGCAGGTATCTTTCAAGTTAGTCGATTTGGAAAGAGGCTGTGCTCAATGCTATGCCGCATTTCCATTGCAACTAAACCTTACGAAGGTTTCCTCTTGCCTTCAGAAAAAACTTTAATAAAAGGCTATCAAGAGAGAATAGTCTGTAGATACTTGTATCACGTTGACGCAAATTGCTTACAACGCTGCCCATATTTCCAGAAAATACTGAAAAAATTGTTTTAGCTTGTTTAACATTGCATAATTTTCTTATGCTTAAAAATGACAATGACTCATCATAATATTTAAAAAAAAAAATAACATAAGAGAAGCATTTCGACTTCCGATAAATGCAATAAAATTAACGAAAATAAAATAACTACTTTACAATGTTATATTCCTTTCTTTTTAGAGTTGTTATCATAAATATCTCTCTCGATTCAGAAACCGTAGATTATACGAAAATCTTCTTTAATATCTCGCCTCTCTACATGTTAAGACAGAATCTGTCTGGTATAATGAAAACCAATGCAAAAGTTTTCAATTTTGCAAGAAGGCCTTCCCACTAATCATAATCAATATGATATGATACAACTTCTGATGATGTGGCTAATGATCTCTCTACACCGGAGAGAACACGGTGTAGTTTCAAACACTAACATCGCTCCTAACCCGCTGCTCAATTCATTGCCGAAGCCTCCCAAATGTCTGTCCCTGTATTATCAAAACGTAAGAGAATTACGAACTAACTGCTATATATTTTAATTCACAGATTTTGTCTTACGACAGTTTTGATCTCACAAAAAAAAAACTCTCACCCCTAATATTAAGAACAATTTATTGTTTTCCCAAGACTTCGATCTACACCGTGATGATGGCCTAGATAAAAAGGAGAATTAATGTGTTCGTGATGTACTTGTAACTATATACTCTCGTCTCGAGTCTAGACCCTTTAAAAAGTCGTTCACTGCTTTCTTTGAATTCGTTTGTGCTAGAATTCGTATTTGCAAGGACAACCTATATGTAGGTTGATTCATCCTGAGATTTGACTTATAATGTGAAACAGAATACATAAATTTGAACGTGAACTTAAAACTTTTATCACTGGTTAAAAGAACAAATCATGGCATTTATTTTTTGAAAATAAAATCATGTAAATGTTGGCCACGACTACATCTAAGGTGGTCCATTCGGAAGGTCCAATTTTGGGCGACTCGTTTGGGCATAGCAACTTGTATTTCGCGGATAGCACGAGCAATGTTAACTTCCAAAGCGTCAATTGTAGCTGGTTTATTCCTGAAGACTTGAGACTTTACATATCCCCAGAGAAAATAGTCCAGAGGTGTGATATTGCACAATCTAGGCGACCAATTTACCGAGGCAAAACGTGAAGTTAAGTGCTCACCAAAATGATTTCTCAACAAGTCCATAGTTTCACGCGCTGTATGGCTCGTAGCGCCGTCTTGTTGAAAACATAGCGCGATAATGGTTACCATTGACGGTAACATTCTGATTTGCCTCATTTTTGAAAAAATATGGACCAATGATTCCACCAGTCCATAAACGACAACATACCGTTGTTTTTAGTGGATGTAATAGTAGCACTTAATACTCTTCGGGTTGCTCATCAGCCCAAATACGGCAATTTGTTGGCTTCATCACTGAACAAAATTTCACGATAAAATACCGGATTTTCATTGAGTTTTTCCATAGCCCATTCACTGAAAATATGACGCAAATTCAAGTCGTCTGGCTTCAGTTCTTGCACAAGTAACGGTCTTCGCGTACACTCTCAGCTACAGCTGCTATAGTCTCTTCACTACGTGCCGGATGTTGTCTAACCGGTCGAGTATCAACCGCTATGTAATGTAAACTGGTACACAAAGTTGCGAATGGTATTGGAAATATTGGTTTCAGTAGGTCGATTATGCGCACCGTAAGTTCCTCGAATTGCACGAAAAACATTTCTCACAGAACGCTGATTTTCGTAATACAGCTGAACAATTTCGAAACGCTCTTGTGTTGTGAGTCTTTCCATTATGACTTGCCAAATGATACTTCACAAAAATAATAAACCAATTTGATAGGAGTCATGCGCGATCTGTCAAAAAAAGCCTATTGAAAATCAAACTTTACGATGAATCACCCTATATTTGTTGCGGCTATATTCGCCCTTCTCAACCAATTCAAGGTTAACAGCTAGCTCTTGATGCAATCGATTTTATTTTAATGCTGCTGATCCTAAAGACGTTGTTATTTTTTCAGGCGATTTTATTTATCTCAGACTGACCATTCCTTTTTTACGGACACGATTTCTACCTCTTATAAAGAAAATCTTTTCACCGACTGCCTCACTGACTCTGGTCTGTATCAATAAAGTGGGTTCGCCAATAACATTGCAGACAACTCGACCTAGTCTTCGCCACTGATATAGATGCGTTGTTATAGAAAGTAGACATCTTATCTCCAAGCTGTATAGTTACAATCCTCCCTTTCTCTTATATTATCGTATGGCAATGGTCTTAACCCCATTTCCTATGATCACTCTTACAGTGCCGAGCTTCTTTCTTAATTGGGTCAATTTTATTTTAAATGCTGAAGCTTGAAACGACAATATCAATAATTAAAATGATTAAAATTGAAACAAGAAACAAAAAAAAAATGTTTATTTACTTGCCAGTTTTGTTGGTTTGCAATTATTGTCTTGTAATACAAGTGGCGTGTATTTGCACGGTAACGAATACTTCCTGCATACATTCTTCCATTGCACATATGTAGTTCTTCTTTAAGACTTTCTCCATTGCTGATTTGCAGTCCTACTACAATATATGTGCATAACATTTCTGAAGTTTTTTGAAAAAACCGATCATACGTATGTAAACACATATATCAGTATTATTCCGATGCATATGAAGTATAGAGGTTAAAATAACTTCTACGAACACAGAGTTTAATCAGGAATATTTGAAACCATTTTCAAAAACTTAACAATGCGTTTTTTTAATGAAGAGTATGAATATACACTTTTTATGCTTCAGAATGTGTTACGTTTTTTGTTTACGAAAAAAAAAAAAAAAAAATAAGAGCACCCTGCTCGAAAAAGTCGTACTAGTTTCCATTGATTTGTGGCCCAACGGTACGTTGCAGGCTAAAATCACTTGCTCTGAAATAGATTCTGATGTTTAATACGGTAACGACTTTTAGTTATAAATTGGAAATAATTTGGAATTCATACTTTTATTTTACTTCCATGGTTATTATCGCTATTTGGTTGACAATATCATTTCATCCAAACAACGGTTATTACAAGCTACCTACATTTTAGTTATATATTATTTAGTATAATTCCCTGTATATCCTAAACAGTTCAAATGTGGAAACGTATTATTTGTTTTCTTTTGACAGTTATATAGGCTTCTTCTAAGAAGCGCTCAAAAATCAGAGTTAGATAAACACTTAACTATAAGTCCGGTGTAGTCAGAAGTTTAATCTACACTCTGTCCTTTACAAAGTTGTTTCTGTTTCATTTGAATGCTCACATCGCTAAAATTTTAACAGTAAAAAAGAAATCGAATGAAACGCATAACTTTTATCTTTGAAAATTACTAGATGATAAAATAACAATAAGTTGCGGCTAATAATCTACTATCCTTTATTGTAGCCCTAGAAATTGTATATGCAAAGCCATCCATGTAAACCAGTTAAGTCAGCAACGATTAAAAAAAGTACAAACGCCAAGCCGAAAACCTCAATTAGTCCATCGTCTAAACGAAAGTTGGCAAGAGAGCCTTCTTGCACGTACGACTACATAGTCAACCCACGAAATAATAAATTTCACTGCCATGCGACAGTATATGCGTGCTTTACAAGGAAGAAAAGTTAACTTCGGGAAAACCGCCAACATGGTATTATTTACCACCACCGGTCTGGTCTTCCAGCTTATTCGTCCAGTTGGCCAAAACTAACCGCTTGACCAGCCAAATCCATAATGCAATAATGAACAAATTTAAGATAGCTATATACATACATATCTGTCTGTATGTAACTAGATACATGTGAAAATGAACCGAATCACTTGGTTTTCCGAAAACAAAAATCTTCTTTAAGCACATTGAAGTAGGCTGCAGTTTCATCCATGATCATCAACATCATCATAGTCGCAGTACCATGGATGACCTATCGTATGTGTTTCCACATGCTATTGCTGCATTTCACTAATATCGCACTAAAGAACCAGCACTACTGCCAAACCACTGCCTCTGTTACTGCTGCTGCTGATGCTTCTAGTATATCCATTGGAACAATCTATCTGGATGCATTTATATGTCGTTGAATTCCCGGTGGAACACTCTACCATTTTTTTGTGACGATGATGATGGTGAAACTATCCACAGTGCAAGTGGAAATCTGAATTATCTGACCAGATCACCATATGGACATAACACCGTTGCACTATTCTGATCTGGGTGCCAGTGAGTCGGTCTGCCGGTGATTCCATGATTCAGTGGTTCAGTGGTTTAGAAGTTCGGCGAATTGTTGGTGGATGCATCTATAAGGAGAAGCTATGCGTTGTTCTGAATTTCTTTTTTTCGATGTTTTGGTGGAAGATGGGCCTTTCTAAGACGCCGGCCGGTCAACGAGTACTTGTACCTAAGTCCCGTAGATGTATACCACATGGGCCAACAGTTTATGATCTGTGGGAAAATGTTCTCCAAGAATTCCTCGACTTTGCATATATTAAGATGATCAACTAAAAGTGGGAAACCTCCTCGATGAACTAACAATTTTACATACACGAGGTGTTCCCGAACCGGTATGGAATATGGTGGCGCGATAGTTATTTGTGCGAGCAACTCGCACACCACCATTCGATGCGATTACCAAGGAACACAGTACAAATGTTATGCAGGAGATTGCCTTGCTTGAACACATATACCATATGAGTAAGAGATAATAATAATTGTATCTAAGACAGGACGGGATCATAACGTCTTCATTTTAATAACTCGCTTTACCTTGAGAAAGGCGAAAAGTCGTTAGCACTTGTTTTATGAATCTGTGAATTATGATTTGGTTACGATTTCCAGTTGGTTGGTGGTGATAGTAGTTTGCATTTATCCTGGCTAATAACAGTGTTTTACATCAGTTGTAAATTATTTTGACTAAACATTGCAAATACAAGATATTAATCAACATGGAGAAAGCCAAAAAGTTACTTAAAAAATGATATCAGTGAGATACGAACATACAATGTATTATGTATGTCACAGTTATTCTATGATAGCCTATCTATGTTAAAAATAAACGAGGTAATTTATGAGATATAAAGCTTTTAGACAATTTTATCCTTTCATAAGAAGACAATTTCGGTTAATTGCAAGATTTGTACACTCTTATTTTTTCAAAGGAAATTCCAGACGACTTCTTTTTGGGAAACGCATCGTTGATGACGTCGATGAGTTTATTTCGCCTCCAATTTGAGCCACTACTATTTTTGTTAATGTAACATAATCCAACATCGACCAAGTGAAGGGCAAATTAATATAGTTGATTAGATGTGGTGACATATTTCATTAGTCTCAATGTTTCGTTACTAGATATTGTAGTTCTTTCTAGAACATATGTATGTATGTTCACATTAAGCTCTAAGTTGTAATAATGCAATTCCTTAAATATTCCGGCATGATCTTTTAGCTTTTTCTCTAAATCGTTGTAAAAATTTCAAATGATGTTAATAACGATTCGTTAGCCCCGGATCTTTTTGCAAAGAAACGAGCGAATTTTAGTGAAATTTCACAATTTGGGAGTATGTGGGAGTCTTTAATATTATCTATTTAGGCATCTCTTAAACACTGCTCTTTTTACCGAGTTGAAATCTCTCTAGTTTTCCTAATCCTGCATATTTCGTCGAAAATTTTTGTTAGCGGGTTGCAATTTTTGTTTTATAATTGAGCTTTGCAGTTTCTCTTAGAGCCAGTGTTTTTGTTCTAGAAACCGTAAACAATTTTTGGATACTATACTTGGCGATACCAAGTGCTCTAAGCTTAACCATATTACAACAACTAATATTACTTTCAATCTTATATTTATCCTAAGACTTAGCTTATATAACCAACATACCATATTTATATATAAATAATATATGTATGATTCTCTAAGAAAAATTATTGCCACCAAAAAACTTAGATATTTTATCTTTCTTCAATTTTATTTGAAACTTAAACTACCTATCTACTTAACCTACCTATGCTTCTTAATTTAACCTCACTATGATCTAGGTAGCGAGCACTCCTGTTTCTTTGCTTAGAGTTGTCACCATCTCGATTGTGTCATCGATTGTACATGTCAACTATCATTGGCACCTCAACCTGGTAACGAAACCGGCTTTTGTAAGAAAACCCCCTAGCTAACCCTTATCTAACTTATAGCTAGGAGGAGCTACGCAAGTAATGCACCGACCTAGGAGAGCATATCGCCTCCAGTAATTGCAGGGTTAAAGCGGAAGAGCTCTTGAGCACTGGCGATGTACCCGTCGTAGATGAGTCGTTTGTCCCTCGCACCGCGGTGGTGATGGTATAACACTGGAACACTATTCGTACTATAATGTGGAGTGGTAAAACCAGATTGGAGTGTACTCTGGTAATGCATTACATTGGGGTTATATGCCCCAAAGATCAGTCTGTTATCGCTCGTCATTGCTCTTGTGACGTTCCTTCGAATCACCTTAATTAGGAAATTGTCAATCCTATTTAGTCTAGCTTCTTTGTAAAAGAAGCTTGGGTTAATATTTTATATACTCAGGCTCTGGTGTTTCAGCATTGGTGATACGTTTTATGGCATTGCATAATACATAATAATTAGTATTGCTAAATTGAACAAAATTCAGATTGCCATTGTTTTATTTACCATTTGTCTAGACCTAGACCAAAGTATTTAGTTTTCTTTGACTATGTCAGAAATTCATTCTTCAGAAACGGCTCTACCGATATGTTCAAAATATTGTACTACACGTTTTATTATGAAATCCTTCATTCCACACCACAAGAAGAGAATCAAAGAAAAGACGAAAGCTAAACTGATGTCTGCCCGTATATTTATCCAAATGCACTAGTTATACAGGCACCATTAGATGTAAATGCACGAGTTAAACATTTCAATGGTGAATAAAAAAAGAAGACAGTAGTCTTTTCGCCGATAAATAGCCAACTCATAAAATATCTCGAAACACGAACAATTTAACCCATATACTCCCATTGTATTCGCTTAATTACAGAAAAACCATGTGATGCTGCAGCACCTCAGTCAACGGAGCCTGACGAGAGTAAACCCATCAATAAATGTATATAAAATGCACTTCGAAACCATAAAGGTAAATAACTGTTTAAAAAGGTGTACCTACTTATGCACAATTGGAATAACTTTGTACGAGTATATTAATAATCGATTTATTTCATATTGGCATGGGTTTTCAGATATTTGTAACAGTAAGATTTTTGCAGTGCTTTGGATGCCATTGAAAGAGAAGAAGGATCCTTGATAGACATTAACATTATATCACCTAAAGGCGACTACATAGATGAAGATGAAGTGCTGTGAAACAAACAAAAAACAATACCAATTGATGTTCCCGGAAATATTGAGTCATTTTGGGGTGATGACTTCCCTGACGACAGGGAAGCTGATGCACCTTTATTAGCAATGAGATCCGCTTTCAGAAAAGAATATTCGTTGCTCCTACTAATTTTAAGATACAAATTTGAAACATGAGAATTTTTTCCGTTGTATTTTATAATATGAGGGTCATACCTCTACTTTAAGGGCGATCAGCTTTACACATTTTTGGAAACATAATTTTACAGTAGATAATCACACAAAAGTAAAGAACACTTTCTACTCATGATTACCTGAATATGGTAAATCCCTTGTGGATACTGGGTACTGCATTCCGAATAGGTACTATAAAGTAAGAGGTAACTACTACGTTTTTGTTTTTACTACATACTATAGTCATCAGCTGACATCACACAAATACAACGCAACTGTTATTACTTATTTTCGTGTTGTGTTGTAACTTGTTTAGATAGTTGTGTTTTAATTATTAAAAGAAATCAACCAAATTCAAATTTGAGAATTTACAAATTCAAAGGTACATACATACGATGGCGGTCCCAGAAGTACACGACCCAACAAAGAAAACATAAAAATTTTAGAAATATATTTGTTTATTTTTCAACATAATCGCCTTTCAGCTCTATACACTTTTCCCAGCGATGTTCGAAAAGTTCGGTACCATTTTTATAATTATAACTGTCTTGTTTCTTAAAATAGCCATTAACTGCCGACATCACTTCATCATCGTTGGAAAATCTTTGACCACTGAGCCTTTTTTTCAAGTTTGGGAACAGAAAATAATCCGAGGGGATTAAATTTGGTGAATAGGGTGCATGAGGTAGCAATTCAAATTTTAATTCATTAATTTTGGCCATTGCAATAACTGATTTGTGAGCTAGTGCATTGTCTTGATGAAACAACACTTTCTTCTTAGCCAAATGCGGCCGTTTTTGCTTGATTTCTTCGTTCTAACGTTGCAATAAGTTCGCATAATAGTTTATCCTTTTTCAAGATAGTCAATAAACATTATCCCACGCGCATCCCAAAAAATCGACGACATGACCTTGTTTGATGATGAAATGGTCTTCACCTTCTTTGGAGCCTTATCTCCCTTTTGAATCCATTGTTTTAATTGTTCTTTTGTCTCGGTTGTAAAGTGATGGACTCATGTTTCATCCATTGTTATTAAACGGCGCAAAAATTCAACTTTGTTGCTGTGAAACTTCGCTAAACATTAAATTGAAACATCTTCACGACACTGTTTTTGCTCGAGTGTGATCAAATGCGGCACCCATCTTTCTCATGTCCAAATTTTCAAATAATATGTGATGTACCGCACTTTTTGAAATGCCTACAATGTCCGCTAGCTCGCGCACTTTTACTCGACGATTATCCAGTACCGCTTTGTGGATTTTCTTCACCATTTTTGGAGTCGTCACCTCATTTGGTCGATCACTTACAGCCTCGTTTAAACCCAGCAACCCAAAATTTTACTGTTGTAAACGAAGGTGTAGACTCACCCAGAGTAGAATCCAGTTCAGCTTTTATATTAGTTGGGCTGAGGCCTTTCAAATAAAAGTATTGTATCACATAACGATGACCAATTTTCTCCATTTTCACAAATTCACTGACAAAGTTCACTATTGATGGCTGCCAAACAAATACTAAACAACGAGGCGCTTTCAAACTTTGAACGCTTTGAAATATATGCTTTATAGACTGCGTACTTTCCAATATTTTCAAACAACTACCGCCATGTCTTGGTCAGGCCGTGTACTTCTGGGACTGCCCTCGTACTACATAGGTATAACTATTGTACAAATCAAGAAAAATAATAACAAATTAAAATAGTAAGTACGAAATGTTTAATAGCAATTAATTAATGTATTTGAAACTGTTGTGTGTGGAGGAGTGAAAAAATGTAAACCACTGTACTCTGGAGTATCATTTGTTTTCCTGATCCCGACGTTTCGTACTGACTTCTTTAGGGGATCTTTATTCAGGAAACTATCAAACAATTATAAATACTACAAATGTGAAATAGAGAACTTAATTAAACTTGCACTATGTAAACATAATACTTATTTTATACACAAAAGGCTAGGTACATTGCGAATGTACTTGTGTATCATACTGAATACGAAAAGTGCACACTAAGTGTGTGAATACTTGGATAAGTAATCAGATGCTTGATTACTTTCATGTATCCGGTACTTTATAACGAGTGAGTACTTTTTCCTACAGCACTACCCGGCATTATTTACAAAACTACTTCATAAGTAAAAGGGCCATAAAACTTTCAATTCCAGTAAGAGTTTCAACAGCAGAAGTACCTCATTTTTCGAAGAGAATTGAAAATCTACGAAGATGTATTTTGTTCTACATCCGAATATTATGGATTTGTAGACTTTTTGATGTTGCTCTGTGCGTAGAAAGAACTTGTTTAAAAAATGCACGTATTAATAAATGAATAGGATCACATTTTACCATTGTATCCACTTGGATACAAATATTTAAACCAACTTAAGAATTGGTTAATAATTTATTTTTGTCGCTTTTATGTTATTTATATTGTAATAAACAAAAGTAATAACAAAAATATGAATATTTTGTATTTTACGCGACCTTAGGAATAAATGGTTGCTTTAGTGGTATGAAAGTGAAAAGTGGAATAAAAAACTGAATATTTTAAACACATTTAACTCTGATTCCTTTGGTGAAAAATTCGATCAGTTGTGATAAATTTTTTTCCCCTGTATATGTACTTTGGAATAATCAGAAAACTATTAGTGTGGCATATATGACGGTCAATAAAAGCAATACAAATTATATATTGTCACCAATACACAAGTACCTTAAATAGAATATAATAATGGAGAACTATATTGAGATGGTAAATGAATTTATCTGCTTAGGTTGTCTGGCAGTATATCAGTAATGACGCTACCATGAAGATCCAACGAAGAAGAACTGACAACTTCTGTTTCTATGTGCTAAGGATAACTAGTGGTCTATATCAAGAACCTCATTCCCTCTTATATAGCTGCACAATATGGATACATTTCAGAGAGCGATTCTCCGAGCGATCTACAGTCGTGTCTGTATTGGCGGAGTATCAATAAGATGATAGAACAAAAAAACTGTACTGGGAGTTCAGACACATGGATCTAATCTTATCCATGGATGAGTCATTTAGGGTGCATGGTACAGCATAACATAACAACATAACGTGTTCAACCAACTCTGCATGCGTAATTGCAGGTAACAACCAAAGAATCGATGTGGCTGCCAATAATTTTGGTTGAGGCATCTTTTCTTCGAATTAGAACGTTTAATTCAAGTTGAAAACAAACGATTCCAAGCTAATAAATGCTTGCTCTATTTAAAACACTCCTTTTATTTTTCTATAATAGTACTTTCTTAGTAAAGCGTTTGAGATGCATGTCGCAAATATTGATTCGTTGTGTTAAGTGAATCTTCTTCAATGGGAATCCAAATATTAGATTTATTTTACGAGCCCAAAATATTTTAAGTGATTTTCAGTTGTTGTGTGCGATGCATTTAACCACTCTGAGGTCTTCCGCACAGTCAAATGGCTCTTTAATTTAATTATAACTGATTTGGTCATCATCAACTCCAGATGGTTCACCGGAAAATTGGTCAATTGTGAGTGAAAAATCTGCAGAACGAAATTTTTAAAACCCATTCTTAAATGTGCGTTCTACTAAGCAATCAACAGTCTTTTTTTGAACATAGGCAATTTTACTTACTACGAAAATGTTAATTTTTGACTCCATGACACCGTATAATTACATAATTAACATAATTATTCTCTATTTACTTCTAAAGTAAGCTTAAAGTAACAGTTATCAAATGTAAATACAAAAAAAAAGTATAACATTGATAAAAACCGACATTACTTTTTACTATGTATATAGTTTTTGTTCTTTCTAATTTCATGAATTTTTCATTTCATTTAGGGGGTGGCCGGGGTGTAGTGGTATATGCATAGACTAATCAAGCAGAGGGTCGCGGGTTCGAATCCCGTGACAGGAAATTCAGTGAAAAAGTCTTTTCGTAGAATTTGTATGTAGTTATATGAAAATCCCGTCGGCATAAACTCTGACATGAAGGCATAACACTGATGTTGGAGTGGTTGCTGGCTGGGCTAAATGTAACGAACTAACAACTAGCTCGTACTTAAGACCCACTTGTTGAGGAGGATGTATTAGCTCGTTTTGTCCAGTTTGACAACCACCTCTGGAAAAAATATCGAAACCTAATACACCTGAGTTTCAAACTACTACACCACCCGCCCGCGCCCAGAAGAAAAAGCCAGTAAAAGGGTATTCATATCCCTTTGGTGAGCGCGCGGTATTATAAAAAAAAAATGAAGATTACTCCAATATATAAGATATTGTTCCTTTCCATGCTTATTCGATAGACTGACGGGCTTCTTACTAGCTCATCGGCTGCTACCTTACAGTCTATGTTTCTGCATTAAGCGTTTCTTGCTTATTATTAAGTATGGGAATGGTGGCACTTTTTATTCCCTCCATACAATTTATGACAAATTTGGCATAATATTATGGTATATATTCTTAAATTTATGTAAATATCCCACACATTTACCTGCCCGTTGCATTCTATGGATTGTTTTGCGCTCTTAGTTACTATATATGTAATCTATCTATACGTTTAATTATTACAAAGGTTGTAGTCATCTCATAGATTCCTTCTTTGAATCAACTCAATTATTGTGTGATAAAATGGGAACATTGGGCATTTGTGGTGATGTGAATAAAATTTAGCATAGTCTGGAAGATTTTGTGCCACTGGAAAATTCTACAGAGGATATGTATTGTACTTATATTCGTGATTTTTCATGAATTTCACAATTTTCAGGTGAAATTTACAATTTAAATAGTCATTGCCAGCTCCGAGAGCTACTCTGGATACTTAAATATTAAACAAAAATTTTAAAAGATCGTTGCACAGTATAAAAATATTTTCTCCATAACATACAATCCTTAATTCGTAATGAAAAACTATTCATTGCTCATGTAGTTATGAAGCTTTTAAGTCCATAAGTTTCCCGTAGTTGGGTAATTTTTTAACGTTTAGATCGTATAAAAACCATTTGCAATACGTGTTACGAATGTCTTATTTTTTCAAAAATATTCAGTCAACCTGCTCGTATCTTTGACAAAAATGAATAACAAAAAGTGACCCACCCTAGTATCTCGCATTTCGAAAAGTCACAATACAAAACTATTTACAGATTATGCAAATTCTAAGACCACCTTAGTAAACCTGTTAGTCGATTATCTAATTAATCTTAACAAATTACAAACGTCCACTGCTGGAAGAAGATGTTCCGTACAAAATGGCTTCTAAGAAATGACTCTAACCAAAAAAAAAACATTAATCACAGCTGGTGAATAACAGATACAACTGTCTTGGATATGCAGATATCCCACCTACAAAAACAAATTGAAAAAACAGATATTTTAACATTCACACCCAGGTATAGATTCAATAGGCAGATTGACACAATGCTATGTGAAAAAACAAATTGCCACAAAGCGCAAGCTCTCTAATACTGTGATCAATCATCCTCACCAAAAAGGTCAAAGGGTCGATTGGCAATGGGAGATGGTGCACAGCTCTAGCTTGAGTCATCATCGTCGCAGAAACAAAAGCACTCCGATTACCTACTTTGATTCATCATCAAATGACTGAACAACCTACACGTCTTACTTGAGGATGCTGCTATGTATTCGAATCAGTTCCCAGACGAAACCATTCGCAAATCCATCATCGATTATGCAAATCGCACCATCATTATTGTGGAGGTGCCTTAAAAAGGCATGATCTACAAATATCGCTTAAAGTATATCGGAAGAAAACTGGCATCTTTTGATGACAAAATCTCAACCCTCGATCATCGAAATTGATCTGAGAAATCACGCGATCAACAGAAACAAACTCCCGCACATGGTTTTATAAATTAAGGTGCAGGTTTTTTTGTAGCACAGTATCCTCTACAAGTAATATTCCATTGACAAAATTCATAAAAAATCGAATGTATGTGTAGTA
Organism: Volucella inanis; assembly: GCA_907269105.1. Taxonomy (NCBI): domain Eukaryota; kingdom Metazoa; phylum Arthropoda; class Insecta; order Diptera; family Syrphidae; genus Volucella; species Volucella inanis. The sequence continues at coordinate 39,553,605 of OU026154.1, read as the reverse complement.
TGTTTTACTAGCCTAACAAATAAAAAAACTTAACAAACCATTGTTCTACAACATGAGGAAGGATTTTGTATTAGTAAAGCAACAGGAATCAGTTGACCAAATCGCCTTTGCCAGCCCAAATCCTAGCCTTATACACAAACCTGGTCCTTTATCTGGCTTTTTTATTTTTTGCTTCATATATTTATGTCAGAAGCTGCGATATATGGTATAGCCCGGAAAATATATTTTTTTAATATCCCTACCTATTTTTTTATGAGTTTGGTCCTTAAGTTTAGTTTTGCTCATGTAAATATTCAATAAAAAATTAATTTTTAGCAGATCGCGTGAGGAGGAGTCAAAATTAAAAGTGGTATATATATGTATAGACTCCTCAAGCAGAGGGTCACGGGTTCAAATCCCATGAGAGGCAATTCTGTGAAAAAGTCTTTTCATAGAATTTGTATGTAGTTATATGAAAATCCCGTCGGCGTCAACTCTGACATGAAGGCATAACTCTGATGTTGGAGTGGTTGCTGGCTGGGCTAAATGTAACGAACTAGCACGTACTAAGACCCACTGGTTGAGGATGCACTGGCTCGTCCCGTCCAGTTTGACAACCACCTCTGGGAAAAATATCGAAACCTAATACACCTGAGTTTCAAACTACTACAACACCCCGCCCACGCCATGGAAGATGTTTTATTTTGTATCTAGTTACCACATTGTTGCAAATTCTACGTCTTGTTGGGGTAGTTCATCAGAATATTTCATATGTGCAATGTACATAGACTTACGTGCTGAGGGTTTTACACTGAGAACGAGGCACTATTTAGGATATACTAACTTTACGCAGTATAAATTTGTAATAAAGAACAAAGTATTATTGTCTATTATACAGCGTACATGTATATACATATACAGTAATGGAGTGGTCCTAGTCTGGACCATATAATATTTTGATATATAAATATTTTGAGAAAAAGTGATTTTTGCACTTGTTCTTCCCAATTTCCTTGCTATTCTCACACTGAGATCCATATTAAGTATTTTATTGCATTTTTTTTTTTATTGGTCTTAAGTCAATTTCCCAAAACATCTTCGTAAGGTGTTGCCAAAATTGGTTGTATCCGCTGTCTTTTTACCAATCTCTACTTTTATACCCACTTTTTTAATGAACAATTTTTGAACGTGTTTTTTTTTTTTTTTTTGTTCTCCAAGCTTTAAAACTCAAATTGTAACTTAAATGTAATACGTATTTCATAAAACGAATACGATGGAGGCATTCCTAATTAAAGACCTTCTTCATTTGACATTCATTCATTTGGTCTAGCGACACAAATTGAAAAATTCCTTGAAGAGGATGCGTTCAGCACAGCCAAATTTCCATCTGTCATAGTGAAATATATATAATTGATGCTTAACCCTAATAACATGCGATTCAAATTTTTAAATTCATTTTTAACCCGATTTTTTTCCCTCATATTCTAGGCTTTATTTTTTAATTTAAATTTTAGTGATCTTATAGTTTAGCAGGGGCGGGTTTTTTTTTCAAATTTCATTATTTGAATCAGCTCTGTCTTCCTGCAGTGATACAATAGATGTCATTAACAAATTTAAATTCGAATGATCATCTGAAAATTTTTGCATAAACTCACACTGACCTGAGGATCTATTATAACCCCATGTAAGATTAAGTCTATTTTGTACTATTACTTCATTTCTTTTTCTATTTTGTCTACAATTCTTTTAACTGTGTGTTCAAGCATGTCTTGCAATAGGATATGAGCATATGTTTTTGCTATTTTTTAGGGATGCATTTTAGATTATAAGTACAATAAAACTTGTTTATACACTGCCATGTATTAATAAGCAACTATTTAACTAAAAAAAAAATAGATTCATATTTTTTTATTCAGCGTTTTATTACGTATCGATTCCAAAAAAGAAAATTTTTTTAATTGAACGGATTTTTGTTCTAATTTTTTTTTGTTCCGGTTCTTTGAAAAAGTGAGTAGATTTTTTGCAACAATAGAATAGGGACAACAACTTAAAATTCGTATACATAGAAAAGCACTTCAATAACTTTGGTTTTAATTGTATTTTTACTAATTTAAGTTTTATTTAATAATGTGTGGAACCACCATTGTTCGAAATAACCTCAAAAATTCTATTAGGAAGGGAATCATACAAAGACTTAAAACAATTAAGGATATTTCGCTCCAGGTTGTGCTGATGGCATCTGTTAATGACTGTATGTCTTGAAATTGTCTCCCCGACTCGTATACATTTCTTTCCATTCATTCCCACACATTCTCTATTATATTGAGATCAGAAGAATAAGTGGACCCCTCCATTAAAGTCACGTTTTACTTCTAAATCCAGCTTTTTACCGCTCGAGCTGTGTCGATTGCTGCATAATCCTGCTGGAAAGTCCACTATAATCGTCCGTAAAAGCTGTTTATATAAAGAAACGATTTTTGATCAAGCCTTTGTGATTGGTTGCATTCATTTTGAAAGACAAAAATTGAAGTTGGCATGCTCCATAATATGAGATAGCACTCCATACCATAACACCTTTCTCATGGCTATGGTAGAGGAACAAGAATTGTTTTTCATTTCGAACATCATGAAAATAAAAATTAAAACCATCAAGTCCATCTAAGTTGAAAAGTTTTTTATTCGAAAAAATGACGGTATGCCACTCGTTCTCCCAATTCACTTGTTTTCGAGCAAAATCTTCACGAGAATGTTTAAGTTGGCTGTTATGCGGTGTTTTTTTTTTTTTTAATTTTAATCTTTTAAGATGTTCAGCGTTACGCATAACTCTTCGAACAGTTTCAATATTTCTTTTTTTTTAAAATCGTAAATTGCAGTGGACGTACAAATGAGGCTGTTTCAGATGAAAACGTCAAAAAAGTCCACAAAATAATTACGAATGACCGTAAAGTGAAGTTGATCGAGATAGCTGAGGCTCTGAAGATATCAAAAGAGCATGTTGGATATATCATACACGAATATTTGGACATGCGAAAGCTCTGCTCAAAGTGGTGCCGCGTTTGCTCACAATCGACCAAAAACAACAACGTGTTGATGATTCAGAGGAGTGTTTAAGGCTGTTCAACCGCAATAAAGCCGAATTTTTGCGTCGGTATGTGACAATGGATGAAACTGGCTCCATCACTTCACACCAGAGTCAAGTCGAAAGTCAGCTGAGTGGCGAGCAGGCGACGAACCTCGTCCAAAACTACCAAAAACTCATCAGTCGGCTGGCAAGGTTATGACATCCGTATTTTGGGATACACATGGAATAATTTCCATCGACTATCTTCAAAAGGGGCAGACTATCAACAGCGACTATTACATTGCGTTGTTGGAGCGTTTGAAGGACGAAATCGCAGAAAAACGGCCGCATTTGAAGAAACAGAAAGTGCTGTTTCATCAAGACAATGCACCGTGTCACCAGTTGATGAAAACGATGGCAAAATTGAATGAATTCGGCAACGAATTGCTTCCCCACCCACCGTATTCTCCAGATTTGGTCCCCAGCGACTATTTCCTGTGCGCAGACCTCAAAATGATGCTCGCCGGAAAGAGATTTAAGACCGATGAAGAAGTAATCGCAGAAACAGAGGCCTATTTTGAGGCTAAACCGAAATCGTACTACAAAACTTGTATCGAAAGATTAAAAAATCGTTTTAATCAGTGCATCGCCCTCGAAGGGAACTGACTTTTCAGCCCATGTATTATATGGGCTATAAACTATTCCATAGTTTAAACTGTTTTTAAAGAAACTATTTTGCCTTTTTCTTCTGATGTAAGAGCTCTACCCCGGCCCATATTTTTATTTTTTTATTTGTAAAATGAATATTTGATAGCAAAAAACAAGCTACAGTACGTGGCTTTTAACTCACAATGAAGAAATAACATCTGTCCCTATTCAAGTGCATACAAAAAATTAATACGTTCAAAGTAAAATCTCTCTCTTATCTCTTAAGTTCGTCAATATTGTCTACGTCATAAAACAACAAAGCAACATGACAATATGACAATATCAACAAACGATTAGGAGAAAAATAAAATGAAACATTTAAAAAAATTTCTTCCAATTCAAGTGCATGGCAGTGTATGTTCGAAATATATTATGGTCAACATCATCAGTTGCTTTTTTAATAATTTCATATTGATACTTTGACAGTTTTGATGGAATGAGTAGAGCTAAATCAGCAGCCTTAAAATATTTTATTAGGTTTTAAACTTGTACCCGCTCCTAACTTATTTAAGCGGGAATCAGCATAATCTTGTTGAAAACTTACAAAAATCTTCCTATTAAACCATTTTTTATATTTTGGAAGTAATTTTGACGAGTTGACTTATATCTTTGTCCGAAATGTGGTAAGAATATTTTCTTAACATTTAATACAACTTGTGTAATTTGGTGTGGTTCCAAATGTTGGTAATGTTGGTTCCTTGGAAAAAGTCTATTAGTGAGTTAATACTCCTGGTGAAAAGGAAGTCGCAGAACTTTATGTTCGACATATGACAAAATTAGTCATTTGAACACATCTTAACTTAAATGTTACTCAACAAAGTTATTACAACGATGGCTTTGTTAGTTTAGAGAACAATTTGTGCCAGTGAAATTTGAGGCTGTAAGACCAGAAGCTGATTCAAGTGCTGTTTGTGCTACACGCACTGTTACACTGAAATCGTCATTTACATTTTTTTTACATGACAATTAATATATCACATGAGCTTTTAGAAAAGGCTGGAGCTCACGTGGAGGAACGTGAGCTCTTCTTTTATAAACCATGTTTCTAGAGTGATAGAGATATTTGAGAAACAGTAATTGTACTGTTAAATACTTATATCCAATTAATAAAACAATAAAACTGCTAATAAAAACCTTTAAATTTCGGAAATCTTAGAAGAATCCATTTCTTCAGACTCGAATGAATGAAAGAAACAATTAAGTGTATTTATTTATGTAAAATGGAAAAACCATATTAAATATAGATATGGTGCAACTTATTTCATATACGAGTTTTTTTTTCGGTTGCCACATTCCAAACACTAATCCGTACAAAAGACTGTTTTCACGTTAAATCGAAAAGCTTAGTCCTTTTGTCTCGTATTTAACCTTAGCACTACTCTGCTTATATTCAGTTTGTGAGCTATTTGACGTGGGCTCAAAATCGTATGCGTTGTTGAGTATAATGTTATATCTAGTATGTGTTAAGCAGCCTGAACTATGTGTACATATCCGTAAAGCTGACCAAATATTGTCTCGATTCACAGGTCTTTGACAACCGAGAGCAATACTAGTAATTCTTAATCTAGATATTAATGCGGTTAGCTCATTGGAGTACACATGGTTCAACACCGTTGCGAAAAATTTTCTTTACCTCACCTCACCGCTTGGAGCAACGCCCGCCCGTTAGCCCTGCTTATTTAAAAGATTTGATAGGTAGTCTTGCTATCATTTCTGATAGGTTCTTCGGCCATACATTATATAACGACGAACAGCTTTTTTTTCCCAGTGACGCTGGTCTTCAAGCTCAGGTGGCTCTATTTCTGAAACTGCTATAATCCGCATCTAAAAAGCAAAAGGTTGTTGGATCTGTCTCAAGTGTCTGCCGTTATACATGGCTGTTAATTTCCAACCTTCTACCAAGATATTTCTGTGATCAGGTTGCAAAATATTTCTAGTATTCTAGTATTTGTATTTGTATATTGTATATTGAAAGCTATGGTGCATTCACCTTCTATCTTCGAAAACTTTCCCGGAGTGGTTTCAGTTCATAAAATGAATACACCAAACTTTTTCTAATTCACGACATTCATCCTTAGTATAATAATAAAGCAGCAAGATTCTATCCCACATTAATCTTCAGAAACTGTGTCTATAAAGCCTGATGCAAAATATTGCCATTTGGCTGCTCTTAACGGACATTATTTCAAACTTGGCTTCGCATAATCGTAAGGTGTTGAAAATGTTCTAATGAGAATAGCAGCTTCAAGTTTATTGCGAATATTTTAGAAAAATGCTGCACTGGCATATGTGCCAAAGTTAATTAAATAATTATTATTTTTAAGTTTCAATATATTCTTGTATGCAAAACTGTTAATTCAACTTGATGGGAAAAAAACTCATTTTGTCTCTGACAAGGGCATGACTGCTGAGTGATGTCAGAGCAGATCACATTGGGATCAGCTTAACGATTCCTTTTTTTCCCATTTTTGTGTAAATTTACTTCTCTTTTGCCTGCCTACTTCCTCCCAGATATACAAAAAAACTTAATTTTCGAGTTCAATTCAATTTTGTCGTGGGTGTAAATTGCATCTCAATTGTGGTCTGATTAGGTTTGTAGACGGCTGCAGAGTGTTATGCTGCCTCATAGTAAAGCTGTCGTAATTTTCTCTGCTGTGGTGTATCTCATGTCGAAATCCGATCCAACGAATGGATGCAATTACGTTAGCGAGTGTGGGCCAATAACTTGCAGGAGGTCCAAATTGTTGGAGGATTACACGAGACACTCCATAAAGTCTGGGAAAAAAGCGCATTACAAAAATAACTGGGCTAGCCTCGGGTTAGGTCTGAATTTCACACAAAAATTGAAGACGACTTGGCTGTTTCTTGATTTAAGTCATTTGGAAAGACGCAGCGCTTTATGCAAGAAAAGGAAAACTCATTTGCAATGATAGGTGTCGTTGTTAACGTAGATATTTTTGGGTCGTTAAGTTTTAAGCGTTAAAATAAGGGTTTAGTAGCCTTGTTGCAGTTGTTAATTTTCTGGTAAAAAAGCCATGGTTTTAATATTTTATAAATCAATCCCCATAGATTATTAGCATTTTTAACTCAATTAACAATGGTAATTGTCTCCAAGGGGGGTCATTTGGATCTATATAGCTATGATAAGATCAATTATACCATATGCATCGGTTGTCATCTCTTAAAAAATACATCACTATTGCTTGTACCAGACTTCAAACAACGGTCTGTCTCGGCTACATGAGGGCTTTCCTTTGATTCGGCTTGAATCTGAGGCAAGAAAGAAATGTTATTGTGTTTTCATCTATGGCTCCAAAACTGATATGGGATGCGACGATGGTATCCTTTTCGAGGCCAATAACGTTAGATTGCACTTCTCTATTCTGTTCTTCCAGAGTTCTTTAAAAAGGATTGTACAATATTTGTCAAACCATTGATATATCACAAAAAAAAAAAAAAAATTAATTATTTCAGCTGAAATATCGTTTCATCTATTTTAAATAACTTGAAATTTATCGTAATCTATACGTTCTCTAGTTATTTACTTCAAATTTATTTGCATAGTTCTTCAAAGATAAAAATATGAAAAGTCAAGAACGTACTTATTAACTCCCGCGTGCAAAGCAAATTCAAGGCGGCACAGCACTAAGAATATTACATCACGGCAGAGACAGGCACAAACAGTATTTGAGAGCGGCAAAAGCCGACGTTAGCTGCCGCAAATAACTTCAAAGTAAAATTGTTGCTGTCTGTATCGCGTTCCAAATAAACTTCATACGTCCATACCTAAAGGAATCTTTCTCTCCCAATCTACCTTCAGTCGTCTTTCGATTGAGATTCTGCAGTGCTGCTGCTGCTTCTGCTGGTTGTGGTGCTATGCTGCCAAACAAAAAAGGGCTACCGGCATATCTAAGCGTCCATAGTGCAGTTTCCCCGTATAATGCGACCCCATATTAGATGGAAAATGCTGAAACAAAGTTCATGTTTCTCCAACAATTGCATAGAAGCCGATCGAAGCTACCCATGCCTATGCCATGCCTATGCCATACCTATGCCACTGCTATTGCGACGACTACTGATACTGATAGTTGCTCTCGATGCCTCGAATGGAAATTGGGTATGTGGTGCATCTATTTGAAGCATCCTTTCGGTGTACCAGCACTAGTTAATAACAATTCCATTTCACATAGTAGATTGAGAGAGAGATGCTGCTGCAGCCAACTACGAGTGGTTGTCCTCAACATCTTCATGGTCTAAGACCAGCATTAATATCGTACCCATATGCATATGCTGCACTCAAATCCAAAATCCAGATGGATGGTGGATGGACATAGCAACAGCGTCGGATATATCCAAACAGAGAATCACCTTTTGTAATTTCGCTTGCACTAGTGTCGAACGGTCGAGACGTTTTCATTGCCTATATTGTCCAACTTTTAATGATTCGAATGAGCGACCAATTTATATTTTATTAGGTACAAAGGTACAAATAATCCGGCTTACCAGAAGCTCGAGAAGGCACTGTTGCAGTTTCTAGGCAGACAACTACTTAACCGGAACGGAATGGAAACAAACGATTATTAGCGAATAATTTGTGTCAACCTAGGCAAAACGCTGGAGTATCGGCAGGGCAATGTTGAAAAGGCGGCAAGCGGCAGGCGAAAAGAAGTTAGCGGTTAAATCAGGCAACAGGCAGCAGGCGGCAAGCGGCAGTGTCCCAGACAATTATGGTGGATTGTTTAAATCATTTCGCCTTTGATTCTGTCCGTCTAGGTGTATATGTGAATCCTATTGGGAATATTATTGTTTTAGAAGCTGGAGCTGGAGTTATGCGACTTCGTTGTGCACTGTATCAGGCAATGTACCTGGAAATTACCTATGGAATAGATTTCTTAGTTTGATTAACCAGTAGATTCCTTCTCTGTCTGTGGATTTCCTTGCCGCTGCACACATGCTACAAATTCACTGACACAACATGTATCCTTGGGTTGATTGCTATGTGGACTTGACTGTATACTCTTGCTGAGGCTGTTGTTATTATTGTTGTTGTGGAGCAAACTAGTCAACTCTTATTATTATTATTTCGAAAATAATGGCATATTCGATTTGCAATTAGAACGCGCGCGGTACAATGCTTGTGCTTCAGCAATTACAAAGGGAGAATTTATTGAAATGGCGACTTGGATGATGGCATTCCTTAGTGGTGGTTACCACATGTGGCGAACCGATTGTTAAGGAAATTCTTTATGAAATTCAGAGTAAGAAATATAAATTGGTATAAACATTATTTTTCCCTATAAAAATTTACAATTTATGGATTGTTACTTCTTGGGACAAAGTTGTGTAAAGATGTGCCTTTCACAAGATACATACATATATCCCACATTCTAAGGAGGAGCTAGTTTAATTTGAAATGAAATGTGAAATGTTCGCAAAGAAGATGTTTTCCCCGAAATAGGCCGGAGTCATTGCTACAATTTGTCTACCAGCCTATATGAGCTCAACTCAACATTTACTAAGGTTTTCATCACTAAACTTGATGGTTCGTGTTGAAAGGTTTTAACATGATGGTATCAGTGATTGAATATTACCTATGATTATAGCTATGCAACACAAATGGACCGGATTACGACAAGTCTTCTGTTACAACGTTATCCTTTCGGTATGGATTCAAAGGCCCTTTGGGCCAAAGTGGTGACATTTATTCTTTTTACAGGCCCCAGCCTTCTCGGATGAATTCATGCACTTCTAGCAAGGGGGTGTATAGCATTTACGATTGGCTTATTTCAACTGAAAATCATATGAAAAGATTTTTTCTCAAAGCAATTAACGATTTGTAATAAGTCCATTCCTCCTCTACAACATTAGTCTTCTGATATTGATATCTGATTTTCACACAATTTTTCAAGTATGAAGTTGAAGAGTCACACCGTTCATTCTTATTGACGTTATGTTAGTCGTCTTCGCCCTTTAAACATACTGCAAATATAATCATTCAAAACTTTCAGCGTCGACTTTAACTCTTTTCGAAATTTGTGCTAGAATTTCCGAAGTTCATTTTTTCGCTTCTATCTAGATGTGCTTCATTCTTTTCTTTTTGAAAAGCTTATGTTTGTTTCATATCCCTTGCTTGTAATAGAGGTCGTGGGTAGCTTTTATCCTCCCCCGCATCTTCGCCTTGTTAGCTTTTGTTTCGTTCCACGCGCTTGACCTCACTATTTTTCAAATCAGTGGTTTCACGTGGAGTGGGGTGAAATCTAGGTCATCAGATGTAACGGCCTTTTGGAACTGTAGCCGTTCGACGACAAATTTAATCATACATAGTACTTTTTCTGTGTTTTGTCTCCCGAAATAATCGATGGCCACAACAGAGTAATGTTTTGAGTCTATGTATGTTTCCTCCTCGAAATTTTTGGATATAAAAATAGAAAAAAAGCCTTGCGTTTATCGCATTATTATCAATCTGGCTGACATATTTTGACAAGAAGATTGAAAGATACCTTTGTGATGTGCGGAAAATGCTTCTTATCTGTGACGTATTTCACATTGTCACGAAGTCCGGTATCTTTGGTCCGGTTTCAGACCTTGTTTCTTGCATACTATATTTTTCAAATATACTGCCAAAGATTCTTTCTTTTCTTAATTTATCGTTAAGATTACAGACAAGATGTACATAAGTGTCGTGTCAAAGACATCACTCACTTGTTTGTGCCAGAAGCAATCTCTGACACCGAAGACATCATATTTAAGTCTTTCATGTGATGCCATATCCACATCCGAATAGGTGATGTTTTTGCTCTCATAAGCTATCATCATTGTTGTTATAGGTTTAATTCCGTTTTTGACCGGTCTGCGTCATCGAAATTCTTGAATGACTGTGATCGGATATCATTTGTTTCTTATTGGGGCCAATAGAACTAAGCTTGTCCATACCTTAAACTATTTGTCACTTCACAACATTTAGTTTCTTATGTTAACCAAATCCAGACCTGATAGCATCCAAAGCCCACTACTTAGGTATAACACTTCTCCGTTATATCTCTTTTTTCTATGCCAGCTCCAACAATTCACAATAAAGCTTATTGCCATAAGTATGGCGCATATTGGCGCTTGAGAGACTGACTAATTTTTCCACAATTATACAAGCGCTGCATCTTAGATCCTTTTTCGAGCCGTCCGTGAAGGCCTGACTACATTTCTTTCGTGGTCGAAACTAGAACTCTGTATCAGAAGCTTTGGTGTCATTGAATCAGACCATAAGACCATAATGCGGTTGGCGAAGAGGGACATCAAAACTCCAGTGCGTGTTTTACTGGAGACGATTTCTTTTTAAACGAAGGTTGGCTTTGAAAGTGCAGCCTATGATAAGAATATCAAGGAAAAGCAGATTCACCAGTGTGTCTTGGGCAGAGTTGGGAAAGCCTCCATTCTTTCGGTTACCAAACCCGAGCAGGAGTAACATACTTTCGTGAAAGCTTGTTCCACAACCAACCTATAAATTATAATTGGCCTTGGTATAGCCGTGTAGATCCAGAAGACCCTCCTCGATGATGAGCCCTACTTGAATTGAATACTCCAATACATATAAATGCACTGCCAATTAAATATACCTTCCCGAAAGTTATCGAACCTAATATAAAACTTTGCCTTCTAAATAAGTAACCAAGTTGATACTTACTGTTTTTAATTTAATTAATCCTACTCTAAAACAATATTAGCTATTCACATACGAACACATATCTACCGAAATAGTTTTTCGTATCCTATTACATTTCATTTCATACTATATCTACCTACATATTTCTTTGAATTTATTAGAATTTTAAATAAATATTTACTTCAAAATCTTTCTATCACATAAACTCATATTTTACCTACCAAAATGTATGCGGTCAAAGTTAGCTAAACCCCGGGCTAACATTGATTTTATTTAAATACTAAGCTAAAATATGTACCTAATTGGAATATACTATTAAAATTTTAAAGACTTAAAAAGCCCCCTAACCAATGTAAAATTATTTAAAGTGGCAAAATGAAAAATGCTAAATGTTAGGCCAGTTGACCATCCCATTTTATAGCATTCCATATATTTTATACAGTTATATATATTAAGATAGCTCACAAAAAAAAAAAACTCAATAAATGAAGAGGCTTAAAAATATAAAACTATAAATCGGAAATCTCATTCTCTCGCTTTTTAATTAAGTCTTTAAGAGCTCAATAAGTTGCCTCCAATTACTTGGAATACGCTACTTTTCTGGTTTAATGCATACAAATAAAAACTAGCTATCAGATAGGAATTTTCCTCATCTGGAAGAAGACACCGAGGACACACTTTATAATCTCTGTCCTCTTTTATCCACCATATAGTAGTATCTTATTTATTTAAGGATCGTTCAATGTACGTATTCTGAAATGGAAATATTAATATTAAATACTAGAACGCTACACTGCCTGAAAACACCCATTTAGCGACAATTTATTACCGTACGGGGTGTTGCCAAACACACTTTGTTCATCTCTCACAAATCGAACGATAAAAAGCAAGATACTCGTATGTAAGCGTACAAGTGTGCCCAATGTATGGTACACGAGACAACCCATACCATCATCTCATATTCGATCATCTCTCAAAAAGGCAGAGGAGGTACATTAAGTTTCAAATAAAAATGGGCACAAAAAAAAAATGCATTACACATCTCCGGCAGTACGGCAGGACTATAAGTGGCTTTCGGTGTCTAATAAAGTGTCAGCACTCAGTAAAATGAAAAAAAAAAATCAAGTAAAGTAAAAATCAATAAATAGTCACTATTCCCATATACCACTTCCTCATAAGGCAGCTCGAACGGCAGCAGCATCTTAAAATCAAGGTGCAAACCCAGGGAATCGTCAAATAAATATAAACTGCATTAACATAATGTCCCGGTACTGGCCGGGCCTCTTAGGTCTGCTATCGATAATGAGATCATTGCAGCCCATAAAGCAACCATTCATTAGCGCACTCGCGCACTGTTACCGTCTATGTCGGACGGCACAGCCGCGTGAGTGGTATGAGTAGTATGAGATGCATGAGTTGTATGAATGGCAATACTGCTCAGTTGCTACCAAGTGCCAGATAGTCAATAATTGAATCCATACTACTTAGTCCCGAGAGGAACGGCAATCGATATATGAGTACGACTCGGGAGTACGTATACCAGTATAAATATGAGTATCTGTCGAATGTGCAAGTAGTGGTTGGCAACTAGTAACTGAAGCTGCAGACTGCAGAGTGCATATCTAGTGCATTACCCGAGTATGAAACCGATCAAGATATCAAGATATCATAAGTGTTTTACTTTCCGTTTTGGAATCGGAGCTATAAATATGTTCTTCACATGACGATAAAATCTAATTGCTGCTAAATGTTGCCGTGTGTGTTTGTGCCCAAAGCATTGGATTACGTATACGCTGACGTTCTCTTGTCATGGGATTCATATTTTGTGCTGGAAAATGGCATTTGTGGTTTTATCATATCGCCGTTGGAAGAAATGATGTTACTGGCTTTCCAGATGAGATAGATATGTAGATTGTTGATATGTGGATTGTTAACCAGCTGAATTTTTAATGAGGAAATTGTTTTATTGGTTAAAGGAAAATTTGTTTAAGATATACCAAGATCGATATTCTTAGCTATCTATTCAGTTCGAACCATTTCTTGCAATCAATTCAAATTTAATTATTGACTAACACTATCTACAACAGAGTTTTAACGCTGCATAATTGGGCTGAAGCTATCTATATATTTTTCTCTCCCTAAGATTCAAGTTGTCTGCTTGAATTAACAAGAAAGTTTTTTTTTTCTTCAAGAGCTCTTAAAATAACGAGTTTTATATTAATTATAGTTGCGCGTTTCAAGGCCATTGTCGGTTGTAAAGCATGTAAAGTACAATTTAATTATTGTAAATGTTGTCATGAAATAAAATTTACTTCGAGCGATATTTTTCGACAATTTTTTAACTTTTTTTGCATGAAGTCAAGCTAAAAACAATTTTGATTAGCATTGTATTCAGATGACTAATTCTTTCTTAGCTTTAATTTTTCCTTTCAAGGCTATGTTGATTTATTTTATTTAGGTGCTGTATTATACTAGCATAATTAATATATCAATAACCTCGTTGTTTTTCTTAATGTTAGAGTTTTTGGCTTATATCATATATCGCCTCACTTTTTTTTTTTTTTTAATATTTTTCTAGATTTTTAAAGTACATAGATGCTACATTTGTTTTCAACGAATATTTCCTCCTTCCCTTTGTGTTCATTTTGCCTACATTTTCTTAAGCTACAGCTGAACAGGAAGGTTCTTATTGCCTGGAATTCTGTTTTTATAGAGATTCGTAAGATTTCGCTGACGCCAAGGTCTTTTATTTACTTTAAGAGCCAGATATAACTAAACCAAAATCTGAATTTTTTCTTGCCCTATTAAGATGAAAGGAAGAAAGCCTTTCCTTTGCCCAAAGGCAATTAAACCAAGAAATGCTTTTTAGTAAACGCTTAGCTAAAGCTACCCGGATGTGCATGTTAGAAGATTGTGCTAACGAATAAGAAGCTTTTTCGCATAAGAGATGTACAATGAGGTAACTGCCTTATTATTATTTATATATTTATATATATTATTTATAATACATAAAATACAAATTTCTTTTTTTTCATGTTTTCAATTAGCAAACCGTGTTAAGCTTCAATCATCTTTTGTATGCAGTAACTGTGGTTTTTTTAATTTGCGTTTACTTTACTTCAATTTGTTATCTATTCGATGTAATCGTGCTGTAACGATACCATGTTTTATTTGCTCAGCTAATCTTTTTTGTCAAATTATTTTTTTTTTTTTTATTTGTACTTCTTCTCAATAAAAACATCAAACAGTAGGAACCGAACCTTGCATCCCAATGTATATCGGTCATATAGGGTGATTCATCGTGAGGTTTGATTTCCAATAGGCTTTTTTGACAGATCACGCGTGACTCCTATCAAACTGCTTTACCAGTTTCAGTATCGTATGGAAAATCATCATGGAAAGACCCACACCACAACAGCGTCTCCAAATCGAAAACGAAAATCAGCTTTCTGTAGAAATGTTTTTCGTGCGATTCGGGGAACTTAAGGTGCGCATAATCGACCTACTAAAACCACTATTTCCAATACCATTCGCAACTTTGTGTACCAGTTTACATTACATTAGCTGTTGAAAATAGACCGGTTAGACCACATCCAGCACGTTGTGAAGAGACTATAGCAGCTGTAGCTGAGAGTGTACGCGAAGACCGTGACGAATCAATTCGTCGTCGTTCTCAGCAGCTTGGCTTGGCGTATTCGACAACTTGGCGTATTTTACGTGAGGATCTCTGCCTAAAAGCGTACAAAATTCAACTTTTGCAAGAATTGAAGCCAGGCGACTTGAATTTCCGTCATATTTTCAGTGAATGGGCTCTGGGAAAACGCAATGAAAATCTGATGTTTTATCGTTAAATTTTGTTCAGTGATGAAGCCCATTTCTTGTTCAATGCATACTAAAAAGAGTACTAAAAGTTACCATTACATCTATTAAAAACAACGGTATGGTGTGAATTATGGGCTGGTGGAATCATTGGTCCATATTTCTTCAAAAATGAGGCAAATCAAAATGTTACCGTTAATGGTAACCGTTATCGAGCCATGTTAACGGACTCAGCGCGTGAAACAATGAACTTGATGAGAAATCATTTTGGTATGAACTTAATTTCATGTTTTACTATGGTAAATTGGCCGCCTTGATCGTGCGATATCACACCTTTTGACTGTTTTCTCTGGAGTTATGTAAAGTCTCAGGAATAAGCCAGCTACGATTGACGCTTTGGAAGCCAACATTATTCGTGTAATACCATTCGCTATGCTCGAACGAGTCGTCCAAAATTGGACTTTCCGAATGGGCTACCTCAGACGTAGTCGGGGCCAATATTTACATGATATTTTTAAAAATAAATGTCATTAATTGTTCTTTTAATAGATAATAAAAATTGTAAGTTCACTTTCAAATTTATGTGTTTTATTTTACATTATAAATCAAACCTCACGATGAATCACCCTTTATGAACAGAGAAAGAAAATCGCTTGCTTTCTCGCAGAAACTTTAGAGAAAATCAGGTTGGTTTTGAGTCCTCAAATTTAGTCAACTGGGCTCGATATTCTTTGTGTTGTCGATAAATTGTATGCCGCGTAGACTCTACATAACTTACTGTGCGTACAGAAGAAACTCTATTGTCAATTCAACGTTAATCAAAACACTAGTCAACGGCCTGATTTGCACAACTGATCGAATTTTCATCGAAAAATCGTGGTTAATGATGCTCACTTTAGTCTTAGTTTCCAGAAAAGACTCATAAGAATCAATTAAACCCACAAAAGTGCACAGTTTAGTGTCTTCCGCGTTTTAAAAAAAGAAGCCGGAGCTCGCATTACAATCAATGGCCATCATTGTTACAGGGAAATTATCAGTGATTTGTTTTCGAAAATATGAAAGATATTGATCTGAACTATATAAAGTTCCAGCAGGACTTACTGAGGACTCATCACAATGACAATATTATATTGCAAAATAAATCATTGAAATCGCCACAGAGATCCTGAGATTTGACCCCAATAGATTACTTTTTGTGAGTCTATTTAAAGTCTAAAAACCATAAATAAAAATTTATTCAAGCTTAAGAAGCCAATAAACAAAGAAGTCATATGTCTGAAGTTGTATCCGAAACATACTATAATTTTGTTATGAATACCAAGTATTTTTCAATTGTTTAAAGAAATTTCAATAGATCTTATAAAAACATTTTTTATAGGTAAAAATGAAAAGAAAAATAAAACAAAATTAATTTTATATCTTAAATTCATAAAACATAAATGAACGATAATAGTTAGATGTTGAATATTTAATTGTCTCAGACAACACCTTTATAAAAGGTCTATTTTCTTATAAGTAGCTTCTTTATGGAAAGAACGAACGAAAAAAAACAAAAAGTTAATGCCTAGAAACAAGCACAGAAATAAAGATTAAAAAACGCGTTGGTGTTGCAAATTATTTTTTTCGTCGAGATACACCGGGTCTTTAGTTATTATTAATTGGTTTAAAGTTTCTTATACCTTGTTTGTATAGTTCAATATGTTACACAAATTTTTAAGAATGTTAGCATATCTTGTTATATAAATATATACATACATACATACATACATATGTATCATGTTTGTCTTCTCCTTGTTTTGAAATTGTTGCCATAGAAAATTTGGCACCCATATGTAATATGTATTAAACAAAAATTTTGTCTTGCCTAACTTAAACTGGAAGAAAGTTGTAAGCTTTGCAGACAAACATTGAATTTGAAAGTCAACGACTGAATGTGGCAGTCCATACTTACTGTAGAATCAATAAGCCAAATTATCTTTTAAGTGGAAAGATTCTAACGGCGTTTTATTTTTGTGTGAAAGTGGGGATGATTTCTATGATTATGACTTAGAAGCTTATATAACAATTTTAGAATTAGAGTCATCATTGTCTATTTCCGTATTAAAATCTGTCATCTATATAATATGTATTCATATATAACGACACCGCCCTTCGGTATTTTAAAGTTCGTGACAGCAAGTTAAGCTAAGTTTGCTTACAACTTCTTTCATTAAATAAAATAATTTCGTTGTCCGAAGAATTTTTTTTTTTAATAAGTTCCCGGTATACTTGAAATTTGTTAAAATTTTCGTTTAATAGTAATTGATTGATTAAATATATATATCATATATGTATGTTATTGGAAAAAATATTAGGAATTAACTTCATCACCATATCAAGTCAGGATGATTTTTTGAATCAGTATACCGGGTGAGTTTTTTAACTAGAGACATTCAAATTACTCGAGAAATACGTCATATTGCGAAAAATGTTTCAGACAAAAGTCACAAGGTTCTGAAGGAGACATAAGATGGCGACCACGAGTTTGACCTTGAGCCCCATTTTCAAGGTCAAACGAAGGTCACTTTTGATATTTTAATGGGAACTTCTATTGCTTTGTTAGATTCGTAATCTAAGTGAAAAATTACAATTCTTTTATATGAAATACTTTTTTCAAAAATGCGTTCTTTTCCTGCCAGAGGGCGCCATAAAACTTAAGACATCAAAGTTACTCGAAAAGTACGAAATATTGCGAAAAATGTTTCAGACAAGTCACAAGATTCTGAAGGGGACATAAGATGGTGACCACAAGTTTGACCTTGAGACCCATTTTCAATGTCAAACATTGGGTGTTAGATGGTCAAGATTTGTTTTGAGAAAGTCATTATTGCCTCGAGTGAAGTTAAAACTCAAAGAAATTTCAGATAGAGACAAATTGTCCTAAACTTATCTGAGAGTGTATGATGTGCACTCTGCCCTTTTTTTCCACTTGAACGGAACTGTTCTTCGTTTAGAAGTTTGATATTTGTTTTCCAGATTAATATTGCAGGCTATTTCAATTCAAGAGAAAATTGAAATGATATTGATTTATGGAGAAAGTGGAAGGAACATCGATGGCGCTGTTGCTCTGATCGTGTGCTTCCTTTTATCGGGTCATCTAACAATTCACTGGTGAAAAAGTAAGCAACCAAAGAAAAGGATTCGGTTAGATAGGGTGGCTGTTGAAGACAGTGTTAACTGCCGTTGCACACGATCCTCACATTAGCACTTGCCACATAAGTCATGAATCAGTTTCCTCTCAGGCAGAATATAAAAGATAGAGATGAAAACTTTCTGTATTAAATAATATGCACAGCTGTAAAAACATCATTCAAATGAAAAGATAACTGTGTTAAATAGGGTTGACAACGAATTACTAGTTATAATAAAAACACTTAAATTCCAGTTCTCGGATAGGAGTCAAGAGAATTTAGATCATAGATGCACAAAATGAGCTTCAGCTGCGAAATCTAAAATAACTTATTCGCACGTACAGTGCTGTGCAAAACAATAGAAACAAATTTGGTTTAAATTTTTGATCGTTTGAATTAATTTTTCTTAGCGACATACAACGAAAGAAATGTTGTATATACAGTAATGCAACAGTATATACAAAAATTTAAAAATCCTTCATTTACAAAAAATAAAAACAAAAAAAACTTTGTACTTTGTGTAGTGGCCATTGCTTTTTATGATTGCAACACATCTTTGTTGCATTGAGGTAAATAAATTATTATTTATTGCTGAGGGTATTCTTCCCCACTCATTTTTCAAATTTTATAATAGTTCCCTTTTGTTTTTAAACCGTTTTCTAGCAACTCATCTTTTGAGAATGCCGAAAACATTTTCGATTAGATTCCAGTTTGAGGATTGTACTGGCCAATCCAGAACTTAATCACCATGGTCTCTCAAATATCCTATGACCAACTTTGACGTGCGCTTCGGGTCGTTGTCATGCTTGAAACCCATATCGAAGTGGCATACTCCATTCTGCGTACGGTATTATCTTCGTATCAACCAGGCTTACCGGTATGAAGTGAGCGTCAAGATACAAATGTCTCGATAGGGAACATTTATCGTGAACTTCACTTTTTTTTTCTTTTTTTGTTTGGTTGCTATAACACCTGTCAAACATATTTAGTATACATAAAGCTATTGAGCAAACAACATCATATTTTTTCATCGTGTTAAAAATGTCGAATTTTGTACCAGAAAATGATGACTTGTGGAAAGCATTAATTTTATGTTTTCATTTGAAGAAAAGTGCTGCAGAGTCACATCGAATGCTTGTCGAGGCATATGGAATAGAAATGAAGAACGTGGAAGACCACCAAAAAAGTTTGAAGACGCCGAATTGCAAACAATATTGGATGAAGATGACACCTTAAGTCAGAAACAAATGGCAAATATGTTAAATGTTGCACAACAAAAAATTTCTGACCGTTTAAAAGCTATGGGAAAGATACAAAAGTCTGGAAAATGGTGCCAAATGAATTGAATGAAAGACAGATGGAAAACAGAAAAACTACTTGTGAAATTTTGCTTTAAAGACACGGTAGAAAATCAGTTTTGCATCGAATTGTTACTGGCGATGATTATCCTAAACGGAGAAAATCATGGGTTAATCCGATACAACCATCAACTTCGACAACAAAACCAAGAAGACAATGCTGTGTGTCTGGTGGGACCAGAAAGGTGGGGTGTACTACGAGCTCCTAAAACCTGGTGAAACCATTAATACAGATCGCTACTGACAATAAATTATCAGTATTGCTGGCACGTACTAAGACCCACTGGTTGAGAATGCACTGGCTCGTCCCGTCCATTTTGACAATCACTTCTGGGAAAAATATCGAAACCTAATACTCCTGAGTTTCATACTAATACACCACCCGCCCGCGCCCTGGAGAAAAGCCAGTAAAAGGGTATTCATATCCCCTTATTGCGCGCGCGGGATTATAAAAAAAAACCTGCACACAAAGCAAAACTTGTTTAGGATACAACACAACAGAAAGTACTTGGCTGGGAGCTGCTGCCCACATTTATTTTCATCGATGGGACACGCATTAGCTGAGCAGCACTTCGAAGAAGTCGAAAATTGAGTGACTTTTTGGATTTCTTCAAAAGACGAATAGTTTTATTGGCGTTTAATAAATAAATATGTGTAACTAGCAATGGCCAATACTTTGAATAGAATGTTTTTTACTTTCCTATTAAAAATTAGTGTTTTAATTTCACAAAAACACTTCATACCGGTACACCTGGTAAAATGTTTTCTGTACATAAAACCATTTATAGCACCCTCTATTTCGAAGAAAGTGTCAACACCCTGAGCCGAAAAACACAACCATAACCCTTCCACAAGAGTGCTTCAGGTTGCCTTACAAACATGGAGATTAATTTAAATTTAATTTCAAGTATTTATTTAAAAAAATAAATAAATAAATAAATACAAATTAAGCAAAGAATTTCTGTTAAAATTAACTAAAATTAAACAATGAAGGAAATACAGATTAAAATTGTGAAGTTAAATATAATTATTTGGACGATTTCAAGTTATAAAAAAATAAAGGAAGCAAATAACATATAAGTAAGGGATTCGTCGTGAGGTTTGATTTATAATGTAAAATAAACAAAAAATTTTGAAATTAAACTTAAAATTATCGTTTAAAAGAACAATTTATGGCATTTACTTCTTGAAAATGATATTATGTAAATGTTGGCCACGGCTACGTCTGAGTGGTCCATTGAGTTAGAAATGGGCTTCATCACTGAACGAAATTTCACGATAAAACATCGGATATTCATTGAGTTGTTCCAGAAAATATGACTCAAATTAAAGTCGCCTGGCTTCAATTCTGGAACTAGTTGAATTTTGTACGCTTTTAGGCCGAGATACTCACGTAAAATACGCCAAGCCAAGCTGCTGAGACCGACGACGAATCGATCCGTCACGGTCTTCACGTAGACTCTCAGCAACAGCTGCTATAATCTCTTCGCTATGTGCTGGATGTGGTCAACCGGTCGAGTATCATCCACTAATGTAAACTGGGACTCAAATTTGCGAATTGTATTGGCAATAGTGGTTTCAGTAGGTCGATTATGCACACCGTAATTTCCTCGAATTGCACGAAAAACATTTCTCACAGAACGCTGATTTTCGTAATACAGCTGAACAATTTGGAGACGCTGTTGTGGTGTGAGTCTTTTTATGATGACTTGCCAAATGATATTGCACAAAAATAACAAGGCACTTTGATAGGAGTCGCACGTGATCTGTCAAAAAAGCCTATTAAAAATCAAACCTCACGATGAATCCCCACTTATATGATCAAAAAGAAGGAGAATGAAAGAAAGTAATGAGAAAGAAAGAGAACAGATAAAGAAAAAAGCAAAAAATATAAATACCATATACCTACTACTGATGTACAAAGGAATAGTTAAAAATGGCTGTTTTAAAATCTGAAGATCTCGACGTTGTTTCTAAGTGTTCTGGCAGTGAGTTCCATAGAGTAGTGGTACTGGTGAAGACTCTCCTTTATGAATTGGCATAACTAAAGAGTTGAATTGTAGTATTAACAATTTTAGATGTTCTAGTAAATGCAACTTAGTGCACAAATATCCGTGTTGTTAACTTGGTCAGAACAGGAAGACATGTAACATTCGAAAAAGATCTTTGCGTTATTTATTGATAAATTGTGGTAAAATTTGATTTCATATTGATTTTTAGAAATCAATATTGCCTGCGACTTAGACGGGTTTAAGAATTTTCAAGAGTCCAAAGATAAACTTCATGCGGCAACATGCTTGGCTATTACCTTGGGCAGAGTTGGGAGTATACTTTAAGGTCTATAATCAGAGGGTCTCTTTGAATTAGGTTTCTTAGACAAAGGAATTACCTTCGCTATTTTTCAAGAATCTGGAAAAGTCGGTGAAGTGAAAAAGAAGTTAATAATATGTGTCAGTGAGTTTAAGATATATTGCAAAAATAAAATAATAATAAGTTATTCCATCATCCCCGATTGCTTAGTTGACTGAAGCTTAGTTAAAGCATCAAGGACGTCACTTTCAACTGCAGTAACAAAGCCTTTAATTAAATTAGTACACAAATTTTTATCTAACGAGAAATGATGACTACCTGTTATATTTAATAAGAATGCATTATTTAAACCGTCAAGATTTAAATAGAAATCAATGTCATTTTGTTTGCTAGTACCAATACTACGTATATATCTGCAAACAGTCTTGGAATCTAATGACATATTTAATTTGGAGAGGTAGTAATGGCGTTTGGACTGCCGCGTTACATTATTTTAGTTGTACTTGGTCTGACGAAAATGTTCCCAGTTTCTCGAAGTTGGACTCTTTTTCCATTTATGATATATTCTTCTTCGCTTCCTTTCACGGACATTTATTTTTAATTTTAATTGCCTTGGGTGGTACATTTTTTTCAAATAACTCTAGAAATGTGTTTTCAAAGAAAGATAATTTTTCATTATCTCCAGCAATAAACACGCATTCACTCCAACATATTGCATTCGCATTTGTGTGTAGTGTGTTAAAGTTTATGTTCTTGTAGTCTCCATAAGTGAACCTTGTGGGGTAGCAGTAAGTGAAATGTCAATTTAACGAGTATACGTCAGAAAAATTAAATCACGGTCTGATATATCGCCAACGATCCGTAAAAAAGTTAACGAATAAAAAAAATATTTGGCTTTATACGCAAATGCGAGAAGACATTTACTATTGGGTATATATTTTAATTCGTGCGGTTCTTTTTTTCAAAATTTAAACGTTTATTTAAGAAAAACATGTACTATAATATTATTTAAAGTATTGCCCATCTGAAGCTATGACTTTTTCCCATCTTTCTGGCAATTTGTGGATCCCATCCCAAAAGAACTGCGCCGGCTTGGCAGCCAAAAATGAATCAAGCCAATTTTTGATATTCTGCTCTGATGTGCATCGTATTTCAGTGAGAGCGTTCTGCATCGACCGGAACAAATGGTAGTCCGAAGGGGCAAGGTCTGGGCTATAAGGCAGGTGGGGTAAGACTTCCCATCCACTGTTTTCCAAATAGTTCTTAACCGGAATAGCAACGTGGGACCGAGCGTTGTCATGATGGAAAATTATTACCTCGTGTCTGGTCGCATATTCCGGGCGTTTTTCGGCTACTGCTCTCTTTAAATGGATTAATTGTTTTCAGTAGCGTTGTCTATTGATGGTTTCATCCGGTTTTAGCAGCTCGTAATACAGCACACCCATCTGATCCCACCAAATACAGAGCATTACCTTCGCGCCATAGATATTCAGCTTTGCCGTTGATTCGGCTGGTTGGCCGGGTTTCACATATGATTTTTTGCGCTTGGGCTTGTCGTAAGGGATCCATTTTTCATCACCAGTAACAATCCGATGCAAAAATGACTTCCTTTTGTGGCGTTTCAGCAGCATTTCGGACATGCAAAACCGCCTTTCGAAGCCTCTCGGCTTGATTTCATGTGGAACCCAATTTCCTTACTTTTGAATATATCAAGCTGCTTTTAAACATTTTGAAATGGACCCAATATTTCCGTCCGTTATTTCTACTATAAAGTCGATTAAGTCGCTCACCTCACCACAGTGGACGCACTGTGGACATGACATCCAAATTAATCCAACTAAAATTGGATTCATCACTTAAATAATGGTTTCCCATTTGTTCACGGACCAACTCCGATATATTCTCACAATTGTAGACTAGTTATTAAATAAAATTATTTCATAATAGATAGTGCCTATAAAAATTGATTTTTGAAAACTTTTAATTTATGCGAATGAATTTTCTAAAACATTGGTCTTTTTGCTGGTATGTAACTTTTTAGATCGTTCTTCATGTCCCGTCTTCTCACAGTGCATGAATTAATGCTTAATTACAATGCAATTACAGTTTCTTTCAAAGTTATAAAAGGACTCTCTGCCATTAAATTGCAAATTTGTCGGTCCATTCTCTTAGTAGTTTTTGATGGACGCCTACCTGAACGCACTATTATAACAACACTCGCTTTTCTTAACTTTTGTATTCATCATCAAACTATACCCCGATTTGTACCATATTTCTCAGCGATAGAACTTTGTGGTATATTTTGTATTTTGTTGTTTTTATTTTTATTTTGTGTAAAAAAATATATCTTTATATTTTAAATATCCTCCAACATTATTTTGTCGTAGCTTAACAAATACAAAACGTTACTTTGTTGTTAAGAAAAATTAATACGAATAATCGAAAATGTGAACCAAATATTTTTCTATTGTTTTGCACAACACTGTATATTTAACATTGACTTAAATATAGAAATTTTTACAGAAAATACAAAACTACTACAATAATAAGAACTTTGTAGATGGTACCTCATCTGAAATAGTCTCTTTATTTCAAAGTTGTGTTCTGTGTTAACTTTAACTTTGACGTTCTAAGGAGTAAAAATAAGCAATTTGTTCACTTAAATTGCAATTCGTTAATGACGTCAACGCCACTCATTTTCAATCTGAGAAAATACCCCTTTTGATCGATGTTTTTCTTGTTTCCCAAATGTACTTAGTACATTCGAGGATTCTCTTACCATGACGTGATTCATTCATTCATAAGCGTTATGCCTCCTTGTCAATGAGTTTAAATGAATAACTTCTTCAATTTTCTTCCATTGATGTCGTCACTTTGTCACTAAGATTGTTATAATCTTGATTGATCACCGATATATTCCACGTCGGATGTACAATCTTCTGGACTTAAAAAGAAAATTGAATATGCCTTTAGTAAATACTTGCCTCTCAAAACTAAGAAAATATATAATAGAAATATTCCTTGGTTCAAAAAACAGATTCGAGGACTGATAAGCAAGCGTAACTTATTATACTCTAGATGGCTTAGATATAAATGTCCGTTCATATATGACCAATAATTCTGACAAATCCGTAATGCTGTAACCTCTTCAATTTGTTGAAACAAAACTAACTAAACTTGCTAAGATAAGTTTAATTCAGATATGTAAAGCGCACGTTTTGGAAATATATTCGCTTAATCGGTAGATATCAAAAAAGTGACTCTGATAACTGTAATAGTATTATTACTAGTATTACTAACAGTAATAAGATTTAGTTCTCTTTTCAATGTGCCAATGAGACAACCGTATGTGAGGCTAATCTCTCTGTAAACTCTAAAGCCATAGGTTATGATAATATTTACCCAAAATCTGTAAAAATCTTTCTGCCTGTTCTTTTTGAACATATGACACATTTTTCAATACTAATATAATGACCAGTATTAACCCGGAAGAACGAAATCAAGCAAAAATATTCCCTGTTCGCATATCATGCTCGCCAAACAATACGATTATGGACCTATTGTGACCTTGTTTTCTCAGCAAAGTGTTTGAAGAAATCGTAAGCCAACAAGCGAAGATCTTACTCACAAAAAATAATTTAGTAACAAAACATTAATCTGGATTTAAATTAAATCACAATTGCACCACGGCCTTGTTAAAAATTTTTGATGATACACGTTCTACCATTGATGAATATATGATATCATTTGTGGTTTTTCTTGCCTTCTCTAAAACACTTGATTCAGGAAGCCATCAAATTCTTCTGAATAAATTAAGAAATAAGTTTGCTTTTGATGGTCTTGCGTGTCAATTTGTGATATCATATCTTAACGATCGGAACCATACTATGTATTACGGTGATAAGAAAATATTGAGTCTGCCAGCAACTTCCGGTGTACCCTTATTATCTATCCTAGGCTTTTTTGTTTACTTTGTTTATAAAAGATTTTCATAAAAGAATAATATACTGCGATTAACGTATCTAAACGGGCGATATTCAACTTTATCAAAAAGTATACAAGTCTTTGGTGTCCTCCAGAGTGTGTAACCGATATTAACTGAGATCTTTATTGTATTTATAATGGTCATCGCAAAATAACTAGAAGTAATAAAATTAATAAAAATCCGATTTTCTTTGTTTTGTCCGAAAGATTCAAAACATTAACACCCAGTACTTGGTTATACATATTATAATGACACTGAACTATGTTTGCAGTTACACTGAGCTGCAAGCTGCAATGATTATATATGAGTCCTGGACATTATGTCCGGTTTCCGCGATTGACTGCTTTCTTTTGGATTTTGGCAGCTCTGAAAAAAAGTTTTGCGGAAAAGCTCCATAAAAGTTCCGGTTTTTATGCCCACAACAATTGCTGAGTAGAAGAATATTATGATAAGTTACGTTGTCATAAATTTATATGATTATTTGAGCTTTCTTATAAAAATATCAACTTCAACTTATTAGAACTTAAAAAATTGTTTAAATATGATAAAAATATGTTGTGATAAAAAAGAAAACCAGAGAGATGTGATGAGAATGTGTGCAGGCAGATTGAGCTGAACATAGGTTGAAGCAAAGAGGAAAAGATATATAGAAATAGGGGGTTATCCCAAAGAAACCTGAACAAAGGAATAACCATGGCAAAGAGCTGTTTTATAAGATACTAGAGGGACTGGTAAGATCTCATTCTGCATTTTTTAAAAAGTCCGGTAAAAAATTAAAGCACGTTTAATTTATTTCTTTCTGTGGAGGAGAGAAATTCTTCCCTTATCCGACGAGTCCTAGTTAGGCGTCGATAACGGGCCAAAACTTACTCCACTGCAAGGGACTACGACTTCTTGTCCCAGTCGTTACACAGTCTATATTTGTTTGGTTACAAATTACTTAAGTCTTAATTCATTCACAATCAAGGCGCTTTTGTTTGATATGTTATAACAATTTTTGATTTTTTGAATTTTTTGTTTTATGTTATTTACGAGGATGAATTTGCAACTAAAATCAAAATTCTAGAAATCCATTTCAACCAACACCTCAACTGGATCGATTACATAAAATATATTGTCTCTAAGATTTATAAGTATGGCATTCCTAGCGGACCAAACCCAATAAAACAATATTTACCCTGAAAAATAAAGATAAAACCGATTAGGGCTTTCGTTCGGTTCATCATACTGTACGGAAGTGAAGCCTTTGTAAGAAGAAAATTGAAAACTGTACAAGATACATATATAATTTGAGTTCAGTTTTCGCCAATCAAATCGATGGGTAATTATTGGATGCACTCTCGAATTATAGAATTATTCTCTCATTACATTAGATTGTTTACCCTAAAAAATATGCTAGGTGGGGTGAAAAGTAACCTCATTGGGAATGAAATTTTTTTTAAATGTTTTTCTTTTTATTTTATTCAATATAGTCCCCTTTTAGTTTGATACACTTATTCCAGCGATTTTCCAACTTCTTGATCCCGTCTGAAAAGTAATTTTACGGAAGGTCTGCAAAATAAAATGCAAAAGTCCGCCCGATTCCGCATCAGCAAGTCCAAACACTCTTTCGAAGTGCTCTCGCGTTCGTGTTTTTGGTCAGGAATGAGTATGCGTGGCACCCAGCGGCAGGATAACTTTTTTATATGCAGAATATTGCCCAAAATATGGCGTGTGCGCTCAGTACTAATCTTTGTGGTATCTGCTACCTCGCACACCTTCACTTTCCGGTCAGCCAACACCATTTCATGTATTTTTTTGACATTGTCCTCTGTAATCGCATCGGACGGCCTGCCGCTGCGGACTTGATCGGTAGTGGAGTTGCGGCCACCACGAAACTCTCAAAACAATATTTGACGGTGTAATCTGACGGAGCATTAGCCCCATAATATTTATTCAACTTTTCTTTTGTTTCCTTCGCCGTTTTACCTATCAAAAAATAATGTTTTACGAGAGAACGAAAATCGTTTTTGTCCATACTCAACTTGATGAAAAACACGTCAACAACAATCAGCTATCAAAACAAAGCTAAATAGAGTATCGCACTAAAATTTGGCATGTCTGCCTAAATATGAACAGACTTCAAGGCACCATAACCTTTTTGCAGTTAAGGAGGTTAATTTTCACCTCACTTAGTATGAGCTATTGAGTCTTTTTTTATTTACTTGGAATAAATAAAATACTATCCTGGGTAGAATTAAAATCGCTCTTGTTTGTATTTGAGGATTTTTCTGATTAGTATATTTTTTAAGAGCTTACCCCTCAACACAGGTTCGAATACACTTACTGTGTAATGCGTAAGAATGTGTTTTTGAAAAAAAAAAAAAGTTGTTTGGGCTCAGTGGTTATTTCGCTTCATTGGTGGCGGCTTCCATCAATGGGAAGACTAAATTCTTAGTGGAAGTTGGCTTGGGATCCGAACACCGAACCTTCCGATTTGGAAGCCAGTTCACTACCACTTAAGCCACGGCCACTCTATCTTAGTAGTAGTTTTGTAGCCTTACTAGGAAAACTGAGCTGTTTTAAGTGATACGTAATTTTTTAACTTCCTGATTAGATAAGTTAATGTTATGGTACCCAATACTTTGTTATATATTCGAGTCTGTATACTAAAATAAGCATATTCTTATGTTTAATTTCCTCTACCTGAGCATCAAACTTGTCGGGTTGTAGGGGCTGAGTAAGATAAATGAATCTCTAGACGTTTCTCCAGACGATTCCTGAAACTGAAGAATGCTCAACTACGGATCGCCCAAAGCTTTTACTGCTCTTAAAACGCTAAAGGACCCTCTAAACGCAAGAGATCGTTAGAGGAAACTATTTCGGTTCCCAAAAGGCGCAAAACCATTAACACCATTATCTTTTCATGAAAGCCAAAGGTGGTTTAGGAGAGATTTAGCTAGGTGAAAAACTCGAAGTCGTGCCAAGTAAGGATGTCACTAGCAGACCTAGAACCTAGAACCTAGAACCTCATCTGCATTCCAGTCGAACCCTGCTTTCCAGAAAGCATTCTGAAGATCATCAGGTCCAGTAAACCGACCCTTATAATTTATGACAAAGTCGCGAAACTGGAGTTGCTCTTATAAGTTCGCGTTAATAGCGATCAATAAGGAATCCCTAAACTATCTAGGACAACCGAGCTGCTGATAAGAAACCTCCTCGTCCTTTAACCGAAACTGAAAGAATAATCTTTCACCTGGCAGCATATACTTTCCAGAAATGGACAGCGACGACTCCAATTCATCCGAGGTGACTATTAAGCCGTCGGCCTCCTCTTCTGACACCCTGTCGGAAATAGAAACCGATAACGAAATAAAAAGAGATGCTACACGATCAGAGGAAGAAGATAAGCTCTTGGGCTCATGTTTAGAATCGGAGGACTCAATCGGAGGCTTCTCTGGGAAATTGTAGCAAAGATACGGTTGGATGGATGGCGGAAGGCGTGGTTCGTGGACTTGGCACACCTTTTTACGCTCCACTCTCTACAAAAGATTAGAACTTGTATACTAGTGAAACGTAGTCTTAATGCATCTTCACTTCTAAACCTTATCGACCCCGACTTAACCGTTGCCAAGTTGGAGACTGCTAAAGGCTGCTGTTGACTAGCATCGGTGTATCTTGATCACGATTAAGTGGGCCCTCTCCCAGGTATTAATCTAGAAATAATGGTACTGGATGCTGGAAGGCAAAAAACTGGCCTCACGCTAACGCTAATCACATAGTATGGGGCAGTACCGACATCAACGATAGAGGTGAGTCACTTTTTGATTATATTTTAAGTACTAACCTAATTGTTTGCAACATTGACAATAAGCCCAACAATAACAAGAAACCGACAGAAAGCGCTTGATATCACTCTTGTTTTAGGAAACATCACTCAAATGCTAACGAACTGCATGGTATCATCTGAACACTCGTTTTCGGAACACAGGTACATGCAATTCAGCCTAAATGAATCTCCTTCCAGTCAAACAGCATTCCGGAACTTTCAGAAAACTGATCAGCTAAAATACAGAGGAATACTGTCAGAAACACTATCCACTGGAATCTCAAGTCACCCGCGTGACACAAATGAGCTTGACATGAAAGTCAAGAAATTCATCCCTGCTCTAAATCAGGCTATAGGTGTTTTCTGCCCTCTGATTCAACCCATAGGCCATTAAAAGCCGTACTGGTGAACATCAGCACCAGGACCACTTAGAAACACCTGCTGAAAACTTTTCTACCTTGAAAAAAGGTCACAAAGTCACAAAAAAAGTGACTGCCTGGGACTCATGTAAAGAATCCCTCAAAATAAATTAAAAAGATCTGAGGAAAGCAAAGCGACATTCATGGAGATCATTCTGTGACAAAATCATAGAATCCTCTGAGGCATAGCGGTTAAGAAAAGAAAAATGCGGGAGGTAGCAGGGTGATTGCTTATGCGGCTGACGTTGCTATAGCCGCCTCAGATAAGCATCTTAATACCGTCAAAAAACTCCTTCAACTAAATCTTAACAGGTTCACCCGTTGGGCGGATCGCTGTGAATTTCGCAATAACAGATACCTCAACAAATACAATCTTCCCTCACCTTTGACCCCAAAAGATTCTTTCACTTTATTAATATAGCTATCAATCTAGTCTCAAATGCTCCAATAACCATTGCCAAGTACTTCCCTAATTTATTAAGTGAATCGTTATTGGTTCAAACTGAAGACTCGTATACCGATTACTTCTGCTCAGATAAAGCAGTCAACTTATCCCACTTATTTTCATTTTGACTATCAATGATATTATTAATATAATATAGAAGTCCCATATATCTGTATCATATGCCGATGACAAGAAAATCTACAGACAACTTTCCAACTTTTCTGATCATCAATGTTTACAATGAGGATTATAAATGAGCTCAACATAGAGAAATGACAAACCATATCGTACTCCGGAACCAAACCTTCTACAAAACAACAAAAACTTCAGTCACCTAAACTCAGCGGTTATTGTTGACACAGGGCTCAATTTTATATATATTGACTCCATAATTGGTAAAGCTAACATTCGGCTTTGTTAAACTGACTCTGACTCTCACTTCACAAAATCCGATTAGATGACCTCTGTAAGGCTACTTCTCGAGTATGCTGGCCAGGTTTGATCCTTACTATAAAAACCATATTTCACCTATCGGGGCTGTGCAACGTAGGTTCCAGGAGCTGACCAATATATCCTGCCCCATATGCTTACCGAGTCAAACTGCTCGGCTTACTTTCTTTGGAAAAATATTGCGAATCCTCCGATATTCTTTAATCCACCATCTCTTAACCGGCAACATCGATGCTCTCACATTACTGATTCATCTTTTGTGTGATAATAAAAGAAGTACTTGCGTCCCTCTTTTTCGCCCAAATAATTACTGAACGGCATTCTATATAATTGTGACCATTATGACCATATTGAAACTTTTGCAGTTTTTTTGGTTGCGGTAGAAAACGTATGATAACTTTAGAGGAACCAGCTGGCGTGAAACTTATTAAGAACAGTCTTAATCAGGTAAAACTTGAAAAACCATAAGCCTAGGATTCATGTCCTAATATTTTCAGTCAACACGATAGATACAGCTTCCTTCGTCAATAAGTTTTTCAAGTATATCAAGTTAAACTATCAAGAAAACATCTGAAATTGAGTAAACATATTCTGTGGATTTGAAGTCAACATTAAAAAGCATTTTCTCCAAGCTCCCATCAAGGTGTTAAGCATGTACATTACCATTGGCAAAATTAATAACGCCTCCAGTTATTCTCCAAATTCAGTATCCCCACAAAGTGTGTCACGCCTGCCATTTGTCGCCTGAGAAAACATTTATTCACCTCTGAAAGAGGCGGCAATAGGACCGCACCTACCACAGTTTAGCCACACAGCTGGCCAACATGCAATTCATTTACACACCATAATCGTAATCGTAAACACAGGTCCCTCGTTCCTAGTGCATAAACCTGCATTTATCTCTTCCGTAGCCCCTCCGGAACTTCTTTAAGCCCATGACAGACCGAGTTGTTGTTGCAAAACTAAAACACTCAGTAAAATGAAAATCGTCCGTCTGGTTCTGTCTGTAATTGGCAATATTAAAATGACATTATTATTTTATCCAGTTGCAGGTGTACAAGCACGGATATGAATACTGGTACAGGTACGGGTAGTGTGTGTTGTGCTTTATGGTACATCACTAGCGTTTAGTTGGCTATTTCAAGTGAACCAACGAAGACACAACACAACCCAGAGGTCAAATGAGTGCGTGTAACGTGGTCCGGCCACAATCGATTGCCGGTGACTTTCCCAAATGGTGCGACCGACGACTGGTTGCACTATCGCCTTCACATCACTAGCTCTAACGGCTTCACTACAGCGGAACGGAATTTTGCTTTTTGTCCAGCTACGAGTACCAGATAGGTATGGTCCTTCTAAAGTTTTTGATTATCGCACCAACAATGTCTAAGAGAATGCAGCAAATTTAAATGTGCGGGACCATCTTCAATTCTATGTCGAAGATGCCTAGCCATCGAAATATTTTCGGGAGGGAGAAAATCGCTTGACCGACCGACAAATGAACGAATCCATATGGTGGTTTGGTGCTGGCATCAATTCGGCTCTTTCTCCAGCTCCTAGCCCAAGGCCAGAGACGAGGGTTGTTACCAACATGGTCGTTGTTACTAGTCTTCTGCAATTTTTTGTGTGTCTTTCTCTTGGATTTTCACATTTTAATTTATGTTTTGACATCGCAAAGATCGAAAGCCATAGCATCTAGCAACAGAGAACAGCAGCAGCATCATCACTTCAACACGACTAGTACGAATACAAGTATGAGTATATGCACCCAGTGCACTCGCAAATCGATCTATCGAGATGGAATCGCAAAAAATAAGAGGAAACATCAGCTCTAGCGCTTTATAACGTCACCGCCACCTCCACCTCGATTCGACAACAAGAGGACTTACAATATTTTACGTTATTCGAGAAACCTGAGAGCCAGATTAGATGCATCTTCTGCACTTCCAATTATATTGCCGACCTATCGACAGCCAGCAAGCCGATGAATATACGGATACAGATGCGTCGAACGTTGCGGCGGCGGTGGACGTGGTGGTGGACGTGGCGATAGCGGTAGCGGTGGCGGCGACTGCGATTGCGACGACAACACATACCATTCACCAGTGTATCTCCAATTGACTTACATCCCTTGCCTGGTTAGGTAGGCTAGGCTAGGTAACCAGTCGTGGTCAGGGATGCAGCTCTGTCTAGTGGCTATGCCAGTGCGGCTACGGAATGTATACATAGTAAATTGCTGCGCGCGATGAGGCGTGCTCTAAGTGCTGCAACTGCGACTGAATAATTTGAAATATAAATGACTTGTTGCTGTATTGTTCGGCAAGCAATAAAGAAAAAATTTGTCGCTGGGTAATTCAAAAATTTATGGGCCTTTGTATGCCATTTAATAGATACGAAAACGAATATGTGTGATGAAAGGTTGCAGAAATGTAGTACTGATTTGGACATGTTTTTATATTTTCCTTGTGAACTCAGTAGACATGTTTGCATTTCAAAATTAACTTACATTATGACAGATTAATTTCATATTATAATCGCTATGTTGTAATTGCTGATGATTATGGAAGAATGGTGTGAAATTGAGCAGCAGTTCGATAGTTTAACTTGGTGTAGTAGGTCATTGCGGAATACTGAAATGAAATGTGCAGGAAAGACAAAATCCAACAATTTTAAGAGTGAAGTATAGAAGAAAGAGAGAAGTCCGTTAGACAAAAAAAAAAAAAAAAAAAAAAAAAAAAAAAAAAAAAAAAAACTGACGAAGAAAGCATTATCTGGAAACTACCGTATTTTACAAAAGATGAAATAAGTGAAGTATTAACAGAATGAACTGAGCGAACTTTCGAATTGAGCTTATCACAACAGGGCTCAAAGTACTTTACGGTTCAATGAATTGCAATACTGAATCTACCTCCGTACTTCCTTACAGCACTTGACAGAAATACGACTGCATACAAAGAGTTACATCTCTGTACTGTATGCTCATATTGAAATCGTTATTATGGCCGATTTACATATATACAATTGTGGGTTGCCTCGTCATTTAAGACAGATAACACCCGAAGGACTATGTATTGAGATTTTTAGTGAGAAAAATTGCTTAGCCCAGCTCACCAAAGTACCTTGCGTTAATAGTAATACCGCCAATAATCTTTTCAACTTGCTTTCAACTTCTTATCATGGTAAGTAAACTGTTGATGCGCTCTTCTCCGTAGGCCTGTCGCACAAATGTACTACATCAGCTTATTTGTCATACCCCACAGTTAAAAAAAAGGATTAATAAACAAACTGTATAGCAATACAAGAAAGAGAGTTGAAGCGGTCTTAAAATCCCTTTAGAAATTTTATTATATTGTAGTTGGTCGTTTTTCGGTAAAGAAGCTGACGTTGTTGTGGATCTTATCACAAACAGTATTATCTTTGGAATAATATCTTTGATCTCTCATTACAAGGAAAGGTCTATATTTCGAACTGTCAAGAGGTTGCCAGGGTTAGAAAACTATTATTTTAGTCTTACTACAATAACTCGATATAGCGAAACAAAAAAAAGTGCAAACCAACAAAAAATAAAAATAATAAATGCTAATTCATTAGCAGACAGCTCAAGGCTTCCAGCTTCCACCACGTCTCTACCTCCACTAGAGTGCCTCGAAACCTCGGCGTAATGGATCCACTTTCACATTCATGTAGTAGTAAAACACACTCATATTTTCTGGTTCACTTGGTACGTACTCGTATATTTTCCCGCTGGGAAACCACTTTTTTCCGAGCTTGTAGAGGTTTTTATAAAAGAGGCATTTTCTTCTCTTTCTCCCTGCACCCAATTTCTAAATCTTGCTCTTGGAATATCTAGAGTCATGAAGATTTTTTCTGTAGCAACAGGTTCAATGTTGATAGCTTGTCCTACAGAAAAGTAGAACCGAAGTCTACATCAAATTTTCTCTTGTTGAAAATGAATGCATTTCGAATCGATGTCAAAAAAATAAAAAGCTTACCACTCTCAGAATATTAACCTCTTTTGGAATGGCCAAGAATGCTGGCATGTGTCTATGTTTACTTCAGCAATGTAAATAATTTTTTACGCTATCTAATCTAGACTTAATATATATGACATTTATTCACTCAATATTGCGGTAAAACGCCCACATGTCTTAGTAGGTTTGTCATCTAGTTTAGTTCATTTATGATAGGAAGTTTATGTTAATGTGAATAATTAGTTTTAGGTCTAGTTCTTTTTTTTCATCTCACCTTCATGTATCTTCATAGTAAATTACACCATCTTAAAGATTCAAACGTTTGTGGCTAGTTCGAATTTTTTTGACAAAAGCATTTCTTGCCAAATTCAAAATTACATCTTCAATATACAAGCATTTGCAACTAATTGTATTTAAATGGCTCCTTTTCTGGTACTAGTAAATTCAAATTTTCTTAAAACTATTAAGCTATAAGATGTGCATCCCATCTCTCAAGATCACAATAAAAATAAAAGTGTTCAAAAAAATAGTAATAGTATAACTTTTATAAAATTTTAAATTAATCATGTATATGTGATAGTAGTTATAAGTATAATAGGGATGCATTATATACTACCATAGTGTATACGTTTCATTGAATTACTGGACCGTGATTTTTCAAATATCAAATAGTTATATGAATATATATGTATGCATGAATTTCATAAAAATAAAAAAAAAAATAAATAAAAATTCTTTAGTAATTTGAGTAGATTTTTTTTTGTTTATTTATTTTTTTAATTTGATAACTTTCTGATTATTCTAAGTGTATAATACGAATATCACCATTTATCCTTTCTCTTTTTTGGTTCATTTTACAAATACTCGTGTAAAATAAACAAAATTAAAAAAAAATATTAAAAAAAATTATTAAGCCTCTGGATCTAATATTTGATTAAAAGCTTAATTAAAAGATCCCTTGTCAACGATATCCAAAAATGTTCTAAAATGCCAACATTTTTCAAAGATACACAATCAGTTCCCACAAGCAATTGTCAATACCATCACATCAGTTAACACTGAGGTTTGCCTATATTTCAACTAAACCATTATCATCCTCATAAAATGTTTTATATATATTATAAGCTATACATTTTCAGTAGGGCCTGTAACGTCCTGCTAACGACATCACGTGCCTGCTCTTCGGCTGTAGAACGGGAACGGCAGCAATTCTAATATTAACAGCATAACTAATTGGGGAACCACTAACAGAGTAGAATTTAATGCTTCCAAAACACAATGCTGTCTGCTGTCGTTAAAGTGAATTTTAAACATCCAGCACTTGCACTTGCATCGTCGAAACCGAAAAACTTTAAATTATCGGTATGTGTGACAATGACAACTTACGTTGAAATGGCCACATATTCGGTATCGTCAAAAATGCTGCGAAATGTCTAGGATTTCTCAAGCGATATAAGAAATACTTTACCCCCTCTGATCTGACCTCAATATATAAGGCATTTATTCTCCCGAAATTGGAGTGCAATGCCCACATCAGGTCGGGTACGCCCAAAATATTTTTGCACCTGCTAGATAGGATTCAAAACCGTGCGATAAAACTCATAGGTAATATAGACAATGGACCCCCTTGAACACCGACATAACGTCTCGTATCTCACTCTGTTTTATCGATATTTCCATTACCAGTGCTCCATAGAAATCGCCAGTAGCATTCCGCCCCTTCAAACTTTTAACCGTAACACCTGTCTCGCTATGAATCCTCATCTGTATACCCTCAAGCCCACTTTCGGACGTACTCTAAAATATTGTGATTCGTTCATAAGGCGCACAACTCGCTTATGGAATGCCCAGCCTAGTTCTTTATTTCCCAGTCTTTATAACATTCAAATAGTTAAAACAAACGTTCATCGGCACCTCTTTCCATCCTCCCTGAATTTCCTACGCCTGCGCTTTGTGCAAACATATTAAGTGTAAGTAATATAAAATAATTTGTTCTGAAGTTGATGTAAATGGTCTGCGTGTTGAGGTTTAAAATCAAGGAGTTCTATGCCTATAATATCTTCCTGGTTGGCTATGCACTACGCTGTTGATCGCCATCTAAGCGGAATAAGTTTTTTATGCTTTCTGGTATAAGTGTTGGATATTAATTCCACATTGGCACTGCTTTTTATGCTCAATCCATTATTTCATCGAAAAACTTAATGTTCTGGTTACTGCCTTTGCTTCTACCGATCAATGTGTCCTTTCATTCTTCTCTGCAGTGTCGCCTTGCACATTTCCGATTAAAATTGCATGGATATTGTTCTATTTAGTTTTATTTTATTCAGTAGCGCCAAAGTTATATACAATATATGGTATACATATGTGATTTACAACGTTTTTTTTTTTTAGAGATTTAGGATGATTTATCCTTTACAGCGATAATATATGTGATAATTATATAATAATAATGATAAATTAACAGAAATAATTTAATTTTCCTAAGGTAAAGCTGCAAAAAACCTCTATACAGTGATTCCTTAAAACTAATACTGTACTTAAAATATTGTGAACTCACTCTTTCAATAATCATTAAACTGTCACTGTCAATTTATTCAGTAAACTCAACATTTTCATCATGGTAAAGTACACTAACGAGCAACGTTTGCAAATTATAAAATTTTCTACAGATATTCGGAGTCGGTGACTCCAACTTTAAGAGCGTTAACTCCAATTTTCGGTCGTATTTCTTGCCCTATTAGACAGGCAATAATAAGTTTAGTGCAAAAATTTGAGTCTACATATTTTTTGTGTGATGTTGCCGTGTCAGTGAGAAGTGTCGAAAATATCGCTGCCGTTCAGACGTCCTTAGCAAATGATCCAAATCAGTCAATTCCACGGCGTCCTCAAGAATTGGGCATCGCTCAGACCACATTATGGCGTATTTTGCGTAAGGATATTGGTTTACACACATACAAGGTCAAGCTGACTCAAGAATTGAAGCCGCTGGACCATTTGAAGCGACGTACGTTCTCCGATTATGTTCTGGAGAAGATGCGCCAAGATGATGACTTTCATCGCAAAATCATCTTCAGTGACGAAGCTCATTTTTGGCTGAATGGGTTCGTCAATAAGCAAAATATGCGTTATTGGTCGGGTGAAAACCGACTACTAAATCACCACTTCATCCACAAAAAATAACTGTTTGGTGCGGTTTGCATGCTTACGGCGTTATTGGGCCATATTTTTTTCGTCGCCATGATCACCGATTATTTTTGTCCCGAATTGGAAAATATGGACTTGAACGAATCGATTTATTGAATCGAAACGAATCGACCGCTGCAAACGTGCCCGCGGTGGCCATATGAACGAAGTGGAGTTCCATTCATAAATGTTTTGATTGTACTTTAAGCCAATAATAAAGTTTTTGAAATATCTTAAATGGTTTGCCTTTTATTTAAAAAAAAAAGTTTTCAAGTCGTTATTAGAAAACCCTATACATATATTATGTTTTATTATAACAAGATTATTATAAGGCTAATAGCTGTACAAATTTATTTTCAGATAGAGAGCAGTTTTCATGGAATTTTTGCTTCGAGTTTTCAATTAGAGCGTTCAAAAAGTCTATATGCGCTGGATCATAAGGCCTGCATGTTGAGTAAAAATACGGCAAATTTAATATCATTTTAAGAACTTTATTTTGACATCTTTAAAGTTTAATTTTATGCGTTTTGGCACAATCGCCCCAAGCAGTGGCACCGTACAACAAGATGGCTTGAAAAATAGTTTTAAATACAATAAACTAGTTTATTGTCGATACTGAGTTTTGAATTTCTGCATATTAACGGATAAAGTATTTTTAAATACTTGTTTATTTTATCGACAGTGGTGGATATATGCTTTTGAAAATTCATTTTCTCGTCTAGCTTAATACTGAGGTACCTATAATGCTCAGACCAGTCTATGTTGACCGAACACAATTGGAGGTTAACATCACCTGGTAGAAAACATGACTTTTACGGCGGTAAGGTTTTTGAGAGTTAACTTTGATTTTCCATTTAAAAAAATATTCTCTAAACGTGAAAAGTGATTGTTGTAAAGTATGATGAACATGCTCATACGAAATTTCTGAGGTAAAAATAGCCGTGTCATCGGCGAACATGCAAATATTAACTTCATCACCACGGTCAGGAGGGTCGGCGACAAATACATTAAATAGAATAGGGCCAAGTACCGAACTCTGAGAAACTCAAATCCAGTACGTCGAATTGAAGACATTTCATTTTACACTTTTACTGTTTTTTCTGTTGGATAAAAAAACTTTGAATTATTTTTAAAGTTGGCATTGAAAAATTGATATTAAGAAGCATGTGCTGTAAGGCATCATGCCAAACCATGTCAAACGTCTTTTCTATGTCTAACAATAATAGACCTGTCGATTTTTTTAAAATTAAAACTATCAGAGATGTATTTTTTTATCCTGACAACTTGTTAATTGGTGTTGTGGTATTGCCCAAAACCGAATTGATATTTGGGTATAATATTGTTTGCGTTTAAGTGATTTTCAAGTCTTTATAAGCTCACTTATTTTGTTTGATCGTTTAGATGAGCAGCAACATTGTGGTTATTGAAGAAAGTTGTTGTTAATAAGTTAGCTAAGTTAGCAGCGGAGTAATTATACTTAAACAAGACACTTG
This sequence comes from Volucella inanis, assembly GCA_907269105.1. Taxonomy (NCBI): domain Eukaryota; kingdom Metazoa; phylum Arthropoda; class Insecta; order Diptera; family Syrphidae; genus Volucella; species Volucella inanis. The sequence continues at coordinate 39,513,789 of OU026154.1, read as the reverse complement.
AGAACATAGTGTCTTCCATATAAGATCTCTGGAACTCTTTCGAATACTTTCCGAAATCAGTGAACATGACTTACAGGTCTGATGAGACTCCTCTATGTTCCCCGTCATTATCCCCAAACTTAAAACTGCGTCGTATATCGACTTGCCTTCCACAAATCCGTACTGACTGCAAACGATTTCAGAATAATGAGCGGTAGACTGTGTTCAACTTGTTCGCATATTCTGATTGTATGCAACATTAATGTAATCGATCACTCACTATTGTAAATCAATTTCCTGTGTCACCTTTGCCTTAATTCAATGGAACCAGGAAGTTCTTGCTTCACAGATGAAGCATTCATTAGGCTCTGATTATTTTATAAATAGAATCAAAGATCTCCAAAAGCAGAACAAATTCAAGAAAGGTGATCCGATTCAACTGTATGTCCCCTGCTCTGCTGACTCGGGACTCCATGAAATTTTTCGTTGAATGATATTGTAATTGTTGTAAATTGTGACAGTCCAAACAACATATCATGAGAACATTAATATGTACTTTAATCCTATTTTCTTATAAGTTGGGCTAATTGTCGACGTAATGGGATGGTTAATGTTTTTATAACCCGTGTATCGGAATTGGCTGGATGTTACTGTTCGTCAGATAATTTGGTGGACTCTAACGTTATTGTTTCAAAGCGAGTTTCTGGTGGGTATAGGCGCAACTGATGGCTGTATTTTTAACATGCATCTTGAATCGCACACATTCTAAAAACAACAGTAAGGACTAGAAAAACTTGTCGAAATGGGTGCGACCGATAACTCATGCTCAGAACTTCTTGATAAATAGAATTTGTTGTATACCACCGTGATTAAAAGTTTCCCTATGGCATCACCGTGTGGCGCTCCCATTGTTCCGATTTGAGTACCGTTTTTTTTTTTTTCTCTTTTTATCTGTTGTTAACATTCCCTCTAAATCTTAGCGTCATAACTCGACATTTACGTAGCCAAGAGTACATCTATCTTTGTGTGTGTTGGCGACTTCTTTAGATTATAGAAATGGATTTAAATTTGCAACAACGAACATTAATTAAATTTTGCGTAAAAAACTGATTTAATGGTGCGCGAACGTTGGAAATGGAAGTGTTTCGACAACGATTTTCTAAAGAAAACATTGATGAAGTAAAAGAAATGTTTGTCAATAACCGCAAATTAACCATCAGAGAGATAGCGGAGGACTTGAACATTGCCTATGGATCCGTCTAAGACATTTTGGGTAATGATTTGTTTGGGTTTCCGTCGTGTAGCAGCAAAGTTGGTGCCAAAAGACCCCAATTTCATGCAAAAAAAGACCGTGTTGAAGTCGCAATAGTGATAATTTGCGAGGCTGAATCCGATCACACATTTATCAAAAGGATCATTACTGGAGACGAGACGTGGGTTTATGAGTACGACACGCAATCCATGCATCAGGTAAGTAAATGGCGTTCACCAAATGAGCCGAGACTAAAAAAACCATGTCGTTTTCAGTCAAAAAAGAATGCTCATGGTTTTTATGGATTACACCGGTGTAGTGCATCACGAATTTTTTCCTGAAGGTCAGACAGTAAACAAAGAGGATTATTTGGGCGTTATGAGACGTTTGCGTTAAGCAATTCGCCGAAAGAGACCAGAATTGTGGGCAGAAAATTCGTGGGTTTTCAACTTCATATCATAACGCACCGTCGCACAGTGTCACCATTATTCGTAATTTTTTGACGAAAAATGCAATAAATACCATCCAACGGTCACCGAATTCACCTGATTTGGCTTCCTGTGACTTCCTTTTGTTCAAATGAGTTAAAAAACCATTACGAGGAACGCGTTTCAGCAGCCGGGAGGAAGTAATGGAAAAATCGTAGAAAACACTGATGGACATACCGAAAACCGAATACAAAAAATGTTTCGAGGATTCTATCAAGCGCTGCCATAAGTGTGTTGCATTCGATGGGGATTAGTTTAAAGGGGACAATATAGATTTAGATGAATAAACTTGCATTTTTTATTTCTGAATAAATATCCAAGAGATAGCATAGATGCTAACCAGCGCGTAAAGTAATACTTTAAGGTAGTACCTCGAGGACATTGGAACATTCAATGGTATGAATCGTGCATGCTAGTGGCCCGGGCTACTAGAATCTTTCGAAGATTACACACCCTATGACGCAACTATAAAAAAAAAACAAAGACATTTTGTTTAAGCCTTTCTAAAAACGTGAAGATAATATCACAAAATTTACATTTTTGATTTTCGTGGTGAATGCTAGCTCTACCCTATCAAGTAGTTAATAAGTCATGGCTTTATAAGAACATTGAAAGAAACAGATCATTCAACCACACTGTATTAATTATGGTTGCCATACTTATAAATTAAGAAGCTTCTAACGAACGGTAAAACTTGTAAACAAAAGTTAATCCATTATTTGTAAGCTCACAACAATTAAACAATTACTCGGTTCTCTTTCGCAATCATTCGAAGGATTGAAAATTAAGGAGCAGTGCGCGAATTTAAATTGATAAGCTGATACAATTTATCTCTTATTTGATCCTGTCGAAGTGCACAGTAGTCAAACATAGTTGAGGTACCGAAATCTCTAAATGGTCCACTGGGGCAAATTACTCTAATGCTTGACAAAGAGCCAACAAAAAATTGATTCTGGCTTTGTTAAGAAACAACGTTCATGCCATTATGTGTGGAATAGAACACATTTAAATAGCTTCCTCGATTTCGTTGGAAATGTTGCAAGTCGGTTTAATTTCTGATGACTTGGTCCGATACGTGCGGCGTTTTTTCAGTAATAGCATGTCAAATGTTAGCCTCAAACTCGTCCAAAGTGGTTGGCTTGTTAGCGTAGACTTAGGACTTGAGAAAACAATTGAGTGGTGTCAAATTGCAGAATCGCGGTGGCCAACTGAGGAACGCTCGTCGTGAAATATCCCAGTCGCCAAATTTCTCTTTCACAACTTCGAGCGTGGGGTCTTATTAGAACCACAGCTCAGATATATCGACGTAATCAAGTTGTTAGCACAGAAAGTCAGTTATCATCTACCTATGATCATTGACGGTAACGGTGTCTAACTCCTCATTTCCAAAGAAATAAGGTCCGATAATGTCGCCATGCTATAAACCGCCAAAAACAGTCAATATTTGTGGATGCATTGCTGTTTGGCCGAACACTGGTGGATTGTAATTTAATAGCAGCAATGTTGTTTGTTGACATAGCCGCTGAGCTAAAAATGGCCCTCGATGATTTTTTGGCCAAAATGCGGATCTCCAAACATCATTTCCAGCGTCATCGCTGTACATGGTCGTTCGACTTCAATTGATTGATTGATTCACTGGCGATGCCCAATTCAGCTGATCGGCGGTGAATCGACATTTCTAGATCTTTTGCGATACAGCCTACTACGGCGGCTATGTTTACTTCATTTCACACAAATCTGTATCTAATTGGTGGCTTAAGATCAAAAAGAGTGTACTCACGCTCAAACTTTTCCACGGTGCGACGAATTGCCTGCACGCTTAAGCCATGATTATGACACCTCACGTTACGTATTTACAACTGAACCGGAATTGCGATAATATATTTTAATAATTTCCCATAAAATGTCTTTATTTACGTATGTTCATTTTACTTAATAAAGCTATCAACCGACGATGTTGCGTATATAGTGGTGGTGGCCATGGCTCAAGTGGTAGTGTACTGACTTCCTAATCAGACGGGGTTCAATACCAGGGCGTGACCGAAAGTGTTTTTTTAAGGCAACCAAAATCTCGTGAGATGAATGGTTGGCTTAAATAAAACATGTAATCAATTTACACTAATAATTTAGTCTTCCCAATAATTGTTGAGTGACACGCATGATACGAAATAACGGCTGAACCCGAAAATCTTTCTTTCTTTCTTTCTCTGTCTCATTTTCCTAAAAACTTGACACGTGCTCAGGCACTCTAAGTGTAGTCATATTTACTGCAGTATAAAATTCTTTTAAAAAAGTAGCAAATGTGGACGTTTTTGCCTATCCAAAGTTAAAAAAAGTGTGCGAATTACTCGTACGCAAAAATTTTAACCTTTTCGATTGTTGTAACAAAAGTTCGGTTTTTGTGGCTTTGAGTGAATTTAAATTTTAATAATGTTAAGTTTCCCTTGTTACTTTTTCTTTCCCAATTTTTCTTAGTAAAACTTTTTAAATTAATTCCTCAGCGCAAGGAACATGAAGAGTCTATGTTCGAAGACACCAACATCCAGCAGTAGATACACAAACAAACTCACCTTCACCCTCAGAAAATTACATTCTTCAAATCCATCTAGAAAAGTAAATGCAGGTCTTTAAAATTAGCCTGAATGAATATTGAAATATCGAATTTAATGCATCGAATTGAGAATTTTCGAACCCGTCTAAATATTTCTTCAACAAAAATCACCACTGTAAACGAAAGGACTACTCTCCAAGGGAGGACCCATATCTTAGAGCAGAAAAGCTGATGCACTTTTATTTATTATTGTACATAACTGCATTATGAAATGAAAACTTTAATTCACTTTTTTATAATCTTTGTCAGGTTAATAAAATTACTGTACTCAAAGCGCATGCTAATTTACGCAAAAGTAAATCAAGAGATCTGACTGGACGAAACGTAAGAATTAAATCCGACAATAGCTGATATTTAAATCAGACTTTGGCAAAGAGAGTTCGTGTAATAATCCTAGTTGCCACCCGCCTAAAGAAGAAAAAGCAGCTGTTCAATGTTTATACTAACAATGGCTCTGCCTTTGTGATGAAAACTGAAAAAGCTTTCTCGCGAAAGACTGAAAAATATCTTGTTTATACTGCCGCCGAGAAAAAACGTGATGAAAACAAAAACATCTTAAAGTCCTCATAAAGATTTTTTTTTTTATTATTTTAATTTTTCTGAAAAAGTTTGATTTTGAAAGGTGTCCTTAGACTTTACTTTACTTATATCTTCTGCTATTCCTAGTTCTTATTTGATTTCTTTTTCAATTTCCTTTTCCCATTTTCCATCTCCTGTTTTATTTTTTAATATCGTTTTTCAATTATCTTTTATGATTATTGATGTTTTCGGGTAGTAGTTTTTTGCGTAAAGTTTTTATTTGAAATACAACTAACAGAAATGCCAGAAATGTTTGCCGTAATGTTAAGAATATTTTGTATAGAGTTGAATTGACGAAGAAAATTTTCAAGGTTGCTAATTCGAAGGTTGAATTTCTTATCTATGAAATACATGACAGAAGGAAAAAGTGCTTGATTGCGTGTTGCTATAACCAAATCAATCACCATACTACACTAATACTATTTAATTAATTTCGGAGACTTTAACGCTGACTAACTGAGAAGTACCTCTCGGTCATGTCGTTACGAGATTTAGTTGCCTCTTTTCGTCTAGTCATAGTAAATAATACACGTCCAACATGTTTTCGGCCATCCGAAATAGAAGCCTATTTAAACTGTCCTCTTATTTGACCCACTGTCTCTCGACTCTACCTCCGACCATGATTTTATATTTTGTACCTACGGTATGTGTTTCACACATGAAATCCACCCTGTTTCATTTCAATAGAAGGATTTCAGCTCTATTTACCTTGATTCACACCGAGTTGCAGGGTCTTCGCTTCCGTGGGAATACTGCAGCCATAATCCAGATCCTAATGAAAAACTGAATCGAATTCAGAAGTTAATTGAATATCTCTTTAACAATAAAGTCAATGTACTTAACTTTTTTTTCCTGATTTTTCTCAAAAATATTTACAAAGTGCGCCTCCATATCCTGTGCTTGAAACTGAAGAACTTTTTTAGCTTTAGTAAAAATTCTAAAAAAAAACTTCTGTGCGCCTCCATATCCTGTGCTTGAAACTGAAGAACTATTTTAGCTTTAGTAAAAATTCTAAAAAAAAAACTTCTGAAAGATTTTTTAATGGACAGATCACAAAGAGTTGTCCTTGAAGATAGATTCTTAGAACTTAAGTCGTTCAAACAGGGAGTAACTCAGATATCAATTTTGGGGCCTCTATTGTGTTTTTGTAAATAATTTTTTTTTAGTACGCAAAAATTCTGCCATTTATTTTTACTCAGATGATGCTCAGGTTCGCATGTCACAGCCAACGTACAATATTGCTGAACTTGTGTTTCAATTAAATAAAGACTTTTCTTCAATCAAAATTTGGTCGATACAGCAACGGTTTACAACTATATCCCACTATAAGTCAGGTTTAACCGATTTCTCTCAAATGTATTCATCTTAATCTGGTGCCAGATATTTGCCTCTTGAGTCTTAAAATAATAAATCGTGTTGTGGAATTCACTACCTGCCTTTGTATTGTAAACTGAAACTTTTCGAGTTATAACCATATCATACCGCTGATTTCACAACTTTTGATACCCAATGGAAATACGTTCAAACCCTTATTATGTCATAATAGCTTATGCTGAAGTTATCTACCCTAACTCACTTTCTCAAAATAAGCTATAGGTAACTTTTATGGATGCAGTTTATTAAGTGTACGAAGGTACGACAGATTTTCAGAACCCTGAAAAGCATTTTCTGGATGTACTTTGAGCCAATAAAACTCAAGAATAAGATAAATAAAACAACATGTAATAGTACTTTACAAACATTTTAGATATACTACATAGTTAACAAATTAAGCTTCTGTATTTACAAATCTTTTGACTGTAGAACTATCCATACTAAAAAGAAATTTTTTTACTTCGCTAAAAAATAAAATGAGTTCTACTATAAATCTAACTTCGATTGGTAATTTATTAAAAAGCCTTGGTGCTGTCGAAGTGTAAAATTTCAAGCAATGAGTTTTATTGAAAATTGAAATGGTAACGATTGCCTTGCCATATAATTTACTCTTAGTCTGTATATATTCGGGTTTCTTAGTGTAGCACTGTACCCGCTTCACAAGAAAAAAACTTTAAGAACCTTAAAGATGTATAGATGCTTTATTGGAAGTATGCGTAAGTTAGAAAACAATGGCAAAGTATGGGCTACACGATTTTTATTGCGAATGATTCTAATGATACCAATGCTAACAATCACCTGCAGATAAGCACTTTGCTTTGCAGGTAAATTGATGTAAATTTAAAATTTAAATAAAAAAAAATAAAAAAAAAAATATGTTTTTGGGCAATATTTAGTATTTCGATGATGCTGTTGTAAGTTCTACCCCAACTCGCAATACCGTTTTGAAGTTTAAAGTGTACAAGTCCATAACAAAACATTGGTAGAACTTTCCTTGAACAATGTTCTCTTAAGTAATACATTTTTTGAATGACAGATAGCCTTTAATTCTTCAGTTCTTCTACATGTGTCTTCCAAGACAGGCTGTTGTCTATTAGGACACCAAGATACTTATTACTCTTAACACCTTCTATATGAACAGCACAGTAAATCTTTGTGAAAGTTGGTATTGCCACACGTATGAACACATAGGGACATTTTTTTACAAGAGCTAGAGTGGAAGATAATATCATAATTAAGTGGGCAAGGACCTCTTAAGTTGCATATCATAAGTTTTGTTTTATTGCTTATCCATTGTCGCAGGATACTTAAATCCCTATGTAGTTTAACAACTGAGTCAAAAACACTTTAATCACGTGATACGATTACTGAAGTTTTGGTAAAACATTGAATTGACATATATTAAAAATAAGATTGGTCCCAAAACTTAACCTTGCGGTACACCAATTGTGGTTTTAACTGACTGCTAAAGATTCCTTCTATTTTTGCTCGTTGAATTCTTTCTGATAGGTACGTTGAAAACCGCTTTTGAGTCGCACCTCTTAGTCCAGCCCTATACAATTTATCCAAAAGTATATCATAATTGACCATATCAAATGCTTTTGCCAAATCGATGAAGAGTACTAGAATAGTGTTATTATAATCAAAGCTTTCATATATTTCACTACACAACTTTAGAAAATCATCTTCAGTAGATCTTCCTTCGCGAAAACCAAGTAGTTCGTTTCAAAAAAAACTTGTTTTTATTTAAAAATGATACTATGCGTGTTTTTATCAATTTTTCAAAAAGTTAACAAAACATTGGTAGTATAGAGATGGGCCTATATTGAGTCATTGAACTTCGATTTAATTTTTTGAATAGAGGAATGGCTTCAGCACATTTTAAAGACGCAGGAAAAGTACTACAATTAACACTTAAGTTGAACAAGTGACATAAGACTAAGACAGATAGTTATGCCATCGGATGTGCAAGAATTTTTGTTATCAAGAGATATTATACATTTGTGGATTTCTATCGATGTGAAAGGTTGAAAAACAAAAGTGTTATTTTGAAAAGTATCTTCGACTTTATCTGAATACATATTACAATTGCAAGTGTAATGCGGCTTATATGGGTTCCTTTTGCTTCCATTCTCCCGACCAATCCTTTTCCAACTGGGCTGGATCAAGGTGTCATACGATCCGTGCCGATGATCAACCTGGCTGAGAATTTCTAAAAATAGCTCAGTCGCAAACGGAGTATCCGGATACCTGGCGACCTGGGTTAGCTTGCCTTATCTCTATTCGGCGGATCTCTGTACAGATAAACCATACTTTCTCCGCTACTCGTGGGATCTATAATGGATACAACCTTAAAAAAAAAAAAACCCGAAACCTATACTCTTTTAATAACGGGCGGTAGAACGATGACTGCACCGACTACCGACAAGACTCCTGTGTTGTAGCGAGGATGTAAAACTGTGGCAAGCCATAGTGCACCATCATCAAAAGGCAAACGCAACGGGCCTAAAATTAAATCTTGAAAGAGAGATAAGACTGTGTCCTATTTATTCCTATTTCTTCCCTAGCAGCAGCAAGCTTGCGGCAGGCAGGCCACGGACTTGCCGCTGCTAAAAAACTACTCCCTCTAAGGAGTTGGTCAAGTTGAAGGTTTCGAGAAACTTGACCATTATGCGGGAAAACATTGGATCACCTCCCATCACAAGCGACGCTGGCTGGGACCAAAAAAGATCTCTTGATATTTTCACGAAAGCCATAGGTGGTTCAAAAAGAGATTTGACCAGGTGCACAACTCGAGGTTGTCCCTAGGGAGGATATTCCAAGCAGACGTAGAACCTCACCAAAAAGCATTCAGGAGATCATCAGGCTCAGTAACCCGACCATTCCGACTCATGATTGGAAAGTCGCGAAACTGGAGCAGCTAAGGGGATCTAATAGATGCGCATTGATAGTGATCAATAAGGAATCCCTTAACCCTCTAGCGCAGACTAAAGGCATTATCCGATTCGGGTTCGAGGCTATTCACCTAAGGGTCTACGAAAAGGATGAGCTTGAAGCCGATAAGCAACCTCCTCCTCCTTTAACTGAAAATACAATTACAGCCAGAAATGGACAGCGACGACTTCAATTTATTCTAGGCGACTATTAAGCCGTCGGTCTCCTCTTCTGACACTCTGTCGGAAATGGAAACCGATGACGAAATAAAAAGAAATTTTACACGATCAAAGGAAGAAAATGAGTTCTTCGGCTCATGTTCAGAATCGGAAGACTCGAGCAACACCGTGGTAGAGGCCATGATACGGTTTCTCCAGATTATTCTCCAACACTAAAAAAAAACTTCCGCCGCACTTATTATTCCAAAAACGCAGAAGACATCATAATTATCCGTTTGACATGAAAGTCAGGAAATTCACTCTGGCTCTCAAACTTCTGCATAGCTTGAAACCATACAAGTCTGCTGGTCCGGACGATATAATTCCGGCCAAACTACAAAAGTCCTCAGATATTATCTATTGTACTAAAAAATATCATGAGGAGCTGTGTAGAACTGATCCACATTCCGCTGTCATGGAGAGAAGTTAATGTAGTCTTTATTCTCAAGGCCGGAAAATGTTCTCATGTTGTTCCAAAGGACCTCAGACCTATAAGTTTGTCATCTTTCCTTCTGAAAACTCTAGAACGATTAACTGACATCCATATTCGAGCTAAAATTTATCCCAGACTATTGTCAACGGCTCAACATGCCAGTGGAAACGGCATGTTTCGAACGACCCCTACAACAAAGTAAGAGTATACAATGGTATAAAGAAGCTTTGATTTGGCTGAAGAAGAACGTGATATCTGCAAAGGATATCCGCATTTTTCGGATAGTCAGGCCGCTAACAAGTCCTTGGACTCACTAAACTCTAAAATCGCCCTTGAATGCCGATCATCTCTTACGGAGATGACAGAGCAGTTCAACGTAAACTTTTGTTGGGTGCCGGGTAACAGTGACATTCCAGGGAATTGTATTGCCGACGATCACACCAAAATTGGAACCACTCCACCTATTCTACCGGAAAAGGGCAGCATAGGTATACCAATCGCTACATGCAAAATATTATTTAAGCTAGATTCTTATAAAAGAACTTAGAAAGACGGGTGGACCAACATGTTAAGCGACTAAGCAGATCTGGCCAAAACTGGATCTGAATCTCTCTAAGAGTCTGATTCTTCTAAATAGGAAACATCTCAGCTCTATCATAGGTGTAATCACTGGGCACTGCCTTATAGCGAGCATGCAAGAAGTCTTGGCACCTTAACAAACGATTTTTGTAGAGTTCATAGATATACGTGGTAACACAATTGGCCAATAGGTCTAAGTGGAATGGTTCTCCAACCGCCACTCTCACTTAACCTAACCTACCTATGGAGAATATTAAGGGCTTAAGAAGAACCGCCATCTTCAAACCTGCAATTCTCAAATATTTTCCTGAGCAGTAATAAGACAATTATCGCAGTCCCTTCCCTTTTTTCTTCTTTTATTCCCCTTCAGCCTAATTCGTCTTGTATCTATATATATCACTTTATAATTTTATCGCTTTCAAATTTATGTGTTTTATTTTAGATTATAAATCAAGCATTACGATGAATCAGCCTATAGTTTTAAGAACCTTTAAAAAAACTTGAATTTAATTGAATTACTTTCATTTTTTTTTTGTTTTTTTTTTTTTTTTTTTTTTTTTGTTAAAAAGCCAGCGCTATGGCTTTTATGAAAATTCTTTATTGCGGTAATACATACTCTACATATGAGCTGATCACCAATGTTATAGCTGGTACTTGAAGTGTTGCCAAACATCTTATGATTTGTAAAATCCGCAATATGATTTGGTTACACTAGAGTTATTTTATGTAAGTAATATACTATATGTATAGTATGAGCATGAGCAATTTAAAGTAATGTGTAAGGCTCCTAACTGGTCCTTATAGAACAAGTGCTACAACCTTAAATTTTTCCTTGATTTCATAAACATTTAACAGACTTACTGCAATATCATCAGACCATCGAATACTTCTTGTTAAGATACTTCCTATTGTATCGTATATATCACAAACGAGCATATTCTCTAATGGAACTATTTTCTTCAGCGTTACACTGGCCCTGGATTAGTATCTTCTTGGAATGGCCTGTAAACACACGTGAATATCTTAGATCGAAAGGAACCGCCCTCCCCTTTCAAACTACAGTGTCGTTTGCAAGGGGTAAGATATATGTTAGCGCTTCTTCTTTACTACCATCAATCCACAGCGCGTATCTTTACAACTAAATTTTCCATGTCGATCTCATCTAATAAATTTAACTAATTAATGGCATAATGCGAGAAAGTTCAACTGATCAATTCACCATTCGAGCGTGTTTCCTAAGCACTGCTACTCTCTTGCTGGGATGGGCCAGGCCAAGAAATTGACTGGTGTGCGATAATGCATGGATAACACACGAAGCAGTGCGGTAGCCAACTCAGCGGTACTGTGTTACGCCAGAGGAGGACTTCACACCGCCAGTTAAGCCAAGAATCCAGCTATTCCCAATATACCTACCTATACATAGGTATACCTTCAACCGATTTGGCCTTACCCAACCTCTAAGTGATGTTTAAAGAAAAATACAAAATACGAAAAAAAAAAACACACACACAACTAAATTGTTTCTCATTACTTGATCCGAGACGATAGATACGATTTCTTATCATTAATTAAAGGTAAGCATGTTGCTACCGTGTTAAGATTTCAATTTTCGAATGATGCCCCGGCCGGCGGCAATGTCGGCGCAATGGCCAAGCGACCGTCGAGAATGTTATCATCGACATACGATCGGTCGACTGCATCGTCGTCGTAGTTGAGTTGCGCGCGAATTGTGATTTTCAGGACGATGCTATGGCCGTAGTAGTAGTAGTAGTGCAAGAAGAGCGTGAGGAACGTGAGTTCCTCTATACAATACTCAAATGGGGGGTTAGTGCGAGAGTAGAAGTCGATTTTTGTTAGCGAACGGCTACCGGGACGCATTCTGGACACTGTTTTCGGTGTTTGATATTTGCCGTGCACATTTGCATTCCAGCGCGAATATTTCCATCAGCCGCTAGGTAGGTACTCTGTTGTCGGCTCGATATTGAATTAAATACCAATATTCACGCGCAGATAAAAAAAAAACCCGCTGAGGCCGCAACTACGAGTATCGCGATCGAATGATTTCCTTAAATTCATAGCTTAACGCGGAGATAGTTTCTTCTTTTGGGTTAAATATAAACAGCAGGTAAGAGACTCCAACTGCAACCGCAACTACATCGCTTTGGTTGTCGATGGCAGATGGATTCAAGGACTCAGACAGCAGAGGCGGGCTGTTTTTTGTTCGAGTTCGCTTTAGGCCGCCTGATTACAAGGTGTTATGCGTATACGTGTTCATTAGCGATAACCATCATTAGCACGTCGTGTACAATGCCTCAATGTCGCTTCTAGTTTATCTCTTTGGGTTTGGTCTTTGGTCTCGACTTGAACACTAGTAGAATATACAAAGCCTCGTACACGTTCAGTCTGTCTGCCTGCCAGTGTTAGATATTTGAGCTGACATGCGTTCAGGTTTATTGGCATAACTGACAAGATGCTGTGTTAGCGATAGCGCCGCTATTGAATGACATTTTGTTCGTTCCACCAGCTAATGTATGAGTATCTATTTGGAGAGTGTTAGTGGTACTCGAACCAAACAAAAGACACGAGAGTGGTGCTAATAAATGGGATTACCATGTAAACGGTAACTGTGCCCACACGACTGACAATGTGAAGTGGAAATGGTAAACCGCTGCCAAGTGTGCTAATTTCGATCGGAACATAACTGAAAAGAATAAATGCAAACAGGTGGGCACCTATATCTTAGTATATATAAATACCTATACGTTAGTACGTCAGAGTAAACTTATATTTGGATCATGGTAATCATAATCAATGAATTTAAGTTTCAAGTTGAAACATCATATCCAAGAATTAGCACTTGCAGAATACCTAGATGATATTTGAATTTAGAGTCCGAAAAGACTTGCATTGGACTTATTCATCCGTGGCAGATCAACATGTTTATAATTATTTGAGTTTTTAATTCGGTACCTATGAATATTTATTTTACATTTATTTCTAATTAACAGCATATCTATCTGCATCTGTACTACAGATTCGTAGAATGCAAATTACATACCTACATATGTAGTAAGTGTAAAAACTGGAAATCTTATTATGATTTTACTACTTTGTACCAAAACAGTCTTTTTTACTTGGTAAGTATATACCATATATATGTATGTTATACATAGCTGTATAATACTTATACATGTATGTTTGTATTTCGAAAGTCATTAAAATAAGAAGTAATGCATTACGCGTACACTTTACTCGTATGGAGTGTTTTTTCGCATTTAACAATTTGAAACGAATGGCTTAGGCAAATGAAAAGTGTAAAAGTTATGTAAGAAAATAAAAGGAATAAATTAATAGAACATAAAGATTATTCGAGCTAGAGTATAGATGTGAATAAGTCTTAGCCAATTAAGGCAGCTCAAGGAAGCTGTACCGGCTAAAAAGTTCATTGTAAAACATCCTCTTTCTGGGACTTTAGTAATATTTTGAAATCTGAATATCTCAATATTTCTTGCCTAAGTCTTTCACTTATTACGAATCCGCTGCCAAATAGACGTCGCTTCTAATTAACGCACTTGTTGGTTGGTATTCTATCCGCGTGCTATCCTGCAGAAACTATATGCGAACCAGCTCTGTTTTGAAAAGGTATTTCAGTACTGTTGCAATAGTTACTTAAAACAATTTTCAAATCAAAGCCCGATATTATTCACCATTTATGGTAACAATTATTCTGGCATTATTTTCAAGAAAGAATGGCTGCAATTCGAATCATCAAACTATTTGCAAAATAAAGCCCCCTGTGGATGAGATCTTTGGACCGCTGCTTTAATGTGCCGTAGTTCATTACGATCATCAAGAGTTATTTATTTTTCAATTCAAACAGTGGCTTAAGGTTCTCCTCGTAAGACAATTTACGGTCGTAATTCTCACCCTAGTAGACAGGCAATATCAAGTTTAAGGCAAAAATTTGAGTCAACATATTCGTTGTGTGATGTTGCCGTATCAGTGAGACAACGGGTTGGTCGAAGTGTCGAAAATATCGCTGCCGTTCAGACGTCCGTAGCAAACGATCCAAATCAGTCAATTCCACGGCGTTCTCAAGAATTGGGCATCGCTCAGACCACGTTATGGCGTATTTTGCGTAAGGAGCTGACTCAAGAATTGAAGCCGATGGACCATTTGAAGTGACGTACGTTATCCGATTGGGTTCTGGAGAAGATGCGCCAAGATGATGACTTTCATCGCAAAATCATCTTCAGTGACGAAGCTCATTTTTGGCTCAATGGATTCCTCAATAAGCAAAATATGCGTTATTGATCGGGTGAAAACCCACATGTGCTTCATGAATCAGCACTTCATCCACAAAAAATAACTGTTTGGTGCGGTTTGCATGCCGGCGGCGTTATTGGGCCATATTTTTTCGTCGACGATAACGATCGTCACGTTACTGTGAATGGTCAGCGTTTTCGCGCCATGATCACCGATTATTTTTGGCCCGAATTGGAAGATATGAACTTAGACGACACGTGACTTCAACAGGATGGTGCCACAAGCCACACAGCACACGCTACAATTGATTTATTAAAGAGTTAGTATGGTGAGCGTGTTATCTCTTGACTATTTTCTGTGGGGCTACATTAAGTCATTGGTTTATGCCAACACGCCGACGACGTTGGAAGAGCTCAGAGCCAACATTGAACGTGAAATAGCGGCCGTTTCGGCCGAAATGTGTGGCCGATCGTTGAAAATTGGGTCCAACGAATCGACCGCTGAAAACGTGCCCGCGATGGCCATATGAACGAAGTCGAGTTCCATTCATAAATGTTTTGATTGTACTTCAAGCCAATAATAAAGTTTTTGAAATATCTTAAATGGTTTGCCTTTTATTTAAAAAAAAAATTGTCAAGTCGTTATTAGAAAACCCTATATTTAGAAAGAGATTAAGGAAATTAATATAATCATTTCACGATTTTTATTACAGCTTTTTACATTATAAATGAAATCACATTTTCTTGCATTAACCGGTATTGTGGCGTATTTTGCGTATACGTGCGTATAAGATCATATCAAATTAATAAATGGGCTCTATGATGATGGAAGAAGATCTGAATGTCATCCTCAGTCACGACAAACAATTTTGTTATTATTATTATTATTATCAAGGGAACGATACAACTTAATTTGTAGGGTTCGGGACTTAACGCCGGGGTACTATGTCCATGTGGCGCGTTTTGTCAACAGCAAGCGGAGTACTGAGTTCCCATATGTTCACCCACTTACGTACATACCGCGGCCAATACTGCTTCATTTCGGTGATCTAGTGGGAACCGATGCTTTCAGTGTGGCGAGGCCGTTGACTTTTATTTTTTGTAGATTTCTTTTCTTAATAACTTATAAAGTTTGAATTATTTAAATGAATTTTTACAATATTTACATAGATGTAATGTTTTGAAACACTTATTATGTGACCACCAGGTTAGAATTCTTCACGTACATTGCAGTTTAGACTTCATTAGGTTCAGGATCGAACTTTGACCCTAATTCATCAGAAATTTTGTCATCAGCCACAAAACTTACACAAGAATCGCTTGATGAATCGTTTGGCGAATCTCTTTTGCATTTGGGCTGCTTTTCGCTACATGCTTTTGAAGTAGATGGTAACATATCAGATTCTTTTTCCTTTTCAACATTTCTTTTGTTTCTTATTGTTTCAAACAATTTTATGGCAAAAATGTAGGCAGTTTTTGTAAGGTGTTTCGCTTATAATAGCCGCTTGGGTGACTTTTCTTCTCCTATTTGATTTCTTCTGATTTAAAGCAACTGGTGGGGCTATGTTTCAAGGAGAAATCGTATGGTTCAAATTTGATTTGAAGGTCCTTGGTGAAGTTCGAGGATTACTATCAACGGGTTCTTTCTCTTGATGAACAACCGACACATAATCTTCCCCAGTAAGAATAAAATATGTGGAACAAAAGGATAAATGCCTACTAACAGCTATTTCTGCTGTTTGACACCTCAAATACGCTTTGGAGAATAGTTCTGCAACTTTTCGGCCTTGCTCACGTAAAAACAAGCGAATGGCCTCACTGTAGAAAGATTAAAAATGCGCCATAAAAAAATCTATCATGCACCTTATGGGTTGAGTGCGGTGGGTGCGAAATTATGACCCAAAATTTGCTTGCGAGTGTGACTAAAATGACCGTCTAAATTTACTAACCCTGTTAAATCCTCCGACCGTTTTATTTTTTTAAGGAAATGCTGAAACCATTTTGTAAAAATATTAAGTTGAATCCATCCCGAAGGATGAAATGCAGCGATAGAACCAGGTGGAGCATTCTTCATTAATTGGACATTTTCGTTCTTTCAGCAGATGTCAAAATACCAATCTGCCGTTTTCCTTTGTTGGCCAATATTTTTGGCTGTTTACTCTGAGCGGTCTCGTCAATATTATACTACCTTGATCAAAAAAATTTCGGAATATATTCATAAAATTAAAAATACAAGTTTATTCGCCTAAATCTATATTATCCCCTTCAATGCAATCATCGACTGCAACACACTTATGCCAGCGCTTGATCCAATCCTCGAAATATTTTTTATATTCCGTTTTCGGTATGTCCATCAGTGCTTCCTGCGATTTTTCCATTACTTTCTCTCGGCTGCTGAAACCCGTTCCCCGTAGTGGTTTTTTAACTCGATTGAACAGAAAGAAGTCACAGAGAGCCAAATCAGGTGAATTCGGTGGCTGTTGGATGATGTTTGTTGCATTTACGAATAATTGCGAATAATGATGGTACTGTGCGACGGTGCGTTTACATAGTGCAAAATCCACGAGTTTTCTGCCCACAATTCTCTTTCGGTGAATTGCTTCACGCAAACGTCTCATAATGCCCAAATAATACTCTTTGTTTACTGTCTGGCCTTCAGGAAAAAAATCATCTCTCTTGCGACGTCAACACGGTCTCATTTTTCCATCAAATTGAGGTCTTTTGGCACCAACTTTGCTACTACACGACGAAAACCCAAATCAGTAACCAAAATGTCTTGGACGGATCCATAGGCAATGTTCAAGTCCTCCGCTATCTCTCTGATGGTTAATTTGCGGTTATTGACAAACATTTCTTTTACTTCATCAATGTTTTCGTCGGTTTTCGATGTCGATGGTCTGCCACTGCGTTCATCATCTTCGATTGACTCACGACCACTTTTGAACCGCTCGTGCCACTAATAAACGACCGTTTTCCTAAGAGAATCGTTGCCGAAACACTTTTCCAATATTTCCAACGTTCGCGCACCATTAAATCTGTTTTTTACGCAAAATTTAATACAAGTTCGTTATTGCAAACTTAAATCCATTTCTAAAATTGTAAAAAAATCGCCAACACAGACAGAGATAGATGTACTCTTGGCTACGTAACTTTTGCAAATGTCAAGCTATGACGCTAAGATTTAGAGGGAATGCCAACAACAGATATACCAACTTAACAAAAAAAAAACAGAACTCAAATCGGAACATTGAGAGCGTCACACGGTGGTTATTAGGTTTTTTTTTTTGATCAAAGTTATATATTCGATCTGGTAGAAAATGTTGTTTAAATTCACGAACTTAACATGTATTACCTCTAATCTATCGAAATTATGACCCCAGGGTATTTACTATATAAGTACTCGTGCAAACATTTATTAAAACCTATGCTATTAAACCAACTACAGATCAAAAACTAACCTTACGTGTAACAACTCTAGCTTTCAAGAGCTTAGAATTAAACTGTTTTTCTGTTTTTCTAATCACTTCTGCAGGAGGTAAAGAGACACAAAAAAAGGCATGCTTTGACGGTTCAAATCCTCAGGTTCAGAAAAGATGTAGATATTGTTAAATTACCGTACATGTTTGTTGACATGAATATGTATATTCAGACTTAGGCAAAAGCGGTCATTAGTTTTGTTAAGTGAATTCTTACATTTCCAGATCCTTGATAACTGACATAACTAACGGGTGACCAGTTAGCAATGATAGTTTTCCATATGTTATGTTTCAGTATCCGTCGAAATATTTAGTAAGGTATGTCATTTCATCGTGCATCATTTTATGCTTGCCTAACGTGCGGAAATTATTAAAAATTATTATTAAAATTCCAGCTCAGTTGTAATTTCGCAACGTGAATTTTGTCTTCATTATGGGTTCAGTGTGCAGGCAATTCGTCGCACCGTGGAAAAGTTTGAGTGTGAGTATACTCTTTTGGATCGTAAGCCACCAACCAGATTGGTGCGAAATGAAGGAAACATAGCCAGTATCGAATAAGACCCAGAAATGTCGATTCGGCTCCAATAGCATCGCCAGAGAGTCAACCCGGCTTATTTTGCGGTTAGATTTGGCGCTGCATAAGTATAAGATTTTGCTGACGCAAGAATTGAAGTCAGACTATCAAAGACAACACCGTGAGTGCAGAATGCACCCTTAACTAGGTAGTTGTCTTTTTAACCTAAAATTCTTTTAAGAACTAAGCTGACAAAAATACTTTTAATCGAATGTCTGAAAATTATGTATCAAGATCCTAACACTTTTTTCATTGAAAGCCTTCCAATTCAAAGCTGAATGTCAACCCCTCATTTGATATCAAAAGACTAAAGCATAATACTTACACCCTATTGAAGATTCAACTACAATAAAAATCTAGGCCGCCACTTTGTTTTTTTGTTGATTACCGCTTAACATCTGTCGTTATTGTTTGTCGACTATTACTAGAGTCACACATAGAAATATTCATAGGTATAACAACAACTTAACTCACTGTTGCACATAGTTAAATATTACGAGCTCATTCATCGATTTGCCGACACCTTATCGTGACTTTTCAAGGATTTATGCTGCCTTCAGCATGAATTAAAACCATTTACTGCCACTACTATCAGACGACACACTAAATACGGCCACCTGAAGATTCATATCACCATTTCAAAGTCACCAATGGTGAGCCGGCATTTAGTTGTGATAGATAGTCCTGCTATTTGTCGCGATATCTTTACTCTGGGTGGTGTTTTTTTAAACAACTATTTGCTGTTGAGACGATGGAAAAGGTGACGCGACATTCGATCGGCGTCGCCAAAAGCCCTGTAACAGCGGTCTTTCTGTTTGATCTTATTCAAAGTGGAGTCATTGAAGATTGTTAAGTGTGCCTGGGAGTATTGGAAAACATAAAAATTAAGGACACTTTAGTTTGTTGGAGTTGATGTTTTCTTCCAATCTTTTTGGCTTCCTAGGTCTGTTTTTCTTAAAAGGTATTTCAAGTGTCAATAAAGATAAATGTATGTAATATATAGAGTTTGCTGCAAACTAGTCGGTGACTTGTTTAAAAAAAATATATACATACATACCATATCCTGACGTGAGAAACTTATTTTTTACAACGATAAAATGAGATAAGATACATATAAGATACATGCATACGTAGATGGAGGAAATAGAAATGTCTGCAATCTTCAGAACATTTATTGTGATATCCTTTGGTTTTTCTTTCAGTTGGTGTTGGCCTTTTTCGCAATAAAACAAAAAGCCTGAGTGGATTGGTATTTCCAACAGCCACTTCTACTTAGGTTTCTTGAATTTTTAATCAGTTGTTGTCAATATGATTTGTAAAAATTCGTAGTTTGTTTTTGTAAATATCAAACTGTTACCGCATAAGTATTTCAAGCAGAAAGTTTCTATCTATCTTTGAGTATCTTTGAAAGAATTGAAGGCAGACGACTTGAATTGAGCCCATTTCTGGCTTAATGGATACGTTAATAAACAAAATTTCCATATTTAGGCCGATCACCAACCAGAAGAGTAACAATAGCTACCATTACATCCATTAAAAACAAAACGGTATGGTGTGGTTTATGGGGTGGTGGAATCATTGGTCCATATTTCTTCAAAAATGAGGAAAATCAGAATGTTGCCATCAATAGTAACCGTTATTCCGCCATGATAACAGACTATGTGCTTCCTGAAATTCAAGCACATGGTCTCAGTGAGCTCTGGTTTCAACAAGACAGCGTTACGAGCCATAAAGGGCGTGAAACAATGGACTTGTTGAGAAATCATTTTGGTGAGCACTTAATTTCACGTTTTGCTACGGTAAATTGGCCGCCTAAATCGTGCGATATCACACCTTTAGACTATTTTCTCTGAGGATATGTAAAGTCTCAGGTCTTGAGGAATAATCCAGCTACGATTGATGCTTTGGAAGCCAACATTACTCGTGTTATTCGCGAGATACCAGTCGCTATGCTCTAACGAGCCCCCTAAAATTAGACCTTCCGAATGGACGACCTCAGACTTAGTCGTGGCCAATATTTACATAATATCGTTTTTAAAAAGTAAATGCCATGAATACTTCTTTTAAATGATAATAATAATTTTGAGTTTACTTTCAAATTAATTTATTTTATTTTACATTATAAATCAAACCTCACGATGATTGATTTTAAAGTGTTATTAGAACAAAGCTTTTTAAGGTGATAGAAGCAGCGGATTGAACAAAGTGGATACTGTTTTAAATTTATAAAGTGGTTTGTCGAACTCAGATGTTGATCTATTGTTACTCGCAGATATTTCAAATTTTCTACTATTTCAATTTTAAAACAGTTTGTACTGTAGAGCAAATTAAAATTAAAGAGAGAATTTCTAACCAAAACCCGTGCATCTGTTGTTTCATAAAAAGATGGCAAGTTCACAAATACAGTGTAGGTGAATTACTGTAAGCTGCTAGAATTGAAATGACAGCAGTTTACATGTAAAATTAACTATGCATGTGTAATATGGAGACAGTTTTATGTTAAATATGAGGGAAATTGACATTGCTGACAATTCACACGTACTTACAGACACAGCGGTTTTTGGAACGCCCAAAATATGGAAAGTTTTCCAATTATGTTAGTTTATATGCTTAATCTGTAAGCATCTATGCAGCAGAAACCAGATCAGCATTTGCGGTAAAAAGTCCAGTCCTAAAGTGAAATTGAAATGGACTTAGAGATCATAAACGATGCCAATGTCACATAGTTATACGACACCGTCGATCACTGGCCTAACGTTTTCTTTCTCATTTTATTGTATTGCTGTTCTCACCGACAGTGCCCTACCGAAATTGCCAGTAACACCCGTCTTGCTATGAATGCTTACCAGATTACCTCAAGCCCACATTCGGCGTACTCTAAAATATCACGATTCTTATGGAATGCCCTGCCGAGCTTTTTATTTCCTAGTCACCACAAATTGCAAACATTTAAAACAAACGCACATCAGTATCTCCCTTTTTTCCTCCCTTATTTCCCGTCATCGGCGCATTGTGTAAAAATGCTTTGTGTGGGCGCCAATTATAAAAAAAAGAAATTATTTTCTTTAAGTACTGCAGGATTCTACTATTAGTTATAAGGTGCACACCTAATTTCATAGTATCTATACATGGCTCCAGTAAGTGCCGGTTGGTTTTGGTATATCCAAAACGTCATGAACCAAGCTTAGACCTATGGTAAACAAACCGTTCTGACAAATAAGTACAATATTTTTGTTTTGGTTGTGATAAAATATTTGATTTTGTGCCAGAAAATTGTCATTTGTGGGAAGTGTTGATTTTCTGCCTTCATTCAAAGAAAACGGTAGCTGAAGCGGATCGAGAGCTCCAAATATTTTACGGAGATGCTGCTCTAAGTGAAACAACATACCATGATTGGCTCCGTCGGTGTGAAGCAAGAACAAAATCTTTCGAAGATGCTGAGTTAGAGGCATTGCTCGATGATGTTCCGTACCAAACGCAAAATGTTACCCGCCAAAACATTTCCAAGCAAGAGACATCAAAAAATGGCTTGGTTCGTGGATAGCCTCAAAAGATAAACACTTTTACCGTAATGTTATTTGAGCTATTCCAGAAAGATGGGAACAAGTTGTAGCTATCGATGGGCAATACTTTGAATGATCCATTTGTAATCATTTTTTCACAATAAAGTTGCATTTTCATCCAAAAACAACGATGACTTAGTTGCGCACCTAGTAATTTTTCAATAGTTTTTGAAATTGAGGACGATAATGAAAGAAATTGATCGGTGAGTAGTTTTGAATTTTTTTTCTATTTATTTTTTTTTATGTGAATCTTGAGTAATTGCTTCTGCGTCAATTACTGATGTGATGTAATATAAGTAATGGCTGATATTATCCAAAACTTGACAACTTGAATTTTTGGCTTTGTTATCAGCATCAAGACATACACACCCTTATATAGTTTTACTGATTTCCAACATTTCGGATGAAGCACTTATCTGTTAGACGTATGGAAAACGATTATATCATAAAAACTATACATACAAAAATCAGGCCATAATACCTCTAGATTTCGTTTTGCTTTTGCAGCACTTACGAGTTTAACGAATTGTTAAATATCCGTTCCAAGACTCTGTCTATCTCAACAGCATCATGCTAACACGGGTGAGTCCATATCTTAACATGAGACCTCTTACATCCTCTAACTAAATAAGATGCAACATATTCACAAGTGCGAAACAATTTTCAGATTTTTATCAGTGGCCCAAGCCGTCGTCGGGCTCACTGTTCAACCGGCTACCACTAGCCAATAGCTATCACTAAATATGCTTGCACATATCCAACGATCCAACAGGGAAAAATTTGTACGTATGTCATCCAGAGTGCTCTGGCAGCATATGTAATGTTTGTTCAGAGGTAGCTTTTGTTCACTGCGATACTACGGAAGCTGCAGTACACTAAATTACCATACGAAACAATTAAGGCTATCGGGCGTTTCTAACTTAATTCATGCACAGCAATAGTTTTCCTCTTGGTATTTTCCTATCACTATGCATTACCAAAGCCTGTATTGGTTGCATGCTTGTTCAATCTCGGCTTCGAGTCCACACAAAATTGGTGAGATTTTTTAGCGCCCACTATCTATGAGTACGAAGTATAGTATATTCGTAGTTTTTTTACTTGAATGCGCACTTTATCGATACTTTAGCATCTTTTTTGTGCGCTTGGATAGCCAGCAATATTCCCACATGTCATGCCGGGCTGATAATGATGAAAGGGTAGTTTGCGCTAGTTAACAACGCCAAGGCTGCTCTGACGCTAGCATTTTATATCATCATCTCCCAGGAGATGCCAATTAATTTCGCTAACGTGTAAGATATGTAATTAACACCATTACAGTAATGTTCGATCATTTCTGGTCGGATTGGACGCCAACTAGTTTAGATCTTAGTGGGTGCGCTTTTAAACATACTGCAACGTGATCGAACAGCTAGATGGTGCAAGTTTTTCTGGAACGAAACAGACTAGCTGGGAAAATCTAATTAGCCAATTACAGGGTGACCTGTGCGGCAGTAATTGAATTGTGTTCAGTGCTAGTTGAATGGATCTGCATGTGGATGTTGGATATTTTGATTGGCTTCGCACGAAGAAGGCACGTAATTTAGGAATTCTGTGAAAAATATTTGGAATTTTCAAGAGATCTCATTAATGGAATTGAGTTATTTCGATGCTTGAATATGTTGTGTTAATTAAGCAATTTAGTTTTGTAAGACACATCGTAAAATTGCCGTCAAATATTAAAATATATATTAACTGCTGTTTTGTAAAATAACAGAAAGAGTATGGACCATGATTCTGATAAAAAAATCACTATCAAAAAGTGTTTTTGAAGACCAAAGTATAATTAAGCACCACTGTCCAACGTACATAAAATTAGTTTTAATTTTAGACGATTTAAGTACAAATTTTTCGTTACACGTATATAAAGTTTATAGCATATAAGTTTAGAGTCGCTCTGATTAAATCCAAAGCCGCTTTAGATTTCTCTTTCCCCTGCTTAAATTCTAACAGAAGCTAATTTTGAGTACGGGGAAAGTTGAATACTTATTCGCGTAGTCACATAAGCTCTGGTGTCATTCTCTATGCGACAAATAACGTATCCATAAAACAGTCTGTGTACAAGTTCATCATATCACCAGTGTGCCAAAGGCCTCTTCTTTTCAAATAAAAATTGTTTTGAAAGTAGATGCCAAGGGTAGAAGACTTATTAACGCAGAGCTTGTCTTAGTAGAGAAATTGCTGTGACATTTTCTAGTTGTAGCACTGGTTGCGTGCGGACATCGTGTACGGAAATGTCCATTAACGGAATCCGTGTCTGCAACAACAAAAATCTAGAAATACGAGTAATTCATTCAAGTAGTTTTAGGTCTTTAAATATACAATAACTGAATACATTTTACGAAGTTACGAGTATTTCAGGCAGCTGAATATACACCCTGACTGATTCGAACTGCAACAAACTTCAGACTGCTATAATTTTCAAACCGTTCATGAGAGTGAACTCACACTCACATGATATGACACATGACACATGGCAGACAATTTTATTATTTACAAGCTTTTTAAACGATTTGTGCCTCAGTTGTGTTGAAACATTTTTATCCGCGATGGAATTCAAACGTGATAGTGTGATTGCTTTATATTTGGCGCGCAAAACTACAAGTAGCTATCTTTAGAGCCCTCCAGCAAATCAACGTGAATAAATCATTTGTGTCTCAACCCATAGCTCGTTACCGTGATACTGGCAGCTTTGCAAAACGCCATGGAGGTGGTCATAAAAAAACAGCAACATTAGCAGAAATGGTTCGAAAGTGAAGGCTCGAATTGAGCGAAATCTGCGTCGAAGTGGAAGAAAAATGGCTCGTGAGCTCAACATATCGTTGGAACAGATGCAACACATACTGAAAAATGAGCTTGGGCTCAAACCATTAAAGTTTCAAAAAGCACACGATCTTACACCGCAACAGAAAAAAGTTAGAGTTGAAAGAGCAAAGGAGTTGCTACGCTTGCACTGGTTTTTTCCGATGAGTCGCCATTTGTTATCGAGCAATATGCCGACAAACAAAATGAACGAGTTTACTTGCCAGAGAGGTCCTTCGAAAATTTACACCTTTGGACGGCCACCAGAAAGCAGGCAGCACCGATGGTGTTGGTTTGGGCCGCCATAACCACCGATGGTCGCTATCCGCTCGTATTTTTGGACTGTGGCGTCAAAATTAATGCGATCGTATACCGTGAAATTGTCTAACTGACAGTATTGAAGCCTTGGGCAAATAATCATTTCGTTCGGAGACCGTGAGACATTTCAACAAGACCCGGCACCGTCTCACAAGCCGCGCGTCAACCAAGATTAGTTAGAAAACAATGTTCCACACTTTACTTACTATTGTAAATTCTCCGGATGAAAATCCGTTGGATTTCTCTGTCTGGGGTATTTTGAAGGCGAAGGTTGGCACTAAAAAATACCAAAGTTTGGACCACCTCAAACAAGCACTTCGCCGGGAATGGGCCAAAATACCGTAGAGCCACTTACGTGCATCGTATGATGCTTTCTACGGCCGTCTCAAGGCCATTATTCGCGCCAAAAGTGGTCATATTAAAAACTACTGGTACAATTTGAAAATTGATGTATTTTCCAACATTTTTTGCTTTGACACAATAAAATTTATCAAAAAATAAAAAAAATTATAGCGTTTTAAAAAGTTGCAGTTCGAGTCAGTCACCCTGTAATGTAATAATCCACAGTAAAATGGGAAAAATTGTTCCTTACTTAAAAAAAAAATTTGTCCAACTTTTATACGGTGTTGAATAAGCAAAGGTCAAGAACGTCTGAACAAAATATCATTCTGCGAAAAACCTTTACAATATATACGGTCTATAACTTAACTTCGTGCGGTTTGCTAAGAGATGGCGTATCTTGTATTATTCCATTGGAACATGCGTTGGAAAGATACTGTCATTGTGCGTCATTTCAGTATCAGTCATTCATTTGAAGCGTAAAAAACAATATTTTTTTTTTTCACTCAAATATGTCGAACTTTGTGCCTAAAAAAGTGTTTTTGCGGGGAGTTCTTTTTCAATACTTTAATATGAAGAAAACTGCTGCCGAAAGTCATCGTATTTTGGTGAAAGTTTATGGTGAACATGCACTAGCTGAGCGAACGTGCCAAAAGTGGTTTGCACGATTTAAAAGTGGTGATTTCGGCTTGGAAGACGAAGCATTACTCTATGAATATTGTTGCCAAACACAAGATGAGCTCGCAAAATCTTTGGGTGTCACTCAAGCAGCCATTTCAAAACGTTTAAAAGCAGCTAGATATATTCAAAAGCAAGGAAATTGGGTTCCACTTGCATGTCCGAAATGCTGCTGGAACGCCACAAAAGGAAGTCATTTTTTCATCGGATTGTTACTGGTGATGAAAAATGGATCCATTATGACAACCCCAAGCGCAAAAAATCATATGTAAAACCCGGCCAACTAGCCAAATCAATGGCAAAGCCGAATTTCCGGGGTGAAACCATCAATGGACAACGCTACCGAACACAATTAATCCGTTTGAAGAGAGCAGTAGGCGAAAAACGCCCGGAATATTCGACCAAACAAGAGGCAATAATTTTCCATCATGACAACGCTCGGTCCCACGTTGCTATTCCGGTTAAAAACTATTTGGAAAACAGTGTATGGGAAGTCTTACCCCATCCTCCTTGTAGCCCAGACCTTGCCCCTTCTGACTACCATTTGTTCCGGTCGATGCAGAACGCCCTCACTGAAATACGGTTCACATCAGAGCAGAATATCAAAAATTGGCTTGATTCATTCTTGACTGCCAAGTCGGCGCAGTTCTTTTAGGATGGGATCCACAAATTGCCAGAAAGATGGGAAAAAGTCATAGCTTCAGATGGGAAATACTTTGAATAATACTATTGTACATGTTTTTCTTAAATAAACATTCAAATTTTGAAAAAAAAAAACCGCACGAATTAAAATATATAGCCAGTACATAATTAGATTTCTTTTCTTTTGAAAATTTGATATTTGCTTATCGAAAGTGTGGCAATGACGGAAATGGTTTTTTGCATTTTTTTTGTGTGTGACCTGAAAATCGACTAAAATAAAAAAAAACGGCTACATCTGGACTAAATGGTATTTTAGGCACATGAAGAACAGTAATATCAAAATACATACAAAAAAAAATGAATGCCCTTATTGCTGTAAGTCAAGATCGTAATCAGGGAGATTATGGGTACTGGTCTGTCGAAAGTCCAAGAAGTTTAATAGATACTGACAGCTTTTCGTAAACTTCTACAGTGCATATATACATATGTATATAAGACACGAGTACCTCATTTCCATAGTAGATTTTCAGTTAATGGTTTACGAGTATCTTCCGAACCGAGGAGCGCACTATGATAAGCTCTTAAACCCCTTTGGAAAATAAACTAAAGTCACAATCTGTACAATTAGACAAGTTTTGAAACCAAACATCTCGATTTTGGCGGCGCATATTCGTCTAACTCATATTCTTCACCGACCAGACCATGAGAATTCTACACTGAATAACACTGTAAGAACTTATTCTCGAAACTATTCAGAACATTTATTAGATTAGACAAGGAGATGTGTCATCATCTAACTTATTCGAGTAAACAAAATATAACTCTTTGTAAAGATGCATAGAAGCAAAGAAAAACTCAAATTAAATCAACAAGAACTGTCCAAGATCTTGGTCGAGGACTAAACAATAGCAGAATCAGAACGAAATAACCTAGTCTTTTTTTTCAAATAATCATTCTCGGACAGCTAATTAGGTTCAACGGAAATCGTCAAGCCAGGTCTAGTGATTAAGTTGTAACCAGAAATAAAAAGACTACGAGCATAGTTGTGTTAATAATTTGACAGACGGAGCTTATGTAGTTACGCAAATCTTGTTTTTTCTTACTATAATCTGCGCGCACGCAAGGGATTTGAGTACCCCTAAAATGATTGCACAAAGCGTGGGCGAAGGAAAATTACGGAGGAAACAAAGAAAGGTACCGATGTACGTTTGTTTTACATGTGTGCAGGTGATAATGACTAGGAAGTAAAGAGCTCGGCAGGGTATTCTATAAGCGAGTTGTATGGCTTAAGAACAAAGTACGGTATTTCAGAGTACGTTTTTGGGGGTAAAATTTTGTGAGCATTCATATCGTAAAGGGTGTTACGGTTGAAAGTTTGAAGGGACGAAATGCTACTGCCAATTTTATTGGAGCACTGGCGGTGAAAACAATGATGAAACAAGGTGAAGCAGGAGACATTATGTTCGTTGTTCAAGGACTTTAATTGATTGTGTAATATTAGCATCTCATATAAGTTTTATCGCACGTTCTTAAAATCCATCTAACAGGTGTGGAACTGTTTTAGGAGCGCCTGACTAGATATGAGGGTTGTAGTTCAAACTATGCGGATGAATGCCTTATATATTGAAGCCATATTTGAGGGGTTGAAATTTTCTTACATCGCTCGAGGCAATCTAAGCAATACGTATCATTTTTGACGACATAAAATATGTGGTCATTCCAACTTAGGTTGTCTTTGACACACATCCGAGAATGAATGGTTTCATTTTCGACGATGCAAGGGCCATTCATGGATAATGGTTGGATGGTTAAGTTTCGCCTTAATGACAGTAGGCAGCATTGTGTATTGCAAGCAAGCAATTCTACCCTGTTAATGGTTCCCGAACTAATTTTCTACTAATATCAGAATTAAATGAGCTTAAAATACACTACCGTATGTTCTAAAGCCCGTTCTATAGCCGAAGAGCAAGAAAGTAAGTTCAGAAAGAAATATAAAAAAGAGAGACTGCTGTCGTCAGCAAAGAAATATATTGGATTAGAAGTCGCGTAGATAAGTGATCATGTTTGTATATTGAAAAGAGTGTCGGAGACAGAGCGGAACCCTGTGACACACCAGCATTTATTATGTGAATATCAGTCTTGAATCCGTCTACCATAAGTTAAGTAATTTTTTTTTTTTTTTTGGTAAATAATTTAACACTCAAGAGAGTATGACTATTCTTGAAATGCCGTAGTACGTGTTGTTTTCCGAAAAATTATATGTATACATATATATAGAGAGAAAGAGAGAGAAAGATGTTTTTACTTAATGATTATTTCTCTCCATGGGTGGCATCAAACAGTTATTGGGGAGACTATCTCATTAGTGTAAATTGACTTCTTGTATTTAAGGCAACCATTCGTCTCAAGAAACTTAAGTTTCCTGAAAAACAAAATATCTTATGGGCAATCAAACTGTCCAATTGGAAAGCCACTATACACCCAGATAACTTGGACTGAACGTTTCGAACTATCTTGCTTTTGCCAGATTGATATAGGTTTTGTTCCACTTTTCAGCTGATTCCATTAAATTAGCAGTGAGCCTTCTGCTACGAAAACCGTACTGCCGGTCATTGGGAAGTTTTCGTGTTCTAATATATTTCATGAGCTGACGGTTTCCTGACCTTGAAAAGAAGGGATATAAGTGCAATGGTTCTGTAGAAGGAGACAAATAAAGATTCCCGACTTTTAGAAACGGGCTCGACAAATGAAGTTTTTCGTCTGCTTGGAAAGAGTCCTAAAGAGTTCGATTGATAATAAGAAATATGCAGTAGTTTTGCCATCGATGAAGAAAATCTTTCAGAAAAAAGGGAGATATACCATCTGTATCAGCGGATTTGCGAATGTTAAGATATTTGAGTATTGTTGCTATTTTTTGTCAATGTTGCTTCCTTTCGCACCACCTGCTACAAAAGTTCCTGCTCATGAAAACTTCTTAATGCTCTTTCTTTTGAAATTCGTTCAATAAGAAATTTGCATGTGTTTAAAAAATTAGCAAAAATATTGCATGTACGAGTAACGTGGTTTGTTAATATAATAATCAAATTTTTTTCCCTGCCTTTTTAAATTATATTTGTTGTAATCTAGTTCTTTCAGCATATAAGCTTTAATAAAAACTCAATGAATTTTTTCTTTCTAAATATCTGCCTTGTACATTCCACATAAAGATTAAGTGTTTAAAGGTGATACTGCCCTTATTTTGTTTCAATAAAAGATGTCACTAGCTATTTTTTTAAGCCACCTTGATCAAAAAGTTCCCTGTGGCGTCACCGTGAATTATGTTTTTTTTTTTGTTAAGTTGGTACATCTGCTGTCGACATTCCTCCAAATTTTAGCGTCATTTGTGTTGGCGATTTTTTACAATTTTAGAAATGGATTTAAATTAACAACTACGAACTTGTATTAAATTTTGCGTAAAAAACGGATTTAATGGTGCGCGAACGTTGGAAATATTGGAAAAGTGTTTCGGCAATGATTCTCTTAGGAAAACGGTCGTTTATTAGTGGCACGAGCGGTTCAAAAGTGGTCGTGAGTCAACCGAAGATGATAAACACAGTGGCAGACCATTGACATCGAAAACCGACGAAAACATTGATGAAGTAAAAGAAATGCTGGTCAATAACCACAAATTAATCATCAGAGAGATAGCGGAGGACTTTAACATTGCCTATGGACCTGTCAAAGACATTCTGGTTAATGATTTGAGTTTCCGTCGTGTAGCCTGACCACAATTTTAGGCAAAAAAGAGACCGTGTTGACATTGCAAAAGAGAAACGCAATCCAGACATCAGGCAAGTGAATGGCATTCACCAAATGAGCCGAGACCAAAAAGCCACGTCGTTTTCAGTCAAAAAAGAAGACAATGCTCAGGGTCTTCATGAATTGCAACGGTGCAGTGCATTATGTATTTTTGGCAGAAAGACAGACAGTAAACAAAGAGTATTATTTTGCGTTATGAGACGTTTGCGTGAACCAATTCGCCGAAAGAGAGCAGAATTGTGGGCAGAAAACTCGTAAATTTTGCACCGTGATAACGCACCGTCGCACAGTGGCATCATTATTCGTAATTTTTGACGAAAAATGCAACAAATATAATCCAACATCCACCGAATTCACCTGATTTAGCTCCCTGTGACTTCCTTATGTTCAATCGAGTTAAAAAAAAAAACCACTACGGCGAACGCGTTTCAACAACCGAGAGGAAGTAATAGAAAAATCGCAGGAAGCACTGATGGTGATACCGAAAACCGAATATAAAAAAACTTTAGAGGATTGAATCAAGCACTGGCATAAGTGTGTTGCAGTCGATGGGGATTACTTTGAAGGGGACAATATATGTAGATTTAGATGAATAAACTTGTATTTTTAATTTTCTTTTTAATTTAATTATTTGATCAATTTTCTTAAGAACCGTTACCGATTAAACAGCTTTCTGTTTTGAACATTGCTGTGTCGACGCTATAAACACCCTGCAGATATAAGAATGCACTGAATATCAATCACCTTTTTATCCGTTATTAACTGTCTTCAAGACAGAGTTCTTAGAACTGGGGAGAGGCCAGAGATATTAAAATATTTAAAACCCTGTGGTATATGAATGTATTTGCTGATGTTATTTACGCGAAAACTATTTAGATGGAGTTTTTTATCAAAACTTAGCCGAACAACGATTATGACGTTTGCTTTCTAATACTGCAACAGCAGTTCAGAATAAAAGAAAAGACATAATGTATAACGTCAACACCATTTAACAGATATTGGCAAACGCCTATCTAAGTTAATATATTTGCTTAACAAGAAACAACAAGTAAATTTTAATTCCTAAATTTCACCAGGGTAAAATTTCACAAAAGTAAAATATTTAGACTCATATATTGTCATCATTAAGTAAGGAAATATATCGTCTTTAAGCTGTTCTATAAGTAGCCAGTGCAAAATTTAACAAAGATGACACGTTTAACAAACCGAACGCTAGACATACGCTAGTTTTGTACATATAACTACTTTGAAGATCACCTTACATTACATAATAATGTCCCTTTAAAGCGAAAGCCACTGATGTACAAACGTTAATTACTGCTTTCACCCCCAACTAAAGTACAGTTAACATTACAATGATTTTCCTAATACATCTTAAAACGCTTTTACCGCATTACCAAATTTGCTATTCACTATTCCTTTTCGGATAAAGTAACACCTCACCATCGTTGATGTGTCACCACACACCACTAGATGTCGCAAGTAATTCAAATCAAATCTTCAACTCCTCATGATAAATTACTCATCAAAGCGATGACATTTATCGGCTTCTACTAGTGAATTACCAAGAAACCGTTTATTGTCAGACTCCGCATTTGGTTTCCTCGACGAATTTGATTGACAGTGAGAAAAACTACAGTTCGGTAAACTTGACATATTAACAATTGATCGAGGACACGTCGTTTAGTTGTCTCCCCATCTCGTCTATGCCATTCACCACTTCTGCTAAAACAATTTGAATTTCCACATGGTACAATGTATCATGTATCCGTGCCGTGGACTTGTGGAGAAGTACTAATCCCCCAAGATGTGATAAATCATTCCAAAGCTACTGATCCGCGCCATATCAGCACCATGGCATTGATGTTCTTCATCATTTCTGTTGCGAATGTTGTCGGTCATCCTCTTAACCAAAGCAATATGAAGTGAAAGAAAAAAAAAATAATAATAAGCGAATGCTTTCCATTTTGGTGTTACTTTCCTTTCGTGTGGGATTTCTTTCTCCTTATTTTCATCTTGATGTGGAATTCCCACGGAGTCACATCAAAGTGTCATTAATTCAATTACGATAAATCATCGTTTTGGTGTAATTTCATTTCAAGCTAATCTAAAAGTAGCAGAGACAAAAGCAGTAATACCTTTCAAATAATACGTTTATCTTCGTATATAACATAAATGTTGGCGTAATAATTTCACACACTTCATATGAAAGTGCTGCGGATGCAATTGCTTATGAGATGTTGCATTACATTTTAAATTATTTTAGATCACTTTATACTACTGTAAGTTGTTTTACTGAACTAATAAATAGAGCTTTGTTTTCGTAGGATTAAAGTCATTCTTGGATGTTGTCTTAGACATCAAATTTACAACGACCGAGACGTTTAAGTTAAACCTTTAAATAAAGTTTTCCAAAGATCTAGACTTTAGATATATAAAATAAAATAATTTTTGAGTTTTTTGATGCCGAGCCATCTCTAACTTAATAGAAACTACAACATTTTCTTTCACACTGCAGACAGTGAACCAACGATTGGCGTATGCTGAAGCAATTGTATATAAAGTAAAACACTTTGGCATGCAAGCAAGCATTTTTATGCAAACTTTATCTCAAGTGGACCAAGAAAGATGACAATTTCATTTTCATTAACCATATTGGCTTAAATATTTCTTTCAGAATAACAAGAAAGATTAAGAAGATGAACATTTGGTCAGTTTCGTGCGTAGTTGACTGAAGTTCTCTTCCAATTATGAACGCCGCTTTATATTCTCATACAAAAACAAATACACTAAATACTTGGCTTTTATTCTAGGAAGATAACTGAATTGTAAACCTAACAAACCAAAAATAGTTAAAACAACGTACTTGCATTTCTCTTTTGCAAGAAAGTCATTGGCAATAAAAAGGGTTTGCAACCACGAGACTGTAAGTCTCGATCTTAGGGCATTTAAGAAGTGCCTGTCTGTTCAGCTGTCTCGAATATATTGTGACAAACTAGTCAAAGTCGAATGATCAGAACATTCGAAGTACCTCCCTCCGCAGCGATGGGCATTCTGTTCCATCGGACACCTCTACAATTTTAGTAGACAAACGGCTGCTAAAGTAACTTTTTACCCAAATTCAAATTCGTATTGGACCAGTAATTCAATAAGTCACACTATGACAATATATGTATATACAAAACTCTTCCAGAAAACATAGAATATATCATACATTAGTTTCAATTTCAAAAAATCTGTTGAGTTACTATTTTTTAGAAGTCATTCAAAGAGGAAAATGCATTCATGAAGAGCAAACAATTGTACTTCTATAGCGACGGATGAAAGACTAAAAGTGGGTTAGGTTAAAGTTTTTTCTTTGATAAGCTAAATCTTAGTACCACCTCCGGCTTTATGTGCACTATATTGTGCACTATTATGTGCACTATAGAGTATTCGAAATGTTATCCATCTATTCTATCTGAAAAATATACCTTAGATATACTGATTGCTACATGTTTAAGCTAGATGCCATCGAAAAAGCAAATATTAGATCGGTAAAAGATTCAACGTCTCTAGTGAGAAGTATTCTTTCCACAGAAAATAAAACTTCATCAAGAATTCTATCATGATGACATAAACGATTTGCCTACATACATACATTAGAAATCTATCAAGTTTCATTCCCACCATCAACTGTTTGAACCAGTAGACAGAAAGCTTCTTCTAGATTCACATAATACCACAAACCCTGCAATCTTATATTGGTCTAACTAAACTTATACAAACTTATACCTTGGTCGCTGGCAAAAGGATAGTAGACGCTCTGCTATAAGTTCAGTTCTGGAGATGTCTACGGCGACAATTTACGTAAGACGCCGATCTTGTGTATATTTTTTCTCCTGAATGAATGAATCATATGCAAAACCATTTTACTCACTTTTCTTCTCATTTCGTCAATATAATGAGCATATGCAAGCAATTTTGCTAATTTAGTCATTTCAGTTTCAAGGAATCACATGACGCGCACATGCGCTTACATGTCTAAACCTCAAGATTTCTTCTTAAAATCTGCTCCTTAAAACTAATCCGTACAGATATCACAGTCTTTTTGTTCTCTCTTTGCCCAATTGCACTTGCTTAGTAATAATAAGATTCTCTAGCAGTGCTTCACAAGCTATTCAGTCTATTAAGTGTATCTAAGACTTTGCAGATCTAGCCAACAACGGCTTTTATTATGGTAAAGGGTATCTAAGATCAAATTTCTGCTGGAAGTCCGTAAGAAAAAAAAAAGTTCTTCAAGATTTATCTTAGCTCAACCAAAGTCCAAATTTCCCACTTTATTAAACAGAATTTTACGAAAACAGTGCATACATTTGTAGCTTATTTACATAAGGGTCTGCACAAAATATTGTCCGAAGACTACCACACCACAATTAAGCAATTGATTATGCATATGTGTTTTAAACATTCATGATTCAAAGGTCCAAACAACATATAACTAGGCGCTGATATTTTGTACTATTTATACCAACTGATATGATTACATTACGAGCTCTCTTCTTTCCCTGCGAAAATTATGTTTTGAGCTCGAAAATGCCTGACGTGATTTTTCTCATTGATTTGATAAACCATAATACTTATGGCTCTAGGAGTGCATATCAAGGTGTAATCATAAAACAATTGTGTCTTTAGATATGACAAACAAACTTCCCAATTTAAATCGATTAATCAAAGATGGGCATGAAAATCAGTGACATGAGTATGCAATGCAAGCAATTGTGACAATTTTTTTAATTACTTCTCTGAAAGTATCTTTATAGTATATATAGCTTTATAGTAAAATCAATAACCAAACATTTCCAAGCAAATTAGCATCTGCAGTCATGCATCTGTACATATCCATGTAACATGGAAAACTCCTCATAACCAGAGTGATTCGCGCGCACTCAACTCCTAATCTGCATGAAACATGGGTACATGATGGAAATGCAAACAAGTCACTAAATAAATTCATCCCGACATTATTTATTCTGACTTAATTTCATTTCAATTACACGATAAGCTATTTACGGAACTTTAATATGCGATCTTGAATATTTTTCCCTTGGTTACCTTCCAATACTTCTCTTACTGCTGCTCTTACTGACATCTCCACGTAAGATGAGATGGGCGAGACTCTTCAACGGAAGCAACTTCAATATTCATCCAACGAAATACTCTTCAGTACATACATAAGTACTCGTAGTATTTTGAACATCAACAACCTGTGTAGCATAGCTGCCGCAATCCGACTATTTCAGGTGCATTCACTGTAGTACAAGTCATCTTCAAAACGCAAAACAAAAAAAAAAAAAAAAACAAAAAAAAGAGGCACAAACCGACAGATTGTGTAACCCACTAAGCCGAGCAAATCTTTTGCACACTGCACAATGTTACTTGAGCGGGTAACATCGGCTTCTGTTTCCTCTTTAACAAGCCAAAGATCCATGTTTCTTAGTGCCGTAGAGAGCAAAGAAGATACATCCACCAGCTACCGACCGACAGATACGATGACTATGAATGCATCGTCGACGACAGCGACTGCTGCGACGACTACAACAACGATGATGATGATCCAAGTGATTTTCCTGAGAGATTGCCGCTGGTGGAGGGATGTCTTTCATCTGGATTTCCGCTTCTAAATATTCACTGTACTGCATTTTGCGATAGATATAGACAAAAAGTACCTTCTGCCAATGCCAAGGCACCATATTAATTCACCGAATGGATGCTACATATATTTGTGGGTATGTACGAATCAGCATGTCTGTAACCAGAAGGAGGGAAGATATACCAATTTCGACGACCTTTCCTGTGCACAAAGTTGCGCTATGCAAATTTGAAAGCCCGCGATTTCTAAGGAACGTCTCGCAATGCCAGGGGAACGCTGTTGATCTTCAGCTCTGAACCGAGATCCAACTTATAGGCAGGCGACTGAGATATCCCAAGCCAATGCCATGATGTGACTTCTCTGGGCGATCATCGAAATGAGGATGTGCACCTTTTTGCGAGCACAAGCGGGCGCGCGTTTTCGCACACATTTGCCCGATTCGTACATTTATAATTTTTTATTAGGACATTGGTAGATGAATATACATATGTATGTTCATATAACCAGGTTGCCATTGGAGCTTGGAAAAAATGTATTTTTTGATACCCGTACCCTCCAGTTCTCCAGGGGTACTATGTATTGTACAACAACAGAAAAATTAAAAGTCAACAAATTGTAAATGCGACTCTATGGCACATTGACAAGGAAAGAAGAGAGGAATTCAGCATATACGAGTATAAGTACGGATACGAATGTATGTATTTTGCCATCAGTAGCAATTCGCAAAATACACAATCTGATACTTTGACTTTGACCATAAGGTTTGAGAATGTTTGAAATTCTACAGTGTGACAATATCGTGATTGAGATTTAGAATTCCGCATAGCTTGCGTCTGCAATAACGGATTGGTTATGGGTATTGAATTGTTTACGCTATTTGGAACAGCCGTTTCAGCATAAGTTCTTTTTTTGATGATTAAAAGAAAGTATCGGTGAGACCTTACAAGTCCTAAAATTTAACACACTTTTACTTTAACTCCGTTCACATAATTTCCACGAGGTCACTTTGTAATGAAGTGATGTAGGCGTCGGATTCTTATGCTTTAATACGGTTTAGAGTGAAAATTTTCAAAATCGTATAATTCGGAGGTATTTTTGAGCAATTTTTATAAGTCTTAAAGGATTTCCAAAAAAAGGGGATCGTTTTTTTTTACGAAACAAGATTTGAATTTTATTTTTATTAAAGGGAAAAGGGTTGCCATCAAGAATAAAAAACAATTTTGCTTTGAGTACTTAAATTAATCAATCGCATGATTTTGACGGTCTTCACAATTGGCAATTATTTCGAAAAAAATGTTGGCCAGAAAACCTTTCTCGCAAACGGGAAATGGTTTCGCCGATCGTTGTCGCCTTGTTGGAAATAAATGCTAGATTTTAATTCAACATCAAGCACATCTAGTACACAATTATTGACAAAGTTATGACATCAGCAGCGGAACATGTTACAATTCATGGGTCAATTGAACCTTATATTCTTTATGACCCATGTCTTATGTGGGGTGCTCTTTGTGATATACCTAATTGCTGGAACGTGGAATCGGAAAACATTCGCGATGAGCATGACTTCGGTTCTTTGTTTTAGCAATAGCTCAAACTTCTAAACCAGGTTTAAATGGCAGAGCATTTCACGTCGACGGAGAAATCTTTTAACTTTTCCAACTTCCTCAGCGAAATCGTTAACATTTTTGTAGTGAATGTCAACAGTTTAAATGAGTAATCGGAGCATGAATTATTCTAAATCAATTTGCTAATTAATTAGCAAATAGCACATATTTTGACAAGTGGGAAGAAGAGAATCTCACTATTACAAATGAAACCATTAATTAGAAATTGTTACTTAATCCTTTTTTGTAACGCTTCATTTCAGTTTTTAATTCTCAAATACAAAATTGAAAATTAAGATAATCATTCATGGTACACATAATTGTAATGTAAAGGTTAATATACAAAATACATATACCTTGATTCCCGGAATTTATTCAGAAAATTTAAAGTATAGGTTTATTCATCTAAATATATATTGTCCCCTCTAAAGTAATCCCCATCGACTGCAACACACTTATGCCAGCGTTTGATCGAATGTCTATCAGTGCTTCTGCGATTTTTTCATTTCTTCCCCCTGTCTGCTAAAACGCGTTCCCCGTAGCGGTTTTTTCACTCGATTGAACAGAAAGTTACAGGAGCCAAATCAGGTGAATTCGGTGGCTGTTGGATGGTATTTGTTCCATTTTTTGTCAAAAAATTACGAATAATGATGGCACTGTTCGACGGTGCGTTATCATGGTGCAAAATTCACGAGTTTTCTGCCCACAATTCTGGTCTCTTTCGGCGAATTGCTTCACGCAAACGTCTCATAGCTCTTTGTTTACTGTCTGACCTTCTGAAAATAATACATAATACACTAACCCTGGTAATCCATGAAAACTCTGAGCATTGCCTTCTTTTTGACTGAAAACGAAGTGGTTTTTTGGTCACTTGCCTAATTTGAAGCTATGTCCTCACCGAAAAACGGTACCGAGCTGTACATATGTTGGTTTTGATGAAAGAAAGAA
Organism: Volucella inanis; assembly: GCA_907269105.1. Lineage (NCBI taxonomy): Eukaryota > Metazoa > Arthropoda > Insecta > Diptera > Syrphidae > Volucella > Volucella inanis. The sequence continues at coordinate 39,474,667 of OU026154.1, read as the reverse complement.
TTTTGTAACACATGGGCTGAAAAGTCAGTGCCGTTTTATAGTAAAACACAAAATTTTTGCAAAATTCAACTTTATTTATCAATATAGTTGCCTTCTAGGGCGATACATTGACTGAAACGATTCTTCAATCTTTCAATACCAGTTTTGTAGAACGATTTCGGTTTAGCCTCAAAATAGGCCTCTGTTTCGGCGATTACTTCTTCATCGGTCTAAAATCTCTTTCCGGCGAGCATTCTTTTGAGGTCTGCGAACAGGAAATAGTCGATGGGGGCCAAATCAGGAGAATACGGTGGGTGGGGAAGCAATTCGTAGCCGAATTTATTCAATTTCGCCATCGTTTTCATCGACTTGTGACACGGTACATTATCTTGATGAAACAGCACTTTCTTTTTCTTCAAATGCGGCCGTTTTTCTGCAATTTCGTCCTTCAAACGTTCCGAAAACGCAATGTAATAGTCGCTGTTGATAGTCTGCCCCTTTTGGAGATAGTCGATGAAAATTATTCCATGTGTATCCCAAAATACGAATGCCATAACCTTGCCAGCCGACTGTTGAGTTTTTGGTCGTTTTGGACGAGGTTCGTCGCCTGCTTGCCACTCAGCTGACTGCCGACTTGACTCTGGTGTAAAGTAATGGAGCCAAGTTTCATCCGTCCGGTTAATACTTATCAAGCCATTTCTTTGCATCGGCTGCATTTTTTCCCATCAAAAAGCAATAATAAATCAACATACGTAATTGCTTTGAATCCATTTTTTTTTCACAGTGACAAAAGTTGCTTCACTCACAACGCTATATCTCGAGAACTAATCGTCCGACAGCTGTCTAATTTATACACGTACTAACTTAAAATGGTATGGATTTAATTCAAGTGGTGCCCTCTCTTAGAAACGGTCTTTTCAGTCCATTAAGTATTATTAAGTATTAAATATTCAATATCAGGTTATGGTATCAGTCCCTCCTCTAAAAAAATATTTCGTTTTTTTTTAACCTGCGCGCGCTCAAGGGATTTGAGTTCCCTTAAAATTGTTGCACACAACGCGAGCGCAGGAAAACTATGGAGGAAAGAAAGAGAGGTAGCGATTTATGATTGTTTTAAATGTTTGAAGGGTTAGGAAAAAATCACCATATATCAGATTACGTTTCTTACAATCGCTTGAAGAAATCTGGGCATTTTGCAGGATATTTGATGACATCGAATTTGTAGTCGATCCAACGTAGATTGTCATTGAAACACATACCTAGAATGGAAAACAAAGTCTTAACGATGCAAGTGCGATTCATGTTAATATTTAAATTTCGCTTTAACGAAAGCAGACAGCACTGTGTTTTAGGAGCGTTAAATTCTACTCCTTTATTGGTTCCGTAATTGGTCATGCTGTTAATTTAATGAGCTTGTCATGCGCTGCCGTTCCTGTTCTACATCCGAAAAGCAAGAACGTGAGTCCGGAATGAATATGATTAACAGGGAGTACTGTCATCAGTAAATGAATATATTGGATTTGAAGAAGCAGGCAAGAGATCATTTATGAAGCTTAAAAAGAGTGTCGGAGACAGAGCAGAGTTCTGGGCACACTAACAATTTTTATTGATACTTGATTTGTAACCGAATTGAATTGAAAAGAAATTTTCCAATCCCATATGCACGCATTTACGAAAAAAGAGCCTGGTGATAACCTTTTTAAAATGCCTTAGACACATTAAGTGCAACTATATTGCTTTCGCCAGGAACATTGGTTCCACTTTTCGTGGAATAAAAGGTCTTATTCGAAAGATCATAGTGTATGTGATCATATCAGCAGCAAACTCCATGTCTTCATCGAGGAAATATATTGTAACAAACAGTTACAATTCCTAAAAAAAGTTTTAAGTCCGCTCCAATTGGTTTTCTCGTATTGCCGCACAGTTCTATTACGAATCTTTTTCTAGCTGATATGGCACAACGGAAGGAAGAGCACATCAACAGTATACACCCTGGCTGACTCGAACTGCAACCAACTTCAGACTTCTATAATTTCCAAACCGTTCATGACAGTGAGCTCAAATTTGGACACATGACAGATAATTTTATTATTTACAGTTATTTACAGATTTGCGCCTCAGTTGTGTTGAAAAATTTTTATAAGCGATGGAATTCAAACGTGATAGTGTGATTTTATATTTGGCTGGAAAACCACAAGCAGCTATCTTTAGAGCCCTCCAGCAAATCAACGTGAATAAATCATTTGTGTCTCGAACCATAGCTCGTTACCGTGACACTGGCAGCGTTGCAAAACGCCATGGAGGTGGAAGAAAGATGGCTCGTGAGCTCAACATATCGTTGGAACTGATGCAACACATACTGAAAAATGAGCTTGGGCTCAAGCCATTGAAGTTTCAAAAAGCACACGATCTTACACCGCAACAGAAAAAAGTTAGAGTTGAAAGAGCAAAGGAGTTGCTACGCTTGCACTGGTTTTTTCCGATGAGTCGCCATTTGTTATCGAGCAATATGCCGACAAACAAAATGACCGAGTTTACTTGCCAGAGAGGTCCTTCGAAAATTTACACGTTCGGACGGCCACCAGAAAGCAGGCAGCACCGATGGTGATGGTTTGGGCCGCCATAACCACCGATGGTCGCTCTCCGCTCGTATTTTTGGACCGTGGCGTCAAAATTAATGCGATCGCTTACCGTGAAACTGTCTTAGAGACAGTAATGAAGCCTTGGACAAACAATCATTTCGGTCGGAGACCGTGGACATTTCAACAAGACTCGGCACCGTCTCACAAAGCGCGCGACAACCAAGATTGGTTAAAAAACAATGTTCCACACATCATTTCTTCGACACAATGGAGTGCAGCGTGCGATGCTTATTATATTATATTGAAAACTACTCATATAATTTGAAAATTGTTGTATTTTCCAACATTTTTTGCTTCAACACAATAAAATTTATCAAAAAAAAAAAAATAAAATTATAGCATTTTAAAAAGTTGCAGTTCGAGTCAAGGTGTATTTATCAGGGTGGGAAGTTGAAAACATGTCTGGTGTTGGCGGTATGACTATCAATGTCTGGTATTCGTGTGAACCCATTAACGATCTAGGCTAAGTTGTTTTCCAGAGCAAAAATTTCAACACACCGTCCTTCAGGTGTTGTATGTCCAGAAACTCGAAGCCACCCAAAATTGTACATATGGTATTGAAGTTGCCGGAATAGCGATTCCAATACGATGATACAGGGCTACAATTATTTGAATTGACTCAGGCAGCGCATCCAATTCGTTAAAGATCGTTCAACGAATACGAATACTATACGAATAACTAAGCACATCTGTGAAAATTGGTTTACCAATTTAAATTGCTGTAGGTGTTATGTCCTTACAACTATAGGAAACAGTACATCAACAAAATTTATACCCACAATCCGGTATCCATTGGTTGTTACATACACGGTAGTGACTATGTGCAAAGCAACAGTTAGACTAGAGGCTGGAGGTTTTGATACCTACACTGATTGTTATTTCCACTTTATTCCACTTTATTTTTTTATATCCTACCACACATTTCCCATGTAACTGGAAGTGAGTCGGACGATTTCAAGTCGTCTGGCATAGAAGCCATATTTCAAGATATGCTGTAAAAAGGTAGGCATACTGTAGATCAATTGCTCTTAACTTTAAACAGAATTTTTATGTTGGCACTGGCCTAGATACCAAATTTTTGACGAACAGTAAGTGTGTCTATAACTGTTATGCGAGTGCTCCCTCTATGTAGCACCCATTTGCGGATGGTGACTAAAGTCAATATTTTAATGATGAAGTTGAATAAAGATTGCCTACGGCCAACGTCCTGTGTCGACATGGTGTCTCTCATCCATAAGGATGTTTTGGATAAAACCAAATTGCTTCAGCTTTCGAGCAAAAACGTCAATAATGTTTTGACCAGTCTCGAACATATGGTTTGTTTTGGCAAGTCCTTTTCTTAAAAAGAAATGCTATTTATTGTTATTCTAACTTGATTTTTTTTTTACCTTGCACGTCGATTGTATTTTGTCCCCGATTTTATTGTATGACCCAACGAAAACGAAACGAAACAACGAACCAGAAGAGGCATGTAACTGAATCTTGAGTAGAGAAGTGCTTTTTAAGGATAAAATCCACGGTAGAACTGTATATGTTCTCGGTTAGAGTTGCAATTATGAATACAACACTAGTTTACATAAATCTAAAGGTTGCAGGCAGACCAAACGAATGCTTCCGGATGATTCTTGTAAAGCATTGACCCTTTTGCTAAAAACTTAGTGTGTTAATCGCAAGTAACATCAACACTAACACAAGATTTCTCTGTGAATATTTGACTAACGGTAAAATTAACCTGCAGGTACTAAGCTTTTATATTTGATAATTTGTACTGAATCACCAAAGCCTTTACTTATATTTCTTCGAAAGTATAAGAACTTTCATTAGAAGGAACGTAAATGAACTATTCCTATTTTTGTATTTTCAGCTTAACAAAAAAAAAAAAAAAAACTGTTTATGATACCAGTTTATAGGCATCTAATTATATTCAGAAGTGGTGCCAGTGTTTTCCTTTATGTCTCTAGAGCATTTTTTAATATTTTGTGTTTTTTGTGTCTCCAACTAAATTGAATCATCTTATTACAGTACTTAATACTGGATTTTATTAGATTAATATGGAAGATTAAGTGTATAACAAGAACCATAATCCGTTCTTCTTTTGAATTTACTAGAATGATTCTGTTGGTGGGTATACCGATAATACACTTGCGATCACCTGGCAACTTTTAGACTTTTAAGAAATCTTAAAACCCCATTAGATTTGACGTTGTTCAAGTATTCTTTTATTATGTGCCCAAGAAAGCAACGAGTGTGAAATCCTTATCAGCCAGCGAATTCCCAATAGAGAGTGCTACGAATGTAAAAAAAAGTAGTCCTTCAAGCGACGGAGCAAGAAGGTTGAAATCTTCTGCAGCTTGAGATAAACTTTCACTTTTTTCTACGGGAATATATGTAATAGTTATCAATATACTACTTTCAGGAAAAAATGGTTAATTATTATTGGTTATTATTATTGGTTAATGTTATTGGCCATTCAGTGTTTTTTATATAACCATGCGAATTGTTTCTTATTTTAAGCCCACCAGTTTCTAAGATTGGTATTAACATCTGACTGCGTAAGTTTGAAGAGTAAATTCTAAGTACTGTTACTATAATCCCTCTGAGTTCGCAGTAGATTTCTTGGCTAAGATTTTCCATCTTGCAGATTTTGAAGTGCTTTTTTATTAACTTTGTTCTAATGTTCAATTGTGCTATTTCTAAGCTACGGATATTGGAACTACTTTGGCCCTTACTTGCTACTAATGACCTTTATGTCGTTTCTGTTGTGTGTACACCCATTTTTACATTGCATCACATCTAACAAGCAGAGCCCATTCCTCTGTAAGAGACTTTTAGACTATATCATACTGCTTGAAGGTGGATGCCATAATCATAGATGTGGTTATATTTTAACTTACTGTCATGACCAATGGACATCGTCTCTGAAACTTGATAAGACAAACAAAAAAAAAAAAAAAACAAGCCCCACAGACTTTCTCTAGTTAGCCTTCTTTGCTTTCTGGCCCTACTCTCAAATAATTAACACAAAAGCAAAATACCGCTGCATCGACACGTTTTCTTTTGCAATGCTAAGGATCTATGTAGCTAAGTTCACTCTAACTAGTTCTAACTATGATTTGTACGCTATATTCTGACGAAATTCATTTTTCCAATGCGCAAGCACCACCAGCGATCGAAACATTCTGACATTCCTAACACATGTAATAGGTCATCTAATAATTTAATCTTCCACAAAATAATCCCTATCCAATTTATGTTAGATGAAAAAAAAAACTTAATCATATTTTTTGCTTCCTTTCATAATCTTATCATTAAATCATTCCTCTCATCCTTTCTAAGCGAAATCATCCATAACTATCACACATACCAGTGTACAATCATTCAATTAAGTCTCACACCGCATTTCTAAGGTGATATCACCCATCACTATCATTATCGTCATCTCATTGGATCTATCATCCTCCGATCTCAGTCTCAGTCTCAGTCGAAGTATCTAGCGTTTAGCGTCTAACGTAAATTCACTTTAATGACCTTCAGCAATACGAGTTTGAGTACATCTCGCGCTCCTACCATATGAAATACTTTTACTACAATAGAATATTGCGTTTGTGTGTATTCGTCCGTAAGAGTACTGAACGTTTGTTAAAGAAGACGCTTTGATTGGACACCGTCTAATTAGGCGAATTCCTCTCTAATAGTGCACTCAAAGTGCTCGGATCAATTAAATGTGATAGAGCAGATTCAAAAAGAGCTCCTGTCACAACATCTGTTATACTCTGTTGCAAAATGTATCTCAATTTTGGCGTTAATTTTGTGTGTAACCATTTTTAGAGTGCGGCTTCATCGACTGGATACCGGGTAATTAATAATTTCGCTTCGACCAAATTGCCACTTGGAATCACAATCATTAGCTCGAGATTTGTCTTCAATTGCAAGTAATATCTGGCCAACATACACAAATCGATGGCAAGGGGTTTTAAGTAAGTGCAATATGGTGCCATGCTTACGACTGTAATTTAGTTTTATTAATGAAGCCTTTACACATTAGTCGGTGGATCAGAGATCCCAAGCCTGATGTTTAATTTGAAAGAAGCAGATTAAGTCAATCTGTGAGGTCTGCATAGGGCTGACATGAGTTAAGTTGCATGATTTTGGGATTTAATCCGGGAAAGTGAAAGGATGTATTAGGTGTTTTAATTTGAACTGGCACGGTATTGTTTCGAAATCTAGACTGTGGTAAAGATTGCCAAGAAGGCATTTATTGTCTTGTCAGGTCACTGCTAGTGTTTTCAAAGATTTAACTTAGAAAAAGTTCAACCGTAGCTTTAATTTTTACTTTTGGAACAAACGGCAGTTATGTACATATTTAAGAGGTGATTCATCGTGAGGTTTGATTTTCAATAGGCTTTTATTGACAGATCACGCGTGACTCCTATCAAGTTGCTTTATTATTTTTGTTTAGTATCGTTTGGAAAGTCATCATAAAAAGACTCACATCACAGCAGGGTCTCCAAATTGTTCAGCTGTATTACGAAAATCAGCGTTCTGTGAGAAATGTTTTTCGTGCGATTCGAGGAACTTACGGTGGGCATAATCGACCTACTGAAACCACTATTGCCAATACCATTTACAGATTTGAGTCCCAGTTTATATAAGTGGATGATACTCGACCGGTTAGACCACATCCAGCACGTAGTGAAGAGACTATAGCAGCTGTAGCTGACAGTGTACGCGAAGACTGTGACAAATCAATTCGTCGTCGTTCTCAGCAGCTTGGCTTGGCGTATTTGACAACTTGGCGCATTTTACGTGAGGAGAATGTGCAAGAATTGAAGCCAGGCGACTTGAATTTGCGTCATATTTTCAGTGAATGGGCTCTGGGAAAACTCAATGAAAATCCCATGTTTTATCTTGAAATTTTGTTCAGTGATGAAGCCCACTTCTGGCTCAATGAATACCTTAATAAATAAAATTGCCGTTTTTGGGCTGAACCGAAAAGTACTAAAAGCTACCATAAAATCTATTAAAAACAACGGTATGTTGTGGTTTATGAGCTGGTGGAATTATTGGTTCATATTTCTTCAAAAATGAGGCAAATTAGAATGTCTCGGTGAGCTTTGGTTTCAACAAGACGGCGCTACGGGCCATAAAGCGCATAAAACAATAGACTTGTTAAGAAATCATTTTGGTGAGCACTTAATTTCACGTGGTCGTGATCGTGCGATGTTACACCTTTGGACTATTTTCTCTGGGGATATGAAAAGTCTTAGGTCTTCAGGAATAAGCCAGCTACGATTGACGCTTTGGAAGCCAACATTGCTCATGTTATCCGCGAGACACCAGTCGCTAAAATTGGACCTTGTGAGTGATCCACCTCAAACGTAGTCATGATATTATTTTCAAAAAGTGAATGAACAATTCATGGGTTCTTTTTACCGATAGTAAAAATTTTAAGTTCACTTTCAAATTTTCAAATTTATGTGTTTTCTTTTACAATATATATCAAAGTTCACGATAAATCACATTTTATAATATTATATTATAATTATTAATGCAGCTAAGTTATATTGCAGGCATTTAGCAAATAAAATCCATTTCTTAAACAGGTGTTTAAGGCAAATGACCTTCGTGAACGGTGAATTTTCTCTGATTCGGGTCTATTCAGGATGGAAGACAATCCAGATTTTCACTGCATAATCGTCGTCAGTATTGAAACACATTTTTGGGTAAATAACTTTGTTAATAAACAAATAACCATATTTGATCAACCTAGCAAGCCGAAATTCTTCTAATAGCAGCCACGTAATACTAATAAAATTATGTGGTTTTTTTGTCTAAGGTGTTATTGAGCCGTTCTTCTTCCGAAATAATGCCGGGGAGTCGACTACGGCCAATGGAGATCTTATCACCTCAAGTTAACCAAATTATTCTTTGTGACAAATTGGAACTGGAGGGTTTAAAACATCTGTGTTTGTAAGATAATAGTGCCACTTGCCACAGAACGCATGTCACACTCAACTTATTAAAGTCGAAGTTCGGCAATCATTCTCTAGAAATAGCTCTACCAATTGGCGGGAATTTTACATAAAGTTGCTTGGAGACCAATACAAAGCGGAAAAGCAAGGACTTTATGACATGACGCAGCCAAATGATAAATTCTTCGACTAATAAGCAAGAAAGTTTGAGTTCAAATTTCTGGCAACACGTAAGAGAAAAAACAAGGAGTATATAATATATTTTTGAAGTCATAACCTTTTCGGTGGGCAAAGACAGTCATCCCACCCCCAATCTAGTCATCCCTAACAAGGGAAGTCTCGGGCAGTTAGTGATATTCTAATCAATCACATTATAGATCCCAAAAATGTGAATATTTTAAGATCTAGTGAAATTCTCCTTATAACAAACGTATGGCAGAAAGAAGCTGCAGGTGCAGTCGAAGGCGCACATATTCAAAATCGCACTCATTGGCAACGAGGATAAAAAAAAAAAAACGGCAATGACCGACAAATCTCTTTATCTCTTCTCTATCTGAACTAAAAATCAAGGTCTGCTGCTTATTTTCATAAAACAATGTGTAATAAAAAAAACTTTCATAAGAACCAAGGAACTGGAATAACGTCCATGTCTTTGGTTCAATTTTAAAAGTTTTTTTAAGAAGAGAATCTTTTCATGAAATTGGACGACCGCGAATCAAGCGGTGAATATAAAAAGAGCATTACAAATATAGGGAGCATTTAAGAAATATGATAGAAGCCAGGTAGATCTCTAAACGTGCTCTGTACAACTACCACATGGCACTCGAATGCGTGAGCATGCACCGAGAACCAGTGAACCAAATGGATTAATTATACTCAATTGTTTGCAGAAGCTTAAAATGTATATTAGAAGATTATCCAAAATAAAGACATCAGACCCACTGACGTTATTTTCCAATTTTTTTCAAAAACGAAAGACTGCTCATCACTTCAAATATAAATAAAATTCTATGACATTTCTTAAGGGGTGTTAAACAAGTACCTATAGTGATTTCATATAAAATAACAACTTCATTGTCAAGTTCTTAAACTACCATTTTAGTAATACTCTATTACCTAAAATAAATTCACATTTTTCCCTTGATTTCAAGCTGTCGTAAATATTATTCTTTTACAAAACTCAAACATTAACATTTTCCTTGATCGAATGCCTTCAACTGACTAGGAATGCCAAGGATGACGACCGCATAAAACCGCCAACTTTCAATGCTCTGGCAAAATGTTTAGATCACGACAACTATTTGATGCATTCCATATTTATGCATCTAAGTATGAACTTGTATTTGGTGTAGTACGATTTGGCTTATTGTCGATGCCTGAATAGTTACTTGAGCCACACGAGCAAATAAAACCAGAAATATGGATCAATGATCAGTGATCTTTCACGTTTTTCAATGTTGCATGCCATTTTTTTCTCAACGACGTTCCCCTTCAGAATTCCATAGCATTTACTTCTTTCAATTTTGAGTCTCGACTTTGAGTTCGAGTTAAAGCATTTCGTGGTTAAGAACTTAGGTTCGGTGCTAAAGTGGTAGCATTAAGGAGTTTTCATCATCCGTTATCAATGTGAACACTATGAATAAAATTGAATTATTAATAGGGTTGCCATGACTTTTTGCCCAACATGTTATACGAAACTAGCCATCCAAAAATAGCCATTTTTAATCTGATTTTTCGTTTATGACAATCGAACCAAGACAAAACGTGCGAAGCTCTTTGATATTTTCCTTTACTTTTGCTCTTCCCCTAAGAAGAATATAGCGTTTCATCTCGTATATACTCGTACATTTAAGCCACCTAATGTTGAATACATTTATCTACTAGGATACATTATAATTTATAGTTGAATGTTTTCATCATTGCAATTATGCATACTGGAGTTTAATATATTTAACAATTCAACTATACGTGTACATAATACGTGTGAAGCACCACTTTTTTTTTTTAATATTTTGGGTGGAACTTAGTAGAAGAAGGCTGAAGTTATCTGTGTTTAATTTTTGACTCAGAAGCGCTACCTATCTACCTATCCGTGTACTCACCAAATATTCCTTGTATATTCTACCCCATTTCTTAGATGACAGTGATATGCTCTTTCTAATGGCGTAGATCTGTACTAAATTTTCTAAAGCATGTTATAAAAAACCCCACATACTCGTAGACCGTCACCTTATTTTGGCTTGAAAAAACGCTGTATTTACTTAAAAAGTTCAAATGTTTGTATTTTTATAAAGTGTTGACATAGAGGTTATGTATGGAATACAATATCCGATAAATAGCGCCCTCGTGACTGATGGCACACGTTGGTCCTTTTCATGAAGTTTTGATGACATTTTGACATTTGGGTGTCCCATTAAGACCACCTACTTTGAATTTTGCGGATTTTTTTTTTTTTTGTTTCGGACCTATAGCGATATAGTTGTTTTTTGACAGCTGTCATGTGTGAATATTAAGGTTTAGTCATGGAGAATTACACAGATGCACAACACGTAGCACTTGTGAGTGATGAAATTAATCTAGATTTTACCAGATTCCTTGAAGGATAGTGTCGGAAACCCACTGCGGTATATACTCTTCTTAATATGTTTGTACAAACAAGACCTTAGAGCTTTTAACGTGTTTGGCTTGTTACCGCAATGGCGACACCCTCAACTGAAGGAACAAATACTCATATATGTATACTTCGAAAATGTTTATGAACTTCTCTTTGCACTGACTTTGAAAATCTATACAAAGGGTGTTTTTTTGCACTAACAGATAATACATATAATTATACAAATCATAACATTTCTACTAAGACTCCTCCTGAGGAACTGTAAAGTGGTTGGTGCATATTAATAAGCAGACCTTTGAAGCCAACATTCATTGCGTTATGAGAGTAATGGAGCCACAAATACTCGAAAGAGATTTCCAAAAATGGATCGATAGGATGTCGAAAACAACCGAATGGATTTAAAATTGACAATGCACCAGCGCCAAAATTATGCCTGAAAATTAGCCAAGGCTGTATCATGGCTAGATCCATCCCGATAATTATATGTTGTTCTAAGACTTCTGTCAAAATATTTTAGGAAGAATTCAGTAAGGTAATATATTATTAATTTGGTGGCTGCTTCATTGAACCGATGCGGGACGACACCAAATCAGTTTGAAATAGTTCTTTGAGTATAACTTTAAATCTTAGGGAACATCGCACAATCCTGTATTCCTATCATCCTAAGACCAACTACTGTTCTGGTAGTTTTCGAAAATATTGTTTATCTGTTAAATAGGAAGTTCTCCAATCCGAGCGATGCGCTAAAATACAAGGAAGACCTTGCAATTTAGATTAGTGTATATGTTAAAGTAATCATCACTGAGGAATTTCGAAGCATTTTAGAAATCTGCAGAATTTTCCAAAAAATAGGACCTGTAGCCTTATCCTAAGCCGTAACATATATTTCTCCCATCAATCCTTCATTGTGCTCCCACAACAGTTAGAGCCAGGAGAATAAAAGTCTTGTAGTCTTAAAGCACTCTTTGTTGAACTCTAAAGCGGACATAATAGCTTCTTTAGGAATGTTAACTTATTACTTATGTTTCCTCGATAGCGTCATGGATGCCGTTTCTCGTATGATCACAGACACTATACTCTTTGGAATGAGATACTTTATACCTCATTGGATGAAGAGTATCAAACAAAAAGGCGTTGTGTTCGGTTCGAACTGTTAAGGTGCTATCAAAGTCAGAACGGTTCGAACATACAGAGGAAAACTACAAAAAGTGAAAACCAGCCAGAAATGATTCCAACGTCTTTCTTAAGCATGTGAAATTCCAATACGATCAACTGAGGCAAAAACTACAAGGGTAGTAAAAACTTTTGGTCGTTTGTCAAAAAAATCAGAAATTCTGCCTCGTCTTCAATCCCAACGTTTATTTACAATGCGATTCCAGATGTCAGATCTTTAGACAAGGCCAATCTGCTTTCCGCACACTGCGGTCTCCGCCTGAACTTCAACGGAACGATTCACTAGCTCACTCGTTTAGCAACAAGAGTACTTAAAGATCTCAACATACATAAATCCACTGATCTAGATGGTATATGTTATCTTCCCTTCTTCTGAAGAGGTGTTCTTTCACGCTGGAAAAACCACTGCGTAAGCTTTTACATCGATTCTACTCTTAATGACTCTTTCCTTGCAGATGGAAAACAGCATTAGTCCAGAGCGTCCCTTAAAGAGGCGAATCATTTTATCTCTCCTCCCGTAGACCCATTTCACTTACCTTCCTGCTTTCTAAGGTCATGGAAACGCTGACAAATCGCCAGCTCATGAAATATCTCGAAGCATGGTATATTCTCGATAACCGGTAGTACAGTTTTCGTAGAATTAGGTCCACTGGTGATTTGATAGCATGTCTCAAAAAAAAGTGGAACCAAAGCATACATCAATCTGGCGAAAGCATGATAGTTACACTTGATATTTCTAAGGAATTTGACAGAGTTTGGCAACAGGCTAGGCTGTTTTGTCGGAAAAGCGTTCATATGGGATCGACGATTCCTTTCTTAACGTTCGTTTCAAGTTGTTTTGTGTAAATTGTAGTTTGATATTCACAAAATAGATTCTGGTGTGTTTCCAAAACTCTTTTTAATTTTTTTCAATGATCTCTTATTCTGCCACTTCTAATCCTATATATTCCTTTGCTGACGAAAGTACTCCCTTTTTTTTATAATACCGCGCGCGCACCAAACTATATGAATACTCTTTTACTGGCTTTTTCTCCGGTGCGCGGGCGGGTGGTGTAGTAGTTTTAAACTCAGGTGTATAAGGTATCGATATTTTTCCCAGAGGTGGTTGTCAAACTAAACGGGACGAGCTAGTACATCCTCAACCAGTGGGTATTAAGTACGTGCTAGTTGTTAGTTCGTTACATTTAGCTCAGCCAGCGACCACTCCAACATCAGTGTTATGCCTTCATGTCAGAGTTGACGCCGACGGGATTTTCATATAACTACATACAAATTCTATGAAAAGACTTTTTCACAGAATTGCCTCGCACGGGATTCGAACCTACGACTCTCTGCTTGAGGAGTCTATGCATATACCACTACACCACGGCCACCCCCAATCTGCTTTTCATATTCGTTCCCGTACTCACGTTTCGTCCCTTCGGGAACGGCACGTTATGTGAAGCTCATTAAATTCCAATAATAACAGCACAACCAAATGGGGAGCTGTCAACAGAGTGGAATCTAATGCTTTCAAAACACAATGCTGTCTGCTGTTGTTAAAGCAAAATTTATACACCCAGCCATTATCTGTGAATGGCACTTGCATCGTCAAAACCGAAACCATACTTTCGGAAATGTGTGTCAACAAAAACTTATTTTAGAATGACCACATATTTGATGTCCCCAAAAATGCTGCGAAATATCTAGGTTTTCTCAAACGATGAAGAAATACTTATCCCCTTCTGATCTGGCCTTAATGTGTAAGTCATTATACGCTCAAAATTGGAGTAGAATGCACACATCTAGATAGGTTTCAAAACCGTGCTATAAAACTCATAGGTGATGCTAATATCACTCAGTGAATGAACACCCTCGAACACCGACGAAATGTCTAATCTCTCACTTTGTTCTATCTCTATATTCACCACCAGTGCTTCATAGAAATCGCCAGTAGCATTTCACCCCTTTAAACCTTCAGTATACCCTTAAGCTTACTTTCGGACGTAATCTCTGATATTGTGATTCGTTTCTAAGGCGAACAACTCGCTTGTCTAATGGCCTATCGAGTTCTGTATTTCCTGGTCATCGTAACATTCAGACATTTAAAATCAAAGTTCATCGGTACAATTCTTTCTTTCCTCCCTCCTCCTCCTTATAATTAAATTTGAGTTTCATAGTATAGCATAACATAGCATAGCAATCTAGACAAAAGATTCATATTAGGCATGTCAACGTTGTAAGTTGATCGTTATAAGTCTTATATTTCACTTCAATGTCCATAACATAAGCTACTAACTGACATTACTTCATCGCCAATAAATGTGATCTTACCCTTTTTCACCATCATTGCTTGTCCCGCTCAATATTTTGAATCCGAAAAATTCCCTAAATATTCTTCCTTTGATTTTCTGTTTATAGTCCTTTCTTTGCATAGTTAATCCTGCATTTCAATTAGCTGGTGCCCATTTTCTGACTATACTAGCATTCATGTCTCTGGTTAACAACACGCTCTGAAGTTCTCATGAATTATGAAGATACCACCTAGCAAAAAAGCTTCCATTCCAATTCCAAAATCGTGGTTATGAAGGCAATGCTAAATCAGCTAAATGGTTGTTAGTTATTGAGAAAGGCTCTTATTTGGAAAGAAATGAGTTAACCTTATTGAGCATAGCGTTAAATTAATACATGCGCACTAGTGCACAATCGATTTGATTTGCAGTAGAGTATTGGATAATAACGATTGTATTAAGATATGGTAGATAAGTTCTGCTTCAGGTATAAAGGGTCGATTAACCAGAATATGGCAGGGTGTAGTGTAGCAGTTGCAAACGAAGAATGCCACAGATTTTCGCAGTATTCTTTGATTACGTTTGCGTGTTTGAAGTTGTTTCTTATCTTGAGTTGGGTCAGCTATCTTGATCGTTTAGAATCGAGTGAGGGACATATTAGTCTCACAGTTATCTCCATGTTTAAATCTAAGACTGAAATTTGAGGGTAATTAAAAATGTGTTATTAATTTGGAGTAAGATACTAGCGGCTGGAAGCTTAATCTTTGTTACGAAGGACTGGTGTATGGCCAGTACATCAGCAACGCATTTTCTTAAAATTTCGAATGTCACAAAAGCCTAATGAGTATGATCTTGTGATGCTTACCCATCTCACTCAAAGATCTATGCTGATAACTTCGGTTTTCTTTTTTCAATATTTTGCTTTATATGGTAAAGATAGTTAATGAATTGTTTGAGAATTCTGATCGAGTGGAGCTTTTTGGGTCTTCGTATTTCTAATTCATCGATCATCACTGCATTAACCTCTTTTTTAATCTAAAATGAATGATCTCATCAACATCAAGATTTAATGTCACATATTGACCTAACAACTTTATCTTCTGTTACCCGATATAAGATCACCATTGATAATATTTTCACATTTCGGGGGATTCTAAAAAAAGGATTCTAAACCGATACACTTTATTTTCATCATGTTTGCAGTCACTTATTCAATCCACCCATCTTGTCCATATCGTTGCATCAGCATCACTAGCTAGCTGTAAGAATCTTTTGGTCTTTGAAAAATATTTAGAGAAACTGGTGAACCATTCTTCAGTTCCTTCGAATACTTAACAAATTTACTGACACATTTGGAAACCTCAAAATCTAATACAAGAAATTTATAAACCTTTTTCTATTTTATCATTGTGTTAAAAGGGTAAACCTACTTATTTATTTACTTATTTACTATTAGAAATATAAAACTGATGAGTACAAACACTAGTCTCTATTCTAACCCATCTAAAAAAGATCTCATCAAATTTGGCAATCAAAACCAAAGACGGTTTACTAATTTTCGACTTAATAGTGTCAATGCAAGTTTTAGGTACTCGTACCGACTGCAGGCCTTACATAGGCATGACAATTGTATGCAGTAAGAAATGCATCCCTTTCTAAGACCAGTAGCAACCCTTGTTCTAGGAGCGACTTATTTTTAGGAGATAACTTACTCTTTAGCGCTTTTAAAGTGTAAGTTATGGTGAAACCTCTTTACCAGATTTCCTTTCCTTACCAGACATATTTAAGATTAACAGCTTAATATGGCAACCCTATTCAATGATACTATAACGAAAACGTCAAATTGTCTGTCGATATCGCACAGATAATTCAAAAAAAAAAATAATAATAATAATAATAATAAAAAAAAAAGCAGAAAGCGAAAATCGTTCATAATACCGCTATATTCAAAAGAACGTCATTGAAGAGGAAAACATTTTTGGCACGACTTTTCGTCTTCCATGATCTGGATGAGCAAACAGAGCTTATGCATCCACCATTAGTACTAGGACTTGTACAAAACGATTCTTCCAACACATCACCATACTCGTATCTGTAGTGGTATTTGTATAAGTATAGTTGTACGAGTAGTCGTTATTCCATGAAAAAGATCACGCCAAGCATCATGCACTTTCGCGTTCAAGACATCCTTTCGGATTCAGCCGAATTTATGCCCTGTCCATAAACTCTTGGATCTTAAACTCATTTCAGTGCTATTACCGGATGAAACTCATGAATTAAAGTCGATCGCATCGTGATAGATAGTAACATTATGCAGGGGCACCTCGGCATGATTGGGGGTACACCAATATTTTGCATTGGCTCTCGTTCGAGATTCGCTTGAAGTTCGTTCGATATTCCTGCAAAGTCTAGGCTGGCTAAGTGAAAAATAGTCATCGCGGTAATTATGGTATGGATTCATTGCTTTATTAAAATTATTTAAGGTACCTATCAAGATGCACCGCCGCGACGCGGTCTGGTTTGTATGGAAGCTTCCCGCGCATTGCTTGCTACGTACCAGATAGCTTGGTGTCGATACTTAACCCGTTTCGTGGCTAGGTGATGATAATGATGATGACGATCGCGACAATCATATTATAATAGTGGCCACGGTCGTGCCATCCATAAACACTGTAGAGATCTTCTTCTTTGCTTTGCATTTTTTTTTCTCTCTCTCTTTTCTAGGTTGCCTAGCTTCTTGTGGAGATTCGATTTTGATTTTCGCCTCAGTGCTTTTTAGGCCAATATTCATCATCGTCAGAAGTACGAGTATCTGCTGCTATAGGAGCCAAGGTATATATCTTCTCATCCTCAGCTTTAGAAGTGGGGCTTGAGATATCTCTTGGTAACACGCGCAAAATGCTACTGAACGAGTGATTGTTTTTTGCGCTTTGCCGGTTTAGCCTCTAATTTGAAAGTTGATATGTGTACCTGTGGCACTTTAGCCGTTTTGTCGTCATCGAGAGTTGACTTCGTGAAATTCTAAAGAAATGAAAAGAATTATTGCAGAAAAATAATTTCTTGAAGGAGGTGGTGATGTGGTTTGATGGTAGAATCAATGGCAAAGTGCTCAAGCGAATGCCTCCGTTGCTGCCGCTGTGCGGCTGATGGTGCTGGTGGTGATGGCGATGATACCAATGATGGTGATGATGATGAGGATGGTGAAGAAGTGGCCGAATGTACGAGTAATATGCGGCGAATACAAGTGCGGATCAACGGTACCCGGTGAATATATCTATGGCAGGAGAACACCGAGATATATCGTGGGAATAAGACCAAATCGTGTCGAAATTATTTTGTGAGCGATGGTGTTGAATTACGAGTATTTCATCGCGATATAAATAATGGCTGTGATCTGGTATGTTGTGAAAGGTAGCAATAGAACTTGGTATGGTAGTGTTTTTTTTTTGTGATTCCGTTTTCGATTTTTTTCTGAATTCATTTGTACCAAAACACAGAGACGATTTTTTTCCGAAATCGTAAAAATTCTTATCTGTGTGGCTGTACAATGTTTTATGTATTATTTTCTCAGAAATTGCAATCAATTTCAAAGTGAAAGTAAAGAATTAAGAAATGTGCAACCTGTAGGACATTTGTCCAGAAATTGCAATCAATTTCAAAGTGAAAGTAAAGAATTAAGAAATGTGCAACCTGTAGGACATTTATTAAAAATTAGTCCTCGGATTTATTACCTAAATCCTTATAAATGCATCACTTTTTTAATGCTTTTAATGCATCACAATTTTAAGACCTGGAATTCGAAAGCTACTTTTTTTGGGGGATGCGATAGGTTTCAAACACATTCGCACAGCTCGTATACTTTGTGGTTAAATCTCGTAAAACTCATCGCAATGAAATCAGGGTTCTAAATTGCATATTCAGATTTTTCAAGTGACACTTTATAGACAAATTTCTATTCCAAACTGAAAAAAAAACAATTTTCTCTGAATATTTTCCGAGAGTTTTATACTATGCTATCAATTGTCTAGCTTAATTTGTCCGAAGACCAACTGATATTTCTAGTCCCAAGCCCATTGGGTGAAAGAGGAAGGTCGTCGCCGTATTTCAATTATTTAATTACTCGTATATGGCACAAATAGAGTTGTATCAACCATTTTTTTAAGAATGTTTCTTCATCTAGTCAACTCATCTACAAAAGTTAATTGCCCAAACACGTAAAGAATTACAAATTCAAATACTCTAGAAGGTGAAACATAGATAACGGGACTCGGTTTTTCACATGAAATGTTCATGTACTGAAGCACCTGAATGAGTAGAATATACGAAGTATAAAAAACTTTTTTACTTACTGCGACTAATGCTATGGATAGCATTCTGATGCAAGTAACATTTGTATTAAAGGTAGAACAAAGTAAGAAATTTTGAGTTTTAAACATGCGAAAGAGGCACTGTTTGCAATATGTTCCAAGACTCAATTCCTTAAACTAAGCTTTGCTTTCTCAACCGAGAGAGCCGAATGATAACCTTCCTCTTAACACTTAGCTTAGATAGGTAAGGAGCAGCTAAGGAGCACAAAAGAGGGATATTGCTTTGGGAATGTCTTCTCCTAAAATAAATTTTAATTTTAATTTTGAAGGGGGCTAACATCCTCATATATTTCTCTTAATACAATCTTAAACTAAATTAAAAACTAGGACTCGAAAACTAACAACTATTAAGGGTTAGGAAGTAAGGTGGAGGAAATCAAGTTTAAGACGAGAAGTGTTCAGGTTAAAGTCAAAAAGGGGAAGCTTTGAGTTGAGCTTACGGAACATGGGTTGGTTCGTTAGAACCATATAAGATGCGATGGGTTGGAATATAGAAGAGACAAGCTCAGCGTAAATTATGAGGGTTAATGTTGAAAGAAATAGAATTGTAAAGGAAGCGCAATCATCAAAACAAGAAAGCAATCGATGTGTAAAGAGAATACCAAATTAGTCTCTGCATTTTTCGAGGTTGTTCTGGTTAAGAAGTTTGAGGTGGTCACGATAGCGAGGTAGTCTTCGAATTGCAACTCGATGAAAACGACGTTAAATGTTTTCGATTCGAGATATATGAACTCGCTGAAAAGGGACCACAATTAGCTGACATATTCGCGAAAGGGCTGGACAAGGGTAATATAAATTGACCTTGTCAAACAAGGGTTAGAAAATTCTTTTGACCATCGTCTGATAAAATTAAGCGATAAGTTAGCTTTAAGGATTATCTCATCAATATGCGAATAAAAGTTTAACTCTATATCGTACGTTCCCAGAGGAGATACAATACCTTTATTTGAAAGGCCTCAGCCCAACCAATATAAAAGCTGAACTGGATTCTACTCTGCGTGAGTCTGCTGCTTCGTTTACAACAGTAAAATTTTGGGTTGCTGAGTTTAAATTGCCAAGACGCAGTGGTCGACCAAATGAGGTGGCGACTCCAGAAATGGTGAAGAAAATCCACAAAGCGGTACTGGATGATCGTCGACTGAAAGTGCGCGAGCTAGCAAACATTGTAGGCATTTCAAAAAGTGCGGTACATCTCATATTATTTGAAAATTTGGACATGAGAAAGCTGTGTGCAAGATAGGTGTTGCGTTTGCTCACACTCGAGCAAAACCAGTGTCGTGAATGCAATGGCCAAAATCAATGAACTAAAGCTTGAATTGCTACCTCACGCACCCTATTCGCCAGGTTTAGCCCCCTCGGATTATTTTCTGTTCCCAAACTTGAAAAAATGGCTCAGTGGTCAAAGATTTTCCAACGATGAAGAAGTGATGTCGGCAGTTAATGGCTATTTTGAGAAGCAAGACAGTTCTTATTATAAAAAGGGTATCGAACTTGAAAGGCGATTATGTTGAAATAAATTTTTTTCCAAAATTTTTGTGTTTTCCACTAAGTGGAAAACCTATCGAGATTTCTAGAAGGAGAATAGAGTTTTGAGATAAAGAAATAGTTTTGTAGAACTTAGTGTCGTCGGCGTAAATGTAAAGGGTGCAGTTTTTAATAATCCTCTTAAGATCGTTTATAGTTAAAATGAAAAAGAGGGGACCTGCATAGCTGCATTATGGGATATCAGAAGTTGTTAAAAACAAGGTTGATAAGGCTGACTTAAAACAAACGCTAAAATAATGGTTTTCCAGATAAGAAGATATCCATTTGACAATTTGAAAAGAATCAATTGATGTGATATTTTTACGAAGGTCTTAGCAAAATCTGTAGCAATAACATCGATGAAATAGGAGGCATACTTCTTCGATAAGAAGAAGGGGGTCAATTGAGAAATTTTGATAGTACTTAAAATATATGGGGTGACGTACGAAGAAGTTGCCTGCAAATGATTGTTTAAAATAGTTTGAAAAATAGATGGTGATAGAATGTTAATTGCTCGATGATATATTATCGAACGAGGGAGAGAAGTGTTAACCGTATGATATTCTTTTGTAGATAAAGAATTGATAAAATGTCTTAGGTTCGTTGATAAAGGTGATCTGCGCTGTGTCAAGAAAGCACTGATAGATGCAGTTATAGAGCTGGGTGAATCGGGGGTAGGTTCCAAGATAGAGTAGTCAGATTAGGAATTGATGCAAAAAAAAAACTGCCCATAAATTATTTCTTAAATAATTTCGTTTGAAAAAGCGAAAAAGGGCAAGCTCATTAACCATATGTAACTCCTGGCTCCTTATGTTTGTGATCAGACTGATTTCTGCAAGAGCATAGACGCCGAAAGAGAGGCAATGAAATTTAGACAAAACAGCACGAGTTTTAGAGCGCAAGCCTGTTAAATTTTGGTAGTAAAATGTAAGAGGTGGTCTGTTGCGTGACGAAGTAGGGGAATATAGATGAGATGCAGGCAAATAAGGCAAGTTAGGAACGAAAAAAATTCATTTTGATCAACTCGGCTACGCTTGATTTGAGCAACTTTTTTAGAGTGTACATATCTGCCGTGAAGGGGAGACGTGAAGAGGTTGCTTAAAGTTATAGAAACGAGCGAAAAAATTGGGAAATATTTTGGTTTTAAGGCTTCAGTTGGGGTCAGGTTTAGGATTTGGATGGGGAATTAATCTATTTATAATTAGCTTTATAATTAGCTTTATAATTAGCTTTATAATCAGCTTTAGATGAGATATTGCTTCATTTTGTTTCTTATTTCTTTTTTATTGGTTGATTGACCCGTCCATTTGGAGACCCACCTCTTCCCGAAATTCAGAAATCCAAGCAACATCTGCGTAATTTGGAGCATATTTGACGAGTAGAGTTATTAACATCTGATTCGATGTTGGGAGTCGGTCTAGCCTGCCTTTACACTCAGAAGACGTAAACGTCGTGTAACAAGTTTCCGTGGCCCGACGACAGGAGGAGTTGACGTTGGAGTAGGTTTATCACCATAAGATTTTTGAATCGAAGGACTGGTGCGAAAATCTGGAAATTGGGTTGTTGGCACTGGGTGTGGCAATGATTTGGTTTGTAATAATTCAGTCAAAATGTAAGTATTGTAACTGTTGTATGGCGGGGGATGAATTGAAAGACCATTGATTTTTGTGACATACTCTTTCAATGAGGTTTTCCAAATCGTTTAACAGTGTTCTATTCTAGCATGGATTCGTAATGCTTTCAGAGCATATGATGATTATGTTGCAGATTAGAGATTGGATGTGGATGACTGGAGATGAATGTCTATTTCTTCCAAGAAAGAGTTGGTGGAACTACACGTTTTCTTGTTGGAATTATGGTGGAACCGATAGATATGAATTTACTTAACACTTTATCGAGGCGGAGCTGTTTTTTCATTTCTGGATCTTGAACTTTTTAATTCAATTAAACGCCGAATTTGTTTTTCGATACTATGACCAAAATCGTCCGCACATATTACACTTTATTCAAAGATTGATAGTTTGTCGGTTATTAGTCTGATGAGTGAGTTATGATTGGATTCATTAGAGTCATTGAGGCACTTGATTGCAAGGAGTACATGTGAGAGAGAGATACTAATACACTCGTAACCGCAGATTTTTCAAAAAATCTTAAACAAAGGTAATGTTTCTTTAATTTAAGTCGACACAAATAGCATGGAATATTTTGTCGCAGATCCTCTTACAGGTAAACAAGTCAGGATTATTGTCATTAATGGAGCAGTTGGTTAACCCACAAGAAGAGATGATGAAGACTAAGAAAACAAAAAGCAACACAAAAATAATTGCTGAGAAAATAAATAAAATTGCACTAAACGCACTCTCACGAGTGAGAAAATAGGGAATTGGATTGATTGAACTGGAATAAGTGAAACCAGAATTCATATTGTATCTACATAGATACAATAAAAATTGTTTATCACCGCGTGCGATAGCATTTATAAAAACTAGTTACTTATAAGAACGTGTTATTTTGACGTCTACATACATAATTTCAGACTCGTCCGCTTGTGCTGAATGACTACAAATATTTTGATACTGTAAGACGATGTCTCTAAGTTCCTCAGGTCTGCATTATAGGCATGCTATTTCAAAATTCTGTATGGGCGCCCGCTTAGGCTATTTATGTTCAAGTCGTTTAAATGTCCACAGTGAACCGTATTTTTTTTTCCAAAATTTGGTACTTTAGTTTTAATTTATTGCTTTTTAAAATTTTCTCAAAAAAGTTTCTAACAGAAAATTCTATATATGTTTATGAATTTTGACATGCGCGTATATCGTAAAAATACTATATATGAACAATGTGTTTGGCAAAAGTGTGTATCTCATAAAAATTAGCATATTCGTCGCAGATGATAACAATTTTTGGTTTCCGTAAGAATAATTCCAGCTTTATCTTCCTGTATCAAAATCTAATTTTCGCAAGTTTCGAGTATAGGACGTACACTGTAATTGTAATCATATTGCCATTGTATATTATATATTATATATCATTATATTGTCATTATATTTCATGGCTCTGCATGGACCGGAACAAATGGTAGTCAGAAGGGGCAAGGTCTGGGCTATAAGGAGGATGGGGTAAGACGGAATAGCAACGTGGAACCGAGCGTTGTCATGATGGAAAATTCCGGGCGTTTTTCAGTTACTGCTCTCTTCAAACGGATTAATTTTGTTCGGTAGCGTTGTCTATTGATGATTTCATCCGGTTTTAGCAGCTCATAATACAGCACACCCATCTGATCCCACCAAATACAGAGCATTACCTTCGCGCCATGGATATTCGGCTTTGCCGTTGATTTGGCTGGTTGGCTGGGTTTCACATACGATTTTTTGCGCTTGGGGTTGTCGTAATGGATCCATTTTTCATTACAAGTAAAGATTCAATACAAAAATGACTTACTTTTGTGGCGTTCCAGCAGCATTTCGGACATGCAAAATCGCCTTTCGACATCTCTCGGATTGAGTTCATGTGGAACCCAATTTCCTTGCTTTTGAATATATCCAGCTGCTTTTAAACGTTTTGGAATGGCTGCTTGAGTGACACTCAAAGATTCTGCGAGCTCTTCTTGTGTTTTGCAACAATCTTCATAGAGTAATGCTTCCAGTTCTTCATCTTCAAACTTTTTTGGCTGCCCAAGACGTTCATCGTCTTCCAAGCCAAAATCACCACTTTTAAATCGTGCAGACCACTTTTGGCACGTTCGCTGAGCTAGCGCATGTTCACCATAAACTTCCACCAAAATACGATGACTTTCGGCAGCAGTTTTCTTCATATTAAGGTAATGAAGAAGAACTCCCCGCAAAAACACTTTTTCAGGCACAAAGTTCGACATATTTGAGTGAAAAAAAATTATTGTTATTTACGCATCAAATGAATGACATATACTGAAATGACGTACAATGACAGTAGCTTTCCAACGCATGTTCCAATGGAATAATAGAAGTTACGCCATCTCTTAGAATCTCTTAGTTGCAATATTACAATCAACACGTGGAAAAACGAAGACCAGGCTTGCATTAATAGCGATTTAAGGTGATAAAAAAGGCATTTCTCCGATGACGAGAATGTTGGACAAAGATACGCTCTTTTTCTATCAGGGTAAGACTTGAAAATCCAAAATGTAAAATCTAAAGAGGTGGTTTTTTTTCGAGAAGAAGTTGGTAAATTTAATGATTTTGATACCTAGCATAATTGCAAATGAGGTTTTTGTAAATCATGTTTCAAATAATGAAATTCACATACCAATGACATTCTTAAATATTCAAAACGAAACGACTTTCTTAGACACTTCAAGAAATGCGTGGATCCTACTTGTGCATTATTAAAATGAAAACCCTGGGAATATCTTATTTTTGGTGGCCGTTGATTGATACAGAAATACTAATAATGGCTAAATCATGAAGTCAATGTTTGCCATATACAGCACAATTCTAAAAAAATTAACTAATAGAGTGGTAACGGGAAAGACTGCATTAAGGCTTCATGAGTCCTATTTTTAAGAAACATTTTCTTGTTTTGGTAGACGATCACAGCAGATGGATAGATTGCACAGACATGAATAAGTCCTTAAGCAGCAATAGTTGTGGGAAACGCTAATGAAGATTATTGTTTATCAATATATATATGTGTGTGTAATATAAGAATTTCCTTTTAACAATCTTCAAAAAGTAACTAGAAAAAAAATTCACTGATATCCACCCGCTCGTTGATGGCAGCGCCACCTACCACCTACAACAATCAGTCTCCTTCTACTAGATGTGGTGAAAAGTGACCTCCTTGGGAATGAAAATTTTTTTTTTTAAATGTTTTGTTTTTTTTTTTATTCAATATAGTCCCCTTTTAGTTTGATACACTTATTCTAGCGATTTTCCAACTTCTTGATCCCGTCCGAAATTTTTCGGAAGGTCTGCAAAATACTCCTCCGTGGCGTCGATGATTTCCTCGCGTAAGCTGAATTTTTTATTGATGACCCATCTTTTGAGGTTCGGGAAGAGATAATAGTCCGAGGGAGCCAAATCGGGCGATACGGTGGATGCCACAGCAATTGGAGCCGTAAGTCATTGACTTTAGCCGTTGTTGTGATGCTCTTGTGCGCCGGTGCATTTTTCGCTTCATGGGAGACCGTTTTGCAGCGATTTCGGCCTTCAATCGCTCCAATAATACACAGTAATACTCGCTGTTGATGATTTTTCCTTTTTGAGGTAGTCTACGAAGAGTATGCCATGACAATCCCAGAAAACCGAAGCCATAACCTTTCCGACCCATCGAGCCTTTCTCGGCCGCTTCGGTGCACTCGTGCTGGCTTCAGTCCATTGCCGGGCACTCATTCTGTTCTCTGGTGTTCAACAGTTACCAATCGACACAAAAGTCCGCCCGATTTCGCATCAGCAAGTCCAAACACTCTTTCGAGTGCTCTCGCGTTCGTGTTTTTGGTCAGGAGTGAGTATCCGCGGCACGCAACTGCAGGAAAACTTTTTTATATGCAGAATATTGCCCAAAATATGGCGTGTGCGCTCAGTACTAATGTTTGTCGTATATGCTAGCTCGCGCATCTTCACTTTCCGGTCAGCCAACACCATTTCATGTATTTTTTTGACATTGTCCTCTGGTACCGCATCAGAGAGCCTGCCGCTGCGGACTTGATCGGTAGTGGAGTTGCGGCCACCACGAAACTCTTGAAACCAATATTTGACGGTGTAATCTGACGGAGCATTAGCCCCATAATATTTATCCAACTTTTCTTTTGTTTCCTTCGACGTTTTGCCTCCCAAAAAATAATGTTTTATGAGAGATCAAAAATCGTTTTTGTCCATACTCAACACGTCAAAAACAATCAGCTGTCAAAACAAAACTAGAGACAGAATCGCACTGAAATTTGGTATGTCTGCCTAAATATGAACGGACTTCAAGGCATCATAACCTATTTTGCAGTAGCAGCGCATTCTTTCGGTCAAAAAGGTTACTTTTTATTCCACCTAGTATGTTTTTTTTTTTATAATTCATTAGCCCTCGCACCATTCTATTTGGTTCGTGCATTGAACTTTACACTTGTGCCTTAAAAAAGTGAAACATATGATTCTAAAGCTCGATGGGGTAAATGACCTACTGCACGGTGTCTTGCATTTAAAGAGAACGAAGGAACTCGGAACCATGGCCTGATGATATGGTGATATAAAAATTCGGTACTTGAGAAAAAACGGAATTTTTCTTGAAAGAGAAGAGTCGTTGTCTAAGCCAAGATAGAAGACACGACGGCAGTCGATCAAATTGGCAAAAGAAGATACTACAAACGTCAAAAAAAAAAACTTCAAGCCTAGAGATAGTGACTGTACAAAAAGAAAAGAAATAAAGTGATTAAACTATGTTACTTGTGGAAAATGGCAAAAGAAAAAAAGACTACGTCGATAAAAACCTAAGTCGATATGAACAGTAAAATAATAGTATTTTGAAGATTAAAATTAAAGCATTTTGATGGTATAAAAGAAAAAAAAAAAAACATGAAGTAAATAGGAATCAGCAAAAATCACACTCCATTAAAGATCTGAAAATCAAGAACATTTGCCGAAAACAATTCTTATGAAGTACTCATGTTACTAAGTATAGCAGAAAGAAATGACTGCCGTTTGCTGATATCCAAATCTATTGGAAACAGCATATCACTACTACTTAAGATCTCTTTTAGCATTAGCTAAGCTCTTTTGCAAGATATTTTGCAGAGGACGAAGGACGGAGCCCATACTTGCATGCCAACAGCTGCTAATTGGTCAAACCACCTGCAGCTCTTTGCACGGACTGACCTTTCGAGTGACCTGTGCTGAGAGGTCTAAAGGTGAAGAAAAGGTAGTAGGGAGGGTCCATTCTTCGTGGCTTTCATTTTTGTTTGTGTGAGACTTCATTAAAGGACCCTGGGTTAAGTGCGAATCACCTAGGCCCTATTCATTATTATTATTATTGCGCAATTTTGATGACAGGATAGGGTAATATTATATAATAATAAATAATAATATCGTTACATATTACTTCTGAACAAATAAGAGGTTTATTTTCGCGATTTAGACTATCGAGTTAAAATATTACCGATAACTAAAAACAATTGGTATACTTATCACATGCATTTAAAGAATTTTTAAAGAATAATGGAATTGTGTACATATATAACATATGTTTATCTTACTTGATGATAAAAATCCAACTCTTAATTTAAACCAATGTATATAGCGATTTTTACTATAGTGACGCAGCTCAATTCATTGTACAACCAGCGTGAGTCTGACAGAATTATTGCTTAATAGTTGTATTAAAATCCGTTTAGATTTAATTAATCCTTATAAATTCCAGCAGGCTATATACAATATACGTATTGGGTCTATAACTTAATGCGGTTTGCTAAGAGATGGCGTAACTTGTATTATTCCATTGTTATTATTCCATTAGAACATGCGTTGGAAAGCTACTGTCAATGTACGTCATTTCAGTATATGTCATTTATTTGAAGCGTAAACAACAATAATTTTTTTTCACTCAAATATGTCGAACTTTATGTCTGAAAAACTGTTTTTGCGGGGAGTTCTTCTTCATTACCTTAATATGAAAAAAACTGCTGCCGAAAGTCATCGTATTTTGGTGGAAGTTTATGGTGAACATGCGCTAGTTGAGCGAACGTGCCAAAAGTGGTCTGCACGATTTAAAAGTGGTGATTTTGGCTTGGAAGACGATGAACGTCTTGGGCAGACAAAAAAGTTTGAAGATGAAGAACTGCATTACTCTATGAAGATTGTTGCAAAACACAAGAAGAGCTCGCAGAATCTTTGAGTGTCACTCAATCAGCCATTCCAAAACGTTTAAAAGCAGCTGGATATATTCAAAAGCAAGGAAATTGGGTTCCACATGAACTTAATCCGAGAGATGTCGAAAGGCGATTTTGCATGTCCGAAATGCTGCTGGAACGCCACAAAAGTAAGTCATTTTTGCATCGGATTGTTACTTGTGATGAAAAATGGATCCATTAGCACAACCCCAAACCCAAAAATCATATGTGAAACCCAGCCAACCAGCCAATTCAACGGCAAAGCCGAATATCGAACACAATTAATCTGTTTGAAGAGAGCAGTAGCCGGAAAACGCCCGGAATATGCGACCAGGCACGAGGCAATAATTTTCCATCATGACAACGCTCGGCCCCACGTTGCTATTATGGTTAAGAACTTTTTGGAAAACAGTGGATAGGAAGTCCTACCCCACCCGCCTTATAGCCCAGACCTCGTCCCTTCTGACTACCATTTGTTCCGGTCGATGCAGAACGCCATCACTGAAATACGATTCACATCAGAGCAGAATATCAAAAATTGGCTTGATTCATTCTTGGCTGCCAAGCCGGTGCAGTTCTTTTGGGGTGGGATCCACAAATTGCCAGAAAGATGGGAAAAAGTCATAGCATCAGATGGGCAGTACTATTGTACTTGTTTTTCTTAAACAAACGTTCAAATTTTGAAAAAAAAACCGCACGAATTAAATTACATACCCAATATATTATATACAAAAATATTTCTACAAAGTCAAATTGCAAAAAAATCTTAAGCCTGGTGATCTTGTTATGACGAAAGATTTTATTAAACCAGGTAAAGTCTCTTGGACTAAAGGTAAAGTCATTAAACCTATTGGCAAGCCATAATATTTTATTTAAATACTTTGTAATAACCTCAATTGGAAAAGACATATTTACTATCAAAAAAAAAAAAAAATGGGTATAAAAAAATTACATTTTTATAAGTTTATACATATATAAAGTTATATATATACAAATCTTTGAAAGATTTGTCTTGCAAAATTAAATGTAAAAATATATAAATGGTGATTCACCGTGACATCTGACTCTCAGTAGGCTTTTCTTGACATATAACGCGTGACTCCTACCAAACTGCTTTATCATTTTTGTTCAGTATCGTTTTTGCAATTCATCATGGAAAGATTCACACCACAACAGCGTCTCTAAATTGTTCAGCTATATTACGATAATCATGTCATCATAATCATAATGTTTTTCGTTCGATTCGAGAAACTTACGGTGCGCATGATCGACCTACTAAAACCACTATTGCCAATACTATTCGAGTTCCAGTTTACATTAGTGGATGATACTCGACCGGTTAGAGCACATCCAGCACGTAGTGAAGAGACTATAGCAGCTGTAGCTGAGAGTGTGTCCGAAGGCACACGTCCGTGACGAATCGATTCGTCGTCGTTCTCAGCAGCTTGGCTCGGTGTATTCGACAACTTGACATATTTTACGTGAGGATCTCGGTGAATGTGTCATTTTTTCAGTGAATGGGCTCCGGAAAAACTCAATAAAACACTCCGGTGTTTTATCGTGAAATTTTGTTCAGTGATGAAACCCATTTATGGCTCAATGGATAAACAAAATTGCCGTATTTGGGCCGATGACCAACCCGAAGAGTAACAAGAGCTACCATTACATCCATTAAAAACAATGGTATGGTGTGGTTTATGGGCTGATGGAATCATTGGTATATATTTCTTCAAAAATGAGGCAAATCAGAATGTTACCGTCAATGGTAACCGTTACCGCGCCATGTTTATAGACTATGTGCTTTCTGAAATTCAAGCACATGGTCTCAGTGAGCTCTGGTTTCAACAAGACAGCGCTAAGGGCCATAAAGCGCGTGAAACAATGGACTTGTTGAGAAATCATTTTGGTGAGCACTTAATTTCACGTTTCGCTACGGTAAATTGGCCGCCAAGATCGTGCGATATCACACCCTTAGACTCTAGGGATATGTAAAGTCTGAGATCTACAGGAATAAGCCAGCTACGGTTGACGCTTTGGAAGCCAACATTTCCCGTGTTTTCCGCGAGATACCAATCGCTATGCTCGAACGAGTCACCCAAAATTGGACCTTCTGAATGGACAACCTCAGACATAGTCGTGGCCTCAATGGTAGCACTAGATATATAGTATACCAGGTATACCAGTATAAAGTGAGCGCCAAGATACATACAAATGTCTCGATAGCGAACATTTATTATGAACTCGCCTTAATGTCAAACATATTTAGTATACATCAAGTCATTGAGCAAACAACATCATATTTTCTCATATGTGGAGTCTACATGGTGAAACTGTCGGCCAACAAACGTTAAGGCTTACGACAAAATGCATATTTATGTTTATGGCTGTTTGCGACCTTTACCAGAGATCTCGAAAAAAAAGAAAGAAACAGCTGGCTTTTTAAAAAGGATTTGACAACACAGAAATATGTAGAAGAAATAAGTTGTATATTGTCGGCAAAAGCATGACGCCTTTGGTCATAAAAAAACAGTTTTTAAAATAAATAGTTTTGTTTACTTTAATTTGGCAGCTGTTACCTTTTAAGCCACACGCACTTGTCGAACACACCAAACACACTATTTATTTAAAGAGATTTTTTATTTACTGTAAACAGTACTTTTGCATATAAACGCGATATTTATATCTATAGGGTTTTCTAACAACAACTTGACAAATTTTTTTTACATAAAATGCAAACCATTTGAGATATTTCAAAAACTTTACTATTGGCTTGAAGTATAATCAAAACATTAATGAATGGAACTCGCCTTCGTTCATATGGCTACCGCGGGCACGTTTGCAGCGTACGATTTGTTGGACCCAATTTTCAACGACTCAACGACACATTTCGGGAGAAACGGCAGCTATTTTGCGTTCAATTTTGGCTCTGAGCTCTTCCAACGTCGTTAGCGTGTTGTCATAAGCCAATGACTTAATGTAGCCCTAAAGAAAATAGTCAAGCGGCGTTATATTGCACGAACAAGGCGGCCAATTAACTGGCCCATGTCTTGAGATAACACGCTCATCATACTTACTATACAATAAATCGATTGTAGCTTGTGCTTTGTGGCTTGTGGCACCATCCTGTTGAAACCACATATCGTCCAAGTCCATATCTTCCAATTCGGGCCAAAAATAATCGGTGATTATGGCGCGATAACGCTGACCATTCACAATGGCTCAATAACGCCGCCGGCATGCAAACCGCACCAAGCAGTTATTTTTTTGTGGGTGAAGTGGTAATTCATGAAGCACATGTGGGTTTTTACCCGACCAATAACGCATATTTTGCTTATCGATGAACCCATTGAGCCAAAAATGAGCTTTGTCACTGAAGATGATTTTGCGTTGAAATTCATCATCTTGGTGCATCTTCTCCAGAACCCAATCGGAGAACGTAGCTCGTTGGTGTACTTTACCATGATGAAAATGTTGACTTTACTAAATAAATTGACAGTGACAGTTTGATGATTAGTGAAAGAGTGCGTTCACAAACTAAATTCAAAGTTGTCAAGTCCCTATTAGAAAACCCTATATATATACAGGGTGACTGACTCGAAGTGCAACTTTTTAAAATGCTTTAATTTTTTAATTTTTGATAGATTTTATTGTACCAAAGAAAAAAATGTTGGAAAATACATCAATTTTCAAATTGTATCAGTTGTTTTCAATATGTCCACCTTTGGCGCGAATAATGTCCTTAAGACGGCCGAAGAAAGCATCGCACGCTGCACGCACGTGGCTCTGCGGTATTTTCGTCCATTCCCGGCGAAATGCTTGTTTGAGGTGGTCCAAACTTTGGTATTTTTTAGTGCCAACCTTCGCCTTCAAAATACCCTAGACAGAAAAATCCAAATTTGCGTCCGGAGAATCTGCAATCCAATGTGTCGAAGAAATGAAGTATGGAACATTTTTTTTTAGCCAATCTTGGTTGACGCGCGGTTTGTGAGACGGTGCTGAGTCTTGTTGAAATGTCCACGGTCTCGACCGAAATTTTTTGCCCAAGGCTTCAATACTGTCTCTAAGACATTTTCACGGTATACGATCGCATTAATTTTGACACCACGGTCCAAAAATACGAGCGGAGAGCGATCATCGGCGGTTATGGGGGCCCAAACCATCACCATCGGTGCTGCCTGCTTTCTGGTGGCCATCCGAAGGTGTAAATTTTCGAACGACCTCCCTGGCAAGTCATTTTGTTTGTTGACATATTGCTCTATAACAAATAGTTACTCATCGGAAAAAACGAAATTCGGCAACTCACCACTTTCGTGCAAGCGTAGCAACTCCTTCGCTCTTTCGACTCTAACTTTTTTCTGTTGCGGTGTAAGATCGTGTGCTTTTTGGAACTTCAATGGCTGGAGTCCAAGCTCATTTTTCAGTATGTGTTGCATCCGTGCCAACGATATATTGAGCTCACGAGCCATTTTTCTCCCAGTTCGACGCGGATTTCGCTCAATTCGAGCTATTACTTTTCGAACCATTTCTGCCGATGTTGCTGTTTTTTTATGACCACTTTCATGGCGTTTTGCAAAGCTCCCAGTATCACGGTAATGAGCTATGGTTTGATACACAAATGATTTATTCACGTTGAGGTGCTGGAGGGCTTAATGATAGCTACTTGTGGTTTTCCAGCCAAATATAAAGCAATCACACCATCACGTTTGAATTCCATCGCGGATAAAAATTTTTCAACACAACAGAGACGCAAATCATTTAAAAGGCTTGTAAATAATCTGTCATGTGTCAAAATTTGAGCTCACAGTAATGAACGGTTTGGAAATTATAGCAGTCTGAAGTTGGTTGCAGTTCGAGTCAGTCAAAGTGGTAAAATTGGATTGTTGCAGTCTTTTTGATGAATTTTTTTCTGTTGGTGAAGTGGAATTCGCTTAAATTAAGGTTATTCTTTTAAATAACTTGAATTCTATGAAGCCTGAGCTCTGACTGATTCTTGTAGACAATTTATTGCGATTGTTTTTCCTTTCGGTACGTCGTTTAATACTGAGGAAAATAAAATAAAATATGCTTTATTTTTAAGGACATTATCAACCCGCAAAATGTTCATATTTTTCGATTTGCTTACATTCTATTTTTATTATTATTTTTTTTTCTTCGATTATTCCCTATTGTGAATTTAACTTTAATTTTTGCGTACCGTCCATTTTAGATCTCTGAGAACTCAATCGAGCGAATTTCTAAATCAATAAAAGCAATACGAGTTTACACATATTTTGGTGCGTAGCGGTTTTCCTTCATCAATATCCTTAAATTATGTTAGCAGACAAAGCTGAATTACCTTCCATGGAGTCAAATAACTATTATACGTAAAAGTGATATTTTCAACTAGCACTGCGTTCTTATTTGGCTAAAAGCCTTGGAAGTTCTTAGCCTGTGTTAGAGCTTTCTTTCACTTTTAGAGTCGCACTGTTTCTAATTTCTTACGCTTAGCTCTGAAATCCGCCACTGTTTAACTTTGTAACAGAAGTTCTGTCTTTTTTTCATTCTCTAACATATTAGCTACTAGTAAAAAACTTGACAAATTTGTGCCTTTGTGAAATAGTTCATAACTTCGTACAGCTCAACGATTTGGTGTGCAAAATTTGTATTTTGTAGAGCAAGATCTGTCTCTATCAACTTCCATCCGAGTAAGCTTCTTAACTGCTTTAAAATTGCAGCTGTCAACAAAATTATTTTGTTTTAAATTATGTACAACGAATGTATTTTTGGTTGACCGGTTATACATATACATATATATACATATATATATATATATATTGTTGTTCTCATTATACTCGTTAAGAGTAAGCTAGGGTATTATGGAATACAGATTTTTTTCTTCTTTTTTTTTACCAAAATTCCCGTCAAATATTTCAAAAGGACTTATATGTATTCAGGTACATACGCTAAAAGTGCAACGATATGAAAACTTACCTTTTCTCAGTTATGATTTTTTATGTAAAAAGGGTCAAATATCTTAACTCAACAAAATGTGCGTGTTATATTGAATATTCCATATTACCAAGAATGAGATAGAATGTGTGATATTCCGTA
Source organism: Volucella inanis (assembly GCA_907269105.1). Lineage (NCBI taxonomy): Eukaryota > Metazoa > Arthropoda > Insecta > Diptera > Syrphidae > Volucella > Volucella inanis. Next base: position 39,440,187 of record OU026154.1, on the reverse strand, counting down.
TTACCAAACACCGAATTTTTATTTTTTGTAGATTTCTTTTCTTAATTACTTATAAAATTTGAATTATTTAAATGAATTTTTACAATATTTACATAGATGTAATGTTTTGAAACACTTATTATGTGACGACATATTGCATTGAATACATCTTTCCCATAAAAGACCACCAGGTTAGAATTCGTCACATACATTGCAGTTTAGCCCTAATTAGGTTCAGGATCGAACTCTGACCCTAATTCATCAGAAATTTTGTCATCAGCCATAAAACTTACACAAGAATCGCTTGATGAATCGTTTGGCGAATCTCTTTTGCATTTGGGCTGCCTTTTGCGACATGCTTTTGAAGTAGATGGTAACATATCAGCTTCTTTTGTTTGTTATTATTTCAAACAATTTTTTGGCAAAAATTTTTCCTGTTTTTAAAACTCCTTGTTTGTTGAGGCAGTTTTTGTAAGGTGTTTCGCTTATAACAGCCGCCTGGGTGACTTTTCTTACCCTATTTGATTTCTTCTGATTTAAAGCAACTGGTGGGGAGAAATCGTATGATTCAAATTTGATTTGAAGGTCCTTGGTGAAGTTCGAGGATTATTATCAACGGGTTCTTTCTCTTGATGAACAACCGACACATAGTCTTCCCCAGTACGAATAAAATCAGCGTCAGTTAAAATATGTGGAACAAAAGGATAAATGCCCGTACATTTAAACCCACTCACAGCTATTTCTGCTGTTTGACACCTTAAACACGCTTTGGAGAATAGTTCTGCAACTTTTCGGCCTTGCTCACGTAAAAACAAGCGAATGGCCTCACTGTAGAAAGATTGAAAAGGCGCTATAAAAGATCTATCATGCACCTTATGGGTTGAGTGCGGTGGCGCCGAAATTATGCTCACAAAATTTGCTTTTAACATTTCAACCACATCAAAGTACCGAGTGTGACTAAAATAACCGTCTAAAATTAATAACACTGGTGAATCCTCCGATGGTTTTATAGCTGAAACTATTTTGTAAAAAGATTAAGTTGAATCCACCCCGAAGGATGAAATGCAGCGATTGAACCAGGTGGAGCATTCTTCATTAATTGGACATTTTCGTTCTTTCAGCAGATGTCAAAATACCAATCTGCCGTTTTCCTTTGTTGGCCAATATTTTTGGCTGTTTACTCTGAGCGGTGTCGTCAATATTATACTACCTTGATCAAAAAAATTTCGGAATTTATTCAGAAAATTAAAAATACAAGTTTATTCATCTAAGTCTATATTATCCCCTTCAAAGCAATCATCAACAGCGCTTGATCCAATGCTCGAAACATTTTTTATATTCCGTTTTCGGTATGTCCATCAATGCTTCCTGCGCTTTTTCCATAACTTCCTTCCATTGCGAATAAGGATGGTACTGTGCGACGGTGCGTTATAATAGGGCAAAATCCACCTCTTTTGAACCGCTCGTGCCACTGGTAAACGACCGTTTTTCTTAGAGAATCGTTGCCAAAACACTTTTCCAACATTTCCAATGTACGCGCACCATTAAATCTGTTTTTTACGCACAATTTAATACAAGTTCGTTGTTGCAAATTTAAATCCATTTCTAAAATTGTAAAAAATCGCCAACACACACAGAGATAGATGTACTCTTGGCTACGTAACTTTTGCAAATAACGAGCTATGACGCTAATGTCATAACAGAATGTCAACAACAGATGTACCAACTTAACAAAAAAAAAACAAACAGAACTCAAATCGGAACAATGGGAGCGTCACACGGTTTTTTTTTTTTTTTTTTTTTTTTTGATAAAAGTGATATATTCGATCTGGCAGAAAATTATACCGATCGTTGTACGATCTTAGAAGCTCAAAAAAAAATTGTTCTAGTAAGCCCAGTGGCTCTAGCCATAGACGCACTGGTCTGTTTCTGGATTGAGAACTCTTGTTCATGCCTTTTTAAAAAGCCTTTGAGCCAATCACTTGCTAGACGTGCTTTAAAATCGAAAATTTGTTTTGAGTAACATTTATTAAAATTACCAATTGAAAAGCCAGAGACTTGATATCCGATTAGGTTAACCCAAAGTAACGCGATTCCATCTCTTTGTCATATTTAACGAGCTCAAACTCCATTTTCTTTGTAAAGATGGGTTTTCTTCCAAAAGGAATGTATGATGATTCGGTTGGAGTTTTCGCAGAAGTGAACAATCTATATAGAAGTAATTAGAGTTCCGCGGATTGACTTCTGTTTCATTGAATACCTTTGAAGCTTTAAGATAACCCGTTTGTTCGAACGCACGCATTTAATGGCCTGTTCCATGTCCTCTGGTTTCCATGGTTTGCGCTTTGCTCCACTTTGAACCTTTCTGGCCATCTACATCATAAAAATTCTGGGTTTCAGTTTTTGCCGTCATAAAAGAAAAATGCTGATATGGAATACTATTCCATTTAACCTATGCGTTTGTATTTCACATTGCCAATACTTTACCCTTCTCAAAAATGAAGTTAAGAGTCACTTTCTGTTTATGAATTTTATCATACAACTAGCAACAGACGTAAATACAATTACACTGCTAACGTTCATACCGTTTTACTTCGATCGAAGGAATCTGATAAAATTTTTTCAAATAAAAAGTTCACACCCCAAAAAGTTATGGTTGCCATGAAATTTACTTTTGAATTTTTCCTGTTGTCAGTTTGACAGCTATTTGAAATTTAGAACTAGATTGCTTAAACGTTTTCAGTAACCTAAGATGTGTCTATGGAAAAAGAGTTGTCGCTGAAGTATTTATGGAGGAACAGGGTATTCCATATTATTCACATATTCCATATTACCCTAACTTACTCTACTATATTTTGTCACTTTTAGAGCAAATTTTCGATTGGAGATTGGAGGATTCATATCTAAATTTTGTTTAACGTATCTCAATAGCTAGGCTAACGTGGAGTAAATATTGTGTTCTATCTCGATACCTACCCTCCATATTTCCCTTTCCAAAAGCAGAGACAAAATTCGTTCGACGCCATTACATGTCCTTGATTAAATTAAATGTATATATAGAAACGTTCAGAATTTATGATCTGAAATTGAACAACGCGTCGCCCTTTATAAGCACTGTGCGATACAACAAGATCAATATTCTAAGTATCTTTAAGATGTTCATTCCCTTTAAAAGATTGCTGTGAAGAATACGGTCACATGTAAGTATTCGTAAGTAATTTGGTGGTCGTGGGATTTTTTATTTTAGGAGAGAATGGCAGAAAAATTTGAACAACGTTAGAATATTAAATTTAATTTAAAGTTTGGGAATTCTCAAGTGGTGATGAGTCTTGATTTTATGGGTATAATCAGAACTAGGCTCTAGTTACTGTAGTGGAAGCAAACAACATTCCCGAGGCTCAAAAAAGGTCCGTATCAATGTGAAAGTCATGCTGCCCGTTGTTACAAACGTGAGTTACAAACGGCCGACCATGTGGGCAAATGACAGTTGCAAAATTCATCACGATAAATCACCCGCTCATTCTTCACTCGTGATTTTGAGTTCTTTGCCAAACACAACAAACTTGTGATCCGTTAACCTCCATACTCTTCAAACCTCACTCTCTGTGACTTCTCACTTTTACTCTAGCTTAAAACTCATTTAAAAAGAATCTAATTTCAGACCAGGTAAGACATAATTCATCTGCAATGGCAGAACCTTTGAGAAAAATGTGTATCAGTTCAAGGGGAGTAATTTGAAGCAGACTAGTGCTGTGTCATTATTTTTCAATGAATGTTGATTGTATGCATAAAAGTCGCATACTTTTTGAATAAACTATGCAGATAGTGATTGGCGGGATTGGTAAAATGTGCAGATTTGATCTATAATCGACAAGCTAGGCAGAATACCGTACTGTTACCGGCTTATTCTTGTATTATAAAACGACGTTTAAACGATATGTTGCATAGTAATTTGTAGGCAACATATTTTCTGATTCGGCAAATGGTTTGGTGAGAACTTTCATGACTTCTTGCATTACAACTTGTTTGTTACTGTGCTATCTTTAGTCGGTCGAGATCCTAGTATGATCTCTAGTATTCTCCCTTGGTCATATCTATCGACTATCTACTGAACTCTTACTTAATATTTCAAGGAATTACTGGCGGATTTGTAATATGAATACCTTTGCAATTATAAAGACACCATGGCTCTGTCCAAAAAGCAATTTATAAAAGTTTCTGGTCACATTTCTTCCCGTTCTCTACGAGGACAGCATGACATATTTAATCGACACTTTATTTTAGAAGATGGATTTGGAATTCGAATATCAAGGGAATTAAGATTTATCGGAGCATCTAGAGCTTACCCAGCCGTCCTAGAAAGAGCCCTTGTGAAACATAACACGTAGTTAGATCTCTTGTTTAATCTTTCAAAGTATCCATTTCTTCGTCATATATGAACATTAGACTACCTGTAGCCATCAAAGGTCGAATTAAATGGATTCATTCGTCAGCAAAACTAATGACAGGTACTAATTAACTCATTTATAGTTCTAGCGATGCGAGCTTTATTTGAGCCGTTTATATATTAAGAATTAAGTACGAAGAGATAATACTGAGACTATACTTTTGGTTCTGAAAAGTATAAGCCGCTTATACTATTCTTTTTGCTTTGATCTGTAAAGATTTTTCAGATAGCAATTTAAATGTTTTCTGATTATATGTTATATAGTATCATTAAGATCATCAACAGCTTCTTCTACCTTTAAGAAGATTAAGAAGTTTTAACAAATTTGTAAACTTCTTTTTTAAAGCCTGCAAAGCTGGTATTTCTTTTATTGTTCATCCACAACATGGTTTTCACACAGGTCGACTTAACACCCATCCAATATGTCTCTTTATTATCTGACATAACACCTAATAGTATTTTGCAGCTGGAAAGGACTTAAGCACACTTTTCGAAAGGATTACATCCTCTACCATAAAATTTTGTGTAGTTTTCATACAGGAGCTGATTTTGGACTAAACTTTTACCAAGTCGATTACAATCAACGAAGATTTAAGTTTGTCGGAGCCTGTTTCGTTGACATGAGGTAGCGCTTCTGAGAAGTAACCGGTGATTCATGGCATCGGCTAAGTCTCGCCGATTGGCTAAAGTGACACTCGAGATAAGAGGCAACGAGCTCTAGCAACACTGATTATAAATCAGTTATGCTAAGTAGTTTAAGTAGGTTCGGTTGCATAGAAGCATCAAATTCTAAATAAATTGTAAACATCATCAAGGTTTTGTCAACAATTTTTTTTTTTTTGGAAATCTTATATGTACTCATAATACGGAAGTTTATTCTTATGATAGATTTTAGGCTAAAAGGCAATAGGTAAACTTAGAGTATTCGGTAAGTGCTAGTAAGCTAAATTAAGTAATTAATGTGGTTAGATTAGATTTAAGTATTTTTGCCTAGCATGTAAGTTTATATTTTCAATGAGGAGTTTAAAAATCTCCAAGGGTGCTGCTGGTACACACCTCATAATAGAAAATGTAATCGAAAATCATCAGGGATATAAAGAAAACTGTTAGACGAAGAGAAGAGTATTAGGGTTTAAGACAAGAGGACACAGGCATGACCATCAACAAAACAATCATATATATAATTTAAAGTATTTCCATTCTGTAAATATTGTAAGAAAATAAAGAAATTCCATTCATTAACTTTGCTTTGAACAAAAATCAAAAGAGCAACTTAAAAGGAACCCTTACCCTATAACCATGAGAGTGAAAAAATCACTCGTCTGCCTCATTCAATTCTCCATTGTAGCGATGACATCAGAAAGCATAACAAATCGTCTTGAGTGATTAATGATTATCTCGGTAACCCTCCAAAGGTGATTTGTGCTTTGAAAAAATCTCTCGCAGTTCATAACATGCGAACTCACGATCTAAATTTCATTTACTTTACTTAACCAACGACAGACGACAAGCGACACGTTAACCTCCTCTGACAGTTATCACGATCGTTACGCATAGACAAGGCTAACAGGATCACATAATAAAATTTAAGAAAAGGGTTAATCTAGCGTGCAAAATCCAGTTTTAATGATGATTGCTATCGTTGTCCACCGAAGCAATACCTAGTACCTACCCATATGCCAATGCTGGTTTTACCTACCTTCTGCTCGACTAAGGACCTAAACGAGTGCAAAAACATGTGTCGAACAATTTATGCACATGGATTGACTTCTTATTCGCATTTGAGTGAGTTCTTAATTTAACAATGTTTATTGGAAGCGACTTGAGATGCGGATAGTCATTTGCAAAACGTATATCTGATCTCGTTAATTCACGAGTCAGTTAATGAAATTCATGATACCCGACTGTGCCTATAGAATCAGTGATTTAAGATCGCTTATAAGTGCGCGTGGAATTTCTGGGTAGTAAGAATTTGGTTCATTGTCAGATTATTTTAATGAGTATGTGACCAATTTGTTACCTTTAACAAAAAAAAAAAACCTGAATTTGATGTGAACTTTTTTGGCGACATTCAAGTTCTTGTACGCACGGCCGACGAAAGTAAACTTTAATTTTGAAAAATTATATCGGATAATCTTCATTTATAAGTCGATATATTGTAATAACGTGAAGACAAATTTTCTTAAATGTCCCATTCCGGGTAGCTAACGCAAAACGGAGAAAAAAAATTCTGATTTTGTTGAAGGTAACCAAGTTTAAATAACTTAAATAATTAATGGAAAAAATACACTTTAAAAACACACTCTTCACTCAATTCAATCTGATAAGATGTAGAGATAGTATAACATGCAGGATGATAAAACCTCTTGCTTTTTAGTTTTCTTAAAGAATAAAAACCAAACAATCTTCGTCGAATTTCGCTAATAAATTTTCTTTTGTTCTGTTAATTTAACACATTAAGAAACTTAGCATTGCAAATTCCTGTCGGGAATCTTAGTAGTGGGATGTCGTTGTTCACCTTATAGAACATATCGACTGCCTGTACTTTAGTTTTGGGAGGCACTAAAGTATGGAGAAAACCTGGCTCTCAACTTTGGACCTTTCTTACAAAGTCAGTGTTTCTGTATAGATCTCACAGTTAAGTATTGCATTTTCCTAAAAGAAATAACAAAAAATCCAGAAACTTTTATTTGTATAACAATCGGACGCATTATATTTATTGTTGAAAAGCCCATGCTTTTAAAATCGAGTCTTATAGAGTATTCATCGTCAGGTTTGATTTTCAATAAACTTTTTTTGACAGATCACGCGTGACATATATCAAACTGCTTTGTTATTTTGTTCAGTATCGTTTGGCAAGTCATCACGAAAAGATTCACACCACAACAGCGTTTCCAAATTGTTCAGCTGTATTACGAAAATCAGCGTTCTGTGAGAAATGTTTTTCGTGCGATTCGAGGTACTTACGGTGCACAAAATCGACCTACTAAAACCACTATTGCCAATGCCATTCGCAAATTTGAGTCCCGGTGGATGATACTGGACCGGTTAGACAACATCCAAGACGTAGTGAAGAGACTATAGCAGCTGTAGCTGAGAGTGTACGCGAAAACCGTGATGAATCGATTCGTCGTCGTTCTCAGCAGCTTGGCTTAGCGTATTCGAAAACTTATCGTATATAACGTGAGGATCTTGGCCTAAAAGCGTACAAAATTCAACTTGTGCAAGAATTGAAGCCAGGTGACTTGAATTTGCGTCATATTTTCAGTGAATGGGCTTCAATGAAAATCCGGTGTTGTATAGTGAAATTTTGTTCAACGATGACGTTAATTAACAAAATTTCCGTATTTGGGCTAATGATTGGCCCGAAGAGTACTAAGAGCTACCATTACATCCATTAAAAACAACGGTATGGTGTGGTTTATGGGTTGGTGGAATCATTGGTTCATATTTCTTCAAAAATGAGGCAAATCAGGATGTTACCGTCAATGGTAAGCATTGTCGCGCCATGTTAACGGGCTATGTGCTTCTTGAAATTCAAGCATATGGTCTCGGTGAGCTAGGAGGCGCTACGAGCCATATAGCGCGTGAAACAATGGAATTGTTGAGAAATCATTTTGGTGAACACTTAATTTCACGTTTTGCTACAGTAAATTGGCAGTCTAGATCGTGCGATATCACACCTTTAGGCTATTTTCCCTGGGGATATGTAAAGTCTCAGATCTACGGGAATACGCCAGCTACTAATTGACGCTTTGGAAGCAAATGTTACTCGTGTTACACGCGATCGTGGCCAACATTTACATGATATTATTTTTTAGAAGCAAATGTTATGAATTGTTCTTTTAACCGATAATAAAAATTTTAAGTTCACTTTCAAATTTATGTGTTTTATTTTACATTATAAATTAAACCTCACGATGAATCACCCTTTACAATCGAACGGTATATAAATACTCTAGTTCGCAATTTTCCTTCAGTTGATTTTGCGATATCAAAGGGTTCTAAAAAGTTCTAAAAACCAGCTAAAGAAAAATAGCAAACCAAACACCAAAGAAGTTCTGTCCCTACAGAAAACAATTGAAAAGTATTGAGGTGGTCTTTTTGGATATTCTGGAGATCCCAGCAAACATCTAAAGAATACCTGCTGATTCAGCCACTGACCCAGAAATTGCACAGAAATTTCAATTTCTACTACTTCTTCTCCTGTTTCTACGATAGAGTGAATACAAAAAGCGTTGAGTCTATATCAATTAAACTCCGGGTGGTGATCAGTGAGCTGCTGTTGATGACTTGTCAAAGACAATAGAAAAGGCCCAAAAGAGTCCCGCTCGTAGGGACTACCGTTAAGCCACAGTTAAAAGGGAAGAAGACCTGATGCAAATGCACGACGCAAGCAGTAAGTTCTAAGAGCCCCACTCCTCCTGCGGCTTCGAAAAAGAGTGGCAGATCGGCTGAAGTGACACACACTGAAACGGATTTAGTTCCCGGAATTCAAACTGCGTCCTTTTCTTCCATCTCGCACAGTCCCAAGTGGAAAAAAATCTTATGGAACTCCCTCTGTCGATGAAATCGGCGCTGCAATCAACAAAATATGGACTTCAAGTGAATGGAAATCGGACGATTCAGAAAAAACAAAATCAGTGCCGGGCTTATCTGCACTTAATGTCCGGATAAAACTGGTGCTACAACCATTAAAGGTCTTAGCAGTGTGTTTACCCCGAAACGTCAATTATCTCAAGCAAAGATCTGCAATGTAGAAAACAGATATTTTAGGGTGAAGTGCTCCACAGAGCAAAGTCTTGCTTGGCTACGTAACTCTGTACAGAAAATCTCTTCCTGATCGGAACTGGCGCATCATCTTCTAGATTTTGGATCAGTTCATGGAAAGAAGAATGTGTTGATGCGTGTTCATATTCAAAATACTTTACTCGATGAAAGAAGTGGAAAACCTATTGTTATTGCAGGGAGAGTAAGAATAGTAAGGGAAAAACGCTGAATAAGCATGCCGAAAAATGCTGTGAGTCAACGTCAGACCCAGGAGTGGTTTGTTCGATTCCGTTCCGTAAATTTCGATGTAAAAGGTGCACCTCGAACTGGTCGGCCTGTCACTGAAAAAGTCGATGAAATTTTGTAAATTTTTATGGAGCAAAACGGCACGGAAATGTCTAGAGATAGCGGAGGCACTAAACATCAGCCGTATGACAGTTTGGAATCATCTAAAATGAGCAGGCTACTCAAAGAAGCTCGATGTTTTGGTGCTACAAGAATTAACGCAAAGAAATTTAATTGACCAAATAACTATCAGTAAAACGCTACTGAAACGTAACGAAATGGAACCATTTTTGAAGCAATTCATTGCGGGCGATGAAAACTGGATTATATACGAGACTATCCAAGGCAAGCGATCACAAATGACTTCAAAGCTTGGATTGATTGCAAACAAGTTTATGTTGAGTGTTTGGTGGGATTGGAAGGGAATTGTCTATTATGAATTCCTAAAACGTGGCGAAAGGATCGACTCGATCCTCTACTGTTCACAACTCAACCGTTTGAATGAAGCTTTCCAGAAAGAACGACCAAATTTGGCCAACAGAAAGGGAGCTATTTTCCATCATGATAATGCTAGGCCACACACATCTTTGATGACCCAGAATAAATTGGCGGAGCTTGGTTGGGAAGTTTTGATGCATCCACATTATAGCCCGGACCTTGCACTCCCTGACTACTATTTGTTTCGGTCTTTACAAAACTCTCTTGATGGTAAAAAGTTAGCCGACTGAAGAGTCGATGAAAATCACTTTTTTTCCAAGTTTTTCGCTAATAAACCACAAAAGTTCTACACCAATGTAACTACGAAGCTACCCAGAAAATGGCAAAAGGTCATAGATAATAATGCCCAATATGTACTTGATTGAAATTGATTTTGAATAAAGATTTTTTTTTTTTTTTTTCAAAATGTACCAAAAAACCGCGGAGACTTTTTATATAACCGGTATTTCTTTTCAAAAATTCGATATACAATTCAATAAAATATCACAACATACATGTCATAATCAATTTTTTACAATACAATAATATTATATATATATGAAAATATAATCATGAGATATGTACTTATATAAAATTAGCATACTTTGTGGTCAGAAGGATCAATAAAGCAAGTGTACAACTTATATTAAATTAGATCTGTGGGAGGTTAAAAAGTACGATTGAAAAAAAGACAAGGTATGAAAAATACGTGTAATTTTTATGCGTAAAAAAGTATGAAACAACAAAAAAGAGAAAAAAAGAAGAAAAACAAAATGGAACTACAAGTACAATATATGTGTATGTTATATAAAAGTATAAGCTAAATGAGCTAGGTACTAATGTGAACAAAGCGTGGTGAAACTGATTTTTACTGGCTCAAATAAAACAAATTAAATGATTACTTGAAGAATAGTTTCGACTCTCGAAATTAACCAAGCTTTAAGTTTTTTTTTTTTTAAAATGGATGTTTCTGTGTAATTGAATCAATATTATGAACGGGACTTGATTCTCAGATAATTCAGATAATAGCTATTACCACCCTATATAGTTGGAAAAAAATATATATATCTATAATATAACAGATATTTACATTCGTTCAAAAAATAACCCGCTACTTGAACTTACTAACCAATTAACCGGTCGAATGTACCAAAATGAAAACTTCTAGAATAAGATTGTGATCGTATATCAAACATCACCGATCTAATAAAAAACAGGTAATTTCATCGAAGTGTAAATACGAATAGCCGTGAAGGAATAACTCATTCAAATCAGTGGTTTTAACAGTACTGAACCTTCTATGTATTTAACGAGAGTGGTATTTGTTTATGTGAAATCTCTTCTCGATATTTCGTAGATCTTGGATCTAAGAGACACGCGATTCTGTATAATGAAATGATGATAGTCGACCTGACGCCTAATCAGTAGAGAGAGAGGGAGATCTTCCTTGTTTCACTCCATAAATAATTCACGATCATATTACATATTATATACTTATATGAGCGAATTATAGACAGGTCGATAAAAGACACGATTCAAAGTTTACGAATAAATACAGTGAAACATCGCGACTTCAAAAGATCTGAAAATCCTCTCCATAAATAAGAGTACTACGCCATATGTATGACGACTTTTAAACGAAGCGAGGATAACCAGATAATTTGAAGGCAGTATAAAAAGTTCGCTGCTCTTTGGCATGTCTGCCTAAATATGAACGGACTTATAACCACCATAATTTTTTTGCAGTAGCAGCGCATTCTGGCGGTCAAGGAGGTTACTTTTCACTCCACCTAGTATAATATTAAGTATTGAAGTAAGTTTAAGACGAAAAATTATTAAAAAGTGCGAATACCGTTACAAATTAACATGAGTCACCTCAGATAGTAGATGCAATTTCTATTGTTCGGGGTAGAGCAGCTGCTCTCTAAGTGCATATTAGAAGCAAACGCAGTTTAGTATGCTTTGAGTTTCGGGTTGATTCAGACGTGTTAGTCGAATTCTGAGTGAAGTGAAAGAAAAATAATATGGAAGAGCGGGTTTTGCTAGGTACTTTTACTTCACATATATGCAACATTTGTACATTTTTTAACATCAGTTTTGTCACAATTTTGATAAAATTTAAATTAATTTAATTTTTTACCTATAAAATAATATAATACTTTTAACTTTAGAATGAGTGCAGCAAAGAATGAAGCTTATTTGAAAACGATTTTCAATGAAGACGAAAGTGATTATAACGGATTGTCTGATAGTGATGACGATGACTAGGTCCCGCAGTCCATTTAAAACCTTCCAGTTTCGGATAACGATTTAGATAATGAACATTCACAATTTTTTGAAGATACAGAAGGAAATGTCCTCGAGCATGCAGAAGAACAACAAGAAGATGAGTTCCAAAGTGGTGAGAGTGAGGATAACGATGAAGTGGAAACCGAATCAACAGGTAGCAGATATTTTTTTGCTGATTATAAAAGAAATAATAATTTTAGTTTGCAAATATTAAATTTATATTGGAATAATTACTAATTCTAGGATCAGTATCTAGAAGTTTTATTGCGAAGGATAAAGCTATGTGGTAGGAGACAGCAAAACATCAAGATCAGGGTAGAGTTCCCAATGTTTAACGTCAACGAAGTGGGCCTCATCGCAGTACAAAAACGCTGTCGATAAGCGACACATTCGGAAAAACATTAACAGAAAACATGGTGGATATTATTGTAATTTGCTTGTGCAAATTACAATGCAGACCATCCAAATTCTCAACGACAATAGAAGGCTCTTGTAATACAGGAAATGTATTCATTCTTCCCCGTTTTGATTTGTGCTGATGCTGATAATTCCATTAAAGATAAAACTTTTGACATCTGGCATTCCAACTCGTACTATTATATCGCGCAACAATTGGACTTAATAGATTTCACAACATTATGCGATTTTTAAAATGCGATGATGCCAATACTCGCAGTTAACGCAAGAAAGAAGATAAGGCAGCTCCAATCCGCGATTTATGGATGATGCTTAATATAAATTTATCTAAAATGTATACGCCTACAGCAAATTTAATAATTGATGAACAACTATGATATACCCTATCCTTTTCGCAGCTGTACAGAATTTGCTCAATATCTGCCTACAGAGCCAGCCAAGTGTGGCATAAAAATCTAGTGGACTTGCGATGCTAAAAACTAGTATCCTCTGGTATTTTTTGCACTGGCAAAACGAATTATACTTATAAAAAAAAACAAGGAGAAAAAGTGGTAAAAGAATTAGCATTTCCGTACTGAAGGAGTGGAAGAAATATCTACATGGATATTTTTTCTACAACTCTACCCGTTGAAAATCACCTGCTATCGTGGAATCTAACCAATAAAAAAAATAAATAAACGAACGACGTTTTTTTTGCGCAAACTTAGTAAAGAATTTGCCAAGCTAATGATTGAAGCACGCATGACAAATCCTCAAGTGAAGCTACTACAAAAGTTGCTATTGAAAGCATTATATGTCGTCAAGTAGCAGCTATCGAAGAAAATCCTGTCCATCGGTTGAGCGTGAATAAACGGGAAGAAAGAAAGTCACGGGATCCTGTTATATTTGTCACAAAATGACAATAAAAAGACGGAGGAAAACGCGCAAGAACTACAGTGAATGTCAATTGCCGGTTTGCGATGAACATTCAAAAAATATTTTTAAATGCATCGAATGTAATACTTTGATGTTGTTCTTATTGTTGCTTTTTGTGTTATATACTCTTAGTAATTTCTTAGGCATCTTATTTAAAATGCGTTTGAAACTCCCTGTTTAATTCCCAGACACTTTTTTTGAGGCTTAGAATATTTCATTTAAGCGCAATCCTTAATACTCGGAGTTGTTTATTTATAAGAACATTAATTCATCCTTCATGTTTATCTGTTTGGAACAGGCGTATTATAAGATAATTTTATAACTCGTTTAAAAAATCAAGAAAACTAAACGGTATTCTAATCCATCTTTCTAATGCATTACATTTATCCGCAGTGCGAAGCGTCTCCGGTTCAGTAGGGCGGTAGGAAGTCGTGATATGAGGGATGTTGCTCGGCAGCATCAACAAATTTGGTGTCTAGTTGAAGGAAAAGAAACTTGGTCGTCTAATTCCCGCAGTACTAGGTAGCTCCATAGGAAGCAAGGTCGGTCGTTTTTATTAGCCGTGGCCGGCTTACATAGTTTTAGATAATGGGTGACTTTCTCTAAAATAAGAAATAACCCATAAAAAAAATGTAATTGTATGCATTTAGGTAGGTAGGTAGATTTAGGTAGGTTAAGTAGATTAAGATTTATATTTAGATAGTTTATAGGTTTAATTTTAAGTTTTCTTAGTTTTAGTTTTAATAAATGTTAAAATAAAAATAAAAATAGAATGTTAAAATACGTCGAAAGACATAGTTTAAGTGTTAGGTTTAATTTAGAGTGCTCGCATGGGGCCAGTAAGTTAGAATAATATAATTTTAAGTTAATTAAGCTAATTTTTAAGGGTTTATAAGAATTAATGAAGGAACTGAAATAAAAAATGCATATGCATTTAAACTGAAACTGAAAATTTATATTTATACCCAACAATATCTAGTTGCTTAAATAAAATCCAATTTTCTGTCGATAAAATGTAAGATAGTATTAACATGAGTCAGATTTAATGCCCAGAAAGAAACAAGTTAAAGATACAATCTAAACACTAAGTATCGTTTCTATAAACATATCCGCAGTTGGCTAATAAGGTAAACCAATATACCATATTTCGACGAAATAAAATGATTATAATTCTCAACCACAAACACAATAACTCCAATAACCAAACCTGGTGTTACGGAAACAAATTGGCAAATTTATAGCAACACTAGAACAACTAGAACGTTTAAGTCATAAATTATTTTTGACTTCAGCACCTAGCAGCCTACTGCCACTGCAACTCACCGTACAAGTCTGTGTTATGCTTTTTGAAACTCTCGCTCATCGGTACACTTTGATTAGCCCACACACATGTCCACAATGAACCCCAGAAAAGAGTCAACCGTACACCAAAAACAGCCAAGGATCAATTTCCAGTCACTGGGCACTATACAAACTAAGTGCCGACGCGCCAAAGCCCAGCCGTTTTTCTTCATTCTTTCATTCCGCCCCATTGGACTTCGGCGGCACAATGGCGGTGGTGGCTCCTGGCAAACACACGCGCCTCGCAAAACGAACGGCACTTGTGCGAATTTGTGCAATCCGAATACTAAAGTGGTTTATTACTTAGTTCCCTATAACTAAATTATAAGCTATGACCGTTTGTTGCTCCTGCGCATCGTTGTCGGTGGTGTAGCCAAACAGCATTGACTCCGTCGCGTAATCCTTAAAAGGAGAACAATTTGTAACCACACTCTAACAAATGAATGTGCGCACTCCACCACCACCAAAATGCTATTGAAATGAACGCAGAAGGATGCGAACCGATATTACCAACATAAGTGCAAGGTAAGAGAAGGTCAATTAAATGCGTGTCCATCCAATCGTCCCGATCGACCGTATAGCTCTCCCTAAACGAATGTTAATAAATTTGAGACCAATAACTTCATGGATACCGAACAAGAAACCGAGAAACACTCATATACCGTTAATAAGTTTGTGACAATCCGCCCCGAAAATGGAAGCTTTGACATAATATCATCAAATGATCTCACGATTATTCCACGTGACAAAACTTGTTTTGTTGGGACGTCGGAGAAATATGCGATTGTGGCCGATATAGCTGGTTGCAGTAGATTCCCATGTTTGTTTGAAAGGATAGCAACAGAAATAGCAATACGTATAGTATCGCCAAAACCAATAACACTGCGAATGGATGTAGCGGTTAAACTTAAAAGGCTGATGGTGGGGTGGTTTAGGTATGTTTGTATGCTCCTATGTACGGGCGAATGAAATGAGGTGTCTATCCAATGGTCTTTTCCAATTGTGACATTTGAATGGACCGTAGTGACGTATTTATTCAATATGGCAAATCTTTGGCAATTTATGTTTCAATAGAGGAATAGAGCAATTGATTCCACTACATAAGTGGCATACGAGTATGTATCTTTCTTTTTTCCTTCTCTTTTTTTGGTTGAGGTTAATGCATTTGGGCGTATCTACAGGTTAGGCAGGAATACTTCTTCCCTATTAGTTCCGTGAAGTGTTTCAAAAATTATATGCGGTGAGGCATCTCTACGGTGATTCTAAATTTTGAATTGTGTTTTATTTTGTTTAATTTCGAAAATCGATTTAATTGTTCTATTTCCATCGCATGGGTTTTCGGACTTGAAATGACTTTAACCAACGAAATTGTAGAATAAAGTTTCAGCATTATAATCATTAACATTAAGTTTTTTGCTTGGACGGCTTGCTTGTTATAATGTTATCGCCTATAGTTGTTTGAAAATATTTTTATATGCGAATTACAAACATAATCTTTTTTTCAGTTTTCATACTAACAATGCATTAATTCTTTTTTTCTTATTAATTACTCACCCATTTTGGGCTCTTGATCGTCAACTTTTCATTTCTAAACTCGTCCTAACTCCTTTATTTTTTTCGTTGTTTTACCCCCTCTGGCTAAGGGTAGCTTCCTCAATTTAATGATGCCATCTGTTTTATCGTGGCTCTGTAATCTCTGTGTTCTTTGTTCTCTGTGTTTTCTGTGATCGTATGGAAGCTGTCGGTGGAATATTTCCATCATGCCATTGGCCTGTGGGTAGTAAGCCGTGGTGCGGATGCGCGTTATGGCGAGGAACTTGGTTATTTCCTTGAAAAGCTTTGACTCAAATTGTGAGCCTTAATCAGTGGTTATTACATTCGGTACCCGGAATCGATGCATATGTTCGTTCACGTTAATCTTGCGATTGTTTCCGTGTTAATATCTAACATTTGGTAAGCCTCTGGCCATTTGGAGAGTTTGTCGAGAATTGTGAGTAAGTATTTAAAGTTATTAGACAGAGGAAGTGAGCCGACTATGTCTGAGTGAATATGATGATATCTATGATACCTGCAGGGATTTTGATTTGATCCAACGGCGATTTGATGTGCCTATGCATTTTTTCTTTCTGGCTTCATGGTTTCTTTTACATTCTATCGATCTTGTTTCGTGTGATCCAAATTCCTGAATGTGCAAGTGAATGGATTTCATGAATTAAGAGCTTGAATTCGTTTGGCGGAACATACTTTTTGGATGCAGGTAACATATCTTCAATAGATCAACTTCGACACTGGAATTGTTGGGCGGCTGACAAATAAATTGAACGAGTTCTTCATCTGCGTCTTAGGCTACGGCTAATATTTTGAATTATGTGGATGAAAAACAAACTCTTGACATATCGCTTGTAAATTGTGCTATGTAGTCCAGCTGCCGTTCTTGTCTAGCACCACGTTTCGTTTTTGTTGTAAGCGCTGCCGTAAGCGGCTTGTGGTACTTAAGCACCGAAAAATTTTACCCTCTACAAAATTCCTGAAATGTTATATTGCCATGTAATAAGCGAGCAGATTATCGATATTTTGTAGGGGACAGCTGTTAACTGTAAACTGTAAATGTTAAATTTCAGCCCCAATGTCAGTCTTAGATACAGCTGTTGTGATACTGAGCTTTGCATTTCCTTCTAGGTGTAACAATCATCAACAAGTCGTCGCTTTGCATTTTCGAATGCCTTTTGGGTAGTCTGAAGTCCAAGTCATAACTTTTGATCTAGTGTTACTCTAAGTTTTGCTAAGTGTTACTCTTAGCGACCGAGTTAAAGCAAGTACATTCCCTCCTACTTGCTTTAACTCGATCGCGGCACCACTGAATCCCATTTCTTTAAATATCAAATCACATTTTTAAAGTTTGATACGTAGGCCAAAATCCGAAAGCCATTGGAATAGACATTGGAATTGGCTTCAGAATATAAAGATAAAGATGGCTGACAAATCCTTATTTCGACCAAATATTGTAGTTAAATTCATCCCTTGCAATTATGAGATTGCTGCTATCTAAGAATCTTGGATGTGATGCACTACCGTGTGTTTGAAGAAAAAAGTTGAAGTCGGCTGGTTCCATTAGAGAAGAAAAGTCTACTAAAATTGAATTATACTTCTGTTCTACCGCGAAGAATCGTGGGATTGTCATAATTTGTTGACTGATATGCCAGTAACCATTCTGTTCCTCAGAGGGTCAGTGAGTTTTGAATTTTTAACATCTACTACAAGACCGCATAGTGACCTATGCGATCAAGGAGATTAGTTAAACACGTGTCTGAACCCTAGACCTGTACATAGATATTTTGCACCAAAGACTTTAATGGACGAACCATTGCCTACAAAGATGAATTGGTCTGGTTTTGTGAATTGGACCTAGAAGACGTCAGCGGAATCTATTAAAAAGGTAATACATACTGGAAATTAAGTTTTTAAAGCACTTAACACTCAATTGGGGATATCCACACATAACGAGAAAGAAAGGTTTTTGGGGCTCAGTGGTTATTTCGCTCCATGAGTTGCATCCAACATTTATTGGGGGGGGGCTAAATTATGAGTGTAAATCATCTCACGTGATTTTAGTTGTCTGAAAAAGAAGAATGTCTTTCTAGCATGGCTAGTGTTTAACCCCGGACCATCCGATTTGACAGCCAATATACTACCACTTGATCCGTGGCCACCCAGGGAGCTGATTACACTGTTTATTTTGTCGGAATGAGCTGCGATGGAGAACGCGCACGTATTTTCCTATAAATATCAACAGCTTCTTCCAGCAGTTCTTCATTTTTTATTTATTTATTTATTTTTTTTTATTATTATTATTTTTTTTTTTTTTTCTTGAGCTATACCTTTTTATCAGTGTAGAAAGCCTACTCTTCCATGATTCATAAATCAAGCTTTCTGTGTTAATCGTAGGTCTACTAGCCAGGGTTTGTAGTCTGCGGTAGAATTCGGACGGTTTTTTGTCTTTAATCTCTTCACTTGACAAAAGTGCCATTACTCGTTTACCTTCGCCTTTTTTTAAATTTGAGTAAAGGATATGAGGAAGCGCTTAAACAAAATAGTGATATTTGGATTGTTCGATCGTTATATTTATTAACGCGAATTTTAATTCCACCTGGATAAACAAACAGCGGGTATTTTTTTTTTTCAATTGTCTGTCAATTAAATTGCAACTGCTCCAGTTTGGAATTATGGCACGCAGCCGAGGGTGGATGAATAATTTCTGCTGGCATTAGCATCGGTACTAGCTGGATGTTGTTTACCCTTACGGATAATTCTACCGCGGCGCAAGAAAGGAATAAAGGCTTTCGACTTGCAAAATGTTTCTTGTTAATATTTATCTATCTATATATCTAAATATAAATTTTACAATAATAAATAATGTCTTGTTTTAAAAGAACAACAATGTATGTATTGTATACTCATATACTCACATTATTTTTTCTGCAATGCTTGTTTTAGTCCTTCGTTTGGTTGATTGCTGATTTTACGATAACTGTGATGATGATCGCGGTGCTGAGAAGATGTGTGTGTAGGATGTTGGCGAAATTATTCAAAACTACTATAAAGAGAAAACGACGAAGACTAGCACACCAAAACGAAAGAAGAACATGAAACAACACACAGGACAATAAAATAATTAAAAAAAAAAAACGAAGAATCAGGCTCTTTCGAACCAGGAAAAGTAAAAGAAGTCAGTTGAGGCACCCCAGCCAGTTAAGTTTTTTTTATTTGTTCGTCAAATTTTCTCCGAATTTTACCTAGATCGAATAAAAAAAACCCGTAGTCATTCCTTATTTTTTTTTTCCTTGAATATCGATCAGTAATTCAGCTGGGCATAATTTCTACATATTTTTTGGTCGTTCAACCGGGATTTCCCGTTACAAATCAACTACTATAAATCCAGAAAGTACCGTCACAGAAAAAAAAAAAAGAATCAGACAGCAAGCCGTTAAGCAAGTGACTCAGAAGTGCTGGTGAGACGAAGAAGTAACCGGAACAGCAGCCTGAGTAATTGAGATGCGACAGTAGTTGTCAGTGAAACAAGGCCGGAATTATATTTCATTTTTTTTGATAAACATTTGTTTGAAAATTACTTACTAACACTTATTCAATTAAATAATTGGAGTTTAGTATTTAAATTGATTAATTAAGTTCTGGAATACATTTTTTTTTGAATTAATAATTTTGTAAAGGTTGACTCCACTGAAAGAAAATAGATTTAGAGAAGATAAAACTAAGAACAAAACTTAGAGAATTAGGTTTATCAACCACAGAAAATAAGATATACCTGCAGACCAGGTGTTGGGATACTGCAAACTGGCCGAGGTTGTGGATGATGATCCAGCAGATACAGTGGAGGAGATCAAGAACGGACTTTCAGGCAGAAAAGTGGTGTGGGACAGCGAAAAGTTTCAGGTGGAGCTGTGGCAGAACAGACATGAAATCCAACGAGTGCCGTTAAGCGCGTTTAATTTCACGGACGTCGAAAACAGCATACCACAGTTTTCAGGTGAATCTTCGTAGAACATTAATGGTTAGATCGACAAATATGCAAGCACTGCAGTGGTACTGGGCTGGAATGGTTTGCTAAAATATATCTATGACCGGTGGCTCAAAGTGGGTGCAGCAAGACTATAAATTCAAATCGAAAAGAATATTCTTAATTGGGAGTCACTGAAGGCAGCCTTGAAGAAGGAATTTGCTATCAAAATTAGTTCAGCAGAAGTACACCGTCGGTTGAAAGGTCGACGAAAGCTACCAGGTGAAATATTGCGCAAGTACCTTTACAAAATGGTTGAAATTATGAAATCAATCGAAATGGATGAAACATCTTTAATCGAATACTTTATAGCAGGCTTCAAGGACGAAAGAAGATATCATGTTGAAGCAACAACTATAGGAGAGTTAAAGCGTAAATTGAAAGTCTATGAGCGAGTGAAGCAGCAAACAGTGGCTGATGATTATCCGCAAAAGTGGCAATCGTTGGCATTATCCGCGAGACCTGGAACATCTGCATTGGTAAAAATGGAAGTTCAGAAAAAGTATTTCAAGCATGGTAGTTCAAACTATCTGGCAAGGGCATGCACCCAGGGGTACAAGTGTTTCAAGTGTGGAAAATTAGGTTATTTTTTCATTTTTCATTCGAATGCAAAGTTCAAGAAGCAGTAGAGGTAAAATCGAGGCCACAATTTGGGTACAAAATGAAAGCACTTATGAAAAATGTCTTGGTATACGGCATTAGAGTGGAAGCACTGATAGATGCTAGTTTTATTTCCTCAGTTGCAGTTGATTTCGGAGCCGGCAGTTTTAGTAGGGCTTGGAAACAAAGATGTTTAGACGTTGCGGTATTTAAGTGTAACTCTTAAAATATAGTTAGATAGTATTTTATTTCCTACGAAGCTCTAGGTTGTGCCTGAACGGGACATGGTTTTCTCAGTAGTATTTGATACGGGCGTTATGAAGCAGGTGACGGTTATCATCCAAGATAACGATGCGAAGTTTAGACGAAAGATAGTAGGAGAAGGTGTTAGATAAGACGTTAACTCAACAGCAAAGTAAGGGAGATGAAGTCAAATATAAAAACAAATCTAAGGATGAAAATAGTTTTAGATACGGAGGCGTGTTGAGGCCAATTGAAGTTCATGGGAAGGCGCTAATTGATGACGTTGGAAAATTTACAGAAGGCATCATTGTTCACGACCCTCGGTTTAGTTAACGGATTCTTTCATGTACACTTGGATCCAGACTCCAAAATGTATACTTCATTTATAGTGCATAACGGCCAGTATGAATTTCTGTAGATGCCGTTGGGTATATGCAACTCTCCAGCAGCGTTGACAAGGTTTGTCATGACAGTCCTGATTTTTTTAATATATTAGCGTATAATTATTATACCAGCAGAGGCGATAAAGCGACTGAAAGGGTACTGGAAGTATGAAGTACACACGGACTCAACCATTTCTACAGCGACGGAAAAATTTCTTATGGTTCGTGATAGAAGATGGCAGAAATCGATTGTCAACGGAGAAGATGGAAGTAGTACTCACTTCATATTTCCAACGCTTTGTAGAGGGGTACGAACTCAAAGCCAAACTATTGAGTTACATTTTGCGGAGTTTACAATGAGAATACAGCAGCGAGGAACTTAAGAGATCTTGAATAATGCGTCAGTTGAATAGCCGGTCCTCAAATTGTTTGATCCAAATGCAGTCACTGAAAGCCTACGCCAGCAAATTCGGATTTTCTTTTTTTTTTTTAAAGAACTTAACACATAAGTGGGTATGAATACACTTAAAGTGCCTGAGCACGTGTTAGTTTTTGGGGAAATGGAACATAGAGAGAAAGATAAATTTTAGGACTCAGTGGTTATTTCGTTCCATGGGTGGCATCCAGACGAAAGGCAGCAACGTATCGCACTAACGATCTTGTCGCTGTTAGACGCACGCAGTTTGGTCCCGGGCTAAAACTCAAATATCTTTTACCCTACAAGGTGGTGAAAGGCTGCCACAACTACCGCCACTGACAAGACGAGAAAGTCGGGGGCCACAGGGACAGACAACCTTATTCAGGCCGAATAAGACCGTAGAGCGGCCGAGTATAGGATGTGGACGAAGACCAACAAACAAAACGAATGAATAATATGAAACAAAAGACAGAGCAATAAAAGAACTAAAAAAAGAGTCAGTCTCTTTTGAATCAGGAGAAGAAAAACAAATTAGTTGAGTCATTCCCGCCAGTTAAGTTGTTTTTATTTGTGCGAAGTTTTAACTTTTCTTCAAATTTTACGTAAAATGGAATAAAAGCATTTCCTTTTTTTTACTTTGAATATCGGTCAGTAATTCTACATGTATGTATGTACCTAGTCCTGCCACAAGTTCTGTTAGACAATTTCCAGCGTTTATCGTTCAAAACTTTTTTGTGACGTAAGTGCCAGTTATCTTATAAATACTGTGATGTGATTTCCGGTTGACTGAATGATTGATTTTATATTTTCACGTTGTTGTTGGGAATGAACATTTAATTTATTTTTTGCTGCTATTCGCCTTAATGCAAATACATAGACAGTGGACAAATAAACTATTTGGCCATTCTAATATTCTTAACACACTAAGAATCGTTTCAGAGAGCATCTTTCAACAAAGACTTTCATGCCAGCATCCCCTTTAAATTTTTCTGAGTGGAAGATGCCTTCACGGAAGACAAGTCAATCCATTTGTATACGGATGGATCTAAGACTGACAACAAAATTTTTAATCGCGAAAATTTTGGCGATTAAAGAAGTTCTGTCCTAGCTGAACAAAAATTTTATCTCTGCAAAGGATATCCACCGCTATCAAATCTCTGGGCTGAGTTCCATGAAATTCTTAAACTTTCCTTGATTGCCGATCATCTCTCGGGGAGATGAAAGAGTAATTCAACTTTCACCTCTGTTCTTTAGCATCGCATAGAGATATTCCACATGAAAAGGTATACCGATCGCTACGTGCAAACTAATATTAAAACTGAATGCTATTAGAAGAAACAATCTTAGCTGGACTGTTGGGTCAACATGCCTAGCGACCGAACGAATTTGGCCAAAATTGGATTTGAATCGTTCTAAGAGTTCGATATTTTAAAATTGGGAATATTTTAGCGCTATCACAGATGCCATCAGAAAACTCTGGTTGGAAGCAGTCTTCTTCTGTAATGACTTATGCTATTTAAACTATATAGACATTAATAGACTCCTACGCTCAAATCCGTCAGAAGCTCATATCAAATCACGAATCTAAATGGTATTACAATGGGCCAATAAGTCTAAGTGGGTTGATGTTTCCAACAGCTCTTTAACCTTACCTAACCCAACTTAACGTTGTTGAAGACGATCTTCTTGAACTTAGTGGGAAATATGTTTCGAGTACTTTAGTTTGAACAATAACCATTGTTTGAGATCGCCTTGAAATGGGGACGATCTCTGCTGAAAAGTCCGTGCCGTTTCTAAGGGAGGGCACCACTTGAATTAAATCCATACCATTTTCAGTTATTACCAACCTTCAAAAGATACGTGTATAAATTTTACAGCTGTCGGACGATTAGTTCTCGAGATATAGCGTTGTGAGTGAAGCAACTTTTGTTATTGTGAAAAAAAAATGGACTCAAAGAAATTTCGTGTGTTGATTTATCATTGCTTTTTGAAATAGCTTGATAAGTGTTACCCGGACTCTGCACCAGCCGAACGAGACATTCGCAAGTGGATTGAAAAATTTAAAAGTGGTCTTACAAGCACCGAAGATGATGCACGCAGTGGACTTCCAAAAGAGGCTGTTTCAGATGAAAACATCAAAAAAGTCCACAAAATGATTACGAATGACCGTAAAGTGTAGTTGATCGAGATAGCTGAGGCTCTGAAGATATCAAAAGAGCATGTTGGATATATCATACACGAATATTTGGACATGCGAAAGCTCTGTTCAAAGTGGGTGCCGCGTTTGCTCACAGTCGACCAAAAACAACAATGTGTTGATGATTCAGAGGTGTGTTTAAAGCTGTTCAACCACAATAAAGCCGAATGTTTGCGTCGGTATGTGACAATGGATGAAATTTGGCTCCACCACTTCACACCAGAGTCAAATCGGCAGTTAGCTGAATAGCGAGCAGGCGACGAACCTCGTCCAAAACAACCAAAAACTCAACAGTTCGCTGGCAAGGTATTTTCATATTTTCATCGACCATCTCCAAAAGGGACAGAATATCAACAGCGACTGTTACATTGCGTTTGAAGGACGAAATCGCAGAAAAACGGCCGCATTTGAAGAAAAAGAAAGTGCCGTTTCATCAAGACAATGCACCGTGTCACAAGTCGATGAAAACGATGACAAAATTGAATGAATTCGGCTACGAATTGCTTCCCCACCCACCGTATTCTCCAGATTGGGCCCCCAGCGACTATTTCCTGTTCGCGGACCTCAAAAGAATGCTCGCCGGAAAGAGATTTAAGACCGATGAAGAAGTAATCGCCGAAACAGAGGCCTATTTTGAGGCTAAACCGAAATTGGACTACAAAACTGGTATCGAAAGATTGAAAAATCGTTTCAATCAGTGTATCGCCCTCGAAGGCAACTGTATTGATAAATAAAGTTGACTTTTGCGAAAATTTTGTGTTTTGCTATAAAACGGCACTGAATTTTTAGGTGTTATGTCCAGCTGATGACGGATGAAGTGTTTTGCCAGCTTCTTCACAACTGTAAGCGTATATGATGTATGCTTTTTTCTGAGATCACGTCAAAAAAGGAGTACTACATTTGGTTGACCGATTTTACAAGGGACATTAAGTTTATGGTTTCGACAAAATAAAATCATTATCGCTGAACGTATTTATCAACATTTCCAAAAATATTAGGGCACAAAATTTTAAGGAGAAAGAAATGCTTCCACCTCAGAATTCCCAGGATGTTATAGTTTTTCCCTTATTACAGAGTCTGAACAACCACTGCGGTAGTAAGTCTGATCGTCCATGCTCAACATCATAAATCTAAAAAATAAGTAACTACAAATATGAGTGAATCCACTTATTCCAGTACCGCAACTATACTTTTTATATAGGGTTTTCCAATAGGGACTTGACAGCTTTGAATTTAATTTGTGAACGCACTCTTTCACTGATCATCAAACTGTCACTGTCAATAAATTCAGTAAACTCAACATTTTCATTATGGTAAAGTACACTAACGAGCTACGTTCTCCGATTGGGTTCTGGAGAAGATGCGCGCCAAAATGATGAATTTCATCGCAAAATCATCTTCAGTGACGAAGCTCATTTTTGTCTCAATGGGTAAGTTAATAAGCAAAATATGCGTTATTGGTCGGGTGAAAACCCACATGTGCTTCATGAATCACTACTTCATCCACAAAAAAATAACTGTTGACGATAACGATAACGATCGTCACGTTACTGTGAATGGTCAGCGTTATCGCGACATGATCACGGATTATTTTTGGCCTGAATTGGAAGATATGGACTTGGACGACATGTGGTTTCAACAGGATGGTACCACAAGCCACACAGCACACGCTACAATCGATTTATTGAAGAGTCAGTATGGTGAGCGTGTCATCTCAACACATGGGTCAGTCGATTGGCCGCCTCGTTCGTGCGATTTAATTTGTGACGCTTGACTATTTTCTCTGGGGCTACGTCATTGGTTTATGCCAACATGCCGATGACGTTGGAAGAGCTCAGAGTCAACATCAGCCGAAATGTGTGGCCGAGTCGTTGAAAATTGGGTCCAACGAATCGACCGCTGCAAACGTGTTCCCGGTGGCCATATGAACGATGTCGAGTTCCATTCATAAATGTTTTGATTGTACTTTAAGCCAATAATAAAGTTTTTGAAATATCTCAAACGGTTTGCCTTTTATTTAAAAAAAAATGTTGTCAAGTCGTTATTAGAAAACCCCATAAAAGGTGACTAGATTGGTTAGGAGCCTACGGGTTCGTTTGCCAAGCTTAATCAGCGATAGAATGAGAGAATTTTTGATAAGCAAAAGAGTTAGGTTCTGTATAAAAAAAATACATATATCAAATACATACATCAAAAGACAAAATAATTGATTTAATATACCACCGATTTGATGTGTTGTTGGATTTGTTAAGATATTTTGGAGTTATATTATGAAAATGCTCAAATCACTCCATCCAAAATCAGCTATTTTAAAAAAAATATCCCACCGACCATTACATCAAATTTTTATTGAGAGGCCCACATTTAGTATTTTACGAAAACAAGGGATCAATTTAACAATACCTAACAAGTACTTCTTGACTAAACCAGTTAAAATCTGGCATAAGAAAATAAATTGTTAGACTCTTGTTGAGAATTGACAACTCTAAAGAGCACGAATTTTGTCTAGACTTTCTGCCTTCCGATAAATTTATATTTCGAGCTACATCTTCACATTCGCAAAGCAAGTACTTGTATGTTATATTCTTCTCGAATGGCAAGTCAATGCAGAATCTATGGCTGTTCGCGTTTGTCAGTCTGCGTCATCTGGCTATATAAAGTTTAATCATTTCTGTTCGGCCTCTTTTATAATTTTGTGTTTAATAGCACTCCTTATCACATCTGAAATCCTTTTACTTCTCCGCCGTACGAGCCTATATCAAAAAACAACTATCGTGGTGTAAAGTATCATTACCTACGATGACGGTCCCAGAAGTACCCGGCCTGACCAAGACATGGCGATAGTTGTTTGAAAATATCATTGTATTGGAAATAAAGTATAAGGCATATGTTTCAAGTTTGAAAGCGCCACGTTGCTTACTATTTGTTTGGCAGCCATCAATAGTTAACATTGTCAGTGAATTTATGAAAATGGAGAAAATTGGTCATCGTTATGTGATACAATACTTTTATTTGAAAGGCTTCAGCCCAATCAATATAAAAGCTGAACTGGATTCTATTCTGCGTGAGTCTGCTCCTTCGTTTACAACAGTAAAATTTCAGGTTGCTGAGTTTAAATAGTTTAAACTGCCAAGACGAGCATCGCAGTGGTCGACCAAATGAGGTGGCGACTCCAGAAATAGTGAAGAAAATCCACAAAGCAGTACTGGATGATCGTCTACTGAAAGTGCGCGATCTAGCAGGCATTGTAGGCATTTTAAAAAGTGCAGTATATCACATATTATTTAGAAATTTTGACCTGAGAAAGCTGTGTACAAAATGTGTGACGAGTTTGCTCACACTCGAGCAAAAACAGTGTCGTAAAGATGTTTCAATTGAGTGTTTAGCGAAGTTTCACAGCAACAAAGCAGATCTTTTTCGCCGTTTCATAACACCAACGCCAGTTTTAGCCCCCTCGAAATATGTTCTGTTCCCAAACGTGAGATAATGGCTCAGTGGCCAAAGATTTTCCAACCAGGAAGAAGTGATGTCGGCGGTCAATTGCTATTTTGAGGAGCAAGACAGTTCTTATTATAAAAAAAGTATGGGTCGGGTATTTTTGGGACTACCGATCTGCCTTCCCAAGGATGTGATAAGATTCACATGTTAAATCTTAATTTCTCCAATATGATTTTTCTTACTATGATGCTCGTTTCGAATATTTTTGCGATTTTTTTTTTTGTATTATGTTTACCGCAAACTTCTGTATTACAATAAAACAAAAAACATTTACTTTTGGTTAATAAATCCAGATTAGACTTAAAAAAATCAGAAGCACAATAGTGCCATATTTTCTTTGACCGTTACTTAAAAATATGTAAGTGATAGGACATGCTATGTAGTTTACCTCCATGACACTGTGATGACCAACCATTAGATGTCGTTCCCTTTTCATCGATATCCCAATAATAATGTTCCTTCCACGCAATCTTCTTTATGATGACATTAAGTAATCCATTGAAATATCATCATATAAATGTGGGTCTGCCCCAATGTCCACCATGCACAGCCATTAGCCATATTCGTATCTACGCAAAACCATAACAACCAACAACTTCGGCTCAATCTAGCCAGGCTGAGCCACCGCAATCAGTGGCCATTTAAGCTAGAAGTCGATTTAGTGCACCATCGTGTCGTTCCATACCCCATGAACAATTGCCATGGAAATTGAGGAAGGAATACGATGTACCGATCTTTTATACCAACTGACAGTTGGTATAAATAATATAATAAAAAAGGAGCAAAATAAATCGGTTAGCTCGTAGTAACTACGAGCATATGCGCTGCAGCTACTACTGTCGCATTCATTTGGCGTGTCCACATATCAGGTGGCTTAGAGCTCCTCTGTTCGGTGCGGGTTACTCCTTTGAACCAGCAAAATCCGATTGTCGACGATAGCATAATTTTGGACATAAATGC
This sequence comes from Volucella inanis, assembly GCA_907269105.1. NCBI lineage: Eukaryota > Metazoa > Arthropoda > Insecta > Diptera > Syrphidae > Volucella > Volucella inanis. The sequence goes on along the minus strand of OU026154.1, from coordinate 39,411,393 downwards.
GGTACCGAATTGACTCGAGGACGACAGCCGTAAATCGCTAAGCGATCGAGGTGGGCTTCCACTTCATATTGGAAACAGATCCCACAGATCACAGTTGTCAGATCCATATTTGTTCAACATTGAAATTCGGTCGGATTGGGGCAATTCCAGACAGTCTTGTATGCGGAAACTGTGGAGTATTCTCAACACAAATGGAGATGACCGACGGACGAAGCAACGCAGTTTAACTGAAATGGAATTGGATGAGGATATCGATATTGGGAAATTGAAATGGAGCGCATCGCATAAGGGTAAAGCAATTGTGGGATGCAGAAAAATGTTATTACTCTACGTCTACGACAATGGCTGTGGATACGGATATGTGCGTAGCTAGCAGAAAACGGATTGCAAACAATAACGCTGATGGAAGATAGATAGCCGTATCTTATAGTCATTGTTATGAGAATTGTAAAAATATTTTTTTGTATGAACTCTGTTGGAATATGCTTGGCTTTTTAATACAATGTATGGAGTATCAATACATGTTGAAACTAATTACCGTAATACGATAGTTAATAAACCTATAAATAGAGAAATTATATTATATTTGAATGCCTCAATGCCCTAATATACGACTTTGCAAGCTTTTGTAACATTCCAAAATTTGTTTATGCCTGGATTTGTTAATATTCTGTATCTACGGTTTTTCATTACATTCACATAGTCCGACTGTGATTGGCATGTAGCACCATTCTGTTGAAAGTTGAGATCGTCTGTAAAAAAAAAATTGCTTATCATGTCACGGTAGCGCGCTCCATTGACCACAATGTGTGCAGAAACAGCTACTCGGGGATTTTTGCTGTCTCAGATAGAAATTGGCCTCATCTGAAAACACGATTTTCTTGAAAAAATCATTGTCAGCATGCCTGTTTTTCAGGGCCCAATCTTTTGGGCGAACTTGTTTCGGCGTCTTTACATCTTGTACTGCCGTCTTTCGGATTTTTTGTTTATTGTTTATGTTGCACACACTTGACCAGAAAAGTTCATGATTACGTTTAAAATTGGCACCAATTTCTCGTATCGTTGCAGCGATAAAACATGGATTTTCGAAATAAAATTCAAAGATTAAACACTTTTCTTCACTGTGTAGCGCGCTTTTGTAAGATTCCTGAATTTATAGATGTCATCTGTTACCATATACCAAATCTAAGTGTAACAGCCGTAAAATAAGAGGCCTTTCAAATCCCACACTTCTTATTGGTACATCCGTTTTTATTAACAATATATTAGGAGTCAAATGACTGGTATACACTCCACAGAATCAGGATCGCCCAGTGAATGCTGGGTCGCTTAAAACGAGATGACGCATTTACAAAAGAATAATAGAACCTACTTCATCGTCTCCTCGTGGCGGCTTGTTAGGTTTTCTTGGGAAACCTCGGAATCTGTCTCTATTTGTTGTTCTATGGCCTAGCTATTCGCAACCGGTAACCAATTCTAATCCCGAAACGATAGCTTACGTTTTGGACACAGGCATTTACTTTGTTGATTCGCAGTGATTATCGACCTAGAAAAATAATTGTATACAGGAGCATAAACATTTCCTAAACAATGTGAAGGAATGGCCTCAAGACTCCAGATTCCTGAGCTGGACTTTATTTATATCCTTGAAGTAAGAGCCAGGCAGGATTGTGAAATAATTCCGCTTTTCCACGTGAAATTATAAAAAAGTTTTCTTAAGGGTGTAGTATAGAAAAAAATTATCATCCAGTGTTACGTTTCACCAAACTGTGCAGACGGAGGTAAAAAATAAACCAACGACTATAACATGCTTAGATATGTGTCGGGCTATTCGAAAAAACTAATGTATTCTATGAATTAATTGAACAAAAATCTTGTGCGTCGACTGAAACTGCTTCAGCTAGCTTAGAATACTCTCGTTTAATACTAACAAGCTCCATTTCAAATAGCAAAAAGAGATTCGACAAGTTATTTATTTGCCTGGGGGCATGAGGCAGATACCATTCTCTGAGAGCAAAAAAACCATGATTGCTATTTACAAATCGAAGAGCATTTAGTACTTAAGTCTATGATTCTAATGGCCTAACCTGCAGAAAGTTCCGAGTTATAAGCCCAATATTATATTAAACGAAAGGGAGTGCAGTGTAATATAAGACACTTTTCACCAGTTAGATGATGCGGCAACCCGACGTGACAATAACACTGTATACAGAATCACGAACGAACTTAGAATGGCAAAGTTCCAAACTATTCTCTGTAAAAGGCTTGGACGCTAACCTATTGACTACAGAGTAAGTTTCTCTTTTCGCATGAAAACGGAAATCGTATTGGTTATTAGAACCTCAAAGAAAACAAAAGCCATTTGCATACTTGCCAGCTGAACTCCTCTAGGAATTTATGGTGCGCTTTAAGCAATAGATATACCATATATCAAAAAACTCGACGCTATAACAAAGAGCTAACCATGCAGGTGGTAAATGTTATGTTTTATATAATAGTCGAAGTCCGCAGCGCAGTGCAACACTGCTCCACTGATTAACCATCGTAGTTTAGTACTCCAATAAGCCACCTGCTTTTGGCATCACAGTCTGGAGTGGCCATGGGTTTGAAATGGGCGCTGACATAGTATCTCAAATATCATTTACATGTAAATGACATTTCCCTGCTCTCACATAACAAGACGCAAACAATGGGGAGCCAAAAAAATAAAGACAGGAAACCCCAAGATTTCTCAAGTATTTCGCAGTACATGCCGAACCCGGAATTCCTGGACAGCGGTCTAAAAAGTACAAAACGTTCCGTAGTTCTTTTCAGGTGTGTGACCCTTTATAAGATCCTAATAATAATTGAATGATTCATAGCCAACGGAGTAAAGGTCCAACGACTGGGTCGTGTAGAGGGGATGGACACCAATGCTTCAGTCCGAAAAGTCTTCGAATCCGACCTCGGGAGACAGCGCAGTAGAGGAAGACCGCGACTTAGGTGGCGCACGAAGTGGAAGGGGACCTAAGCCAACTTAGCGTGCGAAATTGTAGGCAGCTAGCTATAGACTGAGCTGGAGACGTATGTTGGTTGTATTCCACCTCGGACTGTAGCGTAACGTTAAGTACCTTATCGTACCATGTTAATTAATTTTTATGATATAGATATATTTTTATGATATGGACGTAGATGATATTTGATTTCAAATAGATGGTACCACATGCCACACAGCTAATGCAACAATAACCTGTTAAGTTAAGTTAAGTCTATGCCAATAAGCCAGCAGCAATTCAGGAGCTAAACTATGAGATAATAAGACATATTAATGTTATAGATAAATAGGACTGAATATTTATTAGATATAAAAAATGCTAACTGGGCCGTTTTTCGAAAATAAATAGCGTAGCTTCCCTATAGATCTCGAAAACATAACTGTGTAGAAAGTATTTACTCAATAGTAGCGCAATTCATAGTTGAGTTAATCCTTCTGTTGCAAAAGAGAGAATATACCATAATATTTTAATTCTAAAATACATTTCTAGAAATGCGGCAAGGGAAATTGTCAGCGATACCGTCAAAAAACTTTTAGAAATGAGATGAAATATCTAAACAAACAAATTTCAACAAACCTATAAATCTGAAACCAAACAAAAGCTGGAATACAGTGTGCAGTGAAATGCAGTGGTCTTGATAAAGCGAATGAGTTCGCCTGTAACTTTTTCAAGAATTACTCACTGTCCGAACACCTTAGTGACCTGGTCACTACAAGGGCTGTTAATGATAAAATGAGCGAATTTAGTGTATTCCACGTAGAAACCCCGAGAAATACTTTTGTCACTGAAGATGACATTAAATTTTATCTAAACAGCTTAAAGGTAAAAAAATCAACAGGTCTTGATGAAATTAAAAATATATAATTGAGAGAAATGCCTAAAATGTTTACATACCGACATAAAGATGGCGCACCCTGTATATGTTTTTTTTTTTTCAAAATGTAAAATTCAAATTCAGATTATCTTTTTCGTAAAACTATAAATTACCTATTTTAGTAGAAAGATATTCAATAAGATATCAAATAGTTCTGTAAGATATAGTAATGTGCGGTAACACAGACCAAGTTTATTGTTGTTTTTGTTTTTTACTGAGCAACTAATAAATCTAATCTAATCTACAAATAATTGCTATCACATTCTTATGTTCAAGTAATTTTTTATTTTCTTTTCCTATGGTAAAAATCTTATTGGCCCACTTAACGGTCGACGAGTTTTGATACACTGCATTATATTTTTTGCTTAGTTAGCTCCTTTCCTTTGACTTTTCGGAAGCACAGTAGATATTAGCTCAATTGTGGATCAGAGTGCTACTTGTATTGAGAAAAATTCGATGACTTAATGTGCTACAAAGAAACTCGAAGCAGGGAATCCAATCTCCTATATGTTTGTGTGTGAATTTAAGTATGTATGTCCGTTGGTGGGTGTCCGTGGCTCCAGTAATATTGGCTTCCAAATCGGACGGTTCGGGGTTCAATATCAGCCGCGCCCGAAAAACATTCTTTTTTCAATCAACTTTAATCACGTATATGTAGAATACAACAACAATTACACTAATAACAAATAATTTTGTCTGCCCATTAAATGTTGGATGCCACCAATTCACAGTGGTTCAGATTCCAAAGAAGAGCTGTCATAGGGGTTTTTGGGCAGATTTACAATGAAATCATATCATTTTGACTTCGAAAATGGTTGTTATTATTGCTAGAGGATTATAACAAGACAAAAAAGATATTTTTTTAAGCCTAATATAATTAAGTTACAATACAGCTCAAAAACTTAATAAATCCAACACTTCTTTTACTAATGTTGGAGATTTATTCACATATATTTATTACAAAAAACATATTGTAAAATAATTATGAACAAATTTGAATTTAGCGCCCATCGTGCAGTATCTTTGTTTAAAAAAACAAAAAAAAAAAACAAAAAAAAAAATTGAAGTAATTTTTGAACTGAGTTTGAAAAACGTAAAAGAAAAATCGTGGAACAGTACAAATAATACATATATAAGTTAAGGTAACAAATATTTCACTTCCTAAAATCGTACTCCAATTACATTCATTATTCCAACCAATTCAAATGCTGACACGGCGTCTGGTTCACATTGTATTACTCTGATCTGCGTATTTCATCACGTACTGTGACGGTAACCCGAGTACACCTGTGGGAACGCATCCGGTGGATAGCAAAGCAAAGGAACATGTAGAATAGTATTTAAGGGAGCATAATTCGAAATTGTTTTTTAGTCTTAGTTTTGATTGTAAGAGGTTAGAATGCCCAAATTTTAAATAAATTTTTTTTTTACTTAAAATAACAATTTAAAATTTAATTGTCGCCCAACGTGGGGCAGTGATAGTGACGTGTTATAGAAAAAGTGTAAGCCAGTCGCCTCAAGAAGCCGCCGTAAACACCGCGCATCAAACAACACGATCCGGAAGTCAGTCGCCTTAAGCAGCCGCCGTACTTTCCGTCTTCGCGTCTATAGCTGCCTCGAGTATCGTGTTGTGGTAAAATTTTAAAAAGGCCCCGTAGTAGAACACTAGTGAAAAGTGGGAGCTTGTGTAAGCTGGCCGCACCTCCCGATCAGGAAACCCGCTGCCTCAACAACTTAAGAACTCAACAACTCAACAACTTAACAACTCAACAACTCAACAACTCAGCAACTCAACAAAAACCAACTATTCCTCGATGACACCTCTCAGGATAGCCATATTTATGTAAAACACTTCCAATTATTTTAGGTGAATTAGAAACCAAGAAAAAAGAAATTAAGAAAAAAGGGGAATTGAAAACCCTCGTAAGAATATCAAATCGTATAAACAATTTTAGGTTAAGTCAAATAATAATTAGTTGAAATTTAGTTATACTAAAACAACCTTAGAAACATTATAAAAAAATATATATTCTCTATTAAAAAAAAAGTTAAAGAAATATAATGAAAATGGTGCTTACACTAGCTCAAATTGAAGAGCAAGTCGCTCAACAATCTGGTCTGCCAACCCCACAGTCTAGCATAGCCGCTCAACCAGGCACTTCCCTTAACACTATTCGAAATGAACTCAGTCCAACCAACGCTCCCCATATTCCTCCTCAAGTCCAATATCCGAATTCTTCTTTCCGTTCAAGTGTGTCACGTAGTGACGCAACGGTACCGGTTGCCACCCCCGAATTAGAAATCTTAATTACTTCTATAGTAACTCGCGTATTGGAAACCCAAACCCGTTCGATTATCCAGAATATTATAAACCCATCCAACGATACTGCCGGGAATGATCAGACAATAGCGCCAGAATACCATGGTAGGCTGTCTGAATTAGATAGCATCCCAGATGTGGTACGTAGCATCAGGACCTCCTCAGGCGAGTCAGGTGAGCTTAGCCTGTGAAAGAAGAGCGTGGACAGGATCCTGCAAATATACGAGCATTTGAAGGGTACCCCAAAGTAATTTGGGATACTAAACGTTATAAGGAATAAGATATTCGGAAACGCTGACGTTGTCCTGGAGTCATTCAACACTCCCCTCAATTGGACTGACATCTCACGCTACTTTGCTATGCATTATGCAGACAAGCGTGATCTGGGTACTCTAGAGTACCAGATGATGTCCTTGGTCCAAGGCAACAAGACGATTCATGAGTTCTATAACATCGTGTACAAGCACTTATCACTCATCCTAAACAACATAGCTTGGATGGATATTGGACCAGAATCTTAAAAGCACTAGATAATTTTATAAGAGGGTTAAAAGGTGATCTGCCAAAATTGCTTGGCATCCGTGAACCCAGTGATCTGCCGCAGACTCTAAGCCTCTGCGAGAAACTCGAGAACCAAAATTACAGGTCGCACCAGGCACACAACAACCAAATCGAGGTAAGGAAGCCAAATATAACATCTACTGGTAATCCAACTTATAGAATGACCTCGATGCAAGTTCAAAATTCTGCAAACAGGCAACCACCGTGCACGTAGCACCATCAGCAAAACCCTAATTATAAAAAAAGAAGGCCTATACAACCTAATTTTAACTCCCGATCCTACAATAGTCCCAACAGTAACTATTCAAATTGTAATAACCACAAGTGCGCAGGAAATAACAGACCCCAGATTAAAGCAAAGCTAGCAACCCAAGGGCCATATTCACCAGCAAAACAGACAACAACAAAGTGGTGCAGTTGTTCAACCCAATAACTTTTGGCAAGGAAAACCAGGTAGTCAAAATTTCCACATTGGACAAACTACAGAACTGTCGTCCGGCCATCAAGGACCTTGTCCCCAACAAAATGCGCATACCGAAGGAGTTGAAGAACTTCCACCAAATCATCACGAACTAGAATATGAACAGGCCCTTGCCAGTGCATGTGATTCGGGTCACCCGACCCTAACCGAATATCTTCAGGACTCTCATGACAATTACCCATACTCGGCACCCTGTAACCACAACCCAGTCGATTCAACATCTTATGATTGCACCGATATTCATTTTTTAGGATAGGCGATACTTCGCTTCCATACTTTGTATGTAAAACCGGAAGCGGAGAAAAGTTGAATTTTCTTATCGACACTGGTTCGAGTAAAAATTATATAAGACCAGATTTGGACACAAAACCTATTCCCAATCAGCAAATATTCTATGCCAAATTAATAGCAGGCGACGTTAAAGTCAGCCAACATACCATCGTTAATCTATTCGGCTTAGAAGAAATACGTTTAAAATTTTTCCTCCTACCTTCTCTCTCCACATTTCATGAAATTTTAGGAAATGATAGCTTGAAAGAGCTATGTGCAGTAATCCATACGAAGGACAGTTTCATGTCTATTCCTTACAAGGTCCACATCCCAATTAAACAATTAAAATCACAGTCCGTAAATTTCCTTAATGTAAGTTAACTTAGCGCGAAAATTGATCATCTCTCACCACAGCATAAGACGCTGTTAAATCCGATAATACGTAACAAACAAAATCTTTTCTCTGAACCCGAAGAGAAGTTAACTTACACTACTAAAGTGATCGCACAGATAAGAACATCGACAGAAGAACCCATTCATAGTCGACATTATCTTTTTCCAATGTCTCTCAAATCAGAAGTCGAAAAACAGGTCCAAAAGCTACTTGATGATGGCATTATTAGACCTTCACGGTAGCCATATAACTCACCTGTTTCGATAGAACCTAAGAAACCCAATTCTTCCGGCGCTAAACAGTATATAATGGTAATAAACTACAGGGAGCTCAATGCTGTTACCATAGCCGACCAGTACCCCATACCGGATATTAATGACGTTATTGCCCAGTTAGGGAAAAGTATGTACTTTACGGTACTAGATCTAAAGAATGGGTTTCACCAAATCCCTCTAAAGGAATCGGATGTTGAAAAAACTTCATTCTCCATTAACAATGGAAAATATGAGTTTGTTAGGTTGCCGTTCGGATTAAAGAACGCCTCGGCGATCTTTCAATGTACTCTGGACGATATACTGTATCAATATATCGGAAAGTTTTGTCATGTGTACACCGATGACATAATCATCTACAGCAAAGATGAAGCTCAACACGTTAAGCATATTGAAAACATCTTTGAAACATTGAGTAAAGCAAGAATGAAGGTCCAATTGGACAAATGTAAGTTCTTCAAAACTGAAGTAGAGTTTCTGGGATTCTTAATCTCAGCCAACGGAATCAAAATCAATCCCGGGAAAGTAGCATCTATTCTTGACTTTCCAATACCAAAAACCCTGAAACAACTGAGGTCTTTTCTTGGCCTTAAGGGGTACTACAGATGCTTCGTTAGAGATTATGCGAAACTCGCGAAACCTCTCACGACCCTTTTAATAGGGAGGATGGACGCGTCTCAAAGTTTCAATCTTCCAAACAATCTGTGGAATTTCACTCAGAAGCAGTCGAATCATTCAACAAGTTAAAACAGTCCCTTATCTCTCAAGAATTAATTTTGGCATATCCCGACTATTCTAAACCCTTTGATCTTACTACGGACTCGTCAAATTTCGCACTTGGTGCAGTACTCGAGCAAGATGGAAAACCGATTACATTCATTTCGAGGACGCTGAGCAAGACAGAGGAGAACTTTGCTGCTAACGAGAAAGAAATGTTAGCTATCATCTGGGCACTAAGTTTACTTAGAAGTTATCTAAGAGCTCGAATATTTACCGACCATCAGCCTTTGACATTTGCACTAAGCAGCAAAAATAACAACGGAAAAATGAAAACGTGGAAGGCTATGCTCGAAGAATATAACTTCGAGATAAAGTTTAAGCCTGGTAGAACTAATGTAGTAGCAGATGCCCTTTCCAGAGCTCTCGTTCCAGAAGGAACTTCTTGCGTAAACATCTTAGCAGTCACTCAGCATAGTGACGAAAGTTCCGGGCAGAACCTCGTCCAAATTGCAACAGAACCTCTAAATATTTTCAAAAACCAAATCATTTTAAATTTGGGCGAAACACCCTCTTATCAATTCCAAATAGTTTTTCCGACATATCACCGGCATATAATAGTTGAACCACAATACTCCCCAAAAACTCCTTGATATTCTAAAACGTTACCTCAATCCCTCAGTCACAAATGGTTTGAAAACAGAAGAAGCAATCTTGGGTAAGATCCAAGAAATTTATCCCAGCCATTTCTCTTAGTATAGGGTTCGTTTTTCAAGAGAATTGGTTAAGGACCTGTGTACAGAAACTGAACAAGAAGCTGAAATCGCTAAGGAACATAATCGCGCACAAGGCAATGTTCGCGAAAATAAGCTTCAATTGTTGCAGAGATGCTATTTCCCTCAAATGAGATCGAAAACGGATAAATTTGCAAGGCAATGTAAGATATGCAAAGAGCACAAGTACGATCGGCACCCTGATAAGCCTATGTTGCAAGCTGCTCCAGTGCCACAATACCCTTGGCAGATCTTACATGTTGACTTATTCTTTACGAGTAAACAGATAATTCTCACCGGAATCGATAAATTTTCTAAGTACGCTCAAACGAGAATTGTAAAATCTAGAGCAGTGGAGGATGTGAGAAAGCCATTAAGGGGACTTATTATTTCATTCGATTCCCCAGAGACCATTGTAATAATGAAAAATAATGAGAAATATCAATTCGCAATTTCTATAAATTCTATGTTAGAAAATCAATTCAATATTAAGGTATTAAAGGCATCTCCATATTCAAGCTCGGTGAACGGTCAGATAGAAAGATTTCATAGTACCCGTTCGGAAATAATGCGGTGCCTTAAATCTGAAAAAATACATAGCATATTTCCCCAGTTGCTCGACAGATCAGTCTTTGAATACAATAACTCTATTCACTCAGTAACTGGAAAAAAGCCTATCGACCTATTTTCGTAAGAAATCCGAATTTTAATAGTGACCAAATTGAGAGGGAGAGGCAAAAAAACACTCTGAAGATTAAAAGTAGGCAAAACGCAGACCTAGAGTACCACAATAAAAAGAAAACCCCACTAAAAGTATACGAAGTAGGGACAATAATATACGTAAGAATAAATAAAAGAATCGGGAACAAGTTATCACATCGATATAGAAAAGAAGTCGTAGTAGAGAACAGAAACACTACAGTCCTTACGAAATCCGGCAAGATTGTTTCCAAAAGTCTCATCAAAACTTAATTTTTCTCTCTTTTAAAAATATGTTCGCTGTTCATACCCTCCTGCGTGCCGGAGGCACAGATCTTGGACTACTCAACCTCACATCGGCACGGCACGAATGGAAAACGGACAATTTAAAATTATTCATTGACTTAGAAGCTTACCATAATTTAGTGAACAAACTGGAAGATATAATAGGCTCAAGCGCTAACCACAACTACCACCTTTATCCCATCTTTTTTTATGAAATCCTACAGATTAGAAACCATTTGGCACGTCTTAAAATTAATAAAAAGAACAAAAGGTCATTAGATTTTTTGGGAAGTGCCTGGAAGTGGATTGCGGGCAGCCCAAATCATCAAAACCATAAAATTTTAACCGAAAAAATTAATAATGTTTTCACAAACAACAATAGACAAACCGTTATCAATCAGTTGACAATAGAAAAGAAACAGAATTTTAAAAATTGTAAATGAGAAAGAAGAAACGAGAGCTTATTAGAAATAATGTTTAAGTTGAAAGTAATCCAAGAAGAAATCATTAAGGTAGCGTTTATAATCCACTGGGCTAAAGCCTATATTGTTAATTCTTTTATTTCAAGTAATTCAGAAACAAACATAACCGAACAATTGTTAAAATCAGAGAACATTCCATTTATTAACATTGATGAGGCTTTTGAATTTGCAGATGTAAGAATAGCTTCAAATGGAAAAAAATATAGTTTATATTTTAAGTCTACCAACCATATAATGATATATGCAGTTTATAAGTAATTAAAGCAGTTCAAACTATACGCACACGTATTAATAATATTCCCTTTAACAAAATTTTAAAGTGTGAAAAAAAATTGTTTGGGGTAGATAAAAATTGTAAATCTTTCAATGAACAGTAATAACCTTATAGACATAAGTAATACTAAATGTGTTCCAAACCTTTTGAAGAGTAAACTCCCTAACTGCAGTGTCATCAATAATCACCACGTCCCAACAGTCGAAGTCTCACCTGGAATACTTTTCCTCAATCAATTCAATGGCTCAGTAGACATCAATAACGAGACTCTAAGGTTACAAGGTACATTTATCATCAAGCACGTTAACACCACAATCAGAGTAAATGGCCAACTATTAAAAGAACAAGAAATTACCAAATACCGGCCGTTATCAGCAATTCTACAACTAATAACTGTGAATAAAAGCATACAAGAAGTACTATCCTTGGAAATACTTAAGCAACTGCACATCAATGGCACTGAACAAATAAGCCTGCTTAGCATCAAAAATAACATGAATTCAATCGTCAACATCATCTCAATAACGCTCCCAATTGTGCTTGGAATAGGTCTCTGCTGCTACCTAAAAATGCGAAACCGGAAGGAAGCAAGTAAAGATCATGCTCCAGCATCTGTGGTTATTGGAATAGATGACCTGTCACATCATATAAGGTCGGTACTGTCGAACGAGGGCGTTCGAAATTGAGGGTGGAGGAGTTAAGGTAACACCTCTTAAAGTCGTACTCCAATGACATTCATGGTTCACATTGTATTACTCTGATCTGCGCATTCCATCACGTACTGTGACGGTAACTCGAGTACACCTGTGGGAACGCATCCGGTGGATAGCAAAGCAAAGGAACATGTAGAATAGTATTTAAGGGAGCATAATTCGAAATTGTTTTTTAGTCTTAGTTTTGATTGTAAGAGGTTACAATGCTCAAATTTTAAATAAAGTTTTTTTTATACTTAAAATAACAATTTAAAATTTAATTTATACAAAGAAAGACTGAACTATTCGCGCGAAGCTATTCGGTAACGGTAACGGTTTTGGTCCGGTTTCAGCTTGAAAGTGGAAGTGCAACCAATTGACGTAGGACAGGACAAACCAAGGAGGCATTTTAAAAATTCGTTGAAGAAGCAGAGGGATAAGTATAAATATCCCACACCAGGTACGTCTTTCGGAATTAATCGAATGTGCGTTGATTCATCTATTTAATTACATATTAATTGGTAACTTGCAAAAAGAAAGCTTAAGATTCTCACTTGGAAAAAAAAATCGTACTAACGCACCTTGGATATAATTTCGCCTGTATGTAATACAATTGAATAATAAAAATAAGTACTAAGTAGATTATCACATATTGCGAAAAAAGAGAGAAAAAAGGCCCAATTTTACACTATCGTTTATTCCCACATAGATATGTATATATATATGTAACGACCACATAGTTGCTACAATTTCGCTCGAAAGTTAAAACCGATACTCGCCATCTCAAAACTACCAATTTCCCATTGTATTGTATCGCACAGCATTTTACATCGCCTATTGGGGCTTTTCTCGTTGTTATCTCACCGTAAAAGTGCTGTTTGAGTAAATAGACTGGAATTAATCTTTCATTTACATTTCATATGTTGGACTAGATGAACTAATCTACGATATAAAGTTTTCCGTCCTCTCAAAAGCGGAAATCATTTGAACCCTGTCACATACATATGTATGTATTCACACCATCTCAGTTTTGATAATTTACTCGATTAAATTTTTACTGTGGATCGCAGTTACCGGCGCGCTAACCAAGTTGTTATCGTACTGTTCGAGGTCGATACATATCGCACATACTTCAATATACAATTATTTAGTCTAATTGCTTCAACCTTTTAGCATTGCAACTACCATTCGAGTATCAATAATTCATTCGTCAATATGTCGAAGATTCGGGTGCGGAGAAAATTGAAGATTTAAAACAGCAACACTCTTCGACAAAGGGTAATATTTCGCGAATAAAAAATGCAGTCGAAGGCAAATCCCTTTCAACTACGGAGTTAAAATGTCGTTTAGGAATTCTGGAGTCCTACTTCAAACAAGCGCTGTCGTATCAAACTCAAATTGAGCAAATAGCTCCGGCAAATACAGGCCGTAGTGAACTTGATGATGTTTATATCTCAACAAAGGCAAAGATTCTTTCACTTTTAGGAAACGGTAGACGTACTAGCGCTGTCGAAACTTCGTTTTCAGTCCCACATACTTACATTAATTATTTGCCGAAGCTTCGCCTGCCAATGTTTAACGAGAAATACTCCGAATATAAAAACTTTATAAACTCGTTTACAACTCTGGTGGATAATGATCCTACATTGTCAAAAATCGAGAAATTTAATCATTTGCTAACATATTTAATTGATCAAGCTCTCGGCACAGTTAAAGCATTCCAAGTTACGGAAGACAACTATGCTAAAGCACTCGATCGATTAAAAGAAAGGTATGATAATGACTGACTTATCTTTCTCGAATATATATCCGAACTTTTCGAATTACCAAAAGTTACTAAGGCTTCCGCCATTCAACTGCGAAGCTTAGTAGATAACATATCGGCACTTTTCAATTCATTGCTGTCATTGGGAACATGAAAACATATGCAATGCCATTATAATTTATATGACTATGTCAAAGGTTGATCCTGAAACTCAATCGAAATGGGATGAACAATTGGAATATAAGAATCTTCCTACATGGTCAAAGTGCGCAGATGTTTTAAGTAAGCGATGTCAGTAACTTGAAGCAAGATACTGCAAACTGATTAAAGCTGAAACTAGCCAAAGACACCAATTTAAATCTATAAATTTCCATCATCGAAACCAAACGTCGCTAACGATTGCATAGCGGTCGGGACAGCAATCATTACGTTTCGAACTGTTCAACGTTCAGTAAACTATCAAACGCAAAAAGATTAGGACTTTGTCTGAACTACCTGGGTAAAGGTCATAGCGTCTCAAGATGCCCTTCTTCGCAAAGGTGCAGGAACTGTAGGCAAGCTTATCATACTCTACTTCACAGACCTCAGCAATCCGAAAATTGCTCGAACGACGGAAGGATCTCGCCACCAGTCGTAGTGCACACCGCATCAAAAAAGGAGCATAATTCAGATAAGGGGCAAGTTATGTTAGCAACAGCTTTAGTCCTAGTAAAAGAATCTTCGGGAGCTTTTCAAGTAGGAAGGGTCTTGCTTGATTCAGGTTCTCAAGTTAACCTCGTAAATGAAAAATTCGCAAAATTACTTAATCTTAAAAAACAAAGGAAGAGGATATCTATTGTAACAATAGAAACAAAAATCGACTACCAAACCCAAATTACGATTAAATCGAGATTTAATAACTTCGAATTATCTTTTTTAATAACACTATCAATCAAAGGATAATAACCCGAAACATCACTTATTGTTACTGACTGAAACCTTCCCAAAAATGTTGAACTTGTTTAATAAGTTTAATAAGTTTAATAAGTCGTCGCAAATAAACCTTCTGTTAGGGGCAGAAGCATTCTTGGATCTGCTGCAAGTGGGACAAATTAAACTTGGCCAAGGACTGCCTTCATTACAGAAGACATCTTTAAGTTGGATTGTATCATATGTCTCTTGTAAAGACTCCTAATTTGGACAAACCACATTATTATTTGCAACATCAGTGCGTAACAAAACCAAACAGCGTATCAACAAAACTTAGGGTTGTCTTTGACGCGTCAAATATCGTTGAACGGAATCCTTATGGTTGGTCCTACAATTCAAAACGAGTTGCTGATTACTTTGCTCCGCTTTCGTCTACATATATATGCGATTACGGCAGACATTGTTAAGATGTATCGACAAATTCTAATACACCCATCTCATCGGAATTTCCAATATATTCTTTGGAGAGAAAGTGATCAGATACCAATTCAAAGCTATGAACTTAACACCCTTACTTATGGTACATCTTCGGCACCTTTTCTAGCCATTCGATGCCTTCAATATCTGAGTGAACAAAACAGCGACAAATATAAATTGGGTTCACGCGTGTTTCAATCAGATTTCTACGTTGATGACAATTGAAGTCGTTACAATTCTTAACTCAGCCGAATTTGAGCTATCAAAGTGGCACAGTAACAATCCCCATGTCATTGGATCTGCAATGACAACTAAGCCGAGCAAAGATATCAAACTAAATGAATAAAACCTTACCAGCACATTAGAGATAACTTGGGACCCATTTAACGATGAGTTCAGGTTTTCATACAATCCTAATCAACATTTCTCAAAGTTCACAAAGCGATCAATCCTATCACTGTCGTCGTCGTTATTTGATCCAATGGGTTTGTTGAGCCCCATAATAATAAAGGCCAAAATTATTCTTTAAAAATTATGGGTTGAAAAACTGGACTGGGATTCGCCAATCCCGCAAAGCATTGATACCGAGTGGCGTCAGTTTATGAGCGATCTTTATTCATTGAAAAATCTGTCTGTTCCTTGCGGAAAACAAACAAAGTTACCAAATACACGGCTTTTCTGACGCCTCTATGAATGCCTATGGCTGCTGCTTGTATGTTAGAACAATAAATACTTCTGGTCGTGTATCAGTTAAACTTTTAGTGGCTAGATCGAGGGTGGCTCCTGCAGAGAAAAAGCAGCTCCCACGGCTCGAACTTTGTGGCGCTCATCTCTTATCTAAATTGTGGAAAAAATTTCGGAAAATATGTCAAAACATAAATGTCGAGGTTTTGCATTGGATCTCAACACATTTGTCAAAACTTACCACCTTTGTTGGCAATCGAGTAGCCGAAATACAGGAGAACACCCAAGGTGTATTTTGAAGACACGTGCCCACACATAAAAACCCAGCAGATAAAGTCTCACGGGGTTGTACTTTATCAGAATTGAAGCAATCCATATAATTCCAGCGTCCTAAATTCTTGTTACAGAAGCCAGAATCATGGCCATGACCTCCTCGAAGTACAACTTTCTTCAGAAGAACTTATTCTTGTATTGAAGTCATCAAACTGACTTGTCATCAAATAGAATCAAACCACGTTCTAGAAGTTATCGATAAGTACAGTTCATACTAGGCGAATATTTGCCTACGTCTTAAGAGCGATCAGTCGACTGAAAAGGCAACAAGTGGAGAAAAGTCTGATCTTAACTAGCATTGAGCTTGAAAATGCCCTGCTTAAAATTATTTACACTATTCAAATAAATAGTTTTCAAGTAGAATTTGAAGCTTTAAGGAGGAAGCGCGAATTGAAAGGTTCCATTAAATGGTTAAATCCATTCGTCGAGGAGTCGAACGGCTTGTCATTCCTTAAGGTAGGAGGACGACTTAAGAATGTAGGCACCCATTGCTACTTCCGAAAAACTGCAGTTTTACAACCGTCATAGTAAGGCATCTACACTTGACGAATTACCACGCAGGGCCAAAAGTTCTTGTAGGACTAGTAAGACAGAGGTTTTGGATAGTCTGCTTCGCCTCCAGGGCAGTTCATTTAGAAGCGGTGTCAGACCATTCTCTGCGGCGCTGAAGCGAATGATCGGTTGTCGAGGCTTACCGCAACACCTTTATTGCGATAACGCTACTTATTTCGTAAGAGCGCAATCTAAACCAGCAGAATTTCTTAATATGTTTTATAAACACAGTGGTCAGGAGCTTATATTTACTTTTCGTTCTGAAAGAAATATCAATTTTCATTTTGTACCCCCCAGGGCACCCCACTTTGGTGGACTATGGGAATCGGCCGTGAAAAAAGCAAAAGGTTATTTATATCGAAGCTTGGGAAGCTCAAAATTAACGTTTGAAGAGTTATCAACGGTACTAGTAGAGATCGAGGCAGTCATGAACTCAAGGCCACTCTCCTCCGATCCGAACGATGTCGAGGCCCACTTCCTTATTGGGTCGTCACTGAAAACGATCCCAGAGCCCGCAGCAGACGTTCTAGACATAAGTTCTCTTCAACGATGGCGACGAATCAATACAGTAAAGGCTTACTTTTGGAAAAGATGGTCGAAAGAGTACATCCAAGAGCCCCAAGGTCGAGGCAAGTGGACCACATTGCAACCTAACTTAAACATTGGCAACTTGGTCATCGTACATGAAGACTACACCCCCCCCCCCCCCCAAAATGGCTAATGGGAAGAGTCACAGTTGTTGTTCAAGGTCAAGATGGTATAGTAAGAGTGGCAGACGTGCGTACATCAAAGGGCAGTATTAGACGTCCCATTCGGAAGTTGGGGCTTCTCCCGTCTTGAAAGTCCGAACCCTTTCAAAGAGGGCGGAGTGTTGGAGATTTATTCACATATATTTATTGCAAAAAACATATTGTAAAATAATTACGAACAAATTTGAATTTGGCGCCTAAGTGCCAAGGTTCGCCATCTTTTTTTTATTTTGCTTTACCGAAACTATTGTACTAAAACTGTAAATTTATTAAACGAAAACCATTGAACAAAAGTTTAACTTAAGAACTCAATAAAAAATTAAATTCATTCGCTTGTCGTATATTGAAGTCTCTTATCGTCGTTTTATTTTCTAACTCAGGTTTTATTTGGGCGAAACGTTCAACCAAATTTCTCCGGGTGACAAGTGGAAAAAGCTCCACTTCGAACAACTGTTCGAACAACAAGCAGAATTCTTTTTATACTGCAACTGTCTGAAATTAAAAATAAGTGGATCTGAATTAAGAAGAAGCCTGTGCAAGAGATCCATGTTAGTAACATCTCGGGAATGTTTCGTAGTATTATCGCGTCTGAATAGTTTGACTTATTTATTACAAGACTCAGCGGCCTCCTCAGATAATTCACCAATAGATAATAAAGAACTATCTATCACTTCTGCTCCATGAATCAATACTTTATGTATTGATGAAGGTAAGTTATACCAAGGGTATTCCTCCACAAGCATCTTGGCAGTATCAAAAGCATAACTCTTAAATTTTTCTAAATTTATTTTATAACCAGAAGAAAGACCCTGCAGAAGGTGACTACATCTGTCAATAAGATCTTTTCTAATACGTGTTATTTCAGATGAAATATTAGAGCTATGGAAAAATGTACATGCTGTGTTTCCATCATTGGATGTGCCACTTCCTCCACTTTGAGGTTTGCCTACAATTAAACCTAATTTTTCCCTAAACTGCCGTTGAACTAGCTCTTTTCTCTGAGCAAGACTAGCTTTATCTTCTGCAGAACGCGCTTTTTAATATTAATTCGATAAGAAACGTGAATAAAATACTCGAAAAATCTAATGTATGAATGCAGAGGAGATAAGCCAATCTCAAATTTACTAGTATCAGGGACCTCTTTTAAGCATATATTTAAATCGTTCATCTCTTTTGGTGTTGCACCACAAATGTAACACCTACTCGTAGATAAGTCGCTAAGTGCAGAACAAACTTTACCATCTATGTTACCATCGTCAATTGTAAGGAATGGGTGATTTTAATTTCGTGGCCATAGGTGGTTTTTTGGTTTTTGAAATAAACTTTTTCTTGCAAGATGACTTTCTTTGTTTCTTTTGTAAATTAAAAACGAATTGGTCTGCACCACCAAGTAGAGGAAGGGCGTGGGTTTTTCCAAATTATTGATTCATCACAGGTAATTGGTTTATAAACAAGTTGAGGAGGTACATAAGATGTGACAAATAAACTCGAATCTTCTGATGTATGGTCTAACTATGATTGCAGATTCCGTCACGCGAATATCAGTTGGAAAGCAACGTTTTTTGGCTTCCTACACTTTATAATAGGATGGAACATTTGGTACTTTAGAATGAATCATTTCTCTTAATAATAAATATTGGTTTTTAGTAAGCTTAGCTTCATTAATAAATGAAACAACTTAACCCGTGCTAAATTCCAAAGAACTTTTTAATTGATTTGAACTGCTAAGTAAAGTAGTTACAGCGGAGTCGTGATAAAACTGCTAATCTGCGACGTTTGGATCTCTTGCTGCAGTCTCGTTGCACTTGCAAATTGAAGAGATTCCTTTTGCTCGTGGTTGTAGTTTCCACATACTTCTCCATCAGATACTTTAAGTATGCAAACTTCGGTCTCATTTAACCAGCTTTTGTATTTGACCACTAGCTTAGCTTTTGATCTCCTAAATTGCTTCCAATATCGGTTTGCTGAATATTTTAAAGGAGATTTTTCAAGCAATCAGTCTGGATATTTTCAGCATTCGGTAAAGAAGGGATCCAAACACTTCCTGAAGCTATCCACGTATTTAAAACAAGCATTAGGGTAAAAGAACACGTAATGGTTGTACCTGCAAAAGAAAAACACAAAAAATTGTGTACTAGAGACTAGTACTGGACCTAGTCTCCTCAATGACCTGCAACAACGCTCAGAGCACCTAGCACCTACACTTTGCGGTTATTAAAACAAGGAAAATAAGAGATTATATTGATATATGATTCATTTATGGCGATTCGTACCTTCATAATTAAAAGCTTGGTTGAATATGGAAAATGGTTAAAAACAAAAAAGTGGAAGGTGTGTTTTGACGGAGCTAGTTATGAGTAGTCGCATTGTTAAGGAAAACATAATTACTTTTAAAATATCGTACATACCTTCAATTTGAATATCCATTGCACAATTTTATCACAAACAATAAATTTCTCGGAAAAACCACACTTTAAAAACAACACCAATTTATGTGAACAAATAAACTAATGAGCACTAATCAGATGCTACACTTCCGGTGCACAAAACTAACTGTACCGTGTTTGTAATTGCAATGTTTTTTATACCTGTGAATAGAAGGGTTTTTTATGTTTCCTATACCGGTAAAATAACATCATATTTGCAACATCGGCATTTCGGCCTTATGACCAACGGCTGAACCACTGTGCAATGGGGCGAAATAACCATTGAGCCCAAAAATCTTTCTTTCTCTCTCCGTACGTCACATTTTTCTAAAATCCTAGCACGTGCTCAGGTATTTTAGGTATTGTAATACCAACTTGAGTGTTAAGTGTGTTATTTTTTTTTTTTTTTGACACACGATAACTTGTGAACGAATATTGCTATCGATTTGAATTAATGTCAGATGATGCATCTTCATGCTGAATCTCGGCCATTAGATTTCGACCAAAATACGCCCATGACTTTTAAAGTTCTTAAAAAAACATTCAATTAATTTTGTCTTTAAAAGAGAACTCTTTCGAAATTTTTTCGCACTTCTCAATATATCTGATGAAATTATCTAATTATTTTAAAATTAATTAAATTAAACATTTTAATATGATCAATGCAGTTCTAACTACGATTTCTTTAAATTTCTTACAGTCAACTATTTCTTGGTCGTCAGAGTACAACATAAAATTTTAATGTAATGTGTAATTCGTCATCTTACCACCTTAAACACATATTTTATATTGGTCTTAGCGGTTTGCTAAGAGATGGCGTAACTTGTATTATTCCATTGTTATTATTCCATTGGAACATGCGTTGGAAAGCTAATGTCATTGAACGTCACTTCAGTATGTGTCATTCATTTGAAGCGTAAACAACAATAATTTTTTTCACTCAAATATGTCGAACTTTGTGCCTGAAAATGTGTTTTTGCGGGGAGTTTTTCTTCATTATTTTAATATGAAGAAAACTGCTGCCGAAAGTCATCGTATTTTGGTGGAAGTTCATGGTGAACATGCGCTAGCTAAGCGAACGTGTCAAAAGTGGTTTGCACGATTTAAAAGTGGTGATTTTGGCTTGAAAGACGATGAACGTCCTGGGCAGCCAAAAAAGTTTGAAGATGAAGAACTGGAAGCATTACTCTATGAAGATTGTTACCAAACACAAGAAGAGCTCACAAAATCTTTGGGTGTCATTCAAGCAGCCATTTCAAAACGTTTAAAAGCAGCTGGATATATTCAAAAGCAAGGAAATTGGGTTCCACATGAACTCAAGCCGAGAGACGTCGAAAGGCGGTTTTGCATGTCCGAAATGCTGCTGGAACTCCACAAAAAGAAATCACTATTTGGAAAACAGTGGATGGAAAGTCTTAACCCACCCGCCTTATAGCCCAGACCTTGCCCCTTCTGACTACCATTTGTTTCGGTCGATGCAGAACGCCCTCACTGAAATACGGTTCACATCAGAGCAGAATATCAAAAATTGGCTTGATTCATTGTTGGCTGCCAAGCCGGCGCAGTTCTTTTGGGATGGGATCCACAAATTGCCAGAAAAATGGGAAAAGTCATAGCTTCAGATGGGCAATACTTTTAATAACACTATTGTACATGTTTTTTTTTAAAATAACCGTTAAAATTTTGAAAAAACCGCACTTAATTAATTGTATACCCAATATATTGTACATATATGAATGCTTTAAGTTTGTCTATGGAAAGCACCATAGTTATTGCATCCACTAGATGGATTATTTAACTATTATGTTCTCTCTACCAGATCAAAAGAATCAAACGGTCAGAGAAATTACTAAATAGATAATGGTACCTCAATTACCCAGCCTTTACCCAAACTAAGCATATCAACAAATTTCATGCCTCCTCCGCCTCATATTTGCACTTAGCCTTAGAATACGAGACACCCAGGAACGGGGTAAAGAAGATATAATGCCTTAGATTGCTCTTTCACTTTTATAAGCACCTATTTATGATAAAACCGTCTGTTGGTATGAAATACTTAATGAGATTTCTCCATACTTTCGTCCGAAAAATAAAATATCTGTTACAAATGCACTCGCAGATAAGTCCATAAGGATAACGACAGCCTATTGCCTCCAAATGAACTTATTCGGATACTCCTAATGCATATACCGAAATACAGCTTTTCATTTGAATTGCTTCTGCTCTCAAGCACTTGTAATCAAATGGAAATCTTCTCTTTTACAGATATTTGTTTAGGCATTGAGATAATTTTAAAATCATGGTCTCCCTAAGTCTGTCAAGTACTTTTTGCCTGTGAACACGATTAAAATGTATCGCTTCGCCTCAGCAGATTTGTTAAATTTCCTTACCGCTTTGATAGTGCTTATCAATTGATATTCAATTTATTTAATGAATGCTTACGATGAAAACGGGAACTGAATGTGTGAAAGTGATAACATTAAATTAAACTGACATCATAGAGTGTACGTCGGAAGAAAATTTCGAAGGAGTAGAGATACTCCCGGTATATGCATGGGCGTATTATTCTGGAACTTGTTTTAGCTACTTAATATTGTATGTAGAGTGACTAAGTGGAATATGTGAAACCAGTAGGTGTTGATTTATTGAAAAAATTTGCAGGGATAGAGAGAGTTTTACTTATCTTCACTCTAAGTAAGGAGCGGCCAAAATATTGTCTGGCTTTTTCTCTTTTTGCAAAAGATTGCTTGTGACATTTTTATTTTTTTTTTTTCCTTTTATTGTAATTTCCACCAGTACGTTGTGGCTTCGATCTAAAAAAAATCTGTCGCTCGCAGATCTCCGTAGGGAATAAAAGTGTTTCGTTTTTCGAAATTAGCCTTAGAATACGAGACACCCAGAAACGGAGTAAAGAAGATATAATGCCTTAGACAACAAAACCAGCAACAGCAGAAACAACTGCAGCAATCTAAACAGCAGCAACAGCTGCAAAAACAACAACAGCTGACAAAACCACAGCAGCAGCAACAACAACAGCAGCAGCAGCAGCATAAGAAGTAGGAGAAGGTGCCTTCTATCAACACCTATAAATTAGAGGTAAATGGAACCAAAGACTTGTGTAGGTTGATCATTGGTAATAATTTTAGCATTAAGAGAATGGGGAACGATCGCCATGCCATCCACTGTAATACAGTGGAGAGCTACGCGAAAGTGAAAGAGCTCCTAAAGGAAACGACGACGGAGCACTACTCATTCACACCGAAGTGTGAAAAGCGGCAAGCGATGCTGCTGAAGGGGTTGGAACCGTCTTCTGATCCTGAGGAGATCCTGGTTCTGCTCAAAGAGAAGGAGTGGGAAGGACTCAAGTTTGTGGGGGTAAAGCTATTTACCACAGCGAGAGCAAGGTGGGAGAAACGGAGTCTGCCGTTCTTCCTGGTGTAGCTCAGTCCCGAAAGCCATCTGGATAGTCTAAGGAGTATCAATGGTTCTAGCAGGTGGTTCGCTGGGAAAAATTAAACAGGAGCGAAGGTGTTATACAATGCGTTCGCTACCTGAGGTTCGGGCACGCCGCGTTGAACTGTCAAATGCAGCCTCGATGTGTGAAGTGCGCAAAGAACCACAGTTCCGAGGAGTGTGCTCTGGGTAGGGACGGAGCATCTGATAGGACACAGCTCTCGTGCGTGTTATGTAGGAACGTGGGACACACCGCAAACTATAGGGGCTGTCCTAAGTTCGCTGACATCAAAAAAGCAAAACTGGCTCGGCAGTTAGGTTTTAAACACCGGCCGTCACGTCCCAAATTTCTAACGCCCAAATGGCGTCAGGTAAGGAGGCTACGGTACAGCAAGCGACGGTTGCTTCTCCGGCGCCAATGCCGAGAACAACGGAAGCTGCACCTAACATGCTGGCGATCTTGCTCGTAATCCAAGGGCAGATGACTCGGCTGCAACCGCAGGTACAAGAACAGGCCAAGCGGTTGGACCAGATATACGCGCTGCTGCCGGGCCTAACGCAACACATGTCGTAATGGGTGGAGCATGGAGCATGGTGGAGCAGACTTTGAAGGTCCTTGTGGTGAATGTTAATTCATTGATTAGAATCGAACGAAGAGCCGCGATGTTTAAATTGCTACAAGACCAAATTCCTGATGTGCTTTTCGCAAGCGAAACCAAGCTAACCGATGAGCACAAACTAGAGTACAGTAGCCACGTTGTTAGAAGAAGAAACCGGCCCAGATCCAAACGTGGAGGTGGTGTCACGATTTTAATTAAACCAGATATAAAATTTCACAGAGTGTACAAGAGAGTTTTGCGCAGGTTCCGGGTGTTGGAGGCAGTCGTTATTTACATCCCCCTCCGCAGTGAAAAGCGGCTGTACTTGGCCTCTGTTTATGCACATGAAGCTTCACAATCCACTTTATTAATTACAGAGCTCGACACGCATCGACAGGGATTTCAACGCTAAACACAGAGATTGGTGAAATAAATTGCCAAATCCTAAAGGGAACTACTACTACCCCACCTACTACTCGATTGGTGGGGTCAGCACGATGTCATGTACAGACTTGGTCTTAAAGCGACGGATAAGGCGTCTTTTCCCAGAGGTGGGTCTTATTTGGATCTACTGCTATACGAGGAACGTATACGACTGACAGGTACGAATTTACAAACGCTAAACTGTCTGCGCACATTCGTGTATGATAGCGATCATTGCGGTTTTAGCACCGAAATTACAGTTCCCAACGAAATTGCGGAATTGGAGGAGTTTGTCCAAAGATTTTCTTACAACTACAGTAAGACTGGATGGACACGAACACGCTCCACCTACCGTCCAATAGAAATTTGTTAAACGAGGAGATCGACAAGTACCTTAAACGAATGGACGAGACAATTAAACAAACAATGGACACTACAACACCGCGGTATCAACGTACGACTTTTGTCAAGACTCAAAATCCTGTACATACAGTTAACTGGCAGACAACTCCCGGAGATTAGAACACTGAAGTCGTCGATTAAAAATATTTAAACGCTAATAAAAGAGAATTACAGAATTTCTGTAAGTTTGCATTGGAACAACAAGGTTCGGGCTGTAAACACCAGCAACCCGAATATGTTCCCGCAAATAAATAAACTATTTCGAAAAAAAAATTAAAATAACTTTCAGTGTCTTAAAATAGCCCGTACAACAGACAACGAACGGGTACTGACAATAGCAGGTATTGATTGAAACGACTTCTTAGTGATCGTGGATCCACAGGAGAAGGTTGAGGCCATAGGAGCGACTTTCCAGGAACTATACAAGGCCACTGATAACATTGGCCCTAATTATGAACTGGACAGTCGCGTCTTGGAGCACGACTTCGGTTTTCGAAATGAAGAAGAAAACTGGCGATCCGAGGGCTCTGGTTTCACCCAGTTTAGCGATGAAAATATGGCAAATAATGGCATCGCCAGAGAGGATGACCTACCCTCGTTCATTTCGAAGGAACAACTCCATGAGATCTTCGACACAATCAGGAGTAAGAAATCAGTGGGAACCGATAATATTCCTAACATCGTGCTACGACTTCTTCCTCTAGAAGCGGTGGATATTTACACCACCCTATTTAATAATGCAATGAATTATGCACATTATCCAGCGCATTGGAAAACGGCGGTGGTTTATTCTATCCCTAAAGGGGAATGAATTCGGCGAATCTCCGAATATCAGTAATGTGTTTAAATTGCAATAATCTTGGGATCTGGCTAGATCAGTTTCTGTATTTTTGCATAAATGTAGAAGCTGCTCTGGCCAGAGCTGAAGGCGCCTTTGCCCTTACAAAGAGACTATTTTATAGTGGTCAACTCGATGCGAGGGTAAAGGTAATCTGCTACAAGGCCCATATCAGGCCCATGCTGGTATTTGGATGTCCCGTGTGGTTGAATGTACGGGCAAGCTTAATAGAAAAGATTCGGTTGATTGAGAGGGCTTGCCTTGGGGCTTGCCTTCGCTTGTATAGAACACCAGAGTCGGAGTACACAAAATTTTATCCTAATGAGGTCCTTTACAACAGGGCGAACCTCATACGAGTAGACAAGTTCGTAATTAAACTAATCCGAAGGCACATTGCAAGAGCAATGACCTCGACGAATAACCTTATATTTGGGGCTTACTACCCCAATTACCTTTACCACGAGAGTGTGCACTCTGACGGCTTCGTTCCACCGGAAGCATTCCTCTACCTAGATCAGATAGGGTTGATCTAGGATAGAGCAGCGATCCCGTTAATCTTCCATGTCGCTCGGACAGCTGGGAACAGGCGACTCAACTACAACAAATAATCGTCGTTTCCGTCAATTACGGACCAGCCTCACTAATGAGGCAGAGCTGACCAGTCTATTTGCACTGTAAATAGTAATGCAGAGCTTACATATGCTTAGGTTAGCCATTAAAAAATATATACATATAGTGGAATATACAAAGGCATATACTAATATAGGGTTTTCCTATAGGGACTTACAACTTTGCATTTAATTTGTGAACGCACTCTTTCACTAATCATTGAACTGTCACTGTCAATTTATTCAGTAAACTCAACATTTTCATCATGGTAAAGTACACTAACGACCTACGTTCTCCGATTGGGTTCTGGAGAAGATGCGCAAAGATGATGAATTTCATCGCAAAATCATCTTCAGTCACGAAGCTCATTTTTGGCTCCATGGGTTCGTCAATAAGCAAAATATGCGTTATTGGTCGGGTGAAAACCCACATTCATGAATCACCACTCCATCCACAAAAAATAACTGTTTGGTGCGGTTTGTATGCCGGCGGCGTGATTGGGACATATTTTTTCATCGACGATAACGATTGTCCCGTTACTGTGAATGATCAGCGTTATCGCGCCATGATCACCGATTATTTTTGCCCCGAATCGGAAGATATGGACTTGGACGACATGTGGTTTCAACAGGATGGTGCCACAAGCCACACAGCAAACGCTACAATCGATTTATTGAAGAGTAAGTATGGTGAGCGTGTTATCTCAAGACATGGGCCAGTCGATTGGCCGCCTCGTTCGCGCGAGCTCAGAGCCAACATTGAACGCGAAAAAAGTTGTCAAGTCGTTATTAGAAAACCCTATATATGTATATTATTGTGTATAATGATCTAAAAATTGAGTACGTATAAAATTGCTTTTATCGCACACATCAAGATAATTTTTAGGCTGCAAGTTCTGTTTCTAAGGTATGAATTTTGAGAAACAAAATAGCCACTGTGTTGAACTCACACTTACTACGAGTACCTTATCCGATTGTATTGATATGGAAAAAGTTAACCTGAGGTGTTTAGTTGTAAATCCATTAAGATAATAATTGGATGGATAGATAATTCTTGATCGTTTTCTAAGAAAGGTGATTTTCAAGAGTAGAGACTAGAGATCATTCAGATTGCATTCTGATCTACCTTCATAAGTTGCAATGCAAAGGTGCCATAGATTCCTAGTCCTCTTTGTCTCTGCATCCGCTATTCCCCTCCTCGCATCAGCAAAAATCTACAGAAAGGAACACACATTCGCTCTGTGTGTACAATGTACCGTGATTATGTTTGTTTGACGATGTCCCTTCCTCAGAGGTTGATCAGCTTCTTTATTGCTTAGGATCAACTTCATCTATAACGGGACTTAGAGAGCGGTTGAAATTGTATCATTTGCTTGGCGAAGAACATCGGTGGCTGCTTACTGGTTTTTCTTAGGTACGCGAGTCTAGCTAATTCATCAACGACGCAGTTTTCTTAGATGCTGCTCGAAGTCAAGATTGGATGATAAGTTTGAGATGACCCTTTGGGAAACTGGTTATTCTGGTGCAAATTTTAGCCTTCTATTGCAATTTTAAACCAAGCTAACTAGTCTGCAAGCAGAAGATTCTGCCGTTGAACAGATAAATTCAGTTAAGTTAACCTAACTACTATGCACTTTTAAGGCATCGGTATAGGGCAGAGTGGACCTGGGCTTTAAGAAACAAACCATTCCAGACAATTGTCCATTTTCACATGACAAATTGATACCAGCATATGCGTCATCATTAGTTTTTGGCAAAATTAATGCTTCAATGTCAGAAGACGGACCTGGAATTGTTAATGTTTTCATGGGAGCAAATTAAGTTGTTCGTTTCAAGTAGTTCTAGGCACGTTTAGGTCCTAAAAACTGACAATTTTAGTGTTGTATCACTCATGAAATTCCAACAAGGCTTGTGAACTAAATTTTTCGAAGATGTTCATGACCTTATTTGAAAGTTGTGGTTAAAAGATCTAAGATGACCTTAACCGCACCCTGGCTGTCTTCCATCTTTTCTTCACAATTTAGCTCATTCTTCTCAAGACTAATCTGCTTGGAAATTCAATGCATGTCAACCTAACGAAAAATAAATTTTGAGTTTGTCATTTTTTACAATATCTTCCGTTATCCAGCCCGTATCTTACCAGAATCCCCTTTTACTACCAGAATACGATATTACTTTAACAGTGTTTGTTCCGGTAGATTAATTCTTTAGTTGGTACGAAGTTGTCGCGTTTATTTAAATGTTACGACTACGTACTTCCTTTGCCATAACACCCACACTTGTCATCTGTGCTTGCATGTGCACCACTACGTTATATCGTCAGTTTGTACCTATTATTATTTCCAACAGTTTCTGAGACATTATTACTCTTATATTTGTCTTTTAGCCTTGTTCACATTTTATGCACTTCACCTTATCTTAAGATGTTTTTGGCATATTAAAGGTCTCTGTTAAGTCTCTACCGATGATAACCTCATTTGACATCGGCGTTCTGAAATAGATAGGCTTAGAAAAGATGGCAAAGCAAGATCTCTTTATATATTCTTGTGATAGATATTGTAATAAAGAACTCTGTAATTGATTGATTGATTGAAATGATGCGAAACGAACTGAAGTTTCAGAAGTTTGAATTAGCTCAACGTTTTCCACATTTCATAATGAGAATAAGACGAAATTCTTTCAGTAAGGCAATACAGAATCTTTCTGTAAAAAACCTCACTAATAAAAATTAATTGTTAGGTAGATAAGTACACACATCTAGTTAAAGATTTCTTTCAAATCTTTTCCAAGCTTATACAAAGATTAAAACAAAGTTCTGATCTAAAATTAATTTATTCAAAGTACACCTGGTTTATGGTTTATAATGACTCTCTTATAGCGAAAACTACAAAACCACGGCTCTGTTCTAGAATCCTTTAAAAGCAGTAATAAATACAACATTTTTTACTTAAATCCACAGAAATTTTAGTTAACACTGAATTACAAGTAACACATATCATTTAATTTTCATTCATCCTACAAATGTATTCGTATATATATATATCCACAGCATACGCTTAATATCTGAGAATGTCACCTTATAATTAAAACATTAGTGTTAAAACAAGATCAACTTTCAACGTTTCTTCACCCGAAGCCTTCTTCCAACGCCAAATGGAAGACAGAAGAATCATACCGCACTCCATTCCATGTTCAAAAATTTATGCAAATAGATGTTTTGTACAGCATGTTACACTTTTTCTCCAACAGAAATTTCTTAATTCAACCAATGCCTGATGAAGTGTTTCCGTTCTGTACCTTACCAATTCAAATGGCAAGCTACCGCATGTTGACCAAGTGTCCAGGTCTAAGTCCGCTTTGAAGAAAAACTCGTCTTGCTACCATGTACCAGACTATGGAGGACGTTTAACTTAATAGAGAAGTTTAACATGTTTGTTTATTGAATTAATATTTAATATTGAAGCTAGAAACAGCGCGCCTGGTGATTACTAAGTAGTAGCGGTATCACCTAGTAGCTCCGTTTTTACCGCGGCTATCAAGTGGACGCTATGGTGAAGTACCAGGAATATTGGAAGTATAACAAGCCTTTACTGCGTCTTGCCCTCCAAGGAGGGGTTCTCTTGTACTTAACTATAATGTTGGACTTGTAAGGCGGTTGGTGTTTGGCGTTTCTTTTTTTTTTTTTTTTTTTTTTTTGTTCTTTTTGAATGCCGGTGCCGCATTAGCGTGCATACTTTATCTTGGGTGAGAAAATGTTTTAGATACATTATACAAATTTACACTTCATTACAAAGTAATGGGTTGAAAGAGAGAACTAACAACGCGGTCAAATGGAAGAATAATTCAAATGCCCCTTGATAAAGTGACACACTATAACTTAGGCGTCGAGAATTCAATTTAAATTCAAATATGACCTTTTTATCACAAGGCACTAACTAAAGTGTTCCTAATGGTTACGATATGAAATTTTCTAAAATCAGTGATCATTATTTGGTGTCAAAAAAAATAATATGGTTTGATTAAGGTTAGAATATTTCACACGCAACCTTTATTAAAATTTAATAACTTTTTAATTACCATGACATTTTGATTTAGGGTTTAAAGCAATGTTTACAGAAATTAAGCGATACTTTTTTGATTAAATGCTGAATGTAGTTTAGTTTCCGTTAAATTCATACATCGATCACTGCTATAGACGCGTCCATTTTCCTTTTATGAATAATATATTGCATGCTCTAACTACATCTTCAGGATCATGAAAAAGGATTCTGTTCAAGAATTGGGATATTATCATTTTACGAATATAGTCCGGTATTTAAATCATATAAATACAGTTCATAATCCATTCCCAGTTCACTGTATATAATTTTTACTTCATGTCCAAGGCCACAGTAGTGAAGTATTTTTTGCTGCATTCTCTCCTGTGCCTATCCTGAATAGCGTCTCGAACTCTAGTTATTACAGCATTAAGTGCATCCACTATTGACCGTGACTTACGACAACAGTTTTGGTGTTCCGGTAGATCTCCTGTTATTTTAATTGATCTCTTGCAATTGATTCGCTCAAAAATTGTTCCGATCGTGTCGAGCAAACAAATTGGTTAATAAGACGAAGGATCGTTTGGGTTAAGCCTTCCTTTTGGTAATAGCAAAGATAAAAGAAATAGTCATTAGTGCTTCCAAGCTTCAAGAAACATGCCTTCTTGAAGTGATGTGAAGTAAAGTGAATTTCCTTTACTCTTCCCTTGCCTCTCGACCAATTTCCCAACCCTTTAGTTTGTATGTATAGTTCTAAATTGATTTTGTTAGTTATAAGTCTAGTATTTCAGTCCGTTGTGCTTGTAATAAGATTCAATAAATTCGACCTGGGTTTACTTGGGCCTCAACGTCCCAGTCCAGGAACGCTGGTAATTTCTCATTTTTAAATACCCGTAGTACACCAATCTAAATTCCTTATTTTCAGGAGTTCGGTGTTTTACTTTCCTCGGTTTAGACTTTGACATACATCAATGTATGTTATAATCTTCGATCTTTTAGTCCAAGCTTAACTAATGAGCACAGAGTGCAATGTTGTTTATAAAATCTTCTTGATTTAAGGGGTTATACGCAGTTGTAAGGAAGAAAAACACGTATTTTATAAATTTTTTCATGAAAAGGTATTTTGTTCTACAAAAAAAACAGAAAGTATAGATGCATTTAGTCTCAACATCTAAGTTTATAAGGTCCCCGAAAGATTATTTTAGTAGATAGATAAAATTAGGTATTGATCG
This sequence comes from Volucella inanis, assembly GCA_907269105.1. Taxonomy (NCBI): domain Eukaryota; kingdom Metazoa; phylum Arthropoda; class Insecta; order Diptera; family Syrphidae; genus Volucella; species Volucella inanis. The sequence goes on along the minus strand of OU026154.1, from coordinate 39,379,777 downwards.
GAAGAATAATCAAAATTAGATTTTTGACAACATGGCGGCTTATAAAAAAGAATTAATTTTTGACCAAAATTGCCACGTAAAATTCTTTAAAAAAAAATGGAAATAATTATCTAAAATATTATTTCTTCGACCAATATCTGAGGAATATATCTGGGAAGGTTGTGTTAAAATTTCAGATCGATAGGTTAAGCTATTTTTTAGAAATTGTGATCATCGAATTCGAAAACATATTTTTGAGAAAAACGCGTTTAAAGCTTTAGAAGAAGTTTACACATAGTCCGAGACATCCTTACAAATATGCGTATATTTCAAAAAGTACTTATCGGATCGATTTTCAGGGAATATACTCAGAGATATGTTTATTACGAAAATATAAATATAATAAAGATCGATTTTTCGAAAATTCTAATGGCGGTTCACATATTAAACAGAACACCTAAAATTAATAGATTCTTGCAAATCGACTGGAGAGCTTGTAGAAAATGTTATTGAAAGCAAATCAGCTTATACGAATAGTAACCTTGGATTATTTGGTTCAGAACTCTTCGAAAAATGGACAAAACTGATTCTGCGCTTGGCTTGAGTATTCTCAATCGTATTTTGAGATTTGATGAAAATTTAATTCGTCATAAATAAAAACGCCATTTAGCTCAGAGGTTCGGAGACAATGAGAATAGTTTCCTGGTCATAAACTGAATAATGCCCTTTCTAAATGGGGCATTGCCATAGCGATAGATTTACAGGAAATGTCTAACTCTTCTGCACTTCAACACATGAACACGCGTCACATAGCAGATGCTAGAAAATTTGAAGCAACTGCGCAACAGAGTACTACGCACCTTCGAATTTCAAAGAACTTTCCAACCAACTGCATACCACTTCTTCAAGCATTATGACTAATTCTAAAAAGTGATTAAATGGCCAGCAAGTATAAATTATACGTAAATTTCAAAACTTTGTGAAGCAGATATATGCTTCCAGCATTTCTAGCGGCCGTAATCTCCACCATTATCATTGACATGGTCCCTTATGCTTGCGGCATGAAGAAGGCGAGTTCTCCCGATTTTTCTATGCTAAATTCCGGCCATAGCTTTGTACGAGTAATACATACATTTCTTGAGGGCATAATTTTTTTTTTGGTTTTCTTCTGAAATCTTTACTTTAACTAAAGTCTATAAGTCCTCTATTGGAGAAACATCAATGTTTCCTGGTGGCCACTAAGTATATTAATGTTATATTTGAAATTTTCTTTTCTGAGTTAAGTTCTCAAAGCACAAAATCAATATAATGGCGCCCTCAAGAATAATTATTATATTTTTGGCATTTTGAGCTAAGTCATAGGTATTACCTTCCCATCCTAGATTTTCAATTTTTTAAATCTAAATTAAACATTATAATTATACCTTTTCGAATTTATATTAGAGTAAGTTTGGAGGACTTATAAGAGAGAACCTCACCTGTTTTTCCTACAAACGTAGAATATGCAACGGGAAAAGGTCACATGAATTATGAATGTTTACGTCCCAAGGACTAAACATTTATTTTGTAACACATTCTGGTAGTAGAACTTTAATCCTTTTCTCACTCTAAACTGTGCTTATGTATAACACTTACATTACATGGCTGCGTTTTCCATCTTTTAAAATTCTGCTCTGATGTGAACCGTATTTCAGTGAGGGCGTTCTGCATCGACCGGAACAAATGGTTGTCAGAAGGGGCAAGGTCTGGTCTATAAGGCGGGTGGGGTAAGACTTCCCATCCACTGTTTTCCAAATAGTTCTTAACCGGAATAGCAACGTGGGGCCGAGCGTTGTCATGATGGAAAATTATTGCCTCGTGTCTGGTCGCATATTCCGGGCGTTTTTCGGCTACTGCTCCCTTCAAACGGATTAATTGTGTTCGGTAGCGTTGTCCATTGATGGTTTCACCCGGTTTTAGTAGCTCATAATACAGCACACCCATCTGATCCCACCAAATACAGAGCATTACCTTCGCGCCAAGGATATTCGGCTTTGCCATTGATTTGGCTGGTTGGCAGGGTTTCACATATGAATTTTTGCGCTTGAGGTTGTCGTAATGGATCTATTTTTCATTACCAGTAACAATCCGATGCAAAAATGACTTCCTTTTGTGGCGTTCCAGCAACATTTCGGACATACAAAACCGCCTTTCGACGTCTCTCGGCTTGAGTTCATGTGGAACCCAATTTCCTTGCTTTTGAATATATTCAGCTGCTTTTAAACGTTTTGAAATGGCTGCTTGAGTGACACCCAAAGATTCTGCGAGCTCTTCTTGTGTTTGGCAACAATCTTCATAGAGTATTGCTTCCAGTTCTTCATCTTCAAACTTTTTTGGCTGCCCAGGACGTTCATCGTCTTCTAAGCCAAAACCACCAATTTTAAATCGCCCAAACCACCTTTGGCACATTCTCTCAGCTAGCGCATGTTCACTATAAGCTTCCACCAAAATACGATGACTTTCGGCAGCAGTTTTCTTTATATTAAAGTAATTAACAAGAACTTCCCGCAAAAACAATTTTTCAGGCACAAAGTTAGACATATTTGAGTGAAAAAAAATTATTGTTGTTTACGCTTTAAATGAATACATATACTAAAATGACGTACAATGACAGTAGCTTTCCAACGGATGTTCCAATGGAATAATACAAGTTACGCCATCTCTAAGACATATACTAAAATGTCGTACAATGACAGTAGCTTTCCAACGGATGTTCCAATGGAATAATACAAGTTACGCCATCTCTAAGCAAACCGCAAGTTATAGACCCAATACTTTGGTAGCTTCATTTCTTAATCTCCCTCGCATATTTTGTTTTCAGAAAGAAGATGATCACTTGAAGAAATATTTTTTATCTTTCTATTGAGTCTTTCAGTAGTAATTCGTGCTTTTTGTGGAAAATTATTACAAAATGTTAAAGACAGCTGCGACTTTATTGACTTATGTGTTTTTTTAGGTACATTGCTAAATTATATTTGCATAGCCTTGGTAATGCTTTATTTGTAATAGTTTTGCTTTCTGAATGTGGAGAACAGACAGTTCAAAATTGAAAAATATTATTACCTTAAATTGATTCCAATAAAGCATGTAAGCTTCAAGAAATTAAAAAATTAGAGAAAAAAGTCAAGTAATACTACAAAAAGTTGGGGAAAATCTATATTGTACTGCTTTAACTGATAACTAAGCTGAAAACAACCTTAACATGCCTCTTTTTTACAGCATTTAATAGAGTTAAGTGTATAGATGAGTTTACGAAGCTTATCAACGTATGCTGCATCAGGACAAATAGGATCTGTTTAAGGAGGCACTTAATTTGAATTCTCTTAATTACATGAAAACTTATTGTTTGTTGCCCACTGTGTGTTAGAGATGGAACATATGCCAAATATCAACGAATTGGACAAAACGAAGACATAAACCACACAAATTTTAAGGTTAAACGGGTCTTGTTTGTTCGTTCTTATAGTGAAGATTAGCGATTAATTTTTAATAAAAACCTCATAGACAACGCTAAAAACAAAAAATCTAAAATAACTTAAAATTCAAATTATATATAAAAATTGTTTAGGAGCAAATGAATTATGTATTTATAAATGGGAAAGCTTAATCACATTTTGTCCTTATAAGAAAGTTCAAGGATCGAGGTAGATGTGGACAATTTCTGCTTACACGGTGTAATTTTTCAGCCCAATTTGTGGGGCTAATGTATACATATATTTACCAACAACGAAAGTGTTTTGGGAAGATGAGTACAACATCTCACGAACTGTCAAAAAACTGCCAAAAGAGAGCCGAACGAACAGTTACAAGAGATAGTTCTTATCATTCGAAGTACACCTGTTCTGGTGATATTGGTGCTAATTATAAATTATCATGATAATCACATGATTATTTTTGTACTTTCTAACACCAGATGTAGAGATGTAGAAAAGAGAGTTAAGTTTCACCGACTGCATAGTTTTATTGCAGAGATGTAATGTTCAAAAAAAAAAAAAAAAAATATTTTAAATCAGTTTACTACAAATTATTCGCTGCTAGGATAATACCATTATCTGTGCCCAAACGAAGTCCACAAGAAGTGACCACGATACTAATTTAAAAAGATATTTTGACATTCACATAAAACCTTCCATCATTAGATACAAATATTTAATATGCACACAGAAAATACCCATTTGGGACTTCTTTGTAATATCATATATTGACATCATTGCCTTCACCAGGCAGGCACAAAAGTTTGACTTTGGATTCGTGGTAGCCCAAAGAGTGTTTAATTTTTTTCATTTGGTTAAATCCGGTAAACGAATTACTGGCTATACTCAGGGTAATAGCTTTATATCTAGGATTGGAAATTATAATTAACACTACCAATCGTACTACATGTAATAATTGGTAAATTGCAGTCAAATAAGAAAAACGAAGGAAGCACAAAGCAAATGAGCATTAGGATAAATGCTTGAATATTGATTACATCCATTTCAGCTCATTTATAGAATAAACTCCAGTAATTTAAGATCCTGCTTAAGTGCTCGTCCATTTCATTTTACCATACTGGGTGATATTTATGACAAAGTTGCATTTATCTCAGCCTGTATTTTTTGTTCATGTTCTACGTATCTCAAAAAAGAAAACACAACAAATACTTACTTTCTACATAACTGCCATTCGTCGTTATGATTAAATTTAATTCTTTTTATTTGTAATTTCTTTGACAAGCTGTAAAGATCAAAGGCCCAAACTTGGATATGACAGTGCCACACCACAAAAAAAGAGTTTACGTAGATCATCCTTTTTATGGCCAGAAGTCATTATAAGCCAATTTTTGTCCCATTTGGCATGGGAAACTCTATCCTAGGCCATCATTGTAGCTGCTGCTTACTATCTCAAAAGCCATAATGCTTCAAACTCATTGAGCTGAAAATCACAAGAGTTCACTCTTTGGAATATATTAAATTCCATGAGAGTACGATTTGTGTCAATGGCACGTGAAGAATTCCTTTCAGGTATGAGTCTCTAGCATTCCAATTGGCAATTTTCCAACAAAAAGAAAATATAAATAAATAAAATAAGAGAGAAAAATCATCACTGGTCACCATGGCCCAGGACTGAATAATTCATCCGATTAGAGATATGCGAACGATATAATTACTGATCCAATTCCATGTTGAAAATGTCATTATCATGTCAAGTTGCAAAGACAACGCGTTCGCGTCCCCTTTTCAATCGTCATCATGATCATGATCGCGCGACAATGGTGCATTATCGCTCTGAAAGGACAGAGTACAAGCAAGGTGACGACTCTAATGATAATGACTGTCTGGACGGAATCGGCCGTTTTGTGCAATAACCATAATTCAAAGGCTCAGTCAGTCAGTCAGTCAGTCAGTCAGTCAGTCAGTCAGTCAGCCAGTTGGTTACATTACGACAAGTCATTTCTGGGGTTCTCTTCAGACCATAAGACAGGGGACATCATAAAATTGCTCCATCTTCACAATGCACAAACTCCAAGACCTCTCATATGGCTGGGCATATTTTCTTTCTAGCTTTATAGGTTAGACTTTTTGCCTTCTATCCATTATCTGACAATGACTTGAAGCTCTCTGAGTTTGTAAGATAATTGCACAAGTCGTTGGAGATACTGGGCCATTGTCTTGGGCAGTATGATTGGTCCTACAAATATTTTCTATTTTATAAGGAATGCGAATCTTGTGTCGGACTCGTTTTATACAATATATGGAGTGTGGAGAGATCCACTTATGGCAACAATGAAATGCAATTGATGCCCCGAGCGGGGGACGCACTTAGAACGGGCCCAATGAGGGTTGAAGAAAAACAAATAAAACATTGAAATTGTTTTTCTAGATCACTGAGGTATACTTCATAAATAATGTACGTACGAGTACGTGAGGTGTAGTTCGTGCGTTCATGCGCAAGCACATGCCGACTTAGGGGCATTCGTACGAATATGTAGTAAAGTGTGCGTACAGTACGGTGCTGCATGCAGGGTGACAATTGATTTAATAAATTATTCGAGCAATTTCATGCGAAATCAAATGGAGACCAAATGAACGTTAAGATGAGCAAAAACTAGAACCATAACAAATGGTTGGGCCTCGTGAGAGGAATGGACACGTACAAAGTCGCTCACATTATGGTGTAGACACTTAATTATTTGAGTTTCGAGTTAATAAACTGCTTTTAGTTGAGGTGTTGTTTTTATCTCACAAAAGACTTCCTTTTTGGTTTTGAAATAATAGCTTGATGATGATGAGCTTATGTGATAGTGAAGTGGAACACACGTTAATATGTGTTTTTGGTCTTGTGAATTATGAACTCTTTGCATTCACCAAGATTAAGGTGGTTATTGACCAGAAAAATATTAAGCATTTGAAATAAGAAAATCACCCCCTTAGAATTCAGTTCTATATCATTAAACATAATTTCGAATCTCCCACTCATAACATAACATAAACACAAGGTCTCAGTAATGGTTTTATTCTTAATTGATTAAAAGGTCCAGATCTTGATCTTATGTAAAACGCGAAACTCCTACAAATGCAAAATCCTAATAAGTTAAAATACCAAAGCAGATATTTTCGGGAAACAACATATGTTATTGTATATAGCCGGATACTTCAGTTCTCATAGTAAATTTCTCTAAATTGTTAAATAATTTTTATATTTTAGGTTATGTTTGGTATAATGCTTGCCCTTGTTTGTCGAAAGGCTTGATAAACTTCAGAAAGCTTAATCAAGTAGCAAAGATGAGTTTATGATGATTGGTGAGTTAACCAGTTAACACAAAGATGAGGTGAAGAAACAATCAAAGTATGTACATAGGATCAGGGAAAAGATATTTTGATCATATATACTTAGAGGTCGAATAATTTGTTGTTTCTAGAGAAGCCGAAGAGCTTACTGACTGTTATTTCGGCCAGTTTTCAAAAATGGGCAGAGCAGGGCAGTTGCGTAACAGAGTGGTTTTCGCTACTGTGACAAAGTTTTCAAATAAACAGCAGTATAGACCATAAAATTGAAAAAAAAAAAAAAATACTGGGCGTGAAAGATTTAGTACTTTATTCAGTGCAGCACTGGGATTTCAGGGCGTCGTTAATATACAAAACCCTTATATAGAAGCATACTTAGAACTAGTTTGTCGAGTGCTAATATTCTTAAAATTTCAATCGATATGTTGAAAGAACGCTTCATATTTGTTTGCATGTATAAATTTCACTCACAATACATTCAGTTCTTCCTAGGTGAATTTAAAACATACTTGCCTAGTGAAAAGGCTTCAAATTAGACCTCAAACAATATACTAGATTAATACCTTGCAATTATTTCAAAAAACGGGTTAACATATTTCATAAATGAGGCCACTAGACCAATTGCATGTCTTGATTGTGTTTTCGGCCGTTTTGGGAGCTTAGCACTTGCTTATAATTATAGCAGCTTGTCATACAGATTAATTTCGAATATCTACTGATAAGCCAATGTATTTTTCTAAGCCGGATTTCGAGCTCCTAATGTTTCTTTTTTACGTGTGATTTCCGATTTCATTTCGCATCTAGAGTCAATTCCAAATACTTTTCCTCAATTGCGTACGGTATTTTTACTGAGTTGCTATTGTCAACCGAATGTTGTCGTAACCTGTATTGACGTTAAGTTTTTCGAACAATTGTTGTCCTTCGAACGGTTTAAACATTTCTTCCAAGCGGCTCTCTGAGTGGCTTCCACGAACTTATCAAATTCTTCTTCTACTTCTTAAGGCGTCGTGAGTGTGACACATAAGGCAATTTCTTGAAAAGCTATCGCAGTTTGTTTTGCCACTTGCCAATCTAGGCAGTCTTTCGATTTTCGCTATGCTCCTGCCGATTTTGAGAACCACTGGTTAGTGATCTGAGCAGAAATCATAGCACTCTTCTACTTTCTTTTGGTATTTCTTTGGTATCTTTTTTGCGATGAAAAAGTCGGCGAAGTCAGGCGTTTTGATTGTATTGGTAAGCTAATATGTTAATTTGCCCATTGAAAAATAGTTCGCTCCACGTTTCACACTTGCTTTATATAGTAACTTGCCTTTCGTTCAAATAAACAAAACCACTGGGGACACAATTTGACCCAAGTGAGCCAAAAAATAGATCGAGGTACTCATCTGTCATCCTATGTCTCGGAGGGAAGTGACAAGATACTATGTTGTAGTCTAGATGATTAATATTAACGAATTCGAATTATTTACGAATTTTCATAAATTCAAGGTCTATTTTCATGTTCTCAGCATGCTTAATGCAGTCATTGATATAAAGAGAGGATCCACCTTTCGCGTTTTCTGAAGGATGGTACACGTGATAATCAGAGTAACCCCTTATTTTGAGTCCAGGTTTTTAAAATGGGTTTTCGAAATCAAGCATATGGTAAGTCAATATTCCATGTTATAATTTAAAGCAAATGTTTCACACTCCTGTTTATAAATGTTTGAACTCGAGCTTGTTAAGTTTGTCAAGCAGGAGTTGATTAACTTTAGTTTGCCCCTCTAGTATTTCTAAAATTATCGCGTTGATTTGAGACACAGGGTCTGTAGTGGCCGAACTTAAATTACGTCCGTATAACGCGACTTGAGTGTATGATCTCGCTTTTTCCGTTACTCTTGATCCGACAACTTTTCTTTTCCTTTACGTTTAATTAATTCTGACTGTTTTAGCTATCTTAAGCTTATCGGTTTGAAGATGTCTCAAAACGCTTGCTCTCTCCGAGAAGTATTTGAAAGCAAGTTTAACTCATCGTGGATCTCTTTGACAATACGTCTTGGTGTGGTTAAAATCTTGTCAACGTTTGCATTGAGATATCGTTCGGTTGTCCTTACGCATGGGCTCAATTTTGACTGCGATACTTAAGTTAGTTTTAATTTTAAAAATATCATCGACTTTCTCGTTTTTATAGAGAAAATTTTTATCTCATGAAAATAGGAAGTCCGCGTTTATCTACGGTATCTTTTTCACTATTCGTTTGTCGTTTTCCTTTCTTGATGATATTGACCGCGTCAAGAATCTTAAAGCCTTGTTCTTAGACGTATTCTTTTAAGTCTTCTTTTTTGCACGACGGGTAAAGTCCTCTAGAGAAGACTCTTTTTCGGACATATATTTATAAGTATACCATTTAATTTTCTCTGTGTTAAGCTTTAGAGACAATGTGCGGTACGCTTCGGAATCTTCGGAATCACTTTCACGCCCTGTTCCGAAGTGTAACTAATTTGTACTACATCTCTAGTGTATTTCGGGGAAGATTATGAAGTGTTTCGTAGTCCGCGATCCTGACCTAGTTTTTTGCGGGTGGAGAGCGATGTTTCGCTTGTACTTTTACTATTTATTTATTGTTATTTATTACGGTGGACTTGTTTAGTAAGAGTTTGGGAGAAGAGCGTGCCTTAAAAGTCTTTTCTTGAGAACTGGATTGGTTTCGCAATGTACTTCTTCTTCCGTTAAGTGTTCTATTGCACGGTTCGGCGTTTACTTCTGTTCTATCTTTACACAAGAGTTTTAAGAACCTTGATTTCTTTTCGAATAGAACCTACTACGTTTTTCAGCTCGTGATATAGTCACTCTTTTCAAACACTTTTCTTCTGCTGAGTCCTGATTAACCGGCGGAAGATCTGGCTATTATTTCCGTTTGTTTTCTTCATTGCATTTTAACGACAGGCATGCTTACCTTGGGTCTTTTCTACTACCTCTACTCGGACGGGTGCATTATATTTGCAGAATAAAAAGCAAGAATTCAAGGCAGGAATAAGATTAGTAAGTCTAAGTTTGGGCTTTCTCTAAGGATCTGTCCTCGGATGAGTAAAGGCTCTTAGCTTTATTATTTCCTTTTTGTTCAACCGTTTCTTGAGAAATTGCAGACCTTTGCAGATAATCTCGTTTTTGTATGTATATTGCTCAGCAAGTCCATTTGACCTAGCAGCTAGCATCAAGCATGACGTTCGTTTGCTAAGAATAAGGATTGAAAATCACAAATCTTTAGTTATTAAGAAAACTAAAATTATGATCGTCAGACTAAATCCAAAGCAGTTTCCCAATATCGAAGTTGCATTCCGTTCAACCAACTGTAAAAAATAAATTATTTAATGAAAAGCGTTCCTTTCGCTGTCCGAATCATTCGAACTTTTCGATTTCCATGGAATAGAAAATTTTAACCAAATTAGTAGTTAGGCATCGCAATCGACAGAAATTTGCGTTGCTTAATAACACATTTTTGACTTCAAATGGTATCTTTTGGACACTACTGACGAAACTTTCCTCAAACAGAATATTAAAAATAATTTACCACGGCATATTTCACTCAAAACTGGAGTTCGGATTATCATGTTCGTGAGATTCTTACCTAAATAAGTTTGAACAAATAATTGTCCTTAAAAAAATGTGCAATAAAAAAAGTCTCTAACTCTGACTGATTTGCTCAAACTCTGTAACGGCTGTGAAAGAAGCTGTAGTCCCTTGCAATGGAGTGAATTTCGAGACGTTTTCGACGGGAACCATCCAATATTAATTCCTATTCATGGTTATTCCCTTGTCCTTGTCATTGTCCCTTAGGTATAACCTCTATTTCTTTACATCTTTTCTTCTCTACTTCAACATAGGTTCAGCTTAATCTGTCCACAATAGTTCATATCACATCTAGTTTTCCATTTTATCAGAACAAAGCTATCACTTTTATTATATGTAAACAAAATTATTAATTTTGACAAATCAAAGTTGATATTTTCATATATAGGACTTAATTTTACTTCAATCAAATTAATCAAAATAAGCTCAAGTAATCATATAAATTTAAATTCAAACTGGTGCTATACGATAGCGGTCCCAACCCAACAAAGAAAACACAACAATTTTGGGAAAAAAAATTTATTTATTTTTCAACATAATTGCCGTTCAGCTCTATACACTTTTTCCAGCGATGTTCAAAAAGTTCGATACCCTTTTTATAATAAAAACTGTCTTGCTCCTCAAAATAGCCATTAACTGCCGACATCATTTCTTTACCATTGGGAAAACTTTGACCACTGAGCCATTTTTTCAAGTTTGGGAACCGAAAATAATCCGAGGGGCTAAATCTGGCGCATAGGGTGCATGATGTAGCAATTAAAACGTTAATTCATTAAATTTGGCCATTGAAATAACGGGTCTGTGAGCTGGTGCATTGTCTAATTGAAACAACACTTTCTTCTTAGCCAAATGCGGCTGTTTTTGCTTGATTTCTTCGCTCAAACGTTGCAATAAGTTCGCATAATACTGGCCGTTGATAGTTTTTCTTTTTTCAAGATGGTCAATGAAAATTATCCCACGAGCATCCCAAAAAATCGACACCATGACCTTCACTATTTCTGGAGTCGTCACCTCATTTGGTCAACCACTGCGATGCTCGCCTTGGCAGGTCATACGGCCTCTTTTAAACTCAGGAACCCAACATTTTACTGTCGTAAACGAAGGAGCAGACTCACCCAGTGTAGAATCCAGTTCAGCTTTTATACTGGTTATGCTGAGGCCTTTCAAATAAAAGTATTGTATCATATAACGAGGACCAATTTTCTCCATTTTCACAAATTCACTGACAACGTTCACTATTGGTGGCTGGCAAACAAATAATAAATAAATAAACGTGGTGCTTTCAAACTTGAAACATATGCAGTGATATTTTAAAACAACTACCGCCATGTCTTGGTCAGGCCGGGTACTTATACCCTCGTATATAAAGTTCTTGAAAACGTGTAAATAAATGAAAATGTAATATACCTTAACATTTTTTTGCTCAACAGTAGTTGTGCGATAATTACTTTTATTGACGTAATTAAGTTACATTCACAAGAACTTAATGCATTAAAAGAATTTACAAAAATTATTTTAATTTATACTTTACCAGTTAATCAATACAAATAACTTACCAAACAGAAATTTAACAATCCGCTATTACAGATTATTGAGTAATATGTTGAAGAAAAAGCATGAAAATTATAAGCTCTGATGTTTTGCTGCTCACGGTAGTTAATTCTAAGGGTCTTGAAATCTGTGTGTATAGTACGTACGGTAAACCACACATTTATGGTGTGACGATACTTGATCTTATTTATACTTATGTTAGCGATATGTGATCGTCTGCTGAGATTGTACATTAAAAAAAAAAAAAAAAAAAAAAAATAATTAAACTTTATGACAACGAGTATTTAAGGGACCATGATATTTGATGATAATTTGGCCATAATCCACTGTCCACCTTTCTTCAGCGCGGCTTAACTCCAAGAGAGAGTAGTCGATGGCGGAAATCAGACACAATGCCAAGATTTATGTTAAATAACTGTTATTATTGCGGCTTGCAGCTTAGTGTTACAGCCAATATAGTTTAGTGTTATTTTAATTAGTAGGATAAAGTACAGGGTGTTAATATTTTAAATCTTTGGAAATAAACATAGAAAATCGAATTTTATTTTTTTGTGGTAAGTGGTTACGTACATAATTCTATTTCTGACTCATATAGACTAAGAAGTTATCTTCATGCTCTAACAGATACTTATATAGGGTTTTCCAATAGGGACTTGACAACTTTGAATTTAATTTGTAAACGCACTCTTTCACTAATCATCAAACTGTCACTGTCAATTTATTCAGAAAACTCATCATTTTCATAAAAATTTTCTACAGATATTCTTAGTCGGTGACTGCAACTTTAAGAGCGTTAACTCCAATTTTCTGTTGTAATTCTCGCCCTAGTAGACAGGCAATAACAAGTTTAGTGCAAAGATTTAAGTCTACATATTCGTTGTGTGATGTTACCGAGTCAGCGAGACAACGGGTTCTTCGAAGTGTCGAAAATATTGCTGCCGTTTAGACATCCGTAGCAAACGATCCAAATCAGTCAATTCCACGGCGTTCTCAAGAATTGAGCATCGCTCAGATTTGGCTCATGTGCTTCATGAATCACCACTTCATCCACAAGAAATAACTGTTTAGTGCGGTTTGCATGCCGGCGGCGTTATTGGGCCATATTTTTTTGTCGACGATAACGATCGTCACGTTACCGTGAATGGTTAGCGTTATCGCGCCATTATTACCGATTATTTTTGGCCCGACATCTAAGATATGGACTTCGACGACATGTGGTTTCAACAGGATGGTGCCACAAGCCACAGAGCATACGCTACAATCGATTTATTGAAGAGTAAGTATGGTAAGCGTGTTATCTCAAGACATGGGCCAGTCGATTGGCCGCCTTGTTCATGCGATTTAACGCCGCTTGACTATTTTCTGTGGGGCTACGTTAAGTCATTGACTTATGCCGACAGGCCGACGACGTTGGAAGAGCTCAGAGCCAACATTGAACGCGAAACAGCGGATAATGAGATACCGGTTGAACTTGCTAGGAAAGAGAAATTTCAAAAACTAACAAGATGGCCCAGTTCCTTATCTAAATTTTTGTTCCGATAGCAATGAAAAGGATTCCAAATTAATTCATTGCTTACAATTCTTTTCGGAAGCTTTTTTGACAAAATTGAGTTGGACTCAAAAGAGAAAAATTAGCTCTAATTGGGATTTTATATGCATACAAGTATATACAATACTGTTGCGATATCGGCTTTAGAATCTAGCAACTCCTACTATACACCCGTATTGTGACAGCATGAAGAGGTGTTTGGTTTGTCGAACATTCTTTTGCATTCATATGGCAAAAGATCAAGTTGTCAGTCATAGAGATAAGAAGAAGAAAGAGACCACCACATAAAAAGAAAGAATAAAACTGAACAAAGTTAACGAAGAAAATAGTTACCGTTTCCCGTGGCGTAGAGCTTCCCTAACCATAAGTGGTCTGCAGACGAGCGGTGGATTTTTAAAGACGTTACAACGGAGACGTTCTAACATAAGAAAAACACCGGAAAAAAAACAGAAAACAATTGAGGCACATAAAAAAGAGAGGAGACTGAAGAAGAGTAAAAAACTTCGAGTTGGCAGCCGAAGCAACAGGGACAATAAAAACAGATTAAAATTAAAAAAAAAAAGTTTCCCTCTAGGTAACCAGAATTTGCTGAGTTTTATTTTAATTTGATTAAAATTTTTGTTGTTTTCGTTCGGCTTTCCTATGTCTGGGCGAATTACGTTACAATATATACACTTTTTTTTTATAATTTTCTTGCGCTCAAGGGATTTATGTATGTACTCGTAAAATGCTCGCACACAGCTGGAGCGAAGGACAATCAGGGAGGATAGAAATAGAAGTACTAATTGTATTAAGTTAAAAAGTATGTATATACATAAATTAGTAGCACTTAATAACGAATAAAAATTTTAAAGTGGTAACACTATATTCGGATAATACTACACGTTGGCTAAAGAGCTGATGGATGAATTTTCCGGAGACGGGGGAGACTACCAGCAATGGAAGGCCCAACTTCGTTACACCAAACGCACCTACGGGCGGGAGGACCATGTCGTTAAAATGTGAATGACCAGTAAGTTGAAAGGCAAGGCACTCCGTTGGTACCATGCCAAGGCAGACGATCCAATAGCGTCGGCTGAGGACATGTTAGCCCACATGAAATCGATGTTTAATGGTCCGACAAGTCGTTTGGAGCTTTGCAAGCAGTTTGAAGCCAGGAAGTGTTCTCCGGGGGAAATATTTCGTAACTATTTCCACGACAAAGCGATTTTGGCTAGTGAAGTTAACTTAGCGCCTGAAGAGATGATCGAGTGCATTATTGAATGGATCCCGGACACTCACCTCCGGGCGCAGGCAAGTATTCAGAGATTTACCGACAAGCTCCACCTGTTGGAGGCATTTTCGACCATAAGATTGCCGACGGGGAGAAACGCTGATGAGAGGAGGAATGCTGATGAGAAGGAACAATTGAATGTGATACTTAACGACCTTATAAAATAGGGTGTGATTAGGCCTAGTGACTCAGAGTATACTCTTCCTATAGTACTGGTACGGAATAAAACTGGGGAAATAAGGTTTTGTGTAGATTAGAGGACATTAAACAAAGTCACCCTGAAGGATAATTTTCCTATACCTCTGATAGATGAATTATTAGATCGGTTGGTAAAAAAAAATTGTTCACGACATTAGACCTAAAGAGTGCCTTTTACCATGTTAAGATGTCTGAGGAGAGTATAAGATACACATCGTTTGTAACCCCAATGGGGCAATACGAATTTTTGGGTATGCTGTTTGGCCTTAGGTTTATCAACAAGGTTTTCGAAGACATGATAAGAAATTCGGAGATAGTTGTCTATCTGGACGATATTATTATCACGACTGAGAACGTGGCGGAACATCTAGAGATTTTAAAGAAGGTTTTAGGAAGACTAGTGGAGAATAGGTTGGACTTAAGAATAGACAAATGTAAGTTTTTATATTCGAGTATTAAGTATTTGGGGAATAACATTTCGGAAGTGGGTAACAGCCCCGATGAGAGAAAGATTAGCGGGGTCCCAAATTTTCCAGTACCACAGAACTCAAAGTCGGTTCATAACTTCTTGGGGTTGTGCTCGTATTTTAGGAGGTTTATTAAGGATTTCTCGATACTAGCAAAGCCGCTGTATAATCTAATAAAGAAGTCGCCTGGTTTTAAGTTTGAGAAAGAGGAAACAGAGTGTTTTCAATTGCACAAGAACAAGCTACTGAAAGCTCCGGTTTTGTCAATCTAGGATTATGACCCGAAAGATGAGACAGAACTACACTGTGATGCTACTTCAATTGGGTTCGGCTCTATACCAATGCAGAAGAATTCGGGCGGAAGGCTACACCCAGTTTTTTTTTTTTTTCAAGAAAAATTACAGAATGCGATCCCACAGTTTCGAGTTAGAAACTCTGGCAATTATCTATGCCTTGGAGCGTTTTCGTATATATTTTTAAGGTATGCCTTTCAAGATAGTGACGGACTGCAACCCGCAACTCGCTGACAAATAGAACATTAACACGTGTATTGCTCGGTGGGCCATAGAATTGCAAAACTACGATTACTCTGTTGAGTAGATGCAGAGCAGAGTCCATCAATTAGTCAGGAGCGGGACGAACGGATCATTGGGTTGAGGAAAATGTTAGAAGAAAGAGAAGATGCTTTTTAGGAAATGCATAATGGGTTGGTGTATCGGGAAGTGAAGGACGGTGTTCTTTTCTATGTGCTCGAGGAAATGGAGCATAGTATTTTACACAAATACCACGACGAAATGAGACATGTGGGCATTATTAAGACGATTTACTCTATCCCGAAGTCATACTGGTTACCTCGTATAAGACTCAAGGTGAAGGGTCATTTGGAGAGTTGCTTAACGCGCGTTGCGTATTCTTCAAAGCATGGAAAGAAAGAGGGATTTTTACATAACATACCATAGGGCAATGTCCCGTTCGACACGTTACATATAGATCATTTTGACCCGATAAGATTGAAGAGATTTAAGAAGAACTATGTATTCCTAGTGGTGGGTGCGTTCACCAAGTACGTTAAAGCACGGGCGCTCGGGAGGTGCTAGGGCTCTTGATGAAGTATTTCGTTGGATACAGTCGTCCCAAGAACATAGTATCGGATAGGGGAAGTGCTTTTACGGGGTATGAGTTTAAAGATTTTATGGAGGAGAATTATATAAGACATATAAAGATAGCTACAGGGTCGCCGCAAGCCAATGGATAGGTAGAGCGAATAAATAGGAGCCTGGGACCCATGCTAGCGAAAGCGGTGAGTCACGAGGGAAACAGAAGTTTAAAGAACATGTTGTTGGGTATAGAGTTTACTATAAATAATATGGTGCATAGAAGCGTTGGGGTAGCCTCAAGTGAACTACTATTCCGTGTGAGACAGAGGAAATAGAATAATCGATCGTCTAAAAGAAAATTTCGAAGAAATAGTCGGGTTAATGGAGGAACCGCATTTAAAGGTAAAGAGATCAGTAGCTATTTGGAAGCAGGTAAAGGTGCTGGAATACAATAAGCAGAAGTATGATGAAAGACGTAAGACGTCACGTGTTTATAAAGTAGATGACTATGTCATGGTAAGGATTTTTGTCAGTACGCCGGGTGCCCAAGAAAATTGATACCGAAGTTTAAGGGGCCATATAGGGGTAACAGAGTGTTAGGAAACGGGATATACGAACTCACGGACGTAGAGGATTTTCAAATTAGTCAGATGCCGTATAAGGGCACTTGGGAGGCAGCGAACATGAAACCGTATGTTAGAAAAAAATACGTCGAATCCGAGCCAAAACTAAGGAGTGCAATCGGGGCGAATGCAAGTCAGGATGGTCGAGTTGTAGTAAGCTCAAAGAAAATAATTTAAGTATATAAATAAATTGGTAGCACTGAACAGGGAATAAAAATTGCAAAGTGATAATACTATATGAGAGCCTGTCAGTAGACAAGGGGCAGTCGTAATTTAGCTTTAGAGTGAAACGGATCGTAAGTCGAATGAAGTATACCTTCATATGACATAATGAACGTTGGTTTTAAATGATAGAAAGTTATAATGACTAGGAAATAAAGAGCGAGGCTAGTTGTACGGCTTAGGAATTAATCACGTTATTTTAGAGTACGTTCGAAAGTGGGTTTTAGCGTATACTGATGAGCATTCATAGTGAGACGGGTGTGTTACGGTTGAAGATTTGAATGGGTGGAATGCTACTGGCGATTTCTATGGAGCGATAAAACAAAGTGAGGCAGGAGACATTACGTCGGTGTTCAAGGTTGTCAATTGACTGACTGATATTAGTATTACCTATGAGTTTTATCGCACGGTTTTGAATCCTATCTAGCAGCTGCAGAAATATGACGATGTGAGTGCCATCCATGAATAATGGCTAGGTATTTAAATTGAACTTTAATGACATACGCTGCCTTTCCCGTTCTACAGCCGAAAAGCAGGGACGTGAGTCCGGGAAAGAATATGAAAAGCAGAGAGTACTGTCATCAACAAAATAATATATTCGATTAGAATTAGCAGACTACAGATCATTAATGAAAATTAAAAAGAGTGTCGGAGACGGAACAAAGCCGGGGGGTACACCAGTATTTATTTTTTTGAAGACGAAACGATCAAAAATGTTTACTACATTTGGGACATTGTAGTATTTTTTGCTTCAATATTTGATTGTATTGGTATTTTAAACGTTTGAGAAAAACTTTGTTATAATCCCTGGCTCGTTTGAGTTTATTCCGGTTTTTCTCTGTCGGGTTTGTCTTGCAGGACCAAAAAAAAAAAAACATTTATTTAACCCTGACAGCCTCTTTACAGCTCGAGTCGTAACATGCCTTTTTTTCGGTTTGATACTCTTTATTCCATGAAAATAAAGAATTTCAGTCCAAAACGAATAGTGACTGTGATCATATCAGCATCGGCGTCCACGTCGTTATCGAGGAAACATAACGACCAGTTAAAATTCCTAAAGAAGCTGTTAAGTCGGCCCCAATTGGCTTTCTCGTGTTACCATACGGTTCTTTTAGGAATCTTTTCTTTATCTACGTTGCATGTGTACGAGAAGTTAGCTGATATGACACAATAGTCCGATGAACCTAGAAGGTAGAGCACAACAACTGTGTATTTAAAAGGGTGAGAACTAAAAAATGAGTGTAGGGTGTTGGCGGTATGACTATCAAAGTCCGGTATTCGAGTGAGCTCATTTACAAGCTGCGTCAAGATGTTTCCGCTGTTATTATCTCAACATTCCGTACTTCGGGTGTTGTCTGTCCAGAATGTGTATATTGTGTATATTGAAATCACACGTAATAACAATTTCAGTATGAGGATACAGACATACAGACAGCGCAAACTCGTTAGCGGTCGAATTGCTGTCCAGTTTGGGGCTGCTTTATATAAAGCAATAGTTTATAATTTGCTTACGGAGAAGGAAATTTCAGCCACAGGAATTAGCTCCGGATTTGAATGCATAATGCAGTTCAAAGTGGTTACGGATACGATCGATTCGGTTGGTTTCCAGTCACACTCTTAGTTATGGGCAATATTTTCAACTGACCAACTACGAGTTGGAATCATCACATAACTAATTTGTCCGAGATGTTCAAATTTATCGATTCAATTCACTAGATCTGTGCGAGAAGGCGCTTGATGTTGACCGAAAGCAGTACGAGCTTTACGAAAGTTTCTGCGACATTTTCACCGTTTTTTTAGTGAACGTTAACTATTTCAACACATTGTGAGGGAGTTTATAGAAAAATATTAAACAAGGTCGCGAAAAGTTTTTAATTCAATTTTCTTATATTAAAAAATTTAAACTTTAAGAAACAAAGAATTAATTAATTAACAGCTCGGTGTCATTGAGTCCACGCAGCGCATAAAGTTACAAATCATGCCATCTATCGTTTTCATCTAATGGGAATTAACACTTAAAAAATAATCATTAAGCTTTTCACTTAGGAAAATTACGATTATAGCCTTGCTGGAACCAATATCGACTCTAATGAGCACATTATTCCCTGCCGCAATCAATGCACCGTCGGATTACAACACAGTATCTCGAAAACAACAGCGGCGACGTAACGACCGGCAATACGGAGCAACCTTAGTTATATATCGTCATGGTATTCAGTGTCGTTATCGTTGTTACCTTACAGTGCTATGGTAATCTGATTGAACTCTGTTCACATGGCTAGGCTACCATTAACCTCTCTTCCCCTGTGCCACTTGGATAAAAAAAATTATTGCACTCACCACGTGAGTTAAAACCTTTTGACTTTGCATTTATTGCTCACATCAAAGTTAAAGGTTCACTTTGCCATACTTCTCCGCGCACTCAGATGACCTGCGATATAAATTTTTACGAGAGCATTAAACTAAACTGACATTCCCGCCAATCTGGCAATAGATGCGGCGATTGTTTTCCTCCGTATCCACCTTTATTCACATGCCACCATTTACTTTTTGAGTGCAAGTGTCCATCAAGCGTCTAAATCCGATTGGCGATCAAGTGTGGCATTGTCTGTTGCTGCTTCTCAGCCATCAGGCAGTCACTTTATAGGTGCATCAACCTAATCTTACGACTAGCTTAAAGTACCCTGCTGTTCTTACTAGAAACTTGCCAACTTAGTAGGTAGCTTGCAAGCAATGGAGATTGCTTTTAGTAGATTTCGACCTGATTTATGTCACAGATGATGGTTAAATGTAAACTAAAGTACCACAATAATGAGACAACACCGTCCGATCTAGTATCCAGTAAAGAACCGTCTTTCTAAGCAGTAACTTATAATTGGGATTCTCATAAGCTGCCGCCTTATAGATATGTAGGTGCTTCTTTACAGGTCTTAGCGATATACTTATACGAGAAACACAAGTCGCAGAATTCAAAATACTAATTAAGAGGACTACTAAACTCTTTTTCCTACTACGGAGCTTGTGTTTATGTGTGTTTTAACAGTTCTTTTTTACAGTGATTTACGTTCGATTGAGTTTCCAGTTTCGTCAAGTGGCTAATATCCGTACACTGGCAATGCTCGTTTTAGCTATGGACACGTACTAAAGTGCAAACCGACAAGACGACGCACTTGCCAATCAGTCAATCAGAAAAGTAGCAAGAATCACATGGAATTAAAATCTGGAACCCAGGATGTACTCGTCCATACTCTGCTCATCCATAGTGATGGAGGAGCCGTTTGCTATTAAATTTTCAAGATACATATAGGAATATTCCATGGAGATTGACTCACTACGGGGGTATGGTGTCGGCTGGATACGAATATCAGCGACCGATGCGGTACCATAAAATGGATTTATGTTGGCAGTTGGAGCAACTAAATTTCTATTTCTATTACCGCGCAGATTTTAATGGTACGTGATTTGGTAGAACATGCCTCCCGCAATTTTACAACCAGCTAAAGAAGCATTTTTGCTCGCAGTGCTTTCTTCTTCGAAGCGTATTATCGTTTGATCCCATAATTATGCCGGCCAATGTTAGTGTTATTATTTGCAGACGAAGTCGTAAATCTAATCCACTTAATGGAAAAATGTTAGCAGTAATTGTTGGTAGAATATATAAACGATCAATGTATCTATGAATTGGCAAATCAACATTATGAATATCCTGTTTTTTGTCTATGTAATGTGGTTCAATTATGCAAAATATTTTCTATATGCAGATTTCAAGCCTATAACATTGCACATGCATGAATAAAAGAAAAGAAGATAATGCCTTGTGCAGATATCTCAGCCACTGAATTTATGTTTCCTCCTTTAATGACATAGCTAGAAACTTCTGAGTTCTAGAATATCCATTTGTATAGAAAAAATAAAATAAAATTGAAAAACATAGAAAAATGCATCTCAATCAAGTGAAACATAAATAAAATAATTGAAAATAGCTTGTTTTACTATGTTTCACAAGTTTTAACATTCGTTATTTTTTTTTGTCGTTTTTTTTTTTTTTGGCCGTTAGGCACTTCTGCTAAATACCTCCGCTGTGATCCCGAAGCGAATAGAAACATCCGTGTCAGAACATGTGATAGATAAAGATAATGGATGAGTAGCATTGCTCATTGTTGGTCGGTCGAGCCCGATGTCCAGAATTTTTTCGACATCCTTGTTCTGGTTCTCTTCAATTCCGCGACATTGTCTGCTTTGCAGACATCGTATTTTGGAGTTCATATTTCTATCTAGGCGTGTGTATCCAGCAATAGATCTTAAGGTGTTCACCTTAACTGTTGTACTGGTGTCTGCACGAGTTTCTGCAGCGTATGTTACATATTATTGGCTGAATGCAAGTTTTGTATATTCTCATTTTACTGTCAGTATTCATATATCCATTTCGCAATATAGCATTTCTTAGACACTCTGAGTTGTTGGCTTGCGCCTTGCCTTTTTTTCAAATCTCTGCTGCTTGTTATATAGGAGCCTAGGTAGGTGAATTTTAGGACTTGCTCTATTTGTTTATTGTTTACTGCCCATTTGCATTATTTCTACGGACGAATCTCAATTAACAAGAGATTGGATCACAAATTTTCATTATCTTCATACCGGGGCTGCGGACAATCTACATACAAGGAAACATAATTTCAACGCACATTCAGCATCAGTATGTAGGCAGGGGTAATTCAAAACAAGTTAATCAAACTACCACCTAGGCTGAATTCTACAAATTGTCTGGAGTTTTTGCGAAATAATTTACCAGAATTATTGGTGGACATTCCACTGATTCAAATAGCTTTATCATATTTTCAACAGGATGATGTTGGCTAGATGAATAGTACAGTAATCGTTGGGTAGGAGAACAGTCTTCTGGTCTGCAAAGATCTCCTGACCTTACAGTATTGAATTCTTTTGTATGAGGAACTTGTTTATTCAACCGAAATAGTCGTCAAACTGCAAACTTGTTTGTGATTTTTTTTTTATTATTTTTACATTCATAAGAAAAAAATTGTAAAACGTTAAGTTCATTAGGCATTTTCTGCAAAAAAATTAGCCTGAGCAAGAGAAATTGAAAAGGCTTAGAAATAATACAATATATCACAAACAAGATATCGACCTAATTTAAATGCAGTTACAATGATTAGTATTTCTTCTAAAAGCAAAGTTCTAAATAATTTCTACCATTAGTATTAACAGAACTATTTTTGTTACATGGGTCATGGCCTTTTCTTAAATCCTCGATATATGATGTCAACATTGTAGGTAGACCCTTACGGTTGAACAATTTTTTCTTAAATAACACCCAAGAATCATTTTCCAAATTATACTTGGTGAAGTATGGGACTTTCTGTATAAGATAGTCGATCATTATTCTTTGACATACGCATCGGATTGTTGGATGATATACGAAAATTATAAATGAAAAAAAGATGGTGACTAAAATGTAAGGAATGTCATTGCAAAACTTCAGGTTGAGAAAATCAGCTGGTTTTACCATATTCTAAGAAGAACATCGGAAAAGGAAATAAATGGATTATTTAAATATAAAAACACAAGCAACTTCTTGGCCTCAATAATGTGATCCAAAATAGAAATGCTCCACGGTCCATTCTAAAGCCACGCAGTAGTAATTCGTATACTTTTAAGAAAGATATAGCATGACATGTTATTAAACAACTTACATATTTCAACGGTGAATAAAAGAAGAAGAGGAAATTATTTGCAATTAAATTTATCCGTTGGGGAAGGCTTAGTTTCTTAATTGCTTACGTTGTAATGGGCTGTCTGTTTTTAAAGATGTTGCAATTTGAACTTTGAGGCGTTGCTCAATCCGACTCTCGGTAGCTGCTAATATCCATCATACGTATACTGTGACTTTTTCTTGTGACATCCAATCTGCTACGCCATAAAACTTCTAGGTTTATCTGCACGATAAATCCGATTAGGTGTGCTATGAGGGTAAAACAAAAACAAGCGTCATGGTTTCCATGCAGCAGAAAGACCTCCCTACCTATGTATGTTACCAATCTCAGAAAACTTTATGTAAAGATTTTAAATACGCCAATATGTACACTCAAAAGAGTCTCACACCTCCAAGTCGAGTTGACCATGGTAAATTTAACTGTCATTTCCATTTATATATATATTATAAAATATCTTCTACAATCCCTCCTTGATATAATCTTAGACTCTACTTTCTACGAAACAAAAGAAACCAGTTATGGGCGGTTTTGCTTCGGACCCACTCTTCTTAAGACTATTCAAACTATATAAATGTATGTATATCTTAATTTAATTGTACTATGCAACTCTCATTATCAACGCTACCTGTAGAGTGAGCAAACCAATCTTATAAATGACCCCAAATCGTTTCTTCAATTTGTCAATTGCAAAACTAAGACCGATGGTTATTCGTCCACCCTCGCTTTCGAAACCAAGTCTTAAAGTGATCTTTCTAGAATAGAAAACTATTGTTTTGTTTTTTGTTTTTTTTTTTATATTTTTCAAAAAATCATTTTCCCACTTCTTCATACCAAATCCTTCATACCAAATTAATCCATTGGTTCCTTTGACACTCAAAATTTCGGTCCTGCAGTTATAGAAGAAAAGTTACTAAAACTTAAAGACGAATTTCTACCTGCCCCAGATAATCTTCCGACGTTTTTCTTCAAAAATTCTGTTCCAATCTGTCTCTTCTACTTTCTTACCTATTTCGTCTATCCCTTATAAATATAAGAAGAATTTCCCAAGATTTCGAAGACCTTCTTTTATAATCCCAATCCACAAAAAAGGATCTAAGTATGAAGTCACCAATTATCGTCTCATTGTTAAACTCTCTTATACACCCAAACATTTTAAAAGCATAATATACAAAGTTTTAAACTTTAAATGCCAGTCTTTTATTTCGTCCAGACAACAAGGTTTTCAAAAAGGCAGATCAACTACCACAAACATAATTGAATTTATGTCTTTTGCTCTCGCAGCCCTAGAAATCGATGTTATCGCAACCGGTTTCACTAAGATATCTTTTTAAATTGCCTTATCTTGGCTTTGTATCTCTTTTATTAAAATGGTTTGCTTCTTACCCATGTTATAGTGTTAGATTTAAATTCGCCCTTTCTTTTCCTTTAATGTCTTCATCTGGAGTTCCACAAGGCAGCCATCTTGGTCCTCTTCTCTTCCTCTTCATTTTCTCTATTACAGACATTGAGATCGTAATTAAACACTCTCCCTTTAAGCTAATGACACTAAAATTTTAAATACTATTTCTTCTCCCCATCCCTCTTTAAATTGGTTTTCAATCTTGTGTCTCAAAATCTGTCTAGAACTTGATATAGCCAAACATCTCATGTATGGTATTGCATTATTTTCTCAATGCTAAACCAATACCTCTGGTTCAGTCTTTTCAAGCATTTTTTTTTATAATCTCGCGCGCGCACCAAGGGGATATGAATACCCATTTCCTGGTTTTTCTCCAAGGCGCGGGCGGGTGGTGTATTAGGTTTCGATATTTTTCCCAGAGGTGGTTGTCAAACTGGATCCAGTGCATCCTCAACCAGTGGGTCTTAGTACGTGATAGTTGTTAATTCGTTAAATTTAGCACAGCTAGCAACCACTCCAACATCAGTTTATGCCTTCATGTCAGAATTGACGCCGACAGCATTTTCATATAACTACATACAAATTCTATAAAAAGACTTTTTCCAAAAATTTTCTCGCACGGGATTCAAACCCGCGACCCTCTGCTTGAGGAGTCTATGCATATACCACTACACCGCGGCCACCTCGACTGTGAGCTTAATTTCCGTTCGCATATCGATAGGATGATCCTGAAAGCCAACTCATCACTTGGTTTTATTAAGTCATGGTCCAAGGAATTTTTCAACCCTTACGTAACCAGATCTCTCTTTGTTATCTTTGCTGGCCCCCTGCTTAAGTATGTCAATCAAGATTGGTACCGCTCTCACCGAGTTCATGTTTTCTGAATCGAGGGTATTCAACGTCGATTGCCCCGATTTGCTCCTTGTGATCTGCCAAGGAATGAACCTTTCATCTTAGCTCCCTACCAGGACCGCCTCAACTTTTCAATATGAATTCGTTAGAACAACTTAGGGGTGGCCGTGGCTCATGTGGTAGTGTATTGACTTCCCAACCGGACGGTTTGGGGTTCAATACCAGCCGTGACCGAAAGCATTTTTTGTAGGCAACAATCTCAATGAGGTGAATGGTTGCCTAAATACAACATCAAATCAATTTACACTATTATTTAGTCCACCAATTGAATGTTGGCTGCCACCCATGGAGCGAAATAACCACGAAATAACCCCGTCTCTTCTATTTTGCCTTCCACATGTTATGGCTCCATCGAACCAATATCTTGAATGCTCCGAAAGGTTAACTCAAACCTTTCCGTTTTTTATTTCATCTCGAGTGCTCTTCGTTTCATACAAGATCTCCTCTATCACTCTCAAATTGAGTTGAAGCTTCTTTTGGTACGTGACACCGTATATAATAATAAAGAAGTGATATTTGTTGCTCTTCTATGAAACCTTGACATCAAAATTTGGTCACTGCACGAATTCTACAGAATGAAGTTTTTCAATGTTGCTGGCATAAAAATTAGCGCTATGTCTGACTCAAAGGTTTCCAGCTGATTTGGCAGAATGGAGCATTAAAATCTTCCCGGTAAACGCAGGGTTTGCAACAACAATCGATCAGCTTATGTAACTCGATCGCAAGATGCACGAACCCTTTCACAAATCAAAAGAAACTGGTTTTATGAGGAAGAACCAAGGAGGGTCTTTACGTTACAAAATCCGGTTACAGAAAGTTCATAAGAAAAATATACGCCTGTATATGAGGCATTCTGTTGCGATTCAGAACAAGTTGCTTTTTTAAAGTGAGGCTTACTGAACCGAAAAACTTTCTAGTGCCTACTAGAAGTGCAGTATAACCTTCGTCCGCAAAGACCTTGTTTTGCTCTGTGATCGACAGCAGATGGAAGGTGCTACTTCTGCGAGTGTTCGACATGCATTTCCTTAGACAATTCTACTGCGGATATATTTCCGCTGCACGCTCAAATTTGTATAAAACTGAACTTTTGATCCAATAAGTTATTTTAAGCTCAGGTTGTGGATTAATACACTCAATAATACCCGATGTTGTTTGGCTTCAATTTTTTTTTTTTTTATGTATGAAAAACTTTGATTCTATTTTTGCATTTGTTTACTTGATGTCTTAAACTTTTTTGCGACTAGGTCCTCGTATCCATGACAGATATTCTCTTTGAGGGCTACAAGAGTCTGAGGCTTGTAGACATAGACTCGTGACGTCAAAAAACCTTAAAAAAGAAGTCTGAAACGGTTAAATCAGGCAATCTTGCCGGCCAGTGCAAATCGCCACATATTCTCCAGTTCCAGGAAGGAGAAAGTCGTTGAGCATGGCTCTGTAGCGCTCACCGTCCACAAAAGTCTTTTGGCCCGCTGTGATGACACTTCCAGCATAAACAGCATACCATGTATATTGTACGCGGATTTTCGGTGACCCAGAAGTGGTAATTTTGCTTAAATACGTATCCACAGAGATGAAAATGGGCCTCGTCGCTCATGATGATCTTCGTTGGAAAGTTGTCTCCTTCGTAGTCGAGATTCGGATGGCTTGAGCGTAGGTTACACGCGCCTGGAGGTCAACTGCTAAAAGCATATGCACTTTCTGCACTTTGTAAGGGAACATGCAGTCTTTTGCCAAAATTTTCTATAAAGATCGCCGATTGATGCCTAATTTCGTGGTACGTCGCGGTCATCTGGTTGCTACTCCGGGGTCCTTTGCGACATCTTCAACCACAGCTGCGATATTTTCAGTTGAACGGGGCTGGGGGGCCGGCCAGACCTGGCAGCATCTCGCGTTGTCCCATACTCTTCTTGGCGAGCTGCTAAACGTCGTAGTGTCTGTCCATTTGATGTCGGACGACCGCGAAATCTGAGCCCAAATTCACGAACTATTCTGCAAAAAAATCTTAACAATTATTCCGCGTTCTTCAGGACTCGTGTCTTGTTGACGTATATTTTGTATCTGTTTACTATAAAAATATCAAAGCATTTGCCGCCATTTGCGGCATCTTCCGATAGAGTCATGACTCTTGCGCCACCTAGTAGTTGACATCATAACATTACTATCATTCGAAAATATTCGATTTTATGCAGATTCCCGGTCGAAGCAGACGCGTTTCACATATCACTATTCACATCATAGCGTAGACAAATTTGCCATTATACATGTGCATCACATAAATACTGTTGGATAGGATTCTTGTCTCTTTTTCAAAATTATATACATTACTAAGGCTTATGTCATCAGCAGTTTCCGTTTTTCATAAGCATGTGCCCAATATTTTGTAACAAAATTACCTTTTCCATTATCTAGTGCACTGCTTTGGAAACAAGAAGAAGTAAAAAGCCTGTACTTTGTCTACCCGGAAGACGATTTCACTCACAGACAACTTTGAAAACAAAAGTTTACATTTCATAAATACAGCTACTAGTAAAATATACCATTATTGATATTCATTATCATATGTATATAAGGCTTACCTTATATTCCATTAGTTTGGTAATACATCAGATTGTTTTTTTTTTTTTTTTTTTTTTATTGTCCTTGAATTGATTAATTATACTCAATGCCTGCAATTCGCTTCATATTTAGATACTATCTCTAGTTTCTTCTACATATCCCACTTCTTATTTAAGCCGAAGACTTGTAAGGTGGCAAAACCACTTTTGTAGACATATATCGATTCACTTAAACAGCTCAAGCCATATTACCACTTACCAAATAGAGCTACTTTCATGAAATTCGTTCCAGTGATCGTATTAAACCGTTTGTATCTGTCTTCGTTAAGTATGTATGTCAAACACTTACTGATTAACATACAGAGGAGACTGTGCCAAGTATCTGAAATGTCTAAGCTTATACAACTCGTTCGTAAGTCCATTCACGGAGAGTATCCTCACTCAGGCTAAAGTGATGGTATCACTTCATTATTCTGTTCACACTTGGTCGCCAACTAATTAACTGCATAAGATCAGTGTCTTAACGTAGAATAGATACCCTTTTGGAAAATGAGGCGCTCCAACCATTGAAGCGATATCCATTATCCCATTCTTGCGTCCGTATACCAGTACCAATATATGGACAACATTGTAACTTTCATGGTGCTAATTTTTTGCCTAATATGATCTCTGGTATTTACGTTCTGACGCTTCTTCATACAGGCATCTTATTGGTGAGGGTTTCAAAATGTATGTTTAATGTGGTCACTGCTTGTTGAGCTTAGTTTCAAAAGAACTGCTCAGGGGCCATGTTCTGTAAAGGGGAGCAGCAAATAGGGGGTGCGCACCTATAGCAGTGATGATATAATATACTTTCAGAGGCAATAAATTACTTTGATTTATTCGAGCATGCACATTTCATCGAAATAGGAAAAAACTAGTCAGTATATGTACTTTTTCGTAGTAGCGAACTAAGCGGTATATATAGTAGCACATTCCAATTTAAACTGTTTCGATTTTACTTTAAACTTATACTCATTGAAATTTTCCGCTAAGTTCTAGAATTACTTTTAATTTTTTGTCACCGGAAAAAGTGAAAAAAAATTTGAGATTTGGATTAAAAACTCAGTTGTTAAAGTTTTTATATAACTTTAAATTTAAATGCAAGTAGGATCAACCGCAAGAGATTTTCTGTACCTTTTTTCTTGGTGAAAAAAATTTTACTATCTTTCTACGCAACTCGCAGTACTCGTAGAGACTGCTGTTGAGACAGAATTTCAGCTTTTATTCAAATTCCAGGTAGCAATTATAAGTACGCATTTTAAATGAAAAATGACGTGAGGAACCTAACTATACTAATGAATAGAATTTAAACGATAGGGGTAACTAAACTAACTATTTAGATTCAGAAAGAGTCAGATTTAGAAAGAATATAGCAAATTATTACTAAACCGGCGCGACAAAAATATTTTACTCGAATATTCGATACCAAGAAGAATAATGAATTTCCAAAGATCGTTTCTGCAAACTCCTCGACATAACCAACGAGCAATGCTCTAAATATGATGCGAAAAAATGTCGCTGTAATACCAAGCTAGGCAAGGCGAGCATATCTTTTGTAAAAATAGTCATCAATTGCTAAAATGAACACAGGCTTCTTGATTTTATATATTTTATATATTTTATATATATTTTAATTCGTGCGGTTTTTTTCTTCAAAATTTGAAGGTTTATTTAAGAAAAACATCTACAGTAGTATTATTCAAAGTATTGCCCATCTGAAGCTATGACCTTTTCCCATCTTTCTGGCAATTTGTGGATCCCATCCCAAAAGAACTGCGCCGGCTTGGCAGCCAAGAATGAGTCAAGACAATTTTTGATATTCTGCTCTGATGTGAACCGTATTTCATGAGCGCGTTCTGAATCGACCGGAACAAATGGTAGTCAGAAGGGGCAAGGTCTGTGCTATAAGGCGGGTGGGGTAAGATTTCCCATCCACTGTTTTCCAAATAGTCCTTAACCGGAATAGCAACGTAGGGCCGAGCGTTGTCATGATGGAAAATTATTGTTTCGTGTCTGGTCGCATATTCTGGGCGTTTTTCGGCTACTGCTCTCTTCAAACAGATTAATTGTGTTCGGTAGCGTTCTCCATAGATGGTTTCACCCAGTTTTAGCAGCTAATAATACAGCACACCCATCTGATCCCACCAAATACAGAGCATTACCTTCGCGCCATGGATATTCGGCTTTGCCGTTGATTTGGCTGGTTGGAATTTGAATATTTTTAATATATCCAGCTGCCTTTGAACGTTTTGAAATGGCTGCTGAAAGATTCTGCGAGCTCTCTTCTGTTTGACAACAACCTTCATGGAGTAATGCTTCCAGTTCTTCATCTTCAAACTTTTTTGGCTGCCCACGACGTTCATCGTCTTCATCATCGTCATCATCTGTAACAGATCAAAGGCAGCGAATTTATGTGTAGCCCCATGTGACAGTTCTGTAACAAACATAAATAATCCCTCCAAAGTACGTAATAAAATATATCTATTAGTTCATTAAATTCCGTCCGGCGGTACTGTGACATACCGTAACATGACTCAGTATCCACTAGAAATTATAGGAGGCCATACCTTTTGACTTATTTAAATTTGAATATTGCGATTTAGTGAAAGTGTCAGATTATAACTAGTGCAGGTTTTGAATTTTATCAGAATTTTAAAAAGTAAACAAAATTTAGGTTAGTAAATTATTTTATTCATTTAGTGTCAGCAAGGTATATTTTTACTTTTTTTATATGATAAAGGCAGCTTTTTAAGTTTGTGATAATCCTGTTACATTGAGTAACAACGGTGGTATTAGTTGCGGATTAGATGATGATGATAGCGTTTTTGATCCCGAATTTCAACCATCATTGAAAGATTTAGATTTTTTTTTCTAACTGCGACGAAAATAACGGAGTTGGTATAGATTCAATTATTGAAGAATCTGAACGCCGTGAGCCTATTGCTGGCCCCTCGTCTCTAGAACCTATTCAGCAAACTAGGCAGTCAAGTTCGACTAATCAAACGACACAAGAGGCAAATGAAATGAAAAAAAGAAACTTATCCTGAATGATCAACAAAAACGGTTCATGGGAAATACTACTTTACTCGATATTGACACACCCATTCAATTTTTCTTATGTTTTCATCAAATAACTTATAAGTTTTATTACTGAACAAACAAATTTCTATATAAATGAAAAAATCCTAAGCAATATTTTCAAGCTACTGATACCGATATCCAGCAATTTATTGGAGCAACTTGTATGATATCATTAATACAGTTGTAGTTATCCGTAGTTACTGAGAGTGACCAGTCATTGGAATACTTTTATTGGTACACCTATTATCAAGGTGCCGAAACAAAAGTTCGAAAAAATTAGACAGTATATATAGGGTTTTCTAATAACGACTTGACAATTTTTTTTTTTTTTTTTTAAATAAAAGGCAAACCATTTGAGATATATTCAATAACTTTATTATTGGTTTGAAGTACAATCAAAACATTTATGAATGGAACTCGACTTCTTTCATATGGCCACCGCGGGCGCGTTTGCAGTCATCGATTCGCTGGACCCAATTTTCAACGACTCGGCCACATATTTCGGCCACATATTGGCTCTGAGCTCTTCCAACGTCGTCGGCGTGTTAGCATAAACCAATGACTTAAGGTAGTCCCACAGAAAATAGTCAAGCGGCGACTGGCCCATGTCTTGAGATAACACGCTAACCATACTTACTCTTCAATAAATCGATTGTAGCGTGTGCTGTGTGGCTTGTGGCACCATCCTGTTGAAACTACAGGTCGTTCAAGTTCATATCTACCCATTCGGGCCAAAAATAATAGGTGATCATATCGCGATAACGCTGACCATTCACAGTAACGTGACGATCGTTATCGTCGACGAAAAAATATGGCCCAATAATGCCGCCGGTATGCACACCGCACCAAACAATTATTTTTTGTGGATGAAGTGGTGATTCATGAAGCACATGTGGGTTTTCACCCGACCAATAACGCATATTTTGCTTACTGACGAACCCATTGAGTCAAAAATGAGCTTCGTCACTGAAGATGATTTTGCGATGAAATTCGTCATCTTGGCGCATCTTCTCTAGAACCCAATTGGAGAACGTATTCGTTAATGTGCTTTACCATGATGCAAATGTTGAGTTTGCTGAATAAATTGACAGTGACAGTTTGATGATAAGTGAAAGAGTGCGTTAACAAATTAAATTCAAAGTTGTCAAGTCCCTATTGGAAGACCCTATATATTTCAACAATAATTCTAATTTACCTTTTCGTAATGCTCCGAATGGAGCTTTTCAAAATTTGACCTGTCGTTGAAAAATTGAATGAGACTTTTAGTGGTGCTCCCATAGAACAATATCTTTGTGTGGATGAACAGATTTGTTCCACTAAGGCAAGAAGTACCTTGAAGAGGTAAAATCCAAAGAAACCGCACAAATGGGGCTACAAAATATTTGTTCTCAGTGGGGTTTCAGGATTTTCTTATAAAATTGAACCTGAAACGGAAGCCAAAAATGTAATCCTTCTGGCAAAGCAAAGCCTGACAAGACATCAAAACTATCAACCTTGATAATTATCAATTTTGATAATTAATTAATTGTCCACCGACAAGAAAGTGATACAAAAATAATGCGGATTTTCCGTTGAATATGTGGCTGCTATGAATGTCATATGGAAAAAAAAACAATGATGTAACGCTCTTGTCATCTTTTGCTGGTGAATTGCCCAAGACCCAATTCAGACGTTACGATAAGGCCAACAAGAAATACATTAACATTAATCGCCCTAATATTGTTGGAGAGTACAATCGACACATGGTAGGCGTAGATTTGATATAAAGTGGACTCATCGCGAGGTTTGATTTATAATGTAAAATAAAATACATAAATTTGAAAGTGAACTTAAAATTTTTATTATTTTTTAAAAAAACAATTCAAGACATTTATTTTTTAAAAATGATATCATGTAAATATTGGCCACGACTACGTCTGAGGTAGTCCATTCGGAAGGTTCAATTTCGAGTGACTCGTTCGAGCATAACGACATTCCTGAAGACTTGAGACTTTACATATCCCCAGAGAAAATATTCCATAGGTGTAATATCGCACGATCTAGGCGGCCAATTTGCAAAAAGTGAAATTAAGTACTAAATACCTGAAAAGACTATTACTGCAGACGTAAAATGGTAATGATGAACAACATTCCAAAGTCAAGTATAATGATCCAACGAATCTGAATGAAGACAAACAACTTTTCCATCCCCCCAACTAAGATGAAATCATGACACCTATTTTCAAGCTAAACTTCTAAAGAAGCTTCTGGAGCCGTTTTCTTAACTGCCAAGCTGTTTTAGCAGCAGGTGATGTTTAGATAGGGATCATACAACAACTCGGTCGACTATAATAGGTCCGAGCAATGCAACCTCAGTATTGTTTTTTCGACTGGAAATAAAACTCATAAGCTCCGAATTGATATACACCATCTCTTCATCGATTTCAAGGCCGCATATAACAGCATATGGAGAATGCCTGATGCTCCGTTAATGTCGGTAATGAGAGAACCGAGCCGTTATATGTTAAAGAAGGTCTTAAAAACTAGGCGATGCGTTGTCATGTGATTTTATCAATCTTGAAAGAATTATGCGAAATTCGCAACTCACCTCCAGAGGCACACATCTGTCAGTTCTGTTCAGTTACTCGTACTCGTCTATGCATTGTCATAATGAAAGCATACAACCAGCTGTCAATGGATAGTTTGCGGCTATTCAAGCAGAAGCGGCAAAGATGAGTTAGCAGCTAACGAAAGAACAACTAGCCGAAATGCGACCGATGGGTCACGTTAAGAACTTCCTGATAAAGAGAAGTATTCTGCAATGATATTTTGCAATGATTTTGATATTTCGTATCCTATTAGCTATAAAAGCTCGAACAGTTAGATGTATTAATGAAATCATAGCTGGCACAGCGTTGACGGTTATAAGATTCTTGCTACTCTTTGAATAACTCAGACAATTCTGGTACAGTCAAATGTGATAGCACAATAAATAGATTTTGACTAGTACTGCAAACCGTTCGAAATTGTCCTCTGTTTCGAGAAACATATCGATAGCATTATTCATTCCCGTGTTACCGTGAACCAAAAAAATTAAACATACATATACACACACACGTTTTCGATTTTCTAGGTGAATGCAAGAACTTCTTTATCAGCAAGTTAAGTATGTACCGTATATACTGTCAACAAAGAGACACACAAACATCGACACCTAGATAGCTACAAGTTTGAGGTAATAAGGCACTTTATCTTGAATAGAAAATGTAGACGAATTTATGTACCTAGGACTCTTACTTGACTCTAATATGAAATTTTCATCTCACGTTACTGCACTGAAAGAGTACTTTATCTCCACACTTAGGCATTTTTATTACCTCTGTAATATATGTTCAACTGCAATACGGTATAAATTGCTGGGGAGGTGACTATCAAAACAAAATTCATCCATTGCTAGTGTTGCAAAAGAATGTTGTCCGAAAGATTTGTCGTAAGCCTTGTAGGCATCCTAGTTTTCCGTTGTTTTGTCAATTAGGGATTCTACCTGTTCGTCACTTATACTGTTTTAAGGTTCTAAAAGCATTCTTTATGAAGTCTGGTAACCGAAACTTTCATATAATCTCAAACTATAACCTACGTAATAACTCGCTTAATATGTTACAAGTGACAAACTATCGAACCCACACATATAGAAATTCTTATTCAGTTATATGTAATCGTTTATTAAATGTCTTCCCAGAAGAAATCAAATGTGTTCACATGTCCAAATGTTATCTTAAGCGCGTAAAAAATTAGCTGTTCTCTCAAGATTATTGTAGTTTAGACTCTCTTACTTCTAATATTTTGATCTAACTTTTGTTTAAATCTTTGATAATAGTAACATATATTGATTAAATTGATTAAATTAAATAAAAAATTGGCTGTTCTCTCAAGATTATTGTAGTTTAGACTCTCTTATTTCTAATATTTTGATTTAACTTTTGTTTAAATCTTTGATAATAGTAACATATATTGATTATATAAATTGTTGATCCTTTATGAAGTGTTAACAAATTGATATCATGTTAAATGAATTTAATTCTGAAATTTATTTTCTTTTTTGTATTATTCCTTTTGAAGTGGCATTCAACACTATTTGAACTCACTAGTATAAAATATCGAATGCCACCAGAATTATTATTATTATTATTTTTTTTTTTTTTACTTTACTTTGTTATTCTTAAAAGACTGAATTGTTTGGATTTTTTTTATATTATATTTATAAGTAATTTAGGTGAAATAAATAACATACATACATACATATATATATACAGACATAAACTCGGCTGCATTATCAAGTACAACAGCGATACCAACACTGTTTCTTCTTTCGGGCTTAGAAGGCCATTGAGTAGTTAAGGCCTCTCTCGAGCAACCAAAAAGACAATGTACAAGACACTGATCTTACTAATCCTGCTTTACGGTGCAGATGTTTGGACACTGAAAAAACTCTTCAGAAAGCTTCTATTGATAAGCCGGCATATATGGCTAGGTCAGTTTTAACGCACGGATACCAGTACCCCGTCTTGAACAATTTTCAATTCCAATTCAACGGGACAAAGCAGCATAACAACTTTACCTTAGTGGAAGGGAACAAAAGCCAACTTTGTGTGCGCAACTGGGGACAGCTGGCAAAAGACCGCACTTCCTGAAGAGACATGTAAGCTGTAAGACACGGACTGTAGCGCCATATAAGTAAGTCATATTTTGAGAATATTTACATAGACATCATTTAAACATTTCCTTAACCGATTTATATTAGGCATGAACAAGAAACTTTTTTTAATTTTCCGAGTTTTCAAGTATGCCGTATTTTTCCCGGAGTGTTAGGCGTTCATATTTCTCATTCTATTAAAAGAATGCGATTTGATCTTGAAATCAACTTCAACACTTTTCGAAGTACTTAAGTGTCATACGATGGAAACCATTAACTTTCTCTTTATTTCAGATCCAATTACAACTTTGGATGTACCTATATAGTTGTTATGTATAGATCTTGCAAAAATTCGAAACCCCATATAATCTTTCATAATCACTAGGGTCTTTTCCAATTTTGTTTGGTATGCCAATCAAACACTGAATTTTTGTCTTATTCTCTGTTGATAATGTTTGTAGCAAAATTGGGTTGTCGTGAACCATTATAAGAACACATCGTACTAACAAAATAAAAGTGATTTGACACAGAACTGTGGCAATACCACTAATGCTCGAAAACGATTTCATACTATCAGTCAATTTCAGGTCGAAGAATGTTGTCGTTAAAAAATTCATATTTTTAATCATTAACCGAAAATCGATAATCGTTTGCCCCACCAAGGGCATGTCTGCTGATATACCAGAGCTCTGAAGGTGACCAGAAGCTGAGCCACGGTGTAAAGAGCTTCTTATAACATCGCGATTGACTATGATTATCATATAATTTAGAGCGATGCATAGGTAACTTTACTTTTCTTGACTCAGTGGTTACAAATTTTTAACATTCGGATCAAACCAAAATAAGTTTTCTCTGTATTGTCTACCCGTCTTTTTATTTGTAAGTATACCCACAGCACATATTTTTCCGTCCTTTCCTTTAATCTTAAATGTTAAACATTCCCATATGTCTATTTCTTTTTATCTTAACTCCATCAAGCAAATACGCTTCATTTAACTTAAATTGCCTCAAGTCATAAACGTTGGATAATATCATAAACCACACTTACTATATAAAAAACCCTTCGAACAAGACAGTCACTTTCAACTGCAGCATTTATTGGTAAAAGATGCATAGCTTAAAGGCTCACCATCCCTCCAATGTGTCTGAATAAAAATCGAAGGACAATCTCACACAATTACAACTCGATCGGTTTTTTCGTTCGTTTTTTGCGAGGTCTAATGACACGTATAGCATCTGACAGCAACTCGTCAGTGAATGGGCTTACTCTGAGTGAAATATGGTAGTAGCCCATTGCACCCGTTTTAGCAAAATGATCGATGGGTGATGGTCTTTTGATGTCAATTTTGCATAAGACTTTGGCAATTTTAAGAGTAAGATACTCTTCCCTCGTGAACAGGCAATTTTCATTTACCATTGCCATAAGGTGTCTTTCAAAAGTCCGTCTGGATTGTTAGTATATATTATGGCAATCTGTTCGCGTCTTCATGCAGCAGACAGAAAGGTAGCTTGCCCAATGAATAAAAGAATTATGGGGAACGGAATAAGGAGGGCATCCTTGAAACGATTAAACTCAGTTTTGCTCGAAATTTAGATGACAAACCATAGCCGAAGCAACTGAGATCTGCCCGAAGATACTCGTATTCGCATTCGTATCTGTACGACGACCAGTTAATCGTCGAATCTGGATCTAGATCAATCTACAGGTTTGCCTAGCCGTGTGGGGTAATAAATCATTCTTGGATATAGTGAACGCGAGCGTCTGCAACAACTCAAGCTCAAAGCTAATGATAGCTGTTGAACTTATGGAACGTTGCGATGACGGGTTGTTTTGATATTACTCGTACATCTGCCATGCAACGTCACTGTAATGATATTCGAGAAATGTGAGCATGTGATTTATGTTCAGTTAGGATTGAAACAACTTCATTCTCGCATATGAATAGATTGCATTAATGTAAATGGACTCAGATTCGAATTCGTCGGCATTCAATGCGTTCACTTACTGATACTATCCATTTGGAAGGCGAGCGATTGCGTAATTTACTAGTACTAAATGATTTAACAGGTGAGATAGCACTTTCAAATTAGGAAGATGCCAACTGGAAGATGTGTTGCTGGATATCGTTTTAATTGCATTTCCATTTGAGGTTCTACTAATAAAATTATATCCTCAATTGATTTTGGTGGAACAACATTTTAAGTTATGCACTTGTGGTCCTGCTCTTTGTAGCGAATGGTGAACAGGTTTTTTTGGAGATGGTCTTATAGGTGAACTGTACTAGTATAGAGTATAAGGTGATAAACATTGTCAGTGAAAACAAATTGCCATCAGTAAATGGCAAATTTGGCGGTAGATCGAATGGAATTTAGTTTCGGTCTTAGTTGTTTAAGCTGAACCCGTGTCAGACTCTGATGTTCAAAAAGTCTTTTGACCTATTGTTGACGAAAAATAACATTTTTTTTTAACGAATCCAGAATTCAGACAAGACTCTTTGGTTTGCACATTTACTCATTACGATGAGATATGGCAATACCGGTGTAGATATGTCAAATGTGACATAAGCATCAAAAAGTTGGACGTTTTCAATGGTACACATGCTCAGAACGATTTGTCATACGAGTGCTTTTTACGCCTTAAGACAGACACTTGCAAAATTGATATAAGCCGATAATGTAATCAATCAAATAACTCAACAACCGTGTGCCGATCAACACCCTTCGACGTTTGGTTATGAAGCACCATCCCGGACCACCCTGTTTCCCTGGTTTTCTGTGGTTGTGGTCATAACGAATTTCGTGAAGGTAGGGTCGTCCAAAATCGGTTGTTGCCCTAGAAAGCAGCGACAAAATTTGTTCGAGGGCGAAGCACAGCAAAACAAACGGCCGCCTGTTTCACAGCAAAAACCGAAAATGTCGCCACCATGTCATTACAGCAATGTACAATGGTCGTTATGGTACACTACCATTTATTTGCCATACATTTTTGGAGAAGAAAGGCAAAGCAATCTCAGAACACAGATTATTTTCCACCACGACAATGCGACCTCTCACAGATCGGCTCAAATAAGTGACTTTTTGAGTCTTGATCCTATGATTTCTTTTTATTTCCATAGTTATAAATATATTGTAAATATAATAGTTTTTAGATACCTGAAGAAGCGTTTAATGCATTTGAAATGCATGTTTTCCAATTCAATCGTTCAACATACGTTGAATCTTGAAATTCTAAATTTGATCTCTAGTCTATCATATTTCTTGTAACGAAAAAAAAATTGGAGGATAGATTATCATTTGTCTTATGCCTTCTATAGGTTTCTCCAATAGTATTGCTCTTAGCATAGATTCAAATGATCAGGCCGCATATTTACATCAGGCATCATTTTGAGATAGGACTGTTCCGCTAGGAAGGAGCACGCCTAGTATGCAATTTTGAAAAAATCTAATAACGACTTGACAACTTTTTTTTTAAATTAAAGGCAAACCATTTGAAATATTTCAAAAACTTTATTATTGGCTTGAAGTACAATCAAAACACGCCTAGTATGTATTAAAGGCAAACCATTTGAGATATTTCAAATACTTTATTATTGGCTTGAAGTACAATCAAAACATTTATGAATGGAACTCGACTTCGTTCATATGGCCACCGCGGGCACGTTTGCAGCGGTCGGTTCGTTGGACCCAATTTTTAACGACTTGGTCTCTCTCTCTCTGAGCTCTTCCAACGTCGTCGGCGTGTTGGCATAAGCCAATAACTCAACGTAGCCTTACAGAAAATAGTCAAGCGGCGTTAAATCGCACGAACGAGGCGGCCCATCGACTGGCCCATGTCTTGAGATAACACGCTCGCCATATTTACTTTTCAATAAATCGATTGTAGCGTGTGCTGTGTGGCTTGTGACACCATCCTTTTGAAACCACATGTCGTCCAAGTCCATATCTACCAATTCGGGCCAAAAATAATAGGTGATCATATCGCGATAACGCTGACCATTCACAGTAACGTGACGATCGTTATCGTTGACGAAAAAATATGGCAAAATAACGCCGCCGGCATGCAAACCGCACCAAGCAGTTATTTTTTGTGGATGAAGTGGTGATTCATGAAGCACATGTGGGTTTTCACCCGACCAATAATGCATATTTTGCTTATTAACGAACCCATTCAGCCAAAAATGAGCTTCGTCACTGAAGATGATCTTGCGATGAAATTCATCATCTTGGCGCATCTTCTCCAGAACCCAATCGGAAAACGTAGCTCGTTAGTGTACTTTACCATGGTAAAAATGTTGAGTTTACTGAATAAATTGACAGTGACAGTTTGATGATTAGTGAAAGAGTGCGTTCACAAATTAAATTCAAAGTTGTCAAGTCCGTATTGGAAAACCCTATATTTCGATAGTATAGTATATGGTAATAAAATTATTTCACTGGCCTTGCCTTAAATAATACAATTTACTTCTTCAAAGCATTGACAGCAATTTTTCTATTGATTTGATTTGATTTGAGGCCGGGGTCAACAACTAACAATTTCATTTAAAATAAAAGATTAAAACTATAGAGTGGAAGCAGTTAAAAAAAATTAGGGTGTGAAGCATAGGTGAAAAGAAGAATGTTCTTGGGGAACAATTTTCTGAGCTGGTGAGGCAGAATATCACGTATCTAGACCTTGGTTCAAGGTGTCCGTAATTCGTTCTGTGAGGATTGAACCGGAAAAGTGGCACAAACTAATGTGGGTTGGTTTTGAAAGAGATAAGTTGAAGTAAAGAATGGAAATCAATATTAACAACTAAGACATGATGAATAAAGAGAATATCGGCAAAGTTTCGGCATATGGAAAGGTGTTGTAAATTTATAAGTTTCAGCCGATCAGTGCATTGTGGTAAGTTCTGTAGTAGGCTGACCTAGTTTGGCTTGCATATTCAAGAAGAGGCCTAACAAAGGTTAATCCAGCACTTGATGAAGCCAAGAGTAGAGTTGGCTTTATTTTATCATGTTATCAATGTGAAAATGACTTAAGTTCCTTACCACAGATAATACCTAAATCACTCAAATCATTCACTGAGGAAACAGGCAGATTAAAGATAGGATAGCAACGAAGTGAAGTAGGAAGCCTCTTACGGGTATAAGTTATAGCCTGATACTTATTGACGTTAAGCTCATTCATGCCAATTAAATCCCTAAATTAATGCACAATTTCAGTTTATATCCTTTATTTAACACATACATATGTACGCGTGTATACACAAGTATACATAATTAATTAGGCTTTAACATTAACATTTTTAAAGTCTTAGATAGAGGAGGATGATTCAAATTAAACCACGTGTTATAATTAATGGTAGTTATAGTCAGAAGAAAGCATAAATAATAAAAACTAAACATATAAATTATAGATTATATCCAATCTAACTCATAACCAGAAAATCAAGTTAAAAATTTTGTATTTATTCGTGTTTATCAGCTCTACAGTCGGACAAGTTAAAAATAAAAAAATTACACCCAAATGTAAAGTCTGGGTAACTTAGTTGAATTAGAAAAAAACATCTGCGTGATTGCAAAAAATTTCTTTGGCTGTAGAGACATGTAAAAATATAATTCAATATTTTAAATACAATCTTAAAATTTCTAATGCTCTTTTGGTCAATATACTGAGCCAAGTAAACAGGATAATTATTTAATTTTGATGGGAAGAGGACCCACCATCATAGATAGGCAGTCCAATCTATGTTTATTTGATTTACACTACATAACTGACTGAAAACCTAAAAGATATGAATAACTATAAAAGAATAACTAACAAGTTGGTCGCGTAAGTAATTCTGGGAATTGATCCCTGTGGTTCCCCACACGAGTAGAGTATTTCTCATCGATACTAACACGTAAGTCTCTCATCAGAGTACAGCATTTCTGGACTTTTCCGGACTTGCCCCACAGCTGCCATAGAAACAATAGTAGGACTAACCCCTTTACACTTATATATAAGCAAATTGGCATTACGCAACACGGCAAGTCAATAAAGAGTTAAGTTTAAGCGGATACTCTGCCTTAAAGACCCTACTCTACAAAATACTAGAACTTGATATGATCTGCGGGTAACAGATTGCCTTCAAAAAATATTATCCTTTAATAAAGTCTTCTCCACGGAGATCCCCGGTCAAGAAGCATGGGTTAGCAAAACCCACTAAATAGTCATAATGATATAAAGTGGTATACGTATGGTTATAAAATGGAACCGGTGGTGGGAGTTGGAATAAATGGACCAAAAGCTAAGTTCCAGGAACAAAACAAAACTGTGGTAGGTTCCTGGTCATCAGAGAATTGATGGGAATGGAAAAGCCGACGAATTGGCCAAAAAGAGCTTAGAAACCTGAACCTTTCTGCTGTACTTCTTAATCGGCAGCCATCAAAAAAAATGCAATAGATGTCTTAATCAAGGTCGGCACTTAGTAAGTTATCTCACAGAACAGCACGGTTTAAGATATCACCTCAACAAAATAAATATTGTCAATTCTCCGGAATGTTGACTTCGTCTTGAAAAAGATGAAACTGCTGTGCACATCTTATGTGAATTCCCAGCCTTCAGCGGAATTAGACGAAAGATTTCCTTCAGGGAACAATTCGGCTGCAACAAGCTAATGAAATCCTCTCTAAAAGTGTTATCAACTTCATTCGGAATGTAGAAAACATACTAGCCTGACTGTAGTTCTGCCTAAATGCAATTGACAAGTCAGAAAATAATAATAAAAAAAACTTAAAAAAATCATAGATGTTACGGATGAAGTGGAAAAGTAAAATAGTATTCAAATTTATTGTTAAGAGTATCAAATTTCTATAGGTAGTGTTTCGCTCTTCTTTGAGTTGAAAAACATAAGGAATTAGTCACTAGGCTACTGAAAAGTGCGTGTTATTGCTTACATAGGAACTTGGCTCTCATATGTATATAATATATGCTGCTAAAGTAACATTCGTCTCGTCTCCGCAAACATAACTTTTTTTGCCGGATCCTCGATTGATAAAATGTCTTTGGGTATTCATATTAAAGTACTTTGCACCACGCAATACCATTTCGTATCCAACATTATAATAATTTGTTTTCAATAAACAGTATTTGCTAAGTTTTTTTATCGTTCTAAGGAATATCCGATGATTTGAGATATCGTGAACGCTTTTTTTACATCAAATTTGATTCGTTTCCCTTAAACCCGTACCACAAAATGTGCAAACATTTCCACAAAAATCCAATCAAGAAATGTTTTCCTTTTTTTCTGTGCTACACTAATGACACCACAATCACTATGACAAGAGAATCACCACTATACATCATTTGCAATCTAGAAAGCAAATTTCCTGCGAATAACTATGATATTTTACGCGTTCGTTTCTTGGACAAATGTACGCGCATAGTCTGTAATTAAAATGAAATCAACCTAGTCATCGCTTGACTCGTTCAATATCAGCCACAACCCATCGGTATACGGCATATGATATATGGTATAGCCAACTGCATTCCATACCATATGCTTTCTCACTTCTATAGCTTCATATCTCTCTTGAATCCCACTCGAATATGAATACGAGTATCTAACAGATATTAAGATAGAGCAATACTTATGTGGCAACATTATGATTACCCCAACCTGCGAAGCACATGAATACCTCCAACTGGCGTTTCGTCTACCAGTTGATTCGTCTAAGCTGTCTACCTGTCCAAATCATCAATAAATAAAAAATCCAAAGATGCGCAAAAATTATTACAATTATACAATTGGCAGTATAGAACACCCAGTAATTGCTTTAACTTGTGCTCGAGATTATCATCACTCATAGACAATCATCACACCAGAAGCTGTAGGCTAACAGCTGTTGGGTCAGCAACACCGCCATTGCCATCGCAGGGAGTACGAATGCGAATAATTGTACCTGCGGCTACAGTAGTTATTAACAAAGTTCAAATCTGAAATATTACTACATAACCAGAAGGGCCTGAAGTCAAAAATCCATGCTACATCTTCTGCAATTGTGATAATAATCATAGCTTTTCATTAGCAACTAAGAGTAGCAATTACATTTTTATGAAATAAATAGAGCAACCCGTGGAGGCTCTTGTCATAATTACCAACTACTGTGCAATTGCTAATCTATCTGGCAAATGAGTTGGTTGGTTTGGTCGGGTTGATCGAGCTTGTGCGCACTCCCTGTCCCGATAGACTGATCTGTGTAATTTTGTTGATGAGCTGGATGGGAAATCATGTTGGATTGGCACCAAGTTAACGATCATGATTTTGCATACATTTATTTTTTTTTATGAGTCTTTATGTTTCATAGATTATGACAGGGCATCGTCATAGGTAAGACAAAAAATAGTAGAAATCATGTCGAAAATATGGCACTAATTTTAAAGGATGAAAATTACCCTATGAAAATTTCAAAGAAACATTTTTGATTGACCCAATTGAAATATGAGATGGTCAGTTATATACACCTTTCAAAGAGTATCTTGTTGGTAATGCAGGTTTTGCATTGATGAAGATAATGTTTAGCTGCAATATGTAAAGTTATTTTATGAAACTTTTGAGATTTGCATTTCATATCGTATAAGGTCTTGTGTAACTGGCATTCCTATAGAAAACGCTCTTTCATCTTGCTGCCTAGGTTAGCGTTTTCAATAATTAATTATCTTTCTTATAAATTCTGTTGATGTTTCATATATCATATTTGCAAATGGTTCTCATATAAAAGATTGAATTTAATTTCGTGCAATATAACATTTCACTGCATTTATGTACGTTTTATTTACTTATATGGAATACGTTAAATCCAGAAAATATCATGTGTAAGAGAAGCTACTATAAATGAACTCTTTGATAAGATATTAAATGCTTTTCGAAGTCGAAATTCAATGGTTATCGATATTTAAAGCACTACAAGAGATGATTGAAACTTTGAATAAGCTTTTCAGAATCTGAACCTACCCCTAACAAACGTTTTGAGCTTACATTTCCATATTGGAAAGAAGACCGATGAGT
The DNA here is from genome assembly GCA_907269105.1 of Volucella inanis. Lineage (NCBI taxonomy): Eukaryota > Metazoa > Arthropoda > Insecta > Diptera > Syrphidae > Volucella > Volucella inanis. The sequence goes on along the minus strand of OU026154.1, from coordinate 39,334,981 downwards.
GACTTTAATAAAAAATTTTGCGAAAAGATCGAAATGCTCTATGAAACCGGCAGGTTAGTCAAAATTTGTAACAAGAGGAAATCAGTATCAGCATAGTATCAGTACAAAAACAGCTCCTATTAACGAATCTGCAAGTACGTTTAGTAAAACAACACGTCGTAACTGGTAACTCCCATCAGTTATTATGACCTAAGAAACTATCAAACACGCTCTTGCTTCCTTTGATAACTTCCCGTAACTTGACATAGATGGCATATATCCACTTATGGTACAAAAGAGTACAGACTGCTTTGTCTGACTTTATTGACCTTATAACTTTATTGCCAATGCCAAATCATGATTTCAAAAGGGCGATATTTTCGTTGGTAGTATTGGATGAGGCAAAATTCTGTTGGAATTGAAAGTTCTTTTAGATCGATATCTCACAAATATGGGAATAACACATGGGCACATGCTCTTCTGATATCTTCAGAGCCTAAGCTATCTCGACCAATTTCACCTTACAGTCATTCGTAATCATTTTGTGGACTTTTTTGATGTTTTCATCTGAAACAGCCTATTTTGGACGTCCACTGCGTGCATCATCTTCGGTGCTTGTATGACCACTTTTAAATTTTTCAATCCACTTGCGAATGGTTCGTTCGGCTGGTGCAGAGTCCGGGTAACACTTATCAAGCCATTTCTTTACATCGGCTGCATTTTTTCCCATCAAAAAGCAATGATAAATCAACACACGAAATTGCTTTGAATCCATTTATTTCACAATAACAAAAGTTGCTTCACTCACAACGCTATATCTCGAGAACTAATCATCCGAAAGCTGTCAAATTTGTACACCTATCTTTTGAAGGTTGCTACTAACTGAAAATGGTATGGATTTAATTCAATAACTCGTGCACTAATTGGATTCTATAAGCCTTAAAACTAAGATCTTTACGCAAAATTTTTCAGATAGTGGAAGGAGAAAAGCCAAGTTGCTTCGAACGACAACAAATCCTTCTTGTTCTTGCTGGTACTCTTTCGATGCTTTTCAGCATGAAGGAGGTCAAACTTATAGACTGATGTGTTGTTAAGAATTCAACGTCATATTTTTAATTTTTTTTTTTTTTTGGTTCAAGTCTGGTTGAACTTCTTATAATCCTTTTGCTTTGATCTGTAAAGATTACAATCATTCTCCAAATTAGTCTTAAGGGACATGTTTAGAAGTTTTCATAAGTGGACCTTTGAAAGTATTAATTTAAGATGCAATATCAGTTATATCTTGACCGTTGTAACAAAGTAAATCTTTAATCATATCAGTTCTAAAATATTTCCTTCCAGTTACCCGATCGATTTGATTAAAGGCTTGCGGGGAAGGCATTTTTTTCTGCAAATGATCCCTGAATGTTTTTTCGATGTCTTTTTTCACTCTTTCCTTAATTATCTTACTTAAGCAGTGTATCATGGAATTGAGTTCCATATATTTCCGATTAACCTTATTAAAATGACGGTGATAAATTCTTTTAAGTTTTCGAAGCCAAATTCATCGAATTTTCATAAAGTTATTAGTTTGCACAGAGATATGACTGCATCTTTGATCTTTTAAATTGAATGAGACAGTTTTATGATTTAAGTCGTTTATTACTTTATCTATTTTAGGTTTAGAAATATTTTTTTTCAATAGGAGTGTGAAAAACTGTGACAAACTAAAGTGGAGTTAGGTGCTAAATTAATTTCAATTAGTAATTCTAAGAGAAGTGTAACATGTCTGAGGTACAAATATGGGGATGATGTTAAATATATCTAACGACATCTCTATTCCGAAATGTTTGAGAATTTTGCAATATTAAGAAAAAGTCCATAACGGAAGAGGATTTAGGGGACGTCGGACTGTAAGGCGCCTTCTGTTTGGTGTTTTTATTAGTTTATCTGTGCGCGAGTTTGTATTAATATAGCTCATCTCTTAATCTCCGAAATGCAATGTAAGCGACTTTGAAATAATGACGTCGAATTACTAATTTTACAATAGTGCAATTTCGTTTGCATTGGACAATAGTCCAATGGAATTTCAAATTTCAGCTAGCTTTGTATTCTGCACTAATCTCATGTGTATGGCTTTAATGAATTTTTTGGATTTTCTTTTCATTTTCATCAAACCAGCTAAAGAATTTTTAGAGAAAAAAACCGGGTCAAACAAATAAACAAGTCAATATATATTTCTTTTCAGATCAGGCTACAAGCAAAACAATACGATTCAGGCATCATCATCATTGGCCTGCTTTTGAGGATTACACGCGTTTCGTCGACCGTAACATTTTCGATAAAAAGAAAAATCAAAATCTCCAAAGAACAAAAAATAAAATAATCATTCATCAGAATTTAAAACACGAGTGCGGCACATGCTTTTCCAGCTCTGTTTGTTTTTGATTTGTCAACTTACTCGCTCAGCACGACATCAAACAAAAAAAAAAAAAAAAAAAAACGTCAAACCACAGTCAAGAAATCAAGAACAAAACGACCAACAGTTTTGCCATCCAATATGGCATTTTAATTTACCTTCATTGGTGCTGCCGACAGACAGACTTTGCGCCGATAGGTGGACCATCAATATTCCATGACAATCAATCGCTGCAATTGCTCTACGAATGCAGCATGACAATCGATGCAACCGTCATCGGTGGCTGCATTGTCGCTTCGCTTCGGGATGCTACATGCTTCAGAAGACCCATCGTAATCTATCCATCTATCCACTGAAATTATCTCTTTGCGAAGTGAGATAGGTTGATCCGAGCGATTATCTGGTGGAAAAAGAGATATTGCTCGTTTTTGTGGATTGGATTGTTGATACTTCTGCTACTACCGCTGTTGCCGGCTTCTGCTACTGTTGCAGTAGTCCAGGCCAACTGAATGACAGTGAGTGAAATGCTTTTTGCTGATCTTTTTCCCAACTGATATCAATTGATGGTCCACACTGGCATATGAATTATTCAACTGACTGAATATGTTGTGCAATGTGTTTACAAATTTGGCTAAAAGTTCAGGAATGGCAACGTGATCGCCGATGTGAAAAGAAGTTGTGATTTACTTTCAAAGATTAAAAATTAGCAGAAAAATATATTGGGCGTTACTTCCGAATGAAGATATTTTTTTATTCAACAAAAAAAGAAAGCTCAAGGTAAGGATATTGAAATTGAAGTAAACATAAAAAGTGATTTTAAGGAAACAACAGCGACGGTGACCAGTGTTTTTCAGGTGCTGGCTAGCTTCTTTATGCTGTCAAGCACGATCCGTCGGACTTGAGTTCTACACAAGATTTCAAAATATTGACATCTACTAAAGCAGTGCTAAAATATGCAATATATTCATATATTTATGCTGGGTTTGAAGACCAAACAATATCTAAATATAACACATACAATAAATTAATTTAGGGTATCTCTCCCAATTTATACAAAGATAATATTGTAAGGGACACATCTGATTCCTCTGTTATGAAGCCGTTCACATGGTACCTAGCCTAGTAGGAACGAGTACATGTTTAGAAGTTTTTCAATGTTTCAAACTTTTGACTTGATTTGTTTATGAATGATCTTCATCCATCACAAATGTTCTAAAAATGACCTGCTTGAAATTTGTCAGGTATGCAATTCATGCAATAATTTGACGTCGTTTGTAAATTGATTTTGGTTCCTCTTTCGTTCTTTTGTTTTTCCAGTGATGTGGACATCATGACAGGCATGATCTTCTTCATCTCATCTGTCTGCAAGTTTTCGTTTTTTTTTATAATAAGCGCGCGCTCAACGGATTTGTGTACCCGTAAAATCTTTACACACAGCATGGGCGAAGGAAATTTAGGGAGAAAGAAAAGAGAAGTACCGATGTACATTGGTTTTAAATGTTTGCAAGTTCTAAGGGCTAGGAAATGAAGATCTCGGCAGGGCTTTCCATAAGCAAGCTTTACGGCTTAGGAACAAATCACAATATTTCAGAGTACCTCCAAAATTATGCGTGAGGGTATACTGATGAGCATTCAAAGCTCATCATTAATTTATAGGAACGGTACTGGCGATTTCTATGAAGTACTGATGGTGGAAATAGCGATAAGACAAAGTGAGACAGGAGACATTACGTCGGTGTTCAAGGTTGTCAACTGAGTGACTGATATTAGTATCACCTATAAGTTTTATCGCACGGTTTTGAATCCTATCTAGCAGCTGCAGAAATATTTTAGGAGTACCTGACCAGATGTAGGGTTTGTACCCCAAATTTGGGCGGTTAAAAGCCATATATGTATATTGGGGCCAGATCAGAGGAGTAAAATTTTTCCTAAATCACTTGAGGAAACCTAGACATTTCGAAGCATTTTTGACGATTGATATCGAATATGTGGTTATTCCAACATAAGTTGTCACTAACACACATACCGAGAATGGAAAGTTTTCCGGTTTCAACGATGTGAGTGCCATGCATGAATAATGGCTGGGTATTTAAACTTCACTTTAATGACAGCAGCCAGAATTGAATTTAATGAGCTAAACATACGCTGCCGTTCCCGTTCTACAGACAAGAAGCAGGGGCGTGAGTCCTGGAAAGAATGTGAAAAGCAGAGAGTACTATCATCAGTAAAAGAATATATTCGATTAGAAGTAGCAGACAAGAGATCATTAATAAAAATTAAAAAGAGTGTAGGAGACAGAACAGAGCCCGGGGCCACACCAAAAAAATTTTTTTTTTTTTTTTATTTATTTATTTTTTTTTTTTTTGAGAGCGAAACGATCAAAAATTTTTACTACATTTGGGACATTGTAATATCTTTTGCTTCAATGTTTGATCGTATTGGTATTTCATAAATTTGAGAAAAACTTTGTAGTAATCCCTGGCTTTACAGCTCGAGTCGTAAAATGGCTTTTCTTTTGGTTTGATAGTCTTTATTCGATAGAGGGTAAATCATTTCATTCCAAGGAGAATAGTGTCTGTGATCATATCAGCATCGGCCTCTACGTCGTTATCGAGGATACATAACGACCATTTAAATTTCCTAAAGAAGCTGTTAAGTTCGCTCCAATTGGCTTTCTCGTGTTCTTTTAGGAATCTTTTCTATAACTATGTCGTGGGTGTACGAAAAGTTAGCTGATATGACAAAATGGTTCGATGAGCCTAGAGGGTAGAGTACATCTACGGTGTACTAATAGGGTGAGAAATTAAAAACAAGTCTAGGCTGTTGGAATTATGACTTTCAAAGTCCGATACCCAACTTTCCTCATTTACAAGCTGCGTCAAGAAGTTTCCGCTGTGATTTTCTCAATATTCCGTCTTTCGGGTTTTGTGTGTCCAGAATGTCGGAGCCAACCAGAATTGTGTATCTTGAAATCGCCCGTAATAACAGTTTCAGTATGAGGATACGCGATACAGTTCTTTGAATAAAGTCAGACAGCGCATCAAACTCGTTAAAGATCGATGGGTGGGGGAGAGGCATAGAGCTTCTTTATATAAAGAAATAGTTTATAATTTGCTTACGGAAATGGAATTTTCAACCACAGGAAATGAAGTTCCAGATTGGAACAGTGAATACATTGTGGTGGAGTTTGGTAAGCTACATCACTTCGCACGTAAATGGAGGGACCGCCATGAGAAAAGAATAGTGCCACTATATTTCACTAAATGAAAAGTGTTTACTCTTTAGCCCGCATATATTGGGGACGTCCACCCTAGTTACAATCACAAAAAAAAAAAAAAAAAAAAAAAACCAACGATGCTAAGCATGGATGCGAAGTGAGAATTTTGACGTTGGTTTAAATAATCAAATTGTTATTGGTGTTATGTCTGTACAACATGAAACATTGCATCAATAAAACTCACACTCACAGCCTGTACAGTATTACAAGTACCGTAACGGCAATGACCGAGTGGAAGCAACAGTACCTCGAGCAGGAGCGGGAAAGTTGCGATACCCGCACTGTGTTATATTTTGTACTTTTTTTTTTTTTCTTCACTGCACTGCCCTATATTTTTTTCACACGCGCGATTGAAGATGAGGGACTAAACCGTCAATTTTTTAAAAAAAGGTATTAAGTCCACGAGCCTTGATTAAAAATTTATTTCTGTTCTCTACATATTGACGGTTGACTAAAAACTAACTTACGGAAATTAATCTTAACTTAGATATACTTATGCCCATATTTGGCTTTGCTGCAGTGCGTGTGCGGTGCACCTCACATTGTATCAAGTTCAGTGTTTGAGAAAATGCAATTTTAAAACTTTTCCAATCGTAAGCAAAACTGATTCAGAGAATTATGCTTGCTTTGGGAGCGGATGTTGGGTTCGTTGGATTGGTGGTCGTTGACTATGACTTTTATTATTATTATTATTTTCTTTTCTTTATCTTATGACAATTACGATTACAATCACTTTAATTACCAGAGTAAAGGTATTGTATATTAATTGAGTTTTTCTGGGAAATTTTAGTTCTTATATTCATATGTATGTTCTACATTTTCTACTTATTAAAGTTAATTTTTTTCGGATTTTAATCGACTTTCTGTAGAATTTAATAAATCTTCATTTGGTATTAAAAAACTTTTCTTAAAACACTTCAATTTCGTTACTATAGATTTGATTTCCAATACTAAAATAATTTCAGTTTACTTTTGTTTTTCTATCATCACATGTTCTCTGGGAAAGAGCAGGACATGTACAGAAAAGGTAGGGGATTGTTTCCTTTTCCTCCTCGTACATGCAGTTTCTACAGAAACCGTTTTGAAAAGCTCCAAGCCTTCGTGCATGCTTGCCTATTAGGCAGTGTCCTGAGATGACACCTATGGTGACGCTGAGATGTTTCCTATTAAGAAGAATCAGGCTCTTAGAGCGATTTAGATCCAGCTTTGGCCAGATCTGTTTAGTCGCTAGACATGTTGGCTCACCGGCGCATATAAGGTTTGTTCTTTTATTGGCATCTAGCTTAAATAATAATTTGCACGAAGCGATTGGTATACCTATGATACCCTTTTCCGATAGAATAGGAAGAGTGGTTCCAATTTGGAGAGTTCGTTGGCCCTACAATTCCCTGAAATATTTCCGTGGCCCAACATCTAACAAAGGTATATGTTGAACTACTCTTCTCTCTCCGTAAGAGATGATTGACATTCAAGGGCTGTTTTAGAATTTAGTAAGACCGAGTCTAAGGGATTTAATAGCAGCCTGACTATCTTATCCTTCGCAGATATAACGTTTTTCTTCAGGTAGGACATAGCTTCCTTATTTGCCAAAATTTCCGCCTGTAACACGCTACAGTGATTTGAAGGACAGGCTTAGATTTAGATAGCCTGAGAAAACATCACCAAAAACCCCACTATCGGTATTAAATCCGTCTGTATAGACCTCCATGAAAGCATCTTTCTTCCAGAAGGATCTAGAAGGGAAGATCGCATGAAAGTCTTTGCCAAACCGAAGTTAAGTTATGTTGTAATCGATGTTCTTTATGTGGATTGCTTATATGTATATTATGAATATTAGCATGGCCAAATAAATTATTTGTCCACTGTGTAGTCGCATTAAGTCGAATAACTGCAGTCGCAGCTACTTGCCTGCTGAAGATGTGAAACAGAATGTCTAAAACCGTACTTGATATCTCAATATTTTTAGAAATTTTTAAAAATAATCATCCGTTTTCATTTTCTATAAATTGGTCTTTGCTATTTTTGATTGTAATACAATTTTAAAAGTACCATAGATATTCGTACATAATTTTTTTTTTTTTTTTTTCAAGTTTTTAGAGTAGGTATTATCTTTGAATGTATAGACTGTTTCGTTTATTTTTATAATTTTTCCTTTTTGTATTACTAATATATACATATAGAGCTCGTCCGTCTGTGCAAAATGACAAAAGAGAACAAGGGCTGTTCCGTCAAAATCGGTAATGACTTAACTGAGACCTTCAATGACAAAAAGAAGTTGTCGATTTTAAGGTCGCATGTGACAGCGTATATAAATATGAGCTATATACGTATAGAGCTCGTCCGTCTATATAGCATGACGAAGGAGAACACGGGCTGCTCCGTCAAAGTCGATAATTTCTTAACTGAGACTTTATTAATATCATACTTGAAAGAATTGTGCGGAAATCACAAACGAACATTAGAAGCACAATCTTTCAAAAGTCTGTTCAACTACTAGCTGTCACCGGTATGTTCTCTAATATTGAAATGGAAGCTGCCAAAATGGGTTCAGCTTTAAATGAGAGCAGAACCAAGTCTATGCGAATTGGACAGAACGTTACAGTTTACAGCTATAATTATGCGATAGTTAAAGACTTTGTCAACCTCTCAATACCTCAGCAGAAATAAAACGAAGAATCATTCTTGCCAATTACTGTTTCCTAGTGCTAAGGAGGTAACTAGGCTATAAGGTCCTCTCCCGATAAACTTCCGAGACTCTATACAAGAACTTGATCATCTCAGTCCTATTTTTTGGCGCTACTTTATAGCATGGACTATATCAAAAGTGGATGAAAATGTCCCCAGTCAAAATCCTTCTAAAAATATTCAGTCCCGCTTGGGTTGACGGGCTTTGAAGAACCGACGACGAACTATACGTCCGCTTCAAGGATAAAGTAGAAGAAGACTCCACCCTTAATGGTGCGTACAAATAGAAAAGTACCTCAATCGAATCGAACTGGAGGTAGTTACTTGAAGATTTGGATAAATTGAGTGGCTTTTTAGTTAAGGCTCAGTTTCGCTCCGAAATGTAATGCCATCTAAGTTAAATCAAGTCAAGTCAAGTGTCGACTTTGATTTTAATGAAAGTCTGAGAGATAGAAAAATGATCAAACTTTATTATCTTTCAGCAACAATTTCGGCCATTGCTTTACTGTAGTAATAATCCATACTACCAATTTGGCCATTTCATTTAAAATAACGATGAAGGCAATACTATCCAATTAGTAGTTTTGGGCCTGCACTATTCTTATTTCAAGGGTCAGTGTTTCCGTTTTCACAGATAATTTTTATTTATTTTTTTTTTTTTAATTAGCGCGGTCGAAGGAAAATTAGGTGGGTAGAGAAGAGAAATACCGATGTGCATTGGTCCTAAAAATTTGCAAACCTCACAATGAATCACCCTATACATTAGACTCACTATCTGTCATGGCAGTGACGAAATATTTTCTAGTTTCTGTCATTTCTTAAGGTACTTTAATAGCGATTATAATTCTATCATTGTTTCATTTTGCTGTTCCTATTTTAATTATTCGTAAGTTATTACAATTGATTTCTTATCGGATTGACTGTGTGTGAACTAATGTCATATGATTTTGTTATTTAAAAATTGTCTAGTTTTATTTCCTCAAATCCATTGTTTGCGTTAATTTGTCTGACTATCAGTTTCCTAGGTCATCCGTTAATATCAGAAGTCGAGTTAATATTATTTGCTTGCATTTGACCTGAACATTTTTAAGAACGTTTTATGTTAGACTAGTGTTTGAAAGTTCGAGTTTCTTGGCTGTTCCTTGTGCCTAAGTGCTTTATAGTTTTTTACGTAGTCTAATTCCCTTGCTTCCCTATAATTCGTATTCATTTTCTATGTTTCTTGCCTGATATGCGCATTTCTGTTAGCACTGAACAGTTCAATAAGCTTCTGCTGTACTATATTGTACTCGTGTTCCGTAAGGTCTGCAAACATTTCTATTTTTTGTTTGTGTATAGAACCTGTTAATAACTATGTTAAGAATTACGAAATGATCATTTTGTTCTTCTATTTGTTAGTGAATGATATTTGCTGAACTTACATTATAATTTTTTTCATGAGGTAGGACATTTTCTTTTATATTTTGTAGAGGTGACTCAAAATCATTAATATCGCCAGTATCTGCGTTAATTCGACTCAAGAAGTAACCTGCTGTATTTTTTAGTTTAAATAGCCATCTTTATAGTCTGGGCTTGATATTTTTGCCTTTGTGTTTGGCTTGCAGACATTTGAGAGGTCTGTGATCCGTATTGAAATCAAAATATCTATCGTTTATGTATGTTTTGTAGTAGTTAATTGTCCAAACTATTGCTAGTAGTTCCTTTTCCGTAGCCGAATAAATTTTTTCGTGTTCGTTTAGAGATCTTCTTTAATACCAATTTGGGTGGCCATGCTGTGTTAAAACTGCTCCAATTGCTAAATCGATAGCATATTTGACTAGCTTAATTTTTTTCTTTCGAAGTCTGGATACTTTAAGACTTATGGGTGTGAGAATAAAGTTGAGTTTTTCGAATGCGTTAATATAAAGAGGATCCTTGGTGTTTAATTTTGCGTTCTTTTTAAAGTATTTTCTTAAGGACTGGGCTATCTTAGCGTAGATAATAGCCCGTTATACCTAGGAAAAATTTTATCTGTTTGGTGATTTCGTATAGTTTTAATTTTTGTATAGCCAATATTTTTGACATGTTTGGTTTTACGCCTCCCGTTCTTAGGACATGATCAAATAATTCTATTTCACTGCCAATAAATTTACATTTATCAGTTTGAATTTTTATATTATATTATGTTCCATGCATTTATTGAAAATCTTTTGAATGCTGCTAACATATTCGTCTAGACTAGTGCGGAATATCAGAATGTCTTCAAGGTAGCCAACGCAAATCTGATTAATATGTTCCCTTAGAACAGAGTTTCAGACCCTCTGAAACGTAACGGGTGCATTTTTTAGCCCGAAGGACATTCTAACGCAAAAACCGTTTTTTTCCTATCAGCCCCTTTCATTAAAATTTGATGGAACCCTTTGGCTTTAAAGCTGTAAGTTGTACAGTTGTAAGTACTGGAACCGTCTCAGCTTCTCTAATATACTGTCTTCATTGGGGATATATTATTAATTTATTTAGTTCTATATAACTATGGTTGATTTAAGTATATTTTGTCCGATAACACCATCGAAATCTTTGTTGCTAAAGTCAGTAAGCTTCCAACTCATGAAGGCATTTTCGTTGAATTTGTTTGCCCAGGTAGATTGTATCTAATCTGTGCGGATTTATTAATTTCTTTGGTTTCTATGTATACCTCAACTTTTGCTCCTTACCTGCCGCCCTGATGTGTGCCTAAATTAAAGTCGTTTTGGTTATTTGGTCTGCTATTATTTGATCTATTATTATAATGATTATTACTGCTAAAATTTGGTTGTTGATATATCTTGGGTTCTCGTTGCGTTGGTTTATTATTCTATTATAGTTACTTTTGCTCTTTTAGTATATTAAACCCTTCCCAAAAGATTTTGTTTGAACTACTTAAGATTTTGCTGGCTAAGTTTGCGTCTAAACCATTAAGAAATTTTATCAAAATCATTTTTTTGTTACTACTGTGACAGAATTCTACAGGTTTTTCTATATCAAATTCGTATTTACAATTAAGTTTTTCTAAAATATCTTTTAGCTTATTATAATATTCACATGCTATGTAATTTTCCTGAGACAATGCCTGATGATAAGGCGAGTAAAAACTTTCAGTTACACCGTGGTTACGGATCAGTTCGTTTTGTTCTCTTGTCCTTGAATTTTATTGATCACGTGGCGTTGAATAAAGTATCATTCGAGTGGACTAACAAATAACATCAATTTGTTTGAACGCCTAATTATTTTTTTCTTTATAAAGGCACTTTGTTAAGTTTCATTTGATATATTAAATTATATTTTCCTTTTTTCGTATAGAATCAATTTAAGTACACACTAAGGTGATTTTTTTCTATTGTCTATAGAAGTACCGACTGCGTCAGTAAAGGTGAAAGATTAGTCGTTTTTTTTTTACAAAAAGATATTAATTCCACGAATCTTGATTAAAAATATATATATTTTTATTTCTATTCTTTACATACTAACTAACAGAAATTAATCTTTACCTACATAGATATGCTAATATTCATATCTGGCTTTGATGCAGTTGGTAAAACTGTTATGGGTGATACGGTTTTGTGCGACAAAGTGCATAATAGTGGGTGCCTGTCCCCTGTCCTCTCTGAGCTAGAGGGGAATGAAAACATGTGTATGATTTTTTAAACTACTATATTGGTATTATTGATTTACACAAAAAAATTATTCGAATATTCTTTAAAGAATTACTTCTGTTCGGCAGACTAATTTACTGCACAGATCAGCACGGTTTCATGGAAGGTAAATCAATCACAACTACCTTACCTTATTATCATCATCCTTCTAGGATGATTTTCGCTTTAAATATGGTAACGAAGTCGACAAAATTTCTCACCAACTTTTCAGACTAAAAAAAAACTTGACTCTTATCTTCAACTTCAATTAATTTTTTTTTTTAAAGACTTATTTAAACAACAACAACTTACCCTCTTGAACAAATTATCTTTAAGCAAATGATAGACAATATTTTTCTCGTTATATTGTTCTCTGACTATCAATGCTAACAAAACAACTTAAAAACGTTTCCGTCATGTTGAAAGCAAAAATTTTTGTATCGTAATGTCAAGAAGGGCAAAGCGATACCCTATCTTTCCAAACGTCTACCAGCTTCTCCAAAAAGTGCGGTTTTCTTTCACAATTTGAACGTTTATTTAAGAAGAACATGTACAATAGTATTATTCAAACTATTGCCCATCTGAAGCTATGACTTTTTCCCATGGCCAAGAATGAATCAAGCCAATTTTTGATATTCTGCTCTGATGTGAACCGTATTTCAGTGAGGGCGTTCTGCATCAACCAGGACAAATGGTATTCAGAAGGGGCAAGGTCTGGGATATAAGGCGGGTGGGGTAAGACTTCCCATCCACTGTTTTCCAGAAAGTTCTTAACCGGAATGGCAACGTGGGGCCGAGCGTTGTCGTGATGGAAAATTATTGCCTCGTGTCTGGTCGCATATTCCGGGCGTTTTTCGGCTACTGCTCTCTTCAAACAGATTAGTTGTATTCGGTAGCGCTGTCCATTGATGGTTTCACCCGGTTTTAGTAGCTCATAATACAGCACACCCATCTGATCCCACCAAATACAGAGCATTACCTTCGCGCCATGGATATTCGGCTTTGCCGTTGATTTGACTGGTTGGCCAGGTTTCGCATATGATTTTTCGCGCTTGGGGTTATCGTAATGGATCCATTTTTCATTACCAGTAACAATCCGATGCAAAAATGACTTTCTTTTGTTGCATTCCAGCAGCATTTCAGACATGCAAAACCGCCTTTCGACGTCTCTCGGCTTGAGTTCATGTGGAACCCAATTTCCTCGCTTTTGAATATATCCAGCTACTTTTAAACGTTTTGAAATGGCTGCTTGAGTGACACCCAAAGATTCTGCGAGCTCTTCTTTTGTTTGGCAACAATCTTTATAGAGTAATGCTTCCATTTCTTCATCTTCAAACTTTTTTGGCTGCCCAGGATGTTCATCGTCTTTCAAGCCAAAATCACCACTTTTAAAACGTGCAAACCACTTTTGGCACGTTCGCTCAGCTAGCGCATGTTCACCATAAACTTCCCCCAAAATACGATGACTGTTGGCACCAGTTTTCTTCATATTAAAGTAATGAAGAAGAACTCCCCGCAAAAATACTTTTTCAGGCACAAAGTTCAAATTATTTTAGTGAAAAAAAATTGTTGTTTACGCTTCAAATGAATAACATATACTGAAATGACGTACAATGACAGTAGCTTTCCAATGGAATAATACAAGTTACGCCATCTCTTATCAAACCGCACGAATAAGTTATAGATCAAATACATACAAATTCCACAAAAAGACTTTTTCAGAGAATTCCTTCGCACGGGATTCGAACCCTCGACCTTGCGAAGTCTATGCATATACCACTACATCACGGCCACCCCCAGCATGACAGCATCATTAATAAAGTGAACTTTTACGTGACTTTATCAAGATACAAAATCGCCGTATATTACCATTATATGGCCTGTTTTTACGTTACGCGTAAAAACGTATCGCCACCCTACAAACATTTTTACAATCAATGAATCGAAGTTTTCCAATGAAGGTTTATTCGTTTCGGACTTCCTGGTCTACCATGAGTATCTCTATTATCGCCAATCCCAGTTATTTAGGATCCGTACTTCTCCTAAGGATTCAATTCATCTAACAAATTACGGTCATTATAAACCAATGTCAAGCTTTAAATTGTTTGACCAAAAAAAAAACCTGTTCAACATGTCACTTCGTTCTCACCTCTTTAGTATAAGAACACTTCTGTGAGTTCTTAAGTCTAGATATCTGGCCTTAAACTTAGCTTCTATTCATTTTGGCATCGAACGTTCACAAAGGGTTTTTATCTTTGATAATTTCCCTGAAGTTTCATGTGATCCATTTCAAAGTAATAACATCTGCCAAAAAATTTTCTTTTGCATTTGGGTTAAAACAACCCCAATCTGGAGGCCTAAATCTGTGGTATAGTCTGGCGGATTCCCACATTTACAGATTCTCCTTTATTTTTCCCAAATAAAATATCTTCTTGTTGAGCAGTAACTTAGAACTAGTTTATATTTGCTTCTCAGTAGTGTTGATCCTGATCCACCTCAGTTTGACAAATCTGGGCCTTAACAAATTTGAAGGTTATACATATATAAATAGTCAAACGTAAGAACCTGGAAACTATTTAAATTTTCTATTTCATATAAATTAGGTTGAAAAAATACAATGGTTCATTGATTGTAGGTCATGTAACATAATGCCGTAAAATCAATGCATTTTAAGAACCCACTAGAAGTGGCTACAAAACACTTAAAATCGCTATTACATCGAGAATATAAGTCAACAGATGGTAGGTGTAAAGTATCAGTGAAAGTATAATTCTACCTATTACACACACGATCCACAATTATTACAACATCAAACTCGTACCATATCAAATGATGTGCGAAAAAATTCCCTCATCACAAATCCATTATCATCTAATAAAAAAGTAATAAACGCCCATGCAGAACTAAATCGATTCCCCCAGAGGTTATTTCCATCTTTCTCCCATTGGAAGCGATTTAATTCTATATTCAGCGTTCAGCCGCTCTGATACGGATAGGCACTATGAATTGGCTCACTCAAGGGGCTTACTTGGATGGTGTAACGCCCAACTGAATAGTAGTATGCACGAAAATTAATACCTTCATCCAACGAGGTGGCATAATTCAACTTTTAATTATGTTTTAAACCGCCCCTGCGCAGCCACAACGGGCGTACCTCGTATGCAAGGCATTGTACAATGGGGGGCGCCATGTAATTCAGACACACTTCAATGGAAATAATTCAATTATCTTGATCAAGGCTCTAGCTCTGGACTTATTTCTAACTGGTGCGAGAAATCTAAATGTTGTGATTCCAGTTCTCCAGTGTGCTCGAGTTAATTGAAATAGAATCTACTGCGTCGTGAGTTTGTAAACAGATATATTCGTGTATATTGCGATAAGGTTGAAGAAGGAGAAATTGGCTTATACCTGGCTTATTCAATAAATGAAAGATATTTCGATTTAGGCAAATCCTTACATTGCAGTGTTTTGTCTCCTATAAAAATGATACTTTTTGAATTTAAGGAATTTAAAAAAAAAAAAAAACTGAAAGTTGCAATTTTGTCATGTAGCCAGACAAAATATACAGCTCTCAAACTGTCCTTGGTGTATTTCAAACTTAACTTATGCTCTTACTAGAAATAAATTGTATAGTAAGGGTGAACACAAACAAACAATAAAAATTGGCTTAAATATAAAATTGGGCACAATAACGCAACAGTCAGATAAGAAATATCTATTTTCATCCTGATGAGCTACATGACTTTTTTCTGGATATGGTACTTGCACTGACAATACATCTCATGACTTTGGTGAAAACACTGAAGTATTGTATTTTAGACTAGAGGACTTTGAAGTGGTAATGCATGTCTAACTGACAAAAAGTAAAATTTTGTTCGAAAATACGATATACCAATTCTGTATAGAATGACCAGATAAGAACAAAAGGAAAAATAAAAAATAAAAAAAGAACAGTATGAGATAAGAAATTGGTTCTGACTTTATTTTGAAACTAAGTTCTTGCCATTATGTGTGGAATAGCACATCACTCAAATGGCCCCCTCGGCTTCGCTGGCAGTGCTTCAAGCGGTCGCTCCGATTTTTGATGATTCGTTTAATATGTGTAACGTTGTTTCGGCAATAGCGTGTCGAATGTTATCCTCGAGTCCATCCAAAATGGTCGGCTTATTTGCTTAGAATAAGGACTTTACGTAACCCTAACGAAAATAATCGAGTGGTGTCTAACCGCACGATCGTGGTGGCCAATTGATGAACGCTCGCCGTGAGATGACGCAGTCGCCAAATTTCTCCTTCACAACTTCGAGCGTTGCATCAATTGCATGACATGAAGAGCCATCTATTTGAAACCACAGCTCGTATATATCAATGTTGTCAAGATCTAACTACAGAAGGCCGAATAAAATCGCTCTGTACGTGAGACCATTAACGATAGCGGAGTATCCTTCCTCATTTCGAAAGAAATAAGGTTCGATGATGCCGCCATGCCATTAATCGCACCAAACAGTCAATTAATATGGATGCATTATTGCTTGGCCGAACAATGGTCGATTGTGTTAGCTCCAATAATGCTAATTTTGATGGTTGACATAGCCGGTGAGCCGAAAATGAGTCTCGTCCGAGAAGATGATTTTTTGATCAAAATACGGATCTCTGGCCAACATTTTCAGCGCCCAATTAGCGAACTTACGGCATTGGCTATGGTCGTCTGTCTTCAATTCTTGCGTCAGCACAATATTATACGGATCTAGGCCCAATTCCAACCGGGTTGAATCTCTGGTGATCAGCTGATCGGCTCCGATTCGATATTTGTCTGGTTGCTGGCTTAAGATCCAAAAGAGTGTACTCATGCTCAAACTTTTCCAGAGTGCGACAAATTGCCTGCACACTAAAGCCATGATTACGATGAAACTCACGACGAAATTTACGTTGCGTATTTACAACTGAGCCAGATTTTATTTTTTAATAAGTTCCTCACGTTCAGCAAGCGCAAAATGATGCATGATGAAATGCGAAATCTCACTGAATATTTTGACAACTGCTTAAATATAACAATTGGAAAAACTACCATTGCTATCTGGTCACCCTTTACTTACTAACTCACCTTACTCATGCTATAAATCATAATGTTCCCCAGAAGTGGAAAATCGTAAAACTTTACGTACTGCTAACATGGAAAGGCTAATTCTTTTAATTTCAGACCAATTAGAATTTTGCCATGTTTATTGAAGGCCTTTGAGAAACTTGTTGTAAAGCAGTTACATACTTAAACTGCTATCACTGGATCATCTACTTAACCAACGCCAGTCTAGTTTTCTAACTAGAACTAACTACGGTTAATATTCATGAAGAAATTAAACAGGATTTTGTAAATGTTTAGTGACGTGACAAGAAAACGTGACTGGAAACTGAAGAATGGAGCTGTAAGACCCTTTCAGGGATATCTTTCTGGAAAGTTGCAAAGAGTTTTTTTACGGCAAGAGATTCGCTGCTCAAAATGTATATCACAATGGGTACATCAACGATCGATACTGCGACCGATCATATTCTGTCTTTTTATCAATGAGCTATCAACTGTCTGTAACTAAGTGAACCTCTATGCAGCTGATATTCAGCTTCATTTAGAACGTGCAGTAAAAAATTTATTTAAATGACCTCCAAATTAATGAGGAGATGCCAATTTCAAACAAATCATTCCATTTTAAACTTTTCCCTAAAATATGGCTCGACAAAATTAAGTTAAAATCTGATGAATCTGTAACCAATCTTTGTTATATAATACATCGTAGCTTGCCAGGCTATTAACGGATACCTTCAATTAAATTATGGTTAACTGCAAAATTTACGCCTATGATAAATCTACGAAAGGAAATAATAACTCTCGCAATACCACTTATCACCGTTGATGATGTTGGTTATAGTACCCCTGATTCATTTTCTCAGACTTTCAGTAATGCTCTGAGGCACATTTATAGCTTTCGTAGATATGACTAAATATCTGAATACTCTAGAAACGTTCTTGGTTGAAGTTTATAAATCTTCTTCAATGGCAA
The DNA here is from genome assembly GCA_907269105.1 of Volucella inanis. NCBI lineage: Eukaryota > Metazoa > Arthropoda > Insecta > Diptera > Syrphidae > Volucella > Volucella inanis. Next base: position 39,316,942 of record OU026154.1, on the reverse strand, counting down.
AAAATAATAAAAAATTAAACTCCTTATTATTTTCATGATAAACTCACCTTCTTACGGGCATTTAACATTAATGTGGCTCACATTAATATGTTGGCCGCTGGAATCAAGGCAATTTCCCATGGAAATTTAATTTTTCCCAATTAAAATCCATGGAAGTCAGGTCCGAAAACAGAAATGAAAAGCGAGTAATATAATATATTGTATTATACGAAATGCTTGCTATATGCATATTAATATGGGGTTTTCTAATAACGACTTGACAACTTTTTTTTTTAAATAAAAGGCAAACCATTTGAGATATTTCAAAAACTTTATTATTGGCTTGAAGTACAATCAAAAAATTTAGGAATGGAACTCGAGATCGTTCACATGGCAACCGCGGGCACGTTTGCAGCGGTCGACTCGATGGACCCAATTTTCAACGACTCTGCCACAAATTTCCGCCGAAACGGCAGCTATTTCGCGTTCAATGTTGACTCTGAGCTCCTCCAACGTCGTCGGCGTGTTGGCATAAGCCAATGACTTAAGGTAGCCCCACAGAAAATAGTCAAGCGGCGTTAAATCGCAAGAAGGAGGCGGCCGATCGACTGGCCCATGTCTTGAGATAACACGCTCACCATACTTACTCTTCAATAAATCGATTCTAGCGTGTGCTGTGTGGCTAGTGGCACCATACTGTTGAAACCACATGTCGTGCAAGTCCATATCTTCCATATCGGGCCAAAAATAATCGGTGATCATGGCGCGATAACGCTGACCATTAACAGTAACGTGACAATCGTTATCGTCGACGAAAAAATATGGCCCAATAACGTCGCCGGCATGCAAACCGCACCAAACAGTTATTTTTTGTGCATGAAGTGGTGATTCATGAAGCACATGTGGGTTTTCATCCGAACAATAACGCATATTTTGCTTATTGACGAACTCATTGAGCCAAAAATGAGCTTCGTCACTGAAGATGATTTTGCGATGAAATTCATCATCTTGGCTCATCTTCTCCAGAACCCAATCGGAGAACGTAGCTCGTTAGTGTACTTTACCATGATGAAAATGTTGAGTTTACTGAATAAATTGACTTGACAGTTGTCAAGTCCCTATTAGAAAATCCTATATATTTTAATGTTAAACCAGCGTGAAAAATTTCGCTGTCTGAGCAGGAGTGCACTATTTCCTGATGTATTGGAATTCATCACTTTCAGTTGAAGTCTGAAAGCTTCTTTGAGTCTTCGGATTGAAGCTCCCTTACATCTACAGAAAGATATAATATTATTAGATTAAATTCTCTGCTTATTTTTTTAAGACTGATGGTTCGTTGATTTCTGAAGTAATGTAAAACGTTGTTGTAGTTCTTAATCGTTTCGCACACGCAGCATGCAATTCTGTTTCCGTTTTTCTTATTTAATTCATCGCTCACTACTTGAGCGATATCAAGTTTTTTCTCTCGTATTTCAATGGTGCTTATTTGTTTGAGTTAACCATACCAAACCTATTATTATCATTACCCAAAATGAAAAAAATATACAACTATGCATGAGTCATAGTCTTAGATGTTTGAAGGTGTTTACTCTATAGAAATGTGTACGACTTTTTCGAAAGCTAGTTTTATGAACCTACAGTGTGTTTGGCAAAATCATAGGCTTTACTATATATTCATTAATCCGTTAGCCGCAAACGATATATATTTTTAATTTCCATTAGAATTAAACCTTCTCTAATGCGCAATATCGCTTTTCTTTCATTTTTGGGGGTTACAAGACATATTCCTTAATGAGTGCTCTTTACGAGATTCACAGAATTGGTGACCTTCGTCAACGCTTAATGAATGATCGAACTACGCAAAAACTTTAGAAATACTTCCGGACAAGAAAATCAGGAAATATCGTATTCGTATCTTGTCAAGGCTCAAAGACGAAAGCGACGTCAATGTGACGACCTACCTTTTTCCAGTAGAATAGGTAAAGTGGTTCCAATTCAATAGAGTTTAATGAGACTGAGCCCAGCGACTTGATAGCTTCTTGACTATCCGAAAGGATGCGGATATTCTTTGCAGATATCACGTTTTCTTTTCAACCAGGACAGACAGAGCTTCTTCATTTGCCAAAATTTCCACCCGAAACACGCTACAGTTATTTGGAAGACGAAAAGATATGCTTAGATTAAACTTATCTGCCATTAGATCCATCTTTATAGAAGTGAATTGAATTGTCATCCATGAAAACATCTTCCACCCAGAAGGATCTAGAAGGGACGTTTACATTAAAGTCTTTGTCAAATTAATGTTGGGGTATAGTGTAATCGATGTTCACTGGGAGGATTTCATTATATTAAGAATTGGCTGTCCACCGTGTTGTCATTTTAAGGCCAATACTTGCTTCTGCAGTTACTTGCCTGTTGAAGATATCAAATGGTGTCAAGTGCAACAGATCATCCAGTGCCGCGGTGGAAGTAGGACTCCGCTTGTTTGCTGCAGTTGATTGGATGTATGTACGATGAACGAGTATGGTACGTGAGTATATATCTTATATCCGAAATGAACACCCAATGAGTTATGCGAGGTTGAAGGCCCCATTTGTTTCCAATGTCTTTTTTGCAAGACAATGGAGCTACTTTAGCTTTGTTGGCTCTTTCTATCGGCACACGATAGTCTATACCTTTAAAAATAACATACTAAAATTTCAAATGAATATATCAAATAGTTTTTAAGTTACAGCCTTCTAAATAGTATCCACTCAGCGATCAGAAAGTTTCGTTTGCTACGGGGTCTACCAGAGTTATTGTTCGGGCTCTGTCGTCATCATACACTATTACAAAACGATTCCGGTTGACCTTCAGGTATACAGAAATGCATAATAGGTCTATTCTCTAGGAATTTTTCGTTCACAACTACGTTACATGTTTTCAGAGCCAGACATGTTAAGTTTTACTGTGACCGTCATACTGAGCAATGTTATTTTAGTAAAAATGAGTATTCAAACCAAAAAGGTACTCATAGATCAGGCATCGATCAGTTTCAAGAAAACGAAAGTTAACGGTAAATCAACACACATTCTAGCAGTGTATCGCGAATACCAGTACGTCCGCTGAAAAACTTTCACAAAATAATGATAATAATATTGTTATTGATCCAACTCAGGGAAATTGCATTATTTAATTTGTTTTAGTTTTGTATGCCATTAGCAATTTATTAATGTGTAAAACTTGTAAAAAGATGTGACTTTTAATTAAGCAAGTCCACGAGGCTTAGGATTCAAAATTGCCGTTATGTTTAGGTGCTGTATTTCGTACATCAAATCCGGGCCTATGGAATTGGCTGTGATTCGCCTTTTGGGTATCGGAATAAACGGAATTAATCTTTTTTAGGGTTTGAGGGATTTAGCAAATACATTTTATGATCAAACTTTCGCTGGATATTTTACGAATTTATGGATAGCAGCAGAATCAGTTTGTAAATTTAGTATGGAAAGGGCTGTTGAAGAAGAGAAGAAGCAGACTTAGTGAATGATATTTCATTTAGTAATAGTTTCGTTTGCCGTAAATTTACACCTGTCGAGATACATAAATGTATTATGACATCCGATAATAAAAATTCTTGTACATCAGGCTGTATTACAAACAACCTTTTGAAGGTGTGCTATGTCATGTTTTTAACTTAAGTGTTCATTGTGGTATTTTACCATCTTCTCTAAAATATGCAGAGATTATTCCTTTGTTCAAAAAAGGAAACCGAGCGTTTAAAACTCAATATAGGCCTATCTCCTTACTTTCAACATTCAGTAAAGTTTTTGAAAAACTAATAAAAACGCGAATTGTATAATTTTTAAACAAAAACATGTTCTTCAGAAACGAACAATATGGTTTTCGTGAAGGAAAATCTACTGAGGATGCTATCCTCAAGCTCTGTATAGAAATATATGACAATTTTAATATAAACAATTCTAATTTAGTGCTTTTCATAAATATGACGATAATTTATACAGGGGGGCGCAATTCACAAATAGTTCTCTTCTTACTTTTCTGAAAGGTGAAAGTGATCCGTTAAAAATTAAGATAGGTGTACCACAAAGTTCAGTCTAGGTCCTTTGTTATTTTTGATATATGTTAACTCGTTGTTTTATCAAAATCTCAGTAGCAGTGTTACAGCTTTTGCTGATGACATGGCTTTAACATATAGTAACAAAAATCTTTTCATGTCAGCAATACAATTGCATAGGGATCTTAATGTTCTACGCCAATGGTTTGCTAAACATGGACTTCTCATAAGCAATAAAACCAGACTTATGTTTTACAGTCTAATAGGACCCTGTACACTTGACTGTGATGTCATTTTTCACTCTAGTTCATGTTCTAAGTTATCTTTATCTGTTCATAAGTGTGGTGAAATCAGCTATAAAGAGAATATAAAGTGTAGTCCAGATTGTTTTAAAATAGAAGGTGTTGAAAGTTATAAAAATTTAGGTTTACTTATAGACCAAAATATGACTTTGAAAGCACATGTCGAATACATTAAGAAATACATGTTGTCTGTTAGTCGTGATATGTATCTGTTAAAGAAACACTGTTCCCAAAAAATCTTATTAATGTTTTACTATGGCCTTGTCCAACCTAAATTTCAATATGGTATTGCAAGTTGGGGGGGTACATACAATAGCACGACTGAAGTATTATTCAAAACCCAAAAACTTATAATAAGAATAATTCGCAAACAAAATCGATTAGCACTAACTGTGTGTTAGCGTTATCGCGCCATGATCACCGATTATTTTTGGCTCGAATTGGAAGATATGGACTTGAACGACATGTGGTTTCAACAGGATGGTGACACAAACAACACAGCACACGCTACAATCGATTTATTGAAGAGTAAGCATGGTGAGCGTGTTATCTTAAGACATGGGCCAGTCGATCGGCCGCCTCGTTCGTGTGATTTAACGCCGCTTGACTATTTTCCGTGGGGCTACCTTAAGTCAATGGTATATGGCAAACCATTTGAGATATTTCAAAAACTGTATTATTGGCTTGAAGTACAATCAAAACATTTATGAATGGAACTCGACTTCGTTCATATAGCCACCGCGGGCGCTTTTGCAGCGGTCCATTCTTTGAACCCAATTTTCAACGACTCGGCCACACATTTCCGCCGAAACGGCCGCTTTTTCGCGTTCAATGTTGGCTCTGCTCTTCCAACGTCGTCGGCGTGTTAGCAAAAACCAATGACTTAAGGTAGCCACACGGAAAATAGTTAAATCGTACGAACGAAGCGGCTAATCAACTGGACCATGTCTTGAGATAACACGCTCACCATACTTACTCTTCAATAAATCGATTGTAGCGTGTGCTGTGTTGTTTGTGTCACCATCCTGTCATCACATGTCGTCCAAGTCCATATCTTCCAATTCGGGCCAACAATAATAGGTGATCATGGCACGATAACGCTGACCATCCACAGTAACGTGACGATCGTTATTGTCGACGAAAAAATATGGCCCAATAACTTCGCCGGCATGCAAACCACACCAAACAGTTATTTTTTGTGGATGAAGTGGTGATTCATGAAGCACATGTGGGTTTTCACCCTACCAATAACGCATATTTTGCTTATTGACGAACCCATTGAGCCAAAAATGAGCTTCGTCACTAAAGATGATTTTGCGATGAAAATCATCATCTTGGCGCATCTTCTCCAGAACCCGATCGGAGAATGTACGTCGCTTCAAATGGTCCATCGGCTTCAATTCTTGAGTCAGCTTGATCTTGTATTGGTGTAAACCAAGATCCTTACGCAAAATTTGCCATAATGTGGTCTGAGCGATGTCCAATTCTTGAGAACGCCGTGGACTTGACTGATTTGGATTTTTTGCTACGGACGTCTGAACGGCAGCGATATTTTCTACACTTCATCCAATCCGTTGTCTCACTGATACGGCAACATCACACAACGAATATGTAGACTTAAATTTTTGCACTAAACTTGTTATTGCCTGTCTACTAGGGCGAGAATTACGACCGAAAATTGGAGTTAACGCTCTTAAAGTTGCAGTCATAGACTCCGAATATCTGTAGAAACTTTTTATAATTTGCAGACGCTGCTCGTTAATGTACTTTACCGTGATGAAAATGTTTAGTTTACTGAATAAATTGACGGTGACAGTTTGATGATTAGTGAAAGAGTGCGTTCACAAATTAAATTCAAAGTTTTCAAGTCCCTATTGGAAAACCCTATATATATATATATATATGGTTCACTCCCGTTTTGCGAATGTATGTAAATTGTAATTCTGCGGGCCAAAAATCATCTAATTTTCGGGCAAAATTCGACATTTTTTTCCAAAACTTTGCCATTTCGTTAAATTTCATTTTTTTTTCACAATCGGAAGTCATTGTGAGTTTAATAATCTTTTTGTTTTTTTTTTTATTTCAGCCACAATGAAGGCCGCAATCACTGTAGCAGCGGAAGACTTTTTTTTGTGACTTGGGAGAAAACCTAATTGTTTCCTTTAAAAATGTTAGTGCATATACACTATTTATGTATAAATATATTCTCCAAATTTTAATACATCTAATACCGTAGTTTGTTTTTCAAAAAAATCAAAATCACCTTTTTTTTGTGCGGTCACACTAGATATGTCCCTTAAAATTTAGGTTTTGAGTTTAGTTTCGTGTCAAAAATAAAACCCGGATATTTTACTGTATCATAAAAGAGGAAGGTTCTATGATTAGAATTTTATATTTCCTGGAAAAGAGGACAAGATCAATTTTATGGGGGTTTACTCTGAGTCCACGTGATCTGTCCAACGGGTTGATCTGTTAAGAGCAATCACCCTGCTCCCACCCCCTTCCAGGTATATCAACAGTTTATCATTTTTTAGCGGAAGCCCTATCCAATATGGAGTTTATTATCCTGCTATTTAGCATAAGACTGATCAATTTTCCAAGTCTACCTGCAGAGTTGACAGCGCAGTTGTGATTGCGGATGTGTTGACGTTGTTAAAGGCACCTCCTATATCCAAGAAATCGACCATTGTATACTCTATATTGTAGGGGTTGTTCGATGTGGCTAGTTAGTGAATGCAAAGCCATTTTCACCGACTTTTCTTTACAAACGTTAATAATATATATCGTATATGCATATCAATCAGTCGCTCGGAAGTTTTCGGAAGGAAAGATGATAGAGTTATAAGTCTGAGGGTTTTTGGGACAAAAATTGGACATAAAAATTACATATACTTCTTTAGATGACAGTGGAATGTGAATCAATTTTACCCAACTCCTCATGATATTCTCTAGTGTTGGCAGGCTAATATCTGAGGACCTTTGTAGCTCGCAAGTATTTTACCATGAATTTAAGTCACCTGGTAAGTTAGTGTCCAGTAGCAGATTTTGTAATTCATCACTTGAGGTTGTCAAATAGAGAGCCATTGACTTTTTTCAAACATCTAGGCATCATAGGATTTCTGACCTCCTGACTAATCATCAAACTGTCATTGTTAATTTATTCAGTAAACTCAACATTCATCGTGCTAAAGTACACTAACCAACAACGTCTGCAAATTAAAAAAATTCCCTACAGATATTCGGAGTTGGTGACTGCAACTTTTAGAGCGTTAACTCCAATTTTCGTTCGTAATTCTCGCCCTATAAGACAATCAATAACAAGTATAGTGCAACAATTTGAGTCTACATATTCGTTGTGTGATGTTGCCATGTCAGTGCGACAACGGGTTGGTCAAAATGTCGAAAATATCACTGCCATTCAGACGTCCGTAGCAAACGATCCAAATCAGTCAATTCCACGGCGTTCTCAAGAATTGGGCATCGCTCAGACCACATTATGTCGTATTTTGCGTAAGGATCTTGGTTTAGACCCATACAAGATCAAGCTGACTCAAGAATTGAAGCCGATGGACCATTTGAAGCGACGTACGTTCTCCAATTGGGTTCTTTAGAAGATGCGCCAAGATGACGAATTTTATCGCAAAATCATCTTCAGTGACAAAGCCCATTTTTGGCTCAATGGGTTCGTCAACAAGCAAAATATGTGTTATTGGTCGGGTGAAAACCCACATGTGCTTCATGAATCACCACTTCATACACAAAAACTAACTGTTTGGTGCGGTTTGTTGTTGGGCCATATCTTTTCGTCGACGATAACGATCGTCACGTTACTGTTAATGGTCAGTATTATCGCGCCATGATCACTTATTATTTTTGGCCAAAATTGGAAAATATGGACTTGGACGACATGTGATTTCAACAGGATGGTACCACAAGCCACACAGCACACGCTACAATCGATTTATTGAAGAGTAAGTATGGTGAGGCTGTTTTCTCAAGTCGATTGGCCGCCTCGTTCGTGCGATTTAACGCCGACTGACTGTGGGGCTATGTTAAGTCGTTGGTTTATGCCAACACGCCGATGACGTTGGAAGAGCTCAGAGCCATCATTGAACGCGAAATAGCGGCCGTTTTGGCCAAAATGTGTTGCCGAGTCGTTGAAAATTGGGTCCAATGAATCGACCGCTGCAAACGTGCCCGCTGTGGCCATATGAACGAAGTCGAGTTCCATTCATAAATGTTTTGATTGTACTTCAAGCTAATAATAAAGTTTTTGAAATATCTCAAATGGTTTGCCTTTGATTTAAAAAAAAAGTTGTCAAGTCGTTATTGGAAAACCCGATATAATACACTTGTGCCAACGCTTTTCAAACCTCGAAGCACTTCTCATAAGCACTTTTTGATACAACCCTGAGCTCTTCCAGCGATGTTTTTTTTTTCGCTCTTGGCTCTCCTGGGTGCTTCCATTGCGTCGATCGGGCTTTAGTTTCGACGTCATAACGACGTCATTAGTTATGATCCTTTTGAGCAAGTCAAAATCATTATTGACGTTATCCAAAGCTCCTAAGCGATGCTCATACGACGATTCTTCTGATCAAAATTAAGAAGTTTTGAAACAAGCTTCTCTGACACACGTTTCATGCCCAAAACACTCAAAAAATTACATGACACGAGCCGAACGATATGCCAACATCCTCTGCAACTTCCTTTATGGTAATTCGGCGAATTTAAAAAACAATTTTTTTCAAAGCTTCGACGTTATCATCTTTTGTTGCTGTGCTGGGGCGCCCAGAGCGTGGTTCGTCATTAACATAAAATTCAACTTGTGCAAGAATTGAAGCCAGCCGACTTGAATTTGCGTCATATTTTCAGTGAATGGGCTTTTTAAAAACTGAATGGAAATCCGATGTTTTGTCGTGAAATTTTATTCAGTGATGAAGTCCACTTCTGGCTCAGTAGATATGTTAATAAACAAAATTGTCGCATTTAGGCTGATGAGTAACCCGAAGAGTATGTTACTAAGAGATAACATTAAAAACAACGGTATGGTGTGGTTTATGGGCTGGTGGAATCATTGGTCCATATTTCTTTAAAAATGAGGCAAATCGGAATGTTACCGTCAATAGTAACCGTTATCGCGCCATGTTAACGGACAATGTGCTTCCTGAAATTCAAGCACGTTGTCTCGGTAAGCTATGGTTTGGTTCTGGACTTGTTGGGAAATCATTTTGGTGAGCACTTAATTTCACCTTTGCTACGCTAAATTGGCCGGCTAGATCGTACGATATCACACCTTTGGACTATTTTCTCTTGAGATATGTAAAGTCTCAGGAATAAGCCAGCTACGGTTGACGCTTTGGAAGCCAACATTACTCGTGTTATTCTCGAGATACCAGTCGCTATGTTCGCACGAGTCGCCCAAAATTGGACCTTCCGAATGGACCACCTCAGACATAGTTGTGGCCAACATTTACTTGATATCACTTTCAAAAGCTAAATGGCATGAATTGTTTTTTTAACCTATAATAAAACTTTAAATTTCACTTTCAAATTTATATGTTTTATTTTACATTATAAATCAAACCTGACGATGAGTAACCCTTTACAACAAGTAAACATTTTTTTTCACTTAGAGCAAACTCACCGTATGCCACTGTCAGCATTTCAAGTATTTTAAAGCACTTGATTCCATTTTTTACACAAAATTTGATAAAAAGTCTTTGCATCGATAGTAGAATGTACTTTGCCCGCAAAATCGTTGAACATACCTCGTATAGGTATAGGTGTCCTAAGTCAACAAACCACTTCTTCCACGTTCCTAAATTAGCATGATGTCTTCGGCATTTTTGGAAAGACGCAGAATAAGTGCGGACGAAGCCGAGACTGACGGCTTAGTTGTCGCTTCGGATAAATTAGCGTCGTCACTATCCAATTCAGTAGATAATATCGACGCTCCAATATCTATGGTAAGGTTGAATTTGCGATTTCAGTTAAAGGAGGTGGAGGTTACTTCTTAGCATCCAGCTCATCCTTTTTATAAACCCTTAAATGAATCGACTCGAAGACGAGCCGGATCATGTCTTCAGCCTGCCCTAGTGGGTGAAGGGATTCCTTATTGATCATGCGTATATATAAGGGTCACTTAGCTCTTCCAGTTATGCGAATTTCCAGGACTCGGCTGGGATCTAGGTGTGGGTTCTAGGTCTGCTAGGGATATTATTATCAGCAACGACCTCGAGCTTCGCACCTGGCCGAATCTCTGCCAATCCACCTATGGCTTTGGTGTACGAAAGATCGAGAGATTTTTGATCGGCACAAGCGATATGTTTGACGTGGCCTTGGTGCCAGCTAGCGTCGCTTTAAAGTGGACGTGGTTCTGGATTTTCCCCTATGAGGCCCGAAAAGTTGTCCGAAAGCCTTAGCTGGACGAACTGTTATTGATCCATCGGTGTCGTTTTGTCGACTACCACGATCGTTATCAGATCTTTTAAGACTTCGCTAAAAGATCTCAGAGATGTACTGAAGGAAGTCCAAAAGATTTTGGTGTTTTTGGTTTTGCGCCTCTTGGGAAAGAGGACAGTTTCCTCCAACAATCTCTGGCGCTTAGAGTAGTCCTTTAGCGTTTCGGGAGCAGTAAACGATCCGTATTTTTTGATGTTGTTAATCGACTCAATCCTGCTGTTTACGTCCGCAAACAACAAAATGCCTAAAGCATTTTGCAGTCTTATTAAGAGTGCCTTAGATGGCGATGATGTATATATATTATACTCATAAGTTTCACGAACAGAGTAAGTTTTGGAAATAAATGTCAACGGTTTTAATATTGAGGCGTCAATTTTTCCATGATGAAAAGTCGAATTGCAAATCCCTATTGAACAGACTGGGGAAAAAAAAACACCCATTACATATGTAAACAGGAGTAATGTGATGTTAAGGAAAAAATGTTTTAGTTTAGAAAATTAAAGATCACAATATTTCTTCTATTTAAATATATAATGAGTGGGTTATACTGTTATATACCCGTAGTCGTATTGTATATCGGACAAATTACCCAATATGAAATAAAACGTGGAGCAGTTGTATCCTGGCTTGTATACATCACGGCCTTGCGATGAGTTCATAAAATTTTTACTCGTTTCTGCACCCGGTAATCAGCAAGTTACTCGAAAAATTAGTTCTGAAAAAAGTGCAACGATAAAGACTTTCGAAAAAATGGCAACATATACGAAAGTAGTTCCAGTGCATCTCAAAAGAAATTAAAGCTTGATGATTAGGTAAGTGTTCTGGTTGATCTATTTGGTTAAATTTCGAATAATATGCTATGTTTTCACTTTTCTTTTACGATACGTTCAGATCAAAACCTGTGATGATGATGTAAAATTTGCACCAATTGAAACATAACAAATGTGGGACAGTTATAGATAGATAGATAGATCTTTATTTCTTATACACAATTTTATAAAGAATAGTTACCACACATTTTACATTACAGAGATATGATATTACTTATATCTTTTTACTGAAACATTGTTTTTTTTTTATTTGTAAAGTATTGTTATAATTCAAAAAGAAAGAAAAATCAATTAAATTTGGAGAAAAAAACGATAAAAACCTCCAATGTAAGGACAAAAAGATAGTAGTAATAATAAATAAATAATATAAATAAATAAAAATTAAATAATTATAATAATAGTAAATAAATAGTACATTAGTAAATAAATAACTAAATAAGTATACAGGTACGTTAGCAAATAAAAATAAAAATATGTTAACAATAATAAATATTGGCTCAACAAGTGAATAAATAGTAAATATATAAATAAATTAAACAAATAAACAAAAAAAAACAATAAATAAATAAATAAATACATAAATAAATAAATAAAATAAAGAATTAATCAATAAATAGATAATTACAAAAATATATATAAAATAATAAATATAAATCTACATGTTATATAACATATAAACTGACATATAAATGAATAGATATATGGATAAACTACAATAGGTCTTTAAGTAGATGATTTTTAGCGTAAGCACTTTTGTTTTTTAAAATTGAACGTAAGTTTTTTTAATTCTTACGGATAGCAATTCAACATTCGCTCTTCTATTGAGCTTTGAAATAGAATGGTGCCATGGAAGGTTAAGCATCATCTTGAGTAGCTTATTTTGCACCACTTGCAGTTTTTTTAATGTGGCACTGCACATAACTTCCCCACACCGGGGACCCATAAAGTAGTATCGATTGGAAAATTACTTTGTGTATGATCACTTTGTTTTCCTTTGACAGAGATGATTTTCTGTTTATGAAAGGATATATCATCCTTATTGCTATATTGACCTTTTGTAGGGCTCTCGAAATATGCTCATGAAATGTAAGTTTGTTGTCAAGATACATACCTAAGTATTTTACACAATTGGACCAGATTATGGTCGATCCATGCAATAGCAGTTGACTGTTCGGAAAATAGTAAGATTTTCTTTTTCGGGTAAGAAAGATAGCTTGCATTTTTTCAGCGTTCAGCTTAATTTTCCACCTATAATAATAGTGTTCTATTACTACCATCGCATTACGAAGATTAGTCTCAATAGTGAGAGCAAATTCGTCTGGTGAGAGAAATGCAGTAGATCTTGCAAACATTGCAACTTCACAGTTGGTTAAATTGGGAAAATCAGACGTAAACTAACTGTACAAAATTGGACCAAGAACAGAACCTTGCGGCACACCCGACTCAAAACATATCAGACTTGAAATGCTACCATTGTTTTGGACTTTAAAAGAACGACCTGACAAAAAACTTTTGACTATCTCACACAGAAACGGAGGAAAGTTGTACATACATAATCATTTTATATAAAAGACCACCATGCCAAACGGAATCGAATGCTTTTTCGATGTCCAAAAGCATCATCCCGCTTGATTTTCTTTGTCGGCAGTTTTTTTTTTGATAAAATTATAATTTCGAAGAGCCTGATGGGAGGTACTATGCTGAGGTCTAAAACCGAACTGCATGTCAGGACATATGCTACATTCTGTAACATAACTATACTTGATATTTTTTCTTTGAGAATTTTTCATATATTTTACTTACACTGCTAAGCAAACTTATCGGTCTATAGCTTTCGAGGCTTACAGGGGGTTTTCCAACCTTTAGAATTCTAACCACCTTGGCTATTTTCCAAGTATTGGGGAATAATTGGATTTTCAGACATGCATTTAGAATGTCTGTTAAAAATTTCACTCCAGTTTTTGGCAAATGTTTGATATACAAATTTTTTATATTTAAATTATCGATATGAAATTTTACGTCGTCTTCTGTAAGAAGTGCATTTAAAGGGGTGATATGAATTAGGGTGTTAAAATCCTGGATTGTTTCACTAACCAATGCATTTGTTGCTGGATCGCCTAGGCTTGCTGATACACAGTGATTTCTTAAAAAAGTGTAGAAGAAATCTGTGTAAAAGAAATTAGATCCATTCTAAAGTCCAGGTAGCAGTTTGTTTTTATTTTTAATTATTCTAACTACATTCCAAATTGGTTTAGCATTCTTATCTAGAGAATCAAGTTTTTTATTCCATTCCTCGTGGCGTTGTTTAGCTATGTGTTTCGAGATCAACTGGTTTATTTGCTGCACATTATCTCGATATAACAACTGCCGATATCTTTGCCAATTTCTTCTTTGCATATTTCTCAGTTTAATAAATTTTCCTAAATAAGGGGATTTACTATGATATCGCTGCAGCAGGCTGTGTAAAATTCTGCTGACTCATAGATAAAACGCCATTCTTGGTTCAAAGTATATGTTCTCGTATTGATATGTAATTCTGAGAAAATTATATTTAAGAAATTAAGAAAACCAATGGAGCAAATAAAATTATTCTCTCATCATCATCTTCATCTGATAACAGTACATATGGTAGAAAGGTCGCTTCCGAAGTTCCAATATTGTGGATGTCGTTGTGAAAAACTACTGCAAATTTTATCATGTGGGAGAAAAAAAAAAGCTGAATATGGAGAGTAGAAATAAGGTGTGTGCATAGTAAGTCATCCAGATAAACCGGTAAAATGGAGCTTGTTGCCAAAATGTTTCAACATTCCGATAATTTGCAAGGTATAAAATAGGCGAATTGCATTGGATCGACGATTTAAAAACGTACACTACTTTTAAGAATTAAGCGCCCGTATACTACGGCTTGGCAATTTGTCGTAATCCCGATTTCTGTGAAGCTATCACAACAGTTCCAACGACAAACACACACAACTTGAAAAAAGCACCGTCGGTAGATATTCATGACAAAATAGCTTATTAGCTAATAATTGAGTCTTAATCAAGCATTTCTTAAACCTTGTATTTCATACCTCAATCGATTTTGTTCAATCGCTGAAGGATTAATTAGGATTAAAGGAAAAGATAACTTTGAATTTAACGAACAAAATGAGCACATAATAATTTTTATTTGAGCTCATATTCATCAGAGTGTTTTCCCAGGCCACTTGTAGTGTTTTTTCCTCTTTTAAATCCATCATGATTTGTTTGGAGTGTTGATTAAGACATAAATAAGTCAGTCCACAGGTATTCATATGAGCTGGACTTTCCACAACTTGGAATATCTGAAAAAGAATCTTCTTGGCCTAATCCCTTACAAGATTCAATTGCAAGGATTGAAGCAAAAGAAATTACTAGAATACGTCGAAACTTCGCTCAATAGGCTAAAAATTATTTCAACGATGAAGCTCACTTTTGTCTCAACCAATAAGTCAAGAAGCAAATCAAAATTGTGTGGTGTGATTCAGACACTGATGAGAAAGTGATTTTAAGACTGAGAAATGTAAGCTGGTCATTAAAAATTTGGGATCTTTTGTGGGGGCACGTGAAATCACTTTCTAACATGGGTACAGCACCAACGACTGAAGCTTTCGAAGACAATACGAGTAATAGTTGAGGTATTGGGGATATATGTGAAGCCCCAAAAATGGGGCTGATAAGATCTATTTTGTAAGTGCCGACCTTTTCTTTACTGGGCGGAATCCAACGCGAAGACTTGTCATGTTTTACCGCTTTTGTGTGTGTTGTGGTAGCTCTTCATATTGTATAATATATTTAGCATGATTGGAAAAGCTTCGTTTTTATATCTTAATGCTGTTTGTTAAGAACTATGCATCTTTATTCACTAGCCGATCATTGCAACGGAATAAATTCTATATGTGACTTATATACCTGGACCTACCCATTTGCTTTTTAAAGGTTCTAGTTCAGTGAAATCTAATCGCAGTATCGAAAATAAACAAACGCCAAGACCATAATAATAGTATCTTTACCCGTTTTTTATTTATTTGAATTTTTCTTTTCTATAAAAAACTCATTTTTCTTTTCTCATCAGCCAATGTAAAATTAAAAGAGCAAATGAGACTTTTAACATTGGGTTTTTACTTTTTTACAGTATCAAACTTCATTACATGCAATTTAAGATTGCGCCAGTTATTACCCATGAGCACTAAGGTTGCGGATAAGAGTTACTTTAACAAAGGCACTAACTGTAGATTTACATAATAAGTAGATTAAACTGATTTCTGCAACACCACAATATGGCATAATTAAATTTAACATCTTTACATTCTCACTTAGGAGTCGTACGAATAATTCCGCTTACACACCTAGCTGTTGTGTGCGTACGTGTCAAATCATCACAATCAACACCTGCTACAGAATGATTCATTTATTAACTTGATATACCTCAAGGGAGGTACGCTTAAGTTGAAACCAAAAACAAAGCAAAAAAAAAAAAAAATGTCATACAACGATTACCACCGACACGTCGGAACGATGATGATGGACGATAATTTACAAATTACCTGAATACTCCATCCACGGAGACCTAGAGATAAGATCGGACTGCCTTGGAGGAATTGCTCTCGTCAACTCTTCATCCACATCCACTGCCATATCTAGCTCATTTCATTTCAGATCTCTCCCAACGCCATCATTATATTCCTCAACCATCACAAAAGCCCTTGCGTCTCAAGCCCGACCCTTTCCCACAACTCGGACTGATTTTGAGCTCCAGCTCAAGCTCCAATCATCAACTCCTCGTGCCGCCGTGTTCTGGTTGCACCCAATTTGATAGCGATGTGCGATCTAAGATAGTGCCGCATGGTATTTGGTGGGGCGTTGTGCCTCCTGACCAGGGTATGAGGTACCTTTTGGATTTTCAGCACATACGCACGTAGGTATTTCCTAAGTCGGGCTCCGGCGCGGTTATTTTCTGTGTCTTGTACAATGATGCTGATGCTGATGACGATGACGGTGATGATCATGTCGGCATTTCTCTGTTTTAGGCCGCGCGGAAGAGATCAGAGCAGAGCACTTTCGTACTGAATCGAATTTTGCCATCATAAATGCAAATACGTGACATTCAACGCTTAGCATGATTTCAATTTCATTTTAAAGCATATTGTGGTGCGCGAACCTTGCCTCGGATCGCACATCTCACATCGCGCATTGCGCATCTCGTACCGTGCGTTTTGTTTAGTTTCGTTGACTTGGAAGGGTATTTGAAGTCTTCCTCATTTGGATGGAGATGGAAATCACTGTGGCGATGACGAATAAGGTTAGAAATTCCATGAATCAGCAGATATGTACGAGAACTCACTCATAGAATCGCCGCTCTTACTCTTGTTTGTTTTCGTTGTGACGCTATCAAGTAGTTGCGTTCAAGTTCACATTTGCTTTTAGGTTTGCGTATGCGTTTTTATTTGCATTTGCACAGTATCCTAGGCATTCAGTCATCCGTCCATCTATTTTCAACCAAATTAAGGCAGTTTCTTGACGGCAGCTGGATTTTTATATCTATGATGGTAATGGTGCTGCGTTTACTTGAATTTGCTGCAGTTCGCCACCGACATCTTCGTCGTCAGAGGTCTCCCTTTGCAGGCCAGCTGTGGTAACAGCGTCGTAATGCTGCAACGCAGTAAGACTATTGCGGTAATTTTAATGGTTTTTTGTATGGAAAGACAAATTTTTAAGATCTATTCTGGACATTTGCGTAAGCAACAAGCAAATATGTAAATGTCATCTATGGTAAAGAAATAGCTACTCCATGGTGTATGGTATGTATGGCAGTGGAATGGTTGCATGTTGTTTTTATGACCCCTTTGGGGTTTCGCCGGTAGAGTATATTTGAGAGCACACAATCTATATATAGAAAATTGCAAAAGATTTTAGCAAACAGCGGAAGGATAGAAGTTTTTTTCGAAAAAAAAAACGCGACAAACTAGTTAATACAATATTGATACAAAGCGTGGATGCGAGATAATGAATATAAGAGTATGGTTTCTAATGTTTTTGGTTATCTAGTCGAATCCATGGAAATCAAAATGGGTAGTGACAAATGGGATATAGATATTTAAGATGCCACTAAATTAAAATTCTAAATCAGCTTTTATTATTAAAACAACTGGTTGTTCTTGTGCCGTTTTTCCTTAATTTTAAAGTATATCGAAAAAAGTAAAAAAAAGAGAAATACGAAACCGAAGAAAAGAGTACCAAAGAAAGACAAATTTATACAAAACTTTAATATAAAAACCTATAGGGTGACCAGATAACAATGATAGTTTTTCCAATTGTTATGCTTCAGCAGCTGTCAATGTTACCAATGACATCCTGCTGTCAAATTTTTTAGTTAGGTTTACCATTTATTCTGCATCATTTTACGCTTGTCGAACGTGTAGAATTTATTAAAAAATATTGTCGAAATTCCGGCTCAATTATAAAAAGGCAACATGAATTTTGTCGTGAGGTCGGTCGTAATCATGGCTTCAGTGTTTAGGCAATATGTCGCACCGTGGAAAACTTTGAGCGTAAGTACACTATTTTTGATTTTAAGCCATCAACCACGCAGAGATTGGTGTGAAATGAAGAGAAAATAGCCGCTGTAGCGGTCAATATCAAATTGGACGTCACCAGAAAGAAATTTGGGCCATCATCCGTATAAGATTGCGTTGATGCAAAAATTGAGGCCGAACAACCATAGATATCGCAGCGAGTTCGCTAATTGTGTGCTGAATATGTAAGCAGAAGATCCAGTTTTTGGGCAAAAAATGATTTTGGACAAGGCTTGTTTTTGGCTCAGCGGCTATGTCAACAAGCAATCGACACATTTCACAAGTATTTGGATAAGCATTAAGGCATCCACAAAGATAGACTATTTGGTGCGGCTTATAGAATGGCGGCATCATTGGACCTTATTACTTTCGAAATGAAGAAGAAGATTCCGTTACCGTCAATGGTATCAGAGACAGAGCGATGTTAACCGAATTTCTGTCATCAGAGCTCGACAACGTCGATATATCCGAACTGTGGTTCGAACAAGACGGCTCTACATTCCATACAAGTGACGCAACGCTCGAAGATGTGAGAGTAATTTGGCGACTGGGTCATCTCACGGGGTATTTTCTGAGGCACTAAAATGTGCGAATATCGTAACACTTTTTAAAAAAAAGGTCAGCTGACGATGTAAGCAATTACCGGCTTATCTCCCTTCTTCAATCAATAAAGAAAGATTTTTGAAAAAGCGATAAAAAATAGGATTGTTGATTTTTTAAATATAAAAAAACTTTTTTATCTCTGCTCAATTTGGGTTTCAAAAATTTAATTTGCTGAGGATCTGGCTTACGGAGCACAATATGGTCATAAGGTCTGAGACAAAAATAATTTTTCTTGAGACAATATTTTCGCTCTACGCTCAAAAATTTATACTATCTACGTAATGTATGCTTAACGAATCTCTTGAGACAATTTACTATGGAATTTTATATTCCAAATTTCAGTATGGCATCACTTGCTGGAGAGAAGTATATTATAACAGAATCGAAACGCTAGTGATCCTACAAAGACATATTGTTAGAAAAATCTGTGGAAAATTACGTCTACATCCATTATTTTCAATTGAAATTGTCAATTGAAAATTCTACCAGTTCGAAAGTTGTAGTGTTTCAAAGTGCTAAAGACCTTTTTAATTCGCTCAGGAAACCTAAATTTTAGAATATTTGAAAGCCATTATCTGCGCAGTAATTCATTATTTGTTGTCACTGTGTCCAGCTTTCACACCACAATTTTTCATTTTTTTATACCGTAGTGTCATGTGACTTGATCAATAAACTGCCTTTCTACCTTTTAGAAACAGATAAAACGTTGGCTTCTAGATTAGATACAGAAATCTTTGAATCTCTCTCAAGTGTCGAAATATAGAGTACCTACATATGTACATATAGTATCCTTCAGATATTCTTATGTGATAATTTGTTTCCCTACCACCCTGATCAAAAAAATTTCGGAATTTATTCAGAAAATTTAAAAAAACAAGTTTATTCATCTAAATCTATATTGTCCCCTTCAAAGTAATCCCCATCGACTGCAACACACTTATTCCAGCGCTTGATCCAATTCTCGAAACATTTTTTATATTCGGTTTTCGGTATGTGCATCAGTGCTTCCTGCGATTTTTGCATTACTTCCTCTCGGCTGCTTAAACGTGTTCCCCGTAATGGTTTTTTTTAACTCGATTGAACAGAAAGAAGTCACAGGGAATGATGACATTGTGCGACGGTGCGTTATCATATGTAGTTCAAAATCCACGAGTTTTCTGCCCACAATTCCGGTCTCTTTCGGCGAATCGCTTTACGCAAACGTCTTATAACGCCCAAATAATACTCTTTGTTTACTGTCTGGCCTTCTGGAAAAAATTCATAATGCACTACACCGTTGTAATCCATTAAAACCGTGAGCATTACCTTCTTTTTTAACTGAAAACGACGTGGTTTTTTGGTCTCGGCTCATTTGGTGAACGCCATTCATTTGTCTGATATCTAGATTGCGTGCCGTACTTATAAACCCACGTCTCGTCTCCAGTAATGTTTTTTTTTTTTTTTGAATTGAATTGAATTGAATTGAATTGAATTTTTATTTTTTTTTTTTTTCTAAAAGATTGACATTTATATTGTATTATCTGCAAAGCCAGGGGGCTTGTCTGCAGAATATTGGTCTTTAAAATTAATTACATTACATTATGTTAAGTTCAAAATACAAATTCATTACACGTATATATATAAAAAAACAAAACAGTTTATCGTTTATACATTTAAATTCAGAAATATTTTCTTAACATTTTTAAAAAAAATTGGTTTCGGAAGGTTGCTTAAATTTGTTGTTAGCTCGTTAAATATTGCCGCAACAGCAACTGCATACTTTCTACGTCCATATTCGTTCCAGAATCTTGGGACCAAAAACTTAATTTGTTGTCGTCTACTTGAGTTAACTGCTTGTTGGGTTGGTAGCTTATAGGTGTTATCATCTTTGAATGTTGAAAGTATGTCCATCTTATACAATTGTTCTATTGTGAGGAATTGTCTTATGTCATTACCATGATGTCGTTCTGACTTTTTAACTATTTTTTGTATGCTGGAATGCAATGAGTTTAACTTCTGGAGCTGCTGCGTGTTGCCCCACGCTAGGATGCCGTACCTCAGGTGAGACTCCACTAGGCTATAATAGCATTGTTGAAGAACATCTGCTGGACATCGATATCTAAGATGGAAAAGAGCGGCACCGAACCCCCGTAGTTTTTTTATTAGTGCTTAGAAGTAAATTAAAATTAAAATTGTAGTCGACGGTGACACCTAAATATTTGTATATAGATACATTATCCAGGATCGTCGAGCAGTTGTCATCGGCTCGAAGAAGTTGATGACCGTTAACCTTATGTAGGCAATCATAACCATGCATTTTTATTAAGATTTTGTGTTTTATGATGTGCGGAAGACGTATGTGCATTACTTTAGTTTTTTTTTGCATTTATGATCAGGCCGTTGTCGTGACACCATGTTGTGACTATATCAAAATCCTTCTGCAAGATTTTTTCAGCTGCTTCAACGTCCTTGTGATTAACGATAATTGCCGTGTCGTCTGCGTATGCGTAAACTGTGCTTTTGTTAAGAGCTGAAAGCATTTCGTTTATGTATGTAATAAAGATTAACGGTCCTAATTTGGATCTTTCTGGAACTCCATACTTTGAAGATTTTTCTTTGCTTAGGCTTTGTTTAATTTTGACTTTATATTTGCGGTTTTTTAGGTAGTCCTCAAACCATGGAAAAAGTGGTCATGGTACTAACTTCATTCATATACATAGATCGCTGGACACTGCCGGATGGACCCGAGTAAGATTTATGTTCGCATATATGGATAGTATTTGTTATGTCTAAAGAAAATTTTTGTGCAAAATGATTTGCGAGATTATCATACTCATTTGTAGCAAAGTTTTTAGCCAACAGATCATCCAGACTTCTTCCATGTCTCCTTTGGATTGTTTTTTGCATTTAAGAATTGTTAATTGAAATAATTCATTTTAGTACTATGTATCATTTTATTTAGGTGGTTGCGAAAAACTTTATATTTTTTTTCATAATCTTGGTTTCTTCTATTTTTTTTTTATATCTTCTATATAAACGATCTCTTTCTAGACATGCATTCCTTAGATCTGCGGTTATACAATTATGCTCATTAGACCTTTTTTTGATTTTTCTGAAATACGTCGTTGATTTTACCATTCTTTTAAAACATTCTCTAAAGATATTGTACAAATCATTTACGTCTGTCAGATCAATCAACTTTTGCCAGTTAAATTGTTCAATTTGCCGTGACAACTCATAACTACTAATATAACTGAACATTTAAGGAGCGTTTCTTTCTTCTTTATCAGCAGATTTAATAGTAGCGCAGTATATGCCAAAGTGGTCAGAGCAATATTATTCTACTACCGCGGGTATAATATCGATGCGTTTAGTGCGAATTAAACAGTGATCAATTAATGTTTTTGTGTTTCGGGATAAGTCGACACGCGTAACCGATTTAATTGTGTTTATAAATCCTCGCAAATCATCTCTTTTGCGACGTCAACACGGTCTCTTTTTTGCATGAAATTGAGGCCTTTGGGCACTTACTTTGCTGCTACACGACAAAAACCCAAATCATTAACCGAAATGTCTTAGACGGATCCATAGGCGATGTTCAAGTCCTCCGCTATCGCTCTGATGTTTAATTTGCGGTTATTAATCAACATTTCTTTTACTTAATCAATGTTTTCTTCAGTTTTCGTTGTCAATGGTGTGCCACTTCGATTGATTCACGACCACTTTTGAACCACTCGTGTTACTGGTAAACGACCGTTTCCTTTAAAGAATCGTTGCCGAAACACTTTTCCAACATTTTCGACGTTCGCGCACCATTAAATCCGTCTTTTACGCAAAATTTAAGACAAGTTCGTTGTTACAACACACAGAGATAGATGTACTCTTGGCTACGTAACTTTTGTAAATGTCAAGCTATGACGCTAAGATTTAGAGGGAATATCAACAGCAGATATACCAACTTAACAAAAAAAAAAAAAAAAAAACAGAATTCAAATCGGAACAATGGGAGCGCCACACGGTGGTTATTCTTTCAACAATTTCGTTTTTGCTACAATAATATATTTTTTTTTGTCACATTTTTGTTTTTTTCCTTTTCTGTATATTCGTATTTTTCTCTGGCCTCTAATATCGGTTCTTGTTATATAAAACGTACATATTTGAATTTAATCTTTTATTTGAAGGGTCACCCAACGCACTGTAAAAAAATAGTGTAATACTACGCTTTGAATTGGCACTTAACTTTTTTTTATTGTACGTTTATTAAAAAACAAAATGTCACTACTATTGCTATGTTTTTATTTTATTGTTTAAGTTGAAATCATTGTAATTGAAATTATTGAGAAATAAATATCCATCTATCTATCTAATCGATTTTTTTTTCTTTGGAGCTACATCAAGTTCTTAATCCACGCTAACAAGCCTACCACTTTGAACGAGCCAAAATTCGACACGCTATTGCCGGAATAACGCCGCGCACATTTGATCGAGTCAATAAAACTTGGACCGACAACTTGAAGCACAGCCAGTAAAGTTAAGGCGGTCATTTGAATGTTTGTTATTCCACATACAATGGCATGAACTTAGCTAATAAAGTCAGAAACAATATTATGTCCCACACGCTGTTGTTTTACATTCTTATTATTAAACGGTGTATTCACTTGGTAAAAACTTTCAACCCATAACTTTCACAATTGCGCATATTCAATAAATATCTCTTTACTCCAAGAATATTGATATTTGCTGATGATATAAACACCTGATTGTAACAAATGCAAAAGTGTCAAGAACCACTACATATATTATTTTTCATTCCTTCATCAAAAAGCTGCATATAACGATCGGAATTATCAGTCGGACTGAAAGAAAAAGAGGGATTAGCGAAGAATAAACGCACATCATCCGTCAGCCAATCATCATAACGTTTAATATCGAAAAAAGAAAAGTTTATGATGTTTTAAAATAATGCACCTTAGTTAAATAGACAAATCCTTCGACAAAAACTTTTTCTAAGAAATAGCTTATATCACAAAGGAACAAGAAAACAGAGATTTTGACGTGAAGAAATTTGCATTCAAGCAGAAAACATACATATTATTATATTCAAAATCTGGGTATCCATTTTTTCAGCTGCTATGCCTCACCGAGTAGATACTCTTCGCACTTGTCGCTGAAAAGCTAGGAAAGGAGGTCAGAAGACCAGAAGATTGGCTAGTGGATAGTGGAAGAAACCACAAGAGCAAGACTAGACAAGGAATTGAGGAGAATCTTAATAAAAGTTGATACTACTCCATCATCGTCCTTACATTCGCCAGGGCGGCTATAGTGAGAAAAACAAAATGGTAAGTCTATAACATATACACAAATAGTGAACACCATAGGAATACTAGAACACAACCGAAGAATAATCCAAACAGCTTACGAAGTTCATCACTTGAGTATTCGATGCATGCATTGCACTAAAAGATATCGTATCGAATCAAGATTGGCTCTGGCATGACAGCGCCAATTTTTTGCGTATGACAATAAAAAGGTGCGGAAATAATCACCTGGCACAAGGACAGGTTCCCAGCAGCAGCAAATACAATGAAAGAAAAAAAGCAGCATCGTTAAAGATTAGCGGAAACCGGAGACTTTTGCCAGCAAAAGCAAACCTAATAAAAATAAATATGGATGCTATACAGAATGCTTAACAGAAGAATCCTTGGAAGAACATTTTATAAAATAAATATATATGCAACATAAATACAGAGTGCGGAAGGTAAGTTACAGTACCATTCTCAACAATGCTGTGAAAACATTTTGAAAGAATCGAAAATATATATTTATAGCAGTCCAAATGAGTACGTTTTCCCGTAACTGAAAGTTGCAAAATTAAATGAACAATGCACAATGAACTTGTCTTCTATCTACTGACCAAACGACCGTATCGTACGGGTGAGGAAATATCTTGTAATACCTTTTTACATAAATTTTATAGTACAAACACAAAAAAAAAACTTAGCTTAGTCACTCGTAAGCCACTGATTTTAAATGACAATGCACGCCCTCATTTCAGTTCATTTAAACAATCCCACACGCTGTTAAGTCAAGCATCCTAGCATAAACCTATAAATAAGTTCATTAAACTACTAAGGTTAAAAGGATCAGGTCTTTTTTTTTTTTTAGAGAACTCAACATTTAAGAGGATACAACTACTCTGAAAATGCCTGAGCTTTTTAGGGAATTGAAGATGTTTGGGGTCATAGAACTATTTCGCTACATGGGTGGCCAATTATTGGGGAAACTAAATTTTTTAGACAACCACTCATCTTACGTGATTTTAGTTGCTTGAAAAAAAGCATAACCCGGGATCCACCAGATTGTGCGTTTTGTTGACCCTAAAATACTAAAAGTTGCACAAAAAGAATTAAAAAGAGGAAGAGCACTTTTCTCTTTTCATCGAGGAAGCGTGACTTTGGGTTATTTCGTCTCGAATAAACCTCTAGTCCCTTTGCACTGTATGTGTGCCTTACGCGTTCACCTCCTATTTAATTTACTTTTAAATAACTCCCTTTCAGAAGCACATTTAAATTTTTTGATTTTTCCATTCAAATTGTCAAATGTGAAACTCTAAATAATAACTCGCCTCGGGCACAATTTCCGTCATTCCTTCCCATAGTATAATTGAAAGGGGCATAAAAGTCAATACAATCCAAAGACTTGGCTAGCGCCTAAATTAGCAGGGGGTATCCTAAGAGACAAAGAGACAATGCGTGCATTGTTTCAATTGCGTGTACCAAAAAAAAAAAAAAAACATAAACCCATTGAGTTGTCTCCATGTTTTATTTTACTATGTACTGTAGAGTCAGAACATCTTTGGCATTTATATAGTTTAACGTCTCACATAATATCCTGCATCCGTAAAGCCAAAAGTAACCGACGAATTTCACCTATAGAAACGCAAGTAGAAATAGAATGGAATGAATGCTAGAGATAAATAGCATCGCTTGGATGAATGATAGGAAAAATTAATACAAATATACATCGTCACAAAAATGTGACGAACAGTATATTTTTATATAAAAATCATCCCGGTCTGTCGCTTTCGTTCGTTTTCTGAGTTGCTCTGATAAACTAGCTTCAAATTATCTATCTATGACTTATATGATAGAACAAATTGATTAATATTAGTTGGCATTCAATTCTCTGGTTATTTCCTAACCAACTTAAAGACACCTTATTCGGTGATGCATTGGTTCGACGAAATTCTGTAATTTTTCAATTTCAACTTCAGCTGAAAATTAAAGAAATTCAAAACAAATGAATACATCTAATCCATACTCTCCCCTAGAACTGGTATGTGGCTCACCAACTAACCATATTTGCACCATACAGTCAAATCCGATTTAGATGGATTGCTGTAATCAAACAATTCGACAGATGATTTTCTCTTAGTTTTTCCATGTGATAGATGCACCAACGGCGACCAGGGGAGAAACAAGATATTTACTTGAATGTTGAACGTTGTCCACAATGCCATCCCTCTCTTGTTACACCGACCCACCAGCCGACGCCCCCCAGTTAGGAAGGAGTTTCTTCAATTATTGGCATCAAATGCACACGGCCTCACCTCATTGTGGCATGCAAATACCGTGTTGTGAACCCGTACGCAATCGTATGAGGCATAGGAGTATCATCTTCTCGAATGTACTTATATGCAACAAAGGTGGCCAGGTCATGTGGCACCATCGCTGCTATTGCTGGAGCTGTGTAGACCCCGGCGCACATTCATCTATGTATCTCATAGTGCACACGACATGAATTCCACTAACGGAAAGCCATAGATCAGTTTGGTATTTCTGGGTTAACTATGGCAGAGGCTGCTTGGTGAGGTGAGGCGAGACGAAGCAACACAACCAGGTACGGATGCCAAACTGGTGGTGGTCGTAATCAAATTTTGCATTAGTCAAGATGATTTGCTTTTTGGCGCTAATATATTGTCGTTAGTGTTCATCATCCACCTGTCGGAATATCTTGAGAAATTCAAAGTGAAATACGTCGAGATGAAGTTTAAAAGTTGAAGCAATTACTCAAGCTTACGCAACCGGCTTGGGCGGTTTAGCTGAAATGATTGCCTTCGGGCTAAGAACTGGTCTAATTAATTTCACGGAGGGTAAGCAATTGGTTTTCAATATAAGCTGACAGTTATTTGATATGATGAAATTGTTTATTGGGCGGGAATTGAAAATACCTAACTTTTTCCTTTTTTTGTGGCTCGAAGAAATTCCAAAACTCTGAACAATAATGGAAGTTTGTATTGGATAATCTATAGGATAAACTGATGAGCAGTAAAAGATAGATGAATTGAGATATAACAGTTTTAACATTTATTAGCACGTATTTTGGTAGTCTGAAAAGTTTTTGTTGTATTTTGAATTTGATTGGACACTAGAGCTAGAGTTTTTCTAAGAAAATGGAGAAAGTTTAAAACGGCTTAGTATTAGTCAATATTACGTTTCTCACAACTTTTCAACAATTAGTTTTACTCGTTTCTTCCTATTATTCTTGGTTTGGTTGTGATGTTTAGAGTTGAACCCATCCAGGCAGTCCATCTGCTTTTTCGCTTTCAGCTGCTAATTGATTTGATTCATTTAAATTATTTTGAGGCTATAAGGACTGAATGGAGTAATTTTTTAGAAACCAGAATACTTAATAATATAATTCGAATTTACTATCAAGTTAACCAGATTCTTTACTTCTCGTATGCCTAGACTAAAATGCTAAGATCCCTCCCATTTTAAATTTCAGGCATATTGCTGTCTATCTTACATAGTTCGCAAATGTCTTCTTAGGATCCAGTCAACTCAAATTATGTAGAAAAAATATATTATTTCACTTAAGAACTGAGTCCGAACAGCGAACGAAACAATGATTGCTTACAGTTTGGTTTGATTCCTGAGGAGGTGTCGTTTTAAGTTGTAATGTATTTTGACAAAGGATAAAATTGTAGCTATTCATAGCGAAATTTCGTCCAATTCGTCGGTATTGAATATTCCTTCCAATTTCGAACAGGATGCTGGTCAATTAAAACCATCTTGTCAGTATTTACCAGCAATTATATAGATTTTGGGCTAAAAGCTTGGGAGTTTGCAAATAACGTTGAACACATTGCTTAAATCCATTATAATAAAGAAGTATAGGCAATGGTCAATGTATATTGAAGCTAGAACCGCTCTACAGATTCTGGCGTTTGCAAAACCAATAAAGATGTTTTGAATATTTTATTGGCCAATTAGTTTATGAATTTCAGAATAGAGGCATAAAATATTATATAGGCGAACGCTTTTCATTCACCAGCTTCACATGCTTTTTCTTTTTATATTAACCATTGAAATATGTAATGCATTTAATAGCATTTAATGTTACATATTTTTGTTACGTATCCCCCGCTGACTTTCGTTACACCTGTAAGTGAACTACTAAAACACTTACTCTATTAATTAATCTTAAAACTTTCTTGGTGGTTAACAACAGAGCAATGCAGATATTCGGTCTTTGAACTACTTGTTGGTGAATCGTTATCTTTAATTACCATTATCCAATTATTATTAATTTTTTGAAGGGCTGTCACATCCTTGCTTATGACAATGCTATCATCGCCGAAAGAGAGCTCATTTCGAAATTATTAATGAGTTGCTTTAATTGATAGTCTTGCACAGCGGCGGATTTCGTACTTGGTATGCCCTAACTTAACTTGGAGTTCTCTGGCTATTGCTATCGTGTAATAACCTCCCGTCGTTACATCGTACATATTGCGACATTAATTTCAATTATCGGTAGATGTTGCGACATCTCTTTTTACATTTGGCTTTATACATTTGAACAAGGAAGCTGGCCTCTCATCATTGAACAAAATTGGTCGCCACTTAAACCCAAGATGTCCGATTGTCTCTTTCACTTCTGAGGGCATGTGATCCGACCTGATTTAGCCCACCTCTGCCCCTCGTTTGTGCTTTTTTCTGCTTTACTACAATAACTCCGGCATCAGCATCTTCTAATCTCAGCTTATTCTCTTCATTATATGCTTGGGGTTTATTGCCTGATTTATGATTCATAAGGGCCCTAGTTACTGTTTAATTCGGTTGTTTCTTAAAATATTATAAAATAAAATTTTAATCCAGCAGGATACACGGAGAATTTCTGCTGGTTTTTTTGAAACGCCTTATGTCAAGTTCTTTTTTTTCGAATCCAATTCGGTGAATTCTGATGATTAGTTTTTGACACAAAGGCTACCATATATTCTTTTGAATATTAGCATTGCAAATCCTCCTCAAATTTTTTCTATTATATATGTAGATAAACAGAACATTGTATGTCTTCTATTCATTGTATTTAAAATGTGATCCCAGAAAAACGCATTATTTTTACTGTCTTTAGCAATAATGTTATATGAACATACATTTTTATGGTTTCTCTTTGCTTAGTCATCTCACCACACTTCCTTGATAGATGTGTGTGATAGGTTCAGATGTACTGGCCTTGAAGTAAATATTCAAAATACCTCAAAAAAAATCATATAAATCATAATTACTGATTGACCCTTTTAGGTTGCTCACCACTCCAGATGGGGACTAAATAAACAACGGCTGTGTAAAAATGTTCCTATTTTTATTAACATGCTTTTATTAGCTTGACCTTTATGTATCTACGTATCGAAATCTTTCCACGCAATTTTCATCCAATTTAAGACGTCTATTTATTTATTTATTAATTTAACTAACCCCACTGCTGCTTCCAATCAAAATTATACGACTTGCAGAATCCAATCCAATATTTTGTTGAGAAACGTACCGAGGGATGAGTGACAAGAGGATGTCTAAAAACATCATGTCGCTAGAGTTAACCTTAGGGAACTGGGCACACCCTGTTATATTATAGCCTTACCCTTCTACCGGACCTCTGGGGAGTTGACCGTTTAGTTGTCCATTACTCGTGGGAACAAAAATGAAAAATGAAACTAAAGCACACAAAACATGTTAAAAAAGACCAAAGGCGGCCTTAGATGTATGAAAAATTATATAGCCTTAGAATCAAATGAAGACAGAGCAGCTCATTTACAGCAAATGAGGCATCATTATGCTAAATATCGAGCCTCACAATCAGAAGAAAACAGAAGAGCTCGCTTACGGCATATGCAGCAATATAACGCTAAATCTACAGAAGTTAGTAGAGCGAGTAAATCGGCTTTTATACAGGAGAAATTTATACTAAACAATGCTATCCGCAACAAGTTTCCAAATGGATTATAAATACCATTATATCACCTTACTTGCCTGATGATTTAATTAAAAAAAATTGTTTGGTTGTTTGTAGCCGTTGTAAAACTCATTTTAATTCGAAGAAAAATACTGCTCCATCTAAACCATATTGGAATAATCTCGAAGGCGCAAGATCAACTCATTGAAGCTACACGAAATTCAGGTGACAAAAATTTTGTTTCTGTTATACCTGCTGATATTAATAAGACAGGAGGTCTTCCTAAGATATTGAAAATTTTTGTGGGAGCTAAGATTATGTTGAGATCGAATATTGACGTGGCTGAAGTTTTAGTAAATGGCAGTATTTGTTTTATCACTGAAATTATTATATCTGGCCATATTTTTGGCGTGATCAAGTATATGATACGGACATACCATCGGTCCGTATAGATTTTGGTTCTGACGGTATAAATGTAATTAAGCCAATATCAACACAATTTCCAACAAAATATAGCTATGGTATAGCTGAAAGACGAATTATTAATCTTACGTTGTGCATCGACCCTACACAAAATACAAGATTGTACCGTAGATTATGCTATTATTTACCTAGGTCCTCGGTGTTCGCTGCTGGACAAGCATATGTAGCCTTGAATCGAATTAAAAGCAGAAAATATTTTCTTTAATTATTGATATTTCATTCAACAGCCATAGAAAGTCTGCCAGCTCAATATACTTCAATCATTTTAAATGATTCTAAAATAAAAATTAAATAATTAAAAGAAAATTAAAAAAAAAAAACGTGGGGTCCTTGATATTAATTGTTGTAAATATACCAGTAGTATCTATTCGTAGAAATAGAGTTATTATAAAAATATAATAATGTAGCGAAACACAGGAAAACAAATTCACTAACCATCTTTGGAGCTATTGCTTTAATTGTCGTAATGTATGGGTGACGTATGTATCTCGGCAAGGTGACGCACTTTCAAGTGATTTCTTCAACATCATATTTAAAAAAAAATTACGAGACACTCACAAGCCATTGCCAGATGAACTATATACTGGTTCTGCATCAATTTTCTGGCCCTATGGATGAAGCTGTTGCGGATCATCCTCCACGTTCAATGGATTATTCTACTTGGTAGCGGAAAGAATGTCCTCTTCACATTTAAATAGCAGAATTAATCCTTATAAAAGTTCAAAACCGCCTGTGAATCTACTATAAAATTTCCATCCCATGTCTATTTTTTTTTTTTTTTTTTTTTTTTCTTAGATAGTGTTATTCTCAACAGTTTTTGCCTTTCTTTGCAGAGCCCTCTAGTATACCTCTTGTTTTGTTCCATGCGTTGAATGCCGACACTGATCTTTAAAATAGGACTTTTGCTGTTGTTGTCCAGTGAAACAAACCACATCAAATGCGGTGTGGGTAAAGCTTTTTGAGCCTTATGCTAGCATTATAGAGATTTTCGAATTTCGTTTGGAATATCCACATTCCCACCTTAGCTACAACAAGGTAATATCGATGTATGCTCTTAAAAATATTCGGAGCATCGAACGCAATGTCATCAATCTGGTTGACGGTACTTTAAATAAGTTATATTGTTAATGTTGAGATGTGGGAAACATGTTAAGGCTATGATTTTTCATTTTTTAAAATACTACCAAAAACGCCCAAACATTCCTAGATATGCATTAAAGTTGTGTAGAACAATAACGATGTCATACCTACGCACAAGAGCTTCTATTTTCTCCGAAAATCTTATATACTACGAAGACCTCTTATGCCCCTAAAGGTTGACTTACCTCACACAAAGCCGCATTTAGTGTCATGGAGTTTAGTAACGTTGCATTATTCACTTTTCAAACTCCCTTGTATACTCGTATTTTTATATCATGCGGCATTAATTCAACCAGTCAATAGTTGTTGCGATTTATAGTGATGCTTTTGCCTTTGTACAGTGAAATAAGGAAACTCTGCCTCCACTTGTTAGGCATTGCAACGCAAGGCTAACTTTATGGATTTCGCTATTTCCGTTGATCTCAGACATCGCTTTTATTGCCATTTATTCTGTGCCACCATTTTCATCAACATCAACAAAACAATATATTAATCATAGCCTAGATTTTTAAAAAATAAACTATAAAAAGTGCTAATAAAAATAAAATAAAATTATGTACGCAAGTTTAAATTCCGGGCCCTGCTTCTAACATTTTACCTCTAACATATATTAGGTGTTACAGTTCATAAATGAAAATCTTCCACAAGGATAATGAGCAGCGCACCTTTCCCTTTTCCATAGTATTTTGAATCAACATGCAGCAGAAGTCTCAGATATTGCAAATAATTTTTTTGGTTCCCCTTGTAATTGCATACAGCAAGTTATACGTGCTTCAAAATCGCCACCATCTGATTATATGAATATTGTTAGATATTTCCAGTCTCTAACGACATCTCCTTTTAAACCCTTGAAATGTCAAAGAAACTAATCCAAGCAATCATTCACTGTCTAAAACGACTCATTAGATGGAGGAGGTCCTATGAATGTTAATTGAAATTTATTCAATTTTTTTGACACAATTTTACCTACTCCAGCAAACAATATTTTCTCAAATTTTCTTAATAACCACTTCATGTACGTATAATACTAGTGTTTGATTAACATTAGAGCAAACGCCCCATACCAACTTAACGATCACCTCTTGTCCTACATATAATTAAATATTTCACCTTAAGTAACCGTCAGTTAAGCTCTAACATTAAATTGCAATAAATTATCCTACTTTTAAGAAAAAAAATTCGAAAATATCAGCTACCTGCGACCTTCCACAGTTATAGATCAAAAAGATGCTGCCTCCCGTTCCACTAAAGATCATTTTTCAAATCATAGCCCAGATGATAGTTGGCTTAGAGCTTCAACTACATCCATAAAGTTAATTGTTTTATCATGCAAAATAGACGCGCCACACCGCCGTCTTCATCTTCGTCTTTACCTTACAAATCACTTTTTTTCGTTTTTGAAATGCTATTATTAGCTGCTGCCCCATTAGTTCAAGAGAGAACAACCTTTAGAAAATATTTTGATGAAAACAAATCCATAACCAGAGTATACTACAGAGATTGGGAGTAGCCCAAATGTTGTTTCGCCAAGAGTGTTATTTTGTAGTTCAACTAATTTTTTTTTTTTTTGGTTTTGTTAAGATACTTCTTATAGATTTTTAGGAGATTTTTTTTTGTTGCTGTAAGGTGTTTTGATCGATGAGCTTGGTGTTAATTTATAACTTTTTTTATGGGGCAATATGTTAATATGTGTACGTGTCGAAAAACAGTGTTTTGATCCTATTTTTCTAATAATTACTTTGGTTATGAAAATTTGATATTATGGTAGTGCCAGTTGGGGGAGGGTGCAAATATACAAACAATGTGTTTTGATGTAGAAAATGAATTTGGTTTATTAATCAAAGTGCTTAATAGATAGTATTTACCGGTGGACGCATTTTCTTTTTTTCTGGAAGAGCATTTTGAATCTATTCTTCATGTTTCGAACTTTTTAACTGACAAGTCCAATACTTGAGATTCAAGTTTTAAGAAAAGTTGGAATTTTGTTTCTTGATTTAGTTGAAGAGATGAATTTATTAAAATTAAATTAACATCTTCTTTTGTCATTAATAAACAATAATTTGACTGACACTAAGATGGAGTGATTTCTTACTTAACTGAAGTTCTTTTTTTTCTTGATAAATGGCAACTTTATCATTGAGGGAATTGGAAGTATACGAAAATATGGAATTTGCTTTGTAGTAACAAAATAATCTTACACAGCTGCTACAATAGAATCTAGAGCTATAAATCTAAGGAACTTGTTTTCCCAGAAATGCTCTAACCAGTATTGCAATGGTCGAAAGTTCGAAGCATTGCAGGACGGGAATGATTCTTCCCAAAATTCAGCAAAAGAACTTCCACCATAAAAGCATTTTATAATCCACACAGTTCCAAGAACCTCTAAATTGCTAAGTAAGCAATTATTATTAATACAAAGTTTCTGAATTACATCCGGAAAACGGACAAGGAATCTACTTTGTTAATGCAGAGCCAAAGGACTATGTTTTCATTCTCTTAGTCAAAGCGGCATTTAAGATTATGATGAAGTACAAATCGAATGGCAGGAATATTGAGTTTATTAGAAGGAAAGTAATACTCGTATAGTGCGCACAAGTAAAAACCAATCCCAACCCAAGAAGTTTGAGCAATTTGAAATTCTTTGGATAAATATTTATAGAGGTAATATTATATTTAAAGAATTTTAAATATTTTGAAAAACATTACTCACTTGGTTCACAATTTGGCAGTAGTACACGATATTCTCACAAGCATCTTAACTGAGTACGATTAGTATAACTTTTTCAAAAGGGACTTTCCTTAAAGTATTAGGCCATTCTAAGAATTTTAAAAAGTCGATTTCTATTTTTTTCTTATTGTTTTCAATGATCCATAGAACCTCAAGAATGATGTCCCAAAAGTTTATGGGCGGGAAATACCTCGAAGTACTGCCGTACCCATAACGTGAACAATTTTCAACCATTTCTCTTTTATTTTAACTTGATTTTAAGAATTATATTGTCTAAATATTTTGTATCGATATTTTATATCGCATAGTTTATCAGTTATTAACAATTTTCTGGCGATGTTATCTGAGAAACGCTGCACAGACGCCAATTTTAAATAAATTATTCTATAAAAATTATTATTTACAGTATGTAAATATATGTACAATAAATTTCTATCTTTGTAAACTCGATTTATTTTATATTTAAAATTCACAAAAAAACTCTATAAAGTGGCTTAACACCTTAATCTAATGCACTCTGCTTTGCCTATTTAGAGCAGAAAGTTCTTCTAGATTACTTTTAATGATGTTATCGCAGATTTTGTGTTTGTTCAAGTCAACTTAAAGGTTTTCACAGTTTTTTCGTCAATTTCTCAGGCATTGTGACTTTCATGTACAATAATATGGAAAATTAGTGATTTTAATGATCCAATTTAATTAAAAGCATATGCTCTGACTCATTTATTGCTTAAAGGCATCGCCATCCAAATCGCCAAAGAGGCTGAATATTTGGGTGTCATCCTAGATGACAAACTTCTATGGACTAAACATGTTGCATCGAAAGCTTTTAAGACTGTCTGGCAGTGTAACGGAGCTGTCGACGCCACATGAGACCTGTCATGGAGAATGGTAACTTAAATCTGCAAGGCTATGATCATCTAAAATGATGATGACACCGCGGATCAATACCTCTCAATACCTCAGAGAACAATGCGATGTCAAAGTTAAATGTTCAATATGAATTGGAATAGAGACTTATCTTAAAAATTAGTGTCTGTGATACCCCATTGCACCTATTCTAGTTAGTGGATTCTCTGAGCAGTCATATTCCACTACTGTCTGGTCATCATTGCTATGTGAACTGGAGATAGATATAAGGCTAAGCTGTTATAATTCTATGTTTATATTCTCAGTTGATTTTTGTGGTCATTTATATATTGATCCGTGTTTTATTCAGTAGAGGGACTCGGCTAGCGCTGTTAAACTCAATGCGATAATTAATTAATTTTGATTATTATTAGAATGACGATAAGCTATCTCCAGTGGCTTTAATCGTAAAATGACTGTACATAGTCCGATTTTTCACCGGCATTTCCCGAACCGAACCTTACAATTGGCTACTCGTAAGCCACAGTTTTTATGTCACTTCGTAACATTAAAGTTTCTCAGCTTAACTTATCATTCGATAACATGCAGGATTACCAAACTGTAATACTGCTTTCATATACCGATGAACTCTCTTGCGGGTAGCTGTAATTTTCTTGCGCCTAAATTTGTTTAGATCCATTGAAACCTACATTCTGAATAGCGGATTTGCTAAGAATTTTTCAAAGGAAACCTGATCTTCCGCTTAAAAGTAGGGACCCTTTTTTGGTTTCTACCATTACATCTGCTTATGAGGCACCTTTACTCCCTCACTATGAAAAATCTTGGTAAGTAATTCAGGAGAAACATATCTAATGATGCAAAGTCAATAGCTGTTGATCATTCAAAGATCTTATGGACCTTTTTCTTTTTTTTTCTGTCTAATGTTAAATACTTCTCTCGTATATCTACATTGCTACTGTAGGGCAGCTGTTTCAGCAGTTGTCAAAGTTACCAATGACATCCAGCTGTCAAAATATTCAGTAGGGTGTCATGCATGCATCATGCATCGTTTTACGCTTGCCGTCATCATATCTTCAGTATGCAGGCAATTCGTCATACTGTGTGTGTTTGAGCGTGGGCACACTTTTTTGGATCTTAAACCACCAACTAGATAGATATTGGTGCGAAATAATAAAAACATAGCCGCTGTAGCGGCTAGTATCTAAGTAGACCCAGAAATGTCGACTCGGCGTTGATCAACTGAGCTGGGCATCGCCAGAGAGTCAAATTGACTTATTTTGCGATTGGATTTGGTCCTACATCTGAACAAGATTGACGCAAGAATTAAAGTCGGACGTCCATAAACAAGGCCGTGGGTTCGCTAATTGGGGGCTGGAAATGTTGGCCGGAGATCCCGATTTTGACCAAAAAATCATCTTTTCGAACGAGACCTATTTTTAGCTCAATGGCTATGTCACCAAGCAAAATTGCTATTACTAGAGCGAACAAAATCCTCAAGTGTTCGGAAAAGCACCGATACATTCACAAATATTGAATGTTTTGTGCTGTTTATGGAATACGGCATCATCGGACCTTATTTATTTTGAAATGAGGAAGGAGACACCTAACCATCAATGGTCTCAAGTATAATATATATATATGTTAACCAACTTTTTGTGGTCAGAGCTCGACAATATCGATATATTTGAGCTGTGTTTCAAACAAGATGGCGCTACATGCCAAAGGACAAATTTGGCGACTGGGTCATCTCACGGCGATCGTTCATCAATTGGCCTTCGCGATTATTCGATTTGACACCAATCGATTATATTCCTTGGGGCTATGTCAAGTCTTTAGTCTAACAAGCTAACAAGCCAACTACTCTGGAAAAGCTCGAGGCCAAAATTTGGCACACCGATGCCCCAATAATACCGCACATTTTTTGCCGAATCATCAGAAATTGGATCGAACGCTTAAAGCACTGCCAACGAAGCCGAGTTTTTTTTTCAGTTTCAGATTGAACTAATTGTTAAACTATTAAATGAGACTAATTGTTAAATCAGCTATCACATTAAGCTGCGAGGTTTCATTTATTTATTATCAATAGAGCTTTCCATTTCATCATGGAAAGATTGACCATACAACAGCGACTGCAAATTGTTGAAATATATTTCCAAAATCCAAGTTCTATTCGTGAAACTTGTAAAGCACTTCATGAAATTTACTTTAGATATTTTCAGCCATCTGTCCGTGCCATTTATCGTATTATTGAAAAACTGCGTAACTGTCGAGCTATTAGACACTTAGATACCAACAAGAATAAAAACAGTTCGTTCGGAAAAAAATATAGCGGCTGTGGAAGTTTGTGCTAAAGAGGACCCCAATCTAGCGATAAGTCATTGTTCGGAACAACTTGGCCTTTGTCCATCCACTATCTAGAAAATCCTGCGAAAAATCTTGGTCTCAAGGTTTATAACATCCAATTGGTGCAAGAGCGTGTTAAGTGATTGACCTTTAAATCAATTGAGAGTTAACTAAGTTCTTGGCCGTACAATTTTGTTCAATGATGAGACTATTTTCTAATTAAACGACTAAGTAAACAATTTTCAATTTCTTTGAATAAAATTTGCGTATTTGGAACTATGACAATCCCAAAGAAGTACACCAGATGTAATTGCATTCAGAAAAATATACGGTATTAACCTTATTTTTTCAAAAATGAGGCTGGAGGACAAATTACTCTGAATGGACGCTGGTATAAACGCCGGTATATTCCAACAGGGTGGTGCTCCATCTCATACTACCACTTTATTGAAAACACGATTTGGCAATACTATCATTTGAAGAAATGAAACACCAAGATCGTATGATTTCACACCACTGGATTATTTTCTATGTGGCTAAGATAAGTCACTAGTTTAAGAAAATAAACTACAAACGATTGAACCTTTGGACCAAAAAAACAATATACCCCCCAAATTACTCGAGAATTTTAGCTCTAAAATGCACTTATACGAGGCAGCCTTGGTAGACGCACCCCCGCTTTTAAGTATTAAATGGCATAATAATAATAAATTTATAAATCATAATAAAATAATTTTATAAATCTTCATCAAAGTGATATCCTTGGATTTTATTAATTAAATCCATACCATTTTCAATTAGTAATGAAGATACGTGAATAAATTTGACAGCTGTCGGACGATTAGTTCTTGAGATATAGCGTTGTGAGTGAAGCAACTTTTCTTATTGTGAAAAAAATGAATTCAAAGCAATTTCGTGTGTTGATTTATCATTGCTTTTTGATGGGAAAAAATGCAGCCGATGCAAAGAAATGGCTTGATAAGTGTTACCCGGACTCTGCACCAGCCGAACGAATAATTCGCAAGTGGATTGAAAAATTTAAAAGTGGTCATACAAGCACCGAAGATGATGCACGCAGTGGACGTCCAAAAGAGACTGTTTCCGATGAAAACATCAAAAAAGTTCACAAAATGATTACGAATGACCGTAAAGTGAAGTTGATCGAGATAGCTGAGGCTCTGAAGAATACACGAATATTTGGACATGCGAAAGCTCTGTTCAAAGTGGGTGACGCAATAAAGCCGAATTTTTGCGTCGGTATGTGACAATGGCTGAAACTTGGCTCCATCACTTCACACCAGAGTCAAGTCGGCAGTCAACTGAGTGGCGAGCAGACGACGAACCTCATCCCCAAAAACTCAACAGTCGGCTGGCAAGGTAATGGCATCCGTATTTTGGGATACACATGGAATAATTTTCACTATCTCCAAAAGGGGCAGGCTGTCGACAGCGACTATTACATTGCGTTGTTGGAGCGTTTGAAGGACGAAATCGCAGAAAAAAAAAAAGAAAGTGCTGTTTCATCAAGACGATGAAAACGGCTCGCTGGAAAGAGATTTTAGATCGACGAATAAGTAATCGCCGAAACAGAGGCCTATTTTGAGGCTGAACCGAAATCGTACTGCAAAACTGGTATCGAAAGATTGAAAAATCGTTTCAATCAGTGTATCGCCCTCGAAGGCAACTATATTGATAAATAAAGTTAAATTTTGCAAAAATTTTGTGTTTTACTATAAAACGGCACTGACTTTTCAGCCCATGTGTTATTGTATCCAAGAAACATACAGCAAAAAGTATCCTATCCCTATGAAAGAGGTGTGATCGCCGCAGTTGTGAGTAATAATACTAAAAGCCATAATTTTGTTTCTTTTAGGAAGTATAAATTATTAATTAATACTAATAACCTTCTGCTGAAAGCAAATTTTCAAATTTTTACTTGTGGTACTTGCAGCCGACAGCCTTCGCTTACAAAAACACTGAATCACCTCAGCATATTAATAAGTCAACGACGAGTGCACAAGTATACCTCCAGCCTCGAAAATGTTAACAAAGGTTAATCCAAAAGAATATTTCGCCCCAGGTGACAAATATCTGCATGATTGAAATTTGGTTTTTATTAATGCAAACAAGAAAGCAAAGCACTCGAAAATCAATTTTTTGTGACAATTTACGAGCGATTCGCGCCGTTCGAAGTAGTTTGGTGTTTGCTGTTCGGTGTTCGCGTTTTGTAGTATTTATCTTTTTGGGTTGTGCGAATTCAATCGACTAAATAAAATCTACCGAACGAGTGATATTTGCGCGCAAGCGGATCGGAGGTCTCTTGGCGATCAT
Source organism: Volucella inanis (assembly GCA_907269105.1). NCBI lineage: Eukaryota > Metazoa > Arthropoda > Insecta > Diptera > Syrphidae > Volucella > Volucella inanis. Next base: position 39,277,013 of record OU026154.1, on the reverse strand, counting down.
AACGACAACATCGAGCAACAACCAACAACCAACGATAACATACAGCAAAGAGACAAGAAGCCACTTTGATGATGATGAAGTTCCTTGTGATCCACGGATAGATTCAATGTTTTCCAAAGGGGCATGGTCAACGCTTCGGGACAACCTTGGTACACATCAACATGAGAATTTGTAAAAGCGGATCGTAAGCAATTTGTTTGAATTAAATGAATTGATTATGAATCACGCACACCACTTTTTGTTTCATTGCCTTGGATTAGACTGAATATGGATTGAACAAATTGACTTGCCGCCGCCATTGTGCCGATAAGATATGATTTATCTTCAAAATTTTCAAAAGAATTTTTTTTTTTTTTTTCTTTCTTTATATTTTTTATTCTAAATTTGTGTCTTGGGAATTTATCTTCTGGCTTGACCTGATTTGAAGCGAAATTCTTGTGGAGATTTAGAAGTCGTTGATTAATAATTTTTAGAGATCTTAGATCTGCTTTTACCAGTAGATGATTCGCTTCATGGGAGTAGTCATTAGTTGGCAGTTGGCCTACTGCTTTGAAATTGCTAATAATCACACTTTCGACTTGGAGGGAAGTTCGAATTTGCACGTGGTCTATTGTTAATTTAAAGTGGGAATGACGGAATAGTAGAGGTATTTCATTTCTGAATGGGATGTGTTAAGCTCTCTGGCAGGTGAACGTCATTACTGTCATAACTTACTTGATTGATTTCTGTGTTAAATTTTTAAATTCGAAGTGAGTAATTCTAATTAATTTGAAGTGGATCTATTAGTCACTTGTTTAGTTTATGTGAGATCAGCATAATACTCAAAATGATCTTACCTTTGAAGAAGTAAAGATATTTGAGTTAAAATATATATCATTTGTCGTTTGACAAGGCGTAGAAAAAAACCGTCAGGCAATTTCAGTTCTGATAAGCTTCTAGTTGGGTGAAAGTGGACTCAAAAGTCATTTGAACCAGAGTATAAATGCTTTAGGGTGAAAGTAGTAGACGAGAGACATGGGAGAGATTTTAGGGCAGTTCTGAGAGAGAATAAAATGTGGTTATCAAAGATGGGTCGAATAGAGTGGATTCCTGTAACATTCTGAACATGGACTTAGGTTATTCATGATTCATAATATAGACGAGAGTAACGGGTGCATGATTTTGAGGGTTAACGTTAAATGAAATGAGTTGTGATAGAGCAGGATAATTTATGTTACCAGTTACAAGCTGAAGAGTGTGTGATTAAACATTTTGGAGACGTCCTTTGAGTTTTCCATATATCGTATTTCCCATTTTAACACCGTAAATACAGAAGCGATCACTTTACTGAAATATATTTTCCACTGAAATAACTTACGATATTTTTTAAATACTTTTAATTATATTCAAGTCTCAGCTCTTTAGCACGAATGCAATGTATCCATACAATACAAGACCAACCCGACAGAATAAAACCGAAAAAACTTCAAAGGAGCCAGGAATAACTGCGATGCCTTCCTTAAACGTGTGAAATTCCAATACGACCAAGAAACTGAAGCAACAAATACTATGCTATAATGTCCCAATGGTAATAAAAATTTTTGATCGCTCGTTAAAAAATTTAGAAATTCTTTCTCATCCTCAATATATACTTGAGTGTGTCGAATCTTTAATGGGACCAATCTACATAAGATTTTAATATACACAAATCTGCTTGTCCAGATGGTCTATCTCCCGTACTTTTAAAGAGGTGTTTTTCCTCGCTTGCAAAACCACTACGTACTCTTAAGGTCTCTTTCCGAGCAGATGGAAAACAGAACTTGTTCTGTCTCACTTTGTTTTATCGTAATTACTACCAACAATTCTCCAATGAAATCCCCAGTAGTATTTTACCCCTTCAATCCGTCAACTGTAGCACCCCTCTTTGCTTTGCTTTGAATGCTCATCAGTGTACCCTTAGGCCCACTTTCGGACGTACCCCAAAATATCGTGATTCGTTACTAAGCCATACAACTCGCTTATCCAATGTCCTACCGACCTCTCTGTTTCCTATTCATTATAAATTGCAAATTTTTAAGACCAATGCACATCGCCCGTGTTGTGTAAAAACATTTTCAAGGAACTTAAATCTCTTGACCGCGCTAGTTATACAAAAAAAAAGTTGATCTGTGGAAACGGAAACTTTGACCCTTGAAATAGGAATAGTGCAGGCTCAAGACTACTAATTGGATAGTATTGCCTTCATCGTTATTTTAAATAAAATTGGCCAAATTGGTAGTATTTATTATTACTACAGTAAAGCAGTGGCCGTTGCTGAAAGATAATAAAGTTTGATCATTTTTCTATCTCTCAGACTTTCATTAAAATCAAAGTCGACACTTGACTTGACTTGACTTAACTTAGGTGGCACTACAGTTCGGGGGGAAACTGAGCCTTAACTAACAAGCACCTCAAGTTATCCAGATCTTTAAGTAACTAACTCCAGTTGCACACTCTTATTCGATTGAGGTCCTTTTCTACTTGTACGCACCATTAAGGGTGGAGTCTTCTTCTACTTTATCCTTAAAGCGGACGTATAGTTCTTCGTCGGTTCTTCAAAGCCCGTCAACTTAAGCGGGACTGAATATTTTTGGAAGGATTTTGACTGGGGACATCTTCATTCACTTTTGATAGAGTACATGCTATAAAGTAGCGCCATAAAATAAGACTGGGATGATCGAGGTCTTGTATAGAGTCTCGCAAGTTTATCGGGAGAGGACCTTAGAGCCTAATTGCCTTCTTAGCACAAGCAAACAGCAGTTGGCAAGAATGATTCTTCGTTTTATCTGCTGAGGTATTGAGAGGTTGACAAAGTCTCTAACTATAGCATTATTATAGCTGTAAACTGTAACTTTCTGTCCAATTCGCATAGACTTGGTTTTGCTCTCATTTAAAGTTGAACACATTTTGGCAGCTTCCATTTCATTATTGGAGAACATACCGGTGACAGTTCGCTATGTTTTCTCAATTATGTCAATATGATTTGAGTACCCTAGTAGTTGAACAGACTTATGAAAGATTGTGCTTCTGACGTTCGCTTGTGGTTTCCGCAAAATTCTTTCAGGTATGATATTAATGAAGTCACACCTTGTCTAAAACTAAAAATGGAAAGGTATTGGGTACTGATTTGGATTTCTGAGTTTTTTTGGGATCTGCAAAGGTGTGAAGACTTGGTCGATTGTGTACTTTCCTAGACCAATCAGTTTGTTGGCGAAGAGTTTCAGACGTTCACACAATATGACATATAGGATCTTGTATGGAATGTTGAGAAGTCTTATTCTGACTTATACTGAAACGATACTGAGATTCTGTTCATCAGACATACAATCCATTCATTTAGAAAGTAATTTCCAACAGCTTTTAATACCTACACCGGTAAGGCGTCAGTTCCAGCTGCTTTGTTGATTTTCAGATATTGCTATCGTTACTTCAATTTATTCAGGTGGACGCAAATTTTGACTATCATCATAGAAGTTGAATGATCTTCTCTGGCTAACGGCAACATGCTAAGCTTTTTTGCCGTAACAGAGTCTGCAGGAAAAGTTTTTCCATATTCTTAGTACCGACTGGTGAAGTCCTGTAGGAGGCTTCTTGCCTTGACACATTTTTTTTAATCTGTTGACAAAACTTAAGTACGTTATGTCTTCGATCGCCCACACCTCGTGCTTTCTTTTCTTCTTCTGGAGAAGGCAAGGTTCTTCCTGTCTCTTCTGCTCTTAGAGCTCACGAGTGGATCTCGTACGCGTCTTACTTTGCTGCTGCTTGTTAATTTGTTAGACTAAAGACTTGACATAACCCCAAAGAATATAATTGAGTGGTGTCAAATCGAATTATCGCAACGACCAATTGATGAACGCTCGCCGATGACCCAGTCGCCAAATTTGTCCTTTGGCATGTAGCGCCATCTTGTTGGAAACACAGCTCAAATATATCGATATTGTCGAGCTTTGACCACAGAAAGATGGTTAACATATATACTTGAGACCATTGATGGTAACGGTGCTTCCTTCCTCATTTCAAAATAAATAAGGTCCGATGATGCCGCATTCCATAAACCACACAAAACAGTCAATCATTGTGAATGTATTGACGCTTGGCCGAACACTTATGGATTATGTTCGCTCTGGTAATAGCAATTTGGCTTGGTGAAATTGAGCTAAAACATGATTTTTGGGCCAAAATCGGGATATCCGGCCAACATTTCCAGCCCCCAATTAGCGAACTCACGGCGTTGTTTATGGTCGTCCGGCTTTAATTCTTGCGGCAATCTTGTACGGATGTAGGACCAAATCCAACCGCAAAATAAGCCAAGTTGACTCTCTGGCGATGCCCAGTTCAGTTGATCCGGCCGCTACGGCGGCTATGTTTTTTTCATTTCGCACTAATACCTATCTAGTTGGTGGTTTAAGGTCCAAAAAAGTGTGCCTACGCTCAAACACACACAGTATGACGAATTGCCTGCATACTGAAGATATGATGACAACTGAGCCGAAATAATATTTTTTTTTGATAATTTCCGGACGTTCGGCAAGCGTAAAACGATTCATGATGAAATGGCAAAATTGGAAACTTTGATAGTTGCTGAAACATTACAATTGGAAAAACTATCAGCGTTATCTGATCACCCGTTATCTTTTCAAGATAATTGAACATTTTGGAAATACGCATTCACATCAAAACTAAAAGAAGGTGGTGAACCGGGTTAATATTAGCTGACCGAAAAGTTCGGACGTCGAGAATACTGATGTGATCAATTTGATCAGCTGAAATGAGGAAACTGTATGCCAGCTTTAGTGATAGTTCGTCCCGCCGCAAATTCAATAAGCCTAAGTCAGTTGCCAGACGTGTTGTCATGTTGGCTATGTTAACCAACTATCCTCTCGAAGATATTCTCCTTTCCTATCCTGACATATCATACTTCGGACATTGCTCATATGTCTTATCGAGGTTCTCATAGAAAAATTCATTGCTGGCGTCATCGTTGTCATCCGTAGGGGCATGGGTACAAATTAGGCTTATGTTGCCTTATGTGCCTTGATACGGATTGTCACAAGACGTTCGCTCACGAGTAGGAGACTCAAGATTTTTTGCTTGAGTCTGCCGGATATTAGTAGACTCATTGTAGTTCCTGGATGGCGGTAATATCAACGCGATAGCAGTCAAGGGCCCCCGCTAATTGTTCGACTGTATGTAGCCTGTTAAAGGTCCGAAAATCATGCGTGCAGATCCGAAGGTTGTTGTTCTTTAAACGTTTTCGAAGGTATTCAATAATGAATCTATTTCTTTTAGTTAGTTGGTTCCATTTCTCCATTTCTATTAGTCATTATTTGGTTCGTCACATATTTTAATCTCTTCCGTATGGAGTTGTGAGCTCTTCAACGTTTTATGGTCAATTTTGCTGGCATTTGAATGTTTATTCATATTCGATCATGATTATAAAATAGCTGATGTGAGATACTTATGTCTACAATATATCGGCGTCCTATATCCCTAAATATTAAATGGATTGTTAAAACTATTCCAGTTTCTGCAAATTTAACGTTTTAATCAGTGAGGACCCGTCAAATGTGTAGATATTTTACTGTTTATTTTCTCGTTGAAAAATAGACGACAGTCTCTTCCTATTATCGTCGTCAGGTTGAAGAACTTTTTAGCTGTATGACTGCCGTTAAAATCCGTTAATCACGAACTCAGTGAAATAAACATTATGGATCTCTTATAAGTCTATGAGTCTTTGTTGAGATGAAACTCGCTTAAGACTTCCCTGAAAAGACTGGTTAAGGGAGACGAAAAATGGGTGGTTAACAACAACATTCGGCGTAAGAGGTCATCGTGCGCTTCTGGTGAAACACCGCAGTCGGTCGGTAAACAAGCTTTGCATCTCAAAAAGGTCATGGTGAGCATTTGGCGGGACTGGCGAGGTGTACTTTACTTCGAGTTGCTTCCACGCAGTCAGACAAGAAATACATTTAAATATTGCTCTCAGCTCTCAGAAAAAAAACTGGTCAGAGTTGGCGAACAAGAAGGGTGTTATTTTCATCATGACAACGCCTGACCACACACAGTTTAATGAAAAAACAAAAGTTGAATTCATTTGACTGGATCTCTCCAGATCTTGCGCCTTCTGACTACCATCTGTTCTGCTCTCTCCCAAACAATTTGGACGGAAGACAGTTCAATTCAATTAGGGACCAAACAATATTGTTTTCAATGCTCATTGGTGCATCATATCGGTTTTAATGATCCTCGCTGAGATATAATAAGATTTTGTAAGGTAAATAAAACGGCTAATATCGTCTGAGCTAACGTATAGAAATTTTTTGTTATGTCTAGCACTTTAAAACGAATTAAAATTGAAATTAGCCATTTTTGAGTTACATCGAAAAAAAAAAAATGTTAAAATTATTTGGTAGTTTGACCTCTGTATAGAATATCGGTGTAATTTATGAATTTCGACGTCAAAGATATCACAATCTTAAACGGATGTGGTCGTGGATAGAATGCTTTCTTCTCATGAACTCCTCTGATTCCTTCTATTTTTCCCTTCCAATTCCCCGTCGCCTATGCTTCGCAACGACCGTCAACAAGTTGGCTTGGAACGCCTTGCCTCGCCCACGACCAACTCTACGTCGTCAGTTCCAAGGTCAGGGGCTACTCGAATCTCATCATTTATGCTACCGAGAGACATACAAGTACTGTACATAGTGTATAGAGAGGCCTGAATTAAAAGGTAACTTCATTCCGTTCAGTTTGTATAGGGTTTTCCAATAGGGACTTGACAACTTTGAATTTAATTTGTGAACGCACTCTTTCACTAATCATCAAACTGTCACTTCAGTAAACTCAATATTTTCATGGTAACATATGGTAAAGTACATTAACGAGCAACGTCTGGAAATTATAAAAAATTTCTACAGATATTCGGAGTCGCAAAATCATCTTCAGTGACGAAGCTCATTTTTATCTCATTGGGTTCGTCAATAAGCAAAATATGCGTTATTGGTCAAGTGAAAACCCATATGTGCTTCATGAGTCACCACTTCATCCACAAAAAATAACTGTTTGGTGCGGTTTGAATGCCGGAGGCGTTATTGGACCATATTCTTTTCGTCGACGATGACGATGGTCACGTTACTGTAATTGGTCAGCGTTATCGCGTCATGACCACCGATTATTTTTGGCCCGAATTGGAAGATATGTACCTGCACGACATGTGGTTTCAGCAAGATGGTGCCACAAGATACACAGCACACACTACAATCGATTTATTGAGGAGTAAGTATGGTGAGCTTGTTATCTCAAGACATGGGTCAGCCGATTGGCCGCCTCGTTCGTGCGATCTAACGCCGCTTGACTATTTTCTGTGGAGCTGCGTTAAGTCATTGGCTTATGCCAACACGCCGACGTTGGAAGAGCTCAGAGCCAACATTGAACGCGAAATAGCGGCCGTTTCGCCAGAAACGTATGGCCGAGTCGTTGAAAATTGGGTCCAACGAATTGACCGCTGCAAACCTGCCCGCTGTGGCCATATGAACGAAGTCGATTTCCATTCATAAATGTTTTGATTGTACTTCAAGCCAATAATAAAGTTTTTGAAATATCTCAAATGGTTTGCCTTTTATTTAAAAAAAAAGTTGTCAAGTCGTTATTAGAAAACCCTATGTTTGATTCCATTCGGCAAGCAGAGGAATGAATTCATCCTACTCATTAGATTTGCTTTTATTGATTGGAATTCATTAAAATTAAAAAATAAAAACTTATTCAAATTTATTCAATTTATTCAATATGTAATTAGACGGCTGGGTTACTGCTGCTGAGTGATTATACCCAATTTACCACAGCCACCATCGATTGACTAAATAAATCAAGCTAGTGGGTTGTAATTGCCCATTATTGACAAACATCATGTCGACATGATTAAGAAATAGTAAAGAGGACGTAGCCCCTTGGAGTAGATTTCAGTGCGCGTAAAGATCCCTGATATGCTCTGGATTTGTTGACGTCGGTGTCACGACGAAATTACTTTTAGTATGATAATATTGTGTTTCGGTATTTCAACGCCTACTTACCATCTATTTTAGTGGATAAACTGGTCTTTTACCAGCAACTAACTGTTTTATGGTAACACTGAGTGGAGAATTTATGCAAAAAATCACTGTTAGGAGTATCTTTAGCCTTTTTAAACAAAAACAAATTGTCAAAAAGATAAGACCAAATGGAGAATACAGTTTATACTTATATCTGCATTAGCAAACATGACTCCAAAATTTGAACTAGACAACGTTTTTTTAACTAGATAACTAGATATCACTACGTCAGAGTTAGTATCATAGTGTCTTTGGAGATACTTCCTGCAGGCTAAGAACTAAGTAATAAAGAGTCCACTGGACTTAAATCCTTCTTCTTTTTCTTTTAGAAACCACTTACATATGTATTAAGGATAATCACATCTATTACACGTTTCTTCTACGCATCAGCAGTAATAAAATACCGCTTATGGGGTTGGCTAAATTTGAGAACCTTAAAACTATTCATTAGGCCACTGTTGCGACAATAACCTAAAATCTTTAGACGAAAGTCGAACTTTCGACATGAAAAGACTGTTATATTGGGCGGATAACGCAAAAGAGTCAAGTGCATTCATAGCAAATGCAAACGGTTCCGTTGAAGACATTTGAATGAGGTTGTAACTAATAATATCAGTCCAGAATAAGATTTGCATTAATAGCTTAAGAACCATAATTTAAATTTAAACAAAATTATATTATCAAAGGACTGCACTGACTTGTTTTTTAGTACGTTCATTTAAATTAAGGTATGGATGTTTCTGCGTTCTTATATAAGACACGTTGTGATATTAATTATATTATAGTCAACTGCCGCAAAACGAAGCTGGCCAGTCGGAACTATTGTGTTCCGTTTTATTCGCTGTGTTAATTTAATTTAAGACATATTTTCTTCTTACTGCAAGCTGAATGTCAATTTCCAGTAAAACCTTCTGTTTCCTCCAGTTACTGCTGTCTGAAACATATAGTTGATTCCAAAAGCAGTGAAGATTAACAATTCTGATGTTCCTTACTTTTGACATTTGAGAAAAGTTACACTTCTTTTATATTTTAAAGTATGTCTAGAATTCAGTCGTTATGGCTAAATTACCCAAATATCTAATTCTTAATAACGATTATAACGATTATAACTTTCTCATATTTTCCTCAAGGGTATTGCCACTAGGTGACGCAAAACAATTATCTTTTCATATATGCAATGTATTTAGAAACTCATAAAAAGTTATGACTTTAGGCCAATCCACTATCGACCTTGCATTTATTATGGATAATTTTGGACGCATAAACTAATTGAACAATGTTTCGTGTATAATTTACTTAACTCTGAAAGCTGCGCCTAAGATTGTGACGTCGCTGTTTGACGAAAACATTTTGGCATCACGTTGGATGTAAGTGGCTTTAAATGAGGCATGCTAGTTTTTGAAGATGGCTTATCTTCTTTTGCTTTGAGGCTGGTATGTATTAAAAGGATTCTATGAATGATTTGTGATAACTTGTTGAGGTGTGGCCGAAGAGAGATTTATTTCATCAACTATCTGCGTTGCTCGATTTTAAACCATTTAGCGGATTGTTTGTATAGCTCTATTTATAGTTAACTCAGGGATTAGCTTAAGAATTCAAGAAATTATTAGTTCGTATTCGAGACAATTTTCAACTATTTCGATGTTATTTATTCTTCATTTTTCTACATATTTTAAGCTCAAACTAAAAAAAAGTTAATTTTCCTGAAGTCGATGTAAGTAAAATAGCTCTTTTGGTCTTATATATTGGGTCGTGCGGTTTGCTAAGAGATGGCGTAAATTGTATTATTCCATTGGAACTTGCGTTGCAGAGCTACTGTTATTGTACATCATTTCAGTATATGTCATTTATTTGAAGCATAAACAACAATAATTTTTTTCACTCAAATATATCGAACTTTGTGCCTGAAAAAGTGTTTTTTGCGGGGAGTTCTTCTTTATTACTTTAATATGAAGAAAACTGCTGCCGAAAGTCATCGTATTTTGGTAGAAGTTTATAGTGAACATGCGCTAGCTGAGAGAACGTGCCAAAAGTGGTTTGCGCGATTTAAAAGTGGTGATTTTGGCTTGGAAGGCGATGAACGTCCTGGGCAGCCAAAAAAGTTTGAAGATGAAGAACTAGAAGCATTAATCTATGAAGATTGTTGCCAAACACAAAAAGAGCTGGCAGAATCTTTGGGTGTCACTCAAGCAGCCTTTTCAAAACGTTTAAAAGCAGCTGGATATATTCAAAAGCAAGGAAATTGGGTTCCACATGAACTCAAGCCGAGAGACGTCGAAAGGCGGTTTTGCATGTCCGAAATGCTGCTGGAACGCCACAAAAGGAAGTCATTTTTGCATCGAATTGTTACTGATTATGAAAAATGAATCCATTACGACAACCCCAAGCGCAAAAAATTATATGTGAAACCCTGCCAACCAGCCAAATCAACGGCAAAGCCGAATATCCATGGCCCGAAGGTAATGCTCTGTATTTTGTGGGATCAGATGGGTGTGCTGAATGAGCTGCTAAAACCGGGTGAAACCATCAATAGACACCGCTACTGAACGCAATTAATCCGTTTGAAGAGAGCAGTCGCCAAAAAACGCTCGGAATATTCGACCAGACAAGAGGCAATAATTTTCCATCATGACAACGCTCGGCCCCACATGGCTATTCCGGTTAAACACTATTTGGAAAACAGTGAATGGGAAGTCTTACCCCACCCGCCTTATAGCCCAGACCTTGCCCCTTCTGACTACCATTTGTTCCGGTCGATGCAGAACGCCCTCACTGAAATACGGTTCACATCAGAGCAGAATATCAAAAATTGGCTTGATTTATTCCTGGCTGCCAAGACGGCTTCTTTTGGGATGGAATCCACAAATTGCCAGAAAGATGGAAAAAAGTCATAGCTTCAGATGGGCAATACTTTGAATTGTACATGTTTTTCTTAAATAAACGTTCAAATTTTGAAAAACAAAGGAATGGAAAGCCAAGGAATATCACTGTTTTTACCTACGGGACAACCAGGAATTGTAAATGCATACTCAAATAATAGCAAAAAAGTTGTTGTTTGGGTTTTTTTTTTTTTTTTTTGGTGCTGCTTTTGGATTATGTTTACTTGATGTCTTCAATTTCTTTTCATTATCATCATTTTTACCAGAACTTCAGGCAATAGGTTCTCGCATTCTTGAAGGATATTCTCTTTAAGGGCTCCAAGAGTCTGAGGCTGACATAAGTCGTGTATCATGCTCGAGACTGATTAGGCTACCCGAAGATGCAGTTGTGGCTCATGCAGTATGCGCCGTTGCTCCATCCTGTTGGAACCACATGTTCTCCAGTCCCAATTCATTCAATTAAGGAAAGAGAAAGTCGTTGAGAATGGCACTGTAGCGCTCGCCGATCACAGTAACCGTTTGGTCCGCAGCGTTTTTGAAAAAATAAGGCTCGATGACGCGTAAACAGAGTAAGCCGAACAGCGTGCAGTAACTTTGAGCGGATGTATGGCATGTGGGTGTTATATGCGGATTTTCAATGCCCCAGAAGTGATAATTTTTCGATGTAAATCGAATCGAAATCGTGTTGTCCCATACTCTTCTCGGCGAGCGGCTGAACGTCATAGTACGAGTATTTGCCCAGCTGCTGTTGGACGACCGGAATTCAAGCTGCGCCACTACCGATGAATTATTCTCTAAAAAATCGTTACAATTATTCCACGTTTTTAAAGAGTATAGCGATTCATGTCTTGTTTACATGTTTACCTTACAAATGCGACGCCATTTAAAATTTATCATCTTTCGAAAAGGCGATGATTTTTGCGTCATCTAGTATTAACCGTTTAAATATGTAACGTCTATGATTAAATCTAATGTTACATATATCTCCAACGTATCTGCATTAAGCTGCTTGTAGGATTGCCTGAATTTGAGGACTTAAATCCATTTGACAAATCCATCTCTATTTTGAATCACTTCGTTAATGAGGCTAAGATATGCTGGTATTTTGCATGATTTTATAATTAGTTTTTGCCTTCTATTGATTAAAATGAAACCGAAATATAATTTTATAAAAAAAAAAACTAGGGGCCTCGCCTCCTGCTCGTTTCGCTAGTCGACCCCCGCTCGCTTCAATCTAATGATTAAAAAAATAAATCTACTTTCAAAAGCAACAATGTGATTGTTTTTTTTATTATAGAACTTACGACAGTTGTTCCTCGTAGATAATATTCTTTATTTCCTTCTCCTCCAGCTTACATTGAATCTTTATACTGCTTTGACTTGTGTAGCGCGACAGGCAACATACAGCTGGCCGTGTGTAAAAATTGTACACAAATTGTCTACAATTTTGGAAGTTATATGGGTGATTCTCTAAGGTCATTATGGTTCCTGAGATATCAGGTCAAGTGATTTATTTCTTAGCGTCTTCCTTTTGATCTACTTGCCATCGAAATGAAAATTGGATTTCACAACCTCAGACTAACCTTTTTAACTGAAAAAGACCCATCCGATTTTTGTCAACAACCCTAAGAAATGGCTGTAACGGCATATAATAAGTGTACTTGAGCAACTTACAATTGACCCTCATTCTCGTTTTTCTTATAAATTCCAGAATAAGACCGTAAAAGAGTCTTTTTTCTCTAATTCACGCGAGTGCCATATATGAATGCTAAGACATTTAAAACAAAAGTCAAGATCCGTTTTCTTAATTCGCTGTGTTATTCGAAATATAATTTATTATTTTATTTAAGTGTATACAACTTATACAAATATTTTTCGTAGACTAAGACACACTAGTCGGAACTAAACCATCTTTAGTTTTCGGTAAAAAAACCGTTCCGTTTTTATATGGCAAGGCACCTAGTCGAAATATTTGCTCAAGACGTTGTGAAATAGTCGTTGTTATCCTAAAATTAATTGGCCTATCTGCACTCTCTTGCGCACTATCTTAAATCTGGCAGCTTCAATCCATTAAGTTGCATCAGTGTTTCCATTTAATTATCACGAAAAAAACTAAAGTAATTGCCCGAGCAAATTATGCTACTTGACGAAAAATAAAAACAAAACATCAGCACAAATGAAGTGCTTTTCACTATGTGGGCTTATGTTAGCTCAAAATCAGACATCAACTAGGTATCTCTCCTTCTCACCTAAATCCATTAGAGTTGCAAGCGACAATTACCGGCGGACCGTCCGACCGACCGACGTAAGACTGACTTGAGAAAGTGCACACATACGAGAGGGTATACAAAATAGAAGCCACTTATTTCCCACCAAATGATAGAAATTAAATCCACCAACAACGTGTGGCACCAGTACTAACTATGGCCACAGGCATTAGCTCCTTCTACCAGCATTAGCAGCCCAACAATCACAACAGAAGCAGGAGCAGCTCATTTGATCCACGGAAGCGTGTGATTTAACATGAGATTTGCATTTGAGCTGGCAATTAGACGATTCCATTAAATGTGGCATGTAATGCGCATTCAATTTTTCTTTTCGCGATACCATTTTGCCAGTAATGCGGGTAATCACGAACATTTACTTCAGAGTCTGGGCTGGTTCTGCTCCTCTTCAGTTTCGTCTAAGCTCATTTGCTTACAATTTACAAAGGCTGAATATTACTAAGATGGTGATACCTGTGGTAGCAACGCATCTTTCAGATGAACTTAAAGTTAAACTGCACTGGAAAAGTTGAAAAATCCATCCGCGCAAAGGCATGAATATATTTCATTCACGAATGCATATTCGTATGTGTAGCTGCGCAAGTGCAATGATTTTTGCAGCCGGCCGGTGCAGCCGGATCAACCGACGTGACGTTAGATTACCATTTTACTACCTTGAAGTGAGGTCGTTACGCAAAAGTAATTAGGTTAACACAAGCGTATAGCGATTGCACTATTTGTTAAATGTAAATTGTGTAATAGAGTCCGATGCTGGTTGTGTATTTAAATTGGAACTGAATGTGTGACTGATAAAGTTAAAGATATACGAATACACGGACATCGGGCTCATTGTACGAGTGCATACGGAGGCAATGTAAGTCTCATAGGCTACATTGGAGCAATGCAACTTACAGGCTTAAATGGTTTTATTGTGAATTAAACAAAACTCTGAGAATTAATGTCGAATTATCTTAATAGATAGATATACATATAAAAAAGTGCTTCGTATTTTGGCACCCAAGTCAACAATCATGTCGTATTTTTCTAGTTTATTGCAAGCGATCATTATCATAGCAAACTATTTTATTTCATATTTGCGCTCACGCAATCTTTGTGTCCTGTTGTTTTACGTCTAAGTTTTTAGAAGATTTTATTAGTAGGTGTACGCGAATTTAAAGTCATAAAACCATTGACTCTAATCTCTGTTTGAGAGAGAAATGTCAGGATGTTAATAAAAGAAATTTATTCTGATTATTTCTTGACTTTTTAAGTACGCCGCTTATGACCCCTTATTCACTATCTGACCTCAAAATTGAGAAAGGCGAGCAACTTGCTTATTATACGATCCATACACCTATATCAAATATGGGAAACTAGGCCATTTTTAATCTTCTAAATGTTGACAGTGTGTGAGCATCTAATTGATAGCAACCTTGATAGGGTAATTTCATTGCTCAACTTCGCATTTATATGTGTCACACAGGGATGGGAGAATAGATAAGTTTTGCCTTTTTCGGAGTAGGCATAGATTAAGAATTTCGTTTAGAGGAAAGGACCTTGAAGTTTTTAAGAATACTGTTAATAAGTATTTTCTGAAGCAAGCAAATAGGCTATAGACCTGTAAATTCTATTAATCTTGCATCCCTCAATTGGATAAATTGGAACTAGAAGACATGTAGTCCTGGCAGGACGGAGGAACCGCGCATACTGCATGAGCCACAAACGACATTCTAAAACAGGGACCTACCTTATGGCCCACCTTGTACTTAAAAATAAAACTAAACTTTTGCATCAATTTGAATTTTTTTCTTAACTAAAAAATAAAACATAATAAAACAGAATATAATAAAAAAGATAAAAACTAGTTAAAAACGATGTACTTCTTTTGCGATTGTATGAAATGTCTCGTACAAATTAGCCCCCAAATCTAATCTCCCATCACTCTCTCATTATATTTTCTCTGATAACGACGTTCAAAATCCATCAAATCTTGTTCTTCCGAAAAGGTACCCATATTGTCTTTAAATCGGTCCAAGTGAGCATGTAACCTATGCACTTTAATAATATTCTGCAACCTATAACTTTAAAAAGTTCAAATCAGAAAATCATGCACTACTACCTTAAGTCTGTCCCATGCTCGCCTTTCATGAATATTGAGTAGCTGTAAAATACTAACTTTTACTTTGGCCTCGGATTACAAAGGAAACAATTTTTTAATATATTGAACAGATTTAGAAATTTGAAAAATATGTTTTTAAACTCGAAAATCAGGTCATATTTAAAATTGTATTTCTCTATATCGAACTCGATTGTGCTGATTATGCGTATTGTCTGCTCTGCTGTCTCACAAGCAAATGCAGCAAGGATTTTTGGTTTATCCGCCCTGCGTTCCCGCCAGAAAGCTAACCATTGTAAAATCCGCTATCACTGGCCAATTGTACTGCATATTCACAATTCAGTACCACTACTTTTGTAATTTCCATTAAGCATCACGGAATGAGCCTGAGGTTTAGATGAATAATTATTTCCATTATGGAGCACGACAACTTTTAAACTTCTTATGACAGGACGCCAGTCAGAATGTACGCATGGAGTTCCGATCTCTTCAAACAAGCCCATTACAATTGCAAAGTTCTTCTTCAAAACTCTCTTTGATCACCTATTCTAAGATTTATTTCAATCTGATGCTACTATTTCAACCCAGAAGCTATAATTTCTGGTTTACTTTTAGGCAGGTTCAGATCTTTAAATAAGTCGTTAAATTGATCACGAAATCATCGCTTTTATATCTGGTACTAGGAGACTGGGATTGAGATAATACGATATATTTTAATCCTTAAGGTTATTTTTGAAGCTACCTTTGCACACAATACGTTATATCACTTCTCAAGGTGCACTCGCATACTAACTAATTAGTTTTTTCCGATTTTACTTAAAATAACACGTTTCTCTTTATATTGTATACCTATATTATTGTAAACGGTAAAAAAGTAAAGTTTTTCAAAAATAATAGATGAATAAAGTTATTTTTCGGTATAAAGAATTAGAAAGTTTTTATTGAAAAAAAAACTCAAAAATAATTTTTTTTTGTTGACCTGTGTAATGACCGTGACATTATCTACATTGGACATAAGTTTGTTGAATAAAGTGCAACATGCCAAATATATGTCGCTAACCTATAATACATATATTTTGTTCCCAGTGATTAGTGTGACTTGGTGTCGATAATGAAGGATTGGTAAGGACTTTAAGCACATTAGGCGATTAACAATTGAATAAATAATTATAATCTGATACATAAAATCAGTATTTATTTTATTCATTTCCTTTAAAGCTATAATGAGCTGATGTTATGCTCACTAGGTACAGACAGAACAATTAAGAAACTCTCAGTAGCATCGAACTCCAAGTCTCTCGGTTGAAACTAATTTGCTTGGATGCAATTTACACTTCAGCAAAGAGGTCCCAAACAACGATGTCCTAATGGCTTCTGACTTCTGAGAGTTACTCTTTTTGCATGAAAATCTAATCGAAAGCCCCAGTAAAATAGGTTTAAGAGGAATAATGGCAAACTGACTTAAGAGCTATTTGAAAGATAGAACCATAAAAGTTAAGGTCTCAGACAAAATGAGCGAGGAAAAACCAAGTGAATACGGTGTACCACAAGGCTCCAAGCTGAGCCCGTTGTTATTTATCCTCTATCTATACGAACTCTTGCGCTCATTCAAAAAAAAGTACTGCCTATGCCTACGCTGATGACATAGCAATTGTATTAAAACACAAATGTTTAAACTCTGCGGTGGAAATATTGCAAGAAGAATTAAATAAAAGGTGTCATGATAAACGCCTTCTATTAAATGCGACCAAGACAAAAGTAATGCACATACGCACCCCCTCTAAGCGAGAAGATATTTTTCAAATATATCACCGAAACGAACACTGCCCATTGTCAGCCAACAATAAAGAAATTGAAGTAGTTAAAAGCATGAAATACATCGGGATAATAATAGATGAACACCTATTATTGCAAGAGCATATAAATACCCTACGTCTTCAACTTAAGAGCGCGCTCTTTGCGATGGTATATCTTAAAAGATATTCCTAATTTGAAGTGCAGAAACAAGTGTACTACTCGCTAGCAGAATTAAGAATCAGATATGGGATTCTGGCCTGGGGAAACGAAGCAAAAAACCATATTGATAAGATATTGAATCTTCAACATCGTCTATTTAAAGTTTTTAGACCTGCTTACACATCTTTTAAAGTCTTAGATGCCAACGCAATATTTCAGATGACAACACTCATACACTGGATGATCAGAGATTTCTGCAACCTATATAGTACAATACGTCATACGCAAAACACCAGAAGACGAGCCCAAGAAATGCTGGAAGTACTGGAAACATTCAACATCTATGGAAAACGAAAACTACGCTATGCTATTCCAATACTTATGAACAAACTTCCTCAATCTTTGAAATACATTCCTAACCTTAGAAAACGAAAAAAATAATTTAAAAAATTATTTATTTCGATGTACTTTGTAAAGTAGAATAGTCACCAATAATAATTTCAGTTAATTGTATATCTACATAAAGTAATAATGCTATTCTTTTATATAATGTAACAGATATTATTTTAAATCACCTCAAAATCAACTAATGATACCAATGCTAACAACCACCTGCAGATAAGCGGGTAAATTGATGTTAATTGATGTAAATTTAAAATGTAATTTAAAAAAAATGTTCTGAGAGTTACTTTTTAACTTCCTGTCATTGCAATGCTCGTATTATTTAATGTCATAGAAGTCACCTTACTAGAGCAATAACGTCAATTTTTGGATCAGTACTACTTGGAATCAATTCGTTTTTGTACGCTATGGCACCTATGTACCCGTTTTGTTTTTTGGATACTTTAGTTTAGCTAACCAAAAGTATATTGCGGGCTTCATCTTTGAGAAACTTTAGCAGTGTGGCTTTTCGTTCGATCCTTGTTAGTGAATTTGACTGCGTTTGTATTTGAAGCGTTTTCCCCTAGATGGAGAGCAAGAGAGCGACCATGTAGCTTCTGGTGCTATAGACACTGTCCTGAGCAATCTTTTTTTTTTTGTAGAGTGATTCCCCTACCTGGAACTTAAGACAACCAAAATTATATTGGGTCTATAACTTAATTCGTGCGGTTTGCTAAGATATGGCGTAACTTGTATTATTCCATTGCTATTATTCCATTGGAACATGCGTTTGAAAGCTACTGTCATTGCACGTCATTTCAGTATATGTCATTCATTTGAAGCGCAAACAACAATAATTTTTTTTTTTTCACTCAAATATGTTGAACTTTGTGCCTGAAAAAGTGTTTTTGCGGGGAGTTCATCTTCATTACTGAAAATTGCTCACGAAAGCCATCGTATTTATAGTGAACATGCGCTAACTGGGCGAACGTGACAAAAGTGGTTTGCACGATTTAAAAGTGGTGATTTTGGCTTGGAAGACGATGAACGTCGTGGGCAGCCAAAAAAGTTTGAAGATGAAGAACTGGAAGCATTACTCTATGAAGATTGTTGCCAAGCACAAGAAGAGCTCGCAGAATCTTTGGGTGTTACTCAAGCAGCCATTTCAAAACGTTTAAAGGCAGCTGGATATATTAAAAATATTCCAATTCCAACCAGCCGGCTGCCAAGCCGGCGCAGCTCTTTTGGGATGGGATCCACAAATTGCCCGAAAGATGGGAAAAAGTCATAGCTTCCGATGGGCAATACTTTGAATAATACTATTGTACATGTTTCTCTTAAATAAACGTTCAAATTTTGGAAAAAAAACCGCACGAATTAAATTACATACCCAATAACTTTTTGTGTTACTCCATAGAAGGAAAAGTCTAACTATAGAATATATGTCTAGATAGTAAGCTAAGCTAGAATATCAAATTTGGGAACGTGTAAAGAAAAATTTATTGTTTTCAGCAATCTCTACTTACACATGACCATTTTAGATCTAAATGCGGGAAGCAATGAAGCAAAATTGAATGACGAGCTCCATAGTTTCGCGAATAGATATGCTACCAATGTCCAATTCAGTTGTTTTTAATAAAATAATAAATATATTAATGCTGGGGCAATATAATCGTGTAGATGAAGGCCTAATCTTAAAACTCATTGTGTCTTTTTCTTATTTCCTTCCAAGAAACCTGCGGTTTCGAACTGAGGGATTATAAAAAGCAATTTTTTCATTTAGGGAATTTTGCCATGGCCCGCCAAAGAAGGTTGTCATGACAAAAATTATTTTTAAATGCTTTTGTGTTTGGAAATTGAACTAAGCCCTTACTATAGTGCAGTAATCAAAGAACTAAGACTGAGAATCTCAGTTCTTGATAACATGGATTGCAAGTATCTCCAGTGAATGATTTTCTATGAATTTTATCTTTGGAACAAGAAGTGATGATTTTTTTAAGAATACCTCACCTAATGTTTTCATCCCGAAGACATATTTTTAAAGTTTTTTCAACGCTCAATGAAGCAAAACCAAACACATGATGTCATCAAAAAAGAACTCACAACCGACCTTACCTAGAGTACTATATAACAATGGACAACTGTGGTTTAGGTGGTACAGTAATGTATAATTAGTACCAAGTCTTCTAGTCAACTTTTGTAATGATAACAGCGCTGAGGTCAAGTATTGAAGAAATCTTACTAACTGCTGGTTATGTGAGGCGCATGCTTCGAACTGAATGGTCTTACAATCCACCATATTGGAGCAACACAGTTATGGAAGACCTTATGTAAGATATTGTAGTAAACGCTATTGGGAGATACCGTCAACCAATTCCGTTTATATTATTGGACGAAGCTTACCTAGAGTTCGAGTTTACTGGATAGCTATGTAAATTGAGGCTAAGAACCGTCCCGGTCTGTTAGATTACATCAAAAAAAAAATTTAAAAGCATTAACGTTTCTTTTCTTTTAAACAATTTAACATTGAAGTGAGTATAACTACATTTACAGTACCTGAACACGTGTAAAGTTTTTAGGAAAATGGGAAAGAGAAAGAAAGAAAGATTTTTGGGCTCAATGGTTACTTCGCTCGATGAAAGGCATACAACATTATATGGGGACACTAAATTATTAATGCAATTAGACTTAATGTTGTATTCTAGGCAACCACTCATCTTACGTGAATTTAATTGCCTGAAAACAGTAATGTCTTTCGGGCGCGGCTTGTATTGAACCCCGACCCAAAACCTTCCGATTTGGAAACCAATGCACTACCACTTGAGCCACGGCCACTCACTTAATGTGGACATATGGTACATTTTAAATTTAACTGGAGAACTCAAGTCCTCTTTATTTTATTTGTACGACTTCACTTAATCTACTCTATTCCTTATATTAAGGGATTGCATGCTTCAAAATTACTTACATGTGTTACAACATATATCCAGACCTCGTCTGGTCATCATCACCTAATTAAGAAAACCAATAACTAAAATTTAATAAATTTCACTGACTCATTGCAGTTGAATAAAAATGTTATGTCTTTCCCAACAATTCGTTTTCTGAAATATGCCAATCCTTCCAATATCTGTTCAACGTATGTAATTCAACCCCACATTTAGGACCAAAAATGTCACTGTCAAAATCAATTTTAATTTAACTGAAATGGAAATATAATTTTACTTGATCTCAAACTTAATCCAAAAGATAATAGTTTCATACCAACGCCCCGATCGCGCAATCGCATTCACTCATGTTAAAACCATTTCCAAAGTATTCCAGACTACTGTTCGTATTGGTACCAATCCGTCCATCATCGCTATTCCCATAGTACTGACTACAGATGACTAAGGCCATTACGTTCAAGTCTATCAGTAGCCTAGCACAAGTCACGCTGAACATATGGAAGAAGGCACGTCTGTGCCTCATAGATGATATCGATAGTACATTCCGGAACAATTACTTTGCTATTTGAGTTATTGATTGCTACCGTAAGACAATCAGAGCAAAACTTTGTGCGACTTAGGATAGTTGTAACGAAAGCACATTTTGAATGGACTTAGTGTATAGACGGTGGCATGTACATACGCACGTTCCAATAGATGAATTTAACCATGGATGGCGACGTTTGGCCTCGTGGACAGACGTAGAGATCATGTCCCATAATAGACTGTGTGAGTTGCGCTACCAATCGGGATTCGAGTAATGTAATTCTTTAATTTTTTAAGTGTTTTGCTCCTTATTCGGATAAACACAGAACGAACAAGCTGAATGAAAAAATGCTTAGCACTTTAAGTGATTTCGCATCTATGCAAGAACTACAAGTACTCGTTCTCACCGAAATGTGGTTGTTAAGTTTATTGGGGTTGCAAAGCCATTGTTTCCGCTGAACTTCTTGAATCGAAATAAAGAATATAACAAAATTATTAAGGTGAACCGTGATCCGAAGGCTCCCCGATGTCAGAAGCGATGAGAAACTAAAACAGAAACATGATAGTCACTATAACAAAGTAATATGTCATCTGATTAAAAAAAACAGTTTTGGTTTATTCAAATCTCAAGCACTCAAGCAAATGGCTTTTCTTGAGTGTGTGTCGTTCAAACTCATGTGATAGTCCCAGCTACAAGCGTTCTTGTTCGTATATTTCAAAGAAGCCTTTACATGTAGTCTGACGAACAATTTGCAAAAGCCGAAGAAGAAGATCCAACGAAGGGGCATCTCTTCCTACGCATATGGTAACAATATCCCTATGCTGAAAACAATTCATAATACCACTTTTTCCATATAACGGACCACATCCCACCTGTTGACAACTTGCCTACTCCTAAGAGTAAGATTCAAGCTTAGCTTTTGACCAAATAACCAGATATCTAAAAAAAAAAAAACAGAAAACTATATTATTTCAGAATTTCTTTTATTATATCTCTTTATATGCTCACCAAGATTTAGGCATACACTCAGATTCATACACAATTTTTAGAGGAAAAGTAGTTTGTTAAACCAGATATTTAATTAAACAATAAATAAAATAGAATTCATATAACTTAGAACGAGTAGTTTAATAATAGCAGGAAACATTTTTCCTTAAATAAAATCCGTATTCATGCGGATGGCAACCCACAGTTTTTCTTTCACAAAACCAAAAATTCTACCGTTAGACTGTAATATGTCTTGAATACAAATTTAATGTAAAAATATCTGATGAACATGTCGAAATCTGGTACGAAATCAACACAAGCCTAAAAACGCATAGACTCCTACTTACATTCAAATATGCTGGTGGGTTCATTGATGGAATAAGGTTGTTTAGGCGCATTAGGTGTTGGAAAATTACATTTTATGACAGATTTATGTTCTTTTGGACAGTATATTAATGTCCTTAAAATAAATTTGCATCAAAATTCAAGAATTTTGGGTTATGCACAGGACTTTGTCAAGACAATGATTCGAAATACATCGCCCTAAGCATCCGCTTTTGAGTGTTGTATAACAACAAAAAATATTTGAAAGCTCACCCTCAAAGCCCAGATATAAACCAAATTAAAAATGTATGGTAAATTTTTAAAAAAAGTCTGAAGTATTACGAAATTTGAAACATTGAAGGGCTAAGCATTGAGGACAGAGGGGGAAAATTCTACCAACTTTTACCAAATTTGTGAAATCAATGTTAGCTGGATTAAAAGCAGTTCTAAAATAAAGTGTGTATTATTATATATTAAGAATTACTTTTTATTAAAAAAATTAGTACCATTTTCCTATATTTTCCTACTACAAATATGTGTACGATTATGAATTTTTTTTATTGGGTCTATAACTTAATTGGCGCGGTTTGCTAAGAGATGGCGTAACTTGTATTATTCTATTGTTATTATTTAATTGGAACATGTGTTGGAAAGCTACTGTCATTTTTTCGTCATTTCAGTATATGTCATTCATTTGAAGCGTAAACAACAATAATTTTTTTTTCACTCAAGTATGTCGAACTTTGTGCCTGTAAAAGTGTTTTTGCGGGAAGTTCTTCTTCATTACTGAAAACTGCTCCCGAAAGTCATCGTATTTTGGTGGAAGTTTATGGTGAACATGCGCTAGTTGAGCGAACGTGCCAAAAGTGGTTTGTACGATTTAAAAGTGGTTATTTTGGCTTGGAAGACGATGAACGTCCTGGGCAGCCAAAAAAGTTTGAAGATGAAGAACCAGAAGCATTTATCTATGAAGATTATTGCTAAACACAAGAAGAGGTCGCAGAATCAGTGGGTGTCACTCAAGCAGCCATTTCAAAACTTTTAAGAGCAGCTGAATGTATTCAAAAGCAAGGAAATTGGGTTCCACATGAACTCAAGCCGAGAGACGTCGAAAGGCGGTTTTGCTTGTCCGAAATGTTGCTGGAACGCCACAAAAGGAAGTCATTTTTGCATCGGATTGTTACTGGTGATGAAAACTGGATCCATTACGATATCCCCAAGCTCAAAAAATCATATGTGAAACCCGGCCAACCAGCTAAATCAACGGCAAAGCGGAATATCCATGGCGCGAAGGTAATTCTCTGTATTTGGTGAGATTAGATGGTTGTGATGTTTTATGAGCTGCAAAAACTGGGTGAAACCATCAATGGACAACGCTATCGAACATAATTAATCCGTTTGAAGAGAGCAGCAGCCGAAAAACGCCCGGAATATGCGACCAGACACGAGGCAATAATTTTCCATCATGACAACGCTCGGCCCCACGTTGCTATTCCGGTTAAGAACTAAAACAGTTGAAAACAGTGGATGGGAAGTCTTACCCCACCCGACTTATAGCCCTGACTTTGCCCCTTCTGACTACCATTTGTTCCGGTCGAAGCAGAACGCCCTCACTGAAATACGGTTCACATCACAGTAGAATATTAAAAATTGGCTTGATTCATTCTTGGCTGCCAAGCCGGCGCAGTTCTTTTGGGATGGGATCCACAAACTGCCAGAAAGATGGGAAAAAGTCATAGCTTTAGATGGGGAATAATTTAAATAATACTATTTTACATGTTTTTCTTAAATAAACGTTCAAATTTTGAAAAAAAAAACCGCACGAATTAAATTACATAATCAATAGAATTAATTTGATTTTTTTTTTTTTTTTTTGATTCTGAATTTAGTATTTATATTTCTGCTGTGAGGGCTTATATTTTGAAAAACATTTGGTTTTTATTGCGTTAAAATAAACCTTTTTTATAGAAAATATGAGGGTGTACGAATATGAGTTTTACATGCTGTACATATATGCGCTGAATTCATTTAATCAATTTTGTATTAGTGCTTTTCCGGAGATGTCATCAATACTGCTAATGTCAGACTTATTTTAATTCTGACCATCATTTTCGAGTGTTTTTTATATTTAATTTCATGGTCCGATTATTTCGTCTTCGTGTAATGTTAGTCTGTAAGAATTGGATATCTTGAGGTACTACATATTTATGTCTGATGCGGTGATAAGTGCGTTTCACCACTTATCATTTTTTAAATCTGATGCTTAAAATGTTTCCGTATCCTAGATTATGGTCTGAAGCAGAATTTGTTAGATTCGCCGAATTGAAGGTACACTTTTCATTATATCTAAAAAGACGCTTGGTTAAATGTTTTCATTAATTTTGCTCAATCGGTTGATAAATCAAATCTACCTAGAATACCATAACCCCTTCATTTGTCAAACAATATATGTATATTTATTGTTAAAAAAAATGAACATCACACAACAACAAAGCTGCAGTTTAGTTAAAAAAATCAAACGTTCTATATATTCAACAATTAAGTTGTAACCAAACACCATTTGAAATGCAGAGAAAGTCCATTCTCAGCGCAAGCAATCCAAAGGCGCCTGTTGACTGAATTCTTCACCTCTAGCAAACAAATATGTGTTAAGAGAAAAAGGTGCACAAATCTGCTGGACAAACAGAACGGGCGCACTTTAACCTTTACCAAGTAAAACTGCTGCATCTAACCCTTTCTAGTTACCGCTGACACGCATTCCAAATACATAACAACACAAATGGTTTGCGTTTGCACAACTTTTCCAGCCTCCTCAAAATTCCACTGACGCCGTAAATAGCGCCGTTACTAAGGAAACTAACACCATAGCTCCATTTGAAGCTGGAACACGTTTTCCCAAAGCTACACAACGACAGCCAAGCATTTACTACACTTCCACCCAATGGCATTCCTTAATGGTACAACACATCAAAAAGCACAACAAAGGAATAGTCAGAACTCAAAATCAAAGTATCTAGCCGCTTTGTTTGACCGGAAAATTGCACATCGAAGCTAATCATCTGCCCTAAGATTTTGCGCATGGACATGGAGCTAAGTCTGCACTTTTCAGGTGGAAGAGGTTACATTCAGAACGACGACGTCAACGTCAACTCAACACTCAACTTTAAACAACAGCCAACAATTGACATCACACACTGTCCACCGAAATTTCTAAGATTGCTTTCGCTCTGATGATGGTCGAAGAGACTTCAATTGACATGGTCATTGTATTGCTCCCAGTAGATTTGTGGTGTCCGAACACCTTCAGAATGGTAAATGCCGCTCGCTCGACTTCTACCTTGTAGACATAGCACCACAAAGAAATACTCAAGTAGCCGACATTATCCGTACCTCCAAGACGGCACTTACCGCAAGAACTAGAGCTGTGTTTAATTCGCTGCACTTTTTTTTTAGATTTTTCGATTTCGCTGGATACCGTAGTACCCCTGGGCGAGATTTTCAGATCGCCCAGGTAGCTAACTGGCTAATGTTGTTTGCCCTGAACGAATTATCTCATAGATTGAAGTTAATTTTTAAGCAATCATCGCTCTCAAGTGTGCTGCTCGATAAGGAGGGGTCCGGTGATAGGGAAACTTCTGAGGAACGTGATTTGTTTGCTTCTGTTTAGGTGGAATGCTTGCACGTATTCCATTTGTATCGTATCGTATATACTCGTATTTGGGTTGAATGGATAACAATAGTTAATGTATATCTTTTTATAATGAGGTTAAGTGTCCTGGTTGTTCTACATAGTGTTTTGTGTGAACCGAGACAATGATCATTTATCATCGGGATCGTTTGTAAAGGAATGACTGTCTCGGAGAGACAATATCAAACGTGGTGAAACAGCTGGCCGTGCCAAATCGCATTTTCTTTAAATACTGCATGGGATTTTGGAGAGATATATTCAGGCTTTCCTGATGGGACGAAAGTTGAGAAAGGGGTGAATATGTTTAAATAGGATAATTTTCTGTTTTTGACTGCTTCAGCTTACTCAAAAAGTGTCTTACAAGTTCATAGATGCTGGATATACATCTAGAGGAAGAGCAAGGGACAGAACTCTATCGAAACAACTTGACTTCTGAAATACTTTAAGATAACTATTGTTCTGAGCTGTACATTTTGTCGTTTAGTTTCTATTTTGATGAAATTCAACAATGTGATATACGGGTATGTAGACATGTGTCAACATCAAATAAGAAAACATAAGCAAATGCTATCAGGCGATTTATTTTCTTATTAAAATAGTTTGAAAATTCACGATTAAACACAGTTCTTGACTCTAAAGTTCCAGTCTTAAAAACTCAAAAAGATTTTAGAATACTTGGACTCATTCCTGTTCCTTAAGAGGAACAGCTTTGGTGAGCATAGATCCTACATAATAGAGAGGTCTAAAAGGAACAGAATTGAAACTGACTATTCTGTTCCTTTTAGACCTCTCTATTATGTAGGATCTATGCTCACCAAAGCTTGAACAGACTAACGCTTAAACTAAGGGTACCGGAAACTAATCCAAATTGAAAAGACTATACAAGGAAGTTAGCAAACAGCTCCTTTAGTTACTGTAGTAATATAACATGAGGACCATATGCTGATTGTCTTTCTCGATATATGTATGTTGATGCAGGTCTTAAAAATGCAATACCATTACGGAACCTGTTATCCTGTAAAAGATAACGGCATATCTACTGTGAATTTATCAATCATGGCAAAGTATATTAAACTATTGAGGCGGAAAAACGATTAAATTCGAATCCCGAGCTATTGCCGCTTACACTACTAACTTATGGGGCTAAAATCAAAGAATATTATGATTGTGTAGCATCTGACAATGAAATATGTTACTCTTTTCATATCTCTATCAGCCTGAGCACTGTTAAAGCTTCAGAGTGGTCTGAAGCTAGTTTGACATTGTACCAAAGGCATCTAACCTGAATTTTTGTCTGTCGAACAAATGTATTTTGTCTATATCCCATTTATTTCTAAGATAAACTTTTCAAAACTAATCGAATGCTACAAGTTTACGAGTCTTCTTACCGAAAACTTTATATTAGATGTCTGCAATTCAAGGGATATCCTCCGATAGACATATTCGTACGATTTCTGTTTTTTTAAAATTCATTGAATGACTTCGAAAACTTTTAGAATTAAAGCAGTACTTAAAGATATGAAAAATTTCCGGACAATCCACCAAAGACGAGTTTTTATTAACTCTAGATGCTCTATAACATACTCTTGTAGAGAACGGAATAAAACGATAGGAAGAAAAAAGGAAACATAAGGAAAAAAATTTATTTTTATCTGAAATGACTAGAATATGAGTAGACTAGACTAGAATAATGTCAGTCGATATTCCACCTAGAGTAGAATTAAGAACCTATGCACCTGAGACAAATAATACATGGGCTGAAAAGTCGTGCCGTTTCTAAGAGAGGGCACCACTTGAATTAAATCCATACCATTTTCAGTTAGCACTAACCTTTAAAAGATACGTGTATAAATTTGACAGCTGTCGGACGATTAGTTCTCGAGATATAGCATTGTGAGTGAAGCAACTTTTGAATGACCGTAAAGTGAAGTTTATCGAGATAGCTGAGGCTCTGAAGTTATCAAAAGAGCATGTTGGATATATCATACACGAATATTTGGACATGCAAAAGCTCTGTTCAAAGTGGGTGCCGCATTTTCTAACAGTCGACCAAAAAAAACAAGGGGTTGATGATTCAGAGGAGTATTTAAAGCTGTTCAACCGCAAAAAAGCCGAATTGTTGCGTCGGTATGTTAAAATGGATGAAACTTGGCTCCATCACTTCACACCAGAATCAAGTCGGCAGTCAGCTGAGTGGCGAGCAGGCGACGAACCTCGTCCAAAACGACCAAATCTCAACAGTCGGTTAGCAAGGTTATGGCATCCATATTTTGGGATACACATGAAATAATTTTCATCGACTACCTCTAAAAGGGGCAGACTATCAATTGCGTCGTTGGAGCGTTTGAAGGACGAAATTGCAGAAAAACGGCCGCATTTGAAGAAAAAGAAAGTGCTGTTTCATCAAGATAATGTACCGTGTCACAAGTCGATGAAAACGATGGCAAAATTGAATGAGTTCGGCTACGAATTGCTTCCCCACCCACCGTATTCTTCAGATTTGGCCATCAGCGACTTTTTCCTGTTCACAGACCTCAAAAGAATGCTCGCCGTAAAGAGATTTAAGACCGATGAAGAAGTAATCGCCGAAATAGAGGCCTATTTTGAGGCTAAACCGAAATCGTACTACAAAACTGGTATCGAAAGATTGGAAAATCTTTTCAATCAGTGTATCGCCCTCGAAGGCAACTATATTAATAAATAAAGTTGAATTTTGCAAAAATTTTGTGTTTTACTATAAAACGGACTTTTCAGCCCATGTGTTACTTCACATCAAAAATTAGTTACGCCAGAAATGATACATATAAATAGAGTCCTTACAAGTACTGATCAGAGCTCGATAACCGGGCCGACCTTCTGAAAATGTATATACATATGTATATTGCCGTGTAGATTTAAATTTCTGAAATCCATTCCTTTAGCACCAATTGCCTGCTACGCCTAGGATTAAATACTCTTTAAAAAAATTCATACATATGTCTGAGCGGAAGTCTTTGCATCTTATTTAAAATTCGAAATGTCTATCGTAATTAAAACATCCGAAAGTACTTTGCTCTGAGTATTAGGATCGCAACAAACTCGTACTCGTATGTGTCCTGTCGTTAAAATATGTAATGAGATCGACATCTGCCTGACAAACTGATGTCTTTCATTGTTTGATATCTCTCTCATGACTGCAGGAAGTACCTAAATCTTGATACCAATTTTTACTCAATGAAGGGACTATTTTTACTCTTTGTACGCGGCGCGGGTGAGGGAAAATTGGGGAGAAAGAAAAGAAAAATACCGATGTTCATCCACCGACCTCTGGTGCGATAAAATAAAGTGATATAGGAGACATTACGTCGGTATGTAAGGATTTTAATTGACTGACTGTTATGAGTATCACCTATGAGTTTTATCGCACGGTTTTGAATCCTATCTAGCAGGTACAAAGATGTTTAAGAAGCACCTGACCAGATGTGGGCATCGTACTCCAATTTTGGGCGGATGAATGCCTTGTATATTGTGGCTAGGTCAGAGGGGGTGAAATATTTCTTACATCGCTTGTGTAAACCTAGACGTTTCGCAGCATTTTTAACAATTGATATTGAATATGTGGTTATTCCAACGTAAGTTGTCACTGACACACATACCGAGAAAGGAAAGTTTTTCGATTTCGATGATGTAAGTACCATTCATGGATATTGGATGGCTATTTAAATTTTGCTTTAATGACAGCAGGCAGCATTAAGCATTCAAGCCACCACATTTTACTTTCAGGTAGAACGAGCGATTGAGCTTGGATAATGAAAGCTAATATTTGTATCTATTCAACAATGAAGAAAATACTCGTATAGCAATATCTGAAATTTTAGTGGTTGGCCGTCCCAATCTGCCTAACTATTAAAAGCATGAGGAGATGACTTTGCTAGAAATATAGGTATCGTTTCAAATATTTGGTTGGAGAAAATATAAGGAATGCGTAAAACCTTACCAGTTTAGAGGACATCGTCTAATATCGCCAGCATCACGTACCAAATCTTGTCAGCGATATTATATGGAAACCTAAAATCATTGTTCAATAATATGTTTCTTGAACTTAGTAAGCCCACAATTGCAAAATATTTAAACCACGGAAGATCTTAACATAAACTTATGTAAGTCAAGATCGATCTTCATCACTTCATCGATTTAATTACAGCATCTGACAGTATATATGCTTATACAGAGCCATGTCTATTTTAAGTGTCATTACCAAACTTCTTAATACACAGGACGACCATGTAGAATGTGATCTGCTTTGTAGAAATCGGTAGCACACACACAAATATAATAAAATGAACAAAAATTAAATATTTTCGATATGTTATGGCTTTATTTGGAACAGCGAACATTGCCATTAGTTATGGAATACTTATTCTGTTAAGAAAATTTTCAAAGACCTCGTTGTCTACTTCTGGCTCTATCTTATGAATAGCTCGGATGAAAGGCTTGAATCGATTAGCAAGACATCCATCAAGATAAAGATTTTGAGAGGGAAGGAGCTGTCATAATGAAAACAATATATTATTCAAAAAGAAAACACGAAAAAGACAAACCCATTTAAATTGAAGGGATAGAGTAGAAAGCTACCTCAAACATCTTAAAGCGGTAATTAGTTGATACCCAGTTTCACGCCAGTCTATAACTAAATCTAAACATGTACATTGTACATACTAATATGCATTTATATAGGGTTTTCCAATAGGGACTTGACAACTTTGAATTTAATTTGTGAACGCACTCTTTCACTTATCATCAAACTATCACTGTCAATTTATTTAGTAAACTCAACATTTTCATCATAGTAAAGTACACTAACGAGTAACGTCTGCAAATTATAAAAGTTTTCTACAAGTATTCGGAGTCGGTGACTGCAACTTTAAGAGCGTTAACTCCAATTTTCGGTCGTAATTCTCGCCCTGCACAAGTTTAGTGCAAAAATTTGAGTCTACATATTCGTTGTGTGATGTTGCCGTATTAGTGAGACAACGGGTTGGTCGAAGTGTCGAAAATATCGCTGCCGTTCAGACGTCCGTAACAAACGATCCAAATCAGTCAATTTCACGGCGTTCTCAAGAATTGGGCATCGCTCAGACCACATTATGGCGTATTTTGCGTAAGGATCTTGTCTTGCACCCATACAAGATCAAGCTGACTCAAGAATTAAAGCCGATGGACCATTTGAAGCCACGTACGTTCTCCGATTGGGTTTTGGAGAAGATGCGCTAAGATGATGAATTTCATCGCAAAATCATCTTCAGTGACAAAGCTCATTTTTGGCCCAATGGGTTCGTCAATAAGCAAAATATGCGTTATTGATGCTTCATGAATCACCACTTCATCCACAAAAAATAACTGTTTGGTGCAGTTTGCATGCCGGCGGCGTTATTGGGCCACGTTACTGTGAATGGTCAGCGTTATCGCGCCATGATCACTGATTATTTTTGGCCCAAATTGGAAGATATGGACTTGGACGACATGTGGTTTCAACAGGGTTGAGCCACAAGCCACACAGCACACGCTACAATCGATTTATTGAATAGTAAGTATGGTGAGCGTGTTATCTCAAGACATGGGCCAGTCGATCGGCCGCCCAGTTCGTGCGATTTAAAGCCGCTTGACTATATTCTGTGGGAATACGTTAAGTCATTGATTTATGCCAACACGCCGACGACGTTGGAAGAGCTCAGAGCCAACACTGAACTCGAAATAGCGGCCGTTTTGGCCGATATGTGTGGCCGGGTCGTTGAAAATTGGGCCCAACGAATCGACCGCTGCAAACGTGGCCGCGGTGGCCATATGAACGAAGTAGAGTTCCATTCATAAATGTTTTGATTGTACTTCAGGCCAGTAATAAAGTTTTTAAAATATCTCAAATGGTTTGCCTTTTATTTAAAAAAAAGTTGTCAAGTCGTCATTTGAAAACCCGATATTAAGTAATCAAGTGCTGGACTTGGAGTTGTAAAAGATTGTTTTACCAAATAAGTTAGCTAGCAACGCTTAGACTACTCTTTCGCTCCTTTTTTTAATAACTGTTCTTAATTTTTTTTCAAAATATTTCTTTTTCATATGAAATCGCTACAAACATGCGTTTAATTATGCGGAATTTCCGAACTTGTCACGTCGGTTTTAAACTGTTAACGCAGGCACTATTGATATTTTAAGCACTTCCACCTAATTTGTTTTAAGTTTCCGTCAACTTTCAAAAAATTTCCATATTTCTAAGACTCTGTATAAGTATGGTTAAATAATTTTTTGTAAACGTTCTAACGCTATGGAGGCTTTTAACCACTGCTCACTTTTGGAATACCTTCTGCCTATCAGATAGAGATAAGTTAATCCTATGTTCTCTTCTTTCTTATGGCTAGCTTTAAGATATAGAATAGAGATAAGATAAAATATGGAATTGGTGCATAAGATACTCACGTTGCACTTCTTTCTGTTACAAAATATTAGTTAAGCATGTATGGTATAATACAAGGTGTCGCAAAATTAATCCCCCTGTCGGAAGCTGGTAAATTTTTTATAAATTTTTATAATCATATTTGACATTTAATGACGAAACAGCTGCAGTATACAAACAGATAAGCAATAGAGCGCTATACTCTGCAAGAGCGTGTAATTATTGTATCGATGTGTTTGACCAATAATCGGTCGGTCACAATGGATATTGTGAAGGAAGCGTTTCCTAGTCGCATAATCTCCTGTTTGGCGATTTGGCATGGCCATCGCCCGATTTAATCATACAAAACATTCCTCTTTGGGGCTTCTTGAAGTCGCGGGTTTATGCCAATAAGCCTCAGACAATCGCAGCCCTTAAGGAGAATATTCGAAAAGAATGCGAACTGTTATCACCGGTAATCTCGCGGAAAGTCATGGAAAATGCGATCAAACGGGCACAAATTTGAATCAACACTATCTGCATGCACTTGGCGGATATTATCTTTGCCACTTAACAGAAACAATTGTAAATTTCCAAACATAGATTTCCAACACTCAAAATCATTTGTTTTTTATTTAGTAAAAAAGTAATTAAAAAAAAAAAATTGGATGATTAATTTTATATATAATATAATGATATCTCGACAGAATAAGGCAAATTCGTGGTCATTAAGACTGCTCTTAAAACAGCGACTATTCACTTCACTTACGTCCTAAATCACAGGCATATTCACCATGGAAGGACAATAATGCACAGATGCATTCAATATTGTACATTATCCGCAACACTGCAACACAACAATTTTTTTCTTCCCTTTTAGATTTTCTAGCATCTCGTTATGAAATGTTGTGTCAACTCTATTTTGTAAAAAATATTGCATTGATTTATACTATAGTCAACAGATTTTATGTTCTAAAACAAGAATTCACAATTATGAGGATAATAAAAAATCTTTAAAAAATCACAAAAATTTGTGAGTGTGATTGTGCGCACAAATTTTGGTGTCTGACAAATTTGAATACATAATTGTTTATGATGTTAGATTTTTGGGAATTTTTCTGAAATTAGAAGATGATGTCATCCTGAATATTCAGATAGCCCATAAATGAGTTCAAATATGATTTTCATTCAAATTAGAACGCGCCATTTAAAAACGATAACGTCAAACTAAGTAGCGTTCATTTTCTAACTTAAACTTAATTTTGTTATTGTAATGAGTTGTTGGATGATTTCGTGATTTTAATGAGCATCTCGACAACTAATAATTTTCAAAATGTAAATTTTGCGTTTTACGCAGTATCTTTATTTTGGAAGCAGCAGCCTATTTGGTATATATTGTATTACGAGTATACAGAATACAAGAATATTGGTTAGTTGGATAATAGTGCGTCAAACTCCTTGGGTGTCTTGACAGATTTTATTGTGCTGGAAGTGTTCCCCTAATTTAGTTAATTTATAAAAAATAACAATCAGATAGATAAATATCGCTGAAGAATTAAGTGCTTAATTCACTACATAGTCATTATTAAATCAAATTAAATTCCCCATAAAAAATGCATGTATGATTATGTTTAATTGGCGTGCTTGCTTTTAGAATATTTGTGTTGAACGCCGAAGAAGAACCTAAGGAAGAAGAATATCTATTATCGTGCTAAAAATGTAATTATTCCAAATGTTGTTTTTATACAGATCTATTTTAGTTGTACGAAAGGACAATTGACAGCCTAAATATATTCGAAATATGTTTGGTAACTGGTAATTGCAATGCGGATTTATTTAATAAAAATTTGGCTTGTATCAGATATCAAATCAGGAAAGCTCTCTTGTGTCAGCCTTTTTATACAGAACACGCGTCACAAACCAATAAAATGGCGGGCTTTTAGGAATTAAGTCGGTATTTAGCCTTTCCCGGAAGGAAATCATGCATTATATGTGCGCACGTTTGACCAAGAAATGGGCGACCAATGTTATCAAGAACTGACGAAAATTTACAGACACATCTGTCTATTCTTATGAAAGAATGAAAGCCTTAATGTGCCAGCGGAGGCTGCAATTCGTTAATCATATTATAATCATATAACAACATAATGTTTTCTGATGAAGCACTCAGAGCGTTATGTCGAGATGTTTCTTGATGCGTAACCTACAAAACTATATTGGTTTCAACCAAAGAACATAGATACAGAAGAACGGGGCAGCACAAACTCTTCCAACACATTTCTGCCACGTGCTCATGAAAATTTCCCTCCAAAAATAATATCCAGAAAAGGAGACATTAATTGGAAATTTGTTAATGCCTACACCAAAAAACCGGATTCATAAGAAATTTTGCTTTGACAATTCGCATACACATATTAATAGTATATCACATTTAAAGGAAACTGGGTTTTGCGACACTTTATGTTTAAAGCGACTTGTTTTTAAGGAGTGTGCTGCTTGCGCAAATTCGCGAACTCAAATTTAGTTATTTGTTAAGAAGAATTTGCTTTCTGGATGCAACTAACATCAATAATATTAATTATATAAGAATATAAATTTTATTAAATAAGAATATACATTTAATCTAATCAACAAATATGAAATATCAACAGTAACGGCTTTAAAACATTTTACAATATGGTACAAATTACGACATTGGGACTCTAGCTCTGGTTGGTATACAGTTTAATTTTCTACAATCCCAGCTCTCAGTATTATATGGTATTTGATCCGTAACTAGGTATCTGGAATAACGATTTTTAATTTTTTTTTTTTTTTTTTTTTTTGTTTCTACTGATAATGATGCTTTTCAACCTTAAAAACACTTTCCGCTGCTATGTAATATGCTTGCAAAAATGACTTTGCTGAATTTGTCTGAGTTCAGCACCCAATTCTTTTCTTTTGTTTTTATGGCTTTATCTCGACTGTAGCTCGATAAGTGTTATCTTTCAAGTGCAAGCATTTTTAAGTATTATCGTCACGAACATGACTCTTCACATACTATATATTCACAAAAAAACATAGGATTATGCAGCCACTAAATCTTTCGCAACCTTCATTGCGAACATGTGTTAACATTAAAAATAACTTAAGATAACTATTCAAATAATAAAAATATCACTTTACGTAAAACACAAAGTTTCCGGAGCAATCATAACAAGAATCGTATGCTACAAAGATGAGAGGTAAAATGGATAATAAAGCCAGATTATCGGTTACCCAAAATGCTAAACAAAATGTTAAAACAAGAGTATACCCGTTATCACAATTTGAACCTGGATCTTATATACATTTATAAGTACTATACTATAATTGGTCGACAAGAGGGGACAGCTTATTACACGAACGAACGTATATGAACTGAGAGACAAGGCAAACGGGAGCTGGGGGCTTGTTGAATGTAAACTTTGTAATTCATCGCAATCCTATTAACCTAATTTGAAATTCAATTCCTTCATAAACGAGTATAATATATGTATATTTCAATTATTACTATGACCACCTAAAAGGAGGATTCGTAATATAGTAATTGGAAAAAAATGTATGCAAATAATTTTTTCTTTTGTATAGAATGTTCTGAAACGAAAATAAAAAAATGAACTGCTTCAGAGCTAGAAATAGTTCCATATTACAAGACTTGCATTTATTATGGAGTTAGAGTCTGAGCGGAAAATAAATCGATTTTTTAATTTGATTTAAATGGTTTACGATTCGGTTATGACAAAAACCAAATATTCTAATAGAATATCCAAATAAATCTGACCACTATATAGGGTCATACGCATCACACGCTTCATCAGAACTTTAAAATCTAACACAGCTACCTCGGATGAATTTGAAATGCCAATTCCGGCTAAAACAAATCTTAATTTTATATTATTTAAATTTGGGAAGCCATAAACAGGATTCCAAGTAAAGAAAAGGACTGAAAGTGACCTAAGATAAAATCACATATTGGATATCCTAAAACACTTACCACACTTACGAAAGTATCGTTTTCATTGTTGAGCAATATTTGAAAAATAATGAAGTTTTGGCAGCTACAGTTCGCGATTTTCGTACAAAATATGGTCGAAAGAGTGATTTAATTTCAACAACTGTGAAAAGACTAATTCTAAAATACAGGGAGCATAAATTAGTATTCTTAGGTACTCTGGCCGTCTTTCAACAAGTCGTTCAATACAAAACATCAAAGCAGTTCGTGAGAGTGTTGCCGAGAGACCAGAAATACCAATTCGGCACTGTGGTCAAGAATTAGACATTTCGAGAAGCTCTCTACAGCGTATTTTTACGAAGAATTTGCATCTTCATGCACTCAAAGTGCAATTTATTGTAGTTAAGTACAAAATTCTATTGACCACGCAAAGCGAAGAGTGTTCGTTGAATAGATTATGGAACATTAACAAACAAATTTAAGAATATGTCAGATTGTGGAGAAGAAACAAATGCATGCACTAGGTGTCACAGTTTGGTGTAGATGATTGGACATCATCGAACCATTTTTCTTTAAAAATGTGGCAATAATAGTTAATGGTGGTCGCTATTGCGACACGATAATAAACTTTTCTGTACCTAAATTGCAACAATATGGATGCTTACGATGTGTAGTTTCAATAAGACGGTAATACATGCGATACAGTTCAAGAAACAATTAAATTACTGCGTTAATCATTTCCTGGTTATGTAATTCTCAGTTTTGGTGATTAAAATTGGCCGCCGAGATTAAGCAATTTAGCGGCGTTCGACTTTTTTCCTTGAGGATTTTTGAAGTCTAAGGTTTATGCCAACAAGTCCACAACCACTCATATCTTGAGGAAGTAAATTGAGCACTGTATCAACGAAATTCAGCCACATATATGCAAATCTTTCATTGTAAATTTCGTTTGTGCCAGCAAAGCTATTTCATACATAACCCTATACCAGTTATGAATCATAAAAAAATTTACGATCTTTAATTAAAAACCCGTTTTTTCTATTAAAATTACTTTTGACTTGAATTTTGGGGGACCATTTACAATAAACATTTTCAATTAAGATTTTATATCAGTTTATTACTTTGGGCATTTCAGATAGTGTAACAATAGCTACTTTCATCTCGTATGGACAACAAAGTTTGTAATAATCCCTCATTTAACTCGAAATTAGCTTGGTAATAAACTTCAAGACATTTGGTATAAAAGATTTAAACCAGTTACTAAGTTAACTTTGAATTGCAAACTTATATTTTAAATGGTGCTTATTTAAGGGACGCCGGATTAAATTTAAAATAACTGGAAAATTAACTGTAACACTGCGTCAAAAGTTTCAATTTTTCTTGTGTAACATTAGTAAAATAAGGTATTTCTTTATAAATAGGGTATTCTATTTCAGGAAATAGCAAAAATTATTTTGTAACACGTATCATTTTCGTGTTATGAATACGAGAATCAATTTCAAAATACATACAAAATTAGAAGTGACCAAAGGTTCAGTGGTATTGTTAAGTTAAAATTGTTAAGGTAAACTCATTTAATTCATTCTAAAACGTAAATGTTTTTGCTTCTTATTTATTATAAAACATGTATTCTATGATTCAGATTTTAGTTTTTGTGACTTGTTAAATCTTTTTACATTATTGACCAACAGTAATGCTCTAACATGATCTAAAGTGAAAACGTTCTTCTTGTTCGCCATTCATCGCTCCAAGGTTTTTCGGAAAAAAATCAAAATGTTAATGCAAAAAATTTATTTTCAGTGACATTCTGCAACTTAAATCCTTATAAGTTCTTAACAACTTTGCGACTAACTACTAGAATTGCTGGCCTGATGATTTCCTAAAATCCCCTTTATTACAGCTTCAATGATGTCTGTGCTGCTAGTACTTTTGTTTTTAATTCAAGATTAGAATTGACATCGTTCATAAGTTTGCGGTCTAGTAAATACACCTTCTTTAAGTTTGGCATCACTTAATTTAGGAAACACAGATTTTAAATTTAAAAAGCCATCTTCATTAAACATTATATACTTATAAAGGTGAAAGAAGAAAATTTTGTGGCTCAATCGGAGTTAAATATTTGACATTTGATTGTCCGGCAACAAATTCCGATCTCTTCGGCCCATCTCTAACCAAGTAGTGTTTCTCTATAGCTTGATGGTCTCACAAACACAAAAAGCAGCAATACTTTCCAACTTTTTACTTTATTAAGTTTACTATAAATTGCATAGTATCGTTTGTTTCTTTTAAAGTAATTAAATATGCTACAGATATGGAGAGATATTCGCTGTCATTATTTAAAAGAACAGCTTTAAAACACGTTTTAGATCCATCAATAAAGAGACGCCATTCATCCAATCTGTAAGTGATCCGTTATTCATTCATCAATCCGTTAATTTCATTACAGTAGCATAGAAGGTAGCTAAATGTTTGTTCCTTTTTCTTAGCAAAGATATCTTTGTTTCTGGTGATAACAGATTTCACTCTTTGAGTCTAGAGCCGAGAATTTCAGACTGTCTGGATATATGACTGATGGATAAAGTTAAAAGACGAAACAAATCTGCTGCTGAATCTTATGTGGTTCTTTAGATATTCGGTAGATATTCGGATATTTCCTTCGCTAGCACATAATCTTCTTCATGGTCATCCGTCACTTGACTTTGTACATGGGCACAAGAAATTCTCCACCATGAGATATTTTCGTGGACGCAGAAGCTACTTTAGGGTATTCTATTTTGTTTTCTCATTTAACCATTCAATAAGTATAACATAACACGAGATACAAAACAATTTCGGAATTCATTCTTTGCCTTGTTTTAACGAACAATTAAAATAAAGTTGATAAGCTTGCCTTACTTTTTCAGTTACAGCCCCTCTTTGAGCATTTACAATATATTGGCCGCACACATAACAATAACAAAATTTATTGGGACAATTTTCACAAGTACGATGACCGATTTTTTCCATATTTAGTTTATAAGATATATTATGCTCTCACTTAAAACTATTTCAACACAACTTAAATCCCTTTTTTTTTTTTAATTATTCCAGTTGCCAACCGATCTCGCAAGGTAACTAAATTGAATTATTGTTGCACTTAACACATAAATACGTCAATAATACGAGAAGTTCACGTAATGAGACAGTTCTGCTTTCCACTATTATTTTGAGTAACTGTAAACAAACAGTTGCACATATCATCCCTGATGTTACCAAAACATTGCCACGCTGCGTAAATTTTTTAAGTATAAATGCTTTTTTACTTTTTCTGAAAAGTCTATCATGTTTATCTATAAAAACTTATCAAACAGTTAGTTAGTTTTATGAACTGCTTAATCCCTCATCTAAATGTTCAAAAAACATAAATGAACAAATGTTCAGCACCGGAGCTTTGGTACATTTCGCCAAAGCTTCCAACTGATCCTTCACAAAATACAAGTGCATGGATTGAAGCCGTTGGATCAGCGATGAGGAACTTTAGTAGCGTTAATAAAAAAACAACAAATAATTTTTTTTTTTTTTTTGCTCCTTGAAATCGGTATTTCTTTGTGCGTAGTAATCAATTTAACACATGGGCTGAAAAGTCCGCAAAAGTTGCAAAATTCAACTTTATTTATCAATATAGTTGCCTTTGAGGGCGATACACTGATTAAAACGATTTTTCAATCTTTCGATACCAGTTTTGTAGTACGATTTCGGTTTAGTCTCAAAATAGGCCTCTGCTTCGACGATTACTTCTTCATCGGTCTTAAATCTCTTTCCGGCGATCATTCTTTTGAGGTCTGCGAACAGGAAATAGTCGCTGGGGGCCAAATCGGAAGAATACGGTGGGTGGGGAAGCAATTCGTAGCCGAATTCATTCAATTTTGCCATCGTTTTCATCGACTTGTGACACGGTGCATTGTCTTGATGAAACAGCACTTTCTTTTTCTTCAAATGCGGCCGTTTTTCTGCGATTTCGTAGTTCAAATGCTCCAACAACGCATTGTAATAGTCACTGTTGATAGTCTGCCCCTTTTGGAGATAGTCGATGAAAATTATTCCATGTGTATCCCAAAATACGGATGCCATAACCTTGTCAGCCGACTGTTGAGTTTTTGGTCGTTTTGGACGAGGTTCGTCGCCTGCTCGCCATTCAGCTGTCGGCAGTCAGTCAGTCAAGTTTCATCCATTGTCACATACCGACGCAAAAATTCGGCTTTATTGCGGTTGAACAGCTTTAAACACTCCTCTGAATCATCAACACATTGTTGTTTTTGGTCGACTGTGAGCAAACGCGGCACCCACTTTGAACAGAGCTTTCGCATGTCCAAATATTCGTGTATGATATATCCAACATGCTTTTTCGATATCTTCAGAGCCTTAGCTATCTCGATCAACTTCACTTTACAGTCATTCGTAATCATTTTGTGGACTTTTTTGATGTTTTCATCTGAAACAGCCTCTTTTGGATGTCCACTGCGTGCATCATCTTTGGTGCTCGTATGACCACTTTTAAATTTTTCAATCCACTTGCGAATAGTTCGTTCGGCTGGTGCAGAGTCCGGGTAACACTTATCAAGCCATTTCTTTGCATCGGCTGCGTTTTTTCCCATCAAAAAGCAATGATAAATCAACACACGAAAATGTTTTTAGTCCATTTTTTTCACAATAACAAAAGTTGCTTCACTCACAACGCTATATCTCGAGAACTGATCATCCGACAGCTGCCAAATTTATACACGCATCTTTTAAAGGTTGGTACTAACTGAAAATGGTATGGATTTAATTCAAGTGGTGCCCTCTCTTAGAAACGGCACGGACTGCCCATGTATTATGTAATTCAATTATAATATTAATCCCCAAATATTGCCTCCGCTTAGTTGGCGTTTTTGTTTACACTGCATGCCGTTCAAATTTCGCCATTTATATATATGTTTTTTTTTTTTTTTAGTAGACTGATTTACATTGTATTTTGTTGTTGTCTGTACGCCGATGGAGCCATTAGTCTTTTTTTCTTTAAAATAAGACTAGACCTCACGTTGTAGGCAATGGTGAGTGAAACAGAAAGATGATCAACAAATATTTGTTTTCATATTTTCGTGGGATCAATGTGGACGATATGTGACTCCAGCAGATTGGGGCTATTGGTTATTATGTAACTATCGATTTATTGAATTCAAAGTTAGGTAAGGGAATGATTCTAAAATTGGAACCTGGCCACAAAGATCTGGCGATCTAATCCAGCTCAATTATATATTATTATTTCTACAGATATACGAAAAATTGTCGGAATTTTAACCGACAGAATATCATTTGTAAGTGCTAATCGGGGTGGTCGTGTAGATACCCGGAACTACCTTTACATGTTAAGATCAAAAGCCAAAATCTGGTATTTCTTTTTAAATTTACTTCCTGTTCCATCAAAAAAAAAAAAAAAAAAAAAAAAAAAAAAAAAAAAAAAAACACCCTTAACATGAGGATAGCCCCAGGGAAATTACAGCTTATGAGTACTATATGGTAAGCGTTTAATATCATATTTGCGCTTATTGATTTATAGCAAAACTAAAGGTAAGGAAAGAAGATTATTCATATCAAAATTGATTTTTCATTTTGGTGCTCGTGAGTACAAAATATTTTCTTTACCTTATATGGTTATCATATGTAAACAAAGCCAAACTGCAATCGAATACTCCGTAAATAATTCCAGAAGAAATTCCGTCACGAAATTAAAAAAAAAAAAAAAAAAAAAAAACTCTCACAGGACATTTGCTAGCCCCAATCACAACAAAATTTGTTACGCAGCTGGTTCTTTGATTTATTTGCCAGGAAACCATCATAGGTTTTCCAAAATCAATGAACTGAACATCCATGCAGAAGGACTCATCGCATTTTTATTGAAAATTAACTACACACTCAACATACCACAAAAACAAGTCCGTGACATTCAGACATATCCTCTTCAACCTATAAATATGTTCATTGTCCTTTTCCCAAACAAAAAAAAACAGACACTCATGAATACATTTGTTATCATCTATTCAAAATGACAACCGACAAAAATTGCCGTTGATCTATGACATTCTTTGTGCCCTTGTTTAATGTTGTATTTGTATCTGTGTGTTGATATATCGGGTTGCTGTCTCGCCCAGCATTTAGCATTTTTTGTTTTGCCAACATAATAAAACAGCGACTGATCCTTGTCACCTAAATTCACATACATACACGTACATCACAAAGGAAAACGAATCAAAAAGTCATCGATTACAATCGATAATTTATCACCTCGTAAGATTTAGCAGTGTGTTGGCAGAAAGAAGGATAATGTAATTTTGGAGGAAGGGATTTGGTAGCATTCAACTGAAAGTTACTCAAAAGCGGCCTACGGCTAAAGTGAACTGAAATTCAAAATATGTATGTATGTATCTATCTACATATACTCGTATCCCTAACGAATGTGCGAGTATTATTACCAAAATATTGTTGTTGAAAAGTTTAACACCCTATGAGTTATTGTTCGTTGATTCGAGTTAAAATCTTCTATTTACAGGGGATAATAATACTAAATTATGGGATTATAATTCTTATGATGTTAGGGATGCACATATAAATGAACTATATTTACTACACTACTTGATTTTGTTTACTTTTTGAAAAGACTTACTTCCTTCTGGTTTTAGTCTGGTTTGTACAAGTATACATAAGTATGCTATCAATATCAAAGGGCAAATTGAATGCGAACATAACATTTGGATAATATTGTATGCTTATTGATGGGGCTGACTTCTATGGTTGGCATTAAGCAACCATTAAGTCATGAGCTGTTTGGGTCGTCTTTAATAAGTTTCACTGAAAATCATTTATTACCCATACTTAATGGCAGTAAGTTTACCATAATTCAGGCATACACACGTGCATACCTACATATAGTGTAAGCAAGGCAGAAATGACTGTAACGGCTTTCTTGAGCGTATCAAATTTTAATACGACCAACAGCCGAGGCTAAAAGCATTACAGTGTACCAAAGATAGTAATGGTTTTTGCACATTCGTTAAAAACATTAAAAGTATGCCTCATCCTCCCTCGTGATGCTCGTTTATAGCGACGTTTTAGCTATCGGCTCTTAAGGCAAGGCCAATCTGCTTTCTTCGCACTTTACAACCAACTTAACGCTTACAGATAGTCTCAAATCTCAGCCAACACCTGTGCGTGTCGAAATTCTCGGTATAAAACTAGTCTTATTAATTACAACTGGATTTATGGCTTTTTAAAC
The DNA here is from genome assembly GCA_907269105.1 of Volucella inanis. NCBI lineage: Eukaryota > Metazoa > Arthropoda > Insecta > Diptera > Syrphidae > Volucella > Volucella inanis. The sequence goes on along the minus strand of OU026154.1, from coordinate 39,233,169 downwards.
ATCGACCCTTATTCTCTGCATTTTTTGCAGAATACCATATATATATAAACTCATAAAATGCCGAACTTTTTAAGATAAGTACCATCTGTGTTCCCACTTTTAATTCCGAAGACCTTGTGAGTAGTACTATATTAACTTTAAATTAAATTATTAACTTAAATTTATAAAATCTCGAAACCAATATTTGACGGTGTAATCTGATGGAGCATTAGCCCCATAATATTTATCCAACTTTTCTTTTGTTTCCTTCGCCGTTTTGACTCTCAAAAAATAATTTTTTATGAGAGAACGAAAATCGTTTTTGTCCATATTCAACATGATGCCAAACACGTCAACAACAATCAACTGTCAAAACAAAACTAAACATAGTATCGCACTGAAATTTGGCATATCTGCCTAGATATGACCGAACTTTAAGGCACCATAACCTTTTTTGCAGTAGCAGCGCATTCTGGTGGTCAAGGAGGTTACTTCTCACTCTACCTAGTATTAAATTTAAATTCATTCCCTACCGGGGACTTTAGTTAGTTTAACTCTCTAATAGCTATATTCGATTCTCTTTAAAGTTTCTGTTCCTATTAACAAATTGAGTAAAACAAAAACCATATTTTTGCTTCATTTAATATACATATATTCTATCCATTTTGGTTATAGATAGAGACTGAAATAATAAATGCTTTATGTAGGATATTCGAAAAAAATATTCAGTATACAAGTTTTTGCACAAATTCTGTATGATGTATTCTCACAATTTTCAAAAGTATAATG